>OX419620.1:11547381-14206195 GCA_948473465.1 Lithophane ornitopus
GTCGGTCGGTTAAAGTAAGCTAAAAATTAGTTACAAAGTGCAATGCCCCGTCTCGTCAAAGTCGTGACGAGTATTCTACATCCGACACTAACACCGTTTTTGCAGACAATGTTCTAATTTTAACAGTACAATAGTTTTCAATGGCGTTTGTAATGTTGAAACTGCTTATTATCGGCCGTGACCTTACATGATAACAAATAGGTCTGTCGAGGATCGAGACGAAGCTCATCTAATGGAGTCATATGATTCGAACACACTCCGAACATTACACCAAGGTGAGACATCATCATTAGATACAGAAGACAAAGCAAATAGTCAGTATATATCCGTATACTTACTTACGCGGACAATTTTGATGTAACGACTACGAGTTTATAAGAGATTGAATTTATTTTGGGTACTTGATCACGCACGATTAAGGAAATAATCTCTTCAGTTGCAATAGAAGACTTAATTACAAATTAGGGATAACAATAAGAAGAATAAATAAATCTTTAATAATGATTTGTGGCAAGCACAACTCGATTCACCACAAAAAGTTCACCACAAAATGCAGAATGGCTCTGATGAACAAACAAACTGTCCTAGTGTTTGTACATTTATTTAATTGACCTAGACCTGGACTTTGCTGCTATATATTATTATGACTACAGCATTTATATCTTGAATTGATTTGACTGATTTGACTGATTCGAGATGAAGTAAGTATAGACAGTGGATGTAGGTAAGGGAGACACACCCTGATGCTGGTACTAGCCTAGCTAGCTAGGACTGAGGCAAAGTGTGTGTTAGACTCTATCAAGTGGTTAGAGAGAGTTATTTATCAGTGAAAATATAAGCCATGTTCCCCATGGCTTATATTTTCACTGATAAATAACATAGGGCCTAAAATCTTGGTTGCACATACAAAACTTGATAGACATTACGAATTTGATAATATTTTACTCCAAGTTTGAATCTAGCTAAAATATGTTGAATAGTGAAGTTGGCATTGATTCATTTTAAGTAACAGTATATTTTATTTTTATTTTAAAAACAACAGCATGTGAATCTAATCGGTGGCGCACTATGGTGAATTCAAGTATTAGCTCCGCTCGAACAAACTATCAATCGATCAGTTGTCAAAGGTAGCTCTTGAAGATACATTTTAAAACGTGACTCCAAACAAAGCTAGCTCTAAACTTCTAATTAACGATTCAGCGGTCTAGATTACAAAATTTCGTTGTGGAGCTAATAAAGTATCATCCCTGTATTACATTGCTTAGTTGTACGAAGTGTCGAAGTGGAGCAAGCATCAAGAATTTGTCACGAGCTCTATAACCGTTGTCGGCTCAAGAATGGTCACGAAACTACATCACGTGGAACGTCAAGGTCCTTATGCTTATAGTTTAGGTGACATTGTTGTATTTGACGTGGAAATTCCATTAGTTATTTCTTTCTCTACTGTCTAGGTAATGTTTTAGTTTTGGCGCTGCAGTACCTATGAAAAACATCTTTTTGTACATTAGAACACATTTTTTGTATCACCATCATCTTCTATGGTGTACCCTTGTTCCTTTTTTTTAGGGATGTCGGATTATCCTTATCATTTTCTTCCACATATCTTTGTCGGCAGTCTTCACAGTGTTTACTTGCTCGCTTGCCATATAAATTTACAGAAATCCAGTTATCTTTTTTTAGATCCGCCTGCTTCATTCAATCTCAAATCTTTTCTCTAACTAAATCTTGATGGCCGTAAAGCAGCTGCAAAAGAGAATTAATGGACTGGAACTCTAGACAAACTGCGGAACATAGGCCTCATATACAAGTTGCGCCACTGTCACACCCTACAACAGTAACGGGAATATTTATGACAATATCCTTACAGGATTGCCGAAATCATAATCATTAAGAGGGTAAAGTTCAGCTTCAAACATTTACAATTTTACATTTACAACACAGTCTCCAATAAGAGGAAAACGTCTATATGAATTCCGTTCCGTTCTTTTTATGTACCTACTATAGAAAATGTAAATGGAATGGAACATGTAAGTGAACATGAGTCATCTTTTGGCGGTCATTTAAAAAAGTTGTGTAAAGTTCGGTATTTGCATACTATTAAACACCAAGGCTTTGATATGTAAAGCAAACAATAGATGCCCATTCGCATTCTGAGTCAGGTTTATTGAATATTAGCGTTAATTAGTCACTAACTACTAATAAATCAGGAGGTTTAATAAGACATCGATAGTTTAGTCTGATATAAATCTGCCTTTTTAAAGTTGTCTTTTTAAAGCCTCCCCAAAAGAGTACGAAAGTTATTGAAATATTCTCAGAGAATGCTGTAGGTAGAGTCTGCCCAACGAAAGCTGTTCACGAATTATTATCTGTTGAATATTTTATTTCACTTCTAAACACAATATAACATGTCTAATTATTATATAAATATGAAATACTGATGTAAGTATCGCATAATATGTCTTGAATAATAAATAGTATCGACTCCGTTTAAGCAGTGGGTTGACAGCTCTTGATTTTTTCAAATTGTACCTTTGTTTTAGCCCGACCCATAAGGCAAAGAAAGGACGAAGCTAATCTAATGAAGCAATAGACAAGTCGGTATATTTTCTTATTTGTACATCAGTGTACTCTTACCATTCAAACAAGCAGCTAGTAAGCGGCTAATGCATATTAAGTTGTTACAATTCTTCCGGCAGGGAAGGGCTAGCACTGCATGTGTATTCGTGGTGTTGCAAACTCTAAACTAACAATGTTACACATAGCTTACTCATAACATTTATATCTACAATCACTACTAACAATACTGTCAATAACTGAGGCCTGATTCAGAATTCTGCAAAACCTAGTGAGAATGTGAATTTGTGTCTGGCATTAAAACTCTGCAACAATACCATTTGTGTTGCAGTTGAAAAGATGACCCTGTCCAAAACGATGCAACCTAACGATCTACGTTTACCTAATAAAACTAAGCTAATGTGAAAATCGGATCACAAAGCTATTCCCACTTCCAATTGTTGGCGACGCGACGTAAGATTGAGTAAAACAGAGCTTAGTGGTCTTATTTTCGAAGGTGGTGCCTTAAACTATTTCTAAGATTCTTCTTACAATATCTATCTACATACATTCTACCTACATATAATGGATTGGTTTGGTATACAGGGTTACTTGTAATTCGACGTAGGTATATCCGTCAGGAGCTGATAGAAGGCAATTTTTATTTTTCACTTTTTAGTTGTGGTACCTACCCCACACAAATTCGAATAACACTAGCTGATGTAAATAACAGTGAAGGCGTAAATGACAACATCGTCTAGATATACTAAGTTGGAAAAATACGTAATATTGAAGCTAACTCAAAAACTTCGCAAACAAAGTTAATAAAATTTATATGGGACCACCTCGGAAGCATGACCTACCAAAAAAAAAAAAATCATCAAAATCGATTCATAATTGGCGGAGAATTCGCGTAACATACACACAAAAATAAAAACAAAACATACAGACGAATTAAGAACCTCCTCTTTTTTGAAGAAGTCGGTTAAAAAATAATATCGTACCTGGCACTTCAATTAAATATGACATGCCATGAATTACGTATCTTTAACGTATCTTTACGCCTTTGCACCTTTTTGGAAAGCTTACAGAATAGCATATTATTTAAAATTCAAATATCGCGAAAACTATTGAATCTTCTGCTTGCTTCTGCTTAGAAGCTGAAATTGAAAGAATATTCTATATATGAATTGTAGAGAAGAGACTACTCCAACTATACCTCCTACTGAGTTATGATATGGTTAGTGTTATGCCTCCGTGGTAATGACGTGAGAACCTAATCAAATGTGATTTCTGCAGAATTGTTTGCATACTGCCTCGTCGGCCTAGTGGTCGCAATTGCTACTGCTGAGCAAGAGGTCTTCGGTTCCCAGGTTGGGCAAAGTGTCATTGGGTTTTTCCATTAGGGTTTTTTCAGTAGCAACCCGGAGTCTGGATTTGTGGCTGGATAATTGTAAATATGAATCAATTTTACAGGACATAAAAAAAAAAAAAATTACAATCCCTTAGAAGAAATGGCGAAACAAACTCAAGGGTCAAAGTCTCATCAATACGTGACTGTGTGTCTTTTATCTCTTTAAAATGAGTATTACATGGGAGTTAAACATAACTGTGGGCGAAATGTGCGTGTTACTATAGGTACATCTCTACCTAACCCTTCGGTGATTACAGGCGTGATGTTATGGTTTGTTTGCATACATTAACCAAAGTTCAGCTTAGCTAACGTTACAAATTGAGGGCATAAGTAACCCGAAGCGTAGTGGTTGGTTACGTCTAAGACGAATCGGCCCTGATCTTCCGGCTATTTATCTAGGTAGAGGTAGGTAGGGCTAGGTGTACATTTCAAAATGTATGCAGCAAAACAGTATATGACATAACGTAAGCATTATCTACACAGCTTAGTGGAATATCATGTCAGCCGTTCATGTAAGGTGCAGTCCACACGGTAATAGGGTCATTCTACAAAAAAAACATCTCTCCTATTTAAATGGAATTTATTCTGGACTCACCGCTTGATAGGTGGTCGGGTCGGTGGTCTTATTCAGCAAAGAAGAGTGTATCTTATTCTCTGTAACATATTCATTCAATCTTCCTGGTGAGTCGCCCTATTGACACACGAAGTATAGTAAACAATTGCAAGTTAGTTGAGCGGTATACCATCCCATCTTGCCCATAGAAGGGCTTTTAGACTTAGAGAGTGTTACCGCCGCAAATTGCTTCCTTTGCATAGCTAAAGCATAGATTAAGATTCAACAGATATGCTTCCAAGACATGAGAAGACTAATGTTTAATTACCGTTTATGTTTTAGTTAGTATAAAATGTTAAGGAAATTCAACATAAATTATTATTATCTTTTTATTTTATTATTATCTACTGCCCATTAGTCAACCATACAATACTACTTTGGTGATAAAATGTTTGAAACATTATTATGTCTAAGTATTGAGGTTAACAATCTTCAAATCAGCGTAGGCGCCACTGTGAGCTTCAGTAAATCACAAAAGCCTAATCCATCAACTGTATCAGTGGCAAACATGTCCACGACCAGACCACTCACCAGTTCTCGCTAGTAAGTTAGACACCTGGCCAGATCTAGTTGACTAGATTAGTTTTCTCTGAATTGGGGTACTCCACTGTCTCTGTTATTTGATTAACAGCCAGTACTAAAACATTCACAACCTTAAACTCATCACCCTTCTGCTCTTATCTCAATTCATTTGGTGAAAGTCTCTCTCTATCACCAATTCACCATCTTCAATTTCCTCTTACCGATATCATCTTTCACACAATGAATCCATATTTTCATTGGTCTGCCTCATCCACATAATATTTAGGCACCTCCCTGATACTTGTCTCTTCCTGATTGACTATAGAATTCTGCTGCAGGCTGTAGACGACTTCCAAAATACTCGTTGGCGGATCCATGTTGTCAGAAACGTCTAACATCATAGCAATAAAACCCAATAAGTATAGCAAACTGAGCAAATCTGTATGTTTGGTTGCTATAGTAAACTTAAGCTTCTACTATTTAGATGACATATTAGGCCCTACTACACCATAATTCTCAAAATTGTCTTCTAGATGAACAAGCACCTATAAAATTTAATGTTTTAGAATATTTACCTTCTTTACATTGATTTAATCTCTTCTAGCTAATCTTTGTAACCGGTTGATATAACCTGCTCCACGAGCCCTGTGCGGTGACCCTGTTGACACTTTAGCAGCCTACAGGCAAATAGACGTGCTGGCGCATTCTTGGATGCCCCACTCTGCGGCAAAGCTCAATAATTTAAAGTATCAATGAAATACCTTCCTTCCAGAATACGAGATGAATGAGAATATTTTGTCTACAAATAAAAAAAATTGGGATGATGACTGGCTAAAAAAAAGAAATCATACTATTTTTTGCAAAATGACTTAAGTAGATAAAACTCATTAAAGTTGGGGCTTATTATAAAATTAAAATCTACATCCTCGTGATGTCATGACACATTTTAACTCAATGTATCATCGTAATTATTTGATTAGGTACGTAAAAAAAGAAAAAAAAATACAAACTACGTGACGGACAAAAAAAATTTTTCATCATCCCTATTGTGGTAGGTACTCAGTATTTATATAGGTAATCAACTAGAGCAATAATGCGTATAGCTCTATAATATGTTTAATACATCCAAATACCTGCAGACCGTATAAATATCCTATAGCTCAGATCCACTTTCAAATTTCAGTACTGAAAGCAATTAAATCGCGTAATTGATTACGATAATTGAAAGTAAAAAAAAAAAATACACTGTCATTACTTTTGACCGACATATCTGCCCTTGACTAGAAAAGGCGCCCATCACATCTTACCAAGGTCAAAGTTAATGGTTATATTACGGCCACGGAACCCAAAAACACCTCATAACATAACGTGCATGTGTAATTAAAGCAGAATGGTAATTAAGTAGCTAATAATTCACGTGTAATGATACCCATTCATAAGATATCGATGTTTAAATTGAGTCTACAAAAAATACTGAGAAAAAACTCTGATTACTCTATTGTGGGTTATAAATTAAGATAAAATATATGAAGAACACATTAATTAAGTTGATATTAATTAAAGTAGCCTCAAAAACGTTTTTTGTGTGTACCTACGCCTACAGTATTACCTCCTAAACGGAACCTAGCAAGTGCCGATTCGAGACTGTGATAAACATTAAGTCCTTGGTGTTCAGGTGGTCAAAGTCAAATATAGGTATGCTAGCATCGGCTGATAAAGGATTTAATTCGAAAAAAAAATCATTTTGCATGATCGCAATGTAGGTCCGTGAAAAAGACGGTTGAAAGAAGATTGCAGTTATGGATTGTGTGAGAGATGATATGAATGAAAAAGGAGTGTATGATTTACGTGACAAGTTGACAATTAACAGGGTAGAATGGAACATGGAACAAGGGCAGGCGGAAGAAGAACAATTTACGTTTTGGCGTAAGATACTTTTAACTAGTCAAAATCGTAGCGGGTTCAATACGGGGCGCATGGTAAGGCCTGCAGGGTACGTCCAGTTAGCTTCTAATGTCTGTACAAAGTATTACATTACAAGTGTTACATTTTCTATAATGACAATAATTTATGCTTCCCATTTGCAACAGATTATGGATCTCGATAATCTGTTGCAATGCTGAATATAGTGGACTGCGATAGGTTGAGCAGTTCAAATAGATTAATGGGTTCCCCAGTGACAGTAGATGCACTTCGGAAATGTGATCATAATCATGCTCTTCCACGGACACAGTTACCGTCACGAACTGATATTCGATACACTTAGTTTATTGGGAAATAGTTACCAAGTACCGTACCATGCTTAGCGTGAGTATGTAAAAATAAATCTGGCCTAAACATGATCTCAAAGTTACGCACAATCACTGCGAGCTGCGTGGACTCGGAAGGTAATTAGTAAGATCTTGTCGATTAATTTGTTTAAAGATAGTTAATATCAGTATGTCGTTAATAAAATGAATTGAAGTCCAGAATGAAAGGGGGTCACGCAATTTGTTGGAGTTGTGTTGGAGATTCCATGTTTATTACTTATTTATTTTAATAAATTACAAGTTTACGTTTAATAATTATGAAAAGTTCTACAAATTAACGTACCTGCTAATGTATTAACGTAGGTTTTCGTTTCGGTTAGGTATTCGTTCTTCTAATAAAGTACCTATTATTCCGTCTAAGAACAATCATTGTTGATTAATATGTAGGTCTGTATTGTTAATTAATTTATAATCCCTAGCAATTACATACTCGATAAAGTTCACATTATCATCGTCATACTTCTGTCTTTATAGCAATTTCTTTGGGGTCGGCTGCGCATGTCTTCTTCCATACATCTCTACTAGCTGTTTTCTCAGTAATCACTCTCTTTCTAGCCACATCGTCAATCAAACAATTCATCTTACCCATAGATATAAGAACTGTTTTTTATATTTCTATGATCTTACCCCTATACTAGGGGTAATGGTACTCTTATCCATTCACATTCGTACTCAAGCAATTTCTCACACCATGTTCCTCATTCCTCTGCATCACTTGCCTAAACTAAACAACTTCTCAGTCCACAACTTGTTTCATAATGTCATGTATCTCTCGATCCCGACATATAGAGAGCCTTTTCTTTACTTCGTTTGTTTCTAGTGTATTATGTAAGCCAATAATTAATGATCATGAGCTTGTAATTGTTAATTAATATCAAAGATATTACGCAAGATGTTATTGCTATCATCGCCTACGGGTTGGTCGTAGGTATGGCTAGTTTACAGAAACTTAATACCATGGAAATTATTATGAGAGAATATTTTATGGGTTTATTGATGAACAAATGGGACTTGTTTTGGAAAGGTTAAGGTAGATTATATGACTCATGTGAAATAAGTTGACCACAATCTACTTTCACTGACAATAAAATTGGGTATTTGTACTGTTGTTATAGCAATTTAAGACATACATAACAACATACTTTGGTACCTACATATTGCAATACTTATAAGGTAGTGAAATTGGATCAAAAGATGCGTATGCGCCTTGTGTAAGATCCGCATCTAATGACCCCACAATATTCTCTCAATTCATATTTAAGTATATCCATGTAGATACAGAAAATAATGACAGCATACCTAAAGTTTTGGAAACCTTCCTGTTACGGATGTGTTTTTTTTTAATACTAAAAAACATAAAAAAGTAAGCATCGCGACTTCATGAGTCATAAACGTGACTCATGTGATATAATTATCTGACTCATAGATATCTGACTCTAAAAGAAAACTGTAATTTAAACAGTTTGCTGAAGTATTATGGTTATGTCTGATCACAGAACAGAAAATATTTTTTCTGTTCTGTGTGTCTGTCATTGAGAACTTCAATCCACAATAACGTCTTTCCAATTTTAAAATAGTTCATGTTAAAATCGAAAGGAGGAAATATGAAGGTGACGAAGAAAATGACGTAGGTGGCGGCTGATGCCAACGATGATGCTGCAGAAGCAAAAATTGACATAGATAGAAAATTTAATAGGAGACACTGAAGATAAAGAGCCTAGCTATTCTAGCTAATCACCAGCCGGAGAAAGCTGCATTCCACAATACGAACTAAGATTGGCAATTTTGAATTTAAGGTACAGGGCCACGATACTGACGTCATTTGATTTAGGCTAATACACATGCGTGCGCACTGTTCGCAGGTAAAAGCTGGGGGTGCGGCTAATTTATATATATCTCCCAGGTCCCCGACTTAAGCCTCGTGCAGACTGGCGGGACGAAACTCTAACAAAAAAAAAACAATGAAATCTTCACGGTATAACAATTACTAGTCTGTACGAGCCTTTATACAGAAGTAGAAAGAACAGTAGGGTTTTAGTCGGTAGGAGTCCGAAAGTCTCTCTTCTCCCCAGACGGAGGGTATCCATGAGGATTTCCCAACGGAAAAAAAAAAGTAAAAGCCAGTAGGCGTAGGATTAAAAAACACCAATAATGGCTTATTGTTCCGCATCATTATCGATTCTGTATGTAAACGTGTGTAGACGGCGAAAGTTACTTTTATAATCACATACTTTTAGCTATTGAACGTGGCTAAAATAAATAGAGAGGAAACGAAGGCACAGTGGACGGGTCTACAATACCAACAAACATTTCTAATTGAATAAGAACATAATTGCTTATTTTGTATGTAAACACAACTGCAGAGCCGTCGTGCCTTACAAATATCATTAGTTTTATCTGTTCTGAAATATCGACACGTTCGTACTGGGATTGGATTTAGAATTTAATAGGGCTACATTTTCTTATAAATTTGTATATTTGCGGATTATCTCAAGTAGGATTGAAGATGGGCCACCCACGGATACACTATAACAGGTATAACTTGCCAGTGGTAGAGCAAGCACTTGTGGAATAACTGAACCAAATTGATTAAAATAATTTCAGGTAAAGCCTTCTTTAAGAAGATAAAAGAACAGTTGCATCAGTAACGCCTCATTGCATTGATAAACGACAGACGCCTTCACCTAGTTGTGGGTGTAGGATTAAATTAAGGCTGTTAGTAAAAGAGAAGGTCTCTTTTATTGCAGTAAAGGGACCTCGTAGATGCGTCTGTAAAACTTAGTGGCTAACATACCCGAGGAAGTGGAGCAATAGCAGTTCGTGATCCACGTCACAGATCCACAATGGGGACTATATTGCCAGATGCGGTTCGATTTATTGCGCAAACACCGACCTTCACACCTTCTCTTGATCCTGTTCTATATTAGGTATTCAAAGTTTCGTTCAATAATGACATGCATCAGTGCAACGCCAAAATTGATAGCCCATATAAATTCGCTTTTATCATGCCCATTCATATTGATGATACGATAAAACTGCCGTATAATCCAAACAGAGGAAATCACGATCTCAGTAATGGCAAATGTAATAATTCGATACGATCAAATACGATGATACCTCCTAGTAGCAGCGGATACATATTTTAATTTAATTGCCGGTTAAGGATATGATGCTATTGAACATCAAAGACATGATTCATTGGTTAGTTTTATGAAATACAGAGTGATTACAATAACTAGTAGAAGATTAATTAATGCGTAATATATAATATCGATTTCGAGCAAGTAACTTCTCGTTAGATGGTCAATAAAAAATAATAGGAGTGACAAGGTTGATTGAGATCCACTAAGATAAAATTCCAAGGACGGTCACGACGTGCGTGCTGCAAGAATTCGGCAGGTATTTGTTATGATATCAATAATTGCAGTTGTTACATTTATGATGTTACTAGTCCACGGTCAGATCACGACACGCCGAGATGAGTCGGGATTTATCAGATTATTTTATGGTAGACGTGCGATTTAATGAGGATGTAGAATTTAAATTTATTTACATGCTAGTGGAACCAGCTCAAACATTAGAGCCATATTTTTATTTTACGATTGGTCCATTAGATCAAAATTGTTACTTGTGCTTTTTAATTGATGAATACCCATAAAAATACAAGGTAAATTATTAATTCGTGCAGTGAATATGGTATGGTCTAATTAGGAAAAATATTAAAGATTTAGGTAATAATGGTCAAATCTATGATGATAAATGGGTGCTTGTAAAAATAATAAGAAGACTGCAATTAAAACTTTTAACAAAAAACAAAACGATCATCAAGATAATGATGAAGCTGTCTGGGTCCTTTGAACTCTAGTCGATGCGCATTCGGTTGTCCAAATATGGCAGAACAAACGTAGATGCAATTTAGTGCCTTAGGCTGTAGAGGCACAACTAAATAATATTCATGTGGTAGAGGTGAGACGAAATCTAAATACGACGCTCAATATTTAGCAACACCTGAAATTTTTACCGCACCTATGCATGTAGTTTTGTAAATTACTCTAAAAGCTACCGTTTTGAACTGAGAAATAATATTTTCCAGTGTCTAGATTTTGCTCGGTTAATTGAAACAGAAAACGGAAAAAGAGAAAAGTTAGAAAGAAAAGTAAGCATAAAAGAAACGAATAAAGAGGCATGAAAGAGGCAAAAAGAAAAAATATAAGAACAACCAGAAATCACATGGACCAACTGACCACCAGAAAACCACGAATGTATAGACACATAAGCAGCTAAAATTAGCTTTGGATAGATTTTATTGCTAAGCTTTATATATATATATTTCCTTGTTTTTTTTATTATTTTTTTCTCTTTTTTCCTCTCAATCAGAGCACCCGCCATCTAATCTCTTCACCACCCTTGGTTGACGGGTAGAGAATGCCTAAGGCATTAAGTCCGCCTTTGTACCTTTTTTGTGTGCGAAAAGTTTAAATAAATAAATAAATAGAGTAGCCATGCACTGCATTACTTTCATGGGACTTAAACATAATAAGGAATCTCTTGGTGTACCATAAACCTCTGTTGAAATAATAATAAAAGCCATTAGGCCATTAACAATCAGCTCATGGTTTATTGAGCAAGATCTCGCTAGTCATATTATTATATACGTAGGTACTGATTTCAAGTTCACACCGCACTTGATTTAATCACGTGAATTAACCTAATCCTCGGGAAAATCGTAGTGCGTGGTTTCATTCATTTAGATTATTAAGTATTATGCGGTTTTTTATTTGGTCTGAGTATTATGCAGGCTTAATTTAAATTAAATCTATTGTTATGTATACTTTATTCAGACATGACATTGTTTCAGGGTTACCACACTGGTTTTTTTCCAGATAAATTCTTTATTAAGAGTAGGAACTTTTCAAAGAACTTACTCTATTTGTAATAACAATAGCTCGCGAGCTTCATACTGATTGAAATATGACCGCTGTAGTACCTAAAGAATGGTAAATACAATGCGATTCAACTAAGAATAGGACCAATGACCTCGATCTGTCAACTGAAACTTGAAATAGGTACGGCTTGTAAAGAAAATTTGTTGTTGTTGGTGGTATCCGTTTTAGTTTTGTTGTTATTTGTTTTTGTACTTTTTTGTTTATTAAATCTCATTCATATTCTTATACTTGAATCGTATTGTACTTACAAAAGTTAAAAACACAGAGCCTATGAAATATGATAACAACGTAAGTATAACCGAGCCACACAAAGCAATCCTCATCATGAACACAAGAGAATGTTGTGCCATCTATAAGGATTTGTGGAAGATTATGCTATTAGTTGCGAGATTATGAGCGCACGCGATGTGGACTCATAGTTAATAGATCTATGAGAAAATGTGCTCCTGGAGTGAGCAGAGTACTTACAGTCGTACACCTACTCATATGCTCTGTTTTGTAGCTTTTCTTTGTTTGAATGACTTGTGTTCATCGTTCCAAAGACGTGCGATTGAGTAAAATTCATAGAACCAGAATTTCAGTGTAGATGCACGAATTGACAAAGATAGATACCATACCAACATATTCTATACGAGGTACATAGTCATTTCAGATCTTATAGGGCAACTGCCGGTGCAGCCACATAAAACTTTCTTAGGAGACCATAACTTTTGGAGTACTTAGTTGCTGTTTGGGAAAATTATAAGCAAGAACTGATAAGTATAGCAGGGTGGTAGAATCCTTTGGGAAGGCCCAAAAAATGCTGGATTTGACTTCCTTCGTCGGTCTAACTGCGAATGTAATGCAGTTTCTTGTACCTTCGAATTCAGTTAATCTGATTTGAATAATTAAATTACAAAGAAAGTTAAACAAACATTGTCTTCTTAAACAGGTGTCCAAAATAATAAGCGAGGCATTTGTTTGTGCTCACCACTTTACGATAGCATAAGACAACACAAACTGACATTGACACGCCTTGATTATAATCGTTTAATAGAAAATCTATGTTTTATTGGTAAAACGTTTGATTTTCGAACGATATGTTTGCGATGCAATTAACAATCTGCGTATATCAGAGGTGTTTCTTTGGTAAGCATAAGCATGAACTTTAATTAAGTATGACATGAACGGTTTTAGTAGGTACCATTTTAGGAGCTCGTGGCTAAGTAATAACAGCCGCACTGGTCGATCCATTAGGTTAAGCTACGCTTGCCGAGGTTGGTCTGTGGATGGGTGACCACCTTTATATACCGAGTCTCCTCCGTGCCTCGGAAAGGACGATATGCCGTTGGTCCCGGCTGTCATTCGTGGATCTTTGACAGTCGTTACGGGTCGTCAGAAGCCCGAAAGTCTGACAACCACTCTTACCAAGGGGTATCGTATTGCCCGGTTACTGGGTTGAGGAGGTCAGATAGGCAGTTGCTCCATATAAAATACTGGTATTCAGCTGCATCCGGTTAGACTGGAAGCCGACCCTAACATAGTTGGGAAAAGGCTAGGCAGATTGATTCGTTCCAGTATGTATTTACGTATTTTGTTTGTTTTCCTTTCTATCATGTTGTGTAATGAAGACTGGTATCGTCGGCCCGTAAACGTCTGCCACCGAGCATCGCCATAATTTCTATGGTTTACATCGGATTGGTAATCTCAGTATTTACATGTACAGGCACTTATGGATTGGTCAATGTACTGATTCATAGAAATGACTACCTACCTGGGCATGTAGGAACTGGGGGCCTACGACCACCAGGGATGGAGCTATACGTCCTGTAGAGCTTCATCTTTTTCGTACACTGAAGTAATATTATAATAATACTGCTGTAAGCGGTGGTGGTCGGCCCCCTGAGCTTATGTAGGTACAGGGTGGAAGAGACGGGGTAGAAGTGCGTTACCTACCTACATATATGGCTAGAGGGACCTTGTAAAAAAAAAATTGTTAAGCTAAGCTTTGGTGATACGGGGTGAAATATTATTTTCAGAAAATTACTCGACACTTTTTAGTATCACAGCCCTAACCTCCCTCTGTCATGATTTCTTATAATAATTTAGATAAAAGGTATGACAATGGCTGTCGCTTTTATTGTTATTTATTGCTTTTTTATTTAATAGGTACTTATTCTATATTTCTATACATATTATAATAATATAAATACCTTAAAAATTACAATATTTGCAGAACACATAGGTATAATTACCTACATAATAATTTAAAATTATTTATTACGACTTTTATTGCAATATCGATCACGATTTTGATGATCCTAATCCCAATATCAATTAATAGTGAAGCTTTTATGATTTTGCTTCAGGCTCTAATTTTGGTTGACTTGTGATACCAAGTAATCGATCGATTTACGGCAGATTTTATCAATGAAATTAAACGTAATCTGCACATCAAAATTGCGTTCAACAGTTGTCTGGTCAACACGACGAGTAGGTACGTTCAGTTTCATTGTTGAAATTGGCACTTAGTAATACATAGCTACCTAATACGTGGATTAGCCATAATACACAAGTAACAATAGAAAGGACCTAAGTTAAGTGAGTACATAACTTGGGAGCAACCAATCTTTAGCTAACATAGTGTTGAGGCAATCCTCGGGAATGTATGGCCGTTTATCAAAGCCTTCCTTCAGTAATGGCCGTTCAATAAATAACAGGTTCCATGACCAATTGATGCGACTTTATGAACATAACATCAAGCCTGTATTCCCCGAATGGTTAGGCAGAGGTGTACGGGCGTAATACCTATACTTAGTGGGTAGGTACACCCACATTTCGTCCCATGTAATAGGGGGCGAGCCTATTGCCATCAACCGGGCAAAAATCCAGACTCTGGGCTGCTATTGAGAAATTCCAGATGGAAAAACCCTATAAAACTTTGCTCGACCCGGCAATCGAACCCAGGACCTTCTGCTCAGCAGTAGCGCTTGCGACCAATATACCAACGGGCAGAGTTCATGAAGTTCCTCATAATTTTATGCTTCCTAATCATTTTAGTTGAGAAGAGCTCGTGGCTAAGTAATAACAGCCGCTCGGGTCGATCCATCAGGTTAAACTATGCTTGCTGGGGTTGCTCCGTGGATGGGTGACCATTTTCACATATCGAGACTCCTCCGTGCCTCGGAAAGCACGTTAAGCCGTTGGTCCCGGCTGTCATTTGTGGATCTTTGACATTCGTTACGAGTCGTCAGAAGCCCGAATGTCTGACAACCAGTCTAACCAAGGGGTATCGTATTACCCAGTTACTGGGTTGTGGAGGTCAGATAGGCCGTCGCTCCATGTAAAATACTGGTATTCAGCTGCATCCGGTTAGACTGGAAGGCGACCCCAACATAGTTGGGAAAAGGTGAGGCAGATTGATTTAATCATTTTAGTTGTCTAGTACTAAGTAGTTAGTGTGGACTTTAAACTAAATAGTTTGTGGCCGATTGTAATCTGCGGAATAGTCATAATATGTTTACCTTACGCTTGCCACAGCTTTGCAGTTTGCACATAGGGAAATTCCTCAAAGCTTGAATTAGGTAATTAGATGCGAAATCTAGAATTTTATTGTAAGTTACCCAATAGGTAATGGTTTTTCGATCATTTGCAAAAAAACCGCTTGTTATTACCCGACTGCCTCAATTGTAGGTAACACTTGTAACTCCAAACCCTTTCAAAGTCAAAGTCAAATTCAAATCATTTATTTCAAACAGGCACATTAAAGGCACTTTTGAACATCAAAAACTAAGAAATAGAACTGATTCTAGTTGCCCCTTCCAAAAGGTAGTTTTTGTATGGAGAAGAATGGGCAAGAAACTCCACTTCATTTTCTAGTTATCTGAGTCATCATTCTCGTGCCCTTACCACAATTTTTTTTCCTTCCATACTTCTTTCTCTAGTAGTCGTCATGGTAGTCACCCCATTTCTAGTTATATCATCTTGTCACCCATGGGTTCTTTGGTCTTTCTCTACCATTATAAACATGTGTGGATACACATAGGTACATACTTAAAACTTTCCTCATGAGTATATAATGTACACTTAGGTAGATTTAGGTACCTATCTGAATATTTTTTTCTAGTACAAATTATTTACGTAAGTACTGCGTCTTTTTCATTATAAGTACCTACTGAAATAATGAACTTTAACATTTATTATTATATTGTTCGTAACTATCTAAGATTTACTTCAAAAGTTCAAACCGTTATATAAAACGAAGTCATGCAATGCTAATAAAACAGAACTTTATTGCAGTTAACATTTACTCGAGGTTCGACTATCGAGTGGACTACCTAGTATAGTATAGTGTTTACTCGATTCCTTCCTAGGATAGCTTACAATTAAGTACCTATTTATAAACGTACGTGCAAAACTCGTTCGGAAGCGCGCGAAGAAAGCCGTTGTGTTTATCCGTTTAATTCCTATCACATGATGAGTAGGTACCAGTGCAGCAGTGGGCAGTGGGGCACCTTCTACACTTCAAACGCGACTGTCTGTAATTGCCCTATGATTCATAGTGTGTGTGCATAGAAATTATGTAATGGAAGGCTGGGGACACAAATAATTTTTTGAGCCCCTAGGTAACTTCATCAACTCCCAAATTTTAGGGTTGACATCAGCTACAGAAACGTCGTCACTGAATATCTGACATTTTAAAACTATTAGCTACCTAACTGAGACTTTATGAGTGTTTGCTGTATTTTTTTTTTCAGTCATGGTTATCGGGTTTCCATTTTTTCATAGATACCTACGCCTGTTTCATCCCTTTTTTATGTTTTATTCTCTGAAGATATGCATGAATACTCACCCAAAGAAAATTGATTGGAAAATGGAATACAATTTGTGTAAAATTAAGTAGGTAAATAACTTATTTGTTAATATGCAATATTGGCGTGTAATATGTAACTGAATTTTTACCCGACTATTGTTTACTAGGTAGGTATCTATATACCAACTAGGTATTCAAACACAGTTTCTACCTAACCTAGACCTACAGTATTTTGTGGTGTACCGAAACAACAAAACGATGGCTCTTACAAAGTAAGATTTTTTTTGTTCGCTGCATTTTAAACTACTTGTCGTGTTTACAAAATTAATTAACGCCTTAGATAGCTCTAGTGAAGGATGGCCAAGCCAGTGTATAAGGTTGCAAAAATTATAGAAAAAATAATAATTGAGGGCATGTTTTACAGTTCGAACTATTTAAATAAATCCTTTTTTTTTTATAAATAAATTAATTAATCTAATGAGTTACATAAATATTTAGATTTTCTAACAAGCACTCATACTGAGATTATACATAGATGGTTAGATCCCTCACCTCTGTAGTAAATCCAAGGAGATTAATCGATACCTATTGGACACACAACATTAGTTTCCTACAAACTTATTATTCGAAAGATTTATTACAATCTTTTATCATTGCTACGACGATAGAATCATCACCGAAACTTTTGACCAAAGATTATACCTAGCTACTGTCATATCAAAAGATTAATATTCGCTGAACGTTTCAGTTTATAAGCGTATGCATGCTATGCATGCTGTTAACAGTAAGTAGGTACATAATAAAAAAGCAGGTACGTATAGTCACCTAATTATGGTAACCACGTGCATAGTGTCCAATATTTGCTTAGGATGGGTGTGGGTGTTAGAACCGTAAATCGAAATCTTAGTAAGGACTTATAAAGTTAAAGTAAGTAGGTAACTAACTTTATAACCAAATATAAATTTACTTACCTACTGACATTTTATATCCCAAAAGATGCTTAAAAAATATTATTTTTTTCAAACTTTTAACTTACCATGTTTAGAAGATGAATGACGGTTCTGTTTTGTTTAGCTGTTACTGTTTGAAACTCGTGTTCAGAGATAATCACAAAACTGGCACAAAGATAAAAAAAATTGAAATTATTTTAATTTTCGAACATACACATTCGTTTCCCGCCAAAAACATTGGTGAGGTACGCATGCGCGACGTTACCGCGCGTCGAAACTTCTGCTCACGCTATAAGCGACCTGCAACCGCTCACCCACCGACCGTTTCTCCCGGGGAGAATCAAAGCACGTAATGCGCCTTATGAAAGCGATGGCCGTGGAAGGTTAGAATTTTGTGCACTCAGCCATTTACTATAAACTTTTACTGACCGCTGAACTGTCTCCTAATCTACCTTGCTGCGTTGAGAGAAAGGTGCGATGCAGGTAAATTATTTACTGGTCTATTTTATTGCAGAAAGCCATCAGAAAATGCATTAGTGCACTAGGCCCACTCCGCCCACTAGACCGCGTGACTTGAGTTAAGATGGGCGCGGAAAAGTCGCTTTGATATTATGTAGGTAGTCGATGGCACTAATTTTCTTTGCACACATGGGCATTGTGCATTCACCATAAGAGGTTGTTGTATCATACGTAATAGGTATTTAATTTGAAAGTATGTACATACCTACTTATCTATACCTACATATTATAAATACTAACTTTTCGTGTCTGTCTGTATGTCCGCGTTGTTCTTTTAAACCACGCAACAGATTTTGATGAGGTTTTCACCATCGTTTAGAGAATATATTCTGGAAGGTTTATGTGTATAATACGTTAATAATTAAAGTTACATATGACTTAGAAATCTCGATGTATTGTCAAGTCGTAAAATTGGTGCGAAGCAGGAGCGGGTTATATAAGAACACCAACAGACATACAACATTGGTTTAAAAAAATATTAGGAAGGTACTTATTACTGCTAATATTTACACAAATTATATATGTAAGTACATAACATTTAAAGAAAAAAGACATTGGAAAGAAGCTGCATAAAAACTAAAACTAAGATAATTTAAACAAAGCTAATTAACTTCAATGAAATAAAACACAACTGAATACAAATTAATGAAGGGCATGAACATACATAACACATATAATTAAAAAAATGTACTATTACCGCTATAACACCAATAATAAAAATTCAATAAAGTTAACAATTAAAGGAGGCCATACAAGAAACATGTTTTTTCGGCGTTTTTTAAAGCTCGATGGCTCGTGTGCGAGTCCGACGCGCACCTGGCCGGTATTTTTATATTATTGACGTGTGTTTTATCCGTTTAAGAACACAAATAAATAAACTTCATCACATATGTATAGCTATCATAATTTTATCGTACGGAAAACTAAAGGAAAGGGCTCTTTGTAATTATATAATCTAACTGCATCATCAAGTCTAGCATGTGGATAGTAGAATGTAGATAGGTACCTACTTAGGTTATTTGTGGTAATTGAACCGATGAGGTTTACTGCGACGTGCAAGAAAAAGGTCTGCATTGTGGCGCAGTTAGTCGCTTTAAATGATCATTATGCAGAAATATGATATTGTTAGTTTGGTAAAGGTAAGTATACCGTACCACCCAGGAGCATCCCCGCGAAAAAGTTTCAGCAAAAAAGGGAATCAAAAAAATTATAATTAAATAAATAAAAAATCCTATCAAAAGCATATTCATGTAAAATATTACCAGGACGAGACATAAGGCTCGCACTGTCAAAACGTTATCATGTAGAGCCAAGCTACTAACCCTACACGTCCTAACTCTACAAGCCGTAACTCCACAAACTCTACACCTTAGTCAAAATATGTGGCTTGGCTTGGTGGGATTTCACTTCTTTTTGTAAGTTGTTTAATATGACAATATTTTTTGCTTTGTCCATTTTTTAATTCTTTTTGTAAAAGTTCCAAGTTTTATATTTTTGTTGTTGTTTGTATACCTACTAATACAAGCTTATGTAGGTACATACCAAATATCAGTTTTCTAGGACTTCAGTAAGTACCCTAAGAATTTGACGATCATCAGTGAGTGAGTGAGTCAGTGACGAAATCGGGGGTTTTTTATTTATATATCAATAAAGTCTAAAGTATAAGAGCATTAAGAGCTATGCATTTGAAACTTTATTATGTTTAATAAGTCCAGTAATGACATCATATCCAGAGAATTTTGTTTGTCTGGTGTAATCCAATCCATATGAGGATTAACAAATAAGGAAAAACCGACCAAGTGCGAGTCGGACTCGCGCACTAATGGTTCCGTTTAAAAAAAATCACGTTTGTTGTATGGGAGCCCCCTTGAATATTTATTTTATTCTGTATTTTAGTATTTGTTGTTATAGCGGCAACAGATATACATCATCTGAAAATGTCTGAAAATCTGTGAAAATTTCAACTGTCTAGCTATCACGGTTCATGAGATACAGCCTGGTGACAGACGGACAGACAGATAGACAGTCAGCGGAGCCTTAGTAATAGGGTCTCGTTTTACCCTTTGGGTACGGAACCCTAAAAAAGGTAAGTAATAGTAAATTGTGTACTTACACACGGCTACATATCAAGCTATAAATTTCCAGTACCTATAAGCTGATCTGATCTCGCATTGTATACGATTTTCGTACAATGAGAGGTTAGCATAATTATACTGGAAATGTATAGCTTGATATGTAGCCGTGTGTACAACGTGTCGTGAACAGAATACTATTTTGTTTGTATGCACGCAACGTACCTATTGCCAGGCCCCATATTGTGAATCTAAACTAAACCATCCAAGAGCACTCAAACAAGCACAAAAATCACAAAATCATCAAACTTTCTCCAGCCGTTTAGGAGGAGTTCAGTGACATACACACGTACAGAAGAATTATAAGAAATTTAAACGTAGGCATTTCTAGCGCTTTTTAAGCATCACGCCACGCGGAAACACGCAAGAACGTAATCACGGGGCGGTATAATCGGGTGTCAGTTCTGCAATGGTTCTGCACCTAAAATGTCGTTTCCAAAAAGCATGATATAAAAATGTGGCCCTATTAGTACTTAGGTACTTAGTTAAAATAATACTTTATTTCGCCAAATAAGCTGGGCCACTCTAAATTAATAACTAAACTCTGATTTTTAATTTGCTAGACCAAGTGATCGACCTTTTTTATACTTAAATAACACGTTATACCTCAATAGGTCTATCGTGTTATTTAAGTATAACTACCACTGGTACTGCTACTGGTACTGGTGGTGGTCTACTACCGGTATAGCCTACTGGTATGAAGTGAAGGTCCTCCTGCAGAGAACCATTCAGTGAATTTCAGTGGTCCCTGTTCTTGGTGGGAGCCACTCGGTACACCAAATAATCAAATATCATTTTAGTCTAGAAAATTAAAAATCAGAGAACCGTGCCACCACTCAAGTCCGATAGACGCGGCGATGAAAATGTACTCTGTGCGCGGCGCTAGTGTCTATGACAATGTCATTGCATGAAATTGCATTAAAAAAAATGTAAGTACTTAGTTCCACAATTTTCCGCCGGACCTCAGTGGCGGCGCGGACTCTAGTTATAGCTATACTCCATTTGAAATAAGATTAGACGTATAGATAAGCCTTTTTACATTCCGTTCAACCGATTTTGAATTCTATTGCGTTGGTGGCATGACAAATGGCAGCCGCAGTAGATAGTTGGTATTGTGTAACCTTTTTTGCTTTTAATGCTATCCTTATGCCTATGGTATAGAAGTCAAAATCGGTTGAACGGACTGTAAAAGGGTTTGTTTTAATGTCTAATCTTATTTCAAATTTTAATGGGGTATAAGTACAAGTAGCTCACACGCACTCAAAACATTTGAGTTGACTACTAGTCCAGCACGTCCTTCTTCTGTGACTCCTCAGAACATTCAAAACGGCTGTCTGCGTTGATTGAATTTTTCGGCGTACCAACGACCAACACCGCTGTGCTATTGCGAAAAGAGGAAAGTGAATACCCAGTGGCGTGCCTAGGGGTCAAAATCAGGGCAAACAGACAGGTTTTTTACGATTAAAAAAATAGATAAATAGCCAAGTGAGCGATTTACGGATTTTCTATGTTGTTCATGGTAACACCATTATTATATAGTGTTATTTTTTTATTTTTATTGATAGTTTATGCTGGACAGACTATTAGAAATCGCGATACCTAGTGCCTAGTGGAGTGGCGAAGCGATATTTACAGTTTGTTGGTCGAAATGTGCAATACTTAAATTAGGATATCGGTTCGAGTTCCTTGATATTACTAAATCCTTTATAGTATTCATAAATATTATCTTCTACTTAGGGTCAGTTCACACCGCGACGCGACGCGCAATTTGATCCGATACAATATCTAATTTATTTACTACACATTACAGTACACGCGCTGCGCAGCACCGCGCATCTCAGCGTACTTTGACACGTGTCAACACTCGCACTGAAATTATACCTTTTCGTGAAGGAAATAAGTTCGATAGTGCGCACAGCGTCGCGTCGCTTCACGTCGCGGTCTCAACTTACCCTTATAATCTTTGGTTTAAAACAAACGTGACACCAACAAACAGACAAGGTTGTATTAACAGTCACGGCCAAAATAATTCATCACCGTATGGGCTATTTTCGTTGGCTCATTGCAAGATTGACTTCCCGCCATCTTTACTCAGCTCTCACAGTTATTTTACCCCTGATTTTGTATCACTTTCAAAATCACAGTGCTATTTATTTTTCATTATTAGGTTGCTGCCACTGACTCAAAAAACCGGCCAAGTGCGTGATGAATCTATTCCAAGAACAAACTAACATATATTGTCGTTGAAAAACATGTTCCATACATTCCAACTGCAAATGTAGGTAATGTATGTTGTACCGCACAATAGTGATTTACCATATTGAGACTTTTTTATTATAGGTTTTCCTGTAATCTCTATGTAAATAAAGAAATTCCCTGTATTCTTTCCAAAATTTTAGGCTCGGCAGTTTTGGAGGTAAGACCCATACCTATATATAAATTATATAATTATAATAGCCTAATTGTTAAATTTCATCTATTTTTAACCGAAAACCAAAAATTTAAGAAAAAAAAATTAAAAAAAACAACTGACGTCCAAAAAAACACTAAAATGTGAAAATCGGTGTTTTAGACAACGAAAATTCAAAACCAAAGACACCGACTTCCGAAATTTAAGTTATTTTTCACTTGTAAGTAGACTTTCTCTTCATAAGTAGGTAGGTACTTACGTAGTTTTTTAGAAGTCGTTTGTTTTTTTTTTGTAAAATGTTTTATCTAATTTATCTGCCTAACTTTAAAACTGTTTATTTTAAATTAAAAAAATATAATTTTAACTGAAATCCTACAATTCCTCATCACAAACCCTTCATTTATACATATAGGTACACGTAGAGTTGCAAAAAAACGTTTTTTTTTCTAAGATGGCAAAAAACGTTGAAAACAAACAGTTCTTTTTCTGGATTAGGTATTTTTTCAAAATTACGAAAATAAAAATATAGGTAGTTAGATGGCTATCGTTAAAAATGACTGATATTAGATTTATTTTGATGAATAAAGAAATATCTACCGTTTATTTTTTGTTAAATATTATTTAGTTCTCAAAAAGATTTGGCAATGTACACGGCACAGTAAGCATTTTTTTTATTATTTCCCCCCAAAGTGAACCACTTATTTAAAATTCATTTATTTACGTTACACGTTCGTGTTCTTGTCACAGAAATTCATAATTATGTGTACCAAATTTCAACTTAATCGGTACAGTAGATTCGGAGTAAATCGGCTGTGAGAATAGAATATAACCGGCGAAGTGCGCGCACAATAGAGGGTTCCGTAGTTGGGATGAATTTATCCCAAGAACAAACTTCACAATATTGTAGTTGAAAACGATATAAGAGACGGACAAACAGACAGACACACACGACTGATCCTAATAAAACTTTTTACAAAAAAAAAAAACAACCGACTTCAAAAAAAAAACACAAAAAAAATGAAAAATAACTTTAATTTCGGAAGTCGGTGTCTTTTTTTTCAATTTTCATTTCTTGCCATCGACTTCCGAAATTAAAGTTATTTTTCACTTTTTTTGTGTTTTTTTTTGGAAGTCGGTTGTTTTTTTTTCGTATTTATTTTTTATTTTTCACTTTTTAGTTGTGGTACCTACCCAACAAATTCGAATACCTGCTATGTAAATAACAGTGACGGAGTCAAAGAATATATCGTCTACATACACAAAGTGGAAAAAAATACGTAATATTGAAGCTAACTCAAAAACTACGCAAGCAAAGTTAATAAAATTTATATGGGACCACGTCTGAAGCATGACCTACCAACCAAAAAAATAATCATCAAAATCGATTCATAATTGGCGGAGTAATCGCGTAACATAAACACAAACAAAAAAAAAAAAAGCAGTCTTTGAAGAAGTCGGTTAAAAAGGGTTCCGTTTTTTACAAGGTTTATATTAGCTTGCTCTGTTCGTATGTTTCCGGTTACTCCAATTGTCATCCATTTTTCAAGCAGTTCCTGGCATCCGATTGAGCTGAATCTTGGCATACTTATAAAACTACAAATGATGCGATAGAACCGGTCTGATGATGGAGCCGGAAGTTTTCCATAGGAACTCCTCAATCAAACAAGATAGGACCATCGTGTTTGGACTTATTAGCTATTTGTTAACAAGTGGTTTGACAGGTGGTATTCAGGGTTTGATGATGAAGCCGGAAAGTGGCCCTGGGAAAACCCTTGTTACTTCATTAAAAGCTTGTTTTTAAAAAGATTTTTGCTTGTATTTTATTTCATTCGAACGATTTCAAAAAACCTTTTTAATGGTCTGGCCATGATACATCATGGCCAGACCATTAAAAAGGTTTTTGTCATGTTTTAGGTTGATATCAACTCGACATTGGTCAATGGTGTATTTGTATGCTATTTTAATTAAATACGGTTTTCCATGCAACAGTCTGCTCGGTGCCTCAGCGTCAAAAGGTTTTATGTCTCCTGATTTGATAAGGCAAATAATTATAAAACTGACGAAGATTTTTATAATACCTGACTGTTTAGGTACCTACTGAATTTGACTTGTTGTGACTCTGTAGAACTTACTTATTCCATGAGACCACTGGACATGACAAGGCAACATTTTGGACAACATGACAGATATCGCCAAAATCAAGATGTCAACAGACTCTTGACGCAAACTATTATAATTATATTTTTCCTAAATGTTTAATTTCATGGGTAATATACGCAATGAGTTATTTAATGATTTTATAGACATTTTAGATTTCATATCACTGGAAAGTCTCAATCTATATGACAAAATAACCGATAATTTAATAGTCGTACTCCGTACAAAATTCAGTAAACCTCGATGTGGTGACAAGTTTTTAGTATAAAATTAGAATTAGTCATTATTAAAATACAGTATTCAAAATTCTAGTTCAAAGTAGTTAAATAATTCACTATGGAAACAGAAACAGACATGGAAGGTACTGAGAATCCTGACATTGGGGCTGGTGATGTTGAGGATAGTAAAGCTGCAGAAACTACGGGTGGAGAAGATGGTGAAGGAATCGCAGTAGCTGAAGGAAACGAGGTCAGAGAGGTAGGCGATGGTGCCGTGGTTGGGGAAACAAGTGAAACTGCTGGAACAGAAGAAGTGGGAGGAGAACATGTAGAAAGTGAACATGTAGAAGGTGAAGGATTAGAGGGAGAACACGTTGAAGGGGAAACGGTTAAAGGCGAAGCTGTGGAAGGGGAACATGTTGAGGGTGAACAAGGAGAGGGAGAATCAAAAGAGAAAGTCGAGGGAGAAGAGCTTATGGGCGAAGAATTGGAAGGCGAACATGTTGAAGGTGAAGAATCAGAGAAACCCGAACAACCTCCACCAGTTGTGGAAGAAGTTGTGGAAGAGGAAGAGTATCCTCCGGAACCACCGCCAGATCCTGCTGCACCTTATGATTTCAGTGATTCTAAAGAAGCTTTGAAAGCACCCTTTGAATTACGACCTGATCAATTAGCCGAAGTAGAACAGGTGTGGGAAGCTTTTCAGAATTACACTCCAGCTTATTCTGATTTGGATGGGTATATCACCGAGAAAGAGCTAACTTACATGCTAAAAAGTCTTCTTATTATGACGTATACAGTGGAACAACTCCAGGAGTTAGTACAATTTTGTTGTAAACCACCTCATGAAAAAGGACATATCTTTTATGAACAGTTTCTTAAAATAGTTACAATAAGGCAAAGAGACTTGCCCACTGAAGAAGAGATTCGTTCTGCATTGCATGTTTTTGACCCTGACAAGCAAGGAACGCTGGATCGCGAAGAACTGAGAGAAATATTAGCTAAACAGGGTCATAAAATGTCACAAAAGCTTGTAGATAATCTCATTAAAGAAGTAGATATGAGTAATGATGGTACAATTGGTATAGAAGACATAGTTGGAACAATGTGTATTGATTTAAATCCGGAAGATATGGAATTGCTTAGAGCATCTGTGTACCCTCCAAAGGAAGCCGAGGACCCGGAGATGGAAATGGATGATACATGAATAGACATGATTTTCAACACAAACTCTTAAAATAACTGTACCTATCTGATTTGAAAAGTTAAATAAAAACTTATAACTAATCCTATTTTTTTAAATTATTTTTCTGAGTTCTTATGAAACGTGGCCCACGGATGACGTGGCCTAAATCAGAATTATTTATGGCATTAACGCCGCCATCTTGTTAAAAATACAAGGACCAAATATTTTATGAAACATTTGCTGCGAAACGAAATTCTATGACAGGAAAATGCTACCTACTGAATGTATTGACCAAAAACCCAGTGTCGATTAAAATAATTCATGCAAGGCGAGGTAGGGCTTTTTTTTCCCGCTAAAACGATCCTCAAAGGGCAGATCTCGGGGTTCTAGAATCACATTCACACTTAGATAAGGTTTTTCATTCACACATGATTATATGTCTATGCATTCACATCTACGTAACGGAATCTGTCGTATCGAAATGAAACTTTGCATTTATATGTAGTTTGGATAACAATACTATAATTTGGAATCATGGAGCTGAGTCATGGAATCATGGAGGTGTACCGAGTACCTACCTACGATGAGGGCAAATCTAACTATTTAAATCTTCGGGGGGCAGAGTTTTCTTTACGTTAGCGTTGTCAACAACGCTCTCTTGGAAAATACACCAACTTACTTTCATACTGGTTTACTAGTAGCCACTGAAGAGTTCTACTATCCACCTCCTGGCTCCAACATCAGACACTTGACACCAAGGGCAATATATTGGACTCATTAAAACGAATCCTATAAGCCCAAACTCGAGGAGTTTACTAGTAGCCACTGAAGAGTTCCACTATCCACCTCCTGGTTCCAGCATCAGATCAACTCCAAGATTACAAATTATAGTATTGTTATCCAAATTCCAATCTACATAAAAATGCAGTTTCATTTCGTTACGACAGTTAGAACTTGATGAATTAGGGAGCGTACACATAGAACGTCCGATTTACAGGGCCGTTTAAACGTATATGTTATAAGCGTATGTAGTTGTATGAGCCAGTTCACACACATGACAGTATTCCGGATCCAGTAAAAAATCCCACACACAACGGAAAGACTGATCCGTTTTATCGGATCGAATACACTGAAGAATGAAAGTCTCTGTTAAAATGGGTCCTGTAAATGCTGTGTGAATATTACCTCCAGTAGCGACGGATCCGTTAAAATCGATCCTGTACATGCTGTGTGAATATTACCTCCAGTAGCGACGACTCAGTTAAAAAGGATCCCGTAATAACGGACGTTCTATGTGTAGGTACGCGCCCTTAGGTGTACCTACGTTGAAAGACTCTTGGGGATAGTTTTAGCGAAAACAAATAGCGTATATGGCATACTATGTTTGCCCTACCTCATCGTTCATAAATTATTTTAATCGACTCCGGGTGTTTTTGTAGCATCCTCCTTTTTGTCTGCGAAACAAGGGAACACCTTTTTGCTCTGCTGCTCTATGGCCTCTTACCTCGGCATTACAATTACAAATACATTCTGCATCAAGGGTTGCCAACTCTTGTTAGTCTAAATCCGGGATTAAAAAACGGCTTATTTTGAACTTATATTTTCCATTTGAATGGAGAGACTTAAAATTAAAACAAAAATTTAAAAACTCGCTCTTTTAAAATTGAAAATCTTTGTTTTCGGCCTTGACATTTTCTTCATTTAAGCGGTTCCTTTCTTTTGTCCATATACATCGAATACTATACTAAAATACGCTTGGAGCGCAGGCGGCGTTTGATACAGGTATGGACAAAACGTAGTTTTGAGGGTGAGTTTGCCACTGTTAATTATTCTGCCAATGCGTGAATTCCGGGAGAATTTTGTTTGTTTGAAATGCCTTCCAGGAGCCGAAAGAAATCCTTGCTGAATTCCGAGAGGCTCCCGGAATTCCGGGCGACTCCCGGAATTCCAAGAGAGGTGGCACCTATTAAAGCCTCTTTGGCAAGTTGGCATGTTACAGCTGCAGTGACATATAGGTAATAAAAAACATTGTGTCAGTGTGGTTTTGTCAAGAGAAACCGTCAAGTTGTATTCTCTAATTCTTTTGTACCTACTCTGTTTACGACTTTCATACATAATATATTAATTTCCATTACAAGAGTCTTTCCACTGAAATAGGCACCTGCATTAGGTTATGGGCTCAGAATACTCAGAATACCCAGAATACCCAGGATACCCAGGTTACCCAAGATAAGACCCGGAAAAAACGAAAAAAAAACAAAAAAAATTCGGTGCTGTCAAAATGGAAAATTTTACCACCACCAAGATTCAGATCGGTCGACTGATAGGTAGGTAGTCAGAATTGGGCTACATGGAAATATAAGGTGTCCATCATGCTGCGGGGTACAGAAGGTGCCATGGAGGCGCCGGAAGGAAAACTTAGAAAGCCAATTTTAGGAACAGGCGATGGTGCTCTGATGGCCTATAATGCAGAATTACTAAAATATAGGAAGGCAGACAGCAACGCTCTACTTATCATAACAAGCAACATGACCGAAGAGAATCTAATGAAAGTTATGCGATTTGAAACGAGCAAACGAAGTATGGCAGGAACTTCACTGCTTGTTTGACGACAGAAGACAGAACATACACATTATGCATGCAATTCTTTAGTTTCAAAAATAATACCGCTGATGACGCATCAACCATGATCTCAAAACTTAAAATTAAAAACATTTGGAACAATTTGAATGCTGAGATTTCGAAGACCGATCCTAATATGAAATTGCCGGAAATGTTCTTGATCTGTAAAATTTTAAATTCCCTCAATGAAAAATTTTTCAGTTTCAAATCAAGTTGGATGCTGCTAAACAAACAAGAGAGGACAATTGAATCACTGACAGCACAATTGTGCGGGTATGAGAGAGCGCTAGGTGGTCATATTGATGAGACTCAGGAAGTACTCGCCTCTACCTCAAAGGTGCAGCATAAATCGCAGTTAAGAGACGAGAACATAAGATGCAGGTAATGCTCAAAAATAGGCCACCGCATTAAAAATTGCAAGCAGTGGATTAATGATGGCAGACCGAAGAAACCTACACAGTCTTCGTCCAAGCAGCAGCAAGTGCAGAATATAACGTTGATGATTTACGCTTGCTCTGAAGAAAGTGATACAGAAAATTGGTATGTAGATAATGGTGCTACGACTCACGTCACCAATAGGGGAGACATATTCACATATTTTGAGGACTTTGGATCGAACCACACCGTTACAACGGCAGTTGGGACTGTAGTTCCTGCAAAAGGGAAAGGGTCTGTGGTAGTTCAAACCAAAGTTAACGGCAAAGAACTGAATTTAACTCTGAATGATGTCTGGTATGTACCGAAGCTTACCAAGAATTTGCTATCCATGTTAGCTGCACAAGATAAACTGCAAAATAGCACATTTATTTCCACCATGAAAGAGTGCAGGCTGGAATTAAATGGTCAGATTTTAGCAGTTGGAAACAGGAACCAGAGTGGAGGACTGTATAAGTTACAAATGAAGACAGTTCTACCAAGCAAACCTGTAGAGATAAATGCTGTTAATCCATCGTGCTTACTCCAGTTATATCACGAACGATTTGGTCACCAAAACAAGAAATATATCAAAGATCTTGTCAAGAGGGAACTGGGGATTAATCTAAATGATAAAGATGATATACAGTGCGAAGGCTGCATTTATGGAAAGGCAAAGCGTCTTAAATTTGGCAAAAGAGAAAGAGCTAGTACCTATGCCTGGAGAGCTGGTTCACGCCGATGTATGTGGACCATTCCCTGAAAGTTACTCGAAATGTTGCTACTTTGTTCTTTTAAAGGATGACTTCTCCACGTTTCGTCATGTTTATTTCATTCGAAACAAAAGTGAAGTAAAGGACAAGATTATTCAATTTCTTAAAGAAGCCAAAAATGCTGGACAGTCTGTCAAAACGCTATTGAGTGACAATGGCGGGGAATTTAATAATAAAGCAGTTCGGGAGGTACTTAATAGGCAGGGAATAATCCAGCGGCTCACGATGCCATACACGCCCGAGCAAAATGGGTGCGCAGAAAGAGAGAACAGGACTCTCGTGGAAACAGCTCGTTCATATATGCACGCAGGAGACGAATTTCCACAGGCCCTGTGGGCAGAGCTTATCAATACAGCTGCATATGTTCTCAATCGCACGGGACCCACAAGAGAAGAACGGCAAGTACCGTATGAGCTGTGGCATAAGAAGAAGCCTAAGATTTCACACTTGCGTGTGATAGGGAGTGAATGTTTCTTTCACATTCCTAAACAGAAAAGGAAGAAGCTACATAAGAAGGCTGTCAAAGGTAGAGTTATTGGATACGATAACGACGACGGATATCGCATCTGGAATGGAAAACAGACCGAAAGATCGAGGAATGTCACCTTTTGTCCAAACATGGAATCGAAAATCCCAACAGCCTTGGGTCCAGGTCCTCAGGAAGATATGAATTTACCAGTAAGCGGTGAGATAGAGGGAGATTCTGTTATGATAGGACAGAAGACAGAGGGAGTGATCTTTCCGGAAGATGTTTTTCCGCAAAATGTAGCTTCTCCTATAAGAGAGTCAGTCCAATTAGAGGGAGAAAGTGAGATCATAGAAAGTGAAACTGAAGAGTTCGTAGATGCTGTTCCTCCTGATGATGAGATGCCGATGAATTCCGAGAACGATATTTCTATGCCGGACGTTCCAAGGTATAATCTTAGAGACAGAAGTACTCTACGACCTCCACAAAAATTGGATGACTTTAAATTGTTCTTGGTCGATTCGATTTTAGAAAGGGAACCTTCAACGTATAAAGAAGCAGTATCAAGTAGTACAAATGGAAGATGGCTCGATTTTCGTAAAGCAAGAAGCTTACGCAAGAAAGGTCTTGGAGCGATTCAATATGAGTGACTGCAATCCAGTGTCGACTCCTTTACAGAAAGAAGGAATTATTGAAAAAGGGAAAGCTGAGAATGAGTCACAGTCATTTCCTTACAGAGAAGCGGTAGGCTCGCTCGCTTACTTGATGGTGGGCACTCGCCCTGATTTGGCTTATGCTGTAGGAGTGGCTTCGAGGAGTTTAGAAAAGCTGACTTACAGTGATTGGTGTATAGTAAAGCGCATAATGCGATATTTAAAAGGAACATTGTCAAAAGGAATTAAGTATGTTCATGATGCGCATTCTCCTAACCAAATAAAAGCATACAGTGATGCTGATCATGCTGGATGTATGAAAACAGGCCGCTCTACAATAACAGGAGTATTGTGTTTATTTTCAAAAGGTGCAATCTCCTGGATTAGTCAACGACAAGCTTCAGTTGCCATTAGCACCACAGAAGCCGAGATTGTGGCAGCAAGCGAGGCCGCCAGAGAATTGTTTTGGCTAAAAAGACTCTTTAAAGACATGAATGGTCAACAAGAAATTCCTGTACTATTCGTGGATAACGAAGCTGCGGTGAAACTAGCGCATAATCCCGAATTTCACCGAAGAACCAAACATGTTCGAGTGAGACACTTTTTTGTTAGAGAACTGGTTCTTCAAAACGATATTGTGGTCGAAAGAACTAGCTCTGCTACACAGCTGGCAGATCTGCTGATAAAGGCCCTGCCCAGACCCAGACTACTGGAACTTTGTTACAGCTTAGGTCTGAAGGATTAGGTCGACTAGCAGCTGAGGGAAAGTATTAAAGCCTCTTTGGCAAGTTGGCATGTTACAGCTGCAGTGACATATAGTGAATAAAAAACATTGTGTCAGTGGGGTTTTGTCAAGAGAAACGGTCAAGTTTTATTCTCTAATTCTTTTGTACCTTCTTTTGCTTACGACTTTCATACATAATATATTAATTTCCATTACAAGAGTCTTTCCACTGAAATAGGCACCTGCATTAGCACCCCTATCTGCATCTGTTCAATGTGACGTGACAGTGACACTGTCAGTGTCAGTCTGCAACACACATGACATTAATGACAGTTGATATTTGACGGTCGCTTTGCATCGTCAGAGAACTTTTGTTTGCGTTTTTAAAACGCAGTGATTTATTTTAGAAATATAGTAAGATAAATAACACGTACAAAATGAAATATTTAATATTATTTCTGACATTTCTATCGTTTTTAAGTGATAGTAAGTACCCAATGCACGTAAAATTATTTCTTTTGCAACGGAATATGGGTGTGGTTTTTTGAATACATTGTTGATTGTCGGTATACTATTCAAGTAATCAAGCCTATACTATTCAAGTATTGTAAATGATTGGTTTTCGTCGTAATAAGTATGTTGTATGTGCTGCATTTCAGAAAATAGGTACCTACTTGATAAACAATTATATTTTTACTGAAGAGTGTAAGCATTGCTCTGCAAAATATCTTCTAAATTATAATTTAAAAAAAATCTCTTAGTACGTATTAAACAGTAAAGTAAATAAGTAGCTATCTAACGATATTTATTTGATTTCTCAGGTTTAGCACTATGGTGCTATCAATGTACAGCGGCTACTCCAGGATGTATGGAACCGTTCAACTGGCGCGGTGTGGGCTACCTTGGTAACCCATGTCCTGATAATGAAGATATTTGTGTCAAACTTATTGAAAGAAAAGGAGGTAATATTCAGACCTCATTTTTTCGCTTAGAAAAACCTCATTGATCACTTCTACCCATGGAATTTGAATTACTCTATGGTGTACTAGTTTCTACTGCATTTTGCAAAAGAAAAACATTAATTCTTCTCCTTTGTGAATTTTAACCTCGGGTTTTGGAGTGCAACCCATTTTCTTAAGTTAAAATTTTTCCATTTCAGCACAAGAAGTGATAACAAGGGACTGTTTGAGCAACTTCAGGGCATTTCGGACAGACATACCTGCTGATACATATGAAGGGTGCCGACCAGCTGCAAGGGATGTGAATTTAGCCAACTATGTCAACAACACTATAAAGGAACTTGACATTAAAAGGTAAATATTGTATTTATTCTTAACTGAAAGCTGTTGTTATTGGCAAGGAGCACTGCTTTTTTATGGCCTTTGTGTAAAACTTACTTATGAACTGCCTATCTACTGAACTAGATTTTATAAAATTTTCTTCTACTGTTCTTAAATCACTTGCATACATACTTAGGTATTTCGTAGATGTATTTTTTAATTCTAACAACTTCATTTGTTTCAGGGACTGGTATGATGAAACAGTATGGTGTTTCTGTTTCCTCGACCACAGATGTAATGGTGCATCAAGTGTATCAACAATGGCATTACTAATCCCATCATGCATTGTGCTTCTATTCATTAAAATGTTGTTCTGATATCCAGTTAGCATCATTAATCATTGATGTTTTATCTAAAACATTGATAGAGTAGAAACTTCTGGGTAAGTGATTTGAAAACTAATAAAACTTCTATGAAGATTTTAACTAGTAAGTTAAGCATTAAAAAAATGATTCTCTTTTTCCATCCAAATGGGGCATAAATGAAAAAAAAGTCATACAAGAAAGATTTTTTCTATTATTTTATATGATGCAAGTTTCTTTCCTGTGGCATACAATAAAATTGAAGCAACAAATGACTTTTATCATCTAACTAAACACTGTTTAAATGGTGTAACTTTTATTGTTGTTTCAACTTATGGTATAACACAGGCAAACAAATTGCACTTTGTAAATCGTGCATAAATACCAGAACTTCAGTTGTAGCTACTTGTAAAGCTTTTAAAGTTTACAAAATACTGACAGTAGATTTAAAATAAAAATGCACAAGTGACCTTATTGTAAAGCAATTTTGTAATAAGACAGCTTTTTCTTAGTACATGATTTATTAAGATCTGAAATCAATAATTTTTAAGTAGGCTCTACTTATTATAGTTATTTAAGGCAGCTAAAACACCTTTAATTATACAATTATTGTTTATGTTCAGCTGTATGCAATCCAGTGTCAAATAATATTTGAATATTAATATGAATAATTCCGTCCAATAGATTTTTTATAATTATATTTTATTAACTACTTAGGTTTAATATGTTCGTTAGTTGAGGTTGAGATATGAGTGCCTCATTAAACATTGTTCTTTTCATAAGACTGTAGTTTTGTACACAATAATTTTATGTATTTTTACACAATTTTATAATTAAGAAATAGGAAAAGATTTATACTTATTAATTATTATCAGATAACAGAAATCTCAAAATAATTATATAGGGCCATTATAAAGCTAAATAAACAATTTTACCAAAAGATACGGTTTTTTTTTGTACAAAAATTACTCACAAATTCTACTTCTCAATTGCATGCTGTGATGCTTTCTACTTTGTTGTGAAAAAATGTCTTTGTTTACAAAAACGCAAATTGCATTTGTGTCACAATAAGGCTAGTGACCAACATGAACATCTGTAACAAAATGTTTGCGTCTAGTTGCCACATGTCGTACACGGAGAAGCGCGGTGGAGTTTCTTCTATTAGCTTTAACATTCTCTTTGATTTCTCCCTAAGTCTGCCTGGAATGCAATAAAAAAAAATGAATAAACTAAACTTCTAATTAAAAGATCATCAGCCTATCGCGTTCGACCCTCAATCCTTACTAACGTTTTGGGATGACGGCGATGCGGATGATTACTTCGACGCCTAAGTGTCCTCTTGTTTTTATATTTATTGGTATAGTTATTTAGTTAGTTAGTCCTTTAATTTAGTTTTTTAGTTAATTTAGAATAAGAAGTTTATCCAATGGTGTCGATTCTGTTGTACATCGAACTAAACTATCACTAAAATTCCTTACTTTTGACCATGGGAATCTTGGAGCTATTCTGCGAAATAAATTCTCTAAATTTAAAACTAATTTTGACACAACTAAAATCGAATTTGACAACCGCGCGCCTCCACTTGGTACTTGTTTTCCCCGTGTTTTTTTTTTAGAGGCAGATGCGCGCATGCACGTCAGCCTCGACGTGTTTAATGGAATTTTTCAGTTTTTGTATGGAAAATAAACAAAAAAAAAAAAAAAATTACCATCATGTTGAGAATTAGGGGTTTAAAGGTTTCCTAAAGGGGGTCGAAATTTTCATTATTTTTGCGATAGGACACACCGTTTTCGAGATATTATAAGCAAAAGAAAATAAAAAAATACACTACTGTTTTTTGTAACTGAAGTCGAGGTGTTGGTTTGAATTTTAGTTCATGACATCTAATTTTATTCCACACATTTTTAATCGCGATTAAAATAGTCAGATTTAGTTAGAGGATTTTAGATATAGGACAAAATTTTAGGTTAAATCGTCAAATTCAGAATAGCATTTTCACTAAACTAATCTCAGTACCATCTTAGTGCTGTCAAACTAAATTATAGTTAAGTTGTGTCATTTATAGTCTATTTCAGAATGAGTTTGATCGTTTGACAGGACTAAACTAATAGAGTGATTTTTTGTTTAGTTTAGAGAATTTTTCAAATGCTGTGTCTATTTCAGAATGAGTTTGATCGTTTGACAGGACTAAACTAAATTTTAGTGATTTTTTGTTTAGTTTAGAGAAATTTTTGGCGTCTATTCCGGTTCGTCCCACTGGTGGGACGAACGGGAATTTAATAAATTATATAAAATTTACACCATATACCATACTTATACCATACTGTAGCCTTGTAATTGTATGAATAATCAACTATCGGTGTGCCAAATTTCATCCAAACCCTATTAGAGGCATAATACTAATGATTGAAACACTATCGTGAATTCATGCCAGCCTAGTACTTTTTGTTAGGTTATTGTGTAGAAATTGTGCAGAAGAAGGTGTTGTGAATAGAATATCGTACCGTACGCGTTAAATTAACTATCTGTCATTCAATTTCTATAAGTTAGATAAAACTAATTATTGAAATACTACCCTGAATTCATGCAAGCCTAGTACTTTTTGTTAGGTTATGTACTGTTCATAAATTGTGCACAAAGTGTTTTGCACAGAATACCGTCTTGTGTGTATGCAACCAACGTACTACAGAAATAAAAAGTATCCTATGTCGTAACTCAAGTCATGAACTATCCATGTGCCAAATTGCATCTAAATCATTTTAGCCGTTTTAGCGTGAAAGTGCACCATAAATAAACAAAGAAACTTACTTTCGCATTTATAGTATTAGTTAGGATAAATAAGTTTAAAATTGAACAACAACCAGACTCAAATTATTCAGTGGGACCAACGGGAATTAAAAATAAAATTATAAATCATTCCCGTTCGTCCCACCGAGAAAGTCAGTGGGACGAGCGGGAATAAATTTAATATAATTTATTAAATTCCCGTTCGTCCCACCAGTGGGACGACGCTAGTGGGACGAACGGGAATACACGACTTGTGGCAAGAGAAACGTCACCAGTGTATACATATATTTTATCTTAACTAATATTATAAATTCGAAAGTAAAAGCTAACGTGGGCGTGGCCTTATATCCCAGAGCAAAGATGTTTCGTTGTGTAAAAGCTGACGCAGGGCTGAAGGACACCGAACGCGTAGCCCACCTTGCGGAAGAGGCTGTACTCAAGTTGAAAGAGAAGCCGGATTATGACCGCTGCCTGGTTTCATTCGTCAAGAGGCAGAGCCGTATGGGTCTCTCGACGAGTGAAACCGAAGATACAAGAACGACGAAACACTCCGTCACCAAAATGTTCCTCCTATTCGCAATAGATGCCTTCAAGGTAACTAGATTTTTCAACAAAAAACAGCTGAAGGAATGGTCTTAGAGATACGGCGCCATAGTAAAAAAGGATGAGGACTTCCCCAACCAGGGTAGCATTTTTTTTTTCGCTGGCTTGACCTTGGGTTTCGGGGCCAACTTTGTATGAAACGTGAATGGTCTCCTTAGCGTACCTGGTAATCAAACGTTACCTAACTATTCGTTCTTCTAACAAAGTACCTATCATTCTGTCTGAGAACAATCACTGTTGATTCTGTATAGGTATTGTTAATTAATTTACAATTTCCTAACAATTGCATAGTTGATAAAGTTGACGTTATCCTAACTTAATGTTATAAATGCGAAAGTGAGTTTGTTTGTTACGCTTTCACGCTAAAACCACTGAACAGTGGGGCAATTCCCTTATTTTTAAGAACGTTCACATTCGCATCTCATTCGCAATCTGTCAAAAAAACCATCAATTTACCAACATTTTTGACAAGTTTGACAGATTGCGACTTGAATGTGAACGTTTTTTAAGTACCTAAGAGAATTGACCTTCTGATTTGTATGAAGTTTGGCACTTTGGCTTTAGGCTACTTTTCATCCTGGATCGCAGACGAAGTCGCAGGCAACAGCTAATACTTAACTACAGCTAAAATACAAGGGTGACGATTTGAATAAAGAACCATTTGCTGGGATGGTTTGCCGGGCAGTTATTTATTTATTGTATTGTAACTGATTAGATATTATGAATAATTATTACCATCATAATGTATCGACATAACAGTTATCACCAATCGCTTAGTTTCCTTCACCTCTCTCATGAATAATTCACAGCGGATTCCCAGCAAAATTGCCATCACCAAGTCGATTACTGTGAAAAATGATGGCGTCAGGCTATCCCATAGTCCTACTGTCTGTGAACGTAAAACAAGCATTAATATTAAAATACCTACCTACTTTTCGTATTGAAATGTTGACTCTTTGTCCCTTGGACCCTGGTTCTATCGATGGCGAGAGTATCTATGCAGTAGAGACGAAAAGTCATCGGGGGGTAGCCGAGAAAATAAGTGAGACACGTTATGAGCAATCTCTTAACTTTGTTTCGGGATTTTATTCCTACTTAGACTTACATCATTTTGTACGGCAAAAAGTAAAAATTCGAATGTTAAAATACTCGATGCAACCAGCTTACAACAAAACATAAAGATCTGAAAAAGAAAAATGGATTAGTAAATTAAATAGTACTTAGTAGTAGTATTAGTAGGATCTCATGCAATATTATACTCACTTGGAATTTGTAAATGTCTTGAAACTTGAAAAAGCCATCCATTAATTGCTTCAAATAAACATCAGTATCGCTTGATATGAAATTATGAGTTTCAGCAGCCAGGCGTCTCATAACTATTTTCGTAGGAAATAATGAAGAAAATAAATGCTTTCTTGAATATAAAATCTCGTGCGTCTTCTTTTGGTCCAAATAGTTTTTAATTATTGAATTTAAGAACCCAGCCCGTATGTAGAAATACACAAAAATATTTGAACAGCAGACTAATTCCATGACGAAGCTGAATTGAGAATATGCTATTCCTAAGTACGGCCAAAATGCAGCCGTTCCTTTTGCACCAGCTAGACCGAGAAGTACAATGAAGAGAATCAGAATCGACGCAAGTGAAAAAATATTAGTTCTGACTATCAGACCAGTGATACTTTTGTTGCGATCTATATTCATACACCTATCAATTTGTTGCAGTTTCACGAATAAATCTACATTGGCGTCTCCGTTTATGAAACGCACGTGAATGATATTGCATATAAATGTTAGCGTTTGCAATCCTGTTACACAAGTACTCAGATAGTAGATAGTTTCGTTATCAAAAAGGATGGTATCATACTTGTGGATCACTACATAGTCTAATCCTAGGAGCAGAATTACACTGAGTAATGTATAGCATCTTTGAACAAACGATGGTGTCGTCACAAACCGGTCTTTGATGTCAACACGGGTGGAAGCCATAAGCATTTGGAAACTGTACATAAGTCTTAAGGACTTTAGGAATTCTTCGTCGAGAATATCTTTGGAAAGATATTCGATTTTAGTATTATCCTTAATTTTCTTCATAACTGATGCCAAATCCTAAGTTTAATTTTTTTGTAATTAGGTGCACTTATAGCAAAGCAAACTGTAGCAGTACGATGGTGTAACTCGCGGTAATAGCTAACAGATGTAGTGGCAGTCGGGTGCCCAGCGTACAAATATTGTAAATGGACACACTTCGTCTTCCTTCCACCAGTAATATGACTTGCTTAGCATGGTCACGGGATTTGCCTGTAAATATAAAATATTTTAGTTCAGATTTCTTATCAATCTCATCAATACCTCCCTTGCACCACAAATCGCTAAATAGGTACATTTAGCGTTAGTCGTATTTGAAATATCGTCCTGTCTTTGTTTTCTTCAAACGATTGACAGAAACAGAGCGATGTTTTATAAACATTTAGCGCCCACTTAGTAACAAAATCATAGCCCTCCGCCGTAGTCGGGTGAAAACAAAACACGTACAGTAGTTGAACGAAATTCAAAACAGTATGAGATAGAATCCTGGTAAATCAAACGGAAGACACCTAGAATTCTAGATCGAACATTGATGATAAAGTCAGATTCGAGTAACAAATGCAGTGCCGTAACTAGGGCGGTGCCAGCGGTGCCCAGGCACACGGCGCAGACCCTTTTTTTTTTTTTTTTTGGTGCTAAATCATCATATGACTTCTCCCGCTCTGGGCGGAGCGGAAGGGCATGTCAGACTTTTACTGACTAAAACCCACCCGTGTTCCTTCAGTTGCCTGTTGCCAGGGTCCCGGTATCCCTTTCGGACTATTCCGCAACCCTGGCAGGACGGCGCAGACCCTGGAGGGGCGCAGAAATGACCAGACCAGGGCCACTAACAATACCTATTATTTATTTTTAGAGACAATCCATTTTATTGTTAGAACCGGTTATGATTAGAAAATATTTCAAGGGCGCGGTTATAGCAGCTCGCACCGGGCGCTTAAAAGGCTTATTACGGCACTGAACAAATGCAGTGCAACCAAGTTAACAGCTAAACGTGTGTCGACCGCCATAAATTCAGTGCCGTATAAAAAATATCTGTTTCAATCAGTCGATAGTCAAGTGCGTGTCCGGAGCGGAGTCCCTCTTAATATGCAACTCACAAATCCTGAGAGAAATATGAAGCTAGTTGCCCATTCCAAAGCGTAGTAGGCTAGTAGGTTCCTATGGAGAAGAACGGGCAAGAAACTCCATGGACAAACAAACAAATCTACTTATTTGTTTGCCTAAGCACTTGACAATAGCTATAGCTCGTTTGATTACACAAGTTAATGGTGACAATTAAAATAATCAAATAAAAAACACTCATCATTAAAAAGAAACACATAACTCTGTCTTGGCTGTCGCGCAGTCGGGTAAAAAGATTAAAGCGCTAGGCGCTTTCGAAATAACGTGTAAATGATTGCCTACCGTCATTAAGGGATGAGGAAATGATGTCGATACAGAGTTTCCTTGATTCCTCTAATTTTCTTGATAATGATTCAGCTTTCAGACATAATGTTAACATTAGGAACTGCTTATTCAACAGGAGAGGCATCACACACAGCATCAGATCGAAGTCTGCTACTGCTGCTTTCTGGGGAGTTAAGACAATTTGATTGAGCAACGAAACTTAATTTTATATTGTTACCAAAACATCTGAATTGATAGAAAATTATTCGATAACCTTGTTTTCAGTATTTCATGCACGCCATATGTAACGTTTGAATTACGAAAACCGCTCTTACCGAATATCTTTTTCGTGTTCAGTTATTAATATCAACTTTTGTTGCTGACTGTTCCATACCTTACTAGGTATCGTAGATATTATTTTCTAATTATTCTTAAAACTGTGTACTATATCTGCTTGTTGTTCGTTCTTACCTGTTCCTTCAATGAAGCGACTAGGTAATGTATGGATACCAAATTCCAAGCTAAGATTTGGCAGACGAAATAAAATAACTGTTGATAAAAGAGAACAGTTACATCTACGGATAGAAAAACTTGTAAATAATACATCAATGCAAATTGTAATACCGAAATAGGCCTAGGTACTTACCGAGAGTTGAAAAAGTTCTGTAAAATCTGCTAAAGCTTCAAAAACACAATGAACGGCCGAAACCAATTCACCTGGAACTTTATTGACAGGCCTTTCACGTGGGTTCATAAGAAAAAACAATTTTCCATGATTAATTGATTTTTCCATCGGTTGGCTAGTACCTGAAGTTTGTTGTCGTAGGAGATCGTTTATGTAATTTACTCTTGTAATTATTAGCTGTATGATGAAATAAATCTCTACCATTTCAATGTGTAGCCCCATTACACCCGTCGTCATGATTACCATCAATGGTATACACATATCCCTCATTAACACTGTTTTATCCAATACAACCCACAAGACGGTGAAAAAACAAGCGCTCACTATAGTAAGAGTCGATTGCCTTTCAAGCTGCTTGTTTAAACTCTTACTATTCTTCATATTCAGGTATCGTTCTATCTTTTGTAATTTTACATACATTTGACCAATTTTATATCCCCTTCGGAGATTATTTCGGAAAACTATTAGAACGCCATTTATTCCATTCATTAGGACTCCGAGTTTGAGAGTCGAGTTGGCGTATGGAGAGCCAAAACCGTTTTCGCAGCGTAGAAAGACGTATGCAATGCAAACCGTATTTAGTATCCAGAAAACATTGCTGTATAAATGGTACCATGTCGAAGGGGCTGTAGGGTATCTGTACTTGATATTTACGCGGAGAAATCCCATGACCCGTAGTACGACGAAAATTGGTTGAAAAATTCGAATGAAGTCATCGCTTAGCATGTCCGCGGAGAGATCTTCAATATTCCTTACCTTGTTCATGATGATGTATATAAGTCATTTAAATTGTAGCGAAATAAAGACTAGCAGAGAACATAGGTACGTCCTCTATGATAGGTACCTACTAACTTAATGAAACAATTGTTTTGGTTTATCGATTTTAAATAACGACTCCCTCGGGAAATGTAGATCGTTATCGTAGGCCATATTCCAAATCATAATAATATTTAATTTCAAAGGTGGTCCTTTCATATTTTTCTATTATTTTAAGTTCCGTATTGCATGAATTACCTATTACTTATTCTAATGGAATTACCTACTAAGTAAAGTAGGTAATTCCTACCTACCTACTTTATGTAGGTAATTCGTTTAAATTGTTTGAAATAGGTAATTTTGGACACTGGACCAATTTCAGCGATGATATCTTATGTAAATTTGTTTTATTAGAATTATTTCGTAAGTTGTAACCTTTTCCTAAAGCCAAGTTAATGTGAACTTGTACTTTGATACGATACCACCTCTTCCTGTCGGTATAATACAACTCATACTATTATAAATAATTGTAATCTGTGATAAAACTGGGAAATCTCAAAACATGCAGCCGCAAGGATTTATTGCCGATAATTTAATTGACGCCAATTTAGTGAAGTGTTTTTCTCCTTTATACAAAGTTTTGATGTTTCTGGGCTGTTCAAGAATTAGTATTAAAGATCAGTTGGTTACACCGCCGACTGTTTGGCAGAAACTTTACACATTACTTTGCATTGTTGCTTTTACCTTCTCATTTTATCATTTCGAAGTGTATTACTACACGACTTATTATAATCATGACATTAGAATGTACATGGCCAGTCTTATTGGAACGATTGTTCAGTATACATCGTACTTATCCAACACTATTTATACCAGATTTTTTAATAGCGAATCTGCTGTTAATTTTTGTTTGAAGCTTCAAAAAGTGGATAATATTTTAGTACTGAAAGAGTTTAAACATTTGAAAGAACAACAATTTTATTGGAATTTAATAGTCCTGGTGTTATTTATACTAATGTTCGAATGTGGCTATTTAACCCATGCGATGGCTACTGTTGAATATCCTATTTTGACAGTGTTCGGAGGAATAGGATTACTGAATGTATATGTGGAGATAGTTCTTGCTTCATGTTTGATATTATACCTAGCCATACGGTTAAGATTCCTAAACAAAGTTGTTGAATACAACTTCCATGTTAAATGTACATTGTACTACAACGAAGAACCGAGCAATGTAATTGTAGTCAATGAAAGCTTTATTATTTCTGCACATTTAAATGATGGTAATAAATTAGATTTAGAGAAATTCCTCGTTTGCTTGAAGGAGTTGTTAAAGTTGTACAAAATTATTACAGAAATTTTCAGCTTTCCGGTAGGTCCAATACAGGGTGTCAGGATAAACACCGTTGTCATTCAAACATTGGGTAGTTGACTTAAATATAAAAATAAATGACCGAACACAACAAAAAAAAAACGTTATTTTCATTAAAATATTTTACAAAGTTTCTATCCGACACCGTGGTCGCTAGCGAAATAGCTGAATGACTGAGGGAGGTTGCGCGCTCGCGGCCGGTCAGGTCACGTCCCGAACCCCCGCCTGTGTTGAGACGTAATTTGCGTCCGAATTGCAACGAACTTGCGTCTCTTGTGATAAAATGTAGATTAAAAAAAAGTAAAAAAAAGTTGTAATTTTCCATCGATTTTACGTTCTATAAATGAAACCAAATCACTGGTTGCAAAGATAATGTTGTTTACCCTAACACCCTGGATACCTATTTTCTTTTATTTGCTAGCCGATATTTTTAACTAGTAATGGCACATACATGGAACGAATAATTTTTTTAGGTACTCAACATTGCGACAACCTTGTTTTTTTGGGTGCTTTTGGTAACGCTTACTGTGATAATTGGATTGCGTTCTGAGGTAGGTGAGGTTACTTTAGTACAATCGTTTACTTTTTAGGGTTCCGTAGCAAAATAGCAAAAACCGGCCAAGTGCGAGTCAGACTCGCGCACGAAGGGTTCCGTACCACTATGTTTAAAACGGCAAAAAAATCATGTCTGTTGTATGGGAGCTCCCCTTAAATATTGGTTTTATTTTAATTTAATTATTTACTTTTAAAGTGAATAATAATATATAACCAAATATACTGTTAATATTTCAAGCGTCTACCTGTTGCCGTTATCAATATCGAGCAAAAATGAGCAAAAAAAATCACGTTTGTTCTATAGGAGCCTCCTTATATAAAATATTTATTTTATTCTGTTTTTTAGTATTTGTTGTTATAGCGGCAGCAGAAATACATCATCTGTGAAAATTTCAACAATCACGGTTCATGAGATACAGCCTGGTGACAGATGGCGGAGCCTTAGTAATAGGGTCCCGTTTTACCCTTTGGTTACGGAACCCTAAAAACGGAACTCTAATAATTTCGTCCTGTCCGTTCGTCCGGATTTTTGCATTGCAAACAAAGCCATTTTATTCGGAGACTATTTAGACTATAGGTATCGATAAAAATTGGAAAGAAAGTGTATTCTGCGCACCGCTAAACAATGGTGTATGGATCTTACGAAAAATCATTAGGGGTGCCTCCAAACGAAGGAGTAAAAGAAAACAATGCGCATTAGTGTGTGGGGTAGCGTTAGATCTCATAATTAAATAGATGATGAAGATGTTTCCAAGTTACTTTTTTTTATTTAAGCGATAACTTTGTTTTCAGTTTTTTTCGAGAAATATTGACTAAATTACCTTTACGAATGAGTTGTATTAGGTATTTAGTATTTAATATTATTCTCTTTTCAGTTTATGCCAACTATTGTGATCGTCACTGTCGGTCTCTGGTTTGTGTACTATTTCATATTAATAACGATGCTGGCTCTGGTGAGCGACTATTTCATAAAAGAAGTAAGACAAACGAAGCTACTCTGTATTCACGCGATGTCTTGTCGTTTAGAAGGTATTTTTTTTTATTCTTATTCTTACTATAGTACTAGAACTACAACAAATCCCTGTTACTGTTGAAAACCGAAATGTTGAGTAATTCGTCAACTCGTCCTACATGCTTACGGCCCATCTAGGACAACTTGCAGAAAATCAAAACAACGACCTAAATGGGCCGTAGTCATTAGGACGAGTTGACGAATTACTAAATAAGCTAAATAGCTAGCCTAGGTCAGGCTGGCTTTTGCGCCTTTAAAGCCAAACGTTAAAAATGGTCTGACTACCGCCATTTTAATAATCTTAACTAATCTATTTTGTTTTTATATACGTTAAAGCATGTTACTCGCGCTGTTTTCAATAGTTAATTAATTCCCTTAAAACATTTCAGGTCCTATTTGGAAGGCAGCCAAAGATATACTTCGAACAATACAGTTTTATCAACCTACTTTCTCAGTCTATGGAATTTTCACAATGGATAAGAAACTACCTCTCAGTCTTATAGGCATTATTACTACCTATCTCGTGATACTAATACAATTTACGATACCAAACTACGTATAAAATGAATGTTAAAATATGAAGCCAGAAATATAACAATAATATTTTATTCTTGCTCTGCGATTACTCACTACAGTCGTTAGAATGTACTTAAGTAACTACATCAACAACTAAGCACTAAATATTGCAAAAATTACATTATTCTCACATATAAATATAACAAGTTTTTTTAATATTATTTCTATTTGAACTGTATTTTCTCGGATTAAAGTGTTCCCTTTTGAATGAGAAACGCACTAGGTAGGAAGTCTTAAAAAAAAAAATGTTTGTTGATATCATGATATGTAGAGTGGCGCCACCTGCCTTAGCAGTGCGTTACATTCTTTGAATAAAAATTACGTACAAATAAAAATATGGAATTGGCAGTTTACTTGCTGTTAAAAATGCAACATTGAGGCACTAATAGACAGTCTACGTTTTTGAGCCGTTTAAACGAATACAATATTATTAATTACGTTTATACTACAAAGCTGATAACTACCCAATTAAAAATAGTTAAAATCACAACAACTAACATTTCAAAGAAATTATTCTATACACTTGCTCCCTTGCTAACATAATGTTAGTAGAATTCCGGTTTAATAGGCGAAACGTTGCGACTCCTTGAATCCTACTTTCTCAAGGGCAGGATTGCAGGCGAAATTAATCATAGGAGGGGGTCCGCACATAAGGACAAGGGTGTCATCTGCCGGCGGGAACAAATGCTGACTGATCATCTCGTCGTTGATGAAACCGACGCCGTACTTCCAACCTGGAAATAATTATAGTTCACCTTAAAACTGGTTTTAAAAACGATTTCAATTTAAACTCGTTTAGTGACAGCAATTAATCGATTTACGTGAACTTAGCGAATATAAATCGATTTCAATTTAAACTCGTTTAATAACAGCAATTGATCGATTTCTGATAAGATATTTACGTGATCGATCGTGCCTCTACTTAGAACAATTAAAGATTAGATATTCATTTATTAGTATGAAGGTGCAGGTGTAGTGACTCACCGTCAGTAGGCCTATCGATAGTGTACCACAGTTTGAACTGATCAGGGTGATCTGCTTGGTACTTTTCCAGTTCATTTCTCAATAAAATGTCTTCTTCAGTCTGGTTGGCAAACATCAGTCTCATTTCTGTAGTGTCATTGGCATTTGTGCATATGTGCCTGATGAGCTGTAACATTGGCGCGATGCCAGTCCCACCTGCCGAGACAAAACTGTGATTAATAACTAATAACCATACAGTTTAGGTGTAAAACAATTTGAAACCACGAAGAGGCGACATTTTGATAAAATGAACACCATGTATAATTAGAGTATTATTGTAATTCGTCGTGTATAAATATTTAATGTAATTATTTCAGATCCATTTGATGTTACAGTCGATTGAGTCTATTATATTTTGGATTGTCCATTTCATTTGTCTAATGGCAGTTGATTAATTGCCTACAATTTAGTAGACGGTTTACAGCAAGATTAAACTAAGATTTATAGAGTTATATTAAGAAATCATGCTGTAACACCTTTTGGTGTGACCATGTGACTACTTTATAATAATATGTTTCATGTGAAGCATGGTTTAATATGTGGACTGTCTCGTTGGTCTAGTGTTTGCAAGCACTACTGCTGAGCTTGAGGTCCAAGGTTCGATTCCCGGGACGGGAAAAGTGTTATTTGGTTTTTCTATCTGGGATTTCTCAGTAGCAGCCCGGAGTGTGGATTTGTGCCCAGTTGATGGCAATACGCTCGCCCCCTATTACATGAGACTTACACATAACTGGCGAAATGTGGGTGTACTATAGGGTAGGAGAATACAGGCGTTATGTTACACTATCTAAATATGAGGTCTTTCAATGTCATTCTATATGAAGTTGATAAGAGTTGGTGACGTAAGTATCAGATACGCCTCCTTCTCGGTTAATGCACATCACGTCGAATTCTATATACCTGCGATCATGTTAAGTTTCTTAGCCGGCACTTTGAGAGGTGGGTCTTTCCTCATTTTATTGATAAGGAAGTTCCCATTACCGGCGTACTGCAACCTTCCTGAAGGACCTCGCACGTCGATTGTGTCATTGAGTTTCAAGTTGTTCAAGTGTTGCGACATTTTCCCGCCGTCGGGGAATTTGGGGTGCACATTTTTGAAGTACACCTGAAATAAAATTTTATATGAAGAATTTCGTAAAGATAGAATGTAATATTGTAAATTCGGGTGGGCCCATACACACATAGTGATTTCGTATTATACAACTTGTTTTTTTTAAATCCCTTAACTCTAGGGTATTAATAAGACCATGTCAAAGAATCAATGGCATAAGAATATAAATTATTTTTCAATTTGTTTTTTTTTTTTTTAAGATTTTGTAACATTAAACTCTCGATGTGTGTTTCTAAGTTCCATTAATAGGCACGAGTAAATCATTTTCATTCAAACCAATCATTACAAGAAAATGCGACGTTGCCATTTTTTTTTTTGGTTATGGACAAAAATAGTCAGAATAACATTTTATTTTTTTAAGTAAGGGAGACTATTACGTAAATAATCGTGACTTTGTCGAGTTATTTTTGTAAGAAAAACTAAAAAATATATGCCAGTTGATTCTTTGACATGGTCTCTTAATACCCTAGAGTTATGGAATTTAAAAAAAAAACACGTTGTATATCTACTATTACAGTGGTATCAGTAAGATACGAGAACAGTCTAAAGCCACGATAAACAATACAATTATTCAGTCACTCAAATAGGCGATAAACTTTAGATCGCTATGTATAGGTACAATTTGTAGGCGTAGGTATTATTGTTGACCTGCGTCGTTATCGTAAGAGTTCAATAACGATTTTTTGTTCTGTCTTTGCACACTGTGTAGGTAGGTAGGTACATAAAGATGAGATCATTCAGGAAATTATGTAAATGTAGGACTATTGTTGCATTAGGTACAAGTACAATACCACCACATAGTTTGAAATTGCTATAAAATATTCTAGACGTTTAATCTAAAATATTGAAAATTATCACAAGATAGCAGAAAACATGTTAAAATCGAGATTACGACGTTTGTTTACGTGTCTGATTACATGTTGCTATCTAATCAGCGCATAGGTATGGTAAGTAGGTATGTAAAGCATTTTGAATGTATGAAATAATTGTTTTTTTTACCTTAATAACAAGATCAACATATCCCTTCTCCTCATCACTGGAAACTGGAGTGTAAGCTCTGATGACGAGGTCGTTATCAATCATTGCTGACAAGTGGATGTGCTGACCAATTGGCAAGCCTGTAACATAAAGACAGGGTTTTAATTTGGAAAATAGCATAGTTAGATACCTACCAAAGTAAGCGATTCATACGAATATGAAACTTATCCGTATGCAAATAATGTTCATATTCGTATAATTATATGTATAAAGGCAAATGTGAGCAAGCATTTCATAACAATATGAACATTAACATTATTAAAATAAAGTTTAAAATCTTATGGAACGCTTACTTAGCATAGTAAAGTCAAAGAGCAGCTATGAATTGTCCTGATAATGTTGAGGTCACAGTAATTTAATTCAATTGGAAAGTGAACAATTCATTAAATCTCAATTCTTAAGCCTGTATTTTAATGGAAGGACTTTACAAAAAGTAATCATTGTTGATATTATCAAGTTTTTGGAATTCAAACATTTTAAATGATAAAATAATTCAAATACCTATTTAAACCCATAAAAAAAATTATTTCAAATGATAAAATCATTTGAATGCCGCTAATGGATAAAATATTTAAAATAGTTAAGTGTTTCTTGTTATCAATTTTTGTTACATGATTTGACAGAATTTGTTTGTATTAGATAAGTGATTATTTGAATTATGAATCTGGGCAGTCTTGGTTACTTATCATGCAAAGCAAAATGAGCTAATAATGAATGAAAGGAAGATCAATTTATTATGGAGTTTTATATTATATTTTTATGGAGCTAATTGATGGAGCTTCTTTATGAATGTTGCATATAGCTATACCACATTTATTATAACATTACAGTTAACAGTTTTAGACAATTAACGTTTTATATAAACATATAAGTAATAAACTATGCTATTTCAAGATGAATACAAAGCAATGCAATCTATTTACCATTTACATTAATAAAATAAATCGTAAAAGCAGTAATTTCAACTCCATTATACAATAACGGTCATTATTTAGCTGATAATTGTCTAATGCTATAAATGGATTACCTATAAGTAAGTAATATTTAAGCGTTAAAAGAATAAATGGTTTAAAAAAAATTGAATGTCTTATTAACTTTATGAAATGTTTATAAACCCCAACATCTGTAAAATATAATATACCAATATATTATTGCCAATATACATATATAGTATTGATATATTATAGTTTGTGACTTATTAGTCTTATTACTTGTTGTCTTTTGAAAGGAAGACACCACGTACCTATTATGTCAGTTTTAAAATAATAATCTCATACATATTATCTTCCTCTACTAAGCTCTTAAGTTCTAGTGAAACATGAAACTATAAGGCTGGAAGATATTTGGCAGACACACAAGACCCGCTGGGCAAGTGGGGTCACTGCTTAACACACATATATTGACAATTGATTGCAATGGGTTTCTGTCAGTTCACCTACATTCATCATGTTATTTACATTGTTGTGCAGACAAGTTTTTCAAACCTATGAAGCAATGGATTAGCAATGTCCCTCGAAACTCTTGGATGGTGATTAAAAGTGTGTTTTTCAATTAAGGTGATGATGACCCAGAGAATAACATAAAATTATACTTGCAAATATGTAATTAATTTTAACAAAGTTAATGAGGATAGAATGGTATAATTTATGTAAAGTATGCTTTTTTTTTTGTGTAAGTGAACACTAACATGATAAGAGTTAAATCTGCTTACTCATCATTAAGTACTTTAATATAATAAACTTGAATGTACTCACCTAAAACATGTTCTGATGAAGGCAGACCAAAACGGAACCTCCTTGTGTCATGACTGATCTCCTCTCTCTCAATGAGTGGCAGAGCATACTTAACATTAGGATCCACTAATGCTACTAGTTGTGAACTCTTCTTTGGGGCTTCTTTTGTTGTTTTCTTACCCCCCCAGATCCAGTTGGCGAGTACTGTAACAAGTACAACTACCGTTCCAACACCAAACACTATCGGCAAAACCTGTAAAAAGAGTTTGTATTAGAATTATGGTAAATTAATCTTTGTTAGACGTAGTTAATACCAAAGTTGTATCAGAACAGGAAACACTTCCATTTCGAAATGTGTAATCTATAAGTACTAACACAAATATGTAAATACTTTAAATTTTAAAATAGTACTACAATTTGTAAATCTCTAAATCATTTAGTGAACTATTGTTCTGAATACATATGAATTTGTTATTGCGGAGTAGGTCATGTCATGTATTGAATTTTACATTTAGATACCTATAAATTATTATCCTGTTCATCAAGAGTTTGTCTGAGTAAATATTCATATAAATAGATAGGTATTTCTTTATACTGATGATTACCAAATGGTGATATTGATTATGTCTGAAATTTTTTGTCACAGCAATAAGTAATTTTTTCAAGCCCATTAGCCACAGGTTTTATTTAACAAGAAGGTTGGTACTTCAGATAACACTTTGTAACTGCCAAATAGCACAAATTAATTTAAATATGAAGTAAATTTGGTACATACTGGAATATTTTCAAAAAAGTCAGTCACAGCCACTTCTAAGTTACTCATTTTGGCACCAAAATTACTAATATAAAAACACAATTCTTTAAAAAGTTTTCGTGATAATAATCACACTAGCAACACGGAAACTTCGTTTTACGCACGACCATATCGTAGAGGATAAATATGCAACTGTTTAAGGTCAAACTTAGGAGAGATTCAAGTTTATAGGATTGAGTGAACGACAAGCAACTGGAGTGTAGATTAGACCTTGAACTCTCAATCAAATGCTAAATAAACAAATGATTGAATTATCACGTGTCTGACATTACTACCAATGTACTGATTCGACTGAACGCTCAATTAAATGATTAGCATAATAATTTATTTGACACAATGGAATTCGACACGCTTCACGAAACATGCTACTTACTAAACTCATGATGTTCTTTCACTGCTAACACTAACAGAATAAACATATTTGATACAAGTAAACCTACATTTATGCCATTATCTATTCAATATCCTATCAATTTAGATAAGAACCATTGATGAATATTTATCAATTTGTGTGTTTCATAACCTCAAAAGTGTGTAAATAAATAATATAGGTACTTACCAATTTTGAATTAGTGAAAGTCATCTTCTATTCATGTAGAAGACAGAAAGAAACACCAAAACCTCAAAACTACACTCGAAGTTCAGTTTTTAATGTTGCATAATATTGAAATACAATAACAGTGGAGGTAATGCTTTGCGTGCTACTCTAGTAACTGAGTAACTGGCGAATACTGTGAATACCAATAACTGGCCAGTGAGTGAGAGGAATTTATTTTAGTCTAGTAGGTATGATTTGTAGTTACCTTTCGCTGTTTTGGGCGATGACAATCGTTCCTAAAATAGTACGTGTGTTTTAGTAAATAGTCATTGTAGCTATCTACAACAAATTGCTAATTATTTTGAGCTAGTTTATGACTGCTTGAATGAGATTCTCACAGTCTTAGTATCACGCTCTTCTTTACACTGTTATTTAACGATTAACTTCTTCAATCTTGATACTGTTCTGCTTAATGTTTACAAAACATTACAAACAACTGAAAAATACAGGGCTAAAATATTTTGATTTTGCCGCCAATAACTATTTTGTTTTGATAATTTGTTATCAAATTACTGTCAATGTCAACTGTCAAGGAAGTGATTTTTAACCATAGACATAATATGTTGTCTCTTTCTAGAATTCTGTTCAGTTGGTCCAATGATAAAGCGCTAAGGCAGCCCGCGAATTTTTTTTTTTTTTAAGTTTTTTGCAATTTGCAGGTCTGAGGTCAGTCTCAGGTTGTAATTAAATTATGAAAATATGATTCGGGACCATAAAAAATATGTAGGTAATTATTTCAGAATTAGAATCATTAGAATCATTAATATTACATCTCTCTAAATTAGATTTATTCCATTGACTGACTTTTTCATCAAAGCCATTTGTCAATGTTTCAACTGCAATTATCAATGTTTTTACTTTTGGAACAGTGCTCCTTGTCCAAAAGGGACAGGTTTTTGATCGCACGATCGCACAGTAGCTTTGTCTCTTTCTAGAGTGTGGTGACTGCTCACTGCATTGGGAGGCTGACACTCAGTGTCTCAGTCCATTCCGTATCTATTGTCTATGTTTTTATTCCCTGATTGTTATGTGTAGAGGGCTGGCCGCATAAGTACGGTTTCCTGATCAGGATTCTTGATTTGGAGACCTGAAGGCTGACCGCATACGTATCGACCGCGTACCTACGGTTTCCTGATTCGAACGAACGTCAGTACAAACTTGTGCGCCTAGTTGAACATTTTGTATGTAAAGCAAGCGGTCTCCGAATCAGGAATCCTGATTAGAAAACCCAACGTATACGGCCGGCCTACTTCTTGATTTTGGTGAAACTATAGTGTTGCTAGAACTACTATTACATACGAGGAACAGACTTTTAACACTAGGTAGTGTCCGTATGTATTGTATCTATTTTATTGTAGCCGTAGGTACTACTTATATGCTGATAGTATACGGTATATGGTAGTTTATGGTCTAAAGTGTTGGTTTCCACCATAATATAATGGCCGCCATGATTTAATTAACAATTTAGTCAAACCCCACTGTCCAAACAAATAAGAAAAAGTGTTCATACTGAGTAGACTAAAGCGAGAATAGCGTTTCCATGACAATCAAGCGTAGTCCCTGCGACATTGTGTGTCGAAGGTGTCAGAACGAAATGCCGTAGCCAGGAATTAATTTCGGGGGGGGGGGGTTATGGCAAACTTTTTAAATAAGAAATGAAGTACCTATTTCTGATTTCAGAGAGGGTAGAAAAATAGTAAATACAGCGAAATGGGGGTCGATCTCTGGATTGAGATATTGGTTTCTCGCATTTCGGGGGGGGTTTGAACCCCTAACCCCCCCCCCCCCCCGCCTACGGCCCTGGAACGAATGATAAATGCGGTTATGGCAAATCTAACGATTTGAATCTTTCATGACAGCCAGCCGTCACTGCGGCCGTTAGTGGCGGCCACCACTCTTCTAGGAAATCGTAGCCTTAGGCTGGTATAGTCAACCGGACGTCCATGGCAAAAATGTAACAGTGCCTTTATTTCCTGGCATGTGTTCCTATGGACGTCCGGTTTACTTGGTAGCTTAATGGACCGGGGCTCATCCCCGTGACGATCCAATAAGCCAATCCATTAAGCCAGTAAAATGAAAAGGCAAAATGGCTTGACGACAATCCAATGCAATGGACTGTCTCGATGTAGGTACACGAGGCTAATATTAGATTAGCTTATTGGATTGTTTGGGGATTGGCCTCGTCTAAATAGTCCATTAGACTGATCAAGTTGCAATTCTGTATAGGTAAGTACACACGGATACATAATCAAGCTATACATTGCCTATATAAGCTGATTTTATAGGATTTCCCTACAATGCGAGGTTAGCATAAACTGCGTTTTTAAGTAATAAAGAGTCACAAATAATTAACAAAATATTTATTATTTTTTAGAATAATATTAATTTACAGTGTTCAACACTGAGTCAAACGTCAAAGCGTTTCATAATAAGCCAGGACTTAAAATAAAATGTTCAATAAATTCTGTTAACATAGGACACTCGGCTTATTTAAGTACAAAACAATTTTACTTATAATAATAATGCACCTATCTATATTTACATAAAGTACCTATCTAAAGTAGGTACACATTTATCACGACTTATTTTTATTATTATTTACTAGTTAGTCCTAACAATTTCCCTAATACTTTGAGTTACCCCCGCGACCAGCACGAAGCTTCCAAACACTACTAATATTACGTCTTTGACGAGAATCCAGTTGTATTTTCCGAGGCCTCTCTCCCAGTTAAAAATAATGTCCATCAAAGACGGTGCAATGAGGCCCAGGAAAGAGTAGAAAAATGCTCCTTCCAGGCCAATCACTTGCTCCAGGCGGGGTAAAGTAGCTGCTGCTATAACTGTGGACAAAAAATAATCGGATTACTTATTAATATTTAACGTGAAGTTTTTAGTTTCTGTATTTTATTATGAAACAGTAAATGCTTCCAAAAACTATAGAAGTATGGCATACTTAAAGTAATAAAAGGCCTACTCAGCTGCAGGTAGAACAGCGCTATCCTAACTATTAGTATTAATGCGAAAGTGAGAATGTTTGTTTGCTAAGACTTTCACGCTAAAACGGCTGAATGGATTTGAATAAAATTTGGCACAGGGGTAGAACATGACCTGGAATAGGACATAGGATACTTTTTATCCCGATATTACCACGGGATCGAGACTACGCAGGTGAAACCGCGGGGCGCAGCTAGTAATCTTACCCAATGATAAGTGTGTGTTATAGTGTTAATAATGTGTAAGTCCCCACCTAATGTTACATTAGGATAGGAATACCTCACTCACCTGTGAGAACCGCGAATACAGCTCGAATGACGCCTTGCGCAAGATTGTGGTATTTCTGTGTGACGTGTTCCTTAGTGTTTCGCCACACTATCTCCATGGGAACGTAGAACTGCAGAGTGTATGTGAAGAAGATAGCAAATACTATGAATACCTTCGCAGTTACTGCAGGTCTGAAAAAAATATGATAAAAGGTATTAAATGACGTAGGTAGGTAACCTACCTAATAAATTGGTGATTTCTATACAAAACTCAAAACACTCAAAGCATTTATTTCAATTAAACCATTTACAGGCACTTTTGAATTGTCAAGGAGTCAGTCAGTCAGAAATATGAAGCTAGTTGCCCATTCCATTTGAAGGGAGCTAAATGATCCAACACACGCGCCACCATCAGCGAGACATTTGATATAAGTACCTAATCTAAATAATTATAGGTAGCTATGATCCAAGAAAATGCCAACGCCTGTGCTTAGGTAAGCTACCGAAACCAACTATGGATAGGGTTAGAAACTTTTTGTCCTGAATAAAAAAAGAAAATGAAACGCTGGCCTTTACCGATGAAACAAACTTTGTGAAAGCCATTTTACAATGAAAACTAAAACAAAGGAAAAAAAAAATCATGGCTTTTTCTAATTAATTTCACCCAAAGTGACCAGAATTTTAAAGTAGGTATAATGGCCATGGAATTAGTATGTACTGTATAGTACTAGGGTAATACAAAAAAAGATCGAGCTTCAAAAAGGCCGATTCCCATCTTCTGCATACTTACCTACTTACTTGTAAGTTCCTAATAAAAACCGGCCAAGTGCGTGTCGCATAATGAAGGGTTCCGTAGTTGGGATGAATTTATCCCAAGAAGAAACTAAACATTGTAGTTGAAAAATATGTTCCCCCATACATTTCAATTGCAAAATATGTAAGTTTGTACGCACAATATTTAATGATTTACCATCTCATTTTAAGACTTTTCTTATTTGCCCCCAAAAGTAACCCCCTTATTATAAATTCATTTATTTACATTACACGTCCACGTTTGTGACGTAGAAATACTTAATGTGTACCAAACAACTTAATCGGTCCATTACATTCGGAGCAAATTGGCTGTGACAGAAGGACATAGACAGACATATACACGAGTGAATATAATTAGAATTTGGGATACTTACATTTCAGCCGTATCCAGATTGAGAGTTATACTCCCTCTAGCGTCATCTCCGTAGCGTACGTAGCCCAGGAATCCCATGAACATGTACAGCAGTACCACCACTGACATGGTGATGTTCAGAACGCCGGGACAGCCGAGGAAGTGCGTCGGTTGAGCCATGGTGTTCTCAACCGGTAGCACGACGCCGATGCCTTCCATTGCAAATATAACTGTACTGGAATGAAGTTAAGTTTCAAATTAACGATTTGAGAAGGATTTTTATTAAGGTAGGTGAGTACATATAGGATATTCATCCACAAGTGAAATTGAGAATTTTCATTTTCACGTGCATAAAAAAAGTCATTGTTTGAGGTCGTTAAATGCACACGAAGCTTATTTTGTTTGCAATATCTACGTTTAGAGGTTGTGCTATAAAATATATTATTATAGCAGGCAACTTTCTAGAAAATAAAAACAGAAGCCATTTACTTGGCAGAAAAAAAAACAAAAAAATATTAAACTTAATGGCTTTCCGCAAAATGTTTGAGTACGTTCGGCCAGTTGTTGCGGAAATAAAGAAGACACTTATACAAGGAGGACGATTTCCTTACGAACCAATTAAAAATCAAACATCACGATTTAGAAAATAACTGTTTTTTTATTTTATTTCTAATACCTACAGTACTCGATTAGCAAACATACCCACCTACCTAATAGGTAAGCAGTTTAACAATCGCCGTGAACTAGTTATGTGAACTGGGAAATTACCAAAACATTGTTCAGTCGATTAACCTAAGATTAACCATGTCAATTAACTATACCTGCCTACCAATTAATTATTTTAATAATTCTTTAAATAAAAATTGTGTGAGGAATGATATTCATGAAAGAGAAGGTAGTGAATGATAGCGTGAAGTTTGACAGAGGAGAGTGGAAAAAGAAAACGTGTTGCGCCGACTCCAAAAAACATGTTAATTATAGCTTAGACACGAATCAAAATATTGTCATTGCTTTAAAATTGAAGAGCCCATTTCTCAATACTTTAAATTCATAGGAATAGAATAGGTACGCAAAATGCCTCCAGTAAAGGCCTGCGCAGACGACGGACTTTTCTCCGTGGCGGAGAAAAAAGTACGCTCCGCGAATAAAAGTCCGCCGCGGATTTACCGCGAACTCAACGCACAAGGTGTGCGATCATTTGTTGCCCGGAAATGCTTTTTTTCTCGAGCGCACAACGCGGACTAAAGTCCGCCATGTGCGTTGCTTCGCCTAGTCACACGAGTTCAATTTTTTTCGGGGACTCCCCCGTACTTTTGTCCGGTCCGCTCTCTGCATGTCCTCGGTTATTCGGGGGACTTTTTGTACGCGGTACTTTTAATCCCTCGTTTGCTTTACTCGATACAGTTGTAAGCGATCTATTTTTAGCGGATAAAAATCCCTCGTCTGCGCAGGCCTTAAAGATAAGTTCCTCAGTTTCCTTACCCGATAAAGAGAGGTAGTCTTTCGATATCGACGGACATCGGCTTGGAGTCAATAGGTTGGAAGTCCGAGCAGATATAGTATAAACAGATGAGGAATGTGAGAACCAGTAGAACGTTAGCAAATCCAGAGAACGGTGCCAAGTATTTCAGGTTTTTGATTTGCGTGAAGAGAAGCACTGGGACCAGGACCATGAGGCAATACATCGTTTCGCTGATCCCATTGTCCTTGCTGTAGAAGTCGACTATCTGAAAGGAAATTAATATAATTTGAATTATGATTTTCTTTATACTGGTGAAAATAAAATTGAAAAATGTGGCTTCACGCTTGATTTTCCGAAGAGTTTGGCATATAGGTTTATATAATTATCAGACATATCGCCAGATATATGTTTAAAGCTCATTTCAGACTACGCTATAATATAATAGCTAATAGCACAACAATATCGCGGTTTGTTTATGAAATCTAATATTTACGTACTGGTCTTCTATAAGTACCTAGTACCTGGTTACATTCATAATTATATCATATCATCATAATTAAATATAGTATGTTTCAAAAATGGTATTTAAATGCATGTTTTTTGCTATTTTGAGCCTTTAGGTTTGCATTTTTTTAAATGTCTCTTCTATTATTTTTTTACACTCTAAAAAGGTTACAAAATACCATTAATTCAGCTGTTATGAGATGAATACACCCTATTGCGCTCATCTCGCCATTTGGTATTCATCACTGAAAATATGCGCTCAGTAAAAGCTGAACTTGCTGGTATAAAAAGAAGAAATTATACTTTATTTTAATATTATAAAAGTCAGAATCTCTGAGCAACACTTGTGGCCATTTTTCAGCACCTACTATTTTTTTATTTTAAATATATTATTTAGGTGTCTAATAGAGCAGGATATAGGTATAGTAGGGTTGGCAACCCTACAGAAATACCAGGTAGGTATTACTGAAATATTAACATGTCCAATGAAAAGGTCACAGCTAGAAAAACCTCGCTCGCTAAAAGTTAAATCCGTCATTTCAAGATCTTAATATTTTAAGAGTAGGTAGGTAGGTATGCGTTAGTCATTAATTAACGCGATAGCAACAACGTATAAGAATTTCGTTCCATGAAAATAGTACGAAATTCTCATACACTTGGGTCAATTTTGTATTTTTTTTCACGGAGAGTGACATTTACAAATCTTTTCTTGTCTGGCTGTATTGTCTTTGATAAAATTTTAGTTCCAAGTGCATTAAAAAGACAAATGTTTTGTCATTGGTCCAACATACCTGTTTAACAGAATCCACGATTAAGATGACATAGACTGCGCAGGCGCCAAGAATGGTGAAAGCCATGGCCCAGTCTATAAATATCCTGAAATATGAATATCACGATGTCTGTGAATATTTAAAACCATTTCCGTGATCTGTGTAAACGTGATACAGGTATTTTGTCTCCACTTATTTGAGACAGGTAGATATTATTTTTGAGGAGGAGCCAAACACTAGGCGCCGTCAACAAGAGCGATGCCAATGTTCCGCGTCATTTACGAATGTAACTTCAAATATACTGACAGTAAGAGTAACAATTTTGGTGGTCAAGTCACTCAGGATTGGATTAATGTGATTCTGCTAAGTATTTCGTTTAAGTTAAGTATTTAAATTTTTATTGTCATAGTTGTTCATACGACGATAAATAACTCATATAAATTATAATTCCTAGTTAAAATAGTCACCAAGTGTCTCTACATAGTCTTCTGTAGGTAGCTGTCCCAGCCTTTCTTTGATTCTAAGATCAAAATTAGAAATCATTTTTGGCAGATATCTGCAATAGTTTACAAAGGAAATCCACCGCTGCATGCCGAGACAGTCCCGATACTCAAACGTGAATCAAGTGTCACGCGAGGACCATTTATAATGTCTATATTGACAAGATAATAATAGTATAGTACTCCTAACTATAGCAATGCTTGACCTTAGGTATCGATTGGTTTCATTACCTCAAATTTACAATGTCACTCATTGACAACGTGATTATTTCCCTGGGTCATGTGATGGAACCGCCGATGTATGAGTTGGCGATTATAATGATTCAAGTGTGTTATGTGGTGCAGACATTAATGTTGGCAACGTGAGAACTACGGAGATAATTGCGACAGTTATGGATTCACATCCGGATAAACCTACTGAGGTTTTTGTTTATATTTTTATTTCTTCCTTTTAATAAAAAAGAACAATAATTATTGTTGGTACAGAAACATTTATTTCGAGTCTAAAAATGTGTGAGAAAGCACCAGTATATTTATATTCATATTTATCAATATTAAAACTCAAATTGTAGTTTTTTCAATCACCAGTCGAGTATGTCATGTAACCTGAATTAAAATTGAGCTTCAATAAAACTGATACTGCCACTACTGGTCTCAAATTATTTTAACTATTTTAAATGGTATCATTACGGAGATATACGTAGGCAATGACATGACAGTTTAAAAATTAAATACAAGTCATAATAAAGCTATAGTCAATAAATTACTTGAAACTGCAAATCATTGTTTCGTAACGGTAACTGCAAATATGAACGGTAAGATGGTAAGTATAGACATAATGAAAATGATCGAGAACTAAACATAAGACATCACGTATTCAAACACTATTGTCTTCCACGGTGTTGTTTTTAATTACTTACTACAATGGTGACAGCTGAGGTGAATATTATTAAAATATGACTTCAGAATTCATTTTGAAATAAGAATTTAAACTTCGTTTGTTGATTCATGTAATTCAACATAAATTAATTCATATTACTCATGTTTTTATAACAAAGGACATGAATGGTCTATTGAAGTGCACTTTATGTTTCCAATCATAAGCGCAGTAGGAAAAGACGCGGTAGCTACATGAGCGAAGCTAAACGAACTTCGCTTTAATCCCAGTGTGGCCTGCATGCGCTTGAGTGTCTATAGCTATACTAAATCAAAGAAATGAATACTCAATTGCAAGCACTGAGCTTAATGCTAAAATATCTAAAAATATAGCTGGGTTTCCATACCTTGATGCTCTAGACACTTTTCGTAACGGTTGAGGTCCTGTCGCGAATACTGCTTCAACAGTTTCAGCATAACCTAATGATGGCACTCTTGTAACTCTTGATACTTCTTGTGAAGTTTTAACCTGAAAAGTGTTAAGTTTTGGTCATGCTCATGTTAATACCGACAGGGCTGCATGGCGTGCAGCGAACAGTATTGCGTGGTAAGCAATGACACTATGTACAATCTAGAAAGATATATGATTAAATTGACCGCGGCAGTATATGAGTAGAAATATAGGTGTCAATGTAATTAATTCTATATTTCCGTATCATTATTCTTATCTCGTATTTTACCACAATGCGGTTTTCATACAAGTTGACATTATAACACCGTTGTATAATTATATGTATTATAAGGAACATCTAGGCATCTTCTAGTTGGATCACATTCTTGCCTTCATATATTGTTAATACTTAGGAATATATTTTTGTTGTTAACAGTAAATTAGTTGCGTATAGTTTACCAGTAAATAAACGCAGTGTGTACAGATGTATCCCAGGATGATTGTTCCAACAATCCCAACTATTGTACCAGCATTCTTGAATGCAGCTGGCATAGCCAGAATTCCGGAACCCAGTGATGATTTCAGGAGATTAGCAAATGATCTCACATCTCTAGAAAGAAATGTTACATACTATATAGATGATAAAATGGTAGATCATGATTTTAAATCCGTTGCAAACAGAAATCTATTAAATACTAGATAATTGATGTATGTATATAAACATAGGAATTAAATCAAGGTTCTAAATGCCATTTAGCTAATTATCGTGGCTTCAAAAGCATTCGATTTTTATTCTACCAAGTTTTATGATTTATGCATTTTTATTGTCTCAATTACATAGCAATCATTCAGCTTCAGAATCAATGCTTTCGTATCAATCTTGTGAATTACTACTATTACCGTTTTTTTAATAGAGTAGCGTAAAATCTCAATGGGGTTCTTTATTTTCATTTCAATGTCGATTGGTTACCGTCTGGCAGATAAAACAGTCATTTAGGTACTTACGAGTTGGGATGCTCCAGTTTTCTGTTTTGAAAAGGATCGTAGGCGCTCATTTCCAAATCATTCTCTTTACATTTTGTGTTGATTGTGCTAATGGATATCGTCGACGGATAGATTCCATTTTCTGTTATGATGGCCCTGGAAGATATATTTCATTTTGAATGTTTTTTAGCAGCTCATAAAATATTTGCTTATCATTTACATTTTTAACGCGAAATGTTGGTTTAATGGAGATGTAGTGCTGTGATAGAAATAGATTTCTAATAATTTGATTCATTATTCTTTCAGTCCTAATATTATAGAAGTCTAAAGTAGGTATACGAGTACCTAATTTACAACATTATTTTTTCTTTATGCTAAACCCGAAACAAGGTCATTGTACTCATTATTTTATACAACTTTTTCAATGGGGCCAACCTTGAAATCGCGAAAATATTATCAGCTGTTCCGTACATTTGTGTTCACTTAAATCGACAAAATGTATGGAACAGGTGATTTTTTATGTGATTTCAAAGTTGGTCCCTTAGAAAAAGTTTTTCAAAATGATGAGTACAATGACCCCTTTTCGGGTTTAGCATAAAGAAAAAATAATGTTGTATTAAAAGATTTTAAGATAAGTAAAAGATCGTAAATTACAAAATAATGGTATGAGTATGTTATTAGCGTCTAAAGAATGCATGTTTTAAAGTCTAAAGAATGCATGTTTTAAAGTCCACCAGACAAAATCGCACTGGTATGTATTTTCAAAACGATTTTAACGCCAACCCGAATTTATTTCTGGCCACAGCAGCAAGATTCCGAATGGTACCTACTTATGTACCTATATACCTAGTGGTTTATAAATCATGGATCACGATCGTATGTAAACATACCTACCTAGGTACATTTTACTCATTCAGAACATTTAACTGAATAAGTGGTTTATACCATTTTGCGGTTTGAAGGAAAACCACAGAGTAATTGAGTTTTCATATTGGATTTTCAGCGGGAAGCTGACGGACGGTACGGGTCTAGGTGTCATGGTAGCTTAATGAGTTTCTATCCTCGCTCCTTATATAACCTCGTGTCCTAACTAAAAGCGCTGAGGACGCCTTCCGGTTTTCCAAACAAAAAGTGACCTAATGAACGCGACGATTGCCTATTCGCGCGAAGATCGCTTTTGTTTAGAATGCGGTCTTTTTATTTTTTGAGGATGGGAATTCTTCAAATTTTTCTCCCGCTTTGGGCGGAGCGGAAGGGTGTGTCAGACTTTTACTGACTAAAAACCAGCCGTGTTCCTTTAGTTGCCTGTTACCAAGGTCCCAGTATCCCTTTCGGACTTTCCCGCAACCTTAGCAGTTCCCGCAATCCTGGCAGATAGAATGCGGTTTAAGACTTGTTTCTAACGGCGGATAATGAGTTACATATGTGACAATGTAGCATTCTGTGGTGCTGTTCCATAAGGTGTGGGTCTTACGTGCCCTTATACCTGCATGTTGAAGAAACTTATGGACTCTAGCTACTGATAACAGATACTCGTGAATGGGTTCTGAGTTGGTACAATTTAGATCGCCATCAGCGTTTCTATCAGTATGGTTTTTATGGTTCGCGAAATAATAAGCTTCATAAAGAGAATTACTGAGTGTCATAGTCATATTCATTTATTTGCGTTCCACAAGGTAGGTGTAGATGTTAACTTAGAGCTAAGAGCCGTTGTAGACCCTGTCAGGACACAGCAAAATTTATAATGAGAGGATCTCTGTTGTTTAACATGCTAACTTTTACGACTATTTAATAGGTACAGCACTGTCCATTGTAGTGGGGAAATCCTAATTTGGGTTTTATACATATATACTTACCCAACTGTGTGAAGTTCTAAGATGATTGTCAGTATTTGTTCATCAATTATATTTTTAACGGAAAAGTTTTCTGTACCTCATCTATTATATACATCTTTTTCTAAAGTGGTGGAGTTTGTTTTTCCCTATAGGTTTTGTAGGTAATATGAATATAATCACACAACATTTTGCTTCGAAACTATTATTATTAGAGTACCTACAGAGCATTGATTAGAATACACAGAACAGGTTTATTTAATTCTTACCCAGTGGAACTATGTATATTATTATGTTAATATAACTTATATAGCTTGAATTTTATGATAATAATAACAATCGTATGCTCTAACAGGTTGTGGTCCTATGAAAACCGTCGGCAACAGCAGGCGACCGAACGTGTCGCTGCGACACGACTAATGGTTTCTATGTATTTCTATGAACCCAACGTGTCGCTAACGGAAGACATTTTATAGAAACCAGTGGTGTCGCGGCAAAACGTCGCATGCTGCTGCCGCCTGCGGTCGGCTACGGAATTGTACCTTTATTTGCATTGTTGCCAACAATACCTAAGTATTGTCACTTTTAAGGTAGGTGTTTAATCCGATCCTCATGGGAAGAAGGCGTAAGTTTATGAATGTGTGTATACAGGGTTATACGCCAGCAATCCGTTGAGGGGGTGTAGGAGAGGTCCTTTGCATCCAAATGACCCCTGATGACCCCTATGCCAAAGTCAACTATTTTTGAGTAATTTGACATTTTATATTTTAAAATGAATGAAATACCTTTATAATGTCAAATGACTTGGATTTTTTTTTGACATTTGCGTATGAGTTAAACGGGTAATTTAGTTGGAAATGACCTCTCCTACATCCCCAACCCATCATGTGTCAATCAGGCTTTTAAATACCGATAACAATTAAAATCCTATTGTCTCGTTAATGACAGTTGAAGGTTTAATGGATAGCCGACATATAACCAATAATCCTGTATATATATCTATGTTTTATATTTATCTTTTGAAGCTATGATGCTCTGATGGAAAAAGTAGAACTATCAAAATGAAAGCGATGTGCATTGCAGGTGTATTGTCATTACAATATACTTAGAACAAAAGTAAAACCCGTCTCTACTGTCAATACGAGTTTCCTCGAAAAGTTTACTACTTCATCGTACCTATAGATGATAATTTCTGTTTATAATCTTTTATATCCACTTATTATTACGTACCATAAGGAGTAGGTTGATTAGTTTGTATAATTAGATACCGATCATATTACAATTCTATCAAACATTTTGTAATGTAAAGCCACTTGTGAAATATGATTCAGCTGAGGTATTGCTTAAGTGTAACTTAAGCTATTTTAATACCTTTAATTGCTATCTGCAGTAATAAAAGGCTTTATTGATAACATAGTTGTCGCTGTAATAATTTAATATGGTACGTTATGTTTATACATCTTATCAGTAGTTTTACTTTGTTGTAAAGTGTTCATCATGTTTTGTGACAAATATGATCATTGATTGAAGTTCTGAGGGCCTAGACAAGTGACAATCGCTTCGAAAGCGTTTCGTATTTCTACAACGACTTTCAACAGAATTGACATTATGCTTTTCGATAGCCTGCTTAAGTCAGTTCTATACATTTTTGCATTTTCCATCATCGTTTTCGCTGATAGAATGTCGCTTTGTCTAGGGCCTCTGTTCTGTTCTATTTTTAATGGCAAGTAAAGTGGATGTCGACTATTTCTGCCAATGTTTAAATTGCATTGAAAAAACAATTGATTGAAGTTACTTTTACATTATTCGTATGATTCCTACACTACCGCGGGGTGATTATGTAACACACTAAGAGTAGCATTTCATTTTGACAGTTGAACAACATTTCATTGCTATTTACGTTGTTAAGCAGACAAAATCTTCGAACGAAGCGATGGATTAGCGATCCTTCAAAATCATTCAGATTGGGTTACGCAACTAGTGTGCTGGACTCCGAAATCGAGCCACCGTGCATATTTATATGTAGTAGTAACTATCGTTAAGTATTTAAAATAAATAAAATATTAAAAACCGGCCAAGTGCGAGTCGGACTCGCGCACGAAGGGTTCCGTACCATTATCTATAAAACGGCAAAAAAAATCATGTCTGTTGTATGGGAGCTCACTTAAATATTTATTTTATTCTGTTTTTTAGTATTTGTTGTTATAGCGGCAATAGAAATACATCATCTGTGCAAAATTTCAACTGTCTAACTATCACGGTTCATGAGATACAGCCTGGTGACAGACGGACAGACAGACAGACGGACAGACAGACAGACAGCGGAGCCTTAGTAATAGGGTCCCGTTTTACCCTTTGGGTACGGAACACTAAAAATGATGAGTCTAAAAAAGTTTTTATGTAGAGTTCTGAAGTCGACAAAAACATTTAAAAACTTTTTAAAACTTCGTTCGTCTTCACGAACATCTAAAAAGTTAATGCAGGGTCGCTCGATTCAGTTCCGGAAGAGTATTATGTAAATTATGTTGTCTTAAGGTACATTACGCTAGGTCAGTTTTAGCGAAGACTATTGATTTATTATCGGCAGTATAGCAAATAACTCATTATTAATCATTAGTTTACATAATTACCTACCTACTAAAGGTGGCAAATATTTAATAAACAAATATAAGTACATATTATATTAGCGAATTGCCAAATGTACTTATAGCTTGCTGTCAAGCACGGTTTTGTTTATCTAAGGCATAAGCTATTGACGTCCTTAACCCGTCGTATGCAGTAATTACAGACACAATTAAAAATCCATTGTTTCTCTACGAGATCTACGTTCCGGCATGCCAACGGTTAATGGATATTTGGAAATTTTCCACCTCCAGTGGAAAATACTTATATACTACAATAATGTAATTTTTAGGGTTCCGTACCCAAATGGTAAAACGGGACCCTATAACTAAGTCTGTCCGTCTGTCACCAGGCTGTATCTCATGAACCGTGATAGTTAGACAGTTGAAATTTCCACAAATGATGTATTTCTGTTGCCGCTATAACAACAAATACTAAAAAACAGAATAAAATAAATGTTTAAGGGGGTTCCCATACAACAAACGTTTTTATAGATAATGGTACGGAACAATTCGTGCGAGAGTCCGACTCGCACTTGGCCGGCTTTTTGTAAAGCTTACTCGTCAAACAGGCTAACAGATTATACTTGCGGAGATGTAGATATTATTATATCCTATCGGTGTCGACTCGAATAGTTGAGGCGATCGCCAATATTTTTTAAATATAATACCAGTCTGCCTATTCTTTTCCCAACTTCATAGGTTGGGGTCGGCTTCTATTCTAAGCGGATGCAGCTGAATACCAGTATTTTACATAGAGCGCCCTCCACAACCCAGTTAGTAACATGCTACCCCTTGGAAAAGCTGGTAATGACTGTCACAGACCTACGAATGACAGCCAGGATCAACGGCTCAACGTGCATTCCGAGGCACGGAGGAGTCTCGATGGATGGGAACCATTACATTGGATCCGATCCACAAACACAACGTGGCAAGAGTATATAGCTTAACCTTCGATCGACCCGTGCAGCTGTTATTATTTAGCCATGAGCTCATTATTTTAATTTTTACCTAAATTACAGAATTAAAAATAAATACTTAATTATGCACAAGCCTATGGCTGATGATGGTAATGGCATAGGTAGGTAGAATCCTATCATACCTTTACCTACTTAATATTATAAATGTGAAAGTTTGTGTGTTTGGATGTTTGTTACTCAATCACGCAAAAACGGCTGAACGGATTTGGATGAAATTTGGCAAACAGATGGTTTATAACCTGGATTAACACAGGATACTTTTCATCCCGGTAGTAGGTTCCAATGGGATAATATTCGTCATCTACACGGGCGAAGCCGCTGGCAAAAGATCGTTTAACATACGTTAATCTGTCCGACTTGGTTAATGATTCAGTACCTTTATAGATAAAATAGGACCCTTAAGGAAAACCAGGAAGACCGATAGGTATTCAATCAAGCCATATTTCCCGGTCTTTTGTGTGTTTGGATGTTTGTTACTCCCTCAAGACCATGACCGGGAAAAGGATATAGAATACATTTTATCTCGGTAGTACTTTCCCGTGGGATAATTTCCGACCTTCACGCGGGCGTAGCCGCGGGCAAAAGCTAGTAAGTTAATAAAGCTGATAGGTAATACATAACTTTCACGAGCCCTGCGTGCTTTTCAAAGGAAATGCGCCGTATTATCAGTCGATACCGACGAGATCTATCTCGCACGTGTTATCTTAAGAACGTGGTAGACTAGTGATATATTGTCGCTTTTGGAAATATGCCATCACTATGGGCCTTGTTGATTATTTGCGACGCCACAGGCGGTAGACATGACAATGGTTCGTTGTTTGTCACAACTTTGTAATTTTGCACTTAGATTGAGTACCTATAAGTTAGTGGGCAAGGCACATTGCTCGCAGAACAGATGGCCGACGGGGCCGATAGGATCTGGAATGGCGACTGGGTACCGGAAGACGTAGTGTTAGAAGACCTCCCGCAAGGTCGGCCGAGGACCTGGTGAGGGCCGCAGGAATCCGCTGGATGCGAGAAGCACAGTTCCGGTAGAAGTGGCGGTGCTTGGGGGAGCCCTATGTCCAGCAGTGGACGTCTTTCGGCTGAAATGATGATGATGTCAAAATAATAATGATTGATGTTTTGATTTCAATTGAGACTTACTAAACGAGGCAGTATCTTCGAATACCGTTTAGTTTATTTTATGCCAAAGACGAAATATTTAGAGAACCGTTTGCATACATGCTACCTAGTAACAATAGAAAGCCACGAGATAAAATAGTGAAATTATTTATTCACGAGATTAAAATCTGCATTATATAAACTATATATATACTTTTTCTTCCCAGCTAAAGCATTAGGAAGTGGTGAAGGGCGGGCGTTTTATGGAAGACTTTCTTATGTAATTTTGATGTTCAAAAAGTGCTGATATTCTCAGCCTAATTTGAATAGACGAATTTTCATTATGATTAATTGATTGCATTTGAGGTGGAAGGAGAGTGTGGAGGTCTTTACCAATAATCTAAGAAAAAATATTTATATTTTTGTCTGTAATGAATAAACTCAAAAACTACTGGGTCGATTTAAAAAATTCTTTCACCAGTTGAATGCTACATTATCACTGAATAACTTATGGTATGCGGGCGAACCCGCAGCTGGACGCTAGTGGAAAATTTTAAAAAAACGAATTACATACTGCATTATGCAACAACAGCGTCATTGACTGCAAAGGAACTATAAAACTTGATGAAGTAATTTACGAGGTGGCTACCAAAATAGCTGCCAAACTTATAAACCTCAATAATATTAGCTGTCCCTCTCATATCCCAATCAGATGAAAGAGCAAGATTATGCGATGAAAGCGGTTAGACTTTATAACCTTAGGAATAATGTGAGCTTTAGGAAGTCGCATAGGGTAAACAATCAATCGCTGTTTGTAAGCCAGCCTAGATAACATTTCACTCTTTACATTAAAATACTTTAATAACTAAGGTAAGTATATAGATATCCTTTTCAAAGAGGTACGGCTGTCCTATGACCCCGCAACACAAAAGTTTTGATTCATATGAAAGTAAGTTATAAAAATGGCATCTATTAATAAGCAATTCAAATATTTAAGATTTCAAATCAATATCTGACCGATATGTAGTTGTATCTTCTATTTACCTACTGGTATTCAGCTGCATCAGGTTAGACTGGAAGCCAACCCCAACATGTTGAGAAAAGCATAGATTGATATTTAGTTATTATTATTTATAACACATAACATTACCTACGCCTTGTGAAGTGTTGGGCAGAGGTGAACCTATAATACACCCACATTTCGCCAGTTATGTTTGTTTATTATTTATATTTACACAATACACGCATAAATATTTTCAGTATTGATTTTGTGATGTTATTGTAATGGTATGTCAAGAATAGCTGCTCATGTCGGGATAATTATTAGAACAAGTTAATTTGCGTTGAAGATGATGAAAATATGGATAACTTTTGGACAATCAAGAATTCATGAACGCCTTTCTGAATGCTTTCCCTCAAATAAAAGCCTGTCAAACAATGTTTGAATATGGTTAGGTGTGTTATTTGTATTGCTTGTCGGAACTCAGAATTGTATTTGTGGAAGCTTCAGTCAGTGTGTTTGTATGTCCTTATTGATTTATTCCTGTTGTTTTTAGAAAGGAGCTCTACTTTGTTTAGAACATTTGAAACTAAAAACATAAAAAGCCCTTAGAAGTTTTAGGTTTTTAGCTGTATAAAAACTGCTCAGTTGTTACGAAAAAGATTTTTTTAACTGAAAACTTCTTTGGATTATAATGGATTCACGTCACCGACATGCTCGCTCGCTCTACTATGGAATATAGATGGCGCTAATACCAGTATTATGTTTTCACTTCTGTCGGCAGTCCTCATGACTGCTTATTTTTGTTTAGATTAGCTTTTACTTTCCGCCTCTTTGCCAAGGCCTCCCCCAGGTCTTTACAGGAACGCTTTACCGAATAATAAAATTAAAGATGAAAGTTGATTGAGTACTTAGTGAATATCAAGAACTATATTTGGTTATACAAAGTGGAGACGACAGTACGACAAAAAATTAAACTCCGTATAACTAATGACGTACTCGGTCTAATTACAAAAAAAAATATCAAATATATCCAATAGTTTAGTTACGATAGCTAGTCAAAGATCGGCAAACCCCATAGTCAGCCCATCACTACTATTTAGTTTGTTTGAAAAAATGACTTTTTATTTCGATGTAAGGATTTATTTGATAGTTCCAAAATACTCTTATGCATTAGTATTGCCAGTTTTTTCATTTTATTGTTGTATTGTCGTCTCCACATTGTATAAATAACAAGATTAAAAAGTAAAGATTGGCGTGTTTTAACTTAACTACTCTACGCTATATTACACAGTTTGCAATACATATCATCACGCATGACTGCCACTACAGCAAGAAAGTGTTCTACCAATAGTTAGTCGTACACGTGAAAATTACACAACTTTGGCGCCATTTCAGTTGAGCAGATTGTGTTTACAACTATGTTCTACAAATAGTTTTATTGTTAAATAGAGGACTCAATTTCCGTAGCAAATAATCTTTTAAGTAGGCAGTTGATCCATGAGTAAAATTTTCTTATCAAAGTTTTTTATTATTGAACAGAATTGAATTTTTATGGATATTTTTCATTCTAACTTCAGAATGAATTTTAAACATGCATTCCTTGGTAAACATAATTCAATGTTTATTCGCGGTCATGGCCGATATTATTATTAATAAGTATAGTAAAATAATTTAAAAAAACCCAACTTACGTCGAACTGAACTCCTTCATATTGTAACTATTCGTCATTTTCACTGATGTTTATTTGTTTGTTTATGGAAGCGAAAATCCAGAATGACACAGGTATTATTTATTATTGGATACGGTTTTAATTAATCGATTTGTTTATGTATAACGATTTTTTGTATCGACAAATTTGCGCGCGTGCGACATGTTAACGTACGGACGGCGACACAGTCAATGGTCGTGTGTATAGTGTGCAATAGAGATCTTTATAAATATAAAATACGCGTGACCGTCTCAGGGACCATCTTGGCATCGACATTTAGCTCAAGGGCCAGTGGTATCTGGAATTCTGGACGGATTTCGGAGACTTTAGATCATTGTTTCTATTGTTGACAGTTCTCAATAATAATTGAATATTCCAAATATTGCAAATAAGATATGCGATCTGAATATCTATAGAACTTAGAACGGAGTGTCGTGCATCTTTAACAGTTTTTTTTTCATTGTTTGCCAATTTAAACTGTAGGTAATATATTTTTAAGAGTTTATTTTGAGGTAGCGTCACATATTTAACATGCGCTGGAATTCGGATAGCTTTGATAAGTATAATAATATGGCTGCACTATCCACTGGATGGAGAGCGATACGTTATTTTTCTATTTGAAAACATTTTTCCAGTGGCATTTATTTCAAAGGCTCAAAAAATTGTCGAGTCGTTGTAGGCATTTCTCAGTTTCATTTCCTTGTAATGTACCTACTTATCAATTTGTGTTGTATTGAGGTCTCCTACAGATCTATTATACCTGTTTTATTTCTGGATTTGCGGATTTTTTTTTGAAATTTTTTGTTATAATTACTGTTTTACTATTTTCAGGAAACTGATAAATGCCGTTAGTGAAAAACTACTTCGTTTCTTTAGTTTCAGAGAAAATCATTATATTTTAAACGAAGCGAAAGTACTTTTCCCTTTTCTATTTCATCTGTAGGTAAGAATTGCAGTCGGGAACAACAGCTTAAAAAATACGTCACAAGTGAACCAGATGAATGCGCATCTCATACGTTTCCACGCGAGATTCTAAACAAGAAATTGAATGTTGTAGCGAATAGTTCTAACAATCTTTTATTAACATTTGGCACACATAAGAGTGTTTTTAATTTATAAATAGGTATAGAATACCGAAGGGTGACTGTAGCCGAGACAATTTGGCACTGATAACGAACTCCATGAGACTCAAAATCACAGGAGAATCACACATTTTTACACCTTCATGTATTTTGAAACTTGACTGACAAGGATACGGTTTAAATGATTGTCGTTTAAACTACCATTAGTTTAAACGAAAATCATTTTACAAACATGAAAAAGGGAAAATGATGAAATATTTGAGTACACTTACATTATTGAAAAAGCATTTGGGTGGAGATTCTGTACAGTAGACCGTGTGTACGAAAATAAACTAATTTCGTATTAGACGTAAAAGCATTTTGTTCATCACTGTCCAATTAAAAACATGTCACTGACCGATGCTAGCCTTTTTGTGAAATAAATAAATAAATGGACGATTGATTTGATCACTGTCCAGAGTCCAGGCACCGACTAAGAGTATTTTGTAGAATTCGTTCAAAAATTAAAAATATGAAAAATGGATGCCAAACATGTAGGACGCATCTTCATTCATGTTGTTATTATTTTTGACGTAGGTAGGTACTTTACTCTCTTACGTATGGAGTTGTCCTTCAAAATGTTGTGGCATGTGAAAAAAATTGGCATGAAAAGTGTGTAAGTCAAAGACTCTGGTGAAATGTTATTTACAATATCTATACTGTCTACTGTGGGCAGAGCATGAACGCGCAGAGTTTCAAACGCCATATTAAAATAGCGATTTTCGAGCGAGTTTAAGAGCGAGTAGGACCCAAAATTGCCTGTTTTCAATTTGATTTTTTATGAAATTGATAAGATTTAGGTATAAAATAAAAATAGTATGAGTAACTACATGATATTTCCAAACTTTTTGTGGAACAGAAACACAAAATGTAAAAAAAAAATCGATAAAAAAATATCACGAAGTTACCTCTAATTTTCACGTATTTTCGATTTGTACTTAATATGCTAATGCCTAATAAGATAAAAAATGGATGATTATTTGTATTAATACAAGACGAAAAAAAATCTGTAGGCTTTTTTTTTAATTCGTTTTATTACGAATCCAAGCTTGTAGGACTTACGACGTTCTTAGTTCGTGGAAGAAGCCATCTTCCGTCGCACATTGCAGGAACTTCAAGCATATTTTTGTTTTACAATTCAGTCGGCGTCGCTCTGTTGAGACGAGAGGACTGCGCTCAAATTTTTTGCTGCGCCGATATATTATTTATTTTCATAAATAATATTTTCGTAATTTATCACATTCCACAAAAGAAACTGAGACATAGAAAACATGAAAAAAACACTAAAATCACTTCCAAAACGAATATTAAAAGTGTTATGAATTGATAAATAAATACATTCCGAGGCTAAATAAACTTATAAAATTCAATGTTGATATTTGAAAACTCAAGATGAAATCCATTTTATTTGACAGATTTTTTACTGGTATAGTAGGTCCAACCAAAGAGTACATCTTTATATAGGGTACCACTAGCGCCATTGCTCTGTATTGCGGTGGAGATTTTAAATCTTATTGCGATGTACTCAGGATCCAAATTCGTTTACTCCCACTTTTTTTGACAAACTTCTTGTAAGGTGACCCTTAGACGAACATTTCGAGCGACTTTTGACCGTCGACGTTATGATTTTGACCGGTTTATATGTATTTATGTATGTATGTTTATCTGTTCCCTCATATCTTCTAAACGACTCATCACGCCCTCTAGATGGCATATCATGAACAACAAAAAATATTTTTTAATCGTACCATGTTGGGTATCAAATGAAAGGCAAGACAATCAAGACGTTTCCTACGATATATAATAAGTGCAAAATTCTATAGATTTGAAAAAAAGCCTAAAGAGTTAATGTAACTTGACATGTTTTCAAAGCTACAATTTCAGTTACAAACAGGAACCCCAATAAACTTTCTACTAAGGGACTAGTTTTAACAAGCGCCCGAGTCGCGCGATTTATACACTGCGTTTCGGGCGCTCAATAAAATTGTATGAATTCCTATGTAACGAATTATATAACGCTGCCGTCCAAGCGAGCGCCCATGCCGGGCGCCCTTTGGCCTCATTTATGGAGACGCGAGGCGTGCAGCGTGGCGTTTCGCGGCGCGTCTGTCGTTTTTTCGGTTTACGGTGCGGCGGCGCGTGAAGCGGCACTTTTTATCGCACGCGTAAACACAAACATATGGCAAAATACGATGTTGTTCATAGAGATGTGAGATGGAAAGAGTGGCGGTGCCCGCCGCGAAACGTCAAGCGTGCAGCGAAGCACGCGGGGTACTCCATCAAACCGACTAGTTTTAGGTTAGCGAGAGATGGGAGCGCACATGTCGCAAGTTGCAACTCTCAACTTGCGTCTCCGTTGTGCATTTACAAATAAGACTGGCAGAAGGTTCCGCCGCGGGCATCGCTTCATCGAGAATTGCCGCTGCGTGCGCCGCCGCTAAAAACGCTCCATTTCAAGCAAACGCGTAAGTAAAATCGCTTCTCCGTAAACGCACTCATACAACGCCATATGTTTGAATTCAGCGCGGGCCGCGCCGCCCAACGCCACGCGCGACACCTCGCATCTTCGTAAATGAAGCCTTAGCCTTGTGCCCCTGACGCTTAGACCCGAGTTCTTTTTTCACTATTTTTCCTTGTCGTTTTCTCTGCATTAGTAATAAACTTAAAAGAAACACGGTTCAAAAGTTACAACAAAATCTGAGCGTCAAACGAGCGTCCAACACGCGCCCAAAAGCAGCGTAGGTACTGAGCACGCATCTCGGGCGTTTGTTATAACTAGTCCCTTAGGAACTTTGGCATCCATGTATACATATAGATGAATAGATGTCAATTCGTTTAGTGGTGATGCCGATAATCCTACATTTATTTCTTTTATACAGAACTCGACCTCTTTTCACAATTTTTTTCGAAGGGGTTTGTTTCTACTCGCGTTTCGCGGGAAAGGTTTTCATGTCACATGTCATTTGTCGTTGCACAAGGTTCTAAATAAAATTTGGTTACATTTAAATTTGAACTTTTTCACGTCAACAGTGTTGAGTTTCTAGTTCCAAAACATGAATATGATCTATAGTTCTGAATTCAAGCTTTAGCAAAATAAACTAAAGAAGATTGAAATTCGAATTCTATAAACGCCACGAGAAAAGTTTCTGCTGGCGGGAAGGCTTTGTGTTTTGTTTTCGTCGTGTTTGATGAGAGGGGTAGGTAAGGGTTGCGCGGGTGAAATATGATTTTTTGTTGTCTGAACACGCACCCTTAACAGCGAGGCGATTGTTCATCGTGCTCGCTGCTCGAGTTGACGTGAGAGAGCGACACAGGCGAGTGTACAATGTACAATATTGTAAAAACGCAAAGTATACGTCGCGTACTCGCGGTTAGCTAGCTTCGCACCCGCGGAGAGCACGTTCACAAATCGCCTCCCTGGAAACACGCTAGCAAATCGTCAGTGTGAGAACGCTCTAAACGTAACGTAATTTCGATCGATTCTGAAATTGGAAATACTCGGCTCGAGCCTAATATAGTTACTTAGTTTTAAGATTTTATTCATATCATAATAATCTATGGGTGATATTAATTGTGCTTGGCGCAAAAATATTAACCAAACTCAGGCAATTTTTTTTGTTAAATTTTCGATTAATAAATCGTCAAAATTTACGTTACGTTTACGTCGGCGTCGTGCAGTCGTGCTAGGACTTCTGCTGCCGCTAAATTAAGTACGGATTTAAGTGATAAACCGTGAATAGGGGCCGCAAGTATTTAGAAGTCATCTGTGACGCAGGCTGTGGAGCGTGAAGATTGGTCGATATTTCATACATTATGTACGTTTTCACTTTGTCATACTTACAATTTTAACAAAGTGAAAATACATTTTTAGTTGGCTCTTCTTGCCAAATACAGATTGATAAGAGCCAATACGTCCATCGTTATCGTGACTTTACAATGCAACTGCTTGACTTGCATTAATTAAGTATTTAATTAGTATTGCGCATTTAAGCATTTTGCTGTATCATTTTATGAGTGGTTTATTGGAGCTTTGAAAGTGCTCTTGAAGTAAGGATTAAACAATTGTTAGATTAGTAATGTGCTTATTACACGATTGCCACATAATCCTTTCACAATAAATTGATTACGGCGGCGAGAGCTCTAGAGTGTCTTTCTCTTCATCTCAAGTATAAAATCGTATATGACTACTGCTGGCTTAGCTTCATACTCATAGATTACAGGTAGATCACGAGGTAGGGAAGTGTCTGCGCGAGCGTCGCGCCGAGACATTAATTATCATTAAACTCTGACTAATTACCATTGTATTTTCAGCAACGCCTACGCACCTTTGTTGACGCCAGATAACATCATTTTTACAAGCAGAGCTGGACTTAAAAGTCATTTTCTCCAGTGAAGTCACAGGTTATAAATAAAGTTTTAAAATTGTTTTTCAACAAACTTTCTCACGGACATTCCATCAGCTAGTTCTTGCAATTACATTTTTAACGGGAGCAGTGCAGAAATAATTTATGCTTTGTATTAGAAAATGGCTGGAAATTAAAATGTCTATCTCTAATAGCTCTTCACTACAAAGAACACAATGTAACCATTGCTTATTTGCTAATGATAGCGAGATATGATTAATTTAATTTGGGAACTAATAAAACTGCGTGTAGACTATGATTCATATTTCGCGCGACCGACCTCTGCTCTAGTGAAAATAGAGAATACTCATTTAATAGTATATGATACTTCATACTAATTCCATGCTGTCATGTCATTATTCTAAGGTAGCCGTCTTGTTCTAAACTTTGGGAACCGAGCTCTGCTTGAGTGAAAATAGAGAAAGCGAATTTTTCCAGATATTATTCCTAGCTTGATCGATTTTTCGCCCCTGTAAACCCTATATTGTAACTTTCATCGTAATCGTTAGAGCCGTTTTCGAGAACGTGATTACAAATATATATAATATATTATAAATACATACATAGATATATATATACTTATACAAATATTGCTCATTTGATTATAGGATGTACAGGAAATAACTTATTATTTCTATACGTTTGCGATCTTCGTCCATCCATTAGTACCCATCAATGCCTATCCATCAATTTCTAGTGCGGAGTGCAATGCAGTGCTGAAATGGTAATCTAAAATTAACGCCTTGGCACTGTAATCAAAGAAATGCAAAGATACCTACCGGAATTATTCATCTATAATATTTATCGTACATTAGATAAGATGTAAGTATGCATAATAGTACATTGTGATACGAGTGTGCTCTTTTGGATATTACATTCGAGGCGGTATTATTCGCGCGAGCTGCAAGCGAGCGCGATAAGGTAGCCGAGAGTTTCATACGACGTTTTTCAACACACTTGCGAGGATAAAAACAGACTTGTTGTAAGAACTTAAGCTACAATACCGTAACTATACATAGAGATGATAGATTTATAAAGTTTAACTGACCTTTGTTGCCTGGTACTGACATTCCAGAGTTTCTTTTAAAATTTCTATGTCGGTTGGTGACAATACTTAATTTTTTTTGTATTTTTGATAATATTTAACCATACAACGAAAACAATAATAAATATTTATGTAAAATGGCGGGCTAGTTTTGTTTTTCTATAGGTGTAAATAGAGGCACTGGCAAAACCGTTAGACAGCCTATAAAAAAAATAACTAAACTTATCCTAGCGGAGTCAAATCTATTTATTATTATTTACGCTCTTCTTTCCTACGTGAAATCGACATTTTTAATAATGATTTTAACTACACAACAAAAAAGTTAACAAATATTTATGGATAATGGCGGAAAATGGCGGTGTTTTCGTTTTCCGCTAGCGATGCGCGCGCGGGTGTAAAGGCACTGGTAATACCGCTGAACAGCCTATATAAAAATATAATAATGTTTATAATACATAATACGCAAATGTGGTTAGGGTAGTGAACAATATATAATTTGATGACATTTTAATAATACATATTTTATTTATTTACACAGGAGGCATAATAAAAAGGCATGAAGTTTCTTTGATAAGATTTAAAAAAAGCGCGAATCTCTGCCCGGGTGTAAATAGAGAATGCTCATTTAAAACCAACCAACGAAAGCTGTCGAAGAAAAAAGGCGGCAATTAAAAATAATATCAAGAGCTGTCAACCCACTGCTTAAACGGAGTCGATACTATAAGTATATTATTCAAGACATATTATGCGATACTTACATCAGTTTTTCATATTTATATAATAATGAGACATGATAAATGAAATGTAATAAATGTATGTATTTAGAAGTGAAATAAAATATTCAACAGATAATAATTCTTTAGCAGTTATTCGGTTAGCTTTCGTGTTGAATAATAAAATTAAAGGTGTCTAACTAACCCTGCTTTAGGTATATTTGTAAACGCATCAGTTAGTTTCGTTTTTAGCCGTGGATGGCGTTGTTTTGTTCTCTTTGAATGTCAACGTAAAACTAATAAGCCATGTTATATAGGAATAAAATTTTATTTTTCATTTTCAAGAATTCTTACGTCTTTTTACTGAAATATCGCCTAATTCCAATATTTCGTTGGTCAGACTCTAGTATCCCACTGACGTTTAGGTAAAAAAAATCTAATGGGTAGCCATGGGATTTTAGGGAACTAAACGACACTGGTTTGCTTATGGTTCTATAGAAAAAAAACTTGCTTTTGAGCGCTTGTCTTTGGTAAAAAGCTTCAGTAAAAACAATTTATAGTTGGATACATATTCCATGCTGCCATGATAGTACTTACCAATTCCATACTGCCATGTCATTACTCCGACTAGTAAATAGTTATCTGTGGCGCATATTACCGCACCAGTGCGGTAATATAGAGTAAAAAGCACGCTTCCATAATACACTGCATTATGAACCTAAAAGCGGTTCAATAAGAGCCACTTTACGAGCAAGTGTGTTGAAAAATCAAATGTTAATGCACATAATAAAAGTAGTTTGTTCTCAATCTCGATTTCTGTCATTCATAACATACCATTTATTTTTTTATACCAAAAATAATTTGAAAATTATTTTTTTTGAAAAATGAAACACATTTGAAAAATGCAAGAAAATTATGTTTTACTGTCGTTGAATCCCAAAAACGATTCCCGTTGAATCCCAAATGCTTCAAAAAAGTTGAATGCGGGTACTTTCAACAACCGCATAAGTCTCGATCCCGTGGGAATATCGGGATAAAAAGTATCCTATGTCCTAATCTAATTCAGGTAATGCTCAACCCAGGTGCCAAATTTCATCCAAATTTGTTCAGCCGTTTTAGCGTGAAAGCGTAACAAAACGACAAACCAACTCACTTTCGCATATAATATTAGTTAGGATAATAAAAAATCAAATTCAAAACAGTGTAGGTATGTATTATAATTTTATCATAATATTCTAATTGGGGTGTTAGTTGGTGTGCTTTAATTCCGCGGTTCATGTTGTATAATGTAGTCATTACTACGCATTTGGCTTCATCTAATAGAAACGAAGTGTTGCAAGTTGTGGCAAAGGGACAGGCGACAGTTTTCCACGTGTAGGTATTTAAACAATTTATTATGTGTAAAGGTAATCGACCCCTGATTACGTACATGTGCTAATCATGCCAAAAACTCATTTGATATTTTATTACTTTAATCACTAGGAGATAATAATATAATATTATTGTCTTTCGTACTTAGTTGCCTACCATAAGATTTTAAAATGGACATGCACACGTGTATGCATCTCTATTGTTAAAAGTAGACCGTACGTTAAGGTATCTTAGAGATATGTTTGCATTACACAAGTATTCTTAAGATGAATGTGAATATTTTCTGAATTAAAACCGATAAAAAAACCCGACGAAATATTTCAACGCGAGGATCATGTACTGACTTTATGGTAACAGTTTGTTGGTCGATGTCTCTTTCACCCTGTATTAGATAATAATAATAAATAATAATAAAAATATTTATTGCATAAGTGGTACATACATTTTAAAGTTAACTAATTAAGTAAGCGTAGAACACTAACAAATATTTGTAGGGGTGAACTACTGTTCTCCTAGCTAGGTAGCTGTGCAACCTGTATCAAGGAGAAACAGTTTGCCTCCCTAGATAAAGTTCCTAAAAAAAAAAATTGAGCATAGTGCTAGGTGTTGTCTCCCAAATCAAGTCATTAATTAACTTGCATACATTATTATGAACGTAGTTTAATGGACTATGTCAATATAAAATTAATACTTTAGATGGTTATAGATTCAGAGAAAAATAAGAATACATTAATGGTAAAAATTAGATTGTTTTGTGTGGAACGTGATTGAGTATGAGAGAGTTTTTGTTTTTTGTGAACAGCGTGTGTTTGTTGTTCCTATCTTCTTCTCACGTCGCGTCAGTAGGCTAGTTGATGGCTGTCAATTTAATTATTTGATGATGCTATTGTCATGGCGCAATAAAACTCGGTCGTTCTTCCGAATTCGCTTGCCTATGGAATTTGGGCAAACAACCAAGTGTAAATGAAAAGGAACGTCCGTCTTCGGACAATGTAGTCCAGCTTCATCGTTTCGTTTTCCCGAGTTCGGATACCCGAATGATGGATGCCATGGCGTCCGTAGGTAGGTACTTGCCCGAACGTGGGCGTAGGTACTCGACTTCATTCAATCTACTCGTAGTCGTTATGTAACCCGTATTCCAGTCCGATGACCAGTGCAATTAATGCATAGGGTGAACGAATTGGAGTAAAGTCTTTCAAGCGCCCGAATGCGGGCAAACGACCGACTGTACCTAATTGCGCCTTTAAGTTATTTGAGCGCCTACGAAACTGAACGATGTGTTATTCAAATAAATTGTTTATGAATGTTGTTCTCAGTGAAACAAAAGGTATATTTAAAATTGCGAGCTCTACTCTATAAATATGTATATTCCGTAGTTAGCGACATCACGCAGACTAACGATCATATTTTGACTGCAGAATATAAACATCGCACCATGTTTTGAAAACACATGGTGCAGTGTGAGGATATAAAAATCAATGAAGACGCACAGGCAATGGATATTTATTTAGAAAATACCTCACTTTATTGGATTTCATGTGACGGAGAGTCGGTCAGAGGTATTGATGCCCATCAGGCTAAGCTACGCTTGCTGGGGTTGGTCCGTGGATGGGTGACCATCTTTACATAGCGAGACTCCTCCGTGCCTTGGAAAGCACGTTAAGCCGTTGGTCCCGGCTGTCATTCGTGGATCTTTGACAGTCGTTACGTGTCGTCAGAAGCCCGAAAGTCTGACCACCAGTCTTACCAAGGGGTATCGTATTACCCAGCTACTGGGTTTTGGAGGTCAGATAGGCAGTCGCTCCATGTAAAGTACTGGTATTTAGACTGGCATCCGGTTAGACTGGAAGCCGACCCCGACGTAGTTGCGAAAAAGGCTAGACTGTAAGCAGATTGATTTTTTAACCGACTTCCAAAATAGAGGTGGTTCGTCTGTATGTTTCTTTTTTGATGTTCATCGATATTTTAGCCAGTCGGTGTCTTTGCTTCTCAATTTTCGTTTTTTGCCACCGACTTCCGAAATTAAAGTTATTTTTCACTTATCTCGTGTTTTTTTTGGAAGGCGGTTGTTTTTTTTTTGTAAAAAGTTTTTATTATTTATAATTTTATTTGTGTGTAATATGTGTTGTATATTATTGTATATTGATTTTCTGCATAGGTATGATAATTCTAGTAAACCACGGACTACTCCTAGTTAACTTATTGTCTTTATGCCCAACCAAAGGATATTATTATTCACTAGCAGCTAATTAGCTGATGCGTGCATGTTTTAAATAGCTTGGAGATATTAAATAATCGGTCCAGTCGGGTCTAGATGCAGTTAAGTGTGGGACCCGTCACAACGGTTATCTAGTAGATATCGCTATTAGCGATAACACCACTGTTGTACCTTATATATTAATTGTAATGTAAATGAACTTTGTTAAATTTTGGTGTACAATAAAGCATTATGTTATTGATCTATCTAAAAGGGACCTAATTTTCACAGTTATATACATACAGGCTATAAAAAGACCCATCACATAGCCGTCAACTACGCTTTCTGTACCTTCATTAAATTAACATTGCACAAAAACAATTGGGAAACGACTTTTATTTTTGGTGTGAAAAATTGCTGTTTACGTTAGTGCGCAACGTAACGCACGCAAAACATTGTGTTTATGGGTGCATGCAACGGTTCAGGGTTCGTGGGGATATTTAAAATGAAGTTATAACATTTAAAAATTGCTTTCTTTAAAAAAACGTCTGAAAAAGTTGGAACTTTGACCTTCAATATCTCCGAAACCAGACGGTTCGCAGGGATGGCACAGAACTAAAAATATATCAGAATGACAGGAATATCAAGCGGCTTCGCTTTGCGTCTTTTTCCACCCGTTATATTTTCTTCATGAAACCTAGAAGTAGTTTAGGAGTTATAGCGGGGACTGAAATTATAGACCTCTCATTTTACTTCCAGTTTACACGCGAAGAAACAGACCCCAAATAAATGCTAGCCCCAAATATGGGGCAGCAGGATGCCTATACCTACCTTCTTATAAGGTTAAATGACTACGGGCAAGCGTACTTAATTCTTATGTAATAAATAGACATACATAGATGATTTTGACCGAATTACATACTTCTAAAACGAAAAGTAGCCAATATAAAGATATTGTGCCAAATGTAAGGTCAATGACTATGGCAATCAATGTCAATTTGTCCGGGTCCACCAGACAGATTTAGATTCAGTGTGGAGTCAATGTTATCATATTTAATCGAACCAATCAAGCTGTGGTTTTTATGGTGTTTCAAATGAAAATTATGGACTATGATGCTGAAGTGACGAAAAATAACATCAACAAACGAAGAGTAAACATCGTCTATAAATATTTTGTTAACTAGATTTTGGCTGCAGTTGAACTCGCGTGGGATTGGAATGGTATATTTAGACGTGTAGTTGCGCGTGCGCCATCTATTGGCCTAATAGATTTGCTTAGGAATAAGCTAACTGATTCTCTTTTCTCATGGTTTGTAACCAAGTGCATAGATCGCTCATTGCACTTGGCTGGATCAGTCTGCGTACGTAGGTACCTTCCAGTTTGTGACTGTTCTTTGTGTGTTGATACCTCATGTTGATACCTCTGAGAGCACGTTGAATTGTTTGTCACGGTGGCCTTATACCAATGAAAGACCGATAGTTTAGTTTCCGATTGTCTGAAAACCAATCACGTCCTATCGATACCTAGGTACTATCAATATCTACTGGGTAACGAAGTATTCCCAATGAAGTATTCCCAATGCTTCAGACTGGAAAGCAAGCCTTCCTCAGAGCAGTTGGGAGAGACTAGCATGTTGTGATAAGTAAGGCAAGAAGTAAGTTCAGTATGATGACATTACATTAGTTCTTAGCTAAGTTTACGTAGGTTTTCTAAAATATAAAAATACTTGTAAATAAGGTCACGCAGAAATAACTGTCGCGCCGAACACATTCTTCCGATTTATGACGACTGTGGCTAGACTAGAGAAATATTGCGCAGACGGTCACTAGAGGCGCATTTTGCACATTTTTAACCAACTTCTTCAAAAAGGAGGAGGTTCTCAATTCATCTGTATATTTTTTTTTGGTGTATGTTTGTTACGCGATTACTCCGCCAATTATGAATCGATTTTGATGATTCTTTTTTTGTTCGTCGAAGTGGCCGAATTCTGCTCAACGCTTATTTAAAAATAAAAGGGAATCATCGATTCGACGAAGAAGAGTGAAGCAACAAGCATAATATCATGGTCATATAAGTATTTATATGATCACTTATTGGGGATTTTGGACCATTGTATCTTCTGAGGCTTTGGTCAAAATCAAAACACAAATCAAAAAACACTTGAACCTCCGGGCCAATGTCAGTACCTCCTCCAACAGATGACTTCTTACAAATAAATAAAATTATACATGGGACTGAATAAATATTTATTGCACTTATTTACTATTTTTACTTATTTACTCTTATACTAATCACAGGTATTATCGTGTCCTACATGATTAAATTAAAAATACTGGCTCAAATATTTTTTCATGAATTACTCCGTTTTATTATTAATCATTTGTATAGTGTCAGAGATAGTGACGGTGCAGCCTGAAACTAAACTGAACATTCCGCAGAAAACTATTAAAATGTTCTTGTACAGGATCCAGTTATATTTGCCAAGGTCTTCCCATCGGAATACGGTTTCTACAATCCCTGGTATGATGAGACCGAGAATAGAGTAGAAAAAAGCACCAACAAGGTTGATGATCTGCTCTAAATATGGTAGAGCGATGCCAATTCCTCCTGAAACAATAAGAAATTATCTTAACTTTAATTAAGTATCTTTACATTACTTTTGATTATTTGTACATAATTAAATCAACTGAAAGACATCCACTGCTGGACATAGCCTTTCGAGAAGCATCGCCGTAACGACCGATCCTGCGCTGGCCGCATCTAAAGGATTCCCACGACCTTGTTACCCACGCTACATCTTTCGGTGTGCAACTTACGAAATATACCTATTAAATAAAAATAAAAATAAAATTATGCTGTTCTAGATATATCTCCTCAAAGCGGGTTCTCAAATCTATAGATTTTAATTTCAATTAAACGTTTGCAGTTTATTGTGTAAAAAGAATTGCTACAAATGATCCAGTTAATTCTCTTGTTACATTAAGTCCGTGATTAGTAATTAAAGTATTATTAACACTAAACAAAGAGTAACGACGCATTAAAGTATGTTTAAAACAAATTATGACAAGGTTATGTTCAAACATTTCACTTTACGTTAAATATTTTGTCCGACTAACATGTACTTGGCCTGTTTGCTGAAGACAATTATTTAGGAAAAGATTAGAGTGGCAATTAAGATTTATACATTGTCTAATTTTGTCACTACAAATGTTTGTTCACCTGCGAATTGTATTATAAGTTAAATACTTTAATCTTGTCCACGAGTTGACTTTTCTCCGTCTCTACTTTAGACTTAACCTTCACCTGCAAAATCTTTTTGTTTATTTGCTTGTCATCTACATAAAAAGCCTTCAGCAATTAGTTGTTTTCGTTCAAAAGTAGTTTCCCAACACCCAGTTCATATTGAAGTAGGTATATCGCCAAGCGTATTATCAATAAGCGTTTTAAATATTATTGATAAAATGATAATACTTACCACAGAAACACACGATCAAAATCCTGGTACAGATTTGCATGACATTATGATATTTCTTATGGACCCTGGGTTCCACATATCGTGTGAATATGTCAATCACAACGAAGAAATGAAGAGGATACGTAAGGAAAATAGTTATAGATATGAATGTCTTCGCGCAAATCGCTGGCCTGAAACAATTGAAATCGCATAAATGTTAGAAACGGAATCTCATCTTGATTAATATTAGTACTTTAGTATTAATACAATTTCGGCAAATTTAAATATGTCAGACTTGTTTCAGTTAAGAGTTAAGATCTCAGACCAAATAAAAAACCAAGACAGAGCGCTGCGAACAATACAGCGAAGCATGCCAAAACTAGACCTCCGCTCTGTGCATACACGCTCACACGCACAGATTTACAACCATTTACAATCAAACTACACCTCACTAAGTGCACACATGTTTACGACACCGGCCTCACGTCCGATACACTACGACAATGTTTTATTGAGTGAGAGTGGAGTGGAAGTTCAGACCAAGTATGCACCCCTGAGGCACTCCAAACTGTAGCATAGCGTAAATTGAAAATTAAGTAAAATTTTATGGTCTCGCTGCTGCTGTTTACAGATATGAATATCGATGCTAATCGATGACTGAAAGTCATTTAAATGGGTCAATCCTATTACTGAATCAAACTTTAGACCATGTCGTAGCCACTACTTTAGAACCAGGTAAAAAAATTAAGCATTTATAAATTACCAGTCATCCATAGGCAGATTCAACGTGATAGTTCCTCTAAGTACATCGCCGTATCTTAGGTAGCCGAACACACCCAGGATTGTGTAGAACATCATCACCAATGACATTGCGATCACCATCACGCTCGGGCACCCGAGGAAGTGTTGGGGTTTCTTCATCGTGTTCTCTACTGGCATCACCACTCCTATGCCTTCCATTGCGAAGATCACAGTTCTGTGGAAGATAAAGTAATCATGTTTATGTGGTCGATGAAAACTTTCAGTAACTTTAAGCATTGTGGCTTGATTTGGGAACTTTGCCATTACGGTCATCTGTCATATGTAAATCATCTCAAAATATTCAGATAAATTAAATTCATTCATTAATCATCAATCATCAATCAATCATTCATATTAATAAAATATTAGTTATAATGTGGGTACAAACGTGTTAATTTAAACAAAAGTTAAATGTACAGAGAATGAATTTCAGCCATTGTTTCAGTGAATAAATAGAGATTTATTAACTTTGTAATTAAAGACTACAACAGACTATAGACAATTCATCATTTTGACTTACGACAAAAACGCAGGAAGTCGCGACATATCGCCAACGATTTTTTTATCGGAGATCGTCAACGGTTCTCTGAATATGTAGTAGAGGCATATTGCAAAGGTAGCGAAGAGCAGTATATTGGCCAGCAAGGAGAATGGAGCAAGCAACTTCAAGTGCCTGATCTGGCACAGCAAGCAAAGCGGCGCGAGCAGGATAAGGCAGTAATGCTCCACCGGCATGGGTGGCGCCTCTATGTATGTGTCGAATAGCTGAAATAAATAAGATAGGTGATTTTAATTTAGGTTTACTTATAGAAAATCATTCATGATATATACAGCTACCACTTGATACAGTAATAGGTCCAATTTAGGTCATAGTAGAAGAAAGCGACCAATATTCATCGGCAACACTAAGAGGATTGGCGATGTGGTGACGATCATGTTTTTTTTTGACATATATCTTGTTTGGTTACTACTACAGTACCTACTGCATTATTACTAAATGCCCTTAACCGTGCCCATTACCAGTGAAACAAGCACATTGGATGGACGTAGTTCCTGAACGATCTATTTCAACCGAAGCTCTATTATTAATAAAATTATACTCATAACGTCTGTGACAGGTTATTGTTGTTATTATTATCATGGCAGACATTACCATTAAATGCATTAAGTACTTAACGACCCATAATAATTGTATGCAATACTATGAAGTGGGACTTACCCAGGAAAATATGTTTAGTCATGTTGCAATTTATTGGCATTGCCACTTAAAGTGTAGACGCGATGGATAACGAAGAATGTATAGAACTAAATAAATAAGTGCATACCGATGTTATTTGTAACCTTACCTGCTTAATTGAAGTTGCTATTAGCACAGTAAATATACAACAGACGCCGAGGTACGTGAAGCATAAGGAAAACTCCGCAAATAAACTGAAAAGAAGGAAAATCATTTTTTTTTGTTACAATAAGAAACATGTGTGATAAATGAAATAATCTTTGGATAATTTATGGAATATTCTTCGAAGCGAAACAAAAACGCTTAGGTACAGTAATTATCATTGTATTGTTTACCAGTATACCTTTTCATATTTGGTAAGAATATAAATAATATGTAAATAATACATATTTGGTTGGAAAAACGAACATAAAAATCATTATTTATTTATTATGGAGCAAATGTTGCCATAATTATCATTATGTATTACAACTTATCCGTTAGGCACGGTGAGTAGCCAGGTAAGTACATAGTGTGATTTTAAGTATTTGCTTACGAAAAGTATTTAAATGTATCTGTTAATGATGACTGGACTAAAATGGGGAATAAAAAAGTGAAGCTCAGAGTCATTCAAATGTAAAGGGCTTTTTTTTTTTTTTTTTTTGGGTGGGAAATCATCATATGACTTCTCCCGCTCTGGGCGGAGCGGAAGGGCGTGTCAGACTCTTACTGACTAAAACCCACCCGTGTTCCTTCGGTTGCCTGTTGCCAGGGTCCCGGTATCCCTTTCGGACTATTCCGCAACCCTGGCAGGCATCGGTCCTAACGGACCCCGTCAGGTGTGCTGACATCTCTTTGAGGCGCGCGTGGAACACGACGCGCCATCGACCTGGGCCTAGTCCTTATCGGACGGCGAGCTGCCCATTGCTCGCCGTCCGCAAGCCCACGCCTATGGTGGCCGGGAATCCGCCTGGGATTCCCGACGCCCAGGGTGTCTCCAGCGGCGGCGGTTAGGGGCGTGAGGGCGCAGGCTTTGCCTCTCCCTCACGCGTTCCGCCTCCTCCTTCGCGAGCATCACTGCTTCGCAGAAGGAGGTGACCGCCTCCCATGCCCTCTCGCTCCGTACCATGGCCTGGACCAGGGCCGGACGCGAGAGGTCAGTGCCGCCAATCGCCTCCACGAGGACACGGCGGTGCCCCGCCCAAGCAGGGCACACCTCCACCGTATGCTCCACCGTGTCCTCCGGACGATCCGCACAGTGGTGACACCCAGGCGTTTCCTCCCGCCTTATCCTGCACAGGTACCTCCCGAAGCTGCCATGTCCGGTGAGGACCTGTGTCAGGCGGAAGGTGAGGACGCCGTGGCGCCTCTCCAGCCACTCCTCAAAGAGGGGACTTATCGCCGCAATTGTGGCGTGCCCAGCACTGGGTTGCGACAATCGCACTCTCCATGCCGCCATGAGATCCTGCCGGAGCTCTGTCCGCTGTGCCGCGATTTCTCGCGGCAGCGGAGTTACGCCCCGGCGCTTCATCTCCTCGCGCCACTCCCAAATGTGCGCGAGGACCTTCGCCTCCAGATCCCATGGCGGTAATCCGGCAAGGAGGCTCGCCGCCTCACGAGAGACCGTGCGGTATCCCCGGGCCAGCCGAATGGCCATGACCCTTTGGGACGCGTTCAACCGGCGGGCTGGCCGCAGCCTAATGGAACGCGCCCACACCGGTGCCCCGTAAAGGGCCATGGACCGCACGACCCCCGCGTAGAGCCTCCGGCAGGAGGCGTTTGGCCCCCCAAGATTGGGCAGGAGCCGCCCCAAAATGTAAAGGGCTAAGATTAGCTTGGAAATCCTCCTGATTGGGTGGCATGATGTTGTGGATGTTGTTGGTGACTGACGAAAGAATCCTTATTTAAACTAAAGCGCAACCAGGACCTTTTGGCGCCTGAATAACATCGACAGGGTGCAGTTGTGGTTGTGAATATGTGTGAAATTGTAATAGAAATTGCAATGAAAAAACTAGATGGCGGTGTTAGGTCGGTCACGCGCCAATAGATCCTTTTAGCTTTGTAACAGGTAATGCAAATAGTGATATAACAAAGGATATTTACTGTGCAAAATTAGCAAATGGCCGGACACATTTTGGACCATTTGCAAAAGCCGCACCACAGGTTTCTGAATAACTTAGCAATGGTTTTCGTTCCACACGACAGCAGCCTCGAGACGTTTCTACCTGTAACGAAAAACATGATTGATGAACTGTTCGAAATCTATATCTATACATATTATAAGTCGCTTTTCGTGTCTGCCATACAGAGTGGCCGGAGCATTGACGTCAAAAAAAAAACATTTAGGTCCCTCGTGCCGCCCCACGGCACGAGGGACCTAAATGTTCCGAATCACCCCCATGTATGTTCCGCGATTTTTCTTAGTTTTTTATTATTATTAAAGTGATATATTTTAGTGATAGCTTGTATATTGTTATTAAGGTTTATAACTGAGTAAATAAAAGCATAGGTTAATAATAGGAGAAACAATGAGGGAAACTACTTATAACTGATTATTATCTATTTGTGTTTGTGATTTGTGTCTGAGAGGCTACTTAATCTCTTTTCTCGAATAAGGTTCTTGTTAAAACATAATTTTTATCATTCCTTGTTTGTAGTCACATTGCTTACATGTTTTTTTTTTAATCTAAGAAGACTCAATCTGTTATTTAATAGGAAACGGTGCTGAGTGATACTGCGCAGTATTACTGAAGGGTCGTAAGAGTGACTATTAAAGACCCTCATCTTCAAGTACCTAGACATACCAATAGTGTACGTTTTCTTCTACATGATTCCCAACCACGCGCCGTTTTATAAACGCAAGAATACGCTAGAATTACATCAGTAAATCAGATTACATCCCAAAGTAGGATCTTTAGGTAATGAAGGAACCCAAAATAGTGGTGTAATGCGGGTAGAAAGAAGAAATGGAGCACGAGTTTCTAAATTTGGTTTTCAACCTTGTAATGCTAGCAGCAGTGCCTAGAAAATTTTATCAAAAATTAAATAAAAAGGATTATAAAATATTTGAATTGTACTTACAAATATATGAACACAATGTCCGCAAATAAATGCTACGATAACAGTGCCGACTATGCCAACTCCCCATCCAGCATTTGAGAAGGCTAGGGGCATAGCAAGCAGGCCCGATCCTAGCGAAGACTTTATTAGATTTGCTAAGGATCTGAGGTCTCTGGAAACAAAATATTAACAAATAAACATAAACCAATCAACTCAGCCGCAGACCACAACTGTATACAGGCCTTTCCCAATTACGTCACAACACCCGTCATCATCTGGCTGGGAATGTGCTTGTGCAGTCAGGGAAAATCATTACCAAGCTGTTTGACACCCTCCATCAATTTGCCATATTAAAGACATTCATACTCCTATCCAAAGAATGACAGTTGTGATTTGAATATACGGACAACTTCAGTTGGTAGTCAATTTACTTAACAGTTAATTTCCGTGACTTTTTGTACGCTATGTTTGTAAATTCACAATGGTTGGCTTCGAGAAATTATCGGAAATGGTTGATTTGTTTTTTTTGGTTTAGAGTTTCAAACAAACCTCTCTGGAAAGTGATTGCTGTTACTTACGGAATTACGGATACCTGCATCGCCAACACTATTTCTGATGCGTTGCTGTTCTTAGAGAAAATGTTTAAAATCTGATGTGACTGTAATTTCATCGCTAGCTTTGGCTTTGACACAATTGAAGGTTAATATTATTAATCAAAGACGTATTAAAATTGTGTGATGTTAACCTTCACTATCAATATTGTATCTGATTTAGCACACGCATATTTTTGATTGAGGTATATTGGAACCAGAGAAGTTCTGTTTCTAAATCAGGAAATATCAAATATTACTTACGAATTCGGTTTAACGACTTCCCGATGCTCGAAAGGGTTGTATTCTTCAACATGTTTGTTCTTCTCTTTCTCCCCCATGATTCTTAACTAAAAGTCCGCACTCAAAGCAAATTAGGTTGCGATCGAAGTGTTTTTTAATTTTCCGGTTGTTAAAAAAAGTCAAGTCTAGTATAATGTCACTAGCACTAGAATAACTACTATAAAACCAGTTATTAAAGTGGCACTTTCTTCAGAAGTTGCGTTCACAATTTTGTGATTTCACTGTAGTATTTCACGAAATAATTATTGTACGGTATCTAAAGGTTGCACTGTTTTTCTTATTTATATTGACGATTGCTCATCGCGCAATTGTTTTACAATTGTTATCCCTTATCTCTTACGAAAGATAAATTCTTGAGAGGGATAATAATGTTTGTCATTAACGAGATAAAAGTTCCTGTTGCCTGTTTGAATTATTTAGCGACATTTTTTATAGCAACAAAGTTATAATAAAACGTGACCTTCAAGTGCTGGTATTAACAAACAATAAAATACACTTTTCAAAACCACTGTTTCTGTTATTTATAATTTTTTTGATCAACATAAACATTCTCACACTAATTTGAAGTGTTTTGTTTGCTTATCAAAACCGCAACGAATTTCATGAATTTCATTTGATTAAATTCGTTGGACGTATTGAATTCCATTGGTTTTGCATGATTTTCGATGATTATTTATTTGCGAATGCACGAGAATTGTGGAGACGCGGTCACAGTAAACAGCTCACAAACTAATGCCGACTCGTACTGAATCGTCGTTCTTATAGGACACACGTGACCAGTACTGAACGCAATCTAGGCACAATAACTCAAGACAACATTCCTGATTGTCAATATTAATATTATACTTGTGACTTTTAATTTAGGTATATCCTTTCAGATTTTTTATCGTGTTGAGAGTTTTGAATTTTCTTCCAAAGTTCTTTTAAGATCTTCTATCTTTCGAGGATTTTATAAATGATGTAATTTACAGGAGTTTTTTCACAGGTCATCGTTCTCTGCAAATATTAACCCTTTGTCAAGTATGAAATATTATTACGATATCGTTCGTATTCATCGCATAGCGCCTACATCGTAGTAACGCGAGTCGTCGTAGAACTTGTTTCTCTGTAATCAGCATAGGTATTTACGTTTCAGAACGTAAGTTAAAATAGGTATTTACACTTAATACTATACTATTTTGATTATTATGCGTTATTACTTAACCCGATATGCACCACGTGCGTTTTCTGTGACGGAATGAGCGACATCCTCGAATTTTGCAAATCGCTTTTCGGATATCATTGCCAAAAACTACAATGCAATAATAATATTAGAATGATGTCATTGGAAAGGTTTTATACCTACTTAGCCTTAAATGTTTCACGTACGTTATCTGTTACTGGATCAGCGAAATTCTAATCTTTAACATTGTAAGCCTTTTTCCAACTGACTTTATGGAGTACCGTTTTTTTCCATAGTTAATAACTAGATATCATACAATACCTACCATTTTATTGAATGATGCCATAGGATAGGTGTCTTTCAGGTCTTGCAGCCACGTGTCACTTAAGTGTTAGTTGATTGATAATGGGAGTTATTGATAAAGGGTTAATGTTCTTGGAGGACTGGGCTAACAAACTCGTTAGCCCAGTTCTACAAGAACATCCTGTCTTTCAGAAAGATTGTGAAGGTAGCCCGCCTTATCAACTGCTACTGGAAATTGGTCCTTATATAAACCGAAATTTATTATTTATTTGTGAAAACAGAATGCTATATTATCATCATGCTCGGAAAACGGATCAGTGACAGTAGTTATAACCGCATCCGCATTGTTTAAAATATATTACCTATGTTGTATTTTTTTACTATTGGAAGCAGTAATGTGTTTGATACATATTCAATTCTCCAGACTAATGTTAATTTTTATACCAAAAAAAGTCACAATCATGTTTTCTAATTACATTGGTACTGTTGCTGTACTGTGTGCTGTTAAATCAACTTGACGACAATCTGGATGATACGGTACACTGAAGACAGAAATTGTGATAAAAATACATTAATATGGTATTCTGGGTACGTTTCCGGATGACAGGGATGCGGACGAACACTTCGACGCTTAGGGTCCCTTTGTTTTTATATTTATTGGTATAGTTAGTTTTTTAGTTTTTTATGTAAATAGTTAATAGTGTTATCTAAAGCAACATAAAGTAATATGGTAAAAATAATTCATTAAATCCCTTTGAAATTTTCTGGAAAATCATGTGAAAATCTGACTCATGTTATAATTTGTAGTTAAGCTGGCTTCATTCTTAAGTCTGACAAAGTCATCAAACGAAGCATTAATTTGTTATTCCACATGTCAGCCTTGAGACTTGATGTTTTTTTTTATTTATAGAAAAAACAACACACTGTTTTTTATAAATTACATTTTAATGCTAGTGTTGAATACATTACAATTGCTCTCGTTACTCAGTTTTACTGTGTAGAATCTCAATTATGTCCATTATCGTGACGGTACATCCTGAGATCAAGCAAAGGAAGCCGAATAGGAAGATGAATGTGTTCTTCCAAAGGATCCAGTTCCACTTGCCAAGGTTCTCCCATCGGAAGACAGTTTCTATCACACTGGGGATGATGAGGCCAAGGATTGAGTAGAACAACGCTCCGACTATGTTGAGGATTTGCTCCAGCAAAGGGAGGGCCATTCCTATTCCCACTGGAAAAAAATAAGTGATTTAAATGAATATCCCAGTGTAGAATACACTCCTACTGAAGAATACTATTGATGGCCGGAGTCACACGTCGTGTTAGGGCGAAATCGAATCGTGTGACACCGGATTTTTCATTTGTCTGCCTGTGATGTCTTGTTTATACCTTTTTACTTGGCGTTTTTGTCATAGTTGGGTTTTAGCTTAGTAACTCTTTTAATATCAAACATATTTTGGGGGGTTGTACTGTTATATTTTTGAAATGTGATAATATTAAGCCCTTTCATTTGATACCCGTTTTTTTAGTTCATGACTTTATGTCGCACTAGCTTCCACCCGCGGCTTCGCCCGCGTGTTATGTCGATAAAAAGTAGCCTATGTCCTTCCCCGGGATCACATGTATCTCCTTGCCTTTTATTGAAATCCGTACAGTGGTTTAGGCGTGAAAAGGTAACATATAGACAGACAGACAGAGTTACTTACGAATTTATAATATTAGTATGGATACAACCCCTTAAATCTATCTTTACAGGCTGCCCTATGTAAAGATAGTTTTAGGGGTTGTACAATAATAATAATAAATAAATAAATACATAAATGTCCTCTAGAAAAGGCGCCATATTCAATTTAATGTGTTGTCGACGTCACATAGACGATCAAGACGCTTCCAATGATACCCCATTTGTTAAATTATGATAAGTAGTTTAGACGTTATGAGGGAACAGATGAACATACATACCCACATACATAAATACATACATAAATACCGATCAAAATAATAAACCTCCTTTTTGCTTCGCCGTAGACGGGTAAAAACTAATATACACATTTTCTCTATTGCGTGCGAATCCCATAGGCCGTAAAGATTAAAACTAATAATTATAACAACAGTAGCCGCAACAAATTGCATCAATAATCCCTTGTCTCTGATATAAAGTAAATCACATTCAATAAGTAGCACATAAGTACTTGCGATAACGGAACCAATCGAGATCAAATTATGATATTCAATGAAGAGAATTGTTATGAGGTACGAAAAGCGGCACTTGTGATATTGATATCGAATGCAATACAAAGTGTTCAAAAGGCTTAAAGTCTTAAACCAGTGTGTTATATTTAATGAGTTATCATTTTAATGTTACAACTCCTTTCGTCCTTTAAAGCACGATGAATGTTAAGGATAGTAGAAATTGTGGAATCGTCATTACCTTGGTCACATCACATGAGACAATGAACGGTTCTAACATTTCTTTAATTACCATGGTTGTCAATCGCATTAATGATCACTCTTCAATTAGACTTCATTATTAAGTCTCACTTTGCGACCTACTCTACATAGAAGACGTGGTATTTTCCTAAATTATTCAACGAGTGCCTAATTATAATTAATTAGAAAACCACAAGTAGCGCACTTTTTCGATTTTGAAATTATGGCGTGCGGTTTTCAACGTATTCATTTGATTATAGTAGAATGTACGGTCAACCTGCCCCAAGCACCGCCACTTCGACCGGTTCTGTGCTTCCCGCATCCAGCGGATTCCTGCAGCCTTCACAAGGTCATCTTACGCTAAGTCTTCTGGTACCTACGTGGTCGCCACTCTAGAACCTTTCGTTTGGCACTCACTTTAGTTGGCAATTCTTCGGGCAATGTCGGTTACCTTGGTTTATCTGCGGATCTCTTCATTTCTACTGCGATCACGTAGGGAAACTCCAAGCATAGCCCTCTCCATTGCCCTTTGGTTGTCTTTTAGCCTTCTAATAAGGCCCATTGTGAGCGACCAGGTTATCCTGGCAACACGCACTGGTCAAAGACTTTCGTCTTGAGACAACGCGGTTTCCTTTATAAGGTCAGGATAAATAATACCTATTGAAGCTACGGCACGGTGGAGACTATTGCGACCAGATTGCAAAAAGTGGAAGTCATGGGGAGAGGCTATCAGTGGGATGATACAGACTAACGGTAAAAGTATGTGAGTACCTACTTAAGTATGTTATATAGGCGAGTATAGTAACCTACCACAAGCGCATACTCCAACAGTCCTCGCTATTACTTGCGTGATCTGACGATAGTTCTCCTTGATGTGATGCTGCGTGTATCTCGTGAAGATATCGATGACCACGTAGAATTGTAGTGGGTATGTCAGGAATATTGATAACGCTATGGACACCTTTGCAAGGACTGCTGGCCTGGAAAAAAATGAAACTTACATTTGAAAAAAGACGGCTAGAATTTTGTGGTTTTCAAGATTTTCATATACGATAAGCAACTATATGTTTCAGATATCAAACTTCGTTTTTTTCGGATTTTTACAGAGTTGATTGACGTCTTTTTTATGCTAATTATGTAGTTTAACAGGTTCTGTGGTCATTTAATCAAGGTCAATCTACGAAAAATTTCATCAGATGAAAACTGAGATAACAGATGAAAACTGTTATGATTAAAAATGCATAAAATTGACTACCTCGTTGGTCTAGTGGTCGCAAGCGCTGCTGCTGAGCCCTGAGGTCCTAGGTTCGATTCCCGGGTCGAGTAAAGTGTTATTGGGTTTTCCATCTGGAATATCTCAGTAGCAGCCTGGAGTCTGTATTTGTGCCCGGTTGATGACAATAGGCCCGCCCCCTATTACATGGGATTTAAACATAACTAGCGAAATGTGGGTGTTCTATAGGTACACTTCTGCCTAACCCTTCGGTGATTACGGCTGATGATATTATTTATGTGTATAAAATTCACCGCCACCGTTTTACCGATGCTATTCGTTTGGCACAATTATCTAAGTAGATAAGTAATCAATTACCCAATTGCATAATCCAATGTCCATAAAAACCATTTGAAAGTGGATTAAAACCATAAACCTGACTGTTTATCAACGCCGCTCGTATTTCTCGCATCACTTATTCAACGACGTTGAGAATTCAAGATTACGGTGTATTGAGCGACAATTACTGGTAAACTATAATTTACTACTTAGACTCAGACAAGGAGAATATGAATATAAGTCAAGTTAACATAATTATGTTAGTACTAACTTTTGCCCGCGGTTTCGCCCGCGTGGAGGTCGGAAATTATCCCACCGGGATAAAAAGTATCCCATGCCCTATTCTAGGTCATGGTCTAGCCATGTGCCAAATTTCATTCAATCAGCCGTTCAGCCGTTCAGCCGCTTTTGCGTGTAAGCGTAACAAACTAACTCACTTTCGCCTTTATAATATTAAGATAGGATATTAGTTAGGATGATGAATGCAGCGAACTCGGAATTTTTGGCAAAAACTAGGTAATCAATGTTTTTGACGACGACTGTTAACACCACAGTGCCTCTCTGACTGACAGGGTTAAGTTTATTCCTCGGACGTGATGGCTATCGATATCTAAAGAAGATAAAATAAATTAATAAACTAATTTGACGACCTTTTGGGTCAACGACTGCAAGTATTGCAGTTACTTGAAATATCAGTTTAAAAAAACAGTTTGTTTTTGGTGTAAAGTTTACAGACATGGTGGCATTGTACACACGATAACACCAAAAAAACTGGTTTTATAAACCCATACCTACGCGGTCATTGACCCCAAAAAGTTAATATTTATTATGTTTAGAAATCCATACCCTTACGTGTGTGGAGTTTCCCCCTAGCTAATTTCATTTGACCTTGTATCGTCTCATTTGGCCATAGGATGCTGTTGATAAATTAGAATCTGGCCATAATCTAAAGGGTCCTATGAAGTTGGAAGAAAGTTTTGATAATATGCATGAGACACATTCCTTTCAAACCCCACTGAAAAACTCGTTAATAATTTTCTGTCAAATTTATGAAGTTCAAAGTGTAGATATATTATATTATCAGGTTCGAGAAACAATAGCTCATCAATCAAGTTATTTTAAGCTAGACTTTGCACTGTCTGTATCATTTAAGCAATCATACGTCAAATCTGCGCCAAGTCACTGCGCACTAAGTATGATCTGCGATTCTATTTACGTAAATAATTGACAATCTAATGAACTAGTCGTGACTAACAAAGTGGCGAATGCACATGCCGTCTCGACTCTACGTATCACTCTTTAATTATGTGTTATATAAAAATAAGTACTTTTTGGGGTTCCGTACCCGAAGGGTGCCAAACGGAACCCTATTATTAAGCCTCTGTTGTCCGTCCGCCCGTCTATCTGTCAGCGTTCTGTATCTGATGAACTACAACTACAACAAATAATAAAAATAAAATAAAGTTAAAAATGAAAGGGGGTCATAAAAGAAACGTTTTTTTTTCGCCGTTTTTTTAAAGCACCTTCAATAATAGAATGACAGAAATCGAAAAAAATATTTGCTGCAAATATAAATAAACCAACACGAATGGTACAGTAGCGGAGCATTTGGCTTCTGAATGACGAGTCGTGGGTTCGAGTTCCTGTTTGATAAAGTCAGATAGTTGTTCCGGTTCTGGCTTTATTTTTGTACGTAAATGTACAAATATACAGAATAAATTTCTACTATTGGGCACATAATTACAATTAAGCACCTATCGAGTTACTTTTTGTTCTATTGTGGACTGGGAAAGGATGCACCCTATGTCATTTTGCATATATTTTGTAAGTGAAGCCGAAAGTTCTTCCCGTTATTATGATTTTTTTTTGTACTTGACCACATCGGGGATCCTTCTGGTTGCGGAGATATTGAAGGTAAAAGTTCCAACAGTTTTTTTTTTTTAACGAAAGCAAGGTTTAAATAATTAACTTTAAATACTCCCACGATCCACGTACTGCTGCATGAACCCATAAGCGCAATGTTTTGCGTGCGTTACATTGCGAATCTACCGTAAACAGTGAATTTTCACATCAAAAATATACGTCAGTTTTCCAGCAACTACTTTTGCACAAAAGTACTTAGTTTTATATGTACAGAATGTTTAACTCAACTCAAAGCATTTATTTCAATTAGGCCATTTACAGGCACTTTTGAATTGTCAAAGAGTCGGTCAGAGAGTTGAAGCTAGTTGCCCATTCCAAAACGTAGATCTCTATGTAGAAGAACGGGCAATAAACTCCAAGGACACTCTTTTAAAAAATGGATATAGATATTACAAAATCCTGGGTACAGTATTCATGTTGCTTCTATATGTGAGAACAATATAAAACAAAAAAAGAATCAAAAGCAATTCAAAATTTAAGATTAAAAATAAGCTCTGGCAAATAAGAGGTGACCAGTCTCAACTGACGGCGCCCGTTCACGAACATGACATGTGGATCAGCACCATCCAGCTCAACCATATTGTAGGGAACCGAATGATCCAACACACGTGCCACCATCAGCGAGACATTTAAGTGAGCATGACATACTCTCATCTGCCATGCTATTTCTAGTCAACATAGATCATACCATACTAAACGGCTCCATGGTACTCACATTTACAATAATTGAAAAATGCTTCTAAATTATACAAAACTAGTTTGCAAAGAAATTGAGCAATTAATATAATATTATTTTCACATAAGTTAAATAAGAATAAACAATAAGTTCGTAATGTCAGGAAAAAAAATAAAAAACCGTAAAAAGGGGGAAGCAACACTTCCAATTATGAAATTTTAACTAGTGAACCCAAGTGCCTGTGGAGTAGGACCAGCGTTAAGCCAAGCATTTTTATCTACGATATAATCATCCAACTTATAATATGCTTGTCTACATAGTGTGCGTTTAATGCATGTTTTAAATTTCTTCTCATTTAGTTGAATGTGTAGATGTCGGCTTTGTGGACGGTCTTTTTAAACCCTGTTTTAAAAAAATGAAAACACGAACTAACCATTCATCAGTAGGTAAGTTAAGCGTGATTGATCCTCTCAACACGTCGCCATATCTTAGGTATCCAAACGTTCCCAGGGTGCCGTAGAGGAATACGATGGCTGACATGGCGACCACCAGTACACTCGGACAGCCCAGGAAGTTCTGCGGTTTCTTCATAGTGTTCTCTATTGGCATCACCACTCCGACACCTTCCATTGCGAAGATTACTGTCCTAAAAGATTAGTTATTGATTCTTGAAGCATTAACATCGATTAAATTGTGTAAATAGAGTTTTGGAATTGATTCATTTCCCATCTCCTGGGTTCATTTAAGTTTTAAAAAGCCTTTTATTATTGCATCTTTTTTTTCAAAAATTCCCCTAATTCAATAATCGCCAATATTAGGCATGTACATTAATAAAAATCGTGTATTGCCAGGAATCTTTAATATAATTACAAAATGGCCTGTGTACACGTAAAAAGCAATTAAAAAACGACGTCAATCTAACTAGATTGACGTCGATAATGTAGCATAATGCAGTTTTATGAAACAATACATAATATATTGTTTACCTACATAAGTATTTATGTTACTTACGATAGAAAAGCCGGATATCTTGCAGGGTTCCCAGCAGCATGTTTGCCTTCAAAGGTTAAATCACCTCCAAATATATAGTACAGGCAAACAATGTAAACAGTGAATAACAAAATGTTGGCGATGCCGGAGAATATTGCCAAAAATTTCAAATATCTGATCTGACATAGCAGTATGATTGGCACCAGAAAGATGAGACAGTAGTATTCCACTGGAAGAATCGTAGACGGCGCAAAACGATCGACTAACTAAAAACAAAAGAAGATAGATAAATGTCAAATTATGTAGTCATCAGACAGCAGTTAAAGTTAATTATTTTATTTGTAATGTAAGTCTCTTGTAATTAAAAATAAAATAATTAACTTATATCTTTATCATCTTATAATGTATGTCAAGATCAAGCCAAGAACATAATTTTCTTAATCTAGATTTACAAAATGTAGGTTATCTATGTCTCATATTTTTTACTTAATACTCCAATGTGACATACGTATGTGACAATTCTTTTTCCATAAAAGGGTTCGACATAAATTAGAGAGTCAGATAATGATGCGACTTCTTTTATTTCCTCTAAATTAATTAATAACACACATTGCCTCTAACGTACCCTAATTGCGTAACACACTCTCAATCACAATCTGTTTCATTTTGACAGTTCAACAACATTCATTGCGATAATTACGTTGCAGAGCAGATTTTTTTTTCGAACATATGAAGCAGGTATTAGCTATATATAGCCTTATTGTGATTGATCGTGTTTTACGCAACGCGGTGCTGATCGCGTTCACTTAGATTTTGATTAGATTCCTCTCAGCCCATGTTTTCACTTCCATCAGTGCTATAAATCTCTTAATTATTCGTCTCTCATTCACTTTATTACTTAAGTGGCATTTACCACATCGGCTTATCCAGTTAACAATGTGATAATTCCATTTAATTACTCTCAAACATAGCTTTGCATTGTGATTTGCCTAATCTCTTAGCTCAGATTACTGTTAAACGCATTCTCACTCAACGTAACTATACTCCATTTGAAATAAGATTAGAAATTTAAACAAAGTTTTTTACAGTCCGAGTCAACCGATTTTGAATTCTATACCGTATTCTATCACCTAGTATTCTATCCACCTAGGATTGCATTAAAAGCAAAAAGAGTTACACAATACCAACTGCAGCTGCCATTTGTCGTGCCACCAACGCAATAGAAGTCAAAATCGGTTGAACGGACTGTAAAAAAGGCTTAATTTTTCTAATCTTATTTAAAATGGAGTATACAGGGTGTAAGGGACAGCCCTCCTTAAATTAACAGGGGCATTCAGCTCCTTATTTTGAATCCTGTTCCACCGAAATTTTTCTTGTAAATAAAATGTAAATAAAACAGCTAAAATAAAAAAAACCAGCAATGGATGTTGAAATACTATAGCGAACGTCGCGTGAAATTCAAAATTTACATTGATAAATAACGCGGCGCGAGCGCGCCCCGCCTGTCACGGGGAGTGCGGCTATGTGGGTTATGCCACGGTAACGATACATTGCGTGTGAGCTAATAAAACAAATCAGGTTTATTGGATTGCCATAACGTTCCTGAAATAATTTCATGTACCAGCCGTCTTCGTATGATATACTGAATTCATACCATCAGTTTGAGGAGGGCTGTCCCTTACACTATGTAATAGGTACCAATAATCATATTTTATGAAAATCTTTTAACTGTCCAAAGAACAAGTAGACACCCCGGCCGGCCGCTGTTAGTGCCGGCATTGTTAACACTTTCCATACTAACCAAGTGTGTCACCGTTTACTCGTACCGTACTACGGCACAAATGACGCGACGTATGGAAAATGGGGGCCTACTCTCTAAATCCGTCAACGAAGATACGGACGTATCCGAAAGTAGCTCGAATCTTCGGAGTGTACCTACCTTACACCCGATTAATTAACTTTTCGGATGAGTAAAAATATAACGGGACTTGGGACAACACTGTCAAAACGTGGTGTCATTAAGTCGTGGTGTCACTAAGGTCGGGCCCCGGGCTAATATTATGTCCGCAGGTGATACGGAGTAGATATTGCCCGTAACTGTGATCGAAACTAATCCGGAATCCGGGCATCCGTTGTCCTGATTGCTCCTGATTGCTTTAAATGGCGGTTTGTTTGTGACAGAAGTTGTGAGCTCAACGGACTTTCGGCGCTGGGAATTTTATTAGTGCCGTGTCTACACTTTGCCGCTGCGCGGCTTGTCCGTGCTCTATGAAATTGTCATCGTACCTGTTTCACTGAATCCGATATTAAAACTGTGTAGATGCAGCATACTCCCGCATAAGTGCATAGTAGAGCGAATTCAGCAAATATACTGCAAATAAAAGAAATTTATTATGAGATAAACAAGTAAATCTTCGTGTTTACAGTACAATGTAACAACAAACAATGTAATTCACTAGAGGGACATGAGTATAATCCCTACTTGAGGCGACTTAGTGCTCAAGAATAAATATGTTTATATGACAATGGTGGTAATCGACAAGGTTCACAATAAACAATAACAGGAAGAAAGCTCTGGCATTGATATACGAACAATACTTTGTCTGAGTCATTCCATCTACGTCAATCCCTGTTATCTATTTCGACATGTGATCTTAAGTGGTAGTGCTACTTGGCTACAAGCATCCTTTGGCGCCCGAATGACATTGCCAGGGGGGTGTTGCTGTAAACATTTGTGAAATTGTCACAAAAAAAAAAACGAGATGTCTGCGTTAGTTCTTAGCTTAATTTGGAAATTTCATTTTTTATATTTGTCTGTACCACAAAGTAAATTGACTTCATGGTCTGCACACTTTTGATTGCCTGAAAAATCTTTTGGCCAGAAAAGTGTCTAGACTACTGGGTGTTAGGGTAGACACTGTTATCCTTGAAACTGGTAGTTTGGTGTCATCTATAATATAATTTTTCTATGGGACCAACCTTGAAATCGCGAAAAAATAATCAGGTGTTCCATACATTTGTGTTCACTTAAATCGACAAAATGTATGGAACAGCTGATTTTTTTTTTGCGATTTCTAAATTGGTTCCATAGAAAAAGTAATATACTTTTACTTTTTTTTTTGTGAGGGTAGACACCGTTATCCTTGAAACTTGTGTTTCAAGGATAACGGTGTCTACCCTGTATAAATTAATGCTTTCAAGATCCATGGAGTCCTCATTTTACGAATTAGTGTATTTAAAGCTAATAATGTCGTCTATATTTCCCGAAGGTATAGGCACAGGTGTTCGATAATCAATATTACCTTGCAAAAGGAGCAAATCTCCTCATGGCTTTGGGTCCATTCATAAAGGCAGATTTGCAAGTCTCAGCATACCCTAAAGATGGTTTTTTTTCTAATACGCAACATTGTTGAGATGTCCGCACCTGTTAAAGAATAGATAAGAACATTAAATATTGACTATTTACATGCATGTTCCGTACAAAAGTTGAAAGTAAGAAAATATTTGAGAAAACTCTTTTGTTACGTCAATCAGTGGAATTTTTCATACAAAACATGGAAAGTTACAGTTTGGTTAATGTTTACCAGATTACAGCAATGAATGAAAACACAGTATGCCTACACATTTTCTAAACCTACAAAGATTAATATCGTTGGTTGTCAAGTGGTCATTTGATGTAAATGAAGAGTAATATTCTAGATGCCAGAACCATAGTATAAATAAGTAACAGTATTATATCTTCATAGAAAACGGCCGAAACGACGTGCTTCGAAATCTCAGTGTATCAGTAGGTATGCAACAGTACTGAGTAGAGGTGGTTAATAAAATGTATAGCGTCAAAAAATAACACGCTATGTTAAAATAGCATCTAGCGTTTGCTAGATCGAATATTACTTCGCGCTAGAATATAATATTTCAACGCGCTGCGCGCACAGCGGCAGTGGAGCTAGTGGAACGGGATAGCAATATAGTCTTTAGCGTTTACTAGATCGAATATTACTTCGCGCTAGAATATAATTTTCAACGCGTACAGCGGCAGTGGAGTCAGCGGAACGGGATAGCAATATAATCTTTACAACTCTTACTTACACAGCGCGTCGCGCTAGCGCATCGGGCGAACTCGGGCGACAGTCGGCCCGCGTCGGCTCGCGAATTGTGATCTTTTTTAGTCTTTTGTAAATTGTAATTTTGTTGTTTTGGAAGTATAACTTGTAGTGTAGTACCTACTGTAAATATAATAATTCTCATGTTTCGTACGTTCGACAATCGACATGTTCGTCATACTATTGTAAATATTGAGTGTTCGTTTTTAAGAACTGTAAATAAATAGGTAGGAATTGTGTTACTGACTGAGAATCAGAGTGACAGTGTGAATAATGTGATTTGTAAATAAGTTTTAGATAATTAATTAGGTAGAACTTTTGGATTGCTTAACTATGAAAGAATTAGGTTAGAAAATGCCTCCTCGCGATGATTTACCGATTTGGAACTTTTTCAGAAAGTTCATTGATTTCTAACGCTTCATGAGATCATATTATATACTTTCGTATAAAGCACGTTGCGAGATAACATTCATCGCGCATCAGTAAGTCCGTCTACCGCGTCGCCAAATAAAATGATAGCGCCTCCGTGTTTAGACTACGGCCGAGTTTTGTAACAGCGTGTTATAATGATAGCGTATAAAATAGCGCGCTAGAAAAATATAGTTTATAGTCTATAACACGATTGTAGTTTCTAGCTAATTTGAACATCACTATACTGAGTGTAAATGTGGTGCTATTCCATGGGACACTTAAAAATGTCGTGTCCTGTCAGCTGAATTGATGGACGATGCTAAACACGTGCCCGTATTCCTGGCATAGTCTATATCAACACGCCAAGAAGAAGTACACACGGTTACACATCAAGCTATACATTTCTAGTTTATGCTAATCTCGCATTGTATAGGATTTCCGTACAATGCTAGGTCAGCTTATACTGGAAATGTATAGCTTGATGTGTAGCCGTGTGTACCAAGTGCGCCGTAGTTACGCACGGACGCGGAAAGTTTATTTACCGAGTGGCCGTAGGTAATGATTTCAAGATCACTTCCAAGACATAAGAACTACTGTTACTTTTTTATACTGTGGCAGAACTTTGAAATTGTGTAAAGAAACTAGTAAAATGATTACATGTTAATATTGTTTCCTCTATTGACATACTGATCTCTTAACGTTATAATTAACTCAGTAATGAATAGCTCACGACGAATAAAAGGTAATCACCATTTAGTTTTAAAAGGCCGTTTGAGATTAATGAAAGACTCATTTTATTGTTGTTTTAGAAGGCTCTAGAACAATAGCAAGATTACCGTTTATTATCTACTGTTTCCAATTTATTGAACTTGTGGTTTATGTAGGTGTGTTATATTTATGTCTCTGTTACACCAGGAAGTAGAAAAATAACATACGACCGAATGTATCTCACGAACAAACGTGTATAATTAACACTTTGAGGGACACTAAATGCCCATAGGCGTTAAAACAATAAAACTTCTATTGTGTTTCGGTCAGTGTCCTTGAATACATAACAACAATAGGTATCAGGGGATCCTGTAAAGAGCTAGGTATCTAGTCTAAACTGCCTTTAATGCTGGGGTCACACTAACAGTTAACGTCAATGCCCATCATCGCCATAAAGAACGCGGTAACTATTCCAATAAAGTATAGCGATAAATTGAGTGGCCACATTTGCACAAATTTGCACACACGGTCAACGTCAATGTTCATTTGCCGCCACCCGAGTTATCGCCTAACGTTAATCGCCAATGTGAATGCCGTTGCCAAATTCTCGCGATAAGTTGTGGCTACAACTTCAGTTAACGTGCATCATCTCGATAATCATCGGCGTTTCCCGTTGGTGTGGCCTCAGCATAACTGCTGGTTTTTAAAAATTGTTTATTAATTAAGGAACAAAACAAAATATAAACAGAATCATCACAAAAACCTCGATAGGTTTATCCGGATGTTGAAACGGGAGAAGCGGAACCTCCTTTGCAATCATTTCCAGTTCACTGGTCATTACCAGTGAACTCCTGTGACCATTGTCACAGAAGGTTCCATTTATCGACTTGGTTCAGTAATCCTTAAATGCTACATTAAAAACTAAATACATTTTTGTGACATCTAAACCATAACCTTCCATTTTATAGTGGTTGAAAACTCACTCTGGGTAGAACCTTCACTGCAGGTCGATAAAAACTGCACAATTGTTAATTAGCTAAGCGCTCGATCAATACTAATATTATAAATTAGCTTCTGCTCGCGACTTTTTACGTGTGGAAGTTGTATGGCACCACAATATACTAAAATAATAGGGTTTTAGAAAAAATGTGATTAAAAAACAAAAAAAATAGCCTTTATTGCTTAACTACTAACTAAAATAAGTTAGTAGTTAGCTGTAAACAATACCTACAAAAGTATGAAGTTATTCTCGACAAGCCATTTACAAGCCTCCACAGAAATAGAGTATTGTTTTACATGCTTTGTATTGATTAACTATTCATTAAGCACAACACTAAGTATAGCACAAAATTAACTATTATATAAAGTACCTGCATATGCAGAAATGCATGCGCAACCACTATTAGGATGCATTAGAATCATTAGGTACAGTTTTTAGATAAAACAGTACTAATGAACGCTAAGCTACTTACAAACAAAACGATTGAGGAGTTTTTTTTCTTTACAATTTGGTTAAATGCTTTGACTGGGCGAATTATATAGAAATTACTGCGATAACTTGTGCGAGCATAAGGAGCATGGAGGATATTTCAAACGAGAATTTCGAGGGGGACCTCGAAATTCTCGTTTGAGAAATATCCTAGACAGCTTAGAAAGAAGTTCAGGATATTCAATCTTTGATTTCCTATTTTCACTAGGAACCGTATATTCTCCGAGTTACAAGTGGAAGTAAGTGGAATCGAGCACATTGTTCATTGAAACTCAGATAAGGGATTTTAAATTTGTAACCTAACCGTATCGTGAATTTCCTTTGTCCTCCTGTGTTTTCCTTTCCGTTCCAATCTGTCTGAATACACTGAGTAATTCGGATTCCAAAGACTACTTATTCCAGATAACTTCGGACGTAAAATACAGAATTATCAAGGTTTATATTAAACGAACTAGCATTACGGATAATGAATCCCCTAGGGCTTTGGATGCTTTTTTGAAGTTCATCTTAGTGCGTCGTTTTGCAAAAATATTCAATGTACAGTTTTTATTATCACTATTTTATTATATGTATAGATATAGATGTGAAAGTCTGGTTGTATGTCAGTTACACAAAACTGACCGTTATGAAATTTAACAGAAAGGTAGCCTGGGACCTGGAAAAGGACATAAGACTAATTTTCATCCTGGATATTTCCATTAATGATGAAATATAAAATGCAAAGCACGCAGACAAAGTCGCGGGAAGCAACTTGTAGTAAAAATATGATTATACAAACTCATTACTATCCGGGCACTGCCGGGCAAAGGTCTCTTCTCATAAATAGAAGGCATGAGCATTGATCACCACGCTTGCCCAAGATGGGTTGGTGATTTCAGGCGAGACGAAAACTAGTAGTAATGTATATAAATGTACTCACTAATACATGAATGCAGTGCCCACATATTATGCCAACGAGCACTGTACCGAACAGGCCGACACCCCATCCTGCATTAGCGAATGCCAATGGTCCGGCCAACAAACCAGAGCCTAAGGAAGCCTTGATTAAGTTCGCACCTGATCTTATATCTCTGTAAATAAAGAACACGTGTTAACGTAGAGTTCATTCGAAGTAACAGATGCTAATTAGTACATAATTATTACTAGTAGTTCTGCCAACAGTAGACCTCGCGAGCACAAACTTTTTTGCCACGATTAACCTTTAGCTAGTCGCGCCAAAATAATTACACTGTTAGTCACGTGGGGTCTGTGTGGATTCCAGAGTTTATTTGTCACTTGTTTAATGCAGTAGTATTGGAACAATTTTGTAAATAAATCTTATTATAACCACAGTGGCGCCTGAAACTGTGCGCAAGTATACGCACAATACCTTCTTGATTATTTCTAACTAACTAACTTAATCAATAAGATAGCTAAACTCAGACTTAACAAATCCACTGCTGACCACCGATTGACTGATATAGCGCCACAGTAGGTTTGGTGGTTGCAGTTTGTTGTTATAAGCACTTATTAGGAGACGTAATAGCCAGCCTCTTGACGTTCCCGTCAGGAAACTCTCTTCACGAAGGAGACCTTTCCTTTGCAGGAGACCACACAGAAGAAAAAATTGACTGAACAAACACAAATACAAGAAAAGTGCTCACGATTAATTAACTTTGACTTTTGAATAAAAACTCAAGGTTGTCAAAAATCTGGCAGTCAAAGATATAAAAATAAATGATAATAAATCTCTAAACAATACGCCAAACAAATAGTGAAATAACTTACGATGTCGGTTTTTTAACTTGACGATGTTCAAAAGGATTGTAATCCCGTTTCTCTTCAGCTTTCTCGACGTTCATTATGAATCGAGTTTTATACAAGAATGTCTAAAACCACGAGTCTCGTTCAAAACCGAGCGAGCACGATGGACAAATAAGTTAAGTACATTTTAATAACTATGCCGCTGAGGCATGGCACTATTAAATAATAATTTACACTCGGGCGACAATAGCATCCACAAAAAAGTTGGAAATGCTCAAATGCTCGCAGATTATCCAATTTTCTTCTTTAGAAACAAGAGGTTGTTTCAGCAGATTCTTTCAGAAACAAACGAGCGAGATCCAAGAGAATAGTTTCATGAAACAATAAATGGCTTAATTTGTGTACACAATGAAGATCTTTATGGCGTTGTGTTTGACTGAGACTGGTGTCGATCTAGATAGAATGATAAGAGTACTTCTTCTGTCAGATCTCACGTGTATTAAAACAATGTACGTACATACGTACGATGCGGTAAACGTATAATTATTATATGAATAGGCTTCTGCTGTTACATCTCTAAAGTAAGTTAGTTCCGTTATCGTAGAAGGACATAAGCATGTAACTAATTTATTAAGTATATTCACAGATAAATAGGAGTGCTGTCATCAAATGATAACCAGTCTTAATCACTGCTCGATAGAAAAACAACTTGTCGGATTCCTTACATGAAATCAAATGACGTGGGTTGAATAACTCGATAGTACTACTTGCACGAAAATATTAACTCGATAGTACTTGAAATCGATAAAATAAGAGCGCGACAGTTCACTACTTCGATGCATAAAAATCTCGAATAACAAGCAGCTCGAATCATTGGCAGGCGCGAAGGCCCTTATCTTGAAACATCAGGTTTTTGATTTGAGTACAATAAAATGAATGCGTAGAAATATAAATCAACTATAATCATGAGAAATAATGATGGTACTAAACTAACAATACAAATACCTAGTTATTTTACCAAATGGGTAGGAAGTAATACTATGTACGAAATATGGAATAAATGTCAAAAGTATAAAAAAAAAAAACATTATATTTTTTTTTGATTTGCAATACCTCTAAAAAAATCGAATTCACCCATTGTTTTCCTTTACTTTTACATAACCTCTTAGAGTTATAATAAAGGCTTTGCGTTGTCTCATTTTTTGTTTACGTGATGATTATCTACTGCGTTATTGGCTTTTTCTATGACATGTTTAGTGTTTATTAGTTCTTCATTAAGATTTCCAATCGTTTCATATAATCCAAGTTTTTTATCGTCTAACAAGGCATTCCAACGACGATGCCATGCCACAACGTTATTTTGGGTCCTTGACAATCCCCTATCATTATTGAGTTGAATTGACCACAGTGCAGGTTGGAAAAGAGGCTGTCGTTTTCTTGAAATTGTAACTGTCGTTGAGTTTGTCCGTGATCAATGAGAGCTTAGTATGCCGACAATATCGTCTTTCAAACCAAGTCATTTCTGTTTCCTGTGGTAATATATTGTTTACCTACATAACCTACATTGCATTTATACTGTTTCATTATATTGTAGTCAAATAAAAAATCCTCATAACTATTCTGTAAATATTAGGTTGCCATGCTACATTTCAGTTGTACTCCTCAATTTAGCAACGTTATAATTTGTTGACGTTTATAGAACCTGTCTTTTTGGGCTCTTTGCGATAGGCAGATTACTAAATATTATATTATATTAAGTATTATTATAAATTTATGATTTGTTTACCTTTAGTTAATCACCTAAATCAATGGAGTACAGGTGAAAAATCAAACATTTTAAGAACATCTTTTATTTCGTTATATATTATAATAACGGGAAATCTCCAATTTGCCTTACATCTATATCTTTTACCGTTTTCTCACAGTGAAAAAATATTTGCAACTTACCGTTGTATGATACTGTACAGTAACGTATAGTTATTTAAAATACAACTCGCAAATATATTACAATCATTGCTGAATACGAGTATATAACCTAATAATATAATAATACATTAATAGTTACAAAAGGCTATTTTGAACCAATGAAGGTTTTCCACAATTTTTCGTCTAACAGTTCAGTTTTGTATGTTCTCAAAAGAATTGCTTGGCAGATACATTTAACTATTATTAAATAATAGCTAATGTTCCACAACAATATAACTGCAAATATGAAAATGTATGTTACAATACAATTACATATCTACTTAGTGATAAAAATGAGTAATTCGTAATAGAATGCAAATATTGTTTAGATCTTAAAACTACTAAGCAACATTGTATTATAAAATTAAAATAAAAGTAATTAAGAATAAAATATATTCTTGTCGAAGTTGTTAGTGTTCGTATACTTCGTAGTTATGTTTCTCATGCCACCAGGTAGGGGGTGGGTGCCTGTTCGCATTGTTGGGTTTCGGTCGGCCGGTTACATAAGGAACAGAAGTTTGTTTAGGAAAGTTGATGTAGCTCTCTACAGTTGGTATAGAGTTCGTAATTAATCCTGGTCCGTATGTGTTCTGTTCTGGACGGGTAGATGAGACTGGAGAAAATAATGAAATAGTTCCAGTAATGGGATTGGTGGTCACGCCCAAACCTGTGTCATAGAACGTGTAAGGTAGCTGGAGGAATTTCTTTCGCTGGTCTTGGTTAGCGGGCTGACCATATTGCGGCTGAGGAGGAGGCTGGCATACAGTATCTTGTACCAACACATCAAATGGAGCAGTGTACACTCTGAAGTTGATGTCACTGTAATCTAAGGTCGATTCTAGGAACACAGGCATCCGGTCAGACATCACCCATACATTTCTTTGAGCGTCAATTTTGACGTCACTAGGGAATATCAGACCTGTATCATCCTTGTCCACCACTCCTATGTTCTGTGGCTTGTATGGTAAATCGTTTCTCCAGCATCCAATTGCGTTTTGGTCCACCAAGTTGAATAGTTCTATTCCAGTGTATTCGTCCATTACTTTGGATGTGGTGTGACCGTTAGCACCTCGGACACCTACAACTTGGAAGTCGCGGTAGGATCCTGTCACTTTAGATTCATCGCGTAATATGCGCGTTGAAACAGCAAACTGGGTGTTACTCGCTAAAGGACTGAAGTAGAGCATTCTAAATCCATCGGCTCCAATAGGAGAGGTTGTGATTCCGAAAATTCCCTCAGCGCTCCATTGGAAGTTCAGGCCGCCAATGTTGAAGTCTCCAGTAAGTGGGTCGGGCATGAAAAATCCGTGGCTAAATCTCCATGATCTGTTTTTTTGCCACGAGTAGGCGATGAGGCCGTAGCCGAGTTCGTCGGAGAAGTACGCGAAGGTGTCGTCACAAGTTCTTCCTTCGTCTAGGGCGATGTTGGCAATGAAAGTCGAAGCAACAATATCTTCAGGACGGAACACGTATCTTCGGATGCGTTGATCGGTGTTTAAATCGTATACATTCAGCGAGTAAGGGCAGACATTGGTCACGTTGGAATCTGAAAACATTCAAATTATGTTTTTAAATACTGTACTTTCAACGATTAGCCTACATTGCTGTATTTAAATACTAACAACACTTAATTGATATCGTTTTTATTGTAAGGTAATTACGTAAACGCCTACCAGTAAAGTGAAACTCGCTAATACAGAGGAACTATCTAAATAAGTTTTTTATTCCAAGTTAATATTACATTTAATTACTTGATGACTAGAGCAGTGGCGGCCCGGTGGTAACGTCCGCAACTTACAAGTTGTAGGTCGTAGGTTCGAAACTTCTTTTTTTTTTTTTTTTTTGTGAAGTCCTCTCCTGCTCCCTGGAGACGAAGTGGAAGTGGAAGTGGAAGAGACGTAGTGTCAGACTTTTACTGACTAAAACCCACCCGTGTTCCTTCAGTTGGCTAATACCAAGGTCCTGGTATCCCTTTCGGACATTCACGCAACACTGGAAGGCATCGGTCCTAACGGCCCCGTCAAGTGTGCTGACATCTCTTTGAGGCGCGCGTAGAACTCGACAAGCCGCGGCCGTTGATCGGGCCTATGGTCCTTATCGGACGGCGAGCTAGGTACCCATTGCTCGCCGTCCGCAAGCCCGCACTGGCGGCCGGGAATACGCCTGGGATTCCCGACGACCAGGGCGTCTCCTGAGGCGGTAGGTTCGAACCCCTTTTTTTGTTTTTTTGTTTTGTAATTCATCAAATGACTTCTCCCGCTCTTGGCGGAGCGGAAGGGCGTGTCAGACTTTTACTGACTAAAACCCACCCGTGTTCCTTCAGTTGCCTGTTGCCAGCGTCCCGGTATCCCTTTCGGAATATCCCGCAACCCTGGCAGGAGGTTCGAACCCTGACAGGCGCTTTAGGTAGGTACTTAGTGTATATTATTTAATCACCACTACTAACGGCGAAGAAAAACATCGTAAGGAAACCGGCATGTCCTAGATCCAAAAATACGAAGTCATGTGTCATCTACCAACCCGCACTGGGCCCGCGTGGTGGATTACGGCCGACTCCCTCTCACAGAGAGGAGGCCTGTGTCCCAGCAGTGGGAACATTATAGGCTGGTTATGCTTATGCTACTTGATGAGTGTTGTTAACTTACCGATTCCGAATGTACCAGTGTCTAGGACCCAGAGACGGTCACATTTGTCTGCCTTAATCCTGTATACGGTGCTGAGACCACTCTGGCAGTTACCTAACTCGTTGCCTGCGAAACTTGGGTAGGCGTTCAGCTTCGGTGAAGGATCGTACGGACCATCCAAAGGAATGTAGTTCAGTGTAGCGGGTATACCTGTGCAAATAAACAAAAAAAACATCAAGGGGTTGGTAAATAAACAAGTTTTGTAATGAATGACATTTTAATTGTAACTGTGGAGACCTTGAGTACCTAATTAAATGTTTCCTTTAAAAAACCATTCCATGATTTGTTGTGGCAGTGAATGGCAAATTATAACAACAATTTTACGAATGAGTAATTCTTATAAGTATAGATTTATAAAGCAGATTGCTTACAAAAAAGGAAATAAGTAACTAGTACCTATACCAAAATAAACTAGGCTAGTGATGAGGTAAACCGTCATCAATTTCCAAACACTACCATCACTCTACCATTAATCTTACAAGCTTTATTTGAGAACGAGCTTCGAAATACATGTTAATTATACACAGTTTCTAAGTTTGTTCACCCACTACGGTAATGGAGAGATTTTCTCAACAGTATGTCGTACAGACCTAATATTGACGATGACATAGAATGTCTTCCACACGCAAGGTAAAATGCAATGACGGAAGTTCCACATCATTTTCACAATTATATTATTGCATTACTTACGTCTGATCAATACTGACCGACATAGAACAACGTCACACTTGTATACCCCGACAGGGTAAACAGAGATAGTACCTGCTCCTACATTTCGCCAGTTATTTTTAACACTTTCAATGTTCACAAAGCAGTTATAATGGTTTAACAATTGTAGTGAAGCATTCGGTATGTAGTTGGGAAAAGACATAATAATCCAATGTCAAATGAAACTATTACCATTAATCGGTCACCAATGTACGAACAGCTAAAGAAAAATTCAAATGGAAAAATTCAATGTCACTTTGTCGATCTGGGGATCGAACCCTAGGACTTCACGCTTAGCTCGAAAGCAAACGACAAAGTGTCGGACCGTTAAGGGATGACTTATGCTAACCCGTGACAGGCGCGAGTCGCGCAACGTACGAGGCGCGGACGAGGCACGAATCCAAGACTTTACGAATATTTTCAATGACGCAGTTCATGCGCGGACCCGATAAATATACGCGGACCCGCGCCCGTGACGTTGTAGCATAAGAATAAGCATTGCCATTGTACCTACGTATTTTTCTGTTCCTTTCTTCTTGTCTGTATATATAAATGTGTGTTCATAAATGGTTAAATAAAAATAAATAATGTTTGAGTAAGGGACATTTTTGAAATTGGAGCTTTGATTAACTTGGCGAAAGTAAAGAGTGCTATGACCCAAATACAAGCTCCATTATAGGTTTGAAACAGATTTATGATAACAAAACACACGATTTTTATTTATCTTAAGTGTTCTGTTTAGACAAGTATTCTAAATATCATAACAGAACGTAGAGCACCTAAACAACTTAACAACTTAATGGCTTCATTAATTATTGTTCAGCATTAAAAGTATTATGATGACTCACCCGCTTTCCACCTAGGAACGCTAACGAAAAGCTTGTTCCTCCACCTCTCAATGCCAACTGGGAGGGCATTCTCCTGGATGAGAGCCCCGGACTGGATAGCCTGCTGCCTCATGTACGGGTCAGGGTAGTTCCAGTCCATTACGTTCCAAGAGAACATCTCTTGGAGCTTCACTGCGGCTGTCGCGGATGACACCACGGCTAGTAGTACCAATAACTTCGTAGTCATTTTGTACTTTTATCTGAAATGGAAAAGAGTTTAGTGGAGATTGTGAATTTTATGTAACATGAGACGAGAAGAGACCTGGAAGATCTTAAAAAAGCTTGGGTTGAAATGCGGAAGGCGGAGAACCAGGTGTAGCTGAGACCAGCAGTGAACTGTGATGATCGCTTATTATTAAATCAGCTCATGCTGGCCCACTGCTGGGCTTACATGTTTTCCTATTTAAAGATTGATTCATTTAATAAAAAATAAAAATATATTATGCTGTATCTATTTTAATGTTGTCCTACTAAAAATTTTGATTTATTTATTAACTCAGTTATAAACCAAAAAAATATTAAATTAAAAAAAAAGAAAATATGGAAATAAAAATAACAGTAGAACCTTGAAAATAATTACTGTTTAATAAAGTTTTAAATTAAAATATACATATAATATACAAGCTAACACTAACACTAAAATATAATATATAAATTATGTACAAGTATACAAAGGAAAAAAAAATAAGATTGGATATTATAATCCTTATTAGCATGAGGTACCCGCTGTCATTTCCATAATATGTACTCTGTGCATGTGCGTTCCTTGGGTAATGCTTCCTTTATTGCAATAAGTTCTCCGAATCTCTACTTTGTACTTGATACAACTAGAGTACGTGCAAAGGATGATTATTTAATTAACTGTAGTAAGATTATGTAGGTGTTAATGAAGCTTTAAGTGCTGTTGTGTCCGTAAAATCAGAACGTAAAGCCCCGTTTACACGGTGTACGTCTATTGGCTCTGGCATACCATTAAATTGAAGCAACAATTGATTGGCACCGTCTAACATCAAGTACAATATTGCAAGATACAGGCAAGTTACTTGCCGTTAAAAACTTATATGTTATAGGTTTAAACAGCACTAATAACACAGCAGCAATAAAACCGGATTCAATACTTTAATTAATTGAACAACGACGTGCAACTCTATGTTTAGACGAGGCAAAACTTGCATGCAATAATCGACATGAGATCATTTTATTGGCTTGGTGAAAAACCCGCGTAGCTGCACTCCCCGTGTTGGGGCGGGCACGCTCGAGTATTTTAACATTCATTGCTGGTTTATTTTTATTTTAGCTGTTGTATTTACATAAATGGAGTGCTGCGTACAGAGAATGTTATTTTACATTGAAATAAAGGAATAGTAAGTGAAAAAACGATTAAAAAAAATTAAACTTTCATGTGCAAATTTCCCGTGGAATATGATTCAAAATAAGGAGCTGAATGCCCCCTGTTAATTTGCCGAGGGCTGTCCCTTACACCCTGTATTATATGCGGCCTATTGACAAGACCCGCTAAGGAACCGGTCGAGATAATCAACCAACAAAACTGATGTATGACCTCTACAACACTTTTTGTTTTAGTAACATGTATAATTTACTTAGAGGTGATTTAGGAGTTTCGATCATGTATGTGTGCAATGTTTATGACAAAACGTGTTATGTGGGGAACGACAATTTTTGGAAAAGAAGGTCATAAAGATGACAGTTTTATATGCAGTTTTTTTATCTAATAATATTACTTTCTCTTTAGGCTGTTTATTGTGGAAGTTATTAAGATGACCATCAAGCGGATTTCTGCAAAATTATCTCACCGCAGGCACGTGTGCGGTTTTATACACTAATGATTATTGTGACTGCCTCCCTGGTCTCGTGGTTGCAAGCTCTGCTGCTGAGCGATGAGTTCATGGGTTCAATTCCCAGATCGGGCAAAGGGTTATTGAGTTTTACCTATAGGAATTTCTCAGTAGCAGCCCGGATTTTCGATTTGATGGCAATAGGTTGGAATTTAAGGGTATTTATAGGTTGGAACTTAAATTAAATCCCCCTTAAATGGGACTTAAACATAACTGGCGAAATGTGGGTGTAATAGTTACGCCCCTTCGGGGATTACAGGCGTGATGTTATGTTTATAAGAATATAATTATCTTAAAACTGTCAACAATTCAATAAAAATATTTGCATAGATAAATCATTAGTTATCTATTTTGTAGTTTGATGTTGAACACAATTAACTTTTGACACTAGGTAGGTACTAAATTAAATAACCAACTAATTAAGTATACAAATAAATATATTTTTTTTATTAAATCAGCTGTCAGAATTTGTAGATTTCCGACTTATCTTGATGACCATTCCTAATCATTTTTATGATAAATATTTTGCATAACTAAAAATCCGCTTTGATATTATAGATTTTAGTATTTTTTTCCGCAGATTTTAAACTTCAAATAGACTGTCGAGAATTCAACGCGGGACCCGGGACTCGGGACGTGGGAATTGGGACGCAGGACAAAACATACAATTTTTATGAAGATGAACGTGCCATCCGAAACAATGGATGGACTGTGTGAAAGATGATATGGCTAGAAAGGGGGTGACTACAGAGATGACGACTAATAGAGAAGTATGGAAGAAAAATACTTGTTACGCCCACCCCAAATAGATTGGGATAAGGGCAGGAGAGTGGTGATGAGCGTCAACCTCGCGTCACTCACGAGATTCGCTCCTGTGTAGCTTTAGATTGTATATAATTATCTAAGTTATGTAACTACATACATAGGCACAGTAATTTACTCTGTGCTCTTGGCTAGCAGTGCAGATTAAATTCGTGTGTTGCAATTTTCAAATAACGCATACGATATCTTAATACCTTTTTAGGCAACAATTGAACATGGTAGTTCCCTTTATTACGCGCATTATAAAACTGGTTTATTTATAATAGAGTTGCATGACTAATTCATTCTTCGGAGCATTTTTTTCATCTCAATGCAATAAGGCCAATGCTCTTAATGGGATTGTGGATTAAACAAGTTTTTGATGTTTGTTTATTTGAAGTTTTGCAACGACGCCATAATCAGTTGTAAGAGCAGGTAATTTAATATTTCGGCAACCTCGCTTTGTGATATTTGGTTAATCAGTACCTACTTCATTGAGTTTAATTTGTATGCGTTGAATAGATAGAGATAATCTATCTATTCAACGCATACATCGTTATACTTGTGAAAAGGTTCACATCAATGTTATTTTTGTGACGGTATTTTATTTTAAGACCGGTTTTTTTTTGTAGCTTGAAGCTATTCTTCCATCAAATATTTTTGTCAATGATATTATGATCATGAAATGCCGCAGTTTTTAGGAAAAACGCGCACTTGCGATGCCTCTGCGATTGGTTACAGAAATCTCAAAATGTCGCCCTTATTATTTTAATCGAATCACTTTCACCATTTGCAAATACAGGTGCAAATGCAATATACAGGGTGTAAAAAGAGCCATCACACTCTTAGCCTTCAACTTTATATTAAGTAATATTCCTTAATTTTAAATTTGATTAAAATAAGGGCGATATTTTGAGATTTGCCCAAAAATAATTGCTGGGAAACGACTTTTATTCTTGGTGTGGAAAATCGCTGTTTACGGTAGTGCGCAACGTGTTAAGTACGCAAAACATTGTGTTTATGGGTGCATGCAACGGTTTAGCGTTCTTGAGGGTATTTAGAATTAAGTTTTATAACTTAAAACTTGCTTTCTTTAAAAAAACTTCTGAAAAAGTTGGATCTTTGACCTTCAATATCTCCGTAACCAGAAGGTATGGTCCAGAACAAAAAAAAGATCACAATGTTGGGAATAAAATTTGGTTAATTTTTGTTTGTTGAACAGATCATAGTCTTATTTAAATTTTTCTTTTTGTTAATAACATAGACTGTTCGCTTTCTTTTTTCTATTTTGAGTAGCGTTAGAAATTATTACACGCCAATCTTTTGTTCAGACCTAAAAAAAATCAGTAAAATAAAATCCATCCATAAAATGCCTACTTATGCGTTTTCAAACGAGAACCGAAATAATAATAAAAATACACTAAAAGTAAATAGCACCCTCACACACACATTGAAAACACAGTAAACTTAAAAAAAAACATCATTCAACAAATTCACTTTACAGATCTTTCAAAATGAAAGCACGCGAAGTCATAGAAAAAAAAATTATAAAGAAAGATGTAAAACCTACTGGTTGTCCGAAAGTGGCCAATGTACGCGACAGTTGGTAGTGAACTGAAACGATATCATCCACCCCTACTTTATAAAACATAGCCTCCGCTCCGACAACGTCCTACCATCGGCAAGCAAGTCACCGCAGACCTACGAATATCTTCTCTCCGAAGATAATCTTCAAATAGGTAAACAGCTAACTTTCAACTTAATTAATTTTATGATTAACGATCCAAGGAAGCATCATATTCTTCATTCATCATCCCGTTTTCAGAAAGGCGCCAAGAATTCTTCCATTCAAAACATTTTTGCATCACAATTTCGTATTCACTACATAAGCAACATATCTATGCCATAAATATTCTAATTGAGAGTTGTCATCGTGTTTTTAATTCTGCCATTTGCATAATGAAAATTGCAATATTATGCATAATTCTTTAATTAAATACACAAGGGTATCTTTTCTGGAAATTCTAATGGTAATTTTAAATAACATAAAAACTTTTCAAAAAAAAAAAAAAACCGACTTCCAAAAAAACGTTCAAAAGTTTTTATAGTTAAACTCACTGTTATTATCTTATTAAAACATGTATACTTCATTTATCTCACTTAGCAAATACGATATTACTAAATATGTCGTAACTATAAAAGCTTAAAAACTCTAAAAAATGTATATGTAATTATGTGAGCAGTAATTATAGAAATAATTATTTACTGAATTGTTAGATAACGACATACTCTAGCGATGTAAATAAAATAAAAAGACTTCTTAAAAAGTAACGAAATGTGCCTAAGCATGACGCGTCCTTCAAATTTCACTCTCAATCTGGTCCGATTATCGAATCACCGAATAAGAAGATTCACAAAAAAAAAGCTTTTAATCCTTTCTGTGCCAGTTCTATTGGTTTAAGAAGTGCATAGCATGCGCTTGCGCTGCCGCATATTTGAGTTGCTCGGGCGCACTGCATCAACACCTCGTGACCAGTACCTACCTACATCGTGGTCTCAATTTTGATAAACGCCTGATAAAACAATGCAATTTTGTCTATACACATGTACGCTCAAATGGACATTTTGTGGCGCCCCGAAGTTTAGTTTACTGTAAGTTTTTATATCGTATTATTGTTTCCTTAATTTTTTGTAGTAGCTTAGTAGCCACCCTTACGGCCGATTTTGCAATCGATAGATTACTTTTTCTCAATAAGCTATAAATATGTCGGTTTGTTGTGTGTGTTGTCGGTGGTTTTCTAAATCAAAAGCTGTCAAACTATTATATTAATTCCTCAGATAAAAAATATCTGACGATTTAAATATCAGCTCTTATTTATATTATATTATTATGTTCAATTATTTCTATAATGAAGTGTTGGTTTTTAGCTAATAGGTAGGTATGTTAATCTTCGGTTCCCGTTTCAGGTGTTTTCAATAGGTTTTTGGTTGGTGTGTAGGTGTTTGGGCTGCGCTTACCCCTTGGATCTAGCCCCTATCGATTAAAATGTCCCACTCACCCCGTTTTTATTATTTTGGTGTAGTGATTCGCCCCTTACGAAGGGGCGAGTGGAAAATTGATATTTCAATAATTATTTTGGTGTATCGATTTTCCCCTTGCGGCATTTCCTTTCAAATTGAACCAAAAAAGGTACAGTCAGACAGAAAAATGCACACAATATGAATAACTCAATGTTTGATTGATTTAATAACTTTATCTGTAATCTCACCAAATCGTGACACTTGTAATAGTTTTTGCCACCTGGCTCACTTATTATAAACAAAAGGAACCTTTTTCATGGGTCCAATAAACAAAAGGTTTGGTAAAATATGTTACCCGTTGAGAGAGTCGTATATAAATGCTTTCTCTTTTTTAACTTCGTATTATAATGTGGAACGCATGGAAAAACGCATCCCGCGTTTTGCGATATTTGCTAATTAGTTTAGAAGTACTAAACTAATCTAACTAAATCTACAAGACGTGTAACTAAACGTGAATTCATTAGTTTTGACTGAAGTTTTAAGAATATAATATTTATTTAAATATTTAAGAAATTAACTGTGCGGACAGAAAGTACCTACTTTTATTTACGTAAAATACGCCCTTACTTGAAAGAAATAAAAACTAGAAATAAATATTTAATTATGGCAATATGTGCATGAAAAAAAAAAACGGCAACGTCGTTTCTTAGCTTTATAATTAGGAAGTGCCTCCGCTGCCGGCGCCGGTTGCTGAATTGGCTACCAACGCCGGTCGCTGAATTGGCTGCCGGCGCTGACTTTGGTTGTCAATTTGGCATAATTAAAAAAACATGTAATATTTTTTTTCCATAATCAATAATGTCCCTATTCGAGTAATAAAGTATACAGGGTGTGGCGTAAATAATGGATAACCCTGAAACTGTCGATTGGCCAGATTATCATCTATCATTTACCCCACTTATATCGCCATATGCCCCATAATATATTTTCAGCATATTTTTGTTTTTCGTGAATTTTTTCTATGTTTTAATAGTTATTCTGCTATTCTGGGCGGAGACAAATCCAATAAATTAAAGATCATCAACATCGGTCCAGCCGTTCTCGAGTTATAAGTATTTGAACAAACCCGACTTTGTTTTATAAGATATATAAAAAATATCAATAATTTGGTCATCCATGGGCATATGGCGATATAAGTGGGGTAAATGATAGATGATAATCTGGTAAATCGACAGTTTCAGGGTTATCCATTATTTACGCCACAACCTGTATACTACATGGATTCGAACTAGTTAGATTAGGTCAAATATTTGTAATCGCAAAAAAAGTTTAGGTTTGGTTAGGTTAGAACTGTGACCCCTACGGCCAAAAACGACTAGAATGTACAGAAAAAAATATTTTTTGTTAGGGTTAGTTAGTTGGGGTTCTGAATACTGGAAGAGTTTCCATTAACGCCGCGCCGCCGGTGTCCATTATGGGAGCCGGTGGTGACATTACTGCCGGCAGCCGCGATTAAAAACATCGGCTGCCGGCAGTAATGTCACTGCCGGTTCCCAATGTCGTTATTTTTGGGAGCCGGCGCCGGCAGCGGAGGCACTCCCTTAAAATTAATAATATGAATGATTGATTTGAATGAAAATGATTTACTCGTACTGATCAATCAAATTTAGATACCACTCATCGAGAGTTTAATGTTACGATATTATAAAAAAAAAACAAATAGAAAAATAATTTCTATGCAAGTTGATTCTTAGACATGGTCTCATTAATACCCTAGAGTTATGGAAAATAAAAACAAACAGGTGTATAGCGTGCTACTGGAAATTTACTGTCTACTGCGCAACTTGTTTTGAAGCTATCGCACATTGGAAACGTCTATAAAATATATAAATGTATTTTTAATCTGACAAACAAACATAATTTTTCAAGAAACTAGTAAATACTCATTATGCATTTTTTTTTTTACATTAGGTGAGTGTTATAGGATCAATATATCACTTATAGGAAAGTTTATTGATAAGGTCTTATTTTTTTGAGCGTTTAGTATAAATCTAGATATTTTCAAAAGTTCTTGATTGTAGAAAGTTATTTTCGAAATTAAATTTATATTTTCTAGCTGTCTATGTAACTTGGAAACACCTTAGTGTTCGTGATATTTAGAGGGTGTAGAGTTAGATATGAATCTCGTATATCGTTAATACAATGTGGAGACGACAATACAACAATAAATGAAAACACTGGCAATACTAATGCATAAGAGTATTTTGGAACTATCAAATAAATCCTAACATGAAAATTAAAAAGTCATTTTTTCAAACACACTAAATAGTACTGATGGGCCGACTATGGGGTTTGCCGATCTTTGACTAGCTATCGTAACTAAACTATTGGATATATTTGATTATTTTTTTGTATGTAGACCGAGAACGTCATTATATATACGGAGTTTTATTTTTTGTCGTATTGTCGTCTCCACCATGTATAATAAAGTACTAGATTTTACTATTCTGAATATTAATTTTACATTGACGTCAATATAGAGCTATATAAATATTTCAAAATTATTGTTACCATAAATTATATGACTTTATTTATGAGGCTACTGATTTTTTGAATAACAATTTTTTTTTACTTTTTGGCTTCTCTGCAGTCAGAATTTAAAAGAATTGCGGTATAATTGAAACAACCTTTAATTTCATTAACATACATGTTAATGTCAGCTGACCTAAAGTCAGCTGAAACGGGCGGAACTGATTACCTACTTCTAGAAAATGTTCGTTGTTCAATCCTGTGTGTTAGTTACTACATCAACTTATAATTATAAGCAACTAGGAGGTGCCGGATATCAGTAAGGCTACAACAATTTACTGAAGAGCTATCGAAGTGTATAGTATTATGCAGATGGTTTTTGCTACCGAGAATTCCATTCTCGTGAGTATTATTTTCAAGAGACGGATTTATTTTCCCGTTGATCAGGAACACAAGGATAATGATCTAGACTTGAATAATTACCTGCTTATTATTCTGAACAGAAAAACGCGGATATAAAAGTTCGTCACTAGAAACTTAGTTTTGCGATGCATAAGAGCGAGAGATGTTCACCTTGCGAGTCGAGAAGTTAGCTTCAAATCTTTTGTGGTACGTGCTGCGACTGAACACCGGGAGACTTTCATGAAGGAGGAATTTTCGCCAACGAGTGTCGTGTATTGGCATTTTCGCGGTTGGCTACATATATGACTTAAAATAAAAGCGAATTTCGCTTTATCACAGAAACAAACCGTTCTCAACACATCGTAGTTTACCCATAAATCAGACCGGTTTTGTCATACATGACATATTACAAGTCAGAGGTATTATAGTATTTTCTGTTTACTGGTGATAAAATCATTTTAGTTGAATGTAAGCACTTATGGAACTATGAAGGCTAATAACGGCCTTCGGTGCGAAACTACCTAATACTTTATATGGCACTAGCTGTGCCTCGCGGTTTTACCCACGTAGGTCTCGATCCCGTGGGAATATAGGGACAAAACGTACACTATGTCCATGTCATGGTCTATCCATGTGCCAAATTTCATCACATCACATAATAACTTCGTAATTAAATGTCCGATTCGAATAAATTAAAACGTATTTTACTGCTACATAAATCTTGATGATAAAACTATGTATTTAAATAAGAATTAATGCTACGATACGAATGTAACCAACTTGTTTGTACTGCCGATCTAATTAAATTTCAGAACACAAAAGCTGGTATTGTGACTTAACTATGATAGTTAGATATATTCCCTCCCAGACTTTTTTGTAGGTAATGATGAATCCTTTAATCGTGTAGTACATAATTTTTATGTATCATTAATAGTTTTCTCAGCGCACGCCAAATAAAAATACTTTGGGTTACATTATTGAAAAAAGAAAATCATATCGATTTCTAATAAAAAAATAAAAAATATATAGCCTATGTTATTTCCTGATAATTAAGCTTTCTATTGGTGAAAAGATGGTAAAAATCGGTCCAGTCAAACAAACAAACAAAAAAAATCTTTCCTCTTTATAATATTAGCATAGATTACTTTTAGTAATACAAATGTTATAATGTCATAATTAATTAGGTGCATACAATTTTATAGCAGACCGAAAGGCGGTGACGTAGACACTGCAATATAATGTTTAAACTAGTTTTTGGTAACAGTTATGTTTAGTGCATAATGCAATTTAGATATTTTAAGTTATGTGTCTAAATTAAACTAAAATGATAACGATCGTGATGTGGCGGTATCAACATCGCCACATGCGAACTACGCATCAAAGATCTGACGTCACACAAAAATCCTGACGTCACATAAATCCTGCATCGCGTAATTACAGTTTACCGTGAAGTGGACATATACTATACAAGAACCCAACATCAATCGTTGGGCAGTTGCCCGCCAGACACAACAGCCCGTCTGGTCGGAGGATCCTCCCTTTTCTATGGTGGATGAGTGAACTTTACACCCTGTTCCTCATACCCCTAAAGTTATATGTTATATTATGACCTTCGTGTCTCACTGATTTTGAAATCACTTCCTTGTGCGGGACATGGATTTCTTCTGGCCCATCATGGACCTTTGTCCATGTACGGACAAAGAGATAATTATATTAAAAAAATAACTGATAATATTTGAAATTGCACCACAGCCACAGCTTGCATTACTTGGGAAAATATGGGATAAAATAATTCAATTTAAAAGATAATTATTAATTAAATAATTAATTAAATTCGACGCCTAAAGGTCCCTTTGTTTTTATATTTATTTAGTTAGTCCCTTTAGATTTAGTTTTTTATGTAAATAGTTAGTAGTGTTCTGTAAATATTGTGTATAAATAAATCTTATTTTACATGCAGGTAAAAAAAAAAGAAAAAAAAAGATTATTATTTTGATTCAAGTATTCGGGGAGATATTTATTTTGCCAGTTTTGGAAATAATTATGGTAAGTGGGATAATATATACTTATTGTAAAAATTGATATGATTTCACTAGTATTTTTAGTATATACAATATTCAAATTATATTTAAAGCGTATTGATTATTAACTAGACTGTAATGAACATGATATTTAATACTTGATTAATGTATCAAATTAATTTTTAAATCAATAGATAAGTCCAGTCTTAAAAGTATGTAATGGCAGCACCTTCTTTATCTTTCATAATTGTCACTACCCGTCATTGTCATGTCATTTAAGCTTTGCACAGACCTATAACTAACATAGAGGGACGCATTAAAAAACAAACAATGCAACGCAATATTATATTTTTCTGCCTATTGTACTTATATTCAAGAACAGGAAATAACTCTTTAGGCACACTGGCATCGCGTAACGTCTTCCACACGACATCATAACAAACCATGTCAAAAGCCCTACTCAGGTCTAAGAAACAAGCATAGACCGGTCTTTCTATCCACATAATAATATTACCAGTCACCAGAGTCCTTTATTTATTTGTTCAACAACAACTGTTTACACTAGTTTTATGCTGAAAAAAAGATGCAAAAGTGTGATGCAATAGTGCAACAATCACTTACAGTCATAAGTCATATTTTTGGAAACGTTTCCTAAAGCCCTTTATTTTGACGTAGGTACTAAAAACTTTTTTTCACGACGTGACTTATTGGGTTCTAAAGTCCGCCATTTTGATATTTGTGAAACGTCACCTTTCACCTATTGGATTAGGAATTTCCTTCAAAATCCTTTGGATTGCGATTAAAAGTGAAGTGCGTTTCGCTGGCGGTCACCACAAACCTAACGACTTATCAGCCTAGCCTTTTCCCAACTATGTTAGGGTCTGCTTCCAGTCTAACCGGATGCAGCAGAATACCAGTGTTTTACACTCTTCCACAACCCTATTACTGGTTAACACGATACCCCTTGGTAAAACTGGTCGTCAGACTTTTGGACTTCTGACGACCCGTAACGGCTGTCAAAATTCTACAAATGCTTTCCAAGGTACGAAGGGTTCTTGGTATGTAAAGATGGTCACCTATCCACGGACCAACCGCGACAAGTATAACTTAACCTGATTGATCGACCCGTTCGCCTGTTATTACTTGGCAACAAGCCCCTAACACCTACAAATCAAACGACATGTAAGTCATTAAAATGCATTCACACGTCGGGATGCTACGAGAGAACAAAGAATCTTACATACATAGGGCATAACTACATAATTATGTACCATACAAATATATAACCCTTCTTATCAGTCGGATTTTTTTGACGTTTTCTATTTTATTTCTAACTCTGTGGTGCTGCGTTTGACAGCATCATGAATGGTTTGTTGTGATTTTTTGTGATATGTTCTAAAATATTATTGGCTGTGTTTCTGGTTATATTTTTTGCATTTCTGAGTGTTTTCGCCTTTCTTGAACTATGGATCTTCGCATTACAGTTTACCTGGGCTACAATAACAATACCTATAACTCACATCTCGGACCACTCTGATTTTGCCTGGTTTCTAACGAAGATCAAACGTTCTATAAACTGGGACGCGGGGGCGTCAGTTTCTTGCAGGTTTGGCTCTTGAGATGGCAACTGTGTAGCAATTATGCGACATTACCATTCTGCTGCCCTTATACCAATTTATTTGGGGGTCGGCGTAACATAGTCCCGATGTTAGCAATTATGCGTATAGTTACATAATATTCCATTGATCATTTTTATCTTAAAAGCATACTGACGTCAATAAAATTGTACTCTAAGGTAAACCATGTGTGGGCGGAATTAGATACATTTTTCGCCACATATACCTATTATAAGTCATGTGTATCTACATAATGTATGTAGGTTAGCAACCTGTCATTGTTATAGTGATTAAATCACTTACCAAATATTTTCCTATGGTAATAAGTACTGATTATATCATACCTAACTGAGAGGTTACACAATTATATCTATAATTTTATTATATGTCTCGATCTATAATTCATTTCTCTTTATGAGCTTTGTGTCACGTATAAGACGTCAAACATTATATTAGTAGGTCGAGGAAATCTAAAAGTTTTTGATATAAATCACGCACTTCATGTATGAAGGTGATATTAGTCTGTTTTAATGCAATTAGAATATAAATTACGATAATTGCACAATAAAATTGTACCGAGGGACTTATTAGAGCGGGTAAATAAACACAAATTGACTCGGTTCAGCCCTTACAATTAATTTTATTTATTTTGAATTAGCTGTTCCCCGAGACTTCGTCTGCCACCAAGAATAAAAGCCTATGTCCTTCTCCAGGGCATGGTGTAACCCAAAAAATTCAAAAACAACAAAAAAATAACCATCTAAATCCGTTCAGCCGTTATAGCGCGAAAGAGTAAAAAAAAAAAACTCACTTTCGGATTTATAATATTACTAGCTGATGCCAGCGACTTCGCCCGCGTGGATGTCGGTTATTATATACTAAAACCTTACTCGAAAACCACTCTATCGACAGGTGAAAACAGCATGAGAATCAGTGCAGTCGTTTTTGAGTTTATCGCGTACAGGACAACGGACAGACGCGGCGGAGGACTTTGTTTAAAAAAATAAATCTAATCGAGTTTATTATTATTATTTGTTACACATATCTATCTATTTTTTATTTAAACATCTACACATACTATAAAACTGATTTACATCCGTAAGACGTCCTCGTAACATAAGGTCCAGTTGAAAACCAGCGTCAGGCACTAGTTGTCTGGCATGCATGCTGAACTGGGCCTGTTTGGCGAAGCCGTGAGGCGCACAATACTATTTTTATGTTCTTTGTTTTTTTTTGTATAAATTACCTGGGTAAAATAAATTTATTTTCTTTCTTTCTTTCTTTTGTTTTATAATATGTAAGGATAAAATAAAAATAAACATAAATCTATAAAGAGCCCTAAAGAGCGATACAAAAGTACATGACGTCCTCGTGGGCAAGCCAAGGTGCCCATACCCGTAAAACAATTATTATCTATACATTGCACTATTGATCACCTCCCATAAATATAAACCTATAAGTGTTTCCATGACATGGAATGGTACACTCGGCCTCGTGGGAAAACGACTTAGCCATGACATAACAATATTGTTGCACCATATTTTTTTGGTGAAAGTTTATTTTGCTATTGGAACACGGAAAGCGTATTCATAATCATTAGGTGCATTTTAATCATAATGTAATCCATGGATTTCAAGTTATAAACCATATGATTTTGTAATTCGCCGCGAATTCGAGTGTACCATTCCATGTCTAGGAAACACCTAGACATGGAATAGTACACTCGGCCTCGTGGGAAAACGACTTAGCCATGACATAACAATATTGTTGCACTATATTTTTTTGGTGAAAGTTTATTTTATTATTGGAACATGGAAAGCGTATTCATAATCATTAGGTGCATTTTAATCATAATGTAATCCATGGATTTCAAGTTATAAACCGACTATGATTTTGTAATTTGCCGCTATCACATTAAGCCTGCCATGTTGCACCTGCCATGTTTCTCTCTGTCACCCTAAGGTTGACTGGTAGAAAATGCCTCAGGCATTAAGTCCGCCTTTGTACAGTATTTTACTTGTGCATAACGTTTTAATTTATAAATAAATAAACCATCTTTGGTCTATCATCGGCGTCTGCGTCAGTGCGACCAAGATCACATACTATGAGGAAGACCGACCAAATGGCAGCAGCATGTATCCATACTATACTATACTATCCATACTAATATTATAAATTCGAAAGTAACTCTGTCTGTCTGTATGTTACCTTTTCACGCCTAAACCACTGAACGGATTTGGACAAAATTTGGCAAGGAGATAGATGGCATCCTGGGGAAGGACAGGGTACTGTTTATCGACATACCACGCGGGCGAAGCCGTGGGTGGAAACCACTGTAGTTTTGAAGACACTACTTCTCCCTTTACTCAGGCCAAGGCGCATCAAAATCTATCCCAGGGTTATTTAGTTCCGATAGTGTTAAGTTAGGTTAGGTTATGTTAATTAGGTCCGAGGATCGTGGAAGGCACACAAGCTTTCATGGTCCAAGTGTGGGAAGGGAACACCTGGGTGGTTTTTAGTTAGTAAATCTGACAGACCCGGCGTGGAAAATCCTTATGGAAGTCACAATAAAAAATGCTTATTTTTGTTATGTGTTTTGAGTCATAATTAATATATGGCTGGCGGAGCTGGGTGTATTTTGCCCACAGTGGTATTCAAGATGTCAATTAATGATACTCTTTTACCAAACAAGGTGGCGCGCTTCATCCAGCGCGTTAGGTTTTGGGTCAGTCTGTTACTAACTGAGCAAGCAAGTGAAATGAGTTTTATTGGAGCAGACTCTACACTACTGAGTAATAACTAAACAGAAACAACTTAAAAAAAATGGTTAGAAAAAGTCGTGAGATATAAAACCTAACCTAACCTAACCTGACATAGCCTATCCAAACCTAACATAATCTAACCGAACCTAACATTAACTTAACATAATCGGAACTGAATAACCCCGGGACAGATTTTGATGAGCCTTGGCCTAAGTAAAGGGAGAAGTGATGTCTCCAAAACAACAGTGGTTTCATTTGTGGCGGAGCTGGGTGTGTTTTGCCCATGATTCTTTACATTCTGTAAATAGATCATAAAAATCAAAACAGCTGTTCTCACAATTGCGTAGTTTGCTTGTAACAATATACAACTTCAGTAAAGTGACCTGCTATCTAATTTCGTAACACATTTTCGTAAACAATTAAGACTAATCTGATTCATTTTGACAGTTCAACAACATTCATTGCGTTATTTACGTTGTTTAGTATGTTTCAAAACGATTCAGATTGTGATTGATCGTGTGTTACGCAAGTAGGGTGCGAGTTTTAACGCGCCGCCGTTAATTTAAAGATCCGCTCGTGATCACTATTTTATTGTCAGTTAATGGGTTCGTGTGCACTAGCATTATGTCAGTTCAAAATACCCGAGCAACGTGAGTAATACAAATATCATTATCTGTTTTATTGCTTTTAATAACTCGTAATTGAAGTAAAGCGTGCTTGACGAATTAAACGCTAGCTATTATTTAGTACCCAGTATTTGTCTGACCGCTGATTTATATCGTTAGTAGATTTATGGTTCGTGATCATTCGAAATCATTTAAATTTGTTTATCGTGATTAATGCACGGAGGATGCTAGTAGGATGCTGGTGCCAATCCTTAAATCATATTAGGCGTTTTTTTTTTACGACAGTTGCAGTTTCTGAAATGGAAGTGGTGGCCTAATCTTATCGGAAGTGAGGTATTTTGCTTCACATTTGCACTTATTTTAATATTAATTGCTAGATTTATCGTATTACCCAGTTATTGGGTTGTGGAGGTCAGATAGGCAGTCGGTTCATGTTAATTACTGGTATTCAGCTGCATCTGGTTAGACTGGTAGCCGACCCCAGCATGGTTGGGAAAAGACTAGGCAGATTGATTTTTTTGCTAGATTTATATTTTTATATCGTAGGTATTGATACTGCAGGCGTTTTTTGAAGCAAAAAGATTTTATTATAGTACCTACAACTTGTAAGTCGCCGCCGTTACTACGGCCACCACTGCTCTTTTTAATATACATATATTTATTTAACTAGCTTTTGCCCGCGGCCTCACCCGCGTTTACGTCGGGAATTTTTCCACGGGAACATACTACCGGTTTAAAAAGTATCGTATGTCCTAACCCAAGTCATGTTCTACCAATGTGCCTAAGGACAATGCCAAGAATCGGCTCGAATTGTATGTAGCGTCCGACAGACTTTCTGTAATAATGATAATTCATAACAAAAAACAGTAAGAATTATACAATATAAATAAAATCTGTAGAACCACACCATTGCCACACATGTCATAGCTTCAATTTCAATAGAAATGTTGCCAATACCAAAATAAAATAATATCGATACGAAATTGCACTTGCAAATCGATTACAAGACTATCAATATGAAGATACGTAAGTGAATTTATTACTTACATAAATCGTAACTCGTAATTATATTAATAAATAGCGTTTAGCTATATTTTTGAATAAGTATATTATATTTTATAGTAATGTAATAATAAATATAATTTTTTATTCGATTATCGATACCGTTTAGAATAGTTTATTCCTAAAAAAGTAATTATAGTGCTGACAACACTTGATGTAAAACTTTAACTGGCATTTGTCATTGTCAAAAAGTTTGACTTCTCCGTACTTTTTAACGAAATATTTCCGTTTTTTTTTGCGTTTTGTGTTGTTTATTGCTGTGTTACTGGACTATTTACGACTAACTTGGCTGTTGAAACTGAGGATAATGTGCTAAAAGTCATAATGTAATAGTTTATTTCATGTTATCGTTAAAATCAGAAGTATCAAGTGGTCAACTTTAAAAAAGTATAACTTTTTTTTTGTGTGCTTCTAATAGAAAACTAATTATACTATCAAATTCTATATTTATTTCCCTTTTTTATGAAATATAGTTCATCTTTGTCGGTTCTGGCCGAGTCTTGTAGGAAGCTCTGGCATTCTCCTTTCATCCAAATCCGTTCAGCCGTTTTAGAGTGAAAGCGTAAAAACAAACAAACTCACTTTAAGGCGAATAATGTAAAAATATGCCAGGCTACCCAATTACCAGCCTCCTGTACAGTTTATAATCATTAAACATACGAAACGTTTAGCATCTAGTTATTTTTTTTTCATAATTATCAAAAACACTTTGACCTGAAGGATGATTTAATAACGTATTTTAAGTATCAATTCGGTTTGGTTAATTGCTTGACAAGATGATCTCCAATATTAGAGGTCAGAGTCGGCCGATGCAATGGACGAGCGGTGGTGGGCGGGGGAAAACCATGTGAGCACGCGCTGTGTAGTGAGGAAAGGTCACGATAAGGTGAATTGTTTTTCCAGTTGAAGGTAAAATGAGTTATTTTAAGTGTTCGCCTTATTTTCAATGTTTACTCGTATATAATAATTTTATCAAATAGGCAGGTAATTCGTTTTTTGATGATTTAGATGATATCATATAGGTTTTAACAGGAGTGCGTGAGTGATGTAACGCGTGCAATCAAGTGCTGAAATGTGCTCGCAATCACCTGCACCCGCGCTTGCTCTTGCGCATTGGACCGCATCTACGATAGTTCTAGGTCTTTATACAGTTTTATTATCTGTATTAGGCTTTTGCTGCTCACTGAAGAAAATGTCACAGCTCTCCCAATATATTATGGAGGTAGGTATGTCTCGTAGTGGCAGCTTTCACCTCAGGGGGTTGAGGTGAAAGCTGAATGACTAGCACTGCTATTCTGTAACCATCTTACCGTGAAAACTTAGGTGAAGTGAGCTTGAAGTGAACTGTCACTGCCTTAGCATCAGTAGGTATCGATGACAATGACAGCTCACTGCACGCTCACTTCACCTAAGTTTTCACGGTGAGATGGTTACAGAATAGCAATGCTGAAGCCTTAAACCATTTGCTCAAATCCATCATTGAGAATAATTTCTGTCACGCCTGCATCAGTTTTAATCATATTCTGTAAAGTAGTCGGGTAAAAAAAACTGGCCAAATCCGTGTCGGAGCACGCACAATGAAGGGTTCCGTAGTTGAACTTGGAATGAATATAATCCTAAGAACAATCTTTTAACATTTTAGTTGAAAAATCGTATGTTCTGACTGTACGCACAATATTGAGAGATTTTCCAAGTTATTTTAAGACCATTGACTTCTTATAGGTTTTCCTGTAATTTATAAGTATAGATCTATTATTTGTATTTTTTTGTAAATGGAATTGAATGGTAAATTTTCATTTATTTTCGTAAACCTTTAAAACTATTTATGTTAAAATTATAATACAATATAATATTTGTGATGACCCTCACCCCTAAGTATTGTCCTTTTATTTGATATGTCATAAACTCATAAGGATCTATCAGCAAAACTTTTTTGTTTTTTTTCTTATTTGCCGCCAAAATGTGACCGTTTCTCAATAAATTTATTTTTCTCAAACATGCTTGGAAATTCGAGCTTTATTTTGACAACCTTCTTCGAGATAAATCGAAATTGCTGTACTGGTCAAAAACAAGTGGCGATGCGGCCGGCAATGTTACTATGAAAAGCCATATCTGTCGTGTTTTGCGGCCAGATAAATTAATATGAAAACTCATAACTGTCGTGTTATTTAAAAATGGAACGAACTTTTTCCTTCAATACATGGCAACCAAGGAGGTAAGTTATCGAAAATTTTATTTAAATTTCGAGTTGGCTTGCAAATATAGCAGTAAAGAATAAACAAATGAACATATTGGCGGGAGAAAAATTATCGTTGTCCGTCATTGATTCTGTCATTTTTAATTAATTTACTCTGTTTGAATTTCCGCGCACTATTTGAGAAAAGTACTATACAAGCTTTGGCCGGCCGTTTGCTGCTGGCCGCGACAGTAATGTACTTATACGTTACAAGTCCGTGTTTGGGTTACAAAAATTCAAATACCGATCGGTCCATTAGATTCGAAGTAAAACGGCTGTGACAGATGGTCAGACAGACAAACACGAGAGACGTGCGGAACCATAAAAAGGTAAAATGGATTAATCGACTTTTAAAATGTTACTAATCAATTCTATTATTATACAATTCATTTAACCTATTCTATCAAATGAGCAATATTTGTAACACGTATACATTTTGTAATCACGTTTTCGAAGACGGCTCTAAAGATTTCGGTTAAAGTTGCATTAGAGGGGGCGAAAAATCCTACCTGGGTCTTCCTAGCTAGGTCTCATTTCTGGGAAAATTCGTTTTCTCTATTTTAGATCGAGCGGAGCTCGGTCGCTCAGGTACTAAGGATAAACTACTTTGATGTAATTTACTCTAATAGCCGTAAGATTTATGCACTATTTATGCAATAATTCCCGGTACATGCTTAATTTTATGCTAAGTTAATGATGAATGTATATTAAACAGGGTTATTAAAATTGAGTAATTTTAATAAGTAGCTAACTAACTTCCAGACTGATTAGAAAAAAAAACTATAAATAATAGTAATCTAATCAATTCATAGGCTGGTTTATATTATTACGAAAAATATGTTTATAAAATAATGAGTGATGAGCGGTGTATCATCTCTACCTTTATCATACACTCAGAATCCGAAGTTGTCGTATTCTCTGTATTGATAAGAATGGTGGAAATGTGATTTTAGTGTGTAGGTATATTGTCCACTATAATATAGTGAGCAATAGGTATACACAGACAAACACCGTCAGTTCCAAGGCTTCATATTCCGTCGTAGTTCCAGAAAAAGTTTGGCAAATAAAACAATTGAAAAAAAAAAATGTTCTCCGGCTCCACCCTGCGCATTCGTATAATGTTTGTTACGAAATCAGACATAATAATATACATGGATAAACGAGTGATCATGAGCAGTTTTTTTATCATCTTAAATATATTAAAAAAATAAATAAAATCTGTGCGGTATGGCCAAAAAACTAAAAAAAAGGTCGAGTCCGAGCTACGCCCGTTTTTTTGTGTAATGCCAGTAACTTTTCCTCTATTATATATGCAGGAAAATATTACTTTATTTCCTTAAATAAAATACTTTTTTACTCTGTTTTATTATATTTCTTCAACAAAGAGGAAAATGCAGTTAATAATTTTTTAAACGTGGCGTGGGTACAAAATTATACCTAAAGTAATGATTCTGAATGTACAGTATGTACCTAAATCTTAAGGGCATTACCACAAAAACATAGACACTTGTTAAACGCGTGTTTACTGTCAGTTTATTAATGTCAAACTCCATAAAGAAATGTCGTCTTTAAAAGCTGTTTAGGCTAAACAACTGTTAAATACAGTTTTGTGGTAATAACGTCAATCTTTGTCAAATAAATGTACCTACGAAGTTTAATATATAATAGACTTTGTAAACCGCCCGCGCCGTGCTGTCTGCTACAAATGGCTACAATGAACTTCCAAAGTCAATTAGCCAAACCAGTCTTTATTTACTACTGTATGCATTCAAATAACGACTTCCGAATTCCATTATCAAACATCTACAGCTACTCGGATGGTCTCGGAACTATTCGGAAAATCGCTCAGCATCAACAACTGTGAAATCGAAAGCGAAATAGCGGTTGGTAATTTTATTATCGTCTGTTACTGATAGTGGTAATGAGATGTTACGCATTGTATTGTGTGGTCACGAAATGCTGTAATACAAATAGCTGCATGTTATTGTGAACGTGTTTCGTTGCACACCTTAAAAAAGGCGTGGTTGCATCCTAACTGATAGCGCGTTGCAATTGTTAGGGTACCGTCGAGGTGAGAACCCTGGAGAAATTGTAGATTTTTCAATGTTCTACGTAGGCTTTGTAATTATAGGTTCAATAAATTTAAACGAATACACCTGGACATATACATCGGTGACGGTTGTGATATAGTTGATCAGATATAAGTTATAACAATAATAATTTCATTAAGAGTGTCCAACTCAACTTCATTAAGAGGGTCAAACTCGCAGAGGCGGCCTCTGCGAGTTGGCTTCGGCGCCTTCCCTGGTACGCCTTCCAAAGGTCCGGGACTTCAGGGTCCCGACATACGTCAAAGACATTAATTTTAAGTAAATAATATTCTATTCCATTAATTCATTCAATCAATCAATGGTTTGGCGTCTTGTTATGTTCATGTTAATTCTTTAGAGTTGTAGGGACGGAACCCTATATGGATATGCTAAGTAATGGGAGGCAATACTTTTTTCAATGCATTAATTGAACCGAAACTAAAACATAATGAAAGTGGGTGAATGTTCACTAGTTTTGCAGCTTTAAATGTTGCAAAGTTAAACATGATGGATCACAGTGATCGTACCAGTTATGTGCTCAGTTGTATGCTTGTGAGCCGTTTAGTGTAATGCATGCCAACTGTCAGTTTAAATTATGAAATGGTTTAAACACGATTCGTTCAGTTAACACCTAATATTGGCGCGGTAGAATGTCTTAAAACCATATTTATAAACATAACTCCCAGCTCATTCATTTTTTTTTTTAAATCTTCTTGTATGAGTCTAGACGACGATATTTATGAATGAAAGTATCTAAGCCTTTCTATTAAGTCTATTTTGATATCAGACAGCCCCAACATAAATCTGAATAATCTAGTTAGTTAGTGTAGTAGTGTGTAGTAGTTAGTGATATATACAGCCAATTAGGCAGATTACATGCATTATGCATGTTTTACACTCGCAGACGTGTGTTTGAATGCAGGAAATCCATGTGGCTATGGTGGTTTTCAGAGAAATTGGAATTGGTCAGTGGAATTGGTCAGATGGTAATCTAAGGCTTATTACAGTGAACGATTAACTTTGTTCACGCGGAAGGCGACGATTTCGACCCAAAGTGACGATTGCAGCTTTGATTTCATATAGGTACCTACCTACTTTACCTACATAACGTTAAGTAACAGAAAAGTTGACTGTTATATAATTTACATAATTATTTATTTTGCAATTCATCATGCTAATGCCTGATTGATATGTATTTATGCACCTATGCAATATGCATCGCTAAGCGAAAGTCATTTAAGTCGACCGATGCATGACAAATTAGTTCATTCGATCGGAAGTAAAATTAAAAACTAGATCAAAATTCAATATGTAATTTACCTGCGTCAGCAAAACCTTGTCTTTGGACGATCATTTTTGAAAGGGAGACCAGGAACTGGCGTACCCTTGTTTGCTCTCCTTACAGATGAACCAACGATCTAGCAAAATATAAGTAGAATTCTATAAAAGCTTTTGTCTGGCGATGAATGATAGTTGACATGATGACGAACTATCCAGCATTGTAAAGTCTGCCCAATAGAGAGAATTAATTTTAATTTAAACTTTGTTTTCTATTAACTTTATAGTAACTTAAGTGTTAATCTAAAGTAGCGTAGTTCTTGATAAGTTGTCTTTTTATAGGAATTTATTTATTTATTTTATTAGGTATTTAAGTAGGTACTGCTTATTTTTTATTCTTATTTTATTTGTCTGCTTTCCAACGTAAACAAGACCACATTTATATAAATATCTGCGTCTAAAATGACGCTCATTACGTCGAACATCTGCTTTCTAATCAACGAATACTTCTGTTTTGTGCCCATTCGATTTAATCAAACCTTAGAAATTAGGACCGTCAGTCGATGAACGAAAAACTTAATGAAAATAATGTTTTCCGTGAAATAATGGAGTTGGCAATGAGCTTGAGGCTTCACCATTAGGTGATAATTTTAAATATTTACTTAATGGGAGAGGAAATAATAATAATGATTTATGAAAGGGACTTTTTGAGTCATTTTTTGGTAGACGTAATATAAATGTGGTGTCTGGAATATACATTATAACTCAAAAAAAAAAAAGATTTTAAAGAATGATCATTGTAACTTTTTTTTTGTGCTACATATCGGAATAAGTATAATTATAATAAAAATAATGTAGGTATGATATTTTTATGGTGATTTTTAAAGTTTAAAACATTAAAAAAATATTAAAACATGCTATTTAATATCACTGTTACCTGCTTATAAGTACCAAACAGGAAAAACTAAGTTGAAACGAAACGATGCACATTAAAATTTGAACAAACATCAACCCTTCACTTCTTTGCCTTTCCTTATCTCTTATACTATTTAGGTTTTTATTGCTGCAGCTGATGTAGATTCAATTTACATTTTACGTAAGAGGACAATCCGCGCCATTTATAAAATCGGTCCTCGTGACTCCCTTAGAAACAAATTCAAACACATTGATCAACTAACTCAGGCAGAGTTAGTTTCTTTATATCTTAGAAAGTACTTATTTTGTATGTTCGTAAAATCTTAGGAGTTTTCAAAATAAGAAGCAATTACGTGGCTTCCCTGCTACCTCATAAACGGCATAAATATGTAAATTTCATTTACTGCTCCCAAATTACGATGTTTTTTTTTACATACTACCTTGACATAATCTTTTCATTTGATATTAGGTACAATTCTAATTTCAACTATTTATTAGTGACTTTTGTGGACAGGATATTAATTCAGATTTGTTACAGTTGTAATGGCAATTAATCATTTGGTTTAAATCGGTTTTTATTTTGAAATTATTATATTTATCTTTTTCTAATTTTTGAATGTGATAACGGTGTAGCCTTAATAGATTGTTATTTCTAGATCATTTTCAATTTTGTGTAGTACCTGGTACTTATTGACAGGCCTACACTTGTCGCAGAAGGTTTAAACTAATTAGATTAATATGGATAATGGATAATTCTGATATTTTATTTTGGAGAAGCTCGTTTATATAAAAATGCTTTTGATACAAATTTGTTAATTGACACTTGTCATGTAAAATACCACATTTTTTTATTTTAAATGTTTGGTCAAAAGGTATCAATCACCCTTAGTACATATAATAATAAATATGATATATATCATATACTTGGTACATATTTGGTTTTGCAAAGTCATGCTAAGTTATTTAAACATACTTACCTAAATGTAACAAATATTTTTTATGACCTACTATACCCCATTTAAAATAAGATTAGACATTTAAATAAGCCTTTTTTACAGTCCGTTCAACCGATTTTGACTTCTATTGCGTTAGTGGCATGACAAATGGCAGCTGCAGTAGAGAGTTGGTATTGTGTAATCTTTTTAACTTTTAATGCCATCCTTATATCTACGGTATAGAAGTCAAAATCGGTTGAACGGACTATAAAAAGGTTTGTTTAAATGTCTAATCTTATTTCAAATGGAGTATAGATGTTGATAAGTCTGTTACATGTACTTATAGCAGCAGGAGACTTACAAAGAATAGACCAAACAAAAGTACAAAAAAGTGGTATGGGTGATGTAAAAACAGAAAATGACCAATTTTAGACTTATCATGTTACACCTAGTCCTCTTTACCGTCTAGATTAATTTTCAATCCTTCATGAGCTCTCTGATCACTAGCAAAGCCAAAGGTCGAAATCTTTACGTCAGTATTTGGTTACAAGGCTATAGCTACATATACATTTTGATTATTTAAGAGTTATATTCAAAAGAAATTGGTATTGTCATCGACACAAGCACTAAATTTCAATTAGCAATTAAAATACGTGATTGCGACCGTATAAAAACTATAATCTGTCAGATCAACGGAAGTCGCTTATCTCGATCGTCGATAACCATTGTTACGATTTTATTGTCCACCAATTTTAAAGTTAAATGTCGTCTACGGATCAAATTTACAATAAAAAATATAATAAATCATGTTACAATCTCAAACAAAATCTAATGAAAACAAATTTTATTGATGTGTTCAAGACAAGCTAATAGATAACGATCTATGTGAGATACTGACATGATTTATTAATGAGTGCTAAAATCTAAACAATGAATTATTTATCTATCTATCTTTATTATTCGCACTTTGCACACACACTCGCGATAAAGGTCAAGATGACAAGATAACATAAATTGATTTATCTAATAATAATTATACTGTTCGCTCCCGATTATTCCCGATGTCCACCACTCGTTTGGCCACCACTGGGGGACAGCAAAACAACTTTAAAATTTTTCTCGTTGGCCACCACGGGGGGGACAGCGAAACAACTAGAAAAAAATATTCTCGTTGTCCACAACTTTCTAAATTATTTCCATTCGCCACCACTGGTGGAGAGCGACACGGATTTTTAAACATTCCGTATGGCCACAGCTGGGGGACAATGGCACAATTTTTGATCCAATTCGCACTGGTCATCAGTTTAAATTAATTTCTCTAGAGACCAGTAAAGGATAGTACACTTACACGATGTTTAAAAATCCGTGTCGCTCTCCACCAGTGGTGGCGAATGGAAATAATTTAGAAAGTTGTGATGCTGTCCCCCCCCAGTGGTGGACAACGAGAATAATTTTTAGGAGTTGTTTCGCTATCCCCCAGTGGTGGACAGCGAAACAACTTTTACAAATTACTCTCGTTGTCCACCAGTGGTGGCCAGCCAAGTATAGGAATAATCGTTCGCTTCGCTCCTACTGAATTTGCGTGATGGCAATTTAACTTCTTCGGTAGCAGATTTGCTGATTGGAAGTTATAAAAGATTTTCTAGCTATTGGTTTGTTTATCCATAATCAATATTTTAGTGGATGCAGTTATAGTCTGTTTTTTTAATCTCGACTGATTTGACATTTCAAGTGATGAAACAAACAAGATTTTGCGTTTGACATTTACACCTGTCAAATTAGTCTACGAGATTAAAATACAGACTTTAGATAATTGATGCGTGTTTAATAACCTTGTTTCAACGTGTGGGTAATAATGTAATATGATAAATTGGGATTAATATAATCAAGATTTACCACTGCAGCGGGAAATTGGATATTTCGGTGTTTCTTGTAATCAAACAAACGACAACTCCACCTTTATCATGTTTTATTAATTATAGTCGTATAATGGTATCACCATTTTATGTTCGATGCTTTATGTCCGTGCAATTAATACAAACGGGTTGAGGAACTTAGGTGCGGTGTCAGTACCTTTTGAATGGATATAGGTATTTCAAATTTATCAAAAAATCTGTTTTGAAGTGTTTGTTTCAATTAAAACAGCTATTCTTTTTACAAGCTTTATATTATTTTGAGTCAACGAGTGTTCATAACAAGGTGGTACCTACATTTAATTAAGCAGTCCCTGTCATGGCAAATGAATCTCCGATAGACGCATGCCATCATCTTTCTCAGAATACAATACCCATTGAAATAAATGTACATGATATTATTGCAAAACTACAAATACTAGTAGTACGTACTCTGATGTGTGAAGAAGAAGACATTGTTCTGTGATAATAGTACAATAGGACCTGTACAAGTGCAAGCTACGTCTGAATCAACGGCAAGTATGTTGTAGTAATATTGTTTTTGTTGTTGCTGCTCGAGAACATGGTGGCTTGTTTTGGTCGTGGATTTCCAGAAGTGTTTTTAAAGTGAAAACTTCTTTAGGCGCGTTGAGCACTTTTTGGGTGAACAAAAATCGCGTCATCGTCACGCACGCTTGAAGAAATGAATAAATGTTACTTATATAGTTTTAACTTCTGTCGGTAGTCCCCGAAGACTGCCCCGCATGTTTTTTTTAATATTATGAACATCAGGATATTTCTGCTGATGTTAACCGTGGAATCTCAGACTAAATAAAAAACCAAGTCAGAGCCCTGTCAACAGTGACGTGAGGCGGGTTTCGTAAACTTGTATGCACATATTTTGGTATAGTTTGATTGTAAATGGTTGTAAATGTGTGCGTTTGAGCGTGTATGCACAGAGCGGTGGTGTAGTTTTGGCATGCTTCACTGTATTGTTCGCAGCGCTCTGTCTTGGTTTTTTATTCGGTCTGAGCGTAGAATATGAAGTAATTACAATTATGTGGTACCTAACCTTTGTTAATCGGAATCAGCTACTTATGCACCTACAATCAATACATCATCGAACACATATAACTTATATTGTGGGTCTACTAACTAGTGGAGATATAACGCTTCTTCCACTAATAATTCGCGTATTTAGCTCGTCTGCTCGACGTTCGTATATGACTGCTCTTTAATGCAGTTATCCAGCAGAGGTTTACTAATGTTAAGCATAAAATAGATTGTCATAATTTACATTGGCATAACGAAATTCAGTTTAATGATCATTACGCATAATTTTAATAGGCATAAATGTTTTGCCATAATGTTAATAGTAGTAGTCAATAGAATAGTAGTAGCCATAGTAGCATAATTTTATAAAGCATAATGTTATAAACGCATAATGATATTTACAAATAATGTTCGTTGGAATAAAAAAAAATCCAAATATAACTCTCTCCTTTGGTTTTTGCCACCGACTTTCGAAATTTAAGTTATTTTACACTAGGTGTTTTTTATTTCTCGCTTTTTAGTGGGTCAGTTTGTAATTTATCTAAGTTACAATAGCCTAATGTCAACTGCTCACCACCTTTACAAAATATTACTTTTTCCGATGCAGGGACGTTAATCGTTGAGGAGTTCTCCCAGTACTTCACCATCAGCTCCACTTCACCATCTCAGTTGTGTGGCGGCGGGCACATTCAACTAATCCAATAGAGTAATTCCCAAATTATTACGAATAAATATTATGCCTTAAAAAATTATGCATCTCCAAATTACGCTAAAACAAATTAGACCAAATGACAATTATGCTAACCTTAGCATTATGCCAAGGTATTATTATGCCACAGTATTATTATGCTACTAAAAGTTATGGGAAAACGTTATGCCAAACAATATTATGGCAAAAAAATTTATGACACGAGGGGGATTCCCTCCAGCAGAATATCAGCGTCAGGTATATTTGCCTCACAATTGGCGGGATCCGCTAGGACCGATGCCTGCCAGGGTTGCGGGAAAGTCCGAAAGGGATACCGGGACCTTGGCAACAGGCAACTGAAGGAACACGGGTGGGTTTTAGTCAGTAAAAGTCTGACACGCCCTTCCTTCCACTCAGAGCGGCAGAAGTCAATTGAAGATGTCCCAACTTCAAAAAAAAAAAAAGGTATATTTGCCTGACACATGCTGAGCAGAGAGTTGTAGGTCCTGGGTTTATAATGCATCCTGAGCTGGATTCCCATTTGGAGCAACGCAAGGCGCGGTGTGTCTGTGCGTCTCAGGGTTGCACTTTGTTTGTTCTTCATTTTAATTTTCTTCACCGAGTGGGTATGTCATAGTGAAACTTTGTTTCTTTTTAGTGTGTTTTTTATATTGTATATTGGCACTATGGAATTAGTATGTACTAATATAGTACAACGGCACGAACTTGGTAAAAAGTGCAAGTAAGTATTTTTTTTGTTGGTATTAAGGTACTTAGTGTTTATTATTTAATTGTGCATTTATGATTTGTATTTTTTTTCCATGTTGCACCAAATGTCACACTCGTCAACTTACCTTTTCCAAATGGCAAGATAACATTGCGATTTGCATTATCTCTGCTAGTAAGTTCCAACATCAAACAGAGCATAATTTTAGAGTCAATTACATGCGTAACTCACAAAAAATACTTCAATATGCAAATACTATTACAGAAATAACAGTTTGCCTTAAACGTGTTTAGCATACCAACGTGCCAAGTATTCTAAGTTCAAGTTTTAGTTAATAGGCCCATATTAATTGTCAAGTCATAGTATCATGGTAATGTAGCGACGTTTTTGCGGTTCCTTTTATATTAAGTTCAGCATTCTTGTGTGAGGTGGACTCCTATTTAGGAAACTCGTCAATGTTTCCAGTCTTGGACCCTGGTGTCGCGTGCCTACGAATGTGGGGACCACGTTCTCAATTCTATTAGGGTTTTTTTTGGGTTCTAGTTGGTTTTGAACAACACGACTCTTATTACGATTTTTTTTTTGTGTTGTTTGCTCTTAATATGATATTATTATTATAATTAAATATTATTTATACTCGCCTGATGATTCAACTAAAATGTTATTCCGAAAAGTTGGTACATCTACCTACTTATATTTTTTGTTCAGATCTTACATACCTAATTAGGTACGTGAATTCACATCAAGAAACGAATATTTCGCAAATATTTTTTTTAGTAAGTAGTTGTTTACGAACCTTAATTAATTTTATATTTTTAGGTAAACTAAACTTCAAAATAAACTTGCTTTTGCCCGCGGCCTCCCTTGCATGGATGTCGGAAAATATCCCATGGGAACGTACTACCGGGATTAAAAGTACCTTATGTATCCAGGTTATAAACCATTTGTGTGCAAAATTTTATCCAAATCCGTTCAGCCGTCCAGCCAAACGGACAAAAATTCTTCGTTACTATTTTATTAATGTAGGTATAGATCAGTTCTTAGGGAAGTCTTTTAACCAGAGGTTTTTACTCACTTGATTGACATTGACATATTTCGAAAGATAATAATAACGAATTACTCTCTAATACTCTTCATGGTCACCGTACTATAAGAATCTATTAAAACACTTGTCTAAAAATAGACATGCCTAGCCATTGTGGCCGTCCAGCATTTTGATCTCGATAGTTGATTTTTTATGCCCATCTAAATACAAGGGTGTAAATACCGATAAATTCCTGTCAATACTATAATAAATAATACTTCGCATGCTATCATCAAAAATACTTTAAAAGGTAATCAATTGAGACATGGACCTAGTCCAGTGGCTTAACAATTTTTATTATTTTTACTGCTGTTCTGCATATACTAAGCAAAAAATAGCTTTATCTTTTAAATTTTTTATCTTTTACTTATTTATCTTTTATCTTTTAATTATTTAAGCATGATATAAAAATGTATTCTTAATTACACTATGTCTACTTTCTGGGCCTAGATGTTATCGTTAATTTTTTTACTGATAGAATGCAAAGAGCAAGCGTTTTTGGGATACATGATGCTCGGGTAAAAGTAGAAGGCGTTAACGAGATGTAGGTAGTGTTATACTGGAAACGCCTGATACTTTCGTGGTAAATAGCTTACTAGATATTTTCCTTCACTTTTAGGTATGTGTTTTAAATATTTTTTTCGCAGATTCGGTTATTTAACACAAATAATAATATTTCTATAAGCACCATCATTGGTTATTCATCATGACAATGATCAAATCCAAACATAATCGTGTTTTTGTCTATCGTAACATAAGCATAATCGGCCTATAATGTTCCCACTGCTGGGACACGGTTCTCCTCCTTTGAGAGGAAGTGTGCTGTAATATACCACGCGGGCCCAGTGCAGGGTGGTAGATGTCATACGTCTTCGAATTTTTGATTCTAGGACAAGCTGGTTTCCTCATGTTTTCCGTCGCCGTTTTGAGATCAGTGAGCATTGGTGATGACATTATTTACACGTAAAGCGCCTGTCTGGTTTCGAACCCACTACCTACAACCCGTTACCACTGCGCCACACTGTCTGTCGTAGGCTAAAAAAATCGTAGTTAAAACTGATTTCTTATCATACTTTACGATGTTCAAATCAATCTGCCTAGCCTTTTCCCAACTATGTTGGGGTCGGCTTTCAGTCTAACCGGATGCCGCTGAATACTAGTATTTTACGTGGAGCGTCTGCCTATCTGACCTCCACAACCCAGTTACTTGGTAATACGATACCCCTTGGTAAGACTGGTTGACGACCCGTAACGACTGCCAAAGATCCACGAATGAGAGCCGGGAACAATTTAACGTGCTTTCCGAGGCACGGAGGAGTCTCTTAACCTGATGGATCGACCTGTGCGGCTGTTATTACTTTACGATGTTACAGCCTATTATATTAGTCAAATTAAACGGATATATTTATTGCAGCGAATATATCTGCAAGACTAGAAGCTAAAGCAAATTGTTGTATGAATAAGTACTACCATATTAAGCTACAAAAGGCCACAAATACGCTTAAATCGGAGGTTTAGCGTATTTTGCACAAATTCTTCCTTACTTATACCCCGCAGTGATGCATTTGTTACCACAATCGTAATCCTAATAAATAACATGAATTTTTAATAGCCATCCGTTTTCAAAGGAGTCTTGTTTATGCTTTGCTGAGTTACATGCATTTAAATTGGATTTTAACAGTTGATAACCACTGTATAATAGAGTGTAATCAACGCTATCTCTAGTCCAATTTTTATTGCGTGTATGTTATGACAAAGTTATGAAGAATCAGCGATATTACATGTTGTTGTTAGCTCAATCCTCACGTATTGTATTGTATTTTTATGTAAAGATTAAGTTTAATATCTTCAAGTTTAAATAACGTTTTGAAAAACTGGTTTCCTGAGTGGAACAGTATTCTTAATTCAGTTAGTGATTGAATAGTCCACACACTGAAAACCTCTTATATAAGCTAACTAGCTGTTGCCCGCGACTTTGTCTGCTATCTAGGATGAAAAGTAGCCTATGTCCTTCTCCAGGTCATGGTCTACCATGTGCCAAATTTCATCCAAATCCGTTCAGCCGTTTAAGCGTGAAAGTGTAACAAAAAAACAAACGCACTTTCCCATTTTAAGTACGATAGTTAGGATTAGCATTTATACATTCTGTAAAAATCTCACTGTAAAAATGTAGGTGAAGTGAGTTTGAAGTAGCTGTCAATTGTGCAATCCCTGAAAGACAGCTCACTTCAACTAAGATATCACTACGGTGAGATTTCTATAGCATAGATCAGCTGAAGTCTAGTAGGGAGATTCATTACCATCAAGGGGTGAATGAAATATCCAATGATTATATTTTTGTATCCCTATTGTATTTGTTTAAATCTGCTAGCCAGTAGGTACTCTTCACAAAAAAAAACCTATGACGGAATACGTTTGTGACGAACTGAGTTAGTGGCGTAGCGCGTTTGTGACGGATTGAGTTAGTGACACAACGCGTTCGTGACGAACCGAGTTAATGACGTACCTACGGCGTCTATGACAACCGGCGAAAGTGTCCAATCACGGATTATGACGTAATACGTACGTGACGAATAGCGTTTGTGACCTGGAGCCTGTAATCCAATGAAACCTGGCAAAGAAGCTGTCTTCATACCAAACGGGACATAATTTTTAATAAAAGAAATTCCCTAATGAATAAAGAGCAATGTACATTATAATGCGTCGAAGTATAATCATACAATTTTCCTTATCATGAGCACAGGAGCCAGAATAATATTATTTTATGTTGATAACATCTAACTTCTGTCGAAGACAGGCGCGACTACTATTCGGTAACAAAAAGTAAAGGTGGATCGAGTTTCAGCCGGTGCCGGTTATTTTAATGGGTTCACATACGATGGGATTTCATATTCCGTTTACTGTACTTTAATGTCTATAATTAAAGAATATGTGCGCTATTTTGCACGTATTTATATTTATAAAATGTTCTGTTGATTATCTTTTCAGGTATCAGTGAACGAATCGCACTTGAAGTGTTACTGCAGTCATCGTTTTTTGGTTAACAGTTTACTCAGATGAAATATTAATAAATAAAATTATCATCTATTTATTTCTTATTTGAAATACGCAAGTACTATCAGAAGATGGCCATGTTATTCTGCAAACATCTTGATCGTGTACCTGAGTAATGACTATAACTCAGCTCCGTAATGACGGAGATCCTTATAAATTTTGTCTCTTTAAATTATATGGCACTTGCATAATATTAAGCGATGTCTTTGAGGATATGGTAAACTGTACAAGAAATGGGTGGTAATCGTAAAATTTGTTTGATCACCTTACGGCTACCGTAAATAATAATTTGTTCCAGGTAATCTGGGCTAACTGTAGTTATTTGAATTACTCGGCACTCAGATGATGATAAGTTGATATTAACTTCAGCTTATATGTTAAGTAATTGTCATTATATCATGATTCCATTGTTCTATCTTAATGTTGTTACGAGTCCTTAAAGTTTAAAAAAAACTGATAATATCGTAATAATAGTAACCATGCCACATCCTGCTATTACATATTCAACCAGACAGTTGCAACTAACATTTTGTGGAAAATTATTTATTGTTTTTTTTTTATTTTCACTTTCTTAGAAATACAGTAAGCATAAAAGGCGGGGAATAAACCAATAACCTGAAATATCGTGTAACTTTTGTTTGTTCCCCTGTAATACCAAAAATTCTACAAATTATATCTATTTTTCTCTTTTAAGTTATACGTTTTTGCAGACGGGCTTATTGTTTTTTTAAATAATTTGTTTTATTTCAAGCTTTTTAGATTTATTAATGTATATATTTGGAATTCACTCATTACTAGCTTTTATTGGACACCAATATTGTTATTTATTTATAAAAAACCTTCCCTCCCTTTTTTTTGTTTGGAGATGAAATATATAAAAAAAATATAGCCTATGTCACTCCCACAATTAAGACGAACCTAACACACCTCGTATGTTAAAATCCATCTAGCCGTTTAGGCTACAGAGCTTGCCAAAGAAATAGACATACATACATACTCTCGAAAAACATAACCCTCCTTCTGGGGCAGGTGGGTAATGAACGTTATATTGCAGTACACACGGATATAATATCGGCAAAGAAAATATATTGGAAACAAACCTCACACAGACGCGCAAAAGCAAGTACCAAATAACAATTTAAAACGTTATTTTTATTTTGATGAATATAATCGATCTTTATAGAAAAACTCTTTATAGAAATTAAAATATTCTGACAACGCGTTGAACTCTTTTTCACCAAATTATTCGAAATTAGTTTGGGGTCATCTCTATTTGGGCGTTTTGTTTGTAGATCAAGGTAATGTTATTTATTGAATTAGTATTATAATGAAAATATTTCTGAAATCCTGAAAACTACGTAAGTTTTAATGGAATCTTTATGTCGATGAGGCTTGTAGGTATTCAAATGAAACTAAATAAATCAAAAACATTTTTTTGCTTTAAAACTAAAATCCTCGTGGGGTAGTTTTATAGGGCAGTTATAGTTATTTATGCATCTGTTATATAATAAGGGGTATTAAAACACGAATGTGTGTTTATCACATGAGGCGAAGCAGTATGTGATAATAGTATCACATGAGTGTTTTAATACCTAAGTATTTACAGTTGCATACAAGACTTTATCTACACCCATGATATGAATCCTCTATAAAAGTTACTTTGCAATACTAATATCAACAAAAATGGAGGGATACGACACACGTCAATTCGAATTTTTCGAATTCGAATAACATAGATGTTTTTTTGTTTTAAATTACGGTGCTTTGTTAGTGAAACGCGCCTGCATGACAATGTTCTTTTTTTGAAATGAGTTGTATTATGAAATTTAGCACAACATTATAACACCCGTTTGGATGAAATTATGGTTACTATGACAACATTAAAACAACCAATGTTTTAAAGTTCGCAATAAGCTAACTGTTTCAGAAACTTTTATAGAGGATTTATAGCATGGGTGTAGATAAAAATCTTAAAAGAACTGCTATTGTTTTTTAAAATTTTGACTTTTCTAAATCAAATTAGAAAAACCCCAGTACGTAAAAATGTAAAGGGTCTTAATTATTACAGGACCTTAACTTTTTCCTATGGCTGGAAGTCGTAGAGGTCGGTTTATAGGGTTGAGCCACGTGCCTGTCTGTGGGCCAGCAGATGTCCCGTGACACCTGCCCTTGCCACCTCGCCCATCACTTTCTGATCAACACCAATCACCATATACCCATCCCTTTCTAGTCGTTCTTATTTTTATATAATTTATACAAAGTGACGGTAACTAGAATGGACCTGAGGCGGTTATAATGACCAGTACCTACCTCAGCTGTGTTATTAATTGCGCAGTTAAGTACACAGGCTAAGTACCTAAAGTGGTTTGTGACTCCTGCGTTTCTAAGTTATCTTTATGTATTACCATGCAATCAGGTTCTAGGTATATAAACAGCGGAATTGCAATAGGAATAAAGAAGCCTTTGTATTTCCTTGGTGCCCCTAGAGTTTTTGCGTGCAATTTTCCTTGTTGAACGATGTTCAACCCTTGCAGTTGTCTTAATAGAATATATGATTATTTCTAATCATAAGGAAAAGCTGCAGCTTTTGTTTATTGCGTTATACTTTTACATAATCAGCCTATAATGTTCCCACTGCTGGGACACAGGCCTCCTCTTGGTGAGAGGGAGTGCGCCGTAATCTCCCACGCGGGCCCAGTGCGGGTTGGTAGATGTCACAAGTTTCCGAATTTTTGGTTCTAGGGCATCTCGGTTTTCTCACGATGTTTTCTTTCACCGTTTTGAGCAGTATTTTTTAATAAAGAGCAGTGGTGATGAAATAATTTATACAAAGTAAAGCGCCTGGCTGGGTTTCAAACCTACGACCACTCGTAAGTCACGGCCCTTGCCTCTGGGCCACCACTGCTCTGTTATATTTTCACTTAACTCTAATTAACTGATTTCTGGAGTCTATTGTTCATTATAAATCGTTTCTTGTGTTTTCGATTAAACTCTTTGTCACACAACCTTTGGTTTATTGAAGAAAATCGTTTAGCAGTCTTCCTTTTCAATGGCGAACTAGTCCTCAGCCAGGTGTGGAAAAACCTCGGGACCCTGGCAACAGGCAACTGAAAGAACACGGGTGGGTTTTAGTTAGTAAGAGTCTGACACGCCCTTCCGCTCCGCCCAGAGCGGGAGAAGCCATATGATGATTTCAAACCCAAAAAAAAAAAAAAACGTGTGAAAAACCTATGTATATCAGAGTAGGATCTTTTATTTCCCTCGGAGAAATCTTACCTAAATAAGAGAACAAGAATTGGAAAGAACAAGTGCTTTTACCAGACAAGAAAACTGTAATGTGTATGAACGTTTTTGTAAGTGTGTTATGCCTATAATGAGAAGCCTCATGATTGACACCCTTAATCAAATGCCGGGAAATAATTTCCCACTTGGCCCGGATGAACAAAATCTTTTTTTTATATTTTTATTACAACACCTAGCAATGGCAACCATAGAAACAAATAATCTAGGAAATATGTTTTTACTGATAAATAGTAACATTACTCTAGAAGTTGACACATGACGTCGTATGTCAAAGTCAAACGCACCAGTTGTGATTTTTTTCAATCAAAGATTGTTAAAAAAAATATCTGGTAAATGAGTACACGTAACATTATAGAAAACTAGACTTATTTCCTGAACGTTTAGCTGGAGTAGAACCTAGAAAACAATAAGGTTTCTTGGAGAATTTTCATCTTGAACAAGTGGGAAATTATTTACCGCTGTTTGTTCCTGTCTTCAAAAATTTAAATATCTACTTATATAAAAGTACGCAAAGAAAAAGACGACAAAATTAAACACAACAAAATGACAAAATAAAGACGCAATTTGACTTGACGTAGAAAAAGGAACTAATTTTTTTTCAAGAATGGCTTCTAATCCTTTCATGCCAATCCCTTTTCAATCATATTAAGAGAAATTTAATGAAAAAAAAATTACCTTCATTTTGCATTTAATTGATTTTGTAATTAAACTATTGTAAGCCTTACATTATTGTTTAATTTTAGAATTGCATGTTACCTTTATTTTATTTTATGCTCATAAAATGTAAAGCAAAGTAGGGTTAGGAACTAGTATAAAATAGTAGTAAAATTCCTGTGAAAATCGGTATCTACACTGAATAATGGGAAATAATTTCCCACATGATGATATTTTGCAATGCCGTTATGAACAAAGGGAAATTATTTCCCATCGCAAACCCCCCTTTCACCCCACTTTTCTAATTTTTTATCATAAAATTTGCAATCTACGCACAAAACTCACCTAAGAACCGATCTCAGATTTTATTTATCTCATAAAAAGTTTTCCATTTGATTAAGGGTTAATTATTAAGTGCAGTACATGTCATAAATATTGTAACGCCGCCTGCAAAGATTCGTTCCGTTTAAATGTTTGGATATGTAGTCAACATGTTCGTTACGGTATATTAGCTAAATACCAATTGCTCGGGGTGGAAGTGTTCAGTAAAGCTGTTGCAACATTCTTTCTGGGAGATAAATGCCAAGTTTATCATGTCAATTAATTAAACACTTCAACATCACTCAATACATGTACTTTTCTTGTATTGACGAATATTGGCCGAAGCTCACTAGCTAAATGCACCCTCGAGTATTATTATTTGCAGATGATCATGGCTATTGAAGGAACCCATTCACTTTCCCTTTCCATTGAAGAAAACTGCTGCTCAAATAAAAAGCTGAAACTTAGGTTCTTCAAATCTCGATCATCGTTACCAGAGTTCTTGTCGGTGTTTGGAAAGGTTGAAGTAATTAATTTTTAATTAGATACACTTAGCAGATTCTTGGGATCGGAGTGTAGTGATCGACTCTCGCGCCAACCCGACTGCACGCAGGTGCAACTGTTATTCCATTAAAATTTAATACAGATGTCGCGTGCGCCGCCTTTTTACTTCACGACGCTCCATTATAATTAAAGAATATTATTTTGTCGTAAAACTGTGGCAGCGCGCGTTTGCTCGCGACCGCCACGCGCCGTAAACGCTATTGAAAAGAACGGGACTTTCGGGATGTTATGATATTATTTATTTATAGAAGGCTTAATAAGATATGGAACCGGTTACAGGAGCTCTGAAGACAATGTAGGATAAGTGGATGCTTGGACTGAGTGTATGAGTGACGGGTATTGTACTTAAACGGAAAGGTTTCTTGGGGCTCGCTGTTTTTAATTTTTTTGCTGATTTATTTTATAGATTATGTAATTACAAGAGTTTCGTGATATTTTGAAGCAGACGAAGGATTAAGGATTCATTAAGTCCTTTGATTTTAATTTAAGATTATTCCTAAAAATTAGCAACATAAGTATGTCCCAAAGGATATTTAATAGCAGTGTAATTAACGGATACGTGACTGAAAATAAAATATACCTGCGGATGTAAAATAAATAAATTTGAAATAATTAATTGCGATCCGTAAAAACGATATGTTTATGGAATTTGGATCAAGCAGCGAATTTAACTTTTTGTAAATCGGCTCGAAGTTCTTCAAAAGCGGCGATGCTCGTATAAAATGTTTTGGCTCATTGCATTCATATTTTTGTATTGGAATCGTAAAAGAGTGAACCAAATTAAACCATTAAAGACTTTAAGGGCAATTTTTGCTCAAATTATACGTTAGTGAAAATAAATATAAAAATTCTTAATATTTTTTAGTCACAGTGTTTTGATACCACATTCTTGCTTCGGTAATTTGCGATATTTGTGCATAACTGAAGACGCGCTTATTGACGTTTTATTTAAAGATACACTAACGTATAATGGAGAGAGATGCAGACGTGTCTTGTTGCGTGAGCGGATAGTTCACCGCGTCTGTCATTGATTTAAATGTGGAACACTTGGGCAGCGATTTCCCGCGCTGCGCGGGCGCCGCGGGCGCGCCCCGCCCTCCATTGTACCCCACAATGCGTCGTACCTCACGCTAACGAGCGCTCGCAGCAAACCAGACACATTTGTAAAAACCGCAATAAGCGTTCCATTTCGGCATATTGTTTTGACATATAATAAATATTTGCAAGATTACACCGCGCAAAGATTGCGGTTGTGATTTTAAAATCGATCGGTTTCGTTTTGTCCGGGCGGGTATTGTTTCTCGAGCGTCCGGCGTCCGTCCGTCCGGTCGGTAGACGGTACGTGGGAGCTGGGAGCGCTACGGTGGACTGTATTACACACGGTTGCGTTCGGCAGCTACGCGCCACACGCCTTTGAACTCTAGATCTTATCTCTCGCCTTTTGTTCTACAACCTGTAGAAGGAAGTCTTGTGTATCAGATAATGTTACGAACTTTCAGGTTTATCTAAAAGCTTGTTACTTCAACTTGATTCTAACCAGGTGTTTGGTTAGTCAGAATTATTGTTTACACAAGTAAGTTCTATTATGGCCTAAATGCATTCAGCGAAGACATTTTTAGGTATTGATGTAGGGTAATACAATCAAATATTTGATATAAAATAACTATTCAAGCTGCCATAATACTGAAAACTTCATCGTAACGAAAATCACTGAAAATTGAGCAATTACCACGTACGCATCAGTACCTACGCAATAATGGATAATTATCTCTAATCGACTCATACAGTTCCGCAACAATATAAGCAGCAGAAACACCATATTTCTCATCTAATTTAAGTTCAAAACAACAATAATACGCGTGTTAGAAATACATGGGCGTAAATTAAAGCAAATCAGTGCCCGCATACCGCCGCCCGCGCCGGCAGCGAACGACCGTACGTACCGGAGCTTCAGTGTTGCACGTCGAGAAAATTGCAGGGTGCACCCCAGTTAGCGCCTCGTAGGTGTCAAGATTGCCATAATTTGCGTCCTGGTGTTGCCCGCAGCGCCTGTCGTCACGTGTTGCCATCTAAATACTTTTATTACTGGGAAAAAGCAGAGATTTGCATTACAATAAAACGTTACGCCCCTAAATCGTACCGGCGAAGGAATAACATCCGACCAGTATGAAATTATTGCTTTATTTATCGCTTACTCAAAGGCAAAAAGAGAAATTAGAGGCGAGAAAGGTAATGAGGTTTTAATTACATCATGATTCACAGTTAATTAATATCGAGGTTGGTGATAATAAAAACTCCATATTACTTCCAAAATATGATTTTTCAACATCTGCCTGCCAAGGTCAAACCATTAAAAACTAATAAACAAGATTACCTACAGTGTCTACTGGTATGCTCATCGTCAAATTCAGCTTGCTTATCCACCTTCCTGTTTGAAATTAAGACAATGAAACTGTATAATCTGAGATTTGAGCAAAGAGATCCTAGAATAAAGGGGCGCTTAACAAAATACTGAAGTTTCCATAAAAGCAAAAATGATATATGTTTCCATATGCCAAATGTGAGAATTATTAAATATTTGATTGATTTATCTATAGTCACAATACTCACAACTAAGAACAAGCATGCTACAGTAAATTATTCAACGATTAAGGATTCATTGAGAGAGACGGGGATTTCTGTTCGTACGGGGAAACAGATTAAATCTTATTCAATCACGAAACGTGCTTTGGAAGCGAATGTCTCCTGATTTTAAGCAGATTAAAGTCAACTCTGAGTCTTCTACAATGGAACCGCCTATTAAAACTCAAGTCCTCATTTATATAAAAAGTATTTTTTAACTTTAGAAGTGTGTGTTCGAGAATTGTGTCTTTTTGCCGCACCCGAAAACGAATAAGCATTAGCATTAATATATAGATAAGATTATTAAAATGATGACTTATGTTTTTGAGTTTCACATTCAATTGTATTCTGCGGATGAAAACGAAATATTCTGCTAACGAGCCCCCGTGGGTTTCATAAAAATATGTCACATGGGAACGGTTTCCAGAGGAGGTGAGTTTCTTCACACATTAATAAGCCGTTTTGACTTTGTGATCCCTCTAAGCACCGGCAATAAATTGTGGAAACATCAATATTGTATGACGAGATTAATGCCCATGTTCGGTGGACCATTAGGCCTGCATAATCCCATTGTGATTTTTTCATCAGCTTTGAATTCGAGCTCAGAGCCGCCAAATTGACGTCGACTCCTCAGAAGAAATGATTAAAGAGTGATGAATTTATTTATAATAAGTCTGGATCTTTTACATTTACACAAGGATCCTCGGATGGAACGTGTAACTTTCTTCTTCATAAACGTTTATTTGGGCACGTTGAATGTCGTCTATAACATTGTCTAAATAATATTTTAAATCACTTATCCCACTCATATTATCGGAGCAACGTACTTAAATATGTTTATTTTATTTTCCGACATCAATACTCGAGTCACTCGTATCAGCGGCTTTCATATTTCAATTCACATATCGGCGGTTGTCAAAACGTCCCGTTTAAGGCGGAGGTTGAGATGCGGCGTCGCGAGGTCCGAGGGCTCGGACCCAAGCCTGGGCCATCCTTCATATCGGTCCATTCACGAGGCGAGCGGGGCGTCCGACGACACTCGGATGACTTCGCTTAGATTTATGCTCCTGTAATATGGCGGCTTCTGTAAATGGACGAGTTCTCACCATACCGCCGAGTCAATCCTTTGAATTTATTAGTTTGCTTCCAGAGAACCAACTGACTTATGTAAGTTCCTTTACCGTACCGAGGTTATTGTTTGATTATTGATTTATGCATATTGGAAGCTGATTTTGGTACAAATACATTTGAGTCACTAATAAGCCAATCGACTATGATACTCTACCTTAGTAATAAGACCTATGTTTTGCAGATGGTGTACTCCTAAGACTCAATAGGCAAGGCTGTTGTCTACTAGTGTGATAAACTAAGGCAAGTCGATAAATTTTTATTGTCAAAAGAGCCTTCAGCTCACAAAATTAACTACTCCCGGATCCTGTATGATAATTAAAGTGTTATCAAAATAATGCAACATAAATTATTGTGTGTCGGTGCGTCGCGTCGTCGAGCCACGTTTAATAGATTCCACACATACAGCATTGAGGAGAATAGCTGTCATAGCTCCTTTTATCACTCATGAGTTACGGCACACGTTACATTTTATTAAGTCATAATTTTGGGCGGAACGAAATGTGGGCTTTCGTAATTTTATTTGAAATCCTAACATATTTTAATTACGTATTCGATGTTATTAACGTAAATGCACATAATAATTGAATTCTTTAATTTACATAATTATTTATTTAGCCTACAGTTTATCAAAATGACATCAGTAACGGTATTATTTATCTACTTACGACACGTCTGCGTACTATCGATACATTAGAGTCTATCTAGGGAATACATCTAGAGACTTTCTTTTTTGCAGTCTCCTATTAAGTGTTTATCACTGTCTTTGTATCGTATTAACTGGGATATTTAAAATAACATATAAATAAAACGCTGGCGAGTTAGGTATTTCACAATAGTATTTATCATAAATTGAGACTAGTGGACGAAGAATCCAACTTTACTGCACACGTCAGTGATAAATGTTGTTTCTTGTAGACAAATAGCTGCTACATGTTAACAAATAGCTGCGAACCGCTGCGAGTGCCCCAAGGTTGCAACTTGGACCATTTCTCCTATATGGCAAAAATATAAACAACTTGCCTGATGTAATGAATATTAATAGAAGCTCCTGAAGATGTTCCACAAAAAGTACACATCGTTAGTTTACTTAAATAAATGTCACTCATGCGCATAATCTTCATAAAGAACAAAATAGCCATTGGTATTATTTATGACATTGATAACGAAATCTGAAATGACTCAATTTAAGGACCCAATAAAATTAAACGATGAATAAAAATGTCGTAATCTCATTGTTGCACATTAACATAACTGGGTCAGGAATTCAGAATAAGAACCGTGATATATGTCATAAAACAAAAAGAGTAGAAACAGGTGCAGACAGTTAAGGAGATTTTAAAGCGGTAGGTGCTATTGTGAGTACTGGAAAAACAATAATGCGTGGTTGAATGGTAAATAATGGCGAGCGAGTGAATGACACGCGTGTATGTAGCCCGTGCGATATGCCGAAGACTGACACGTGGGGCCGGCGGCGTGACGTTCTCTTGAAGGTTTATTTAATCAAGGAGCGGTACCACCACCAGCCCGGGGCCTGGTGTGCAATACTCTCCTGCCGTCTCAATCTCGATTGCCCCCGTACAATTGCATTGTCCTCGGGTGATAGAGAATTTAATGAAATTTCTTCACGGCCTTCATCGGATTATAACATTGGCTGTGGCGTACGGATCAGTAGTTGTTTTACTGTTTGCACTTGCAGTCATTCGGAAAAGATTGGATTTAATATTGCTTTCAAATACGTGAGAGTAATATTCTGCACTGAACAATAATAATATCTTGACTGTGTTACTCAAGATTAGACTTTGAAGCTAAAGTTCGTTGGAAATGTTTACTATTATAACGAACATTGAATATAAGCTGTAGAATTGTGGATTTGCATCTGACGAAAATATGAATACTTTTCCTTTAGTGCCCAAGCAGCCTAAAATTCAAACGGTTCTGAATGGTTCCATTACCAATATCTCAAACCGCAGACACATTTAATCTCCTGAATCAGATATTCAAAAGCTCAGATTATGATTCTGTATTAGTCGCAGACTCGCAACTCCTAAGCAATATTAAGCGACTTTGAGGGCTTTTAGTAGTTTAGCTCGGAGGGTAGTATAAAATTTGTATAACAAATGAGGGGCGTGTCCGGGATCCGTCACAGTGGCGGTGGACGCCGCGTGGGGCGCTAGATGGGTGGCCTTTCAGCGCAACTTATATTGTGGTAAAGATCCAAGCCAAATGTTTATTATATTATGTTGTTGTTGAATGTGAACTATGTAAAGATATGCCACAATATGAAGGTAATCTTTCTCTGAGTAGGTACCTACTCTAACTATGTCTGAAATAAGCTCATAGTGAAACTTTGTAATAAGTTTGAATTCAGCGCCAGACGGGAATTTGAATCTCACATTGTTTACATACTTCTTAGGCGATTTCATCACCTGCTAACACGTGGTTTCAAATTTAATTTTTAGCGGATTTCGATAAATCAAAGCCGTGTTAATGATATTAATAATAAACGCAATGATAGCGGCATAAAGACTATTAATAAATTAACATAAAAGTAATATTTATAATTTTCGCCGATCTCTTGTTGTGATTACTTCGAAAATGTAAAAGAAGCAACTGAAAAAGCACGCGAGATATTTATCTAATTTTAAATCTGTCATCAGTTTTTATTTTATTATATTTTTATCTTTTAACATTTTGACTGCGGAATCACTTAAAGTCTCTGGTAAATATTAAGTGGTTATACACTTTATGGCAGTAGAGACACTTGTGCCTTTACTTCGTTTTGCTGATGGCATATCTAGATGAAACTTTACTTAATGCAATGCAATTATGAATATGCAAGTTCAAACGTTTGTCTGATATTTTTAATGCACAGTCAGATAAACACAGTAGATGAGGATATTAAAAGGTGGTGTTAATTTCTTGTTGAAATTTTTTTGTACTTGTGTGAAGGCCTTTTTTAGGGATCCTTGTTCCCAGGCGCGAGTTATAAACTTTGCCGGTGTTGCGTGGAGCTATTGTTACAGGCAGTTGTTTGTTAAAGCCTCGGTTTTGCTAATAACATACATTTGCTAAGCAGGCCTCCGAAGCGGCGTGGAGCCGAGAATCCAGCCACCTCCGCCGACACAACGTGATATTAAGCTATTATTTATCTTGGCAACTTGTTTTTGGCAAAACAAATAAACACCGGATTAAACGATAGTAACAATGATGAATAAGTTTTGATACTTTGGTCAGAAAGTTTTATTTAAACAAAGCAGCACAGATTTGGCCCTCTAAACCCTTGGATGTTGATCTATACTTTAGACGTTTACAATTATATAGTACCAAGTGCTAAAAATAATAGTGTAGTGAACCACTGAACCTAATAGAGGGTTGTGTCTGTAATTCAATTTAAGCTTAAGATTTATAACTTCATTATTAATTATTACAAAGATATTATAATTTCATGAATTCACAATATCCAATACGTTTCAATATCCAATACCTTTCAAACATTAAAATTCAAGTCACTTCTTGTGTCTCAGGTAAAAGTATCAAAATTGTTAACTATTTTCATATCAGAAGAAATCAACTAAATTCATAATCGAGATATGCAAATATCTGTTTGTTTATCGAAGTAAAAGAGTATTAATTTAATATCGGATATCGGAGAGATGATCGCACCCGAAATGGATACATCATTTGCTATTCAAATAGCCTAAAGCTAACCGCTGGTGGATAAAAACCCTGTATTTTAGTTAAACAAATGAGTTGTTTTATCCTTTATTCTTTTCTTTGAAGCCGGTTTGTATTCGGGTACACAGATTCGAAGTTTCAAACCAAGGTTTTTCCATTTTATTTTGTTACTTCGATAAGAAAAAAATAGTTTACAGGAATTATTCAGTGACTTATTACTACATTCTTATTTACAGTTTCATAGATTCAGATTATTACTTTTGGTCCAAATAACAGAGCTTATTCTTTATCATCATATATATGTTGCGTATGTGTTATCTGAGTGTTTTATTAATCCTTTTAATATCATGCCGATACAGATACATATATCAGTAGATTATCTCCTAGCCCTATTTGATTGACTTGTGCTATTTGATGGAAATGTATTAGTAGGTGACCAAGACAAGTGACTAGCAAGCTGACACGGCTCGTGCATACACATCCCATTCATTCAATACAAGTGTCATTCAATCACTTTCAGTTCGCAGCTCTGATTCATCATAGTCACTTTGAGCGTTGATCTTCAATTATTTTGAGTGAAACTATGAGAAAGTAAATGATATTTTAAAATACCTAGGGACCCGCTCCTTCTTCGTACGGTTTTTACGACTTGTCAAAACATCGACATTTCTTAATTAACGTATTATACGCAGCCTTGCAGCTATGCAGCCTTCCGTAATAAATTCTTTAAACGATGGTGAAATCCTCATCAAAATCTGTTGCGCGGTTTAGAAGAACAACGCGGTGATACAGAGAAATACGAAAAGTGACTTTAATTTATAATTTATGTATAGATACTGGAACTAGGTGACTTATTTTAATAGATTATTGAGCAAACACCTAGCAAGAAGGCTCATAATTGAAAGGTACCAAAAGAAATCGGAACGATAAGCTTGTTAAACTTAATGTAAAGGCTGAAACTAACAGAATATTTCAATAAATGCCCTCAATTTGGTGAAGTCCTAAATAAAGCTGTAAATTCTTAAATGGTGATAATAACAATGAACTGATGAACCGGTGGTTAAGATTTCATTTCAACTTAAAAGTGGTAACAAAACTAATCAATTCGGGAATCATGCAATCATCAAAGCAATTAAAGTAAATGATATCCTTTAGAGATAATTACATACATTACTTTCACTTACGCATACCGTGAGTAAATGGATGTTCATGCGATAGAGATACCCGTTTTATTTTGTTAACCTAAACGGGAATACATGTTTGAATACAAAGGTAATTAGTTCAGATTGTATCCCAGACAATTGCATCCAGGAGCATTTTAATTAAGATCTGAACAAATACTGCCTTGATTTATGTCTGAGGTACCGTAATTGGTGGTTTTAAACCGAGGGTAGTAAAAGCAACGAATATTAATATTATTTGTATTTACGCTACAAAAAGTTGAAAAAATCAGAGGAGCACTTTCTGGTCTCACTAATTAGTTTCTGGTTTTCGACTGTTTATTTTATTTTGAAATTTAAAATGAAGGCTTCGATCAATATGTTGGAATTGTAAGAATTTTGTTCCTTGGAAGAGGTTGTTGTTTATTCAGTATTCATGCTTAAGTCAAGAATTAAAATTCATTAGTCGATAGCTGAAACTACAAATGAGTCTTTAGTTCGTTGTTAACTTTGTTATATAAATTCCATCTGAGCGTTTTTCCTTGCTCCCGTCTAAAACATACTCTTTGACTTTACAAGTTTAATGAACGAAGCATTAGTAGATACTGTTCGCGTTGATATCTTTTCTTGTTCTGTTTGTTCCTCCGCAAGTTTACCCCGTCATTTCGTCGAACGCTGTTGTTCAAAATATTTATCACGAAAACCAATAAGATATGATTGGTGGATACAAGAGATTAACAAGATTGTTGGTATCGGTATCGAGTGCATATTTAATTGATGGGAAAACAACGGGAGAGTGTGAATTTTGACAACTTAATAAAGGATTGTTTGGTTAAACCAATAAAGTTGTTATTGAGTTTTAACGTAACGAAGGAGAAACATCCTATTAATGAAATTGGATTGGTTATCAAAGAATGCAATTTCTTTGATAACCAATCCAATTTCATTAAAGTAAAAATAACAAGATTTTGATAATGCAACCATATTTTTTGATAATAAAAGTACAAAGTAAGTCGTTTAACAAATCCCAGCTCTAGAATTTTAATAAAACCTGATATGTAACACACTATGGAATTATTAAAAACGTAATCTTCAAACTTAAATTGATATATATTCCCGGTTGAGATCCTTTATAACACGGTCCCAGTGTTATTTTAATGGAGTATTAAATGTCTCCTAAGAGCATTTAACGTCTTTATGAAGAGCTGGTAAAAAATGCAGAGAGCATAAAGTGTCATATGTCGGGTGAGGTGGGGTCGGGCATCTATGCATTGTTATGTTTCGTACTGTTCTTATTAATTAAACTTACTGACATTATCAAGTATTAAAGTACTTCTAAAACATTTTGTTTTAGCAAAACTGGTTGTAGTGACTAAGAATCTTTCAGGGGTGATAAAATCTGTTAATTGATCTAATTCAGTCAACGTTTTTCCACGCCTTATCTATCAATCTTCTTCTCTTCTTCTTTTTGTGTGGTTAGTAGTATCAGAGTTTTAAAGGGCCCCTGACTTGGCTTCACATGCAGTCGACAAATATCTCTCGCCTTATCAATGAAAACACGGATACGATGAAAAATTTTTGTTCTCTACAAAGACTGGGAACATATTTACTTTTTTTTGTACTTTTGAAGATTCTTACTCTTTATTTCGGAGAACGAAATGTGTTGGTTATTGCGAATTCAATCACGTCTGTAAGTTTTCCTGGCCATTAAAGAAACCGTTTGCATTACACAGTCATACTTACACAACGTTAATGAAATCTTTCATTCAGTTGACGTGACAGTATTTTTTACTGGTATTGATGTAATACAAGAATGGGCAGATTTTTTTAAGAGTCTGAGAAATGTTTCCGTTCACGTGCATTATGCTTAATTTACTTTGAGTATGAGTAATTTATTACTAATGCTAAGTATTGCTTTGGGTTTTCATAATTAATAAGGTTTACCTGTACATAATTGAAGCCTGTAAGTAGTTCCAGAATTTATTTGAATACCTGTACTTGACGGCGTAAGTGGGGTTTTCATTACTATAATTACATTTGTTAGTCTCAGCTAATTACAATACGTAAATTTTATCGTAGGTACTCTTGTTAGTGAGGTAATTAAAATTATAATATATAATACTGAAACCGTTTGTTTGAAAACGCAACGGAATAATAACCGTTGGCCTCAGAATATTCCGGGTATATTTTACGTTAATTTTCGACTCCCACGTTTTTTCTCACACTAAACTTCGGACTAAAAAATCATAACAAATTAGTCATAAATTTTCACGGTGCATCATTGATTATACTCTCCTACTGTAACAGTAGACACGCTGACATTAACGATAGCGATTTTTAATGCTTCATTTTAGAGAAGGAACCTCTTCGGTTGTTTGGGGACCACCCCGAGGTTGGTCTTGAATACGTAATGATAAGTTCATATGATTTGAATTAATAACGCGTTACGATCAATTAGGTAATGAGCATCGGTATCTTTAGGCGATGACATACGTGTGTTTTCATTAGTTTGAATTATTTCTCAGCACTGGTGGTCCGTAAGTGATGGTTGTTATTTTTCTTATTTATCTCCTGATTACGTTTTATTGGTGTCTTGTTTGTTAATACATGCATTTAATTTGTTGCGCGCGCATTTAATTTGATTACGGTTAATTACCCATTTGGTTTACGATCGACTTTGTCTGTGACCTCCGAGGTAGTGACATTAAAGAAAGAGATAACAACACTGAAAGGAAGTACATACAATTGGAAATATTTCGTTTTTGTTTTTAATTACTGCACAGTGATTTAAATCTTCATTCTGTCAATGGTATTGCAGGATACATGTAATTATTGTAATAATCGTAAAGAATTTTAGTGCGTAGGCGGGTCCGGCGCAGGTTACAGTGGCCTAGCAATTTCAGTCGTGCAAGGCGTTGCTCGGTAATAACTCGCGAACATTTCGTGTCATTCCATCATTGGCAGAGAAAAATATCGCCATGCTCGGCTACTTACAGCCCCGTGAACCTTCGGGGATTGTAGATGCCCTATAAAAGTCAACATCCACGGTCTGCAACGAGATAATGTGAACAAACATAATTGGCATCTAAAAATAAAGAGCCGACTTGTTGATTGCTTCAAGTTTGCCATAAACGTAAAATAAGTACGAATTCTTTTATAGACAATAAAATTCATAGTTTAATTCTTATTTAATAGTTTTATTGAATAAATAAATTATTTGATTGAATATTGTTTTGACTGGAGTAAAACAAAAGGGACTTGAAAACATCTTAGGGACGTAAAACCGTTAAAGTTGGGCAGGGCGGGAGGATTGGTGTAATATTTCAACGTTGCCACTCCAACAAAACAAATGAATACTTTTAGTGAAATAACCTCACTTAAACGACCCTCTTAATAGCTCTAAACGCCGTGATGCCGCGGTTTGCCTCTAATGACAGTCCTTAAACAATGAGTTATGTTAAGAGTTTTAATATTCCATTAAAATAATAATTAAGCTGTTGCTACAAAGCAGCTCTAACTAGTTCTAAGCTTGAGAATAAGTATGTATTTACGGTTATAGTTTCTTAATTGAATTTAAATTTGCGCCTCTCTGCGGGACGCGCCGCGGATCGTGGGGATCAGATAATGACTGTTTATATCATTTAATATCACATTAAAAACTTTCTAATTCAATTTTCGGAACACACAGCGAGAATTCCGAAAAGGTTTGAGAAAAAAATATGCTAAAGGAGATTTAGGATGGTCCACGTGTGGGTTTACTGTAAACATGTGTATACAATGGCTGAAGAGGCCACTAAAAAGCTAATATGTCAATGGGGCACGCAGTGTTGCACAACAATGCGCTATTCTGTGCGCACTGTCATGCGTATAACTTTATTAAAGACATGCCCCCGTGGAGGATCGATAGGTATGTCACTATTGACGTCTTAATGTGGGTTCGGATTTGCGGTTTCTGGCGTAATGCAGGCCATTATGTTGTAAAAAAAACTTTGTTCGTTTAGAGGTTAACAATACGTATACGAAACTGATACTAACGTATTTAATACAAACACTTATTTGGTACATAATATGACTACCCTACATATGAATTGCGATAAAAATGTTTGTCATCGTATTTCGCAATACATAACCGACATAGAGAAGGTAACATCCGCTGCTGATGCACATCCGGAAAGGTGCCATCTCAAATAAAAGCTCAGACATAATTCGTCATATTATTCATATAAAAATCAGTGCAAGATCGGCAGATGCGAAAGGATTGCACACATGTTGGCAAGGTGCGCCTGCGCCTACTATATGGCTTGTGCCAAACACTTCTCCTGGCAAACAATCGTCTATAATATTAGCTCCGGCATCTGTTTATGTAGGTGAGCATTTCTCTATTTGACCCTTTCGAATCATCTTGAAAGTTATGAATGTCAGTATTATAATTGGCGTTTATAGTTCTCTGTTGGTAATTTCATGACTGGGTCGCGTTTGAATTATTCAAGTTTAAGTTCAATATAATTAGATATAAAAAATAGACACAAGAATTCAAAGCAAAGCAGATTCAAGTAAAGGATGGATGCATACGAGAGGTAATCGAAGTTTTATAAACGGAAATGTTCGTATTTTGAAAAATAAAGACTTTTTGATAATCTGTACGTTGCTAGATTCCAATATAATGTGCTAATAAATATCACCGATTCATATTTATTGAAGTCATGTTATCGAGTTGGCTGCCGTTTACAAAAAAGAATTACAAGCTGGACAGAACAAATTGAGAATAATCCTCGCCTCTTTATACAGTAATTGGAGATATATTAAACAGGAGATTTAAATGTAATAAAAATTGTGAATGTGTAGGTATAAAGCTGAAGGACTTGTAGTTATTTTTGCCACAGTCTTAGCAAGAAATCGGATTCTGTGGAGGTCCTCGACGCGTGGCGCGGTGCCTTTTAAAGCAAGCCTCGGTTCCAGTTTAGTAATTAAAGTTACAACTTTATCGATCAAAGACTTTCCAATACACGAGGGACCACCGGGCCGCGTATCTGCATCGACTGGAACCAACGGTATATAAATATTAGCTAGGCTCTGCCACGTAATGGAACTGTCAGCCGATCGCTCCTTGTCTACCAATAATCCTTCCAATGAGTTTATTACTAGTGTACTGCCCACATAGTTGGTGCCCACTTTCGTTGGCACACGATGGACGAATAAGGATAACAGTCCATTAATTTTGCAAGTTAAACAAGACTTTACTTTTTGTGCGTCGATGGGACAGGCGCTTGCACACGTTTTCTAGGCTTTATCTCCTTGTATATACGCGGTGATAAACAAGTAGATGAGTTTATCAACTGCCTCCTCGGACACGATGTTCTCTTCGCTATTTAGGGACGCTCAATCAAAATGTATTTCCATTGCAATTTTCACAATGGGGTCCTTTCAGTTCATTGTTGGTTTCGTTTTAAAATCTCAAAGTATGAATGATACAAAGACTGTAATTATCGGTTATGGTTCCGTTTGCTCTTTCGTAGCTCATTGTGTTCAGTAGATGTCTCTATTTTGCGATTTTCTAAGGTGTGGGCTGGCTAAATGTTATTTGACGATAGTATTGTGAGCACGCCCGCAGTGCCATTGTGTCCGCACTTTGTGCTTAGATGTATCACTCCCACAATTTTATTATATTTTGCGAATTCACTTGCAGGAAGGAGAATTTGAAATAAGATGATTGATGGTCTTAATATTCGTTCTGGGATTTGATTGTTCATATGTGAGAAGTTATATGACTCTGGGGAAAAAGTCTATATAAATGATATAATTCGCCGTCCTTGTTACAGATGTGAAACATAAAAAAAATCTTTCAAAATTTTCATCAACGACTTCAAAAACTTCATTGAGGTCACGTTCACGAATTTTTCTAGGTACTTAGCTTATACTTTTAACTGACGTGTATTTTTTATTTACTCCCAGCAACATCAAGTGTAAATATTATAGGAAACAAAAAATGTTCAACCCACCGTATAACCCCTTAATAAAACAATTTACATATGACTGCAAATTGTTATATTGCCCATCGAATGTAGCGTGACAAAAACAAAACAAACTACAGGTAAAAAGTTGAACCATGGGCTAAAATGTAATTCGAATATTTTCTTGGAGGCGACACCGAGTCTATTAAAATCGCTTTAGCGCCTTCTTCAATGGATGATTGAAAGCTTCTAAACAATTCATTCTTCTCAATGTCTCAATGGCCTGGCCCACATTCCTTGTGTAATCTTTTTAAAGGACAATGGATGTGACAAAGGCGAGCCCTTTACTATTGAAAAGCGTGTAAAATACTGCCGCTCCGTTCTAAATTAAGGTAACGTTTTTCAGTTATTCACTGAAGGTAATGCCGCCCAGTGTGCAGGTTCTAAAGTCCTCACAGCTTCAAGTGTTAATGAAAAAGTATCATGTTTGATATTCAACCTTACTTCATAAGCCATAGGGATACGTTTTCACCTTTTGGAAGTGGTTCGCGAAGTTTTGTTGTAGGTATCCCTATTGGCTACGGTCTCATTGTTGTTACTCTAAATACAAAGCAACTCGTCTCTTGAATTTTTATTTTACCGACCGTAATAAATTTCAAATCTTGTACTGCAGACCGCATGGGTTTCCACTTGTGCCCTTAACATGAATTTAATGAAAGTTTTATTGTTTACGTAACAGTGAAAATAACAGCTGATCCACAGGCGCCATGGCTCTTTGTTGTTACTTTGAAATATTAAAATTCTCTTCTCAACTATTTCTTGCCTATGTTTTACATTGTTGGGTAGCATTAATATTAGTTAACTTAAGGATAACACGGAGATAAGTTCTAACTACTTATTTTATGAGCTCATGTAGCTACTGGACATGCGTACTTTTGTCGTTTATGACTCATAACACAGATTACCCCATATTCCTTTTTTAATCCGTTTTTTGCTAAAAATATTCTCGTAATCTTGTGTAAATAATTATTCGGCTATAAAGAGAGGGATATAAACGTATAATCATTGAATTTGTATCTTAAATAGATAAGAGTGTAATATTTTTAAGTGCAGGGAATATTACTGGATAAGTTCTTGAAATATAACATCAATAAAGTTACTATATTCACAATTATTAACATGATCAAATTATAATCCAAAATCGAATCAAACTGAATCAAATCTATCACGGTCAACATGTTTAAATTCAATGGCACGTGTACAGGTCCAATGCAGTACACCTTTGAACGAATATTCCAGGTACGATCCCAAAAAAATGATTTAAAGTAGGGGAGTGAGGGGTCCCATCCATTTTTTTGGACAAGGTGGGCCCATATAACGCTGTGCGGCTGCCCGTAGCGCTCATTCACTAGACCGTTGTCGACTACATCGAAGCTCCCAAAAGTTCTCTATCATTTTTACCTGCCGCGTGCGCATCTAACCGTCCTTGCAATCATTCATCAAAATGCTTCAAGGAATTCAACACAAACCCTCCGAGTATCACGTTGCTTACGTCAAAAGTGACGCTCCGAGAATGGTGGCCATTGCACCAGCTCCTGAAAGAAAATACTTGACCCTGGACATGCAGACTGATAAGAAGAAGTATAATTACAAGAACAACGCATACACCGGTCCTCAAGCGGCTTCAATCGCGAGAAGGAATGCCCGGGAAAGGAATCGTGTGAAACAAGTGAACGACGGATTCAATGCTCTGAGGAAGAGATTGCCTGCCGCTGTTATTGCTGCGTTGTCTGGAGGTGCGCGTCGTGGATCCGGAAAGAAACTCAGTAAAGTGGACACTCTCAAAATGGTTGTGGAATACATCAGGTATTTGCAAAACATGATTGATGAAAGCGATGCAGCTCATGGTGTGACAAGAACCATGCAAACTGTGCCGTCACAAGCGCCATACGAAATTGACGAAGGCATTTTCGATGGAAGTTCTCCGTATTCAGACTCAGTGCCTTCGCCAGCTGGTTCCGAGTGTTCTTCAGGAGTGTCGTCTGCGTACTCAGGTGGTTACATCCCGAATAACTACCAGACCCAAGAACAAGTGAGTCCTATGGATGAAGACGACTTACTTGACGCTATAACCTGGTGGCAGCACAAGTAAAATAACAGCAAGTGTAGTTATGTACGTGATGTCTAGTCTTCTGAGTTAAGGAACTCTTGAGTAATTTATTGTCTTAATATTAGAAAAATGATAAGTTGTATGTAAATAGTCAACAAGTTATTTTAAAAGTTTACGTTATTGTTACGGCTGTGATTGTACATTCTGTATAAAAAATATTTGAGTAGCTTTACTCACCATGTAAATATGTATAAAAGAACGATAATATAAATGAAAATATACAATTGAATACAAATATACTTTGTGGTTTTAATCCGATTTTTTTAACATACCCATTCATTTGAAGAAATGGGAAATCGCAAGTTAATCCCTCAGTAAGTTTTCGGTTCATATACAAGCTTTACCTTTATGAACCAGCGCTTTAACTGTTAGCGACATGACTAGGTACTATCCCGATATTTATAGTACGATAAACTTCCCATGATAAAATAGAAACGTTTGTAAAGGTCATAGCGTTGCAAACGAAGTAATTTAAAGGAAGCAGAGGAGCTTTGTAGAGAAAGCTCTTTTGAATTCGCTTTCACGATCCCTCGTAATTATTTTATTTATGATATAAAGTACCAATATGATGGGAAGAAATCAAACCAGTAAGATTAGGTGTGTTTAATTCTCTTTTCATTTTGGATATTAAATTATGACGTATTACAATACTATTTTAAAAGCAAAAGATGCCTATGGTTAGTTTATAACATCGTAGGCTGGCTCTTACGGTATCAAATGGCATTGGCAGATATATTATTATCATTCAAAGATTTAACCATTTTTAAAATCTCTAATATCAATAAAATAAATGTATGTAATTCAGTACGAGATTTCACGTTTCAAGGTGCTACAGAGCCTAAAAGCTGAACACAAATTCCGATAAAAGTGTGAAAATAAATAAATTACCTTTAAGTCCATTATCAAAAGAACGGTATACGAGATACGAAAGCTCGTAGAGATAGCCGTGCAGAATTATTTTATCTTCGTAGATTTAAAAAAGTACTGATACGGCCAGCGAGCTTGATTAAGCCATCGATGCGCAAACGCAGCTCCGGTACATTGTTATACAAGATTAATGGTGTTCACCAAGATAAGGAGGTGGGAGCTAAATGCATTTACATGTGCGAATAAAAAGACACTGATAAAGGACAAAGAAGCTCGCGACGAATAAAAATGGTACCATTTATTGTGACACACACGGCTGTGCTGAGTGCGGTGCTTGTTGTAGACCTAACAGTTAATTATTCGAACTTTTTTGTTAGTGCATTATCTGAGAAGAAAATTTTTTTTTGCATTAATAACTGTAGTTTTAACCGTTCTTATAATAATAACTAGCTGACGCCCGCGGCTTCGCCAGCGTGGATGTCGGTCATTATATACTAAAACCTTCTTCGAGAATCACTCTATCCATTAGTGAAAACAGCATGAAAATGGGTGCAGTCGTTTTTGAGTTTATCGCGAACAGACAGACAGACAGACGTGCCAGAGGATTTTGTTTTATAATATGTAGTGATAATAAACATTGATAGCCTAGTGGTGTGACCGCCGAACTTATGACTTGGCAGTCATAAGTCTCAAGTTCGAACCCAAGACACGCACCTCTGTCATTTCAGATCTATGTGCGTATTATATAATTATCACTTGCTTTAAAAACGATGAAAGAAAACATCGTGAGGAAACTGGCATGCCAGAGAGATATTTCTCAACGGCATGTGAAACCAAGTCAGAGGCTCTTGGGCGGCTTTAAAACTCTGACACTAGGGTAATCACTAACCACCCGAAAAGAAGAAGAATAATAGTAATTTGTTCAAACATAACTATAAATCAATTTTGGACGCTTTAAAATCTAATGAAATTCTCAAACAGTTTCCAACTTTAAACGGATAAGGCAAAGCTTCTAGAAAATTACGACGGTTTCAGTAAATAGTTCGTCCTAGCATATAAGGCCTTGCACGATATCTCATGTTGTCGTCCAACATAAATTAACATTAGGCTTAATAAAACTTTTAATAGCTCGCGTGTCGTGGCATCCGTGTGTAAAACAAACAGATTTATATGCAATCGCAGATTGTGGTTTACGATTATGGAAAATGCTGATAGAAGAGGAAGCTAACGAGTAATTAAACCTAATGCGAGTCAGTGCAGACGTTAACTCACGTAATTGCGATTAATATTTTTACGATCGGATCGAACACTGGCAGGCACGTGGGAAAGTGTTCGGGCGCTACAATGAACGCTGCGTGTTCCGTCTTTCAGAATAAAAGATTAGTGTTCTTTATTTAAAAACCTGAGGTTTACATTACGCTGCTTTTATTTGCTTCCGTTTTGTATAAAAAGGTTGCTACAATCTACAATAGAATCGAATGATTTCGCCAAATTCCGGAAACTATTAATTCTATCAGCGCTTTGTATCGATAATCTTATTATTCGGGGCACGTGAGCTTTGTTGTGTTCGTGATATTTGCGAATACTCGACGATAAGACACACTTATTTAGGGTACTTTTGTGTACTTTGGGCTGTTGCTCGTACTTATGTATCTTTGATTTAGAACAATAAAATAGCAAATACTTTAAAGTTTCCTTACAAAATGGATACAATGTTTTCCATAAAAGCTTTTAATTTTCTAATGATAAAATATTAGAGTATTAAACTTTTACTATTAAATAAAACCAAGCTAAATTATGTAGGTGATAACTTGATAAGCTAACATTAGCCTGCACTATACTGCCATCTAATATTAGATAACGATTACCATAAAACTTCTGATGAGATTGGGCTCACTTTAGCCGTGTCTTGTTTGGTTAAGAAACCCTTTCTTTAATTACCAATTCAATGATTTAGTTTCCTTCGAAATACTAGAAATAAAAAAAGTTTGTTTATACACTCTCTTAATACTTTATCTCGCTGGATCAGTTGACCAGTGTTTGGCATAGATAGTGTCTCTTTGTTGCTCTGTCTGTTAGCACTATTGTTCGTAATTCGCTCAACTTACGATACAAACGGTTCTAAACGATTGTTATTGTTAATTTTCTATAATCTCTTTCAAACCATTCAATAGGTGCGTTCATTTGTTATATTTTAATTAATCTCTCACTTTCACTGTTATTGTATTAATAATTAATGGTTGTCTAGAAATAAATCGTTGAAATTAATTTTAGAACAACGTCCTTTTCTTTAGAGAGATGATCTATGACCATCATAATTTCAATATTCTTGCAACACCGAAATGATGATGGTTGAAGTGAACTGTTCAAGCAACATTAAAAATTAAAATAATGATTGGCTTTTTCAGATAATTTCGTAATTTTATTACGTCTAAAAACTGTTTTGTGCGGCGGTACGGTAGGCAGAGACGTAATTGGTACAATGATACGGGACAAGTAAGGGCCATCACTTATGCAAATGGTTTATAGCCCGACTCAGTTCCGACGCGGGACCGCCGCATGATTTATTACAAATCGGTACATTATATACTTGAATACATTTACTATACATATGTTACTCTGATCTTAAACACCGAACTTAAGACTTTATTTATCGTTTTATGATTGATAATTATCACATTATTAGATTATTTATACACTGGATTGTGGAGATTAACGGTATTAAGAGTAATTTGTACTATATTGCTGTCAATAAGAGTGGTATTTATGGTAGCCAAAACAGATCAATCAATCAATCAATCTGCCTAGCCTTTTCCCAACTATGATGGGGTCGGCTTCCAGTCTAACCGGATGCAGCTGAATACCAGTATTATAATACCGGTAGCCAAAACAGATATTAACAAGTAAAAAAGTTTGAAGTTACACGTAAATCAAGCCAGATTGCAGTATTAATTAAGTAATTTGTAGAATAGAAAGCTAATCATCTATTATATATTTTGATGACTAATTTGATTTCTACCAATCTTCGTTTAATTTCATTCAACCTTTTACAAATGCCTACAACAGTTACCACATAAGTTACGTTCAGACAGAGAGAAGAAATAAGGCTAGCGGCGGACAGGTCCTCGTACATAAATAATCGTCGGATATCGGCTTCCTTCGGCTGCGCGGGCGCTGGGAACCGCGATGTGATCGACGCGGCCCGGGTCACGCTTAGGGTTACCATTTCGAAATTTTAAAAGTATTAACAATTAAAAAACCCCCGACAAAAACAAAGCATTTATAAAGTAAAAAAATAATATGTATTGGCCCTTTAAGTTTAATATAAAAGTTGTCGGTAATATTTTGATCCAAGCGTCGTCGCGTCGGGGGACGGCTCATGAATATAGAAAATTAACAGCAGCTATCCTTTCTACAATAGCATATATTCATTATTCCTAGTGTATGTTGGCGTTTTCATTAGCCGTCCCCGTTTTGAGTTTCCAATGAGTCCAAACACGATACCTCTGCTGTAATTTGGTGAGGGAGTTGGGTATCCTGCATCCAGGTGATGCTGCAGCATCAGTTCAAGGTTACTATATTCTTCTAATATCATTGAAGTAACAGAATTCTAAATTTCCAATCGATTAGCCCTGTGAAAGATGCTCACATCCATTCATCAACTAGAAAAGAGCTGATAATCTTCAAACGGCTGAACCGATTTTCTTGAATAATAGCTAAGAACACTCTCGATCAAGTCACCTTTCAAACAAAACAAAAAAAAACAAAATCGGTTCAGCGGTTTGGCAGCTACGATGGAACAGACGGACACACAAATACACAGATACACACGTTAAACTTATAACACCCCTCTTTTTCAGTCGGGGGTTAAAAAGGACAGTTGCCAAAAAAGTCCAGACATTTTACTTTACTTTTTTTCTTTTTTCAGTATTCATATTAGTATTTTAAATTCAGTATTCGTATTACTTTTATTATCTTTTTACACCCACGGTAACCTTACTTACTATACTGATACGCGCATAACACTGTTATGCTATCGGAATAGGGATGTTGTAATGACTGAAATAACTAAGGAAGTGCTAACTACTTTAGGAACTCTTATAAAAACTATCAGCAAGTCATGAAATATATCGGCTGAAAAAAACATCAGCGACAACTGGCAACATCACCAGTTCACTCAAGAAGAAAAAATAAAAAAACAGTAAAAAAAAAAGACTTGTCGTCAGCAGCGTAACAATGTACAAAAAACAAAAATAAAAAATGTTTTATTTTTTATAGTATTTCATGTAACTTGCTTTGTAATTTATTATAAGCATTATTTTATATTTTTGCATATAAAATTCGAACGAATTGGAGAAAGTTCTTCCAGTGCATAAATAAACTTATTTATATTAAAATCAGTAGGTGTTGAAAAAAAAACAAATTATTTATTTCTTAAGAACAAAATAAAACATCTGTCGACCAGTAGCAGATTTAACAGAAGATAATTACAAGTTATAATTAGTTGTATTGCGTTGAAAGCGTGGCCACTTGACCGCAAAAGCAAAGTATCGTCTTACACGAAAATATAAATTGTGATATACGATAGTGCTAATTCCAAATTGTTGAATGCAAAAACAACCATTTTAACATTGTTGAATGAAATGAAGTTATAATTATTATTTTTGTTCCTCACTATGGCATGCTTCCATACTAAAAAAAAAAATAATCTAAAAAACCTTTTGAATTTCTTCAACATTCGCAATCGGAAGATACACTTTTGTGATGTGCAATTTGAGAATGATTTCCGCATGAAATACGTCAAATAACCAACTCTCATATTGCTACGTTTTTTCTTCGTTTCCTCCGTCTTTTTAAACACTTCACTGCGGTTCGATTTGTATAAAATTGTCCGGGTTTCTCTAAGGGCACATTGTAACAAGCGTTTTTTTGTTGTAATTTCGTACTTCAAATTGCGCAACATCATTTACCACGTACTTTAGTGGCTTCAATATACAACAATTTAAATAAAAAATACCTTTTAAAGATACCGACGCAATTTTATTTCATTTTAATGGCCCTTAAGGTGGAAACATACCGAAAATGTATTTTATTAGATTTCGAAGCTCGGAATGTGTGAGTATCGGCTACTGGGGTGTCTAATAAATATCAGTAGATTCATATAACGTATTTTATAAACTAGTCATTTACAAGCGGTAACACTGGTAACATTCGTAAATATGTCGTTCTGCATGTGTTTATGTGAACATCAGCTAGTGATGTGACATATAATACCACCGATACAATCACTCGACTCGATATAAAGTTAAAACAGGAGCCAATTGACTGTTTAAAGTGTCATATAAGGCAGGTGTTGAATATTATAGTGCCAATTGACATGAATGAACCAAACTGAATCGATTTAAAAGCAATAAGATTATATAGCTGTTCAATACGTGTAATAAGATGTACCAAATTAAATGTGTCCTTAATTGTAAGAATATCAGGTGCAAAAAAAGGTTAAAAGTATAGTCACGCATTCGAACAGTTACATTAGTCGAGGAGTCGATTATTTTTGCATAATAACATCGAGTCGAGTAGAATGTAGTGAGTGGATCGCACCATTATCATAGACACGGGATGAAGATGTTAGTTTAGTAGACAGGACAGTGGCAATGCAGTGATTTAGATAGAACACCGCTGTGCTCAGCGTGACCTTACTGTAATAACTTACAATAGAAATTATTGATTTTATTGTACATTCAATTTCTATTGATGTTAGTGTAAGCAGTAAAAATAAAAATGATGCTAGAAATAAAAGTTGGTACCTACATAGTAATCGGAATTCAGCAGAACTCCTGGATGCACCAGGGTTATTGTTAAAGCTGTTCATGCTATTCGCAGAAAACAAAAAATAATGTGGGTAGTTAAAAAATATTTACATTTATGATCAGCGAAAATAAACCATCAAAAGGAAATCCGCAAGAAAAGTATGCACTTTAAGAATTATTAGAAGATAAATCTAACGAAATCGCCCACAGTTAAAAATATACAGCCAATCAAATCCTAAACCGACTTACGTGGAAACTTTAATTGAAATTAATGCACCTTGCCCTAGATTTATACGGTAACAAAAAACATTTTCTGAAGAGGACAGCTAAAGGAGTGATCTTAAAATGTCGGCGTGAATCTCATAAAAGGGATTATAGGTTTGAGAAGCTTAATGCCCTAGGATTCAATTAGGTGAAATAAGCTTAAGTGGGTTGTTTCCGCTGTTATGACAGCAGTCAAATTATCAGGACCTGTCGCTTCCGCCATATTACGAGACTTTTAGTGAGGGTGACGAGTAATGATGTAATAGTATGCTTCTAATTTAATGTTTAATGTTGGTTCCTTGATTTGATTGAAATATGATGACGAATCCCACTGTTGAATTTAAATGTGAACTTGATACGGGTATGCAGGTACCGTACGATTCAGATCATTGCGATTCCTTTCGAAGTTCATCCATCCGAAATCAGTGGTTTCAAGTAGAACCACCATTTGTGTGAAATTACCTATTAGTTCAGTTTTGCTAGAATAATTACTGTTTTTCCAATCATCGGCAAAAGCCGGAAAGGTTTCCTCGAAACGATTATTTTTGTTCTTATAAGTTTGTGTATTCCTCAATTTCAGGATTGTTTTTGTTAGAGCAAAATTAAGCAACGATTTAAGAAGGCGATTTTCGATTTAAGGCTCTTACTAGCGCGACTTGTCGCGCGACGCGACTTTTAACAAAACAATTTCTGAGAAAACTTCACGGCGAACAATGCAGCGGCGTCGCGTTGCGCGACAAGTCGCGCCTGTTTGTGGGAGCCTTTAAAAAAAGCATGGGATACCTATTCGTCATTGCAGATCGTCTCCTAAGTCGCCTATTCTCGGAACTGCATCGTTTTTTCTTATAAGTACAAAGTGTACTCCTAAGTTTCAGTTTTGTTTCTGGTGGTGCTCATGGTAGACTTTAGAGCAACATGAAGGTATAAAAGTTACAATTCAGGACTATAAAGGAACGAAAATTGTAAGTACCTAGATAGCGTATGTTTCCATTGTCAAGGAATACCTACCCATTGAACGTTTATCTCTTGTACTTGTGAACTTAACAGTCAAGTGTATGTAACAGATAGCGCTATCATTAATGCACTGGCGCGTGTATTTCTACATTATGCGGGTAGCGATACTAAACACTTTTATTTCCATGGAATAAGGTTTATTTTCGATTAGCATTGGATTGTCTACTTGTTATTCGCGCATGTTCATTGTTAGTAGTATTCAGCAAGTGACGGACAGTTAGTACAGGTATCGTCAACGTGCCAACTTGATGAGTGTACTGGCATGTAGCCTTCACCGAAAGTTTTGCATTCTAGGTATTTACACAACTATTTATCACTGATAGTTTCGATCAAAATGGATGGCTAAAAACTACTGCAAACTTAAGGCAAGTTCTTACATTTCGATAAAAACTGCAGAACAAAGCTAATTCGAGCACTTGTCAATTGAAAAGGCTTGTAAAGGCAAAATGATATATTATTGTGTGAACCACATTAAAAACGGAACCTGTCTATAGTTCACACGTATTCAAAAGCATTTTTCACACAGTTTGAAAAAGGCAGTATCAAAAAGTCCAAACTTTCGGAAAAATAATGTTCCCACGTCGTGTGCGAATGGCTTCCGCATCAGGTGCAGAATCGAAAGGGTTCGTCAATCTCAAAGGGTTCCCATTATTATTGTTATTCTGATTGACAATCGCCCTCTCAAGTCGAGCCTTTTTTCTGCCAGATATAAAACTAATATTGGTAGGTCCCATCCTCTTCCGCCAGCTTTTTTGTACGTCACTGCACTGCATTTAGTTTTGGGAAAAAAGTTACTTTATTTGAATTGCTTTTAGTCTTTTTATGACGTTGTATATCAAATTCATATCGAGTTTACAATTACGTTCAACGACCTTTTTCTTTGAGCAACCTATTTCTTCGTGGGTACAAGTTTTCTGGTGTTAGGAGTTTGTCGATAGTGATACAGTTTTTTGAATAAAGTAATTAATTACTTCAAGGTCAATAAATTGTGAACGGGCCTAAAACGGTGATAAGAATATCTAAAGGGTTACCACCCAAAGGCGAGAATGGAATTTTATTTAATTACATTATCTAATTAGATACAGCGTACACAATAATGCTTGCATCTGCGTTTAGTTCCGTAAATTAACAGCAAGTTGTCAACAACCGAATAGTGTTTGTACTACAATATGTTAGAGTTGTGTTTTGGTTGTTTTGAACTTGAGTTGGTGGTGTCTGTTCCACGCGAGAAGTGTCACCGCCGTGATGAATGGCCACGCATTGATTTAAAGGGGTACATTTGAATGAAAGAGCTTGATATTGAGTATCTTTGTAACCTATCCTTAAATGCAATAAAACTATAAAGTAACCATAACATACGAGCACTTATCCTGAATAAAAACTATTGATTCTAAAGAATAAAAAAATGATAAAAGATACGAGACATAATTGACATGAGGTGCGAAAAAACTATATCCAATATTAAGATCGAATCTGAGCTTGTAAGACAAATCGCTCCCAACAATGTCAACCGTTGGGTGCTCAAAGACAGCGTTCGGACCCATTCATCCATTTTTTAGTTCAAGAGGTACAATTAACAATGACAGCGGTCAGGTTGCATATAAAAAATTACCATGGAACGAGTTTTTCCGAAATGTAGAGCTGAGTTTTTTTAAATCTGTATGAATGAGGATGAAGATTTTATTGCATTTAGTATTTTGTTCATATGTCTATATTTTATGATGTTGCATCAAAAAATTCTTGCGGCGTATAAAAGGCGAGATTTACATCGGTGCCCTTTGTGTCTTCTGTGGGTGATCTCGTTTGACAAAAGTGTTAACATTTTCGTCCATAAAATATTTTGACTTCTCTCTTAATGGACGTAAGCGGACAGGTTACATTTTTTAATAATGTATCGTGGAATTTTGTTTGTTGTTAGATTTTATAAGCAAATGTCTTATTTATGATTTTTATCGGCGATTATACTTTTTTAACCGTTTAATTCTAGCATCAATATAAAAAATACTATAATATTATTCATCCCTCTTTCAAGTACGAATATAAATAATAAAAGGCCCACTTGTGAGTTTTCATCGATCCAAATAAATTAATCGCAATGGCAGATTACTGATCAATAAACATTTAAACCCAATTTCTGAGACACGCGAGAAAAGCCGCGGGCAAACAGAGTGTATTTATGTGCTTAATCCAGAATAAGTTTTATGATTGCATATCATGATTCCACCACCAGCTCTCACAACATACCGACATGATAAAAATTAATAACAGTTTTCTTAAGTAATAGCCTCCAGCAAACAGCGCGAATGGAAGGGTTAAACTTTACTGAACAACCCTTAAAAGTTCTACGGAAACGTTCATTATAACCTCTGCATAACATTCAAAGTGGTTTAATTATCGGTTGTCTAATGTTCGTCAAAAGCGGGTTATTAAAAACTATTAGAATATTTCAAATTGTAGATACTTCAACCTTTCCGCCCTTGACAGCTCCAAGCTCTAATTTAGCTAAAAGTATGATTGCAGGTTATTTGCTTTAATGAAATTAATTACACAAAACTTTGTTCTTTTTAATTAAACATTTAAAAATATGATCGATTATGATAAGATGAAACCACATTTTGTATGAACGCCAAAGGATTATTTTTCATTTGTATCTCTGTTTTCAATTCACAATCGACAAACAACGATAGCATCGATGCGAGGACGCCTGTCAAAAGTTATATTTATTTTCTTTACAAATTCATAGAATCGTGCGAAATCACAGTGGAGATGTTTGCGGGTACCCTGGTATTATGCGCGGGCGCTCCGTTTGTCCGCACAAAGCTCCCCAACCCTTTGGCGACACAATACGCGTCACTAATCTAGATCATGTGCGCTATTGTGTGTCATTGTAGGTGCGGTCCTCCCCTCCTGCGCCCGCGCAGCTCGCTCTCAGCGGGGAGAAGCGCGGGCCTGGATATCTCACTCGATGTCGATTTATAAGAAATTACAGCGCCGCGGGTGCCAGGTAGTTGCTCCCACGGATGCGTGTACACAATGCAAAAACTTTGCTCTCCAAAATTCACTAGTAAACCAAACAGGAAATGAAAAATATTATTTCTTCCTATTGCTACTTTGTGCTCGACTATTATTCAGCATTATGTGTACAGATTAAAATATTTCATAAATGGCTTCCGAATTCTTTTTCATTGTGTTATTACTTTCTCCGTAATCATAAATTCCGGTTGATCGTCGTTCAAGGAAGATGCTCGATGATTAGAGTGTGCTCGGCCAATCATTAACGTATGTGCAACAATTTCGTTAATAATTATGTAGAAATATTGGAAGCGGTCTCATGTATGTTTAACTGCTTATTACTTTGTAACCTGGGGCTCGGACTAACGGAGCGATAACTTACAAATGTGTTAGAGTCGAATGATTTAAGAACGATTTTTTTTATGCGTGGGCTGATGTCCATTAAGTTTACGAAGATCCACTGGAAAAAACTACGCAATGTAGATAATAATATTTTTGTTATAATTTAATATTTGACACCTAATAAAGTTAAAGTAAAATATTGTATTTGTCATAATTAATATGAACAACGTAATGATATTCATAAATAATAAATGATAAGTTTAAAACATAACCTTTGATTTATTGTCGAAATAAACCAGAATAACAGCATCAGTGACATCATCATACGTACTTAAGAATACTCTGACATATCCACACTCATATTATTTAATGTGAAAGTAGATAACTCTGTCTGTTATTAACGCCTAAACCACTGAATCGATCGTTTTTTGGCAGATTTATATTATTATGTAGACTGGACCCTCGAGATTGGAGAGGCTACTTTCCAGTTTAGTATTAAAACATGATAGAATAATAATATGATACACGTGGACGAAGTCGCGGGCAGCACCTAGTAAGATATATTTTCTACGGTTATAGTAAAAATGTGAACTCGGCCTTTCTATACCATCGTTGTTCCATATCGCGAATGAATGGGCGGCGTGTGCCCAAAGGACAAGTTGAGTGTCATCCCGCGGACACCGCTTAATTGGCACGAATAATTTTGTCGTACAACTCGTACGCAAACCACCAGCTCTTATAACAGTATACTGGGAATGATCGAGCACCGAATAATACGAGTTTGATTTGTTATTTGGGCAATTAAATTAGGTACGGCTTCAGTTTAAGCGATTCGTGAGGAATTTTAATATTGTCATTTCCCAGAGCAATGAACACAGCCCTTTCTGGAAGTTCTTAGAATAATGAATGGCATGGGAAAATTTCCCCAATTTCCATTTCAAATTATGATAAAAAAAAAAAATGCTGTAGCAAGCAAATGATAAATTAGAGTTTTTTTAGTTACAGTTAGACACCAAGTCATGCAGCGAATCAGTTACATAAAAGAAACCTTCTACTCTCTTTTCTAAGTCTTCATATTTACGCCATGCCTAGCTGGTTACTTGATAGTAGGTATGGCTTTTAAATAGTTGCATCATCATGCTCATTAAAACTTGTAATTTACCGATCATACAAAGTTCATTTTATAAAATCCATAAATTATGAGAAATAATTCAGGTATCGTAAGTAGCGTCGTGTCGTGTTGAAACGAAATAAAAAACATAACACAGTTGTACTTTTGTCTGTAGCACAATGTAAAGGCGATTATCATATAAACAATTTAACACCTCGACATAAAGGGGTGTACAGACACAAAGACATGGTGCGCACGTTCGAGATCATGTAGATTGCACCTTATCACACATCTCCAATTGTTGGTACAAACATTTGAAGAGCATCTTCTTTGATTCGTTTTTTGTTCAGTGTCAAAATATGTTACATCGGTATGAAAGCTACTTTTTTTTGTACACAATGTTTCTATAAGTTAAAGGAGAAGAAAACTATAACATACTACTCTATAAATTAAAAAAAGATAACAAAAAATATTTTTCTACTAGCTGCGCCCCACGGTTTCACCCGCGTAAGTCTCGATCACATGGGATTATCGGGATAAAAAGTATCTTATGTGTTAATTCAGGTTATAAAGTATCTGTTTGCCAAATTTCATCCAAATCCATTCAGCCGTTTTTGCGTGATTGAGTAACGAACACACAAACTTTCACATTTATAATATTAGTAGGATTATTTATAATTTTGAATTAATAACCACATGTAAACGCACTCAAGGCTCTAGTCACCAGTTTTAATTTACAGTTTATTTTGCTATATTTTAACACACACATTCTCTTCTAAAAGGAATTTTAATTATTATCTAGTTTCAGCTTGTATTTCCAAAGTTATGGCGTGGTTATTCGTACACATGTTAAGGTCAGGAGGTGGGAACAACATGGCGAACTGATGCTTATCTAAGTTGTAAGACAAATATCTTCCACGTCCAACAATGTCGCTGAACATAGGACACCTCTATTTTCCTGTGATTTATATTTTTTGGAATTAATTGGGTGTGTGTTTACATATAATTTTGAATGGTTTCACTTGTGTAAAAAAATGTATATGTAAAAAAAGTTAGAGAAATGAAAGTAACTGCTAATCGGCACTAAATAAACGAAGTTAAGTTAAGTTAGTTAAAAAAAACTACATAAAACATCATGTATAAAGCAGACTTCCTGTCAAAGGTATTGATTACAGTCACTACACACTCCTTACGCCGCTGTCCAAATATGTCAATACTAGTGCCATTACACATTGGCACACATCTTTATGATTTTTCTAAATGTAACACTCTATTGATAAGGGATCTTTGATAAGTAAGCGTTCCCGTTCGTTTTGTATTGCACTCGTAAAACAATACACGATTGTACATAAACAAAATATCCATGCATATGCATTTAAGTTGAATAGATTTCAACATTCGTTACGTTCGAAATTGCCATTTTTTCTCGTTTCCCATGAAGCCATAAGGCACGTGTATAAATCCCTGCGCCTGCGCATGGCCTAGGGGGTGGACGCTTCCTTTTTACTTCACCTTTGTTACGCTTGCCAGCGAATTTATTTCTTATTCGCGCGTTGAGTTGCGCTTCCTGGGCGGTTGGCTGTACCCGCTGGCGGTGGGCTATGTGACATACTGTGCGCTAAAACTATGGGTCATTGGGGTGGAAGATTGATAAGAAAAAACTATGAATAACTGGTTCAAAAATTAAATTAAATTGTAGACCACGGAATGATGATATTATTACAATAAGTGATATCACAGGATCTCTACCGTAACCTCTTTGTCGCCTTTTACGATATCCCAAGGGAAGTCTGGGGGTGGCCTTATTCCAAACTCGACTCGGTAACATTTGTTACAGGTTAGTCGCCATTATTGATTTTTTGTTGTGTAGGAGCACAATGACCATTTAAAGTCAACCCATTTTCTTATTAATTTATTGCAAGCCAAAATAAAACATATTAAAGAAAAACATGTCATATTAATACCTACTAGATTTTGTTTGAACTACTAAAATCACTTTATTCGTAAAATCACTTTTTGTCTACAAAAAGTGCTACAAAAAATCGTAGCGCGCTACGCATAGCCTACGCATCTACGACAAATTGTTGCTCAAAGAATTTGTTCGTGTGTAAGCCAGTGTCGGCAGCGGGAGCATTCGTTAATCCGCGGATGACTGTGAATTCTTTATTCTTTAGTGTTTCAAGTAAGCACATACCTACAGAAATGGACGTATATGTACTTTATGTTTTACGTACACTTATATGGCCGCAAACAATTATCTTACCTTTTGTTTTGACTTTACAGCTTTATGTTTAAATCGAGACATGATTTTTGTTGTTTGTCTGTGGGTTTATAATACATAATGAACAAATAGGGTATTATAAAGTTTAATTGTTTATCGATATCGGGTATAAAGTTATTTAGATATATCGCTATCTATTTGCTGATTGTAGAATATCGTGGGAAAGTCCTCGCTTCGCTTGTATCCGTTCACTTGCAATACTTTTGTTTTTGACTATTTTTATTCAGATTAATGCAAATGGGTAGGTATGTATCTACTGTTACTTGAATGTGTTCTTAATTGCATGTGAACGATGAATGGAATCTTAATCGCAATAACTTGGGGCCTCTGAAATAAGAGAAACAAATGCAAACGTATTCATTATGTGGTGACAGTTAGTCATAATGTGAGAACGTTTTGGTATAAGAATTGAGTTAAAACATTTTCTAGAGATCACACGTTTTCAACTTGCTTTTTTAGGAAATAACACTAAACTTGGGTATTTCTTAATAACATAAATAAATACAGTATTACTTACTTCTAGCTTATGTAGCTGTATCTGTTAAACCCAATCCCTTATGAATCGATTATCCTGCACTCTCCTGTACTTATTTAAAACGTCCGATCCGTCTTAAAACCTAAAAATCAAAGCTGCCATAAATATCGGCACTTTGATACGGTATATCACGCATATCTAAATTCTAATGCTACTAATTGGATGCAAATCTAACCTGAATACTAACAAGCGGTGTTTAGTCCGGTCAGATGTTGTAAATCAAGTGGACCAGATCAAATGGATAACGTCTTTCCCTCATAAAAATGTAGCAAAAAATATGGTCCAAATGTGGTTTGAACAGTGGCCCTCCGCAATACGGCCCGAGGCTAGCGATTTTTGTCTTTATTTATTTTTTCATTTTACCTTTCTATAATTGCCCCCAATATTTCAAAAGTTTATTACCCCGTGTGAAATATTGGTATACGTAAAAAAATGGTAAAGAACACCGATGTAGAAAAGGGTTAGTTATTGTATTTTAGCATTTAACGTGGTACATAATTAGCTACATTATTTTGTGATAAATGAGTGAAGATTTCAGTGAAGTACTTTTTTTAAGCTCCTAATTATTTAAGAATTAAACGGGTATGTGCATTACTGTTAATGTGCCACATGTCTCCAGTGTAATTATACATGTAAAAAAGACGTTTAGTTAATGTTAATTTTCCATTTACTTGGAGTCATTATGTAGATACGGAGTTATTGATAGGTACGCTACCGAACACATGTAAGTATAACTAATTGATTAAAATATTTATTTTTATTGCTTCATATGCTGCTCAATCTTAATGTCTGTATATAAATAGGTGGTAATGTAACACCTTTAGCTTAATTATGTGAATCATTAGGTGATATCATACCGTCGAAATGATTCAGGTATAATTGTTGTTATCCGTTTAAGCGGTATAAATCTTGTGTTGTTATGCTGTGTGATTTATGTGCTGCGCGTACGCCGATCGCTGCCGTAGGAGACGGTTTCCCACGTCCGTTCTTGTCAGTAATTATTATTCAACATTTATTTCGAGTCAGCGGCTACTACGAAAATTTGGAATTAAGTTATAATTGGTTGATATTGTTTTGTTGAGAAAGAAGTTGTTTTAAATAAAAAACACACTCTGTAGGAATCAATGAAAAATATTAAAGAGAAAACATAAACCTTAGTTGGCCAGAGACATAAAATAATGATATTTTTTAATCATCAATGGAACACAAGTTATGGATTATCTTTGTGAAACACAATCATAAAAATGTTCGCATTCTTTCCGAGGGGTGGTCCAAAATCTAAAACACAAGTAAAACCCAAAAACCATTAATTGTAAAAGAACCTAAGATTTTTTGCACATTATTATCCCGGTCTATAGATACGTCTCGGGGACGTATTTGATAATGTTGTCGAGACTCTTATCAAGGGGTGAAGTCTTTTTAGAATTGGCGCCATACAGATTAAGATACTGCCCTTTTTATGTGTTAATTAAAAAAAATAAGTTTTCTTTTTTCACACGCGTTATCAACCACTTAAGTAAATGAAGATAGGGGTGCATTATCGCGGTTTTTACACTTATAAAAGCGTTAAAATATAATCAATGAGAGGTGTAATACGTCAGAATCGACATAATTCATTATCAGAATCTGGGGGCATTAATTGGCATTTAAAATAATTAATTTGGTCATTAAACAATTTAAATTAATTGCGAGGAGTTTGCGATGCTAAAGTGCCTGACTTTTATTAGGTACAACTTGACTAAATTATTATCTCTTATATTGGGTGATAATGGGTGCCTCACAAATCAGTAATGAATGGAAGCTTTATTATGTAAATTAAAGCAGTTGATTCTAATATATAATGACTAGTAAAAGTTTTTATCTGCGGAGTGAATACCTTAGTATTTTGATGATTTACATAATTATGCTTAAGTACACTTAACTGTGTTTAAAAAAATATTTTCTTTCTAAAATAATCCTTATGTTATTACATAAGGATTATTTACGTGGGTTATTTACGTAAACCAAAATATAAGAATTTACAAGAAATCCAGACGTTACGTCTAAATTATCAACGATACAGTCGTGCATTTTCCAATACACATAACTTTTTATGACGCAATAAATATATTTCATTAATACACAATATTTATACGTTGGCATTGTGATGTCTTCTAGCTCCGAAGATTTATGTATGAACACAAAACATTTTATAGGGGGATGGCTCGTTAACACCAATGTAAACGTCGACCAGTGAAATATCTTAGTTACCGCCGGTAACAGTAACTGACCGTTGTTTGCTTACCATTCGTATCTTTGACATTCAAATTCTGACGAATTAATAGGGACAGTGTTATGACCACGCCGTAATATTTTGAGGAATAGTACCACTTTGATTGTGCCTCGTAAAAAAGAAAGTGTTTGTTTATTAGAATTTCGATATATATATATTATATAGGTGACCTTTTTACTACACCAATAATTACTTCAGCAACCGAAACTCCACCGTGCATCAAGTAAAACTTAAAATTTCCATATCTCCCTGTAATTGTAAATCGAAGCACATAATATTTATTTAGTTTTAAGACGTCATTCATATTTATTTATTTATATTTACTTTATTGTACACCAGAAAATACATAGCAAAAAAATTAATGTTAACACAACAAAACATACAATACCGCCTTATCGCTTTCTGCGATCTCTTCCATATATCTATGGGTGATACTAATAATTGTGCTTGCCACATAAAAAAACAAAAAGACTATAATAGGATAGTTGTGTTTTCGTTTTGAGCATCGTTGGAATTTAATTCCCCCGTTTGTGCCAGTACCGCAGGTTTCCGTCGGTATATTGAATGGTGTATGTCTGTATATATGTCGAGTCAACATCGTTGGGCGGCTAAGATGATGAAGTCAGTGACCTCTTAACAGATCGGGAACTAAAGAATTGATAAGTGTAAATGTTAACTATAATTATTTACTTTATGAATCAGGTAATACGTTCTTAATTAAGGTTATCTTCGAAATATTGTCACTATATTTAACAACTGATTACATTTTACCTCAGTTTCTCATTAGTAGAGAACTACAATTTTGCGTGTTTTACTTGTAGTATTCCTTGTTCATATCATTCATATCATTGTGAACTTTAATTAACTGCTTCATTATAATTTAACTGTCTTTTTTCGTTGCAGCCTCGCTTAGTACTCCATCTGAAGATAAAGTTACGATGCGGTCGTCATACATTTATGACTTGATGACTCCTTCATAATTTAGGAGTGTAACTTACTGATAAGCGCACAGACTATCTTTGATTCATGATAATCCACATTGTTATTAACATAATGCCCTCCTCAAATCTTCAAAGAAGCGTGCCAGCACATATGAAGCTTTTTGCAACAATTCAATCAATTTCATTGACACAAATTCGCACCTGGGTTAGCATGTGCCAATCTGAACAGTTGTACAATTCCGTCTATCAGAAAGTATAGGGTTGCACAAAGAAAGGGGTATTGTAAATAGAAAGTTTTTGCACAAACTGTCATCGGGTTGCCTGTCTGACCGTGAGCACCCGTCCTTAGGATTTCATCTGTCCTGCAGCTTGTTTATTGTGCAATAAGCACGAGTTTCTGCATCTGCATATGTCGCTTTTGCCCCAATTAAGACGATGCAGATAGTTTCTGCATATTAAGCCTTTCCTTTCTTAACAGCCTTTAGCTTTGTAATATACGAAAAAACTTTTAAGTAGTGTATTCGGATTTGTGTGGGGTAGGTACCACAACTAAAAAGTGAAAAATAAAAACTTTTTACAAAAAAAAAACAACCGACTTCCAAAAAAAACATTAAAAAAGTGAAAAATAACTTTAATTTCGGAAGTCGGTGGCAAAAAACGGAAATTGAAAAGCAAAGACACCGACTTCCCGGTGTAATCGCGTAACAAACATATAAAAAAAAAAAAAAAACATACAGACGAATTGAGAACCTCCTCCTTTTTGAAGAAGTCGGTTAAAAACAAGTTTTAAAGTGCTGGTAATATTTAATTTGTCTAATCAAATAATTTGTCTAATCAAATAATTTGTCTAATCAAACAGGTTTCTCAGAGCTAATATTGTAACGTTGTAATAACCTTGGAAAGCACGTTAAGCCGTTGGTCCCGGCTTTCATTCGTAGATCTTTGACGCCCGGAAACAAGCCCAAAAGTCTGACAAACAGTCTTGCCAAGGGGTATTGTATTACCCAGATTATCCTATTATTGGGTTGTGGAGGTCAGATAGGCAGTCGCTCCGTGTAAAATTCTGGTATTCAGCTGCATCCGGTTAGACTGGTAGCCGACCCCAACATAGTTTGTAAAAGGCTAGGCAGATTGATTGTACCGACACAATATTCCACTGTTACTACCTAAATTTTTAGTTTACTTCAATATCTTCAGTTTTCATCATACACTTCAAAATATTGATCTGAAAAATAGGTAATAATTACCATTGAGAATTGAAGCTTTTGTCATTAAAAGGTGCAGATGAGACAGATGATTATAAGACTTTAAGACAGGATAATCAAAACAAAAGTGGTAAAAGTAGTAATATCAAAGCTGAATGATAAACAGGGATTAATAAATTGTCCTGCGCTACTTTCGCGCATTCCGCATTTATATCAAGGCGGATGTTGAAAAAAATACTACGAGGAAGGTACACTCGCGCACAATCTTTGGAAATTCATGTAGAGAATTTATTTAATGTTATTAGATTAGTTTGTTTCAGATTATTACGCACGTAAGGCCTGGAACATTTTCTGTAAGTAAATCCTGGGGAACGCAGAAACACACAAACACACATGTCCTTGACAGTATTCAGGATATAAAGAAAAAAAATTGTGCTGAAAAAAGTACTAGTTTACGTTACCACTTTTCTATGTCTTAATATCAACTTAAACTTTTCAGCTGTTAATTATAATTTTAAGTGCATTGAACTCAGTTGAAGCAGGCTCTAAAATAAAAAAAATCCGCTTTTTTGCAAGTAAACAGTAGTTGAATTGCTTCTTAACCGTATGCGGAACGTAGATCTGGTAGAGACACAATGGATTTTTAATTGTGTCTGTAATTACGGCATACGACGGATTAATCAAACCGACGATAACTGACATAAATCTTACTCAGTTTGTGCTCGTCAGTACGCGACGATGACAAAGCTGTGGCTTGTGCCACTCACAGCACCTGAGCCGCGACACCTTGCTGCTACCCGCAATCCTTACCATCTGCCGCACTGGCCGCGCCACTTATTGCTAGCCCGCACTAAAACTATACACGTAACGACCTCATTTATTTGCAACGCATTGTTTGACTCATACATGGATATGAAAGCTTAGGTGTGAGTTAGAATTTTATTAGCAAGTTAGCAAGGTGCATGAGGGTGGAGTTAGATCGAGAATCGTAAGTGCGCGTTGTTGAGCTGATTTTAGCACTAGCTTTTAGTGAATATGAAGTATTTAAAATTCTTGAGGCACAGAACTTTCCCTATCTAAAAAGTATCAGGTATTTACTAACGAGACAATAGAAGTTTTAATTGTTACGCAACTGAATTAGTTTGCGTGCCGGCTGAGGGGCATCTCGTTTTCAGAAACATAAATACCTACTTAGCTAACACACATTAACATTTTGATAAATCTGCTCTAAAAAGACAGCGGAATAATGACTACCACCATTGTTAATAGTGGCATGATCTATGTACCCGATTTTGCTCATAATGCTCTACCTACATGCACTCATACCTGGTCAGCGATTATAACACAAACTTCTAGGTAGCAGTAGAATCAATTTCACGGTACAAAAACATTGTTTAAAATAATTCCCAGTGAATGACATGTTTTGTAAACATATTATCGATGTAACAGCCTGTAAGCGAACAATTTGTCTGTCGAAGCAAGAGATTTGATCTTATCACCTCCATTGTGGCTGAGTTTGGTTAAAGATTACGTTCAACCAAGTCTTAAAGGTTATTTTGAGAATTGTTCGGTTAAAAATTACTTGTTCGTGGGTGTTGTGGGAGAAATTGAGCTGGTGAGTGTGAAGGTTGGTTCTGTGTTGAATTGTAAGAACAAAAAAATTAAGAAAATAAAATATTAAACTATTAAATACGACGACAGACACTATTAATAAAGGCAGCAGCATTCGTTTTGTTGATGTTATAATGTCTTGATTTTCTGTAACTTAACGTGATAATGAGTAGTGGTCACGACAGCTACCAATTAGTTTAACATGATAATTTAATTAATCTTTTATTGGTTACAATCAACTTGATTTACGTGATGCATAAAATTATGTTTTTCGATAATTGACTCTTAAAATATGAATTCAAAAATTTCAAGATATGTTTCTTGTTCAGTGAGCCTCATCAATATTATTTGAGGAATCCAGTGACAAAAATATATTACCTTTGTAGTATGAATTCCATTCTATACCCAAAAATATGAAAAATGATGAATGAACGTTGTCAAAAGTTATATTTATTTTCTTTACAAATTCACAGAATCTGTGCGAATCCGTCGAGATGTTTGCGGGTATCGACGCATTATGCGCGGGCGCTGCGTCTGTGAAACACACAATGCAACCCTTTGGGGACACAATGCACGTCACTAATCTAGATCATGTGCACTATTGTCACTCGCACAATGAATATCTTGGACATCTCATTCGATGTCGATATGAAAGATGTTCCTTGAGAATGCAACCGTTGGGTGCCGCCCAGTGTTTTATTGGTCTTGGCCAAAGTTCGACGGATAAATTAATGTTTTCTATTACCCTTTATTATAAGCTAACCGCAGTGTCGACAATCCTTATCCTAAACATGCTTATTTATAATCGTAGCATCGTGCTTGTGCCGGGGGCGCGCGGCGTCTGATCCTTTGTATGCGGCCATACATCACGGTTCCTAAGTAGACAGTATATCAACCGATATTCAGAGTAATTAGCCCTTTGGCGACGGACCTCCGGGATTTATTGTGGTAGGGCGGTAATGTGGCCGACAGCCGTGTTGCCGGCTTTTGTTCTCCAGCCCCGAAATATTCAATTGGGTTATTATTTCGTGCGTTAAGTAGATCTGTCGGGAACTGTTGAAGAAGCTACGGCCGCCTATTATTAAGTAAGTGCATTACTCCTTCGATGTCCTGCGGAGGGAGGTCAATTTATATTTAAAGGCGGTTATACGTAAGCATCGCGTTCATGATTACATCTAATGTTAGAGTACCGCTTACTGGTTTTATTTCTTTGAAGTGTCTGTGGTAGATATCACAACTTATTTTTTGTTAGGTAGGGATTTTAATCAAAATCAGTTTATCTCCTGACCGCTACCTATTAAGTGCTCTTTGAGTTACCGTTTCACAAAAGGAATATAAAGTTGCGGAACATGTGAACTCAATTATATTATCATCTAGATAAACTTTCCGACAAAAGAGTTAGGATGTTGCACAAAAAGGGGCGCTAATCAGTTCGGTTGCTACCGCGATCCGTCAATTAATTAAGTTGCCTATAGATATGAGAGGCGACAAAGAGACAGCCGCCGGGAGAATGCCACCACTTCACAATATCACTACCGTTATCATAAAATAGAACCTTATTATCTTACACATAGAGGAGATTTTGTTAGATTTTGTTGATAGTTGGTGCATTAGCTACCGTAGGCGACGGCGCGTGATAACGTCGAGTGCAGCAACATCGTAAAACATCATTAGCAAGATAAACAACCTAAAACTAGCCTTTTGTGAACCGAACGCAGGAAGTTATACAGATATGTATGCAACTTGATTAATGTGTCGAGAAACTCAGATTCAATGATAAATTGACGAGACAAAAAGTCTTTAAAAGATACGTTTTCAGATATAAAAAAAAATATAATCACTACTGATGGTGTATTTGTTATATTGTGATAGGTCTTATTTTGCCAAATTACGAATGAAAGGTCTCGTAAATTAGTGAAAAATATTCCCGAGAAAACAGTAATTTTATCGCAGTTAAGTCGTTAATAGAACAAACAATCTTATTGTGTGGACGGTGCGACAAGAAAAAACGAACAAAGGGGGCCGATGTTAGAAAACTTAATTTTACACCCGAATCAAAACTTCATCCCGTATTGTGTTTGTATGGTGCTAACCAATTCCCTATTGTTGCGACCCCGCCCACGCTTATTTTCAGATGTTTGGATGGCATGTCATTTTTTATCAAAACAATAACGTTTTTTATAGAAAAACAGTAGGGTAACACAGTCGCTCTCACGCGTGGTGTTACAAGTGAATTTGTCAAAAGGTGAACAATGAAGTCAAATATAATTTACGTGGACGTATAAATTATACCAGCTAGCTTTTGTGTTTGTAGAAACAAGGAGTCTTTGTTTAGAAAAAAACATGAATGGAGAAAGACGTTATAACATTTTGTTTGAAAAGTCTCACATTCTAACGAAAAAAAAAAAATGTTTTACATGCGACATAACTTTTGCTTTGCAAAATGTATTCAGATTATTCTAAAATAAGCAAAGGTATGAAACTTCATAGCTTTAAATAGTTTTCATAATTTTAATGACTAATATTTGTGACTTTATCAATCAATTCGTGATTAGTAAAGACAACATGGGTACTAATTACTTACCAAGAGTGAAGGTATCAACGTATATGTAGGAAGTATATTTACCAAAATTATTATCCTCCTAATATTTTCTGCCCACATTACGGCTTCATAAGGGTTGCGTGCCACAATTTACTTGGCCAATATCTTAATAAAAACAACACGAAATTACAGTTATTCGTGTCCACGTTCCGCGATCTTTAAAAAAATAATGCCAGTATATCCACCCACATTGGTTATAAATTAATAGAATCTGCCCTCATCGTGTGTCATATAATAATGGTTGATTGGGTTCGTGTGAGGTATTTTTTTATTATTTTTAGGGAATATCTCGACGCGATCGCGCAGCGTCCCGCTAATTCTCTACATCTGGACAACGATGATTTATTATATCTAAAGGGTAATAACAGGATTGACACAAACGAACGGACGGGTTGTTTGGATATAAAACTATGGGAACATGAAATTTTTTGAGTAAATCATTTTTAATGCCCGGACTTATCGAGAAAAATTGCAGGTCATTTGTCACTGAAATAATGGAGAGTTTTAAACATTGTATCAACTTGATAATTATGATTAAATACTGAATAAATTAAAGAGATAACACTTAATTTCAGTTACCTATAACAACAGTCTGTCACTGCTTAATCAAACTCAAACTCAAAGCATTTATTTCAATTAAACCATTTACAGGCACTTTTGAATTGGCAAGGAAATTAATCTTATAATAATTTCTTCATATAAGGATCCACCTGAAACAAGAAACCTGTACATGGAACACGCTTTTACAAAGCTCTCCTCTGTTATACCATTACAAAGGCTGCTTAGTAATTACATTGTACAGTACATAACGCAACGAGCAGTCTTTCAACTGACCTATTAGCACCATAATGTTGATTGCGGTATGACATTATCAATAGACCAGTCAATATTGTCGCTTATCCCCGTGACATAATCCATATGTGACCTACAATGACAGCAAGAGCCTTCCAAGTGATAATAATTAATCTTTTAGTGAAAGCTTTTTACAGTACACATGTCATATAAAAAGCTCATATCGTATTGTGTATCGTGTGAACCAAACTTATGATTTATATTTGCTGTTTTAAAATGAGTTAAGTTAAATAAAGTCTACAGAACCAGACACTGATTCGTTCATTATGCTAATTTGTTGTTTTGTGAGGAGTTCGGTCGCTTCCCGCTGTTCTGTTGACAGCTTTCTTTGTTTTCATATATATTATGTTCAAGAGTTACTTATACAGAAAACTCTCTGTTCGTTATTAAATCTGTTCTTTAACATTCTTCTTGCGAGGTACCCAGGCATGTATTAGGTAAATTGAATAGGGTTAATAATAAAATAATAATATTCCCATTTCCACAAAGAGCCTCTATAGAATTAAAGGCTTTGTGTTCATTGGTCAACGCAGGCTAATTAGGTTTTCCATTCCAAGAAAACAGGGCACAAAAGAGGAATTGGTTACATTTCTAGGTCTAGTGCAGAAGCGATTATCTCCTAAGTTATCCTAGATTTTACTTTTGACTATGCCTATTTAATAACGACACTAATTATTGGGATGAATTATCTGGTTACTACTGTACATTGGATACTTACCGTTTACCTACTGAAACTTTAATTTGCATGAATACGTCAGTAAAAGGTATTATGAAGACTTGATTTACCCATATATTCGGAAATGTTATATAAATTGCGTCTAAAAGTCTACAATAATTCATAAAAAGTCAAGTTATTAACGGGACGCAACCTGTGTCGACACCCTTGCGCCATCTCATGTCCTAGCACGGCGGGCTGTGCTGGCGCCGCTGCTGCGGCTGCTGAGCGGCGCAAATACTGTAACCTTATAGGCAACTACAGTTTTGAGCCGTTTGGGGTCGAAACGGTCGGGTCATGGGGCCCGAGTGCGCGTCTCCTTTTTAAGGAAATCTCCCACCGACTGGTCGACACTTCACGTGACGAGAGGGCTGGCTTGTTCTTTGGCCAAAGAATTACCATTGCCATTCAACGTAGCAATGCTGCCAGTCTTCTGGGCACGTTTCCGGATGACAGCGATGCGGACGAATACTTCGATGCCTAAAGGTCCCTTTGTTTTTATATTTATTTAGTTAGTCCCTTTAGTTTTAGTTTTTTGTGTAAATAGTTAGTAGTGGTCTATAAATATTGTTTATAGTAATGTAAATAATTCAAATTAAAATAAAAAGTTATTAATGTCAAGGTTCTCATTAAATATGTATTTAATTTAATAGTTATTGACGTTAGACTGACAGGACAAAGGGAGTTACCTGCTTTTAAAGGAATCTATTTTAAATTACCTTGATAAAATAAACATGATGTGTTGGAAAAACTAATTGATACACCCTATAACTTGTTTGAACTCACGACATTTTTACACCGGTAGTTCTCTACAAAAACTAGTAGGGCTAAGTGCAGCTTGCAGGTTTTTCAAACAAAGGAATAAAAATGCCAACAGGTCGATTCAATAAATAGTTTTAATTTCTTAACCTAATAACTTACAACTAAATAAGTTATATTTACAATATCATCGACTCGGCCGATAATACAAAAGTGCGTTCTTACAGTTTCGGTAATATCAGTAAAAGGTAACATGTACTATCGACCATTTTGTTTCACAAAGTATACTAAAAAAAGTATTTTAATAACAGCCTATACCAAATAATTGTCTATAAAATCATCGGTAGAATTTAGAGGTATTTTATACAGTCAAACACTTAAAAAGTGTACTTAGAATAAAAATTAACATACACCCAAACGAACTAAAAGTTTCATAATTTAGCAGTCAGATGTTGTCTACCTAAAAAATTCAGTACAGTAATCCAAAACTTGACTAACTACCCCGCAATTAAAACTAAGACTTAAAACCTAAATTAATGAAGGCACTATTGATTTGACTAGATATACAAGAGTCTTTTCGTATGTATAAACGATCAATGCACTATTAATAAATAATTGACATCGTTTCATCGTTTTCGGAGGGTTGGGTCCAGTTGTGTCGTCACTCACAACGTTTCATCTGTGAACAAAAGAAAGTAAAAATTAGCATCGATTGTATACAAAAAATCATAGAGCTCAATGATCACTTTAGATAAGGCAGTTAATAATAATCACGTATAACTTTAATTAACTTTAAGAAAAGAAAACTTTTTAGCTGAATAAAGAAAATCTATGTCAACTTACATGATTGTTATTTCTGTTGCCACCACGAGATGACGTCTAGTAGCTCGTCCTCATCCATTGGGCCGAGCTGTTGCTGCGTCGTCGTCGTGACCTCGTACCGATCAGCTGAGTACGCCGACGACACCCCCGACGAACATTCGGAAGGCGCAGGGGAATCGGGCTTCTCGGAACAGGGAGATCCACTTCCATAGAAGAATCCATCGTCCATATCCATCGTCGTCATCGGCTGCAATGTGTTTCCATTTGGAATATTTTCTCTGTTTTCCTGATCCCGTGTGATGCCTAAAGCAGCATCGCTTTCGTCCAAAAGTTGCTGCAGATACCTAATGTATTCAACAACCATCCTCAGTGTGTCAACTTTGCTAAGTTTCTTGCCAGATCCTCTTCGGGCACCACCTGATAACGCAGCAACAACCGACGCAGGCAGGTGTCGGCGCAGCGCGTTAAATCCATCATTCACTTGCTTCACACGATTACGCTCCCGAGCGTTACGTCTCGCGATCGACGCGGCCTGGGGTCCAGTATAAGGGTTCGTTCTAAAATGCACCTTCTTTCTGTACTGTAGATTCGGTGGTGTATCATGTGTGACATAATTTTTTTCAGGAGCCGGAGCTATCGGTATATTTCGCTTCTCTACGGGCGTCTTCGATAACGTAGCTGAAGGATATCCGGACGCGACGACTACGTAGTTCGTCTGACCTTGAACGAGTTGAATTTCTTGTAGCATTTTACGTGCGTGCGGCGCGGGCGTTCCCGACGGATAAAGAGCACGACCGGTCGGCGCGGCTATCGGAAAAGCACTGCGCGATAGGGGAAGGCTTCGTGGGAGCTTTCGGTTAGAGGCGAGCGCGAGCGGCGGCAGCGGAGCTTCACGTACAAGTGAGTCGCCGGCGCACGCGCACGCGTTATATCACCTGCGCCGGCTGCAAAAAATATAAATTTTAAAATTCTCTTCCCCTATTATTTTCGATCATCCCTTCCCCCTGTACGTGCGGGTCCGTACCTGGCGGTGGTAGAGGGGTGCGCGGCGCGGGGTGGGTGCCTAACGCGTGCCCAGTTTTTTCTGCTGACCACTGAATGCTGTAACATAAAATACGAAATAAATAGTTTTCGTAGCTATGACTCGTAACTGCACATTTTCATGAATGGGTTCTTAAACTCCTACAATATTCACTTATAGTTACAAAGAGAAGTATAATAAATATTTACAGGTTAATTAAAGTGCCTATAAATATCTGCGGAATTACCGTTAATGCGCTGCCACTAAAAGGGATGAAGAGATATTGTCACATAATCAGCGTATCGATGTCTTTATATTTAAAAATAAATCAATCGTCTTAAGAATCCACATCAGTATTATCAGTTTCAATCTCATTGAGTGTTTGAGTTTAAAGGTATTTCTTATAAAGGCAATTTAAGTCGTATTCGAACCTGCTGGATAAAAGTCGCATCAGTGTTTATCGGTACATTATCGATAAAATACATTGACATTTACGTTAATGAAACCAATTCTGGAAATTGGGGAATGGAGCGGTGATATTGTAAATGTAATGAAATTACTCCTATTACATATGTATACGCGTGTAGACGCTCTGATAAGTACGTTGGCTTGATTAAAAATGTTTGCTTTGTTAATTAGGTAGTCGAGCTCTATGAAGGGAACTGTTTTAATTTTGAATAGCAATCAGCATATTAAGGTTTCAATGCAGATAGGATGGATCGTGTTAATTAAAAGTTATGAGGCCACTAAAGTTAATTAAACTTTAATTCAATCTTGTAAGTTCATGGTTTGAATAAAAAAAAAAATACTTAGACTATAAAAAATATATACTTAATATATTTTTTATAGTGTAATTATCTATTGTTTGATCATATGGGTAAGCTTTCTCTACGAATGGCATCAACAAATCAACTTATCGCAGTCTAAAGCTACTTATTACTACAATAACATTAACGTAATTATATTTGACGAAGTCTCCATAAATATTCAGAGATATTACCGATAATAATGGTGTTTCAGAGACAGTTATGGCTTCCCAAGTCCTACTACTAACACATATTTTTATAAATATCTTTAATCGACGCATCCCCGAATTTATTTATTTCTATTGAATATTTCTAACATTCTTAACATGAGCTTTGGTAATTTTAAATACTTCAACTGCATTTTTCCTTTCGAAAGCTAATGAAAGATTGTAATTTTTTCTTCATTAAAATATGCCAATACCGTTCGTGTGAGGAACGCCGCCGTGGTGACAGTCCCCGGCGTCTTCACCAGCCCATCATCAATTACATTTAAAACACGCTATGAATTGCACTTCTTGAACTTTGTTTTATTTTTTATTTCGTCGGCCGTTTGATCAAAGCACCGGCTACCGTCAATACGATTGCGTGAATCGAATAACTCTCATTCTATTTAGCCTTACTAATTGAATCGATATGGTTGTTTCGATCTTAGGTATTTGTTTTCATTAGTTACTACATACTTTCCTCTGTATTAGCGGTTAATAGGTCTCGTATCGATGTTTTTATCAGGTTGTTTCTAAGCTTCGCTCGTTAACCGCATGTGTTTTATGATGTTAGTGCTGGTCCATTTTTTGTTTCACATTCTAAAATAGTGCTGTAATTGTGTGCCATACCACAGTGTGATAATTTTTATTTTATTTCACACCGTTTCAGGCTAAATAGGGATCAGGGAAGTAATTTTTTAAGCCGATTGACACCCTTCTTCAATTTGACGTGTTATTAATATTTCATATAACTGTCAAGAAATGAAAGTTGTGATTTGAATATACGGACAATTTAAGTTGGTAGGTAATTTGCTTAACAATTTATTTCTCTGGCTTTACAAATGTTTTTTTTTTCCTTGAACTACTTATCTCGCATTAGATTTAAATTGACTTATAGTAATAAAGCAGTGGCCAGTCATCTTGTGGGGTTGAACCCCGTGATTTTGTACCGGATATGACCTGCGGGGAGGTGCTAATGGGTTCCGTAAATAACCGATATTTTTTTCCTGTTAGGATTATTACGAATAATCGATCGATGTTCCGTTAGGGTTACGCGAGTAGTTGGGGGCAGAATGAAAGACAATGGAACGAAATTGTAACCCCTGCTGATGTTAAATATAAAACGAAAACAAATTAATAAAAGTAAATTATGTTATTGTTCATGAAACGTGTAAACAGCACAGGTTTCAGCCTAAACCTGATTCAGCTGAAGGAATAATTAACACTTTTTTTTGTCGTAGATGTTGGACCAAATTCCGGACTATAGTAAGCTTAATTTCATTCAAGCTTAATTAATAAATTTATTTATTTGAAACACCAACAGCAGAACATACAAAAACAATTAAAACAGAACAGTAAGATAAAAGATACTAGTATGAATGCCTATAAAGGTATAAACAGCATTTGCCTCAAAAACAACATAGTACCTGATAAAATAAAAATAAAACTTAGAAAATTTCAAATAACACATAGAGGTTCTCTAAAGCGTTATCATACATTTCCTTTTTTTGCAATGATGCAGTAACCAGCTTTCATTGCCACAACGATTATCATTACTTAAAAAGGTCCCATTGCATCCTGACCGCGGGAGCCACATTATATTTCAATACTAATTTAATATTTTTCATAGATAACTTACGAGGTGTAAACTAAAAAGAACACTGATACCACCGACAAAAGAAGAATGTAGTTATTAGCGTTCAGTGATGTAGTTAAGTTACTAACAATAAGCTTAAGTAACATGCTAAGTCGTGTAACATGTCCAATAAGAATGCGACGATAATTCAAGTCATTGTGTCCGTATTGTAAGGGTACCCACCCTATGCTCCTACGCATCTCATCGCACCACCCACGAAACTGGTTTAAAATTAAAAGTGTTGTAAAATATTAAAATTGTAATAAGTTTATTTTATGAATTGATTCGTTCGTTTGAATCTTTGGTACAGCAGTTTGTATGTATGGATAATGTATGCATTATAGATTGCAAGTTACTAGTAAAGTCCTGTAAAGTCATCCAATATAAATGGGGGGCTTATGAATTTCGTTAATTTCCTATCGGGTCAGTAAACAGCCGATCTGATCTTTAGAATCTCACCGCGAAAGCTGTCAATAATGGCAATCCCTAGCTTGTGGGATGACATCTCACTTCAAGCTCACTTCACCTAAGATTTCATGGTGAGATTGTTACAGAATAGTCCGGCTGAACTACATTTTCATAACCTCTCACTCCACTTTTAGTTTGATTACCGCTTAATTACAAATATGCAACCTGTAAAAATACAGTGCAATATTAGTAACGCCTCGTGTGATGCTTTTTATTTATATGACCCATGAACACCATGAACGTGGGGTAAGGGTAACATCCCGTCACAAAACTGTCATAACAATATCAATTATTTCACCTCCCATAGAGCAATTACGATTGAAGAAATTATGCTGCTGTGTTAGACGATTACTCGATAGACGGAGGATTAATTAGTCTGTTTTATATCGTTTATTTATCTTAATGTTTGTCTGATATTGTCATCATAAAACTTCGTCAAGAGTTAGAACAAAAAAATCTTTAAAAAAATACATCTATTTCTTGATTTAGGTTTTGGTTGTTTTACGATTTCAAACAAATTCACGTGATTTGAATTTACTCTACATATTATGTATTTTGAAAAGATAGGGTTCCAGTAAAATATCATCAGTCATACTTTGTTCTACATCTATTATTGTTATTTCAAATGGATTTAATTTCCCCATTCCATACCGGATAGTGTGTGACATTTACATTTTATTTGAGCAATTACCAACAAATAAAACAATTAGGTAAAACAAATTACGCGAGATGCGGAACAACGTGGGATATGGGGTTGAAAGCGGTAGTGATGTGATGATTATGGGAACTATGTCATCTGCCATACATGGAGTTACGCATCACTGGTGTGGGATTGACAGGATGGACAGTACTTGTAAACAAACATGGAAAAAAACTGGCATAAAACCGTTGCAGTTCAAAAGATAAAATGTTTGGCCAATAGGTAGATTACTTGGTATGAAACAAAAAAAATCTGTAGCACAGCAAGCAAAGGCTTCGTGAGCGCATACATTAGGATTTGATGTCATCTTTTTAGATATAGAAAAATAAACTATTTTGCTTGTCACGCTTTATCGGAATCAACTGGATCGATAACAAGGGGTAACTTGCATTAGTAGCTTGTTGCTTCCAGTCGCGGTTCAATGAATACTTCAGTCTCATTAATGCCAAGTTTAAGAATTATAATAAATCATAGATGTAAGGCTCGCCGCCATCGATCACACAATACAACTACCTGATTCGTACCCAATATCGTTTGATTAACGACTTGTTGAGTGACTCCTATTCATCGAATCAAAGGGTGATCGTATTAAGTATTAATAAAGGGAATGTTTTACATTTCATATCAAGCGTGGTTTGCTAACAATGAACGAACATTCCTCTTCGTTGCCAACAAGGTGTGATGTATGAAGCTATGACGGCCAGGCCATGATACGCGGTTTGATTGTGTGTCGCCAGTTTATTTGATTTCAATGATCCTTGTAGACATAGTGATACTACGTTTCATAAAAAGAGTTTTTGCTTTGAACTTTGTATTCAAACTGTCGTAAGTTTATTTTAGAGTTTAGCAAAAAGAATACCCTGTCTAAGCAATGTGTCTATGCTATAGGATACTTGTATTTGTTACTTTTTACATTGCAAGTCACATTTAAACGTCTCTTGCTTCAAGCTTGTTTGGTCGCAAAAAGCACTTAAGAATCCATCCCGATATAAAGATAAGACTCAAAAGATAAAATGGGTCGAAAAACAAAATCGAAACGTAAAGAAAGTCTGCAGACATTAATAGTATTTCTAAATACTTTCTACCCATGGGAATATACTTGTTTTCCCGCCTACATGTGCTAGGACAGATAACACACGTCTTTTAGACGACATCCGAAATGCAAATAGAATGTCTCGAAGCTTGTAAGACAGTGACACGGGGGCTATCGGGACATCGCATCGGTCTCGGTCGCCCGTCGCCGCCACCTACGGCTGACGGGCCCGACGGACACAGTGACGTCGACGCATCCGACTTCAACGACACCCCGACACCGATTGTGACCGAGATACGATTCGGCTGTGATTCGATTCGCATTGACCAATCGGATGCGATTGATTGATATTCGAATTTTAAGATAAAGATTTGTGTGCGACAATGACGGTGGATGTATTGGTAGGAAGTCAATTGGAGGGGTGCAGTGGGATTTGCTGGTTCCTTTTGTTTTTCAAAGTTTACAAGGCATTGTGTGCTCCACCTTGTGTTTTGATCGTGTGACTCTGTAAAATCTCTGTGAGCAAAATTAAACAAAATTGTAAAATGTTTTCCTGTGTTTCAATGTTATTAGACGCTCCAAATAAAAATGTTTTCAAACTTAATTATTTTTTGACAACATTCTTAGTCTCGATAATGAGTAAACGTGTATCATTTAGTATGCTGTATTTCACATATCTGACCCTTCGGACATGTGCGGAGGTCTATAAATAAGGCTAGTTTAGGCAATCGTCTCATTTGCCGACAACAAGGCTTGTCGAATTCGTTTATAGGTTTACGATCGCTCGTTAGTTGCGGCGATAAGATTCCCCTAAATAGATAATTAGTATTGTTTCCTATATCAGTTCCTATTGTGTAATCTTTTTTACTGTCAGTTTTATTGATTTGAACGGAATTGCGACGCCCCTAAGATCGTCATCTCGAAGTGTTAACAGCTGAAGAATGAGCAACATAAATAAACCGTCGAATACTGATTGCCAATAAACAAACTCGATATACGTGTTTAATATTTTGTATCATTTAACTCTGAGACTGCACCGGGCAAAACGTGAAAAAAACGAGAATTCGTTTTGCGCATTAATGTTTTGTCACTGTGCTGCACTATAAATTAATGCGGTGTCTGTGAAAAAAATGTACGTAAGTATGTCTAATTCCTCTTACTTCTTACTGCCTCCTGGGGGCAAGCAATACTCGTCCATAATTTCGATCGAAGGGACATAAAAATCACTGCAAAAAAAATCTGACTCTCAAAAACAGATCATGTATGTGCATAATAATTTAGATGTTGATGGTTCTAATATTAGATAAAACCAGTTACCATAAAGATTAGACCAAAACAAGATTCTGAACTTGTAGTTAACTAAGTTGGTACGATAATTGACTGCCTAATATTTGATAGAATCTTTGCACACTTAGATGCTTACTTTTAGCCATTGCATTTAATCTCAAAGCAGAAAGGCAAAACAACCTATTTCCCAGCCGCGAATAAAGAAAATACCTCCTCGCATCTGCACCGGATCGCAACAAGCCTGTTAATCTGATACCATAAGCAGAAATATTGATGGAAACAAAATTTCTCGTTAAACGTTCCGCGGAGTACCGTTCGGCGCGTGGCGGTCGTGCGCCTGCGCTGCGCCCGCCTTGCCCGGCTCGTTTAAAGCCATACCTTAATTACGGCAAGGCGTTATCGAGTAAGAATGTGCACACGCGACATTGGTATTAATTTTAATGAAAGAAGTGTGCGCTTGGGCAGCACCTGCCCGACTCGACGAGTCGTTGGCTTACTGAAAACTACGCGACACGGAAGCTTTGGAGACGGTGTTGATTTAACTTTAATTTTGAAGTTCAACTCGTTTCTGATGAAGAATTTTACTATTTAGTCATACTTCGTTACTTTAGGGTTTTTTAGACCCTTATTTGTGTTAAGTAGTTAAGCTGAGTGTTTATCTGTTTTTGAGTTTTACAAACACCGTTTTGCTGCCTGAGCTGTAAAAATAATAAGTAGGTACGCATCATCCATCATAGTTTTCTGAAATGTCAACATTCATAAAGAAACTATCTTCCATTTACTTGGTTTAAAAAAAAAAAGATAAGTAAAAATATTGCTCGTTGAAGTCGACTCCATGCCCGTCCTTTCCATAATTATATCAGAAAAATGTAAGGCCGTCTTCGACCGAAGTATGCCCTTTTTGTACGTAGAATTACGGTGCATTTTTCTTCAAAAAGCATGTGTTACAGGTGAGTACATGTTAAGATATAATTAATGTTGTCATAAAAATCGTAGAAATTACAATATGGGGTTGTAATAAATTTTATTTTTTTGTTTTCACCGATTTTTGTGAATGAAATATTAAAGAGTGTTGAACAATATAATCATTTAATTTAAATACACCTGCAATGCTTGGTGTAGAAATTAATGGACATACTTTGAATGTATGACATATCGAACAGCAGACAAAGAATTAAAGTTAATTTCTTTATCAGTTATCCTCAAACTTGAATTGTTGTGTGTAGGATATAATTCAGATAAGCATCTAGGCTAGGGTAATTGTGTATTTTCAAATATGGGGAAAACTTTTAATTTCATTTAGGTAGAGTTGTAGTCCACAGTAAGGTACATAAATGACGATGTGGTAAAATGTGCCTAGATTTAAATTTATCAACTGCCTAGCCTTTTCCCAACTATGTTGGGGTCGGTTTCCCAGTCTAATGGGATGCATGGTCCCATCCATGAACTGACCTCTACAAGCCTAGCTTAACCATCGATCGACCCGTGCGGCTTTTGTTATTTAGCCACGAGCAATTTATATAATAATATAATATGTTTTAGTGTCATATTAGAGATATTAATATCTTTATTTATCATGATCTCCAAGATAGATTAAGTCGCTTAGTTAATTACGCATACATATCGCGAAATGTACAAATCACTAGATTATGAGTAAATAATGAATCGTGTAAATTGTCGTTGCGCAGGTGCGACAGTACATCTGCGCTTGCTCCTATGCCCCTCTGACTTCTATTATTACTTCTAAGAAATTCGATAAATCAATAATTTTTATATAATTAGGTAGGTACTGCACGTAATACGCTCTTCGGTCTACCAAACATTACTTGGTCTAACCAAGTAATGTTTGTTAGACGCGAAAACGTAATTAAAGTCTTTGTAATTGATATTCATGTGTATCATGGACGCGCGTATTTCCATAAATTATATTCCAAAGATAGAACTTCGCTGTCATACGGTTATGAGGTGGATATTCTCCATCAAATGGTCCTTTATCGCCGACGCGAAACGTTATTGAGTCGATTAGTCTGTCATATTACCTTACGGTTATCAACCCAGATCCAGTCTTAACTGTCATTAGGAATTCATTTCTACAATGTATGTTAATCTCTTTGCATAAAGCTACGGAAAACTTTAAATTGTCTACTTCTGTTTATCGCTTTATGGAACTTTCAGGTTCGCTTACTCAATACTGAGTCTTAAATCTTTTGGTTAATGATAACAATTTGGAAGGTTCGTCAATTCAGAACATCCCAATCTCCGCGTGCCTCATTTGAAACACGCGCCTCGCAATTTCTTAAGTGTATGCGACAGGTTAATTTCAAGAATAAATTGAAGCTCGGCGCGATCGACCGCTTTTATGGGTCGACGGCGTGTTTATGCGAGAGGGAACCATAATAGAGGCTTAGTGAGTCCTGGATGGGGACACAGCTGCCCATTGGGCGGGGACAACGGTGCTCAGACGAGACTTTTGAATTTTTAGTACTTACTTTTCTGCGTAATGTGGAACTTACTTATAATGTAACCTGCATACGTATTTTTTTTTAATTCTGCTACTTGTAGTTATTTTTTTTTACTCCCCCTGACCGCGATAGACTCGGTGACATACATAATTCAAACATTCATTCAGACGCTAATAAATGATTTAATAGTATTGTGGTCATAATTTATTATTATTCGACGTTAAGTGACAGATATAAGTAAGGCTTTACGGGTTTCAGGTTGATTGAATTTATTATTATTGCAACAATATGTCGGCGAACAAATCAAGTGAAATAGTTGATACTCCATTGAACGTTATGTGGAGCACCAATTAGCTTGTTGAGAGGAGTTATGTATTAAACATCAGTTCTGTTCTCTTGTTAGGGATTGAAAATAATATTAAAGACTAGAAATACTTACAGTCTTATGTAGATACGACAGAGGTCCTAGCAGAGGTTTTTAATCACGCCCGAATGGCTTTAACTTTTAATAATTGCTTTAAGCTAACTACTAGTTAGTAGCTAGCTCTGAGCTTTAGCAAAAAACTTATTAAAACCTTATCAGCAGATCATGTAAATATTGCTCTACTCGGCATTCTTGATGTTGCGACTAATGTAAGACCCACCAAGAAAAAACGATGACCATAAATATTTTAAAAGTACTGCAGAGACTACGATTACCGTAAAACTTAGCGGCAGATCCAATCCAGATAACATGACAAAAGTTTCAACATGTGCACTAACAAACGTATCGAGACACTTCCGAAAATGTAACACTTCTCGATTTTAAACTCTACATCTTCCACAATAAAGGTGCCAGTGCTATCAATGAACGGTTTTGTAGGTGTTCGGTAGTGTTTGTCATGAGTAAAGAAGTAGGTTCGATACCGATCTCGACTCACGCTGTTAAACGTACACACATGAACATGCCTGTAACTACTGCTTTTATTAAATGTTTTTCTTTTGTTCAAATTGCCATTATTGGCTTTTGTTTTAATTTATGATTGTATGACGACTTTGGGAACATTTTTTCCCGGTCTACATGGGCATATAAGATCTCCTTGAATTGTTTTTTAAGTAACTATGAACTAACTATATTAACATAAAGACACTTGGGTATGGAGCAGGTTTCCTCCTTCACATGGAAATAAAAACAAAACTCAGTTAACGTGACATGTATCGTCCTTCCATAATTTCATACATTATTTTGCGGTTTATATTAATAAAGTATAATTTTATCAAATTATCCTGTTATTTTAATGGAATAAGTAGAACTTTAAATTATGTTTAACACTCATAAATCTTTCTGTAGATGGTTCGAATAAAGTTGTAGTAAGATCGAACTAAGTGGTTTTCTTATTTCGGATTGGTCATGTGAAAATTAATTATTTACCTTTTTTTTGTTACTTATATTCTTCTTTTTTTAAACGTAACTTCTTTACTTATTGTTAAAACAGACTGTCCAATATTTCATTCAAATAAATGTAGGTACATTTAATTCCTACAAACCTTCGACTTGGCTTTATACATTTATCGATCACATGATAATGTAAGTGAGCTATAAGCACATAAAACTTTGTATAATACGAGCAAATCTCCCTACGTCCGACAAGTATGCGCGCACGCACGGTCGCGCGCGCCTCACGCGGCCTACCGGTGAATTTTAAACTTTCATTAGTAACCCACAAATGTAATCGTTTACATTAAATCGCAGGTGTAATCCAAGGCTTTTTTTGTTTATATCAATCATCTGATACGTTTTTTAAAAGGAGCGTGAATTACATTTTTATTCAAGTGAATCATAGTGTTGATAAGTTTTTTTTTTGTTTGCACTATTTAGATCTCATTTTGTATAATGTGCCATTAGTGTCCAGTGGTTTTTCTACATTAAAATCCAAGTGTCTTAAATTGACTCATCGTACATTTTTTTTGTTGTAAATTCGTAACACACTGGAACTTAAAACAAAGCGTATCTCACACATAATTATACTTAACAACAATAAGCTTATTAAATAAATAAACCCATAAAACACATTCAAGCAGGCTTTATCTAGATTCGACTTATAAAATTAAATGGCTCAATCCCAGCTCGGGGCTAAAGCAAACACGGGATTATCTTTACGGTAACACCAATCCTGGAGCAATTGGAAGGCGAGGGTACGAAGCTAAAGTTATAACAGTTTTGCGGTTCATTGGTATTTCAGTTACAGTACAAATTGTTCGTATCTTTAGAAATTCCCTTATTCATGATGCCTAATCTTGACATTTATATTTTGTCCGGACTGAAATTGTATATTTAAAGGTGCACGAAACCAACTAAAACTTTTACTAATTTAAAGTCCCAAAAGTGTATCGAGATAAATTAGTTTTAATTAAAAACGTTATTCTCCAAATGTTCATTCAATTAGAATCTTGATAATTAAAAAACGCCGCCACAACAATGCGCACACGCAAGCGGTCAAACGCTTAAGGACTTGATACATCTCTCCGCACATCGAAATATAAATCAGGGCAGTATAGACGAGGCCTGCCCCTCGTGAGCTTTGAACAGCGGATACGATCACTTGCGAACAAAAACAATTAGCCGCTCACTTGCACTTACCATTACGTAGATCGAAGATAACGATACCGAGCCAAGTGTAAATAGAATCAACAATAAAATCTGTTATAGTGCTCACTATCTGATAAATAAATAAGACGTAAAAAGGCTTCATTCCGATGTTGTTATACAGCCAGATTCGTATGTGGTTTTAAAAACGGAATATCTTACTTTTGTCGTTTTGTAAGCGGTATATTATATGCTACTGGTTATAAACCATACTTTTACGAGTAGTTACTACGCTATTATAAAATTCTCGAGGATTGTAAAATTTAATTACGGTAAGTCTTTAGCCGGTCTGTATGACTGCGGGAATTGCCTAACCATTTTGAGGTGGATCTTTTGGCAATGGATAGAATAGAATAGAATATGAATTCTATTCTATTGGCAGTGGACTAGACAGGGACACACAGAAGATCCTCATGTTTTGGATTGTTTACCTTGTAGTAACTAATTAACCTTATTGTTTACCTTGGTTAAATGATTGTCTAATCGCTTTAAAAGTGATATAGTTTGAGTGTATACAATTTAAAGTTAGTTTAAAATGTACAACTTTCGACCAGAGGCGAATTCTCGTACTTAAAAAACGTTCTAATTCAAGTCGCAATCTCATCTCAGAGACATTCAATGTCACAAAAATGTAGGTAAATGAGTAGTTTTTAACAGATGGAGACTGTGTTTAGAATACAAACGTAGGTACTTACTTATAAATACGTGAATTTCCCCTCTGATGTTCGATAGCTAGCTATAAGAGAGTGATTTCCCCAATTTTTGCTAAGATTTTCAGCAGCCTAACCAAGGTGGGCGTTTTAACTCCTACCATATTAAATTACCCATAAGTTACGCACCCCTAATGAGCTCACATCCTATACAAACTAATCCACAGTGCCCAAAGGCTAACTCAAATGATAACTATAAAACAAACGCGTGTATCACCGTGGGACTGAATTGCGAATTTTGATATCTCAATCTGTGTCGGGTCAGAGACGCCGCGGTCACGAGGGCCTTCGGTGGTCACGAGCTCAATATCGACTGTGAGCTTATTAATTATTATCTGACCAGCGAATTAACTACAATAAAGGATGTTAATGTGTTGTATTCATAGTAGGGCAGTAGGGAACTGGTATTTTTTGAGTAACAGTTGTTGACATTGTAATATTTAATTTAAAAGACGAAGTTTAGTAGAATAAAATTAGGTATTAGTTAATTACCAAATATCACAAGTTGACACATAATGGTCTTTAAAACAAGTGCAGATATCGCTAGTACTACAGTTAAGGAAACACACAAGTAAGGAAATGTTAGTGAAATAATAGAAAAGCTTATATCTACAAGATGTGACTTGTAACTTGCAAGACTATGAATACGGCCACTCACACGCACAGGGCGAAAGGTCTCGACCAATGGGCCGCCGAAATTAAATACAGGACACACTCGCTTAAGGCTCGGATGCGATAAATTAGGTATAGCATATAAGTGATTTCCTGACTGAAGAGTATCGCAGATAAAGGTCAGATAAAACACCTTAAAGATCCAATACGACCACCATACATCAGATCACCATTCTATGGTATTATTTTAAACGATGTAGAAATCATGTGAATTTTGAAAAAGCTTTCCTCTTAATGTCAATGCTTTGCACCTGAGGACTGAGGAGGCTACTTCTCGCTGCTTCTGAATTCATTATTAATTTAAAACCGTTATTGTAAGATTAATGCTCTCCTCCCATTTCACCTTTATTTTGGTAAGGTACTGTGCTGCTGCCAGCGAAGATTTATCCTTAGCATAAGCATACATTGCACTAAATACACAAGAATGATGTCGCTACCAAATCTTTTTAGAACTTTATGATAAAAAGAAAAAAGCACGTGGGTACCTTATTTCCATTTCCTATCACCGGCAGTGTTCAGACAGGAAACAAGTTTACAGCACAAGAACATGGGTCCGAACCTAATTCAGACAATGAACTAACCATCTTCACAATTCATGGCAAAAACTCCATGTAACCCTTATTTTCTAAATCGTAGAATCTAAAATTGAGTAACATATTATTCAGTGGCGGTTTTTGTCTCAAACTAGGCCGTGTGACCGAATTATTTTTTCACCAGCATCAAATACGCGACCTCGTCGGCGCGGGCGCCACATAGGTTGCATGAAAAAACAAATAAAAATAGGTTAGAACTAATAAGTGTGTAATTACGTTAGTCTCGGAGGGTGGCTCGCGGCCGGCGGTCCACCCTTACCTGAAGGGGTGCATCCATCATTACTACAGCGGTATTAATCAAAGCTTTTGATTCATTAGATTTTTCGCCTGTATGTTAATTAATATTAGATAGACACTACTCAATCTATTGTACGCTTATGTCAAATAAACTAGACCTCTTTCAAAAAGTATTTCTAAAGTTCTATGAGTTTGACCTTCACGGTGAATGCAGCCAATACCGAGCCAAGGACGTTAGCGGGGTGCAATGAGAAACTATACTCCATAGGTTTAGGTAATTAAAAAAGGGTAAACAAAAACAACCACGTGACTCATAGATGCTAAACCTTTTATTTCAAATGTTAAAATCATATTATATAGAGTCACATATTAATAGGCTCTATTCTGAATCTGAATCTGATGAACTATCTGTTACATTAATAATAAAGCGTTCAGTGGTATCATCAAGTATTTTGTCTAATTTAAACATTTTCTGTTCTTCTTTTAGCGCTGCCAACAAAGGCGTCTGATTAACCGAGTAAACGTAATACCTGCCCCTTCAGTTGCCAAACTACGTCACAGTTGTACTCTTCAATTTAGCAACGTTATCTAATTCGTTGTATTTTTAAAAGGTTTGGGGAACCTGTCTTTTTGGGCTCTTTACAATAGACAGATTACAAAATATTATATCATTATAATAAATCTAACTAAAAAAATATGCTCAAGCAGTTATATCTACGAATAGTAGTTTAAGAATAAATGATAAAGTTTAGCATACTATAATAAAAGAAGAAACTATCCTGTGATCGAAAATAAATTTAATTTTGTTATAACGTATTTTTACACAAGAAAGTGTCAACTATAAAAAATCCTTATTACGATTTGTTTACCTTTTTTTAACTACCTAAACCTTTAGAGTATAGAGGATAGTAATTTAGTAATTAATGTTTCGTTATAGCACTAGGTATCTTCAAAATCAGAGACACGCTACGTCTTTGCTTATCGCTTTAGCATTATAATATAACTTTTTTTTTGCATTTCATTCGATTCTTAAGTCGACCTTTTTACAAGCTTTATATTAGCTTGCTCTGTTCGTATGTGTGTCCAGTTACTCCAATTGTCATCCATTTTTCAAGCATACTTACATAACTACCGAGAAATTTTGAGAAAATGATACCATGGAGCTGGTCGGATGATGGAGCCGGAAGTTGGCCATACGAACTCCTCAATCAAACAAGATAGGACCATCGTGTTTGGACTCATTCGCTATGTATTAAAAAGTGCTTTGACACTAGGTGGTATTCAGGGTCTGATGATGGAGCCGGAAGGTGGCCGTGGGGAAACCCTTTTTAGTTCCTTAAAAGCTTGTTTTTTAACATATTTTTTTATTTTGTTCTTTTCCCTTCTACTTTAACGATCCACAAACATTATATTCATATTGGTATTACAATTATCTTTATAGATTATGGCTAAGCCCATTATTACAATAGGTACAATGGGGTGGTTACTCACTGCAGTGATTCATCATTCACCCCTAAAGATGGTATGTCGATAAATGGATTTAATGGGTCAGCTGTTCTCCTGCAGGCAATATGTTGCATGTTTAGTAAAGTATGGTTTATGTTAGCAAGACCTAAAATCCGTCCTAACAATTTCATCACAATTTTTAAATTTTCCTTAAATCTCAGAGTACAAACTGCTGAACTCCTATTCAATTAAAGCCATATCGTCAACTGCCAGTTTCCAGCAGTCCACTGCTGAATACAGGCCTCTCAAATTGCACACCACTGAGCTCAATTCACGGACAATCTCGTCCAACAATCTATTACCAAAGTTATGCAAGGTATGCAATCTGGATTACCAGTTTTTATCCCGATACATCTTACAATATTATTGATGGTAACTATACAACGTAATCTGTGATAATCGTTTTAGAGTTACGCAACCATCCACTACTTATGGACTATAATAATGATCGTTAAATCCAATCCGTTACTACCGTACCATCCAGTCTTTACCATAATAATCAGAACTAGTAGCTTGCTCAGTTTAATAAAGAAAACGAGAGGGAATTATTACGATATCAGATATTAGAAGGGTTAGCCTCCGATTGGGTAATACACCTGAAAAACCCGAAAGTTTATCTGAGATAGACATCATTTGCTGAAGAGATGTGCATCTAACGTAGAAATTGAGACAAGAGGCTAGTGATCATCTCGAAGCTGGGGACATGGATTGAATTCGACTAAGAAAGCTCTACGTGAAACTAGGGCATTATGGACGAGCCGGTGAAGCAAGTATTACTTACATAACAAAATATCAACTGTTTCACCACTTTCTATTTCAAACAGAACAAAGCATTACTGTATTAACCGCAAATTTCACTTTTACTAAACTTCGCCACTGTTATCTGTATTTGTCTACTGATGATCACCTCACCGTATTCGATGCTCTGTATACACTGGTATAATGTAAACAAGGAAGTGGTTAACAGTAGGCGATCGTGTGCCACTAATCGACGTGCAGGGGTTGACAACAATGAGGAGCATTGAGATCAGTTCATTGGCAACACCTTCGCGTGCCGTCCACCCACGCAACTCAGATAACAAGTTGAATACATCTGCCTGTTTGATAAAATAATACCATGTAAGAGGCAGGTAACGTTAGCAAGCAAATGCCACTGGATTTCAGAAAAAACAAATTTTATTTAAAATTTTGGCAAAACTGAAATTACTAGGTCAAACGATTAACATTACAACACAACTTTAATGATTACAAAATTACCATAAAAGCTAAGGAACGTTTTGCCTGAAACAAAAGTCTTTTTAATGCCGCCTTTCTGGTCGTAAAACGTCTTTTTTAAACGCTTACGTGTGATTATAAATAATCTTTATGACAATATAATAAAAACGCACTATTGAGCCACACACAGAGCAAAAAATAATTGTTTTTTTTTCAGTTAAAACGCAAATTGTTGGTGCTAAATATACTAATAGATGCTCATTTTCAAGTGATCAAAGTTTATGAGTTCAAGTGATCTTTAAGTTTTATGGTGCCACTTAGAGGGAGATTTCCCTTAAGTTGTTTGTTTAAAAGGACCTCGTAAGTGGCGTGGCCATTCAAAGGGTTCCGGTGTCATTACAGCCATTAGGGTCACTCACCACACCGACAATTACTTGGGAAGGTTTTCAATTTACTTTATTATTTATTTATTTATGCGTTATCTTGAAATGATGAGCGATGGTATTGGGAGGAGAACAGTGGAATGAGTGCAGATGGGTTGAACAAATAAAATTCTTGCCTGGTACAATACATAGTACGGCAGACAGCCTGCGTGAAAGCACATAAATTAAATGTAGGTATGTCTTCAATATGAGTCCATGAAAAAAATAGATCACAGTATACCTACCATACAATTAGGGAATGACAACAATAGAGACAAACAACTTTTTCTTATTCCCAGAGTTAAGTAAAATAAACCATTAATTTAGGTTACTTACAGTGAAACGTATCATACATAATAATAATTATTAAAGTAAAAGCAGGTGGTCCCGGCTGTCATTTGTGGAACTTTGACAGTCGTTACAGGTCGTCAGAAGCTCGAAAGTCTGACAATCAGTCTTACCAAGGGGTATCGTATTACTCCGTTACTGGGTTGTGGAGGTCAGATAGGCAGTCGCTCCATGTAAAATACTGGTATTCAGCTGCATCCGGTTAGACTGCAAGCCGACCCCAACATAGTTGGGAAAAGGCTAGGCAGATGGCAGATGAAATAGTTATTAAAGTATAAATAATTTCATGTTAAAGAAAAGTACAACTTCTCGTGAAATACATAAAATCTCAGTAATTCCAATTTACTTTGGAAAAGAGAGGCGAGTCTACGTTTTTCCATGTGCTAGTTGTAACAAATAATGTTGGAGCCTATCTGCCTACTATGATTAAAAGCATTATGTTTATAGGCCCGAATTGCTCCAGCATTAAATGGATCTAATGGGAAGCGTTTATCTTAATTCCAGTGATTCCAGTCTCCCACGAAACGTTTGACGCACCTTAATGCCACATAGATGACTGTTTATAATATTTGACAAAAAAGGTGTTTCACAACCTTTACAAAAACTTTATTCTATAATTACAACGATTTTGTATTCAAACTATGTTTTTTTTTGTAAAACCCTTTAAATGAGCTGGGGTCAAACTTCACATATTTTCGACCCGCAAAAAGTAACATTAAGGTTATGGATCCAGAAAAAAGAAAATGTTATCCAAAACAAACAAAACATAATAAACAGCCTTCGCGTTTTCATATTCATTCTAAATTAAATTTAGGCGTGATTAACTCACTCGAGGCGTTTTCTCTGTTCATCAATCAAAGTGTGGTCACGAAGAGTGGAAGCAACATTTACTTCCTAAGATTTGTCTCTTTCACGCTCTAACTAATATCTATGGATTAGAGAGGGACGATGTATGCTTGATTAGACAGTACGCAATTATGATTTTCAGAGTTCACACGGGTGCCTCGGGAGCGGTCAGACGGCTGACTTCAGAAGCCTCCGGTAATCAATTTTGTACACAAACGTTATTAATTGATTTTTTTTCTCTCTAATGACTAAAAATAACATCTGCCAAATCAACAGGACCGGTCGTTAACGAACGTGCCAAAATTTTATTTTCTCGTGTCTTCAATCTCACAGATAACTTGTAATGTACACGTGTTTTGGATTCTAAAGGAGCGATAAATTTGCTTGAGGTGTGATAGAAATTGTCTCTGAAAAACCAAGAGGGCCATTGACAAACTTTAATTTTAACTGCAATGGTGTAATTACCTACAAGAAAATGAGTAGTCTCTCCAACTCTAAACCAAGCAAATTCTCATCTTTTAGTCATCAATCTGAATAGCTACTTTTTTGAGAAATGTCAAATAGCTTTGTGTCCACCACATAACTATTCCTTATCTACTAGAAACAGGTACATATAAGTGTTAGGCGTGTGCCGACTGTGTACGAGTAAAAAAGGGGTTACTTTGCATGATCAGATTACAATAGTTGTGAGTATCACAGTGGGATAGAGCCCTGGTTCGTACGGGTCGCACTATAAATTTTATCACACATTCCGAAACCGCGTGCAGTCTTATTTATGGGCCGATACCTCAGATTTGATAAATATTCGCCCTGGGTGTTTAACTAAACCAAATTAGATTAATCTATAGAAGTTTCTATTGTGATTTAGTGGTTGTTTTTGTTTACTTAATATAATTTCCGTGATCAAATTATCCAATTAATCAGAAATGATTTAGGTGATTCTTTTGTCATTATTTCTTAAGTGTTTCACTGGTATATTTAAGTATTATTGTGTGATACCATTTAATGGTAATGCAACCCTCGATAAATCTTTGAACATTTCGCCGATGTTTTACATAAAACTTTAGCAACACTACAGCTATAGCGAGCTATCGCTTAAATTCGATGCATTCCGTTAAATCTACATATCGGTCGAGTGATTGAACTAAACAATTGAGATTGCAATTGGATATGCAAAGCGATTGGATATTATTCGATGTTACATACGATACTTACTGTGTTTCGTCAGGGATGTATTTCCTTAAATCAAACCGCTTTGGACCTGAGACGATCCCGTTTTGCATCCGTTCGTACATCAAGATTGCTATCAAAGATTTACAAGAGCCGTCCTCGATGGGAGAATGTTCCTTTTCCAATTGATACAGACGAATTATTTATTTATTTCAACTGTGTTAAGGCGAGTTTTGCTAGTCGATGTTTTATTGAACGATTTGTACTTACTACACTAGGAGCATTGTGAATTTATTTAGTTGTACCAATGTTTTGAGATGTTTTCGTTGAGATCTATTAACTACGAATGGGGGCCGACAAATGCAAATTGATGAATGGAAACAGTGGTTTAATACTGTTTGTTAATCAATGGACAGACAGAGCCAGGATTGACTTACGCTTGAAATATCTACTAGAAACAACGTCGTACCAAAATTACCAATTGTATTTGTAACCAACCATATCTTTTACTTGCCAATTACTCAAATTACTTCAGGATAGCATATCGAAGAATTCATTCTATAGGCATTAATACTGATCCAATATTATCTTTTTTCCTAAATCTCCAAATTCATCTCCGAAAATTAGTTAAACAAACAAAACACTAATGTGTTTCAATTCCCATATATTCACATAAATTATGAGGCGCAGGCGCATCGCGGTGGTATCAAAGCCTGTTGAACAAATAACACGTCTTACCTGATTTAGTGCTTGGTCGCGACCCTTTGACCACGACTGTCCACACCTATGGGTGGGCAGAGAACCCGCTAGCTTCGCTGACTAGCTGACTTTAGGTCGTAAGTCGGTGATTTACGATATGAAGTCGTTAAAGTCGGTTTAGGTATATTTTTATTGTTTTTGAGATGAAAGTACTTTAATGCTGTTGGCGATATTAGTTATATGAGTTTAATTTTTAGAATCGACTATTTTGATTAATTAATCAACTTGGTCAACAGGATACAATTGTAGAATAATTTCGTTAATCTAAATGATGAGCTCATATGAAATAATCAATTTCAAAACGGAAACACGACAGCAATATCAATCATCATAACTAATCAATTAACAAGACCCAATTGTCATTGCAAATCAATTTTCCCGCGAATAAAGTTCCGGCAGAGAAAGTATGATATTCAAAGGGTTTCATGTAAGCGTGAAATCACTATGCTTGAGGATCTTAGCTTCCCGACTCACCCTTTCGCAGTCGCAGACAAAGACATATCCGGGTAGCGAATACAGCTCAATCGATTCGCACAGGAAGTTGCAACGCTTCATTACCCCTGCATTATGTTTTACTAAAATTGAATATGAGCCCTTTACCCATGCCGACAGTTTGCATTTCATTTTTGATAATGGAAAAGAAAAAAATTTGCATTATTGTGCACCTATTTTTTATACACGTTGTAACTTGTAATGGATATGTTAAGTTTGAAGAATTTTGTACAAACGACTATTTAAAAATCTATGGAAAAATATGAACTGATTTTTGTGTAAGATTTGCGAAAATAGATAAAGATTAACTGTGTACGACTAACTGTGTATATAATCTTTATCTATTTTCGCAGATCTTACACAGTTAAGTAACTAACTAACAAACAACTAACAAATTTTACTTTACTTTACAAAGTAAAGTAAAACTAGTGAGTTGTTTGTTAGTTAGTTACTTTTCTATTAGTCCAAGCTACGTTTTTAATTAAATAACGACCATTTATTCACGAACCTTACAAATACAAATTCAGCGTCATCACAACCACACATTATTAAAAAAGTCGAACTGACAAACCCTAATCGCTTTATAAGACTGAGTGCACATCAACACACATCACATAAACCACATCGTTCAGACGCCAAACTAATCACGTACATTTTTCAGCACAGGACGTTTCAATCGCAAGTCGCAACATGTTATCGTTAATTAAAACGCAAACGCAACATCGTTCGTCTAGTTCTGTCTGTCTGTCCGTTATACTTTTTGTTCGTCGCTGACTAAATTATGTCTTTATAGTGATGGTGTAGCTTTATCAGCGACCACCATCTTGTGATCGAACCCTGCCACAGTAATTTGTACCTGCCCTGTGTTACCGATGCGTCGATCTCCAATGCTTTGATCAAGTTGCGTTTTATTTGGGATACATACGGTGTTATATTGTGGGGGACATTTTGTGCAAACCACAAATTGTCTTTGGATTTCTCAATCCTCAGATTAATTTTATCTGAAGAATAAATATGGAGGTTTAACATAATTATTTTCTAAACAAAAGTTGTCAAACCACATTTTTTTCCTCAAACAAATGTTATACGAAGATTGAAAAATGCCCTTTTATAAATTATTTTGTTGTTGTACAATATACACAAACTGTCTTATTTACAAATTGTCTAGGCACTAATTAGTCGTAGCTATTTGCTACGAGTGCTACGACTTTATTCGACGGCGTAGCAAGTGCTACGAAAACCAATAATTAAGTCTTAGTTCAAGAAAGTTTTTTTTTTTAAGTTGACTTTTGGGCTCTTGTTTATTTTGCCTTTCATCTACAACCCCCGTGTGTCACAAAATGTCGAAATAAGAAACTATGCGGAATAAAAATTATTGTGCTTCTTGAGGGGTCGATATTTTTTCACGTTGTTGATTTTATTTGTAGATGTCCGGAAGCGGTGTTCATTCTGGTCTCCTGTGATTAATGTGCTGGCCTTGCTTAGTCTGATTAAGATTTAAGGGTAGTATTACAAATAGGGCACGCATAGCAGATGTATCGATAGGTCAAACTAGAAGTTTCCATGTTATTTTTTAACTTCCACTTTTTTTGGTATATATTTCATCGCAGGAGTTTTTAATTTTTTAAACCAATTATTTTTATTTAAAGCTCCCTTTTTAAACGGTTTCAGTAGGTACCTAGTTTAAATGAATTATCTTGTAGTTCTAAGAATGGCTGTTTGTTAGAAGAGTTTATTTATTGGTTCATAAAATAGAGAGCACTAAGATCTGTGTGAAACGAAAATGTTAACTTAATACATACAAAATAGTAGGTTCTGTTATATTGTTTAAACACTATCGAGTTACAGGCGCCAGTGGGCAAACTGCAATATTTACTTAGGTCCGTTTTTTTCACGAGTCTATTCCCGCACAGAATCTGCGCTTATAGCACGCACTATTGTTTACATTATTTTCTACACAGTGCTTTGTCTACTTCTATTTGAGGGTTTTTTTTTACAACGTAGCCTATTTATTATATTCGTTTTCTTTGTCTTTGACCAATGGCATCCCCATACCATAAATTCACCGTATAACTGTAAGACTGACAAATTCTACTTGAAATTAGCTTCACTATGTTACGCCGGGTATCTATTCAAGTTCCCAATCAGAACGACAGTAAAATGCTTCTAAAATCGATCCCCAGATACCAATTCAAAACCTACAACAATAATTAATCAACATTTACGACCACCATCTATCATCTCTATCACAATAGTACACATTTTGATTTGCACACGTGCTCACCGTGCAAAATTCAAAGTGTTAGGTTACTGTGAGTAGAGTACCCCTATGAATTGCATCGCTATGCACTCCACCCTTTCATTTTATCGTATTGTGCAAGCGATACGTCATCTGTCGGCGTCCGAGCCTTTGAACGTTTGCCGACGTCGCATGCGCACGGTTGCTATAACGCGACTTAACGATGCGAAATTTGCTTTTATATTTATCAAGTACACGGTTTAGAACTAGATTGTAAGTTCACGTCTCATATGTAGAACTTTGTAAAAGACAGTCGTTATATTAACAGGATGTTCTCATAAATAGAGGCAAGCTAAGTTGCGGGAATTAACTAAAAATAACTCAGTATCAAAATAATTACTCTAGATTTTCAGATAAACAAGTTACGACTTGTCAATGTAAAAATAGATACACATATTGATTTGAATCTTTCAAAGAAAAGATAGTATGAATCAATAGCACAATGTGTTACCAAAAGGAATAGCACATGCCAAAATCTCAAGTACACCTTGTCATAGTTTCTATAGAAATCATAACAATAATAAATTGTGTATACAATAACCCTTCCACATCTGCCGTATATATCGGCGCACGTATTGATCTACACTATAACGGAAGGTATCTAACGCACTATCTCTGAAACACAAGGTGCTACCGATCGATAAGATGTAGGTTACCAAGGAGCGTGCCAAATAATTCACCTGGACTCATTCAATAGAATATCGCATTTCTGAATTAATTCTTATGACGCCACCTTGCTTACTCTGATTGTTCGCAACGAGGATTATATTACATTATCTTTATGAACGTGATCCGTAATTAAGCGCCCACATCTAGACAGTCGACAATGTCTGGCGAACAAAAAATCAAACGCATTGCCCCGAGCAGATGCAAACGTTCTGCAAACATAACTGAAGGCACCAAATCAATTTCAAAAGTAATTCAATAACATAATGTTGATCGTTGTAAAAATAATGTATTGCTTCCTTCCACCTTGAAGTGGAGTAGGTAGTGTAGCGATGAACCTCGGAAGTGCGCGGGGGCTGCGATACAGTTACCTCGAAACTGTAACACTTTGATATTCGTTTTTTTGTTTGTTATAACGGCAAAGTGCAGTACCGTTCTCTAATATCAATAAGTGCACAAAAAGTAGCGGTCTATCGTTTTATAGGGATGTCTTGAAAAGAAACGTGGTAAAAAACGCGTAAGGTGTTCATACAAAGTTTCTTTAGTTCCGTTATATCAATAGAGATTAGAGGCACGCGTCTTTGCACCGGCGACACTAAGACCCGGTACATTGTCGGTGGCTCTTTGATGTGGCTGCAAAAGACGTCCGTTTGGACAATGGTTTAGGGATAATTTAGCGGAGCAAGTATCGGTCAGCTGGAAATCCGGTCGATTGTAGCTTTATCTGACCACAAGCTTAACGGTTCGCGTTTGTAGGTTCTGCCAGTTTGTATTCAACTCGTAACTGTACTGTATCAACACGATAGATTGTTTAAATTGAGAAACTGTTAGTAAACTTTGCAAATATAAAAAATCTGCACCAAAATGATGAAATTTATTTAATTAGCTTCAGGATATTATTATGTTATGACTGCACAAGGAAATGATAAAACTTTTAAAGACTTCATTAATTAGTGATCGTTTTCAAATAAATTACTAAAACAAACAACGTAAGAAGTTGCCTTCTTGAAGTTGTTACGAAACAAAACTCGTGAGCCAGAACTCGCTACCAAATAGTTTTAAATAACACTAATTAATAAACAGCTTACTAACAAAATTCGATTACTTTAAGTACTTCGAGATTGAGACGCCGAGAATATTACTCTGATAACTAATTACTAGGGACGTGGGGACCGGTACGAAAATTGATACCATCCATCAGCACCAAAGGTTCCCGACTCTTGTTGATCCAATTACCATCATCTTATTAATTGAATATGAGATTTCCTAGAGGGAACCAATTAAATGAAGTTGTCTGATCAAAATGTAGACGTTACTTAACGTGTTTTTGATAGAGAAATTATTTAGCCTGTTCAATAAATGCCGCTTTTTTACTAAAAACTAAACCCAAAGGGATTATTATCACGGATCGTAAAATAATATCGCCACTTTAGATTTGAAAAATAAAATATACTAAACGTGGTACTCCTACTGCTAGAGCTCTCCTAAGACGTCTGCACTTATAAGTAGTTCGAAATGAGTTTTGTTATCTATTCTCACGTATACCAATGGCAATCATTCATAGAATTAATTTCGATAACTGTGACGCCTGGTCGAAGATACAGAAGCCGATGCTTTTAGCTTCTATCTCACAGTTTAATTATGCCTCGTGATGGGATATTGACAAATGAACTGTCTCGCGATGCGTCTAATCGGTTAAGGTGTTACATTCTGTCAACTAATTTCGGTGGACGGTTTTTTTGGGTCAGTTGTTCCTGGACCTGTCATATATTGTTCGATAAGAATCTATTCGTGTTTTCTAAAGGTTGCGTCTTGTTTTGCCAATTAAGCTGTAAACAAGAAAAAAGGTGGAGTTTGTCCCGATATGTAATTAAACCTGTCGTTCGTATTTTAACTGGACAAGTTAAGTTATAGCACGAAATATGGATAGCGTGTTTGTTTACTTTCTGATTTGGTGGAATTCCAATTTGTAATCATATAATTTCGGTTAGGTACGTGGGTATCAGGTTTTTCAATATCTCTTGAATTCTTTACGGGTATTAAAATGCTTTATTAGCTTAAGAACTTGTGGTATAAAAAAAACGACGCTACGATTTATTACCAATACATATTTGCTTGAAATCTACATAATACTATTTCCTCCAAAGGACTGATATTAAATTGCCTGCATATTTCTATTCCGCTATACATTAGTTCGTCCGCCGCCTTCGATACAAAAGAATTACATCAAAGAAAACAAACAAAAACAGGCTTTCGTTGTAATCCTCTATTCTTCTCAGCTTAGGCGTCGGTTCGTAGTTTCATATTTGTTTAAAATCACCACCGCGTTCAAAAGATCCGATAAAAATACTTGAGAGCTTCCGGTTGGTTGGTCTCTGAATAATTGGTACGCCATATATTTCCTTCTCCGGGAATTTGTTACGAATTTACGATACACATTGTGCTGAGGTATAAATCTTTCTAATGGCACGAGTTTTGGGCGTGAGCGATTGTGATGGCATTGATTGTCACACAAGTGGTGGGTGACACGAGTTGCTGAAATTGTGAAGTTTACAATTTATTAGGGTGATTTGTAATCACTTACAATCACGTCACCAAGTATTGTTATGATTGAAACATTTTGGGAGCCATTTTCCTTGTATTCCTTAAGTGCTTCTGCGTAAAGATGTCTCTTTTTATTAGGGACAAACTACATTGGGGATGATTTTGCCAAAAATAAACAAAATTCAATGAACTACACAGTAATAACTTCCAATTTGAAAATTCAAACGTCAGCCGACCAAGAACAAGAGGTAGCTAGTGGCTGACCAACACTCGTTTTTATTATAAGAATAGAAGAATTATTAATTGAATATAAATCTGGATCATAACAAAGCGCTTCTTTACTTAAACATTTTTTATCTTTTCTTTTTTATACCTATAATCTAATGAGAAGAGTGTCTGCGTTAATAATCTTTTGCAAGAATCAGTTCCCCACAATAGGCGTTAAAATAGAAAACAGTTGCTTGTGCAAAAAAATCTATTCATCAATTTCACACTTCTTTATCTTTTAATATTTCGCCAACAGGAAGATGATCATTAGATTTCGATGAGATTTCGAAAAGAAATAAAAATTCCACATAATGAAAGTTTTCAATTATCTTAGTCTAAGTATTTCAAATAACTTGGAATAGTTACAATAAACTTTAATATCAACAATAAAAAACCCGGCCAAGTGCATGTCGTACCATGCGAAATGAAGGGTTCCGCAGTTGGGACGAATTTATAAAACAAACTTAACACTGTAGTTGAAAAACTTGTTCTCCGATACAGAATGTATAAATTTAAGTTGGTCGATTATTACTCGGTAATTTGTGGAGCCTACGTAGCGGTGATAGTTTTCCTTTTAATTTCGTTATATATATATATATATATATATAAAAATTCACGGCAGTAGTCCGTGAATTTTTTCACCTATCCAAACCCAACCATTTAGCCGGCAGGGGGGCTGACACTTGGCTCTAACAAAAATTATCACTTTAAAGCCTAATATTTCGCAAACGGGTCCCTGAATCCAAAAATGGTTTTACAAACTCACATTATTTTTAAACGACCTTTCTAACGATAACCCACACCATGGGATTGACGAGAAAAAAAAAACCATCCCCACTTTACGTGTAGGGAAGGTCACGTAAAAAAAAAAAAACGATTTTTTTTTACAGCTTTGTCGGCGTCGTTTATATGTATATCCATACCAAATTACAGCTTTCTAGTACCAACGGTCTCTGAGCTAAGCCGCGGACAGACGGACATGGCGAAACTATAAGGGTTCCTTGTTGACTACGGAAACCCCAAAAACGACCTATTTAGATATTCACAACAAATACAATAAAACGAATACTTAATAGAAATATAAAACTAAGTTTTTTTTTTTTTTTTCAACATTCGTGAGTAGGTAATGATTTCAATAGAAACTGACTATGGATTCATAGTCTCAATATTTATTTAAACGTTTACAGGTGTTTCTCATACTAAGTGAAAATAAATGTCATAAACCGATATTAGTTTCTGCCTACGAAAATTATTTAATATATTGAACAGGTTTTCAGAAATGTTGTGGTGCTTTTGTAAAGAGTTTGAGCAGGAAGGAACTTACAAGTGTTAGTGAATACATTTAAAATTCTAAGTGGTTATTTGAGATTACGTTAAATTTGAAGAATTTTGCACAAATCCGGCAATGCGATTGTGGAACATAAGCTCGTTTTAACCGATAATCGGTTTAAGGAAAACTCAAATCCTTTCGGCGCCGTTTAAATTAGAACCACTAAAGCTATAACGGTCAAGTTCAAAAACTCTACGAAAAAAAATGTGCACAAAAACCCACCGTGTTCTATTGACCGTGACGCAACAATTGTTTAGCAGTTTGCCGAGAACCCTTAAGTCCATCTTGTTGACTTCGACGCACAACGAAATTAAACATCAGAAAAAATCCAAAGGTCCTTAAGTAGATCGAACGAAGGGTTCTATTGTGAATATTGTGTAATGTAGCGAGACGACATGGGGCCAGCGTACCAAAAAAGTTTCACTATGACGTGATGTAGCTGAACCTTTTACACAAACTTTTGACCACGGCTGTACGTAGCAGGTAGAACCCTTTTTGCACAATTCGCCGTAGCCGATAACAAAACGTGGCGAAGTTGTTGTCGCCACACTTGTCTGCGCCGACGCACTTCAAACACTCCCAATTTCACGTCTGGTTGACCGCTGAATACATGTAACTAATTTTGTGTATCAATACACATCATGGTAGATGATGTATTGTGTTTATTACGCTTCCAGCTTCAGTAATTCGGCGTGAAATAGCCGACGTGAAATGTGCAACCCTAAAGATGCTACCGCAATAATATTTTAGTTGAATATTTGAAGAGAAAAAAAACGAAATTTCCAAGCTTTACAAATTATATGAACTGGAATGTTTCTTAATTATCATCAGAACAAAGTCATATCTTAACATATAACATCCCCAAACCCCTTTGATGAAGAAATATCAAACGAATGAGATGAAATATCGAGCGATTGTTAGCCAATTACGTGCCTTTTATAACGATTGATCTGAATTATGGCATTAAAGATCAATTGTCCGAATTCAAAGCTGTCTATATTTGATATCAGAGCGAGACTAATCGAATCACAATGGTGTTAAAATGATCATAGAACGTTGACCAGCTATTTAGAGTTTGGAATTGTATTATACTTTATTTTTAAATACCCGTAAGATACTATTGAGGCTTTTGGGGTAGTAAGTAAGTTCCATTTGAAATAATCCTTATTACAAATATCAAATTATCTAAAAGTTCACATTATTGAAACTGAAATGTAATGTAAAAATTGTTTTCCAAATTAGTTACATTGCAAACTGTACAAACAATTTAGTAAACATTTTTCTTATAACGTTTGAATTACAGTACATTTTATGTAAATAATATGTTAATCGGTAAAGACGATCACCAAACGATTACGACATATTGACGATGATCATGCAACATCATTGTTTCGTAATTGAAAGTAAATATTTTAAATGTAATCGAGTAGCATTTATTGTTTAGAACAATTCAAAAAGCTAGTCATGATACGATGAACAAAGAAAGCAAGAGTGAATACATCGAGCGGAAGATAAACGATACTTTTATTGTCTATTGATAGATTATGATGCTGTAAACATTAGGCACTTAGAGATGTGTTAGATATGAAACTACTTAGCTACTTAGCATACTTATCTAAAGTTGTTATTATTCATTCAATCAATCTGCCTATAATAGCTTTTTCCCAACTATCTTGGGATCGGCTTCCAGTCTAACCTGATGCAGCTGAATACCAGTATTTTTCATGAGACGACTGCCTATCTGAACTTCACAACCCAGTAACTGGGTAATACGATACTCCTTTGTAAGACTGGTTGTCAGACTTTCGGGCTTCGACTGACATCCGTAACAACTCTCAAAGATCCACGATTCACAGCTGAGTCCAACGGCTTAACTTGCTTTCGGAGCCACGGAGGAGTCTCGGCATGTAAAGATTGGTGGATGAACCTATCCACGGACCAACCCCGGCAAGCATAGCTTAACCTGATGGATCGACCACGAGCTCCTCCTAAAGTTGTTATTATTATCAGAAGTATATCAAAGGCAACTCGTCTCGGATGGTTCTTCAATTTCGACAGAAACGAGTTAAAACCAAATTACCTATAGCGGTAAACTTTTTACACTAATATCTAAGGGTTGATCAAAACATTATTTTCACACGATCGATCGATTTCGTTTCCGATCATCCAATTTCGAAATATCGGTTGCGGCCACAAATCATTAAAAAAATTGTGTTTGAAATTTTCGGAATGGGCAAAAAGTCGGCTTGCTTTACGTAAGGCGGGGCACACACCGCGTTTTCGAATTATGGCAATTTTGACACCTAACGAGTGCTAAGTTTTCATTGCCCCCTGTAATTTTATCGGGACGTGTGCTGACGGGTGCAGCGTGTGAGGGTGAAAATCACTGTGTGTATTACGTGCCGTCGAGAACTGCTCCCAGATCATAAGTCTCATGTTTTATAATAATATTCAAGTAGTGCACCGTCATTCCTTTTTAATGATGCGTCCAATTTTATCGTACACTCTACTGATCTAGCGTTCTATATTTTTGTAAAAATGTGAAAGTTTATTTTTGTGATAGGCAGTCTAGGTAGATCATAGTTGACCATTATAGGTAATGGAATTTTACTGTGATAGTGATACTATAGTACTTATTTGGGGGAAATGTTTCTTTTTTAAAATGAGAAAAGTTGCAATGTTATTAACAATTTTTTAAAATTTTATTCTACTCATTGACATTTAAAAAGTTTGTAATGGGATAGATAAGGGATATCGTCGATCTTGCTTTTTCATAAAGTTAATTCGGATGTTTTACCGAATTTACTGTCGTAAAAAACAAAAACGATTTCCTTTCGAACATCCCAAAAGCCGTACTCGCTAAACGGAAGGAGTAGCGAACCCACGTTCGGGGGTTGGGTTAACTAGTTTTTGTAGATACAAAAAAACAGTAGCAAAAATGAAGTATTGCTGATTGCTCTGCAGCTATTACCACACTATATAATTTAGTGGTAAGCCTATGATTAAATAACGCTGCCTACCTGTTAAATTAAATTAGGCTTTTTAAGGGTGGCGCTCAGCATTCCTCTGTAGCCATTGCCTTGAATTAACAAACTTTAAAAAAGAAACAAGAAAGTATTAATTTACGGACTCATCGATTATTGAGGCGCACACGTGTTAATGGTTTTTATGATTATTTCTTTTTTAATACTTACAAAGTTTCAATTAATTATAGTTATTACCGGCCTATAACTTATGTAGGCTTGTATGAATGCGGCTTAAAATCAATAGTAACTACTGTTTTATTTTTCTTTAGAATCTACTCTTTCTTTGTTTTGGAAGATATTTAATTACATAATCAATTATTATTTATAGTGGAGGAGCTCCTGGCTAAGTAATAACAACCGCACGGGTCGATCCATCAGGTTAATCTAAGCTTGCCACGGTTGGTCTGTGGATGGGTGACCATCTTTACATACCCAGACTCGTCCGTGCCTCGGAAAGCACGTTAAGCTGTTGGTCTCGGGTGTCATTCGTGGATCTTTGACAGTCGTTACGAGTCGTCAGAAGCCCGAAAGTCTGACATCCAGTATAACCAAGGGGTAGTATTACCAAGTGGGTTGTGGAGGTCAGATAGGCAGTCGCTCCATATAAAATACTGGTATTCAGCTGCATCCGGTTAGACTGAAAGCCGACCCCAACATAGTTGGGAAAATTATTCTTTATAGTCCTTTCCAATGTCATGTTCTTCTTGTTCTTAGCGTATCGATGGCAATCTAAATGGATTGGGCCTGTGGGCCCAGAACTAGAATACGTGTTTGGCGCGTGTTTCTGCATTAGTTTCTGCAATGTGCTGGCGACAGGACACACAGCAGGACAGGATATTAAGTGTCCCATCGTTTATTCATATCAGCGTGGAAAACACACTGTCTTGCCGCTGACCTCAGGGACGATGTAGACATTGAGAGGGAGCGCAGGGCTCTAGCGGTCCGGAGTAATATGTTGTCCCGCAGATTTGCGCGGTGTACAGACCAAGTTAAAGTAACACTTTTCAAGGCTTATTGCCAGAGTTTGTACACGGGCAGTCTATGGGTCAATTGTACTAAGAGATCGCTGGATGTCCTGCGCGTCCAATATAACAATGCTTTCAGGATGTTGTTGAGGCTGCCTCGCTACTGCAGCGCTTCGGAAATGTATGCGCAAGCCCGCACCGACGGCTTCTATGCACTTTTACGCAAAAAAACGGCGTCGCTGCTAAGGAGAGTGAGGGGCAGTCGGAACAGCATCATGAAAACTGTAGCCGAGAGCTTCAGCTCTCCAATTGTTCAGCAGTTTGCGCGGAGGTTTTTTTATACTAACACTAGGCAATAAGTTATTTTTGTATGTTACTAACACTATATGGATATTTTGTGTCCGAAATAAAGAGTTTCAATTTCAATTTCAAAAACTCAGATTGCCTGATGGTGCCCGACGTATAGTGACTCTGTAGATACGTCACTCGGGGAGGCTGCTTTCATGCACATGCGTTACATTTACGTCAATTCATCGTTTTTGTGTTTAACAATATCGCGCACATTTACCTATAATAAATAATAATATAGAAAAACTGAAGAAAATCATAAAATATGGTGCATTTTCGGATGCAATTTGCTGCTGATCTTTTATATTTTATATAAGTTTTCATATCAATGCTCATGACTGCTACGGTCAAGCCTGTAAAAAATACAATAGTGTGATCAACACACGGATATCGATCAATATGATGTACTTTCAAGATAATGTACTAAAACAGTCTAGCTAATGCGTGTTATTGTAAAGGAAGCCGTTGTCCTACCGAGTAGAGCATACTTCGTACCCTGAAGGAAAATGAGATCTCTGCTGCAATCTCAGCTCGGTGTAATCTTGCAAATATTTATCGTGTGTCAATACAATATGCCAAAAGCGGGCGCTTATTATGGTTTTTACAAATGTGAGTACGCTTCAGGCTTTGGTTGCGTCCCAAGTTATACGTGAGAGCGTTGATTCGTTACATGGAATAGGTCCAGTATTCATGAATATGAAATATGTCAGTAAAAACTAGACGAAAGATTTAGTGAAATAGATAATTTTCACTAGAGAAAGAGCTGCACGGAAAACCGTTGGCTGGTTGCAGTAATCGGAGAATCAGGTACTGTACTGACTATGATCAATAAATCATTATGACTGTTTCTTGCAGGATCCTGAAATGTGGGATTAATTGGTTCATAATTATTATGAGTTACAATTTAAACTAACAAAGAGAAGTCCAAAAAAAATAAGGCAAGTTTTAAAATATAAACAGTTTTTATTTCAGTTTTTCTTTCTTCTGTAGTGTTTCTGTCTGTTTCACACGTTGTTGATAAACTAATGGGAATTAAACTGGATGTTCCTTACCCACGCCTCTATCTGCCTCTTCGGGAAATACAGACGATGTTGAATTATTGCCAGCTCCTCTATCTCAATTTCATATGAATTACAATGAAGTTGTTGTCTAGCAAGATCGCTGCCCGCTTTTCCCTTGTTCCCTTTCTACGTCTCGTTAGTGAGGAGTTACAGCGCATTGTCCAACACAATGGGGGGAGGGGCGCCGCCCGGGGCAGCCTCGTGGCTAAACACCATGAAACCAAATAAAACCACATGCAGAACATATGGTTTTTGAGAATCGTGTGTTATGTCTTCCTTACTGGTTTTGCATGATTGCTGCAGTGGGATATATTGTGTTGTAATACATTGTTGAAAAAAGGGTAGACTAAATTGAAAATTAATAAACAAACCAAAAGGGTGTAATTCTGTAAGATTTCATTCAAAATTTCGGATCTGAATCCGCTGTGATTTTCTTGATTGGCATTCTAAAAACTCGGTTGATACACTAACGTGCCAGCGAGTTGAACTAAATTGACCGTGAGATTTTGTCAGATAAAGTATGAGATGACGTAAGAAGTGGCATTCAGTAAAGTAATTTTCCCGTCACTTCAACGTTCACTTCGCACTCGTACCCGATTCAAAATTCGAAGTAAGAGTGAATAGCGATGTGAGATGCAAGTTGTTGTTTGAATTTTACAGAATCGACGTACAGGACCTTGATTCGTAGTTTGTACAGCCAGTAACAGTTAATGGTACGTACCTTGCTTTTATTTCCCACAGTTTAAGGTGTAACTTTACAAACATTAAGAGGAGCTTTAGACAATCGAACTGAATAACATTTACTATGGGTACAAAAAAAAACATCTGTCCCATACAGTTTAGAACAGTAGGTCCTGATTATATAAAGGACCTATTAAAGTTTGTAAAGTGAATTTTTGGGCAACTTATATGTACATATAAAGTTAACAATATGATTATTATTAGTGACCATATCGTGTTATAATTCCCACTTGATATTAAAAGTTCCATCGCTTGAGGACGTACTCCCACGATATTGGAGCTAGTAACCGATATGCATGTGATCAATTTATCAATGCGCATGATCAGAATCGCGTATCTCTTTATATCTGCGCGTGAGTTGCTCACGCGAGTCTCAAGATTCGAATTTCGAATCTTACTTTGCGATTACTTTGCTACCCGAGATCTTGTTTGTAGCCGATAAACGAACTATGATTAATACACAGATATAAAAAAATGTAATTAGCTACTTAAACGCACTTCTGGGAACAGGGTTGTTATTATTCTTCTCGTGTTCGGCTAGATCGGACAACATTCGCTGTCAATTATATTTTTTTCAAAATCATGAAATTAGATTTCTCTTCCCTTGACACTATCTGACCGATATCAAATTGCGTATTTTCTAAGGAAAACAATGCCAAAGAGTCGGCGCTGATCCAACTTCGGATTACCGTAGATGGCATGACGGCTAGGCTGGGCGGCTCGTCATACGCCCCGATCATTCGTTTAAATGGTCATAATTGGTCAAGCGGACTTTAAAATACAGCACTTGGTCGTTATAACATAGCTCCCTCGAGCTTTTAAAATCACTAAATGCCGCTCTGTGCTTACCATGTTCTTTGAAACTGTCATCTTCCTAATTGTCTTGTTTGCCTGTGCTGACACATACCTCTCTACAATATATGACTTTATTTTTAAATACGTGTCGTGTTCGGTGGCTAAATAATAAAAAATGTAACATGTAGGACGGGACCACTTCTCCACTCTGAGCATGTTGAAAGATGTGCGTGACTGAATATTCAAATCTTATAATGTACAGGTCCCTAGTTGTTTAAATACTTCGGTGTCAGAGGCGATCAAGTGATAAAGATGTTTATTGATGATCTTTGGTTACATTAATTGCCAACAGCGGCGGCGCTTGTGTTACCGCAATGTCGCTCCGCGTCGAGTCGAGCGCGAATGACAAAGATCCAGCGGTCGATATGCGCAGGCGACGACGGCCGGCCTGCTTTGATCTCCGCTATTGACTGGTTCGACGACCAATCAAAATATTCGTGGGAAAAATTATCATTTCCATTTCGCACTTTTTTATATGCATGCAGCGATAGTAAATATGAATCCCATACATGGCTCGCAATGTATTACAGACCGCACGTCTGCGCGCAAGCAAAGTGCGTAGAACGTGGTCAGTCAACTGTTCATTACAGCTACTGTTCGATATTCGAAAAATTTTAACATTATAAAAAGTTGAAAGCTCGAGAATGATAAAAACCCTATACTAGTTTATAGACGCTTAACTACCACTCGATAATATTTTTTCAGCTCGCTATTAAATGTTGCCTTTGCAATATAAGGATCAGGCATTCGGTGGCCACCTTAGGATTTTTATTTTCATAGAACGTTTCGAATACCAATAAGGATCGTGCCGAAAAAGGAGGTCCCGAGTTATTGAGTGCTCGTGCCGGAGCACGTCTTTGTCATAAAATACCTTGTCGGGAATTAATCTTGGCCTTTTGTTCAGGGTCGCACGAAGCTCCCCTGTACTTACTAGCATCTGAAAAAAAGAGTGATACAGATCCTATTTTAATGAAGTGGGTTTTATGAACAATTCATAAACTAAAAATAAATATGTTGACGGGGCGCCTTATTGGTGGTAGTAATTAACATGGCGCGGGCGCAAGCGCAGCACGCGGCGGCGCGCGCACTCCCGCGCTGCCATCCGCGCCGCCTGATAGGTCACTCACACTCACTGCACACGCGGCCTTCGCGAAGGACGCCTGCGCCACTCATTAAACTTTACTATTTTAGTTGTCATAAATTAAATTATTTGTCAATTCGTTTTAATTTCCTATGAAATTAATTTAATTTACGATACTTTTAAATTCTTACTTTATCTTCACGATATCATCCTATTGTGGCATAAGTAGAGCTGTTAATGGCATCAACTTCTTTTTGTTTATCTTCTTCGAAAGAAAAAAACACTGGCAAAAGAAATGGCTACTAGTACAATGACGTTTATAAAACAGTAATTTGCTCGTTACATTGTGTGGCTACACACGTAATTTGATTTATTAGTACACTTGGCCCGCATATATATTAGACCACTGCGTGTTTTCTCAAAACCAGTATAGTTAACAATTAACTTAGTGTAATTATTAAGGTTTTAGCAGGTGCAACTCCTTTAGAGGACGAGTTAATTGTGGCTGTGTCGTGCGTACCGACGTCATACCTGCACATTATACGGTGCTGCAGAAAAACAACATCATCTTACTATAAGGAGTTAATGATAGTCCGTGCTGTTTAGACACAGAGGACGATGATAAAAACACTGATCTAAATACGTCAAACGGACGTGAATAATTGCTTGTGCCATTAAAATTATATGCCCCTTTTTGTTCAAGCCCTGTAAAAGGATAACGAGAAACAAATCTAATATTCACGTTTACTGAAACTATTACTTTTATTACGCACTTTCGAAAAGTAGATAAGAAAGGCAAATAAGAATAACCAACAACCCTAATTAAAGTATAAAAGACGCATCCCTATAACATGAAAATGTGTGGCAGACGAAGCATTTCGCTATTAAACATGCTTGGTGGCAGTTACCTCGCAGGTCGGTGATCATTCCCGAGGGTTTTAATCCTAACACCTTAATAAAGAGTGGAGGAGAAACAATTTGCATGTAGATGGCGCCTCAACTAATACATGTCTAACCGTCAGCTGCCGACTGGTTCAGTACTGCATACTATCGACCACACTAACCACTCATACACCTCACACGACTGTGGAACTATGACTGGAAAAATTGTGGAGATTTCTAATTAGATTTTAATATATTTTAATTCGTCAGCTATAAAAGTACTCTGAAATAAATATTTATTAGATTTAATAAAAACTAAACTCTGCATTCTGTTTTCAGCAAATATCGAAAGTTGTAAAGGTCATAAAATAATCAGGAAACAAAAGCACTTGGTGGAATTTAACGCCTACAGTTTTATTTTAAACGTAAGTAATTCTGAGTGTTCATTCAAAGTGTTAGAAAACATAAATCAATAAATCTTCTCTATCGCTTTCTATAACCTTACACGAGACTAGATCCTAACATTATCCAGCTTCTATTTTTTATGTTTAAATGGGAATACGGGCAACGGGTCTGTAGGTGAGCCGTGCTACTAAGTGGCTTGCGGAATCCTAATGCATGCAGGTAGGGCCAAGTTGAGGAACCTGGCAGGACCCGCATTTTAATGTCGCTTGAAGAATGTGCTTGAAGCTAGTACATATTGCTGTTTGATTGGAGAGCACGTTAGTAATTGGTTAGTAAATCTATTTCGGTATTTCATTTTGTTTTATTGCGAATTTATTCTATTGATGCAGATAAGGGGCTGTTGTTGCGCACTTTTTACAAAGTGTCGTTTACGAGGATTTATAATACAGAAATATAGTCAAATGATGCATTGTAATTGCATTTTTATGGTTTTTAAAGCTATTGCTGAAGCTCAATGTAAATCATTTGATTTGAAATACAATACGAGTATTATGCCAGTGAGAAATGGATATCGATACGATTAACATTTTAATCAATCGTTCGATTGCAGCTAGCATTTAAATAATTAAAACAGCAGTTACAATTAAGGAACGACATTGTCATGTACTAGAAATAAACAATATTGAAACAAGTGATAAACACACTGACATTGTCAGGCGAAAGTGTCTTCAGACTTCATTCCATAGTCTTAGGTGAACGGACACCTGTTAACGTCGGTCTGTCAGACGAGTGTTTTTAGAAGATATTTGCATATGCATGCAAGCCAGATAAAAACACCTAGATCATAGGCAAAACATGCATGACTAATTTAGCCTTGAGGTAGTCTTATTTTAATCTTAAGTGATGCTAATGACAGATGAAGTTTCTGATGTATCGCTTAAGAAATTGAGAACGTTTTTCCATCGTGTAATAAAAATAGCATATGATATTAAATTTGAAAGATTTTAGGGATATACGCAGATAATGATGACTTCCTTCTTCTATATTAGCTGGTATCTGATGTAACGCCTTTTAACTACAAAAAAATATTGCCCCGCATCAATAAAAAACCCAATTCATATTCGATATCAATATATCAAACAATATGATGGAAATATCTCTTTTATTCTCACAAAATTAAGTTAACCCACATAAAAGAGTTTGTTTAAAACATTAGATGTTTTAAGATTTTATCGCTGCTGTTTGGTGTCAAAAGTCTCGCATCATGCCGAACGCATTTACGTGTAGTGATAGCGATCTGAAGCCTTTGTTCGCCTATCGGTTCGTAAACAAGAATAGCGGGAGTCCATATAAATCATTTTTAGACAAAAAAGTCAAAACCAAACTTCAAAATGATTCGTTTTAAAATTATGGTACAAAAATAAATTTTCTGAAAATTATTTCATTTGACTCATGTTTATGAGAAAATAATACGTATTTGTGGGGAATCTCCGGAGACACAAACACGCGAAATTACGAAATAACACGAGCCAAACCAGTCAATTACGCCATTATGTTATTTCAGTCTCGCGAGCTAATTACTAACCAAACAGCTTTGTTTACTTACTTCTTCTCTAAAAACACCTATTAATTTAGCTTACAATTACATGTTTCAATGGCCACGGTACCTAGTTAACTATGTTAAATAAAAGAAATGTCCGATAACTGGTCAAGCGAGTAGGGATTCGACCATCGTCCTGTGCAAATGATTTGTGTCGCGTTGTTTGTGTTTGCTATTAAATTATCGACAATGTAACAAGAGGTGCGGCGAAGAAATATGTAAGTACCACTTATTGTCATTACTTGATTTTGTGTATTCCATGTATACCGTCATACTATCTGCGAGTTCTGCGACGTAGATAGAACTGAAGTAGTCGGTGTAATAAACTTTAAAAGAGTTATGTATTTCATCCAGCTCTTCGTTTTATAACTCGATTAATATTCTGAGGAAGTTTTCATTACTTTTTAATGAAACTCCGAGTCGTATCTGCCGATCGCTAATTTTATGTTTTAATTTACGCCCACGCATAGCGTCCCCTGCATCATTGATCACAGTAACGGGATGGTAAGTGAGCACCCTGTATGTATGTAAGTAGGTGGGTATGTAGATAGGATGGTAGGTAGGTAGGTAGGTATGTAGGTAGGATGGTAAGTAGGTAGGTAGTTAGGTATATAAGTAGGTAGGTATTTAGGTAGGATAGGCAAGGAAGGTACTTAGTGCTATCCGTGCGAAGCCGGGGCGGGCAGCTAGTTATATCTAAAGGCTGTTACTAAAGCCGACTCATGTAGGTACTTTACCCTCATTTTATAGCAACCACAGCTGGTCAAAATTCACATCTGGATCAGACTGACATTAGCAAGACTATTAGCAGTGAAAAATTCAATTATTTCAACATTCCCTCCGTCAAGCAAATTGATTACGCTTCTGGACAGACCCTTCCTTGAGGCATTCGTGTGAACCAAGGGTTACTTACCACTCAACCTTCTAAACTTCATCGCACTATCTCTGTTCCACATAAGGCTTTTCCAACGTGAAAGACAAGGACGGAGAAAAGCTATGATTGAATAGTCGCGACCTTTGATTGATGAGTTCAGAAATCGCCGCGAGAGAATCTTAGTTTCAAATTGAATTTTATGAATGCTGTCCGGTCATCATTAGGGAGATTGTGTTTATTTAATAGTAACTAAAATAGCATTAGATGTAATGATAAGTAAAGATTGTTTAGTTTGACTGGAGGGGCATAACATAATCCCCATTATTAATAAACGTTGCTTAAAGTTAAGTAATGAACTGTTTAACCCATATATCCGTGGTTTAACCATACATTTTTGACGTTTAAATGCCTCTAAATTTTAAGCAACATTTATACATACTAACTGCAAGGGAAAAGAAAATTTTAAAAGAGTTTAAGTTTATTGGAGTAGGTATACTTATTGCTGCATTACATAAAAAACTAAATTCACTTTTTGCAACATCTTTAAAAAGTTATTAATTTAAACTTGTACCTAGCGCCTGAAAATATTTACCTATTAGAATCTGTAAGCTACGCGGTGTTTTAAAAACCTTTGTCCACCATATTAAAACTGAAATTCCATACGGATAATAACGTATTTTTACTCCTGCTACAAAAATTCTCTGACCTCTATTTTAGAAACGAAAAAATTCACAAAATTAATAGTCACCCAAAGAAATTGATGCGATTAGTTTCGGATTATGTTTGATTACTACCCTTTTTTTGTTAAGAGAGACATTTTTTGTACAAAAACGCGTTTCAGATTTATTTTTAATAAAACGTATCTATTCCTCATTATCATTTTTGGGTTATGTTTTTAATCTTTTACGAAATATAAACTATTGTCCCATAGAGCCATTATATTAAGACATAAATATATAAAAGTTGACATTATTTTTGTAGTTTTCATTCACATTATGTAGAGTCCAAGTAAATTCATTAACATTTTTTTTTCCCTCTAGATATATGAATTTCTGAAGAAGTAAGTACCGATTAAATATTGCTGAAAGTCGTCGTAAAAACTCATTTTGTAATTTTCACACTACTGTTTCTCTTTCATACAACACAAAAACATCGGTTTATTTAACGATTTCATTCGTTAAGTACAAGACCTCCGTAAACGTACAATCAGTTCATTCAATTTATATTCGTTTTCAGTGTTTATTTTCATATGAACATTATTTTTTTTAATGGGCCAGGCTGTGTAACATCCGTATTTGCCATACACCTGCGTCCGGCTGTATTTGGTCCACGTTGTAATAAACAAAAGTGATATTGATTAATAAAAACGTAATTATTACTTTCATGGTAATGATAATTACACGACAGTTTGTACCCCGGAGAAAGTACTACAAAGGAACTAAGTTTGATGTACTATATTAAGGGCTCTCTCTCAGCATCTGCCTTTATAAAATAATGCTTTTTTATATCTTATGGCTTTTAAGTTATAAAAAAGCCGAAGAAAATTGTCCTTTCTCATTACATTTTGGTGGCACATTGGTCATTAAGAGCGTTTATATTAATTATAAGCTAGTTACCATAATAATTTGTAGTCTTGGGTTTTATGAAAGTTACGTTAATAATTTTTTTCACCAGGTATCAATTTCTTGGAAATGAGTCTCCCCTCAATAAACGGTTAAATACGCCATTTAATGTTTTTTGTAAAGTTCTGTGAGGTGTAAGCTGAAATGAGTTTTGGTGTTAAGTAGGTAAACCTACATGGTACTCTAGATTTTCTTACTCACAATGTTAACGATATAAAAGTTACTTAATTTAAAGTAACTGTTACCTTTTCATTTATATTTTTACAGTATAGAAGATAATATTTTATTACTGCATTTCATGATTATGTTCAAAGTGAGTCGAGTTTGTACCAACCCCAAATCTTTTTTAGCGTCTATGGTCTTAGCCATCATTAGTGTTCCCAATGCATTTTAATTTGTCAAAGGAATTCAAGTTGGTACAAAATAAGGTTATCAAGTTTTTCCTACTTTCACAAGCAGCCGCCCAAAATCTGCATACTACCATCAAAATCCAAAATTAACGTAATCACAGCATTTGTGCAGCATCGAGAAATAAGCGTGTCGCCATCCACCTGCGTCCGCCGACAGCCTGCCACGACCTGATTTATATTAAGAGAACAGACACAAGTAAAACAATACAGTACCCTCCGTACAGGACAGGAAGTCGGGAAAAAATAGGGATGAATCTTTTGTCTTGTTGCGTCATCCATCATATGTTGCGCTGTGATAATGTTTTGTGATTATTTGGTTTTGTATCGAAAGTGAGAGGGCTTGTTTGGTAGTTTACTATGAGATCCAAATAAGTAAAAGAAAATTTACTTTTCCGACTTTTGTGTTTAAGCAGCATAAAAAACTTTTGTCAGTCGCTTCATTATTGGCTGTAAATATGGTAATACCACATCACTGATGTGACAAATGCACGCGATTGTTTATTTTCCTGTAACTGATCTGCTGGACTGACAGGCGTGAACTAGGACTTGAATGTATTTGAATTTCTGAGTGAATGGAGTTTGAATAATTCTCAAAAAAAATAAACAACAGACGTAATAAAAAACAAAGCTATCGATTTCAATTCAAACTTCATAAATATTTTGGCGTATTTATTTATGAATCGTCGTATAATGCGCACTGGCAGTATAAATAACAGCCAAAGGTCCGTAGTCCGTACAGATCAGAATCCAACAACCCGGCGCGTGTAATGTCACTTGTTCACCATAAAACATTTATGCCACGATGAAACCCTGTAAGGATAAAATCTATTTTTTATCAGTAAAATAAATTGCGCTTAAATAAATAACTTGTGAATACTCCAAAGCAAGCGGCTGTTTAAATTATTGAATACAAATTCCATACATTGCGGTTGAACAGAGGTGCTGGGGCGACGCGTACAGGCGGCTTATTGCTGCACTCAAAAACCGACATCAATTAAAGAGAGATGAGCGTAAGTATTCACGGTGATGCTGTAACCATGGAGTGGGAACGGGAGAATCCTGCTGAGATGTAAATACTTAATTTAACCTTACTACTTAGCACATAGTAGACATTTTTAAACGTAAAACAACAAAAGCTTCAACAAGTTCATGGACGCCTGTTATTGATGAATAATCTAAATCACCTGGAATAAATGTCTTTGGCATGATTCTTAACATAGTTTTTATCAAATTTACAAATCGACACTTGTTTTTAGCCTCTGGTAAAGTCAACAAATCACAAAACAGTCACAAAATCAGTATTAATGTGGTATCTTCATACATAGTACAGAGGCCGAAGCTAATTGAAGAAACGACCCCAAATAGAGAACTGCCAAAGAAAAACTAGTCAAAAATATAGCTGATTTTTTTTTAAATACCTAGTCAATTTAATAGCCCCTGTAATTCCCAACTAAGTACACTCGCATACTCAACCTACATGTAGTAACTGAGAGTGGAGCCTTCTGACGGGTACAGGCAAGAACAGCGGCGCTTTGATCGTGTCAGAGTTGGCGCTTGCACGCCTCCTTATGGGCTGCGTCCGTTACCCACCATTACATCAGGGGCGCAGGACTTGCAAGTACTTGCAACCGACGTCATACTTGCACAATAACACTAAATATGTCGATAGAGATGAACATGGAGGTTAAGTTTCGGAGGAGATTATTAAAAATAAATCTGGAGTGTGTGGGAACTGAATTCTTACTGTTGATTTTGAAGTTTAAGTTGCTGTATTTTTTTTTTATGAACCTGGTGTACATCAGGTACATAAAAAAAAACTCTTAAAAAAGCAATATTTGTATATTCAGGGTGTTAGGGTAAACACCGTTATCCTGGAAACCAGTGATTTGGTTCCATTTATAGAACGTAAAATCAATGGAAAATTACAACTTTTGTTTTTTTAAAGAAAATCTACATTTTACCAAAGAGTATTTCACCCTTTCACCCTAGGGCGCTGAGCAACGAACTTGCGTCTCAACACGGGTAGGTGGCGCGGGACTGACCGGCCGAGAGCGCGACCCCTCCCTAAGTCAGTCAGCTATTTCGCTAGCGAGCACGGTGTCGGATAGAAACTTATATATATCTTTGAATGAAAATAACGTTTTTTTATTTATTTATTTTATTTATTTATTATTTATGTACACACAGTAAAATACAAAGAGATATGACATAATTATGATATGAGTACAATTTTTTATTGTTATTCGGTCATTTATTTTTATATTTAAGTCAACTACCCATGGTTTGAGTGACAACGGTGTTTACGTATACAACGTGATATACATAACAAATATACATATATATATATACACCCTGTATATATATATATGTATATTTGTAATCACGTTCTCGAAAACGGCTCTAACAATTTCGATGAAAGTTGCAATATGGGGGTTTTCGGGGGAGAAAATCGATCTAGCTAGATCTCATAGTTATCTGGGAAAATTTGTTATCTCCTTATTTACACCCGAGCAGAGCTCGGTCGCCCAAAGTTTAGAACAAGATGGCTGACCTTAGAATAATGACATACAGCATGGAATTAGTATGTACTATACATGGAATTGATATGAACTATCCTATATTATTAAATGAGTATCATCTATTTTCACCAGTGCAGAGCTTGCTGTCGCCCAAGTACTGATTATGATCCAAGTAAGCTTTTTTATTTTGAAAAAAGACTCAATTTTGTGACGTATGCTCCTTAACACTCGTAACTAGAACAGATGCCCTCCATTCTCAAGTTCAATCTACCGTTACGTCCAAATTATAGAACTAACAATTTCAATCCTCGAAGTTAATTGTTTTCTACATCGCGTTAACCGTTTAATTATGTGGACAAGGTAGATATTATTTTAATAACGTCTTCATTCATCTCGGCACGGTAAGCGTAACGAAGCTGAAACAATTTTATATGAACCATAAGAACTAAATGCTAATACGATTTGGATTTCGGTACCTTGTGATCCAAAGGAAGATTAGAATAGGATAAAGACAGTATTTTAGTTTAATGGTCGTTGTTTTAAGCAATCAGGAAGATATTCTCGTATAATAGTTATAAGAAATAAACGTTGGAAGAAGTCTTTAATGGTGAATGGAAGCTTTTACTTCATATTAAGTTTATGTCTGTTTGTGTTTAAATCATTCAAAGGATATGTGTATTTGAAACATGTTTGGTCTTTTTTCTCTTAAGTGTTTTAACGTGAGATGATTTGTCTGTTCTTTGAGTTTTAAATGCACCGATAAAAACTGAACTAAATGACCAACTGTAATATTTTTATTGGCATTTTTTTATTGTTCTCGAAATAAGAGTCTCGAAAACCCGGGGGTATGTTTTCAACAAGGTCCTTTATTTCAGTTAAATTGGCTTACTCAGTTATAAATAAAATATCACTACATATTAATAAACAATGTCCTCCGCCGCGTCTGTCTGTCTGTCTGTTCGCGATAAACTCAAAAACTACTGCACCGATTTTCATGCTGTTTTCACCAATGGATTTCGAGGAAGGTTTTAGTATATTATTTGTCAAGCGGGCGAAGCCGCGGGCATCAGCTAGTGTATTATAAGATAATTTCACTAATTAGTGTGACAAACAAAAACAAAACAATGGTGTTAAGTAAGTAAACAAAATAAAATAGAAAGCTGTCACTATATACAGTTAATAACATAAAAGTGGAAGATGTACAAAAGTTTCGTTGAATCAATCACAAAAATAACAAGCTCGCCAATCTACGCGATGTTGAAGTAAAAGAAGTGAAACTAAGTCGTCCAATAAAAGAGCAAAACGGACAGGTTGTTGAATTGAATGCTCTACAGACGCATACAATAAATAGGCAGGAATTTCATTACTATCACATCCATAGCACCAAGGAATACTCGAAGAAAATGGGGCACATAAATACACCAAGCAATAGGCACTTCCAGCAATTTAAGTTTTGTGGTGTATAAATTTTGAAGTAACTCAATTAAAGTGAACGTTAATGTCAGTATATGGAGGGCCAGGGGTATGAATCATTCGGTTTATTAACCGGCAGTTACCTGCGTATCTAACGCGCCAATCACTCCCGTTTTACAGTTCTCGCGTGAGATGTTAAATTAGCGAGTAGCTTTGGTGGAGCCTGCCAATGTTAGCGCAGTGGCTTATCTAGTCGATCTGGATCTGCCTGGACTGGATATCGGTGTCTCTTTGTATTAGGTAATGTTGTTACAATTTACTTGGGTTGCGAGAATTTGAAAATCGATTTGGAATGATTGTCACTTCATCAATGAGTGCGGTAAATTATGGTTTCCTCAATTTTATTTTAAGTACTCAATTTCATTTCATAGCTTTTTCCATTTTTCTTGTCAGCACTGTGGTTTTTTTTTTGAAGAAAATTATTATTTTTTATACTAAACTTGAAACAAATGAACAAGGTTAAAAATCCAAAAACCCAAAATCGAAATTGACATTCTAACCATGGCATCATGAAACAATTGACTGAACGAGACTGATTTCTTTCAATGCTAAATTACGTACAATCGAGGCTTGGATACAAAACTAAATCAGCTGTTTGCTCCATTACTGAGTATACCGACCGTCTCTACCTCATTAGCAAATCATATCGCCCAACAACAACTAACCATACTAACAACTTGTGAACCTGAAACAGATATCTAAACACAGGGATGAAACAAAACTGGATAACACAATTTGTTCCTGTCATTTTAATACAAATTTAAGTATGCACAAATCGCGCTGCATTGTACAGGGTGTAATTATTAATTTTGTATGGTTCAAATCCAATATTTCGACTTAAATAACATTAGATACGCTTGTTGTTGGGATGATGTTGTTAGCACCGTCGCTTTTTATCACTTGTTTGATTTGAATGCGAAGATTTATGTCATAAAAGTAATTTTGGCTCATGATGAATGTTTGAATCCGAAGTAAATCGGACTGTGAACTGTTCTGGTGGTCAGTGCATTGAATTTAGCGTCGGAATTTTGCATGTTTGGTGGAATTGGATTTTCAGGATTACTCAGTACCTACCTAATTGGTTCTAAAATACGTCTGGATGGGATATCCTTTTGAATTTAGTCACGTTTACCTTTAAGTTTAGTTTGTACTTAGCTGAGTCTGTCATCGCTCATATAACAGATGATAACAGATGCTATAACAAGTTTAATTCTTAATGCATCATTACAAATCTTTCCATTGCTTTCATACTCCGCGTATACAGTTGATTCATTCACCATCTGAACCTTATACCTCAATCAGAGATGAAGTGACGATAGTGTATATTGATCGCGTCCGTTTAAATTAACAGGCATAGCTGTCACATCTGTGCTCATGGCCCATCGCACCAAACACGATATATTCGCGATATCTGCGCAAGCGCCGACGCACTTTGATCCCTCAGTGAACGATCCATTATACGTGGGAACTTACGGACATAATCTTCAGTATATGAAGGGGTTATTAATGAGCAGTAAATAGTTTTAGCAATTTTTTTGCTTAATTAATTAAGAACATGACTATTTTAAACGTAAACATATTAATGAATAACCCATTTTATCATAATTAAGAAAAAAGTTAATCTTGCGCTTACCATAATTAACTGAATTTGAATGTATTTTATGAAGTTAATTAATTAGTAATTACGTATTCAATAATAATTTCAAATTAACATTACTCCGAACATTTTTGGTGCATAAATTCAAATTCCTCTTTCCGCTGTGGGTCCCCCAGTCCCTTAGTAACGAAGCGGTGTTCACTCAAGGTTGTCATCATTCAACATCTAAAATGACAGAGCGGTGACGGACCATCGATATCAGCCGACGGATTGGGCCCGCCGATCTTCGATTGTTACGAATTACATTCCCTCATTTGACAAGATAAAGAGGTTATGACAAATTACTGAAGATCTATATCAATGGTTAATGTTTATTGGTGGATATAAAATTTAAAACTGACTTTGGATCATGTCATCAAACTGGAAGAATAAGTTAAAAGTGGTTTAATTTTGCCTGAATCAAAATATAATAATTTACTCAAAAATATCTTACTTTAAGGTCACTAAGTGCTGATTTAACCAATGAAACTGAACGCGATCAGCACTTTAAACCGCGTTCAAAGCTGCCAATGTCAATATTCCACAGCAATTTTGACTCTGACAGCACTTGAACGCGGTTTAGATGTGCTGAACGCGTTCATTGTCATTGGTGAATTTTGCCCTGAATCATTACACCTGTAGACATTGTCTTTAAAAGGAAAATCCTTCTACTGATTGCAGATTATAAAGACAAAGACGAAAAAACAATAAATTAATAAGTACATACAAAAGATATCCATTTAATTATGGTGACGTAAATCTTTTCGTACAAGCTTTGACAAATATCTCCGTTAAAGAAGCCACCCTCCCATCAATTAAACTGCTTATTCGAAGCAGTAAATCAACATTTTGTTTTGTTTCATAAAGTAATATTGCAATTTAAGTTTCATTTTGCAATTTATATAGCTATTACATTAAATGGAGGCATTAAGAGCAATGCCACTAGACTTCGTAAGGAGAATGTCGCGTTCAACTTCATCTGATTAATTTTTTCATACCAACCAACTTGATTATTTATCAACAGTTTGATCGTAAATTAAAACTGGTTCATTAATGATCATAACTTTTAATTTATAGCTCGTTGGTGTACATGTCGATGCAAATATTGTGTGTATACGTGTGAGGTGAATTTATTTTATGGAAAAGATTCTATCTCTGATTTTTAATGTTAAAAGGTCTGTCATACTGGACGCGATAAAAAAAGTTTTATGTCTAGGAAATATTGCTACAACTTGTAGTGCTGCATTTGCTTGTTTCTCTTATATGCAATTACATGTTGGAGTGACATATTGTTTGTGTTACATGTGAAGATAAATATTTGAACGATTAGCATAACAGCGTTTTTATTCTAATCTCAATACAAGGCCCGGTAAAATATCTTAAGGTTTTGCAGGTTTACGAGCGACGCAAACTACATTAATAAAGCAATTTGCTGTATTAATTGGCCCTTAATTCGTTCCGACATTGTTTTAAAAACGACGTGTAACGTGTACTTTGTAACCATCACTTTGAAACATGAACTTGTTTATAAATTGAGATGGTGATGGCCGCGCAATAGTTGTACAATTACCGTACGAGTTTACGTCAACCTAGAAAATTACATCAAATGGGATAAAAATTGTCTTAAGACTTGCTCTATATTAAAGTATTTTCAAAATATATTTATCTAACATTATTTTTAACTAGCTGTCGTCTGCGATCCAGGATGAAAAGTAGCCTATGTCCTTCTCCAGGTCAAGGTGTCCCTGCGCCTGCCCCTGCGCCAAATTTCATCGAAATCCGTTCGGCTGTTTTAGCATGAAAGCGTAACAAACCAACAAACTCACTTTCGCATTTATAATATAATACAATAACTCTATAAACACGAATGAAGATATAGTTAAGATATGTACGATAACTTTACTTACCTTCTTACAACTTCTCATATTTTCTGTTGTCTTGTTGCTTAATCAACAGTAGGCACCCTTATATATCAAATGAAAGCTTTGCACTTAAATCACTCAACATTTAAATGTCCAGCAACTGGTTGCTAGTAAGTTGCTGTTTAAACAACAGCTCATTCTTCACTCGTACACGTTTGGGAGCAATGTTAAAACATTGTTGTGATAAACTTGACTCGATTACACCGCAATTTACCGGACATGGAAAAGTGGATCTATAAATATTTACAACTCCTCATATACCCGTGCGCAAAATTATACAGCTGATCGGTGCATTTAAGCATATCTACGATTACAATAGCACATCTCGCTACTGTTGCAGACCCATTAAACTAGCACTTTTACACCTCATTGTAAAAACGTAAGTACCGAAGTACGTACTTATTCTTCTTAGCTCGAATTTCACCGCGCTCAAGAGCTGTCAGTGTCAAAATTGTTGCGTCTGACAGCCATATTGATACTGAGAGCCTTTGAACGCCGTTTAGAAGTGCTGATCGCGTTCAGTTTCATTGGTGAAATCCGCACTTAGCGTGTCGATGGCAATCTAAATAGACTCAAATACAGTTATTAGCGTGTGAATGTTATTGATACATAAAGTGCATGACAACTAAAATAATAGGATACATGCATTCTGTATTATATTAATTCAATATTTACATGTTATCAAAGAAATGAAATATCAACCCGGCTGGAAACTGTACATTCACGTCTAAACACCTAATCGAAATATCAAGACGTTTTTCAAATGTATTTCCTGTGTACACATGTTAAATCGAATTAATTCACTTAATCCGTAGAAATATGGTGTTGAAACAAATATCTAAGGCCTATTAATAAATGTTTATAACCCACGCAATACATTTGGAGGTTTAATCTGGTGTTAGCGGGAGGCCGGCGCCCACCCAGAGGTGTGGACATCTCTAACCAAATCGAATTATAAACCAACCGAATAACGATTACCGATTATCGAATCGTGCAGCGACATTAGCCAAATGAAATAGATGTCAGAATCGTTTGTCCAAACTTTTAACGAATGAAAACATTTCATTGCTGTCGGATAATGTAAACCATGGAAGATTAGACATATTGGTACACTATAAACCATTTATATACAGTCTCATTGATTAGAGCATTTATAACGGAATTAATTTTATGGTATCCCACGGTATTTGTGGAAAATTAAAATTTGGGATGTGGGCATGGAATGGTACTGTTTTTGAAAAATTGTTTCCACTGTTTCATAACCAATCTCTTTGTTGGTCTTTATCTATGGTATGGTTGCATCTAGCAATTCTTTCATGTCTATATCTACACGAGGCTTGTTCTTGCCTACCGTTTTACTTTTTTTCCATAAACGGCTTCATCATATTTTTTTCACATAAACCGACCAGCGACGTTTATCATTTTTATAGGAACCTTGGCGCGTACAAATGTAAGAATCATGCGGTGTCTGGAATCTATTCATTGGATATTATTTATTGTTATTTAAAACAAATAAGATCTAAATTCCCGCTGTGCTGTTATTTATATGACCTGAAAAGTAAAGTAAGTCATATAAAAGGTATAATCAAATATATTCCATCTTTGTACCTCTATTTACTAACTAAGTCTAGATGTCTAATAAATAAAACCGGCCAAGTGCGAGTCGGACTCGCGCACGAAAGTTCCGTACCATTATCTATAAAAACGGCAAAAAAATCACGTTTGTTGTATGGGAGCCCCCTTAAATATTTATTTTATTCTGATTTTAGTATTTGTTGTTATAGTGGCAACAGAAATACATCATCTGTGAAAATTTCAACTGTCTAGCTATCACGGTTCATAAGATACAGCTTGGTGACAGACAGACAGACAGACGGCGGAGTCTTAGTAATAGGGTCCCGTTTGACCCTTTGAGTACGGAACCCTAAAAACACTGTTTTATTCTCTCTTGAGCGACCTATTCGAACGCAAATCCATGAGATGATGCATTAAGATGATGTAACGTGTAATGAAGTTTGGAAATAAATTACTACTACTACTACGTACTAAAGATGTTATTTGAAATATTTGGCAGTAGGTCGGTTGGCATCGGGAGTCCAACTCTATCGTGTATCCACTGCTAAAAATTTCACAAAGGCGACATATCGTCGTTGATAGTCCAATTCCGCGTAACTAACATTGTTAAATACCGCGAATGTACACTTTCGCAAATTTTAAAGGATGGTTAAAAAACAGAAGTTCACAAAAACGAATCGGCCGAATTTTGATGATTAAGGGGAACGAAAGGTTCCTAGACTCAAGTTCGTTACGCGGAGTTGGACTATCAACGACGAAATGCTATATTTCTATTAACGTAAACTAACTGTATTATTCTTATCCACTAGAGCTAGGCATATTTTTTATTCTAATTCAACTTGTTAGGTTGATAGGCCGTCGCTATTCAACCATTATTACAACATGAGAACAATTTGCAAATACTTGTGTATGTGGAGATCAAATTGAGCATTCCTGCAGAAAACTGCGTCTGTAAATTGTGATGACTCCCGGACTACCTATGACGAATATTATAAACCTGTACACAGGAAAACCAAACGCATTGTCCAGAAAAAACCTTTGTATGTCAAACGTAATTTGACTATTTTCAAAATTATTAAATTCCACGGAGAACCCTCATTAAAGAAGTAGTTGGTATATATAAGTCATCAATTTCTACTTTTATTAAACTCGGCTTTTGCCAATATCCTTCATACAATTCAATCCTTTAAAATAAAATGTATTCAGAACCTTAATCACACAGAACACCTCTACAAACTGTTCAACGCATCGTGTATCGCAGTACAAAGTACTGTTTTTCCCAACATTATTCGACGCAATAAACCAGTACTCTAGTAGCCCATGGATATTGTTAGTGCGAAGTACCCGGTATTTGCATGTGCTCGTTAGTGCATTGCCGACTGAATGACACGCGTCCAGCCAACTGATTGTTCCCAGCGCGACACTCGCGCGAAACGACCGAATTTGATGTTTATTTACCACAGTAATGTATGAACCTGTATACCCTTAAACCTTATATGTACATAATAATGTGTAATGATTTAAAAAGGTGTAAAAAGATTCGTATTTTTACATTTTCACTCCTTTCTCAGATTCTGGATTTGGACCGTGCTAATTTTATTTAGTTGCTAAGTGTACATAAATGTGGTATGGTTTGTAGTCGAGTTCGTTTTCGATAATGTCTTCTTTCGTTTTTAACAAATTGTTGGTCATAATTTTTATTGCAACTTGCGTAAAGATACTGGGAATATCGTTACATTTTTGGAAGAGATAAACGTTTGTTTGTTTAGCTCAAACAGCTTATTGACCGTATGGCTGTATGTATCAACGCTAAAATGGTTCAAATCAGCTTGTTGGGCTGAAAATAATAATTCCCCTATTTTATTTACCGTGACAGTTATACATTTTTATTTAATGACGGACCAAAAATACCATTCCGTAATCACTTACTAAAAACAAAATTACGTACAGATATTTTGACCAAAAACCTAATTACTCACTCCAATTTCGTCTGACGACGAACTCGGCTCCAATATGCACCGTGGCTATCAATCGTCCAATCACGGGTTTGATTGAATGTCTGTAAACGTCATTTACTGCTCGTTATCCACGCTCGAGGCGCGAAACGTCCCGCCGGCTTCGGCAGCCAATAAACATTTCATTGCCGAAGCGAACCTCTTTTGTTTTAGTACGTCCCTACAACATTAACACTGGAACTCTCCTCATAATCGTTTAGAAATACACTCTTTCAGTCTGCGAGGAATGTTATCTTCTAAATGCATAACCGTTTGCGAAGAATTTGGGTACGAAATGTATTCCCGAAAATACACGCAAAGCCGAAAATGTTTTGTCGTAAAATTCAACTAATGTTCATTATCAAACAGCTGGGTGTTCAGTTATTTTTATTTTCTTAATAACATCAGGATATTAGTATCCCTTATATGGACGAACTTCGAGAAAATAATGAGTTCTCAAACAGCGTTAGGCGCCATAGTTGTATTCAGCACGGATTGCGTGAAGGAGAGTGGTATCCATCGCAAATGGCGTCTTGTTGTTATTCATAACTGTACCCAAACAGTTTTTTGTACTAACTGACTGTTTTTTTGTTAAAGAAAGGATGAATATAGGGAGACTCATCTCTATTCCTCTTTTTACCGCAAATTCTCGAACTTCAAAAGTTATATTTTTATGACAAAGCTGCCGCTTTAAGGAGTTCGTAGGTGGCAAATAATTTAAATGATCATTATGCAATGCGGTTACCCACGTAACCAAATTTATATTTCGACGAAACGCATCGATGCACTTGAAAATGATCTTCATGAGAAAGAAATCAATTACTCCACTTAAATAGTGCCGGTGAAAGGTTAATGTAACCATTTTACAGTCTCATTTAAAGTCCGACTTTTATAGGCTATCTTCAAAACGTTACTGTGCTCTAAATTAAATGAAGATACGATCGCTACAGTTTTCATTCAACGGTACATACGTATTTATATTTAAGTACTTGGGTACTTGCAGTCCTTGCCCCCTTAAGTACGAGTAGACTACTCTTTTTATTGTGTGGATTATTAATGCATCCCATTATTCTATAAATGTTCCCGCATTCGCGAAATGTACGGCATCTCTAATAGCGAACAGCGCAGTTGTTAGTCTTGCGTAATTAGAGAGGAGAGAATTTCTTAAGTCAGTATCAGTGTGAACTGCAGTAGCTAGTTCAAAATCAATTTTAAAATATGTACCTATTTGTTCAAATTCATAGAATGTCTTCACGCTGGTTTCCAGTTGACTTCGAGTTTAACATGAATGGGCCTGATGTGTCAAGTAGTTAAGTTTTAACTACACTTGTTTGACTGCTACCCTACCTTCAAGCCTTTGAAAAAACAAACGGTACGGTAAATTTACGGCCTTATTTATCTGCACTACACGTACGTTACTCAGAACTTTTATCAATTTTTATTATGCAGTGGTTGAACTTCAGTTTCAGGTCATCACTCGCTTTTATCCATAACTAGGTGAGGCCCGCGGCTTCGCCCGCTTGAAAAATTATATACTAAAACCTTCCTTGAGAACTACTCTATCTATTGGTGAAAACAGCATGAAAATCGGTGCAGTAGTTTTTGAGTTAATCGCGAACAGACAGACGTGCCGGAGGATTTTCTTTTATAATATGTAGTGATAACATGGAAATTACTTCTGCTGGTAGTTTTTATTTTCACTAACGCGTAGACTTCGACTAGAATATTAATTTTCTGTGGCCCTTCGTGTCGGCCCGAGGACCGCCTACATAGAGCCTCCCTAACAAAATTACACACTCATTAGTTCTACGGAATGTTTGTTTGTTTTTTACCACAACTGGCGCCGAAAGCCCGCGTTAGAACTAACAAAATTAGTCACAGTCAACATGAAATTGATTTAGTTTATTGGGTTATAGGAGACGATATTGTTTTTCGGCGGCCAACGATGCTCCTTGATGTTTGTCGGTGGCGCCAATTAATTCAACTGTGACAATGACTCAGGTAATTAAACAGGTAATTTCTCATTGCGAGACGCCCGACATGGCATGTGACGTCACGCTGTCCTCGCGTCCTCGTAACATCTTCGACAGATGAATAAGTGCGTGTTGATTGGAATTTTAATGGGCGTTAATGGGCGGGACAATGATGAAATCGTCGCAGACGGAGATTTTATCGTTTCTATGTACTGATAAGGGGTTGATCGCCGGCAGTTTCAAAGGCAAATTGTGGACATACTGTCGTTACCGCTTGCGGTGGTCTTCAGCAAATACACTTGAGATGTTGCGCTGTTTCTTAACTCTTCAATGGCTAACGGTGCGTTGTAAGAGACAAACCAAAAAGTCACAAGAAAAATCTCATAATCATGAATAAATTTTTCAGCTTGAAACAAATTGCTTGAAATAATTTCCTACAGGATATTTATACAACAAAAGATTTTATTCCAAACAAAATTATTTATATATCGTATCGTGCGTGGGAATTTGTCAGGTATACAGATAGCGCTATTAACCCTTAATTGCGACTATTTCAGCCCCTCTCCGGACATGGCGTGGGCAATTGTTTGGATTTGTCCATATGTCCGCAGTTCAGCGATAATGACTAAACGCTTTATCGAACCGGCAAATCATTATGCGACAGTTTGGACGTGAGAATTAATAAATTATGGCATCTGGTATAATATTGGGAAAGGAACATATATAAATGATTGTCCATCTTAATTAGTTCTACTTGAAAACAGTGGTTATTTTTTGAAAACCGTTTTATTTTTCGTTTTCATGATAGCTTAATCTATGCAACATGGCCATAACCAATAAATAATGAATTAAAATATTGAAACAAAAAGTGGAATACACAATATGACTTTTACATTCGAGTGTATGTAAAAATCATTGTCCATTAGGGTCAGAATATGCAGAAACTGACATTTAATACTTGTGGAAATGCTACAACGACACGACCTGCAATTCTCAAGCCATTTTTCTTTGACTACAGTAGTTATTAACAAACACCTTTCACACGAGTTTCCTATAGATGTTTCATACGTGCATGTTTAACCATCCAGTACTCGTAGTGCTGCGGAAGTATTAAATTATATTTTTTCCATGACAAATCACGGTGTGAAAAGGTAATGGCTATAAAAATATTGCGTATGAAGTAGTACAGCTAATGACTACAGGAACTCGACGTCCGTTGGTGCCCTTTTGACCTGTCGCGATTTAGGGTTGACAAATCATGGAGGATTGTGATTTAATGATTGGTTAGGCATCGTGAGAAAATTTCTTTAAAGGAAATGTTGGAACTATAATTCTATGATCTTATTTATTTGACCGAGATATCCTATATATTTTAGTTTTGCCATTTAGGCGAAGCATTATTGAAAAAAAAAATCGTTATAACAAGAAGTGTCTGTGGGAAGTGTTTTAAAATTCATCTTATTCTCAGAAAGTTTGTCTTACATTGTTTTTCTGTCCAGATCCTTTCTACATAAATGTAACAGGAATATGAAATATGAATACTGAATATCGGAGTTACAAATAAAAGAGTGGCATACCAAAATGATTTTTTATGAATTTGTAACAGCTGCTGCCGTTCACATACTTTTTCTTGGTAGGTAACGGTTGAAATTCATGTGAACAACTTAATATTTTTTTCGGCACCTAATTATAAAGGTGAGTATAAAACCTATATTTCATCGTTTACCTGCTTCCTGGTCATTTCAGCAATACTTAAATATATCAATAGCATCCCGATATTGATGCGTTTCATATAAATATGTGATCAGTCAGCGACGTTGAGAGCATGCGAATTATTGTCTTCGTGTTTGGATATTTTAATCATGTCCGTTCAATATTATTTTTATTAGCACCATTTACGTGATGAATGTTGTAGAAGGTGCCTTTAAAATCCAATAAAATATTATTACGAAGTTTTCGTGTGTAATGTGAGAACCGAGGCGACGTGTGGAGCTCACAGGAATTTTACAGGGATGCTATCGATCTCCGTAAAAATAAATGAATCAATTTAATTAAAAATAAAGGATATTGGGGAACACTTTCGCTGCGGCACAGATCCAAAATAAATTTTGGTCCGCACGGCCACAACTTATTCTAATTAGTTGGTACAAAGTTCCAATTAGTACGATTCGGTATCGGATGCGCCTGTGCCGCGCGCCCTGCACGCGGTGGTTAACATAAACTGTACAGATAAAATTTAAACCTTTTAATGAACTCCCGGACTGCTTTATTTACTTCGAGATTAATAAATTTTTGGCTTTCCGTACGCTCAGTAGCCATTTTGAATTTATTTACATGCGTGTCCTAATGCTGATAGGATCAAATTTTTTGGTAGCAGGTATTGTTTTTGATATTGTTCAAATTCACGAGAATATCAACACTGCCAGATCGTGGGTCTGGAGAAAACGGTGAATCCTTTTATAAGCGAGTAACTAATAACTTACAACCACAATAATAGTGCCAATTAATATTTCACGAAGTGCCTAGTCAAATAAAATAAAACGTTGGTTTATTCATATTTAAATGGACTTTAATATTCAGTAATTGACATCATATATTTTTAATATAACAACATCGAGTGGCTTAAATAAATTGTCCATAATAGCCGCACGTTTAATATTAAAACAAAATCGAACTCGTTGGAGTGGTTGCAGATCGGCCGCGGTCGGGCGGCTCTGCAATAATAAGCCTAATGATACCTTACAGAAAAGGTGTTAAAACGTTTATTGGAATACGTCTAAAACATTATTAATAGCTTTTTAACAAGCCGACGCCTCATTTTAGGTGTGAACCTAAACTTTTTCCGATCAAATTTTTTGTCTCTCGTAAAATATTCTCATCTCGGAGTCTGAAGAAAGATTGTAATTCAATTATTACGATATTCCGTGATAATGGCGGATGATAGACGTTAATACAGGGTTCGTTGCGACACCGATGTCGCCTCTCGTTTAAACCGAAAGCGATTTAAGTAAAGTGACGGCATAAATTTGATTTCACGGTCTTTAGTATAATAAACGAGATCCAGCAAAAATAAAGTACCTACGTTGTAAAATTAACACGGACGATACCTTAAATGGTTATAGGTGCACAGGAGCGTGGCAATGTTTCTCGGTATTTAGCTCGACATACCACAAGTTGAACTGTTGAGCAAACCACGGAGAGAGCAACTGACATGTTACAATCAAGCACGATGGGGAAGGATCGAAGTGCCAAAGCTTAATAACCCCCTAATCGACGATTCCTGCTACCGCTATAAAAATTCACCGGGCTCAAGAGAAACCGTTGGTCCCCGCCCAGTACATTTTGTGCCAATGTCGATAATTTCAGGCTAGTGCTTCGGACAAACGCTGTCCACCGGTGAATTGTGGGGGCATCGATTTATTATTGAAATCAGCCCGTCGCACGCGCAGGCTTCCTGTTCTCAAAATTGGTTATAAAATTGGCGACCGCTCGTGCCGTACGTACGGTGGTTAATGATACCAAAAAAAGTTACAAGACGTTACTTTTCAATTATGATTCAAGATTGACATATGGAGAGCAATTTATCTTATACGTTCAACTATACTTTTTCGCCGCGAGTTACTATATTTATCGACAAATGAATAAAAAAATTGCGTCGATTGTATTAATTAACACTTTGTAATGTTATTTCCGAACATTGCCGTTGAATAAATATAATTACTCCGATACTCTTGTTGGTATCTGTTTGCATGAATAATGGAAATATTAAAAGTCGATAAGTTGTAAAAAAGATGTCGCCTCAAAATTTTAATTTTTAGTATCTGAAGGTGCTTATGTGGGGGACATATATAATGGGTGAGCGACAAACGTGATGTTTACTCATTTGATAATTATTTATTGACTAATAAAAAAAATAATATCGACCTTCAAATACTTCGACAACTTCTAATAACATCTAATACCTTCCCTTTCGGCCTGAAAGCTCTGGTGGGGGGGCGCACGTGCCGGTCAGTGCGCACGCGCAGATGTATCGCGACACCTGCCTTGACGGCTGAACCTCTCTCTCACTCTGAAGTCATAACCTATCGCCATCTCTTTCCTTTAACGCGTATTTTTGATTCCAACAAAGTAATGTTAACGCGATACGAAGATCAGAGCCACTGCATTTTACATTATGTGACCTGTTTCTTAATGATATGTTCTAAAATAGTCCTCTATACTCATTAGTATTCCCGGTGCGAGTGATCCCACCCCACAGTCTATGACCATGTTTAATACTGCAGCCTCCGACATGTTTGGGAACTTGTTCTAGTACTTGACCACATACTTCTGTATGTAGGTGCTTGGGTTAGTCGTTTAAGTGTTTGTCGGATGACTCAAACGGGGCACATATCGTTTTTTACTCTCACAAAAAATCCCTGTTTAGCCTTACATTAGATTCAATTGTAACTTGAATTGATGCAGAGGAAGGAATGTAAAAAGAAACACAACGGCAGAATAACTTCAAAGTTGCAGTTATTAATGCAAATTCAACGTCATGCGTTGGTCAGGAATGCGAATTATAAATGTAACCAAACGTCCTCGTATGCATCGGCACCACAGCCTGTTTAAATACAGTTTGTCAAAAGCCATTTGGCAGCGAATCAAATGTTAATAAAATGGTCTAAGATGCTGATTTGACCTTGATTAATGATTGTGCATTGACAAAGGCGCAGCACGATAGACGTCTTGCTGAGAAAATTAGACACAGCCGAGCACCCGAACAGGGGCAGCGCGATGATACGTAAATGTCATTCTTCAGTCCAACGGTAACCTTTTATGTGGGTAATGTGGGGACACTGAGCTGGCAAGATTCGATTTAATTGATGCATGTAATTTTTTTAATGAGTTATTGGTGACACTGAAATGGTTGAAATTATTGCTAGTACTATTTTTAAGGCGGCTGTTTACGTAAAATTCTGATAGTAATAATAAAAATATAACATAACATCACGCCTGTAATCCCCGAAGGTTTAGGCAGAAGTGTACCTTACCGTGCGTTTGCACTGGCGAAACCTTCCAACAAAACATGTTTAAATCTCTAGTTCCTGTCAAAAATTGTATGGAAGATTGACAGAAAATAGGCATTTCAACATGTTTTGTCGCAAATCTTTCGCCAGTGCAAACGCACGGTTAGTACACCCACATTTCTGATAAAATAAAACGATAAGAAATTGTGTGGCGACTCACTTGTGAAAATAAATATCAATTGAGTAATTTTCTTACAAGAATAGCATAACTTATATTATAAAACTTTTGATTCAAGAATAACAATCAAAGGTCTTAAAATTGCATATTTTCTATAATTCCAGAATGCTTTGAAATAAACTGCTCTGATAATCAACACTAATAACTAGTAGGTAACTATATTAGTAAAGCTTCTGAATTCTTTTATTCAGGCTTACCCCGCCTCTAAAGCCTCTGTTTTTTCCATAAAATTACAAGATACCTTTTATAGCGTAAAAATTCCTTAATTAAACAACAAATATGAATCTATTCTTTGTGGTTAACGCCTTTTTTGTTAAAGGATATTGCCGCTCATCAATTTAATAACTTATTTTTTGATGTGTAATAATCTGTTTTTTGTTCCTGCTCTGGCATATAATATTTTTTATTGCGGATAGTAAAATGATGGTGCCACTTTTGCCCCATTTCTTTAGGGTGTATCGTCAGTGTTATCTAACCTTTTCACCGCCAACGCCATGCTATTGTCTGCCATAAATGACACAAAAGTCGCAATGTTAAAAGCGTCAATATCTCTTGCTCTTGAAGACTTAAATAAGAATAATAAATTATCGGTAATTATACAAATGATCGGCTCTCGTATCGTATTACCCAGTTACTGGGTTGTGGAGGTCAGATAGGCAGTAGCTCCATATAAAATACTGGTATTCAGCTGCATCCGGTTAGACTGGAAGCCGACCCCAACATAGTTGGGAAAAGGCTAGGCAGATGATGATACAAATAATCGGCGCTATTATGTTATAGTGCCCAGGCATGTATTAAGTAGAGGAACCAATTAAACTTCTCTTTCTGCCCATATTAGCCAGGAACTAACTCATCCTAAATTCCCAAGTTAAAAAACAGTCGCGATCGCGTATATAACTAAGTTTATTGCTCAGTTAATGACTGTACCGTAAGGGATTACTCATTAATTGATAATCGTTAAAATGTTACATTTACTACCAGTGCCCATAAAGTTTACATTCACTTCTAACGTTTACCTGCAAGACCACCGAGTGAGGGCATCTCAGGGAAATTCGCTGAGACGTCACAATTTAATTAAGGGCAACCTCCTAATTAATGTTTCCTTTGCCGACTGTGACTCGGACGGCTCACGAACGATTGAGCAACCATTTGTAGGCAATTTGGGGACAATTCTCTTGGAAGTTGCCTAATGTTCAATAGTGCAAGAGAAATCACTGTTAGCGATGACCGACTGTTTTTTATATATATATAGGGTGACGTAGAGCCCCTTTTTCCCACATAAAGAAACAAGATTAAAAACAAAATTCTTAAATACCAAAGGTCTAATTAAAATACTCGACTATTATACTAGCACAATACATTTATTCAGTGTTCACTGCTCTCATTTATCGAAGCTTGATATAAATGACCGAAATTTTTATCAGCAAGTGGATCTCCCAGCCACCGGGCAAGTGATGTCTTAATAATGACATGAGGTTAAATATCGTGAGACACATCTCGGGAACAAAACCGAACGTCACGACAAAGGAGCAATGTCCCGAGTATTTTGTCACTGTTTAACTGATCCAATCAGTGCTACGTGAATCGTAGCTACAAAAAATTATACCGACATCCGAAAGGGCTGATACAAATTATTATTAAGGCATGCGATTATCTTTGTACGATAAAAAATGGGACGGTAAACAGCGTTGTTAACTTCTATCATTCGGTATCTGGATACTGTTCGGTATTATTAATAAGTAATGTCACGAAACCGATTACTATTAATAAGATACCTAGTTCGGGATACCACACGCAACTTCTAGTTAATAGACAAAAATAAAAGTGCTACCAAGTGGAACGTGTAATTTGAATGATTCGGAATAAGACGTCAAATGAATTGTTCCGATGAAAGGGTTTGTTTTTGTATGAATCAATCATGTTATTATTTTTAATTGACCTTATGATGTAACATCTGCTTGTTTTGGTTTTTAGGTGCCCCTATTAACAGGTTAACAATACCCTAAAAAAGTAGAGAAAAAAAAAATAACATTGTTGTCTAATAAGATCTTATTCAGAATTATTATACGTATAGTTTCTTGCTGGTAGCACCCATTACAAAGTGTACCTACATCTACTGCAAATTCCACTCAGTACTTGACTAGTATTTACCCGACCTTGTAAAAGGAAATGATCCTGAATATCGGTATAAAATCATTTAAATGAACATGCGCTCCTGAATCAACAATATAAAGAAAAAATCTCTTTGTATGAAATATATTCAATTTACATAAACAAAAGCGCCGCACAGCGTCGTTGGTGTCATATTCATTATTGATATTTCCATGTCCGCCACCCAACGAGCAAAAGCGTTGAATAAAATATCAATTAGAGCACGTTTCGAATGGTAAAAAATCTCTTTATTTCTCAATTTCGCTAAGTGAATATGTAGCTCATGTATTGGCGTAGGTATGTCATTTGCTGTTTTTGCATTCTGCATGTCGTCGGTTTGGGCGGTAAGGTAATGAGGAAAGAGAAGTATTTATTACAACGCTGGTCTCTTAAGGCGCAGCAAACCAACTTAAAAAATATAACAGATGGATCACAAAAACTCACTCGTCATACATCTTCAATGAGACTCTAAACATAAACTATTACAGATGAAATGTACCTGATATTGCCTTATTAGTCCGACTACTTTTTACTATGAAGTCTTCGAGGCATAGCTTCTCCTTAAAGGTTTCAAGTGTAGCTCTGGTTGTTTTTAGGGCTCGCGACAATGTCGATGGGTATGTGTAAACAACGGACCTCGGTAACACGTATTTTTTGTGCTTTGATTTATTGTTTCATGTTTCAAAAGTTGCTTTTTGCGCTGTGCCACACACGCACAACCTCCGCGGTTGATATATGCAAATTGTTGTTTTATCTTTTTTAATCGAGTGAACTATTGGAATTTATACTTAAACCTTCGCTATCCCACAGTTTTATTTCCAGAAAATGATTTAATAGTTTGTAAAATTAACAAAATAAATGTTATTACTGGCTGTGGAAATTTATTACATATTTTAAAGTTAATTTTGTTAATGCGCTCATTAACTTGTTTTGCATTTAATAACTTAATTGCGATATCATTATGACTGCGATAAAGTAGATACATTAGTTTTTATTAAAAGCACTAAACCTTTCTTGGGTTAAAACTGTGCAAGATCAACGGAGCCTGCAGACAATCACACAAATATGAATAAAACAGTGTATATATGCATTCGAAAGTCTAATCTAAACGACGACAGGCAAACCTTGTAATGGACTGAGCAAAGTTTATTGGTTGCTTAAAGCCGAAGTACACGAGCGTGCGCCCGCTACCACGATTTTATTATTAAGCAGTAAACGTCAAACATTTAATGTCGCTCACATAAAATTATTAAAAGACATTATAATAATGCCAGCACTCGCGACGTCGCGACCCTCCTTCTAATTGGCACCTTATTTAAATTCCTACTGGCGATTATTTCGGAACTGGACTTGCAAATGTTGCATATCTGGTTTCTGTGTAAAATCTACTTCTTTATTAAGTGAGGAACTTTTATATTCGCGTAATGGTAAGCATACTCACTAAGCGATCCGGTAATTTCATTGGCACTTTATTTCGTTAGCTGTATTAACCGATCTCGGCCTCTTATGCGCGGATAAAAAAGAACTCATGTAATCTTGCTTAAGTGCACGTCTTCACCGATATTAAACGGAATAAACTTAGGATTTTATGGGGCAAAAGTGGTATTTCTATTAAAAAATCTATTCGGGCTTAAATAGATACAGTGTTTTGTAAGTAGACAAGCATTTAATTGAGAACAAAATGGTTTTAAAGATCAGCTTTGATGTGGCGTCGCTACTAGTTCGAATATCTCAAACTGCGAAAGTTTTTACTTGGCGATCGAAGTGGAATAGCATTAATTTTTATGGCGGCATAGTAAATTCTCACTAGAGTGCGGTAACTCCCCGCTGGCGAGGCACCACGGGGCGAGCCTTACGAGCGCCAAATCGGTTTTTACCGTATAACCCGACCATTTGTAGATTAAGGGAAATGTGTTATTTATGCATCACAGAGAGGTGCGCACCCCACCGCGGCATCATGTTAATTGATCGGCATTTCATTAATACCTCATTGTTGCTATACAGTGTCTCAGTTTTTTATTTGACCTCCCGTAGTACGGTCGCGAGACGGACGCTTAATTACAATCAGGCGATCATCATAATGATCGTTGCGGAGGTGCTGAACCTTTTTGTTATTATTTAAATACTCCGGCGCAACATTGCGATCGACAAAATGAATCCTAATGAGGGCTGAGTTGGTCGGAGTAGAGTTGAAATTAGTGCTACTGATCGCTCTGAATGTAAAGGAGGTATTCTTGGTTTACTTTTGAAAACTTTGGGTTCATACATATTGATGTGCTACGCATTCTAAACAATGTTAGACTTTTAATTAGTTGAAATGTCTTCATCAGCCTCTTAAGACAAAAAGCGTCGGTAAAACTCATGTGAACTGTTGGGCCCGGGGTCCATTTTATTCATTTATAGCGTCGTAAACCCTTAGATTGCTAATTAGTTTTATGAGCATTTTATTCTAGTGACAAGACTTGGATGATCTTCCACCGTCTCGCGTTACTTGCTTGGAAATTAGACTATAATTATTTGCTTATAAAGGTTGTAACGATACTAGGCTGTGAAAACTATGCTTTGTCTCCTAGACAAACGAGGAAGACTTAATTTACCTAGATACGGTCATTGGTGTAGTCAGGGAACAATATGATTTTTTGTTTTTAAACGTGTTGTTGATTTGTTATTATCTAAAAGTATGCCACTATGTCAAAAGAGAAAACAAAGAGAATTTAAGCGTCGCTTTAAAAATAAAATAGCAAACATAACTTTATGCCTAAGTTCATCACTTTTTTTTTCAGTCTAAAAAGGTTTACATTCTTCTAAACCTTTCCCACGGACAGCAAAGATGTCTTTCATCTCACACTAAAAGTACCTCAGGGTATAAATATTCCAATGACACGTACGATTCTATCAGACAGTCACATTTAGCAGTCCTGCCTATACCTAGACGGCGAGGCGTGATGTATGTGCCGACGCGGGTGGCGGCTTTTGTAAAATAAAAGTGTGACTTCGACTTTGTTGAAATTATTTATTTCCTTAAAGTCTGTGTACACGTTTTTTGCGAGTGTAATGTTACCTATACATTCATTGGTGTTAGCATTAAATATATTCACTTTACTTATTTTTTATTCACTGATATGTATATGTTTCATAATATAGAACTTTAAAGTATAAGTATTTTTTATAGTTGCGTCGGCTACTTAGGGATTATAAAATTGGAAATCATAATCATCGTAAAACTAACCATCGTAGTAAAGTAATTAAAATTAAAATTTAAAGAAAATATAAATAGGCAACTAGATGAAGTTTTTTTTTTTAAACATAAAAATTGTCGGTACCGGTGGCATTAAGCTTATTAAATATTGTTTGATCAGCATTTTTTATGAACACGTAACTCCCTATTAAACTGTAATACTTAAAAACTTACTTGTTTTTATAAGTATTTTAAGCCAGTATATTTTTAGCATACATTTAAAAATATGCTATGAACATTAAGTAAATAGTTATTTTAATACCAATTACATATTAATTTAAACATAAATCATGGTTTACCCTGTCGTTCTACACATTGATTTTATTTGTTTCATGAATTTTAAATTTCCCATCCTTATTCGCTTCCATTACATTTAAAAAGGCACTTTATAAATGACCAGTAATCATTTTTAAATTATATATCGCTGCTTAACGTTCGCGACTTTTTTTTGCACATAAGTACAATGAATGGAGTCACGTGGTCCGTCGCATCATTGACAATTGGCCACATTTGCCATTGTCAAATTGCTACTTGCAGAGTTTTGTTGTGGCCTATAATTAGAGATCATTGCCTTATATCAATTCAGATAATTATTTCGTTTATATCATACAATGTTTATGACGACGTTGTAATAAATTGGTGCTGTCATTTAACTGTTTAAAATTATGTTTTTGTATGTTATTTTGTGTTAGGGTTCCGTATGATTCAGAAAAATCCTGTGTTTTTTTTTAAGGAGGAAGTTTTCCTGGTTGACGAACATCATAGACTTGTAATAATAATAATATTTCTTTCTAATATTGTTTTATTCTAAAAACGTGTCTCGTTGATGTCTTTTGGAGGGCGAAAAGAGAATGTAGTATTTTCACTATTTTTACTACATTATTTTTATTTTTGAAAGGAAATAATTGCCCGAAGTTCGCGTAGGTAAATGTCATTAGACTTAATTTTCAGGATGAGTTTTTTTTTTTTTATCTTGGTTATTGGAATTTACAATTATATTTTCTATTTTAACAAAATGATTATAAATACATAGCCCATCACACATAAAGTGTATATTCCTATGAAATAACCCCAGACGCCTCATCAATAACCCGTCCACGCGCCACAACCACCCGAGAAGACAATAAAAATCTGGCGCCTGTGCCGATCACAGATTATGACACGTTCACAGTAATGACGGGGAAATTGTGCCTACGTGATATTACGCACCTCTATTTTTTCACGAAAGTAAAAGTCCCGCCCTCTATACCATAGTGTCGCGTATTCGGAAGCCGAATATCAATGTGACATGAATTTGAAATTGGAATCGAAACTCTTTTGTGAATGGGGTGTTGTTTCTGCGTAGTCGTTGACGTTTTGGAGAAGCGTAGAGTAATTTGGATGATAAATAATGGTTTTATTTTGGTAAGGTCATTATAATTTTATCCTTTTTTTAATGGTGGATTAGCGTTATGAATTTAAATTGGTGATAATATTATTTTTACTTTCACTTTTTCTGCAATGAGTAGAGTACTTCAGTTTAGAGCATAACTTTAACAAAATAGTGTATAATGTCCGGTGGATAGTTACACTCATAAGATCCTTTTTTATTTTGTTAAATATTTATCAAAACTAGCCATATTAATCAATCCATATTATCAAAGAGGAGCTCGTGGCTAAGTAATAACAGCCGCACGGGTCGATCCATCAGGTTAAGCTACGCTTGCCGGGGTTGGTCCGTGGATAGGTGACCATTTTCACATATCGAGACTCCTCCGTGCCTCGGAAAGCACGTTAAGCCGTTAGTCCCGGCTGTCATTTGTAGATCTTTGACAGTCGTTACGAATCGTCAGAAGCCCGAAAGTCTGACAACCAGTCTAACCAAGGGGTATCGTATTACCCAGTGACTGGGTTGTGGAGGTCAGATAGGCAGTCGTTCGATGTAAAATACTGGTATTCAGCTGCATCCGGTTAGACTGGAAGCCGACCCCAACATAGTTGGGAAAAGGCTAGGCAGATAGTTTTTTTTTCGCCATATTAATCAATATTTAGCCTTTGTTCGTGGCAAGCGAACTACTCTTAAACTGAAAACGTAATAAACGAAAACTAATAAGCAAGCACATACAACCAATAGGTACATTAATCTTGGAATACGAATAAGAAATCATCTAATTAGACCAAAACCCATTAGACATCGTACAACCCAATAGGAACAACACTAATTTGAATCAACAAAGATAAGGCACCAGCAAGATATACTAACAAGATTTCACATTCTATCTAACACATACTAACTAGAACAGGCAATGAATAGCACCTTTAATTACTCACTAAATACCTACGGCGCATGCGAAGTGACCGCCAACGCAAATCTATTGCTAGGCGAAGCCTCCTCGCTGTGATTGGAGGAGCCGTCGCCAAGACTCCGAAACAGAGCCAATAGGCTTGCTTCATTCAACAATAGGTGAACATAGATACGCCTGTAACGGTAGCTTGCTTAGTTCCACTTAGAATGAGCTTAGATGGTTGAATTCTGATGTGGAATGTACTTAGTAACAAACTTATAATGCTAACTTGTAACTTATGGTGTAAACGGTCTTGTGTGGCTTAATATTTGGGTAAGGGATAATGTGTTGTTTGAGTTGCTTTAATCGTTTTCAGGTAAGTTAAATTTTATCAAGTGAAGATTTTTTAAACTAAGAATTAGCTTAGATGTTACAATGTTTGCGTTAAATGCGAAAAACAAACACATATTTATTTCCTGAATTCTTTGTTGATTTGACTTAACAACTTTACGGTCCTGAAAGGCAGTGTTGTTCTTTTGTTTCTGCTTAAAATAAGCTAAAATATATTAGAAAGTTAGTACTAATAAGTTCTATAATTTATAACAAATATGTATATTGCTTAGATGTTTACTGGACTAAATTGGTATTTCATTGAGGTTTGTCGTTTAGAAATAATGTGTATTGTAGTAGACGTGCAATCGTTAGTGCAAATAATAATGTTTCATTTCCTGAATTTGCTTACTTGGAAGTTGAAATAAACCCAGAACATTTTTAATTTGACTCATTTTCAAGAACTGTTTTTATGACAAAATATAATCAAAATAATTAACATAAACATTCTGCAAATCTCTCAAAGATGCCTAGTTACTATGAACCCTTTTCTCTTTAAAAGTAAATGGCGATACATACCATTTATTTACCTTACCCGAATGCCCTGTATCATGTTTGCATACCATACAAAACCAAAAAATAGATGTAATTAATAAAACATTGCGAACGCCAAACACATACGTTAAGAAGTAATTTACCTTTAAATTCAAGTGATAATTATTATGTTAATCTTGTTTTAATTAAGCGAAATGATTAATTAATAAGTTGTTCCTGCGATTAAGTACAAATTAATGTAACCATAGACCGACCACCAACCACCGAAATTAATGTAATATATGACGTTTCAACCACCTCAGGCATCTGACCGCAGACCACAATAATTAGAGTAACACGCTAAATATTGATTATTGTTTTGCGCCATCTAATTTGAACTCTTTGCCGTCAATTTTGTACAAGAAACACATTGAAAGCAGCTCGACGACATTTTTATGTGATTAACTTATTTTCAGTCATTATTTTGACAAGTTGCAATTTTACTGATATGCAATTTTCGTCAAAGAATACATGTAACGTTTATAATATTTTGTTTAAAGATTTGTTTTAATAATTTAGACTAAAATAAATGGAAACAAGTCACGCGAGCTTTAAGAGTTAACTAAGATACTTAGATATCAGTAAATAAGCGACTGAATGCTGTCGTTACTTATACGCTGTTGCATTTTTAAGAGCAGATCATTATAAGTACATGTGGCCCGAAGCAGTATCAACACCCCATGTTGGTGCAACACGCACATGATATGTACACATTAAACGAGCATCATTTCTTTACTCTCATTTGGTATAATTTACCGTCATACAACCAACATATACCATTCAGCAACCACATATATACAAAAACGTCTATTCCAATCGGCTCTTCGCCGTATGTTTATATTTAATAATATACACGATCCCACTGTAAGATCAGAGAGATATTCGTTTGATGAAGCTCCGCCATTTGTTTGATAAATGAATAATCGCCACAGATGAACTGAAAATAAAAAAGCACAACACTATGGTGTGCGAACTTTATACTAGAGATATAAATAAAAAACGCCGCGTTGTTTAAATACACTCGGTACCCAAGTGCGGCACAGTCACCACTTAAAATTTATTGCAATATTAATAATATTAAAGTGACGTTTATTGTTCGCTAGCCATCGTTTACGCATAATGAAGTATGAGAACTATTCTTTATTAGTAACAAAGTACAATCGTGTATATTATTTAGTAAAAAATTATTGATAACTCAAAGTGCTCTACTGTCCGATGGACGATCTATTAAGGACGTGAGAATGTATGTAACCCGGTGCAGATGAAGACTACTATTAGGTTAAAAGATATCATAATTCATTCTAATCACCGGTGATGCTGGATCCAGACTGGAGCGTAACGTAGGACTATGATGTAGGTGCGTTTAATGAAATGGGCATCGGCTGGTGGCGGGGCGTGCCCGCGGCGCTACCCGGCGAGCGCACACGAATGCTTCTGTCGCGTGGTTACGTGCTATTAACCGTGTCGGCCGCTCGCTACTAGTCGACGGACTACTATAAATTACACGAATTATACAGTGTGGCGGCGTACGCGAGCATGTGATATATTGTGGTATGGCGATCGCGCAGAACAGCCTCCGTGTCAGCGCACGTGAAATTACACACCCGACCGCGATGTTTGCGCGCAACACCGCTAATACCCGCGCACGCGCATCGCATTTTATTTGCGATTGTTATTTCGTAAATGATAGCCCTACGCGCGCCTAGAGAAGTTATTGCCTCTAACCCAAAGTTATTTACCGAGAGAAAGAGTCGGAGAACGTTTGTTCTGATGACAATCAGAATCTGTCTGTGTCGCGGGACGTGGTATTATCATTTGTATTGCATGTAACTCCAGCTAAAACTCCGATGTAACTTTAGCTGACTGTATAATTTATTGAATAACGCATTAAATAACTATTTACACGAGCTCGTCCATACATACGTACGATCGATATAAATTATTTTAATAACGCTTTTCTGACGCTGAATATAATTAATTCGTGAAACCGATGCGGTTATTAAAAATGTAAATAAATTTGCGAAATGACAGCATAATTACGGCAGAGGCCTATTTAAAATGTCTGGTAACAGCAAAAACGCGAGTGTACCGAGTTGCTTCCAATCAAAGTGGTACGCCGCCTTTCTCAATCCATTAAGTCAAAGGCTTTATAATCCAATTACATTACTTATATCGATCAAGATAAATTTTACATTATTGTCTTAATTACGAGTTATATGTCATCTTTGACAGCATCTCGCAAAATTTAGATCGTCATCGTTAAAACATGCATGCAATAACGAGAGAAAAAATAAAGCTCAATGAACCCAATGTTTATAACTTTTTACTTATCACAGTCATCCGAGAAAAAGAAAAAACCATTATTATTAATTTAAATGTAAAAGTATCTGTATCAAAACAGTGTGTAGCCTAATATCAGCTACCTACAAGTTGTTATCGAGAACCAAAAATTGATTTGAATATTCCCACGATTTGATTTCAATTACGGAATTCTTAATTAAATAGACACAAGTATAACTACACTGATTTCATATATCTCCATCGGTTTCTTCGCTCGTAAAATCGGGCGTCGATGTTATCGAAGGCTTTACTGAGGACGCGAGTAATTAACAGGTAGATAATAAGGTTCGCGGGGAGAAGTTTATTATATTTTTAATTAATAGCATCATTTGTGTGAGTTTAGGTGTGAAGGCTGTGCCGTCTCCCGTGTTACTTGCTGTAATTGGCTTTTAGCTACCGTATCAATAAATGTTAATGGCATAGTCGGGAAAGCTCTACGATAGTTTAATTTCGTAGCGTTTCAAGTTTATAAGTGTCATTTCGTAAACGACTAATTACAATCGAACGTGTCATGGGACTTCGACAAATTAAAAATGAATTGAAATAGGAATTTACATGAATAATTAATTATTTAGAAATAAGAAAAAAACATTTTAACTATGAGCACAACTACTTTTGGCTCTAATGTAACAAATAATAGGCATTTTTTTTAAATAGGTCTATTATTTGTTTTTCACGCCATCTATACAGCCGAACATGATTTGAAAGTCAGTATAGTCGAAACCACCCTAAAAAACAACCCCTGTGTTAGCGCTGATCTAACGCCATCTGCTATCCTTTTGTAGAAATGTTTCTCTTTGGTTGGGGCGGGTATCGATTGAAGTTTCCTTTGGCCTAAGGGTTGGGTATAGATGGCGTGACTGTGCCAGTTTAGGGGTAGTTTTGTAGAACAATCCAAAACTAAAGAGTTTTAGATTGTATAGGTGAGTGTGTGATAGAGCAGTCGTTGGAAAATTCTGCTGGAAAGTATCTTTTGATCACTTTTTTTTTTGTGTTTTTCCCTTCTGTATATTAATTTTTTTTTTTTTTGTCTACGACAGTAAATGGATATTATTGTAGAAATCGATTATTAATTCCTTTCATTATATAGAACGTAAACTTTTTCCAATTGACGGGCTTGCGTTTTACCGCATAACTGACGAAATTTCGGTGTATGTGTGTATATTAACCTACAATTGTAGTAACCTACTATAGGTACCTATACCTATTTCTGCATGCTCCTTCATCCCGACAAGGGTAATGTTTTCTTATGTTATTTTTTATATTCAATTATAAGAATGCTCTGTACAGATATGAATATTCATTACACAATTCCTAAATGTGATTCAGGTCTAACAAGAAATAATTTATTTTCTGTGCATATTTCATTTATGTTTAGACTATAAATGTCAAAGTAAATTGGCATTCATTAGTGATATAAATTAAATAAGCCCTTAAGCACTGTGATTACTTGCGTCGGTACTTCATTAATTAAAAAAGTGAACATCCACCTACTACTTATACAAGTTAACAACATTAACTTATGATAAGGTGATAACATTCTAACCGTGCGTTTCCACTGGCGAAACATTCACTATAAAACATGTTGAAATCTCTATTTGCTGTCAATGTTCCATAAAATTTTTGACAGGAACTAGAGATTTAAACATGTTTTGTTGTAATGTTTCGCCAGTGCAAACGCACGATAAGATGTAAATATTTTCACTGAGATTTGAAGAACACTTTATCAATTCTAAAATGTTTAGGTCATCAAGCCTCTAATTAAGGTATAATTAGAGGCTTGATGACTTAGTTAAAGATCAAAACAAACTATGTCTTTAAATAAATAATATGAAATCATAAATATTTTATTATGATATGAGGTGCATCTTTATATCAAAACATCCTCTGCAGTTATCTTATTTCGTGTGAAGTGATTTGGCTCCAAAATAGGGTAACATCACAATATACAGGTGACGTAGAAATAGTCGGACAGTGTCGCGCGCCGGTGCACCTGCCACAACCTGTCACACGCTAATAACAGATTTTGGTGATAATTGTTAAATTGAACCATTTATTCTATTAACATTCGAAACTAGTATTTGCCTGTGATTTCAAAATCTAAAATTAGTTTCAAATTTGAAGTGTAGAGGTGAAATAGGCGGAGTTTCGTGTGCCATGTTACATCTGCCAAAATCACCTGACATCTTAGGATTCAATGGTAGGTTTTGGTGTGCATGCATTGTTTCGGTTTTGGCACAAATGTTGGGAATATGTTGTTTTGTTTATAAAATTGCTAAACTTACTGTTTTTAGCATATTTATTGGTTGATTGCTTCATTAAATAAATTAATAAATTAGCAGTATTCAGCTTTTAATATTTTTGTCATGCATGTCTAAAGAAATGGTTGTTAAAAACTGATATCATAATTATAAAACATGGTAGATAGGCTTCATGGGTAGGTTTCGTAGAAAATAACACAACTTCATTCCTTACAACTTAGTATTCTAATCTATCTCCATGCAGGCTAAGAACTTAAAGAGCGGCTTGTAAACTATAAATATCAAAAGATCTAACATTATAATGAGAGTAAGCCATCAAATAAAGTGCCATTGGCGACTCACTGGGCTAGGTTACGCATGAACGTCATCAGTGCACCTGCCCAAGTACCGCGAGACGAACCAAACGACTTGTGCATAAAGAAGCATTAACTTTTGAGGAAAATCAACTCAAACCGTTGACCGATTGGTAACGTAGTTAAGTGCTACGGCGTAGACGCTACGTAGTAGCTACGACTGTACTTACTAGCACGATGCTTTGTTTAATGTTTTCAGATAAAATATTAAAATTACTTTGAACATGCTCGTAGGCATTTGAACTCTTGAAAGTAATATCCTCAAGCGATGTTTACACAGGTATTTTTATACGGAGCTGTATCCCAAAAAGTTTACAAGCCTCATTTAATAAAACAAAAGCTACAGGACAATATTAATAACGCAATATCGTCGCCGATCGGTTTACAGCGTCTATTCTCTATAACGACTTCTAAATAGAAGACGTGAACAGAGCCCGTCTTCCGAACATGGTAATGGACGGGATAATTACGCGCAACGACGTGCAACAATAGCGGCGCGAGCTTACCGCTCTATGGCATAATAAGCGCCGGCGTATTTTGATCAGCGCAACAAGTAGCGTGCGGGCGGCGGGGCGCGTGCCGCGCGCGCGCCTGCCCGCTCCCCTGTCCCGCGCCCCGCTCGCCGCCCGCCGGCGCGCGCGCTACTTAGCGTCGGGGGTGCGCGCCACCTCCGCCAATCCACCGGCGACCTCCGCGCGGCACAGACAAGTGCTCTCTCGATACACAATCCTAGTTCACTCGTACATTCGCGATGCCGATGGCGGCTATTCACACGTACCAAAATCTCGGTGTCGATCAGAAACTGACGCACCTACAATCCCAGGCTCCACGAAGATTAGCACCTGCTCCAGTGGACCCTAGCCGCTGCAAGAAAAAATCATATCTTCATCAGCCCTACCCGACCCAGCCTGCCTCCGTAGCACGGAGGAACGCTCGGGAGCGGAACAGAGTGAAGCAAGTAAACAATGGTTTCGCGGCACTGCGTCAACACATCCCTTCAGCTGTTTCCGCAGCTCTGGCTGGAGGAAGAGGATCTTCAAGAAAACTGAGCAAAGTGGATACTTTGCGGCTGGCGGTGGAGTACATCAAAAGCTTGAAGCGGTTACTTGAGGAGAGCGAAGAGGGCTGTTCCGACTCGTCAGGAATAGTCATGACGAATGGAGGGCCGCATACTCCGCCGCTGTCCGAGGAGTCTCACTCACCAGCCCCCTCGTTCGTGTCCGAGTCGTCAGCGGGCCCAGGCTGTCACGACGCGTACGACTCCTACGAGCCCATGAGTCCTGAAGACGAAGAACTTCTAGACGTCATATCGTGGTGGCAGCAACAGTGATTGGAGGTAAGTTCAACTTCTTTTTGTTGACATTTTTGATAACAAATTTTAGATTTTGCTATTGTTTGTTAAATTTAACATTGACATAATTTCATATTGAGGGTACCTATATTTTCCATGAGATAACACTGCACGATATTTCATGAATGAATTTTAAGTGTGTTAACATAACCTTCAAGGTTTGATAATGATGTTCTTATCACCGTGTTTGCTTTCGTCGCGCCGTCTGTTAATATTAGCATCAAAGTTATCTAATTTTTTATTAGTCAGTAATTTGTTAAAGCTAGGTTAGAAGGTAAACGTTTTAAGCTTATCTACGTTTGAAGTAAAAATATGTTTTATTATATTTATTCACGCTAGCAAACTTCGCGTAGAGTCAGGTAGTTAAAGCTTATAGTATTTTTTATGCCGATCTTTTAGTCACGGTTGCCTTAGGGACCGAATCTTTTATATTGCACAATTTGAATGAAGATTCACCTTCATCCTAAGCAAAAAGTAAACACATCGACCATTATGAGTGAGCATTGAACCGTAACATAGACTTTATCTTTTCATTGTAGAATTAGGAGGACACAATGGCACGTCTGCAACAATGGCGAATGTTAAAATATGTCGTTTTATAAAAGCTCGCTAGTCGCAGCTAGGTAACATTTTTTTATGATCAAAGGTAGACTTTTCTATTTCAAGTTGTAGATAGTAGGGACCCGCATTCCAACTTCTTATTTGCTTCAATAGTCGAACAGCAATTACTTCTAACAATCTTGCGGTTCGCCCCGCATGTAGTGAGAAAATTGCACATAAAAGTGATCTCTTCTAATAATAAGTAGCATAACAGATGACTCCCATTCTCAAGTGGAAACATGTTCTGTTTTTCACTGATATCTCTCAAGTTAATGCGTTTCATCCGGTCAGTGAGAGCTTTTTGCCAAAAAATCGCCATATGGTCCGTCCTAATAGATTAAGTAGAACCGGTAGCGCCGCAACTAAAAACAAGATATTAAATCTCGCAAAAAATGTTTTGAGACGCTTCGTCGGCTATTAATTTATTGTACCGGAAGACGAAATCTCAAGAGGAAATAGAAGGGCGGCGAGCGAAGCACACGTGTTACAATATTTGCTAAGCTCTATGCAAACATATGGCGATATCGTGCACTGTTCATGGGAATTATATATCGTCACGGAGCTCTATAACCAGGATTTAGGATTTAGTTTACCTGTTATTGTGAAAGCATTGACGCAAATCGTAGCGATATTGACTTTTTTACTTCAAACGTTTCAAATGTGCTTTTAATTTTTCCCAGGAACCCGTACATTGCGGTGATCAAAGTGCGGCCAATCAGCGGCTTGGTGATTATGAAAAAACGAGTAAACCTCCAGAGGACCCGAGCATCGGAGCGCGAGGGCTCCGAGAGAACCTCTAATTAAGCGCAATCAGTATATTCCTAATGAGAGGGGATAATGGTGGACTGTAACGACCCCATCGATGCATTCCCCGAGTGACTGGACACCGAACGAATACCCCCACTGCATTTCCCACATCGATGGAATAGCACTAAGAAGACTGAATCAATCATTTATTTGTTCCACTTAAGCATTTAGTTATAATGTAAGTGATTCGACATAACGCTGTGCCTTAGTGTAGCCTTACGTATTACTACTTCCACTTAGAATGTAATCTTTACAATTGTTCATAATTGTTATCTAGTCATTAATATTTAAGTATAGTTTATGTTCAGATTTTTGAACGACTGGGGTACCTTGTTTCGTACTTCAGTTCGTTCAATTTGTAAAATAAAATTTTGAAAATCTTGAGACAAAGACTTGTAATGTAAATAGATAAGTTAGCACCCTAAGACAGATTCCTAATATTATAAGATTTTTATGAAATAGTTATAAAAAATACCAGTATTCAACCATTTGGTTGTGTCTGTAATTAAATACATTTTTTATAAATTCCTACTTATGTTTTTCAATCACCCATTTTAACCTACCTGTCTACACTAAAATATGCAAGAGAGTAAGCTAATAGTGAAGAAAAATAAGGGCCTCTCCATCCATATTAAATTATGGCATGATACTAAAAATAAAATCAAAATTGCACTCATAAATCTTTGCATACCTCTCGACTAATTTATACGATAAAATATTCCTATTTTAAGCTCGTGTAGATAAGTGCTAATAAGCGTAAATGAACAAGCGTGATTTATTCCCAGTACTTTACAGTCTTACATAGACACAGTGCCTCTCGAACCTCTATAAATATACTACAAAAATAATATATTAAGGACTAAATGGTGAAAATAACGAGGGGATATATTGAGAGATGTATAAATTGCTAGAAATTTTGGCCAATCACGATAGAAAATACATGATTCTCTAGGTCTAATGATAAATAAATGATTGATCATCTAAGCTAGGTTATTTCATGGTTATCAGGTACATCTGGTACATTTTTGAATCTAGAAGTATAAATGTAGGTACTGCAAAGGAACAACGGGACTTTACGGGATTCCACGAAGAATTGCGTTCTAGCCGCAGAGCATAGATAAACAAATAACGACTGGCTGGTAACGTTGGTATCCCATCGACTACAATCACCAGAAGAACCTGTTTCTCTTAGTTAACTCAGAATTGCTCACAACGATAAGCAGCTGATACACTCCGTCTTACATCTTACAGAAGTTAATCTAAAATTCACACCTCCATTACTTATATTTCCTTAGTCGTAACTCTAGGTAAAACAAATAAGCCAAGGATTCGATTACTATACTATAAATTATCACCCACAACATTGACATCTATAACTTGGGACTGCCAATGCTTCATATATCCTTGAAATAAATAAAAAGCAACATTATCTATGTAGGTTTGCATATACAAACACAGAACACAGGACGTTGCAAAATTAAAATAACAAAAGGTGTTTTTTCCACACGTGCCTCAACTCAGGTTACATTTTGCAAAAGAAAAATAATAACATAGAGGTACACGAAACACACGAAATGGGGGGCCTAAGCATACATTGGTGCATTTAATTTGAAAAAGACAATTCGTACTGCAACTGGATCACGTCGCGTACCGCCCATCGAAATAAAATTGCAATAGTAATTTTTGATAATGGAAGGGAAGCACGAACCATTATGGGTGGATATTTCCGTCGGAGGATATTAATTGTTTGAACTTGTTCAAGTTCTTTAAAAGACGAGATCTGCTAGATATGACAGGAACTTGACGAACACACCTGTGGATTTGCGAATGCTTTGTCGTTCGGTCTAGTTAATTTTTTTAAGTATTAATTGTTGGTTATTATGCGCTGATGCATCCGTTTGCTACAAACTTGTTTCTCATTATCTTGTCTGTCTTGTTGCATACCTGTGTCTACGTTCGTTTATATAGCGATTATCACAATCTTGCAAAAAGGAATGTTAATTTTAAATTCATTAATTAAATGGAGTCCTGATAGAGCTCATTAAAATGATTAAAAAAACCGTTTAATTCGTTACAAAATAACCAAAATATAAGATAATTACGTAACTTTCTAGACCTTTAAAGCTCATTGTACCTACCTAATATCGCGGCGGCATCAAACGCCGCGCCTGCGCCGCCCCGCAAAGTTTGGCGGCTGGCGTCAGAGTTCGGCGCGCGGCGGCGCTGTCTCGTGCGCGCTCGGCTCCGCTCGTGCGTTTACGAGGCACGCGACAGTCGCGCGCGCAGCCCGCACAGCTGCCTGCGACTGGTGACCACTTGTCCAGAACAGATTGCTTGGATGTGATGGAAATTATGAAATTGGTAAACGTAATTTTTTCAAGAATTGGTTTGTGAATTAATCTCTAAGTGTTTTCCTTGAAATTATGTAAACTGTACCTAGTTGCAATTTCATATCTATACTATCTATGTTTGTATAAACTGTAGCAGTTATCATGATAGAGCTGTTGTAATTTGTTCTAAGAGGTGATAAATAAATAAACGGTGGTCTCTATAAGTATTTGTAAAAGCCTATTTCAGAAGCTACCATCCATGAATTCAGTGGACACTAAAATATTTTTAAACTTTTGGGAAACAATGGAACCGTAAATATTACTAAATTGTATTTGGCCCCACTTTATAGCCTGCAGACTGTGCTACCGATCGATATGAATTATTGTGACATGAAGGAAAATCACATCGATAATTTCCTTTATTTTTTCCTTTATGTCTCCATCTGTATCATGGATGATTCTGAAACGGACAGAATTCTGATAAAATAAAAGATATTTGGCAATAACATTTTTTTTTTTACAAATTTCGGTATTCGCATATTCCACAAATTGCCAAGTGCCTCCAAGGGCTGCCCGGGCCCCAGGGACCCCTGGCCTTGGCCGCAAGTGTTACGTTGCCGCCAATAAGCGTGTGACCTAAATCCCTTGGCGGCGCGCACGCACGACACGCTGCTATTTTTGAATATCGATCAAGTTCAAGTGCCACTACATTTGGTCGGTGTTATTTTTTTGCCTTTTTCGCTTCTTGTATGTATCGTACCTACGGGCATGTGCTGTGCAAGTTATGGCTGGCTGGGCTAACTTTCCCTGTGGAAATAAATAATACCAATAAAATAACTTCTTGCATGATTATGAAATGTACAACATACATGGTATTATTATGTGGCTAACTGACATAGTCCCCAAAGAGTGCAAAAATAAATATACCTAGTTAATTCAAATGAAATAAATACTCATTATGATGCTCATAGTCTTGTGATACAGGAACTCCTTGTACAAGAGCCAGGGCTAAACAGATGTTTGTAACGTGTCTCTGAAGTGAATATAAATAAATAAATACTAAAATAATTACATGAATTTTATAAATTTTTCGTTATCATAGAGTAAAAAATCCTTAAAATTATTTTCATTGAAAAGAATTACAAAAACGGTGGTTCTCCTGATGAATGACAACAGTTATACGGACTTTTTATTTAAATTCTAAAGATAGTTTCAAACACGCCGATCTCCTTTGAATTTGTTGAAGCTGCGATATAATAAAAATACTGGATTCCAAACGGGACGCACAAAATGTAATGTCTACAGATAATGACCTATTCAATGACTATTTAATTAATCAGTCGGCTCAGAGGTGCCATAAATTCAGAGTCCGCAATAAACCTCATTAATGGCCTTTAATGAATTGGAACTCAGTAGCAGGTAGTTTTATCTAAAATATCTTGAATAGCTGCGCCGAAATTCCTATAAAAATAACAGTTACATCACAGGGTATCATGTCACCGCTCTCTGAGATGCCACCCTTAAACTTTGCATTTAATTGCCACTCCTAAAAATGCGACCTTTGAATTCTTTACGTTCTTTATAACGAACCTTGTTTTTTCATAAGCATCTTCATTTCAAATACATTTTAAAATTTGAACAAATCATTTTGTAAATGGCCGATTTATAAAAAGCAGAAATTTTAACATTACTCAGTGGTTGTTATTATAATTTTATATCTAATGGCGCTGCACTTGCTAAATAAAAACATTTGTAAATTGTTGGAAGCAGTGGAGTCGACGATAGAATTATCTTTGAGATACAAAAAAAAAACTGTTCACATATTCCATTATACGGTCTCTTGTGTGTGGTAAACAATCTTAATGTAATCTTGCAGTTTTCTTTATACCTACTTGTGATACGCCCATTAATTATATCGAAATACCAGTTTAAATCTCTCGTGACATGGCGAATTTCTGATTTTACGCATTTCCGAAATATAATATAAAATTATCATATTCCTTACAGGCATCATTTACACCATTAAAAACTTTGCTCGTCTGTATTCAGTTAGCGCACTGCATCTTGTTAAAATCGTCGCATCGTATTACTGCGCATGATCAGAGTTTTGCATGCTCTTTTTTATTCACGAGAGAACCTCTCACATTCGCAAGTTCTGAGTTAAAAACACATTTGCAGCTTCAAACCCCTTCTCTATAATTTTCTTTGTTCGAACGAGTTATCGGCTTTAGTCAAAGGGCCCTCGTGTCGCGCTATTCAAATAATTAGGGCCGATGCAACCACTTGCTTCGATCGAATTAAACCACATAAAATCGCCGTGAGGACTTGTTCGCAACAAAAACTTTCAACCATCAGTGATATATAGAGCCTTCGCAAACGTCAACGATCATTTACACTTGTATCCAATAAAGCCTTATGGAACTCTAAAATAATGATCATCCGTTATTACTGAATCCCCTCGAAATGTAAGATATTTGGTGACGCCGATTATGTGTTTACGTTACCAATTTTGGGCGATAATTTTGTCGAGATCAAAATGGAAACTTGCATCGAGTTCATCGACCCGGCCAGGTGGTAAGTGACAGTAAACATTACTTATCAATAAACGGAAGAAATTACGATGCTATTGGTGTCAGTCAACATTGAACTGACCTCTCATAATGCGCTCTAGATTACGTCTAACATCAACAATGTCCACAATCAATTTAATTTTATCGGCGCGTGTGATCTGGACAGCTGTCAAAGCAATGATAACTATTTTAAAAGTATTTGATAGCCGAATTTACTTTTCTTTAACTTTTTAACTCAGACATTAAACTTACTTGGAATATTTACGCACTTGAAATACAGGGTGACTAAACTTACTGACGCACAATTTACATACACCATAAGTACAGACACGTTCGCAATTGTCCAGGAAAACCTCAGCAAGAGGTAACATGTCATCCAGATCGACTCTAACGAAGGTTTATTCAAAAAACGGTGTTCGCCTCCGGTGGTCCGATGCTGTCAACGTAACCCGTCTACGCGAGACAGGGCTCGTTATGCAACAATACCGATGTGAATTACTGTACAAGGCAATTATATGCCCAATAGCCGATAAATATTCCTACTAATTGAGCTAAGTTCTAATTGGCTGTTATGCATGTGTAATTTGTTACATAACAGGACTTAAGTTTCGCGAAAGAACTGGTGGAATTTCTTACAAGTGTGGTTATAATTTATGCTGTTTAAAGTTCTTGTCACGTAGCTCATGAAGAAATTTGCCTAAGGATATATCTTGTATGTACCGGAAGACGCCTGCATTACTTCAAAGGGAACATTAATCGCTTCCAAAACCGAACAGTAATTGGCGATGCTGATCGACGCATTGTATGTCATAGGCGCTTCCATCTGATAACTAACAATCATCAAGTATTTGAAGCTAATTTCCCCTTTCACGGTTATTAAGTTTAATGTGTGCGGTTCAAAATTTGCTAATAATGTACCACTTTGTTCTGTTCAGTTTCGAGCCGCTACGGTACTTAAAGTATATTAAACGTTAAGGTGTTGGTACTGGTAGGCATTCATTACGATTGGCACCGCCCTGAAGTCTGGTCTTATGCGATGAAATGTACGATTATAAGGCAGAAATCAGATACGAGGTAATCGTAGTGCAAGAAGCTTTTCCGCAATCACGCGATCATGCTAAAGTCTGAGGCCTGGGTTGTATTAAAATACATGAGTCGGGGTAGAAGCGTTTATTAAAAATATTTTAAAAGATATTCCCACAGTGTTAATCAATGCTCTCATCATGATTTACTGCTTTATAATCACGGAGTAATCCAGTCACATTTATCAGACGTTAACGGGCCGATAAATTGATCTCTAGAGATAGAAACCATTCACAAACAAGTAACATTACAAAAATATCTGTCCAAAAGTAATTTGTTAATGCTTATTTCTAAAAGGTAGCGCGGTATAGCTCGGCTCGCTTTATAAATGTTTCATTGGATTTTAAGTTTGATAAAGAGCCACATTAACAAAGTGAGCAGATAAGGTTCAGGATATACTAATTCAAATCCAGTTTTAAGTATATTATCTTTTTTCTTTTGACTTAGATAACGCTATCTGGATCGGCGCCCCCACAAACTTTAATAATATTTTACGACATGTTTCTTAATTCATCAGCATCAGATAGTTTGATGAAGTGGCAGAACAAGTTTTTGATGAACAAAAAAACTATTGGCGCATGTAATAAAGTTGTTTAAACAATGTTATAACTTATAATAATTTCACGGTTCGGAGGATCATTTCTGGTTATTCCAACCGCACTGCGCAGACGCAGATCATACGCCACTATGCAGCAACAAACAGTTCTGACAATGTCAGTGACATTCAAAAAACTATTAGTAAGTAGCGGGTCATTGTCTGGAAGGATTACTCTGACCGCATCAATTTTCTCACTAATTTTCTATTTCACTGCGTAAACCAAGGTAAGGCACGAGTCACGAGTTGGTGAACCGAGACGGTTGTGTTTTAGAATATTTCCGAAATATTGGCTACGGCTATTTCCTTTGTTGTATTTAAAATGATAGACCTAACCGATTTGCTCAATGATGTCTCGTAAAAACGGCGCTATAATCATCTTAAAATATTTTTTTTTCATGATTTCAACAACCCCAAGATGGATTATGCCTACTTTGAGGTAGGCATAATCCATCTTGGGGTTGTTGAAATATGTAGTGAATTTAAAAAAAATGCCTAAAGCTAGCTATTAAAAATGAACTTCTCAAAACAACAGAACCTTTATTTCCAAATACCGATGTTCTACGTAATGTACATCAAAAAGTATCGATGAAGCGAGACCACCAACGTCAGTGGAGGTGTAAGACGGTGGTATCTTAATTAAAGGTTAGGAACTTGATCGCCTGCGTAGTTCCGGCACAAGCAACCGGCAGCGTGCCGTTGATTTTGGACGTAACCACTCTTTAAACCCTAATAAGTGAATATTGAGATGTTCCGCAACGATTACTGACGCGTACAGTGAAAAACGCACTACATTTAGCATAAATAAGTATTTTATTTTATTTTTTACTAAGGAAACAAGTTTTTGAAATATAATGCCTTTTTATTATCTATGGGGAGTATTTTTTAATAGCAAACAGAACATGTTAGATACATTTTCCGAAAGTTTTTCTCTCAAGCGAATCCTTATCCACGTAATAAAATAGAAACTAGAACCCAGCTCGAACATTTTAATTATTTAATTAACTGTAACTAATCGTAATGGTTATAATTGTCGTTAAGACAACAATGTCAGCCGGGAGGCCAACCATAGAGAATGCTGTGGGGGCAATCAGTAGCAATCGGTTAATGGGCGGTAGTCGCATATCGAATGAGACAATCAGCGCCACTGGTGTGGAAGATACGGAACTAATCGAGGTAGAATCGAGTGGTGGACAAGATCCGTTTGATTTGTCGGAACTGCTTTACTAACTTCTATGTTTATGTAGGGTTGTTGACTTCGCGATAGTGTACCTGAAAATGGAAAATTGTTGGCTGGGTTTTTGGGCTAAGTTTGGTAAAATGAAGACAGTGATTTAAAATAAAGTAAGTATTGGCTGTTACATTAATTCGTGCGCAGTGTGAGTGAGGTATCAAAGATTTTATATTTTTCAATTTATAAATTGAGATATTATTTTTGTTAAAAACGTGGAAAGAAACAAAATACTACTGCGAGTACTTTCCACTTGAAATAGAGATATTCCGGTGGTCTCACAGAGGCTTGCATCGAGATCAATGTAATGACGGTGACGAATTGAATGGACCGCCGCTCACCGCTATTATTTTAATGGATTTATTACCTTGCATTACGACCAACAAAAGATCTAATCCAATACGCTTATTAAGGCTTTTAGAGTTTTAATTGAATACATAGTAATAATTTGAAGAAAATATTAAAATACTAGTGTGTAGGTAATTGATACAAACTTAGAAAGTTATGTAATTTATGTAGTGAATTTAGTTTCACACGCTCTCAGTCTCAAGTAACACCTCTACATGCGACAAAGATGTTGGAATAGCAGCTCATTTAATAATAAAGTTTATTATTTTATTTTTTATTTCGATTACCAGGAAAATCTGCAACTCTGTATCCAAATAATAAACGATTACACCATTATCTTAACGTTGAAAGTCATCATAACATCAATTATTCAATTTACAAACGCATTCAATGCAAATAAAATCATTAGGGATTATTATTTCACGCAGGAGTATAAGTTTTAACGACGCCATTATTTTTAATTCACATCAGAGTCTTGAACAACTTCTCATAATCTGCCTCATGACTGCAATGGTAGCGGTCACGCATGCTCCGTACGATTAATTCAAGCCAATCAGGGGCTGATTACACGCATTACGTACTTACAAACTAATAAATGCAGTCGTAATACCTCTTATCACAAACAAATAAGTGTCATTTTAATAAAGCGTAAGTACTAAAAGCAGTTCCCAAGTACGCCTGTGTTAAGAACCGGGTTGGTCTTTAGTAGATTTTACAAGGATTTCACGCGATGCCACTCGGTTCGACGGAGGCGTAGCATAAATTCTAACCCGCGGCAAACACTTACTGTATTACAAGAGAATCTATCATTATACCTTATTACTCTAGAATTTTAAATGTGGCATACATTAAACATTAAGCTGAGTTTCGCTTTAAGTAGATGGGGCTTTTAAATTCTATTAGCATTTTAAATTGTCTAAGATTTTGGATTGCCACCCATGATAGAGATCGATCTACCTATGAAAAGAATCACCAAGTTAGCCTGGCCTCACAAGCGTAAAATACCTAAGCTGGGATGTCTGTCAGTCGTCGTCAATTTATTTTCAGTAAAAAGTATAAAGTCAATAAAATAAAAAACCTTACTTCGTCCTACAGCCAGCTATCAACTTATCAGCTATCCGCACACACCAAACCTGTACCATCGCTAATCTAAGATTATTTCAACCGTAGACTTAATGTTAAACGTTGTCTAACAATCAGTAATTTGAAACCTCATATTTTATACCAGCAGAAAACCTTTTCAACACAGCTTCCAGTTACACAATACATACATACAAGTAAATCAAAGTATCTGTTTGTAATGCCAAAATTACTGCTTTTTACTAAATGCATATTTTATGAAAGTCTATATGGTACTTATAATAAAAAAATCATGTTTATATTTGTCTGTTTGTTCCGGCTAATCTCCGAAACAGCTCAACCAATTTTGGGGAAGGGAATTTCACTGGCAGATAGCTGATGTTAAAAAGGCTCCCACAATTAGTACAGTAGTAACAGGCGATATCGCGCCAGTTTGCACGAACCTTAAGGAGTAACTTATATAAGCTACTTTTATTTTAGAATAAGTATTATGGTCAACGCAGGCGAAGACGCGGGCACCAGCTAATTCTTATTAAGAGGGGAGAAGCCGACATCATTTTATAAGTTTTTTTTTTCCACGTATCATTGATTGATGCTAAGTAACATTACGAAATATAAGATGTCAATTGCTTAATTAAGAAGATAGACTGGATTCTGCTGCTTCAAAACATGGTACATCCATCCGTTGAACAGCACATCACTTACATCCTTCGATACATTTCTTAATGTCAGTGTTACACGGTTTAATGTAGTACATGCATGATGCACGCACTTAATATTATTTACAATGTGAAAAAATACTGTAAATTTAAAAAAACGTAACGTAACTAACGTTTTTTTTTTAAATTTACAATATTTTTTGTGGCATTTTTATTTACATAGTGAACTTAATTTTATCTTTTTTGTAATCATAACTTGTCTTTCTGTAACCTTAGATAACTAGATAAGAGTAACTAAAAAAGGAAATATAAGTATACAGGAAAGAAAACAAAATTGAAAAAATCGATTGAGAAGATTTATTAATCACCCCTTAATATATTACCCGTAAAAATTTTCACACGTTGTAAGTATTAACTTCAAGCCCATTCAGTATTCAATACGTTCGGTATCCGAACTTAGATGTATGGAGAGATATTTATCTTAACACAACGTCGCTAACGAACTGGTCACACATAAAATGTTCATAAATGGCATTAACCAATGCTATCTTTTGTTAGATGTATGCAACGATAGAAACCCGTTCTATGTCTAGATATGGATAATAAACACGTGGTTTGTATATTGTTATGTTTAATGTACAGTCGAAGAATGAAAAGGTAAAGCAATTTTTAGTCAAAATTTTGTTGCGTCATACATTGACGTTTCCACTACTGAGGGTGGATTTCACCAATGAAACTGAACGTGTTTAGCACAATATCTAAACCGCGTTCAAGTAGCTGATGATGATGAAAATGATGATACTGGCGTATCATCATTTTTGTGGAATATTGACGCTGACAGCTCTTGAACGCGGTTTAGGCTGGTGTGCTAATCGCGTTAGTTTTGGTGAAATTGGCACTGAGACTGAGGCATCCGCTCTTTGAAAGAGTTTAAAAAACTACATAATTAATGCCAACAATTTAAAAAAAAATACCTACAGTTCGACGCCCCCACACGAAAAATGAATGTATTTGAAAATCGCTCAACCTTTTCTTACCGCGAATGTACAAGTTTTCAGTGGGACTTTAATGTAAACATACGTGGTCTGGTCTAATAGACTGGTGTTGCCAAGTTTTGGATAACAAGGACTACTGTTAGGTAAACGCTGATTTATAGTGACAGATAACTGTCACGGTAGAAAGTGTCGATGTCGCTTGGACTTTTACTGCTTTACGATGAGGAAATCTAAACGACACAATATAAAATTTACTGAAATTCAATAACGTGCAAAAGACTATAACTATTATTTTGGTAAATTTTATTCATACGTGAACAAATTTTCCTTCAACTGTAACAGCATGCAGGCTTTACTACCGCGTGGGTACCTTGGACTTCGCTCTTCTATCCGTAGGACTGTTTTGGCGTCTGTGATTCGCTGCTGCATTCATCCTTATACTTAGGAACGCCATTTTGTTTCTGTAATTTACGGATAAACCAATAAATCAACTGGCACACTACGGTTTGCCAAGTAGGTATATTAAATTTGTTCCGCAGTTGTGGCTCTGTCTCGCATAGTGCCACAGCATAATGTTGAGCGATGGCCGTATTGCGTGAATGCACCGCATATTTTCCCTAGTTGGTACTTGTTATTTTTATTTGTTTTTATTTTACGCGTCATATTTAGTGTATTTTTTTTTTCGCTAATTCATGAATCCACACAATGTTTTAAAGGTAAAAATCGATTTAAGTGCAATAACAAATCAGCTAAGGCACTACGCTCGTCCATCCTTGTGCTAGGGTATTATTATGGATAATCATTATTACAATAATTTAATTAACAAAAGAACATACTGTTTTTCTCAAAAAAACAACATCGTAACAAATGAATGCTATAAAGTCCGATATTGTTTCGTTTCATCACATAACATTATAGTTGTGTTCATTTGGTGCCCGAACGTGGTGCGGCAGACGTTGTTCGACCAAAATCATATTATTATGTGGTAATTGAATTAATTTCATAATTCTTAAAAAATATGGCGTCTTTAAAGGTGTATTGTCTTCGGGGTGAATGTATCCGACAACAAGCATTTAATGAATAATGTAGTTGGAGAAGAAGTCTTTATGAGTACCACTTATTAAGTTTGTTATTGTTAAATATGGTTTTGTTTTTGGCAATCATTTTAAATTAATACTGCTACACGGTGAATATTGCGATATTTTACTTACTTTTATGTTTTATTCTGTACCGTTCCACATTTTTAACAAAATTTATTTTGCTTTTCAAGGAGTTCCTAGGGAATGTAACCAAAAAAAGAAGAAATTAAATAAAGCTACCGGTCCAAAATATTTAAGTAAGGCATAGCAATTTTATTATTACCCCTATTTGTGAAAATTGGAATATTATTATCACTTTTTGCACTATTAAAGGGTCCCAAGGGACACCCACGTCACTTATTACTTCCGATCACGGAAACATTGACACGAACGTTCGAAGCCCACACAAATTACGGAATGTTTATGATATAATCTATTTGGCAGAATCTTATTACTTCTCAAGTTCTAACAATTGGACCTCCTGCGTTTAGCAGTCAGTAAATATGCCAATTTGTCGCATATCAACCCTTATGGGTTTATTTCAAGAAAAATAAGATGTCTCGTTGTGTGGGCAGATGCCACCATCAGCTACCTTCCTGTATCACGCAGAGAACGGACATACGTTTTGACACCATTAGAGATACAGTGGAGATAAAAATAATCAGAGTTTGACCACAAGGTATTCCACGTACAATATTGACGGACAAGATAAACGTTGTAAAGGATTTTGAGCTCTGAGTCCACACGGTTGGGGTGGTTTTGAAAGGATGCCGATTCGCAACGAAAACCATTTATCATTCCTTACCCCAAACATCCCTTTGTACTATCTCTGATCTACTTACTTGTGCTATTTTTTGCTCCGTATTGTTTCTTGCGAAGAGTAATGGTCTTTGACTTTTTGTTTTAATCCGGAGATGGGAGCGCAAATAAATTTAGCAAGAAACGGCTCTCATGGTGGTGCGGCCCTTCTTGACGTCTGCTGGTCACCCAGATTAGAAGTGTTAAATCTATCCCAAACATGTTTTCGATGTTAAGATTAAAATAGCAGGATGGTCCCGTAACGGAATTACGTCAAACATGGCAGCCATTGTTCTTTTTGAAAAGCGAATTTGATGTGTGCGTTCCTGTAGTTCCTCATTATTTCCTTTCGATTTCAATCGCGGTTTAAATCTTCCGATATCATTAACGAAATCGAAACCTACGATGCGTTATGTGGCTGAATGTCCTGTACACAATGCGGCCGTACAAAAGCGTCCAGACCGCGCAATAAAAGCGTTCCCAATAAAAAGTAAAATCTGAGTAAAGGAAGTGCACGGCGGGCGGAAATGCAAACTCTCATTGTGCGAACTTGCACGTGTTCCGGAGTGTTTTGTGCACGCCCCTGCACTCGCTACCAAAGGCACCGTGAAAGCCTTCCCGAATGAAATTATGCTTATTTTCAGATAAGACTTATTGTTTAAGATATGGCGAGAATAAATAGTTGGCCTCACAATGACTGTAGGAATGCTTGTGCGATGTAAAGCTGTTTGATTGCAGACTTCAAAATAAAGAGTTACTTACAAGTAAGTACTTAACAAGAAAGTATTTTTTATGCAAGATAATAAATTTATGAAATAAATTCACTCAGTCAATAAATCCACTAAGTATATCTATTGAGGTCATGTTATGTAAGGTAAATATTTAATTAATCTAATTCAACATTAAAACTCAAATCATATAGGTTTTATTTTTACTATTGGTATACACGGAAGGTCCATTGGCGTAGCAACGACCACAAATCCACCTCATAATAATAGGTGCCTACCTACGGGACGATATATCATAGTGCATCTTCTATAAAGTTTTTTTTGGACATGCCCCGAAGTACGAAATGTACTTTTTCTAAAAGTAAATCTTCAATAAATGAAATAAAATACGAAATTTTGGGCAAAAAATTGTTCGGGCACACAGCAGGGTATGTTTGTGGCTTTGTCGCGCCCACAACTTGACAAAAGGCAAATAAGAGAACAGTACCGTGGTTCGATGAAAAAACATCATCTAAATACCGTCCTATTCATGTTTAAAAGCCGTAGAGAAACGCGCATTGTTCGCGGGTCGAATGCGGTGGCGATATTAGATTCGTATTATTTCGCGATACCAAGTGCATTTTAAGACGTTTCGCATTGAAGATCCCAAAACCGTTAAAATCGATGAACGTCCTCGGTCACTGTAATAAATAGCCGTCGACGGAAAAATTCTGACATCGTCGATAATTTTATTTATGTCCGCCTAAATATCAAATGACCACATCGGTCGGCGAATCAAAGCGGGTCCATCATACATATATCAGGGGTACCTCGGTAACTTTGTGGGTAATTGTTTGTAGAGCGTTAACGCAAACAGTATACTGGCTACATTCAGTATAAAAACTATAAGTTCCTCATAAACAGTGACTTGTTTACACCGCGGCGGCGACGGCAGATTCGTTGCTTTTTTTACATGTGAATTTTTTTCGTTCACCACCGTCGCAGGACCCGTGGCCAAATGTAATTCGACCTGATCGTATCTGGACACTTTTTGTCCTTGTGGTCAGAGACAGCTGTCCTATAAAGCGCCGTGTTTTGTACATTGTTTATAGACTAGCGCCATAATGACATTGTCAATCAGATATATATACCAGGCTCACGTGAGCCACATTCTTTATAGTATTATTTTAAATACAAAAGATTAAGGAGCAGATTTCATAAATGATTATGATAATATGAAATGGCACTCCATGATTCTAAAACTCACAAACCGTAACAACTATTCCTGTTATTCAAAAGCGTCCAAAAAATTTATATCAAGCAGCAAAAAACAGACTGGGTTAAAATTTCGCGCAAAAAACGAAAGACTTATGAATAAAATCTTAATCAGCGGCCAGGACTAAAAGGTTAGCAGAACAAATACGATGATTAAAAACAAATAGGTCTGAAAAAGAGGCGGACTGATTAATTTTGTGGGCGAGGGCCGCGCCTTCACCTGTGATATTAAATTGGCGAAGCGTTGTCAAAATTGACGCGACCACTGTCAAGGGTGACCATGAAGATTGGACTTACAGGATATACTTCAGTCTCTTGACTGAAGGTCTTTCAGATAATATCATGTTTTTTGATGTCTCATGTGATGAAATAGACTTAGTCGGTGGGTAAGTAAAAAAAAATGGTTTTTAATTGACGCTAGACTTGATTGGTGATTAAAATGTATAAAATAGATAAATTACTATTAGTATTGGTGAATGTAGAGTAGTGCACAATCTGTAATTTATTTTTATCATTTAAAATCCGGTTCTAGACTATCGATATCAAGTAAGAAGCAGTAAGAACAATCAAAAAGGTCCTTCTTAAACCTTTTTTTCATTCAATAATTCCAGTAGATTATACAACGTGTTAAAGTGTTTGCCAAATAATTCTCACAGATTCATCAGCAATGGTCACCCTACTGATACTTTTAACGGTTTTGAAACGCGTTATTAATATTTATAGTTTTAGTTAAACGGCTGTTTTTTTCTTATTTGTTTAGCAGCACGGGGGGCACAGGTGCCGCCTTTGATGCACCGCCCATGATTGATTAAAGACTGAATTAAAACCTATAACGTTACCGTAAAATATACCGCAAAATTAGTATTAAAATTTATGGCTGTACTCGTAAAATTGGCTTAAACAACTTAATTTTTACGATAAAGTTTAATTTAAACATGATATGTATGATACTATGAATCTATGTGTAAATTGGCATGAAAATTACATGTTATTAAACAGGCAATATACGTACTAGTAAGTCTGATAAATTGTCCCACTAAATACAGTTTATGACACTCGCGATGCAGACTTTTTTGATATTTAGAACTGCAATAATTTATGGTATATATCCGTTCCAGAAGAAATATGTGTGTGAAATGTAATCCAATTGCAATTCTTTACTATAACATGCTCTGAGGTACCTATTAAGCGGCTAAATTAAACCAATTCAATTAATTTGCCCTCACAGGCCAACATTCTGTTACTGAACATTTTGATCGTTCTCCCTACCCTCCCGATTTTATGACGCCAATCAAGCCATTAGGCCTATTAGAGATCATTATGCCTATTATTATAAACCAGAAAACCCGTAGGAGCTTGTGAATAGTAATGTTGGAAAACAGTATGTATAACATTATCTTATATGGGCCCATAACATTTGATTGGATATTATTAAATGTACGCGATCGTGTACACTTATTGATTTCATTATAACATAAGTACATAATGTACTTTTCAGTATAGACCCGGTTATTTTAACCTGTATACAGGGTGTAAGGGACAGCCCTCCGCAAACTCATGGGATGAATTCAGTATATCATACTAATACGACCGGTTCAAGAAATTATTTCAGGAACATTATGGGAATCCAATAAACCAAAATTGTTTTATTACCTCACACGCAATGTATCGCTACCGTGGCACGATACACGTAGCCGCACTTCCCATGGCGAGGGGGAGCGCTCGCGACGCGTAATTCATCAATGTAAATTCTGAGCTTCACGCGTCGTTTGCTATAGTATTTCAACGTCTATCGCTGGTTTATTTTTTATTTTAGCTGTTTTATTTACATAAATGGAGTGCTGTTTACAGAGAATGTAATTTTACATTGAAATAAAGGAATAGTAACAAAAAAGAAAATGTTAAAAATGAAAATTTTCCGGAGAAAATTTCCGGTGGAATATGATTCAAAATAAGGAGCTGAATTCCCCCTGATAATTTGAGGAGGGCTGTCCCTTACACCTTGTATATTGTGTAGGCACTAGAGAATTCTTCCAGTGGTTCTCACACATTTCGCAACTCTTAGTAGAATTAACGGGAACTGGCCTCAGGCAAAAATTACTATAGTATAATATGAATCAGTCCAATTACAATCGTTATTGGTATTCGTTAACTCAAGGATATACGGTGCAATAATAACGGAGCTACTTATAAATAGATTAAGTTTATAACCATGGCAATTTCTGTATTCAGGTAAGTTAACTTTTACATTTATTTATTTAGGTTTGGTACTAATCGTGTGTGAACTTAATTATAATTTGTTTGAAGCTCATTTTATTAGAAAAAATTACAACAACAATAAATGTCGGAATAGAAAAAACCGGCGTAGTGCGAGTCGGACTCGCGCACAAAGGGTTCCGTACCATTATCTATAAAAAACAGCAAAAAAATCATGTCTTTTGTATGGGAGCCCCCTTAAATATTTATTTTCATCAATTTTTGTTGTTATAGCGGCAACAGAAATACATCATCTGTGAAAATTTCAACTGTCTAACTATCACGGTTCATAAGATACAGCCTGGTGACAGACGGACAGGCAGACAGACAGACAGCGGATTCTTAGCAATAGGGACTCGTTTAACCCTTTGGGTACGGAACCCTAAAAACATACTACAGGTTCAATCCCTATTTGTGTTTTTAAAAGCATAATAAATTAATAAAGTAAAACAGTTTCCATAGCTGAAACATTTATAACTATCATTATTATTATTATAGGTACCTACCATACTATTGGTAAATTGGACGAACTATACCTATTAATTAATTAAGCATTGTTCAAGCAAAGTAAACAGGATTTAAACATCTGCCCTCGTTAATTATCTTTTTGCGAATTTCTAAGGCTTCATCTAGAACAGAATACGCTGCGGTAATTTATTTTGTACAACGAGAAATTGCTAAAAACGGTCATATTTCATTGAATATTCATAATTTTTATTCAAATCAACATTGCGACTATCTTAAATACATTTTCAGAATCCATTTTAACTACCGCACATCCGCTGGCGCGCATTAATGAATGTAAGTCTGATATCACACGTAACGGAGTCTGCCCAAGATCTCATTTTGTGATAGTCATCAGGAGGCGAGACTCGCCAACCGCCACATAATAACCCCAGCTACTTAATTGGACCCCTTTCATTGATTTGTTAATGGTCTCGTTAATTTTTATTCGAATTATAAGCAACATTTTATGAATATGCGAATTATGATCTGATATAAAATTGCCCTACCTACAGATTCCTATTCTATTTCGAGAACGCATGTTCTTTGTTTTCAGTTACGTTCTATTTTTTCATTTGTATCATTGACTCCTATTTCTGATGATAACGATTATAAATAACATATCGTAACTCCTACTTAAATTAAAAAATAATAAATATGTCGTGCGTTCCCAAAACTAAACGACCCGATACAATATTTTATAACGTAAACCGTTTGAACCCTAATTAAGACGTTTGTGTCCGAATAAAAAGTTATACCGACGAAAACTACCGCCGGAATATACTGCGCCTGCGCCACGGACACAAAGCGACCGAACTAATAGCATCCAAATCCAAAATTTATTTGCTTTTAAACCCATCGGAGGCTCAGTTAAAACAGGGCATTAATAGATGTTGATTGGCTGAAGTGAAAGACTTTAGATGAGAATGCTCGAGCACAACTCATCAAATTTGCATTTGGTTTGTAAATGGTGCCTCTTTGGACACTAATGAGGTGTTAGAGAATTAATCCGTGAGATCTCCACTCAGATAATCAAGATCTTCCCGATAAAACGGTAATAGGTGGGTTTTCATGAGACATTAACGAGTGACTTCCGATTTCGGCTTTTCATTACGAACATCTAACATCGTCTGGCTAGTTTTAATTGCATCTATATTTCCCGACGATGATAAACAACTTCCTATTCGTTAAGATTCCCTTCTTTATACCACCGCTGCTATGTTCCGCGTCAGTAACTAAACCCACTCCTGTGTCGACGACGTCAATTGTGGTCATAATTGCACCATTAGGAACTGTGAAAGCTATAAATCTAACGATATCGGCGGCGGTGATACAAAATCAATCGTTTGTAACTGTGGGCCACTGATCATGGCTAACAAGCGGCACGTGATTATTAGGGCAATCACATACAAAAGCAGGAGCAGCGCTCATAGTTTTGAATATCGGCCGTCTGATCAATATGGTTATCTTCCCTAATGGGCCCACGATGACTTTCTATAAATTAATAACAACAAGCTCGTGGAGCCTCCGATGATTGGACCAGGTTAATGAGGAAGCACATCTTCATCTTTGCCTTTTAATACACGTGTGCGTGTTTTTATTAAGTTCTGCTTCTTATTTTTTTACTTTGTTATAACTTCTGTTACGTCCGGGATTGATATTATGATCTTTATAAATATGACGTGTAAGTTTATTTTGTAAGGCATATAATTATTATTTGATAAAATTTCGTACTCAACGGGTAACTAACTACTGAGAATCCTCCGATTGTAAATCATGGTTGTAAAAAGCTTTGTTATGGCAATTTATTATGTTTAATACGGTAATTTCTGTAAAACGTTTCGCCATAAATATTTTACAACTGAATGATGGTTTTACTGCTGTTATTGCAGTGTTACTTCCTCTCCCGGTGACTCGGGGCGATTCAATGCAACCGGAAAGAATTTGTTACTCCACAAGTGCATTGTCAGGATTGTACAACGGCGGTTTACTTTCGATCAAGTTAATTTGAATAGCCTGTGACGTTCCTTTATCTTGTCACTAACTTTCTACCCTATTCGGTAAAACTGACAAGAGTTATGAATATGTGATACTTATCTAGATTCAACAATCAAAAAAGTGTTTGCCGGTATCCCAGACCAAATAAAAAACCAAGACAGTGCTGCGAACAATACAGTGAAGCATGCCAAAACTACACCACCACTCTATGCATACACGCTCACACGCACACATTTATACCCATTCACAGTCAAACTACACCAAACTAAGTGCACACATGTTTACGAAACCGGCCTCACGTCACTGTTGACAGCGCTGTCTTTTTTTTTATTTGGTCTGAGGCTATTCAGTTCTTCTTGTAAAGATCAAACACTAGATTTCTTCAATAAAAAAATATACTGAACTTCCTTTTTCTTCTCGTCAGTTGTTTGCAAAAATAATGTTAAAATCCGTCATTTGGCTTAATTATTTTCAGCAACATCTAATTATACCACTATGTGTCAGGTTTGGGTTTTTATACGTAACAAGACTTCAAGGCAGATAATTTTTTTTTCAGGAACCACAGTCAACTGACAAACTGGAAGCACGAGTCAGAACAAGCTTAACCTAATTCTATTGTGCGTTCTTTTCTCAAAGGCTTGCGCCACGTACTCTGAAAGCCTCTTCACACATCTGGTAGCCTCATTGTATTATTTATTTATAATGTTGGTAACAATACGTGACACACTCCAAGTGCAAATTGTTATCTAGTGAAGGACATCCACAATGGCACACGCCTCGAAATTTCCGTGTAATTCTACCTTTTATCTTTAGAAACCTTTGTGGCGTGAAGTTGGCCATTTATTCTCAATTATTGTTTCTTCGCCGGGGGGAGTAGGTTGCGAAGGCGTTATGTTTGCTTTGATACCACTTTCAATTCATTATTGAATAATAAACCATATTCTAACACCAAACTAATTTGAAACTTACTCCCGTTCTGCAAGATTGAATTTCACAGTGACATCGTGATGAATTTAGGACTTTCTGAGACACAGTTTTGTGGGGTGTAAATTGTGAATGAATAGGTTTTGTCGCGTGACAAGTGAAGCACTTGTAATGGGACAAATCGGTACAATGTGACTACTCCTCGCTTGTGCCCAGTCATCTGTTACAATATTTATTTAATGAATGCTGACTTTTTTTATGAATTCAGATACATAATGAGTGTAACATAAATAAAATCCAACGTAACCGTCAATACTTTTTTCAGTGTATATGTTCGCATTACGGTTGATCAAAAGCTCTATGTAAGCTTATGTATCTATCTAGGTAAAATATTAGGGTTTCCCTCGGTCGTTTCTCACAATTTACAGAATGATAATCAATCTGTTCCTCTTTTGCATTCCCAGATCAGTGCAAAAATATTCTTCAAGGATAAATAAAGTTGGGATATTTATCCTACAATTTGGCATTTTCGTGCAAAACAATTACTTTGGCCCGATTGAGGTGATAACTTGTACACTGTGCAGTCTGGACTAATTGCTCTGGTGTCGAGAGTGCTCCAGTTTAATTATTGAGGTAAGAATTTCTGATACAATCGCAACAATTAACATAATGAATTTATTTGAGAGTCTTTCTTCCTCTAATTTATTTATTTGTGCACTGATTTCTTTGTACACTTTTTTTTAAAGAGTCTTGATTTCATGTTCGTACAAAATTAAATCAAAGAAGGAAATAATGCAGATGTTGTGAATTGTCTATTATTCAAAACGATAATGTCAAGTAGTTTATAAATAAATGAGTTGTCTATATTTACTTTCCAGCTAGTTATGCTGGAAAGTAAATATAGACAACTCGTGCTTTCAACAATTACTGACAATGACAATCCCAAGAAAAACAACAAAATTAAGCTTGCATTTGAGAGTCGCAGTTACCCCCAAGGCCACCATCTGCCATCGACTGGAGACGAGCAGCGCGTGATGAATGGCCGATCTAAAAATTTACAATTTTAAATGAGTGTTACAATTGAGGGTTTAAATTACAAATCTTGGACGCACGCGGAAAGTCGTGGAATGTATTTTAGTCGGACCCGAAGCTCTCACAATTGCACACACGACTGTAAACAATCAATTTCAGTCGAATAAATCTTTAATACTTTGTAGAGAGAATTTTGATTTATGATCGTGACTGTACAAAGGACGCCTAGAAAAAATGCAGAAATAAACTAAAAAAGTGTTGTAGGATATTTATTGCGGGCCTTAAAAGAATTCCATGATATTTCTTCTCCGATACGTTTTTCCGCAATATTTTCTATAAATTACAATATGATGGTAAATAAAAGAGCTGACATATTTGTATTGAAAAGAATTTTATACGACAGCACGGAATCCTGAAATTCTTTCTGTCATTCTGGGTGATATTGATATGATATACCTAATTTATTTTATGGTATCAACGCGTGCTTCGATTTTATTATTCTCGTTTAAGAACCTGAATATCTGTGCATGGAATAATCAAATGTAAAGTGTTGTTATCAGTACAAATTTCTAAGTAACACTTCCTCGACGGCCGCGGTGCCATCTTTTATCTCGAGTCAATATTGACCGAGCGTGGGTGTGAGTCGATTTAAACGCAATCAATATCGAGTAAGCACTGACTTGACGACAGGAAGATGCTTCAGTAAGTGCGATCAGCGACAAATTGAACAATTTGTACCACCTACTACACCGCGCTTTAAAATGTTTTCGTAAAGGTACTACCAACTTGCGTGACTACGCACTTGTGATTTGGGACATGTTGATTTTGTGTACCTGTGCGTGTTATTCGATCTCGAATATATTCAAAAAATCATTAATATCCCACTAAACGTTTCTTGTACCAAGCTATCAGTAGTAATGTCAACATTCTCATATTAACATTAACACTTTAAGACGTCTTGCTTGCTTCTGGATTTTTGTTAAATCAGGCTGCTAGCTAGGTATATTTTTATTGATACATACCTTACATATTAACGGTAGGTAGTAAAAAACGTCCGTGACCTTTTTATGACACGAAAAATGCGTTATATTTAGTTATCGTCTTCCGACAATTAATATACAAAACAACCTATATTCATACTTGTAGATCAGATAGCGTTTAATGCTAATTGCTTGACAGACTCTTCAGAGACAGAACTGTTATTTTATCAGGGTTGTAGCACTTGATATTTAAATAAAGAAATCAACAAAGCAATTAAAAATCAACAATGTAAGAAACCAGGAATCCGCAATTAGCATTCGGAATCAAAGTGTTTAACTAAATGTCTTCAACAAAGTACGCAGGAATGGCCTCCCCGCTGGCGAATAAAATAAGATGATATCTTACTAATGTTTACGAACAAAATTATACAAAGTAATTATTTGGCTTAGCTTTGAAACGCATCTCTGGGACAATTATTGTGACCGGACTGGAAATCATCAACACATAAGTACCCAATGGACTGAAATACTTACAAAAAAAATAAAGCCTGGTAAAAGTCTACCTATTTATTGATATTTGTAGCAGGTACCAGATGTCAACTTTTGATTTATTAATTCTTAAACAAGACTGCTTCAAACAAGGAATTTTATAAGCGAAAACAGCTATATCAATGCGTAGAAAAGCAATTAATTTTGGTGCTACCAATGTATCAGCTACATCATGCTCTATTTTACTAAGAACAGGCGACACTACAAGGAATTTCAGTTGAATAACACACGATATAAATAGCACCAGGACATTGAATAGCTAAGGTTAAACGGTTTAGTTGCGCAACATATATTATTAACATACACTCATAAACTATTTCCTTTTACATCTACACCAGACTATATACCACACTACTTTTAAATTAAGGATGACATTACTTTGCAAAGAAAGCATTCTATGCGCCGTTACAAATTAAGCGCAGAGGCAACAGTACCTAGCGTCTTGCCTCTTGAATTAATCTCAATTTGTAAGCCGCGTCTTGTCACGGTGTTTGTATAATGAAATGGAGCAAGTCTGTATCATTCATTAGAGTCGGACACTTCTATACAGTTAATTGTTTGAACTTGCCCGGGCTGCCGTTTAACATCGTCTCGGCTAATCAAGCCACGGTTAACAACATCCGCTCGGTAAGTGGCCGGCCGATGACTCGACGCATCACTCGATGATGCAATTGTCTCGAGTTCAAACTGCTAAGCACAGAATCGCGTCTTCAATGCTCACAACTTCCGATTGAGTGTCAAGGATGTTTCGCTAATGTCAATCGAGTTGAACTTGTAAGTCGAATGCATTAACTCCACTAGTCAAACGACAGACGTCATGTGATAAATGGAGTTGTAATTTATTCAAGAGTATTCTAAGAACTCGATTTATCAATGGAGTCATCAATTGATCGCATGTATCGATCGTTGGTCTTGTAATGAATTCATTTGGGTCAGACTGATCGGAATGAGTCATAAACATGTTTAGTGAGGAAACACTATTATGAGCAGGAAATGTTATAACTTCAAATGGAAACCATTCGGGTAACTAGTCTACGCTAGTAAACCGGAGTAGAATAACTTTACGAACTGCTATTTTATATACTCGTATAAAATACCAGCCAGTGTAACATATTCAGGATATTGGTGAAATCTTTCCACATAATTTAAGAAACCTTCGATTAATACTTATGCGAATACTTTTGTGAGTACCCTGTGGTCATTGAAATGACTAAAGAGTCAAACTCTTAAATTCAACAGAAGGAGAGCGGCTCGATGAATGAACGTTCACGCAACGACTAGCGCTGTCACAGTGTACCGGTTTATATCGATGTCCATTTACGACGTAAAATTAATAAATACTACGTTGTCAACAAACCTGACCTAATTGAAAAGAGAACACCGACCTGATCTACATTAATTACGTCTTCTTAAGTTTACCCATTTTCAGTTTTCAATTAACCCAACACTTGCAACTTACCAGAAGCATACCATTATTTCCCTTAGGTATTATTGATCAGAATAGCGACTTACCTAGCAATAATCAAAGAAATCGTAAAAGTTAAATCATTTCAGGCTTGAATTTACTACACAAAATGTTTAACAATCAATTCAACTAAATTAAACTTATGTTTATCGATAAATTACTTCAATCCCTAAACCAAAGACAGGTCCAGCAGCGGGTGCATCAATTAAACCGCTCGCCATTACAATTCATTCACGATTATTGTTGTTCGGCGCTGCGCCCGCGCCGATTCTGACGTCGATGCGACACGCGAATTGATACGATATGTTTTTTCGCATTGTCGAAATTCGGAATTCGTATTACCTATTCTTTAACGAGAACTTGACTGAATTCCAGAATTTTTGGAGACTAATGGTAATAAACCAATGCTCCGAAATGACAAAGCAATACGTAGGAAGTGAGCTTCAAAATGTATCATCATTGTATGAAATTCTTTCCGTAAGAGTGGTAAATGACTAACACCTAATAGCATCACATTCATCAATCATCATCATCTTCGTTAACCTCTGTATTAGTAGATAGTAGATACGTCATATGACGCACATCTCATAGCTTACGGAAGTTTGGCGTCATCGTCACCGGTTTGTTCACATAAGACCGTAATCAGTGCACTTCCCATAAAAAATGCTCGGATGAAGCAAACGTAATAAATTTAACACTTAATAGCATTCAATATCGTATCATGAGCACGTATCGTTAATTCGCGCGTAGCAGTTCTGCTATAATAATCTTTTACACCTTCACAAAAGTCTTTAACAGAATTTTCCCACACGTACATTCCACACAGGTAAATATCAAGATCGACGGCAAATTTTCTCAAGTAGGTGAACGTATGGATGGTAAAAAGCGAAACTGTGACAGGAAAACGTCATTCAGCGGCATTGCGAACTCCGCCGTGGATTGCAAAACAGTATCCTTGAGCCAAGATCCCGAGATGTTTATGATATTTCCCGTAATTACTGTAACAGTAAATGAACCATTTTAATCCTCCATACTATCGTTAATTACCTCACATATATACACAACAGTTCGTGATCTTTAACTTAATTCGTGCACTGTCGCTATTCGTAATTTTTTCAGCAAAAACACAACATAATGTTCTGATGAAATAATTATAGAAGATAATGGCACGTTTACTGCTATCATTTAAGCCGAATGAAATGTGAACATATATATGTCTTTAATTGCCACATGATTCAGATATTTGTCAAACTCTTAAGGGGATTGATGCCATGTAAGCTTGCTCAATATAAATTAAAATATAACTTGCCCACTGTTCTAGCAGCATTGAAGGTGGAAGCACATTAAATCTCAAACTTGATTAGTTTAATCTGGAATCGTGTTTTAATAATTGCAAAAAAAAACATATCCGTCGAATCGAGAAACAGTACCAATTACCAGCAATATGCTGAAGAAACTTTCTCATAAAATCAAGTAAATAAAGTCCAGATTAAAACCTCACCTGTTAGGGCTTGTTAAAAACCCATATTTTGAGCTAACCATAGGCTTCCGCGTCGAGTGCGGGAGAGCCTTCGAAAAAAAAGTAATTTCGTGTTACATAATTCTTAATTTTTGAGTTTTTGAGACGAAGCACTTCACTTTTCTTCCTGACTCAAATTAATAGCGGCATAATAATGAACTTCGCTTTTACTTAATAACAATACCTCATATTAAGCGAAATCGAAGCAATTTATAGTAAGTAAAAGTATCTTATTTAATTCCATGTCCTTAAACTCTTGTTAGAAGATTTTATCTCTGTTATTTTGACCAATCTCATTCCTGCCAGTCACAATTGAATGACAAGTCTGCTGATTAAAAAACAATAAATTTTCCATAAGTATGTTGCGCCGAAAACTTAATAATACGAATTTCGGCTAATCCTTCGCTGACCTATTTATTATAGAATATCTTGCACTCAATATCTTTGATGAAATAACTGTTTAGTTTTTATGCAATCATAAAATACTGCGATGTCTTTCAATAAAATTACCTGCTTTTTGTAGGGTTTTCGTAAAAGAAATACAACGTCTGAGTTTTGTTAGAAAGACAGTTACAATTTCGGCCGTTATAATTGTATAGAATTTCTTTGTGGAGCACAAGAACAGAACAGTGAATTGAATAGAGTCGATATTTTCTTGTTGAGCAAAATAGGAGAGCAAAATGCATTCTTGAGGAAAGCTTAGATACTCTTTTTTTGTCAATCGCAGGATTCTCTGGACTTTATTTCATCAACTGCGAATTATGTTAGGTTTTTGTGGTTGCTGAAATAAAACGTCGGGTGAGGTAGCTTCTCTTTTTTACAGGAAACTTTGCTGTCCTTTCAACTCTTTCAAACTACCGTAGACGTAAGTTGTATAAGTTGTAAACACACCCAATTAGAACGTCAACAAACATGCAACCAAAAGAAGTAAAAGATCTATTTTAAATATTTGTACCCCTAAAGCTACTCCAACCATTTTCGTCCAAGACGCGTCGTACCTGACATCACCTCGCGAGCGCTGAGAAAATCTTCCAAAACATAATCTATAATCCATCGGCAACACGTGCACGGGGCTATTATTGATTTTGCCGTTTTTTCTACAAAATTGCATGCCCGTCCCGTCTTGACATTGAAAAAATATCTAGTAGGGTGCCGTGTGAATGGGCCTTATTATAAGCTTGCGCAATGACATTTGAGTTTTTGTGGAAGATTCCCAGTCGCGTGGCGTTGACAGAGGAATGCGAAGGCTCCGTGAGTTATACATACTTTTAAGTCTGTATATTAAGATAAGGTCATTAATACACTCGTATAAATAAACTTAATTTGACTGCAGTTGAAATGATAAAGTGACAAAACATGGTAATGTTATACAAATGAACGTTCACTTTAGGGTGATGTATGGTCTGTGATAACAAATTCGTTTATGTCAGATACGTTGTTTTAAATGTGTTCATATAATTTACGATTTACGAAAACTAATGGGCTTCAAAACCAATTAAATGATTCTAATAACGTCGTCTTGTTCAAATTCTCTTTACAACAGACTGTTAACTTTAACATTGATGGTAACAAATAAGTATCAATTTTCTAACTGGCCCTTGAAATTCCAGTAGCCACGTAAAAACGTTGAAAGAAAAACAAGTCTTTGTTTGTACGGATGTCAAAATGTCAACAGATCCTGACTTTCGACCCGTCGACACACGGCTCCCGGAAAAAGCGTTTAAAGTTTCATGTGATGGCATGTTACCCTTTTATAGTAATACAAATATTACTTAACCCCTTGTTCCACTAGGATAACCGAAGCGTATATGATGCTTGTCTACCTATAGGGAAAATATCTAAGCTATTCTTTTTTAAAAATAAAACAATTGAAAATCAATGTTTCAATTGTTTTCAAGGTTCAAAACAATGTAAATATTATGTAGATTTTATTTTCTGTAACTACATAAATGCAAAGTGAATACTGCAATATTTCGTATTTGTATGCTACTTATCTTAAACATTATGTGGCTTCAACAACGACGTAATAATAATCACTTTCATTAACGAGAAACAGAACAATCACAACAATGAATTAATGTAAATTAAATACCTGAATGGATGTCCGTTGATACGTATTAAACTGTGCTAATTATTACGATGTGTTCAAAATATCGTACTGTATCGTGATAATCGTCCACCGGAGAAAGATCTCTTTTTTTTTTAATAAAAGTGTGTGAACCGAGCACTGAACACCATACCCAATGTAAATATCAAATGATAAAACAATCACATAACCCTTGCTATCTAAATTACAGCATGTTATTTTGTAATCTATGTATATTGTAGGTAATAGTTTACTATGTATCGTTTAAATATATTGTAGAGAACTCCGCTATTCACTTAGCGCGACAAATGAAAATAAGCTTTTACGAGTCCCCAAAAATAGGTGCAAGATTTGACCCATAATATGACACAATACCACACGATAGACACAATCGAAGATAAGATAAAGCGATGCACCTCTCAAAGGATCGACTCGACACTTATTATTCTATTACAGATTACAGGCGTGGCGAAGATAAACCAGGCGATAGATAGCTTTAAAGAGACCGATGATGTCAAAATATTTATTATATCAATGAATTTATTTAACATATATCGACTCGAGCCGTGAGAAACAGAATAGGGACATATTATGAATTGCATTCGGTATCAAATAAGAATGCATTTTAATCTTTTCTTCGATACGGTAAGTGTGAATTTATATAAGAAAGCCGTAAGGGATTACTGTAGGCGCCCATGTATCCCGTGCTTTATGGTTCCATAAGCTTAAAAAATAAGCAATAATCACATCAACGCTATCCTTGAATTACAAGTTGACTTGGACATTGCAGTAAAGATCCTTGCTTATGGCACATTTTGTTGTACTTTATACAGAAAAAGCGTGTAATAACATAAATATTAGAAAAAAAACTGGTAGAAATATGGCAGTTTTATGAAAAAAATATATAAATAAACCACTTTCCCAGTAGCAAAGGCAGGTTTAAATATAATTTCTCAGGAGACTAATCTTGTAATTTATGTGACCTAGGTACCTACTATATTTTAAATTATTTAAATTATAATTGCTCGGTAAGTAAGTAAATAAATTATATTGTTTGGAAAGTATTATCACAATAACCAAATACGCAGCACGTTTAGTCTGCTTCGCCTTATTGAAAAACGATCTCATACTCTGTTTTTGCAGAAACTTTATAAATTTTCATGATATGAAAGTACTACTCCAACTGGCATGGAACCGAGTATTTTACAATAGGCATTGTGCTAAAATCCCTCAGCCAAATGATGATGTCAACAAAAAAAAACTTTGATTCTCTTTTTAACCGACTTCTTCAAAAATGGTGGGCATATAATTTTTATTTACTTTGCTTGGGTAGTTTTTGAATCAGCTTCAATATTAAGTATTTTTCCCACTTAGTTTATGTAGACGATGTTCTATGTGACTGCGTCACTGTTATTTACAACTAAAAAAAGAAAAATAAAAACTTTTTCCAAAAAAAACAACCGACTTCCAAAAAAAACAACCAACTTTTTTTGGAAGTCCGTTTTTTTTTGTTTTTCGAGTGACCTGATACCAATTTTTAGGAAAATGCGATTATAAAATTAATAAAATGAAACCTCACACGACTCATCCGCTGGTAAGACACATCCGACATGCCGACTACAAGATTGATGGCATAATAAAATCAAGTTTTTATAACTAACATTATTGCTTTATAATCTCAAATTTGACTTTTATCTTTAGAAAGCTTGTATAATAGATAAACTATCTTTGGGGACACGATCGTGTTGATTAGTCAAACCAACTCATACAAGTAACATGTCCAATTAAGACATATAAATAAAAATAAGTTGCTCATAATAAATTTTAAGAGTGGTTTTAAAGAATTAATGAGTTCTTTCAAACACCATCATGCGCTAATTTATAGCTGTTCATGATTACGTTTTAATATGAAATGTCATATAATTCCAATAGAGATCACAAGGGAGATTAGTGGAAAATAAACTTTTATAATGAGAGAGAACACTTTTCGAACATTTCGTTTTCGTAAGACGCCTATAAACCGTGACGATTATTGGACATAAATTTTATTAACATTTGAATATATTTTTGACATTTATTTCAGTAATTACAACGACAGGCGTAGGCAGCTAATTATAACGCTTCATTAAAGATATTAATAAGTATTTTTATTGGGTTTCAAAATACAAACAGTACACTTAATTTTTTACTTTTCCGTCGCGATATCTGATAAAATTATTAACTAAATTAGCAGGAAAATTATAAACAGAACCGAAACTTATTGCATCTCAAGGGAAAAAATATAATATTTTCTTATAGAGTGATGACGAAATCTAGTCTACGCCTACGAAAGGTTTTCAGTATGCGAGCATAACTAAACATCGACAAATCTACGACATCTATCATTTTGTTACCTTATCGAGTAACAATATCCTCGGAACAAGTCTACCTTCCCAGATCACAAAGTATAATAACAATTCAGCAACCTGCAAGAAACTGCTCAATCACAAAATCAATTCAATGTTCATACATGTTCAGTACGTAACAGTGAATGTTCACGATTCAGAAGCGGCATCCGCTTCGCGCCAATAAATACCGGAGATGAATGGTCTATGCGTGAGTGTACTATCAGATGGCACCAACCCGGCAATACAGCGTGTTGCAGCTTTTTGCAGCGGCTGCAGACATGTCATCGTGCACGCTGCTTGCGTGCTTACATGCCTATTCGTCATTTTTATGACGTAATATGATTGCGTTCGGTACGAAATTGTTGGTGTGTGTTGTGATGGGATAGACGTGGCTTTTTCTTGTCCAGCGCTGCTGGTACACCTTTAGCGTTACTTCGACTCCTGACACAGGGTCGACGGTGTGTACTTGCAAAAGCTAATGGTGAACCACGGTACCTTTTGCAATAAAAATGACCTAGAGTACTTAATTGGGAAAACGCCTTTTTCCAGACTGTTCTAATCGAATTAAAATATGTTTTTAATGTTAGAAGCAAAATACCCCGTTGGTGAAAATAGATCTTCAACTTTTAACGTTTTAAATATGTGCACATTTTATGTTATTCGTGTTATACGAGTGATGGGACTTGTGTGAGCCCGACGCTCCCTAAGTAAGCTCACCCGTCTTGTTGACTAGCTATTCTTTTTACAACGGCTTTGCTTTTGCCAAGAAGGCCTATAAAATATTATGTATCCTTGTCTGCCCTTGCACGTATCTGTGGTTCTCTGGTATCACAAAGCAATGTCATTCAAAGATTTCCCGAGCGAAGCATCTCTCGGAGTACTGTACATCAATTTTTTATATCAATAAGAATTTGTTCCTGGTTGACGAGTGAAGGAATCCCGCTCGTTCCCTTGTTACATACCGCTCCATCATAAAATGTAAATATCATCAATATCAATCATTTAAAGTCGCCGAACAATTACAAATAACGCAGTATAACAACATTTTAAGTCTCCGAACCGGCCAGTGTGAATGAAATGCTATACATGCGCCCAATGCTTTCTTTCGTACAAAAACCTTTCAATAATCAATCGTAACGGTAATTGTTATTAACTCCTCAAGATGCAATCACTTCCGGAAGGCTCGATTGTAAGATTCAGACGTTGGTCGATAAAATTGTTGATTTAATGTTTAAACACGTGTCAACACGTCCAGTTATTGCCATCTGCTCCTACGATGTCACCTGTAACTTTTTAAGTGGGGACCGCACACTAATGAAAAATTCGCGAAAGTTGAATCAGGATGCAAGGCAACGTGTTATTTCGTATCTGCATCGCCGCTTCATGAATATACACGTGCCTTGATTGATGTCATAAAAACACATGCTGGTTAGTCTGGTTTCATTTTTCTATCTACTATTTTTACGGGATTATTGCTTTAGTCAGTTACAGTCACAGTAACATTACGTATCGTCTTAGTATATAATGTGATCTAAAGGATAATTTTCCTTTAGATCACAATAAATACTAAGACGAAGAAGCAATACGGGAGCTTACAGCCGATTATGCTAATTAAGTCGTAAGTACCTTCAACCAAGAGCTTTGATAAAGCTCATGTTTGATCGATCTCCCGATCTATTACACTATAAAATATGTAGCTAAATTATTTTATTTTTTTGCCATTTCATTTATTTTAAGTACGTTAAGCCGTTGGTGGCTGTCATTTGCTGATCTTTGACAGTCGTTACGGGTCGTCAGAAGCTGACAACCAGTCTTTACAAGGGTATCGTATTACCCAGTAACTGGGTTGTGGATGCCAGATAGGCACTCGCTTCATGTAACATACTGGTATTCAGCTGCATCCAGTTAGACTTGAAGCCGACCTCAACATAGTTGGGAAAAGGCTAGGCAGATGATGATCATTTCATTTATTTTAAAGTGGCGTAAAATCAGGGTTGACCTGTCTCTAGGTTACATCTTATTCTATTTCTATTTTAAACGTTTTAAACTTTTGATATTTCGAAAACGAATTATTCTTAAACCTAACCTACAAACAAATATTTACTCTATTATTATATAACTGCTACAACTATCGGATAAAGACATAATTCGACACTGTGACGTTTAAATCCCTTTACTCCTACACAAGCGTGTGCTACATTTCTTTTACTTTCAGCTCTTACTTTCAAAGGTTACGTTAACATTCAGATGGGATCACTAACGCTAAATTTAACGCGGGACACGCAGACGTGGCGGCGGCTTTGGCTCTTTTTGGCTCGCTTCGCACGGCTCTTCTAAGAAAACGATACCCCATTGTTATGCCTGTTACTGAGTGTACTGTTACACTTCTTCATGCCACGTTACTAATGTTCTCTTTGTATACGGTTTTGTATCTCAAGTGCTGGCTCTTCGTCAATGGCTGCATAATACTTGCGAAAACTTCATGCCAATTTTTTTTGGTAATGTATATTTCTATATTTACTTATCTTTTATTTTTATTACTAATTACGTATTTATTTAAACTAACTGTTGTTCAGTAACTATGTATAAGTAACTATTACTTTAACCTAGGTAACACAGACCTACAGCGACCCAGAAAAACGATCGCCGAGCCCAGTAATGTTTTGCAGACATCATTCAGTTTCAGTAGGTGCACATTGCCGGATGTGGCAAGCCATTTCCCTGGCATAAATCTTAAGAGTGCTTTTATGGCATCATTCACTCGCTTGGATTTGCAAAAGTAAAAGCCATTTCATCCAAAAAAAGAAAAGGCACTTTTATAAAGTTTCCCATGGACAAGAAAGTACAGATAACCTGAATAAATACCCTGAATAATGTGAGTAGTTTAATTATTCGTCCGTGGCCATTAAATAAATCCTTTCCCTCTTTTTTCAAAGGACACTCTCGCCACTTTAGGTCGTAAAGAAAACCGAACAAAGATAGAGAGAGCTAAGTAATGACAATTTACTAGTCCTGTGATAATAGAAACCCGTTTTACTTCAATACCGCGATTCTTACTTACGCAGGTTGATTAGGCGCTACTACTCTATGTTTTACTTTAGGCTGGGCGCAGACCTGTGTGGGTAATGACTGTTTTTGTGGTAAGGCCCTGTGTTTTTGGCAAAACAGAACTGCTTTGACTCAGGACATCCGGGCCGCGACTTACTAGTTGTAGGTCGTAGGTTCGAACCCTAACAGGTGCTTTACTTTATGTAAATTATTGCTGCTCTCAAAATGGTGAAGGAAAACATCGTGAAGAAACTGGCGTCTCCAAGAACCAAAAACTCGAAGATATTATGCGACATCTACCAACACGCACTTGGCCCGCGTGGTGGATTACGCCCCCACTCTGTCTCACAGAGAAGAAGCCTGTGTCCTAGCAAAAATAGAAACATTATAAGCTGATTATGCGTCTGAGCTGAGGGGCAATTCCCGTATTTTTAAGAACGTTCGAATTGATGAGCTGAGATGAGATTATGACATGAATTTGAACGATTTTACATATGAGAATTAGCCTTCTGAGTCAAGACTGTCTTAATTCAGACCATCACTCTATGGAAACAATGATCTACGACAAACGCAACCACACTGATTCATTTTCACAAGACCAAAACTGCCGTCAGCAACAGACAATTATTTTGACTCTGTTTTGCGCACTGTCTTAATTCTACGATCCCTGTATTCTCGCGCAACGTTGTAGAAATGCATAAAACAAAAAATAAACACACAGATTAGATAGCAAGAATATTTCTTGATAGCTTTTATCAATCAGTTGTTCCTTAGTACCACATTACTGCATCGCTAGGAGGCAAATCCTTAGGAAGAGGTCTTCAATCATGTTAGAAGCTGGTAGTTTTAAAACAATTATTCAGCTTACAGCAAATGCGCGATTAAATGCTGTAACTACTAGGTCTACTAGGTTTGGTTTGTGTGTGCTTACATTTTGTGTCTGTAATGCATATATACATAAGTTCTAAAACTGTATTATAGTGGTGTTTTTTTTTGCAAAAATGGCACTATAGTAAATGCATTTATTTGTTACTTTTCATTGTCCATGTTACTATATAAAAGTACTTTAATACTTAGATCCACTTGCACCACACATAAATCACTAAATACATTTAGCGCTAAACGAATTTGAACCATCGTTCTATTCCTGTCAATCATTTGAAGATGAAAGAGACAAAATGATATTTTTTTTAATATGTTTAGCGTTAAATACATTTACGTTTAGTGATTTTTGATGCAAGTGGCCTTTAGTTTTGTTGCTATTCTCACGGATTTATGTTAAAACTGATATAATGATACCTTCTTTATCAGAATGTCTAAGTTTACTGCACAAGTGCCCAGATTATACCGCGGGATACATGACATGGAACTTAGTAAAAAAGGCAGCGAATCGAAAATATTGCATGATTAGACTCGGTTCCATTATCTATCGCTAAATGGTACCTTACGATAATTAATTCAGTTAAGACTAATCAGTTCATTAAATTAATTAATTAAGTGATTAGATTACGTATCTGAAAACATTTGTAACCATTTATGCAATGTTAACACAGACGAGCTCGTGGCTAAGTAATAACAGTCGCACATGTCGATCCATCAGGTTAAGCTACGCTTGTCGGGGTTGGTCCATGGATGGGAGACTATCTTTACATACCACGACTCCTCCGTGGCTCGGAAAGCACGTTAAGCCGTTGGCTGACATTTGTGGATCTCTGACAGTCGTCAGAAGCCCGAAAGTATCAGTCTTACCAAAGCGTATCGTATTACCCAGTTACTGGGTTGTGGAGGTCAGATAGGCAGTCGCTCCTTGTAAAATACACTTATTCAGCTGCATCCGGTTAGACTGGAAGCCGACCCCAACATAGTTGGGAAAAGGCTAGGCAGATGATGATGATGATGATTAGAGTGGTATTTTTTTTGTTAATTTATAGATATTCATCTGTGATTTAGATAAGTTTTTAACCGACTTCTTCAAAAAGGAGGAGATTCTCAATTCGTCTGTATGTTTTTTTTTTTTTGTATTTTTTGTTACGCGATTACTCCGCCAATTATGAATCGATTTTGATGATTCTTTTTTTGTTTGGTAGGTCATGCTTCCGAGGTGGTCCCATATAAATTTTATTAACTTTGCTTGCGTAATTTTTGAGTTAGCTTCAATATTACGTATTTTTCCCACTTAGTTTATCTAGACGATATCCTGTTTGACTCCTTCACTGTTATTTACATAGCAGGTAGTGGTATTCGGATTTGTATGGGGTAAGTACCACAACTAAAAAGTGAAAAATAAAAACTTTTTACAAAAAAAAAAACAACCGACTTCCAAAAAAAACACAAAAAAAGTGAAAAATAACTTTAATTTCGGAAGTCGGTGGCAAAAAACGGAAATTGAAAAGCAAACACACCGACTTCCGAAATTAAAGTTATTTTTCACTTTTTTTGTGTTTTTTTTATGCATGAATTTTTGATCAACTTTTCATAGTTTTTTAAAATTTTATTATCTTTCATATGAGATGTAATCTAAAATTGTCAAATTATTATATACGGAAAATATTCAGTAGCTACTAATATTATAAAACTTCATTCAATAAAAATCCGTTTTCTTTATAGTTGTTCGAACGATCAGTTGGACCACCGCGTAGAAAATAAGACGTCAGGCAAATTGAAACGGATCAAAGGAATGAAAGCTTCGTGAAGGCATTAGAATTGACCGTTTTCTGCGCGTTTCAAATAAATAATACCAAATACAAGACTCTTCCGATATTGCAAACATCGAGGGAGATTTAACTTAGATACAGGCTGTTGCTTTTATAGAATCGATTATATTTTATGATACGATAGTTTTTTAGTTGGTGCACTGATCAGATACGATTTTAGACAAGGTCCTTTCCATACGGATATTCATTAAACATGAAAATTATCTTGTACTGTATTCTAAGTAGGTATGCTTTTTCAGTTAGCTAAGGGCTTTGCTAGTTACATTACAAACACAGTGGAACAAGTATTATTTTCATAAACATCTTCATCAAAGGTAGGTTCTTTCATTCATTTAACGACTCCATTCTCAATCAGGTTTTCAATCTCATCCACAACACTCATTTCTCTTCATAATTATTAATTACTGTACATTCAAAGTTAACTTTCATAAATTCTAATTATCTGTTCATATCAGAGTAACTTGATAACATAATTCAAATCTCGTATCGTACCCAACTCGAGTCATTATGTCCTTAGATATTATCGGTAATCGGAAAAAATAAATCACTCCTAAATGTGAACTGTCTTAAAAGTTCAATCGCGAATCGAAGGGCCACCCGTTACATCGCTTTCCCCGGTGGTCCAATCTTCAAGATGATTAAATTAGGATACGAACAGATATAACATGCGAAATGATATACAATGAACCGAGTCCGATTCTGCATAATGAAGCAATCAAATAGTTTCCATTGTACCCCGCCGATCCTGACGTAGCAGTTGTAACGTTAACTTTTGCGTTACGTTAGATGTTAACGTGAAGGGGATTAGATCTAAAAATATCTCTGTATAAACCAGATTAACAGAAGAAAATCAATTAAAACCGTCAGTTTATTGCATTTATCACATTTAACAAGTGTCAAAGATTAGTTTCTCGTTTAAACATCAAGTCACTATAGCTACAAACATCAAAGTTTGCGTTTTAGTTACGTTTAGTAAGTAACACCGACGCTTTGCTGTCCGTGACCGCTTTGCATACGGTAATCCCGTTGGAATACTCACACAAAAAGTCGTTGCATTTTAAAATCCTTTTCGAAAGCAAACATTTGACGTTTCGAGGGAAATTGAGCGGAAGGCTTTTTGTACGCTTCTTTTGAATGGATTAATGCAGGGTAGTCTTACACTAAGCTGACGTTCGGTAGCACTCTGTTTCGAATTGGAAACAGCTTTTGACTGGTTATACACTAAAGATGATTTAAGCCATCATCTTTATTGATTTACTCCGATCTCGAGGCTGGGATATATTTTCATATGGCTGTCTCGGGCTGTCCGAGCGTCCGTTTATCGATGTTACATTGTCAATATGGCGCCTTTGTTCGCGCCAAAATGTATAAGTTAGACGTGTGTCCATTGTATGGCGACGTTAAAGGTATAACTACAATGCGGAGTATTTTATACCGATCATAATCCTGACGTGTGGTCAAAATGTGTCGAAGCGTTAAAGATTTATATCAACGGCCAGGATTTTGGGGTAGTGGGTCATTTATTATCTACCTGGCTATGAAAATTGATATCACTACCATACAAATATCTGCAAAAACGAGCGAAATATCGTCGGCCATTATTATTTCGTCTATAAAACCTGAACCTATTCGTTCTCGGATTAAAAATTTAGTAAATGAATTTATTTTGAAAATTACAAATTACTTTCAAGTTAGGTTAAAGGCGAAGTCCTTACTTACAACGGGGTAAAAGCTTGAATGTTATAAATCAATACTTAAATAGTGGTGGGATTAATCTTAAACGTAGGTGGCTCTACTAATCTGTATATTAATGTATTAGTATCAGTCTGACTGTCGAGTTGTCTACTTTTCTTACTAAGTATTTTAATAAAACTTTTAAATGTGTATTTAAACCCCATATTTTGTGTTGTGATATTCCTCTTTACATTTTTATATTGCATGTTATTTAAAAAGAGAATATTGTATATTCTCACATACCTAAGACTTTTAAAGTGGTTTATCTCGAGCACTATTCATATAAGAGCTAACCAACGAACGCCCGGTTTCTGAAAGCCCGAGTCTCTAACCATTGAGCACATATAGCCATTGAGCCCATGTAAACTAGAGCAGCTATTATAAACTAAAGATGTGTCCCGCGGATGTCAAATGTGACAACCGCAGCGTACGCATATTCAGGTAGACTGAGACGTTTGCTGTCCCGGACAACACGGGCATCAGGTCATCTCTCTCTTTTGACCACATTTAAAAAAAGAAAATTTAATTTAAAAATTGATTGCGGTACTAAGCACGACACTTGTAAACTTGCAAGACGGAATACAGTCGCCGGACACTCTCAGGATTTGCTGATCATTTTCTACAAGTGGTAATTTACAAAGAATTTTTTGATAAACAAAATCATGAATAACAGTTTAAAAATATATGTACTTGTGAACTACGTTTTCTTTTTTAATGTGCCCGTGGCTGATTATGAATATGGAGATGAGCTATGAATTTACTTGTGAACGTGTAGAATTTTGATAAACGGGCCCAGGAAGGCACTAGGCAGTATTAGTATACTTTATTGCATCTTCACCTCAAACTAAGAACTCTAAAATCTATATTCACACAGATACAGCAATTCCTGTTAATGACGTGGCAAGTTTATGTATGACATTTGGTGTTTGAATGTTATGTTTGTAGTTAGGTTTTTTTTTTACAAGTTTAACGATTCATGCAGTTTATTTTGATTTTATGAAGTAGGCTGGTAGGCTGTACTTAGTTACCTGTATGAACTGCACGTGCATGCAGCTTACAAATAAATATACCAATCTTATCCTTTATGTTACGGAACTATAATGTTCATTTTTCTGACCACAAAATTATTTCACCGCTAATAAATTATAACATCTAATCATACGCCCAATATACCACACATAGAACATTTTAACGATCTCTTTCACACAATAAAACCTACATACGACAACCTTTCGTACCTGTACGAAAGTTAGCCAATACCTCCATAGACCCGCCCCGCACCGCGGCTTCTCTTTACTCATTATTGTCACATAGAACGACACTAATTTTATTTATTAGTATATTTTATGACTTGTCAAATTGCGGAATACTACTACTACATAGACAGTGGGCGGCGCGGGCGCAGGCCGCCTTTTGTGACGCCGCTGTGTGTCAAATCGATTTGTTTTAGGGTTCTGTGCCTTGAAATTGAGAATTAGAAGTTATACGAAAAAGCGTCAGAAACTGAAAGATGTGCGATTGTTTTGTGTAGGAAATATAAATAATTTAAGTTTTCCTATAATATTCCTAAATATATAATAATATTATAGATTTTAAAAACTGCTTCCTAGAAGATTATTGCTGTATCTCGTCATATTCGACAGTTTGACAAGTTCTCTACTTGAAATTATCAATTCAGAAACCGGGTGTGTGACAATTTGATAAACCACAAGATAGTGCCACGAACTGTTACAAAAATCCTGAAACAATTAAGTAAGTAAGTAAATTAAATAATCATTTATTTACCAAAAACGTAGCCTGGTTTAATTGTATGATTAGTATGGGTACGTAGGTAACGTAAATAAGTTTCGTCAGTAGTTAATTTAGTTCGTCAATAGTATACATACATACATATTTTATACATAGTACGTAGTATATATACACATTTTTATGGTGTACATAATAAAGAGTATTCTATCTATACATAAAGCTCGCGAAATGCTCGTCAAAGTTTTTTTTTTTTACTGATTACATGTTTGTTTTATCTTGTACTGTATTTTCTGGTTTACAATACACCTTTTACTGACAAAGTTCGTTAGAGTTATTGAAATAGACCAAATACACACCCCTGACCGAAGAACTTGCCTACGATCGTACGGTCCACTTCGAACCTAACGATTATTTTTTCTTTGCAAAGCGGATATCTTTAATATGCTAATGAATTGTTTTACTCAAAGATTCTTTCGTTGCTAAACTCATAAACTTAGAGAAAGGCTGTCCCAAACAAGATAAGAAAGTTTTAAATTATATTAGACAAATTGCCTTGCGATTTAGTGTATACGAGAGGAGTACAAAAAAGTTTTAATATTATGCGAGACGAGACATAGCTCTGTGTATTTTTTGTTTTACATACCGATGAGGACATAAACTACGTGAACTTACTACCAGATGATAACTAGACATACATATGAAATTCAATGAAGTTTTATACTTGCCGAATACTAATTTAAAATTTCCATTGATAATGTTAGTTGAGTGGCTAAGTGAGGCGTAATGAGGTTTACTAACAAGCGCAACTACTTTTTTTATCTTGTATCTATAGCTATAAGTTGGTATAGTTAACACTGTTACATAACACTCACCTCGGGGTTCTAAACTCTTTCACACCTTGTACTCGGTCAATAAGTAGATAATGTACGGACCCTATTAAAGACCATATCATATTGGTCAGTGACTGGCGACTTGAAACATCCCTTAGATTGTCTGACACATGAGCGTTGAGAGTATCGAATTCTAATCGATTTTATAATGCATTTTATCGAGTTCGAAATCTGTGCTGGTAACTTAAACTTCTCAATTTACAAAAATATTAAAAATATGATATACAGTACGACACATAGCATCACCATATGAACTGAGTGTGCCTTCAAAATCTCCAATCTTTATTACTGCTTTACATGAAAATGATCTTTACGCAAACGCAATAACTTGTAAAGTCATAATTATAACCAAATACATTAATAAAATTGAAATGAATTAATGCAATTAAGTTGTGTCGTACTGTAGCTGCTTAATTACCTATAACGAACATGATAATAACAGTGATTTGGCATTTTCCTTGTAACATTTAGGTATCCTGAAATAGTTTATGCACTAATATTTAGAAGATGTTTGTGTATTGTTATGGTGAAAAGTAAGTTCCGTTTTCACTTTCTCTTATTAATTTTCCTGCAGTTTTAGGTTTGTCTGTGTTGTTTTCCACTTGTATTTCAAATAAACGGAAGCACTTGTAGAACACTGTCACTTTGACAACCGGGACCGGAATTCCTTGCCCCCTTTACCTACTTACTCAACCCTAAATACATCGAAGTTTTATTTTTTTCATTTTTTATGATTTAAAGTAGGTAAGTGTATGACTAAATATTTCAGTTGACCATTAGAAAAATACACTGCTGGCCAATCTAACACCCCGTATGTATCGTTTCTAACATCTGCCCAACCCGTGCATGCGTAATCAAAATAAAAATATTATTTTAGTAGATTTATTCGATAGTGGGCAGATGTGTCGGCGCGCGCTCCTGCCACTCTATTTTTCTTGGCCCTTCATTGTATTTGGGCGAAGGGCCTCAAAGGGTCAATATCCAAGACTTGGGCTTCCGTTCGATATTCGATTCACTTCTTGTTTTGTCTGCAAACATCTTAAATATCCGCCGTCAATCATTAGCAAAGATTTTGCATTATCTGAAATGCTTTCTTTGAATTTATATTAATCCTTTTGGAAGGGTTTGACGCTATTTAAAGCCGGCTTGGTAAGCCTGATATTAACTGAATTTTAAGACTACTTTTAGGTACATGAAAAAAAATACCTGGAATTTTGATTAGCGTTGTTTGTGAATATTCTTGTGATCTTCTCGTCACACTTCACAAAGCTTAAAAGTAACGTGTAGAAAAAGATAAGAATAATGAAAACATAATTGAGATGCAAAATTAAAATGAACGACGAAGAGCTGAGAAAAATAAAAGCATTAAGAGAACTGCGTATATGTAAATATAGAGCCGTCAATGTCATGTGGATAGAGAATTAAACCGTATCTCCCTAATGAAATGGATTTTTTTCTGAATACAAAACATTACATCACGTCAGACAGAGATGTAACTATAATAGTACACTACCATTTCTCCAGTTATGTTTAAGTCCCATCTATTATGGAGAGAACCTATTGCTATAGCCAGTTACACTTCATTTGAAACGAGGTTGAGACCGCGCTTCGCGAAGGTATTAGCTTGGGTTAAACATGTCGTACCATGCACATTGAAGGGTTCCGTAGTTGGGATGAATTTATAAAACAAACTTAACATTGTAGTTAACATTGTATGGAAGAACATGTTTTTACAGCTACAAATTTAAGTTGGTCGATTATTACTCGGTAACTTGTGGAGCCTACGTAGCGGTGATAGTTTTCCTTTTAATTTCGTTATATATACTACTGCCGTGAATTTTTTCACATATCCAAACCCAACCATTTAGCCGGCAGGGGGGGGGGGGGGGGCCGTTAGGACCGATGCCTGCTAGGGTTGTGGAATAGTCCGAAAGGGATACCGGGACCCTGGCAACAGGCAACTGAAGGAACACTGGTGGGTTTTAGTCAGTAAGAGTCTGACACGCCCTTCCACTCCGCCCAGAGCGGGAGAAGTCATTTGATGATTTGCCACCGAAAAAAAAAAAAAAGGGTGGGGGACACTTGGCTCTAACAAAAATTAGCACTTCAAAGCTTAATATTCCGCAAACGGATCCCTGAATCCAAAAATGGTTTTGACAAACTCACATTATTTTTAAACGACTTTTCCAACGATATCCCACACCATGGGATAGACGAGAAAAAAAAAACCATCCCCACTTTACGTGTAGGGGAGGTACCCTAAAAAAAAATTTTTTAGGATTTTTTTTTATCACTTTTTTGGCGTCGTTTATATGTATATCCATACCAAATTACAGCTTTCTAGTACCAACGGTCTCTGCGCTAAGCCGCGGACAGACGGACAGACGCACAGACGGACATGGCGAAACTATAAGGGTACCTTGTTTACTACGGAACCCTAAAAATTAAGTCAGCATACAAAGTTTATTGTTCAAAGGGTCTACAAATGAATGAAATAAGCCCCACTTAAGAAACACATTGTTAGCAAACAATGAATTTAAAAGGCATTGCCAATAACTAAACACAACAAGTACTTACTAATATATATCACAGCTCAGACTACTAACTAAAGAACGGCACAGCGTCTGCTGCTAGTAGGATTAACACTATTTACTTCTTGTTTCGCGCGAGTCTGTCCACTTAGTCTTTTTAATGTGTAAATTAATTTAAATCGACCTTTGGAGCATGAAATTCCCAATCCATTACCGGTGCGACAGTTTAATGCGCCGCCGCAGCCTCCCAGCGCAATAGAACACAGCTCCCAGCGAAATCCGCGTATTCCCAACATACTGGACACAGATGGCGGATTCTTGAAATAGAAAAATCGCCCATACGTCTCCTTAAGTACATTTTTCCCGTTTCATTATAGACCATAACGAGGAACTTTTTCATTTTAATTAAACGTGCATTAAAGTTGAAAGTCGGTGGCTTATCGCATGTCTAGGTGTTAAGGACTAATTGATAATCGAAATAAATGGAGGGCTTTCGTGGGGACTAATAGCCGTGTGTCCGTGTGAACGCGGCGTAATCAGCAGCCACTTCTCAGTTGTCGCTCACGCACGATAATACCTGTGAGCTGATCATACCGGGCGCGAGAAGTGGTCTCACTAACGAAACCAGAGATTACCTCACAATCTCATTACTGCCGTGCCGTATTTAATAGCGGGGATAACACTGGAATACGTTTTAATTTCGCGTCCAAGCTCGTTAATACGTCGCTCAGATCAGTTTATACTTAGTGCCAAGTTGGCGCAGAAAAATTGTTAATTACATATTTTAAGCTCGCTTTATTATTGTGGAGTAGGGATCCGTAAATGCGTTGCAAACAATTTTTTTTTATTTTTTTTATTATTTTTGTTGAATCGGTAGTAACAGATATTTTAATATTCGATACCTTTCCTGTGATTTATTATATTTTTAGATGGTTATGATATTATCGAAGTACGTTATACGTAAAAAGAACTCAGCCAAACAAATAGACATTCGACATTTGCTTTATCATATATAGGTACAGTAGGTAGATATTTTTTAAACAGACCCTTTTACTTTTTAATAAATATGCAAGTGCTAGACTCCCCTTCGAGATTTACCTATCTCGAAGGGGAGTCTAGCACTTGCATATTTGCACTTGCAACAAACTAACATACTTGATTAGAGTTGTTAAATAAAATAATTGAAGCATTAATTATTTGGAGACGTGTAAACAAATTGCGGCGAAAAATGTTTAATGAAACAGAGAAGGCATAATTGGCGTTATTTATTTGCCAACAGATTTTTTATTTTGTACCGAGCTGTTCGATGCTATCGTAGCGCCAAGTGGATCTTTTTGGTATTAATTTTTCATTCTGAGCATTAAGGCGAAGCTTCAAGGTAGCCCACGAAATTCAAATATTCCTATATTTTTTGCTATTTGCAGGCCAGTATCAGATTGTATGTTGATCTAAATATGATTCGCGGTCATATCAAATATTTATTTATAGAATCGTAATCATAAAAATCATCAATACTACTCTCTGAGTTCATAAATAACCCTATTGAATGACTATTTCATAAAATCATGACATTTGAGGATTAATCTAACTTAAGGAGTTGTATTCCTGCCTCTAATGATTATAATTCTGTAAAGCCATATTTGTTACGATCGCGAATCATATCTTAATCAACAAACAACCTGACACTGACTTGCCAATTGCAAAAAACGTAAGAAAATTTGAATTTCGCGGGCTACCTTGACGCACCCCCCTTAAAGATTTTATTTCATCTTGATTTAAAGTTTTAATACGGTGAGACGCGCATCCGTTATAAAGAGTCAATTGACAATCTGAGCCTCGCGCCTCGTGGCGACTGAATAAATGGCGCCCGCGACGGGTGATTAAAAAATATTGCCACTTTAGAGTGTTAAATATCACAAAAGGCCGGCAATATTTTCAAAATAATTACGTCAATAATTGGCACGCAAGCCAACAGTAACTCGAAGGAGGTTCGTCTCATTATTCGCGTACGGATTTTACCACCAACCGAGACAGATTAATCGTTTTAACTATATCATAAGTTTATATTCGAGCGTAGAACTGCGCTGTGTCAATTACACAGCAAAAATACAGCTGTCTATTATTCATGGTGTGGTTCATGAACTATCTATGCTAAGTGAAATCCATATTGCATGCGTGGGAATGGAGCGGTTCGAGTACCCGCCAGAGATTATGAATGAAATTTATTTATTCACTGAAATCTGAGGTCACTGAATGTATTGCAACTCAAATAAAACACATCTTAGCTATAGTTAAAGAGTACACATTTAACCTAATGACAGTTTAACACTATATTTCTCTTAAACAATTGAATATACCTACTAGGTAGGTCCTCTTAAGTTAAAAAAATCTGTTAAAAAAAAAGAACATAATATAGTGAAAAATTAAATACTTCAAAGTAAATCACAGAACCAAAGAATGCAAAAAACTTCGATACAGAAATTATCTGTCGAACAAAAGACAAAAATCTGTCAATAGTACGATGACAAACGTTGAATGTTCTTCAATGTATCCATTCAACAGCGATGATCTAAGGATCGACCTCTCAAAGTGCCCGAAAGTATACAATAGCGTTGAAATACATGAATACTATCGCCGATCAGATGGTATAATGGATTCTTATTCTCACTCACACTTTCAATATAGGGATGTGGCCACTAAAGTAGCGAGAGACAGAATGTATGAACACCAGAGTACAACTGACTGCATAAGAAAACCTACGAAACTAAGTTTTCTTTGAATATCCATCCAGAGAAAAATGCCTTTACCATAAAGTCTAGTAAAAGTATCTCATTACAGTATTCATATATTTATTCACTAGCTCGCGGCTTCGCCCGCGTGAATGTTGATTATTAGATATATACTAAAACCTTACTCGAGAAACACTATCCATTGGTGAAAACAGCATGAAAATCGGTGCAGTAATTTTTGGGTTTATCGCGAACAGGACGACAGACAAGACGCGGCGGAGGACTTTGTTTTATAATATGTAAGGATTATTATTTTCTATTTACTTTACAAAATGGGTTATGTGGCAGACTGTCTTACTAGCAGACCAGAAAAGTTAGAAAAGCACCCTCGATCCGAGTGAAGATATGAAAAGATTGTTCTTTAACCCCTTTGATTGTTTTTGAATTTCGTGTAATTTTCTCTGCTATGTAAAATTAATTGTACAGCTCCTACCAAAGCCGAGTTACGCGTTTAGCCCGCTAATTTTGTGGCCCCCGCACCTAAAGCTTTCTGACAAATGTCTACGTCACTGATATAATCAAGGACGATGGCGAAGAATAGCCATGATACTTGTGGTCAAAACAGATAAACATTGTGATTGTACTGGCGATTTTGTTATTTTTAATCGTCGCATGATTACGATCTGAGGTGTGGATAGCCTCTCAGAAAACTTGCAGCTGAAGCCGTCGTTTATACTGTTTTTTATCAGTTGTCTATCCTCTTAGCAATGTAATACTTCTTACAATATCCTTGGAGTGTGCCTTTCTTGTCTATATTCTTATAGAATAAACATGGTTTCTGTTTTGCTAATTCAAGGACCATACCAGAATATGATTGATTCAGCGCTACACCCAATGATAATTATATTATAATATCATTGGCTACATCGCAAGTTTTTGTTCTTCATTAAAATTTTATGGCGTGATTATCAAACTAGGAGGGTTTTGTGATGTCTTTGACGAGTGGATTCACCGCGTTCCACGTTGTTGCAAAACTTTTTAATTAGTCGAGATTTTTAATTCATGTTCTTTATGGCACCTCTTTAGGTCATGTCTTCATGAGCTATCTGCTATCCGAATGAGCCGAACAACAATATCAAACAATATTTTGCCTAGGTCTTAAGGGGGTGGCGTTGATTCACTGTTTACTAGACATTGGTGCCGATTCCCTTGTTCACAAACTAAATTAAATTTAAGTTCAGTGCATCTTTTTCTTTCTATTTCACTAAGAAAAGGACAGAAGATCAATTTTAGTTTAGTCCTGTCAAACTGTCACTACTCCAAACAAGTTTAGACGCGATTAAAAACTTGCCTACTAAAATTACGTCAATTTATGTCAGGCGCTGATTAATTTGACAGGACTAAACTAAAATTTATCTTCTGTCCTTTTCATAATGAAATAGAAAGAAAAAGATGCACTGAACTTAAATTTAGTTTAGTTTGTGTACAAGGGAATCGGCACCATTGTCTAGTATTTTATTTGCACAATTTTACTAGACATTGTCTAGTAAAATTTATTGGCAACGATTATCGACAAAAAATAATATTTACCAGGTCTAGATATGTAGATAAATAAGATCTTATTTTACATAATGAAAAACAACTGAACTTTTTCATAGTGATCAATTAAAAACAGTACATATACATTAAAATTAATAATACTACTAGATGTACGTAACCCTCTCACCCATTTCGGTTAATCATGGGTACGCCCGGGTCATGCGCTTGCGCCGGTGACGGAGGGTTGAACTTGTTCAAACAACACGTTTATTTGCATTTGACGAGTGTAACGAGCTTTTACTATCGTTGAGTATCAGCCGTTTGTAGGGTTACCAACTATTCTACTAAGCACGTTAGAATTTACATATTTTACTAGTCTGGTTTTCTAAGGCATGAATCACGCCAGTTAATATTTATATTTTTTAAACACGTTGTGAATACGTGTTTGCATATGATTAAGCATTCCTACTGGTTTTAGCTGTGTTGTTTTTTTTAAGTTAAGAAATTGACAGATTGTCATCTTGTCAGTTTAACACTTTTTTTTATTATTAGCACATACCTACACTCGGGGCAGTTCGCGAACGCTAATTATATTGGAAATACGAGCAACCTCACATTTGCCAGGCTGCTACCGTGAAAGCGATAGTCTATTAGAGAGAATGAAATCTCAAGAGTAATAAAAGGATTCACGAACTGAATATTACCCATAATTTGAAAGAATATAATATTTTCGAATTTTCCTTATCAACGGCCACCCTACATTATATTGAACAAGTATAGTATAGTTATGCGTTGTGGCCTCAAATTCCCTCAAATAAGGGGTGCGACACACCTGTCCCGCACCCTCGTGACACGCGACGTTTACAAGTTGCACAAGCTGGTCTACCAGTGTAAATAGACCTACAAGCTCCATAAAGTCTTCCTTTTGATAGCGCACACTGTACCGGTCGATAAAGGTCGTGTTAAAATGGTTTGAAATTGTAATCGCGTAGGGTGCCCATATAGCATGCATTTAAATCTGAGCATGTGTAGAGCAATGTGCATTGTTATGGATTTCAACAAGTTTGGCAGGGGTGTATTATTTTATTATTATTCAGGTTTTTGTCAACCTGATTGACCTCGGTACTTCGAAACGGGGATCACTATGAAGCATTTTTATAATTTTATGAGATCATTCTCCCAAACAGTGGCTTGTGAAATCAAAAAGAAAAATACTATTTGTATTACAAGTCACCAATATATAGGGAGTGATCAATGAAGGCGCTTCTTCGCTGTGACTGTGATCAATCGACCATTGTGCGCGCTCAAATTGGTAAAATGTCTTTACAACCTATTTTATTGTTGTGTCCACAGTTTACAACTGCACCTACGAGCCGTGACACCTACATCACTGATAATTCGATAAAATAATGGCGATCAACTTGAAGTTACTACTGTGACAACAAATATATGTTTAAATTTCCTTTTTCGTTTTACTTGTTTAGTGTTCTCATATAATGCTTACATAAGCAGCAAAACCCTGTAAAAAGTATGAAACGTATACTTTGGCAAATAATTTTGAATAATTCATAAGCTCATAATAATATTTTATACGGTGCTAAAATAATTACAAAAATTTTGAGCCATGACAAAAACTTATTATTTTACTTACGTTAAATTTAAAACGCAATCACTCAACTGGAATGCAATATAAATTATAATATTTATGAATTGCTGAACAATGTTGCTCATTACGGAACCAGTTTTACACGTGTCGAAAAATACCGTTGAATAAAAATAATAGTGTTATAAAAATTCAACAATCGAACGTAGGAATAATTGCGGAGGGAATCGCAAGCGGTCGGCGCGTGGCGTGCGCGCGCGCCTGACAGGTGTGCCTCAACCCTAATTGTTCGCTATGAAAGGGAGGGCGAGAGGGTGAACTATGTGGATTTGCATTAAATAATATATGTAACGTCATGCTTTATTGCCCCAGTAACAGCATTAGGGGTAAACGAGTTGTATTAATACTGTTTGTTCAAGTTGAAATGTAAAGCATAATCAGATTTTTCATTACTGTCCAGTCCATTCAAAACTTCATAATTATCGTATACCTACCTATTTGTAAAGATATGAGTCGAAAGTGTATAATATAAGTATTATTATACCGGTGTAAGGCCAGCCAGTTATTTTTCTTTTTACGTGCTAATATTAATAACTTGCCAAAGCTCCAAGATGGCACCTTAAAATAGGATCTTAATTACCATTTCAAAAGTCGTTAAGTTATTCTTTAATTAACTATCCCAGACCTGGAAATTTCATAACAGACAGAAAGAATCAGAACAATCTGTTACAACAGCTATCTTAACCTGAGGACATAACGGCCTTTCTATCCGCTCGTTAGCCAAAAACTTGTTGTATATGCCCAGTGCCTTACCGACAATGCTGGGTTACAAAAAGCTGCTTATGCGTCCGCCGTTCTGAACGCCACCGGAACACCTCAGGCGCAGGCTGTTAAGGAGCACTTATGTGTACGTAGGTTTATGATGAATAATGTGGGAACAAAATGGTAAATAGGTTAAAGAAATCGGTGTAAGTAACAACTTTTGGTATGCTAAAATGATTCAAGTATCTACTTGGATCATTTAAGATAAACGACAAATCTTTGTCGCTTAGGATTTCAAAAGAACAACATCAGCACGCTTAGCATGACTCCTCCATCTCTCTTTATCTCTACTCTAAGAAAAATAGACATAACCTCTTTATTTACAAAGTGACATTTCTTTTCTTCATTTTTGACATCCCGCTGTAGAAATCTTTCTATAATCTGTCATAGTGTTTTTCATTTCTTCTGCATATTTCTAGTTTCTACGATGGTCATGCTACTGCTGGTGTCATTAAAATAACATCACGTTTGTAATTCCCCGAAAGGCTATGCAGAGGAGTATAGATATATGAGTAGAGTATACCGAAATTTCAACAGACGCTACCCATTTTACACTGTAACAGCCTCCGCGAAATCAGTGCAACAAAATAAGTCCAAAAGAAATATAGAGCAACATCCTACAACAAGTGAAAAACGTTCCAGTTCTCGAATTAACATTGCAAATAAACTCCTTACGTCAAGTATTAAGTAGTGGGGGTAGTTAATAAATACGAGTGTGTCCCGGCAATCTGTGCAGATATATAGACTGTGGAATTAGCCTCCCGCCCGGGGGCGCGGCGGTCGCGCGCCGCCCTTGCGAAGATGTGATGCGACGTGGGTGGAACTTTTGTCGCATACGATAAAAAAGTCGAACTTTTTGAGAAATTTCTAGCTTTTGAGTTGATCGAGAAATTAAAAGTTTAGTAGAAGAAAGTGAGTGAAATATTTTGGTGATGAATTTGAGGTACAGACAAGAATTCATTTTGGATTTGCATTTCTGATTCATTATTTTTTTCTTATTATAAAATGATGTTCTATGTTTTCAACTATTATCGATAATTTAAGTAATAAGGTAGACTTTTAGGAACTAAATTCGTTTTACAATACAATACCAAGAACTTGTTACAAGACCAAACTCTTTTATACTACCGTACCACGTCTAGCGAAGCATCAGGGCCACTAATTGCAGGCTCCCGTACCGATTTAAATCGTACTCATAAAACATTTTGTAAAACCCAACATACACAATTTATTGGTGGGATTTAATAATTGCTCATAATTGAAATGCAAGAGCAATTACGTATGTTACCTACCGCTCCGGACCGCTTTGTATCGCCGAAAGCCAAAGGCGTTTGTTTACAATGAAAATTATGTAAAGTGCAACTTTGACTGATGTTGATGGGTATTTAATGCATCTCGTAGTGAGTCTTGTTCTTCTATTTTAACTGCATAATTAGTCATAAATCGTACTCTAGCTGCCGCACGTGACATGTTCTCGATTTATTATTAAGATGTGCTTATACGTTTAGAATCGAGATCATTAATCTAAATGACATAGGAAGCTTTCAATCATTATTCAATAACTGAAACTGTATCGTTTTAATAACTTCGTTTTTCTTAATGTACCTACATGAAGCAATTACTATGAAACTTAGTATTAGACGTGATTTACAAATACTTTAGCCCGTGTCGTAACCCGTTTTAAAAACACACACAAATTAACGTAGTAAAGCGTAATACAGATGCGTACAAACTGCGGCCATCATCTGAGATTAAGTTATCAAGTTACGATTTATACCGCCAATAAATGTCAAGGCGATGGCCGTACGACTGAAACTGAGCGACTGGAGTGAACTCCCCACTTTTACCGAGAAACTTATTAAAAAGTAACGTTAGCCCATATCCCAACATCGTTGCCAATTTATAATAACGATCTCACTTACAGACAACGTGTATTTTTCAGCTGCTAATATAATTTTAACTTGCGTACTTGTAAAGCATTATTAAGATCCTTTTTAAGCTCGCGCCAATGACTTAATCACGCGTTTCTCATGCCACCATTTGTTACATCCCTTATTAGTACAACTGTGCTGTCTAAATACTCACACATTCTTTAGACATATAAATAAAGGCTTGTATAGAAATTCCCAATTAATTTTACCATTTCCATGACTCTGTTGATAGTTTTTGAAATTTAACCTCCGGGTATTGGTCGCCATCGTGGGAAAGTTTCCATACGCCAAAAGCGACCATCTTATCGTTTCTTAACCAAGATTGATAGCGGAAGCTTCATATCTCATGTCTTATTGCTTTTATCTGTCATTTCCGTCCAAATTATTGAAAACATATCATATTCATGGAATCGATTTAATACAACTCATTTTTATTTCTTTAATTTATAAGATTGATGCGATTATAATTATAAGTTACGTGTGAAATGAACGGATATCTGTTTTAAGATTAATTTAATTCGCAACTAATAGTTCTGCCGGCCATCAATCATGCCAATTTCCTTAACTAGGAAACGAATGGACATGTCTTTGGTAGAAAAAATCTCGGCAAGTGTCGTGGGTGTTGCACTAGAATCGTTATAAACACATTTCGTCGCCGCGCGAAGTATAGGCGGAGTCGGGGGCGCAAGAATTCACATCGAACAATCAGGAATCGGATGTTCTTAATGAATGAGATTAATGACCTTGACTACCTGTACCTACTTCTTGATAATGACACGTATACGTCTCGAGTTAATTGGGTACCTCGTTCCGCAAATATTAAGCGCGCCCTTGATGACTGCAAGTTTGTAAATTTAATTAGCGTACAAAACCTTTTAAATCGAACTTAAACAAAGTACGCTGCAACCGTTTTATATTCATAGAAAAAATGCAAATCAAATCGGTTTCGATGTTTCAAAATATCAAAGTTAAACGACATTATCAAGTCGGTTATCAATATGCATCATTGGTTAAATGGAAGTGTTATTTATTCGCGAGTACAGAATCGTCTCACCAGCTGAATACTTAGGTGACAGATTTCGGAGTCGAATTAATCAAAATTACTAATCAATCGCTAATTACAGATCAACGACCCGCTGTGGGCACCGAGTCGCTCCTGTCCTAATTGCTGGCCGATTTAAAGCCTATACGGCGTACGTAGAGGCTTTATCTCAATAATTAAAGGCTTATCTTCGAGTCAGAAACGCCGTCAGAACTTTATCGTGCCGTGTCCACCCCAACGTTATCTTCATTACGACTCTGCACCGCAACTTTAATTCACGTGTCCATTAATTTTAAAAGCTGCCGCGTGCGTTTGTTAAACCAATGATTATCTTTACAGTAATATGGCCCTAAGTTTCCCATGGAGTTATTAATCATTGCAAATCAAATGATGTCGAACCGTGGTAATCTAGGTTACGTTGAAATGGCAGATTTAAGACTCGCAGCATGTAATTGCTGGTTCTGGTTACGGTTAGTGGTTGAAGCTATGGCGATAATTAATGTTTTAGTCTTTAAGATTCTTCATTGAATCATGTTAAAGCTACTTTTACGTGTTCCTATAAATAAAACTTCGGTAGGTTTCATTTGTGGTGTAAAATACAAACACGCGTTGGAATTAGATTAACTGTGTACCTATTCCTGTTTACTTTCAGTTTACTGGAGCTTAGATTGAGAAGATAGGAAGATAAGTAGTGCTTCAAGTATAGTGGATTTCAGCCGAAAGAACTGATTACATGCGTGATATGATAACCAATGAACGCTACGGGTTCTTAAAATAAACACAGACGTCTGGGAAAATTCTCGAATGAAAAAGAAAACTAAAGAAATAAATGAATAAAAACAAGTATTTATGCATGAATAGAGCAAGTATTAATGTATCACTTAAACTTTTTTTCATACAACCTGTGTCGGCACCGCTTGATCTACATACAGGTACTAACAGTGACAGATTGCTATCGCCCCCAAGCATTAAGTTACTAGTAGATTCCTCAGAGCAATCCTATAACTTGAGTCGGAGATATACCAGTGATACACAAAATATTTTCATTCCAACAATTATTTAAAACGAGGGGTAATAACTACATAATAATCTGTACGTTTAAAAAGATGAACAACCTTGTGTTATCGCGAATCTTCCTTGAGAGTAAAAAATTAATATCCTCCGTTTTTCTTATTTTATCGTCACCGGTTTTCTACTTGGTTTTCCAATTTGATTTAACAAGATTTGAATCTGATTATCTTAGACCGTCTTTTCATATAAACGCGAACTAACTAATGATTTGCCGAGCTACTTGACGGCTCGCCCACGGACCTCGGAATCTTCCACACCACATAGTAACGCGTACTTCAAGCCTCCACACTAATAACAATATTAATTACACCACGCTACTATCTCGCAGAAGTAATCGTTTTAATTATTAATAATAGCGCGTAACAACAGAATTCTGTCTTGATTCAGCGCTTGCGCACCGGTCATGTTATTAAGCCCTATTTTTTTAAATCTACATTAAGGTCTTGACTGTTTGTACGTACGGTGGTAGGTACCTCTATTAATAAACGTTTATAACTATCATTTACCATTGTACGAAGGTTTGTAGCGTAACTGGTGGACGAGTTTATGACCACTCGGAATACTTTGGGCCGTGGAACGAAGAATACGGATAATCGCTTCAGGACGGTTTATTTTTAACCATTGCTTGTGGTTTTATGGTGGACAATGGTAATAATTGGAGCATTCTGTTAAATAAATCGAAAGTGGCGAATTGGCAATATTATTTGCTGATAAACTGTGTGTCATAAAGTGCCACTAAATAAACACCTGTAAAGTGGCTGTGTACATACGACCGTTACAGTTGGACGACCGTGCTTATGTAAATAGGTAGGTATTTGTCTAGCTAAGTAAGCGAACATCCTTCCATCACCCTTTCCTACACATACGAAACAGTTGTTAGCTGTTTAGCTGTGTAGCTCACAGTTACATAACATGTTACTGAACAAAACTCATATGGGTACTTTAATCACTCCAAATCTCGGTAGAGATCGTCCTACTTACTTCCTGGTCACAAAAATGAATATATTTATTCCGTCCATATAATCAGAACAAGCGAACCGACAGCTCGGACTGAACGCTCGCCCTTTGTTATAATTGAATTTTGTTAACAGCACAGTTATCCGGTTTTATTGCAAGAAAATTAATTTTTATGAAGAAAAAACCATTTGTGTTACCATCCTGTATTTTCATTACCCCTAATCTTGGCGGAGTTTATTGTTAATAAAACAAAGGTAAGAACTATTGAAATAATAATTAGTGACGCATTTAGTATGGAGAGCGTCAGACTCCCGTGCCATAATATGGAACTGGCTTTTAATGGATATTTCAATGTCAAAATAAGTCCTGCCGTTGTTCTCAGACAGTCTTATGGACCAAAAATGCAATAAACGTCATTATGCGTTTCTTAATGTATGAAGTTTGAATATTTTAAAAAAGAAAAACCATTTAACCCTGTAGGTAACGTTCTACTGTTTTTAATGATTCATTTCACGCAATAAAATTTTAACACACTTCTATCAAACACCATGAAACATTTAAATCTGTAATAAAAAATAAGAATTGTATTCGAATACCTAGCTGCCACTACAAATAGGAACGGCTTATTATGATTGTGGAAAATATGTAGCTGCTATAGAGCGAGCAGTAAAAAGTTGTAGGGCAATGTTATAAACATCATTACGATCAATACTACATGTCATGCAAAGATATGATGGTAGTAGTCTCTAATGGAAACTAGAACCACTCAAGTTTCCGATGGCAACAAAAAACAATGATTGTGATAAAGACTAGCTCGACTAGGCAACTTGACTTGACTTACAACCTGACAATACCTACATTCTTTGAACATTTTGAAGTTTTTACATTAATTACAATAACTGCAATCCATAAAATTATATTTATCTACTGCATTAAATTGAATCAATAAAAAATAGTATATAAAATTGTCTCTCGCTTCTGTTTTGATCGTCGCACATGCTCGGCCCACCCTTAATTGCTTGTCAACAAATTCTTGAATGGACAGCTTCGCTGGACACACAGGATTCCTCTTTTTACCCACCCGAAATACTCGATAAACAAGTCATCAACACTGGAACCTTTTCGAATGAACGCAATCCCTGAACAAAACGAAAAGTACTCGATTTTCGAACTTTTCTTGCTGCGACAGAGTTGTAACGTTATTAGCGTAATAACGTTATACTTTCGTATCAATTATATTTTAATAAATTCAACAAACGAACCAGTATTCTGTGAGCATCTCGGTGCATCGACCCCATTTCATTGAACTAATTTTTTCGTGTTTCCGCATTCATATTATATACGATACGCGAACACATTTCAACAACTGTAAAATTGTTCTTCTGAAACCGAACTTGCTAACGAGGAGGATACTTTGTGGCAGAATTGCTGTGTTTCCCACATAAAACAAGTCTTTAAAATACCTGACAAAATAAAATAGCACCTATAAATATTCGTGATTAAAAAACAAATACCTATGTAGATCTGCAAGAGACCGCGGCTACACCGTTTCGCTAGTTCTTAATTAAACATCGTACCGAGGTACTGTCGCTTCGCTTATTAAGAAATAAATGAAATACACGCCTTATTCCAAACGAATGGAAAAATAAGAAAGAACAGATTAATTCTGCATTTGTTTCGAAAACAGGAATTCTCGGGTGCTAAAACGGGAGTAGATAGGTATTGTAATTAATGTAATTACCTATGGCGAGAAGAATAAAGTTTGAAGAGGTCCGGTATAGACGTCATCGAGCGCGTGTCTCTATTTTTATTTAGGAGTAATCGTCAGTGCGCAGGCGGCGGTGGAACCAGTCGGAGTGCGTGGGAGTGGCGCGTGGCACTCGATGCCACTCGCCGCCGACGACACACGCCTCAGTTTACATACGGAATGACTTCAACTTGTCGCACCCACCTTATCAAACATTAAATATAACACGCAAAACGCTACTGATGAATACTGCTGCTATTATGAATTAAGCAGCTTATTAGTTGATATTTTTTGAAGTTTTGGACACTATATCTTAAATAGGATTCTCTATCTTAAATAGGAGTCAAATCTTGAAGGATTTTTACTTATACTCGGAACATTAACACAAACAAATACAGATGATTTTATGGACTGAAAAAAGTAAATTCTATCCAATAACTTCTTAAGTTCTATTCAATAAGGCGTTAAAATAAAACAATCATCAATCACACTTAAGGCTTCAAACGTAATAGTCGTTTCAGCTGCGCACAAGCAACGCAACTAAGGCTCTAACAGCACAATTAAAATTTCAAAATCCAATTTTGGTGTTAGCTCTTTTTGTTCGACGCTGCAATTTCACAGCGGTTCTTATATTGGAGTAGACAGAAATAGATCATGGCATAGCAGGGAGTGGACTAGGTGGAATCCGCTCGGCTGACCTTCGATTATTCGCCATTGCCAGTTGGCACAATAACCAGCAGTCGATAACCACCGTCCAATTAAGTTCGGTAGCGCCTCTTAAAGGCTCACAAGACAAGTTTTTGTCACGGACCATGCGCAGACGCTTAATTGGCGGATACTCGTCATTAGGTATGTGCAATGCAACTTTGCGGTTAGAATTACTTTTTTCATTTTAATTTGAGTATTTGCTTATACACTTATTGAATTGCTTCGACATTTAACTTATAACGGTATCTAAGTTTTTTCTTGTGATGTCATTCCTTCCTACAACCACTTACCGGGCTATCAGTTTCTAACGTAAGGTTTTAGGACTATCATTAGCAGTGGAATAAATAAAATATAGCACAAAGGACTCATGAATACATCGCTTATTAAATAATTAACATGAACGCTATTTATTAAATGTTCACATCACGTTTAATTAACATGAGCTTGTTCATACAAAATTGTGGTTTGATCGATGTGGAAGCCCATCCAATTACTTCTCTTGTCGTTGAGATATTATTTACAGTCATCTTGTGTGTATTTATCACGAGATAACGATAAAATATTGCGTGTACAATCTAATATACATCTGCGGGATTGTAATTACTTCGATTAAGACCACGGTATTTTCAGACAAAAAAAAGTCATAATCTGCATGAACTTGTAACTAAAAAGATAAGGTATTTTAATTTTTTACTATTTTAATTCTTGGGTTTATTTGAAAATACAGCATCATCCATAGCTCTGGAATTACAGATATACACAATAACTCTACTGTTACGCATATTTACTTGATTAGTCTTCAAATTGACAGAAATCGTCAATCCTCACCGTTCCTTGTACACATCCCACGACTATCATGCTTTGTACCACGGATGTTTCCATTTCTCTTTGGTTTTCTTGGTCTTCTGTGTCAATTCCATCTTCTGAAACCCCAATGGCAGAATGAGAGATCGCCACCACAGCACTTATTATAAAAACTACGTATTAAAAATAAAAACTTTTTACAAAAAAAAAACAACCGACTTCCAAAAAAACATTAAAAAAGTGAAAATTTTTTTGGAAGTCTGTTGTTTTTTTTTGTAAAAAGTTTTTATTTTTAATACGTAATTATTGAAGCTAACTCAAAAACTACGCAAGCAAAGTTAATAAAATTTATATCGGACCACCTCTGAAGCATGACCTAGCAAACAAAAAAAGAATCATCAAAATCGATTCATAATTGGCGGAGCAATCGAGTAACATAAACACATAAAACAAAAAAAACAAAAAAAAAAAAAACATACAGACGAATTGAGAACCTCTGCCTTTTGGAAGAAGTCGGTTAAAAAAGCAACACGACTATTAACAGAATATAGCCCTTCGTTTTCTAAGGTGCTCCAGTATATGATTGTATTTAATTGAATTATTTCATTATTTATGTCGCAAATATCTTCATTAGCTTCACTTATTCTAATGTCCTGCTCTTCAACAATTTGGAGTCTATCATCGATGAAATTAATTTAAAAATCATTTGTGAATTTGTAATTCTCGATTATTGTCGTTAGCTAAACGACTTCGCAATTAAATATTGTCAATAAAATAATCATAAACTAAGAAATAGTACGTGAAACTTTTTAATTGAACTTTATGGAGAGGATAAACCAGTGTGGGCTATGTCGCTGGATCTATATCTACAAGACAGTAGGATTTTTATCAAAATCAATTAATACTCTGTTTGTTATTAATAACATACAATAATTGACAGTTGATAAAAAATATAGAAACATGCTAGCTAGTTACCTTAATTGGACTGAAAATTAAAATATAAAAGGCTTAGAACGAGGGTCTCTAAACCTTTGCCGGCCATAGAAGTGCATAGTTACCTACGTTAATTAAAAGCCCGGGCATACACTTGCATATACAATGACAAAGTAGCATACCTGATAAGTACATTCATCCTGAGAATTAGATGGAACAGTCTGCGACGATAACGTTCAGAGCCCGCTCTTGAGCCCGCTTCAAAGAAAAGCAAACGTGAACGCGTGCGTTTGTCGCGACCACGAGCATTAGCCTGTAATGGATATGATCAAAAACCTGCTGCGGTTACATATTATGTCCATAGCTCCCCGAACTGGTCCCAATATCGCTTATTATGTATCGCCTTTGTGTTAATCATATCTTTCGCTCAGTATGGCAACCGTGGCGGCTACCGGTCGTTGGTCTATTAATAAAGGGCAAGCTTCCACTCGACGGAATGCTCGCAACCTGCTATTGTAGTCTAGTGGTTGAGGGATTTGTCTTTTTAATCGCACTGCCTCTCCACTGCCCGGAGCCTATTATTAGGGTTAATTGGAATTATTAAAGTTTTTTTTCACAGCAACTAGAAGTTTTAGCAGATAGTAGTGATGCTTGCGAGATAGCTTTGAGTGAGGCGAGCTTTTAGATTAATGTATGGTTAGAGTACATGTTATGGAAATTTTAATAGAGCGAGCTTGAAGAGGCGTACGATCGTGACCGTACGATTTCTTTCACGCGCTTCTTTTTGCATAGGAATTAGTAATCTTCTAAATGTGATATTGTAACATCACGTATGACCGTATAGAGTACTAGGTAATTCTTTTTTTCTTTTTTCTAGAAGCAAGTTACTCGTAAACGATGTTTCAAATTTCTTCACGTAGTTGCGCTTGTTAACTACAAAATTATACTTAATGTTAAAGCTCGTCGTATGTTTTTTCGATCAGTCGATTTTCACTTATTACTGAGTTGGTCGCATGTACTGAGTATTGAGTGTGGCGTGTCATTTGCATGATTGTCGTTAATTAACTCATAAGGACCGTGACGGTGTACGAGCGTATAAACTCACTGTAGCATTTATCATCAAATTGCCGGGCTATCAGAAATTGCCGGGCTATCTCGAGCTACAGTACAATTACGGCCAGTTTAAAATGATTCAATGTCGCCAATCGCATTTGAGACAAATTTCAAGGGAGATATTTTTTATGTTATTGAAAATGCTGAACTTTAGGAATAATCGAATTTTACCAGCTGATTATCGAAGTGGAGTGATAAGTATACAATTTTATACTAAACCCTTAATCGGGCACAAGGAACTATTTTCCCACCCCGACAGCCAAGTTATAATACACCGTATATCTTTAAAATAGCAACTCTCCAGCCTTTTTTTACGATAAGTATACAATTTTATACTTAACCCTTAATCGGGCACAAGGAACTATTTTCCCACCCCGACAGCCAAGTTATAAATACACCGTATATCTTTAAAATAGCAACTCTCCAGCCTTTTTTTACCCAAATATATTATTGATTAGTTACTGATTTATTTTATTGACTAGGACTCTTTCAAATGCCAAATGTCAAAGTCAGAGCTAGATTAACGTCACTTTTGAAAAAACTGCGCGTTTTTCATGTAGTGGAAACGTAATTCTGTTAAGTTTCTTCAAGAAAGATTCTGATAAGTAGATATTTGATCCGTTATTGACTAATATATTATATTCTGTGTAACGTTGTTATGATATTCAATGCAAAAATGTAATATTTGTGTGGATTTTATTCATTTGAAATATTGTCTTGCAAGTGGGAAAATAGTTTTGCAATATATATAAAATGTAGGGATTTATTTCTGTAGACTTTTTTAATTCTGTTTATGTAATTTTGTTTACACACACACACATTTCACATTGTTTTTATTTTTTATTGAATCCCTCGTTCGCTCCACCTCACTTCCAAGTAAACAATTCTGAGCACATTTATTTGAGGATTGAAGAACATAAATTCAAAAGAAAAGTCAGGGTTAGTTAATCTATAAAATTTATAGACGTAATCGGGCAAAGGGATATAATTTCCCACACGATTTTTTTTTTTTCAGTTTCAGTAATTTATATTGTATTTTATGTACACTGCTCTTCTTCTAATCTAACATGATACAAGAACTTACACTTAAACCATAAAAAGTTTAAGGATTAAAACATCGGAACCTATAATATATTAAAGAGCAAATCACGCAGAATTGAATATACGGTAGTTTTAATTACACGTTAAAATATGTAGTTTCAATTCCTCAAACCTACTGAGTGAAAAATCACCACTATAAATCACTACTTTTTCCAAAAAATATAGAACAATTATATTAAATATAACACTCGAAACAATACAAAACACAACAGCTACTAACAAATTCATTATTACAACACTGACTGGATTACAATTAAACATAGTACATTAAGATATAATAAATACAGCTTCAGGCGACGGCCATAACTTGTTATCTATTAAATCTAAGACGAAACACTCTTTATCATTAACACAATATATTTATTTATCGATGGCCGATCCGAAAGTTAATTCAGAAGCGAGTGGGTTAGAGAGCCTACACAATGGTAGTACGTACTTTTGGCGCCTTCTCATTAGTTGGTCCAGTGGACCCCAACGTATCGGCGTTCGTTAAACGTAAGCGCAGCTCAGACGCTAAGGAGTCGTCGTAACCACGCTACGCAGTCGCCGTAGCCACGCTACGCAGTCACCGTAGCTGCGCTAAGAAGTCGTCTAGCCACGCTACGCAGTTGTCGTAACCGCGCTACGCAGTCGTCGTAGCCACGCTACGCAGTCGCCGTAGCCACGCTACGCAGTCGCCGTAGCAACCCTACGTTAGCGCAGAGTTTATTCAAGGTACTTATTGCGTCTACGCGGTGCGCACGATCGACCAACGCTTACGCTGGACAAACGCCTGGAACATATACACAATCACGGCCATAATTAACAGAAATTATTCTAATTATTCTGTTTAAGGGATTAGAAAAAAATACATTACAGTAATACTAATTCTATTTCAAAACACAAAACGTAGAATTATTTCGTACCCTGGCAGAGGTTGAGATAAACGTAGTTAAATTATGAAACAGAAACTCTTCCGCTATTGTATACTCACCTTAACTCCCTCCAGAACAAACACAAAATTCGACACTTCATTAAGGCGAGGCGATACGCTGCGCCCGCGGCGATGCCCACTAGCGCCACTAAAACAAACAACTCTATTAATTCAAACTATATGAAGGAATCCACTACGAAATTATACCGAGACCAATATCAATCATCCGATGTGTCCAAACCGATAATCGATATACAATCGAATATTCAAATCGAGAACTAACACGGTATGCATCGATTAACAACTCAATTAAAATGAATTATAATGTGATATTTGAAATAGCTTCTTATATGGAATTTAATTTTAATTTTCTTTTGCTTGATGATTGAATAATGAAAGAAACACGTCAACGGGATCAAATGTTTAGGTACCACTTAAATTCTAATCAACAGACGATTTTACTACTCTATGTTAATATAAAACTAAAAACCCGTCTCTATTAAGATGGTCTAGATCCCATTTACTCGCTACGTGCAGTTTGAACCATGGATGATATCAAACGCTATTTTATTTAAGTACTTAGTCCTACATAAAAGCATAACTTAGGTATTCTTTCATTTATCTCTTGTGCATCTGCCTAGCCTTTTCCCAAGTATGTTGGGGTCGGCTTCCAGTCTAACCGGATGCAGCTGAATACCAGTATTTTACATGGAGCGACTGCCTATCTGACCTCCACAACCCGATAACAGGGTAATATGATCCCCTTGGTAAGACTGGTTGTCAGACTTTCGGTCTTCTGACGACCCGTGACGACTGTCAAAGATCTGCCACGAATGACAGACATCTAACATCATTTATCTCTTGTGTCTATTCCAATAGTATCAAGAATCTTCTAAGAATACCCTTGCCGAACATTTTTGATACATCTCTTTCATTCGCAGGTGATCTCTTTTTAACCGACTTCTTCAAAAAGGAGGAGGTTCTCAATTCGTCTGTATATTTTTTATTTTTGTGTTTATGTTACGCGATTACTCCGCCAATTATTAATCGATTTTGATGATTCTTTTGTTTGGTAGGTCATGCTTTAGAGGTGGTCCCATATAAATTTTATTAACTTTGCTTGCGTAGTTTTTGAATTAGCTTCAATAATTACGTATTAAAAATAAAAACTTAAAAAAAAAAAAACAACCGAGTTCCAAAAAACACTAAAAACGTGAAAAATAACTTTAATTTCGGAAGTCGGTGGCAAAAAACGAAAATTGAAAAGCAAAGACACCGACTTCCGAAATTAAAGTTATTTTTCACGTTTTTAGTGTTTTTTGGGAGTCGGTTGAATTTTTTAGGGAAAAATTATAACTCTCACCATTCGTAACTCCTTTAAACCACCGCCATAAAAATGGTCGATATTTTATGATCTACTTAGCACAAATCCGATTGTTGGAACCTCTCTGTCGGTACCTCTGTACACAAGATACGAGCCAGAGAAATGTGTTGCGAAAAGGATAATGCCTTCATTAAAATGTATTTAACGTCGGATCGGATTCGACTAAGCTTGATCAATACACTTTCTATTACTTATGATATAATTTAGTTCTCACATATTCGAATAATCTCAACTTTATTTGTGTTTTTAAGGAATATAAATATGATACACTTTTTAAAGAATAAGATTTTTTTACGTAACAATAAACTATTTACATACAAAAGAAACGTTGCCGCCGAATGATAAACGCATCATAAGTGCCTCAAGGCATCTCGAGCGGTCGATATCTGTTCGGAACAAATCACTGTTTTATCGTTACTCCCATCGTAAAAAATATTGATATCAACATAAAAAAGTGGTCCAAAAACAATAGAACGGATGGATTGAAAGGATTCCTGCGTCAGATAACGAGTGGTTTAAAAAAAAGATATGTATTAATAATAGCTTTATAGTGACCATCTCCGAAACGCTGGTCATTCTTTGTTGTTAATGGTGTCATTTTAAACTCTATCGTTGAAAGATAGTTTTGACACTTTCCTAATACAAGACATGATGCTGCTACTATCTCTATACTTAGCTGTTTTTTGTACAGTCTAATTGGACTCCAAAGAAATACTCGCAGGTATTCCAACTGGATGACACGAAAAATGTGATTTATTATTTACAAAGTCATAAGGGGTACCAACCTAATGTAACTGAATCATCATGCAAATGGAAACCTACATCGTTGTTTTCATTGCACTAGACATATAGAGGCGAATAATTAGGTAGGTAAATCATATATGTGATAGATAATATAGTCATGAAGAATTTCTCGAAACAGCCACAGGACACATTAGGTAAGTAAAATATCACCAAAATATAAAATACCCAAATTATGATCATTCGACTTTATTTTATTTTACGGTAATTATGTTTTTCTGGAAAGAAAAACAAAAGTTAGTTAATAACCGCCAAATATTAATGGTCATTATTTATCCCCGACCTGCCTTAATTTACCGAATGTTAATCGTTTGACCACGCGCTAGGCTATCAATAAACACATAATTTACTTTTCAACGACCACATTGTAATCTAATCACTAATTTGCTTGATTGGATTAAGACGTCAAAGCGTGCTCTTGATTTCACGGTCGGCAGAAAAGATCGAGTTACTATCTATGAATCTGTAGGTAATCGATATTTTGTTTGATATAAAATATTATTATAGAAATAACGGACAAGCGTGTTAAAGAAAGCATACAAATTGAGAATGTAACGGTTTATCTTAAGATACTAAAACTTAAATTATAAAGATCATCAAAATATTGCTTAAAGTACCTAATATTTTTGAAGATAAAAAATGACAATAATTATTTTATAAGAAAGTTGTTCGAAAATACAAATATTTACCTACAATATTAAACAAAAGAGGAAATAACACAGTACTACGTTATCACTTACCGTGAAAAATATTTGCGAAAAAAAAAACAAAAATAATATTTAGCAGAGCGTGGTTTCGATCCACGGACCTCTGGGTTATGGGCCCAGCACGCTTCCACTGCGCCACTCTGCTTGTGTCAGACGCTGACGAAATTTTGGTACTGTATCGTTAATTTTATCTAGGTACGGGCATGACTCATAATAATTTCCACATACAATGCGCCATGAACATAATTATCGCATTGTATCTAGAATCTTCTGCTTTTCCTATAAATAGCTCAGTTTCTCTATTTTACAAATTGTTAAAATAAAATATTTAATCATATAAAATTGGTCGATCGATATTTTTTGTTGTTGACGGTATTGCATTTTTCGCGAATATTAAATGAAATTCCATTCATAGCCGTGACAAAAATATCACTCCAAAAGTAACAAAATAACAAATATCTTCCTCGTGATTATGATTAGAACCTAGACAATTATGGCAATGAACAATTTGTATGCAATTTATGATATTATATTTGCAATTAGCAGTGAAATACCATTCATTATAACTCGTTAAATATTTAAAACAGCATTCGTTGCATCAATGACTTAATTAGTATCACTCTTCAATTAATAATTCATATCATTTGATGGAAAAATAAATTAGTTAGGCAAATTGTATTTCAAATAACACCTGACATAGGTACCATACCTATGTGTAATCTTATAATAGTTATAATGTGTTCATTTTAATTGGCAATAGCGTTGTGCTTCAATAAATCAATCAAATCATTAATAAACGCTTGATTCCTATCAAAACCAGCTGTTTTACTTGTTCTAATTCAGATCTGATCTGATCGTATTGAAACATGCTCCGTTTCTGTCATTTCCATAATTCTTTTATTTCGGCAAATCTTGAGAGCATAAAGAATGTTATCGCAGAACCAGAGGCTTATCAGCAGTTCCCTTGTTCTGCGGCAGCAATAAATTGTTTAAATATGCCATAATTCTTTGCTTCCTAAGATCAGGTTCCGATAAGTGTTTATTAGAACACGGGTGGTAGAAAACTTGTGCGATATCGACATAAAAACAGGTGAACCACAAAAACCTGCCGACATTTTTTCCGTTTGGCAAATCTTAAAAAGTGTTCCGAAAATCTTCGAGCTTGTTCGACCCTTATCTCTGTTTGTTTAGTTAATAATGAGCGGTCGCGAACTTGTTAACAAGTTCTGAATTTGTGTTCATACCGAAGATTAGTTGAAAGGTAAATATTAAAATGTCTCAAATCTTTTAATTGTAGAAACCCGAGTGGTAGTCTTAATAGCAGTTTTAACAGCGAAGAGCGAAGTCTCCAACGTTATCTCATTCCGCCCGTTTCATAAGATGATTACTGTACCTATTAAAAAGTAAAATGGTCAGATATTGTTGGTATTTGCATAAAGGATTGGCGGTGGGGCGTCGCGGCGTGTGTGGTATCCTTCTGTCCCCGCTATATGTCAGCGTTCAAGCAAATTGAGGTTTCAGGAACACTCGTTACGAGCCCCGAGCTATAAGGATTTCATCGCAACGTGTAAATACAAGTGGTAGTTACAGTCAGAATTCGTCATTTACGCTGTCAGGTATGATGTTTTGAAAAATGCCTTCTCCTAAACTCTGCTGCAAAACTCAAATTAAGAAAATGAAGATAAGGGCCATTGAAGTGCCATTTTTTTCCCAACCACGTCAATTAAGTGGATTTTATTAAACCGATCGAAATGAAGTTTTAGTAATATATCGAGACACTTTTGAATAAATGACATAATAAAGATGTGAATGAATTACGATATCGATATCCAGTGTAGTAAATTAACGATGCAGATCGACGCATCCCAAAGATATTTATGAGATAAATTTGTCTCCCGCTTGCGCAGTGTCTCATTACTGCTGCCGACAAAGTCCCGGCCGGCCAGCATTTGTCACACGAACAGTTGCAAATAGCGAAATTCTTTTTAATTTATAACTACGCACTTGTAATTTTTACTTGCTAATTAGGGATATACTATGTTTTGCACTTATGGGGAACAACAAGCGAGAAAATTACATGACATGTGACAATAAATCAGTGGGGCAAATTACGCGTTTTTCGATAACTACATCGATGTTTCCGAGTACCAACAAAGTGGTGTGAGGAATTCGCTTATTAAGTGGTGTTGAGATGTCTATCAAGTTTGATGCAGCTGAGCAGCGCGGCGGTGAAGAGGGGGAGGCTGCGCTTGCGAGGCGGCACGCGTTGCTTAACATTCACCGCGCAGCCGCCCCGATCACCAACTGCCGATGACTCGTGCGCACTTCCGTACAAAACTCATTAAAATGATGAGCATTGGGATTTTCTTACATTTTTTATTTTGAACACTTTGGCTCGTTAATTAAATAATATTTGCCAGTATTCATCTGCAGAATGTTATCAATTATAATGCCAAAAAATATGTTAGCTTGATGTTATGAGAACCAAAAAGTGGTAAGGTATGCGAGATGTAGATTTATTTAACTCATAAACAAAAACAACCAACCTTAGGACCAACCACGTAGAGTTTGAGGAAGTGGGTTTAAATTGTAAAACTATCAGATCAAAACAAAGCATGCCCAAATCCATGTTTAAAACTGAAATAATTATTGGCACAAATCTAGACTTAGGTATTGGGATATGCAAAGTAAAGCCTAAGAATAGGAAGGAATAAGAATAAGTACTAGCCATAACCCAAGGATACTGGATAGTTCCAGATCATACAAAGATTTTATGAAAGATGATTTACTTTCTGGTACCTAAATATTATAATACTTTCTTAATATTAAGCGAAGGCTTTTTTTTTACCGGGGGCAAATATGAGAATATTCTCTCATCCTTGCACTTTTTATTCGATCAAGCATGTCCTGGCTATATATTATGAAAAGTTCAGTGAGCACAACCGTAATTGGTCTCTTGATTGAGACCTCACTGCTGGTTTTGCAAGCGGCTCTCCCGCAGGCTACGAACTTTTTCGTCTTCATAATTGGTTTAAAAACAACGGGACACCCGCTCGTTTGTATATATTTGAATGTTATGTCTTTCACAACTAAAACTTTTTCATTCATTAGACTAGTAAGGTCAAGAAACAAATTCTGAACCACAACGGCATTGTAAAATCTGCAAGACATTACGTCTCCCAAATATATCACCTTCTCTCCACAATGGGATCGAAAAACTATTACCGCCTAAGGTATGAATGTACGCAAACCTTCCCAACAGTATATTGAGGGCATTTAATGCGGATTCCCAAAGGAGTCTCCAGTAAATAAGGCCTGTTTACGAGTACCGTGCTGCGGAGGCGGTATGCCATTGTAGCAGCCTTCGACGGGCAAAGTTTATTGGCTAATTTTATTCAATTAAATTGTTCTCGTTGCGCGCCGACACCCATGCCGGGCTCATTTTAACGCCTCGGAAATTATTGCAATAGATAACATAATACACGGCGTGCGTTCGGAGGTAAGTGATTTAAAGACAGCCGCGCCACTTATGTTCCACAGCCACTAGTGCACGCTCGAATTTATTGTAACGGCTTTGACATGCACCGCTACTAGAACTATAAACATAAACTAATACGAGCTTATTGCTATCTTCAACTGTCGACGATGAGTCGATGTATGGGGTTAAAAATTATTATAATATGTTAATTCTGAGCAACATTACAAAGCGGGTGGTGGCTTCCAAACAGTGAACGCGCCGTCAGCCTCATGCTGTGAATCCACTAAGACGTCTCATCACAATATTGTCCAGGGGACAAAACTATTATAACTACCCTTTGTTGGGAAAAAAACTTGATTTCACTAAACTCAGTTCGCGTCATGCTGACAACGCATTTCACAAATCGTTTATAACAGAATTTTATTTTAGCTGGGATGCGTATGCGCTCCGTTGATAAGTATCGTAGTTATGAATGTTGACATATGAATAACGAAACTATTAAAAGGATTGTATTGTTAAAACGTTAACAATTTATAGGCATGATATTATATAAACGTCGCGTCAGTCGGTAAGTTTGATTCATCTCCCGATCTTGATATCGTGACTGTTTGACTGCCTTACCCTGGCTTTTCTTTTTGTAGTAGGTAACATCTTTGGATATAAGTCCGTCATTTATATAAAAATCCCGAAATCTGAAAAAAAAAAAGAACATCAATTTACATTAAAAGGTCATTAAAAACACAATTTCGTAAACTGCAACCTTGAACCAGTCACAAAAAATATTGGCGAAAAGTATTCGAGCTTCCTCATCATAAAACACGTCAAAGTCTCGCCAGAGTGTCCACATCTATAAACAAGGAGATGGCGTCTACTCATAAATCGTTAGAAAAACAAATAAAATTATATTTAATAGGCTCGTGAGAACTGTCGCCCACCACCCACTGCGACAGGTTCGTTAAATATTTTAATTGCGACGCTAAAAAGATCCCAAAATTTTATTCGTCGTAAATCAAAGCGGTGTCCACGGTAGTCCCCATGTTTTTTTCTTTTAAATATTCTGTGGTTATACATATCTGATGAAGAGCCACAAAACAATGCAAGGAGTCTTAGTTCCTAAAAAAAACGCATTCCTGTTATTACGTTCTTTAGAAAATAAAAAAGGAAGGGTGTAATAGCAACGTCATCAGTGAATCGTGAAACGAAATCATACAGATAGACATCGATTAGGATCGCTGCCTACGCTCCGTCAGCCCAATCTTTTCGCTTCCAAAATTTCGTAAAACTTGATATATTTACCGCAAACCGATGAACAGATAAACCTTTGATAATACCGTTCTATAATTTTGGTAAATGATATGATTTGCTCTAACCACTGAGCATAGAGACATGATTTTGGAAAGTGGCATGATTTTCTAATAACCAAATTATTATCATCAATGAAATGACAAGTCAGTTACCTCATTCCTTCACCTATCAAAAATCAAGATACAATTTTATAAACGGAAGCATCATTCCGTCAAGGGTCGACAGTCATTCGAAATCCATCATTCATTCGCAACTAGACATTTAAACAAAAATTTCCGACTCAATAAATGTCTCTGTTTGTTTTTCTAACAGGAAACCTATTTAGTTTGGTAAAAAGATTGGTAAAAAAAGGAGACCATGTGGGTGGTAGTAGCTGACGACAGTTTAAGTAGTGTAACTCGATACGCGAGTCCAGTAGTTTGTTTTTCTTGCACACTCGAAATTGTCGGAAGCCAATGAGATGATGATATTATTTTGCCGAAGACCCATCGTAGACTTTATGGGCTTATGTCGGCGCGTCTAAATGTTTACGGAAGCGGTTTTTTATGGGCACTTAACTGTAAAGTTGCTTTTAATGTCGTCATTACACTTCGGAACAAAAAGTGATCTGGTTTTGGATCTATTGCGACTTTAACGCCATCAAGTAAACTCTAATATTCGTTTTGTTAATTGGTCAATTCCTGTTTAATTCATATGCTTACTGCTGTCACATCAGTATTATTTTCAGCCTATAAATCATCATTACCTACAGAACTTCAGTCTCCTTTAAGATCCACAAGCACTGCAGCGAGCAAATTAATTTAGTTAAAGTTAGTTGTTTGTTTTATTTCCCAGATTGTCTGTAATTATGTATATGTAAATATTGATTTCTAAATAACACGCTTACTCAGAATATCAATCATTTCATAATCATTAATCACCCAGCAATAATAATAATTAAAACAACATCTACAAATCACGTTAATCCAGTACACGGCCAGTAACAAAATTAATCGCAGAGATTTTTTCTCTAGATCAATAAAATGATCGAGGGTTCCCTGTCCTTGTATGTGTGCGTGCGCACCAGGGAGGAGATCACGTGGCTGAACCCTCCACAACCCCTATTGATATCTTTGCTCTCTTTCTGGCCTTCATGTTTTTGGTAGGAAAGAAAGGACAGGGTGTTCGCCTGTGTGGGTAAAACGGCGCGGGCCCAAACATCTGCCTGGTTCCTGATATTTTTTGGTCGGTTAAGTTAGTCGAATAATAATACTGAATTAAATTTGATTAAAGTTCGAATTGATTTTACTGTAGCTTATCAACTTTGATACAGTTCTAATGCAAGATATCCGCTTGTTAAAGTACAAGATACGGATATCGATCGATCGATTTTTGACATTATTAGATCAAAGTCCGATTTATTCATTAATTGATTAGGTAGGTATTGATTTTTAACCAATTTATTCAATCAAATCATTGCATGAGTGGGTACTGATTTTTTTCTTGCTTTATTTGTCCAAGGAGTATCACAGATGAAGCAAGAAATAAAAACTATTATTGGCAAACAAAATGTTAATTCACAGCATGTAACGGTTTTGCCATTGAAAACAGGAGACCGAGTTGAACAGAACAACTTAAAGAAAAAACTTGATCTTGAACGTTTGCAAAGTTATCAAGACCACAACATAAAGCAGCATAATCAGCAATTGTATGGAATAAGGTAGGGAATAGAATAGGAGAGTAATTTCGTAAGTGCAAATGTAATGTTGTTTTGTTATAAGAAGTTGGCAAAGAGTTCATTGAAAATGAATGCAGTTCTAAGGTCTCAGAGGAAGGGGCAGGTCCAAACGTCTCGCGTGGTGTTAAACAAAGAGGTTGAAAGGAGTATTATGTCTGGACCACGGTCCAATGAATGCACCTCGTACTGTGCGAATACTTTTTTAAACGTACTCCAGAATTCGAAATTTAAATGCAACAAATGGGAACCAGACGGCTTTTTAATATAACCAGCCTTGACTATGGAAACTTGTTGGTGTTTGTATCAGGCGTTCTTTGTATTTGAGCTGGATTCGGGATAATTATACGGTTTGTTTGCGGCCAGTAAAGAGGTCGTGAACTTTCTTAATTTCGATTTCAATAATGATCTCTAGAGACCATCTCTGGTTTTATGAATGAACGCGTATAATGATAGTGAACTACGGCTAAATAAACAATGACTTTTACTTTCGATATAAGCTGGCTCCAATGGCTATCAAAGACCTTTGTCTCATTGTTTTCCCTCAGAATCATACCCAATATTTTGAAGCGGATATGCTTACAACTCCCCCTTGCAATAAAAACGTCTATTGAATGGCTAGTCTAGTCGTCTAGATGCAGTCTAAGGGGTTCAGACATCTTTTGTTATACTGACCTTAGCTTATTTAATTTTCAAGTTGAAGGTTCCCCTTTATTCTTGTTCTTAGTTTATAATAATAGTGTACGGTCGATCGCACGTCGGTGGAAACACTTTGATCTTGAGCTGGTCTAGCGTAGTACGGAATTTCAACAGAACAAGAGGTTATACTGGTTTTCTTACTGCGGCCTACTGTACCTCTGGATCGGGGAAGCCCTCAATAGCCTAGCTAATTCAAGATGTCCTATATTGAGATAGGTTATAGCATTAGAAGGTAACTCGGTCGGCGAGAACTATTCATAACACAGCTGTTTGAGATGAATGCGCAGGTTAGTCTTTGTGTGTTTGTTTGGTCTAGACTGGGTTTATAGGATTTGTTAGGAAATAAACTTTTGTTGGTTTTTCAATAAACTTTAGTTTAGAACTGCTATTCAGTTGTTTTGAGCGTATCAGTTTAAGAATTATTGATGCAAAGGATCCTAGGGTGAAAGGTGCGAAATTGTCGCAGTAGGTACAATTTTCGGATTTTCACCAGTTTTCCACTATACCTAGTCATACTTCTGAAGGCTTATTTTTACCCAGTGCATTTTTGTATTACCTATGCAAGTAGTAATAACATAAATTGAAAGGCAGCAACTCATTATTGTTACCTAGATATATCTACTGGGACCGGGACATCTAACTGAGTTGACTTACCTATACAAATATTGCATTAAATTACATACGACTAAATAAGTAGGTATGCTTGGGGAAAAGGATTTTGCCTCAAATATTATTTTAGTACAAAGATACGACCGCGAAAAACCAAAACACCCTGATGGTGCTCCTAAAAAGTTGCTTTTAAAAAGGGTTCGAATGTTTTGACAGATCAATCCACCTCGTTCGGATGCTGCGGCATCTCCAATTCGATACACCTTCCCCTGCCAGCAATTACCATATGGCCTGGCTAAATATAGCCAGGATAGTATGCACCATAGTCACACTTACGGATCCCACATGTTCGCAAGATGTTGGAGCCTTAGAGTTCGCCTTACTGAGCGGATTGCCGCGAAAAAACGAGACATCTTGAGTTACAGGATGCACTTTTGAGTATTAGGAGCAACACTCGTCTTACCTCACTAAACCAAAGACAGTTTAATGTTTCGTTATTCGAGTTACGTTTTAATTGTGGTGTTTTAACAAATGCCAAGCGGGCCTCGTCTAAAAAGGATGCTCATATCTTTTTTTGATTGGAAAAAACAAGTGTTCATATATTTTACAATCCTTAAATATTTGTTTTTTTTTTACATAAACGCCTATAAGTTATATCGGAACTCAGGTAACATTCACCGGCGTATATATTGCCTTATTAATGGGTCAGGCGCTTGAAATATCTCTACGTAACCTAACTGACATAATTTTTTAAACTGTATCCAGTGTTCTTTTTTCATATTTGTGCAATAACTTGGCAATGACTAGGTCAGGTAAAATGCCTATGAGGCTATTTACTATCCTACTTATTACCAATACTCTCATAAGTATCAAATTCGTTTGTTTTTGGCTGAGCAACTCACAACGAGTCGCCAGAACACGATTTCATAAGACAAGGCGTTCATTTTATATCTAAATCTTCAAATGCTATAGCTATAGCTTTAGTTATAGTTAGTGAGTTCTTTAAGTTTTAGTGTTTTATGTAAATAGTTAGTTGTGTTATGTATATATTATCTAAAAATAAATTTACATCATCTCAATCTTCAACCTTTTAAGGTAGGTAATATACACAGCATTGTGCTAAAGCCCATCCTTCGACATTACCAACAACCAGCACTACAGCACGATGCATGATTGAATCAGCTAAAGGAATTATTTTTAGCATTCAATTAACAGTTGCTTTAAGAACCTTCATCATCATCTACCTAGCCTTTTCCCAAGTATGTTGGGGTTGGCTTCCAGTCTAACCGGATGCAGCTGAATACCAGGATTTCACATGAAGCGATTGCATGTCTGACCTCCACATTCCAGTTACTGGGTAATATCCCTTGGTAAAACTGGTTGTCAGACTGTCGGGCTTCTGACGACACGTAACGACTGTCAGAGAACCATGACTAACGTGCTTTCCGAGTCACAGAAATATGGTCACCCATCCACGGACCAATAGCTTAACCTGATCGATCGACCCACGCGGCTGTTATTACTTAGCCACAAGCCATCCATGTGCATAATTAACACCAATAATTTAATTAATCATCTGAGTATCGTCTTATTCATTACCTACAATAACTATCTTTTTTAGCATAAAACATAGGTGAAAGCCACAGGTTAGCATTTAATTCTGTCCTCATTATGTAGTTAAACATTCATTAGGTGTCGCCACCTGTTGAGGGCATGTGGCTAAGAAATAACAGCCGCACGGGTCGATCAATCAGGTTAAGCTACGCTTGCCGCGGTTGGTCCGTGGATGGGTGACCATGTTTACATACCAAGACCCCTCCGTGAAATGTCAGTCATTTGTAGACCTTCGACAGTTGTTACGGGTCGCCAGAAGCCCGAAAGTGTGACAACCTGCTTTTACCAAGGGGTATCGTGTTACCCTCTGAGTGTTGACCTCTGAGTTTGTTTCGGCCTTTCTTCTCAGAGTAGTCAGATAGGAAACGCCGACCTCATCTAGCTTATTTTTAATATTTTTTAATATGACGTGTAAAAGTGATTCCAATATCCTATTTACAGAATAAACAATTTCATTTCATTTCATTTCATTTCATTTCATTTCATTTCATTTCACCCAGTAACTGGGTTGTGGAGGTCAGATAGGCAGTCGTTCCTTGTAAAATACTGGTATTCAGCTGCATCCGGTTAGACTGGCAGCCGACCCCAACATAGTTGGGAAAAGGCTAAACAGATGTTGACCCGTTAAGGACAGCATCAACAAAGTTTAATAACAGATTCCTAAAAGTTGTACAAATTCTTGAACTTATACAACATTTATATAGGATCTTAATAGTAGCTATCATTTACAACCTCTGTATATCTACATAACATCACGCCTTCTTTCCGCGAAGGGTTGGGCAGAGGTGTACCTATATTACACCCACATTTCTCCAGTTATGTTTAAGTCGCATGTAATCGGGGGGCTAGCCTATTGCCATCAATTTGGCACAAATCCAGGCTCCGGGCTGCTACTGAGAAATTCCAGATAGAAAAATTAACACTTTGACCGATCTGGGAATCGAAACCAGGACCTCATGCTCCGCAGTAGCGCTTGCGATCCCTAGACCAACGAAGCAGTTGATCTATTACTCTAACTATACACCTCTGTAAGTAGTCTACAGCCTAATCTGGGCCTTCTTGACGAATGTGGCACAGTTTTATTAGCTTGTGGAGTTTAATCCTACGAACGTGTCATACATGCTCATCAACGATGAATTATTTCTTCCAAAAAAAACACACATTTTCTAAGCAGTGTTCATTATTTACAACTAGCTGATGCCCCCGGCTTCGCCCGTGTAGACGTCGGTTATTATATACTAAAACCTTCCTCGAGAGCCGCTCTATCCATTGGTGAAAACAGCATGAAAATACGTGCAGTCGTTTTTGAGTTCATCGCGACAGACAGACGCGGCGGAGCACTTTGATTTATAATATATAGTGATAGTGATAAATAAACAAAAAAAACACAGATCTACTAAACAGTGTTGGTTCATTTATTTATAATAAATAAATAAATAAATGAACTTTAACATAAAACGGCCAAGGCCAATTACATTAGTTAAAGACAAAGACAGAAACACATTATTAAAGAACAGTAAAAAAAAAAAAAATCGGTCGACTTTGGGAGGTTCGAAGATGAATCTCATAGAGTACCTACCTACCTAATTAAGAATACCTTCATGAATCGACCTTTGAACCTTTAGCTTCTCTGCGCATCTAAATCCCGTTTCAAAATCCCACTATTTCAACAAATTTTGCACACACCAAAATTAAACTCTACAACTACAATATTTAAGACTCAAAATAGTCTATCAAACCATTATGCAGTTGTACTGGAGATGTAACAATGGTCTTGCTAGGACAGTGGCGCGTGCCACGACACAAAAGCTAAAGGGCACGCAGCTGGCGTGGGTGTATGTACACACACATACAGACAAACAGACCGTAGAGAAGAAAAAAAGATTAATTATTTTTTATCTAAGAGATAAGCTGTTTTGAACGAGAGTTAGGTAGTTAGAAAAGTCTTCGTTTTATTGTAAATAATAATTTTGGAAGTAATAGATATTTATTTTCAGAGTGAAAGAATATATCACTATTACTCACTGAAAACAAAAGTAAAACTAACTTTATGCTTTTTTCTCATTTTGCACTTAATTAGGGAAATGAGCGACTTACGTTGCAAACATCTATTACTGAAGATTTATAGTCCTAAGCAGCAATAAAATATTAGTACTTTCGGCCATGGCTAACAGTATTCCATTACCAACCCCCTTGCGCCAGCGCAATCATTCCGGAGTTCCATTCAAACACGCGAACGGTTTTAGCTCGATTACTACGCATGTGTGAACTATCTATGTATGTGTGGGTATATATGACATAATAAAGGTATGTGTTGGTATGTAACTGCAACTTACACACACAGACATACCGGTAGTTGGGTGCGACACCCCATGAAAATTATATTGTCCTTTATGTTGTTCAGGTTTTGGGGCATCGTTGCTGTTCATGACAGAAAACGTACGCGATTTCTAAAACAGATTTTTGTACTTAAAGTATAGTGCTTAGAACATTTAATTAAAATTATATTTTAGTTTTTATAATATCACCTATTAGGAAATATATTACCCAAAATCTTCTAATAATAAAACTTTTATGGTAGAAAAAGCCCCGTGAAAGAGATTCGAAAGTACATAAAAATGAATAATATTCAATTTAAATATTACATTAGTCTATTTATATGCTTTGAGTACGGGAATACATAAAGCAGATATTATAGAAATGTTGTATTATGCCTATGACGAAAATATTTCCAGAGAAAATTACAAAAATAATTCAACGCTCAAATAAAACTGAGCAGGAACGCTGCCCCATTCCGCCCTTTGAAAGAGCATGTGTGCAACTAGTAAACGTAAGTACCCCTGTTGATCCCCCCGCGAGCTACCCCAGGTGCGTCCGCGCGGCACGCGCCATTCCTGTCGCGGCCGGCGCTCTGACGCCATCGTATAGTCCTACTCTACTTTACTACGAAACAGTTATTTTCTACGTGATCCAATCTTACCCAAGTCCGCAACTAATCCAAAATAAACAATCGTAACATGTGAAAACAGCAACTCATCGTGCCGAAATGAGTTCCATCGGCGTCGTCGTCTTCCGCAACTCGCCGCTCGGCAAAGCGCAGGTGCTCCAAGAATCCGTGAATAATACCGTGAACATAATAAACAATGATGCCAATCAAAACTCCACACGTGAAATTATAATAGTGAGAAAGAAGCCGAAGATTCAATCTGTACCAGCAACCGTTTCAGTGACGTCATTAGTGCGTGCTGCTGAGCCTATAACGTCACAAGCTTCAGCGGCCAAGAAACCTCGGCCATGTGAAAATAGCGCGGAAGAATCAGTGCGGTCACCAACACCTCTTGCAGTTGCTCGTCGAAATGCGCGCGAACGTAACAGAGTTCGTCAAGTTAATGATGGTTTTGCCGCTCTCCGTAAACATATCCCCGAAGAAGTTGCATCAGCTTTCGAAAATGCTAACTCCAATCGAGGAGCTAACAAAAAGTTAAGTAAAGTGGAGACGCTTCGTATGGCAGTGGAATACATACGAAACTTGGAGAGTTTACTGAACATCGGTCATGATAAGGAAAATTCATCACGCCCATCAATGGAATCATTCCCATCTCCAGCATCTTCGTCTCCAAGAGAGAATAGCCAAGAAAGAAGTTACTACTCATTACATTCTCCCGCTGTTGAAGACGATGATATGGATGAAGATGAACTGGATGGGTCTATGCATCTTCCTCGACAGCAATATGTTGACTTACAAGCAACGGAGCAATTCCAGTTAGTAGCTACTCCAAACTTATACGAGGAAGAAGAAGGTGCTGGCCAGCCTCTTACTCCATCATCCGACCTTCTTGGACACGAAGATATAAATCCTCATCTATTGGAAGGACATTTCGCATTCCCGAATTCAGCAGAACAGTTTACAGTGATCCCTGAACGTCATTACCTGAGTGAGACTGATGTGCCAGTGAACGAGAGTGATTTTGAGGTTAAATATTCTGCAATACTAAATCAGCAACTGCATCACAATTTCACTGAAGAGACCAGTCTGCCTTCCATTGATCCTGGGTTAATTTTAACTCACAATGAGTACAAATTCAAAGCAGAAGATAACACTTTTGTTGAAGACCAATTCAATGACGATATGGAACTAAAGAGAGAACTTCCGGATATCCAAGTGACTCCGGAAGACAGAGAACAGTTTGAGGAAACCCTGAAATGGTGGCAGGAGAAAACTAGACAAGCACAATCACTGAAAAACAACAACAATAAAAATTAACTTAAGGATTCATTGTAGTTTTTGTGTAGATAAATGTAATTCAAGATATTTATTGCGATAGAAGTATAGTGTATTAAAACGTAACATACAGCTGTTAGTGCCAAAGTCGGTTGAGGGCGCAGGCGCAAGGTGTGTCGTAACGGTCGACAGACGAGCCTGCACTTCAAGCTTTGTACATTGATCGTGTTATTTATATGTTATTCTAGTAATTTTACATAGTTCAATGACTTAGATTAGACGGTCCAGTGTAGTACAGAGAAAAGCTCTCGTGAATAGTTCAAATATTGTAAATACGAGTTTTAAAGGGCACCTCTTAATACAAATGGAATAACTTATTTTAACTTAGTGCCTTCTATTTTAATAATCATTGTGATGTTAGATGATAATTATTTTACGACAATAAATGAATTAGTTCCTGTATATTGTTTTTAATTTCCAACATTTTATTGAATTTCTGTCTTTCTTCTCGTTCGTGTGAATAACCTAGTGCCAGAGTTTTTATGCCGCCCATGGGCCTCTGACTTGGCTTCACATGCCGTCGAGAAATATCTCTCAGTCATTTAGTTTCCTCACGATGTTTGCCTTCACCGTATTTGAAGCAAGTGATAATTATACAATACGCACAAGAATCTGAAAAGTCAGAGGTGCGTGTCTTGGTTCAAACACGACTCGAGACCTATGACAGTCCGACAGTCACACCACTAGGCTATCACTGCTATTATTGAATTTCTGTGATTTTTGTTTCTACAAGGTGGAGACGACAATACGACAAAAAATAAAACTCCGTATATCTAATGACGTTCTCGCTTTACATACAAAAAATTAATCAAATATATCCAATAGTTTCCTTACGATAGCTAGTCAAAGATCGGCAAACCCTATATTCGGCCCATCACTACTATTTAGTTTGTTTGAAAAAATTACCTTTTTTAATTTCCATGTTAGGATTTATTTGATAGTTCCAAAATATTCTTATGCATTAGTATTGCTAGTGTTTTCATTTATTGTTGTATTGTCGTCTCCACATTGTATATACCTGAAAAATCATTATCAAATAATGAGGTAATGTACCCATTATGATAAAACTTAAATTAACTCTAGATCCTTATAATCGTTCCCTTTCCCTAATTGCCAATGATCTAGTGAGCCCATTTACACCACACGCCGTTAATACCAACCCCATTGAGACAAAGACCCTTATGCTAATGCAACCAAATCATTTGACAGTAAATGACCTACTTAAAACGCTTTGCAGCTTAACATTAAGCCGCTACGGTCGCCTTCACCGTTGTCTAAAGCTCTTGTTAACTGCGGATTAAACTGTTCTTGTTTATGATTGGATCTATTTTTAAAGTTCTGCGTTAGTTTTAGGGGTACTTAATATACATTTGTCAATAGACATAATACTTCAAATAATTAATATTTTATGACCCCCTAATTGAAGAAAAGCTTCAAGTTACTCGTCCATAAAATTATTCACTTTGTCGCATTATAAAACTATAGGTTTTAGAACTTTGAGACGTCAAATAAACTTTTAAAACGACCATTATTGTTCTTTGTCTCTGAATTTTACCTACTATATTTTCGTTAACCCAAAATCTTCAGCTTACGAAGTCGGTGGAGCCAGCCCAAGAACCCGAGCCGTTAACGGTAAGGCGATAGCGCTATTATGATTGTAATGTGCCGCCGTTATCCCGAATAAAAAATACCAAGTTTCAAGGGAGAACCACAAACGGGTTGATTACAACTTGGGTCGAGCTAACAGATTTTATTTTTGTGTAGTTGATTTAAAGTTATTCAAGTTCATTGTCGATTTTGATGTTGATTCGAACACTTTTTTGTTAATTTTGTGTGTGATTCAGAAATTTTAGGACAATTAGCTGCGACCTAAAAGTTTATATCTCGATTATTATTGATGGGTTTTATGTTAATTGCTAATGGTATCACCGTCAATACTTTCTACGGTAAAATAGCATCTCTAACTTCCTCAAACTTGTAACATCCTAAGTTTTATTCCAACTACGGTGTTCATCCACAATTTTTTCACCAGGATTTTATTTACCGTTCTTGACAACGCATTCTTTCAGCCAAATAACGGAAGTTTCGCTACCGAAGAATGCGATGTATTTCAAAGTTAGTAAACATGAAAGTTCGCCTATATCTTCCTTCGTTTGTTTCGTTCCGCACGCTCCTTGTATCCGGGCCGGTAAGAATGTTAATTTCTCCCTTTTTTTTTCAACATCAAAATATCGCCATATTTTATGGGGTAGTTGCACGCTATTTTGACTTCCATTTAAATATTTTCCGCTCCATTCGTCAGGCGCTGTTTCAAATGATTAAAGTTTTTGATGCACATGGGTGAATATCGATCATAGTTAGCGAGTGAGTTTCCGCTTCATAAGTACTACAAAATTCAGAAAAAGTACTGTACCTAAGAAAGTAACTAAACAAATAATACCTCATCTGGTGACTGGTTCAGTAAGGCAGAAGGAATTTTAATAGCATTATTTGCGCTATAATCTAGCTTAAGCCTTAGTCAGAGATGTTTAACTATGACTTCGTTAGTCACAATAATTACTAGACAAATAAAACTAACTAGCACAACATGATTCATTTGTCTGACGAACTTTTACGACCCTACATTCACTTGTCACAATTACAGTTAGGAACTAGTTTTGAAAAATGGCAAAAATAAACAAGTTTTCTCTCTACAATCTAGATATGCGACATACCAAAGTAAATCCTTATTATAAGGTCACCTAAGGAATATTTTAAATTGCATTTTTAAGGACAACGGTAGAGTGGCTTCTGTTTTTACAAGAACACATATTTTTGTTAAGAACAAATATTTTCTTGAGCAAGTGGCTATTATACTATGAAACAAGTGTCCTCTTAGACCGATATCTTTGCACCGTTATCTGCAGTTTAGTTTAACGAACTTTTATTTAAACTATCATTATCTACGTAGATTATTACTGCACTTAAAACGCTTTGAGACCCGTTTTGTGGAACTCTGTAACTCCTTTTTAGTGTTAAGTAACAAGTGCATCTTCTGTAGATAGTGTCTTTAACTTTTAAATTACGTACCACAATGCTATTATTTCTTTGTCATTATTTATTGATAAAGGTTGAATTCTATAGGTTAATTAATCTTTCAGTAATGTCAATGCTACCAGGTAAACATTAACCAATTGTTTGTCACTTTTAATTGATTATTTCATTTGCGATCTGTTTATCAGAATACTTTCTCTACAACTTGTACCTGCGTTAAACCTGACCTAATTAGTAAACTTTTATTATTTCTTTTTACATTGATACTAATTACTTTAGTCTTATTAGCACTATAGGTACCCAAAGTACCTATATACGTAGGTGATGCACGTGACAAAATTCTTCAATGTAATAAATTAAGTCAGTAATCAGGTTATACGATGCGTGGGAATGGCGGGCCCTTGCATCGCAAACCTACGAGGAAGATATCCTGATCGATGCCGCACGGAAAAAAGTCCGTTACGAGCCGCTATGCCTTTTGTTGTCTTGCGTATACCGCGTTGCACCCGAATTGATGCTTGAACCATAAATAATTACAGAACTTCGCAATTAATATTGGTTCTAACTCGAGTTAATTGATCTTTTTTTATGCCCTTGTTTTTGTGAGAGATAAACATATTTTTCTTTATTTCCTTTTACTAAAACTACGACTAGATTTTAAACGCTTTTAATTATGGGAATTGGTCTTCTGATTATCAAAAAGTTTTAATGCTCTATAGTTTAATATTCAGCTATTTAGTAACAAGTTTTTATTGATGTCACACCTACAAATGAAACCATTCCCGGTTTGTTTTATAACTGCAATTAAACATTGTATCATATCGTGATGTCGTAAATATTGATTAAATGTTTATATGGTAAGATTTCCTTGTAATCTTTGAGCAATTTTAACTGATTACTTTCAATATAAATAATTCTAAAATAAATTCAACACTTCCTGTTTTTATTGCCTAAATCTTCCCAAAGAAGATAGAACTCAAAAGATCAAGACTATTTCGCCGCCCTATACGCTAAAGTAAAGTCAAAGAAGCTACCCTATTGTTGTATAATATTTATTCTTGCGTGGATCTCCCCGAAGTCTTTCAGCGAGGTCGTCGCCATTGTCGCAGGGTTCATGGGAACCAGCAAAAAATGGACTTTACCTTTAGGGTACTACCGAATTCACTAAAGAAACTGAATAAGCACTTTTTCTACACGTTCGCGCATCCACGTGTTCCAAGATTAGGATGACGTATATTTTTGTATTAATAATCTGTGCATCTTATGCAAAGACCCTCGGGGCAGAACGTGAAGACTTGTACCTACAAAAAATGCATGTTTGTTTATTTAATTAACAAAGATGACATTCTTTTGCTTGCAAGAGCAAAACCTTTTGCACGTGAAGACCTCTGTCACGCCCTGTCATACTTACGAAGTTACGATCTCAAAAACTATTATTTTTGAGTTTTTTTTATTTTTATTATATTATTATTTTTTATAGATATTTTTTTCTCAAACAAAATGTTTGAACTGTATTGCATCTTCAGTTACCTTGTATCTGTCATGTTAATAGTAGACATACAACCAGACTTCAGAAATTTCGTTACACAATCTTACTATTTCGAGTGTTTGACTAAGATATCTTGTAACATGACATGAACAATCTTGACACTCAGATAGTTTGATTTAACTAAGACTTAAAGGCCATTGCACAGTATGTATGATAAGTTTCTAAAACCAAATACATAAATGTGAAAGCAAACTTCATGATATAATTTATGATAACTGATCAAGATTCAAACTATAAAATAATTCCGAAGTGTTCTGAAAATAATGACTGTGTGGTTTTCCTTTAGTACCTACTTTCTTTTAAACACTACCTAGGTTTTCAGAAATCTGGAAAACAAAGAAAAAAGAAGATGGTTGACCTACTGTAGCACTAACGGCTGAATTTTTCAACGTCAGATATCTTTTATCCGTGGAATAAAATTGACGTCTGACAGTTTTTGTATGGAAAAACTAACAGAAATTCAAAATTATTCCTAGGATAAAGGTATCTAGCGTTTTAAAAATCGGCCCTGAGTAGTATTTCTATTTCAAACCTTCAATGCAAATGATAAAATAAATAAAAACACAAAGAGTTGTAACAAAATGTCATTACCTACGTAATTAGGCGATAAGTCTTCAGCATTTATTGCAAATGTCGTCACGAAGTGCTTAGGTCCAAGGTGCTTCCCATTTGAATATTCTATTTAGTCATTGAGAATAATCAAGGCAGCATACAATTTCTGGCTTAGTGGCCTTATGGTTGCAAGTTGCAACTCTTTTTTACCGCAAAAAATCTAATAACCGAATTAACGAAACGCAACAATATATCTTTTTGTGTTTCCGACATCGGGCCAGATTGTTTGAGATAGTAGACAGTGAAATTACGCCAGGTTCCCGCCGTAGTCCTGGCACTGACGCCATACGGCATGCGCGGGCGCAGCACAACCATCTGGCGATCAACAGAGATTCAACAAAAACTACAAATTAGCTCTCGACTGAGGAAAAAGTTTGAGTCACGGTGGCATATGCTTTTGTTTGTACGTAATTAGTGTAATTCGATTGATGGTAAACAAACACATGCGTTGCTTATGGGTTTTATTAGGTTTATTTTGGACTGCATCAGCTACAGAGCAGAGGAGTTTATGCGAGCAAGTTATCATTATTCAGAAGAAAACGCCGTCACGTGGTCGTTGCGTTTTAAGATAATACATACTAACGCATTCCGATAATTATATTAGGTATTTGAAGAAAAATATAATATGTAAAGGGTAAAGAAAGAAATGAAAGAAAATTATAAAACCCCAGTACGTAAAATTACCCCAACCTGAAAAGTCCAATCCCTTATCCTTACATATTATAAAACAAAGTCCTACGCCGCGTCTGTCTGTCGTCCTGTACACAATAAACTCAAAAACTACTGCACCGATTTTCATACTGGAGGAGGAATGGATAGAGTGGTTCTCGAGTAAGGTTTTAGTATTTATAATAACCGACATCCACGCGGGCGACGCCGTGGGCATCAGCTAGTATTATACAAAACAATCAATCGTTGGGCAGTTGCCCGCCAGACACAACACCCGTCTGGTTGGAGGATCCTCCCTTTTCTATGGAGTATGAGTGAACTTAACACCCTGTTCATCATACCCCTAAACAAGTAAAATAAATAAAGATGTATTGACCTATATGTCGTTAATCAATTACACATAAAAACTTAAATCAACTTTCTTACATCACAAATGTTTATTTATTTAATTGACACTGGCGTCTGTTTTTATAACCAGTAGGTACTTATGTATGACCAATCAACAAGAGTTAGGTAAAGTTTAACCAACTTTACCTAACTCTTGTTGATTGGTCACATTGGTCACATTTGTGATATTTTTTCGTGAAATCGTATTGAAAAAACAAGATTTAGTTCGGATTTTGGCCAGGCGCCAAAAGATGATGAAGAAGCTGGTAGGTATATCCTATACAATATACAAGCAATAAATAAATATTAATACACTACGATGTTGATATTCATTGCTTTTTGTCTGCCTGAAAATTCATCACTCAAATCCTGTGGAACTTTAAAAACATAGAAGTGAACTATTTCTCGTCTCCAAACATAATAGCGGTAGACGTTTACATTACCTATAAATAAATAGAATTAGTAATCATCGAAATAATTTAAGATAAGATTGAAATCTTGTTCATCGTTAATAAATGTTACAAAATACACGTGTCATACACAAAATGTGCCATTTGCGTTTGTAATAATATAAAAAATAATAATTCGTGTGCTACATAAACACGAATTTCCTTAAAATCAAGGAGATCTTAAAATTAGGATCTTTATCTCTAAACTGAGATAAAAACACATTTCCTTACTTAAATTAATTATTGAAGTTTGTCTTATTTATAGCTTACTAGCTGCTCGCCCCGGCTTCGCACGGGTAGCACTAAGTACTTATCTACGGCTATTTTAGGTAATTTTTTTACACCTTGGGTTACGTTATTGGAGTTTTAGTAAGGATCCCTATTTTTTTAAATATAATATAGCCTATGTCAACCGGGGATAGTTAGCTTCCCAACAGTGAAAGAATTTTTCAAATCGGTTCGGTAGTTTCGGAGCCAATTCAATGCAAACAAACAATCCAATCTTTCCTCTTTATAATATTATATTATTATAGTATAGAAGTATAGATTATGTATGCCTTATTAAATAAATAAGTACTTATGTCGTTATTTTATGCTATGTTATGAATATGCTAGCTAAAACTGACCAGTCAGAGCTTTAGAGCGTGAATAACATAACAAAATCGACTAAAAATGTTTTATTATTTCAAACAAAATGAAATAGTGCCTGTAGGCTGTAGGTACCTACCAGTAAACACGCTAAGCACCAGTGCGTATTTTATAACCATGTGTATTACGAAAGACACAGTTATGGTACTCAAAATAGAACAGGCTTAAACGAGTCATGTGTCTCTCTACGGAAGCATGCTATCCGGTGTAACATGTTACATAAACGTTTATGGTACTTTTAACACCATATGGTAGATTACCATAAGTCAAATGGTATTTATTATTCAGAGTTACGTTATAATTTAATCGTTTAGATTTAAATCGTTAAATTTTCTCGATTTGAACAGTAACCTACACCCACTACGAGTGTAGTAGGCGGTTTGTACCTACGTTGGAAATTTTTAAATTTAAAATTATGCAATTTTAAATTAAAGGACGTTGATTGCCAATTGACACTCAATGTAGATCCACTATGAAATATGCTATTTTCCAAGGAATATAGTGGATCTGAAATTGTATTATCCGGAAAAGAACCGAAGTTACCGAGATAGCTTGCAGAGTAAGCAAACTGAAGTGGCAGTAGGCGGCTTGCCATGTTTGTCGAAAGACCGGTGGCTGGTGGAGCAGACGAGTCGTGGTTTAGATATTATAGATACCACGTATCGGCAAGGGTTGTGAGACTCACCCCAGCTAGATGAACCGACGTCCTTAAAAAGGGACAGACTGGATGCGGAAGATGGAGAGGCCTATAACCAGTAGTAGACTGGGATAGGCTGAGTTGATACTTCTTGGTCCTGAGCTGTTCAAATAGTCTCCACTTAACTTCCTTGGCGTTTTAGTAACACACTTTGTTTCAGTATATCGCTATTGTATAGATTGTTACTGCCTTCTGCCCTCAGCAGCCTAGTTACGTACCAAATTGGTTGTCTTACCGATCATGACTGATATAGGCTGCTGTTAGGGTGTTAAATTTTGGCTTTCGTACAGTCATGAAAGGGTACTTTATCTGGCACCCCCTAGAAACAACCACGTAGAAACCAATCTCTAATCTAAAATTCAAGCACTTTTCCGTTGTTTATTCCTACTAAATATTCAATGTTGACGAACAATACTGACATGCGACTTATGCAAATATTATGTGAAAAAAAGAGTTCACTAACTCATTTTTAATTCAGTTTTTTTTGCATTCAGTACAAGAACATTTGAAAAATGACTGTTTTTTGTCAATAAGTAAAGTCAGTTTGAGACATTTCATGAAGATCGTATTCATTATTTTTGTATTTTATCCTTGTGTTCTGATATAAAATACTATCTTTTTACAGCATTCCGGCTACAAGAGGTATTGGAAAATGAAGTTACAGGCACAAGAGACATGGCACATTTCAAGTCGCATCAGCAAACCCCTTCGGGTAATGCTTCGGTAAAAAACTGTAGGATAGTGGTCTAATTTATTTGTGGACTCGTTTGCTAACTTAATTATTCCATAATAAACAATAATACCATGCTGACACTTCGGGTTTTTACGGCAACATAAATTATTTCTACATTAAATAAATACTTTGATTGACATAAAATACAATAGACGTAGATATATTTAGTAACCTATTCCGTCACTTTGCGTCCAGAGCTCGGTGTGGTAACACGTCGCGTTCTGGTTTGCAATTGGTCAATCGTCATCCTGAGGATGCCTCGTTGAGAGGTGAAACACGTGTCGATTTCTTACAGGGTTTTTTAGGACTCTTGAAGAATAGTCAAGCGGAATAGGTTACTAAATATATCTACGTCTATTTTATTTTATAATGGATTTCCGCAAAGTCACGCCTGAATCAATTAACTATCTTTGATTGACATTGAAATATAGATTACCTACTTCAATATCTCATGAATTCTATAAATAAATAGTATGTCCTACCTAGTATTCTATGCTAATAAATAATTAAAATTATGTTATTAATTATTATCATGAATATTCAATTTAAATGTCATAGCTAATCTTATATTTCAAAACGATTTTTCTAAAAGACACGATGGATTGTAGGTTACAAAGATATATATATATATTTTTTCGATGAGATATACGGCATATTAGGGTGCGGACTCGTGGTCATACCAGGTTGTAACACCAGTGTGACTAACAGGAATGATTTTCCTGGGGTGCGGACTCGTGGTCACACCGCTAATATTTCAACATCATGGTGTTACAACCTGGTGTGACCACGAGTCCGCACCCGGCAAATTAATACCTATCGAAACAAAAAAATACTAGTCTGCCTTCGATTTCATAAATACAACCTAGCATCGACTAAACAACATTTAGATGAGACTTTATTTTTAACCGACTTCTTCAAAAAGGAGGAGGTTCTCAATTCGTCTGTATGTTTTTTTTGGTATGTTTGTTACTCGATTACTCCGCCAATTGTTTGGTAGGTCATGCTTCCGAGGTGGTCCCATATAAATTTTATTAACTTTGCTTGCGTAGTTTTTGAGTTAGCTTCAATATTACGTATTTTTCCCACTTAGTTTATCTAGACGATTTCCTTATTTACTCTTTCACTGTTATTTACATAGCAGGTAGTGCTATTCGGATTTGTGTGGGGTAAGTACCACAACTAAAAAGTGAAAAATAAAAACTTTTTACAACAATAAAAAGTTGTATTGAAATACATACAGTAGGTTTTCGGTTTTTTAATTTTCATCCACCATAAAATAGCAAGGAGCAGGTCAGCAGGACTTAAATAACATATAGTACACCCACAATTCGCCAGTTATATTTAAGTCCCATGTTAAAGGGGGCGAGCCTATTGCCATCAACCAGGCACAAATCCAGGCTCCAGGCTGCTATTGAGAAATTCCTGATAGAAAAACCCAATATCACATTCCGGTCCTAAATAATATAAAAGCCCTTAAATAATGCAAGTAAATTATTGTAATAAGATTATTAAAGTTAGAATAATTTGAACCCCGCCGGAATCACGGCTAGCATACCGCACATGTCAGTTACGCGAGTCGCGTGCATGTCAACCTTGCTTCCTATGCACACTGCGCGCGCGCAGGTCACGTGTTCCAATAAATAATTCAACCAACGTATGCACAATACATATAAATATATTTGTATTGTATGTAAGGATATAATTAGGATAATATTGTTCGTGAATGTTTTTAAAGCCCATAATGTTAAGAAAATCACTCTAGAGATTGTGTAGGAAACGTTATATTTAGATTAAAAAATAAGACGGTAAAAGTTCAAGTAAATCAATTCGAAGAATGGAACCACCAACCGAACAAATATAATTTAATGCAAATAGACATTCCGTAAGCTAAGAGTACGGAAAAAAAATCCCTGTTTAATCTACTTGAATAAAATATGTACTTATTGGTATGTAGGTATGTACTTTGTTTTTTCACTATCTATTACACAATATTGTCTCAATACATAGTAGATCACTGTCGGATATAAGTACCTCTGTCATGATAACAGTTTTTTCAATGAAAGATATTTTTGACGTATTTCGTATAAAAATCTCAACCAGTTAGAGTAACAATGACACTGTTAAGTAGGTAATGTTCTCACTTTATCTGGAACAATTAAATGTTCCATCTTCAATTTATTAGAACAATAGTTCAGAGGTCGTATTAACAAAAAGTGTGTATTTATTCCAACCGTGTGAACTCCGTCATTATTATATGGACGGATTTATAAACTTTTTTTTTTGTTTGAAAGTGTGAATTACAAACTGACCCACTAAAAAGCGGCAAAGAAAAACTTTTTTACAAAAAAAAACAACCGACTTCCAAAAAAACACTACAAACTGAAAAATAAAATAAACGGAACTCGGTGGCAAAAACCAAAAATACAAAACCAAAGACACCGACTTCCGAAATATAAGAGTTATTTTTCAGTTTGTAGTGATTTTTTGGAAGCCGTTTTTTTTTTTTTGTTATTATAAATAGGTAGGTAATAGATATTTGCACACAAGCCTGATAAGGTAGGATATGGTTTAGAGAACTTCTGTTGTACGTATCACCTTACCATATTCAAGCAAATAAATGATTTGGTTTGGAAAATAAAGACAGTCAGTGGAAGTAGATTAAATGTACCTATTAATTTAACATTGTCATTACTTTAAAGTAAACTATGAATAAAGAGGATAGTTATCGAAGAGTTACAATTAAGTCCAGCCATTCATCAAAAAATATTGTTTATATTCAGCTCTTCGTTTTGTCTGCTAGTTGTACCTAAACTTCAATAAAGAACGTAATAAGTAAATAATAAGATTTTTGCTCTCTGTGACTAACATTTAGCACACAATAGGCAATTATGAGTATGGCGACATCGGTCACAGCTATCTCTAATCGCGTGTCAACAAGTATGATTCATTGGATAACAAAATAAACTGCAGACAAGAGTAATAGCATATAAATGCGATTCTGTGATGCATCGTCTGATAATAAAGAACACATAGTTGCCTACTTACCTACCTAACCTTCGGTTTACACTTACTAACTTCGTGTTTTACACACTAATGACATGTTGTTATTATAGACACAATTTTTTATGTCAGAATTCATTTATTTCATAACAAAATACATACATAATATACGCATTTAAAATGATATCAATATCAATAATAATAACTTAATATTTATGTAAAATTAAATTAAATAATCACAAACATCGTATTTAAATTCGAAATTTATTTTTATGTATATATTTATTTTACTTTAACATAAAACGGCCAAGGCCAATTACATTAGTTAAAAATACAAACACTGTAACACATTTTAGAGTACAGTAACAAAAGTGTCACGACAGTCATACGCTCATCTCACAATACTCCAGACATACTGACAAGATCTTCTTCCATTCATTTGCGAACACATCACAGTCAGGCGTAGCGTCCAAGAGAGCGTTGAGTGCAGAGAGTGTGCGAGGGATAGGAGACTGGGCTCGGCCGAGCGACGGTTCTACTCCGAACCACGGCGAACAATCTATGCCTCCTGACACGAGTTCGTCATGCAGTTCAGGAGCATCTGTTTTTCCGTGAAGGATCTTGTAAATATGAATAATTTGGTCATTTTTTCTTCTAGCCTCTCGAGAATTGTATCCTAAACAGCCTAAAAGAAAGACAAAAATAGACGAGAAAGAAAAGATTATCCAGAAATCATTTATTTATCGTTAAGTTATTTTAAAGGCACTAGTAAGAAAACACAGTTTAACAATATTGATCTCCAAAGTAATTTCTAAGACCAGGGAGGTAATTGCATTACCTACACACTTTCTTCACTATTCTGACAATCCATCATTAATTGCGTACGTTGCTAATTCCCGTTGTCTAGCAGACGATTTTCTTAAACATTAAAAAACAATGGATTATTAATTTCCTTCAAAATCATTCGAATTGTGATTGAAAGTATGTACTTAACGCAATTGAGTCTACACGGGCACTTATGAAACATCAGAAGCTAGGTGCACGGTTCCAATTGGTCGCTTCCTATGGAGAAGAGCTGGCAAGAAACTCCACTCTTAAAATAATTTGTTTCTACTAGATTCCCAAATTACATTAGTTATCTGTATTGGAGGACAGTGTAGACCTGACAACAAGTTCCAGGTACCTAATTAATAAAACAGAAAATGATCAAAAAATCTACAAGGCCTACAACGGACTCATCCATTATACCAAAGAAAGTCCAAGATATGTAATTTGAAAAAGTACTGTTACTATTTGATCTATGAAATGACACGTTAACGCGACGATGTTTGCGTTTTGATAGGTTCGTTAAATATATACGACACTTTTCCTTATTACAGAGATAAGTGTACTGCCGTAGACCTAAAACAAGTAGGCATGACGCAACATCGCAACGCGACTCTAGTAGAACAATTTCTATGAAAACTTCATTAAGATTGTTCTACTAGAATCGCGTCACACCGTCGCATCGCGCCTGTCTGTCTTGATACCTTTAATATTGTTTAAGCCCTTAAATAATAATGTAGGTATTTTTTTGGAAAGACTGATAACGTATGACATACTTATTATATCTCGCACGTATCTTACAGAATCGATCAATGGCTTACTATACCATATAGCCATGCATTGAAATTGAATGACATTCTGACTACCTTATATTATGACGTTTTTTATTTCAATAGTTATCTATATTGATTGAATTATTTACTTAATTCATCAGATTATTTGAGACGGAACCCGACTCAACGACCTACCTACTTCAGAAACAGTTTTGACTGCCATGCAACTTCCGAAAATATTTCGACAATTGCACAGATTTAAAAAAAAGATGTAATTAAATAAGAATATTTTCCCTTGCCTTCTGAGAAAAGGCCTTCACCCAGTAGGACAATTACTTTTATGGTATGGAAATAAAGAAGAATGTACGAGTTACACACTGGCGCGATATCGCGCCTGTTTGTGTGAGCCTTAAGCCTGATTTAGTATAGGTAGGTATCTCAATTTTCCAAACTCACGTTTAAACACAGTATTTAACTCATCAAGGTTCTACAGTACCAAATACCTCATTTTATGTAATGTGATTAACGCACTTACGCAACAAGACATTCATAATACAACATTTTAAAATTGTTATCATATTATCTAAATCACCTAAATCCAGCCAAGGCCTACCTAGAACATAGCACTTGAACTGTTATCAGTGAATTTGATATAGTTTTAAACAAACATGACATTGAACGTCTATACCTTTAACAATAGAATCAAGAAACTAAAAAGTGAAAGAATCCTCTTAACCCTTTGTAACTCGCTGCACAAACAGAGGGTAAACTTTATGATTTCGCTTTCATTTTTATAGCTAACTACTCCTCCCACTTCGAAGGGTTGAATAAAATTCTAGTCAAGTTTTTTCTATCTATTCCACTTCTAATTGATAGCACGTGCATGGTTTCCGCTCAGCCACGTGTCCTATTGTAGATTATTAAAATATTCGTTCCGCTCGGATTCCATCGTGCCCTGATATGATATGCAAGTAGCACAGAACGGGAAAAATAAACTAAAGCACAGGAACCACTTGACATGAAAATAAAGGCAATTTGTTGATGCATGCTTTATTTTAGAATTTGGGTAACGGTCGGGTAATCGGGTAGCTCTTGTATTGGCTGCTTATTTAAATAAAACACGGAACAAATGCCTCACAAACTTATAGTTAATCTACATTTGAATGCGGAACCTTGAACCATCTACATATCTATACCTACGTCGTTACCGGCAACCGGCGCACATGTTCATTAACAAGTTCCTCACACTTTACTTCATAACACTCAAGTGTACTATAAATAGACAAATCCAGTCTCCAGATGTTTTCCTGGTTGTTTTTTTGTCCCCGAACATGTCGCGTACCAACGTGGGAACTTGAATCTGGAAAAAATCTTCACAGATGTAGCGAATCTTGGTCTCGTAGACCACGTGTCAGACAGGAAGAATCAATAATTTATGTAGGAGACGCGTGCCACTTGTGCCATAGACTAAACGTAAGTTAACGGACTGTGAAATTGACCTACTGTTTTTATTACAGTGCCGATGGACACCCTTCTGTAAACGTCTTACAGAAATTCATTTGTTCCACTTTGTAAGTAGAAAGTGATAAGTAATGTGTTTAATTAAACATAACGTTATTTGTGTTACTTTTATAATCATCAATTATTATATACCTACCTCTAGTTTAAGGCCCAATTTTTAAGTAATAACCATTTATTATTATTATTTGTATGTATGTTTACATATCTCGGGACCATGGGGTCCCGAGATGGTCTTTCGGAAGGCCTACGAGGGGCCGAAGCCAACTCGCAGATGCCCGTTAGACGTTTTTAATGGAATGAGGCACCAACCGACGATTATCCCTGTTTGCACTGTATAAGTGCAGCCAAGGACAATCCCCGTTTGGAGTAGGACTATTGCAGGATAGGGAAACAAAGATATTGGATTATGGGGTTGGGTGGCTAAAGTGGACTGGAAACCTGGAACTATGGAAGGACTATGGCTGACCCTGACTATTATTATTATTATTTCCTTTATTTCATTCACAAACATATTTTTTTTTACATTTAAAAATATTATTATTATTTATTATCAGCCTAGTATTTACTTTTTATTTCAAGGTTTAAACCTATGTTTCGTTTTTACTCGACCAAGACGAGATATTTTTTTTCTTTACATTTTGTAAATAGCAATAAGTAGGCTGTTCTAGGTACCTACTGTTATTATTCTTGGAGACTGAGATCAACATTGATATCAAGTCGAGGAAAATACCACTGAATGGATACCTACATAATGTGTTTTTTATTTTTATTTAAGTAGCAGTTAAAATATATCATAACGCTTTTTTTTCCCAGAACAATGATACAACTGTTCTAATTCAGAGATATAAATAAATATGCGTAAGTGCCAACTTTATAGGTACTTTGACCCGCTATCTTGGTATCCCCTTACACATTAAACCTAAAAGAACCTATCTCAAAAAAATTAATCACAGACTACCAGAAAGAAGTCTGTTCATATGTTTCATAACAATAAAAAAAAATTGATCGAAATCGCTGAAATAAAATATAAAGATAGTGACTTATATATGACTAAGCTTCTGTACCTACACTATTAAAGCTAAAAATATAAATATTCTACAGAAACAAGTGTCATAAAAGTAAATTATTTTTACTGCATTTATCGATACTTGGTTTGTTAGCTAAGCACATAATGCCAATTCGAGCGTCACAATGATATTAGGTATAGGCATTATTACGAGAAGTGATACCGTACTAATCATTTGTTAGAACAAAAAATATTTTTACATTACATTGTTGGTATGATAGTAATTTATGACGAGAGTTGAGAGGCTTGAGTCAAACGGGAAAAATAAAGAAAATATCATGTATTATAAAGCTTCTAGTGTGGGGCGAAATCCTTAGTGTAGGGCCAGCATACGCGTTGAAGTCTCGTGGACCCCGCGTAGACGCAACGTAGGCCCCGCGTAGGTGCCACCGATACCCTACGTAGGCGCCGCGTAGGCGCCGAGCGCGAAGCATTGATGTTGGTTTTGTTGCTAAAAAACCTTAGCATGATCATTGCACAATGTGGAAGCACCCTTAGGTGTACTGTTAGCCTTAAGTTGTCTATGTATACTTACATTATATCACATATTATAGCCGGGGTTGGTCCGTGGATGGGTGACCATATTTACATACCGAGACTCTTCCGTGCCTCGGAAAGCACGTTAAGCCGTTGGTCCCGGCACGAATGACTCGTGGATATTTGACAGTCGTTACGGGTCGTCAGAAGCCCGAAAAGTCTGACAACCAGTCTTAACAAGGGGTATCGTATTACCCAGTTATTGGGTTATCAGGTTATGGAGGTCAGATAGGCAGTCGCTCCATGTAAAATACTGCTATTCAGCTGCATCCGGTTATACTGGAAACCGACCCCAATATAGTTGGGAAAAGGCTAGGCAGATTGATTGATTGGGATATTTTCTGACATCCACGCGGGCGAAGCCTCGGGCAAAAGCTAGTTTTGTATAAATTAAAACTAAACTTAGCCACAAAGTCATAGCACCCAATCAAAACAAGGTCGCGAGGACAGATCGGCGATAACAATCATAAAATGTTATAATTGCCCTTGGCCACGGATTTAATTTAAAACACCAATTTGACCGTTTTTAATAACATATTATGAATGGAAAAAACCTTTTCACTAACGGTAACTTAAAATATTTAACGATATAATTATTGTGAAATATTAACTTATTCATGTCAATGAACTGTACATATTGCATAATTTATCATAATGTCCAATCAATTATATTTAACATACTTATTAATTTGTTGAAAATATATAAGAATAATTTGTAGTTTTAAATATTTAACAGTTTTGGTTCATATCTATGTAGAACGTCAGTCTGACATCAATTTCGTGAAAAACATTGTATTTGTTTAATTCTTCAGAACTTAAATTAACATCATTCTGGGTTAGTTTCGTTGCCTACGTAACACGTTCCTTAAATATTGGGAATGCAATAAAAAATAAAAATGTAAGAATAGTGGTCTTCAAACACATATACAATTCATGAATATGTGTTTCAAGGATTCTTTAATATATTGCAAAACGATTGAATGTACAAGGATTCTTTAATATATTGCAAACGCCTTATTGTAAATACCTACATTCTGAGCAAATAAATATTCTATTCTATTCTATTCATGTTGTTTGATTGGTGCGTTCTTGAGTTGTTACTCAATAAACAATAATAACAACAAGGTCATTTTAATAAAAACTAATATTTAATATCGGTTTTCTATTTTGATTCTTATAGAATAAGTACAAACTTAAACTTACATCACAAACGGGATTCAAGAATTAATCCAATTATAATTCTATTCGACAAAATCTTCTATTTAATAAATTATAGTTAAATTGTTTTATCTGATCTAATTTATGTACTTACTCGACCATCTTATCTGCATTCAACATTAAAACTATGCTATGGACAATTTCAATCAATCAAAGTGTACTATCATATCAAACTAGGTTAACTAAATCACATAAATACTCATACATTATTTTGTTCCATCTCTATTACACACCTCGAGTAATAATTTACAACAAAAATTGTATATTACATTTACATATTTAACAAAATACTTTGTTTTAAGCAACATCAATGATAAAAAAAAATATGGCCCCATTGATTGGTCATTCAAATTGACATCTTTAACCTTAGAACTTACGCAATCACGTCGGAACGTCCCCTAAGAGATCAGTTAAAAAATCGTTAACGATAACAATTAATACCGTCATCTATTGATGTTCTAAGCTCTATTTACTAAATATCTACTTCTTTACTATCTTTTTTCTTTCCATACCTAAAGTGTTCTTCTATTTGTAGCAAAGTTTTGTCCTTTGTTTCAGGTAGACAGAAGAATAAGAATATAGTACCACACAAAGTTGACAACCCGTAGAAGAGATAAGTTCCATGGTGACCTATACTTATAAACATGGCGGGCGCTGTCTTAACTACTGCGAAGAAGGCGACAGATGTCATCATAACACTGATACCTGAACATAAGCCCTTTGTTTCTACAGCGAATAGTTCCCCGACCATGTTCCACGGTAAAGGACATATTCCTAAATTAGATACAATGATATAGAATCCCATAAGTCCTAGTGAAATAAATGGTGACATGTGACGGACGATACCAGAACTGTAAAGATATAGGTACAAAGCTAACGCTATCAACGATAAAGCTGTAAACACACCACTGAATATCGCCATAGGTCTTCTGCCAGATCTCCTGAGCATGATACAAGCAGCTCCCAGTGACACGCATCGCAACACATCTATGCTTAACATAGCAGCGTAGGTGTAAGAACTAGTTGAACCGCTACCAATGAGTTCTTTCATCATATCTGTTGTGTACGCACAAATAACATTGACTCCAGAAAGTTGCGTTATAACGAAGAATGTTGTCATTATTCCCAACGGTTTATAAAATTCTGGCTTTTTGATATTTGCAGCTAAAGTTTGCATTTTACCCTGATTCTTTTCTTTGGATGAAAGATCTGCAATCATTTTATCCAGTTCTGTTTTCATTGCTACACTGTTTCCTCTGTACCATTGGTACGAGATTATACATTCGTCGATTCTGTTTCTAGATGCTAACCACGATGGTGATTCTGGAGCGTAGTAAAGTATCAGGCCACCAAACAGAGGGAAAAATCCACAAAGCAAGGAAGCTAAACTCCAGTGAAGGAAAGTACCGAATAAATGTGACATGAACACACCAACTGCGATCCCCAAAGATAGAGCAGCTAAGAATAAGCCTCTGTAGGCTGGAGAACTAATTTCTCCCACGTATACTGGACCAAGAGGACCGAGCCACCCTTGACACAGACCTGTGATGAATCTTCCTATTAATATTAAATACATGAGGTCGTACGAAAACCCGATGACTAGCCAACCAGCTACAAAAGTGCCAGCCAGTAATAAAGTAGACAGTCTTCTTCCAAGTCTATCCATTAAATAGCCTGCCATCAGGTTACCGAAGAACAGGGCCAGTGATGATATAGCGGCTGGAAGATAAAAGAAAAACAAAATGAATTGATGCCATTAACCAACATTAGAAAATGTTTGGTCACAGTCGAAGTATACACGTACCTACCCATGATACCAGTTCCACGGAGAAGGCATGTTTCCCCTTGGCATGTTTTAGCTGTGGTATTAAGATTGCGGAGATTCCTGACGTAGCACCAGCACCGAGGGTGAGCATGAATATTCCGAACGAGATGATTGCCTGTAAACAAAATTCATGTTAAAACATTGTTTTACAACATTTTCAGCTTTTTCATATAATAACATCGTTTTTCTCGACTAAATAGACGCTATACGCGATATCCGAATTGTCAAATATAATCATTATTTTTGTTTACCGGTAAGCAAAAGCGATTGCCTCATCTTAATAAGTGATTATCCTTGATTTATCCGGAAATAATAATGATGGGCATATTGTGCAATGATACAACTGCTGTCGACGTTAAAGATATGTTCGGTTATAAAGTATCCGAAACAGAATCTATCAGAATAAACTATTAAAACTTACATTTTATTAACATTAACTGGGGAAAATATTAGACTATAAAAATGATCATCCATGGGCATAAGGGGGTATTCAAATTAACAGTTACCTACCTAAAGTTGCATGTCGAACTTATCACCCTACAAAGTCAAAACACAAAGATCTTTTATGCAGAAAATACCCACGAGACAATTACCAAAACAAAATACATACATTGTAACAAAACAGCTGTTGTGAACTTCACGCACAATCTAGCACATGCACGTGTAACCTAACTCTATCTAATAGTTAGGTAAACAATATGTAATCATTATAATTATGTAGAACACAATTAATATTATTCCGATAGTCACACAGAAAGTGTGCTAGTGCAGTATTCCGAACACAGCTTCCAATTAAACATTATAATCATCGACCAGTTTAGATTGCACATTTATTTCTCGAAATTTATATTTATCTATTTATTAAAATAAACGAAATATTTTGAAATAAAAAACCTACATGGAAATATAAAAATGTATGCTAAGATCACCAAAAACACATGTTCTATTAAACTTTTATAATAAATCCGTTCACACTTGACATTTTTAGGCAAATTTCTCACGTGCAATACAGGGATAAAAAGTGTCACCAGACTTTAGATAGTACCTAGATAACGTGGCTATAGTGCTTTAGATTACGAAATTATAGCAAGGAATTTACTGCCGTGAATGTATCATGAATGATTGCCATGGGTAATTTTTATGACCACTTCAGATGATGGATGACTGCATAACTGGCTGTATCTACTTAATAAAAATCTTAAATTCTCAAATTCACAGATAAGGCACCCATGGCCACTGGGTATAGAAGCATAAAAATTTGCGCAAGAGTTCCTTAACGAGCGAAGGGAAGGATTTTTGAAAATTCATCCCCGAAAGGGGATGATCGTTTGTATATGACATCATTTTTGCCGATGGGAAATCTCATCGAGCATACGGCTTGTATAATACAAAAAAAATACTGAATGAAACTGAACACTGAAAAATACTCGCTGTTTCAAACTTTTTCCAGCGGCTTCGCCCACATATTATCCGCCAAACGTACTACTGGGATAAAAAGTATTCCATGTCCTAACCAGTCATGGTCTTCATGTGCCAAATTTAATCCAAATCCGTTCAGCCGTTGTAGCAAGCGTAACAAACAAGCAAACAAACAAACTCACTTTCACTTTTCATAATATTTTTTTTATGTAGTAGCTACTAATATTAAACTCTTGTTCTTTAAAACATAAGCAGGTTTTATCCATAATATAGTTAAAATATTCATATACTTAATGCAATTATGTATAACATTCGGTGGTCATAACATTTATTAATTTGCAAAAAACAGGCATGTAATATAAAAATTTAAGAGAAATTATTGTTTAATTCTGCTGATATAGAATCCTTTTATTTAAGTTACCAAACACAGACAGTAATAAACGTCTATTTGCACAGTTTAATTGCTAACAGTGTGAATGAAATATAAAGCATACACTAGTCAAAGGTAGGTATAGGCACAAAAAACACAAAAGTATTAAAATATAGTTAGGCACGAAACTCGATCTTTTGATCAAGACATTCTGTGTTGATCAAAATACAAATATTTTAAAATGTGACTAATACAATAATAAATTTGAATCACAACACATGACTTTAGTCGGCGTTAATATTGAAACTGCTTTTTTTAAATTTATTTGGGTTTGTAATGTGAGAATCCTCCAACATAGGCAAAAAAACAAGTTATACGAAACAAACAACTTCTACATAAAAAGCGAGCAACCAACTTTGACATTTTCATGCATTTTAATTTGCATGTTACGCAGTTGTCTTAGAGTTAGGCACAGTGTTAATATAAAAAGGCTAATGTATGTGTTTATCAAAGATTTGATCAGCAATAATACGAAAGACTGGCAATCACTTAATAAGAAAATGTCACCTACAGCATTAATTCTTAAAGGATTTTTAGCACATTATTCAATAGATAAAGATCTGAGCACAGCAAGTCTGGAGGTTGGACTTTCAATGAACAGATAAAAGACGCAGGTCATGACCAACAGCACAAAACGTAGGGTTGAGGTAGACAAACGAGTCCAAAATGCTTGGAAGACCTACTGGGCCCTTAAAGAACATATGAAAGGAAATCTCCCCATATCATTGAAATAAAAACTCATCGATAAAAGTGCATCCTGCCTATACTTACCTATGGTGCACAAAGTCGATCACTTACTGAACAATAGAAGTCCAAACTCAAGATTTGCCAGCGGTCAATGGAGCGCAGCATTAGATGTCAAGCGAACAGACCGCGTTAGAAACACCAAACTTTTTTTTCTTTTTTGTGTGGGAAATCATCTTCTCCCGCTCTGGGCGGAGCGGAAGGGCGTGTTAGACTCTTACTGACTAAAACCCACCCGTGTTCCTTCAGTTGCCTGTTGCCAGGGTCCCGGTATCCCTTTCGGACTATTCTGCAACCCTGGCAGGCATCGGTCCTAACGGACCCCGTCAGGTGTGCTGATCAGATCTCTTTGAGGCGCGTGTGCAACACGACGCGCCATCGACCCGGGCCTGGTCCTTATCGGACGGCGAGCTACCCATTGCTCGCCGTCCGCAAGCCCGCGCCTATGGTGGCCTGGAATCCGCCTGGGATTCCCTACGCCCAGGGTGTCTCCAGCGGCGGCGGTTAGGGGCGTGAGGGCGCAGGCTTTGCCTCTCCCTCACGCGTTCCGCCTCCTCCTTCGCGAGCATCACTACTTCGCAGAAGCAGGTGACCGCCTCCCATGCCCTCTCGCTCCGTACCATGGCCTGGACCAGGGCCGGACGCGAGAGGTCAGTGCCGCCAATCGCTTCCACGAGGACACGACGGTGCTCCGCCCAAGCAGGGCACACCTCCACCGTATGCTCCACCGTGTCCTCCGGACGATCCGCACAGTGGTGACACCCGGGCGTTTCCTCCCGCCTAATCCTACACAGGTACCTCCCGAAGCTGCCATGTCCGGTGAGGACCTGCGTTAGGCGGAAGGTGAGGACGCCGTGGCGCCTCTCCAGCCAAGAAACACCACCCTGCGCTCCATAATTCAAATAGCGGATGTTGGAGAAAAAACAGCCAGGCTGAAGTAGGAGTGGGCCGGCCACGTCACACGAGTGCACCCGGAGAGATGGGTAAGGATCGTCACTCACTGGACGCCTGAAGAAGGACATCGCCGTCGAGGAAGATCGCGGCGAGGGTGGTGTGACGATCTTATCATGTTTGCGGGGCCAACATGGCCAGAAATCTCACACAATAGAGATATTTGGAAGGAAAAGGGGGAGACATTGGGATACATTATAGGATATAAAAATAAAATAAAATTCAATAAAATTCAAACTATAAGCCAGAAAACCCTACAAAATGTTGTAGAAACAAAAAGTATGTAAAAACAAAATTTAGTTTATAACTTCATTCTAAAGCCACTATAATGACATGCTCCAATAAAAAGATTATCAAGCAACAATGCGGGTAATTCTAATTCCCAAATTACTATAATTGTTGTAAAGGAAGCTACTTACTGATAATATGCTTTGAGGAAATCAATACACTACAAGATCCGGTCGATAATCTGTACAATCTACGATGTATAATTGGTTAACCCTCACCGGTTAACCAATTTAAGAATTATATAAAAATATATCAAACATGTGTCCACTGTCAACTTATCGTTACAAAGAAAAACTTATCATACGTCACCTGCGTGCACAATTTTTTATTCATAAGTACTTCATTATTTATTGTAATATATTATATTAACACTTATTTAAATAGCTTTTTAACACACACCTGTCTCCTAAACGGTGCTCGTTGGTCATTATTGAGGTATTCATCTTTAGATTCACTAAATTCCTTTTCGTGGTCCGTTCCATTTTTATGAATTTTCTCTAATTCCGGCACTGTATCGTCACCCATCTCTGAATGTTTCCGAGTCACTGCATCACACATGATTCGAAACAACGACTTTATGAACCTCCGAACGCTTTGGAGATTGTATTTTATCTTATCACCCACTCAAGTTAACCGTCGCTCTGTCGTGTAATGACATTTGTATTTTTGTAACGAAACGTATAATTGCACTGCACGTAAAGATTTGGATGGAAACGTGTTGTTAAACTGGTTTTTCGGTAAACATGAACTTGTGTAGCATTGATCGAGAATGGGACCTCTTTCAATGCCAGATGAAGCGTGACAACTATCAAAATGTAGGTAATTGTATAATAAAATAAAACGGTGTTTATACTTTAAAAGATAATAACTTTTAAAGATTGTACACTGTAGGAAAATACCAGCTTTAGAACACGTGTTATCGATGCACATATTTCGAAAAACAACCTAATTTTTTATTAATTTTACTCTCGTGTGTGAATCAGGTTATCACGGAAGTTTTACGTATTATAACGAATTGGTACCCATAGCTTTTATAAGTCATGCGGTACTTACGAGAAGGATAACGCTGAGAGCTGTAACAGTGAAATCCAGTCTCGATATTGTCATACTCGTATCCAGGCTTTGATCAAAAGCCCTATTATTAGTATATATCAAACACACTTTGTACTAATAACTAATTATTAGTAGCTAGCAAATAGAAAAGAAGAAAGTTTCGATAGTAACTGCCTACTTAACATAGGTACTTTACTACCTATGTATCGTCATAGGTAAATAAACTATTAATATAAAAGGATTTGGATATTACTTTATCCAAATCCTTTTTTTAACAATTTATAATTGATTGCTTTGCCATTTAACGTGGCAATCTATCCATATCTGTGGTGGCAATGCTGCCAGTCTTCTGGGCACGTTTCCGGATGACAGCGATGCGGACGAATACTTCGACGACTAAGGTGTCCTAATGTTTTTGTATTTATTGGTATAGTTAGTTAGTCCCTTAATTTAGTTTTTTAGTTAATTTAGTGTAAGAAGTTTATCCAATGTATATTGTAATAGGGAGATTTTATTCATTTTATAATAAAATGGTACAATACGCAAAATATGCAAAAGGTACAAGAAAGATAGAGAAAGTTTCGATGGTATCTGTACTATCGAAACTTTCTTCTTTTATATCAATCAAATATTTAACAACTAACTTGTCATTATCAAAATCCTTACACCACAAATATTTGGCCGTAATAGTGCGTAGTCTCTGAGCCCTTTATATCATATTTACACATTAATGGATGTACAAATAATCCATTAGTAAATATTATCTGTCTAGATACGATTACGGCTATGATGGTACCAATGTTACTTAATTATAATTTATTATCTTGCTTATCCACTAGTCTGAATAAAATCGAACTGACCGATACATCAGTGCAGGACCGGTGCTCAGGGACTTAGGTACTACACGCTTTTAGAATAATCTGCTGTTGATCAATATTGACGAAACCATCGTAATAAAAAATAGGTAATAAAAAGAACCCACGAAAGATGGGTTGTGACTTTTTCTTACCACTAACTTGGCTATTCTTTCAACCTATCGAACTCGCTTTTGGCTCAGCCTATCCGAACAATTCTCAGCCAACCCACATGTGTAACAGTCTCCCAAACTGCATTTCAATATCTGGAGTTCTGGACCCTAGATTATTACTCAATTTCTTCAACATAATTATGGCTCATTATCCTATATACATATACCTCATTCCATGTTATGTATAAAGGATGAGGATAAAATAATTATGAATAATAGCTAATTAAGAATGCGGCGACCGATGAATTTTCCATACAAACGTAATACCTAAATCATTTGCAATTTCAGCATATTTCCACCATATAATGTTGATATTCGGATTTAGAAAGTATTTATCTAGGTTTCTTTTTTTTCCCAAAAAACTTACCTAATTGAATTTCGCACATTTTTATAGCGTAAATGAAATGTTTTGATATTGTTTTTATAAACAACAGTTTGTAATATTGTTTCAGCAGAAACATAGCTTATATTATCGAGTTACGAATTATCGGAAAAAAAATGAAAAAACCTTAAGTTTTCATTCATCATTTTAGGTATTACGAAACATATCCAAAGAACCATGACCACCATCCTATACATGCATACCCAAACCATAACGATTATGACCAAAAGCTACATATGGTGCATTTAAAAGCACAGTAGACCTAGATTCTGAAATAATTCCTTTATTTTAATTTAAACTTAAGGTTTTTGTATATTTCTGAACAAAAAAAATACTTTTCCGGACAAATAGCGCATTCGTTACACTTCAAAAAACGATTGATTGCAAATTATTTTCTCGCAGGCGTTTTTACATAACTTGTTCAGTAACGAATTTCGATATAAATAACAATTGGCGTAACCTAGTAGGGCTTGACTAGATTTACAACATAAATAACAACATGATGTGGCATATCTCGCCACTAAGTCCGGCTGGGACCAGCTTAAAATGTACCAAGACTGTGAGAGGCAGAATAAAATCAAACTATGCTATGAAAATCAAACGATCCTATTAGATACATCTCTATCGCTAAGCACGTCTCTGGTGGAGAGACTGACTTACGATAGTTAAAAACATCTGGAGTGGGTCTACCAGATGCTTGTAACTTATCGAATAATTCCACATACTAGTAAGGCGATCAGTGTAAAGGAAAATAAAACAAATATCTCACAAACAGCGTAGGTACGCCCTTTTTATTCAGTCTTTAAGCATTTATTTCAAAAACCTAAATAAATATAAGCCATGGCAGTGAAGAGATGGGCAGTCCCATTAAAATGCGTAGATCAGCACCATTTAGCCATTTTGAAGGAGACTGAATTATCCAACATGTCATGTTGTTTTCCATCAAGATTTCATGCAGTTGCGCAGATAATTCACTGGATGCACGTCTCTAAATACGTTGCACGCGTAAAACACATTTGATTCACCGAAACAGTGATGTACGATTTCAATCATCAAAGCACCGCAATATCGTATCCAATAACATTTCACCGATAAACTGACACGTATCGTAAGTCCAGTAGGAAAACCAAAATCGTCAATGAGATATCGCTTTCAAGAATATGTATAACGAGCATAAAGTGCAACAAATGTACGGCTAAGTATTTAATAAACAATAAATAAACAAACAAACAATAACACACCAAAGAGCTCAACGTTTGAACGTAACAGTAGGTTTCTATGGCGACGAGTGACATAAATGAGTTAATGAGCGAGTGACAACTAATATCAGTGTTTTCAGACAGATAATTTTTTTTTACCCACAAATCAAGAATCACAACAAGAATCTGCTTCGGAAAAAATACTATACCTACAAAAGAACTTATTAATCTATACTATAAAACTATATCATGTTGCATGTTATTCTATAGATAGTGCTGTGCACTTCTGTAAGTGTAATATCGTGGCCTTCATGGTTATCTCCTGTACCTCAAAAATAAGGTATACTCCTACCACTAATCTGATCACATTGACCGAATGAACGAAATGAACTGTAATCTTTCACACTGTCGCCATTAAATCGAAAATGTAACCGGAACTACAAATAATATTTATTTTTATTCAATTTTAAACATTGGCTTTGATTGACTCTAGTTATGTTAAATCTAGTTTGAATAAATGAAGGATACTTGAAAATATGAATTGGCTGGAATCGATTAGGGCAGAAATGGTCATGGTCTTTTATTACAAATTTTCAATAGCTAGTAGTGCTTTCGCGCCAATGTCATGTCAATGCCAATAGGTATGTGCGTGGTCGTACAGTTCACAGTAGCTGTGTGTATCGCTCCGACAGGCACACTAGCGCAACATTTGTATCACTCGATTTGTAGTTGCGACTGAAGCTCCGCCGGCCCCTTAGAATTGAACTTTAAAGCCCTAAATTAGCTTTTGAATATCTTTGTTTGTTTTTTTTAAAAGGCCTGTGGGTTTATGGTCTCACTTCGATGATGGCAGCTAGAATTTCAGGTGGTCTGGTTGTGGTGGTCACAAGACCTCCATAGCATTCTCAAAGCAGACCTAATAAATTATGTGTGACCTACGTGGACGCTTTTACGCTGAAATAAATAGGCAGGATTCGCTCTATCGTACGTGATGAACATGGAAACAGGCAGCAAACTCCGAAGAACCTAGCACAGGTAATTCCTCTGTCGGTGCTATCATTGAGTTTCTAACGTTCAATAACTAAGGCCATGCGTGAGATTAGTATTGCAGTGTGTTACGGAGTTTTAGTTTTAGGAAAATGTACCGCTAATAAAGTTTCGACTCTATTCGACTTTCGATTGGCGTTAAGGTTTTTAATTTTATTTTATTTTTTGTGTATTTTTCGTGGTGGGATTGGTGCGCTTGTTTTTAAATGCAAAGATTTTATAAATAAGTGTCAAAATTTGTGTTAAATGCATTATGTTCTTGATCCCGTACGTGCGGCCTTGTTATAATATCTATTTGAAGGGAATGGTTATCGTTTTCAAAATCTAACAGATTCGCAGAAAGCCTTTAAAAGTAGGTAATCCTACAATATTATAAATGTTAAAGTTTGTATGTTTGTAACTCAATCACGCAAAAACGGCTGAACGGATTTCGATGAAATGCACACAAATAGTTAATAACCTGGATTAACATATATTATATAATACCTTTAACCGCTAAGCTACCAGGCGGGCATTGTAGTTAATTAGAAAGTCCTTGACGAATTTCCCGACACGCGGATGAAGCCGCTGGGAAAAGCTAGATGGAATATAATGAAAGGATATAAAAGTCTTCATTTAATGAACAATTATAATATTGCCTTGTCTTACCTTAGTAAAATAATTGCTCTTATTTACGAAATGTAAATGTGTCATGTTTTCTGAGTTTCATTTTAAAATTAGGCATTTTTTTATGTTTAGCATGTATGCCAACACTATTTTATCTTACTCTTAAGCTCCTCTCATTTATTTACTTCAATTTTGACAGTAATTTCAGAAGTGCTTTTTTCTCTTGTCATACTATTTTCAATTACAAGGTAATCGCATCGAACATTTTCCTTTTAAATATATACCAGAATAAGTAGGAATAAGTAACGGCCGCGACTTACGTCTTGTAAGTCGTAGGTTCGAACCCTGACAGTCGCTTTACATTACCACTGCAGTTCTCCAAACGGTGAAGGAAAATATCGTGAGGAAACCGGCATGTCATGTCTTGACATGACATGCCGGTTTCCTCACGATGTCAAGACATGTGACATCTACCAACCCGCACTGGGCCCGCGTGGTGGATTACGGCCCGCTCCCTCTCACAGAGAGGAGGCTTGTGTCCCAGCAGTGGGAACGTTATAGGCTGATTATGATAAAAAATATTCAAAAAGATAACAAATACCTTGTTTATAAAATCCCACTTCCTTATTTTCGTAAAGTTCAAATCTAACTAAAATAAAATTATTTGACGGTAATCGTGTTGGACGTTAGGACGTCAAAACCATTTTATTATTTCACTTCTATTTTTAGGCTCTTCTCTCTTTTTAGAGTCTTCGGGAGTGTGGCATTTGCACATGACCTCGGAAATACTATAGTAATAATTTTATAATAAATTCCAATTCACGTTATACCAGATTGATACCGTTCCGCAACAGGAATAACAACATAATTGTTATAATAACGCAAAGTGCCTATTACTTTAGCCATAGCAAGACAACTGTAGGTCAATTGCTAGCAATATAGTTCAGGCACAATAGAGTTACTACAACAATAATTATTAAGAATTCGATTTCGTATTCTTTTTAGCAACTGGAATAAATAAATATAGAATAATATTTACTTAAAACTAATAAGACTTTCTTTACATAATAACATCGATAAATAATACCTGATAACTAATATTTTGGCGATGATGTAGGTATTGTTGATTACAGGGAAAAACTTATCTATCTATAAACAATAACTTTCACTTTGGGAACAAACATGAAATCGCGAAAAAAGAATCTGCTGTTCCCTACATTTTGACGCGTTGAACTTAAATGCAGGGAACAGCTAATAGTAAAAGTAAGTAGTTCATATTGATGAGTTAAGTCACGTGTTTAAGTATTAGTTACTAATTACCAGTCACATCCTAAATATAAATGACAAAGGTAGGTTCTTATCTAGAAACTAATAAAATGCACTCATACATAAGTAGATAATAATAAAATATGCAAAAGATTTGTGAAGAGTTACACTAAAGTCATCGGCAGATGGCCTCTGTGAAACTCCTGAGTTAAAATTAGGCAGGTACCTACATAGCTACACATTTACTTTAAGACAGGCCAAAATTTAGCATACCTATGTGAATAATGCATTTCCATTTTTTCATATTCATAAGCGTACTTTTTTTAAAGGAATACCTACTCTTCAAACCATAAAATCCGTGAACGAATCTTTAAAATCAGTATTGTGAGGTGGTTATTAGCAGTAATAAGTGACGTCTTGGTACGTAGACTCGCGACAATCTAAGAAGTCCGTTTTGACAGGTATAAAAAAGCTATGTGTAGTCATGAAAAAAAAAATTGGTTTCTAAACTGATTCTCGGGACATATCGATTGAACATAGCTACTTAGAGAGTTTGTAATCGACGACTTATCTTCATTGCTTAAAACTGATTCTCAAGGCTTAACGTTTTATTACATGTACGAGAACGAAACGTCAAAACGGACTTCTTAGACTGTCACGAGTGTAAGGTACGTATTTATTTTTATCACTACCTTCATGGTGGCCATTACTATGGGATACATACGTGTACCTGATCAGATGGAGTATATACCTAGGTATCTCTACATGCCTAAAATCTGCTGCTACACTAGTGTACCTACCATAGATATAAGTAAGAAGGTATCCTGGTAACCTATGCACCTTAGTTCCTATGCTTAACCAAGCGAGTGAGTGACAAAATGTTTAATTCCCTTGAATATTTATGTACCTACATAGCACTTAGTTTAGACGAGTACCTAGCAGGTATTTAGCACACATTACATACATCTTCATGAACATTGTATCACCAGCAATAACGTTTCTGCCAGGTACCTTTTATTAATTTGTTAAGCTAATGAACATGATCCAATTATTTTTAGTCGCAATACCTACTTAAAATTTTACACACTGTAAATCACTATTTACCTACGTTTAAGAATAATTTTGAATACTAGCACAATGGTAAAAGTCAATAAACTTCAATTATTTAATGCAGAATAACAATTGTTAACAGTTTTGTGAATACTAACTTCGCAGTTTCGCACATATTATTACGAAATAAGTAGGTATGCATGCATGGCGCATTATGACGTATTCATGTAGAACATTCGTAACCGACGCCGATATGCCAGCGCTTGTCGGGTTGTCTGTGGTCGCTGGTTGTCAACCCAGGGGGCCAAGTCTACTAATTTACAAACGTGACAGTGGTCTCACAATGATCGGTTTTTAACAGATTTTGTATGGCTTAACTGTCAAAAACTGATCATTATGAGACCACTGACACGTCTGTAAATTAGTAGACGTGGCCCCCAGGTCGGCGCGGCGCAGGCAGTTTTAAACAGCGCGAACCGTCACCTCCGAATAGCGCTGACAAGTTCCAGTCCATCTGATTATGCGGAACCGGCTCGCGCTAATTTGGCAAAAAGTATGAAAACTGTCCGCGCCAACCAGGGTTGACGAACAGTGTTTGTCGGCGCAAGGTACTACCGTAAAACTGCCGAACGTCTTATCACTGCTGATCGATCGTCAGATTCTCCAAACGCCACAATGGTTATCGCATCATGGCATTTGTCCCTATTAAAACCTTCCTACTGAGCTCACTTTCCCAAAGAAAATAATGTTAAAGCTGTGCTGTGGCACTTTTGGCACTGAAGTGACTTTCCACTATAGCTGTACAAGGATCTTCCGGCGCGTGGCTAAAATCGGAACTAACATCACCATCTGTTTTTTCAATACATTTCACCAAACAAATTCAGTAATATTTACCAGCAGCGCCAATCTATCGACGTCATTCAGGCGCCGAAAGATTCTTGCAGCACTAATTTCCCAGTTAAAACTTGATTCTTTTTTCCAGGAATATGGCGTCTTACGTTGACGACACCAATCATGTGAACTATGCGTGGGTTATATTTTACCCCCTACTGCTCATCACGTCAGTGCTATGGTTGATACATAGATGGCAGCAGCAATCCAGACTCTTCAAATTAGGCAACGTACTCCCAGGACCTGAACCTGTACCATTCTTCGGAAATGCTCTTCTTGCTTTGGGGAAGAAACCTGATCGTAAGTAAACGATATTAACCTCAGTATTTTAAAAACTGGTGCTTCGTGTGATTCATTATCAAGAATTGTTAATTACCCAGAATGACCTTATTATTTTCATTCACAAAACTTAGTAGGTTGCGTAACCTACCAATGTACAGTCACGGACTTTAATTGATAAGCCACCTTCAAACTTTTCAATTTTACAGTTACATACATTCACAAGATTACACGATTAAACACGAACTTAAACTGCACGCTCGTAAACAAGATGACAAATAAATTATTTGGTAAAAATAACTAAATATTAAGTCTAAATATCTAGTTTAAATATAACTTATAATCGGAAATAGTCTTATCCATAGAGGTTGACTAATAAGTTCTCAATGATAAAAATAAATAAAATGTTGCATTAAGTTTATCCAATATGATACTGACCTCCTTAGAATCAGAGCTCATTAACTCGATTATTCTGAAAACATAACTGAAGACAGGGACAGTTGAAATGTCGATGTCAGAGACGTTTATTTCGAAGTTGTCGAATACGAATTACTCGGCTGAAATACGAACAGTGCCAGGTGGCTCATCAATTAAAGTCCTTGACTGTACATACTTTGCCGTTGCTCGTCATGCTTGTCATTAAAGCATAACGACATCTACTGGATTAGTCATATGAACCCTGAAATAAAATAATATGTGTATCTGCAAATCATTAGATCGCGTCGTTTTTATGATTTGCAAATCAAGGGAAATTGAATAAGGATTTTATATAAGTATGTACATTACTACTTATGTGAATTTAAGTACCTATAATATTTAGCAATATAAAAGTTAGTTGTATTTGACGTTCATTCTAAACACAATTTAACTAAAAACCGGAAAGAATTAAACAAACACAGCTCCTCTTTATTATTTCATTTATTTTTTTAAATAACTCTACATACCTCATCAATTTTAATAGAAAACTTAGCGCTAAATAGTCACTGGTGACATTTTGAACCGATCAATTGCAATTGTAATTTTTTACGTGATTGATAGTCACATTGATGCGCAAATTGTTCGTCTACTGAATTAAATTGAAGTGGTTGACAATATTACTACATTTGCAATTGATCAATTGCAATGTATCGTTTCGGGGACCCTTTACAACTGTTCAAAATCAACGTAATAAGTTTCTTATCCGATAAAATTTATTTCAGAATTAGTAAAGATCGGTCTGGAATATGCTGAAAAGTACGGCACAGTGATCAGAGGATGGATCGGCTCCAAGCTGATCATATTCCTTCTGGATGCCGACGACATTGAGGTCATACTGAACAGCCAAGTGCACATCGACAAGGCTCCTGAATACAGGTTTTTTAAACCTTGGCTTGGAGAAGGACTTCTTATCAGCACAGGTATGTTAAAATTTGGATACTTCTAGCGAGTCTAACGGCTCTATCACATGAGGATACCAGTGGCGACGCAACCATGGTCGCATTGCCAAACAGCCGATCGGACACCTAGTAATATACCCACCACAATGCTGTGTATATTTTGCTGGTAGCTCGACCATGGTTGCGCCACCATGGTAAAATATATGCCGTAGAGATAAACTCCAGAAAATCGACTCAATGAAAAGGATATTATCGGAGCATTGAATATCAGAATACCTATGCGCCAAAAAAATTGTTTATTTTATTGCAACATAAAGGTACAAAGTCAGATTTTATTACATAGTTCATGATTAAAACATAATATCACTGTCTACAGGTTCCAAATGGCGTTCCCACCGGAAAATGATAACTCCAACATTCCATATAAACATCCTGAAGTCGTTCGTGGGCGTTTTTAACCAAAACAGTAAGACTGTCGTTGAGAAAATGCGCTTAGAGACCGGCAAAACATTTGATGTCCACGACTACATGAGCACAGCTACTGTCGATATCTTGTTAGGTAAGAAGATAGAATTATTTGCGTTTGCATTCAAGCTAACGAAACGAACATTGTAAATATATAACACCTTGTGTTGATAGGAAACAATAACTGTATAACTTACCAATTAAACATCATTCAATTCATCATTCTCTTGCTGTTATCCCAATTAATTAAACGTCGGCGCAACATGTCTTCTTTTTCCATACTCCTCTATTAGTCATCATCTTAGTAGTCACCCCCTTCCTAGCCACAAATTACAAACCCAAAAAGTATTCTTGTCTTAAAATCTGTGATCCCAGATAGACCTATTAAAGATTAAATTGAAATCGAAATTGCATCCATTCTCACCATTATTGTATCAGCCATTTGTTATCAACAAAAAATAAACCATTGCATATTAACTTTTGTAGAAACTGCAATGGGAATAACAAGAAAAACTCAGGATGAATCTGGATTTGATTACGCTATGGCTGTTATGAAGTAAGTTCTCTCACCATCAACTGTTCAGCAGTCTTCTAAGATAACATCACACACATTTCACCAGTTTGTGTTTTTTAAAGTCCCATATGGGGCGAGTCATCAAACCATCAACTGGGCACATACCCAGACTCCGGGCTGTTACTGAGAAATTGTACCAGTACCTCATGATCAGCTATAGCCCTTGTGACCACTAGACTAACGAGGCAGTCTTCTATATCATCCAAATTACTTTATTTACTGTATATAGCTACTTAATTTTCATAGTTTATCAAATATTTTCCAGGATGTGTGACATTATCCACCAAAGGCACTACAAGTTTTGGTTACGATTTGATACCATTTTCCAATTCACCTCATTCTTCCGTAAGCAGAAGAAACTACTAAGTATAATCCACGGACTAACTAATAAGGTACATACAACACTTTTCTGCTTGATTTCATCTCGCGTGCTTCAAGATAATTTAACCTTATTAAGTTAAATTGGATAAATTAGTTTTAGTTAAAAAAATTTTTTATAACCTTCCTTGTAATCCTCATCTCCAGATAAAAAAAAAATTAAATTGTAATAAACGTCTTGCAATAATTAACGAATCAATGAAATCTTACTTAATCATCGATTATAATAATTATTATTACCTTACATTTAAACAAGATATTAGAGCAAACATCCCGACATTATTTCTAAAATTGTCAGGTGATAAAGAGTAAGAAGCAGATGTACTTAGAAAACAAAGCCAAAGGTTTCATTCCACCAACATTAGCTGAGCTAACACGAAATACCGAAGATGATAGTTTTCTAGCTACTGATAACAAAACTCTTTCTGATACGGTGTTCAAAGGCTACCGAGATGACTTGGATTTCAATGATGAAAATGATGTTGGTAAGTATAAAACCACTTCTAAGTCGACTAAGGTAAAAAACGCGATAGTCAAATAATAATAATTGAAATTATCTGAGACACTTTGGAATCTAGAAATCGGCAAGGAGGAGGCCTCGGTGAAGACGTAGTTGGTATTATAACAGTAGCAATCTAAAAAACAGATATGCTAGTCTCTAATCCCAATCAAGACATTCATTCCTTATAGTATGTGCTAAATCTATGATTACAGAGATTTGATATTTAATCTTGGTGTAGTAAAGTATTGGGATTATGTATTAATAACCTTTTTCCATAGGTGAAAAGAAACGACTCGCTTTCTTGGATCTCATGATCTCTGAAACTGCTCAAAACGGGACCCATCAGCTAAATGACCAGGAAATTAAAGAAGAGGTGGATACTATTATGTTTGAGGTAAGTTTTTTGATTATTCTGTTTTTTTGACAAGTAGTACGTTTCTACCATTTTCATAATTAAAGACGTTAGAATTGGCCCAAGTCAACATTCAAATACAACTTATGTAGGATCTTCATTTCCTAATTTCTGAACCACAGCAGATGTTAATGCAAGATTAAAACTAACTGATTTAAATCCAAATTTTCCAGGGTCACGACACTACTGCTGCTGGCTCCAGCTTCGTTCTATGTCTTCTGGGTGTCTACAAGGATATCCAAGCGAAGGTTTACAACGAGCTATATGAGATTTTCGGCGATTCTGACAGACCAGCCACCTTCGCCGACACTCTTGAAATGAAATACCTCGAGAGGGTCATCCTCGAATCATTGAGGTTGTACCCACCTGTGCCAATAATCGCAAGAAAGCTGAATCACGATGTTAAAATTGGTAGGTTTCGATTTTTTATCGATTTAAATAGAGGTTAATTTCCTTTTAATTTAATTTAATTTCGGAAGTCCGCAATTAAAGTTCATTTTCACTTTTTAGTGTTTTTGGAAGTCGGCAGAAGAACCCTGTCGACTTGTACTTGACTTGACTTTGTAAAAAAAAAGTTTTTTTCAGGATCTAGCCTTACCTACCTTATCCTTCTTAATAATGCTTGGAGGAGGCCTATGAAGTGGGCGTATTTTGGCTGATATAATAAATCTTTCGTATATAACTTGATTGATAAATTAAATACTTCTTAAATTCTGATATTTTTTGCCAGAAACCGACACATATACAGATTCTTTACTTTATTTATATCCAGCAACGAACAGCTACGTCCTCCCTGCTGGCGCCACCGTGGTCATCGGAACCTACAAGGTCCACCGCAGTCCCAAGTACTACAAGGACCCTGAGACCTTCAACCCTGACAACTTCTTACCAGAGAACTCTTCAAACAGGCACTATTACAGCTACATTCCCTTTAGTGCTGGACCCAGGAGCTGTGTCGGTTAGTACTGATTCATGTTTTAATGTGCAACAACCTGAAACTTTCCGTTCTCCGTTTCTTATGCTTTTCAACTCTTCAAGTGCAACTTAAGTTTTCTTAATACTAAAATCTATTAACTTGTCTAGTATCATCCACTAATTTCATCAATCTCATCTTTACCTTGATCAAGCTTTCAGAAATCAATGTCTACTTCGTGTATATCAATTACATTGAAATCGAAATAAAATAATAATATTCGAAATAAAATCTATCTTTTCTTTTTTTTTCAGGTCGCAAGTACGCCTTACTGAAGCTTAAGATTTTACTTTCCACTATTTTGAGGAACTACGAGTGTTCATCTACTGTGCCCGAGAAAGAATTCAAGCTGCTTGCTGACATTATACTGAAGAGATCAGACGGATTTAGAATTACAATTGAACCTAGAAAAACGTACCAATAAATGTTTTACTCCAATTTACTATTACGAGTATATGTGAAGAGAATAAACGCTTTCAAGCAATGATGAGATTGCGTAAAATCTGTAGGGCGTAGTGTTGCTTTATAACATTGACTAAGATCGTTTATTTCAAAATGATGGGTCATTTTGTACCTCTCAAGGACTATCGGATGGTTTTTCATTAAATACTTTACCTATTACATTATTATTACTACTTCAGTTATTCCTTCTCTTTCTTTGTCCTTGATATTTCACCACTAGTCAAGGTCAATACAGTTATCGTATCGTTTCAGACCTAGCTAGCTCAATGTTAATAGTCCATTGGATGGAAATCTCGTAAGGTTTTCAGTTACGGTATCTCTTAGAGCCTCTTTGGCAGAACCTTTTTCGTACGTTTCTTTATGAGCTTCACAATGAAATCTCCTGAAGAATAATGCTGAGAGCTGAAACGGTGAAACCCAGTCTCGACACTGTCATAGTAGTCCAGTAATTTTCGTAAAAAAATGTCCAATACTGCTTTTTTGGGGATGTTACCAGTAGTGTAAAACCAAGTTTGCAGCTTCGAAAAACCTGTGGTACCTGCGTGGTGCTCAGAAACCAAGCAATTTTCGGACTTCTTTCAGGTTTTGGCTTATAACTTTAAAAAAAGTGCAAGCTAGATGTTGGTGTGCTATTGCAAGTAATAACTGAAACTATTAGCTATCAAACACACTTATGGTAATAAACAAAATACTTATGCAAATTCAATTTTTACTTTATTATTATTATCATTTATTTAACAGATCATACAATCCAACTTGTTAGTAATCATGTACACACACATCTTACACACTAGTGTTAGTAAATTATATTTGGCAAATCCCGTAAAAATAATGTCAAAATAATTAATAGCAACAATGTCAAAATCATTCACAATAATGTCAGAATCGCCACCAATAAAATCAAAATTATTAATAATACAATAATCATAAACATTATTTTAAAGCACGGTTTGAAGGGAATACTTGTGTCCTGGTCCAGTGTCTTAGTATTAGACCTTCCGCCCTATCGGCCACAGTGATCAAGAGAAATAATATGGAATCAAATGGTAAACTATGCAAAACGTAACACAAACGGGTTAACATTCAAATATTTAACAAATAATATACCTAGATTTTAGATATTTGAGTCAATTTTTAGAACGCCAAAATAAAGGTGTATACGAGCTTCCAGTTTATTAACTCTCACTCCAAGGTAAAACCGTTATATGACTGGACAAAAAATGCTTCACAATACCTTTATATTTCGAACAAACACATAACAAAGCTGCTTGGCTGCAGAAATATAATTTACCATATAAAAATATCAAAAGGCAAAAAAATGCTATACTAAAAATATAAATTAGGTACCTACCTAAGTTTTGTTAAACGATTTGAAAAAGAAAGTAGGTACTTTGACTCTTTCTAACTAGCCTAAAGCTTGATTTACACGGTGTGATTTAACTGCCTCTTGCATACCATATATGTAGAAGCAACAATGAAAGATGTACCGTCTAAATAGATATTGTTGTCAGTCATTTGCTGCTTCAATTTTATTGTAGGTATGCCACAGGCAAGAAATGGTACGGTATGGCATAATTTTCTGGGGGCAATCTACTGATAGGGAGCTGGTATTTAGACTACAGAAGCGATGCATCAGGTCAATGTGCGGTCTTAAGACAACTGGTAGCTGTATTCCTTATATTAAATCGTTAAAAAATTTAACCTTGGCTTGTTTACTTATAATGGAAACAGCTTTGTTTTTGAAATGTACCCCACATCTATTTAAAAAAATATCAGAGGTCAGGAAAAATCCAATATGGACTCAATACATCAATCAACTAGGTATATCAAGTAAAATGTAAAACCGCGCTAATTAATGCAAAAAAGTTTTTTTGGTATTGTCCCACTCATTTATAATAGAGTATCTAATATTATAAAAAATATGGCTACAGTAAAGTATAAAGGGCACTAAAATAAATTTTAATTATGAAGACTAATTACACGATTGACAATTTTCATAATGATGATTTATTAACTGATTGACATAATGTTACTTAATTTTTGTTTCCGTGACATTTTGTATTTTTTTTTTGACCACACTTACATTTTTAATATATATATTTTTTTTTTTTTTCAATTTTCTGCCTCATATTTTTTGATTTGTTTAAATTTTTAATTGTAAACCTTTGCTTGCCCACGTGACGGTAAAATATGGAGAACTTTATTATAAAAACACCTATGTACCAACTATATCCATGTTTGCAAAGAAATAAATGATTTGATTTGATTTGAAACATGCGTCATGTAAATGGAGAGGTGGGCGATGTTGGTTGTTTATGTTGTTAGATTTAGTTCTCAAACATATAGTAGGTATTATTGTAAGATATTTTTACTATTTTAAAATAATAATACTACCATCCCGCCCCTTCTCCACCTACGGGTGTGGCTACATATCAATACACTGGGACTTTATGGGCCTGAGGCTAAATTAGAAATTGAATTTGAGGAGCAATTTTGCTACAACGGGAGAATTCAGGTAAAGTATTTCATCCTATAGCTTATTATAGCCGTCAAACGACACTAGATGAAAGCAAACTACACTCGTATGAGTGAAGTGGTGGTGTAAAATAAGGTGGCGCATTGGTACATATTAATGCAGGAGTACGATTTTACTGTAGAACATCGCGATGGTAACAAGATGACTCATGTTGATGTACTGTCACGCAACCCAAGTGACTCTGAATCCCATGACGTAGTAAAAGTGGTTGATGTTTTAACGATAGATGACGATGCGTGGTTGCGCAAAGTGCAGGAACAGGATTCAGAAATACAAAGGATAATTAATATTTTGAATGATGCAGACACAAAAGATACTGTCGAGATTATGAATATATATAAGAATTATACTGTTAAAAATGGCCGTTTGTACAGAATTACTAATGATAAAAATGATACAATCAATTTAAAGTGGGTGGGTGGCAAAATCAGTAAGATGGAAAATAGTTTGTATGACTCACGACGATATCGGTCATTTTGGTTTTGATAAGACCATCAATAGGATTAATCAAATTTATTATGGTATAAAGTATAGTATGCAGCTCTTGAATAAAACGGATTTATATCGAGGGCCATAAATCACTCGCGTCGCTCAGGATTCATCTATGGCCCTCGCTTTAAATCCGTCCTTTATTAACTAATTGCATAATATACTATTTTCTATGATGTTCTTTTTAATTATCTCTTTTGTTTATTTTTATAACTTTTGTTAAATTAACGCGAGGCCGCGTTTGACGTCAGGATTAGCCGAATGTTAGAATACACAATAATCGACTATTTAATAAATTCTATCTGTAGGTTGCAACTTTGTTATTTTATAGATATTTTATGTTTTTTAATTGTGGCAACCCATAGACGCCATAAATGACTTGAGTAAAAAAACGAGAAAAAGGCGCAGGGAATTACAATTTTCAATTACTTAATCTCAATTTAACAATTTAAGGTTTTAAGTACCAATAAAACGTTTTGTACAAGTATTCGAGTGTATAATTATTTCAATATGAATTGCTTTTGTGTCAAATTAGAGGAATTGTAAATGACTGCTGGAAATTCAGGAAATGAATTTGCTTAGAGGCATTGCTAATGTGGCGGTTTTAGGCCCGCAGAAAAAGTGGTAGGTACAGTCAGCCCCAAAAATATGTACAGTATACGTACAAGGAACCATTTTATTGTCTTGTCAACATCTTTGTTTTATAACATTGTATTCACCGTGTAGAGGTACAAAACATAGTAGATAAACAATTTATTTCACTAAAACAAAGTAAACATTTAGTCTCAAAACATCTATACGCCTTATGACCAAAACAAGGCAATAATAAGGTGAAAAGTAGGTATAATCTGGTATACAATAAAGTACCTATAAGTAAATAAATAAAGAAATCCACTTGTTATTTCCGTCATTGTGATATTTATTTTGTTCTGGACCATACCTGTGAACCTTCTGGTTACGGAGATATTGAAGGTTAAAGTTCCAACTATTTTTAAATACTTTGGTTAAAGAAATCAAGTTTAAAATCAACTTATACCTAACTTAATTTTACTCGTTTCCCAACAATTATTTTTGTCCAATGTTACTTAATTAGATGTACAGAATGAGTAGTAGCAGGCTATGTGATGGGTCTTTTAACACATCTTTTTGGGGCTGACTTTACATGAACAAATTTGCAATTATAATTGCCAAATAAATTGCTCAAGCCTTTTTCTAATGAGCACCAAATCGAAACACGGAGAAATTAACATACGTTAAAATTTCAAGAACATTGTCTCGCCAGCTGCACGTGGATACGATACGTTTCTACCAGGTACCTACTCTTTTATTAATTTTTTAAGGCGCTGACAGGCAAAGGTGCCAAGTAGGCTTGTCCCTGTACTTCGACACTTTAAGAAAAAATGTTGTCGTTGACGTGACTTAATCAGTAAAAATTGAGAATCAAACAGAAAGAAATCCTATTACAAAACAAATAATTCTGAGCAGAATTATGTAAAAGTGTGAATTTCGTAAAACGTGCAGTTGAATCTTTCTACTTTGCTGCCGTCGTACTGTCTACATGGAACGTCACTTTTGTCTTCTCTTTCGTCGATAAAACGGTGGTCATGCTGCGCGTGCTAGGGAAAGACATAGGCTACTTTTTATCGACATACAACGCGAGCGAAGCCGCAGGCGGATGTTAGCTAACGATAAACTAACTTTTTGTCTTCACTTCCAATCCAAAATATCTGTATTAAAAATATCATCGTAGGTACATCATCTGGCTAGCGTTTTCTGAACTATGTTGAGGTCGGGCCGAGAAACGTGGGCGTGGGTGTTGGTATTTAATTAATAACAAGAACGTCTTATTTGAATGCCACCCATGACTGCAGACCGATAGGTACAAGATAAAGAAGGCAGCCAGCGCGATATAAAAGAAACCTGAAACGGACAGCAGGGACTCCTCGGACGAAAACACAAAAAACAGCAAAGTGTAACATAACACAACAGGGAGATAGAAAAGAGCCGAGAACGCAGCATAACTCCGACAAAGGATTCACCGGTAAAGATCGAGCGGAGCCAACTGGCGGCGACTCGCGACGTCGTAAAAAGATGCCCATCCATAAATAAATATAACCCGTCTCTCCACTCGTCCATTGCCTACTCAAGGATGCATAAATCCGGTATGGCTCACAAATCCTTCCTCCCGAGGGCACGGTCTCTTCTCTACCATTACCGCGCCACCCCGTCCACTCCTAGATAAATGCAATGGCTAATGGACCCATGAAACATGAGACTACAGGGGCTAGTGTAAATCTTGGAGTTCATTCGTAATTTCAGTCGTTCATTTATCGAGTCTGGTTAGACCCCGGTGGGATCGGTGCATTTCATTCATCATTCATTCATTCAGAACGTCATTTTTGAGTAAATAGATAATTGCTTCATATTTTTCAATAAATTACAAGCGTTTCTCTTTCTTTTCTATGCAGCAGGCGTAGCATGAGCACCGTTTTGTCGACGGAAGAGTAGACAAAAATGACGTTTCGTGTAGACAGTACGACGGCAGCAAAGTTGAAAGGGTCTACTGCACTTTTAACGAAATTCACTGTTTTACATAATTCGTCTCAGAATCCTTTGTTTTGCCATTGTTTTTTTTTCTGTTTGATTCTCATTTTTTACTGAAGATGATGATGAGATGTCAACTACAAAAAAAAAATCTCAAAGTGTCGAAGTACAGTATTTTGGACCAATCAATTTCACAGTAATATTGGCCTTAACTATTTTCTTGATACTTATAACTGCTTATTATTAACTAAATGATGTAAAATAGGAGAAGATAGCTTTGTCCTTCTATTAATTATCACAATTTTGCGTTCATTTTGCTCCCTTGTAAAATCATGATTTGTAGATAACCGTTTATACTTTGTGGCCGTCGAGTAGAAGGTTTTCTACTGGCGATTCCAAAATCAAATTGTCTTCACTATCATAGACAAATGTCAGTTGTCACTGTGATTTTGACAGTTTGAGTAGAAAACTTTCTTCCGAAATAGTCTACATACAAAAACACTTAGACAAAGACCGTGACAAAATGACAGATTGTAGAAAGATTTCTACGGTGCGATGTCAAAAATGAAGAAACGAAATGTCAATTTGTATAGAAAAAGCTATGGCTATTCTTCGTAGAGATAGAAACTGTCATGCTACGCCTGCCCCCGCTTTGACAGCGTCTTAGGGCTATGAGGCTATGGAAGTGACCTTTGGTTTTAATGCTCCTCGGCACCTATAAAAAGGAATAATTATCTTCCAATCATTAGTCGTAATACCTACTTTCAATTTTACACACTGCAAATCGCGATTTACCAGGCTTAAGAATAATTTTGAATACTAATAATGTATTTAATACAGTCAACAACCTTCACGTATTTAATGCAGAATACCCATTGTTGTATAAAAGTTTTGTGAATAGATACTAATTTTGCACATATTATTACGAAATAATTATATGGCTGGTTTTAGAGTCACGCTGACCGTCGGCGCCCCGGCGGTCAGGGAGCGCGAATCCATATAAATCGATGTAAATCGTTATTCGATGTCTAATGATGTGTGATGTAACCGATACTCACAACTACGCGTAATTTTAAAACACTCCTAGGACAATCATACATGTGGCGATCCACATAATTTCTCCTTTGTAAATACTTTTTTTGATTTTAATATGTCTTGCTTTTAGAAAACTTTTTACTCTTGATTGATGTCATTTCTATTAAAATTCGGGTTTCAGCTGTCACATAAATTTCCTCGTCTTTTAATTCTAAAATGATCAATAATCTATTTATCACTACGCTAAATATTGGTGACCCCGACGTGATGTCGGAAGAAAAATTTGAGGACTGCACCACGCCTTCGTCGTCGTCCTCAGGCGTGGATCGAGTGTCGGTACGCCTCCCTCCCTTTTGGCCCGACGACCCCGATATTTGGTTTGCCCAAGTCGAGGCGCAGTTCGAGCTAGCAGGAATAAAGACGGACCAGACTCAATTCTACACGGTTCTACAGCAATTGGATCATAGCATTGCGAGGGAAGTTCGCGATATCATCGTTAACCCTTCGCAGACAGATAAGTACAATAAATTAAAACAAGAACTTATCAAACGATTATGTTCGTCCCGCGAACAACGCTTGCGACAACTGTTGACTCAAGAGGAATTAGGCGATAGAAAACCGAGCCAGTTCTTGCGCCATCTTCGATCTTTGGCCGACGATGGTATCAGCCATGATGTTTTACGCAGTTTGTGGTCAAACGGTCTTCCCACCGACGTGCAGGTGTTCATTGCGTCGCAGACTACCTGCACTCTTGATGATGTGGTAGAATTAGCCGACGAGGTGTGTGAAGTGACGTCACGCCGAGCAACGCAGATAGCAAGTACATCCGCAGTCACATTTGACGATATGCTCAAGAAGATGGAAGATTTGATAGCTGAACGCATTAGAACCGAGCTATCACATCAGGTTGCAAAGCTTGCGCAACAGCGAGAAAAGATGCCATTCACCCTTCAGACATAGAAGTTCTTCAGGTTCTTCGCGCTTCAGAAGCCGATCAAGTCGTGATACTTCTGGTATTTGCTGGTATCACCGAAAATTCGGAGACAAGGCTCAGAAATGCACTCTTCCATGTAATTTCAAATCGGGAAATGCTCCCGACAGTCAGTAGAGGTGGCTAATGACTGTCAAATAGCTAAGAGCAATCACTTTTTCTTAAAGTGTCGAAGTACAGGGACAAGCCTACTTGGTACCTTTGCCTGTCAGCGCCTTAAAAAATTAATAAAAGAGTAGGTACCTGGTAGAAACGTATCGTATCCACGTGCAGCTGGCGAGACAATGTTCTTGAAATTTTAACGTATGTTAGTTTCTCCGGGTATCGATTTGGTGCTCATTAAAAAAAGGCTTGAGTAATTTATTTGGCAATTATAATTGCAAATTTGTTCATGTAAAGTCAGCCCCAAAAAGATGTGTTAAAAGACCCATCACATAGCCTGCTACTACTCATTATGTACATCTAATTAAGTAACATAAACACAGCACAAAAATAATTGTTGGGAAACGAGTAAAATTAAGTTAGGTATAAGTTGATTTTAAACTTGATTTCTTTAACAAAAGTATTTAAAAATAGTTGGAACTTTAACCTTCAATATCTCCGTAACCAGAAGGTTCACAGGTATGGTCCAGAACAAAAAAAAAATCACAATGACGGAAATAACAAGTGGATTTCTTTATTTATTTACATATACGTACTTTATTGTATACCAGATTATACCTACTTTTCACCTTATTATTGCCTTGTTTTGGTCATAAGGCGTATAGATGTTTTGAGACTAAATGTTTACTTTGTTTTAGTAAAATAAATTGTTTATCTACTATGTTTTGTACCTCTACACGGTGAATACAATGTTATAAAACAAAGATGTTGACAATAAAATGGTTCCTTGTACGTATACTGTACATGTTTTTGGGGCTGACTGTACCTACCACTTTTTCTGCGGGCCTAAAACCGCCACATTAGCAATGCCTCTAAGCAAATTCATTTCCTGAATTTCCAGCAGTCATTTACAATTCCTCTAATTTGACTTCACGATGAATCTGATGCACAAGAATGTTTTTTCATATGAATTATTTGGGTGTCCTGAGAAATGAAATGTCATCTTGTAAAAAAAAAATATCGGTTATGTAACTTATCTACTTATCTTGTCTTGTGGAATAAATTATTAAACAAATTAAATATATAATCATATATCTAACTACAAAAACGTAACTTTAATACGTACTTTCAATTTAATAGATCCACAACATTTTGATTTTTTGAACAATGAACACCGCCATCTCGACCAACCCTCCTTCAAAATTTTATGTTTATAATATTGGTAATTGGTATCCAAAAGAACTGTTCCTCCTTTACATTCAATAAAAGAAATCTCCACATTTTCATCCATATAGAATTGAGAGCAAAATGTATTAAATAATAGCAATCACCATGAGTGTAATATGTTCCTTGATTATGTGACATAAACTCACAGAGTACTATAATCATAAACTTATTTTTCTTTATCATAGGTCATCCGTCACTTAATGGATTATGCAAAGAGATTGTTTATGCATTTTATTTATCTGGCGATTAGCGGGGTACCACGGGCCAAGAAAAATGCCTATGGTACCCCTTTGTCCCCCTTGGGGGTTCCAAGGGCGAAAATATTTGCTCGTGGTACCCCAAGGTGAACTAGACTGAGGGACCACGGGCACGTACCGGTCAAAACATCGACATTTCTGTTCTTTATCTAAATAATCATAATAATACCAGCCTTTAATTAACCGTCTCATTACAGGTTATTTATTCATAAAAACACTTATCCTAATCCTTCCATCATACATTCTCTAGATGGTGAAAACCACTTCAAAATTCCTTGTAGAACCGACTTTGTTTAATCCAGTGTATAGATTACCTAAGACACAAAAAGGGACTTTGCTTTATACTACATATTTATAGATTACCTAACAGAAATAGTGGTAGGTACAGTCAGCCCCAAAAACATGTAATTATAGTAAACGGACAAGGAACCATTTTATTTAAAAAAAACCTTTGTTTTATAACATTGTATTCACCGTGTAGAGGTACAAAACTTACTAAACAATTTATTTTACCAAAACAAAGTAAACATTTGGTCCTAAAAAATCTATAGGTACACCTTATGACCAAAACAACGTAATAATAAGATAGGTACCTAAGTAGGTATAATCTGATGTACAACAAAGTACCTATGTAAATAAATGAAGAAAGCCAATTGTTATTCCCGTCATTGTGAACCTTCTGGTTACGGAGATATTGAAATTCCAACTTTGTCCGTCGTTTTTTAACGTCGTATGCCGTAATTACAGACACAATTAAAAATCCATTGTTTCTCAACGAGATCCACGTTCCGGCATACCAAAGGTTAAAGAAAGCAAATGATACACTATAACTTAATTTTAAAGACCCCCACAAACCCCGAACCCATAAAAACAATGCTTTGCGTGCGTTACATTGAGCCTACCGTAAACAGCGATTTTTCACAAAAAAAATAAAAATCGTTTCCCAACAATTATTTTTGTGCAATGTTACTTAATTAGATGTACAGAATGAGTAGTAGCAGGCTATGTGTTGGGTCCTTTTACACATCTTTTTGGGGCTGACTTCACATTAACTAATTTGCAATTATAATTGCCAAATAAGTTACTTAAACATTTTTATAATGAGCACCAAATCGAAACACGGAGAAATAACATACGTTAAAATTTCATGAACATTGTTTCGCCAGCTGCACGTGGATACGATACGTTTCTACCAGGTACTCTTTTATTAATTTGTTAAGTCGCTGACAAGAGGCAAATGTGCAAAGTAGGCTTGTCTTAAAAACAATATTGCCACATCTAAGTATATAGTTTGTGGTAGCGGAAAAAATATATGTTAATCTTGAACATGTTTCTCAGAACTAGGTTGTAAAAAAAATAAAAATAAAACTATTCAAATCCATGCTAATATTATAAATTCGAAAGTAACGCTGTCTGTTTAAATTTTACCATTTCACGCCTAAACCCCTGAACGGATTTCGACAAATATTTGGCAAGGAGATAGATGGCATCCTAGGGAAGGACATGCGCTACTTTTTACCGACATACCACGCGGGCGAAGCCGCAAGCGGCAGCTAGTTAACGATAAATTAACCTTTTGTCTTGACTTCCAATCCAAAATATCTGTATTAAAAATATCATCGTAGGTACATCATCTGGCTAGCCTTTTCTCGAATTATGTTGGGGTCGGCTTCCAGTCTAACCGGATGCTAAGATAGGCAGTCGCCTATCTGACCTCCAAAAACTAGTTACTGGGTAATACGATACCCCTTGGTAAGACTTGTTGTCAGACTTTCGGGCTTTCTGATTACCCGTAACGACAGCCAAGAATTCACAAATTACAGCCTGAACCAACGGCTTAACGTTCTTTCCGAGATACGTGGGCGTGGGTGTTGGTATATAATTAATAACAAGAACATCTTATTTGAATGCCACGACTGAAGACCGATAGGTACAAGAGATAGAAGGCAGCCAGCACGATATACAAGAAACCTGAAACGGACAGCAGCGACTCCTCTGACGAAAACACAGAAAACAGCAAAGTGTAACATAACACAACAGGGAGATAGAAAAGAGCCGAGAACGCAGCATAACTCCGACAAAGGATTCACCGGTCAAGATCGAGCGGAGACAACTGGCGGCGACGTCGTAAAAAGAAAATCCATAGATAAATATCACCCGTCTCTCCACTAGTCCATTACCTACTCAAGGATGCATATCCGGTATGGCTCCCAAATCCTTCCTCCCGAGGGCACGGTCTTATCTACCATTACCGCGCCACCCGGTCTACTCCTAGATATGCAATGGCCACTGTAGCCCTATGAAACATGAGGCTACAGGGGCTAGTGTAAATCTTGGAGTTCATTCGATTTATCGAGTCTGGTTAAACCCCGCTGGGATCGGTGAATTTCATTCATCATTCATTTATTCAGAACGTCATTTTTGAGTAAATAGATAATTGCTTCATATTTTGCAATAAATTACAAGCGTTGTGTCATCGCGTTTCTCTTTCTTTTCTATGCAGTTCGACAGTGACCCCGCTTTGACAGCGTCTTAGGGCTATGAGGCTATGGAAGAGATTTTTTTTTTTTTTAATGCTCCTAGGCACCTATAAAAAGGAATAATTATGTTCCAATCATTAGTCGTAATACCTACTTACAATTTTACACACTGCAAATCGCGATTTACCTAGATTTAAGAATAATTTTGAATACTAATAATGTATTTAATATTAGTATGTAATAGTATAAATACGTGAAGGTTATTGACTATAAGTCAATAACCTTCACGTATTGAATGCAGAATAACTTATTACTTAACTTAACTTATAAATTGTTAGCAGTCTTGTAAATAGGTACTAACTTAGCACATATTGTTACGAAATAAGTACCTAGGTATGCCTGGGTCTAGTCACGCTGACCGTCGGCGCTCCGGCGGTCAGGCAGCGCGATTCCATATAAATCGATAATCGATGTCCATATAACCGATACTCACAACTACGCGTAGGTAATTCTAAAACGCTCCTAGTAGGACAATCATACATATCGGGCACTGACGGTGAAGAACATCTTATCAATGTTGATCGATCTTCAGATTTTTCAAACACAATGGTTATCGCATTTGTCTATATTAAAACTTTTCTACTGAGCTCACTACCCCAAACTGAAAATTATGTTAAAACTGTGGATACTAAGTACGATGTCACTTTCCACTTTACGCTGAACAAGGATCTTTTGGTGCGTGGCCAAAATTGTAACTACCGCTACCAACTTTGTTATTTCAATACATTTCACGAAACAATTCAAGCGCCAAAAGATTCTTGCAGCACTATAACTTCCCAGTTGAAACTTATTCTCTTTACCAGGAATATGGCGTTTTTCGTCGACGACACCAATCATGTGAACTATGCGCGGGTTATTTTCTGCTTCCTACTGCTCATCACGTCAGTGCTATGGTTGATACATAGATGGCAGCAGCAGTCCAGACTCTTCAAATTAGGCAACGCACTTCCAGGCCCTAAGGCTGTACCATTCTTCGGACACGCTCTTCTTGCTTTGGGGAAGAAACCTGATCGTAAGTAAACGATATTAACCACAGAACATATTTCCAAAAAACTGGCTTTCCGTGTGATACTAAAAAGAATTGTTATTTACCCAGAATTACCAAATTATTTTTCATTCACAAAGCTTAGTAGGTTACGTAACCATTTCTTTGGTACTTTGCCATTTCTCGTCAGATTTCGTCATGCTCATCATTAAAATTTAAAACATGACGATATCTACTGGATTGATTATGTTAAATGAAGCATTTGGCCGAAACCTAAATTAGAATTTGTATTTGCATGTATAATAATAGGTACCTATGAAATTGCCGTTTTGTATGAAAAAAATTAAACGATTTTTTTTCATGAATTTTTTATTTGTATTAATCGAAGTAATCACCCATGCAATCAATGCATCTTTGCCATCGCAGTGGCAGTTTATTGATGCCCTTCTTAAAGAAATCAGCTGGACGGGAGGCAACAAATTCTTCAAAGGCATTTTGTACTGCCTCTCGGGTATTGAATTTTTTTCCCACCAAGAAGTTATCCAAATTCTGGAAAAATTAGTAGTCTGTAGGCGCAAGGTCTGGTGAGTAGGGCGGATGACGGAGAGCTTCCAACCCCAGTTCTTGCAACTTGGAGACCGTCTGCTGTGCAGTATGAGGTCGCGCGTTGTCGTGCAGGAGCAGCGGAGACGAGCGATTGACCAATGCTGGTTGGAGATGCGCCAGCTTCTCCATCATTGTGTTCAGTTCTTCACAGTACACATCTGCAGTAATGCTCACCCCGTTTGGTAAGAAGCTGTGATGAATCACACCGGCGCTAGACCACCAAACAGTGACCATCACTTTTCTAGGGGTAAGTTTTCGTTTAGGGCATTGTTTAGGTGCTGAACCAGGATCCAACCAACTTGCTGAGCGCTTGCGGTTATCAAACAGAATCCATTTTTCATCGCAGGTAACAATGCGGTTCAAAATTCCTTCATTTGTGTGTCTGTTGAGCAGTGCAAGGCACGTCTCGACGCGTACTTCGCGCTGGCGATCATTGAGTTCGTGGGGCACCCATTTGTCAAGCTTTTTTACCTTGCCAATTTGACGCAAATGGACCGATATTGTTTTGACGCTAACGTCGAAAGCTGCTGCTAATTCAGCCGTAGATTGTGTATCATCAGCTTCCACAATCGCCTTTAATTCGTCATTGTCGACCAAAGTCTTCGGACGACCGCGAGGTTCATTTTTCAGGTCGAAATTTCCAGAACGGAAGCGAGCAAACCAATAACAGGTGGTGCGTTGGTTTGTAGTGTTAGCTCCGTAAACGTCGTTGATGTTGCGTGCCGCTTGTGCCGCGTTGCTGCCACGACGGTACTCATATTCCATAATTACTCGAATTTTTAACGTATCCATGATGACGAAAAAGATTGAAATGCGATGAAAATGTAACACTAATCAATAAAGAAATGACTACTATTGGAAAAAAAAATCCATGTTTTTAAAATAAAATTAATTTGAAATTAGAATTCTTAGCCAAACAAAAATTATTTTGATTTGAAATGGCCAGTACTGCAGAACGGCAATTTCATAGGTAAAGACCTAATATTACTTTGCCTTACTGTACAAAGCACTGAATTAGTAGTAAAACACTGGTATAAGTCGGGTCGAGTCTAAGCGGGTCGAGTGAGCACCCTTGAATGAGGATCCATTACTACTTATGTGAATGTATAATATCGTCATACAACGGACATCTATATACGTTTTCCAAATTTAATTTAAGCGATTGACAATATTAGGTACTACACTTGCAAATTGATAGCAATTATTGATCAATTGCAATTTATCGTTTCGAGGAGCTGCGCAATGTTACGCAATCGCGTAGCTTCCGCATGTATTTAGATATCCGCATCCGCATTAATCAATCCGGAGCACATGCGGATGAGGATGTGGGTGGAAAAGGGTGAACATAAGCTAAATCATAAATTCATAATAAAAAAATGGATATTATAATCATTATTTTATAATTGCCGCGAATTGAATTATGATCAACGTACAACGAAACAGCAAATTTGCAAAAAAAGGCAAACATTTTGACTTTAAAAAAACTTGATAATCGCATACGATCCGCGGATGTTAAAAAATCTGCATCCGCTACATCCCTGGTTTCGAGGACCCTTTACAGTTCAGTTCAAAATAAACGAAATAAGTTTCTTACCCGAACTTTATTTCAGAGATAGTAAGTATCTGTCTGGAATATGCCGAAAAGTACGGCACAGTGATCAGAGGATGGATCGGCTCCAAGCTGATCATATTCCTTCTAGATGCCGACGACATTGAGGTCATATTGAACAGCCAAGTGCACATCGACAAGGCTCCTGAATACAGGTTTTTTAAACCTTGGCTTGGAGAAGGACTTCTTATCAGCACAGGTATGTTAATATTTGAATACTTCTAGCGAGTCTTGAATCATATTCTTTGTATTATCAATGTGTGCGTATATATCACTATCCTTTTCTAGATCTAAGAAAAAACCAGTCAAATGCGTGTTGAACCACGTACAATGAAGGGTTCCGTAGTTGGGATGAATTTATCCCAAGAACAAACTTAACATCGCACTGGATCTTCAACTCTCGGTGTTGAGCCGATATTGAGAATCCAACAGAATGCATCCTAACTCGTTAAAAAAACACACTGTTGGATTTTAAACTCTCGGCGCTAAGCAGTGCGTTGAAATTCAGTGCGCGAAAAAAAAAACACCGCGGGGAAAAACTGCCCGTACGTACCTGGATTTACCTATGGATTATTGTTGTTATCTTGAAGATGGTTGCGCCTCAATCAACCAATCAGTTTATTTCGGAAAACTAAGGTGTCTACATAGCCTTCTCAGCTATCCTTTTCTAGATCTAAGAAAAAAACGGTCAAGTGCGTGTTGAACCACGTACGGGGTTTTACGAAGGGTTCCGTAGTTGAGATGAATTTATCCCAAGAACAAACTTAACATCGCACTGGATCTTCAACTCTCGGTGTAGAGCCGATATTGAGAATCCAACAGAATGCATCTAAACTCGTTAAAAAAACACACACTGTTGGATTTTCAACTCTCGGCGCTAAGCAGTGCGTTAAAAATTGAGAGCGCGAAAAAAAATCACCGTGGGAAAAAACCGCCCGTGCGAACCTGGGTTTACCTATGGATGAACTCCAGAAAAGCAACTCATTCTGCATTGAAGATTGAATATGTGCTAAAACATAGTCTGTTTATTTAATATATTTTATGCAACAGAAAAAGAACAAAGTCTATCTAAATAGTTCATGATTCATACAAAATGTATCACTGTCTAAAGGTTCCAAATGGCGTTCCCACCGGAAAATAATAGCTCCAACATTCCATATCAACATCCTGAAGTCGTTTGTGGGAGTTTTCAACCAAAATAGCAAGAGTGTCGTTGAGAAAATGCGATCAGAATTGGGCAAAACATTTGATGTCCACGACTACATGAGCACAGCGACCGTAGACATCTTGTTAGGTAAGATGATAGAATAATTTGCATTTGCGTTCAAGCTAATGAAACGAACATTATAAATACGTAACACCTTGTGTTGTTAGGAAACAATAACCGTACAACTTTCCAACATCATCATATTTGTGGTCGGCGCAACATGTCTCCTTCTTCCATAGGTACTTCTATATTAGTCGTCATCTCAGTAGTCACCCCCTTTCTAGCCACGACTTGCCAACCCAAAAATTAGGGACAACAGCTAAACGCGACTTTTATAATGCTTAAAAGTACATGATGCACTGCAGTAAACAAAATCAGAAAAATATATGATATTCTTCAGGATATAAATACCAGTTAGATAGTGTGTTAAAAACATAATACAGCTAATTATATACATATAACTGTCAGATTATTATACAAGCAACATAATAACGTAATAGTGTTTTATTTTTTTTGTCACATCATTTTTTTTTTGGAAATAGATAATTAGTTCATATTTTGCAAAACCAGTGTTTTGTCTTCGTGCTTCTCTTTCTTTTCTATAGAGTCCGATCGTAACCAGGCTTTAGCTGTTGTCAGCCTCCTAAAATCTGTGACCCCAAATAGACCGACTGTAGATTCTGTTAAATTCAAACATGATAAATTGTATCCATTCTCACTAAAAATAAACCAGTGCATGTTAACTTTTGTAGAAACTGCAATGGGAATAACAAGAAAAACTCAAGATGAATCTGGATTTGATTACGCTATGGCTGTTATGAAGTAAGTTCTCTCACCATCAACTGTGCAGCAGTCTTCTAAGAAAACATCACGCCTGATATCCCTATAGTAGACCCACATTACTCTAGTTATGTTTTTTAAAGCCTTATGGGGGACGATTACATCAACCGGGCTACCTACTACTGAGAAATTCTACCAGGAATGTATAAAGTACATTTGCTTGCATTGTTTTTTTGTTGCATTTGCATTTGCTGAGCTTTCAACCAAAATAGCAAGCAAGCTCAGCCACAGCCCTTGCGACCACTAAACCTACGAAACAGTCTTCTATATCAGCCAAATTACTTTATAGGTTTACTTTTACTTAATTTTCATTGTTTAACTAAATTTTTCCAGGATGTGTGACATTATCCACCAAAGGCACTACAAGTTTTGGTTACGGTTTGATGCCGTTTTCCAATTCACCTCATTCTTCCGTAAGCAGAAAAAACTACTAAGTATAATCCACGGACTAACTAATAAGGTGCATATTACATTTTTCTGCTTGAATTTGCGAGCTTGAAGATAATTTAATCTCATTAAGTTAACTTGGATAAATAAGATTTTTTATAACATTCCACGCAATCTTCATCTCCAGATTAAAATTTTTATAAAATTGTTTAATAAACATCATACAATAAATAACGTATCAATGAAATAATCCTTGATCAACTATTATAATAATTATTATTACTTAGGTATGTTTGTTTATATGTTATGTTAAAAAAAGACTTAGCTTTATGTTAAAAAAATACTTTTGTATTAGAGCAGTCATTTCCAATATGTTCAGGTAATAAAGATTAAGAAAGAGACTTACTTAGAAAACAAATCCAAAGGTTTCATTCCACCAACATTAGCAGAGCTAACACGAAATACCGACGATGATAGTGTTCTAGCTACTGATAAGAAAACTCTTTCTGATACGGTGTTCAAAGGTTACCGAGATGACTTGGATTTCAATGATGAAAATGATGTTGGTAAGTACAAAATCACTTATTAGGTAAAAATATGAATAATGATTGAAATTATCTGAGACACTTTGGAATCTAGAAAACGACAAGGAGGAGGCCGCGGTGAAGACATAGATGGTATTATAACAGTAGCAATCTAACAAACCAAATATGCTATTCTCTAATCCAGATCAAGACATGAATTCCTTAAATTATGATTACATAATAGACTACCTACTGTGCTTAATCTATGATTACGGAGAGGTGGTATTTAACCTTGGTGTAGTAAAGTATTGGGATTATGTAATAATAATCTTTTTTCGAAAGGTGAGAAGAAACGACTCGCTTTCTTGGATCTGCTGATCTCTGAGTGTGCTCAAAATGGAACCCATCAACTAACTGACCAGGAAATTAAAGAAGAGGTGGATACTATTATGTTTGAGGTACCTAAGTTGTATTTTTTTCTGTTTTTACGTATATTAAAACCACAACTCCAAACCCAACCCCACTGTCATTCACAGAGCTCTTCCGCAAATAGCTGTTGGGAGGAATTGGAACTTTTTTTTGTTGAAAATTTGAAACTTTTCAGGGTCACGACACTACTGCTGCTGGCTCCAGCTTCATTCTATGTCTTCTGGGTTTCTACAAGGATATCCAAGCGAAGGTTTACAACGAGCTGTATGAGATCTTCGGTGATTCTGACAGACCAGCCACCTTCGCCGACACTCTTGAAATGAAATACCTCGAGAGGGTCATCCTCGAATCATTGAGGTTGTACCCACCTGTACCTATGATCGCAAGAAAGCTGAATCGCGATGTTAAAATTGGTAGGTTTCGATTTTTTTTCGATCAATATAGAGTTTCTACATTGCATTTTTGAGAATCTAACCTTACAATTTATACTTTCTTGATGATGCTTGGAGGAGGCCTATGCAGTGGGCGTTTTTTGGCTGATATAATGTTTTTTTTATGTACAACTTGTTTGATAAATAAAATACTTCTCTAATTCCGATATTGTTTTGCCAGAAACCGATTCTTTACTTTATTTATTTCCAGCAACGAACAGCTACGTCCTCCCTGCTGGCGCCACCGTTGTTATATCAACCTACAACGTCCACCGCAGTCCCAAGTACTATAAGGACCCTGAGACCTTCAACCCTGACAACTTCTTACCAGAGAATTCTTCAAACAGGCACTATTACAGCTACATTCCCTTTAGTGCTGGACCCAGGAGCTGTGTCGGTTAGTACTGATTGTTTTGATGTTTTGATGATTAACAACCTGACCATGACCGTTTCTTATATGTTACAAGTGCAACTAAGCTTTCTTTAATACTAAAATCTATTGTCTAGTATTGATTTTACTGTTTGTCTTGTCCTTTCTTACTCCGCATCCACTAATCATTATTAATAAATAACTAATCATTATTAATAACAATAAATAATCATTATTAGTAAAATAAAAATAACTTATTCACAATAACTAATCATTATATTCAACTAATCATTATAAAATAAAAATAATTAATCATTAATAACAATAATTTCATCAAGCTCACCTTCAATTTGACCAGGCTTTCAGATAACAATGTCTTATTTGAAATAAAATCTATCTTTACTTTTTCTTTCAGGTCGCAAGTACGCCTTATTGAAGCTTAAGATTTTACTTTCCACTATTTTGAGGAACTACGAGTGTTCATCTACTGTGCCCGAGAAAGAATTCAAACTGCTTGCTGACATTATACTTAAGAGATCAGACGGATTTAGAATTACAATTGAAACTAGAAAAAAAGTACCACTAAATAAAGCTTGGATTTACTCTAAGATTTATGGGAAGAGAATAAACGCTTTCAAGCAATGATGAGATTGCATAAAATGTTTAGGACGTAGTATTACTATATTTCAAAATTATGCGTAATTTTTTACATTATTTGGTAATGGTTTTTCAGTAAATACCTTAAATAATCATTATTATCACTTCAGATAATCCTTCTTTTTCTTTGTCCTTGATATTTCACTATTAGCCAAGGACAATAATTAACCTACAGTTATCGTTTAATTGAGACCTAGCCAGCTCAATGCTTATAGTCAATGGGATGGAAATATCCTTTTTTTTTTTTTTTTTGGTTGGAAATCATCATATGACTTCTCCCGCTCTGGGTGGCGTGTCAGACTCTTACCGACTAAAACCGTGTTCCTTCGGTTGCCTGTTGCCAGGGTCCCGGTATCCCTTTCGGACTATTCCGCAACCCTGGCAGGATGGAATATCCTTAAGATTTCATTCTCTTAGAGCCTCTTTGGTAAGAACTATTACGTACGACGATGATCGACGGCTCAAGCGACCACGTTGACTCGTCGTTTTGCTATGTACGTTTGCCCCGCACGGGCCCCCAAAATTTTCGTTTTAGGTGTGCGCCAATGCAATGTATTCGTCCCTAGGAGTATATGTACCGGTTTCTTTTTCAATGTACCTCTTTACTTTTGAAGAAATATGCAAAAATATGGGGCCGTGCCAGCCAAACGTTTTCCGCACGGCCCCCTTGTAACTTGAAAAATATATAGCGTATTAAAAAGTTTCTTAAACTCAAGGAATGTACTCTATTAGAACGTTATATGTACCGTAACAGATGTTGTGAATTCGTAATAACAAATAATATATAGACATGGATAGGGGGCCGTGCTGGAAAAAATATAGTTAGAAAATATCAAAAAAAGACAAAACAACCTTTGCTAAAAACTATTAAAAAATAATTGACGTTTTGCAAGTAACTTATGTAACGCACTGGTTTCTCATACTCTTGCTAAATTTGAAAAATAAACCAATTTTATTTCATTCAGCACGGCCCTCTATAGTTGCCTATATCTTTTTAAATATGACATGTTTGTTTACAAAATTCGACATCCTTAAGTATGATTAGGAGTACATTCGTTCCAAATAAATTACGATTCTGCTGTATTAGTACTTTTAAAGATAAATTGGATCAAAAATATCATATATTACAACTGATAGGGTGACCATGACTCCATATAATTAGGTATATCGGAGACGGTCGCTAAACGAAGCGCGTCACGTGACCCGTGTAGTGGCAGCACTAACAAGCAGCTGACTTCGTGCTACGACGGAGCCTAGCTAATGGAGGGGCGCCAGGGTGAGTTCTCTGGCCTTCTGACCGTTCTGGAGAACAGACCCTCTAGCTTAGGAACTGTACTGTACTATGTTTCGTTTGGCTTTAGGTTATAGTGATTTATTGTAATTTGTGGCTATAGTGTTAACTTGTGATTTTAATAAAAGCCATGTATCGCACTTCAACATCAGAAGCGGTTTATTCCATTCAAAGAAAAATATATTTATTTCACATAAACCTACATGGGCACTTATGAAACGTCAGAAGCTAGGTGCACGGTTCCAATTGATCGTTTCCTATGGAGAAGAGCCGGGAAGTAACTCCACGGTTACTCTTTTAAAAATAATTGGCTGTTACAATATTTTTGAATTACAGTGTTATTAGGTATGGGAGGACAGTGGACCTTTCAAAAATTACCAGGTAAGTACTTAACAAAATAGAAAATGTTCAACAAATCTACTACAGTCCACTAAGCCTACATCGTTCTCACATTCACATGATAAAAAAGAATCTATACAAGAGATAAGTAGGATACTAAAAATAAAAACCTATTCAAACCAAATGACATGAATAACAATTATCATGTCCACAATAGCCACTATTATAGAGTTGAAACCAAATTGTAGGTATACAATGTCATTAGAATCAGACATCATGTGGGCCAAACTTGCAATTTCACAACTATTTAGGAGTGTTATTTATGACCGTGACACAATTTACAATTTCTAATGGCCACATTAGACTCCACGCGTACCCTCGAAATATTTTATTTTATTTTATTATTATTTCTTTTGGTACCGTCATTTCTCTGGAATGGAAACCTGTTGAAACAATACTCGAAAATGTTCATCTATTTATATATATAAAAGGCTAGGGTGACTGAGATATCAACGCACAGCCTAAACCGTTGGTCCTAGAGACATGAAATTTAATAGTTAGGCATAGTTTAATTTTTTCTATATTTCTACTATTAATATGTAACTTTGTTATGATGTAACTTTTATGTAATTTATATGTGAACTTATGAATAAATGATTGATTGATTGATTGATTATGAAGAGTAAATTTCTAATTTCTAAATAATTTTTCTAAATTCCACCCCTAAGAGGGTGAAATGGGGGGATTTCGTTTGTATGAAAAATCTTATTCCTTGAGTTAATAGACTTGAAACTTGGCATGAATACTTATATAAGTAAATGATAAAGTTTGTCATTTTTTATTTTTTATAAACTACTCCGTAAACGAGGATTGGGGTGTGTCAAAGTTTGTATAGAAGAATTTTAACGCGCTGTCCGATTAACTTGAAACTCAGTATTTATACCTAAAACCAAAAATAAAGAATAATGTGTATCAGGGTTTTTCAAAAATCTACCCCTATCGGGGTGAAAATGGGTAGTCTACGTCACAGCTTAAACCACTAAACGGATTGGGCTGACATTTGGCACATAGGTAGTAATTAGGACCTAGATGTCCACTAAGAAAGGGTTTTTGGAAATTGATAGATAGATAGAATACTCTTTATTATGTACACCATAAAAAATACAGATATAAATGTAGAAATTTAACATAGGATGACACAATGGGCGGTCTTATCGCTAAAAGCGATCTTTTACAGACAACCTTTGGATGGATTAAAGCGAGAAGGACAGATAATACTGCAGGTAGTCAGTGGAGTACCATTTACGTATACAATAAATACATACATACATAAAGCATATACTTATATATATAAATATATATATATATATATATACAATAATAAACATGAAATAGGAGGAAAGAGCTATATTTAATGACGATGTTTAAGGAGAGAGGAAGTGTTTTTTTACCTGAATTTTAAAAGTGGACAAAGATTGAGCTCGCCTTTTCGACACGGGCAAGGCATTCCATAACTGCACTGCTTGAACTGTAAAAGACTTGTCATAAAAACTGGTCGAATGAATCGGCATTTCTAGTCTCAAGTTTTCCGATGAAAATTCGATCTTAAAAGGGGCGAAAAGGCGGAATTTCGTTTGTATGAAAAATCTTATTCCTTGAATTAATAGACTTGAACCTTGGTACGAATACTTATTTAAGTAAATGATAAAGTTTGTCATTTTTAGTATTTATAAACTACCCCCTAAACGGGGATTGGGGTGTGTCAAATTCTGTATAGAAGAATTTTAACGCACTGTCCGATTAACTCGAAACTCAGTATTTATACTTAAAACCAAAAATAAAGAATAATGTGTATCAGGGTTTTTCAAAAATCTACCCCTGACGGGATGAAAAGGGGTAGTCTACACAGCTTAAACCATTGAACGGATTGGGCTGAAATTTTGCAAACAGATAGTTATTAAGACGTGGGCATTCACTAAGGAAGGGTTTTTCAATATTGGACCTTTAGGGGATGAAAAGGGGACACTTCGTTTTGTAAGAAAAATCGAATACCTTGAGTTAATAGACTTGAAACTTGGCACGAATACTTATCTAAGTAAATGATAAAGTTTGTCATTTTAAGTTTTTCTATACTACCCCCTAAAGGGGAATAGGGTCGGGTACGCGTGTCAAAGGTTGTATGGAAGAATTTTAACGCACGGTTTAATTAGGTAACTCGAAAATCAATGTTAGTATCAGGTAATAATGTATAACAGGGATTCATCCCGGGGAAGGACTAGGCTACTTTTTATCGACATACCACGCGGGCGAAGACGCGGGCGGAAGGTAGTAAACGTATGACGTAAAACTAGTACTGACGTAGGTATTAGATATTAGTTAATACTAGTTTTGAGCGTGAAACATTGGCAGTCTTAATAAAACGCGATCAAATAATTTTGTCAATAATTACACAGTCGGTAGTTTACAGTAGTGACAGACCAGAGGTTGATTTGTAGCCGTAGCTCAGTAGAAATCGGCTTTCGTGTCTACTGTGTCTACTAGTACGCAGTAGGCAGTCAACTCTGGTAAATGTGGGGTTTCGGGAGAAACCATAAAGTCCAGGAGTGACTTGGCGGTCTGAGGGGATACGTAAATGAGTGGTTGAGTAACTGGAGGTTACTATATGGCATAAGACACACACCTTTGTTGATTATTTAGTTTACACAGTATACAAAATTCTAGTGAGAACAAGCCGATATTTTTATATCTGTGGTCTACGTGTCTATAACCGTGCGTTTACACTGGCGAAACATTGGCGTCAAAGTCAAAGTCAAATCATTTATTTCAAATAGGCACATAAAAGCACTTTTGAACGTCAAAAACCGAGAAATAGAACTGATTCTAGTTGCCCCATCCAAAAGGCAGTTTTCGTATGGAGAAGAATGGGCAAGAAACTCCACCGTTACTCTTTTAAAAATGTTTTACAATATTTTGTATACATGAATTATATAATTATATGTGAAGACGATGCACCTACTACTGGATTACTGTACCACAAAAGGTAAAAATAATTATAAATGGAGCAATGACAAGTAAATTAATTATGTGATAGGAACATGGTGCTCACATATTTACAAACATTAAAAGTAAACGATATTTCAATATTCCTAACATTGATTAACAAGTAATACTAATAGGTCAGGCATGAGTCTAAGTAATCACAGAGTGTAAAAATCTATGACATACAATACATACAATATTTAAAAAATATACAACTAGTTTGATTTTGTCAGACTCTAATTTGTCCTATGGAGCAAGACCAGCATGTTTCCAAGCATTCTTATCTTGGATATAATCCTTTAGTTTGTAATATGCTTGTTTACAAAGTGTACTTTTTATATGAGTTTTAAATTTTCTTTAATTTAATTGCAATATATCACAAGGTATTTTGTTATAGCATTTAACACAGTGCCCCATAAAAGATGTTTGTACTTTAGCTAATCTTAAAAATGGTTGATCTAGTTTATCTTTATCTCTAGTATTAAAATGATGTCTATCACTTATTTTATTTAAAAGATTTAATTTTTTTCTTACATACATAATATTCTCATATATGAATTGGCAAAGTACTGTCATAATATTTTTTTTTTTAATAGTTCCCTGAGAGATTCGCGGCGACATAGATTATAAATGGCTCTGACGGCTCTCTTTAGCAAAATAAAGATGGATTCAATGTCAGCAGCCCGACCCCACAGTAAAATGCCATACGACATAATGCTGTGGAAGTAACTGAAAGAGACCAAACGCGCGGTTTCTACATCTGTTAACTGTCTTATCTTTCTTACAGCATAAGCGGCCGAGCTTAGCCGCATTGTAATTTCTCGTCTAGCGTGATTCCCAGGAAAACTGTTTGATTAATAAACTCCAGTTTTTCTCCATTCAATATGATGTCACATTCGCTACTTCTAACATTAGGTTATTTATTTAGTACCAAATTATTTACCGTAAGCCAATCTTGGACCTGAAGAATAGAGCTATTCACGTCGTCAAGATTATGTGACCGTCGATTTATTTAAAAAATCAATGATGTATCATCTGCAAATAATACCATCTTCGGTTGATTTAGAAGTAATTGGGGTAAATCATTCATATAAACTAAAAAGAGGAATAAATATCGAGCCTTGAGGAACGCCCATTGCCATTTCAGACCCTAATGAGTTTATGCCGTTTGCTTGAACTTTAACTTTTCTATCTTTCAGATATGATCATAGTAAATCAAGAGCTATATTCCTAACCTCATAGTGCTCTAGTTTCAGCAGAAGTGTCGCATGGTCGACGCAATCGAACGCCTTCGAGAGGTCGTAAAAGATTCCAATGGCATCTTGTGCTTCTTCCCAGGCGTTAAAAATGTTCTTTATTAGGATGACACCGGCGTCAGTGGTACAACGCCCTTTGGTGAAACCGTACTGTTGTTCATGAAAGATGGAATTTGTATTAAAGTGACGTAACATTTGATTGAGCATCAACTTATCAATCACCTTACTGAGAACTGGCAGAATTGACACAGACCTATAATTGTTGGGTTCCTTACTATCACCGGATTTGAACAAAGGAACTACTTTACTGTGTTTCATGAGATCTGGAAAGACTCCTTGGTCTACAGTGGTGTTAAATATGAAAGCTAAATAACTAGCTAAATAAATAGAGCGTAATGGTTTCGATGATAGATCTACAGACATTCCCCATAGATCTTCTGTTGATTTAATTTTAATATCTTTAAAAGCTTTTATAACTGCCTGGGGGTTTGTATGCTGAAACCTAAACTCCAAAGGGCATGCCTTTACGTTCTTTCTTAGTAAGGCAGCAGAAAGCGTGGGTGAGGAATTTAAAGCTTCAGTAGTTTTAACGGAAATGTTACCAAAAAAGTTTTCAAACTCCTGAGCTATTTCTACATCTGAGTTGATTGAGCCATGTGCAGTCTCTAAATTAAATTCAGTACTACGCTGTTTTTTCCTACCTGTTTCATTATTTATTATTAGCCAGGTAGTTTTTATTTTGTCATCAGCTGATGGCGACAAAACATGTTGAAATCTATCTTCTGTCAATCTTCCATACAATTTTTGACAGGAACTAGAGATTTAAACAGGTTTTGTTGTAATGTTTCACCAGTGCAAACGCACGGTTAGTATTCTTGGTTAGTTACCGTGCATTTACACTGGCGAAACATTCAAGACAAAAAATGTTGAAATCTCTAGTTCCTGAACGCACTGTCGATTATGAACACAACTTATTCAAACAATAGTAGACTGTATAAGAGTGAAAATAGAGTTTGAAGTGGCACGGGAGCAGCGGCGGGAAACGCTTAAAAAAAAGTGTTATGTGTATACAACGTGTATAGAATATGTCAGTTGTAATATATGATATTTTTGATCCAATTTATCTTTAAAAGTACTAATACAGCAGAATCGTAATTTATTTGGAACGAATGTACTCCTAATCATTATTCAGGATGTCGAATTTTGTAAACAAACGTGTCATATTTAAAAAGATATAGGTTAAGATATAGAGGGCCGTGCTGAATGAAATAAAATTGTTTTTTTTTTCAAATTTAGCAAGTTGTACGAGAATCCAATGCGTTACATAAGTTACTTGCAAAACATCAATTATTTTTTAATATTTATGATGCCCACTATCCACGTCTATATATTATTTGTTTTTACGAATTCACAACATCTGTTGCGGTACATATAAAGTTCTAATGGAGTACATTAATTGAGTTTTAAGAAACTTTTTAATACACTATATATTTTTCAAGTTTCTCGCACTCATCTCTTAGAGGAAGGGTACATAATGCGGATATTTTAAGGCACATAGGTTTGTGTGTTCCGGACCGGTACGTGTGGCGACGACGTCAGCCCCGGCTGCTGGCGGAGCCGCGAGCTCGGACCAATCTTTTAAGTGATGCGCCACTGACGCGTGCACTCCGCACCCTCAACCTCATAGCCGATGACTCGGACCTTTTCTGTTGTTCTCTGAGTGAGTTTACAAAGAATGCATTATTTGTAATAAGTTACAAAATTTAAAATTATAATTATAAGTTAATAAATAAGTTAGGATAAAATTAAGATAAGTACGCTATCGCAATAGGTTGCCCTGTAATGGTAGTAAGTAAGTTGGAAAATAATAAATAAATAAATAAAAAGTTACAAGGGGGCAGTGCTGAAAACGTTTGGCTGGCACGGCCCCCTTTTTTTGCAAATTTCTTCAAAAGTAAAGAGGTACATTGAAAAAGAAACCGGTACATATACTCCTAGGGAATAGTACATTGCATTGGCGCACACCTAAAACGCAAATTTTGGGGGGGCCGTGCGGGGCAAACGTACATGTTTTGCTGAAGCTTTATTATTTATTGCAAAAGTAATCAATACATTATACACTTTTACTTAATAGCTAATTAATATGACTTGCACTATCTACGTAAAATATGAACACGGTGCGATTGTTTATCAACAATGGTGCTTTCCAATGAAAACTTAATTATTGTAAATGTATTCCGCACATAATTACTTTCGGTTAATATTCAATTAATTCCTCATTGTTATGTACATTACGTACAACAGCGGCAGCGTAAGTACTCACTTACGCTGCCGCTGTTGTACGTAATGTACTGTTGTACAAATAGCAAGTACGGAATCCTTTTTTAGTACCCACTTACAATGAAATACTTCTATAATATATAATATTCTTTTAAAGTCAGTATGTATGTATTTATGTATGTATTGTATAGCATATATATATTATTATATATTATAGTATATTGTATCTATTGGTAAGTTTAAGTACCTACTTATTATTTTGCACCAATGACAACCCCATTTTTTGATTTCCACGCAATCACTGTCCATTCTAAGGTTGCCTGGAAGAGATCGCAGAAAGCGATAAGGCCGCCCATTGTATGTTTTGTAGTGTTCAATTTATTTATTTTCGCTATGTATTTTCTGGTGTACAATAAAGTATATATAAATAAATAAATAAATACTTCTAGCGTTCCCTTTTTAGAGAACGTATTCACATCATATTACTACAGCATAATCTAAAAATCTAAATTAAAAGTTAAATTAAATTTAAAAAACCCCCGACAAAAAGAAAGCATCAAATAAACGATTTTTTTGTTGTAGCTAAGAACACTCTCGATCAATTCACCTTTGAAACCAAACCAAAAAATCAAAATCTGTTCAGCTGTTTGGCAGCTACGAATACACACGTTAAACTTATAACACCCCTCTTTTTCCGTCGGGGGTTAAAAATAACCCGTATATAGGGGGTGCAATGAGGTATTAATTAAATTCACGTGAAGTCAAGATTTCTGTTTGGTGAACTTCGTGAAGCCTTAGGGTGCGCAGTGTTATATCAAAAAGCACGGAGAGAGATAAGTATAATGTAGATACAAATCTATGGTGTATCCAACTCGTCACACGACAAATACATTATATACTTACCTACCATGACCAGCACCACCATTTGGCGTGTGTACATGAAGTACCTACGCACACACACACGCCTACATGACAAATAAAACACAAAGAATGGAAAGTACCTGTAATTTAAATTCACATAAAGTACACGACAATAATAATAGTTCGAATAGGTCAAGTCACATTTCCAAGTAAAATGCACTACTTGCACAGATATTAATTTATTATTTTACTATTTTCACAATAGGTACCTAATGCCCTTAAATCCATTGTCACCAAGCATAGTGAAAGTCAAATTAGAATCTAGGATTAGTTACGATTTCTAACATTTCAATAATATCAATATGCTTCAAAAAAAATAAAATGTCATTAAATCTGCCTTCATTTTAGCACTATGTTTCGTTCCGTTACATTGTTAGGGGCTAGTTAAGGGATCAATATTCAGCCCTCTGAAAAGGGGAACCTAAGCGTTTAGGTGTCCCTTAAAAGCTGTTGAAAAAGAAAATAGTGTAACAAGTTTGCAATAAACTGATTTGATTTTGATTTTATTTACCTTGACTTATATTTAAGGGATGTTGGTGAAAACGGGCATAAGTAATTTTTATGATTTAGGAAGAGTTGTAGAAACCATTGGGGCTTTATAGAGTGACCTATTGTAACCCTTCTTCTCTTGCAAAACTTCAGCAGTATATGGTTTATATATTTTGTAGCCTAAGTATCACAAGGAATCGTAAAGCCTGTCAACATTACCGAACACGCTGCCAAATCTCATGCAAAACTGCTGAAAACGTGATTGGTGGAACGAAATAACTAGAGCCGAACAAATCGCTTGATTTATGATTTGACAAAATATTAAATTCAATAGACTTTCTGAAACAGCAGGAAATTCGCGCGAATACGCGATTGGTAGCGTGCATATGTTACTTTTTATTAGGAAAACCGGAAAGCGCCCTCTGTTAGCGGTGCGACCACGCGTTCAGGTTCACAGAACAAAAAGTTCAAACGAAAAGTTCAAATTGTGTATTCGCGCGACGATCGCTTTTAAATAGGACGCGGTTCAACAAACAACTTATGAATCTAATCAGCGGTTTCTGCCAATCATAATCAATTTCTGGCAATCTTCTTCGTCTTCTTTCCCGTTTTCCCATGTTAGCGCAACACGTTTTTTCTTCCATTCTCCGCTGTCAACCGTCACGCTATCATTCACTCCCTTTTCTTTCATAATAATTCCTTGTGAGGAATGATCCAATGAATGAATCCATTCTTTGGCCTTCGTCTCCCTCTTCCATCCATCCACATTAATATTTGTCACTCTTTTAGTAATGTGATTAAAATAGTGACAAATATAAATATGGATGAAATGCATGTGAATTTCTCCTCATCACGAGTCCATAGTCCATAGCAAGACAAACGCTTTCCTGTTAACTTTTCTATCACTGGCGTCCCTGGCATCACTTTCAGACTTTCTATAATATACTCATTTCTTACTTTATTCATTCCAGTCACTGCAGACACCCATCTCAATATTCTCATCTCTGGTACATGCAAAGAAAATTCATCCGTCATGAATCATGCGAAATCTAAGAGCAAAACTCTCACTATATTAACCTACTTGACGCAGATTAAACCTAAATATCTAAAAAGATAAATAAAGGATTACACTATCCTCTTTACTTCTTCATAAGCTAATCCAATTACTGTAGTACTCTAGAGTTTAAAAATATTTTCTAGGAACTTCAGCATCTCCGACTGATCTTAATTTGTACACATGTATATGTTCCTACCTTTATCCCAGTCCTATTTTATTTGCAGCCATAGTCATGAGTAGTCCGATTAGGACCAGGCCCGGGTCGACGGAGCGTTGTGTTCCGCGCGCGCCTCAAAGAGATGTCAGCACAATTGGCGGGGTCCGCTAGGACCGATGCCTGCCAGGGTTGCGGGAAAGTCCGAAAGGGATACCCGACCCTTGGCAACAGGCAACTGAAGGAACACGGGTGGGTTTTAGTCAGTAAAAGTCTGGCACGCCCTTCCGCTCCGCCCAGAGCGGAAGAAGTCTTTTGATGATTTCCCAATCTCAAAAAATAAATAAAAAACCATTGTCATTAGCAAAAACACTTATTTACCTATCAACTTGAACAAAACCACTCAAATTTCTTCTTCGCCTATTTAATCCTGTAGGTCATTTGGATATTTAAAAAGTAGGTGACAGGGTCGAAGAGTCTCCGTATTGTGTTGAAGTCAGTTTGCAAATTATGGTTGATAATAAGTTTACTGATTTAATGTGGGTGAAATGTAAGTATTACGTTACAAGTTTGTCACGAGTGTCATTATGGTTCCGTACTAACCATTTAGATTTCGGTAAACTTTTGACTTTTGACTGCCTCGTCTAGTAGTCGCAAGCGCAGCCACTGAGCCTGGGTTAGATTCCCAATTGTTGGGTTTTTCCATCAGGAATTTCTCAGAAGCAGCCCACAGTCTGGATTGATGCCATGGGACTTAAACAAAACTGGCGAAATGTGGGTGCTATTATAGGTACAGCTCTGCCTGACCCTTGAGGGAATACAGGCGTGATGTTATTCTATTTTATGTTAAATTGGGTATACGATGATGTGGTTGTCATGAATTGAACTGGACTCGTAAGTTGAATCTATTCCTCTTAAAATGTCCTCATTCTCAACTATGTTGGGAACAGTTAATTGATTCAGACGTAACTTTGCGGAAATCCATTATAAAATACAATAGACGTAGATATTGACTCTTGAAGAATTGCTAAGTGGAATAGGTTACTAAATATAAATATAATATCTACGTCTATTGTATTTTATGTTGGGGACGGCTGTCAGTCTAACCGGATGCAACTGAATACTACATCATGATACTATGACGACTGTAGGCGAAAGGTTAGGCAGAAGTGTAAAGTAACACCCACATTTCGCCAGTTGTGTTTAAGTTCCATGTAAGTAATAGCGGGAGAGCCAAGGGCGAGCCCTTAGCGAGCGCTTGGGCGAAATAATTGCATCAATCCTACTAATAATAATATTATAAATGTGAAAGTTTGAGTGTTTGTGAGTTTGTGTGTTTGTGTGTTTGGATGTTTGTTACTCAATCACGCAAAAACGGCTGAATGGATTTGGATGAAATTTGGCAAACAGATAGTTTATAACCTTGATTAACACATAGGATACGTTTTATCCCGATATTCCCACGGGATCGACACTTACGCGAGTGAAACCGCGGGGCGCAGCTAGTTTTTTATATACAATAAATACTGTGTCTCTAAAATACTGTCTGATTGCGACTCACCTCTGGATTTAAAAACTTGTTTGTACTTTGGTTTTCCGAAACTCAACTCCTGAACTTGAGTTTCGGTCTTACGGGGGATTGAAGACTATAAGGGAACGGAGTATCAACCTGGTTAATACTATATAATATAGTATACTTTTGATTTGATTTATATTTTACATGGGGTAAGCCTCAAACCAAATCAACCTCTAAATGTTTGCAAGTCCCAAATATAAGTCGGGAGGTATCGTAGGACACCCGGTTGGCACGAAACTAACTTTCGCTGTGTATTATGTATTAATCTAGTAGCAACAGAGCAATCTAGTATTATGGTCTCAAGTTTCAAATGACAAAGTTTTGAAACTGACTTTTGCAGGCATAACGCTTGTTCGTTACGTGACGATTTCTGCCAGTAATCCTACCGCAGTCCGCGTTAAAGAACTTCGTTCCAAAAAAGAAGAAATGAACTATGAATTTTACGCTTATTTATTCTTATTCGTAGCACCTTGTCAGAGCGGTCGTGGTCTCCACGTAGTTTCTTGTCCAGGGACTGATGCGATTCGCCTCACAATTTCTGGCCAACTACTCCGATTTTTGTGTTTGTTTATCGCTACGTAACTGCAAAATCCCAATTAAATTTTTACATAACAGCATAAACTAAAATATACATATTATAGGGTCAAGAGTCAGTATAATATTAAATAAAAGCAAAAAAACATAAATTTTCGTAGAAATTAAGTAAAACAAACTCATTGAATTTCTCGTTAACTCTGTGAACAACAATTTGTTAATTATTCAGAATATACAATAGGGAAGGACATTAACAAATCGCACTATTAAAACGAAAGTGACGTAAGTCCAAAATTCCGAAAACTGACCTGTATAATTATAATAAACGATTTACAAACTATTAAAGTTTCGTGTGCGACATCGACTTTTGAGAAATACCAATATTTGCCGCTACAGGGCAGTTGCGACGTTAAACTGAAAGCTTATCATAGGTGGCAGCACTATGCGTCCGTCTTCAAACTTATGTTTACCCCGTCTTCAAACTTATGTTTATTTTTTTATCGATCACAAACTATACGAAAACTAGATAAATATGTATGCAACTTGGAGTGTAGCACTATTAAAAGACGAGCTAAGGACAGGGAAAGCGTCTACCACTGGTCTGGTAAAAAAGCAGCTATATATGGAGGAAAAGTAAATAAATTATGAAAGTTTTATAATTTATAGGTTATTTTGTGTTTGTTGACTTATTAGTTCTTTTTAGGTTAAAGACTGGAAGCGTACGACAGAAATAACCAGATCTGAGTTGAAAACCAACTCGTGGCTGATCTTCCTGACTGAAAAACTTCAGAGATGTTAATTCTAGCACTGCTCTAATTATGATAATACAAAACACCCACAATTTTACTATAATTTACATCATTTATAACACATCACAAGTGCCTATAGGTAAAGAAAACAGAATTAGTTCTCTTGGGAGCATCACCTATATACGAATTTGTCCCATAAAAGTCTTCAGGTTTCAAAATAGTCGCGGCGAAATATCGAATTTTCATTTTCTTTTTTCAGAGAGATTTCTTCGTCAGTTTTCGTATTTTCACATCTTTGACAAATACATGTGTCCCCGTATTTTGCAGTTACACAGCTGTGCAAGGGCATATTAACTAATTATGCGTAAAAGAAGTCGCATGTTTACAAAAAAATGTATGGATAGGGATAGATAGCAGTCAAATTCTAAGACGCTGGTTACTAGCGACAAGTGAAGTGAGCAAGTGGCAGTTTTTATCCTCATTGAAAACGACTGATAGATATCGGCCAGTTAACCGCGGGAAGTGGAGATTATTAGTTGCCTTATAGAGCTACAACGACGCTCAGGTACATGCGCTATATTTTTATCTTATTTCGGAAATTAAAAAATGATCAGGTAAATATTGGAAAATTGATGTCAGTAACGATTTTGCACCAAACTTTGAATTAATTTTTATATTGATGCAAATGTTCTGCATTTACGCCATTGTTCTTCGGGGTTTCTTGAATTTTATAAACATTGTTATAGGAACAATTAACGACACAACTGTAGGCACCCCCCAAAACAAATATAAATAGCAAGCAAAATATCAAACTTAGACTAATCAAAAATATTATACAAATAAGGCAATAATATAACCTAATTTATGATTTTTTACAAGAAATACATATAAATCACATTAATACAATTCCAAAAAGATGGCTGTTACAGTATAAAAATATAAAAAGCAAAATAAATATTCCTAAGCTTTTTTCTCGAAAATAATGTTTTTGCACTTACGTTATTGTCGTTTTAAAGGTGCAAAATATAATCAGTATTAATATAATGTGGGGGCCATGCGTAATACATTTGACCCGTGCTTATAAATAAAATGTTTTGTTTATTATATGGGTTAATTGTGACTGCACCACGAGGTGATCGGTTTGTCTGATACTCTTAGAAATTAAATAAAACAAGTAAGTGGAAATAAGGAATTTAATATAATTAATCGTGAAAACTTTTAAAAGATTGTATGAAATATTATTATTTATTTATTTCGGAAATTGTTGTGACTTCTCAATGTTGCGATTACCTTAGCGAGTGATTACAGGAAAAATAAAATAATTTCTAAAGTCACCATTTTTGTTAGAAAAGCCCATAACAGTAGATTATTAACCGATTTTTACGGCTTATCACAAGCCAAAAAGAAACCAATAAAAATAAAAAAAAATGCGTGTTAAATAATGGCTATGGCTATAGCGTCTGGCTATGGGTTATGGCTCCGTATAATTTAATTTGAACAGTAAATGTTTTGTCATTTTATTTTAATTTTGATAAATAGGCACCTAATTGTCATTAAACGAGTACATAGTTACAAATGTTTGGAACAATACTTAATTATATTGATTTATAAAGTCGGACTTTGATTTATAAAGAGTGTCCGTTGAGTATCTTGCGCGTTCTTCTCCATAGGAACCTACTACGCTTTGGAATGAGCAACTAGCTTCATCTTTCTGACTGACCGACTCCTTGACAGTTAAAAATTGCCTGTTATTCGTTAAATTAAAATAAATAGTTTGAATAGCTGAAAGTCAATATGGACATTCGCAACTGAACTGCCCACAATAGAACTGCTATAAGAAAAACTGCCCAATTTCAGCACAATGACGTCGGTGGTCGATGAGACCGAAGTGCCGAGCTACAACACAAGACTGATCTTCTACCCTCTCCTGCTTCTCGCATCCAGCATATGGATCCTTCACAGATGGCAGCAGAAGTCGCGCATGTACAAGTTTGCAGAGAGGATCCCCGGTCCAGCTGCCATACCGTTTTTGGGAAATGCTCTTTTAGTGCTGAGGAAGAAACCTAGTGGTACGTTAAAGATTATTAATTGGTCTTCCTATAGTTTCATGCGCCCCAAAAATATCCAATCATTTGGCATCCTCATCTTCGCATCTAGCGTAGGCAGATTTTGTAGAACGCAGATACCCATCGCCTGATGCGTTGGCGAAACCGCTTAAATTTTCAGCTTATTAAATCAATCTCCATCTATTAAATAAGTACTCATTTTGCAATAAACGTTTTTGCAAAAAAACAGTATTTAAAACATTTAATTTTTTCAGAACTGGTGCAACTCGGCTTAGATTACGGAGAGAAGTTTGGCAACGTCGTCAGAGTATGGCTAGGATCAAACCTGATCGTGTTTCTCACCGACCCCAATGACGTTGAAGTCATCCTCAACAGCAATGTCCACATCGACAAAGCTTCAGAGTACAAATTCTTCAAGCCCTGGCTCGGAGAAGGTCTACTTATTAGTACAGGTATGCACGGTTTTCAATTGTTTCCTTACTTCTTCTGCAATATCTGAATATCACTTATAATACCACCTGGTTTTGTGTTACCTAGTAACTGGTTTCTATACTTACTTTAGAAAATTTGTGTTTGTATGTAGGGGGTAATCTCCGGAACTACAAGTCGGATTTGAAAAATTATTTTTGCATTGGATAGCCCAATTCTTGAGGAAGGTTATAGGTTTCTAACATTGCGAAAAAAAGTCAGAAAGAACGCTAAGCGAAGACGAAGTAACAGCGCGGGCGTGGTCGGGGGTCGAAACAAAGTCGCGGACAGAAGCTAGTGTAGATGATAATCCGCTGCATCTGGTTAGGCTTGAAGCATATCAAAAGTAGTTGAGAAAAGGCTAGGTAAATGATGAATCTCTGATATTAAGGGGGATGCGCTAAGGTAGCCCGAGCACGAGGTAATTCAAATTTTCTCACGTTTTTTTGCAATTTGCAGGTCAGTATCAGGTTGTATGTTCATTTAAATATGATTTGCGGCCGTAACAAATATGGATTTACAGAATTATAATCATTAGAATCAGCAATACCTTATGCTCATACGAGGGTCATGCCAAAAGAAATTAGATACTCAAAAATTATATTTTTTTTTTCTTTATTACATGTATCAATCTTTTCGAAGGATTCACTCTGAGCACGTATACACTTTTCCATACGTCTGAACCAATTGGAAAATACCTCTGGCCACTCTTCTTTAGACACCTCAGCAATCTCGAAATTATGGGCAGTCGGCGCATTCTTTGCTTTCAAACCTTTTCCCCTTAAATTTTTCTTTGTTTCTTGGAAACAGATAAAAATCACAAGGCTACTAGGTCAGGGGAATATGGTGGGTGAGGAAGGATAGACACGTTTTTTTTGTTAAATAATTCGAGTGACGTGTGGTGCACCACATTTTCGTGGTGCCCGAGAAGGTGCCAGATTCCTGACTGCGGTCGCTTGTTACACCAAGCTAATATTATTGTTCCAGGATAAACTGTTTCAAATATGTCAATAAATAACCAGCCTGTAAGATAGTGAATAACTTGCCAGTGTCAAACAAATCAGTAAAGAATATCTAACTTCTTTTGGCATGACCCATGTACCTTATGTTCATATAAGTGCCAAATGTCATGATTTCATGAAATAGTCATTCAATGCACTTACATGAACTTAGAGAGTTCCAATATATATAAACAACGAAAAATTCCAGGTGACAAATGGCGTTCTCACAGGAAGATGATTGCTCCTACATTCCATATCAACATCCTGAAGTCTTTTGTGAGCATTTTCAACCAGAACAGCAAGAATGTGGTGGAGAAGATGCGTCCAGAGATTGGCAAGGAGTTCGATGTCCATGACTACATGTCTGGTGTCACGGTTGATATTTTACTCGGTAAGATTATCCATACTAATAAATATTAATGCGAAAGTGTTTGTTCCATTTTCACGGCTAAACAGCTGAATCGATTTTGATGGAAATTCGTATCGAGCTTTAACGATAAGTCACTTTTGAGAAACAACACTATACGGTCATGTTTACGTCCATATAATCTCATAATAAACAGATTACCCTTAACACAAAAAAACCGGCCAAGTGCGTGTCGGACCACGTACAATGGGTTCCGTAGTTGGGATGAATTTAGCTTGTTTTTTTAAGACCATAGACTTCTTATCGGTTTTCCTGTAATCTTTAAGTATAGAACTATTTTCTGTATTACACGTCCGTCTTTGGGTCACAGAAATACATAATATGTGTCAATTTAATCGGTCCATTGGATTCGGAGAAAATTGGCTGTGACAGACGGACAGACAGACACACGAGTGATCATATAAGGTTTCTGTTTTTTCCTTTTGAGGTACGGAACCCTAAAAATGGGATCAAATAGCCTTAGAGTGACCTTGTGCCTTTAAATTAAAATAAGACATATTTCATTGTTCTGATAAACTTGTCTTAATTAATTATTAAAAATACTGTACCTAGTAGACATTAATGGGATCGGTAGTATACTTGAAACTTATCTGTATAAAATTTACCTACTTAGACGTGGCCAATTTGAAACATTCAACTTTAACGTTATACTCAATTACATTGTTTTGATAAGCTTATTCAATATTTATTATCTTTTAAAATTATTTAACAATTTCGACGATGGCCTTATTGCATTTAACGAATCGAAATTATTCTTTGTCATGATACGGTAAATGCAGTTCCTGTATTTTGTGACCCATTTTTTTTATAATCACTGGGCTTCTCCCTGTGGCCTTTAATTCAATTACAGACTCAAAACCTAGTTACTAGATTATATTAATGTTTGTTACGTGCCTGTATCGAACTCTAACAACACACCAAGAAGAACACAACACAAGAGAATCGTCAGCTCTCTTCGCAGTTTTGTTGTCCATTTCATCATTTAACTTTTGATTTAATATCATAACAATCATCTAAAAATAAAATCATATCCCAAAATTCAATTTAAACTCTTATCATGAAGATATTCTGTGTGAATTTCATTTTGTTATTAGAGTTTAAATAAAGTTGATTATCAACAAAATCAATCTACAACTATGTTAGAGTCGGCTTCCAGTCTAACCGGATGCAGCTGAATACCACTATTTTACATGCAGCGACTGCCTATCTGACCTCCACAACCCAGTAATTGGGTAATATACGATACGCCTTGGTAAGATTGGTTGTCAGAATTTCGGCTTTCTGACGACCCGTAACGACTGTCAAAGATCCACGAATGACAGCCGGGACCAACGGTTTAACGTGCTTTCCGAGACACGGAGGAGTCTCGGTGTGTAAAGATGGTCACTCATCCGCAGACCAACCCCGGCAAGCGTAGCTTAAGCTGATGGATCGACCCGATAGCTTAACCTGATGGATTTTAATTATCAACATTCGATACAATTACGTATGATTTTCTTTTACTTCACAGTCGTAAAATTACATAATTAATCAAATTAATTGCCCTCTTCAACTTTTACTTCTTTTGTTCAAGTGCAAAAGTTATTCCATGAACTATTAAACATTTGACTTTTAAATTTGCTACTCGTATTAGTAAGCATGACTTGTAAATTACAGGAACAATTAAATTAATGTTTAATTAATTATTACAGAAACTGCAATGGGAATTACTAGGAAAACTCAGGATGAATCTGGATTTGATTACGCTATGGCTGTGATGAAGTTAGTTATAGTTTACTTTACCTATTATAAAAAAATCGAGTAATGCTATCTATTTTTACATTCAGTTTTTAAAACATTCTTCGTTGAAGGCCTTACTTATAACCTTTCTTCAAAATATTTCCCATTCATTGATATCAAATTTCATTTATAATTTTGGGACATCGCACAGCTGTTGGTCGACTCTTCACGTGACCAGAGGGCTGGCCAATTTTTAGGTCAAAGAATCAGCATTGCCATCCAATGTGGCAACGCTGCTAGCCTTTTGGGCACTTTTCCCACTAACAGCGATGCGGAAGAATTTTTTGATGCCCTATGAGCTCTTCCATTATATTTTATTTTTTCCCTTTGTACATAATGTTAGTGTTAGATTTTTATATTTTATTTATTTGTCAAAAAATATAATTTTCCCATTTAGAATTTATTCAATGATATCTGTTTATGCGAAGTCCGATAATTTACTATGCACAATTAAGTATGCTTCATATCAGATTAGAATCTTTATTGAATTATCATCATCAGGATGTGCGACATTATCCACCAGAGGCACTACAAACTGTGGTTGCGATTCGACGCCATCTTTAATTTCTCGCCGTTCTTCAAGCAGCAGAAGAAACTCTTGAACATCATTCACGGACTTACCAACAAGGTAACATCACTTACCAGAATCAAGTTTAACTGTTTAGAACTCAGACCAAATAAAAACCCAAGAGCGCTGTCAACAGTAACATGAGGCCTGTTTCGTAAACATATGTGCACTTAGTGAGGTGTAGTCTGATTAGTGAAGGGTTTTGGGGGACTGTCTTATGTAATTTTGACGTTCGAAAAGTGCTGATTCTCAGCCTATAATAGATGACTTTTGATTTTGATTGTACCTAAATGTGTGCGTGTGAGCGTGTATGCACAGAGGTGGTAATGGTGTAAAAACAGGTGTAATTTTGGATTGCTTCACTGTATTGTTCGCAGCGCTGTCTTGGTTTTTTATTAGATCTGAGGCCCGGAAAAGATATTATTATTTTAATAATTACATCATTTTTTTTTTTAATCTTTTATCTTATTACCTTTTAAAAACCACATCTCAATACCTTGTTGATTTTGTTGCAAAGGTTATTAAGAGCAAGAAAGAAACGTACCTAGAAAACAAATCGAGAGGTGTAATCCCACCAACTCTTGAAGAACTCACCAAGACTGATGAAGACGGTAACAATGTATTGGCAAACAATCACAAAACTCTCTCTGAGGACGTGTTCAAGGGATACCGCGATGACTTGGACTTCAATGATGAAAATGATATCGGTAAACATACGAAAAATAAAACTTAATAAGCCTTTATTGCTGGTTCTACAATGTTATCTAAAATTATTTTTCTATATTATACCTACCAAAATTTTCTTAAATATCGACGTTCGGTGCACTTTTTCCTAACCAGCTTGTCCTTTGACAAAGACCTCCTCTGAAGTTTACCATCTCTCTCTGTCTCTCGCCCTCTGAATCCACTCTGGACAAGCTACTCTTTTGACGTCTTCTTTCCAACGTTTCGCTTGTCGTCCTTTGCTCCTTTTCCATCCCTTAGGTACCACTCTGTTATTAATGAGGCCCATTCCCCTCTTAGCATATGTCCAGTCCATCACCATCGCCACCGGTAAACATTATGGATGTAATAGCAGTACATTCAAAAACTATTAAATTCTAACACCAAAATGCTGACATTGCTGACATTTATCTTTGAACAGTTTTCACTGAACTGACTAATTTTGTCACAGGTGAGAAGAAACGTCTGGCTTTCTTGGACTTAATGCTCGAATCATCCCAGAATGGAACAAACAACATCAGTGACCACGAAATCAAAGAAGAAGTCGATACTATTATGTTTGAGGTAATAAACTTCTTAAATTATCGTCAAATTTAAATACCAGGGAGCAGTAGTGGCCCAGTGGTAACGGCCCCGACTGTAGGTCGTGGGTCCGAATTCAGCCAGGCGCTTGACTTTGTGAATGTAAATAATTTAAAACCGAACTAGCTCACCATAATTCGGCAAAGACTAGGCAAATGTTAATTGTAAATAATTAATAGCATTCAAATTATTGTTTTGATTCCCAGGGTCACGACACCACAGCCGCTGGCTCCAGCTTTGTGCTCTGCCTCCTTGGTGTCCACAAGGAGATCCAAGAGAGGGTGTACAACGAGCTGCACGAGATCTTCGGCAACTCTGACAGGCCTGCCACCTTCGCTGATACCCTGCACATGAAGTACCTCGAGAGAGTCATCCTTGAGTCCCTCAGGATGTACCCACCAGTACCCATCATCGCTAGGAAACTTAACTGTGACGTGAAAATCGGTAAATCTTAATGAACAGCATAATTATAAAATAATTTTGCCAGCACACACAAAAACGTCAGTAAATTTTCAGTGATAAGGGCTGCCAAATGACCAGTTTTTAATAAACGGTCAACGGATAAATGCCTTTAAAAATTACTTGACGTTCGCGGTTTCTTGTTTTTAGCAGACAGAATGACGTTACTCAGCGTGCATAGTGTTGCCCTGCTTTATACATAAGGCGCCTTTTAGAACACCCAAAGTTACACGTGTAAGCCACAAGGAAGAAGTTAATTCGAGTATGAAAAATGAAATGACGTCTATACACGAATTTAGTTAACCGCCGAGACACCAGCTGGTACACCCGTAAACCAAAATACATGGTACAAGTACATCCCCGGTCATTCCGCGGTAAACAGTTCTAATAGATTAAGTTGCAGTTGAATTCAAATGACGCAAATTATGGATTTACTTACGCCATTAGCATTTAACCTATAGGTGGACTATAGAAATTGTACAGTGAAATTGAATTCGACTACAGGGTCAAATTGCGTCACTAGATTTTAAATTCAATTTTAGATTTTTTTCTCAGCCACAAACAACTATGTTCTGCCTGCTGGCGCCACCGTCGTGGTTGGCACCTTCAAGATCCACCGCAACCCAGAGTACTACAAGGAACCTGAGACCTTCAACCCTGACAACTTCTTACCTGAGAACACCTCAAACAGGCACTATTACAGCTACATTCCGTTCAGTGCTGGACCCAGAAGCTGTGTCGGTCAGTACCTACCTATAATATCTGAAACTAATTATGTTCTTAGAAATCGGATATACATAACACCGAGTAGTCTAGTGTCAACGGAACTTAAATAAGACTCACACTTTTAAATATTGGTGACAAAGTTAATTAACACTTGAACTTAAATAAAATAATGTCCTTTACTTCTTTGTAAGAATTTTTTTGAGGAACCGTCAAAATCCTTACTAATATTATAAATGCGAAAGTAACTCTGTCTGTCTGTCTGGCTGTCGCGCTTTCACGCCAAAACTACTGAACCGATTTAAATGAAATTTGGTACACAGATAGTCTAGAGCCTGAGAAAGTTCATAGGCTACTTTTTATCGACATAACACGCGGGCGAAGCCGCGGGTGGGAGCTAGTAGGAAATAATTATCTGATGGTTACCGACTACATTTTTAATTTTTCAGGCCGCAAATATGCCATCTTGAAGCTGAAGATTCTGCTGTCAACCGTCCTTCGTAACTACAAGGTGACCTCCGATGTGACTGAAGACCAGTTCAAACTACAGGCTGACATCATCCTGAAGAGGACTGACGGATTCAGGCTGAAGATTGAGCCCAGACAGAGGGTCGCCACAAACGTCGCCTAATCTACCAACGAAAATTCCGTATCACATCTTGTTATCACCCATAAATATTGATGTTGAGTTAGAATTACTAAGATGCGATATTAATTATTATGACATTACACTAATATTTATTGTGATTTTTTTAGTTATTCAACATATTATATAATATTTAATAAGTTAATCAAGGACTTCATGTATTTATCGATAAGCGTTTAATAAACCATTGTCCTATGTTGATGATACATTTATCAACTATGAAAGTGGCTATAAGGCATCAACTAACTTTTAATGGAACAAGGTTCATTAAATATTATTAACTTGACTAACACCTAACATACCTCCAGTGCTCCACCTATCCACTGTACCTCTGCCCATCCCTTTGGAGACGAAATAAGACGTGATGTTATGTAACTCCTAACTACTAACAAAGTCATGAATGGTGTTATTGCGTATCTAAGAAAATGTAAGAAAATGAAACAGAAAATATGAAATAAACACCTTATTTTGTTCATATTCAATTGTTTTAGTACCTACCCGTATATAAATAGATAGATATATAGAATACTCTTTATTATATACACACAGGTACACATCAAGCTATACATTTCCAGTATAATCTGACCTCGCATTGTACGGAAATCCTATACAATGCGAGATCAGCGTATATTGGAAAAGTATATATTTTTATGATGTCATAAAAACTATGGTTAAAGAAAGAAAGAAAGAAACAATTTTTATTCTGCACAAACAAAACGCACATAACTACAATAAAAATAAAAAGACAAAACAGACATTCAAATTAGCCAAAAGTATTCAACCAATAGAAGTTTGACAGTTCTGCTCATTAGTTAATGTCATGGACAGGGACCACAACGAAAGAACAGAAGACAATATTGCGTAATACATTACTGTTGTTGCGACATTGGCGAATAAAAAACAAAAAGCCGAATGCAGAGTTATCTATAAACTCTGCATTCGTCTTTTTGTTTTTGTTTTGTTTATACATAAAAATAACAAGAATAATGAAGCTGTGCGTCGCATCTGTGCACTAATAGGTCATTGCTCAGCAAAATGCTGTGACTTCGGACGAACCTATCGTCAACAGCGCTGGTTTTCAAGAATATCCTAATGGAATGACGTATGTCCAAGATATGGTGACACAATTGGCGGTCTTTTACCAACAATCTTTGGATGGATTAAAGGGACAAGGAGATAATACTGGAGGTAGTCAGTGGTGCACCATTAAGAAGTTCGAAACTACATTTAAACTTTTGATTATTTTTGAACCATCACTAAACTAAGCCCAGCTCTTCAATCGCAAAAAACAAATACTTGAGACTATCGAGTCTTCAATTTATTTAGCTACATTTGCGCCTGATCGTTGTACAAAAGCAAGTGGTCTAAACACATGTTAAACAGCAAATAACTTCGTGTATGTATAAACGTAAAATGTATCTCTTTATTTATGTACATGCTCGACTTCATTGGTACATGCTCGACTTCATTGGCGTACAATTGGAGAGCCTTAGGTATTTCTAGCAGTAGGTAAAGCCATGCCTCACCTGAGGATGATAATGACGACGTTTCCACATAAATAAAACAAATAGATCTAGATTTCAAGCAATTTGACGAGCCAAAAATTTTATCGTGTCTAAAATCTAGACTGCTAAAACGATGATATCAAAGTTGATGGGTTCTAATGAACGTATACCTAATTCATAAATAAGTTTGAATCTGACTTCTTGTCCACGTGTGCCACACTAGGCAGTTAGCATAGCTCAGAAAGTCTTGAAAGGATATATTGTCATTCCGAATCACCACCTTCATTTACAAGACTCCACAGATCCAGATTTTGTACTGTAGGCCTACCTACACTACACTACTACTCCCCCTGTGGTCCTGACCTTCATTTTTTTCAGAACTAGAGATCTCCAGCGCTTATTGACCGAACCCTCGACAATTATGAAAACTACACCCATGACGAACACTTTTAGCACACTTTTTTTTGATATTACTATTTTGTTGAAGGAACTATAAAAAATACATTAAATAACTATTACTTAACTAATGAAATCCTAACTAATATTATTAAAACTAAAGATACTATTGTATTTTGTTGGTAACATTTATCGGATACGTAAATATAATGTGGGTAAAGTATAATTAATTTGTAGCTTGTAGGAATAAATTGTGAAATAACATTGTATAACATTACACAAGGGCAGTTACTTTATTGGTCTTGACCTCTTTTATTGAAAGTTCACTGATACGGAACAAATACCTACGGGAATATTCAATACTCTTTTACCTCTATCCGTATTTTTGTGCATATAATTAGACTGCTTCGTTTGGTCTAGTCACTAGACTAATAAAACACTAGACTCTAGTGTTTGGAAACGCGAAAGCGCTGGCTTCGATCCTAGAGTGGGAGAAAGTGTTATGGGTTTTCCATTAGGAAAATCTCCGGAGCCGCCTGTATCCACCTGTTTAAGTTATTGTACCCTATTAAATGATACAGTAGATCACACGTCAGTGGTAACACTATGACCTGGCCTACTTAACGGAGGTTCAAGAGAAAGAGGCCAGCACTTTAATTGCGTAATACACTATCAATCACAATCGGAATCGGTTTAAAACAAATGTCTAATCCAAGCTTCATAAGTTCGAAAAAAAAAATCTGCTCAGCAACGTAAATAACACAATGAATGTTGTTGAATTGTCATGAAAGAAATTAGTCTTATGCGGTTACGAAAATAAGTTACGCAATATTATCATAGAGCGGCCTTGTTACAAATTAGACTCAAAAAATAGGTTGACCAAAGCGGCCATTAGTCATAAAGACGAACCGTGGTGCAAACTCTCCTAACGACCGAATTTTAATTAATGTAGGCAATTAAACATAAAGGAGAATGCCATTGGGCCGTACCGATTTGCGGAAGAGCGGGTCACAAGCAAATGTGGTTCATAAAATATTCCTGCTTAATTTGTTATGAAAAAAACTTCCGAGTTTCTATATGTCGATTCTGCAAAAATCTCACTGTGAAAACTTGCGTGAAGTGAGCTATCAGTGTCATGCCACTGATGACCAAACAGTCATTTTCAATCTTAATCAAGATTTTCATATTTCATCATATTTTTTATGCTAATTCTATTCATCAGTTTATATTAGTTCAATGCTGTTTATATTATTATACTGCTTTTATATTTAGGTGTCTAAACATAACTATATAAGGTTTTTTTTTTAAATAAATCTAAAATTCAGTTAGAAACGAAGTTATCTTATATTATTTAAATGAGCAATATTTGTTTCTAAATAATCACGTACAAATATTTGTAATCACGTTCTCAAAAATGGCTCTAACGATTTCGATGAAAGTTGCAATACAGGAGTTTAGGGGGCGGAAAGTCGATCTAGCTAGGTCTCTGGGAAAAGTGGTTTTCTCTATTTTCACAGCCTCGGGAATGTGATACAACGTTGGTTACCTAGATGATATTATGGTTATCTATTTTCACCCGAGCAGATTTCGGTCGACCAGATACTACCAACATAATATAAATGTTGATGCAAGAGATTGGGCTCCAAAAAAAAAAGTAACTGTGCAGAGCTCAGACATACCCTAATTTGTAGATCCCATAAATACGATCAACTTTTATTTCTACGTCGGGTAAATTGGCCCTGGGAAATAAAAAATATAGGTCCATGAATACGTCTTCAAAATGTATGCATAATTATATGAAATGAATCCAATGCTGTTACACTTTTGTTAACCGAACCGAGAGTCCGAGATCCGACTTTCGGATATTTCGTCAAAATTATTTCAACAAATCAATGCAGCACAATTGCACATGTGCCAAGACGTGTTTAGGATAGCCGCAGCGTTGACCAATGGTCCCGGCTGACATTTGTGAATCTTAGACAGTCGTTATGGGTCGTCAGAAGCCCGAAGGTTTGATAACCAGTCTTACCAAAGTTACCAAAGGGTATCGCATTACCCAGTGACTGGGTTGTGGAGGTCAGATAGGCAGTCGCTCCATGTAAAATACTTGTATTCAGCTGCATCCGGTTAGACTGGAAGCCGACGCCAACATAGTTGGGAAAAGGCTAGGCAGATGATGACGTGCACCACAGCAGGTTACTCATTTGGAGAATTTCAATCTGCCCCATGAAGACGTTTTGTCTTATAAAGAGTAGGCACAGTGGCTCCAAAATCTATTTTTGCTACATATTAGTTGACAACAACTTGGAAGGCAGGGCAAGCATTGACAATTATTGCTGTAGTTGTTTTACAGGCAGGCGAACCATTGGTGTCTGTGCTTATATCATGTCAGTGGTATGGTATGGTATCTTGCTTAGGCCAGGCACCAGGGTTCAATTCACCGCCATGGTCTTTATTTAGATAAAGTGACTCACAACAATGATGAATAAGTGACAATTGTATCGAAATGAATCATGTATTTAAAAGTCGAACTTCTTATGAGATTATGATATTCAATTATATTGATATAATATTATGAATCATGTGTTTAAAAGTACTATTTCTTTTATAATTATGATATCTGACTAATTACCCGACTGCCCCAGAAGGAGGGTAATGTTTTTGTATTGAAATAATGAATACCGTCATCAAAAGTAGTACTTATTTTATGATTTAGAACTCTGACCTTATATTGAAATAATAAATCATGTGTTTAAAAGTCTTACTTATTTCATTAACGATAACAAACATAAACCAACATATTAGGTTATTCTAAACGGCAGTATTGGAGGAACCATGCCATTATTTCTTATGGGGTGGCTACACAGTTGTAAACCGCGGTTCCAAAGTCGCCGAACCAGTGCCGTATAAGAGACGTCGCTATACTACGAAAAGAAAAAGATTAATAACATAACATATCTTTTGTGCGTGAGTGCGCTGTCTCGCTCGACGGTACTAAGAAGGAACGTCGCTATACTAAGAAAAGAGACGGACTAATCGCGGTTTACAACTGTGTAGCCACCCCATTAGGTGGAGTACCAAACTGAACTTCGACAAACGGTACTACGACATAATTTTACTTCGACATTACGGAACTCCGACACGTCTTTACTTCGACAATACTTTAGTTCGACATGCCTTAAGTCCGACACTATTCTACTCTGACAAAACGTTTCTTCAACATGACTTTCGAACCCGCGACACGTTGCGCAGCCGTCCATCGCTCAGCCACTGCGCCAACCGTGTCTTTTGGGCACTTTTCCTGTTGACAGCGATGCGGACGCATTTTGATGCCCTTTGATAATTTCCCCTTGTACAAAATTATTATTATTAAGTAAATATTACAAATTAGTTAGTAGTTATATTTACCTGTAATTATGTGAGTATTTATCCAAATAAAATTCCCCCCAGAGTATGTTTTAAAAAAAAACGCAAAATATGATGTAGGGAAATGACAAATTAATATAAGCTCTCGGAAATCAATGTAAACAATAGTTTGCAATCTAAAAAGAGCATTGAATTCTTCTCCAAATACATTAGGTTTGGTTGTAATAGCGGACTTTTGGTTTGGTAGAGGGCGCCCTATATTAGAGGGCATTATCCATTAGATCGACCTAAAGGGAACTCGGAGGGCCGTGAGCAATGAAGAGATATGCAGAACCAAGGTAACTGACATTGGCCAAAGAATTGCCTAAAGCGTTAAGCGTCAGCGGGTGCTCACAGAACGGATGGCCGATGTCGCCAAAAGTTCTATAATGACAACCGCGTACCGCCCGTACCGGAAGGCACACCGCGTACAGCGCATGTATGCCTACAAGATATACGGATGACCTGGTAAAGGTCGTGGTAATCTGCTGGATGCGGGGAGTAAGGTCGTTTTGACTTAAGGAATGGTCTTCTTTCAGCTGAATCATGGTGGTGCTGAGGATCTTATAATTGGATGATTGATGTCCAAAAAATTCGAGTTTCTCTTAGAATGGAACATCAAAGATGTTGGGTTAGTGGTTAAACTTAGAGTTGTTGATGTTGTTGTTGAAATACAATACCTAAACCGGATATCTATGACCTAAACCTAATGTAAACACGACTACACATCAAGATGTACATTTCCAGTTTATGCTGATCTCGCATTTTATAGGATTTCCGTACAATGCGAGGTCAGCTTATACTGGAAATGTATAGCTTGATGTGTAGCCGTCTGTACCTCTGTACTCTGTATTCATATTTTGCAATTCAAATAATTATTCAGCAATGTAATTTTGTAAAAGCGACTATTGATGAAAGATTTTTCGTGATCAAAGAAGCACCAACTGATAAACAATGCAAAGAATTTGAATTTAAACATGCCATTTTAGCAGATGGATTTTTTAATCATTTGCTTTTGAAGCAGTGTAACCTAATCTGCTGAAAATTATTAAAAAACTAACAGAGGACTTAAACTACCTAAGCAAGGATGATTATGACAATCAAGAGCAAATGCATATTGGATTAATTTATAAACTTCATTACAAAAAGGGCGTCATTTCTTGAAAAAGGAATCGAATAACCCAGAATTTACATACAAATTACGAAATAATGAAGCACGTCATTATGCAACATATTGTATGTTGCGGACATTAATTAAAAGAAGTTTATTAGCTAAAAAACTAATGATAAAACATACTTGTCAATCGTTTTCAACATACTGCTTCCTTCAAATTAATGGCTGGATGAGTATCTTATCATCCAGCCATTAACTCACAAATATTTTCCTATTTTTTTTTATATTGCAGTAACTTGATTTTGACTTCCTTGTTAGTCTATGCGACTGCTGGACATGGGGTCCTGCTGGGTTTGATACCCAGCCTGGAATTAGAAATAAGAAAGCACTCAAGCCTGAATAGGCCCTATCTCTCTCCAGTCGTCGTATCTGATTGCCGCCCCATTGGACAATGATACTGAGGGGAGAGTGAGTGTTTGCGTACCCACGTGTGCACTATAGTATTATCTCCTGCATCTCCGGCTTCAGACTCCATTGAGATTGGCTGCCTTGTCCGAAATCCATTCAGAAGGATATAGGATAGGAGTATATAATTACTAGTAGTTCTGCGAACAGTAGACCTCGCACATACATAAACTTTTTTTATGTAGACATATTATGGTGACGACAATTACATGAATTTACTTATTTTAATCATGCATTCATAATGTATAACAAAATCAGCCTATAATGTTCCCACTGCTGGGACACAGGCCTCCTCTCTGTGAGAGGGAGTGAGCCCTAATCCACCACGCGAGCCCAGTGCGGGTTGGTAGATGTCACATGTCTTCGAATTTTTGGTTCTAGGACATGCCGGTTTCCTCACGATGTTTTCCTTCACCGTTTTGAGAGCAGTGGCGATGAAATAATTTACACAAAGTAAAGCGCCTGTCGGGGTTCGAACCTGCGACCTACAGCTCGTAAGTCGTGGCCATTACCACTGGGCCACCACTGCCTCTCATAATGTATGCTATTGTTATATTAACTGTGGAAAACTTGACCATCCGTAATGCACCTACTACATTGCCTTTATTTAAATAAATACCTATCATGTTATTGTGAAGATACTTTCTTGATTAGTAGGTACTATTGAAACATTTGCCCGTACTTCCCGAAATAAAACCTATTTCAGTTAACTAAAAGACTAATATAAAGATTCATAATGACTGCGACATGTATTAAGCGCATATAAATAAAATGAGGATATATTCAGGTACATTTCCGAGTAATAGTTAATAATAGTTAGTTGACAGTGGTGTTAACATTCATTTACATAATAACAGTTTTCTTGTGTAAACCTCATTTATCCAACAACTAGGTACCTACACTTAAGTTGTGATTATTATTTTTATTTATCAAACTGTCTTTGAAATAACTGAAATGTTTGAATCTCTAGAACTGAATAGTTTGTTGTCTCTCTGAAACAACAAATTGAATCCTTTATAATCCAACTAACTTTTCTTTAATGTTCTACTAAAACATCACAGTCAGCAATGCATATTTTTTACGCAACGACATCACTTTTAGCACTAACGCTTACAAAACAAAAACTTTGCAGGCACAGAAATGGGAACACGAAAACTGTGCCGGATAGGTACAAATCAATAAAATATTGTCATTAGTTAGCGAGGTTAATCGTGGTACTGAAACATTCCTTATGTAACCTCAAACTCGTACTACTTATTGTAATAAAGAATCGAAAGTTCTTAAAAAACAAACAGAGCTGTTTGCTTTGTTGCGTCTCTTCTTCTCATCTCAAATACCCGAAAGTAGTGAACGGTGAGAGTTTTGAGGCTCTGTTTTCACCATTGACGTCCAAAATGTGATGATTTGGAGCCTTATTTCAATCATTGATTTTGGTTGCAGCAAAATGACGTCTGTGGTTGACGTCACGGTCGAGCAGAATATCCATACTACAAGGCTGGTGTACTATCCGTTGGTGATACTAGCATCATGTGTCTGGTTGATCCACCGATGGCAGCAAGAGTCCAGGCTTTACAAGATGGGGAGCATCCTTCCTGGACCTGCGCCATTCCCGCTATTCGGAAACGCGCTGATGGCGCTTTTCAAGAAACCTGAACGTGAGTTACAACTTTACTTTTCTCTTTTTGTAAAGATTTGAAGACGGATCTTCGCAGCAAATCTTTCTTTTCGAGATTGCTCAAAAAAGTTCTCCACGACGTAGTGTTTTCTGGGGGCCTAAACCGGTCACATTAGCAATTCCTCTAAAAGCAGTTCATTTCCTGAATCCCAGCTGTCATTGGCAATTCCTCTAATTTGACATAAAAGCAATTCATAATTTGTGGACCATTTTACGAATCTCCATAGAAAACTGTCAAACAGATGAATTATTTCGTAATATGAATTACACGCAGATCATATTATGAATTGTCAGTTTGTGACATTTTACGATGATTCATAATATTTTCATATTATGATTCTGCTAAAGTGACCGTTTTAAGCCCCCAGTTCTCAACTTAGATAACGCTGTCCCCCATAATAGACTAGCTAAGTGTTTCCATTTAGGCATGGGTAATATCGGTTTTACTCTGTATCAAATCGTACCTATGTATCGGTTTTGAATATCGGATATCGCATCTATACATTTCAATATCTATATATTGGCTGAATCTGTGTGGAATTCTGAAACGAAACTGCTACGTAAGATACTGTGATTTTTAGGTTTCGGTTTTGTTCGATATGTATATCATTGTATTTTATTTGTAACTGTATCCTACTCGAAATCAGTGAATGTATTTTTTGTGTAGTGTTGATAATATGGCACTCTAAAATGAAACTACTACAATCGTTTCGGTTTTTCAGATATATTTTAATCATTTTTAAATATTAATCTATTTTTTATTGAGAATGCCTTAGGATTTATAATCCTTTGACGATAATGATGGTTTCCTGTTTACAAGTGTTTAGAAAATAATGTATTCGGTATTAAACTCTATGCTCCTGTAAATAGTGTTTAAAATTTGTATTACACATTAGCGTATCTCTCTCTCTCTCTTTCGCTCGTTCACCTATAGCTACATCACTCCCGCTCGCATCGAACAATCGTGCGTACCCGATTACCCGAATCACAATATCAGTTTGAACCGAATATCATAGTGCGATACCGATATTGTGTACTTGTGTAGTGTTACATCAACGCATGAGGTAGGCCGGGTACGCGGATACCTGATATATAGATTCAGTGCCGTCCGATATATAGGTATTGGATATTGTACCGATACATAGGTATTGTATCTATATACGATTTGTATCGCCCACTCCTATTTCCATTGGCAAGTTGTATAATGTATCAGGATATCTTTCATGGTTATTTGTAAAAAAAATCCTATTCATAATTCCATGAAGGCAGAACTCAGGTCAGAATTCTACAATACTAATACGTGCAAAACTAACGGCAATGGGGTTTTTCTCAACAAGACATTACAAAGTCCTTATAATGCACCTAAATTAATGTTAAAATGTACAACTTTTCTTCCATGCTTTCAATACTTGCGTTTTATATATTTAGCCGACCTCCAAAGGAGGAGGTTCTGTATGTTCGTCTGTATGTTTTTTTAGATTTATTTACTTTATGTCGGTATGTCCATCGATATTGTGGACCGCTTTTGAAATTCTTTTTTCATTTGGTAGAGGAAACTTGCGCGGTGGTTTTTAAGTTAGCTTCAATAATACGTATTTTTCGCACTTAGTTTATGTGGATGATGTTATAATGCTTCCTGTCACTCTTATTTACATAATGCAGCAGTAAATGGTATTCGAATTTATGTGGGGTAGGTACCGCAATTAAAAAGTGAAAAATATTTTTTTTTTGCAAAAAAACAACTGATTTCCAAAAAGTTATTTTTAATATGTACGTAGAAAGTCATGTGTTTTTGTTACAGACTTTATTAAAATTGGTTTGAAACTCTGCGAAAAGTATGGCTACGTGGTCCGAGGCTGGATAGGCTCAAAGCTGGTCATCTTCCTTGGAAACCCTGAGGATGTGGAGGTGATCTTGAACAGTAACGTCCATATTGATAAAGCTTCAGATTATAAATTCTTCGAACCTTGGCTTGGCGAAGGTCTTCTGATCAGTTCAGGTAAGATTTTTTGTGTTTTGTGCATATTTTTCTGACACTAGTTTGAGCGAAAGAAATGAGACTTGTTCTCCAAAAACGTTAAATAAATGTAATATAATAACTAAAATAAATTAATAAAATATAATAATTAATAAATAATTTAACCTCATGAATCATGAGATTAATAACTAATTAGAATAACTACATAAACTTAATACTAGTAACATTATCGATAATATTTATATTTGTTTAACAATCTTGCAATCCAGTGTACTTACTCACTGGATGCTTGTTTTGTCCAATATTTTATGTTGCCGTGCCCTAACCGGGTATCATGTTGGATCTCACTTTAAATACTTATAACAGCTGGTGTACACATGAATGCAATAAAGAATTTGAGTTTGAGTTTGAACGTTATCCCAACGAGGTCTAGTTCTTTGTGGACACATTCAGCATGTATGTAGTTCAGGTTCAGCTCAGGCGTTCATGTGAAGAGTTAAGTTTTAACCATAATGTTTTTAACATAATGTCCTAATCCTTATCTTATCTTGTCCATAACTTATCTTATCCATACTAATATTTTAAATACCTACGAAAGTAACTCTGTGTGTGTTACCTTTTCACGCCTAAACCACTGAACGGATGCCATCATCTCCTTTCCAAAAATTGGCAAGGAGATAGATGGCATCCTGGGGAAGGACATAGGCTACTTTTTATCGACATACTATGCGGACGAAGCCACGGACGGAAGCTAGTAAATATTATAAATGCGAAAGTGAGTTTGTTTGTTTCTTTCTTTGGTTTCACACTAAAACGGCTGAGCGGATTTGGATGAAATTTGGCACATGGATTGACCATGACCTGGATTAGAACATAGGATACCTTTTATCCCGATATTCTTATGGGATCGAGATTTATGCGGGTGAAACTATGGGGCGCAACTAGTTTACTATATAGAGAAGCATATAAGTGCTTATGCTCGTACCTCGTTCTGACTATCGTATTAAAAAATGTACCTAAAAGTACTGTGTCTCTTTTAGGAGCAAAATGGCGTTCCCACAGAAAGATGATCGCTCCAACATTCCACATAAACATCCTGAAGTCTTTTGTGGATGTATTCAACCAAAACAGCAAGAACGTGGTGGAGAAGATGCGTCCCGAAGTTGGCAAAACCTTTGATGTCCATGATCACATGAGTGAAGTTACTGTCGACATCTTATTGGGTAAGCTAGTATTCCTTTGATTCTCTCCTGAGGCTTAAGCCTGATTTACACGGTGCAATTTAATTGCCTGTGGCATATCATAAGTTGAAACAACAATAAAAATTGCACCGTCTAAACAGTATTTGAGCAGTGGTGGCCCAGTGGGTTGGTATGGGTTCAATTCCAAACAGGCACTTTACTTCGTGTAAATTAATTCATCACCACTGCTCTCAAAACGGTGAAGGAAAACATCGTGAGGAAACTGGCATGTCCTAGAACCAAAAATTCAAAGACACATCGTCGCTCGGCATCCAATACCGCGAAAGCAACGTGATGCACTTGCGATGCGTGTGGCGGCACTGAGGAACTAAAGCATATTCGTGGATTTGGTAGCGGAATGTTAAGTTTGCGGTTTTGGATGACTCGAATAACAATATGACTGGATAACTTATGGACAATTTTAAAATGTAGGAACACGTATTTGAACGGGTAGAATGAAATAAAACAAAAATCTGATTTTCGTCAAAAATGTCATATTCGCGGTATTGGATGCCGAGCGACGATATGTGATATCTGCCAACCCGCACTGGGCCCGCGTGGTGGATTACGGCCCACTCTCCCTCACAGAGAGGAAGCCTCGCCTCAGCAGTGGGAATATTATAGGCTGATAATTTAAACAGTATTTACACGATGCAAGTTATTTGTTGCTTCAATATTATTCTATACCACAGGCAAGAAACTTGGTTCGTGTAAATGGGGCTTTACTCAAGTAGGTACTTTTGTCTGTAATCTGATAAAATAGAGATGTACCATAATACCATCGCCTTGGTTCACCGTACTATGACGTTCTGAGAGAGATGATATGCTGTCCCCTAAGTACCAAATTGAATAAGGGGACCGAATACCATAATAGAAGCTTCTTTTTATTAGAGCACGAACTCAAATACGCGAATGTGAAATCCTAAACAGAAGTCAAAGTCAAATAATTTATTTCAAATATGCACAATGGCTATGGCAATATGCGCAATGTCTGCACAGACTTGGTTTTTGACTAACATCCAGAAGTCCAAACTCAAGGTCTGCCAACGAGCAATGGAGCGCAGTATACTAGGTGTTAAATTAACGGATCGTGTTCGTAACACAATACTGCGCTCCTAAACAAAGATAGCTGACGTGGCTCAAAAGGCTGCCCAACTTAAATGGGACTGGGCAGGACACGTCTGCCGCATGCCGGACAAACTGTGGGCCCAAATAGCACAGAACTGGTGCCCTGAGACAGTGAGACGGGGTCGCGGCAGACCACGTAGCATGGCGGGACGAGTTGGATAGGTTCCATCAAAACTGGAAAGAGGACGCGCGGGCTAGCGATAGATGGAAGGAGAGGAGGGAGGCCATTGCCCAGGAGTGGGACAGAGTAGGCTAGGAAAAAAGAAATGCACAGTGGTACTTTATAACGTCAAAATTTTCAAAAAATTTAATAGACTCTAGTCGCCCCTTCGAAAGATAGTTTTCGTATGGAGAAGAATCGGGCAAGTAACTCCACTGTTAATCTTTTATACCTCATGTTTTACAATATTTTGTATAGGTACGTTAATTATATAATTTTCTGTGAAGACGATGCACCTAGAATAAAATTAATATGCCAAAATAGGTAAAAATAATTAAAAATTAAGGCAACGACAGGTTAATTAATTAGCTATGTTATTAGTTATGTGATAGATACATGGTGCTCACATTTTGAAAAACATTATAAAGTAAAAGTTGAAGATTTTCCAAAAATTTTACAATTAATAAGTCAGTGTGTAAGGAAGTAATCACAGAATTAAAAATCAATTTCATAAATATAATAAATGGTGTAATTGTGTGGTGGTGGTGGTTGGTTTTTTTTGAGTGGTTTAGAAATTGTTTATTAAATTTTAAGGTGAAACATGCAATGCTAAATAAGTGGTCGAAAGTAACTGCGCAGTCACAGTTAACTTATACGAATATTATTACGAAAAACCAATGAGAACAACTGTACATTTTTTATAACAATGTGTCATGTTTAATGAATTATTCTAATGAAGTAGGTAACGATCAAGGCCGTAACCTTGCATTATATTTTTTTTATCAAATAATTCGGTATTGTCATTTTCCATTTAAAAACATTTAAGGCTCTTACATACTACCGCGACGTGTCGCGCGACGCGAGTGACGCGACGCCGGCACATTGTTCGCCGTGAAGTTTTCTCAGAAATTGTTTTGTTAAAGTCACGTCGCGTCTGTTTGTGGGAGCCTTTATTCTAGTTAATAAAAATTATGTCAAAATTATTATTTTATAGAGACTGCAATGGGCATCACAAGGAAAACTCAAGATAAATCTGGGTACGACTATGCAATGGCTGTAATGAAGTAAGTTGATGGTTTAATTTTTTTAATGACATTCAGTTGCCTGATATTACGCTATAATTGTACCTATTAGGTAAACGAAAAATACCATCGAATTAGATTGATGATCATTGCAACTTAATTAATAATTTCATAAGAGCATACGTAGCTACTAGCTAATGATAGCCAGAAATAAGTATTTTGTCAACAAAGTTAACGGGTGGAGTCTGACTCCTTGTAATTTATAAAATTATTAAGAAATAGGACTCCACCTATAGGAATACCTAGAATTTTCTAGTAGTTCCAGTTTCGCCATACTCTGTTAGTTAATCTGTTTACAAAGAAAAATATTTTATATGCGGAATACGCACAGGCAATACACACAGTAATAAAAACTGAAAAGGAGCATCTAAAACATTTTTGCAGAATGTGTGACATCATCCATCAGAGGCATTACAAGTTCTGGCTACGCTTGGATTTCATCTTCAAATTACACCCGTTATTTAAAACCCAACGGAAACTTTTGGACATTATTCATGGACTTACTAATAAGGTGAAATACTAATATAACTTACTAATGACCTGAAATATTTATACTTATAGGTTACCTTCTCCTATTTATCACAAATGTAATGTGTGGCTTTTAAACATTCGCATCATTTATGATAATTTTATTTATTTATTTATTAAAACTTTATGCACAATTTAAAAAAAATACTGTACAAAGGCGGACTTCTACCAGTCAACCTTAGGGTGATGCAGAGACAAAACATGGCAGGTGCAATGTACGGGATAGATAACTTGAAAAAGAATAAATAGCAATACGTTATAATAAATACATATAAACAGAATAAACTTTGTCAGGAGAAATAACGATAGGTAGAGGAGAAAACAAGTCCAGCAAATCAGCGCCGCAATGACTGCCAACTTTTTACGAATATGTTCACGAGCCTTCACTTTGAAAGATAACCGACTGGTTGCCATCCTGATATTCAGAGGGAGCGCATTCCAAAGAAATACCGCCTGGACAAAGAAAGAAGAGTGGATAAAACCAGAGCGGTGAGAAGGACATCGTAGAAGACGATTGTTGGTGGAACGAAGATTTTTACTATGGGCAGAGCATAGGTATTGAACATGGCAAGTTTATTTCGTTGGCAACTTGCCTATGTAGTTTAAATGTAGCAAAGTTCGTTGTTATGTTACATAAATTAGACCAAAATGTACATACTTACTAGAACAAACGTTTTTCCAAGGCATACCATACCTAACGTCAACATTATTATTGCTCACCCCTCATGACCCACTCTCATCTTAAATATAACACCTTCCTTCCACCATTCAGTGTTAAATAATAACTATAATATTGTTTTAATCATATTGCAAGGTAATCAAGCTAAAGAAGAAAATCTACCACGAAAACAAAGCTAAAGGTATTATTCCTAAAAGCCTTCAAGAGTTAACGGAAGGCAAGGGCGTCAGGAATGGCAATGTTCTGGCGAACGGTGGCAAAACTCTGTCAGATACCGTCTTCAATGGCTACCGCGATGACTTGGATTTTAACGACGAAAATGATGTTGGTAAGTACCTAACTGATATACAAGGCCAAGTTAAAATCGTAATACTTGAGTCCCTAGAAGACGACACCTCTGTCAATATCGATACAAAGGAAACTACAGTCCTGCTAAAAGCAGTTTAATTTCTCTTTTATAAAATATTAATAAATAGTACGAAAACCTGTTTGACAAGCTTAAAATTAAAAAACAAGAACCCGACTGCAAAAGCTTATAACCGAAAAGAGAAAAACAAGCATTGAACTTTGTTTTTTGTAAGGTATTGCAGGCCCGACAAACAAAAGTTACAACATAATTCAGGTTATTGGTTTGTCCCCGCCTGCAATACTTTACTAATAAAACAAAGTTCAATGCTTCTTTTTCTCTTTTCCGTTATAAGTTTTTGCAGTCGGGTGTTTTGTTTTTTAAATAATTTGTTTTATTTCAAGCTTTTTAGCTTTATTACTATGTATATTTGGAATCAACTCATTACTAGCTTTTATTTGATACCAATATTGTTGTTTTTTTTTGTTTTTTAAACCTTCCCCTCCGTTTTTTTTGTATTTGCAGATGAAATATATATAAAAAAAATATAGCCTATGTCACTCTCACAATTAAGACGAACCTAACGATACCTCGTATGTTAAAATCCATCAAGCCGTTTAGGCTACAGAGCGTGCCCAAGAAATAGACATACATACATACAAACATACATACAAACATACATACAAACATACATACAAACATACATACAAACATACATACAAACATACATACAAACATACATACAAACATACATACATACAAACATACATACAAACATACATACATACGATCATACATATATCTCGAAAAACATTACACGTAAAAAGTAAAAACTGACCTTAATATTCCAGGTGAGAAAAAACGATTAGCCTTCTTGGACTTGATGCTTGAATCTGCTCAGAATGGCGTGAACCAGATCACTGACCACGAGATCAAAGAAGAAGTCGACACCATTATGTTTGAGGTATATATCAGTTTGTTTGGATACTTTATTTTCGGATAATATACTAAACCAATCCGAGAACAGAATCGAAATCAAAAAGAAAACACACAGATGTTTCAAGAGGCCATAAGACACGGCGTAACTGGGCGGGATATTAATTCACTTTTCGAATGTTGTGATGAAGTTACTCAAAGACTAACTTCTGTAATATTTCAGGGTCACGACACAACAGCTGCCGGCTCCAGTTTCGTGATGTGCCTGCTAGGACTCCACCAAGACGTACAAATACGAGTCTACGATGAACTGTACGAGATCTTCGGAGATTCAGACCGACCAGCCACCTTCGACGACACCCTTCAAATGAAGTACCTCGAGCGAGTGATCCTGGAAACACTCAGAATGTACCCTCCTGTACCTATCATTGCGAGGGAGTTGAAAAAAGATGCTAAGATTGGTAAGAAGAATCTTTAACTTCTTCTTTTATACCTATACATATTATAAATTAAATTTATAATAAGATTTATTCCGGAAGGTTTATGTGTATAACACGTTAATATTAAAGTTACATATAAGTAAGATATCTCGATGTTTTGTCAAGTCGTAAAAACCGTGCGAAGCAGGAGCCGGGTCCGTAGTTAGCTAATAAACACTTGAGTGCCATGTCTTAGAGATCTCCAGAGGGAATGTAAATCTCCACAGGTATCACATTAGTACATCAAATCCACCTTGTCTGGTCATCCCAAGGGAGTGTACTTTAACGGTGCGAAACATAGAGAGAGCTTTTATATTATGTTTATATCGTCTTTTTTTAGTTTCTTTGAGAGCACTTAGTAATACCATCCCATGCCGATTTCGACTACGGTGTCTGTTCCTGTTTCGTTTTACACGACTATAGATTCGAGGGTGTTCTCAGATGTGGCTAATATGAGTGGTGCTGGCTCATAATACACGACCGGCACGCGTCAACAGCAGAGGCAACTTCAACCGCAGCTGTTTTGGCAACTCAGACATGTGTAACAAAATTCTTATTAACATTTTCTTTGTTCTAACCCAGTAACGAACCACTACACCCTTCCTGCTGGAGCTACCGTGGTGGTCTGCACCTACGGCATCCACCGCCACCCCAAGCACTACAAGGATCCTGACACCTTCAACCCTGACAACTTCTTGCCAGAGAACATGACGAACAGACACTATTACAGCTACATTCCCTTCAGTGCTGGCCCCAGGAGCTGTGTCGGTTAGTATCTACGGAATGATCAAACATTGTTAAATAGAACAGTCATATTTTCTAGTTATTAATGGTATTTTTGGTGGGTGTACTATGTATTAGGTACACTTTGCCCCTTCAGAGCAAAGTTCTAAATTCAACAATGGTTCGATGGTTTAACCCTTCTTATCCGTTACCGGATACGAAGGGTTACAGAAACAATTCAAAGCCATTGTGTCTCACGTGGATCCACGTTCGATATTCGACATACGAAAGTTGGGTGAAAAGATAAACCTTGTTTTGCAATAAGAAGAGGTTTCTAATAGAGACACCTGGAGCTGCACCGTCAAGACAGCTCTTCAGTTCAAGACAAAGAAATCGGGTTATTAGACAACCAGTGGGGCCATGGCTTATTTAAAATTATTTGCCCGATATAACGTGATTCGATATTCGACGATAATTGCCTATTTATAATTATTTTTCGGGTATAACGTGATTTTATATTCGAAGATAAATAACACATTCATTTGCAAATTTGGGTCTTAAAAATGGGTCGTTATTTAAATTCAATTTATGATACTCTTCCGTATAATTATTTAATTCTTAAATACCTAATATAATATTAAACGTTTAATTTATTCGACCGTAATCATCATAATTAAAACTTACCATGCTTTATTCTTTTTTTAAGCGAAGGACTCATTTTTGTTCAAAATATTTTATTTCACATAAGCCTACATGGGCACTTATGAAACGTCAGAAGCTAGGTGCACGGTTCCAATTGGTCGTTTCCTATGGAGAAGAGCCAGCAAGAAACTCCACGGTTACTCTTTTAAAAGAAAATAATAATTGCCTTTTACAATATTTTCGATTTACAGTGTTAATAGTTATGGGAGGACAGTGTAGGCCTTTCAAAAAGTTTCAGGTAGGTTAGGCTAAGCCTACAATGTTCTCACATTCACAAGGTAGAAAAGAATCTATATAAAAGATAAATAAGATACTAAAGATAAAAAACCTATTTAAACCAAATAACATGATTGCCATTACAACTGTAACAAATCTGATTAATTATCATGTCCACAAAAGCCACATTTTTTTTATTATTATTTAATAATTGATGTACAAGTTCCATAAACTAGGCACACAATTAGACCTCTGGGGTCTGTCTTAGCATGCCATGGCCTGAGATTCGATCAACGCGCTACGTTATAATTGAGTTGATGCAATGGTCTTTCAACTTACGCTTTATTTTTTTACTATTCATTGAGTCTCTAATGTCTACAGGTATTTGGTTTAGTAAATTGGGTATTATGAAAGAAGCGGTACGCCTGCCATAGAAGTTAATTTTGTGTGGCACTTGAAGTGATTTTGATTTGGCTTAATAAAGAGTTGAAATTAAATTGTAGGTAGTTAATTGATTCAGGCGTGACTTTTCGGAAATCCATTATAAAATACAATAGACGTAGATATATTTAGTAACCTATTCCGCTTGACTATTCTTCAAGAGTCCCAAAAAACCCTGTAAGAAATCGACACGTGTTTCACCTCTCAACGAGGCATCCTCAGGATGACGATTGACCAATTGCAAACCAGAACGCGACGTGTTACCACACCGAGCGCTGGACGCAAAGTGAATCAAATCGCCCGTCACCCCCACTTATATAGGATTGCTGCTCGGCGCTAATTGGCTAGAATCGTTATCAGTGCGATAAGCGCGATAAGGGGCGAACAATCGCAACAAAGGCGACCTTGGCATACTGGTATTTAATTCAATCAACAGTGTAACGTTCGCTGTATTATTTTTAATAATTTCTAAACTCTCTAATACTGACACTTTAAATCCTTTATCACAAGTATGTAAAATTTTGAAAGTGTTATAATTATTTAATGAATGACCTGAATCTATTACATACCTATATACTCAAGCGCGATAAGGTGCGAACAATCGCAACAAAGGCGAACTTGGCATACTGGTATTTAATTCGTTCAACAGTGTAACGTTCGCTGTATTATTTTTAATAATTTCTAAACTCTCTAATACTGACATTTTAAATCCTTTATCACAAGTATGTAAAATTTTGAAAGTGTTATAATTATTTAATGAATGACCTGAATCTATTACATACCTATATACTCATATATAAACTATCTATATATCCACTGCCTCCAGAAAAAACAAATCAATATATAGGTAGTTTGACATACTTAGGGTCAATTAGTGATAGGGTTTCAAAAACTTTGTTTAGAAATGAAATAAGCTTTTAAAACAGATAATTCTTTAAGGCGGATCTGTAACGGAAAAGATCGGTTAGAAAACCATAAAAAATCAGGTGTTTACAAATTAAATTGCGATGATTGTATCAGGTCATTCATTAAATAATTATAACACGTTCAAAATTTTACATACTTGTGATAAAGGATTTAAAATGTCAGTATTAGAAAGTTTAGAAATTATTAAAAATAATACAGCGAACGTTACACTGTTGAACGAATTAAATACCAGTATGCTAAGGTCGCCTTTGTTGCGATTGTTCGCCCCTTATCGCGCTTATCGCACTGATAACGATTCTAGCCAATTAGCGCCGAGCAGCAATCCTATATAAGTGGGGGTGACGGGCGATTTGATTCACTTTGCGTCCAGCGCTCGGTGTGGTAACACGTCGCGTTCTGGTTTGCAATTGGTCAATCGTCATCCTGAGGATGCCTCGTTGAGAGGTGAAACACGTGTCGATTTCTTACAGGGTTTTTTGGGACTCTTGAAGAATAGTCAAGCGGAATAGGTTACTAAATATATCTACGTCTATTGTATTTTTTTAAATTGTAGGTATATAATGTCAAATAATATTTTAGGGGTGTGAGGAACAGGGTGTAAAGTTCACTCATACTCCATAGAAAAGGGAGGATCCTCCGACCAGACGGGTGTTGTGTCTGGCGGGCAACTGCCCAACGATTGATGTTGGGTTCTCGTATATATGTCCACTGCACGGTAAACTTTAATTGCGCGATGCAGGATTTATGTGACGTCTGTCTGACGTCAGGTCTTTCATGCGTAGTTCGCATGTGGCGATGTAGATACCGCCACAATATTATGATTACAATATCGCAGGCAGGTACACTCAATGTAATGTTAATTTTCCATGTCTCACGGGCGCAGCTCTCAGTATGTATCAGTTTCACTTCAACTTCACGCGGAAATCTAGTTTCAACATTAAATCTTCTAAATGTTGCTTTTCAGGACGCAAGTACGCGCTACTGAAGCTGAAAATACTTCTGTCAACCATTTTGAGGAACTATAAATCTGTGTCCGAAGTGCCTGAAAAAGATTTCCAACTGACATCTGATATCATTCTGAAGAGATCCGACGGTTTCAGGATTAAAATCGAACCAAGGAATCGAGTCCCATCAACTGCTGCTTGATTCACCTAATCATGTGAAAGAAAACTTAGTAATAATGAAAATTAAGAAATCGTAAACATTAAGTCACCATTATAACAGAAAACGAGACACGGTGTGGCTTTGAAACGGTCTATCACTCTCTCAGAAATGTTTTACGGCATCAATGTCGTGTATATCTTTGTTATTATACTTATTTAAAATTACCTTTTTTTTTATTACGTTTTTCGGATTTCGATTCCATACTCGCTCATTGAAAATTGATTGTATTCATTATAAAGATTGCTCTCAATCTGAAATAATATTTTGATTATAATTATGTAATATTTTTTAAGGTGGATGCGCTAGGGTAGCCCGCGAAATTGAAATTTTCTTACGTTTTTTGCAATTTGCAGGTCGGTATCAGGTTGTATGTTGATCTAAATATTATTAGCGGCCGTAACAAATATGGATTTATAGAATTATAAACATTAGAATCAGCAATACAACTCTCTAAGTTCATGTAAGTGTATTGACTGACGATTTCATGAAATTTTCATTCAATACACTTACATGAACTTAGAGAGTTGTATTGCTGATTCTAATGTTTATAATTCTGTAAATCCATATTTGTTACGGCCGCTAATAATAGTTAGATCAACATACAACCTGATACTGACCTGCAAATTGCAAAAAACGTAAGAATATTTGAATTTCGCGGGCCACCCTAACGCATCAACCTTAAATTTGTCAAAATATCACCGGAGAATGTCAAAAATCCAAAGACAATAAAAATAAAAAATTTACTTTATCTTATTGTTTACTTACCTAAGCCAAGCCAAATTACACAAATGATGTCTGGAAGGATGGATTGGTAGCTAATAAGTAGTCTCAAATATTTTGTAGTACATTCCACGGTTTTTTTTTATTAGATACTTAGCATTAAATACAATCACACTCGACCACATAAAACAATTATTTTTTTAAGTTTATGACATAATAATTATGATTTAATTGTGCTTAATTATAGCAAGTTATATTGATGGTAGGTAGCTTACAGATTCTAAACATGTTTATATATTTTTTTACCAAAGCGCCGTCGTTTGTAAACGTTTAGAACTATGTAGATGTAAATAGGAAATTCGGGTTGAAATATTAGCAAAAATTATAATAATAGTAGGTAATAGGTATGAACACCATTTCCCCTTCAAGTCACAAATTTCTTAAAATTAAATTAAATTACTTACAGTTATTTTTGCTAAACGACAATAAATAAATTCACGATTTTATAAAAACATTTCAAAAACATAGTTTAATGATAAAATCTTATTTAAACCATAACGTACTCTTATATTATAGCACGCAAGCATTTATATAAGCATTCGATAACATTTCGCATAAATTACCTAGCGATATGTTAATTATGTAACTGTCATCAATTCTATAATATAAATATGTGTATAATAACTACAATATTAAAAATCAGCAAAAAAAATCTAAGTGGATCTTTGAATGTCACAATAGTTACTTAGGTAGGTAGGTATAATGTTTACCTATTACAAAATCAACAGTAACATCTATACATATTATATTAAAGTCGCTTTTCGTGTTTGTAGGTATGTCCGTGTTGTTCTTCTAAACTCCGCATCAGATTTTGATGAGGTTTTTACCATTGTTTAGAGAATTTATTCTGGAAGGTTTATGTGTATAATACGTTAGTATTAAAGTTACATATAACTAAGAAATCTCGATGTTTTGTCAAGTCCAAAATACCGTGCGAAGCCGGGTCGCTAGTTATATCATTTCCAATTATCCTAACTAATATTATAAATGCGAAAGTGAGTTTGTTTGTTTGTTTGTTACGCTTTCACGCTGAAACGGCTGAACGGATATGGATGAAATTTAGCACATGGTAGACTATGGCCTGGAATAGGACATAGGCTTTTTATCAACAAACCACGCGGGCGAAGCCGTGGGCGGAAGCTAGTATTTTTATAATATAAAAGATTCCTACTATATTCTACACCTAATTAGAAGACAATGGATGAATAAAATAATAAATATTCTGCCTCAATCCACATCTACTTACGAGATGCGTTTGCGTATCTCAGATCACTGATTTTGGATAGACTGTGTGTTCAGTAGGTACCTAAACTATTGAAACGTTCACTATCGAAATAATCTCTTAAACTTACAGAGTTAGTTATTCACCTTGCATTAGGGGTTTAATTTAAATAAGACCCATTTTTACCCGACTGCCCCAGAAGGAGGGTAATGTTTTTCGAGAGTAAGTATGTTTGTTTGTATGTATGTATGTCTATTTCTTTGGCACGCTCTGTAGCCTAAACGGCTTGATGGATTTTAACATACGAGGTGTCGTTAGGTTCGTCTTAATTGTGAAAGTGACATAGGCAATATTTTTTTAAATATATTTCATCTGCAAATACAAAAAAAACGGAGGAGAAGGTTTTTCTTAAAATAAATTACAACAATATTATTATACAAGTATCAAATAAAAGCTAATAATGAGTTAATTCCAAATATTTATATTAATAAAACTAAAAACTTGAAACTGAACTTGAACTTTGCACTTTGTTTTTTGTAAGGTGTTGCAGGCGGGGACAAACTAATAACCTGAAAATATGGTGTAACTTTTGTTTGTCCCCGCCTGCAGTACCTTACAAAAAACAAAGTTCAATGCTTGTTTTTCTCTTCTCGGTTATAAGTTTTGCAGTCGGGTTTAATGTTTTTTAAATAATTTGTTTTATTAGGTTTTCAGTTATTTCAATTACACCTTGCACAACACTATATACCTAGTAAATCAGTAGGTGCATTTATGACATAAATACAGACAACATTAATTTTATGTTGTTGGCAGCCATTAAGTAGTATATAAAATTATCTTTGGTAAATAACTTACTTCGTTCACATTCTTTCTAATACCAAAACACAGCACGATGGAAAAAGATAGAGGAAAGTCGCTCCGTACGTGTTAAATGGCAATTTAATAGGTATACCATTTTTTTTTATTCCCGTGTGTCTATTTGATGTTTTGATAAAACCTTATGTAATATTATAAGGTGTATTAATTACTTTATCTACTATGCTATAAATCCTCTATAAAAGTTCCTGAAACAGTTAGCTTATTGCCAACATTAAAACACTGGTTGTTTTAATGTTGTCATAGTAACCATAATATCATCCAAACGGGTGTTATTATGTTGTACTAAATTTCATAATGCAACTCATTTCAAAAAAAGAACATTGTCATGCAGGCGCGTTTCACTAACAAAGCACCGTAATTTAAAACAAAAAAAAACCGGCCAAGTGCATGTCGTACCATGCACAGTGAAGGGTTCCGTAGTTGGGATGAATTTATAAAACAAACTTAACATTGTAGTTGAAAAACTTGCTCTCCGATACAGAATGTATGGGAGAACATGTTTTTACAACTGCAAATTTAATTTGGTCGATTATAACTCAGTAACTTGTGGAGTCTACGTAGCGGTGATACTTTTCCTTTTAATTTCGTTATATATACTACTGTCGTGATTTTTTCACATATCCAAACCCAACCATTTAGCTGGCAGGGGGCTAGCTGGCAAAGTGCTAATTTTTGTTAGAGCCAAGTCCCCCCCGACTTGGCTCTAACAAAAATTAGCACTTTAAAGCTTAATATTCCGCAAACGGATTCCTGAATCCAAAAATGGTTTTAACAAACTCACATTTTTTTTAAACGACCTTTTCAACAATACCTCACACTATGGGATTGACGAGAAAAACCTACTTTAAGTGAAGGGGAGGTACCCAAAAAAAAAATATTTTTCGATTATTTTTACCACTTTGTTGGCGTCGTTTATATGTATATCCATACCAAATTACAGCTTTCTAGTACCAACGGTCTCTGAGCTAAGCCGCAGACAGACGGACAGACGGACATGGCAAAACTATAAGGGTTCCTTGTTGACTACGGAACCCTAAAAAGCATCTAGTACTCGAATTCGAAAAATTCAAATTCACGTGCGTCGTATCCCTCCATTTTTGTTCGATATTAGTATTGCAAAGAACCTTTTATAGAGGATTCATATCATGGGTGTAGATAAAGTCTTGTATGCAACTGTAAATAATTAGGTATTAAAACACTCATGTGATACTATTATCAACCCAAATTCGTGTTTTAATACCCCTTATTATATAACAGTTGCTTATATAACTATAATGCCTTAGGCAATATGGAGTAGTATTGTAGGTATATTAAATTCGTAAACATGCAGTTTGTTAACTAACAAAGGGCGTTCCCGTTAACCCGTAATAGTATAACGTCCATACATGCTAAGAAAATATTACATATATAAATATTTGTAATGAAATATCCACAAAACGTTTAAATTGATACGTAAAAGAAATACTCTGTACACTCACACTTGTATTTCAACGTAGAAAGACAAGTGTGACAAGTGTGCGTGTACAGAGTGTTTTTTTTTTCGTATCAATTTAATTTTTCTCCGTCCACACTGACACACTTGAAACGGCACGAGTTCCGAAATGACGTGGCCTGAGTCGTCCTGACAAGTACGAAAAATAAAAATGAATTAATGTATGTATCACGACTTTGATCCCTAGTGTGGTGTGGACAAAGCTTGAAATACAAGTAACAATGATATCCATCGGTATTGTATCTCACAAAATCTATTACTAATAAGGAACATCCAACACTATCAAACCCTTCCAGTTTCTTAACAATCTTCTCGAAGATTAAATACAAACTATAATTCTATTACTTAAGGCACATTTCAGCATCTACTTTTACCTTTACGATACACTACGTATTCAATAGTCCAAAGGACAACACACACTAAACAGCAGAAGCTCATTGCGAAGAAGCAGTACACATAGCTACCCGTCGCTTCGTAGAGGACACCTGGAATAGAGCAAATAAAACATTTATTACAGGACCTACGACCTTAAAAAGGTAGCTGGGTCAGATTAGATTCGGAAGGCGGAGGGAGGACAGGGTGTTGTGGCGCAGCCTATGTCCAGCAGTGGACTGCGACAAGCTGAGTTGATTGAAGATATAATAAATGTAAAGAATAACAAAAGAAACATCAATGAAATAGCTGAGACAGTGACTGTGTGCACACGAGAAACATGTTTTGTCTATCAATGACATAATAGTTTTGTCAAGTGTTAATGTTGTCATAGGAGACTGTTATGTTGCGAATGAGCGTGCCCCCATTGTTTGCATAGAGCGATAGACTGTCTTATGTCTAAACAGACCAGACCCAATCTGCACATAGCCTAAGTAGATAATGAACTTTTCCATTTAATGAGGAAAGACATTAGTCTCATATTATGATTAGAAACTAATCGATTAATCAACGAATGATCAATTATTTATTTTCGATGAAATGATTATAGAGAAAGAGTAGGGGTTAATCTAGCCGACCTTACACATCTATTGCAATAATGTCTTTTAGAGATATTCTGATTAATGTATTTTCATTGAAAATGTTAATTGCTTTAACGACTACAGTTTTCGTTTACAAATAATACTAATTAATATGATATCCTAATGGACCAAAAGCCGATAGAATCAATCTGCCTGATGAATTATTTTATAAAATATATAATAATAAAGAAAAAGGATCTACCTATTTTTGACTTTTTATCTTTAAAACTATAAACTATAGACATGACATAATAGATGGATGATTAAAAGTAAAAAAAATCTGAATTAAAAGATCAAAAATCTTAATAAAAACCTTCGTCAATAAGTAAATAATGATGTAAGTAGCTGATTTAATGATAGATTTGCAAACTCACCAATCATAGGATCAGCTAACATCATAAGCGTGCCGGAGAACAATATGTGTAGTGCTAATGCTGCTGGAAACCGGTCCGGTGCTGCAGTGACTAGAACTAGTGGGAACAGCACTTGGACTGAACACCTCACCAACCCAGATATGGCAGTCACCGCGAACACAACCCAGAGCGCGCTTGAAGTGACCAAGGCTGAAATTAATTTAAAGATAAAGATGTAAATTGTTCGCGAAATAAAATAAAAAATCGTGTCTCTACCGGAAATCATTATGTTGATCTGCCTCATCATTTAGGTCTAAGGGTCAGCGCAGACAGAGAGGAATAATCCCCGCGCGGTCTCTGGCATTTTCTTTACGGATCGCGTATGCCGCGCGAGGGTTCCCGCGTATCTTCGAGGATACGCGAGCAGTTTTTGTCAGGTTCAAGCATTTATGCACTTTATTTTAATAATTTGAAAGTTTATTTTCAAGTGCGTTAATAAAATCCTCTCCGCTGCGCTCCGTTCTGTCTGCGCTGACCCTAAAAGTATAGACAATTACAACTATAATCATAACTTATAATATAAATTGATGTAATTATACCCCCAGCAACATTTGGTAGTTCTAGGTTCTCGAGGAAATAAATTTTACTGATAACAAAGTACATATTTTTTCGTACAGAATGTGGAATGCTTTTATCAAACATATATTTACCGATTCGAAGGAAAACTGTTACACAGGTGCCAACGAAGAATATTAACCGACTGTCGACGACGTAGAAGTACGTTATTACAGCGAGAGACAATCTTGCTAATAAATCTGATATAGCACCAACCATCACGCATGTTGCCACTTGTATCTGAAAATGCAAAGAAAATACATGGATCCATAAAATTGATACATTTTTGACTGTAGACAATGATGATCTATTAATTGAATTAGATATCTAGATGTCAACTCAATAAGGAAGTACAATTATGATTTCGTTAAAACTTAGTTGTTTCTCTTGGAAAGTCGTTGAGAAAGACGAAATATTTGGAGTAAAGTGGAATACTTAAAGGGTGGCGCTAGATATAGCCGGGATGACTTACTTTAGAAAATCCATAAGAGAAAAGAAGCATTGGTTCCATTGCTAAGTATGTCACATCTGACACGAAGGCAAATCCGAGCCCAACCAATGTGCTCACGAATTTAGGATCCTTTAGTAAGTCCAGTTCTACATTCTCACACACAATCTTTCTGAAACAGAATGTTTAACAAATTTAAGTAAACAGTTGACGATCGAAAATTTCAATGAAACGGACACTAGAAAGATAAGCTTGCCTATCTTGCATCGTGGATTGACATCTTAAAGATATAGGTCAGTTGGGTGCACGAAACCGATCGTACAGCTATTATCTGCAATTAATAACCTTCCTACTTCTGTAGCGTTCCATGGTACTCCAGATAAGAAATTATAATGCTTACACTAAATTCATCTTCATAGACTCTTTTTTTCTTCTCTTCACACTTTTTATTTCTACGTCCTCTTCTCCGCCTGGTAACATCCGCACGGAGAATTCATCGAAACTATCCGTGTTCTTCTTTTTTAAACTGCTTATATCACATAATTCTGAAAAAGTTATTAATAAATTATCATCATTTGAAAAAAGTTTGGCAAGAAAAAATATATTCGATACCAAATCATGAAACGATTGTTACCTTTTTCAATAACTTCTTCAGATTTAATCAAATGCCATTCGACTGGGTGCATGACTAGCATAGCAAAGACCAAGTGTAGGTCCACCGCCAAGATTAAAGCCAGGGTCCATCTTAACCCGTACTCTGACAGCAGAAACGTCACCAGCATTGGAAAGGTTATAGACGCCAAACTGCTCATCGCTTGATTGGCACTCATCATCGCTGTCCGTTTCTTAGTGAAATAGCAGTTGAATGCTGTAAAACTTACTGGTATCATCATGCCGAAGCCAGCCCCTGAAAAAATTGGGCAAAGAATGTAGGATTATTTTGTAGAACTAAATCATTTCTGCCCCAATCTCAATTTAGTTAATTCAATATCTTGGATGTTGGTGACCAGTATTGGTACCGCTTTATTGCTATATTTTCTGACTGCATTTCAGATATGCAGTTTTATCTTTGCATCCTACATTCTTACCTCTTATAACTCCGAACGTGAATACCAATTGGTATGTCTTCTGGACGAAGATTGTGAGTGCGTCTCCTAGAACAAAGAGTCCAGCTCCAACTAGTCCCACTTGACGAAAGGAATACCGTTTCAAAGCTATCCCTCCCAAGAAACCTGTGAACAGAAGACTTAAACCTGCTTATTCAGATAATTATTATATTTTCGTAGCTTTTGTGTTATTGTACTCCACGATTACCTGCTGAAATCTGTGTAGTTCTTTTCTCAAAAGACTATTCAAACACTTATCTACATGTTCCTCATATGTCCTAACCAAGATTATGTCTGGACTTTAAAATAGACTTTGACCAATTTTTTTTTTTTTTGTGTTTGGGATATCATCAAATGACTTCTCCCGCTCTGGGCGGAGCGGAAGGGCGTGTCAGAATTTTACTGACTAAAACCCACCCGTGTTCCTTCAGTTGCCTGTTGCCAAGGTCCCGGTATCCCTTTCGGACTTTCCCGCAACCCGCAGGCATCGGTCCTAGCGGACCCCACCAATTATGCTGACATCTCTTTGAGGCGCCGTGGAACACGACGCGCCATCGACCCGGGCCTGGTCCTTATGGGACGGCGAGCTGCCCATTGTTCGCCGTCCGCAAGCCCGCGCCTACGGTGGCCGGGAATCCGCCTGGGATTCCCGACACCCAGGGTTTCTACAGCGGCGGCGTTTAGGGGCGTGAGGGCGCAAAACTTGCCTCTCCCTCACGCGTTCCGCCTCCTCCTTCGCAAGCATTACTTCTTCGCAGACGGAGCGGCTGCCCATGCCCTTTCGCTCCGTACCATGGCCTGGACCAGGGCCGGACGCGAGAGGTTATTGCCGCCAATCGCCTCCACGAGGACACGTCTCCGCCCAAGCACCAAGGGTCAAAGTCTAGTGGAGGTATGCCCACCACCACCAGACTTTGACCCCTGAGTTTGTTTCGCTGTTTCTTCTCAGATAGAAAATGTCCACTCCATCTAGCTTTTTTTTTTGTATGACCTTTAAAAGTGATTCCGATATCCTATTTACAGAATAAATAATTTCATTGAGAGGCAAACAAGCAAGTGGCCTACTTGACGGTAAGTGGTAACCATCGCCTATGAATGCATTTGCGTATGCATCACCGTCTATTAGATGGATTGCAGATGCAATACCAAAGGTACAGAAGGTGGGTATGGGCTGTCATCCTAGACACAATGATGAAATGTCTTTTGTGCCAGTAATATCACTGACGACTGCTTGACGCATAAATAAATACTGTATGGGCAATATTTCACCGGACGAGCTCCTTCACACACAGTTCTACTACTCATGTAAATAAGTGAATTTGAGACAAAATTAAATATTTAAATAAGTTCCCGACTGGTTGAGCAAGTTCAAAATCAAAGGTGAATAAACATAACTAGAACCAGATAGACATCGTAGTCAAAATTATGCATATTCAAAAAATTAAGGAATGTCTGCCGTATTTAAAATAAACGTTATAATTCTCAAGCTAGTGAAATGTCAATGTAACTTAATTATGTGTAAATTATACGAATCTCTTACATAATAATAATTCAAAGATCCGTATCACACAAGAGTGTAGTAATTCACGGAAGTGGTGTCATTTACACTTCATGCAATATCGATCTACAGATTTATAGCGGTTTGAAAATAATAGCGATAAAACAAGTCGCAGTTTTTTAAATGTTTTCTGTCTTTTTTACGGCTCTAGAAGGTTATAGCCGTATTTTTAGCACAACGCTGTAAATAACGCATTTTTTGTCGTTGACTCTGCGTTTTCCAAAAACAGTTTTAAGATAGGACTTGGCATATTTTGGTCCTGATAAAATGAAATTCTTTTATCATCCCAACCCGAACTGAGGCCCTAGCCAAAGTGACATTCTATCAGCGATAACGATGATGGAAAAAGCAAAAACGTATAGGACTGACATAAGCTATCGAAAAGCTTATGTCAATCCTGTTGAAAGTCGTTGTAGAAATACAAAATGCTTTCGAAGCGATTGTCACTTGTCTAGGCCGTCTGACTCTTTCAGAGCTGCATTTTATAACCAACCAAGAAAACAAATGAATATCAAATTAAAACAAACCGTGCCAAATTATTGAAAATCAAGAAAGAGGTCAATCTAACATTGTAGTCCTCTATCGGTCTCTTTGCCCAATTTGTGCTGTGCTACATTGACTATCCTTAATTAGAAATAGTAACTTGAGCCATGATCGATACTTGAACTGGCCGGCATTACACAGTACGGTGCATCCGTCTAACGACACAATTAGGTTAAGTATTGTGCGCTCGAGTGACTATTTGGGGGGTCCTTAATTGTAGATAAATAGATGATTCATTATTACGAGTGTAAACTTAGGTCTTATACGTTGTAAATCTCAAAAACTTCCCCTAGTCTACCGTATTTCCAACCTACAATGGGACCGTGTGGTGGATTTCGGCCCACTCCCTCTCACTGAGAGATGGCCTGTGTCCAAACAGTGGGAACATTATAAGCTGATTATGTTACCGTATTTCCATAGGCCTAAACCTTACGTTAACCATTCTGTTAAAAGGGGCAGCCTAAGAGAGAGGCACCAGACACGAAATATTCCGTGAAGGGTTCGGAAGATGATTACGAAAACACTTAAATATTGTACGGTCACGAGCATAAAATATATCACTATGCAATGGACAGCTTGGCAACAATATCTAACTTCATGAGTCAGCCATTAATATATTATGTCGTCAAGATGTTGGCATAGCTGCGCCCCGCGGTTGCACCCGCGTAAGTCTCGATGACGTGGGAATATCGGGATAAAAAGTATCCTATGTCATGGTCTACCCATGTGCCAAACATCCAAATCCGTTCAGCCGTTTTAGCGTGAAAGCGCAATAAACAAATAAACAAACTCACTTTCGCATTTATAATACAGGGTGTGTGGTTGTGGTTTGGTCTCATTTATAGAACATAAAATCAATGGAAAATGACTTTTTATTTTTTAAATTTAAATTTTACCACAAGAGACGCAAGTTCGTTGCCCTATGCGCTAGGGCAACGAACTTACGTCTCAACACGGGCGGGAGGTTCGGGACGTGACCTGACCGGTCGCGAGCGCGACCCCTCCCTCAGTCAGTCAGCTATTTCGCTATGGAGCAACTACCGATTTGTCGGATAGAAACCTTTTTAAATCTTTTAATGAAAATAACGTTTTTTTTTGTTGTGTTCGGTCATTTATTTTTATATTTAAGTCCCATGGTTTGAATGACAACGGTGTTTACCCTGACACCCTGTATAATATAGTATATATAAAAATATAATTGATCATTTGTGGAAGGCATATACAACTGTACTGTATAATGACTAGAATCAATTCTATTTTTTTGTAAATGTTGAAGTTCAAAAGTGACTTTTTGTAATAATTTATTTGACTTTGACTTAGAGTGACCGATCATAGTGGCAAAGTTTGGGGAAGGCCCATGACCATTAGTGAACATCAGCTAGTGGTATTCGAATTTGTGTGGGGTAGGTACATACCACAACAAAAAAATTAAAAACTAAAAACATTTTACAAAAAAAAAACCGACTTCCAAAAAAACACTCAAAACTGAAAAATTACTTTATTTCGGAAGTCGGGTCTTGTTTGGCTGAAAATTATGAAAATCTTATCGGAATCTTACACACAAACAAATCCACAGCTTCATACGTACCAGAAATCGAAAGGGCTCCATTATACACTCCTATTACTAGTGGCAGACCACTACCACTGCCCTGCTCTATGAAGAAGTTGTGAAACAGTATCCCGAATGCGTTGGATGAGCCGAAACCCAACATCTGTAAAAGAATGAAAAATCTATGACCATTTTCTTACCACAAGGACCTAATCGGTCTTATATCTATAGTGATACTTGATACAAGATGAGTAAAATATTATTTTGTAAGAAACTGTCACATTATGCTTTAAAAAAAAGTGGTTTTACTGGTCTATTCTTAAACAAACTGGCGTTAAATAACTAAAAATAACTTTATAGTACAAATCAATTAATCTTTTATTTTGTAACAGGTTTGCTTACGGTCTTAATTACAGTCCAAAATCAAACAATGTTTCGTAAAAACACGGAATAGGTTTGATAAAAAAAATACCTTAATCCTTAACCTTGGCCGACTAATTTGTCAAGGTAGGATCAGGGTTACGTCAGCACACCCTAAATCATTCGTAAGGCTTGAATTCCCCCTACGCTGATGTCGGTCGCGTACGTACATATAGAACTCAATGTATATAAATACATGCACCATACTGCGACGCTGACGTCCGCGGCACGTACTACGTTGCTACGCGTACGCGACCGACGTCAGCGTAGGAGGAATGCAAACATCACATTATTAAATTAGAGTGCCGACAAGGAAATCTTTTTTCTTTCATAAACAATGTGCAACTGAATTAATGCACCTTGAAAGTAGTTTGTTCAGAATTGTTTACTGGATCAATTTCTGTTATTTATAATATAGGTACCAAATTTTTTATCCGAAAAATAATTAATTATCCGAAAAAAAAACACATAAACTACAGTCACACTTCCGCTGTACAGTCAAAACAAACCAAAAAGAAGGAAGTACCCGACTACGCTAGACCCATATACGGGTGCGACTGTGTGCGTGCGTAGATAAGTTATGTGACCACAAGTTTCTCCCACAATCAGTATAACTAATTTAATAAATAAACAATGTTTTATCTAACTAATCCTATTATAAAGCAAAAGTTTGTAAGTATGGATGGACGGATGGATGGACGTTTGTTACTCTTTCAACTAAAAACTACTGAATGGATTTGGATGAAATTTGGCAAGATAGTTTATAACCTGGATTAACACATAGGATACTTTTTATCCCGATATTCCCACGGGATCGAGACTTACGCGAGTGAAACCGCGGGGCGCAGCTAGTATATAATAGTAAAAATTATTATGTATTATGATTATAACATCCTATACTATTATATTATAATATATTATACCTATACATAATATTTGTAATCACGTTCTCGAAAACGGCTAACGATTTCGATGAAAGTTGCAATATAAGGGCTTACGGGGGTGAAAAATCGATCTAGTTAGGTCTCTGTTGGGAATCGAACCCAACACCATGCGCGCGGTTTGCATGAGCAGGTTGCGTGATCAACGCGTCATCGACAAGCTGAGGCGCGGCGCGGCGGCGACACGGCTGACGATATTCCTCTCTTATTCAATTATTTAATTGTTTGTCCGGGACAGTTTATATCTTGTAAAGATCAGCAATAAACCATTACGTCTAATATACAGTCCACTCTTTCATTGGTCCCCGCGCTAACAGTCTCATATCTAGGAAAATTCGTTATCTCTATTTTCACAGCTCATCGGGAATGTAAAACAACGTTGTTATACCTACCTGTACAATATGCTTATCTATTTTCACCCATGCTAAGCTCGGTCGGTACTAATATTCAAATTGGGGTGTTCGATGGTGTGCGTTCATTCCGAAACATCCTAACTATATAACTATAACTAATTTTATAAATGCGAAAGTGAGTTTGTTTGTTTGTTACGCTTTCATGCTAAAACGGCTAAACGGATTTGAATGAAATTTAGCACAGGGGTAGACCATGACCTGGAATAGGACATAGGATACTTTTTATCTCGATATTCCCGCGGGATCGAGACTAACGCGGGTGAAACCGCGGGGCGCAGCTAGTGTTGTATAAAGTACAGTCAGCGGACTTTAATTGATGAGCCACTTGGCACTGATCGTATTTTAGCCGTGTAATCAATAAATCAAAAGTCCTGCAAATCGGGTTTAGTCGGATAAACTCGAACTTCCAGGCACGGAAAGTCAAACGTCTTCATGCTATCATGCTACAGAAGAAGAAAATTATATTTAATATCATTAACGGTTGGCTAACCTGAGAGCCAGAACTACAAACTTGACAGCAGACTGACTACCCAAAGTCAACCAATTGCAGGTCTAGCAACCGTAACCTAGCAACGATTGTTTTTGTGTAGCGGTAACGTTAGCGTGCAAAGAAATTACGTGAGTTTCATCATCAATAGTTCTTAAGCCGTAATTTTGGCTCCCCTGTTGTAGGTCGAACAAGAATACGCTACGGTGCTATAGGTTTTCAGAATTATCAAGAAATGAGCCCTGATTCAAAGGAGGTCAATATCAAATAGATTGGATAAACGTAATGCAACATTGTATTGATTTATCATTGACAACTTATTAATCAACCTTCAACCTCAAGATGGATAGGACAATTTCCGATTATTAGTAATTTGTCATCTTGTTTACGAGCATGCGGTTTGAGTTTGTGTTTAATTGTGTAATCTCGTGAATGTATGAAACTGCAAAATTTAAAAGTTTGAAAGTGGCTCATCAATTATTATTATTATATTATCAAGTATTAAGATTATAACAACTATTAATTTAAATATTATCAATATTTTTATTTTGTTTATTTATTTTTTACTTCTTACCTATTTACACATTTCCATATTTCTTAAAATAAAATTATAAAAATATTTTTTTTTTATATAAAAAGTAGAGGTCCGCCGATGTCGGGTGCAGGGTCCAGCTACCGGTGGTTAGGGCTGCAGAGACAGGTTATGAGTATTATCATTATTTTATTGTTAGATGGATATTACTAAATTATTGTATTAAAAGTTAAGCTCATCAAATAAAGTCCGTGACTGTACCTATCACAACAGATGATATTTTAGACTTTATTAACATAACATTCTAGATTATTAGCTAATAAGTAATAACTGCTTAGTACCTACCCTAATACAGAAATAAATAGGTTCATGGATAAGTCATTATAAATCTGACATAACTACTTTAAAAAACAATAAAATACATAAATTCTCGTATCGTATCGGGATATTTCGCAATAAATATTATTGTCATTATTTACACATTTATTTACAAAGTGGTAGTTATATTATATTGTCATCGACCTTATAATTGATTATAATTGTTTACTCTTTCACTCCCGGTAAGAGCGATAGAGAGAGAGAGGAAATAAGAAAATGTTGTCTGGAGTATTTTCAACTACTGCCATTACTTATGATTGGTGAATAAATTCATAGTTTCTTCTCAGAGCCATACCTATTACCTACGCTACAATGTACATAATATGAATGGGATATAAGTAGGTATCTACTATATTTTTCTCGTGGCTTAATTCCCGTAGTCTATACCTAATACCTCAGGAAGCGTGCAGTATTTCCGGGATAATAAGTTTCATATTGGAAATCGAAGCTACTTGTGTCTTTTTAGGGTTCCTTAGTCAACAAGGAACCCATATAGTTTCGCCCTGTCCGTCTGTCTGTTTAGCATGGGTAAACATTTATTCATCACGCCGACCAAAAGGTAAAATAAAATCATGAAAAATATTTTTTTTTGGGTACCTCCCCTTTACGTAAAGTGAGAATGTTTTTTTTTTTTCCAAGTCTATCTCATCTTGTGGGGTGTCTTTGGAAAAATATTGTGGGTGTGTGAAAACCGTTTTTCGATTCAGGAATCCATTTGCGAAGTATTAAGCTTTAAAGGATAAATAAATAAATAATAAATAAAATACATTTTCTTGTCAGAGTCAAGACAAGTGCACAATTACATGGGGCCCTACCCCCTAAATGGTTCTTTTTTTCGGATATGTGAAAAAAATAACGGCAGTAGTATACAGGGTGTAAAAAAAACCCATCACATAGCCGTCAACTACGCATTCTGTACATCAAATTAAGTAACATTGCAACAAAAATTATTGCTGAGAAATGATTTTTACTTTTGGTGAGATAAATCGCTGTAGTGCACAAGTAATGCGCAATGTAACGCACGCAAAACATTGTGTATGGGTGCCTCCCCTACACGTAAAGTGAGAATGTTTTTTTTTTCCAAGTCTATCCCATCTTGTGGGGTGTCTTTGGAAAAATATTGTGGGTGTGTGAAAACCGTTTTTCGATTCAGGAATTCATTTGCGAAGTATTAAGCTTTAAAGGATAAATAAATAAATAATAAATAAAATACATTTTCTTGTCAAAGTCAAGACAAGTGCACAATTACATGGGGCCCTACCCCCTAAATGGTTTTTTTTTTCGGATATGTGAAAAAAATAACGGCAGTAGTATACAGGCTGTAAAAAAAACCCATCACATAGCCGTCAACTACGCATTCTGTACATCAAATTAAGTAACATTGCAACAAAAATTATTGCTGAGAAATGATTTTTACTTTTGGTGAGATAAATCGCTGTAGTGCACAAGTAATGCGCAATGTAACGCACGCAAAACATTGTGTATGGGTGCCTCCCCTACACGTAAAGTGAGAATGTTTTTTTTTTCCAAGTCTATCCCATCTTGTGGGGTGTCTTTGGAAAAATATTGTGGGTGTGTGAAAACCGTTTTTCGATTCAGGAATTCATTTGCGAAGTATTAAGCTTTAAATGATAAATAAATAAATAATAAATAAAATACATTTTCTTGTCAGAGTCAAGACAAGTGCACAATTGCATGGGGCCCTACCCCCTAAATGGTTCTATTTTTCGGATATGTGAAAAAAATAACGGCAGTAGTATACAGGGTGTAAAAAAAACCCATCACATAGCCGTCAACTAGTACGCATTCTGTACATCAAATTAAGTAACATTGCAACAAAAATAATTGCTGAGAAATGATTTTTACTTTTGGTGAGATAAATCGCTGTAGTGCACAAGTAATGCGCAATGTAACGCACGCAAAACATTGTGTATGGGTGCATGCAACCGTTCAGGGTTAGGGTATGTATTTTCGGCTTCGTTTAGTGTCTTTTTACACCCGATATACGTTATTTATCGAAGGAAAACTATCACAGGTAAGTATCCATTTGCAGTTGAAATGTATGGAAGAACATGTTTTTCAACTACAATGTTAAGTTTGTTCTTGGGATAAATTCATCCCAATTACGGAACGCCGATATTTTAATTTTACTTTGGCTTGTCGATTGCTAGTTAGTTAGGCTAGTTGATTTCCGGTAAGTTCAAGGTGAAAGTCAGAAAAATAAAATAAAAATCAAGTTTCAGAAACTTATTTGACAGTCTATAAAAACTATATGACATCGTGTTTTGTGCCCAGATGTATTTATAGAGTATGTGTGTAAATAAAATAAAAATCAAGTTTCAGGAACTTATTTGACAGTCTATAAAAACTATATGTCATCGTGTTTTATGCCCAGATGTATTATAGATTATGTGCCTGCGTCAATGTTTTAGTCATGCTGATTTGAGCTCAACTTGCATAAGTTAGAACCGCTAATCAAATAGGTCTACGAAATTATGCATATGGAAATAAGTAGGTAGTGTAGTCTGTAAATTCATACATTTTGTGTACCTACCTACTTTGAATACTGTAAGAATAACTTAAGCAGGTAGAATAAAATACTAGTTTAAGTTTTAGTAGTCTAGTAAAAGTTTAAATACTTAGTTTTAAGGTGGCAGAAAAAAAAAAAGTTTTTTTCGGACGAATTAGCTTCGTGATAATCTAGTTTATTTATTCAATGTTAAATACGAACATACTTCCATAAAATATCTAAGTACACCAACTCAGTAAGTTTTTTTGTACATTTGACAAAAAAATCATATTGGCTTGCATAACTAGCATTGAGTTTCATCAAAGTGCAACTTGAGACCGTGAAAATAATTGACAATAGCAGCGAAACCGATTTTTGTATTTAAAGCAATTATGTATATTTTTCTGCATTAGGCATTACATTAGGCAATTATTATTTCATAGATGCTGTTCTATAAAATATAAAATAACTACATTTTAACGGAAACGGCAATAAGAGGATTCCCTTTTTTGGTCTCTGTCTTTTTAATCTTGTTTTTTTTTAATCTATACTTATGATAAAATGAACTCGCTTGTCGTATCTGTCTGTATGACCGCGTTGTTCTTCTAAACTGCGCAACAGATTTTGATGCGGCTGTCGCCATCATTTCGAGAATTTATTCCGGAAGGTTTATGTGTGCAAAATTTTAGTAAAAAAAAAAAACAAAGAAATCTCGACATTTTGTCAAGTTCAAAACCGTGTGAAGCAGGGGCCGGTTGCTGAAGTATAAATCGCTCTAATATCGGCTAGTCATTAGCCATACCGACTAGTCTAACACGTTTCCGAAATATGCACGTGAGTAAAACCGGTTATGAATAAACATGAGTGCCTCACACGAAAGTTAGGTATTTTCCATTAAACACCGATTAATTAAAATGTCAAGGGTGAATTATTATGAGATAATTCCAGAAAAAAAAAAACATCGCCCTCAAAGACAACAATGCAGCAATTTCACTTCAATTAAACTTACTTATTTCATAAAAACTCAAATTGAGAATTTTCTGAACAATTGCCCTCATGGCATTGACATGCATGGCGGATAAAAGGTAGTAGCATTTATAAATGTCTAGTTTTTATTATTTAGGTAATCATACCTATTTCGGAAGATAACTGCAAAACCATCTAATTATTTCGTCGATGAAACTTGAATACCTTGACTGTCTTTATCTCTAGATACATCTATAAAATTGTAACGGAGTCAAAGCAGTACATTGAATATTTATGAAAAAAAGTAATTAAAAAAAATATAGTTTTTAGAATTTTTGTCCGTTTCTCTGAATGTATGTTCCGGATTGGCGAAAAAACGGCTGAACGGATTCGGGTGAAATTTGGCACACAGATTGTTTATAACCTCGTACGTTCCCGTGGGATATTAACCGACATCCTCGCGGGCGAAGCCGCGGGCAAAAGCTAGTAATAGATAAACTAGTTATCTTATTCATTCAAGGTGTAATAATAAAATGTTACTTATCATGTTTATGCAATTTTCAATTTTCATGTTGATGAGCTAAAACTGTTTTACTACCATATTAATTAAAAGATTAACTGCAATAACATCTAGGATCAAAACAATTTCATTGTGTTTAGGATTGGCCCTGGCCTTGCAACCATTATCTAGATTTGTTAAAGCCTACCATATTCGTAAGTTATTACTACAGATTACAACCCATCTAATTATTTGCAAATATCAGTCTCAACAATACTTAGAAAATGTTAAGGGGGATGCGCTAAGGTATCCCGCGAAATTCAAATTTTCTTACGTTTTTTGCAATTTGCAGGTCAGCATCAGGTTGTAGGTATGTTGATCTAAATATTATTTGCGACCGTAACAAATATGGATTTACAGAATTATAAACATTAGAATCAGCAATATAACTCTCTAAGATCATGTAAGTGCATTGAACGACGAATTCATGAAATAGTCATTCAATGCACTTACATGAACTTAAGGAGGTCGGGCAAAGTGTTATTGGGTTTTTGTATCTGGGGTCTGAATTAGCGTCCGGTTGGTGGCAATCGTCTCGCCCCCTATTACATGGGACTTCAACATAACTGGCGAAATGTAAGTATACCTACGCTACCTAGTATAGGTACACGTCCACCACCTTCAGGGAATACAGGCGTGATGCTATGTGTATGTGTTTTGTAAATAACTAAAAAAATGGCAAAAATCACGTATCACGTGCTTACAGATGATCAAATGATCGAACGACGATCGACGTGGTTTTATTTATTTTCTTGTTGAATACTTAAGTAGTGCACTTTAAATCTGTGCGTCATCTTCTAGTCTACCTAGTAGGTAAACGTTCGCGGTACGCGGGTGGAACCGCGGGGCACAGCTAGTAAATAAGATAAAGATCAGCCTGGAAATCAAATTCTTTTAAACTTACCGGTCGTTATAAATATACGTAGATTCGCTTTTACTGAGCACTATCTATCAGATAGGAAAAATGGAAGAGAATTGCCATCGCGATCTGATAATGCAACCAGCTTCATCTTTCTTACTGACCGACCCCTTGACAATTCAAAAGTAAAGTGGTTTATTTGAAATAACTGCTTTGGATTTGAGTTTGCCAGACTAGATAGTCGGAACTTATCCGAGAGTTGTAAAACAGGTCTTCGCAGCTTATGAAATAGCTTAGGACTAAAACAGCAAGAAAATGGAAGAACTAGGTATCTCTTTATTGTATCGAACTATCAAAATAATAACTCTGTGCTAACTTACTAGTAAGTACATTAGTAGCACGTTTGAAGTGAGAACTATTTTATCTCCTAGTACAAACATCTTTTATGGCGTACTTCGTTAAATGCTATAACAAAATACCTTGTGATATATTGCAATTAAATGAAAGAAAATTTAAAACTCATATAAAAAGTACACTTTGTAAACAAGCATAATATTACAAACTGGAGGATTATATCCAAGATAAGAATGCTTGGAAACATGCTGGTCTTGCTCCATAGGACAATATTTAGAGTCTGACAAAATCAAACTGGTTGCTAATTTAGTGGTATATTTTATTACTTGTATGTCATAGATTTTTACACTCTGTGATTACTTAGACTCATGGACTGACCTATTAGTATTACTTGTAACAATGTTAGGAATATTGTAATATCGTTTACTTTTACAATGTTTGTAAATATGTGAGCACCATGTATCTATCACATAATTAATTTACTTGTCATTGCTCCATTTATAATTCTTTTTACTTTTTGTGGTACAGTAATCCAGTAGTAGGTGCATCGTCTTCACATATAATTATATAATTAATGTATACAAAATATTGTAAAACATTTTTAAAAGAGGGTGGAGTTTCTTGCCCATTCTTCTCCATACGAAAACTACCTTTTGGATGGGGCAACTAGAACCAGTTCTATTTCTTTGTTTTTGACGTTCAAAAGTGCCTTTTATGTGCCTGTTTGAAATAAATTATTTGACTTTGACTTTGACCTAAACAGAGGATAATAAAAAAGACTACGGCTAACGAGCTCAGTTTTCAAGCTGTCTGATGCAGTTTGTGGCAGTTATTTTAGTTCAATCTCAGATTGATGCTAATTGCTACCATCTGCATCAGACTGCTTGAAAAGTCAGCATATTTTGAACTTTTTAGTTGCAGTTAGGTTTTAGATTTTTTATTTTGTTTTGTGTTTTATGTTAAACCCTTTAATAAGGATTTATATTTGGAATCGTCTTCTGAAGCCCTTTATTTTGATACCCCATATGGTCATAGTACAAAATTATTATTTTTTCAAGACATTACAAGGTCCCAAAATTTTGGTATAGGTACGTACGGATCTCCAAACGGCTGTTTGACACTTCCCGTGACACAAGGGCTGGCCACCTTGCCAAGGCCTGGCTGGTGACCTTGTTCAGAAGCTAAGCATTGCCACACAATGTGGCAATGCCGCCAGTCTCTTGGGTACGTTACAACCGACAGCGATTCGGAGGAATTTTTCGACGCCATATTTTAGTTACTTAATTGTTTATTTGTATAGTTAGTTTTTATATAATCTTAATAGTTAGTTGTGTTATATTTATATTGTATATGTAAGTGTTATAATAACATGATTACACAAATATATTAATGATAAATAAACCCACGGTTAATAACGTCTAAGAACTGTTTCTTTTTTTAACAAATCTTTATCAACCCAGATGAGTCGATGGATAGCTCATTGATTTAAAATCATCGCGCCGTTGCTGTTAGGATGCTTCGATTGTTTATAGTATACCACATACATATCCACTATAAGCGTGAAAAACATATAGCCTTGTCTTTGCTGCCGCGCAGTCGGGTAATTAATAAGATCACTAACTTGAAACAACTTTAAAGCTAGAAATACACTACTGTGTCGTGTCGTGTCGTATTGCGTCACAAGCATATCGGTTTCATACATTTAGTACGATTAGAAACACACAACACACTGTAATAATGTGATATGCTTTTGACGCGACACGACACGACAAAACAGAGACACAGTAGTGTATTTCTACCTTTAGAAATCTGGAGATGGTAATTTGATCTAGTCAAATAAATTCTCAAAAGACAAAAACAATAAAAATGGTTAAAAAAAAATGATTGTGCAGACATTTTGCATTAGTAGATATTGCATATCAAGTTTCGACTAAGATTTGTTCGCTATCTGATAGGTAGGTGCTTAAACTTGTTTACTTCCCGATATTAATTGACCTACCAAGGTTTCTCACAAATAAACTATTTGTGAATTCTAAAAGATGAATTAACTTGGAAGATTCATCATAATCATAATCTTTCTGTCCTTGTCCCATGTTACTTGGGGTGAACGCAACGCGTGCATTCTGAAAGTGGGCAACCGGCATCGTCGGAAATAGCTGTCAAATATTTAGCTTTTTTGATTAATTGCTTAATACCTATTATATGAAATATGAAATATCGCTAACTAGTGACCTAAAATATTAATAATGAATCGCAATTTTAACACTGAGGTTGATGTTGTAACCGTTTATGTGTAAAAAAGGCATTTGGAAAGTTTCCAAATACTTTTTTTGCATTTAAAACTAAATATTCGATGTATAACGATATTATTGCATTTCTTATTCAATATTTTAGTTCACTAGTTAGTGATATTACATATTTCCATACAGTAATATTGCAAAATTAATCAAAATAGCGAAATACTTGACAGCTATTTCCGACGTTGCCCACTTTCAGAATGCCCGTTCTACGTTTACGGTTCAACCTTAAAGGGAGATGTTTCTATAATCATAAGTATGACATTTAAAGAGGAATTTACTACCCTGTTCCTCCACCCTTCATGTCTCCACATCCTTTTTTTTACCATGATTTTAATTGTCCAACATGTCTAATTAAATGCCCAAGAAGCACAGGTCGGTTCCATAAATCCCTGAACCTCCTCTTACAGTAGGTAGAAAAGAAATCATTTGTTTCTTTTTATTTTGCTAACTACACACGATATGATGAGATGGTCTATTGATGGTCAAGGCCATTGGCGAAAGATTATTAGGTATGGACATCAGTCAATAGGCCCAATATAAATCGATATCGATGTCTTTTTTTATGACATTGCTTACCTAATTGACATCAATTACCTATCTAATTATTTGTACAAAATTATTACGTTAACACCAAAAAAGCGACGTTTTTTTACCACGAACTAGACCTTACTCAACCAATACTATCGTTCAAAGGTAAATTGATGTTAAATATCTCTTTATTTCTATGAGAAAGTATAAAGCAGAGGTTTAATTCTTACAATTTCTGTTATAGTGTTTAGCATCGCCAGGCAATTGGTATTGGATGCCTTGGACCTAACTCCCTGACCCTGCCATTTGTTAATTTAAATGAATGAAGACTTGGTAGGGTGAGGCCATTTCAGTGAAAGAATGTCTCGCTGTATCAAGTAGTAGGTAATATGTTTACCTACTATTGAAATAATCAAACGGGCACAGTTTTGACAGAAAAGGGTATGTTATAATTAATATATTTACTTACGAAGGTAAATCCAACGCCAAGTCCCACCACGTAGCCCCAGCCTCCGTCAGGGGGTACCATCCCCTCTTTGGTTTTCTTACCATCACTTTCAATATGTGCGAAAGCCTCATCCATTGTTTTTCAACCACAAAGTTCACTAACTTGAACGATGGCAATGACTTGTCACCAATGAACGCCGTATAATTTCCGAAAATGTATTTATTGGTAAATCTATTATTATTTTAAAGCTATTTATTTATTTTTCAGTAATAAGCGCGAATCCATTTGTACAAGACGTTGCTACGATGCTTGCAATGTACGAACGATATTTTTCAGCGCACGTCCTAACGACACTGCGTCTACAATGAAAATACTCTCAGAGAATGTATAGCACATCGAAACTATAATCAATTTGATTTGAACTTAAAATAGTTACTCATTAATGATAATTATTATTAATAAACGAGTTTTTTTTGTAGACCATCATGAGGTTCAATCACTTAATTAATAATTATGGTGATTGTAAACATCAATTACCTAAAATATTTGGAAATTATTGTTTTCAAACAAGTATTCGCACGTATGGCTTCACGACTGGTGCTTTATCATTTTGTTGCTTTTATTAAACATACCTAAACAAGAGCGCAATGTTGCGTAATATTTAAAAACCTAAACGATGTACATAACAACTGATCGCTAAAATTCCGGAAAAGAGAGAGGAAGGAGGCCTTTACATAAAAACCGGCCAAGTGCGAGTCGGACTCGCGCACGAAGGGTTCCGTACCATTATCTATAAAAACGTAATTATTTATTTTATACTCCTTTTTTTAGTATTTGTTGTTAGACCGGCAACAGAAATCGTGTCGTGAAGCATCTGCGTCTGTGAAAATTTAAACTGTCTAATTATCACGGTTCATGAGATACAGCCTGGTGACAGACGGACGGATGGACGGACAGCGGAGCCTAGGGTCCCGTTTTATGGGCACGCCACAATTGCGGGATAAGTCCCCTCTTTGAGGAGTGGCTGGAGAGGCGCACGGGTGTCACCACTGTGCGGATCGTCCGGAGGACACGGTGGAGCATACGGTGGAGGTGTGCCCTGCTTGGGCGGAGCACCGCCGTGTCCTCGTGGAGGCGATTGGCGGCACTGACCTCTCGCGTCCGGCCCTGGTCCAGGCCATGGTACGGAGCGAGAGGGCATGGGAGGCGGTCACCTCCTTCTGCGAAGCGGTCACCTCCTTCTGCGAAGCAGTGATGCTCGCAAAGGAGGAGGCGGAACGCGTGAGGGAGAGGCAAAGCCTAAGCCCTCACGCCCCTAACCGCCGCCGCTGAGGACACCCTGGGCGTCGGGAATCCCAGGCGGATCCCCGGCCACCATAGGCGCGGGCTTGCGGACGGCGAGCAATGGGTAGCTCGCCGTCCGATAAGGACCAGGCCCGGGTCGATGGCGCGTCGTGTTCCACGCGCGCCTCAAAGAGATGTCAGCACACCTGACGGGGTCCGTTAGGACCGATGCCTGCCAGGGTTGCGGAATAGTCCGAAAGGGATACCGGGACCCTGGCAACAGGCAACCGAAGGAACACGGGTGGGTTTTAGTCAGTAAGAGTCTGACACGCCCTTCCGCTCCGCCCACAGCGGGAGAAGTCATATGATGATTTCCCACCAAAAAAAAAAAAAAAGCTGCTAAAAACGGAATAGTACTGAAAGAAAAATAACTTAGTTCCGATGATAACACACAAGTAAAAATCATGTCAAACCCGGAAACATCCTAAAACTAATAATTCGAAGATATGTTGTGACGTCAACCGTCCAACCCGCACGGGCACTGGGTGGTGGACAGTTCACTTTCTCTCACAAAGAAGAGAGGAGTGGTTGATGATATGTGATGTTTATAAGAAAATCTAGTCACAGCTTGAAATAGAGCGGAGCAACCAATCGTGGTTTTCAGCAGTAAGAGATGTTGCTTGGGTTTCGAGGTATAAGATCGTTTTATTCCTCATAGGAAAACTAATAAATAGTTAAAGTTGCTAATCCTAACGTTAAATTTCTTTAGTATCATATTATCATATTATAGTAGGTACATAACTTGCATGATTTAAATAAATTCTTGTGCATTTACTTCTACCAACCGTACCGTACCTACAGCTATTCTCAGTGCATACAAGGTATGATGACACAGTGTGATGAGTGCAATGACCTCTTTTCAGGTTTCCAATTACACCTTGTGTATCTTAATTACCATTAAAAATTGACTTAACTAAGTAGCTCTTTTTAAATACCCTGCTCCTGATGTGCCGTCCTGCATACCTACTTACTTACAAAGCATAAGAGTAGGTAATAATTTTGAAGATAGGTCAATGACCAAAATTGCATCGATAAGTATCTTGTTATACTGGTAAAGTAGGTAACATTATAGGTGTCTGTCTGTCGTTTAGTGCGCTTACATATCCTGAACCGCTGCTGGCCCGATACTTATTACTGATATTTTCATTCATTGATACATTTTCTGCCTATATATTAGTACATACCTAGGATAGATCAGTGTGCTCTGCGGAGCCCCTGGGCTCCACAGAAACTCTGTGGGGTTCCGCGAAATTACTGGTCACAATGAACCAGTATTTTCGCGGAGCCCCCACAGAGGCTTTGAGGAGCCCAGACTTAGATAATAATCTCTAGAGAGGGACCAGGGGCATTAGATACTAGTTCGTAATATGTTGAATATGTGTCTTTGTCGAAAAGGCACGTCGCTTTGCATAATCACTTAGTGCAAGGTGAGTAGGTATTTAAAAATAGGTATCTTTTGTTAATTGTTAGGAATGCTAATGTTGTCTACCAACTCATATTTAGCGAATATGCTTACACGTGACGAGGTAAAGCATAAAAAAATCAATTCAGGTAGTCTGGCTCGCCAAATCAGGGTTCCGCAACAGTTTTTTTTTTTTAAGATTTTTCCTGTAAGAGATTTTTCATAAATCTTTAGGCTTGATTAATAATCATCGTCATCGCAGTTAATTTATTTTATTTCAGTGAATTAATCCCGTTCGCCCTGAAAAATTTAGCATAATCAGCCTATAATGTTCCCACTGCTGGGACACAGGACTCTCTTAGAGGAGTGGGCTGTAATCTACCACGTTGGCCCGGTGCGGGTTGGTAGATCTCACATATCTTAGATTTTTTAGTTTTAGCACATGATTTCCTCACGATGTTTTCCTTCACCGATGACTGGAGTGCACTGGTGATGAAATTATTTATACAAAGTAAATCACATGCCCGGGTTCGAACCCACTACTCTGAAACTTTTATCATCACGAAATCCCAATCATTTTTACTTTGATGTTTTTCACCGCCATTGAAAATTACCTACGTAAAAGTAACCGTATCCAGTTACCTATTGAAAATTAGGTGTCACTTGAAGCGTGAACTAGGGGAAACCAATAAAAATAAGTTAATCCGTTCTAATATCATAGACTATCACTTACTACACACGCCATCGTAAGTATGTATATAGGTAAGTACCTACTTAATTACCCGGTATTATGTAACCTAATATAACTTGCACAGATGTGTTAGTTATCACAGTTCCCTGACCCTAAAATTGGTAGTAAATAAAAATATTTGCAGCGATTTTCATCTACTTTGATTTTGGGGTGTCTTTCTATAAGATCTCATTCTAAACTTCGAATCTGAATCCGCTGTGAGTTTCTTGATTGGCATTCTAAAAACTCGGTTGATACACTAGCGCTCGCGGTACCCTTGCGAGCGTGTCAGCGAGTTGAACTAAATTGACCGTGAGATTTTGACAGATAAAGTATGAGATTACGTAAGAAGTGGCATTCAGTAAGGTAATTCCCCCGTCACTTCGACGCTCACTTCGCACTCGAACCCGATTCAAAATTCGAAGTGAGAGTGAATAGCGATGTGAGTTGCGGGTTGCTGTTTGAATTTTACAGAATCGACGTACAGGATATAAATAGATAATATTCTGATGTGAACCTAAGCTAGCTCTAGCCGCTTGCTGGAATCGCACCGGCAGCACGCGTAGCATGACCACCATAGAAACGGATTTTGTCGACGGAAGACTAGACAAAATTACAGTTTGTGATTGTTTATCTGTAATTTTGTCTATTCTTCCGTCGACAAAACGCGTTTCGAAGGGAAGAAGAAGCAAATTCTGGGAAGAGAAGCATCCACCCCCACCCGACTTCGATGAACCCCGTCCCCAGGAGCATTTGCCTTCCGGGCGTAATCTGCAGCCTATATAGAAAGCTCACTGCAGGCACAATTTGTCGAAGTGGGGGATCACTGACCTATCCATCACCCAATGCGGTGCTTCTTCTTCTTCGATCAGACCATGCTCCACTTGCTGGAGGGTCCTAAGCGCCTGTTCCCCTGCACCTCGGATGACCTAAAGAATGCCACTGATGCCTCAACACAATCCTAATCCTAAATATCCTTCCTAATCTTAATCCTAACTATTATTATAAATGCGAAAGTGTTTGTTTGTTACACTTTCACGCTAAAACGGCTGAACGGATTGGGAAGAAATTTGGCACATAGGTACACCATTACCTGGGATAGGAGATAGGATACTTTTTATTCCGATATTCTCACGGGATCGAGACTTACGTGGGTAAAACCGCAGGGCGCAGCTAGTTTTTTTTTTTTTTCAAAGCACGACGTTTTCCATCGACTAGAAAAAAAAGAAAATGTGAACCGAACTGCTACCTTCATACTTTACACAAATCATGCACATCATAACTGGATCCCTTCGTGCGAGACTCGAATCTGTGTGCAGTTCAGCGACAAATCGCTCAGTTATTAGCAAAGGCAAATTAGGTTAGCCCAACTTCATCAACTTCGATTTTTATAGAACAGTTGTCGAATCATGATGTCCGGTTTGGTGACATGATATTATGAACATCGGTGCCGATTCCCTTGTACACAAACTAAACTAAATTTAAGTTCAGTGCATCTTTTTCTTTCTATTTCATTATGAAAAGGACAGAAGATAAATTTTAGTTTAGTCCTGTCAAATTAATCAGCGCCTGACATAAATTGACGTAATTTTAGTAGGCAAGTTTTTAATCGCGTCTAAACTTGTTTGGAGTAGTGACAGTTTGACAGGACTAAACTAAAATTGATCTTTTGTCCTTTTCTTAATGAAATAGAAAGAAAAAGATGCACTGAACTTAAATTTAGTTTAGTTTGTGAACAAGGGAATCGGCACCATTGTCTATTTATCGATTTCTTTTAATTAGCATACATACCTACATAAACTCACGCCTTCTTCCCATGGGGGTGGGTAGGCAGAAACTACAGAACGCCACCTGCTATGATCCTTTTGCTACAGTACACCTTTTGCCTCGTTTTTTGTACATCTGGGTCATACAGGCACGCTCCGATTGCGATTAGGTACCACGCACCTGACCTTCAATTCATTAACCATTACTTATTATATCTTTTTTTATTAATATTATTTCTTCTTTTATTTTATTTCTTTTTATTAGTTTAAGTAACCTTTCTAGAGAACATCACCAATAAGGTCACTTTAGTATGTGACCGTTATCACTCACATCTGCCTTGTAAATGTGCAGCGGCATGATCGAAGACAACAACAAAAGCTGAAATTAGAGGAAGGGTCAATCATGCCTAATAAAACTAAAATTATTACATCATCATCTGCATCTAACCTTTTCACCTATGTTGGGGTCAGCTTCCAGTCTAAACGAATGCAGATACCAATATTTTTTGCATTGCGACTGCTTATCCGATATTTCTTGGTAATACTCGTTGCCAGATTATCCGGCTTCTGACTGGTATGAAGGTTGGTAGGGTACAACCCGCAGAGCTCTAGGTACTAATAGTGACTAGGTAGGTACTACCAATTTCTAATTACTACTTAGCTCTTATCTGGTCACGGGCCCCTAAAAGCTATATTGCTGTTCAGCCATTAACAGTTTTTCTGTAACGTCTGGGTAGTTACGGAGAATCTTTTGTTAGGTAAGTAGGTAGGTACTTTTCACACGAGTATCCAAAAAAGGAGTTCCTATAATTGAGATTGAGTTTCTTTATTCCACCACTTGTACATGTCTGAGCATATTCAGATATAAGGGGTATCATTAGAATCCTTACATCATCCAGAGTGACATATTTAGGCAATTTTTTTTTTAAATCTATATTGCGGCATTATTTCTTCATTTTCAAATGAGAAACCTTCAATTATTACAATATGGTTATCAAATTGAAGCCCTTGATGAGCACATTCCAAAACATTCCGAAACCGGAATGCCTGACAGATATTTCTCGAAGGCATTTGAATCCAAGTCAGTGGCCCATGGGCGGCTTTAAAACACTGACACCAGGTTTGCCACCAAAAGAAGAACTAAAATAAAAATTAATAAATAGTAAAAAATTAAACGGCTGCCATGCCACAAAACGAACTAAAAAGTAAAAAAAAACAAGTCGTATTAGTTATTCTGCACATACAAAACGAAAGGTCACTCATATATTCGCCGACTTTAAAAAATAAATAGTCATTGCACACACTCTTAGATAAAAAATTATTCCACAGAACGGTTCTCCGTTAATTATTTATTTACTTGAATACTTGGCGACAACATTAGGATCATTTGCTTGCAGACTGCAAAAATGCCAACTGCCTCGTACAGTCCTACCTAACTAATATTTTGGTCCGTACAGTGCTGTCATCATAAATCTTTGGAATATGATAACTTCAATCATTTACGTTCCAGATAACCTTCTTTAATCCTTCTTCAAGCAGAGACCGACCAGTGACAAAATACGGATTATTCCGTCATCCGAAATCTTTTTTGGCCACTAGAGGCGCCACCCGTGTGTGCCCGTACATAATATTTAAGGTATTCGGTACGTGGTAGGTACTAATTTAATTACCTACCGTTGTGCGGAACCACAACGTGTCTTGCATAGGGTTTTTGAAAATCATATCAACAAATAAAACAACATCTCTCGGTAACCACCTTTTACTTTAATCCATTGTCTTTTTTCATTATTTTTATATAAAATGTTCACTATAAATTTTACATGGTTACCTACTAAAATAGGTTAAGTATATAACATACATGCTAAGTCTCGCACCATTCATAAAAGTATAGAATGTCTGCTTATCATAATGCAACATCAAAATTAATTAATCTTGTACATTCTATTCCTAGTGAATATACTTAAAACTATATTATGAACATGTTAGTTCTTAACAGTATCAGAATTAATGCAAATGATTTTATGAACACTCAAAGCATGAAACATTGTAATAAGCAGACACCCATTATTTCATAACAGATTCAACTGGTATTTAAACAAAGCTCGTCAACAACAATACAACTACATACGAAAAACTCAACAAAATTATTGTCATTAAATTAAATGAGACAATCGTACAGACAGACATTGTGTAGTTTGTCAAGAATTATCGATATTTAATAAGAAGGTACGTTTGAGTTTAATTACCTGCGTTTATGTAAAAACAGCTTACCGCATTACCCGGAATAATTTATTTTTAAATGTGGCAATAAAGAAGAGTACAACGTGTCATGTTCTTTTAGTTTTCTAGACAAAGCTAGTATAATAATATTATTAATAACGCATGGTTGTCTCTCGGGCCGCTATTAGCGAGAGTTCTCTCTCTCTATATTAGGGAGACTTCCATGTCTTGAGCGACGCTGTTACAATACAGCGTCGCTCAAGAAATATGCCAAATACACGGACATCTAGCTAGATACTAATTTCCATAGTGGTCTCATAATCGGCGTATAATTTAAATGTCACCACATGTGTTATACTTGAAATATTAATTATTTCTGCGTTGCAATTTTTTTTTTCCAAACAATAAAAAATTGGTACCGTAAGGCTTCCTATAAATGACGCCGGAGCCGCACCGGCGCCGGACGGCAAGAAAAAAAAAACAAAATATCTCAGATTGAGTGTAAAATCTGTCAATGCGGCTCCAGCGTCATGTACAGGAATCCTGACAAATCATGACTTTTTTTAAAGTTATTCACTTACGAAACCGTATTTATTAGTGACACCTCTATTTCAATTCCATATGATGTGCAATTGCTAAAAATCGTTAATGAATATCGATAACGAACATTCCGCATTATTATTACACTTTGAACAAGGTCAATAAACCAACATTAAAATTTTATTATAATTATATACAGATTTATATTGTAATAAAACGCATTGGATTATTAAAATGTACGTCCATTGTTACACACCTACTTCCATATAATATAATATAATATAATAAGTACATGATTAGTTGATTACATCCATTTAATAATTGTAAAGTTTTTTTTTCTAAATAGGTAAGTATCTATTTTACGTCATTTTATATAAAGATTTATGTACAATTGGCACATAAGTTTCAAAAATTGATTGCATTAATTTTATTATGATTTACAACAGACGTTAAATGGCACTCTTATTGTTTTCCTACACGAAGTCCAAAAATAATAAGAGTAATAAGTACATACAATAACTGCTTAAGAATTCTTATTATAATGTAAGTAAGTACTACATTTTTATCAAACATTAGTAAGTACACGATATATTTGGTCAATTAAATCACACATCAAAAGCGCACGTTGCAGGATAAGATCCTATTAGTATAGAATAGTCCTTGGAAGACGAAACATTGGAAGAGACAATTTTGATAAATAATCAAAACACTGACCAAATTAGCTTCAGCCGGTCTATTCTGTAAAAATCTCACTGTGAAACTTAGGTGAAGTGAGGTGAAGTGTCCATAGTGTCAATCATGGTTTACTAATGTTAAGCATAAAATAGATTGTCATAATTTACATTGGCATAACGAAATTCAGCATAATGATCATTACGCATAATATTATTAGGCATAAATGATTTGCCATAATGTTAATTACCATAAATACTGTTGGCATAATACTAATGCAGCATAATTTTATAAAGCATAATGTTAGAAACTCATAATGATATTTATACATAATGTTCTTTAGAATAAAAAACAAATATAACTCTCTCCGTTGGTTTTGGCTTTTCGGTTTTTGCCACCCACTTTCGAAATTTAAGTTATTTTACACTATGTAGGTATGTTTTTATTTCTCGCTGAACTGACCCTCTAAAAAAGAGGGTCAGTTTGTAATTTATCTAAGTTACAATAACCTAATGTCAACTGCTCACCACCTTTACAAAATCTTGCTTTTTCCGATGCAGGGATATTAATCATTGAGGAATTCTCCCAGTACTTCACCATCAGCTCCACTTCACCATATCCGTTGTGACGAGCATAAATTGCTTGTCAACCTTATTAAAGTAATCGAATCGCAACCCGTGAAATACTTATTAATGAGTAGTTCCGGTGGCAATCTGTGGGCTTCATCATCAGTTCCACTTCACCAAATGGTGCTTTCCCAGAGTAACTGCACGAGTTATAATAAAAACTAGAATTTTGCAAATCCGTTAATATACGACGTATGCCCAAACAAACATTAATAACACCTCCGAATAGATAACCTCCTTCTTTAGAAGTCGGTTAAAAAACAAACATGTTCGCGGCTCATGGGTGGCCCGAGGGCCACCCCCGCCGCACCTTAACCTAATCCAATAGAGTAGGTAATTCCCAAATTATAACGAATAAATATTATGCCTTAAAAAATTATGCAACTCCAAATTATGCAAAAACAAATTAGACCAAATGACAATGATGCTAACTTTAGCATTATGCCGAGGTATTATTATGCCACAGTATTATTATGCTACTAAAAGTTATGAGAAAACGTTATGCCAAACAATATTATGGTTAAAAAAAATTATGCCAAGAGGGGGATTCCCGTCAATCATGACAGCTCACTTCACATAAGTTTTCATGGTGAAATTTTTACAGAATAGACCGGCTGATTGTGGGACCTATCTCTACTCGTACTCTATCGTTAAATATTTTCATGTTACGGCTAATAAGTGCAACTTTGGTCAAACATAAAAATCATGACTCCATTCTCGTAATATTCGAAAGACGTAAGTAAGTACATAATGTAAGTGTCAGCTCATTCCGTGAATAAAAGCAAACAATCACTAATAACTACCTAGTTCGCACATATTAGCTGTAACACATCCTATTGCATAACTTGCTTGACGTTCAAAAATATTCGCTAGGCAAGTAATTCGCATTTTATTAAATGTGGCAAAGTGTTATTATTTTTACTCAATATAGCTATGTCAGGTTCGTATTATTAACTGTAAAATTCTATAAATCAAATCACTAGGAATGGTATGTTTAATAGTAAGGTAAAAAATTGTTTGATTGTTATTCTATTATCCAACTAAGGAGAAGTAAAAAATACTCTATTTTTAAATATACAGCATTTTTATATAAAAATGGAATATTTTGAAGTGAAAACTTCTTAAGGCGCGTTGAGCGATTTCTGGTAGGTTATACATAAAGTTATAGATTCGCGTCAACCAAAATGCCCGCGCCGTAGTGCTGTACTATAGAATATAGATGGCGCTAATACCAGTTTTATGTTTTCACTTTGTCGGCAGTCCCATGACTGCCTATTTTATATTTGACATCACGTGACGACATTATATACGAAACAAACATTGAAACTTGACACCCGCATCTTAAACATTTTAAAACGATGCTCTACTCTCGCACAACAAAACACAAACTGCGGTCAACGATATAATTATAAGTACAGTGTCTAATTTGCCAAACATTTTTGGAAAACTAAGTCATCATCTGAAGTCATGATTTAAAGTATAAAAATAAAGCAATAAGAAAATGCAGTTCAATCCATTGAACCTTCATTCATCTACATTCATTGTCTAAAAGAGTTTATAAACCTCTAAATGTTTTGACAAAACCCTTGTTTGGAAGTTTTAAAATATAGATTCCCTACTTCTAAGTTATGTGTATAAATTAATATCATCTAAAAATACACACCTACAAAACTTTCCGAACTACAAACAGCAGTCTAAAAATATGAATCGTTAAAATCAATGTCTAAAAGTTACGTTCTAAGTAACTACATAGTACATAATATCTATAAGATGTTCCACTTTCCAAATTCACTGGTTCTATCGTTAACAACTAAGCTTTGACACATTACGGAAGATTATGATTATCATGTTTAGCATTCTTACTTTTTTATTATGTCGAAAGTTCATTGCTTGTTAGCATTCCATACCATTTGATACATGTAAAGTCATGGCCAATTCAGTTTCTGTTTTAGAGAGCTACTAGAGAGGTTTTCAAAAATATTTTCATGCATTACGTTCTTTTTACATTCATACGTATTTTTTTTGTATATAAAATCATGGTATGGACACTACAAGTTTGAATCGCAACTTGACCTTTTTCTAATAAATTCTACAAACAAGCATAGCATGAGCAGAGTCCGCTAAGGCCAAGCAATATCAACATTGCCTGTTTTATAACCTCCAATGTCAATACTGCCATTTCTTACACTCGCGAACTTCACCCTTTATGGATACAGTGCAGTCAATTAACTCCATATTGAGTAATATCAACTTCAATTTGATATGACTTTGATATGGACAGTAGTTTATTATAATTTCTCTATTAAAAAAGTAGTTTTTATGTATTCTGATTTATACGATACGTGTTAGAATTGATCAACTGCACTGTTCCTCTATTTGGCGTTGCCTGCTAACATACAAGTCAGTAACGATATTGTACTTTTACAAGCATTTACAGACAAGAAAATAACATGTCTATACAGTGGATTACCCAGAGAACTGTTACATAATACGATGAGCTTCGATTGCGTTCCTCAGTCGGAACGATGCGGCCACTAAATCTGCACCACTTTTCTGCGGCGGGTGAAGGCGAGGGCATACTCTATGCCCCAGACGAGGACGCAGGACATTATGAGAGCATTCTGTACGTGAATGCAAGTCGCGAAGCTACCGGTGTAGTCTCTTACGTAACCTGTTGAAATTAAGATACAATTATTTGTATTAGTCAATTGTGCCTAGATTTACAAACGGATTTTTTTTTAAACCAATTCAAAAAAAAAAACAATTGAAGCGGCTTTCAAAAACGGGGCTAATAACGGTTGTAAAAAGACGCTTTACGAAGCCGAAAGTCACTTGTTATTCCCGTCATTATGTTTTTTTTTTGTTCTGGACTATATATGGGAACCTTCTGGTTTTAAATGTTATATTATAACTTAATTTTAAATACCCCCACAAACTCTGCAAACCGAATCCATGAACACAATGTTTTGCGTGCGTTGCGTTGCGCACTACCGAAAACAGCGATTTTTCACACCAAAAATAAAAGTATTATTTTTGCAATGTTACTTTGATTTACAGAATGCGTAGTTGGCGGCCATGTTATGGGTCTTTTTAAACCCTGTATAATATGTATTAGGAAGTAACATTTACTTTTTTAACCTTTTAACCGCTTACGACGGATTTATCCGACAAATATTTTCGTGTCCATTTCGCCAGAGTCGTATATTTACGACACTCATTTAATCATTTTTTTTATTTAATTACGCTTTGCAAACCATCTTTGTTGAAGGTATTTATTTTTAGATTTTTCGATGCCAGGCGCTGGGGGCACGAAAACCGATATAAAACCGGGCGGTTAAAAGGTTAAAGGACTTCATAATTTTTATTCTCATTCTTTATTTTACGTAATTACAAAAAAATATTATATCATAACATTACAAATTAGTTTTGTAACAGTCCGACGGAGAGGTTTGTAAATGAGGGTAGCAAATAAGTGCACATCCATAATACGAATTCTGACTACAGTCTCAATTACTAGAATATACAGTTTCTTACCAATAATAGGGCCAATAGCAACAACGAACACTCCCTTGCTGACCATGTGCAGACCGAAAGCTGCTGGCAGCTTCTCAAGCGGACAGTACTCCGAAATGGTCAGCGTGAAGTTACTGAGACACATGCCTCGGAAGAAGCCACAGATTGACAGCCAGATCATTAGGGGCACCCATTCTGTTTGTTCAGCTAACACTGGAAAGATGTTTTTATTAGACGCATGTAAAATTGCGAGAACAGAAGATATGTGTCGAATATTAGACTTCTTCATAATTTTAATAGACCTACAGCATTATGAGGTTCGTTGTTCCCAACCAGAGAGATCAAGTCGTCAGATAAAAAAAAAACAACGGACTTCCAAAAAAAAAACACTAAAAAGTGAAAAATAACTTTAATTTCGTAAGTAAGATTTTGAAATTTCGCGTTTTTTTGGAAGTTTTTGTTTTATTTTATAGAAAGTTTTTGTTTTTCACTTTTTTGTTGTGATACCTACCCCACACAAATTAGTATACCACGACCTGCTATGCAAATAACAGTAACAGAAACTTGTTATAACATCATCCACATAGGCTAGGTGGGAAAAATACGTATTTATTGAAGCTAACTCAAAAACTACCCCAGCAAAGGTAATACAATTTACATAGAACCACCGCGCAAGTCTCCTCTACCAAAACAAGAATTTTCAAAATCCGTCCACAAATGACGAAAATATCGATGAACATACATTCAAAAAACCGGCCAAGTGCGAGTCGGACTCGCGCACGAAGGGTTCCGTACTTATTATCTATAAAAACGTGAATTTTTTGCCGTTTAAATATTTATTTTATTCTGTTTTTTAGTTATAGCAGCAACATAAATACATCATCTGTGAAAATTCACGGTTCATGAGATACAACCTGGTGACAGACAGACAGACAGCGGAGTCTTAGTAATAGGGTCCCGTTCACCCTTTGGGAATCCTAAAAAAAACATACGCTACGGACATAGAACCTCCTCCTTGTAGCCAGAAAGTCTAGTAGTAGGTATTTACTCAAGCAAGCCATTAGATTAAAAACTCTACTATCTAATAGTTATTAAAAGAAATATAGTAGGTATACAAATAGTAAAAAATATTTGTGCATTACTGGTTGCATAAAATATTATATAATACCCAATGCACACGTTTTATCGATTTATGGCTACATGACCTAGGGTCGTAAATTTCAGTGGAGTAGGCAATGCTGATGATGTCATGTTCCTAGTATTTGGTCAACAAACCAAACCAAATCAATTACATGCTTTTAACTGTGTAACAACAATAAAATTTGAAATAGGTTTTACAAAGTGTTGTGGTTAGCTCGCCAAATAAATACTTGAATACTTTCCGAGACATTGAACGAGGCACAATAGAAGTTTTATTGTTATGGCGTCTATGGGCGTTTAGCGTCCCGGGAAGTGTTAAACAAAACCATCATGTTAAATGTTATGAATATAAATCAATCTGCCTAGCCTTTTCCAAACTATGTTGAGGTCGGCTTCCAGTGTAACCGGATGCAGCTGAATACCTGTATTTTACATGGAGCTACTGCCTATCTGACCTCCACAACCTAGTAACTGGGTAATACGATACCCCTTGGTAAGACTGCTTGTCAGACTTTCGGGCTTCTGACAACCCGTAACGAATGTCAAAGATCCACAAATGACAGCTGAGACCAACGACTTAACGTGCTTTCCGAGGCACGGAGGAGTCTCGATATGTAAAGATGGTCCATCCCATCCACGGACCAACCCCGGCAAGCGTAGCTTAACCTGATGGATCGACCAATGCGGCTGTTATTACTTAGCCGCGAGCTCCTCCTGAATGTTATGAATATAAATAAATAATAAAAATAGGTCATAACTCACCGGACCGCGTGGCCGCTAAGAAGAACGAAGAAATAAAGAAAATCATCTTCTTTGAAATAGTCGTCCTGTCAAAAATAGGCGGCAATATCAACCGCACCAAAATATCAGTTATGGCAGTCATTGAGAGGCAAAACGCCGTATCATTCATATTGTAACCCAAACTTCTTATAAAGAATGGCGTCAACATCCTAAATTGTAGCTCCCCGCTCCAAAAGAGCGAGAGCCCTAGTAAAAGGTTCAAAAACGACCAGTCTTTAAGTAAATCTAAGTCCATTAGAGCTATAAATCTTCTAAAGAAGCCCTTTTTCTTTTCCTCGGGCTCTATACTTTTTTTTATGGGCTTCATTTGTATGGCATCGTCGTCCACCGTCTGTAAGTATAATGTTTAACACGTGAATAAAATTTAAATTGCACAATAAATCAATATTCATTGTATTCTTCATAGTTGATCATTATGTGAATTGTGGTACAAGCATTTACTACATACTTATGATGTGATGATTGATGATTGATTGATGATGATGATTTACGCCGGTAGCAAACCTCCGCCGCGAAATCATAGCAGCGAAACCGTAGTGGTTCAATTGTACTGAATCGCGTCATGTTCCGCTACGCGAATCCGATTCGAGACGCGAGTCACGCGGTTTCCTATGGTTTCGCGGCGGAGGTGTGCTACCGGTGTTAGTCTCACCGGTTTTGTATAGCTAACTACATAAATGAATACTCACATCAAGATACAACTGTAAGTAACTGCCAGTGAAATCCATGTTTGAAATATTGGATATGACTGACACTTTTCTCTTTCTGGCCGTTTCACTCATGCTCCCACTCGATATGACTCTCGGCATCGCAGCCACAGACGCGGCCGTCGTCAACCCAGGATACAGCCTATTATTTATCTCGAACTTTTCAAACTCCTGTAACGGTTTATCACAGGTTTTCGCCCTCGGTAATCCTATAGTTCTAACTGATGGATGGTTCATGTTTCCGTGGGACCGCTGCTTTATTATCTTTGGCACTGGAGGTGAAACTAGCGGATTTATTTCGAACTTGTCATCGTTTTCTTCTTCACTCTCTAATATACACTCCATTTCCTGAAATTAGTAAAAAGAACTAGGAATCAATTTTGTGTAGACAATTAGAAGTTCCAAAGAAACTTATCGGTGGCGAATGTGACGTCATTTTAATAGGAATTCAGACTTTGTCATTTAAATGTCAATCAGCAAAAAAAGCTTTCTTGATCTTTTCATATTCTCATGGTCGCATAACTGAACAAAATTATATGGAACAGCTGTTTTTTTCCCGATTTCAAGGTTAGTCCCAAAGTAAAAGTTGTATATAATAATGAATACAATGACCCGTTAATGAAGGTTCAAAGTTATTTTAATTACACCGTGTAAAGATCGAATAAATAACATCTACAATACATACCTTCACCGTCTGCAGTTCACAGTCAACCGGCTCATCAATGAGATGCCATTTGACTGGTTGCAGTAAACAGGACCCTAGCACCGCGTGGAAGGCCAGGCCTCCCAGAATGACGACGGTCCACCGGAACCCATACTCTCCTAGCAGGATCTTGACTAGTTGAGGCATGACCATTAACCCGAAGCCGGTACCTGCCATCGAGAGACCGACGGCTTGGCCACGCTTCTTGGTGAAGTAATGGTTGAGGGACACGAACGATGACGACGATGCGAGACCCACTCCGAAACCTAGAAAGAGGTTCAAAAGAGGTTTTAATACTAGAGGCATTAGTCTAGGACAACGAGTTTCAGCCAGCTGTTTCATAAGTCCCTAGAAATCAGATGGCGACCTTATTGGTGTTTGTCAGGCACAAATACATACTCAAAACATAACATCACACCTTGCTTCCCTACAGCTGGGTTGGGCAGAGGTGTACGTATAAGTAGGTAGTGTAGGTACACCCACATTTTGCCAGTTATGATGAAGTCCCATGGAATAGGGGGCGAGACGATTGCCACCAACCGGACGCTTATCCAGACCCCAGATAGAAAACTTGACTTTGACTTTGACTTGACTTTGACCTCATGGTCAGGAGAAGCGCTTGCGGCCACTAGGCCAACGAGACAGTCTAAACGGAGTCCAGAATGCAATGAATTTCGTAATGGATATGATACCGAGGGCCTAGACAAGTGACAATCGCTTCAAAAGCGTTTCGTCTTTCTACAACGACTTTCAACAGGATTGACATAAGCTTTTCGATAGCTAAGTATACATTTTTGCCTTTTCCATTTGATGGAAAAGTCACTTTGTCTAGGGCCCCAGGAAATCCAGCAATTTACTATTATGATAAATGCCTATCCTCAGTTATTCAATGCTAAAAACTTGATAACTATCATTATTTTTATGTTCATATGACTACACAAGCTTTTTATTATCCAAGTTCATGAAGAAACCATTAAAATGATCTAATATCCTTACTTTAATGAGGAAACTAACTTCATTACCTATGCCATATTAAATAGAAACTCTACGAAACATTTAAATCTATATTACTTTTCTACGAATATGTGGCTATGGATAACAATAGCTTGCAGCTGAAGTGTTGAACAAAATTGCTAAAGGAAAATGGTTTTTGCTGTGTCAGAATTAAATTACATTTTTACAGTAATTTTCTTTTACTTCACGTTAGCAACTGCTAATTTGCGATTATACGAATAAATAAAGCTGTAGAGTTTGTTTGTTTTTTGTTTGTTTGTTTCAACGCGCTAATTTCTGGAACTACCAGTCGGATTTGCATTAAATAGCCTAATTCTCGAGGAAATTATCTTTAAAATCGCTCTACGATCGTTAGGAGCTAAACAAATATAAAATAAAAAAAGTCAGAAAAACGGTAAGCGAAATCGAAGTAACGAGGCACAGCTATAGATATTTTATATTAAAAAAAAAACAAGAAACACGCAGACAAAATCGCGCCGAAGCTCAAATTTCAAATTCCATAGAAGAACACGTTCAAACAAAACAACAAACAAACGCTTTAACTTTATTATTAGTATATAGATGCTTACATATACCAAAACAGTCTTACATAAGTATGAGGAAAACAATATGAGTGTAATATCCTTATTTATATGGCAATGTCGTAATCTGTGAAGGACGTCTGTGGGTGAACATAACACACGTATTTACACTAAACGCCATTAATCGTACCAATGTGATCCAAGGACAGTAAAAAAGTTTATATAAATACAATTTGTATCACCAGCTGCGCTTTCCTTATTGCAAACCAGCTGCCGCGCGCAGCTTCGCCCGCCTAATTCTTTTTCTAAATCAAAGTCTAGCCTATAACATCAGCTATCTGCCACTGAAAGTCCCGTCAAAATCGGCCTTCCCGTTTCGAATATTAGCCGGAACAAACAGACAGACAGACGAACATTTAATTTTTTTTTTTTCATATTCTTTTTATTACACTTTCATAATTATTATGGATCTAGTAAAAAGCTGTTATGAAATTACAAATGGACACTTCATTTTTGTTTAGATGGACATTATACATTCTACGCTGCGTGTGAACAGTAACTTAATTGCATATCACACGATCAATCACAATCTGTTTCATTTTGACAGTTCAACAACATTCATTGCGTTATTTACGTTGATAACCAGATAAATTCGAACATATGAAGCAATGGATTAGCAATATCCTTCAAAGTGATTCATATTATGATTGACCGTGTGTTACGCAACTGGGTGCTGGTTTTGATATAAGTTACTATAGTAAGACCAGTCTCATTAAATTACATACGTTTTCTCCCGACTATGGCAAATCCAACAGGCTATGTATGTATGTTCATCAGTTCCCTCATAACTCCTAAACTACTCGTGGTATTTTGATAAACGAGGTATTTTCATGTCTCTAAGTCCAATGAGTAATCAAACAAATCATGTGCATCAAGTACATACTATGAATTTAATTATAATTCATACTGTACAGGTGCAATATTTAATTAGTCCGACATTACAATGATCAATTAGTATTTATAGCTATAATCGAACGTCGGTTATAATTATAAACTTCTGCTAAAGTACATGCCAGCCGTATAATAAGATTAATTTGTGAGGATGAAGTGTGAACATGTAAACATAACAGTATTATGACTCAAAGTAAACACTGAAGATTTCCTTGTATTTGCATGTCTGTCTGTGTTCTGACTGCACAATGATAACTAAGTTAAATAGTTATACAGAGTGTTAGGGTAGACACCGTTATCCTTGAAACTAGTGGTTTGGTGTCATCTATAATATACTTTTTCTATAGGACCAACTTTGAAATCGCAAAAAAAAAACAGCTGTTCCATACATTTTGTCGATTTATGTGAAAACAAATGTATGGAACAGCTGATTTTTTTTCGCGATTTCAAGGTTGGTCCCATAGAAAAAGTATATTATAGATTTTCATCTATAGTAAACAATAATATATAATAGTAAACTAGTGGTTTGGTGTCCCAAACCACTAGTTTCAAGGATAACGGTGTCTACCCTAACACCCAGTATTCTAGGACTACAATTTATTATTTGCAGTTGATGTGCAGGGTAAATGAAGGTGACAGTTAAATAGTTGCACCGCACATGGTACGAAATCGCGTGGCAAATTCACTTTTTGTCCAATATTGACTTGCTTTATGAGTGTGTGGTAGTCCCCAGTAAAATTAAAAGGTTCAGAAAAGGTGCTATCTTAACGCTTATGATGAGTAATGGGCCTTATTATTCTTTCCTTGAACGACAGTAAGGAGCCACGCATAAATTTAAGTTAGAAGAAAATTTAAATATTTTTTTACTGTTCTTATTCTTATATAAGTACAGAGATATTCAGGCTACGTAACGACAATGACGTCATATACCGAAGCCGAAGTACACCTACGTCAGCTTACGTTACGTGACATCAAACACGACTCTCGAAGACGCGTGAAATCGGTTACACGGCGGCAGCGTGGCTACCTTGAACGTAATTTACTGCATCGTAGAAACTAAGAATAGGTACTTCATGTAATGTGCGGAAAATATATGACAAAGCTGGCTTTATCATCTTTGAAGATTGAAAATCTTTGAAAGGTGTCCAAAAAGGATTTTTTACCAGGAGGATGGGAAGTTTCCTTATCGGTTATTTAATTATAATAACATACTGTGATCAATCACCAATTTTTTTGCCTAGCGCGGACGCATTATTATGACTCATTTCTATGATGCTATGAAAACAGTAAAAATATAAAAACTTTTTACAAAAAAAAAAACTTTAATTTCGGATGTCGGTGGCAAAATCGGAAATTGAAAAGTAAAGACAACGACTTCCGAATTAAAGTATTTTTTTTGAAAGTGGATTGTTCTCGTTTTTCTTGTAAAGTTTTTATTTTTCACTTTTTAGTTGTGGTACCTATCCCACACAAATTCGAATACAACTACCTGCTGTGTAAATAACAGTGACGGAGTAACTTAAAACATCGTCCACAAATGGGAAAACTACGTATTGAAGCTAACTCAAAAACTACGCAAGCAAAGTTACAGACCACCTCCGATGCATGGCCTACCATACAAAAAAAGAATCATCAAAATCGATTCATAATTGGCGGAGTAATCGGGTAACAAACACACGAAAAAAAACATACAGACGAATTGAGAACCTCCTCCTTTTTGAAGACGTCGGTTAAAAAATATTGGGATCGGGGGCAATCTACTGCCCTATGCATGCAATGGTCAGCTAATTGGACGAGTTTTACAAATAAACAAGTACACAATTCCAGTAACTAGGAAAGGAAATATTAATTACTTGAAATAATAATGACGTTGATTAGCAGCCACTGTGTAAATTACATAAATCGCATATGACGCAAGAGACGGAATTAAGTAATGAAAAGCGATAACGGACCATTTACGCTACGACCCATAAAAAGAGCAAATTAGTTCTGAATTGTTTGTTTCGAGACACACGACATAATTGATGTAATCCCCGTCCCAGTACCTAAGTAAATAATGGGTTAAATTCAGTCCTCTCTACAAAATATTGTTGTACTAGTACGGTCCACAATTATCATTGAGACGAAGCTACTAAGGCCAATGAATGCGTACATTCCGAATCCGTCCTTCGGAGGATATAGCTTTCGATATACATAGCCTGCATCAACGAAGCCTAGCAAAGCCCCTGTTTGTTCAAGTTCAATATCGATCAGCTCAATGAAAGAGCGGGGAATACGGAATGCTCCACATTTAGCCTGGCGTTAATATACCTACATCTAAAGTTTTTTAATTATTCTTTTATCGACGTTTTCCTCAACTACGTAACGGACTTGCGTAGCCACCTACGTCGGCACCTAGCTGCAGACGAGAGGTTAACTGTCTTCAACAGGCGTAATAAATTCGATTACGTTGCAGATTATCTCTCTGAAAAAGAATATTGTGCTCATGGAAATTTTGAACATCTGAATCAGACAGATCCAATCAAAAATGCTTCGTCACGGGTGCGTAACGAAACGACGAACATAACTATTAAAAGTGCAGGTAAACTCTTAATTTTACTTACATAATACATAGTTAAATAATACGCATTAGGTCATCAAAGAGTACTCGATGATGCGAAGTTAGCTTTACAGGATTTAATAAACACCAATTACTGTCAATAAACACTGTGATGTTTTTTGACAGTACCTAATTATCTATATCTGCATTATTTCAGAGCAAAAGGTTACATACGGATATTCATAATTATGCATACTAATGAGAGAATAGATAAAAGTAAAGCGATTACAAAGAATAGATATTATCTGGACATTGAATTATGCCACGAGGTTAATTAAATAGTTTTAACACACAAGGCACTTAAGTCGAGTTTAGTGAAATAATAAAGGAAAACTTCCAAGAAACCTTCAAGTCTTTTAAGGTTATAATAATAAGCGAGAGTGTAAAGTGTAATTAATGCACGGTAATAAACCCCTATAAAAACAAATATATTATTTCACCAACTCGACGAAAACACAAGGAAACAATTTGCGATTATCCTGCTGGAGTAGCTAGACATAACAAGAACAGATTTAACTAAGCAAGAAAAAAACAGATGCACGCGAAATCGGTGCATTGAAAAAACGAGTCCGAATCGAGGAACATAAATCAGCTGCAAATAGTGAAGAGGTGAATAACTTCTAATGTTTTAAACAGTCTCTATTTGGATGGCCTTCAATATTTCTCCGAACACATTAATTATTAACTCAACACCTTCATAATCAATATCCATATCCACAGCATTTTTCGTCCCATTACTGAGCTAAGGCCTCCTCCCTTTTACAAAGGCCTCCCTCCCCCCTTTTACAGAGAAAGGCCTCCTCCTTCCGATTCTTCCAAGTTCTCAGTTTCAAGTTCTTTTCAAGTTTCTTGTCAATCTTGTCAGTCATTCTCGTCAATTAATCTAGCCATCGCTATTACGCTCTAATATAATAAAGAAACAAAGTATGAAACTCACCTCCCAAAATACTGTAAGTAGCTATAATGTGCCCCATGCTGGCAGCAGGCGCGGTGAACAGCAAGCCCAACGCACATATTGTTGAGCCGACGAAGCACACCTTCCGATACGAGAAGGTCTTTATCACAGGTCCCACGAAGAAACCGGAGAAATTCACCACTGAATCTAATGTACTAGCGATGACTGAGGCACCTGTGGTGTGGACGCCGAGGTCATCCAGCAAGTCTTTGAACAGCAAACCGAATGACGGCTCTAGGGAACGCGTCGAAAACTGAAATTGATAATGGAAAAGTTTTAGATGGCGAATAAAACAATGAAATTAAGAAAACCGGTATTAAATCCATTGTTTCCATAATATTGATTGTGCAGTCTGAGACAACCGGGTATGTTAATGATAACGACAATTCAAGCAATAAAGACGAGCGAAATCATTAACTCGTATTTTTAAGTCATAAATCATTAGATATTATGCTCTAGTCCTTTTAGCCTCCTATATTTTTCGCAATATGCAAATTCTTCTCTCTTCATTTCATTTATAAAAGCTAGTTATTCATGTGGCATTTCGGTTTCTTTATCATTAGGCTTTTTTTTAATAATAGCAACATTAAGTATTTCGAACATATTCGCGACAAGAACGTGGCCTAAACGGATCACGTGTTAACAATTCCAATTTATATAAGTTTTACAAGGTCTAGTAAGTTCAAGGTCGCTATGATGGCAGAAACCCGTTAAAACAAAGCTGAATTTTATCCTCATGAAGATTATCTCATTCGCTTAGATCGTGCTTAACTATCCATGGAAATGATAATCAACTAACAAGTCAAGTCTCAAAAGGACAATAGGAACCAAAATTAACCGCCTTTCTTGCATGAAAGGAAGAACGTAAATTTTTGTAATTAATAACACAAACCAGTCGCTTGTTAACACAAATGTTAGAAATCTTTAAGAGCTGGCTTAAAAGAAAATTCTAAGCCAGCACAGTGCAGTACAAACGAAGGTAACCTGACTCATATACTTTACCAACAAGCGTTGGTTCAATTCAATTGAGATTGTTTCAAAACTATGTGTTTACTAGAAAACAAAATAAACAAAAGATATCAATCTTCTTCCACAGTTCAATACAATCACTTGAAGTAGTAATTGTGTCAACAGTAGGAGAGCATGTGACTAGTCATGCAATCATAATTATTGTGTCGAGAGTCGGGACTTCGAGATCTCGTCACGTACGCACTGCACTGCCCTTCAATAAATATCTGATGGCCATATTTTTAAGATCGATAAAAGCAGCGACAGTGTTGCTACTGATTTTTTTTTACATATTAAAGAGTTAAAAGAAGACAGATTTTTCGTCGCATTACTTGTTACCGCAAAATTTCGCATTTCAATGTATTCATATCATATTGAAACTGTTTTTCTCCATCGGAGTATGCAGAGTACCATTCTGTTTCGACAATAGGTGCTTGAAGGTAAATGCAGCATTAAAGCGTTATACATCAGACTGACAATAGGCAATGCACAATGCTTCGAACCTATTGTTAAATAAAATCAGTTGGACAACACATTGCGACATTACATATCCTTCCCTCGGATTAAATTAGCCACCTTTAGTTTTTATGTTTGTTTGCATAAAGCGATACATTTAGATTTTACATGAGACTTTCTGAAATGTTTTGACAAAAGTCGTTATTATTTTAAATATTCGTTCTATGATAATGTAGGTTATATGTATACGAGGGCGGTACTTGTTTACCTTAACAATCGTATTTATAAACTTAATGTTATCGATTAATGCAAATGAGGTACTCCTACGTATCCGTTACTATTTTAACACATTAAATTGAGTAAGCCTGCCTTATCGTTTTGATTTAGAATGGACACAAACATTTTGCGAAACCATATCTGTCTATATCTAGACACTAGCATAATGGAGATTGTTTCGTTGTCTTAGCAATTACAACTTTGTCAAGAAGGCAACCTTCACCTGACCGAATTTTGGGATATTGCTCGTGTACAACATAAAGAGGACTGGCAACAGTATAGGGCCTTGAGGGACTCCAGCACAAATGGGATGAAGGACAAACGCGAATCGCCAATGGCGATATAGAAAACAACTAGCCTACAGAAAATTGTGAATTACGCGCACAAAGCGGTCATGCACACGGCAACGTTCGGCAGCTTTCAGTGACAAATCACGGTTCAAGACGATGTCGAAGGCTTTCACTAAGTCGAAAGAAATAAAGCTTTCTTGATAATATTTTGCACTAAAATGAATATTATACCAAGGTCCAGTTGAACTTTTTAGAAAACAAAAACTTGAAGATAAATAAAACTTGCTTATTTGAAACCTCATTCTGTTAGAAATTTATTGTGAAAGTGATTTCAGCCTGCATTCAGGCATATTATTCAACAAAGACTGCAAGTAAGTAGCTAAAAACATACTTAATTAACCGCAGAAGACAGGGATAATATTTAATTAATTGTATACGAATCGTTATAGGCATGTTGCTATAGAATACCAGACACAAACGTTTAAGGACGCAATACCGGTCATTGACTTATAATAATAAATGAATATGAATAAGGTTGTTTTTACAGACAACATGCAGAATTAAATTCAAGTGTTGAAATTCTATATTTTCCGCGGGTTTTTATCGAGGCCCTAGGGGCTTCGTACGGTAGCTTGGTCAGTTATTTGAACGCAACAATACCAATACCTGGCCGTCACTTTATCAGAATATTGCCTACGTGCACTGCATTAAAGGATAAAATTGCTGCATGAATTTCCCCACATTTTCCCTTTCTGATTGAGGCTATTTATTACTGATATCTTTAATTGCATTTGAAAACAAAATTGTAAGCACAGGTATTTTCATTGTTAAATGATACAGCAATCGTACACCCACATAATTGAAAGCTGGGTTCGTACTCTGGAGCCTTGGTTGTGGATCATTTTAATATAATTGTGTAGACACTCACATTAACTAAACTGACTCCTAAGCAGACCATCCACGCCCACCCTCCATCAGGGGCTACCTTCCTCGTCGCCGGTGGCTTCTTCGGCTCTAGGCCTTTGCTCTTCTCCACAGTCATTTTCAGCCTTTGTCACCTCGCCTGAAACAAAGGAAAGCTATAAGATAGAGATATATCATACCTACATATCAAATCAAGATCGAATTAACATAATTACTATTACGCTATGTTGTAATGATAAGCACTAGAAAACGTTTTGTTTTCGATTCGATAAACTTGTACGAAATTATTCCCAAATTTAACTTCAACGAATCTTTTTGTTATGGATGTTATCCATAACAAAAAGCTTCGTTATTTAGGTATGCCACCCTCTCAACACTTCATCATAAACCAATATATTTGACCCTATTCTACCTATATTCATCATAAATGTATGTATCATGTTTGATTAAACGCCTACTCTATCACAATCAAATGAAGTGTCGATGTTTAGACTCATCGCGGCATGACGAGTTATCAGTACAGCGTTGCGATAGCATGTGTTTTGATTTGATTGCCGGCCGGCCGCCGACGCAGCTCGGCAACAAAACAGTAAACATCAAATATAAGTTAGGCTTCATAAGAAAAAGAACCACGATGGGAGCACGTGCTTACTGCGATCCACTCGGTCACCACGTGCAACGCCCTCGGTTGCCACAGTCACACGCTGACTTCATGTTACGAGAGAGACAAAATGTACAACGATTACACATTCATTACATACTACTAACAATTCATATTATGTTTGTATGGTTAATTATCTCATTTATTCACGCCTATTTATAAAATACGTAAAACTGTCAGCTACTAAGTTCAAAACTTTGCCAGGATTGTTGGTTTAAAATATTTTCCTTTAACCGTTCAAGGTTCTTGGAAATTGTGATGGAGATGAACAACACGATACTATTAAAAAAACATTCCATACCATTGAATGATGTTCTTGTGTACATTACGTGCATTATTGATGAAGCAAAGAGGCCTTGAGGTCTGAGGTTGACAAAACGAAATTTCAAATACACCAAATTCGATTCCGAATTTCACCTAACCTCGTGGATAATATACATACGGAATGCCAAATTAAGGCAGACGACCATGAGTGACAAACTGACAATACGTGCTCCATAACATAGTGCAACGCCTGTTCATTTTAGAACATCGATAGTGACTGAAAATTAAACAATAATATGGATAAGTACATCATTCTCTTGATAACAGATTAATAACTTGATTTCGATGTAAAAAACAAAGTGTTGAGTGATGTAATTGGATACATTGTTTTTTATTACAGAACGTTATGTGTTTTTATTAGCTTTTTACCTACAGCACACACAACAGCAGTGCTATTTCGTTCACTATCGAGCTTAGTTTGCCATTGATTTTGAGTATGAGCAGAGCACCCTGCGCCGCCTCGGTTTATAATCTGTAGGTAAAGGTATATTGAAATGAGTTATTCCAACATAAACTTGTATATTTTCTGAGATATGAGTGCAATTCTGAGAATGCGATATAGACACCTACATTCTGTTAAGTAGGTATATGTGTTATAGTCAAACATCGGAGCTCCGGCGCTCCTAGGTTTATCTAGTCAAACCTCAAGTCCGACAAGAAGTCTATTCAAAGTCCAAAGCAATAGCGCGTTTCGGCCTTTGACTAACGAATTTATGTCTAAACAATCCTAGTAAACCAACTTGGACAGTCAAACGCCGAAACTCAATACGATCAAATCGGGGTTTGACCGGTCGGACCGAAACTAGGTACACGAAATCACGAATGTGTTAGTTTGTTAGACTTAGGTGTAAAAAAAACATATTTCTTCATTTTAATGTTTATTGTTTCAATATTATATGAATGGATTGATAAACATGTAACAAGTGCAGTACAAATCGACGTTTGATGAATTTTCCTTAGTCGCTTCTAGGATAGACTAGGCAAAGTCCGGAACAGATTATTTTACTTTCGACGTTGGACCAAAAAGTTAGGTACTTCTAGGTTTGCCTAAACATAGATTAGTCAAAGGTAGATATTGGAATCTATTTCGGGGTTTGCCGACAGGCGTTGGTCAACCCTAGGATAAACCAGTCACCCCGCGAAGAAGCTACATATCGACCTTTAACTCTATGATACCATACGTATAAAACGACAAGACAACGTTTATGTTCTTTCTGCAGAATTAGTTTACCCACTGACATATGAGTTCATATAATTTTTTTATTTTATTTTATTTGGACTGTATAGTCAATTTATTTTAATATTATTTTTAATTTAATTTATTGTTGACATAATCTACTCATAACAATGTATTCTGTATGTGTTGTATTGCAATATGTGGTTAGCTAGCGACATCGACAATTGATAATTATTATTTTTGCCTGAGCAACCGGCAGCAGGTTCGTCATGCTCCCTTAGATGTCACTGCTTGCGGTAGCGTCGGGGATCGGGTTGTCTCCTTCCCTCAAATATGGCGAGGGGGGTAATGGCTGATCTTTGCGTTATGCTCGTGAACGGGTGCTGCTTGTGGTGACTGGTCGTCTTGCTGATCTCGGTTTTGTTAATGTTATTAGTAATTAACTTTTTATTTATTTTACTTCGATGGTCCTAGTTTATCATTTATAACTTCCAGTTACAGCTATATGTAAGCGGGCACACCCTTTGTGCCTGGAGGCTTTTATTTAGGTAATTTATGTTTAACTTTTATTTCTGCTTGAGTAGTACCCGTTTTATTTTTTATTTTTATTTAAAAAAAATTGTGGTTGGTATATCGGCGTGTGCTAGCTGATTATGGCTAATAATTAGATTTAAGTTTTATGTATGTAATGTAAACGATTTTGTATACTTTTGTATAGAATAAATTTTTCTCTAACTGAACAGACAGCTGTGCTGCTGGGGAGTTTGTTGCGCCACTTCTTCTTCCCAGCTAAAGCACTAGGAAGTGGTGAAGGGTGGGCGTTTTGGGGGACTGTCTTATGTAATTTTGACGTTCGAAAAGTGCTGATTCTCAGCCTAGTTTGAATAAATGACTTTTGATTTTGATTACGACGTCAGAACGTTCTAAAATTATAAGTAAGTAACCTGATGTTTACCTAAACACAAAGGTAAATAAAAAAGTGGCAAAAACATTGTACTTATATCACGAATGCTATTTTTTGGCACATTTGGCAAATAATGAAGTTAACGATACTCCACATTAACCACATTATCTTTCAGGGAATGCTCAGACCGTGCTTAAGAACAAATGAGTCGATGAGATCTTACAAAGGTCGGAAGACATTGAGATCGTTAAGAAAATGTAATATGTAATGCAGGAAAACTATATGTAGGTATAGTGGCGTCAAATATAGCATTCAGTGTATTTACCAAGCATTGGTAACTTCAGGTTACTTCAAATAGATTTCACGATCCCATATAAATCCGCATGTGACCTCGTATTGATGTTTGTCGCCGTACTCAACAAACACATGAAATGTGAAACTATTTACAAACTCACACGTGAACTACCAGTCTTATTTTCTTTCTTCTTTTCACGCATACACTTAATCTAGATTTGAAACCACAATGTTCTTAAATGTTTAAAGCATTACGAATGTTTTCGAATGTTTCTCTAGTTGTATACCAATGTAGAATCTCTCTCAATGTATAAAGTACAATATCGCATACATAATTTAATTATTTATCACGTGGTGACATAATAATGGACAATATATTACAATACGAGCAGTTATAGATACAGTTATTACTACATTACTTATTCATTTCAAGAATTACGATGTCATCTCTATGTTAGTAAAAACTAAGATGAGAAAATTCATAAAGCAATGGAATCCAGGACAATATCTTTGAAATCAAATTAAGCAAATGTAAATGCTAATACCAAAACACAAAGCGATAACGATATATTTGATATACTCATTAATAGCTCAGACAAGAGACTCCCAGATCAGTCACGCAATCGCCATATAAGCGATTTAATGGAGAGCAAATAATGGTAAAGTATATTGGACCTTGTACCGTAGCATAATACATATTTTAGCATGCAAAGTTACGTAACGATCGTATAGGAACAAAAAACTGCCCATACAACTAAGGCAGGCCGATAACCCAATGTTAGCAAATCTAACAAAAAAAAAACTAAAGATCGCGTGCTTATAAACTGTTATTCAAGATTACTATCCTGAATCTTTAGAGCGAATGTTTTACTGTAATAATGATTATAAGGAAGTTTCTAGACAAGTGGATCAATTACATATTTTAATTCCTCAGCAAATAACAACGAACGGAACTTGCAGCAGAAATTATTAGTTTCGTCCATCTTACTAAAATGGTATGAAAACGTTTAAACACTTAACAAATTCTAAAATCATTAAATAAACAAAAGAGCTCTTTAGATCGTGGAACAAGACGATATGTCGATAAGTAGGTACAACAAAACATTAAGAAGCCTTTTCAAATTATTCGGTGAACTTTAATTTTGACTTTGAATTTAACCTACTAAAGAATCGAGAGGTGAATACCACAAAAACACTGGAAGAAGAGACAGAATATAATCTCAATTCTCCAATAGGTACTGATTACTGTAACGTATCGGCTAAGTATAAGTAAACAGCCAATGAAATCATAGAAATACAGCCCATTTGTTGCGATAATCATCCACAAATGTCGGTCAATTGGCCACTTAAGGCGTCCTATCTTTAGGACGATACTCAAGTATTTTATCAACCACGATAACATGATTTTTATTGTAAAAGGAAAAATTATGTGAAATTATCTTCGCTTCAATTTGATGGATAAGGATTTGTAGTAAACTTGGCCTACATATTGATTTACGCGACCTTCAGCATTAGATGAAATGTTCATGATTTTCCTTACATATTATAAAAAAAAGTCCTCCGCCGCGTCTATCTATCGTCCTGTACGCGATAAAAGCAAAACTACTGCGCCGATTTTCATGCTGTTTTCACCAATGGATAGAGTGGTTCTCGAGTAAGGTTTTAGTATATAATAACCGACATCCACGCGGGCGAAGTCGCGGGTATCAGCTAGTAGTCTTATAAACATCTTTTGTTTATAGGCTCTAACCATAAGCATCATCTGTATAATCTTATTTAGTATGGCAGTTAATGAAATAAAGATCTTCAATTTCGGTTTGTTTCATTCAACAACGTCTCACAATTTACGGAAATAGCAGACTCCAAAGCCGAAATCAGCTTCTGATCTAACTAGTCAAATGCTGTTGGATATCAGTAGTTATTATAAACTGAGCGTTTGACTTTCGCGACCCCATAAGGTTAGATTAGTTATCAGCAGCAGATATATGGACCATTTGGGACATCATATCACAGCTGAAGCAGTTTAATTGAAATAACATTATGTTAACCAAAGTTCCCGCTTGTGCCCTAGGGCAGGTGGCCATACTATTCCAGAAAAGTATTGCCTCTACAGGAAGACCAGAAATTCTTAACTTATGCTTGTAGTACAGTGAACTTATTATGCCCATGACAAAATATTGTGGAGTAGAATCTTATGAACAACATATCAATCATCGCAATTAATCCTACCTACTTGACGATAGCAAAGAAGATACAGAGACGAAACTTAGCGTAAACTCACTTCGATATGATCAAAATCAGAGGCCCTAGACAAAGTGACATTCATCAGTGATAATGATAATGGAAGAGGCAAAAATGTATAGGACTGATATAAGCTATCGAAAAGCTTATGTCAATCCTGTTGAAAGTCGTTGTAGAAATACAAAACGCTTTCGGAGCGATTGTCACTTGTCTACACTTGTCAGTGTATTTTGGCGTGATTTTGAGAAATCGTAGCGTAAGTTGCTGTTTCATCTTGTATTATTTATACCCTCAAAATAAATGCTATGATGCACACTGCACATTGCACATAATACTTACTAATAATGCCTTTTTCACATGCAATTTGCACGTCGACTAACTAAGTAACGGCTTGGACCAAAATAGATCTCCTTTTCTTTGCATTACATAGAAGCTGATAATAGCCATAATTTGTTCATTATGTGTGAGGCAAGTCGGATGAAAAGGAATGAGTAAATATTTAGATACATATTGTAATTAGAACGAACTAACTGTTGTGAGTTTAAACGGTTATTTTTAATCAAAGATGTTTCGTTTTTTATTTAGAGTATTTTTAGCTAAGATCGCGCCCCGGCTACTAATTTCAATGAGGAGTCAAACGATTCTTTAAAATATTTTGAGTACTCAGTAGTAGAATAATTATCATTATTTGCAGGTTGTTTCATTCTGTAACCATACCTATGGTCGGGTACTGGAATGGTGAGTTGCTTCGGCGTGAAACTAAATACTTAACATTAATAACGAGGTCACTAATTAGTTTTGATAACCTAGATAACACCTCTAAGTACGCACTTGGTATTTGTTGGCATGTCCTAAGTAATATGAGGAGTATCTGCAAGGGGGTAATTCGTTAACTCGTCCTACATGCCTACGGCCCATTTACGAAAACTTGCATATTATCAAAAGAACGTCCCAAATGGGCCGTAGGCATGTAGGACGAGTTGACGAATTACTCTGCAAGGGGAAAGGTGAACGTATTAGTCTGGCTGTATAAAACCGGACGCTTCATGTTGAGTGTTTATTTTCCTCTATCTTCTGGTGCTCTTTGACGACATATCTACATCCTAGTCATGTAGTGTAGTACGGTCAGTACTCGGTATTACCTGACCTCTCTTCCAAAGAAGAAGAGGGAAAGAGGGGTCAGGATATGCAGAGCACTAACGTACATCGTCAAATAAGTAACGTGCTCATGACGGTACTGAATAATGTAGCAGCATTTTTTGGTTCTAATTAACGTTTTTGTAATTATCATCATTCACTAGACCACCGGGGGCCAATCCCGTTGGGGGGAATTTTTTTGAATGTGGGTCATCTTCAAAACAAGCTTAGTTCGTGACCAGTGGCTGAAGTCAAAGATCTAGTTGAAGAAAATCTTGAATACCTTTACATAAATTAGCAAGATCACGGTACTAATATATGTAAGTACTCTGTCAAACACCGGCAAAATATACAATCGGACTATTGAGGACATTAACGCAGTGTACGTAGTCAATCTAGGACTCACAGTTTCTAGTAACTTTCTCTGTCGTCTGTCGCATCAGCACAGATGGATTGACTGCATACGGTCGCACACTTGGGGATTTCTTTGGGAACCGTTATCTTGCTACCTACAAGACTTCACGCACGTCTACATGCATCTGCGAAGTTAATGAATCATTGTTTCTTATTCCGGATAAACACATGATAGTACAGCTGCGCTAAGAACATAAAAAGGGCAATTATTTCCATCGCGAGATATAATGGACTTTGTCATATTTACAAAGAGAATTTAACTAAGCTATCGCCGCTTTTGCCGTCCTTCAATCTGAGCTGTGGGCAACACGTGCTATTAATGATTTGTGAAATATTCTAGTCATTAGTCGCGCTTTAATTAATTTTCTACTCAAGAAAGTTTTAAATAGATAGTTAGGTGCTATGAAAAGATACATAATTATTGTATTTTTTAAAAGACACGACTGATAATGTATAAAAGGTCATAATCAGAGTGACATCTATACTTATGTATATTAAAGTTAGTTTTCGTGGTTGTATTGTTAGTGTCCGCCTTGTTCTTCTAAACCACGCAACAGATTTTGATGAGGTTTTCACCATCGTTTAGAGAATTTATTCCGGAAGGTTGATGTGTTTAAGTTAATATTAAAGTTACATATAACTAAGAAATCTTGATGTTTTGTCAAGTCGTAAAAACCGAAGCAGGATCGGGTCGCTACTCAAAAATAAAATAAATTTCATGAATACAAAAGTAGGTAAGTATTACCTAGGTACCGAAGACGCTGTAACCTGACATGGTTTTAGCATGCAACCACCGTGAGTCTGTTATATGAATTGATGGCATAAATACGAGGCAAACATTGATTTGTATTTTGTATTGAGATTAAAGAATTAGAAGTCAGTTTAGCTGACTTTAGTATATAAGTACTGGGTTTTTAGTAAGTATATCAATGTATAAATGAATTTAGATCCAAATAATTACACGATACATTAACCTAAGCAAGCGTTTTATTTACTTCGGTACTATTATCTCGCTCGCCGAGAGCTAACAATTTTTTTAATATTTTTATTTAAAACCGTTTTGTTTTTTATTCACGTATTTAACTGTAGGTAACTACTAAGTATAGAAAACGGAAGTTATGTGCAGCTATATAATAAAGAATTAGGTAAATATAATCATCACACAACTAAGTAAATAATAAAATAACATAAAGTGTTAAACAATGGTGCTGACAGGCGAACCAACTTTAATATGTATAGGTATTGTATTAGATGTAGATCATATAAAGATGATGCTAACTGTTCTCATTTGATATTGAAATCAAATATTTAAATTAATTATAAGCATAGATAGGTTTCTGATAACAAAAAACACAATAAAATGTAATGAATAAGTAGGGTAGTTCAAAACAAAACCAGAGAATTTAACACAGTACTCATTAACAATGCAAAAGAAAAACATTGAAACAGTTTGATTCTCCAATAGTAAGAATAAACCAATAAAAGACATTGATTACATTATAACAGCTGGCAACATGACAACAGAAACGGCAAAATGTTATAATAATGTCTGTAGTAACAATGGACTTTGACAAAAAGACACTGAAATAGGCGCAGACAGGCAGCTGATTGCCTGTAACCACAAAGCTTTTAATTGAAGTTATTAATAATGCAATATGAGTCACTTTACCAATACCAGGAAAGTAAACAGAAAAAAATCAGGAAAATGACTAATAAATTAATGAGAGAAAATAAATTAATGAAAAAATTAAAGATAAAATATGAGATAAATATGATTAAGGTAAAATATGAGGGTTTTATGTGAACTGATTTCAAGAAATGGATGGTAATAAATATAACATTACAAATACACCAGTCATATTAGTTAAGGAGTTTGAACAAGGTGAAACGGTATACAAAATAATTATTTTTTACTGTGCATAACAATTGACAATACAATCAGGTTAATCTAGGCTTGCCTGGGTTGGTCCGTGGATGGGTGACCATCTTTACATACCAAGACACCTACGTGCCTTGGAAAGCATGTTAAGCCTGGTCATTCAAGGATCTTTGTCATTATGGGTTATCAGAAGCCCAAAAGTCTGACAGCCAGTCTTACCAAAGGTATCGTATTACCCAGTAACTGGGTGAAGGAGGTCGGATAGGCAGTCACTTTAAGTAAAATACTGGTATTCAGCTGCATCCGGTTAGACTGGAAGCCACCCCCAACGTAGTTGGGTAAAGGACGAGTCACGGAGGAGTGTTGGTATGTAAAGATGGTCACCCATCCACGGACCAACCCTGGCAAGTGTAGCTTAACCTGATGGGTCGACCCGTGCGGCTGTTATTATTTAGCCACAAGCTCTAACAGTTATAAAGTTTTTACAGGATAAGGAAAAAAAATAAGTAGTAGTAGTAGAACAAGTAAGTAACAATATACAGAAATTGACAGTGAATATGGTCCAAAACAAATCAGTACCTACTGATATATATCAGTAAGTAACACTGATTTAATACAGTACTTTATTGAAAATATTTCAATGTTATTTATATCAGAAATGAATCTAGAATTCTTTTGTTTCTCTGTAAGTTTTTCATGACAAAGGAAATGAGTAAGTAGCAGATAGTGATACGGTGCATGGTGCCTGCATTTGTATGAAATGTTTTTTGTTTATGTGACTTGACATAATATTATGATAACTAGATGAGAATGTACATAGTTTTGTTTAAATAAATATTATACTTTCTTATTGAAATTTTCTGCTGCGATAACACAAAGAAAAGTATGAAATTGTGACAGAATTCATGTAGTATTTTTCTGGTTATCAATAGAACATTTAATTTAGCATCAAAAAGTAGCTGAGAATGCAATTCTATTGACAAACAAGATCAAGATTCAGTTTTCAACAGTTGACTTTATGAACTTTGAAAGTTCTTTTGAAAATTGTGCAATAATAAAACTGTTCTTACATACTAGATGACCCAAAATTTTAATTTTTGTTTATAGCTCAGTTTTGGACAGTCAGTTATATTTTCTAACACCTAATTATTTTATGGAAGGTACCTACATTTAAATTAATTTAAAACATCAGGGCCTGAGATACCTACATAACAGAAATAACAAGAGGGTTTGTACTGTATTTACTGTACTGTAGTTCTTAAGACTAAATAGTTCAGGTTTTCCTTCAAAACTTCCATTTTATGGAACTTGCAAGGTAGGTAAAAGTTAATTATAATAAAGGTCAAGGAATTATCCTTACCTACATGTAATGTATAAAATCAAGGCACTCACCGTTCCGAAGATATTTCCCATAAAGTCTCTTCAAAATTATTGCAATATCATAGCACCTTCTACGAGTGTGGAAAAACAAAGAATTTCACTTGTTTCGTATTCTAAATACTTGTAGGAAAAAAAAACAAAAGTTAGCGTATTTGATTTCAGTGTAACGGTGGTAAGAATTATGTTAAGCGTGTAACTAATAAACTAATTTAACAGAAGCACATCGCTTTATTTTAATGCAACACTTTTTTTTCTAAAACAAAATAATAATCCGTAGGACCGAACGACGAGCTACCATCACTTTTGTGCTTGTGCTTATAAAATTATTGTGTCAGTGTGAGTGCCCGCTGTCTTTACAAGAAGATACTACATTGGCACGTCATAGCATGGCTCACAAATAGTGGCACAAACCATGCACCAACAAAACAACAGATTTTTTTTAACCAAGTGACAATTTTTGTTTAGTTGTTGTGCTTGTGGAGCTCTATGTGCTTTCGACATCGACAAACTTTAGAACTTTAGTCAAATTATCAAACTCCAAAATATTGTTTAAATAGAGAACCTAGATCAAAGGAAACTACGAATTAAAACTAGTACATTTCCGTTTGTTCCCGTGTAGAAATAGCCAAGTAACGCGCTAAAAAGTTTAGGACACAAGTTTTACTAGAAGCAATCAGGAAACTAATTATGGCTTACATAAAATTAAAGCGATCGACCTCTTCCAAGTTTTTATTTTTTTTAAAAAAAACAACGTCCAGGCTATGCCACTATTTGTGTTACAGGGTGGGTATATTTTGATTTGACAGTATCGCCTTGACTACAGATAAAATATAAAATCAAGTATCGTACAAGAATGAAAAAGAATGGGTTGTCAATTAATTATTAATTGATTGACAACCCACTATATTCCATTATAGGTAATACAAAGCAAATGTGACCGATTGGGCGATTGCCATATTTCTTCGCATGGTCATGTATTTATTATACGGGGTGGCATACCCGTAAACCAAAATACACGGTACAATTACATCCCTGGTCATTCCGCGGTTCATTAAAAACTAATCAGCTTTTTGCGGCAGTGTTGCTAGATACAAGCACTTTAAAAAATTCAAAAAGCCTGCGTCATCCTTTTTTTCCCCTTTTTTCTAATTTGATATGTCGAACAATGTCTAAAGAGACAAATAAAAAACTGACACTACTTAACTCGTTTGCACTAGCGAAATATTCACAACGAAACATGTTGAAATCTCGTTTTCTGCCAATGTTCCATAACATTTTTGACAGGAACTACAGATTTCAACGCACAGATAAACGACATAGTGCGGGCCTACAAACCGTTCACAGTAATATTTTACAGCAATTTTATACGTACCTACGAGTTTATACATAAAAGATCTTTCAGCAAAACCCTGAAGTAAATAAAGTGTAGTGCCTGTAATGTCATCGAATGTACGAAAAAGTACGATTGTCACGAACTCACGATGATGGGTGTTGCAAGTCTGACACGCACCTTTAAAGTGCGATAATCTGTTACCAACATAACAATTATAAATGGTAGTCAGCGCGCGAAATTCAAACAATTAAATAGGCGCACTCGTTTCTGTATTTAGCAACAATATTTAATGCAGTAATAAAAATAAAAAAAACATACAGACGAATTGAGAACCTCCTCCTTTTTACCCGACTACGGCGAAGCAAAAAGGAGGGTTATGATTTTGATTGAAGAAGTCGGTTAATAAATGAACCTGCAGTGGGACAACATTTCGTAAAAAACATTACCCTCCTTCTGGGGCAGTCGGCTAAAAATATATATAAAATGAACATGATAGTGGTATTTGGACTAGGTATTTTTCACATTTTCTCAGGTAAGTACTTTAATTTTCACTTATTTATCCATATGAAAGCATTTATTATTATTTCATAATTTATTATTAATAATAAATTATGAAATAATAATTATTAATATTTTATTTAATTATTTTATTACATATCAGTTACTTACATTTTGTAGGTAGGTAATATTTGTATAAAAACATTTAAAAATTATTATGTATCTTTACACAATGTAATTTTTACGAATTGTAAATAGGCAGTTTTATGTTCTTCACATATTTTGTCATAATGCCTTGACTAAATCTCTTTATGAGGTGCGTATTAATATTTACGGCTAGTTATTAAAGTAAGCATCAGTTAAGCGTTGTAAATTCATGCAAAGGCAGATAAACTTTGTAATTTCATGTTTCATTTTACGGAAGCACGCAGGCCGAGCGTGTCCTATGCACTACGCGTTTACACCGCTCGATTATTATTTTCTAATAACAGTTAGATTTACGACGAATTATTATTAAAAAGTTGTATTGTAACTGTACATAAATTTACCTACTGAAAGAAATTGTGAAAATTAAATACCTAGGTTATATTTACGAAGTGCATTATTGATTTCAAGGTGAGTTTCAATAAATTATTTTACTTTTGTATGGTAACTGCTATTTAAAAATTCACGTTTGGTCGGCGGTGTTTGGGGGCTTGGGGGAGGCCAGACCTATGTCCAGTGGATGCACAGACTACTTATGCACGTCTTTCGGCTGGAATGATGTTAATATTTCTTTGGCCTGATCATGAACACTAAAGTTAAACTATTTACTAATTAGTAGGTATGTAGGTACTTTATTGTGATCAATGTGCATGATTGTTGTGTATGTCGGGCACAGCAAAGTAGGAGGAAGAGGCCTTCTAATTGACTACCTACTTAGTTGGTAGACTGTATATATATTTTCATTATTTTATAAAACATGTAATTTAAATATTTATTGATAATATTATAATATAATTTAGATTATAGAAATTGTTGTAAGTACCTAGTTACCTACCTACCCAAGTAATTCATTTATGAATGTATTAAATTTTTGTTTTTTCTGTAAGTAGGTATTTCTGGTAATTTATATTTTAATTGACATGGCTAGTGTAGGTAAGTACCTACTTGTGAGTGGATTTTTAACTTAAAACTTGGTAAGATTAACCTATTTTTATTACACCATAAAAATAGGTTAATCTTACCAAGCTTTGCATGCATGTATATTTCGACTGTATATTTTCTCTTGTCGTGTTAAAGTGTTGTTAATTTCAAACGAAATACCTACCTACCAGCGAGGTCCTACATGCCTCATGCAGATACCTTTTGAAAGTCAAGACATAAATAGTTTAGTGTCCATTATTTATATCATGCGAGTTGTCTGTGATTAAAATTAAATCTGTCATCTATAGAAGTCTTGATGTAAGTACCTACACTGCATTACCTAGATATACTTATAGTGTAGATAAATCCTTGCTATTAAGGGTCTCCGCACACGGGCTACCGGCCAAAACCACAAACCGCCGCGCGCCGCGCCGCCACCGGCATATTTCTTGCAGTTTTCATAGCGGCGTTTGTGGCTGTCGCGTGTGGCCCGTGTGCGGCGAGTCCATATAAAATGTATTAAAAATATGGCGGCGTTTTGTGGTTGAGGCCGGTGGGGCGGTGTTCCGTGTGCGGGAGACCCTTAAAGTAGTATAAACATCATGCGAGTGCATGTTGTAGGTATTTAAAATTATGGTCATGTGTAACTAATCGTAGGTAAGTAGGTACATGTACAGGTACCTATCCTATTGTTGTTATAAGCAGGTAGGTAGGCTACAACATGACTACCAATACCTAGGTACCAATGATACACGATGATTTGCGTGCAACTTGGTAAATCAGTTTCTAAACAGTCTTATCAGCTCCTACTTTATAACAATAATAAAAAATACTTTATCAAACGACCTTCTCAACATTGATCGAACCATGGAACTGAAAAAAAATCCTCTCCCATAGAAAATCAATCAACTGATCAAGCACCAAGACCATCCATTGTGTTAATAACCAGAGTCCACAAACTAATGGGAAGTTTGTGGAAACCCGTGCCCTATGAATACGGGATACGGGGGAGAAGAAAAAAATTACTATAAGTAGTAGATACCTATGTACCTAGTAGGTAATAATAGTTTCATCTTAAACCTAGGAAACCTATTGGAAAATTCCCATTAGATTTTTGTCTTGTGCAGCGCCGACGCAGTGTACACTAGTCGTGTGTAGAAACGACACGAATTCTTGCATAGACCCGGCGATTTTTCTTACCGTGGACACGCGGCCTTAAGGCGTCGAAGTATTTGGCCGCATCGTTGTCATCCGGAAACGTGCCCGGAAGACTGGCAGCAATTTTTTAAATCAGCAAAATTATGTTAATTAGAATTTTATAAAACCTACCATGTATTATTTCCAAAGAATAAGAATAAGAATAAGAATAATTTATTTCTAAGTATATGGTGCATTGAGATCTAAACTTAAACATTGATTCACATATACTACCATTGCTGGTGTAGAAAAATTAAATAAGCTAAGTGCATGCAAATCGTAGACATTACAATAAAAGTTATATTAAATTATCAAAATTGGTTTGAATTTATATTTGATACAATAATATTGATTCAGATTAATTGAATAGTATTATTTGTAATGTCAAAATATTAATTATTATGTCAAAAAGCATAGAATATTAATTACTATGTCAAAAAGTATGATTTAAAAATTCATTAAGAGAATAGAAACACATGTCTAAGAGCCAAGTAAACATTTTACATTTGAATTTATTAATTGGTAACATTCTCAAGCCAGGTGGTAACAAAAAGTGAACTTCTAGTCACTTTTGGAAACAATAAATAATATTTACCTTTATTGAGTATACCTAAGTAGAGAATTTTCCACCTGACCAATTTAAAAATAATCTAAAAAAAAGTAGAAGGCTTTGTCGAACATTTTTTTTTGCAACTGAATCTTCATGAGTTGTGCTTTATGCATACAATAATCAGCTTCGTAACTGTGATGAAAGTTATGAAAATTATTATTTTTAAATTGGTCAGGTTGAAAATTCTCAATAAAACTGAAAAAAAATCGTAACTCGAAAGCTATAAAAAATCGCGGAACATATATGGGGGTGATTCGGATACCCCACGATACGAGGGATATAAGAGTTCTTTTATTTTGAAAATTTAATTGAAATGACGCCGCTTGAAAAGGCTCTTTATTTGTATCTTGGTATTAATCCTAATCAAAATAAATTACTTCATATTTAAGACTGCTTCAATAACTTTATATAACAAAAGGCCTCATAACTTTTCCCACGATTTATAATAATGCTATGACATTTTTTTACTTATTTTTACTATTACGTATACGTATTTCTATTTTTACGTTTTTTTATGTATTTATCCACTTTAGGTTGGTAGGTATCCTATTGTTTTAAAATGGCGATTCACAAGCAACCGTTATCTCGGAAGCGTGTCGCATTGAAAATACTCATATCTGCTGTTAGTTAGGTACATTTTTGATAATTACACATTTTAACTGACTGATGACCCCAATATAATTGATGGGCCATGGCTACCTACTCAAGTCATCACGTTCGCAAAGACTGATAGGTGGGTATATGTAACATAAGGGCGTTGCTCAATTACTGCTCGATAGTGATAAGCCGATAAACATTTTATAGACTACGATGTTACGATATTTATTAATATCACCTATGATTGTGAATCCCGCATACAGGTACAGAATGCATTCAATACTACACATAGTAATGTCTAATCGCGTGAGGGGCTTGACGCATACAATGAGGCAAAGTAACATTTTCTAGATTAAATAAGTAGGTATCTACCTATGCAGAATAAAGGTCTAAGTACCTACTAGAATATCTGTCAGCCGTATGGTTCTGCACGAGGTAGATGTAGTTTACTAACACAGATTTGCACCGTGCACATTTAGATAAGACTGGGCAGCGGATGCACACCGGCGACACAAAACGCTCAATGGTTTTAGTCATTCAAGTTAATATGTTTGCGTAGTGAACTAGTCTCTTTGTTCCAGGAAACGTTGCCAACTCATTTGATTCATTTGTCATTTAATGAGATTACTGTTTCAAAAGTTATCAGTCCTGTCCGCAACGTAAACGGAGACTGTAGTGGGCTTCTTACATGAAACTTGGTAAAGATAAGCTCGAAAATGACGAAAGCTAAGCAAGTAAATACGAAATTGAAGAAGGAAGGTGATTTTGTTCCTCCCGATGGTGGCTGGGGATGGATGATCGTCATTGCTGCTGGATTCTCTAACGTAAGTCATTCTTATATATACATTTACCTAGTATTAGCGGAGTAATAAATGAGCGTCAATTAAAATGATGAAGGCGTATAACTAACGTTCGCAACAAGGCGAAATAACAACGTTGCACACAATGCCACTTATGTGTTTATTGCATATTGAATTGTATCTTTACAACCTGAGAAATTAATAGGTTTGTGTGGTGTTTAGTTTCTCAAACTCATTAGACACCCTAATGACTTCATAATTTTACGGCTGTCAGTGGAGAACGTTTTTCAGACATGTCATCACTGTGCCCAGTGGGTGCCAATAGAAATTGGCATCCTCAGAGCACAGTGGCATCTCTAAGAAAATACGATAACGTTAGGCGGTACGCGGACGGTATTTCAAACAAGAATAAATTCTTGTCGAGCTGTAGTTTTTCCTTATGAAAAATTTACCTTTGTTCTTGTCTATGTATCTTTTTAAGGCTGATGGTACCTACCTTTTAGCAGTGGGCAGAACCTATCCTTGACGCTACAAAGAATTAAACCACAATTTATGGAAAAAAGAGTTCATGTGCAGATTTATTAACATGCTGATATAATAAAATTAAAAAAATAGCATATTCAGCCTTTAATATTCCCACAAATTCGACATAGGCACGTGCCTAAATGCTTAAAGAAAATATGGTTTCTTATCAGTAGGTACCTACATAAAGATTAATATACAGATCTGTAGCGACTTATATGCACCGATATCAACAATCGAGGTGTTAGATGGATTGGCACCCAGTACCTAGTGTTTACCAACTTAATCTTTTTTTGTACCTATCTATTTAATTAAGGATAAGTGCTAATTTATCGCTATACGTCAGCCGTGCGTCAAAACATTATCTTAAACCTTTAACTTTTGTGTTTAAATTCTCACTATTTGCTATGCTTGCGAGAAACTATCGCTACAGAAAATTCGTCTCGTATTAAAACTTGCAAACAGCCATAAATACTCACTTTCGCGTGCATAATAATATACGCGAATAATACATAGGTACTCATTGTATGATTCTCTGAGAAATTATTTCTAAACCGGTCTTAAGGAAAATATTTATGTGCAAAGTGCATGATAATCCATGGTCCATAAGAATCTGAAATGTATACAGTACACCTAATATGTACCTAGCTCACTATTGCAATTTAATATATTCTGTTTAACATAACATGACATAACACCTACACGACTTAGTTTAACTTCAAGTGGTCTATCTTGCCTAGACTTAGCTGATATTCGTCAAGTATTCCCAGTAACGGATAATAAAATTGTTGAGAATAGTAGAGATATGTACTTTGAAATTCAGTTGAAATTACTCATCTAATTGACATTCATCTTTCTCGTATATCTGACTGGTGTTTTTCTTGTGAAAATCCTCATGGATATCCTCAGCTCTGGTTGGGCAAATGGTCAGCCGTCAGACTCTTCTTCCATACTTATTATAAACTAGCTGCGCCCCGCGGTTAAACCCGCATAAGTCTCGATCCCGTGGGAATATCGTGATGAAAAGTATCCTATGTCCTAATCCAGGGCATGGTCTACCCATGAGCCAAATTTTATTCAAATCTGTTCAGCCGTTTTTGACTAAACCAAACGGTTGTACTGAATAAACCAAACGGTGTTTCTCCTCGTCCCTATTGGCTGAAGAATCGGGAACGCATTTGCAATCTTCTGCAATGGGGATGCTACTTTCCCTTCTTAGGATTTTGACTTCAATTCCTGAATGTTTACAAGTACCTACCCATGAAAACAGTCAATACAAAAGTTATAAAGGTACGTACCACGTTAAATGGATATGCACGTGATTTCTCTGACTAGCTAATTGTATCGCGATTCGCTGTACAGAGAATCCTTATGTGCAGCTATGAGTCGCATGATGACGGTATAAAATAATAATTACTAGACGACAAAGACATTATATATAAAGAGCATTTATTTATACAAATTGATTACACTTTATTTATAGGTCCAAGTCTGCAGTTCTCGAGAGGAAATAAGTTTAGAAAAATAATCCTCGTTTAGAAGCGAAACTCCAGTTCCAGACGCATTAAAAACGCACTATTACGTTAAACTTTTGGGGCTTGTGATACGCCCCTATTTCATTACTTTATTGTTTTAGAAAGCACTCTTTTTTTCTACGGTTTTCGCGTACCTATAGAGTAGACCGCATCCATTATGAATGCAAATGCGTTCCCGATACCTCAGCCAATAGAGACGAAAAGCATCACTATGAGGTTTTAGTCAGTAAGATTTTACGAATAAGTATTATCTTATCTTTGTATAATGGTCTATTTCAGCTGTCCGCGCTGCCGATACTGCAGCAGTTCGGGCTCCTCTTTCGGGACAAGTTCACACGCCTCGGCATCAGCAGCTCTGAGACGACCACTATAATCAACATGAACTCTGCCCTGACCTCTTGCGTCGGTGCGTGACGCGCCTTGCATGGTAACTCTCTGATACCATACCGGCCCCTTCGTAATTAGCTGTCATTTACCTATAACTATCTTTGCCTACATCATTACCAACAAATACACTACAAATCACGAGTTGTTAACACAATTTGTTTATTTACATTGTACAATTAAGTAGAAGCATTTAAAAGTTATCTAAAGTTATCATTGTGTACTTGTAATTTCGCAGTAAATACATTAAACAATGTTTAACATTCTGATATTGCATTTTACCTACATTAATCTATTGTTCAAAGAGCAAAATTTTGAACGAAATATTGATAAACACAATCAGAATGTTTTTAATTGTACCCCTGTCTAAATATTTAGATTTCATACTTTTCCTTGCACCGTCATACAAATATTTTTAAATGCCAATTTGCGTTGCTAAGTTTTCATCTGTTTTGTTTCAGGTCTAGCAAATGGTCCTTTATTTAAAACATTCACCTACAGACAGGTGTCTATGACTGGAGCAATATTTGTCTTCATATCCCTGATTTTGACTACGTTTTCGTATAACTTCATCACCTACCTTGTATCATTCTCAATCTTGTACGGTAAGTAACAATATTTCAAAATAAGTCTTATTTTTAATTAAATGTTGCAACTGGATTATAATTCATTCGCTATTTGCATATTTTCAGGTGCTAGCTATGGTATAAGCAGTTCGGCAAATGCCCTTGCCTTAAATACTTATTGGAAAAACAGAAGAAGACTGGCCACAGGACTATCATGGACGACGACTGGTCTAGGGCCCATTTTATGGCCACATATCATCACCGCCCTATTTGCGGGCTTTGGAGAAACTGGAGCCATCCTTATCATAAGTGGAATTTCCTTGCATGCCTTGGCTGGCGCTCTTTTATTGCAGCCAGTAGAATGGCACACTAAAAAACCAAACGAAAAAGATGAAGATCAAGAGAAACTGCTGAAAGCAGACACCAAAGATGATAAAACTGAAAATAAAAAACAAGAGAGCGGATATTTTAGTCAAGTATCGAAGTTCAAAAATTTAAGTGCTTTTTCAAGTCAGTATCTTTACAATGAAGATGACCCAGTGAATCCTGGCTACGAAATTACCGACCCCGGTATACCAATGATGTTACGTGCGAATGATGGTTATTTCAGTAAATCTCGCCAGTCGAAAAGTAGGCTCTCTTCAAGAGAAGGCTCGAATAAAAATTCACAAATGAATTCGCGGCTTAATTCAAAAAAGCCATCAATGACAAATTTACTTGAAAACCGTTCCCGTAAATCGTCCACATTGTACTTAAATGAATCTAAGAAAAACTCGGCAGCTAACCTAGGAGCTTTAGCTCAAGAACGTGATCGTTCTCGTAAATCGTCGACATTGTACTTAAACGAGTCTAAGAAAAACTCGTCAGGTAATTTATTAACAGTGACTCAAGATCGTGATCGTGATCGTTCTCGTAAATCGTCAACATTGTACTTAAATGAATCTAAGAAAAACTCTTCAGCTAATTTAGGTGCTTTGGCTCAAGAGCGTGATACCTACAAACCTAAACGGAAAACGTCTATAACATTAGAGACACAGATTCCAGAATCAGAAATAGAAGACTGTCCTACACTTAAGGCTCCTCAAGATTTGAAAGCCGACGAAAAAGCAGTTGTAGAAAAAATAGATCCAGCTGATGCCAAAGATATAGCCGATAGAGCGGAAAAACATTTTGTTGGAAGTAAAAGCATTAAATCTTTTAAAATGGATGGGCAATATGGTGAAAAGTATAATAAGGATAACCATAGTAACGTCTCACTTAAAATTCAAAAAGAAAATGAAGAAAACGATGAAAAGCAATATCTGAAAGATAATCACAGCAATCAGTCGTATCGTACACGACACAGAAGAAAATCGAATAACTTCAATTATGAAAGCGAAGTATTGAAACAAGCATCGTTAAAATTGGAGCAATATTTAAAAGAAAGCGAAGACAAAACTGAGAAGATGAAATTATTGATGACACAGATGGAGGAAAATGACAATGATGACGATGATGATGTATTTGAGGAAAAGAAAAAAGATGAGGTCGAAGTTGAGGAAGATAAAGATGAACAATTGACGTTTTGTCAAAAAGTTTATTTGTTCTTTGATTTAGATTTATTAAAGGATTATACTTTCATTAACTTAATGTTGGGCATAACTCTAGCTAATTTCAATGAGCTAAATTTTTCGATTTTAACTCCATTTATTCTCGGTGACTATGGGAAAAGTAAATCTGAAGTGGCCCTGTTTATGTCACTTTTGGCTGGAGTAGATATTTGTGTTAGGTTCTGCATTCCGTTCGTTGCTGGTAAAATTGGATGGGACAACAACTCATTCTTTCTTTTCGGAGTGATAACGATGGCTGTGGGAAGAGTAGGTAATATACTCTTTTATTTTTATTTTTTATAGATGATTTCATTATAATTGAGTGCAGATAGAGGTTTGGATTTTTTGCTTTCCACCTAAAGGCACTGATTGTTTAACAGTTTTCGGGTTAAATTAAATTAGCTAGCAGCTCCGCAGATAGACGTGACGTGGTGGGTATCGATATCTAAACATGATAAAGCAAAAAAAAAAACGATTTAGCAATTTATACTTCACGTGGTTGTTACTTGAAGTAGGAATAAGTTGCTAAATCGTTTTTTTAACACCGATCAAAATACCAGCGATCATGACCCCACAAAAAAAATCATCAAGTGTTTTTTTTTTGTCGTTTTAAGATATCGATACCCATAACTTCAGCAGAGTCTTGCTAGCTAATTTAATTTGACAATGTATATAGAAAGTTAATGAAAAAAAGCTATGAAAACTTCATGTAAAGTCCTCAATCTCCTTTCAGTTCTGGCGTACTGTCAAAAGTATTATGTGGTAATTCTGGTAGCTGTGATGATTGGCTTCGGGAAAGGACTGCGAACTGTATTTATGGCCCTGGTCATACCTACTCATGTTCCTCTGCATAAGCTGCCAGGGGCTACAGGAATTCAATTGATTACAGCAGGGATGGTTTACCTTTCCCTGGGACCAATTGTTGGTAAGCAGAATTCACTCCTTTTTTTTATAAATTGGTTCTTCATCTTTTATGCTTTGACGAAGCTAGAAATCTATTAAATCGAGTTAGTTAGTAACATTGTTTTCAGGAATTACAGAGTATTTTTCTATTTACAGGTTGGATCAAAGACAATGCTTCAACAGCAGTGACGCTGCATTGTCTGAACATATTCACTTGGCTAACCGCTCTATCCTGGGGACTTGAGAAATTCATCACAGCAAGACGACAGAAAACTGACGAACAAGACGTTGTTAAAGCTTAATTATTTTTATTTTATTTTATACTTATTTGATTATAATAATATTACTTTTCTTTGCCTTTTACTTGATTGCCCTATTTTTAACAAGCTACTTCGATTGCTTTATCCTTCCGAGTTTGCAGAACTGGAAGTGCAGTGACAAAGCGCCGATATTACCTAGGTAGTTTATATTATGTAGGTACATTATTTTAATTAATTACATACGTCGTAAAATTATTATCGTTCGCATTGGGCATACACTTGACCTAATAACATTTCTCATAAATGATTTTAATTGTTTGTTTACTGACAAATTACGCAAGCCAGATGTAACACAAATGTTCGATAAGAGAGATAAAAAAACAGAACCCTAAAATTATACCTACGAATCGACACAGTAGGTACCTAATGGACATGTGTTGTCTGCGAGTGCGAAGTGATTCAGCTGGGCCTTCCAGAGTAACGCGAGGCTGAAACCACGGGAATATATTTGGGTTCAAAAAAAACCACGGGAATAGATTTGGGTTCAAAAAAAAACCAAAAGTGATCCATTTATCGTAGACACTGTTCAAGTTGCAGTAGTAGATAACTTTAAAAAGCGAACTAGATTTTAGAAACAGTATCTTTAGGTGGCCAATTCTAAAGTGCTGTCAGCAGTCGAAAGGTTTTCAATAGGTACCTACCTACTCGAAAAAATGTGTTGTTGGTTGGGCGATAGAGAACTCTTTGGGGATCATCCAGCATAAAAACCTAAGGAAACGATGTAACGATATTTATACAGTAGGTAATAGTTACAGAAAATACCATTAAAACTGTATTTTATTTAAATCTGCTAACATCGCATCATAGAAGAGGGGAACCGTTTATGTTGGTATTCCATCCTAAGAACTACGAATAGGTCACACACTCGACAAATAGATTTATAGTCAGATGAAGGAAATATCCTTTGTGTGACCACTATGGACCAATGATGCATCATTGGTTAATAGCCGCCGGATTTTGATTAACCAGTGTCGCCCGTACTCGAGCAATAGCAGAGTTAACAGGTCAAACGGAACTCGTCACAGTGCGGACGCATCTTTTTGTCGTGTGTGCCCTTTACGAGTACAATGCATTTAAAAATAAATGACAAGTGCGAACGTTTATTTGTTGATTTGACGTAATTGAGTGTTGTGTCTGTTATATTTAATGTGTTTTGTGCCAAACTGTTGGTTGTTTAATTTAATTATTTTTTGGAAGTGATGTAGGTAGGTAGATACCTAGAAATTACACAAAATAACATCGTTCACTAGACAACTATGAATGTCCGTGTTATCAATAGTTCCATGTTTGTATCATAGCAATCATCAGCCGATTGTAGGTGAAGTAAACTTTATTTAGTAGGCACTTTTATAATTCACGTAGGTAAATAGTGCCTGTCTTTCGCAATTAGCAATAGTGTGTACTATGGTTATAAAATACAAGACAACACATATGCTTCAAATTCTTTTCTAGCACCTATTCTAAGCTGTAAACGTCAAGTGAAATCCTTTTTCCGATGATTTTCCCCAATAATCTTGTGCAAGATTGCAAAATGAGGTCATGATCAACTACAATCATATGAATTAGTTGTTAATGATACTTAAACAAGATTTAATGATAAAATTATTTCAATATTACTTAGAAGCTAATCAAGATACCTAGACAGATACAATAAAATAAGGTAGTAAGTAGGTAGGTATGAACTATTTAGGAAAACTTCAAATAAAACTTCCCAAAAATAGATTTGAAAAAAACTGTTCAAATCTATTTCATTGAAGAGAAAAGATCTTATCGTTGGAACGATTATCCTAGATAGAACTTATTCTTAATTATATTTTATCAAAAGATTATGGAAGATAAAGAAATTAACACCATGCGTGACCATTTAATCAGAGCTTAGGTTAACGAGAATACAATTTCAGCAGTTTAATCATCCGTCATCCATTAAGTTATTTGCTAAAATTTATAACCTATTAATAATTGTTTCGGACTATTTTTACTGTTTTTGACTGTGACAATATAATAACAAACAATCAATGCAACGCGATTATGTAAATAAGTATTTACTGACGAATTTAAGCAAATAGTTATGACAAGAATAACAAAGGATTTTTTTTTTTTTTACTGGACTTTATTTTACTTTACACATTTACAGCTAAAATTTCTGATACTTACATACGTAGGGTACCTAGTGACATAACCGGAAAATTAAGTATTAAAACAATCATTAGGTATCAATAGGTACTAAACACCATGTTACTGAAATTCTTTGAGCATCAAATTAAACTCAAGTAAAATAATCAACATGGTTAGGTGCTAATATTGATTTTTAAACAAAATGATTATCTTAATTTGAATCAGTAAACTTTAATATTTTCTTTTATTTACCTATCAGTGTATTTTATAGGTAAGTACCTACCTACAACTTATTTCCATTTATTCAACAAACAAAAAAAAGTAGTTGTCTAAGGTAAATACCTGTTATGTATCAATAACTGCGCAAAAAAAGTTTCAGAATACGCAAATTTTCAGGTTAAAGGGGGAAAACCCGCGAATTATTTTTACAACCTTTGAAATGAGCCCAAAATAACATTAGCTAGATCTACGTAGGTACATTGATTCTGATAATTTTCTAAGATAGACCTAAATACGTGTGAGCAAGTAATAACATTTTAACGATAACGAGACACATTACTAAAGTCAAACCGATAACACATGTGAATATTTGCTATGCGCCTACAGTGTCTGTCACTAACACAACATGTAGACAGTGCTACGAACATTCACGTGTTTGTTGCTAATCAATTTGAAACTGAACTTAGGGTCAATAATCTCTGTAGAAAAACAGAGAAAAAACTTCCCAAGTGATGGAAAATATGCATTGTTTCTGATTTGGCGTTAACCTCGAAAGTTATATAATTATTTAGACAAAAGTTTTTATTGAAGAAATGTGATTAGTGATTCCGAACTCAAAATGTCGAATGTTGAAACAAATAAGGTCCCCCCCGATGGGGGCTACGGGTGGGTGGTGACTATAGCTTATGCTATGAATAATGTAAGTATGATTTTATTACTAATTATAGCAATCATACATTAATATGTACTAATTATATATAACAAAGTTATATTTAACTTGTTTTGAAAGCTGAAAAAGTGCGTTTACAGACAAAACAATAATAATTGAATGTGAATGAAGAGTTTATTTTATGACCGTTTTATTTAATTTAACGTTAAGTCAACATTAAATTAGTTCTATAGTCATGCTATGCACATGATATTGTAATATTATCATCAAGACGCCTCTTATCAATTAAATACTGTATTTTATTATGTGTTACTTCGTTAAGTAGGTACTCTGTTAAGTTGTAGGAGTGAATAAAACCTACACTATTGGAAAATCGAGAGACCTTTACTAGATTCCCCCCCCCCCCCCCCTTGAGCTGATGTTGTTTTAGGACATTAACAAGCTGTGTAGGTTTGGTTCACCCCTCCAACATAAGAGAGTAATGGCATTGGTACCGAGACCATTGCAACATTTCTAAAGTAGACTTAGGCCTCCAGCCAGCAGCGCTGTCTTCCATTCTATAGTCCTAAAGGGACTGACAATAGACTGACACATTTATCAGCTCTTTTATGCTATCTTAGCTGCTGTTCTTTCCTGTTATCTCGCGAACTTCCACGATATGACTTACCTAGGCATCAAACATCTCTGAATCTATTTTAAATATCGCTCATTTATTTAAATTTTAGAATCGGCACCAAAAGTTGGAACACCGATTTATCAAATGTGGTATCGAAAGTGGTTGATCCATGAGTGAAAACTCTTTATTTTAATATGAAATAATATTATTAAGTAGAGATCCCTTGTCATATTCTTCGCATCATCATCAGCCTTCAATAGTCTACTGCTGAACGTAAAAACCTCTCTAATCCTAAGCCATTTTCAGCTACTATAATTCAGCTTTCATCAGGAACTCAGTAAAGATCTTCTTAGTACAGTCACGGACTTTAATTGACGTGCCACCTGGCACTGTTCGTATTTTAGCCGTGTAATGCGAATCGGGTTTATTCAGTTCCCGACACGGAAAGTCATAATGTCTTCGTATTAGTAGATGAAAATTATATTTATTAATGTTACCGGTTGGCTAACCTGAGAGCCAGAACTACAAACTTGACAGCAGAGTGACTACCCAAAGTCAACCAATTGCAGGTCTAGCAACAGTAACCTAGCAACGATTGTTTAAGCGTAGCGATAGTAACGTTAGCGTACGGAGAAATATTAAAAGTCATTTCGACAACTTCGAAATTAACGTCTCTGACATCGACATTTCACCTGTCACTGTCTTCAGATAAGTTTTCAGAATAATCGAGTTAATGAAGTCTGATTCAAAGGAGGTCAGTATCAAATAGATTGGATAAACTTAATGCAACCTTTTATTTATTTTTATCATTGAGAACTTATTAGTCAATGGATAAGACTATTTCCGATTATAAGTAATTTATTTGTCATCTTGTTTACGAGCGTGCGGTTTGAGTTCGTGTTAATGTAATTTCGTGAATGTATGAAAAAGTAAAATTGAAAAGTTTGAAGGTGGCTTATTAATTAAAGTCCGTGACTGTCTTCACACTAGTTCACACTGGTTGTTTTTTACTTCGGGGGATATAAGAAGATCAATAAAGATTACTAAGTGTAGTCCGTAGAGAGGATTACCCAGTGCCTTTTGATAACAACAAACCTTATTCACCATTTCTTCTGCCAAGTGTTCTGATGTTCGTTTTGATCGGTCATTCCCAGTCTCCCGTTTTCAGTAGTGGACATCAAGGCAGTGTTATGATTTAAGATATTAACTTCATAGAGGATAGTAACTTCATATTTAGTATAAATCGTTAATATTATAATATAATATAATTAATATAATACAAACTAACTTAGTGCAGTTAATTGATTCAGGCGTGACTTTGTGGAAATCCATTATAAAATACAATAGACGTAGATATATGTAGTAACCTATTCCGCTAAACTATTCCTCAAGAGTCGACACGTGTTTCACCTCTCAACGAGGTTTTCTCAGGATTACGATTGACCAGTCACGAACCCGAACACGACGTGTTGCCACGTCGAGCGTCAAGCGCTAGGTACTGCGTCCAGCGCGTCCAGTGAGGAATAGTTAAGCGGAATAGGTTCCTAAATATATCTACGTCTATTGTATTTTTTAACTTAGTGCAATTTTGAAATGACTTTAGACTAAGCAAGGAAAAATATTATATTTCCTTCTAGTTGAATAATTTCGTCAAAATTCTCAAGGTTATATTGTACAACTACATAATAACTCGATCATCGAAACTATTGATACGTTACCTTACACAATAAAATTATTTTAATGCAGGAACGAGCGTAATTGTATAGATAGAAGGCACATTTTAGACAAATTCATAATTATACATTTAGATGTTGATAATCGAATTGTTTTACCAATAAATAATCAAATTCGAATTATAGTAACTGCTACAGACGTAATTCACTCATGAACTATTCCATCTTTAGGTGTTAAAGTAGATACTAATCCGGGGCGACTTGATTGCCTTATCTCAATAGACTCTTAGCTCACTGGTATAGTGATAGACTACTCAAATTCATTACCTTTTACAAATTGCATTGTATTGTATGAATAATCATAATCTTTTTAAATGTCTAGATAGGTGCTTTTCGTATCGTTGATGATTGAATTAAGTATTTTATCACAGTAATTATGATTTTTACGTAACATCGTTCACTATAATCAGCGTACTCATTTATATCTAAAGAAAACTATTTGCGAATTTTCCGGTCTAATTAAAGATAGTAATGAAATAATAAGGTCTCACATTTTTAACTGAACATTTTAAATCATACACGATTTACATCAAAAATTGATATGATAGAAGGCGAGGGTCTAGACTAAGAATTAGCCAAAGGAAGCGAACCAAATTAGTATGAGAAGACGGAACAAGCTTTTATATAATCAACCCAATTTTAACCCAGACTCGTTCGGTTAAAGTTAGGTAACTATTAAACTAACTAATTCTAAATACATAATTCTATATAGAACTCTGTAGCACGATTCATGATCTGTTTGCCCCAACCACTGTCCAGTAATTTTTTCGGAATTTGTCTATTTTTTGTAACATTCATACGATATACTTTATTAAGTATATTTCGACCGACCAATCATGACTTGTTAACGAATTAATTGTTTTTCAGGTGGTTGTTCTCCCGTTAATCGCTGGTTTCGCTTTGGTGTTGAACGATACCGATTTGTCAGCTACACAAGTTACCTTCGTAATTGTATTAAATCATAGCATTGGAATGCTACTTTCGTTTTTCGGAGGACCCTTATTAAGTCGCTTCGGGTACAGAAAGATCGCCGTGTTGGGCGCCATATTCATATCAGCTGGTCTAATGATTATGTCAGCAGCAACTGAATTTTGGCAATTTATTTTATCTTACAGTATTATATGTTGTAAGTACCCATATCCGCCTGATAACTTTCATATGTTTAGATTTCATTGCGATATGAAACCTGATATCATTCTTAATTTCAGCGATGGGTGTAGCTGCAATCATGGGAGCGTTTACACTAGCAATAAATTCATTTTTCAAAGAGAAAAGAGGAAGAGCCGTTGGAGTAGGCATGTCTATTACAGGACTGGGGTCTATATACATGCCTTTACTCATGAGTTTCTTGATGTACACTTACGGATGGAGATACGCAGTATTAATTTTAAGTGCAATTTGCCTCCATTCACTTGTAGCTGCTTGTTTACTTAGACCTGCTAAATGGTACTTAAGAGATCCACCCACATCAGAAGAAGCGGTGCCTCTAAATAAGGAACCCGAGGTAGAGCCTATCAACGGCAGTGTGACTCCTTCATCTAAAGTTGTTGGTATGATTATTTTATTATTAAAATTTTACATGTTCATTTCTAGTGCAACATTCTATTATTACCAAAATTGTTACAGGTATTGCCTCACTACCGCCGCACCTAGAAGAATCTGCAGAAAACGGTGTGATCCCGTCAAAAAGTCTATCAATGCGATCTCTTACTAGTAACTCAAGTCTTCAAACCCGAAATGCCATTTCACACCCTGATATACGAAACAAATTGCCAGATGCGCCACTATTAGAGTCTCGATACAAGTGGTGGGAGTCTCAAGAAATTAATCTGAGCAGTTCCATAAATATTTTTAACGAAACAGAGAATCTGAAGAACATAAATGCTCCAGAAAAGGAAATTGTTAAAGAAAAGGAGAAAAAGGGTTATGTGGATCATTTCATTCAGTTCTTTGACCTGACACTTTTGAGTGATCCAATATTCGTAAACATTATATTTGGTCTATCAATAGCTGCTTGCGTAGAAACAAACTTCTCTCTGTTGTTGCCAATCATTCTCAAAGACATGATGCAGTTTGAAACAGCAGATATAGCAAAACTGATGTCAGTCATAGGCTTTTCGGACACGCTATTTCGATTTGTGTCACCATTTATCGGAGAATGGTGCAACAAGTCACCGCGTGTCATGTACATGGTCAGTTTACTTATGATTATCTTCACCAGAAGTAGTAAGTACCTTTTTATTAAAAACTATTTCAGCTCTGTTTCAGGAATAACACAAAGATAAATATTTATCAGCATAGGTTTAATGTAAATGACCGTCTGCATCATTGTTCTGAGTTATTGATAAAGGCGTACAAACTCATACAAACAATACTTTATTTTATACTGCTTTATGTTCATCAATGTCGTTTATTTATAGGTTGTTAAACTCTTTGTATGTAAATGTATTTAAATGATCAAATATAATTGATGAAAGGCGGGCATTTGCGTTTCTTAGATTTATAGACTGATACTATTCGATAGCGAAAGTTATTTTACGGTAATTTTGTTTGGAACTTTATGATTTATTATTGTCGTTCAAAGTCAGCATATATATCATCGTACAGGTATAGAAACGAATGATGTTTTTGAACAGTTTAATTAAGTTGTTCTTGGGAGTACCAACTGTTTAAAAACAATTTTTGCTATTACCTACGAATCTTACCTCAGTTAATTTTCAATTTTGCACTCGACAACTAGTTATTGCTAAAATTATATTTCGAAAGTTACTAATAAATTTCGTTTAAATCACGAACACATTACCCAACTAATAATTTCTGTTAGGGATTAGATACAAAGCCTTAGGTACAAAAATAAATGACAGAACTCCGTACCAGGTTTTTATCTAACACTGTAACTAATTCCATACTGCCAGTAATCTGAATAGCATTCTTGTTAACTCTGGCCTAATTTCATCAACAGCACCTAGTTTTAAATTTCCCATAAAATTTTTCAGTGATGCTGTTCACAACGTCCTTCATGGGCATGTTGTTCGTGTCGCTGGCTCTCGGCATCACGAAGGCTATGAGGACCGTGTACGTGAACATCGTGATCCCCAACTACGTGCCCATCCACAGACTGGCCTTCGCTTCCGGGATCCAAATGTTCTTCAGTGGCATCACCATCTTCACTATCGGAACCTTATTGAGTAAGTGTACTTACTTTGCTGTTAACTGATATAATTATCGGTTACTGTTCTATTTATTGGTAATGGAATCCGAAGATGTTAAAGATTTAAAAATCTTTAATTATTAGGCATTAAGTTGCTATAAAACAAGGCCTACTATTTTATCTTAGTACTTAGAACTTGTTATTATAATAAATATAGGTCATGACTGATTCTCGCATGAAACGATTTCTGCAGCCAACTGATAATATTCGTCCAAACTTGCAACACAAAACCTAGCCGAGAGAAAAAGAGCTGGAAACATTATAATTTATCTAATATAACACATAATTATCTAGATAGAGTGCGACAGGGATCTAAATGAACGTAGTGAAATAGAGACCTAACATGTAGTATAAGGTGAATGTTGTGATTTCGTTGTCGGGACGTGACTACATTCACTAACCTGACACTATCAGTTTGTTGCTGTGATCTTTGAACTTTGTTTAGCGTCTAATTGATGCCAATCAAAGCCGGGTACCTAGCACCCGGCTTTATTACATGTCTGTAGACGGAATTAGGTATATATTGAATATCTTATATCTATATTTAATACCCTATAATTATAAAAATACCCATCTATAATTATCACCATAATTTTGATAAAACATATTAATTTGTTATTGTTATCCTCAATAAACTTTCACTATTTGCGTGAGAAGATAAACATTTTTGTCTAGATTTATCGTACTATTTGTCCTTCTTTCCGGAGCGACAAAATACCTTATTACTTGTTTATAACATTTTTATCTTTTTAATTTCAGCTCGAGTGCGCGAGGCGTCTGGTTCCTACATAATGCCAATCATCGTATTAAACTTCGTCACATTAATAACAATTATATCTTGGAGTGCAGAGTTCTTGTACTTCAGATTAAAAGACAGAACAAAACCTGAACCTGAACCTGTAACATAGTACCTTTGTATAATAGTTTAAGTATATTTTATCTCGATCAAAGTTACAATGTGTTTCATTTGGGAAATTAGTAAAAATTAAGTCACGATGCATTCATTTATTTACAATTCAATATTTACAAAAACCGATTACTTACTGCTAATACTCAATTTTATTACAATTTTAGATATTACACATAATACTTGAAAACATATATACTTAATTTAAAGCTACAATTATATAAAGGATGGATATTTAATGATTACATTTAAAATTAATGAAATAATGTTTAATGATGTCCCACTTTGGTTAACTTTACCTATTAACTAGTGTCCATGTACACTTATAATAAAATATAAGATCAAAATAAAAAGAACACTGTCATATTAGCTTCGCGTTCTTCTTAATTTGTTCTGTTTCACGCACTAAGTTTTTTTATAGTTGCTCTATATTTTAATTTTCACTGTCACTTGTTTCAGTTTTAGTGCACGATTTAAAACACTTACAATACTCAGTTCGCGTTTTAAACTTTTCCGCCATTATGAGGGTTTGCAGTTGTGCTGTCCTGAAAAATTAAACGAAACATGAATTAATCAATCGTGCTTGCCGTCCTTGTGGTATCTTGATTTTAATATTTTATGAGTTATTTTTAATAATATTTTCGTTAGGAGAACATATTATTATACACTATATATATTTATAATCAGAGGTTTCAGGAACAATACTTGTGCATTTATATACAAGTGGTTTAAGACAGTGTTAAAAATCGTGGAGTGAGTGTTCACTACAACGAAATTTTTTACATGCATAATTATATAGAGGTATATAATATGTTGCTACATACATAGACCAGTATTTTATGCTTGAGAACTATTTTAATATTATTATTACCTATCGGGACAGATGTTATAAGTTATCATAATAATGGATAATTTTGTAAACTCATAGGTGTGTGCCTATATTTAAAACTCTTATCACACTCATGTGTTTACTCTCGACGATATTGGTGCCAGAATTGTAATATAATTAATTAATTTAATTTAATTGTTCAATTTGCGCATTATTGATGCAATGCGTTCGGCATTGACTATTTAAACATTATCATGATGAGTTAAGATAAAAAAATCTGTTGAACTCTGTTTTGGAAAGATTTATACAAAAAAATAAATGTAATTTTGTGATAAGTTCTTTAAAGGACACTGAAAATTAGTAAATATTAAGAGTTAAACCTCGTCCAAGTTAGTGGTGGTAACTTTCTGTTGGCTAGCTTCTGGGAAGGACGTACTATTGTTCTCCTTTTGAGTCTCCAGCTCGTTTACTGAAAGTAAAGCATCTATTTAAAACTAGTCTTTAATTTAATCCAAGATACGTCGATGTATATACGATGTTTATACTTACTGCTTTGATACCAGCTTTTAGAAAATCCATACGATGAATCAGACTCAATCTTTCCTCCTGAGGTAAAGCCAAATGATGGTCGATTCATAAACCTTGGAGACTTAAAAGGAAGATTGCTAGACGCTGAGAACTCACTATCGGCACTCGTTTTCTTAGATTCGAAGGGTTCTACTTCATACCATTCCGTTGACACATTTCGCATATCCCTCCAAGGTTTCGAAGTTACCACATACACTTTTTCTTTCGTTAAAGGTGATATAGCTGTTTGAATTTTACCCCATGGAGCGGGAGTGGTAGTGGTGGATGTACTCGTGGTACGGAAAGACGATGCCGCTGTGTAAATATGTAGTTTTTGCACTTCATCTAATTCTTCATTTTTGCCACTGTTGTGCCTATTTTTTGTTCTCTCTATTGTATTATATTCTTTTCGTGGTTTACTAAATGTATTATTGCTTTCATCGGTGACTATGTTTTGAAAACTACTTGAACCTTCGTGATCAAAGAATTCGTAATTATAATTGCTTGTTGTTGTTACGTAATTGGTCGGCATGGTAGTCGTAAAATAGTCGTCAGGGATCTGCTTAGCATGCTTTCCGCTGCTACGCGGCCTTTGTGGAGTCTTGTACTGTTTAGAATATTCCTGTTCCGTCCAGTCATCTATAGTGTGTTGGAGTTTAATGATATCAAACGGTGGTTCCTTCACATCATAGAAGTCCTTCGATCTATCCGAGTCGTAGTTTTCCATTACCTGTGTATCTTCAGTAGTTGTTGTTGCAGTATTATAACTTTCTGTTATAGGACTCACATAAGAATTTTCTGTGTTAGATGGAACTTTACGAGCTTGAAATTCATCTTTTGATATAGATGGCCAATCTTGTGACATTTGCACGAAGTCCTCGTTTGCATCTGCCTGCTTATTTCCTGTTGTATAAGGTACTATAATTTGGACTATCTTAGGTTTATATGTGTTATACTCTGCTCTATTTTCATCCCAAGTGGTGGTCTGTGGTGCCACCGTTGTAGGAATATCATCATACATTTCATATTCATTATCTGGTACAGGCGATGATATGGCTAGTATAAAGTTTCCGTGATTTTTATGTGGTGCACTTGGTTTTAGGTACAAAAGAGGTGAATCAATGTTTTGTAAATTACTATCTGTACGGTATTTGTCAACATCGTCATCATTAACTCCTCTTAAATCCGCAAAATTGAATTTATGATTAGAAGGGACACGAGAAACAGGTTTTATATCCGCAGGTACACTAGTGTCATATAGTTCATTGCCGACATCACCTCCTGTGCTTTCAAAACTTGCATCTGGAACCGATTTGGTTGCTGAAATATGATCCTCTGAAGCCTGCGACGATATATCCCTAATTCCATCTACAACGTAACTATTAGGTATATTTCTATATGCTTTTGATTGATTGAAGTTCGATGGGGGCTCTATTTCAATAATAGGCGATTGAATAATAGTAGCTGGATAGTCTACAGAATGGGTGAATTCCGCAAGAGGTATGCTTTGTTCTACATGGACATTACTGTTAGTCTGTTGCATCTGATTGATACCTTGGACGATATTTTTAGGAAACTGCGGAGAAATAGGTCGAAAAGGTCGGGCATTAAATATCGGTGGCAAAGGTGAAACACTGAGATTAGGAAGTGCAACTGGCTGTAGCGTATGAATATTTCTGCCTCTATTTAGAGTAAATGGAGCTGGATTTGCCAGGGCAAATGAAGTATTTGGTGTTGTTGGTTTCGTATTATCATGTGGTAATATTTGTGTTTTTACTTTAGATGATTCAGCTGCTATAGCTGATACAGGGTACGAAATATCAAATAGTTGTGTATTAGTTATAGGTTCACCGTAAGAATTCTTAAATGTTGTTGGATGTGAAACTTTCGGCAACTGCAATTCTACATTAGGAGTTATATTGTCCAATAATTCCACGTCATTTTGTGGAGGTAGTTCTTTATTTAGAGTCCCAGGTTCATATTGCGGGGTCACGGGTTGGAAGTTTGTGATAACCGAACGTGGAGTTTCATACCCAGGGGAAGGGGTTCCATACGACGGAGACGGAGATCCATACAGTGGAGAAGGAGTACCGTACGATGAAGAAGGAGTGCCATACGATGATGAAAGAGTTCCATACGACGAAGAGGGAGTACCATAGGATGAAGAAGGAACTCCGTACGATGGGGAGGGAGTCCCATATGAAGATGAAGGTGGTTGGAAGGTTGAACTAGCTACATTGTAGAAGTTGTTTGAAATTTCATGAGGTGGAGTAGATAAAAATTGAGAATCAAATGAGTTACTGGGTAAACTAAATGAAGAACTTGGTAGGCCATAAGATGAACTTGGCTGAGAATACGTAGAACTCGGAGGGTTTGGTGATACAACGTCTAAAGTATGTGTTGCACTTGGTGGGCCATAAGTTGAGCTGACCATTCTCACAGCACCGCCATTAAAGGAAAGATTAGGTGGGCCATAGCTTGTATGCGGTACTCCAGGCAATAATTGCGGAGGCCTTGTATCTTGGCTTTGTGAATTAAAAGGTTGCGGTTGAACCTTTAAAATATTAGCGTAACCTGTAGGACTGGGCGGTCCGTATGTTGGCAATGAATTGTGATATACATTTTTAGCTCCTAAATTGTATCTAATTACTGGTAACCATGGCACTAAATTACAAGGATTACAATCCTTTTTTATTGGTCCTACGTTATTAAATACAGATGATCCTGCATAACTAGTTTGCTGCGATGGGAAAAGCCATCCTGAAACTTTTTGGAATAAGCTTGGCGATGGAGTTGTGGAGAAAGGTTGGGGAGGAGGGACAAAGTTGAAATTGTATTGTTTGTAAAAAGGGGCTGGGAATTTGAAGTCACTAGATGCTAAAGGTGGTGGTGGTGGTGATTGGTATTGGTATCCGATATCTGCATTCTGTCGCTGGTTTCTTTCTGGGCCCTTATGGAAAGGCACGGGTACGGGAGGGAGCGGTGGTGGCGGAGGCGGCTTGAGCAGCGGTCCGAACTGTGATGCGCTGATCCCACCGTGTGTGTTGAACCCGTTTGCGTGATCACACTTACATCTTGCGACCACAGCTATTAGCAACACCGGAAATATCTGAAAAAAGGAAACAAAATATATTAATTAAGGACGGGAGCACCCTTTTGGAGGTAGAGGGCGGATAATAGACATACACGAGTTCTAAGTATATTTAATTTAACAATTAGAAAATATAGTGAAACACTCGTCGTGACATATCGGGGCCATTGTAGATGCTTCCCACGAGTTGCCATTCTTTGCACTTTTCTCTTTTCTCATAATATACCGTCAATGGTCGCGATCGGAAGACGCCACGTTTTGAATTGAATTATGATCTAGATGTTTTCTTATTAGAAACGTATTACAGTGTAAAATAAACGTACAAGTAAGTAATTATTCAATTAGGTAAATATACAGACGAACACTATAATTTCCTACACAATGCTTGCTAGTTCAATAGGAACCTAAATACCTATAACATACGCAGCAGTAATTGTTATGAGAAATGCTCCTATTAATAAGACATTCATGCATCTGTTTACCATGATGCTTTAATCAGAGGTCAGTGCCGTGAGAATACTTATGAAAACATAAAACATCTCGCCTGTATTTCCAGCAGGTTTAGGGAGAAGTGCACCTATAGTACACCTACATTTCGCCAGTTATGTTTAAGACCCCTATGATAAGGGGCGACCCTATAGCCCTCGACTGGGCACAAATCTAAACTTCGGGCTGCTACTGAGAAATTCCAGATTGAAAAACCCAATAACACTTTGCCCGACCCAGGAATTGAAGTTAGCACCTCATGCTAAGCAGTAGCGCTGGATCAACGAGGCAGTCAAGAATATTTATGAATCTTGTAATAATGATTGTAATTGCTTTCAGTGATGTTGCTGTCTCTGTTATACAAGTCACAAGTTAGTAACCATGTGACCATCCATGTGTTGCAATCACTTGTGTAACATGAATAATATGCAGCATCATACATCACAGTTGCATAAGCCTGAAATATATTTATAGCTGTAGTAAATTCTGGGTGCGCCCGAGTGTTCTTGAAGTGCAATCACGCACAAACGCATGTTTTGGCACAAACAGTAACCAAATCACCAATGATCAATTCAAAACTCGTATTGCGTTCGATTTTCGAAACTTCACTATACTAGTATGCTACCCACATGCTAGTTCCATCATCATTTAAATATATACGTGAAGAAAAGTAAAATCGTTCATCGATGAAAATCTAGTTATAAACATTGTTATTTTATAAAACTTAGTTATTTAATTCAGCTCAGTCAGTAGGTCACTGTCTCATGAATAACTTAGTATTCATGCAAACAAAAATAATTGACATGTCCTGTCTAACATAAATCACACATCATTATAATATATATTATAAATTATAATAATGAATGCATAAAAAGTGAAACAACACCACTACCCGCTAGACATGACATGATTTGATGCCCTAAATAAATCGTATAGATGTAATTATTGTATGTATGGTTGTATTGTATGTATGTATGATGGTATGAATAGGATAGAGTTCGTGGATAAAGCATTAAGTATAGTTACAACACTTTCCTGTGGACAAATAGGTCTTCATAAAAGGCCATGGTCATCAATGCATCACGTAATTGCCCCTAATTATTGTCCTGAATTTTGATAGTATTACACAGAACAAAGAGGAGAATGCTCTCGTTTCTTCGGGTCTCTCGCTGCTCCAAAACAGTTAACTAGTTAGTTGATTGTGTTTAGATTGAAATGGATCTTTAAAATGCCAGCAATACTGAAAAGTGATCGGACTAAGTAAGAAGAGCATTAAGGTAATCTTGGTGCTAGTGCCAGTTAATGAGATAAGAACTGTTCTCCACGCCAACCCTAACAATACCAACCAAAAATATAATATAAAGATAAAGAATAAGATCAACACAAATAATAGTAAATCCTTTGTTAATATTAACAGGTCATTCATCATTGAAGAATTCCGTACTGACAGTTCGCACGCTCTTGTAAGAGAACTTTTACTTAATTGCCGGTCAAAAACGCAACAATGCTTTCTTCCTTTGACTATGACATAAAACGGTGACGCTATTTCCCACAGACGAAAACCAACGAAAGTGAAAATGAACTAAAGTAGGTGAATCCAGTTTGGTTTAAAATTCTTAGATCACTGCTAAGTTGTATAATTGGATCAACGCCTATGCGCTGTTGTATTTTCGGAACCAATGGCTCGCCCCCTATTACATGGGACTTGAAAATAACTGGTGAAATGTGGGTATACTTGGGTACACTTCTGCCTCACCCTTCGGAGAATACAGGGGTGATTATGATGATGATGCAGAATACTTTTGAATTAAATATATCAGTACTCAGTAATTAGTATTCACCCGCATTCTACCCATTATCATCTTCCACACATTTCTCATTTTCTTTGGTCTTCCTCTATTCTTATTGCCACACACACTGCCATCCTAACTTTATGTGGCGGTATCTACATCGCCACATGCGAACTAGATATCAAAGACCTGACGTCACACAAAAAATCCTGACGTGACATAAATCCTGCATCGCGCAATTAAAGTTTACCGTGCAATGGACATATATACAAGAACCCGACATCAATCGTTGAGAATTTGCCCGCCCGTCTGGTCGGAGGATCCTCCCTTTTCTATGGTGGATGAGTGAACTTTACACCCTGTTCCTCATACCCCTGAAACATAATATTATAAATGCGAAAGTGAGTTTGTTTATTACACTTTCACGCTAAAACGGCTAAACGGATTTACATGAAATTTGGCACATGGGAAGACCATGACCTGGATTAGGACATAGAATACTTTTTATCTCGATATTCCCATGGGACCGAGACTTACGCGGGTGAAACCGCGGGGTGCAGCTAGTATATAACAATACTGTGAAGGTTCTATTTTTGATCTACAAAGAATCAAATTGACCAAGATATGTTTCCTATACGTTATTCAGTGAACATTTCAATCAACGCTTTTTGATAGTCCGAGACAGAACTTTTATTTACAAAGTAGAAGCGACAATAGGCTCGTTGAAAGCTGAAGAGCCGGTCAAACTGATCGTGACTTGATTTTTTAGATGACAATCGTGATCAACGTCTCAATTTAGTATAAAGTCATCGTTGATGTTAGAGGTGACTATGTACTTTCTTAGATAGCGTTGTCTATATTATTTTTTTATGTGATAAGCTAGCGTTTTTACAATCTCACCTGATGGCAAGCGATGATGAGATCAACGATGCTGCACATTTAAGGTAAACTCGGGAGGAAAAGTAATATTTAGAAAGCTTTATTGGGAAATAATCTATACATACAAATATATAAAATTTAAGTGTGTTTGTAATTTGCTTTTTACTAAATTCATATGAAATTATACCGGTACCTACTAATAACAAAAAAAATAGTTTTTTTGTCTGTTTGTTCCGGCTAATCTCCGAAACAGCTAGACCAATTTACACGGGACTTTCACTGGCAGATAGCTGATAGCTTTATTTTAGAAAAAGATTTAGGGTCCACGCGAGCGAAGCTGCGAGCAGCAGCTAGTTGATAAGTAAATACTTATAACTTAAACTTATACTTTCTACATTTGTATCTGTATTTTTTATGGTGTACATAATAAAAAGTATTCTATTCTATTTTATAAACAAAACATTACGGTGTAAAGAAAAACAACAAATTTTTGTGTGTATATTTCACACTTTCTCCAGGAGGCAAGGAAACTATCAATATATCACGGAACATCACTATTCACATTTATCAATAGATATTAATGCTTAATATACATGTCAGGTTGAAAGTAAAAGTGGTATGTATTGTTCCACTGACAATATTGATACGTTAGGACCTGCCCAAACGGTTCAGCATTTGAATATAATGGTTGCAACGTCACCAAGCAATCAATACTTTACAATCTCATAAATATTTGATTACGATTTTCAATGAAAAAATAGTTGTTTATCAACAATCAGTCAATAACAGGAATCAGTTAGTAATTATAAACTGTCTTTTGAAAACATCCATGATATTTACCTTCAGAGACTAGACAAAAAAGTGAAAAGCAACAGAAATGTAACTAATAAACCAAATATTGGGTTTGACCACCTATGAAATTGGCGTTTTTTTCACACAACTATATATATATATACAACGTTATTTTTTCTTTATGCTAAACCCGAAAAGGGATCATTGTACTCATCATTTTGAACAACTTTTTCTATGGGACCAACATTAAAATCGCGGAAGAAAAAAACTGCTGTTCCATACATTTGTGTTCACTTAAAACAACACAAGGGTTTAGCATAGAAAAAATAACGTTGTATATGTATATATAGATATAATACCAAGCAATTGATGAATATTACATTCATCAATTGCTTGGTATTATATCGAATAATGACCACCATGAACAACTACCAATAGTAAAAAAACCTTATTATATATAGTTTTCTAAACATAAAAAATACCTTAAATATGACTCCTCATTTTGTTAGCAGAAATTACTACATTTTTTTTTTTACTTTGCCAAAACTCTTTTTTGTCGCTTAATCTAAGTGGCATATGTTATCTTAGTTTTTAAACATTAGTGCATACAAGTTTTAAAACATTAGTGTTCATGGTTGTTATATAAATTAAGAAAATGTTAGTATGAAAAATGCAACTTCTTTAAAATTCCACATACAAAACGCAAATTTCATAGGTGGACCTAATAATACAGACACTATAGAAACTAATCCAAATACTGAAGATTAGTGAAGTGAAGACCAAGCAAGTACGTTCTAAATGCCAAAGAAAGCTAAAGATAATGGTGAGTGGCTTGCTTTAGAGATTGTAGGATAAACGCGTTTCATAGCGAGGGGCAAAGGGCTAAGCAGTCGGGCAATGCGGAGCCTCCCATTACTACTGTTTCGTAACTCACTGTTACAACACGGAATACCTATTCGTCCTCACTTTTTATATCACATAGATAAGAGTCTTAAGTCTTCTGATAATATTTATTGTGCGTAGTTAGTACCTAAGCAATTGAAATGTGTCACACTTTCAAATAAAAAGCGATCACGTCTAATTATAGATAATAATTTATATGTTTATTTTCCATAATATACAGGAATTTGGAGTACCACAACACACAATCATCATTTTTTTACTTTCCTTAAAACACCTGCAGATATCGGCAATAAGATATTAAAATATAACGATAAATCTTGATATCTTACAACCATTAAGAAACCTGTTGCCTGCGATTAGCTCCTAAACGCACTTCTTTCGCAGAATGATAAACAGCAGCGCATGATAAACTAATCTACTGTATAAGTTCTTAAATAGAAATGGAAAAAATACATATCTTTATCTACAGAATGATTTAACGATGCACATGCATATTTAGTTGAAATTGGGAAAATAACAGATGCCAAGATTAGATTTGATTAGAGGATATGGATGAGATGGATTTGAGAATAGGCGATAGGAATAGAGGCGAGTTCCATGAGGTATTTAAAGCCATATTAACTCCATTTCCAGGGTAAACTGTAATAGCTGCTATACATCCATGTAAGTAACTGTAGGACCGATAGTATAATACCTACCTACATGGACATCCATCGAAATGATTCTTGCACAACATGCCACGAAAAGAAAACCCAGCGATGATCACGAACACTTCAAACAAGGGGGTCATTACAAGAACATTGTTAGCAAAATGACAATACTATTGTGATCCTTTGTCAACAGAGTGACGGATGTTCAGGCCACAGGGTGGGAACAGCCAGAGAAAGCACAGCGCGTGACTAGACAAGCAATAATGCGGTGAAGTTCACATGTCGCACTGTTTATCTTCAACCTGTAACCTCTGATTATTAACTACTCTATGTTTGGAATACTAACAGGTTCCAAACTATAGACAGCCTAAAATACAAGTGTCTTCAAAACTTTACTCGGCCCTCTATCCTGTCCTCTTAGACCATTCGTAGCCTTATTTTAAGATATAAACTTGATAAGCTTCAATGTACCTAATAAAAGTTACAACACCAATCTTCATAAGAATAATTTTATAACCATCAATTAATATTACCAATGCACAATTTATTATTCTGAACACCACAATTACTGAAAGCGATCCTATAAATTATAACTTCATTGCGCCAGGCCTGAACAACATAGAAAATGAGAGTGGATTCCTCACGTGTGTGGGTGTTCTCCGTGTTCTCGTGTTCCGATCAATATAAAACATTAACATTGAACTTGATTATGATTCAAAATGCTTGTTTGATTACAGCATGTTATGCCTCCATACATAATGCGATGATTGACAGATGCGTTGACCTGTGATCGAATCACGTGAGGTTACTTTTAATGCCGCGGTGTAATCATACGATCGGAATTGAAGCCTTAGATAATCTATTTTTTATGGTGCTGTATGTGTTCGAAGTTGGGATATATGAGGCACATTATTGGAACGAAGTTACAGACCACACGGAACTTATTGTCGTTTTTTATAATCAAAAACTATATTGAGTAATTTCAATTCATGTATTATCCAATGTAAACTTCACCTCTAATGTTTTCATATACAAATAATGATTTGACACAATATAGTTAATGACGACGATTATATAAATTGTTTGATTTACCGAAGACAATATTAAACAAATGAACGAAAGTAAAGTTATTAATGGCGTAACATTACGGGTTCGTGCGTGGAATATTTTGAGTATCATTGCCTCACTCAAGGTGAAAGGTCTCAGATCTTGATGAGATGTATGTAATTCTGTAGCAAATTTTATTTTGTACACGCTTTTCCGTCCAAATTGTTTCTTTTGATACACTCAGAAATAAAAAATTGAAACTGGCTTTGAAACTTAGAATTCAGGCAGAATACCAAGAAAATTTAGATGGTAAAGGCAAGGAAGCAAATTCCTTGAACATTTCTTTTAATTTTGTAATATGAAACATTAAAATAATATCTACAGCAGCAGTACCAGTGACAGCACACTTACTTATAGATTTTTTACTTATAGATCATAAACCGCCAGATATCTTCCGCTTAGAACGATATTTATGATCAAATAGGTTCAAATTGATTTACCAACGATACTGATTCATCAAGTCGGAAGCAAGTGTTGGTGCGTGCACATAGACTGTGAATCACTGTAAACATTAATGCACGGTACATCAGCTGTAACTACTTCAAATGGTCAAATAAACCATTAGTTATTTGACTATGAGAAATTATACTATTATAAAGTAAGTCAGAAGCTTGTTGATAGTAGCATATTAAATAAATTCAATAACTCGCTAGTTTTAGAAGTGTAACAGGAAACTATAGATTTTGAATAATAAGAAGCTAGAAAACGTGATTCCCATGATCTTAGAATGTATCAATTTAAAACGTATAAGTGTAGTTAATTTTACTTTCATGATAATGGTCACTCATGAAAGCACCAAATAGCAGTAAAAAAAGTGCAGGATGTCCAGATCTTTTGTGTTGGAAGTGCATTTATGAGTTTCGTGTACCTCGTTGCAAGAGCTTGTAGATAAAGATCGTGTCAGGGCAAGAGCTCTGACGCTTTCCCTCCTTCTTCTTTTCTTCATACCACCCAATGCTATGTGTCCTGCATTGCAAGCCGTTCTTTCCGGTTTAGGCTCACATTCTCATCCTTGCTACCTAATTGACTAGGTGGGTCATGTGATTTTATAAGCCTTTAGGTAATGCTGCTCATAAATAATCCAAGTGCAATGCGGTGACAGTGTTAATTACTAACGACTATTAGACGGTTGTTAGTCGCACATTTACGATCATTATATGCATCGTTCCGTGCTTTGTTTACAATTATATTATGTTACATTATGTAAAATTGTTGAATGTAATCAGGAAGCTGTCACATTCCGCTATATTGTGTTTGGATAACATCGAGTCTGTCAGTCAGAACATATATTAATAGGACCTAATACAAACAATGTGAGCTGGTAACTATTTTATATAGAAATAACAGCGAATTAAGTGAAGATATTATAGATGTCAAAAATTTCTCTCGTCACAATCCCGCTAACATAATAACTCGTGTTAATAAAGAAATTACACTCGTTACCTTTACAATGAGAATACAAAATACTTGAAATGAACACCTTAACATTGAATGTAATATCGTTTACTATGGCTGTGAGAAACGGCGCTTTCACGAAGAGCTTTGCAAGCGCGGATTCACAGACGTAACAATTGCTCAGAACAATGATCCGCGACCAAGTGCACTGACTCGACATATGTCGTACCGTATTGTTCTGAGCACCGCGTTGTAGGTCAATTGGTGCTAGTGAAATAATACTAATTTTCTCTCATATAGAGAGACAACACTTAGTCAAATATAGACATTTATACCCGGATACATACACTCACGCCTTTTTCCAATGGAGGTAGGCAGAAACTACAGAACGTCATCTGCTACGATCCTTACATACCTCATTAACTTCACAGTCAAAGTTATCATCAACAGTCGGAACTGTCTCGGTATATAACACGTGATTCCTCAATTCAAACTATACCAAATCATGTCTACAAACACAAACAACTGCCAAACGTTCATTGTTTATTAAATTATGACAAACATGCGGTAGACATTGTATTGGGGAATTCTAGAGCAAGTAAATGTATCGAAATGGAAAGTGAATCACACGCAACTCACGCGCGCTCGTATCGTCAACGTTTGTAGGATGCGCGGGCGCATAATACCGAGACCGACCGGCTAATTAATATGTATTGATACTTTATTAATAAAATTATGTTTTAACATTAATTTCTATTCTGATTTTGAATTCAAATCGGATACAGAATTAATTACCTACTTATTATCCCAGTTTAGTGCGTCAATCTTTGCTAGCAAGACCTCTAATATTTTATTCACTTGAGAAATGAATCTTTAATAATGTTTTATGTTTGTTTTTAAGCGAAGCATTCAAATACCTCCCTATAGTTACGATACGCCTTGGATTGTAATATTATTGAAAGCGACCTGTCCTCGGTTCAAATCTAATAAAAAAGGCAATTTGAAAATGGCGAACCATTCAAAGATTGGGTTAGGTAGGTTATTAATGGCATCGTTGGGAGAAAACAAACCGGCCAGCAAGAACTTATTGAAGATGATAATTTACTAAATTAAGATTCACCGAAAGTTAAAGAAATTCTGATGATGACTCAGACCGAAATAACCGGATCTCATAATTTGTTTTACAACGACAGCTGTGGTCAAATTCAATGTGGAATCCAAGAAGCATGTTGTGATAATAATGTGCATAATGAAATAGAATATGACATGAGAAATGTGTAGGTTCTAAGAAATTACACTAGAGCTAAAAGCACGTGCGAGCTCGGCTCTAAGTAAAGAGTGCAGTCACGACGAATAGCAACCGGAGAGCATGCACTCATATTTTAAATATTGGATTCCCATATATTAGATTGTTTTAATATTTCTATGAGTTAAACACTATTATTTTAAATGAATTTAATTTATTTATTTGCATTCCCTAACTATACTATCTCCATCTCCTCTATCTATGTTTGTTTTCATTTCCTGTGCGTGTTCCAAATAAAATATATTTCTTTCTTTATTTTCTCCAAGTTCCTACTGTGAAATGAATCCTGATTTCTGGAATCCATAGGTTTAGTTCCATAAGTACATAATAGTAAAGTGATGAAATCACTAATACTTGAATAGCACTTTTCTCCACAACAGTATCAACATTAAAGTTTATTTAGATGGGCACTTCTCGTCCATCAAGAGCGCGGACAAATAAAACTGGTTCTCAGATTTCACTCGTACAGTCGTAGTCTAATGTCAGAATATGGGCGCGAACTATGTTGGAATTTGTTATGTTTTTATCATAACTGCTAATTTCTTTACTAATATATTCAAATGTATGAATATATCTGTTTTTGGGAGTTGTTGACTAAACATTGTTAAACAAAACTGTTTGTTTATCAAACTTTTTCTCTCCTTCTAAGTCATTAACTTATCCATGTCCATCACAATAGCGTTTAATACCTCTGCGTGCTTATTCCGAACAATCAACAAAACCGTGATAAAAGATTTAGTCGTAAAACTCTTTCCGTGTTAACTACAAACACAAACAGAGTTATCAGTGAGTTTCAAAACCTTCATTGGATTCTCATCAGAGTGACAAAAAAGGGTTGTGTTTACTTTGGGATACCGTTGTCGCTGTCCTGGGTTCGTCACCTGCCAAGCCGAATTACTCGGCTAACGTCGTTAGATGCTTCCACTGTTCACATTATAACACAGTGAGGACCTTTAAGAGCTTTTAACTTTTTTTTTTCATCTGCACTTTGTCAGGTTTTAAAATTTGTCAGGTTTTAAAATTGTAATCCAATTTTTGCTGAGTCAGTTTTTGGTTAACATATTTGGCTGATATGTTCATAATTTCTAAAGCATCACTAGCTTCAGTCTCTTCGACTTCACCAATAGAATATGTAGTATCATGCTAGAAGTAAAAATCTGTACGAGTTAGCCATATCTTATTACTCTCAAAATTATCATGTCTGGTGGCATTATTATAGAATAAAAAAGTTTTTGCTTGTAAATTCGGGAAGGTCATTCTCATTACTTTTATCAGAGAAACAGTATGTTGCACTCCATCTCTGATAACAAAACTTTAGGAACTACATCTATATACTTACATTTTAAACAATCTTCACGAGCCAACTGATTTCAGTACCTAATTACAAAATAAAACGTGTCTGCTACATTTGAACGACCGTGGGAATCTTCATTACATACACACTTCCAGTTTTCAGAAATAGATCCAGAAAACGCAAAGTAAAAACCAAATAAAGAGCGCCAGATCATCCGGAAATGGGCTACATTAAGCACTAGTTACGTAAGCATTAAAGCTATAGCAAGTTCTAAAGATAGCGCCCACTTTACATCACCCTGATTAAGAAAGCCGCTGGATAGTTGTAAGTTGTAACAGCTCGTTAAGTAATCGGAGATAAGACAGGCAAAGCTTACTAATTACCCGTGAACTACCGTCGTAAACTATTGGAAAGCGAGCTTGTTTCACAAACATGCTGACTAAGCTTGTTTTAAAATTTCATATTTCATGCGTTGACAACTCACACTTGTAATATGTTTTCTCGTTATGACTCTTTTATGTTCATATTTTTTGTTTTGTTATTGTTTCGGACATGACCCTAATTTTAACTTAGGTAGGTACGTTCGTTTCATGTTGTTTATTTTTGTTGTAAGTATTTTTTTTATTATTTATGTACACACAGTAAAATACATGGACATACGACATAATTATAACATGAGTACAAAGGTACTGCTTATTTCTTAAGAAATTTCTTCCAGCAGACCTGCGAAAGGAGAAATGAGAAAGAAATGTAGACAATAGTGTGTGAGAACAAGAAGAGAAAAACATGATTATGCGAAGTCCTCCATTAAATATACCTACACGTATACGCAAGTAAATTAACATATACTTAAATAAATACATACAGCTTTAATATATAAACATAAATACACTATAGGTACCTATATAATTATATACTCATAGTTGAGAGGAAAGATAATGCTCTTTTACACGAATTTTAAATAGAGAAACAGTTTTTACATCACGAATGCTAGGCGGAGGTGATGAAGTATGTTTTCCTTACGATCCTAATTACTTAATATGAAGTCGAAAACGTTTCTTATTTTTTAGAGCGAGGTTTTGAGAGCACTAATGCGTATAAAAACGAACTTTTAAATCATCAGAGTATTTAATAGTTTAATTAAATCAAGCGGATGTTTTAATTAAGTTTCAACTCATTGGAAATCATCAAACAGCCGATATCGAAATATAAAACCTCGTTCAGTACGAATGAAATACTTCATTAGTAATTTAATTGTCACTACAACAAGTTATTTCAATAAGAAATCAGAGAAAACAGTATGACATAAACAAGAAGTGAAATGTCCAATTAAACTTATAATATCTTCAAGAAACTATGTATAGGACATTAATAATTTTAATAATCATCTAAACAGATGCTGATCATGATGAGTGATGGATTATTACATATTACATCGTAGTAAATGAAGAAGCCTCACAAAAAATCCTTATCGTAAAAAAATAGTTTCACATAAAGCTCAGTATGGACTATTAAGTTATATAGTTTCGTATCACTTACCGGCGCGACGGCCATGTCTCCTCTTATCAGTCAGCAAGATCCCAATCACTGTGTCTATTTGATCATCACTCAACTTTCACCAAGTAACGTCCCGGAACATCACCCAACATGCCGATAATCCTCAGTTTTCATATCACAGTCACCTTTGTAGCGATAACACAAACCTCGCACTCGTGGAGTACTCGCGTACTCGTAATAGCATAACGTGCAGTCCCCACCGGCGAAGTAGATGAATGACGCCGCGGGTAAAGCACGAAGAAGTCAACAGTTCCCACGTGAGAGAAATGCGCGTGGCGAACAATGGTGGAGGCTGCGCTGCGCGTGAGTCGAAAGGTGGGCAAAAAGCGAATGAGCGCAGGCGCGGGCGCACACACCATGCCGCCCCGCCGGGAGCCCTACCTGCTGACCCATTTCAAATGTTCACCGCAATCATTGTTGGAATTTAAACCCTTATTCGATTTTAAGACCGCTCGTTTCGGAAAAAAATCACAGCGTTCCTTGTGTTGGTTTTTAGAAAGTGAAGAAGTTTAACAAAATTAAATCTTCTTTTTACGTGGAACACATTTTATGTCAATATTTCTGCGTGTTCTATTAATAATACAATCGGTAGGTGAATTTGATTGAATACAAAACCAAAACTTTTCCGTCCTATTTACGGCAAAGAGTTACAACTTTAGTTTTCAGCTTGTTGAAGGATCCTAAAAGGCGACTTAATCTCAATACGGGTTAAAAAAAAACAAATCTTATCTATCAATGTTTCGATGATCTATAATATCTATAAAATTACCTTAATCTATAAATTAGATATCTATAAATGGAACCTTATCACAATACTTAGCTGTTACGTGCTCAATAGATGTATTGATCTAAACATGACGATTATTTCATAGTTTTGCGATACACATGAGTTCGTACGTGTCAACTAATAACTATGTATGTGATAATCTAGTAGAGATAAAGGCATAGTCTTCCATTGCTGTGACAAATTTTTCATTAAGGTACCCAAGTTGATGCTTTATAATACCATGTAGAGTTGCGTTTAAGAATTAAATCCATGTACCGATTGAATTCGTTACCAACTTTAATTGGCATGTATATGAGTATGAAAACTTTATTCTTTAGGTTCACAATTTAATAACAAGATCCTAAATAATGAGGAGCTATAAGTAATAACAGCCGCACAAGTCGATCCATCAGGTTGAGCTACGCTTGCCGAGTTTAGTCCGTGGATGGGTGACCATCTTTACATACTGAGACTCCTCCGTGCCTCGGAAAGCACGTTAGGCCGTTGGTCCCGGCTGTCATTTGTGGATCTTTGACAGTCGTTACGGGTCGTCAGAAGCGTGAAAGTCTGACAACCAGTCCAAGGGGTATCGTATTACCTAGTTACTGGGTTGTGGAGATCAGATAGGCAGTCGCTCCATGTAAAATACTGGTATTCAGCTTCACCCGGTTAGACTGGAAGCCGACCCCAACATAGTTGGGAAAAGCCTAGGCAGATTATGATCCCAAATAATGAGGTCACGGATTTGATTCCCAGGTTGGGTAAAATTTTATTGGGTTTTTCTATATGTAATTTCTCGGTAGCAGCCCGGAGTAGGGATTTGTGCTCGGTTGATGGCAATAGGATTACATGGACTTAAACATAACTGGCTAAATATGGGTGTACTATACACCTCTGCCAAACGCGTGTTATATGAACCGTACTGTATTCGAAGTATACCTCCAGCAATCTAAACTAACGCTTTTTCTTTATTTTCAACGCCAGTATCACTGTACCTATAACATAAGAAAGTTATGTCAGGAATGCAAATCGCTTTACACAACTTAGATAATAGTAAATCCTGATAAATGGTTCCTTACCCCACTAAGCTTACACTTAAACCCTTTTAAGAAGCTCAAGTTATATGACATAACGTCTAATGATGATCTAGTAACATGCCACGAAGGAATCGGCAGTAACTTTGTTCATTCGACGAACAGTTCAAGTTTTTAGTGCAATAATCCATTTAGAAGTATGAGAACGTGAAATAACTATTCGAATGTTCGGTTCTTATATCCAGAAACGAATCGTTTTATTAACCACTTCTATAGTAAGTAGATAATATAAATTAAAGTTTTATAAAAATACCATGAGCCAAGGTGTCTGTGTTGTATAAAAGAAACTATACTTAATTGCTGGATAAAATAAACGAGGGTTAATTTGATCCAATAACGATTGGTTATGTCTTCAGAAATCTAACACAAACCAGAATTCTATGTTCCGCCAATTATATGTCGATTATCGAACGACTGTAGATTGATACTTTATATTTTGTGCTGTAATTTCCTCGTAAAAGGTGTTCCTGGTCACCGCTTTCATTTTCCGGTTCATTGTACCATTATATTGTTTAATATGCGTCAAGAATATTGTCACTTGAAATCTTATTTATAAACATTTGTATAGCCTATTCATCACACATACAAAATTTTTCCCCTTCAAGTCCAGGTGTCCACTGCTGAACATGGGCTTTAAAAGTCTGTAAGGTCAAGGAAAATACATTGCTGGACCCTCTATAGGCTTGTAGTTTCAGATCACAGTTTCAGAAACTTCACTTTCTACAGTTCTGCGGTCCTCAAACACATACACACCACACACACACATTTAACATCTTATTCAAGAGGTGTCATTTCCATATATTTTCGACCCATCCCGAACTTGATTTATTCTATTTCCGAATGCAAACGACTTAAAAGATTAATTCGTTTTGTAACAATGATACACAATGTTGACATCAATCAGCTGACAAAATATTTATGTAATATACTCAATCACGCAACTCATAATTCATCTATAAAAAGTAGTGCGATATATTGTATGAAGAAACACATTATGTGCAAATTACACGGGCATATTAAACGTTATTTATGAGACATCGCCTTTCCGTAACGATTGGCGGAAGACAAGCGAAGTAGTGTGCACGCGCATACATCATACCGATCTAATAACTTTTGTATCCCTGTTTTCTTGGCGGTTTTCTGAAAGGTTTAAAATATACTCGCTTAATAAATGTGGAACGAAATAATTTGCGTCATCCTAATCGATTGAATGGATATTTCGAAAAAAGGTACTAACTAAATAAATATAAAAACAAAGGGACCTTTAGGCGTCGAAGTATTCGTCCGCATCGCTGTCATCCGGAAACGTGCCCAGAAGACTGGCAGCATTGCCACGTTGAATGGCAATGCTAATTCTTTGACCAAAGAACAAGCCAGCCCTCTGGTCACGTGAAGTGTCGACCAGTCGGTGGGAGATTTCCTTAAAAAGGAGACGCGCACTTGGGCCCCATGACCCGAGCGTTTCGACCCCAAAAAGGTTTAATTATTTCTGCATAGTTTATCTGGCTTTATAGCAATATTTTATCAAATAAAGAAAAGGCCTACGGTATCTAAATATTTCCCAGCTATAAAATTCAAATAGACGTAAAAACACTTACAGACTTTATGCAAACAAGAAGCTGTAGTTAGGTTATAGTACATAATATAGGAACGTCTGTCACTCTGTCGCGGTCCCCAAGATTATCTCTCCAACCAGTGGACTTATTTTAAGTGCATGTTTTACTACCCACTCACAAAGCTTCCATTTAAGGACACTTTAGAACTTTACATTTACGAGTATCTTCGTCAGACAAACAATAAATGGACAACTACGAAACAACTTTGACTAATAAAACAAACGACATATATTTTCAACTTCTTTAATCGTGGAAGATAAAGTTAGTAGGTATAAATTGATTAGAAGCTAAGGAATTGTTTTTCCCGTGGATGTCATAAAACGGCGACTAAGGAATTTACTGGAGAATGGGCAGCAGCATTCTCTATGCATTCTAACACCATACTGCAATCGTTAACACGCCTGCCAATCGTGGCGATTATGGCAAATAGGTACCCCGAAATGCTTGGTGAGGGCTATGTCTAGCAGTGGCCATCTTTCGGCTGAAATGATTGCTAATTAATAAAAATTAAAAGCTCACAGGCGAAGGTGCGACCAAAAGTAGAGATTATGCTAATAAGTAAATATCGAAAACCCACAAGTGGTTTGAAAAGCCCCAGATGTTACGAAACATGTAATTACTTAGTATTCCAAGATACGACGTTATTCAGTGAAATTGTTAAATTTCGAAGAGCATCTACGCGCTTTATTTACAAAGCAGTTGGCTTTCGCAAATAACGGCCGAGACTGCGCATGAGTTGAATACGAGCGAACTTTTACTTGGATATCACACTTCTGCATTCTTTGATTTTGTGCAATGAATGCTACATGTTTATTCATGGTCATGTTTTTCGGTTGTTTGGAATACGTAACATGTTGTAAAAATGTTTACACGGTACCTACCTATTAGGATTTATTTCAGGACATATGTTTTGGAGATACTGTTCTATTTGTAGTTTGGTAAATTATCTCATAGTGACTTGATTTCGATAAACATATACCCACAAAAAAACCCCTTATCAATCTTTAAACATAAAACAAAGCTTTCAAAGCAAATCACCAAGATTATAACTATGGGGCAATAACGTGTTAGGTTCTGCATGTGAGATGCAACTTTATACCGCGATTACGCAAAATATACGCTGCAACGTTGTGCGTGACATCGTTAGCAAGCAGGAAGGCAGACGGCAAGAAATACTGCTGCGACAGTTTGGACGTGTAAAGCGAATTCTGTTACTTAAGAAGCTATCAACAGTAGCTGGAAAAACACCCGGATCTGCAGTTAAGTTGTAGAATTTATTGGTTACCTAATCTTTTTTTTTTTTTGAAGTTTGGAAATCATATAAATGACTTCTCCCGCTCTGGGCGGAGCGGGAGGGCGTGTCTGATTTTTACTGACTAAAATCCACCCATGTTCCTTCACTTGCCTGTGGCCAAGGTTCCCGGTATCCCTTTCGGAATTTCCCGCAACCCTGGGTTACCTAATCTAGGTTTACTATCGCGACAGCTAAAGAAGACATAATTATGCTATAGGGATCATCCGGCCGTCAAGGTAATGCGTTCTTCACACCTGTCAGTTTCTTAGTGAAGAATAATGTTTTGCGAATTTGATCCATATTACTACTTGAGATTGTCCAACTGACAGGTATCAGAAACGCATTCTTTCGACGCATTTAGGTACAGCTTGAGGAATAGTTTAGGTAGTTGCACTCGTATATATGTGATTTTACATTTAATGAAAAGGGTACTGTGATCAAATATATCAATATCATCATCCATACACGGGCCTACCACCACCGCTTAAAGCAGTATTATTTTAATATTACTCATCATAGCTCCATGTCTTTCCCCCACTGAAGTCGTTTTTCTTCTGGTCAATCACTGGAACGTTGCAGGTTCTGTAAAAAAGGCAGGCAGCATCTAACCTTGAGATGTACCTGAGTACTACATTACCTGAATTCTGAATTTCAGTTTGGAGCAGTTTCAGTTCCGATATCTGCTTAGCACACATAAATACTGTTACGGAAGTTATGCAAACATGCTCTACGCACCAACGCAACCTTTAAATGACATTAGTTTCTCGGACAAACATCGTTTGACCGTGTCTGATCATCATGCATAGAAAACACGACACGCAATCTTGATGTTTCTATTCCAATTGTTTGGGTTGTATAAATCGTTGCGTGTGCCTGCTGTGCTTAGCCAGAATGACCGATGACGGTACCTCGGTGACGCATACCACCGACCTCTCGAAAGTTACTCGTAGAATAGGCACTGCCGGGTTTAGAAATTATCATTAGGTAGGTAACATCTTTTCTCTTGAACAGTTGACAGTTTCAATCTGCCTAGCCTTTTCCCAACTATGTTGGGGTCGGCTTCCAGTCTAACCGGATGCAGCTGAATACCAGTAGGTATCTAATCTAAATGGAGCTACTGCCTATCTGGGTAACACTGGTTGGTAATACTGGTTGTCAAACTTTGGTTTCTGACTACCTGAAACGACTGTCAAAGATCTACGAATGACAGCCGGGATTCCGAGCCACGGGGTGTCTCGATTACATATCGATTGATGGTCACCCATCCACGAATCGACCACGTCAAGCGTAGCTTAACCTCGATCGACCCGTGCAGTTATTATGTAGCCATGAGCCCCAGTTGAACAGTTGACAGTTTGTAACAACAAATTAAATAAAAGGTATTTAAAACATCTCGATCAATTTTGTAGTGAAGAAGACACGCGAGTGAAAGCGCTTATCACAATATTGCTAAGTAAACAGAAACGGTGTGGAGTATACAGACGACAAATTTTAGTGTCTTTTCTTATGATTATTCAGGGGAGTGTGAGCAATTGTGATATACCAATTGTCATACCTACTTATCAGTACCTTCCGCTGCAAACAGTAAAAAAAGTGTTCCAGGGGAGATACGATGCCAGGATCCTTCGCAGCTGGTGTAGGTAGTGAAGATCATCCTAAATCGACCAGTTACTCAAGCAATTTTATTTATATTTCAACATGCATGGCTTCAATATAATAAACTCAGAACAGCAGTGTTAAGTTTAGTAAGTTATCAAATACTTCAATAAAGGGGTAATTTAACTACAAAAATAGTTTATTTACTTAATTTTATAAGCTTACAAAGTTAAAATAACTAAATAAATAGAGTATAAATAAATAAACTACAATAAATATAAAAATTCCTAAGTAAAAAATGTTCATACATATTTCAGGCAATAATTGTATAGTGTAGGTATTTTTAGTACAGCTTTTCTTTATGGTCTCTATTGCTTTTTTGTTCATTTACGGAAATGGCAATTAAGAAGCGTGTGCTCGGTGGCATTGAAAACAATAACAGCATCGGGAACTATCTCAGACTCTTTCTTCAGTTCGATATAAGCAATATGCGTCACAAATGAAATCAATCTTAAAATCCAAGACAGTAAAGTTTAATTTAGTTTGAAATGTTATGTTGAGATGCAAAGTGTATTTGGATGATTTGCCAGACTAATTTGACCTTGATTCCGCGGTATGGGAGCTGACTCTCGACAGCCATTGTGTGATTTTCATTCACTTTTTACTAAGAGTTAGACGCGCTATTATCACGCTTCTTAGCGTCAAGTCATTTGTATAGGAATATAATATTAATGATCTCAAATTTTTACTGACCCAGAAGGAGGGTAATAGATAGCAAAATAACTGTGTAGGTTTGAAAAAGTCTAGGAACTTTTTGGTCAATTAAGATTAATAGTTCCATAAATCAAGTGAAGTGTCAAAGAATGTCAAAATGACGCGTAATTCTTACTATAAAACAGTTTTTAATGATTTCTTTGATTACAAGATATATCTTATTTATACAATTAGTATTCAATAGCTTCACAACATTTTCGATTAGTGTAAAAACATACCAAGTGCAACGCATTAATGAATCTACCTATTTGGTAACAAGTTTACCTGAATTTGAAAACGAAAATCGTAAACGGTTTAGAAACATTAAAGTTACAATGATGGTTCCTCTCAATGATGATAAGATATTTACTAGACAACATGAGTCCACTACAAGCAGTATCACAGTCGGTGAAAAAAGGCGTAAGATAAAGACAAAAACTGTTTCACCCGAGTTTATTAAAAAGGTTAGAGAAAACTATTTCCGCACTTACTTTACAACGATAAGGAAATCTACCCACAGTTTGCTGCCAGACAGGATGAATCCTTATCTGACGGATATCAATTATGATAGTACTGTTTTATCTGACAAACTCAATCATAATCTTGCAACTGCGAGGAAAATCGCTTCGTTATTAATTAATAAATATCAGACGGATATAAGGAGGAGACACATTTTTTTCGATGGGGTTAAAAGGACAAAACGAAATATGCACATTACAAGACAAAGGCATGAGCCATTTCTGTCAGGTTTGGTTTGGAAACATTTGCATCATTCACGAAAACTCACGAAAAATCTTACCTTGCTCATTTGACGCACGATTTACCTACTCGTAAAACCGTTTAGAGAAAGAATTTTTCTAATATTTCAAATATCAATAATGTAATTAAACAATTGTTTTTTTTTTAATAACTTTGTATTAAATTACTAGGACGAATAATTTTCAAAGGTGTGTGTAGAAAACAACATCGAAGTCACTTTTAGATTATAACAATAATGCCATAATAATATTATAGGTGTGTCAAGTTGTGGGAGCATCTAAGTGTTTTAAATATATTCTAAATAAAACTTTTAATGATTTTGTTTATATTTTTCATGTTATAAGAATTGCCTATTCACTGAATATTTGAGTATCGAAACTTTGTATTTTGAAGTATAAACTAAGGTAGTCTGGTTTTAATCTCGTAGATTAATTTGACAGGTGCAAACTCCAAATTGAAAAAACAAACAACAATCACTTTAAATGTCAGATAAGTCTACGAGATTTAAAAAAAACTATAGTTACAGTCATTCAATCTTATTATTACAGGGTCAACATAAATATTCCTATGAACAGAAAAGTCATTAAGTTTTCTTTACAGATACCTAAACAAAGACACTATTCAGAATTCAATGCTTAACAAATACATTTTATCAATGGATATTATCATGAATTACAAAACTATTGCAGTAGGTAGGTATACCAATATCGAAAAAGTTTCTAAACAAAATATTTAAGCAGCACAAGTGTAGACTGTCGTACAATATCTGTTGATTGGGTCGAATACTGAAACACTAGGACATGTGTACTCATTCAGGACATAGGTTCCGTTACTCAATAGCACACAGTTGTAGTAAGTTTGGCAGGTAGAGTCGGCGCTATTGGCGAATCTTCCAGATGAAGAACACGTGAAGTTATTTGAGCTTGAATCAGACGAATCCATAGGGCATTTGTAGTCGAAGTCACACAACGTTGTATCAGGATCGTAAAGCGAATTGTCGGGACATGTATACTTTGTTTCCGTGTAACTACCATTTTCGTTTTGAATGCATTCTATGTAGCTGCTGCAATTAGTGGAGTCTGGATCAGCAATAAACCCTTGTGCGGTGCAGGCAGAAGTCGAGTTTGAGGTGTTGTTGTTTGAATTTGAGCCGTCACTTGAATCTGTTGGGCATTCGTAGTCGAAGTCACAAATAGTTGTATCAGGATTGTAAAGCGAATTGTCGGGACATGTATACTTTGTTTCCGTGTAACTACCATTTTCGTTTTGAATACATTCTATGTAGCTGCTGCAATTAGTGGAGTCTGGATCAGCAATAAACCCTTGTGCGGTGCAGGCAGAAGTCGAGTTTGAGGTGTTGTCATTTGAATTTGAGCCGTCACTTGAATCTGTTGGGCATTCGTAGTCGTAGTAACATATAGTCGTATCAGGGTCATAAAATGAATTGTCAGGACATGTGTACTTTGTTTCCGTGTAACCACCATTTTCGTCTTGAATGCATTCTATGTAACTGCTGCAATCAGTGGTATCTGGATCAGCAATAAACCCTTGTGCGGTGCAGATAGACGTCGAGTTTGAGCCGTCACTTGAATCATCGGTATCGGTCTCAGTTGAATTTGTGGTGTCAACTATTAATCCTGTTGTTTTGTTTGTTGATTCACTGGTCAAAGTCTTATTTGAAACCTCAGAAGTTCTTATGGAATTCGTGGCATCTGAACTATTCCTGGATATCATAATCGCCGTAGTATTTCTTGTGTCATCAATTGATGTCGTTTCAATAATATCGGTACTGTTTAAAGTTGTAGTAGCAACCGTTGTTTCGTTTCCATCAATAGTAATTGTGGTGATTGTAGTATTCGTGAAGATTATTGTGGTTATTGTGTCGGTTGTATCGCTTGTTATTATATTTTCTGTACTATTCGTGTAACTAGTTATGTTGGTCACAACAGTTGTTTCTGTTATGTTTGTTATATCATCGTCAACTGTAATAGTCATATTCGTTGTTATAATTGTAATAACAGTTACGTTGTCAGAAGTATCTGTAGTAATCTTGGTACTTGTAGTATCAGTATTGTTTTTTGTTAATATAGAAGTTTCCGTATCAATAACTTCAGTAATATTCCTGAAGGCGTTGGAATCTGTAGAATAAGTCGTTTCTATGTCTTCTGTACTCATTGAACGTGTTGTGTTCTTATTAGCAATTGAATTTACAGAAGATTCTTCTGAACTACTTGAACTGCTCGTGGGCACTGACGAACTTGATGAAGTTGTACTACTTACCACTGAAGAAGAATTTTTTAACTTCTCAATTGTATTGGCAGTATTTGAACTATCACTAATAGAACTTGTTGACTCCGCATTAACTACTGTATAATTAGATTTTAAGGATTCTGATTTTGCTGTTGAATTTAAATTGGACGTCGTATCTGAAGTTACAATGTCTGTTATATTTCCTGAATTTGATACTTCATTAATGTCGGTGGTAATTATTTTTTTTGTTGAATTAGTGTAATTAGATGTGACCGATAAGGATGCATTCACTTCGCTAGAAGAATTCTTAGTACCTTCGGTGTTATTCGAACTTGATGATTTCACTATATTCAATGTTGATGAATCCGAATTTTCAGTTTTTTTTTTTTTATTCGTAGATTCTCCCGCAAAGGATGAATTTGAAGAATATGCTGACTCTGATAGGAATGATTCTGAAGAATCGTTTGAATCTGTAATGTTTTTGGTTTCTGCAGATGCAGAAATGTTGGAATGACCGCTGTTGTGTGACTTATCATTATGAATCGTTGAATTTACAGTTTCTGAAATAACGGTTTCTGTTATATTTGATGAATTTGAAGATATGCTGGAGTCTAAATCAGTCGTAAAATCTTCCGAACTCGTGGAATTTAACACTGATGACATTAAAACATCCGTTGTGTGAGATGAATTTGAAGCATTTTCTGCATTAGTAGAACTAGTGGAATTAATCGTTTCTAAAATTGTAGAATCTGAAGCTTTTGTTAAGTTAACTGAATTTTGAGTTACTTCAGCAGATGTCACATTTAATAAATATTCAGATTCTAAACTAGATATATCCGTAGAATCACTAGAGTTTATAGAGCTGATCGTATCTAAAGTTTTTAGTGTAGCTTGCGTGTTTGAATTGTTTGTTTGATCAGTTGAGCTTGTTGTATTTGCAGTTTTTGATTTAGAGTCATTCGTAGTCCTGGTTGAGCTTTCTGACGTTGTATCTTGCGAATCGGAGGTCGTATTCGTTGATCTCGTAGAATTTGATTCGGATGAAATTTGAACATCTATCGCATATGATGAGTTTGTTATGTCTGAAGTATCTGTTAAACTGGTCGAGTTTGAAGATTCTGAAGCAGAAGAATTTAAACTCTCGGTTGAGTTTACAGAATTTTCTGATTTTGTAGCAGATATAGAATTTGATGAATATTCCGATTCCAAGCTAGAAATCTCTGAAGAATCGCTTGAATTTGAAGTTTGGATCGAATCGACGGAGTTCATGGTACTTTTCATGTTTAAATTTTCCGTAAGATCAGACGTACTCGTTGTATTTGCGGTATCTGATGTCGTATAATTCGTAGTCCTTAATGAGTTTATTGAATTTGCAGTATTAGACTCGGACGTCGTATTTGCTAATTCCGATGAATTTGATTTAGAAGAAATCCGAATATCTGTCATCGATGATGAGGTATTTGTTTCAGTTTTGTTTGTTGAATTCGCCATGTTTAAAGTTTCCAAAGACGTAAAATTTAAATTTTCATTGGAGGTTGCGGAATCTACAGTAAATAAATCATATATTGCATTTGTAGAATTTGCAGAATCTAACATAGTCGTATTGGAAGCATCATCAGATGTTGTAATATTGTACATTTCTACGTTACTTGTTGAAGAATTGTAATTCGTATTGCCCGTGACGTTTGTTGAACTTGTTGAATTCAAACTATCTGATATTTTAGTCTCTGTAGAACTCAAAGATCTTATAGAACTCTTCGTATCTGAGTCAAATGAAGAGTTTGTTAAGGTCGTAGTATTGGCTGAAGAAGAAATTAAACTATCGGCAAAAATTGATGAATTTGAAGTGACAATTTCATTTGTAGAGTTCGTAAAATTTGATTTATCTAAAATGGAAGCATCTAAAGTATCTGTTAAGTTTGTATAGCTTGTAGACTCTAAAATCGATGTCACATTTGATGAACTTGAAGAATTCAAAGCAGAATTTTCGGTACTATCATCTGAAGTCCTTGCAACAGTTGCATATAGTTTATCAGTCGTATTTACTGAGCTTTCAATATCTAAGGCTGACGTTGAATTTGTAGAATTTGTAGAACTCGAAGTGAGTGTGCTCAAAGTATCCGTAGATGTAGTAACATTATCAGTGTCTGAAGAAGATGATGACAACAATGTCGTTGTAGTATTTGCTTCAGACGTAACGTCGGTATTTGAAGAATTAACTGTGTTGGCTAAATTTTCCTTGGACGAAAGCTCCGTCGTATTAGCAGAGTACGTCGTGGATGCACCATCAGTATTTGATGCATCAGTAGTGTTTGCAGTTCTCGTTGCATTTGTCGTGCTCACTGACCTCTCATTAGTCGAGAAACCAGTTGAATTTGATAGACTTATTTTGTCGAAAGATGATTGGCTGTTACCACCTGAAGAGGTCTGAATCGTTGCAGCGTGAGTAGGCCATACTGTTACGAATATCTGAAAACAAAATTGCGTATCAAAATTCAAATCTACAGGTCCCTCAGAAACAAATTCATCACGTACGAATTTATTTTTAGTTCTATTTTCGTAGTTATAAACCAAGAAGCTACCTCTCAGATACCAATACATATTATTTCCTGCCATGAGAAATATAAGGCATACAGTAACAGCCCAGTAATTGACCAGACATTTCAAATGTGCAAATACTGCTGGTACTTTGACGAAGAAGAAAATTCGATAGCTAATATGACCGTCTCGGCCTTTGAAAATGCCTATGATAACTATGTATGGTATATCTATTCATACACGAAATCTCTTAAGAGGTCATTGTACTCATCATTGTGAACAACTTTTACAATGGGATCAAACCTGCAATCACGAAAAAAAATCAGCTGTTCCCTTCATTTTGACGAGTTATGCAGACATAAATGTACGATCGAATTTTCTTCTTCGTCAAAGTACCAGCAGTATTTGCACATTTGCACGCAATTGAAATGTCTGGTCAATTACTGGGCTGTTACTGTAATTAGATTAACCGTGGTACAGAAACAGAATAATCACTAATCATCACCATTTTTGGTAAATGATAAATGATTTATTTCTGTAAGTAGGTTTGTACAAACACTTTTACACGTCAAACACATTTTTAAAACTAGATGAGGTCGGCATTTCCTATCTGACTACTCTGAGAAGAAAGGCCGAAACAAACTCAGAGGTCACATTCTCTTTTAAAGTCCAGACATAATCTTGGTCAGATCATGTGAAGACCATGTAGATTGGTGTCTGAAATGGTCGTTTGAGGAAAGAACCACACAGATTGAGTGGACCTGTCCAGTCAGTGCACGCATTTGTCAGTGATCGTGCAGCTCAACTCAGAATTTAAGGAGCTCAACGATTTGACGAACAATAACAAAAACAGGACATTTGGGTAGGCCGCATAAATTACTCAAACTGCCAGACCATGATTAATTAAAACTAAGGAAAAATAAATAATAAAAAGAAAAGAATGATCCACATAGTCTTCACATTCACAATAATTAAAATAATATAATACTTTACAAAGTAAATAATTCATGTCATTGTAGGTATACATAAAATGTCAATGTGAATATAAAATCCAGAAATAATCTTGGTCAGATCATTTGAGGACCATGTAGATTTGTCTGAGATGGTCTTTTGAGGAAAGAACCATACAGATTTGAGTGGACCTGTCCAGTCAGTGCACGCATTTGTCAGTCATCGTGTAGCTCAACTCAGAACTTAAGGAGCTCAACGACTCGACGAACAAGGTAAGGCATTTTTCGGCGTTCGTGAAGCAGACACAGTAGTTACAAGTACAACTCATTTATTTATTTTAGATATGTATTTTTTGGTGTATAATAAAGTATCACTACATATTATAAAACAAAGTCCTCCGCCGCGTCTGTCTGTCTGTCTGTTCGCGATAAACTCAAAAACTACTGCACCGATTTTCAAGCTGTTTTCATCAATGGACAGAGTGTTTCTCAAGAAAGGTTTTAGTATATAATTTGTCAGGACATCCACGCGGGTATCAGCTAGTATATAGGGTGTTAGTGTAGACACCATTATCCTTGAAACTAGTGGTTTAGTGTCATCTATAAAATACTTTTTCTATGGGACCAACTGTGAAATCGCAAAAAAAAATCAGCTGTTCCATACATTTTGTCGATTTAAGTGAACACAAATGTATGGGTCATTTGATTTTTTTTTGCGATTTCAAGGTTAGTTCCATGGAAAAAGTATATTATAGATGACACCAAACCACTAGTTTCAAGGATAACGGTGTCTACCCTAACACCCAGTATAAATAAATTAATTAATAACCGATATGTGGTTCGGAAACTTTTTTTACTTTCTTCAATTCATTTGACACTTAAATTTTTCGGTGTCTGGATTTGTGCCCGGTTTGTGGCAATAAGCTCGCCCCCTATTACTTGGGACTTCAACATAACTGGCGAAATGTGAGTGTACTGCAGGTACACCCTTACCTAACCCTTCGGGGATTACAGGTGATGTTAGGTTAATAATTCAAAAAAAAATTTAAAGAGATTTTACTGGCTTATTACTCAATTGCATGACATGTAATGTTTTCCCACATTTGATCACATACTTGATAAAATTAAATGCACTGAATTCATATAATTATTATGTATGTTTAATTTTGATAATGAAAAAAATATAATATGTTAGGTAATTTATAAAACAAATGTTACTATATCCTATAATCTTATTATGTAGACTATTAATTGCAAAAAAAGTGGAATATGGAGGAGGTCGGTAGTCCCATATTAAATATTATCATAATAATATTATATTATAGTGGCTACAAATGAAAACAATAACAAAAGTACTTACGAGAAATACAGCGACAGTAATCTTTCTTTGCATCGTGAATTTCTAAATGTTTTCTTCAAGCACTGAAGATTATATACTAAGATCAAGAGATAATATAGTTATCTCGTTATTTTAAGTTAACAGCATTAATAAAAAGATTGTGTTCATGACGTTTCGGAATATTTCACTTCATCTCACTTTGAATACGATTTTTAAATTATATCAAACAAAAAATTCACAAACAGTCATTCATTACTGTTAACTGTTAGCCTGCGTCCAAATAATTTGAACGTTAACAGTGGAACTAATAAATCCCTGTGTTTGTACATAAGAAGAATTGTTGTACTAACAAGGATGTGTTCAAATACAGACTGATCATCTTGAATTATTAATTTATTTGGCACATTGTAGCTCCCAAAGATGTAAATATCTAATTTCAGCAAAAGGTCTTCAAGATCACCTTTGGTTCCTATATTATAACCAAAATAACTGAGTAGAGAAAATAACAATTTAACATTATCACGCACGTTATCAAAATCTGGTGTCTCAGACGTAATTATGTAGGTACCTATTCAATATTGACATTACACCTACTCAGTAATAAATTACTTATGGCACATTGCTTTCTTGTTTGTGCTTAATCAAATATAAGCGTTAAATTAAGGCAGGTAATGAAAAACAAGATTCGTTACGACATAGTATTGTAATCGTTGGACATTAATGACTTTAATTTGTCATTATTTTCAAATACAAAAGTTTGTGACGTTCGTTCATTATGTATTCCAGCATCTATAGACTCAAGTTTATTTTGTTGGAGAATACATCATCGACATGTTGTATACAGCTGTAGTTTTTTACTTCAAAACAAACCCAAATCCAATTTTTTTGCAATAACATAGATGACCTAACCAGCATTATTGAAGAATCTGTCAGCTGTTCGATAGATGATCGTCTTAAAAAAGGCTTGCTTGTTCTTTTTTAGGGTTCCTTATCTGAATACCTGAAGGGCGCCAAACGGACCCCTAATAGCCTCCGCTGTCCGTCTGTTTGTCAGCGGGCTCTCATCGACATCTCATGAACAGTAATAGGTAGACAGTTGAAATTTAAACAGATTGTGTTTTCTAACGCCATTATAAAAACAAATAAAATAAAGTTAAAAAAGAAAGGGGATCCCCTTAAAAGAAACGTGTCTTTTTGGCATTTTTTGTTAAATATTGTACGGTGGTACGATACCCTTCATGTACGAGTCCGACTCGCCCTTGGTTGGTTTTTTTGTGACTACCAAACTGAACTTCGACAAACCGTACTACGACAAGATTTTATTTCGACGAAATATCTTAAGTCCGACACTACTGCACCTACTCCGACAAAACGTTTTTTCGACATAACTTAACGACACTTCGACGACATAGGTACACACGGCTACACATCAAGAGTACGTCGAAATTGAATCATTTTGAACTAGCATTATTGTCGAAGTAGTACACACGGCTTCACACAACACACCATCAAGCTATACATTTCCAGTTTAAGCTGATCTCGCATTGTATAGGATTTCCGTACAATGCGAGGTCAGCTTATACTGGAAATGTATAGCTTGATGTGTAGCCGTGTGTACTACTTCGACAATAATGCTAGTTCAACATGATTCAATTTCGACGTACTCTATTCCGACATATTGTACTTCGACAATATCTTAAATCGTCGTGAGGCATCTCAGAAATATACATAATTTTTAACACAGGGTGACACAATGGGCGGCCTTATCACTAAAAGCTATCTTAAAAAAAACCTTTGGATGGACCTTTAGATTTTTTTAATCCGGCGCGTTATTTGCATAACACACTTAGACTGCCTAGCAATGGCTTTCATTTTGACAGCTTAACTACAATGCCATTACAAAACTTTTTTTAGATGCAAAGTGTGTAGCTCTAGGCCTGGCGCAGTGCACACCACATCCCCATCAGCATCAATCGCGAAAACATACAGCATCTAAAAACATAACAGCGGGCCTAAACCGGCCACATTAAGAATTCCTCTAAAAGCAGTTCATTTCCTGAATCCCAGCTGTCATTTGGCAATTCCTCTAATATGACATAAAAGCAATTCATAATTTGTGGACCTTTTTACGAATCTCCATAAAACTGTCAAACAGATGAATGAATGAAGAATTGAATTATTTCGTAATATAAATTACACTCAGATGATATTATGAATTGTCGGTTTGTGACATTTTACGATGATTCATAATATTTTCATATTATGATTCTGCTAAAGTGACCGTTTTAAGCCCCCAGTTATTTGACGTTGTCGTAATATATTCTATACACATTACACGACACGCCCAGGTTGTGGAGGACATATTCAGCTGCATCTGACTGGAAGCAGACCCCAATAAGTTTGCCACACTTAGCTATACAGATGATGACATGCCTCACTTGCGATTCTATGCTATGGCCAAATTTTGAAAAATTGGCATTCACTAAAATAATATTCACAAAAAATATGACAATGATTTTCCTCACCATCATCTCTGGATCGATCGCTGTAGATATTAAATAATGCTCTGGAATAATGAATAATGCTCTCTATTTATAGTAAAGCAGAAACAATGGATACTAAAATTAATAGAACCATGGAATTGACCAAGAATTAGTAGGTAGGTTCTTGATAATCTTAATCTGTCTCTCATGTTGCATTATTACTTGCAACTTGCTTACGTAAAGCGAAATTTATTATAAATTATGATTATGACCATAAAACTATGTATCTATAAGTTTGACAAAATCATGAACATCAATAGAAAAACAAAACAAAGGTAAACAACATAATTAGGTTTTTTTCGCTTCTGATGTTTACAAGATAGATACTAAAGTTCATTTCTGACATCCTAACTAATTCCTGGTTCGTTGAATCGTATCGTTAATCTTAATCTTATCGTTTAAACATTATTTGACGAGAATACAAGATCCTTGCATAACACTATATCTGCGCAACCTGCTAAGGGAGGCTACCTTACATAATCGAAACAAATCCGTCCAAGCAAATACAACGTCATCTTTCAAATTAGTCGTTATCATTTTCATTTAATTTTTTTTTATTTATTTGTTAGACAACTATGAGATAGTTTTATTAGAGTGCGTTTCATCACAAAGTTCCTATGCCGTATTGTTGTAGGACCTACACTGTTGTAGGCCCAATACGAATAGGCTACGCCACTACGGGCGGCGCTACCTGATAGGTCCGTTTTTAAAATTTAACAGTGGAGCCAACATTACTTCGCAGGAACTATTTGATGAAACGTAGTTAGGTCTTAGTATCGTATAAAAGATTTGTCAATATGGTTATAATAAAAATCACAGCTGATACAGTAATTTTATGAAACAAGATTATGCGCCTGACAATTTACAAGGAGTTACCTACCGACTAATAAGTATAACTTACCTGCAGAAACAATTGAAAAAACATGGGGAAAAAAAAGAAAGGTTTTTTTCCTAACTACATTTATAATTCATCGTACAAAGTTTGGTTACAGGATCAAACATTGAATTTTCAGGACACCTGTAATTAAACTGAACATACGTCTTATTAAACAAATGAACGCAGTAGTAATATTTGCGACAGGTGAAGTCCGTCGTATCGGCGACCCTGCCAGCTGACGAACAGGTGAAGTTCACACACTTGTAGTTGGCCTCGCATAAAGTCGTCTTTGGGTTAAAATATGTGGTACCCGGACAACTTTGTCTCAATTGAGTAAATTCGCCTGAGATATTCACACATTGTATGTAAGTAGAACAATTATTGTCATCTGGATCGGCGATGTAACCATCATAAGTGCAGATTTTGGACTCATTACTTGAAGTGGTGTCAGTAGTTCTGTTGCTGCAGGTGTACTTGGTTCGTGAGGTACACATGGACGTTTTTGGGTCGAACACAAATTTCCTGGGACATACGGCGTTATACGAGATATAGCTATCTTCGTCTTGTACGTAGATACACAGTGTGTAGTTCTTACATCTGTGATCGGCCGGGTCGGGGAATCGACCAGCTCCAGTTTCTCCACAGTTGACAGCAGCATAAGCCCACCTCGTGCCACACAATACCTGAAAAGAAGAAATAAAAAAAGTTTTTTTTTTTTGTATAAAATTGATCCATAAATATATTTATAGGTCAAACACATATCTGTAATCCAGTCGACACTCTACTTATATTTATTGTACATGTAACACATAATTGTAATACCGCCAGATACAGCAACACACATTTGAACACTTGTTTGAACCTTTGAACACATGTCATGTGAGGCACGGGTGTTTAGGTATTTGATCAAAGTTTGATCTCGCATTTATTACCGTACCTCACAAGTGTGCAAATAAGTGTTCAAATATGTGACTGTGTCTAGTGTCAGCTTTAAGACGCGAAGAGGGCAAATAGTAAACGTTCAGATTTCACTAGTTAATATTCACTTGCAGCAGGTGGTCCAACCTTTTGTAAAAATTAAGCGTGAAATCTTGTGGGCCTTCCTTTTCCTAGGCAAAATAAGTAAATTAAATAAAAACTCACCAAAAAAGGAATAAAGATCCTTGCTGCCATGATCATATCGTCATGTTGACTAAACTAGGAAGGACACTTATATGCACTAGCATTTCATTCTTCAAAAAACAAAAGACCATGGACGTTTTTGGGTTGAACACAGATACACTGGGACAGACGGCGTCGTACGCGATATAGCTTATATCTTCATTTTGTACGTAGATACACAGGGTGTAGTTCTTACATCTGTGATCGGCCGGGTCGGGGAATCGACCAGCTCCAGTTTCTCTGCAGTTGACAGCAGCATAAACCCACCTCGTGGCATACAATACCTGAAAAGAAGAAATAAACAGTCATAAGGACCTTCTTGGACCGACTGATGTTCAAATAGACGTATGATAGGATGATTTCATTGGTTTTTTTTTTTCGTTATAAAATTGATCCATATTTTTCTAGGTCATTTTTAACTGTAATCCACTCGGCAATCTACCAAGTAGGTAGAGTGTGAATAGTAACGACTGTATTGTTCAAAGAGATAGAGAAAAGAGCAAATAGTATACGCCCACATTGATCCAGTCTTTCGTAAAAAATAAAGCGTAAGATCTGGGGGCCTAAAACGGCCACATTAGCAATTCCTCTAAAAGCATTTCATTTCCTGAATTTCCATCTGTCATTAGCAATTCCTTTAATTTGACTTAAAAGCATTTCATAATTTGTGGACCATTTTACGAATCTCCATAAAAAACTGTTAAACAGATGCATTATTTCGTAATATGAATTACAACAGATTCTGCCAAAGTGACTGTTTTAAGCCCACAGGGGAAGCCCCCTGTGGGCTTAAAAAAAAAAGGTCACTTCAGCAGAATCATAATATGAAAATATTATGAATCATCGTAAAATGTCACAAACTGACAATTCATAATATGATCTGCGTGTAATTCATATTTCGAAATAATTCATCTGTTTAACAGTTTTTTATGGAGATTCGTAAAATGGTCCACAAATTGTGAATTGCTTTTAAGTCAAATCAGAGGAATTGCTAATGACGCTGGGATTCAGGAAATTAACTGCTTTTAGAGGAATTGCTAATGTGGCTGGTTTAGGTTAGGTTAGGTTAGAATTGCATAATATGAATTGCACGCAGATCATAATATGAATTGTCAGTTTGTGACTTTTTACGATGATTCATAATATTTTGCTATTATGATTCTGCCAAAGTGGCCATTTTAAACCCCTGGGAGCTTCCGTTTCTGAGGCAATAAATAAATAAATTAAAACTTACCAAAAAAGGAATACAGGTCCTTGCTGCCATGACCATATCGTCGTGTTGACTAAACTAGGAAGGACACACAAATGCACTTGCACTTCATTCTACAAAAAAAAAACAAAAGACCATTATTATGGACCACAATGGATAATCCAACAATCATTTCTGTATACCATCATTGTTTTTCGTCATAATTGAGTATTAATACTTTTCGGAAAATGGTCATAACACCAGTTATGATCATTTCACCAATCAATATCAGCATTGCTATTCTGCAACCATATCACCGTGAAAACTTACGTGAAGTGAGCGTGGAGTGAGCTGTCATTGTCATCGATAAGGCAGTGACAGTTCACTCCAAGCTCACTTCACCTCCGTTTTCACGGTGAGATGTTTACAGAATAGCACAATAGTTATTCATCTCTTCTAGGACCAGCACCCTAATTCCGTAATACACGATCTTTTCGATCATTTCTCATCCATTGCTTCATAAGTTCGAAAAAAATCTGCAAAAATAACGCAATGAATGAACCTTCGAACGTATGAACGTTTTTGTTGATCTGTCAAAATGAAACAGATTAGTCTTTAAGCGGTTACGAAAATAAGTTACCTACGCAATGAGATAACAGAATGAAAATATCTTTGATACATGCATTCTTTAATATAATATTTAGTCGCACGGGTGGATCGACAGTCAAGCTACTTTTTCCGCGGTCGTTTCATGGATGGATGACCATCCATTACATATCGAGACTCCTCCGTGACTATTGATCCCGGCTGTCAATCTTTATCATCGTTACGGGTAGCCACAAGCCCAAAATTCTGAAAACCAGTCTTGCCAAGTTGTATCGTGTTACCCAGTAACTGGGTTGTGGAGGTCATATAGACAGTTGCTTCATGTAAAATACTTGTATACACCTGCAACCGGTTAGAATGGAAGTCGACCCCAACATAGTTGGGAAAAGGCTAGGCAAATTAATTTTATTCAACCACAATCACCACACTTTTAACCTTAACTGATAGGAATTTTATCATCATCATGATCATCAGCCCAAAGACGTCAATAACAACCCAAAGAATTGGAATTGTATGAAAATAATTACTTTCCCGTGTCCATGTGCTACCAGAATGTCAGGCCCAGAAATACTGTTTTCTACATCAATAATATCCAACGAGAGCTGCATCAGTTTGTGTTCAACACTTATGTCTCAACGTGACTTTGCAATACATAATTACTTACGCTTTTAGCAAAACGTGTGGGGTTGGGGGACTCCCGTCAGGAACGAAGTTCCTTCTCACATAGGATTTATAACAAAAACATCGCAGCCGCCATTTTTCATTTACATTTTGATTTGAACGATCGGCTTTAGTACCCTCGAAAACTATGAAAACAACACCCTGGCGAAAACTTAGAAAATTTTCGCAGCCGCCATCTTGGATTTACATTTGACCTCACATATCGTCTTTAGCACCGTCGTAAACCATGAAAACGATAACCATAATGAAAAATTTTAAAAATTTGAGCCACCTTCTTGGATTTACATTTTGATCAAATTCACATTTCTGTCTCTCCGGCATGCTGTGTACTTGGGCTGATGTGTACAATTTTATCCCACGTAACAAAATAAAAACCAAAGGAAAAGAGGAAAGTGATGACTTTCCTGTTTTCCTTTGGTTTTTATTTTGTTTTTTTCCGCCGGCGTTCTCTCTCTCTCTCTCTCTTTCTTTCTCTTTGAATTAGAAGAAGACAGTCGCAAGTATGAACGTTTTTAGCGTTACATATTCTGAAAGTTTACAAGCCGCATAAATGAACTGCGTTCCAAATTATTGTATTGAATCGATATAGAATTCGCGTGTCTACGTGACGTCTACGGGAAGGCGACGGATGCAACTAGGAGACGGATACGAACCATGTACTGCCAGGAACACTTACAAAATTATAATGGCATGCGACGACTTAACTATGTCTTGATTTCTGTCTGAATTTTTTTCTTGTATCGTACTTTTTAGATCATTTTTATTTTTCCATAGTAGGCTTACAGAGTTTTCCAACCAAATGATAGGCAAATGCACCTCCCCTTACAACTTTGTGTGCGCACAGGAATAAGATTGGTCCTGCACCCTAATTGCACTATCAATCACAATCTGAATGATTTTAAAGAATATTGCTAATACATTACTTAATAGGTACATAATATTCGAAAATTCTATTCCGTGTTGGTGATTGTGTATTACATACCCACGAACCTTCTACCAATGTTTTATTATTGCTTGGATTGCCAATAGATGTGAACACAAGACTAATGTAAATAATTTCAATTTACTAATCAAGATTTTTTTTATTATTCATACTACTTATTAATAAATAAATTAAAAAAAAAAAAAAAAAACAATTTTCACTTCTGTCGGCAAACTGAAGGACAATTTAAAGTTAAAAACCTAAGACCAAATAAAAATCAAGACAGAGCGCTGTCAACAGTGACGTGAGGCCGGTTTCGTAAACATGTGTGCACATATTTTGGTGTAGTTTGATTGTAAATGTGTGCGTTCGAGCGTGTACGCACAGAGTGGTGGTGTAGTTTTGGCATGCTTCACTTTATTGTTCGCAGCGCTCCGTCTTGGCTTTTATTTGGTCTGAGTTAAAAACAAATAATTTTTTTTATTTTCTTATTTGTTTCTATTTTCATGAATGTATGTTAGATGGGATAAAAATATCGTAAGAAATATAGGTACGAGATATTTGAGACTAATTTTAAATGCCACCGAAATGATAAAGCCATCCACCGAAATTATATATATCTTGCCACTGAAATTAGAATGGAACCGCTTGCGAAAAAGGGCCTGTTTGAGAAAGGAGACCGTCTGCTACACATCATCACCATCATCTGGGCCGCAAGACGTCCACTGCTGACATAGGCCTCCCCCTTGATCCTCATGGATTTCCAGAGTAACCAGTAGTAGGCGGCGTGCGTCCAGCGACTTCATGCGACCTTTATTAGGTCGTCTGACCACCTTTTGGGTGGACGTCCTATGCTTCGCTTACCGGTACGTAGTCTCCATTCGAGAAGATTCAGTTTACGTGTTATGTGCCCTGCCTACTGCCACCAAGTTTGTAATATGTTGGGCTATGCCGGTAACCTTCGTTCTTCTGCGTATCTCCTCGTTTTTGAGTCGATTACGGAGAAACCCCAAGCATAGCCCTTTCCATAGCTCGTTGTGTGAACTTGAAAAGAGTATGGTATCGAATAACAGATTTTACAATGTCACCAGAAGGCCGTTTTCTCATTGGTCGGTGCGGTATCTTTTCGGTATAGTGCTCGATATGATTATAATTCTGTAAAGCCATATTTGTTACGGTCGCGAATAATATTTTAATCAAGATACAACTTGACATTAATCTGCAAATTGCAAAAACGTAAAAAAATGTTAATTGCGCATAAGTAAAGAAGAAACAAATGAACTTAAAGGTGCGTGAAAAAAATTATCTTTGTTCATCATTGATTCTGGAATAATTAATTTATTTGAATTTTCGCGTATTATTTATGAAAAGTACTTTACAAGGCTTGGTCGCAACCAGGCATTGATGGACTCACGTGTGTATGTGTGCCTCGGCTCCACCTCGGCCTATTTCACGATCGTCCATCGATGTTGCAGACAATCATAAACAAGAATAGAAAAAACAAAAGCAAACATCCTAGGTTTTTTTTCTCTTGTTTACAAGATACTAAAGTTCATTTAGATACTAAAGTTTATTTCTGATCTCCTAACTCTGTTCTAATCTTATATAAATCTTACCGTTAAAACATTATTAGAGATTATAAGATCCTTGCGACTATATCTGTGCAACCAGCTAAAGGCATGAACTTAAATAATTTGTTAGTTTAAAAAAAAATACAACTCCATCATTCAAATTAGTCGTTATTATTATCATTTTAATTTATTTGTTTGACAACTATAATTTTATGAAACAAGAATACCTACGTGGTCACCCGAAAAAGTGTATGATCTAAGTATAGAATCCAATCTTTCTACTTTTTTTCAGAATCATGAAATGGTAAAAACATGAAGTTACTTGACTAATAAGTAGGTAGTACCTACTGAATCATAAAAAAACAGTTTTATGAAAAAAAAAAAAAAAGATTTTGTCCTAAATGCATATATAATTCGTTGAGCAAAGTTTGGTTACAGGATCAAACATTGAATTTTCAGGACACCTGTAATTAAACTGAACATACGTCTTATTAAACAAATGAACGCAGTAGTAATATTTGCGACAGGTGAAGTCCGTCGTATCGGCGACCCTGCCAGCTGACGAACAGGTGAAGTTCACACACTTGTAGTTGGCCTCGCATAAAGTCGTCTTTGGGTTAAAATATGTGGTACCCGGACAACTTTGTCTCAATTGAGTAAATTCGCCTGAGATATTCACACATTGTATGTAAGTAGAACAATTTTTGTGATCTGGATCCGCGATGTAGCCGTCATAAGTGCAGATTTTGGACTCATTACTTGTAGTGGTGTCAGTAGTTCTGTTGCTGCAGGTGTACTTGGTTCGTGAGGTACACATGGACGTTTTTGGGTCGAACATAAATTTCCTGGGACATACGGCGTTATACGAGATATAGCTATCTTCGTCTTGTACGTAGATACACAGTGTGTAGTTCTTACATCTGTGATCGGCCGGGTCGGGGAATCGACCAGCTCCAGTTTCTTTGCAGTTGACAGCAGCATAAACCCACCTCGTGGCATACAATACCTGAAAAGAAGAAATAAACAGTCATAAGGACCTTCTTGGACCGACTGATGTTCAAATAGACGTATGATAGGATGATTTCATTGGTTGTTTTTTTTTTCGTTATAAAATTGATCCATATTTTTCTAGGTCATTTTTAACTGTAATCCACTCGGCAATCTACCAAGTAGGTAGAGTGTGAATAGTAACGACTGTATTGCTCAAAGAGATAGAGAAAAGAGCAAATAGTATAAGCCCACATTGGTCCAGTCTTTCGTAAACAATAAAGCGTAAGATCTGGGGGCCTAAAACGGCCACATTAGCAATTCCTCTAAAAGCATTTCATTTCCTGAATTTCCAGCTGTCATTAGCAATTCCTTTAATTTGACTTAAAAGCAATTCATAACTTGTGGTTAATTTGACTTAAAAATAAATTACAACAGATTCTGCCAAAGTGACTGTTTTAAGCCCACAGGGGGCTTAAAACGGTCACTTCAGCAGAATCATATTATGAAAATATTATGAATCATCGTAAAATGTCACAAACTGACAATTCATAATATGATCTGCGTGTAATTCATATTTCGAAATAATTCATCTGTTTAACAGTTTTTTATGGAGATTCGTAAAATGGTCCACAAATTATGAATTGCTTTTAAGTCAAATTAGAGGAATTGCTAATGACGCTGGGATTCAGGAAATGAACTGCTTTTAGAGAAATTGCTAATGTGGCCGGTTTAGGTTAGGTTAGGTTAGAATTGCATAATATGAATTGCACGCAGATCATAATATGAATTGTCAGTTTGTGACTTTTTACGATGATTCATAATATTTTGCTATTATGATTCTGCCAAAGTGGCCATTTTAAACCCCTGGGAGCTTCCGTTTCTGAGGCAATAAATAAATAAATTAAAACTTACCAAAAAAGGGATACAGGTCCTTGCTGCCATGACCATATCGTCGTGTTGACTAAACTAGAAAGGACACATATATGCACTTGCACTTCATTCTACAAAAAAAAAAAAACAAAAGACCATTATTATGGACCACAATGGATAATCCAACAATCACTTCTGTATACCATCATTGTTTTTCGTCATAATTGAGTATTAATACTTTTCGGAAAATGGTCATAACACCAGTTATAATCATTTCACCAATCAATACCAGCATTGCTATTCTGCAACCATATCACCGTGAAAACTTACGTGAAGTGAGCGTGGAGTGAGCTGTCATTGTCATCGATAAGGCAGTGACAGTTCACTCCAAGCTAACTTCACCTCCGTTTTCACGGTGAGATGTTTACGGAATAGCACAATAGTTATTCATCTCTTCTAGGACCAGCACCCTAATTCCGTAATACACGATCTTTTCGATCATTTCTCATCCATTGCTTCATAAGTTCGAAAAAAATCTGCAAAAATAACGCAATGAACGAACCTTCGAACGTATGAACGTTTTTATTGATCTGTCAAAATGAAACAGATTAGTCTTTAAGCAGTTACGAAAATAAGTTAACTACGCAATGAGATAACAGAATGAAAATATCTTTGATACATGCATTCTTTAATATAATATTTAGTCGCACGGGTCGATCGACAGTCAAGCTACTTTTTCCGCGGTCGTTTCATGGATGGACGACCATCCATTACATATCGAGACCCCTCCGTGACTATTGATCCCGGCTGTCAATCTTTATCAGTCGTTACGGCCCAAAATTCTGAAAACCAGTCTTGCCAAGTGGTATCGTGTTACCCAGTAACTGGGTTGTGGAGGTTATATAGACAGTTGCTTCATGTAAAATACTTGTATACACCTGCAACCGGTTAGAATGGAAGCCGACCCCAACAACAAGGCTAGGCAAATTAATTTTGATTAATTTTATTCAACCACAATCACCACACTTTTAACCTTAACTGATAGGAATTTTATCATCATCATGATCATCAGCCCAAAGACGTCAATAACAACCCAAAGAATTGGAATTGTATGAAAATAATTACTTTCCCGTGTCCATGTGCTACCAGAATGTCAGGCCCAGAAATACTGTTTTCTACATCAATAATATCCAACGAGAGCTGCATCAGTTTGTGTTCAACACTTATGTCTCAACATGACTTTGCAATACATAATTACTTACGCTTTTAGCAAAACGTGTGGGGTTAGGGGACTCCCGTCAAGAACGAAGTTCCTTCTCACATAGGATTTATAACAAAAACATCGCAGCCTGCATTTTTGATTTGAACTATCGGCTTTAGTACCCTCGAAAACTATGAAAACAACACCCTGGCAAAAACTTAGTAAATTTTCGCAGCCGCCATTTTGGATTTACATTTGACCTCACATATCGTCTTTAGCACCGTCGTAAACCATGAAAACGATAACCATAATGAAAAATTTAAAAATTTTGAGCCACCATCTTGGATTTACATTTTGGTAAAATTCACATTTATCTCTCTCACATTCATGCTGTGTACTTGGGCTGATGTGTACAATTTTATCCCACGTAACTGTCATCACTTTCCTCTGTTCCTTTGGTTTTTATTTTGTTTTTTTCTGCCGGCGTTCTCTCTCTCTCTCTTTCTTTCTCTTTGAATTAGAAGAAGACAGTCGCAAGTATGAACGTTTTTAGCGTTACATATTCTGAAAGTTTACAAGCCGCGTAAATGAACTGCGTTCCAAAAAATTGTATTGAATCGATATAGAATTCGCGCTGCGTCTACGTGACGTCTACGGGAAGGCGACCGATGCAGCTAGGAGACGGATACGAACCATGTACTGCCAGGAACACTTACAAAATTATAATGGCATGCGACGACTTAACTATGTCTAGATTTCTGTCTGAAATTTTTCTTGTATCGTACTTTTTAGATCACTTTTATTTTTCCATAGTCGGCTTACAGAGTTTTCCAACCAAATGACAGGCAAATGCACCTCCCCTTACAACTTTGTGTGCGCACAAGAATAAGATTGGTCCTGCACCCTAATTGCACTATCAATCACAATCTGAATGATTTTAAAGAATATTGCTAATACATTACTTAATAGGTACATAATATTCGAAAATTCTATTCCGTGTTGGTGATTGTGTATTACATACCCACGAACCTTCTACCAATGTTTTATTATTGCTTGGATTGCCAATAGATGTGAACACAAGACTAATGTAAATAATTTCAATTTACTAATCAAGATTTTTTTAAATTATTCATACTACTTATTAATACATAAATTAAAAAAAAAAAAAAAAAACAATTTTCACTTCTGTCGGCAAACTGAAGGACAATTTAAAGTTAAAAACCTAAGACCAAATAAAAATCAAGACAGAGCGCTGTCAACAGTGACGTGAGGCCGGTTTCGTAAACATGTGTGCACATATTTTGGTGTAGTTTGATTGTAAATGTGTGCGTTCGAGCGTGTACGCACAGAGTGGTGGTGTAGTTTTGGCATGCTACACTTTATTGTTCGCAGCGCTCCGTCTTGGCTTTTATTTGGTCTGAGTTAAAAACAAATAATTTTTTTTATTTTCTTATTTGTTTCTATTTTCATGAATGTATGTTAGATGGGATAAAAATATCGTAAGAAATATAGGTACGAGATATTTGAGACTAATTTTAAATGCCACCGAAATGATAAAGCCATCCACCGAAATTATATATATCTTGCCACTGAAATTAGAATGGAACCGCTTGCGAAAAAGGGCCTGTTTGAGAAAGGAGACCGTCTGCTACACATCATCACCATCATCTGGGCCGCAAGACGTCCACTGCTGACATAGGCCTCCCCCTTGATCCTCATGGATTTCCAGAGTAACCAGTAGTAGGCGGCGTGCGTCCAGCGACTTCATGCGACCTTTATTAGGTCGTCTGACCACCTTTTGGGTGGACGTCCTATGCTTCGCTTACCGGTACGTAGTCTCCATTCGAGAAGATTCAGTTTACGTGTTATGTGCCCTGCCTACTGCCACCAAGTTTGTAATATGTTGGGCTATGCCGGTAACCTTCGTTCTTCTGCGTATCTCCTCGTTTTTGAGTCGATTACGGAGAAACCCCAAGCATAGCCCTTTCCATAGCTCGTTGTGTGAACTTGAAAAGAGTATGGTATCGAATAACAGATTTTACAATGTCACCAGAAGGCCGTTTTCTCATTGGTCGGTGCGGTATCTTTTCGGTATAGTGCTCGATATGATTATAATTCTGTAAAGCCATATTTGTTACGGTCGCGAATAATATTTTAATCAAGATACAACTTGACATTAATCTGCAAATTGCAAAAACGTAAAAAAATGTTAATTGCGCATAAGTAAAGAAGAAACAAATGAACTTAAAGGTGCGTGAAAAAAATTATCTTTGTTCATCATTGATTCTGGAATAATTAATTTATTTGAATTTTCGCGTATTATTTATGAAAAGTACTTTACAAGGCTTGGTCGCAACCAGGCATTGATGGACTCACGTGTGTATGTGTGCCTCGGCTCCACCTCGGCCTATTTCACGATCGTCCATCGATGTTGCAGACAATCATAAACAAGAATAGAAAAAACAAAAGCAAACATCCTAGGTTTTTTTTCTCTTGTTTACAAGATACTAAAGTTCATTTAGATACTAAAGTTTATTTCTGATCTCCTAACTCTGTTCTAATCTTATATAAATCTTACCGTTAAAACATTATTAGAGATTATAAGATCCTTGCGACTATATCTGTGCAACCAGCTAAAGGCATGAACTTAAATAATTTGTTAGTTTAAAAAAAAATACAACTCCATCATTCAAATTAGTCGTTATTATTATCATTTTAATTTATTTGTTTGACAACTATAATTTTATGAAACAAGAATACCTACGTGGTCACCCGAAAAAGTGTATGATCTAAGTACCTATAGAATCCAATCTTTCTACTTTTTTTCAGAATCATGAAATGGTAAAAACATGAAGTTACTTGACTAATAAGTAGGTAGTACCTACTGAATCATAAGAAAACACTTTTATGAAAAATAAAAAAAAATACAAGATTTTGTCCTAAATGCATATATAATTCGTTGAGCAAAGTTTGGTTACAGGATCAAACATTGAATTTTCAGGACACCTGTAATCAAACTGAACATACGTCTTATTAAACAAATGAACGCAGTAGTAATATTTGCGACAGGTGAAGTCCGTCGTATCGGCGACCCTGCCAGCTGACGAACAGGTGAAGTTCACACACTTGTAGTTGGCCTCGCATAAAGTCGTCTTTGGGTTAAAATATGTGGTACCCGGACAACTTTGTCTCAATTGAGTAAATTCGCCTGAGATATTCACACATTGTATGTAAGTAGAACAATTATTGTCATCTGGATCCGCGATGTAGCCGTCATAAGTGCAGATTTTGGACTCATTACTTGAAGTGGTGTCAGTAGTTCTGTTGCTGCAGGTGTACTTGGTCGGTGAGGTACACATGGACGTTTTTGGGTTGAACACAGATACACTGGGACAGACGGCGTCGTACGCGATATAGCTTATATCTTCATTTTGTACGTAGATACACAGGGTGTAGTTCTTACATCTGTGATCGGCCGGGTCGGGGAATCGACCAGCTCCAGTTTCTCCACAGTTGACAGCAGCATAAGCCCACCTCGTGCCACACAATACCTGAAAAGAAGAAATAAAAAAAGTTTTTTTTTTTTGTATAAAATTGATCCATAAATATATTTATAGGTCAAACACATATCTGTAATCCAGTCGACACTCTACTTATATTTATTGTACATGTAACACATAATTGTAATACCGCCAGATACAGCAACACACATTTGAACACTTGTTTGAACCTTTGAACACATGTCATGTGAGGCACGGGTGTTTAGGTATTTGATCAAAGTTTGATCTCGCATTTATTACCGTACCTCACAAGTGTGCAAATAAGTGTTCAAATATGTGACTGTGTCTAGTGTCAGCTTTAAGACGCGAAGAGGGCAAATAGTAAACGTTCAGATTTCACTAGTTAATATTCACTTGCAGCAGGTGGTCCAACCTTTTGTAAAAATTAAGCGTGAAATCTTGTGGGCCTTCCTTTTCCTAGGCAAAATAAGTAAATTAAATAAAAACTCACCAAAAAAGGAATAAAGATCCTTGCTGCCATGATCATATCGTCATGTTGACTAAACTAGGAAGGACACTTATATGCACTAGCATTTCATTCTTCAAAAAACAAAAGACCATTATTATGGACAATAATGAATAATCCCACAATCAGTCCTATATAAACATGATTATTTTTATTATTGAGCAATTATACGTTTCGGAAAATAGTCATAGCATTCAATTACCAGTTTTTCATCTCTTCTAGGACCAGAATGTAAATATATTTGACCAGAACAAAATAGATCTACCAAAACCAAATAGATCTAAATGCATTCTTTAATATAATGGGTGATTATTTAAGAGCTCGTAATAACAGCCGCACTGGTCGATAGAAGGTTAAGCTACGCTTGCCGCGTTGGTTCATTACATATCGTGACCCTCCATGCCTCGGAAAGCACGTTAAACCGTGATTTGTACCTGCTGTCATTCATTGATCTTGTGCAGTTTTTACGGGTAGTCAGACGCCCATAAGTAACCAGTCTTACCAAGGGGTACCTATCGTGTTACACAGTTACTAGGTTGTGGAGATCAGATAGGCAGTCCCTCCATGTAAAATACTGGTATTCTGCTGCATCCGGTTAGACTGAGAGTCGACCCAAACATATTTGGGAAAAGACTAGGCGGATTGAATTGATTATTTCATAGGTCTTGGAATCGTCAGAAACTATGGTCATTCAATAACTTAAACTGGTCGATTTTGAAAGAAAGTCAATCTGACTTAATTTTAAAAAGTACTAGTAATTGTGACAACAACATGTTTGACTTAGAGAGACAAACATGTTGTTGTTGTTGTTGTTTGTTAAACACAGTAAGAACAGAATATAATGGAGGCTAGTACACGTAGTACAGTACCTTGGTGACGAAAAATAAAAGACAAAAAAATAGAGTATAGAATATATTCGTCAAATCTTCAACAAAAATAATGAAAAAAATATTATAATTTATCACATTTGCCTGCCAGAAAAAGTCGAGAGTTTGTACCCACACGATACGTCTCATCACACGATCTCCCATCATCGATGATAACGACAGTCATCATCATTAACGTTGTCAATTAGTACATGTATAAGATGTAGTACACAGCGCCGATGAAGGATTGAACAATGACGTACTAGGACAAGTGTAATTGTACTGAGTAAACGTCCCGTCACTCAAAAGTACACAGTAGAAATAAGTCTGACAGGTGGTGTCAGCAGTATTGGCAAATCTACCGGCTGTGGTACACGTGAATGTGGCTGTGCTGGTGCAGTTGTAAGTAGCATCGCAAAGAGTCGTATTTGGGTTGTAGTATGTAGTATCTGGGCAAGTGTAAGTTGTTTCCGAATAGGTTCCGTTGATGTTGACACATTCAATGAAAGAAGAGCAATTTGAGGAGTTGGGATCAGCGATGAATCCATCAGCTGTGCAAACCGAAGTTGTGGTGTTGGTAGTGGTAGCGGGGCAAGTGTAGGTGGTGGTACACTGAGCGAGTGTGGGGCTGAAGAGAGAGGTCGTGGGACAGACATAGTTGTAGGAGACGTAGGTGTTGGTGCTGCTGACGTAGACGCAGAGAGTGTAGTTCTGGCAGGTCGTGTCGTCGGGATCGGCTTGGCGACCAGCTCCGGTGGCCGTACAGTTCACAGCGGCATGCGCCTGCCATGCGCACACAGACAGCATCTAGAAAATTAACAGCCATGAGTGTTTTGTTTTAATTTTTGATTACCATGAAATTATTTGAAATGTAGTCAGTATCAGGCTATTTTGTTGAAACTGAGTAAGGGTCATCAGTTCGGACCGCGACGTGACGCGAATCGACGCAGCGCGCACTTTTAGCAAATATTGAACTTACTAACTGTTGACCGCGACTTCGTCTGCAGACCAGGATGAAAAGTAGCCTTATCCTATGTCCTTCTCCAGGTCATGGTCTACCCATGTGCCAAATTTCATCCAAATTCGTTCACCCGTTTTAGCATGAAAGCGTAACAAACAAATAAACAAACAAACTTACTTTCGCATTTATAGATTTTAAATATATATATATGCGCGGTGCTGCGCAGCGCGTCTACCTTATTAGTGAATAAAAACGATATAGTATCGAATTTAAAAAAAGTGCGCGTCGTGTCGCGTCGCTCCTCGGTGTGAACCGGCCCTTTCACAAAAGGGATAATGGGAAAAAATAAACCATGCCTATTCTTACAACACTAATTAAAACTTACAACTAACTAGGTAGGTATAATAATATAAAAGGATACTCACCAAAACGATAATTATGATCTGCTTCGCCATTTTTTTCGCTGTGAATAAACTCCCACCGAAAGACAAGCTTTATACCATCAAGGATTGTAAACTTGGATACACAGAACTGTAAAACATCATTAAATCGGATTGTCTCACAATTGTTGGATTATCCGATGGATTATCTCTTTCATTACCTACGTCACGTAATCCACAAAAAAAATATTAATCTTAGATTATTTCCGTGACGAGATCATACAATCAATCTTTAACAAACTTGCTCACATCCGCATTCATACCCATCATCAGAACATCTGCCCATGCTTTGCACAAGTACAGTCCGGGGCATAGCTACTGCCATGTCAGCTGTATCAATGATATCAGCTACTATTATCCAAGACCTCAAATTCCCACTGATAATGGCCCGTAATTCATAAATAGGGTTAAAAACACACAGAAAATCTAACCAATCCCAATCCAGAATGCTCCAATTTTCGAACGCTTCGCTCGCTCTTACAAAGCTACGAAACGGCAAAGCGACGTCTACTGGACGGCTACGAGATGGCTACGATGTGATGATGTGATCCTTCTTTCATCATCATCATTAGTGCAGTAGGTATGTTGTGTATGTTTTAGCAATAAAATGGCTATATGACCCCAATAACATTTTGATTATTTTCGACCTTACATCTCAATGCCATAGCCATAAGAGCCAATGCGCTAAGGTGGCCCGTAAAATTAAATTTTTGTTACGTTTTTTGCTGGTCAGTGTCAGGTTGATGTTGATTAAAATATGTATATGTATAATGTTCTATGATTGCCGTCTGCTTGCAAAAGTGCACGCGCTTTATAATACTTTAATTAACAGGCAGTGCGGTGGCAGCGCGGTGGATGGCGGCGTCGTGTCGCCGAGCACTATTTTTTTCCGTTCAATTGACATGGTGGTATTTTCCAGCCAGTGAAGGTATGTAAATGTTGACACCTACGTACGAATGAATGATCCAACGAGTAATAAAGTTTATCTTAATAACGTTTGTGTGTAATTGTTGTAACTGTAAATTATTTATGCAATGTAGATGCGTTGTGGCAACTTAAAATATAATGCAATGCAATTTATGCAATCATATGATAAGCATTTTAAATGTTCCGAATATACCTAATTAGCGATGAACATAGGAAACGAAACAGCACCCTAATAGCGTAAGACACTATCAATCAGAATTGGAACCGGTTCGAAACAAATGTCTAATCCATTGCTTCATTTACGATGTTGAGCAGTTTTTTTTTTCGAACTTATGCTATCAATGGATTAGACATTTGTTTCAAACCGATTCCAATTCCGGCCGATCATGCATTACGCAATTAGGATGCAGTCTAAGATATGTTTTTTTTAAACTCGTCTGACATAATCCGTCGTTCTCCACAGACGAAGAGTATAGCCATCCATAAGAATTTCAATTTAATGGTAAGACACTTTAGAAGTGTATAAAGAGCTTGTGTCTCAAGAGAATAATATCGATCATTACAATTTTGTTTATTCTTTTAGATTAAAGGCTCGTGCAAACAGAAGCGAAATCGCGGGCGCGACAGGCAGCGGTGCCTTTGTCGACAAAGGTACCGCTGCCTTCTGTTTGCACGAGCCTTAAGGCGAAAACGTCAGAGTAGCAGAGTAGCACTCGAAATTCAATGTTTTGCAATTTGCAGGTTAGGTTGTGTGTTGATCTAAATATGATTCACGGCCGTATCAAATATTTATAAGAATTATAATCATAAAAATAATCAATACAACTCTCTGTTGATAATATAATTGAATGATTATTTAATGGAATCTAACTTAAGGTGGCCCAACAAAGTTATATTTCTGATTCTAATGATTATAATTCTGTAAAGCCTTAATTGTTACGGTCGCGAATCATAATATACATATTTTAATCAACATCAACCTGACACTGACCAGCAAAAAACGTAACAAAAATTTAATTTTACGGGCCACCTTAGCGCATTGGCTCTTATGGCTATGGCATTGAGATGTAAGGTCGAAAATAAACAAAATTTTATTGGGGTCATATTGCCATTTTATTGCTATAACATACACAACATACCTACTGCACTAATGATGATGATGAAAGAAGGATCACATCATCACATCGTAGCCATCTCGTAGCCGTCCAGTAGACGTCGCTTTGCTATCTCGTAGCGGTATCGTAGCAGTGTCGTAGCAGTGTCGTAGCAGAGTCGTAGCAGAGTCGTAGCGGTCTCGTAGCCGTTGCGTAGCTTTGTCAGAGCGAGCGAAGCGTTCGAAAATTGGAGCATTCTGGAGTGGGATTGGTTAGATTTTCTGTGTTTTTAACCCTATAGCACTAATGATGATGATGAAAGAAGGATCACATCATCACATCGTAGCCATCCAAGAGGCCGGCGATGGAATTAGAAAAACAGTTTTTTTTATTCCATTGCCGGCTGCTTACAAAAGTGCAGTGGCGGCGGCGGCGTGGTGGCCCAAAAAAAATTCGAAGTGGATTGTACTAATAGATTGAAAATGGTACCTTTAATTTTATGCATGATCTCTTATGTAATGTGGACTACAATAATCATTATCCTCCTGCCCCTATCTATATTTATTTAGTGTTAGCGCAGCATGTCTTCATCGTCCGTACATCTCTATTAGCCAAAATAACATAACTTACAAACATCACGCATGTATTCCCCGAAGTGATAGGCAGAGGTGTAAAATACCTACCTAGGTTCACTTACATTGTGCCAGTTGGGAATTGTTCAAAGACCCACGCGTAGCATGACCGCCGAAGAACGGCTTTTGTCGACGGAAGAATAGACGAAATGACAGATAAACAATCACAATCTGTCATTTTGTCTATTCTTCCGTCGACAAAACCTGTTTCTAAACGGTGTTCATGCTACGCATGCAGAGTTGCAGACTAGACTAGAGGCAGCTACTAAGAAATGACGGAAGGAAAAACCCAGTAAGATTTTGTCTGACCTATGAATCGACCTCAGGCTCCTGCCTGAGCTGCCTGGCTGAGCATAGCTCCCTATGCCCAGCACAATAATGATTTATTAAATTATTATAACTTCAGTTTCTGCCAGCTTTAATATAAGATGATACGTGGGCCAGATCCTCGGCCACATCAGTCCTGACAGTGCACTGCTGATCATGGGCCTTCCTCATTTCGCACATTTGAGGGAATATTACCAAAATGGGCACATTGGCAGAGGAATGGTGAACGCAGCAGGTTATTGGACATCAAGGCTGCATCCCATTACCGGAAATCACGTGCCCCCCTAGCATTCCTGACCTCTGTATCATCATTCATCACTTTCTTCAAAAAGCTGTGAACAAACAAAGTCTTCCATTAAGAGAAGACACGGTTTTACAATTAACAAGCATAGTAAGAATCTTGATAAACTAGAGTAGAAACAAACAATATTATCATTTTTATCTCGCAACAACATAGAGGTGCGACATTCATAAGTTTTGCAATTAAATTATTTCGGCAAAGATTTGTCGACATCATATTCATCCGCCTACAACTGTAGGAACTTTGCTTGACATAGGCCTCTCCAATTGCAACCATGTAACTCGATCCTTGGCCATGCATGTTTCGCTATGATAATATGTCCGATCTGGTTGGCTATTGAAACTGGAGCTGGACTCGACAAAACCCTCAACTTACATTTACTCACGTCGCGTTTTATGGGAAATCTAACGCCTTTAAACGTTCTGGAACACATGACCTAGCTTTTACCAGCTCACGGATACTTAAGTAATGAATACTTGAATAAGGATTCCATGAAAAATAATAGGAAAACCCATGCGAATTTTCCCCCACGTATGTATTTCCCATATCTATAATTAATTAGTTATTATAAATTACTAAGCTGCGCCCCGCGTTTTCTCCCGCGTAAGTCTCGATCCCGTGGGAATATCGGGATAGAAAGTATCCTATGTAGGACATAGGATGCTTTCTCCAGGTCATGGTCTACCCATTTGCCAAACATCTAAATACATTTAGCCGTTTTAGCGTGAAAGCGTAACAAACAAATTATCACTTTCGCATTTATAATAATAATATTAAGTTAGGATATCGATAACGCGAGTTTGGTGCGCACCTCTATTTATAGCCACAAAAGGGAACATCTACTTTAGTTTCCATAACTTTGTAGCATTATACTCATAAAACTGAGTTAATCATACAACTGCACAGTCGTGAATTATAAATTATTTATTGTAATAAAATATTTTATTGCTGAAATATCATTTTAATACAGCAGTGTGCTTGACCTTTGGACAATGGAAAAGAAATACTTTTGTGTTGTTATATTATTCGTTGTAAGTACCTACATATTATGTTTACTAATTTACTACAATATGTATATGCTGAGGCAACCTTGATGGACTAATTTTTAACACTTTTATAAAGTGGGTGACATATTCATTTGCTATAGAAATCGGATGATGTTGTTTTAAGAGTTTAGTCGACTTACGTGGTTCATAGAGTATGGCTTACCTACTTTAAGCTATGTAGGTATGAGAGGCCTTCATCACATCTCATAGGTTCATTTTCCTCGTTATCTTTTCTCTGAAAAGGTGTTAATGTCTTAATCTTGATAACGGGTAATTTCTAACGTGGTTACTGATAAGACACAATATTTCTAATTACAGGGATTATGTCACGGGGTAAGCAAGGCGTCTGAATGTACCGCGCGAGGAAGATTCCCGAACAACGAATCTGCTGACTGTCGAGGGTACACAATGTGTCTTTTGGGAGGTCTGACGAACTTCACCCAGTACAAGCTCATGTGTCCCATGGGCTCTGTTTACAGCCACCTAGAAGAACAATGCACGAATGCAACAAATTATAAATGTTTTCCGAACTTCAACTGCACCGGTGTCGGGAACTTCGCCTTTCCTGAAAGTACAGATTGCTGTTCGTATGTTGCCTGCATCGAAGGCTTGGGCAGCGTAGGCACAGCTAGAGTGGTTGGATGCCCGCCAAATACGCTTTTTAATTCCACTGCAGGTGTATGTGTTAATAATACTGAATTTACTTGTACACCTGCTAAAATAAATGTGAATCTGGGCGTGATCGTGGTAGAAAACCAACCCACTGGTCACGAAGAAGTATCGAATGAGGCAGTGAATAATGCTGTTATTGCCACCATTTCATTTTCAATGTTTTATTCTATAATTATGCTACAGTCAGTGTTAAAATAATAAGTATGAAAAATTAAATCGACATCTTCCACTTGATACATTTTTTAATTTATATATATTAAAAATAAATGAGTCATTTATCCCAATGGTTTTTTATTTCCAAACACTAGGTACATCGTGATTAAAAATCAACGACGGGAGCCTTGTGCCCTAGGCGTACACTTTTGTAGGTCAGGCAATAAGACCCCATTAATTTATTTTGCGTTTGTCTAACTTTGTCTTAGACCATAGGTTAAAAGGTTTAAGGACTTTGAAAGTATGAAGCTAGAGTTGATGGAAACAGAAGCATGGCAAACGAATTTGGGAAGCGAACCTGTGACCTAAGTAGCTAAAATTTGTTGCTGTCTGCAGATAAACAGTCTGCCAGGGCTCCCGAATCGCGCTCACTAGCCAGCCAGGGTATGGCAGTCACGTCATGCCTCATTAGAGCCCGGCACTAGGCAGACAAGAATCTGCTTCTTATTATATTTCCGCTGCTGAAACCATATTACCTAATAGATAGGTGGTACGATCATTCGTATTCGTAGGTCGTCGTAGGTTGGACGATGATTCCAGCAAGCATGTCGATTTTAGTAAGATTGATTGCAGATAGATCGTGTCTAAATGGTTTTTTGCTTTTTATCTCTATCAGATGCATCGGGACATTTATTTATGGCAATAAAGCTGGACGTCAAAACAAAATGCTCTGTCGATGGACCGGAACATTTATTTATATTGCAATAAAGCTGCATCAAACGTCAAAACAAAATCTCAAATCTGATCTGACAGTGACATAAAAAATAGAGGTTATGTTTAAGTCTATTGAAAAATAATTTCCCAATTTAATTCCATAAAGCTTTAATAATTGACTGTAGCGAATAATTAACATTTATAAAGCACACTTTTGCTAAAAGTCACCATCAATGTATTCGAACGTTATTGTTCCAAGGTAAGGCAATCGAGTCTTTGAGGTTAAAGATCGTCAATATAATTTCATTTTTATTACAAAAAATATATTTATTTACAGGCAATGGACAAGACTAGCGTGCCTTTGTCGTTCACTGACATCTCTGGAAGGACAGAAGCTTCCTCAGACTGGTAAATCTAGCGATGGCATTTCACCTCCTCCTCGCAAACCCAGAGGGCCTACCGACATCCTACAGGCATTAGCGGCTACTGTTGGAACTGACCCAACAGCTGCACATTACAAGTAAAATATATATTCATTAAATGCATCAATTTACTATCTACTGTCTATTGTTTGAATGAATATTCAAACAATAGTTTAATACGAGGAAACATTTAAATTAGCATACAATTTTATAATCTTTCAATTTGTCATTTTTTTAAATGGTTACAGATACCATGATGACCCATATTTAATACCACTGTCAAACTTCCGCAAGAGATCCTATGCATTATCAGCGGAGGCTGGACGCAAAGCTGCAGCTTGGATCCGCGATGAACATGCTGACCTATTCACGACAAGGGAATGGGACCCACCTAGCAAAAACAAAACACCATATTTTAATGCGGACCCCAAAATAGAAGCATTTGCTCCTAAGCCTATTTATAATGATGCAAGCAAGGTAAAAACAAATAACAGGAATAAAGATTTGCATTGTTTGTGTGTCCTAATTATATATATTGTGTGTACTTTTTTTACATAATTGGCCCTTAAATGCAGATAAAAACTAATAATAGTTAGGAAAAAAAGTTCTGAAAACCTATGCATAGACAACCAGCGTAACATCATAACCAATAAAAAAATCTTTTCTATCTTTCAGGTCACAGAGGAAGACTTGAAGTACACAATACAAAATGCCCTAATAGAAGATTCAATCACAATATACCAACTACTAGGTGCCGCAAGCGGAGTAAGTGATGAGTTGAAACTGCAGTTTCTGCAACTGTTGTGCTTCTACAATGAAAGGGAACCTGATTCCATGGAGTGGCTTGAGGAGAGGTGGTTTGCTGCTAACGCGAGGGATAGGCAAGCAGCCACTTGGAGGTAATCATATCTTTTTAATACTTATTTGAGGCTGCTATGGCAAAAGTTATCCATGCCTACTGCAGATCAGATTAATACGAAAAATAGAGAGACTACGATCTAGAGAATTATTTTTGTATAAGTTGGAAAATGTTTTTTTTTTTTCACAATTACTGTTATCGCCAGCAATATGATTCAGATTTTTTAAACAACATTAATATTCTTTTTAATGTTTTTGTTTCAAGACTTGGTGGACTTGCTGATCAGATCTTCGAATCAATGGACCCAAAAAAGCCAGAAGCTTACTGTGCCATGATTCAGGGCATGGCCAAATATTACCAGGTAAATAACCACTATCCATACTTAGTTTGCTTGCTTAAATAATAGCACTAGTTATGGAAACGTAATTCACTTGTTCCCTCACAGAAAGAACTATATTTTTTTTAGTGTTAATCTTTATCAATTAGAATGTTAAGTAGGTGTGCCACAGACATATTCGGGTCGGCTTGATTCGGCACAGCTGGACAGCAAACTATAGGTATATTTGATTTTGCCGCCCATGTGCGTAATCAAGCCGACCCGACAATGTAGCACTCCTTACACTGTTTATCCACCGCCGGAACGAACGGGGACGTCAACGTTACGTGACTGTAGTAAATGTACTGTCGCTACTTCGGCGTCGTCATCTCGTTCTCGTTGACGGCCCTTTCACGGCGCGATGGACATACAGCCTTACTTTTTTTTAAACAATTTCATCGAAGTTTCATGTTTCAGTAAAAAATATTTGCAATACTAACATTTCAGGCAGAGAGAGCTCACATGTTAACCCAGGAGGCGATAGAAAAAGGCATTCCTCTATCCACTAGCGTGTACAACTCACTGATAGCCTGTGTCGGATTCCTGCGCGAAGGAACCACCTTGCGAGTAGAATCTCTAAGGTCTTTATTAGGGGAGATGCATGAACAGGTGAGACAATGTCTGGAAACTAATAAAATATTTAATTTACTTTGACTTATATAATCAATAAAAGTCTGACATCGCCTTTAGCAAGCGTGTAGTATCAATGCCTTGAGAGTATGAGGATTTTTCCCTGCAGTGTGACAGAAATCGCCTGGTATTATAAGATAGAAAAAAATCTGTTTCGTCTTTATTTCATAAATCGCGGTTTTGCCCGCGTTGTCGGAAATTATCCCACGTGAACGTACTACCAAAATAAAAAGAATCCTATGTCCTAATCCAGGTCATGGTCTACCCATGTGCCAAATTTCATCCAAATCTGTTCAGCCGTTATAGCTTGAAAGCGTAAAAAACAAACAAACTCACATTATCATTTATAATATTAATTAGGATTTTGAATGCTAGCAAAATGCTGACTCTCTTAGCTGTAAGTTTTTGTGAAGACATAAAACTTGCCAAATGTTAGAAGTAGGAAATTAAAGTACACACTGTTTGTGTAACATTGCATGTGAAGAGATAAACAGATGAAAAATAACGGGTAACAAAATTGTGTATTAGGTACTGGCGATTTCTAAACATCAATGCTGGGGTCGGTAAAATCCCTCCAAAGCAAAATGAATGCCAAAGTGTATTACTGTAAATCTTTTATTCTTATTTTCCAGGGTATAGCCCCAAACGACGAGACACTATCATCATGCCTGCGCTCATTATCTGCTTGGGGAGGCGGCTCAATATTGCAACAAACAGCGCTGCAGATAATCGCAGAGTTCAGACGAATAGATATACAGCCCGGCCTAGCTGCGTACTACTACTTACTCTGCTTGTTTTGTAAGGAAAGTAAGTAAAAACCTCGAATTTTTGTATGTGAAACTAAATGTTACCTAACTTCTAGGTTTCCTTTTTTAGCAGGTCTGTCTCAGAAATACAGAGTCCGATTTCACAGTCTACTACCGACTCGGACTGCGCCTGCGCATAAATAAATGCTATACTTAATGATTATTTTTCCAGAGCAAAACAAAGAGAGAACAGAATGAATAGCATTATAGTCCTCAACAATCATTGTCATTGACCCTTACCTATACGGCCTTTAGTTTAATGGCTTTTTTTTTTTTTTTGGGTGAGAAATCATCAAATGACTTCTCCCGCTCTGGGCGGAGCGGACGGGCGTGTCAGACTCTTACTGACTAAAACCCACCCGTGTTCCTTCAGTTGCCTGTTGCCAGGGTCCCGGTATCCCTTTCGGACTATTCCGCAACCCTGGCAGGTTAGTTTAATGCCTAGCACTCTCTTTGTAATAAATCCTAGTAACAACTAGCTGCTGCCCGCGGTTTCGTCCCCGTGGACGCTAATTCTTTTTCTAAAATAAAAGTAGCCTAAGTTATAATATCAGCTATCTGCCAATGAAAGTCCCGTCAAAATCGGTCAAGCCGTTTCGGAGATTAGCAGGAACAAACAGACAGACAAAAAAATGATATAAGTACCGTATACACTTTCATATGCCTTTAGTATCAAGCTGTTATTTTGAAATTGCCAACATACATTTCAATTTTATTTATACATATGTATAGATAATATTAATAGATGATTGAAGTCTTACTGACAAAAATAATATGTGTCATTGCAGGAGGACCCCGTTTTGATATACTATCGACAATAATAACTGAGCTAGAACAAAAGGAACATCTCGATGCCAAAGAACCTGCCGATACCAACTTCTTTATAACGGCTATGGGCGTTTGCAGTGACCATCTCCAGGTCAGTAAAAGTCGTAAAAAACGATGTTACAAAAAGTCAGGTTTTTTTATTCATGAACTCCTTATTTAAATGATGTATGAACGTAAACAAGGCAAAAGGAGTATGGAAAGATCGTAGCAGCCCAGTAGGAAGAAGGGGTGAATTTATGACTGTTTATGTATATATAATATGTATAAAATTCAGGCTTCTCGCTTTATTTATATTTATGTACTACAGAGGAGGTCGAAAAAGTCCTGAATGGCTTCGAGAATTTTTTAGATCGACTTGGCGAGGGCATTGCCCCCAGATTTATAATAATTTACCTTGTTTCAGAATATTACAATGGCAGAAAGGTTACACGCACTACTGATGAAAGGAGATAACTACAAATTAGTCGGAGACGCATACAAAGAAAGCATTTACTATAGGCACTACATAACTGTTGCTTGCAGGTAATTATAATAATACGCAATAGGCCGTAAAATGTTTGGCTGATATTTGAATTTTATCGTCTAATTATTATTATTCAATAATGTTTATTTCTTTTTAACAGACACGCACCTTTCGAAAAAACTCTAGAACTACTAGATACATTGGTACCTAATGTTTATGTTCCTGAACCGACAGTAATGGAAGAGGTATGACATTCAAATCTTAAAAAACCTATAAACTACATACTTTATTTGAATTTAACAGTGATAAATAAAATTGCAACAAACAAATGCCCCTTTGTATTCAAAGTAATACTAGAACGACTTCAGTATTATCGATTTAAGTAATAAACTACTTTTTTTTGTTCTATAAAATGCTAAAAGAGTTTTGTCAGAAGTGGGATTCGAACCCACGCCCTCAGAGAGGACCAGAACAACTCAACTCACGTTTAGTGAGCAAGGGAACCTTGAGTCTGGCGCCTTAGACCGCTCGGCCATCCTGACAGCTGACGTAGTGACCGAAATTATAGCTCTGTATCATAGAGACTTAGTTTATTTTTTATGTGAATAAAATTATCGATGTAAACAATATTTTAAATACATTACAATCAATAAATGAATGACGCAGTAAAATTATTTAGAACAATCAGGTATTTGTATTGTATTCTCTATCAGGTATTTCTATTTGCATAATATGGCGTTATTTTTCATACATATTGATTTTAGTTACCTACAAACATTAAGGTTCAATGTTAACTAGAGTAGAAACCGCGAAGAAAATTTTTGAGCATCATGTTGTTGTTCGAGACAGCAAACGTCTGATTATACTACCTGACTATGAATACACCGCAGTTGTCACATTGGACATCCACGGAGACACATGTTTTATAGCGTAATAGCTCCTCTAGTATAGATGGAACCTCAAAGCCCCAACAAACACCTTATTTTGTTACTCAACGAAAATATATTTATTTCTATCCCCTTGTCAAACTGGGCGAAAAGTTGTTCAAATACGCGTTAATCATCGCATTAAACATTCGGTGCTCATTGTGCTCATGTACATACATAATTACTTAGGTATTTTTTCGTTTGTCGACGAATTGCTTCTATAGTTTAAAGGCAGAGTTGTAGATGGCACTGTCACACAGTTATTATGGTTTACATACTTCCAGTTTTACCAGACTCAATTAGTGGGAATATTCACATCTGAAAGGTGAATACTGATATAACGACTGACAAAGTATGGAACATGCTGAACCGACAATAAATAAATTGGGATAAGGGCAGAAGGATGACTCTAAATCAGACTAGCACCCTATATAATTGCGTAACACACATCAATAACAATCTGAATCATTTTGAAAGATATTGCTAATCCATTGCTGCATAAGTAAAATTGATCTGCCCAACAACGTAAATAATGCAATGAATGTTGTTGAACTGCCAAAATGAAACAGATTGTGATTAATCGTGTGTTACGAAATTAGGGCAGTGCAGTTGCTTGTTTCAGACTTTACCACGATGACCATTGTCAGAAACATTTATTTTATTCGCATTGGATCTAGTTTGAAGGACAACATATAAAGTGGACATCAACAATTTTTAATTTGTCAACAGATTATAAAGACACTGGAAGTGGGCGGATCCGGGGACCGTCTTGCGCAGGCGTGGTCACAAGTTGTCGTGTTCGGTCACGGGAAAAGAGCCCGGCTCGTAGAGAGACTGCTGGAGGCTATGATCAACACCTACCCGGGTCAAGGTGAGAACATTACAAGGAATGTTGCATTAATGTGACATTGTAGCGAATGGCGAGAAAAGCCTGCAAGATTATTTTTTTGTCATCAGATATCATCAGCGCTAGCGCATTTTTTATTACGATATAAACCTACATCAATGGTATATTATCATATTATATGTATATAACTGGATACTTTATTATACAACGACTTTTTATCGTTTTTTCCTTCTAGCAGTAAATTTATATTAATAATAATTATAGTCATTACAAATCGCGACCGCGCGCCATCTGACTTTTATTCGCAGGGACAAAAGGTTTAAACTACTATGCTTGTATATAACAATTATGCTCTCTTAACTAACCTGGTAGCTAACTATACTTATTATAACTTCAGCTCATAATGAACACAACTTATTTTTTATATTTGTTTCAGATGATGATGTTAAAAGTAAAATGCGAGTTGCCGCCGCTGATATGCTCAGCTTTGGGCAAATGACTCCGGAAGAGAAGGCGCTGAAAGACATTAGATCACCTGTACAGAAGTAAGTTCTGGTAAAAATATGTCACTGGAGATTTAGATATTTGATGTGTAACATCTTTCCTCTCGCTTTCCTGCAATCTGTGGGAGTGATTTCGTGAAAAGGGACGCAAGTGTGTAACAGGAAGCCGAGGAAAGCGCGCTTTTTTATTTGACCAATGAGCGCTCGTGATTCTAGAGTTGGCCGTCAGATGGTACCAACCCATTTTCCGAGAGGTTGTAAACAGGATGATGACGATGACTATATAACTTCTTCAACCAACTTAAACAGTAGCCTTATTACCACAAAACTGTGTTTATCAGTTGTTTAGCCTAACCTAAACTAAAAACCTTTTAAACACGACATTTATGTAAGGAATTTGACGTAAGACTGCCATTAGACACACGTTGAACAAGTGTCTAAGTTTTTATAGTAAGATCCCAAGAAGCTTGAACTATCTAATTTATTTTTAAACCCAAATTTGAACAAACAACTTCCAGCAATTTAGAAGTTACTACCCCAATCCATTCGTTCAGTCTAAAATATCGTCATATTTTGTCAGATCTTCTAAAATATTTCAACGATTCTATCACACATTTACATCGTGTTACTCAGATTATCAGCATCGGCAATATGCAACATAATCGAGATGTGTTCGGACACACAAGACAAGGCCGACCCACACTGGAAGAGCGTAGAAGAGGCGTTACAACGTCTTCGTCGTGAAGAGGCCGCGGGCGTGCCTGCTCGTCCACAGGCGTTGGCTGACGTCGCACAGAAAGCGGCCACAGTTGGACTACCAGGCATTGCTGCTGTAAGTAACTCACGAATGACATAAAACAAATTATTTAAAAAACAAAAACCCGACTTGAAAAACATGTGACTGAAAAGAGAAAAACAAGCATTGAACTTTGTTTTTCAAACCAATAACCTGAAATATGGTGTAACTTTTGTTTGTCTCCGCCTACACATTCTCCGCCTTACAAAAAACAAAGTTCAATGCTTGTTTTTCTCTTTTCAGACATAATTATGTTTTTGCAGTCGGGTTTTTTGTTTTTTAAATAATTTGTTTTATTTCAAGCTTTTTAGTTTTATTAATATGTATATTTGAAATTAACTCATTACTAGGTTCTAATTGATACCAATATTGTTGTAATTTATTTTAAAAAACCTTGCCCTCATTTTTTTTGTATTGGCAGATGAAATATACAAGAAATATATACTTAGCCTATGTCACTCGTACAATTAAGACGAACCTAACGACACCTTGTATGTTAAAATCGATCAAGCTGTTTAGGCTACAGAGCGTGCCTAAGAAATAGACAAACATACATACATACATACATACACTCGAAAAACATTACCCTCCTTCTGGGGCAGTCGGGTAAAAAAGTCTTGGTAGACCCAGTATAAGATAGTGATAATGAGGCGTTACACCGTCTGTGTCCACAAGCGTTGGCTAACTTTATAATCAGAGCAACCAATAACAATATTATCTATCGACAGGCTGCAGTAACATACTTAGCGGAATGTGGTTTTGAAGAAGCGATGCCAGCGAGCGTAAAAGTCCTGGGCACGATGCTGAACCGACCAGAACAAGAAGTGGAGACGTTGCTGACTCAGGGACAATCTAGTCTGGCTAGCTCTCTGCACCCGGCGGCCATGGCCGTCGCAGAGGCGTATAGCTTGTAAGTATTGCAAAGCTACATAAATATTATCATCATGCCTATGCATACAATCAGTCAAGCAATCTGCCTAGGCTTTTCCCAACTATATTTCGGTCGGCTTCCAGTCTAACCGGATGCAGCTGAATACCAGCATTTTACATGGAGCGACTGCCTATCTGACTTCCACAACCCAGTAACTGGGTAATACGATACTGCTTGGTAAGACTGGTTGTCAGACTTTAGACGACCCGTAACGACTGTCAAAGATCACCAAATGACAGCCGGGACCAACGGCTTAACGTGCTTTCCGAGGCACGGAGCAGTCTCGATATATAATATATATGTTCTATGCGATAGGGGCGAGCCTCTTGCTTGCTACCCTTGCATAATACCGGGCAAACATCCAGGCTCCTAGTGAAAATTGCCCTATGGCTTCACTCGTACCCTAATTGATAGATTACTTATATTTAACTGTGTTTTCTAGAGCGCTCCACCTTTCAAAAACCGTGATCAATCCTACTCCTTCCTACTTCCTTACAAATAACAAGCGAACAAGTAAGCATTGAGTTTATTGCTCTAATAAAAAAGGTAAAATACATACATACACACATAAACTCACGCTTTCTTCCCAAGGGTGTAGGCAGAAACTACAGAACGCTGCTACAATCCATACATACTCCTTTTGCCTCGTTCATACATCTGGTCATACACGCACGCCGGTCGCGAGTACTACGCACCTGACCTTTCTGAAGAACATCACCAATAAGGTCACTATATGTCCTCCTAGGGCGTCCCCTCCCTACGTTTCCACTCATATCTGCCTTATAAAAGTAAAATATGCATTATCAATTTGCATCTGCAAATATGCAAAAGCACATAATCCGATTTGAATTTGTTACCAACACTGTTTAAAATAAACGGTAAGTACATAAAAAGCATTATAACGTTTTACACAAAGGCAGTTATCTCTCGGCGCTCAAAATCAGGACAACGAAGCCCAGTAGATATTCTTTACAGTGGAAGGTATTAGGGTAGGGTATTTATTGCGTTATGCATTAGCAATTTCCTGCAAAATCCTTCAAAATCAAAATCAAAAGTCATTTATTCAAACTAAGCTGAGAATCAGCACTTTTCGAACGTCAAAATTACATAAGATAGTCCCCCAAATCGCCCACCCTTCACCACTTCCTAGTGCTTTAGCTGGGAAGAAGAAGTGGCGGAACAAACTCCCCAGCAGCACAGCTGTCTGTTTAGTTAGAAAAAAAAATGATTCTATATAATAGTATGCAAAATCATTCATATTACGGAACAAAAAAAAAAAAAAAACATAAATCTAATTATTAGCCATATGTCAGCTAGCACACGCCATTATACCAACCAAAAAAATATCGAGAACTGTAAGTACTCAAGCAGAAATAAAAATTAAATGTAAACATAAAATAATATCTAAATAAAAGCCTCCAGGCACAAAGGGTGCCCGCTTACATATAGCTATTTATAGCTATAACTAGAAGTTATAACTGATAAACTAGGAACATCGACGTAAAAATAAATAAAAAGTTACTAATAACTATAACAAAACCAAGATCAGCAAGACGACCAGTCACCACAAGCAGCACCCGTTCACGAGCATAACGCAAAGATCAGCCATTACCCCCCTCGCCATATTTGAGGGAAGGAGACAACCCGATCCCCGACGCTACCGCAAGCAGTGACATCTAAGGGAGCATGACGAACCTGCTGCCGGTTGCTTAGGCAAGAACAATAATGATCAATTGTCGAGGTCACTACCTAACCACATATTGCAATACAACTCATATAGAAAACACTGTAATGAGTGGATTATGTCAACAATAAATTAGACAAAAATAATATTAAATTGACTATACAGTCAAATAAAATAAAATAAATTATATAACTTCAGATTGTGATTGAAAGTATGTTACGCAATGAGGATGCTGATCAATCTCATTCGATATCTTAAACTAAGTTGTTTGTCCACAGAGTGAAAACCGGCGCACCGATGACCCAAGACTCTGAGAGAACTTCTTCAAGTTCGGACAGCGAAAGCGGGTCGTCGTCCGACGATGAGTAATGTTATGTTATTTATATATATCAGTATGATTTAGTTTAATAAATGCATTTAGGTATTATTTACACTTATTTGTTTATTTTTTCTATAATATCGGCCACCACATTGAGATTTTTTTAAATCTGGATAAAACACGAACCGGGTATTTATGGGTTGCCAGAAGACAACCTATAAATATTTTATTTGCTATTAAAGTCTGTCTGCCTAGCCTTAACCAACTAAATTGGGGTCAGCTTCCAGTCTAACCGGAGGCAGCTGAAAACCAGTATTTTACATGGAGCCTATCTGAGCTCCACATCCCAGTAACTGGGTAACACGATACCGTTTTTTGCAATTTGCAGGTCAGTGTCAGGTTGTAGTTTGATTAAAATATGATTCGCGACCGTAACAAATATGGCTTTTAAGAATTATAATCATTAGAATCAGCAATACAACTATTGCAAAAAACGTAAGAAAATTTGAAAATTCGAGGCCTACCTTAGAGCATTCTCCTTAAGGAGCTCAACGACTCGACGAACAATACCAAAGAAAGGACATTTGGGTAGGCCGCTTAAAGTAATCAAACAAGTCACATAGTGGTGCCGATTCTCTTGTCACAAAATTCTCTAAACTAAACTAAAAATCACTAAAATTTAGTTTAGTCCTGTCAAACGATCAAACTCATTCTGAAATAGACTTTAAATGACACAACTTAACTATAATTTAGTTTGACAGCACTAAGATGGCACTGAGATTAGTTTAGTGAAAATGCTATTCTGAATTTGACGATTTAAACTAAAATTTTGTCCTATATCTAAAATCCTCTAACTAAATCTGACTATATTTAATCGCGATTAAAAATGTGTGGAATAAAATTAGATGTCATGAACTAAAATTCAAACCAACACCTCGACTTCAGTTACAAAAAACAACTGTACTGTATTTTTTTATTTTCTTTTGCTTATATCTCGAAAACGGTGTGTCCTATCGCAAAAATGATGAAAATTTCGACCCCCTTTAAGATATCCTTAAACTCCTAATTCTCAACATGTTGGTAATTATTTTATTTTTTTTTCGTTATTTTCCATAAAAAAACTGAAAAATTCCATTAAAACACGTCGAGGCTGCAGTGAATGCGCGCCTCTGGCTCTAAAAAAAAAACACGGGGTAGGGAAAACAAGTACCAAATGGAGGCGCGCGGTTGTCAAATTCTATTTTAGTTGTGTCAAAATAAGTTTTAAATTTAGAGAATTTATTTGGCAGAATAGCTCCAAGATTCCCATAGTCAAAAGTAAGGAATTTTAGTGATAGTTTAGTTCGGTGTACAAGAGAATCGGCACCAGTAAATACCCAGTTTTGTAAAAACTGGCACAATATAAAAACAAAACAATATCGTAGTATCGTTTATCACCGTCGCCTACTTCTAAGCCCCCATGCAGCCGAATACCGTTAAAAACATACGAATTTTTCAAAGTATCCGTGACAATGTGTCACCCATTTCTCCACATAGCCCAGAGGTGTGAAATACGCTAATTGAAGTCTAACTCAATAGCATAAAGAAAGCAGTTATTGCCCGTTAGTTGTGTTTTGAACTTCATGTAGGCAACATACATCTTTTATAGTGCAAATCAAAAATGTTCAGTGCAAAACTTATAAAGGCCATATTAGCGGTAAGTACAAACATTAATCTATTTTAGCTATCACTAGGCAGCTAAAATTATGATACATCCTAACTAATAATGCGAAAGTGAGTTTGTTTGTTACACTTCATGCTAAAACGGCGGAACGGATTTGGATGAAATTTGGCACAGGGCTACCCCTGTGCCAAATTTCATCCAAATCCGTTCCGCGTCCATGTCCATGTTCAGGTCCATGTCCTATTCCAGGTCATGGTGTACACCATAGGATACTTTTTATCCCGATATTCCCACGGGATCGAGACTTACGCGGGTGAAACCGCGTGGCGCAGCTAGTACCTATACTATACAATGTTATTATAATTATGTCGTAATTTCTTCTAAGATAAGTAACACCCAAATGGTTGTAAAGGACATCACTTTTTTCCATTCGAAGCATACTCAGGGATTATGTTATTTGTCTTGTAGATTACGACGATTTACCGAAAAAAGTCACGCGAGATTGTTATTTAGTAGTATTTTCACGTGGGGTGGTACATGATATTATTAACTTACGAGTTGTAGGTCGTAGGTTCGAACCCAGCCAGGCGCTGAAGGAAAACATCGTGAGGAAACTGGCATGTCCTAGAACTCCTAGAACCAAAAATTCGAAGACATGTGACATCAACCAACCCGCACCGGGCCCGCGTGGTGAGGAAGCCTGTGTCCCAGCAGTGGGAACGTTATTGACTGATTATGATATAACATTATGGTTTAAGAAATTTATTTCTCAAAAAGAATTACATTCACTTATATGAGAAAAAAAACATATTTCTAATTACGGTTACATAACAAAAATAAGACATTATTTAATTTATAATAGCCTAAATCATTTTCATTATTGATATCATATTGAAGAATATTATTTTCATAGGTATTTGGTAGTAACAAAATGCGTTCCTAAGAAAATCTAACTCTTCTTTTTCACAGATATTAATTCACGCCAGTTTAACAGACGCTTACTACATTAACCCGAATGATGACTGTGGGCATTATGGCTTCACCTGTGAACGAAACAATAGAGTGAGATTATGTGAAGGCACTAAATTGATTGGTCCCACATTCGTCTGCCCAGTTGGAACATTCTGCAATGAGGAATCTACAGCAGTTTGCGAAGATGCCATCAACTTCATAGACCCAGCATTGACAAGAAGACTGCGATGTCACCGAAATGAAAGGATCGCAAATCCCAACGTCCCAGGATGCAAGGGATACATCCTCTGCGTCGCCAATGGAAACCGCTTCCAAGGCATCAACTTCAAGTGTTCCGGCAACACCATTTTCAACGGCTACACCCGCTCTTGTACTTCTTCGCTGAAATACAAGTGTCCCACCAGTAACACGACCAAGTCAACTCCCGACTTGTATGGGTCTGATAATCGAAAGGATCCTTACAACAGTAATGAGAAGTCGAACTCGGGCTTGGGGATTCCGTTTTCAGGTCAACGACCCGCATCAATAGAGTGCAAAAATTACAAGTTTAGAGTGACACAAGACGACACACCGAACAGTGCGACCTATTTCTGTCCCCCGCGACCTGTGCGAGGTGAAAGTTCAATTCGATGCACGATATTTTCCAATAACTTCTGCGTTACCTTAGAAAGGGATGACCAGGACCAATTCATCGTTGATAGCGGAGCACCAGCCCGAAGACCACGAATGTAAAATAATTAATTAGGTTAAGGACAACCAACTAATTATTTCGAAGACTGAATGTAACAACAAGGTCAAAAATAAAAGATCTGCATTTATTGTAATATAAGATGTACACTGGTACTTTAATATTAATTTAATATTATTTCTATAATTTATAATAGAGGATAAAATAAATTAAACTAATTGTAATAATAACACAGGCAACCTTATTTTATTTTCATAATGGAATGCGCAAACATAGACATTGCTTACCCCTGAAATATCTATAGTTCAGCATAAAACATATTTTTATACATCTCCGTCCGTGCTCAGTCAGCCATGTTAATAAGTAAAACTTTCAAAAATATTTCAATTTGTAGGATGGAAAAGTTACGAAATACGTAATAAATAAGTACCTACTTTTATAATATCTAACACTCTGCGCTATCCGATTCTACGCACTTTTTCTTCTTTTTATCAAAAACTTCCTCGCTAGCGCATTTATTGATCTTTCGCCGATAAACATTTTTAATTTTATTACATACGTAATATTTAGTGCAGTTTTTAGCATAAGGAAATTTACCTTCGTTTTCACATTCAAAATCATCTGTACTGACATTTTTTTCTGATGTAGGTTGAGGCTTACTTTCACCATTGTTCATTTCACTAACAGAAGAAGCTGATTGGATTGATGTCTTTTCATTTTTCTCACATTTAACAGAGTCCTTGTTTAGGTGGTAATCATCTTGGCATTGTAATTTATATCTTATGAAACCATTCATTCCATGTTTAACGCAGATGTAATAAACATTTTCAATTTGATTACATACGTAATATTTACTGCAGTTTTTAACATATGGAAATTTACCTTCGTTTTTACATTCAAAATCATCTATACTGACTAATTTTTCAAATTTAGGTTGTGACTTACTTTCATCATTGTTCGTTTCGCTAACAGATGACACTGATTGGGTTGAGATCTCTTCATTTTTCTCACATTTAACCGAGCCCTTGTTTAAGTGGTAATTATCTTGGCATTTTAATTTATATCTTATGAAACCATTCATTCTATGTTTAACACAGATGTAATAAATGCTATCTTGAAAGAAGTCACTAAACCGTCCTTCAAATAAACATCGGAACTGATTGTTTCTTACACAATGCGATAAGTTTCTCGTACATTGTTTATTAATCTCGCTAAATACTGTATTATTTGGGCATGTTCCTAACATAGGTTGTAGATTACCTATACATGTATAGAATTTTCTGCAATCTCTCTTATCGGCGTACTTGCCGCGGGTGTGATTCGAGCAATTAAAATCTGAAGCAGAAACATCCATAGCGTTAGTGGCTTTACTGCTTGCATTTAATTTTGTACTTGTAAGATTTAGGTTGTGCATACTAGTTCCATTTAATGTTAGCTCATCATTCGTTTTATTACTTTGTTTATCGCTTTCATTCAAATGACTTTGTACTTCAGTCGTAATTGTATGATTCGTTGATGTAAGATGTTGTTCTAAGTCGTCATTGATGGTACTCTTTATTAGTGATAAAGTATTTTGTGATGTAGTAATATTTCTTTTCGTGTTATTTACATTATAGCCGTCAGAAATGTTTTTAGACTCAACTTGGACCTGATATCTTTTAACATCAATTATTTCAATATTATCATTTAATGTGCTATCAATTTCCGCATTTTTATTTTCCTTAGTAATTATCTTTTTTGATTGCGTTACATTCTTTGGGGCACCTGACTCAGCTTCTTTGTAATCTTTTGTAACTGTAGTAAGCATATATTCAATCTTATCGGCTGGTATGCCATCTTTGGGTTCAATTTTAGATATTATTGAAGAGTCTGAAACCAAGTTTGTATTTTGAACGTCCGTACCAGATTTTGAAACCGAGGATTTCGAGTCTTCTTCCTCGATAGAGGACTCTTTTATTTTAACACTGTCTATATCGACATCTGATCGCATCCAATTACTTTCTGTATGGTTCACAATCTCTGCTTTATTAATATCCACTGACTTCGTAGAGATTATAGGCGTATTTTGTTCATTATTTTTAGAAGTTGATCCAACTACTATACTCTCATGATTAATAATATTTTTAACTGACTTAACACTATAATTAGTATTATTGACTGTTGGGTTATTGGAGATAACTTCACTCAAAATTGTGTCTCCAAGATATGTTCCACTTACTTTATCTCCAACTACTTTTATAGTTTCGACCATAGAATCTGGCACAGTTAGTGAATCAGTAATAATTTCAGTTGTTATATCACTAACCCATTGAGTATTATTGTATTTTACCGTTGTCGTTACATCTTGTGACAAATCTGTAGTTTTGATTCCAGATGGTACATCTTGATACGTCTTACCAGCCGCGCCTAACAGCGGCGTGGTTTGAGAAAATACATTAATTGTACGAGTAGGTTCAGTAGTGATTTGTGAAGCTGTCCCTCCTGCAATTGGTATCGATTCCTTCGATTGAGAAATATTGTTATTTACCGTCATCATCATAGACTGTGAAAAATCTGTAGTTTTTATTCCAGGTAGGACACCTTTATTTAGATTCGTCCTACCAGTCGCGGCTATCTGCGGCGTGGTTTGAGCAAAAACATCAGTTATATACGTTGGTTCAGTAGTGATTTGTGCAGCTGTAACTCCTACTATAGTTAGCGATGCCATCAACTGAGGAATATTGTTGTTTAATGTTGACATCACATGCTGAGGTAAATCTGCAGTTGTTGCTCCAGACGGGACATCTTGATTCATCTTATCAAGAGGCGTAATTTGAACAAATACATTGGTTGTAAGGGTAGGTTCAGTAGTAATTTGTGCGACTATTAGCTCTGAATTTGGAAGCGATGACTCTGTATTATACTTAAAAGTTTGTGTTCCCATGGCTATTGAGGTTAAGCTTGGGGATTCTTTGCTTAATTTTATATTATTATCCGTCACGACTTTAGGGGATATTTGTGTCGAACTCATAATAAGAGCACTGTCTTTTATCGTTGTAAATTCGTCATATACCGGTACTGTCGAAAAACCATCGTTTGTTACTGAACTTATAGAAGATTCGGTCATCACGTTAGGCAGCTTAGTAAGAATGGCTTGTGTCGAAGAAATATTGTCATTTCTTTTCTCTGTCACATAGTCAACTGCTGATGGTGTTAGGTTTTTATTATTGAGGTGGTCTACAGTGCTAGGAATAGGTGCTTCTGTGTCAACATATTGAACTTTTTCTGTATGTATTTCTGTGATTGGCAAAGTATACGTACTTGGTGTGGACACAATTGAATTCGTTACATTCGTTTGTGCAAAGGACTCAATTCCTTCAGGGTTTTTCTGGGTAACCAATTCTCCAGCTTGCACTAAATTATAATCTGGAACATTATCAGATGCAGTTACATAAGCAGTCGAGTCTTGTGACTCAGTTGTTTTGGTGTAATCATTTGATAGTGAAGGATTTGAACTTGTTGGTTGCAACGTCTCATTTGGCATCGCATTCACTGAAGAATTAACGATATCGAATACTGATACTATTGTGATATTTTCGCCCTGAATCTGAGAAGAAGGTGAAGTAGCGTTATCGCTATTTTTACCATTGATTGGTTGTACAGTCTCAGTTTTATTAACATCTGCATAAGGATCAACTTTAGAACTTACTGTGTCTCTGTTGACTGAATCTTTCCAACTTATTGCATTCAGATATGTTGAATTAAGTACGACAGTAGTAGTAACAGTGAAAGGAATCAAGTCACTAACTGTTGTTGTACTAGTAGTATTTAATTGTTTTACCGTACCAGTTTTTTGGATAGCTGACTCTTGCAGTGGTAGAGTTGTTAGAGGTAAATCTGTGACGTTTTCAATATTTGTGTTATGTATAACGTCTACTGGAAGCGTAGTACTAGTATCCATTTTGTAACCCGTCGTGGATGCTCTATAAATATCGACTATTTCTGGGTTATAGGATGATACTTGTTCAGATATCTTCATTGTGTCTATACTTATTGGTGTCGTTTGAACGGTTATGGGAGTAGTACCGGCAAGTTCAGACATATAGTAAACTGTCGAAGGTGCTTGAGGAAGTATTGTTTTTATCAAAACATCTTGAGTATTTGCAACATTTGTAGCCGAAATGTCATCCTGGTTAACCGATTTGACACCATCACTAAGAGAAGTCTTTCTAGTATTATCACTTGGAAATGGTGTAGGTGCACTATTTTCAACATTTTTCCAGTAGTTCGTTGTCATGCCAACTATTACATCTTTATCAACGATAGTTTTAGTCAAATGATCAGCATTCAAATTTTCCGGCTGCGAAATTATCCCCAAATTTTTCGACTGATTCAGCGAGCCTGAATTTTTTGTTTCTGGATCAGTTGTTCCATGATCTATAAAAGCAAAACCGTCTGAAGATTGTGCAATTATTTCAGTAGTAAAGCCTATTTGTGGATTTGTCACAATATCTGACTGTGATATCAAATCTTTTCCTGTTGTGTTTGAAACCGAATTTGATGCCACATTATAAGAAGCCGGTGTTGGGTGATCACTCAAAAGTGTGTTTATCACAACGTTTTCCAAATTGGCTTCATAAACACTCATTGGGCCATTTGTTGCTGGTAACTCGTTTTTAGTTCCTATTGCATGGACTGTAAACCCATTCTGTAATGTTTCAGCTGTTGATATCTCAATCGTGGGGTATTTTATAGTAGAAGCTTCTGTGCTTTTTCCATTAATAATATCTGTCCGTGAAGCATTGAACACTGTCTTAACCATTTCAGCAGTATTCATAGTATTGGTCGTATTATACAAGAGTATTTCATTCTTAACATTCTCAACATATGGTTCATCATCAATAATAGGGGCACTCGTCGTACGCAACTCATTTTTTACTTCTTTTGAATGTGCTGTAAATCTTTTATGTAATGTTTCAGCTGTCGTTAACTCAATCGCAGGGTCTTTTATAGTAGTTGGAGGTAGTAAAGTAGGTTCTGTGACTTGATTATTAACCATATCTGTACTTGAAGCATTAAACTCTGTCTCATCGTTTTCAATAGTATGTACAGTACTGGCCCTATTATTGTTTGCTGTTATCATTGTTTGATTCATTTTTCGATTTATGTGATATACATTATCTGTAGGTTGTATTGGTGAATCTTTAGTTACTATTATTTCTAACGGCTGGGTAGCAGTTGTCTGTTCCTCTACTAACGAGTAATTCTTGATTAATTCCCCAGATTTTGGGGTCGTCTCTGTGGTGTACATAATATTCGCTTCAGTACTTATTGTAACAAAAGTCGTCTCTGTAGTTGTTTTTAAACTTTCAATATTTATAGGTTCCGGAATAAAATAGTTAATGTTTGATTCTGGGACTTTTTTCATTGAAATAATCCCAACAGTTGAGTTTAATTCAGTGAGGAAATCATTATTTACGTAATTTTGAAAAATGGTATTTATAATAGGAGTCGTGCTTATTACTTCCGCGGTAACAGGTTTATCACTCAATGTTGTTTCTAAGTTAGTGGTATATTGATCCGTTGCCGTCGTAGCTTTGTTATCATAAAAAGTATTTATGTAATCGTTTGTGGCTGGTGTATTTTGTTTGGGATCAGCAGAAATTAAATTAAAGAGTCCTAAGGCAACAAACATATTTTCCGTCGTTTTTTGAGGACTCAGATCTACATTTACTGGTTCAGAAATATTAACAATGTTAATGGGAGCTAAATATTCTGTTGTCGTTTCCGGTACTAGTTCAGACGTGTTGTTGCTTTTACCAAGAGAATTCCCATCCTCGATTGTTTGATTACCCGAATCGATTTTATTAATAAGTTCGGTTATATTATTTATATCACTTTCGATATACTTATTTACCACGGGAGTCGTGCTAACTTCATCTGTAGTAACAGATAATATGAGCTCTGTTGGTATAATTATTTTCTCTGCAACGTTTTCAACTTTCTCACCGTGTATTGTTACTTGCTTAGTGATATATTGTTCTGTCGTAGTAGTAATGTCATCATATGAAGTATCTAAAGAAGTAAACACATCGGAAGACGGCTTTGTATTAACTACACTTGGATGATCAGTAGAAATTAAATTAATAAGTCCTATGACGGAAGTGACCGTATCAATAGATTTTGATTTATCTGTTGAGGAAGTATTTACTGGTATTGAAGTTTCTACAGGCTCAACATGATTATTGTTATCATTGGCGGAAATTGTTATTTTCTTATTACTTGTTTGTTTATCTTTAATAACTTCATTTTTACTATAGTTGAAGCTAGAAGTCACTTTAAAACTTGCCTCCGTTGTATTTTCACTGTTAACTCCAACGGGATCCTTAATATTATCAATTACTTCCAAATTCACTACTGGTGTCACATCTTCAGGTATCGATAACGTTGTGGTAATATTTTCTTTAAACACACTGAATATTTTACTTGCTGGTGTTGGAGCAGTTACACGATTAGTCACTGAAGTTGATTTACTTGTATCACTTTGTTTATACACACCAATAACTTGAAGTGGAGATGTAGTCGTAGTAACTTCAGGAAAGTCACATTCAAAAACGTTATTTTCATGACACACTGTAGTGGCTGGACACGGTATAACGAAGTCATCAATCGTGGTGGACAGGCCGTCGCCCAAATCCACGCATATCATAAAATGTGTGGAGTTGACACAGTGGAAGGCTCGACCACTGCAGTTTATATTCGTAGACGCTACCATTGGAATAGCGAACAATACCTAAAAAGAGACAATCGAATTACTTGCAAATATTCATTTAAGAGTTTAATTATATTTAATTAAGTATATTCGTTCCATCGATCAGGTTATAAACCAACAAATTGATACGCACCAAAAGTAAAATTCCTTTTAGGTCGTTAAATTCGAAAGCCATTTTCGTTAATTTAATCCGAAATTGGCAAAATCTCGTCGTTTAATTTCGTTTACGCTTGTCGTTTATCTCATGAGGTTTTCTCGCGAATGGTCTTGTGTTTCTCCCAACAAATGTGAATGACGGCATAAAACAAGCTTTATTAACATAAGATTCGTTTACTTACATCACAAAGTAGATTAGGCCGACAGGAGGCAAATAGTGTTGACACCTTATTTCCTGCGGCTTTTCAGTACGTATTGTTATCGAGATAATGAATTCTCTTGTAGTGAATGATCAAAAATATGTTTATAAGAGCTCTGGGGGTATATAAATATTTTGGTTACATAATTAACATAATTCCATTAATAAGAATGGAATTAAATAATTTTCCTAAGTAAACAAGCTTTGTAAGAGTCATTGTGATAGTTATTACGTTTCGGATAATGGCATAATTCATCGGACCAAAAATGCTGTTTCCGACTCCTATGTAGTAGTGGAGCAAGATACCAATAAGTAGAACTAAGATTAACAACCAATAAAAGAAAAGAGAAAGAAAGCTATTGAAATATTCATAATGCCATTAGGAAGTTTTATTTCCGTTACCGACAATCACCGTAAAGTTACCCCTTTAGGTACACATTAATTATATCAGCATCATTTTTCAAAACATTTGAGTCATAACGATATAGGTAAGTAGGGACATAAGTGAGCTTCAGATAACGACGCGGAATTCACGGGAAGAGAAGTGATTCAGTCATTAAAAATGCGAGCTACATATACATAGCCCACATATGACGACATTTATCATAAATAATCATAATATAAATAAAGCTTTAATAATACAATACCACGGCTGCATTCCAAAAAGGGGTAGGTAAGGCAGTAGGTATGTAGCAGGCACTTTAAGCTGAAACGTGGGGCCTACCTACAGGGGTGTTCTTGGGCCCATTGACAAAAAATATCCTAATAGAAAACAACAATAACGATGACCGGCCCGAGTATAGAACCCTGGGGAAAATTAATCATTATCAAGATATTATTAGAAACTGTATGAAATCCATAATATTGACTGATCACTTACCCATGTTGCCATGACCCAAGTTGTAAACTAATTCGTGTTTACCTTAACATTGATAAGTACATCTAACATAGATTTAACCACAACTGCAGTAACTATCTGACGCGAGAAGGCTATTTGCTACTGATAGTACTAAACAAACCATGGAATATCTATGGCTGCAAGGTATATATGCATATGGTAGGTCAGAAAGGCAGTCGCTTCATGCAGGGCATGCCAGGAATTCATTTCGGGGGGGTTAAGGTGGCCAACTTTTTTTTTTAATAAATTAATTATTTCTGATTTCAAGAGCGAGTAAAAATTAAAATACAGATTTTTTTACTAAAGAGTATTATTTTTATAACAACAATTTTCGCTTCTTCGAAAAAAAAAATATATTGCGAGCGAAGCGAGCTCGAAATTTTTGGCATCCAGCTTCGAATAAGGTTTTCTTTCTCTTTGACCGATCATACAGAAATAAAAGTAACTCTATCGACTTATGATGCAGAAAATTTAAAGAAGGATGATGCAGAAAAGGATGCAAGTTCGAGCGAAGCGAGCTCGAAATTTTTGCAGCCCGCCTTGGTTAGAATATCTCAGAGAATGCTGAAGTTGCAGGAATTTATTCAATACAAAGTCAGAGTCGATAAAAATACAGTATTTAAGCATACTCTTACTGTTATTATAGGAGTAGGTACGCTTAAGCGAGGCAGATTAGAATTATTTGTATACAATACGGAGGGACCCTAGGGGGTTGATCTCTGGATTGAGATTCTGGTTTCTCACATTTCCGGGGGGGTTTGGACCCCCAACCCCCCCCCCCCCCCCTGCCTACGGCCCTGCCACGCATGTAAAATACTATATGGTATTCAGCTACATCCGGTTAGGTGGGAAGCCGACCCCAACATAATTGGGAAAAGGCTACATACATAGGAATGACAGGCAGCTAAACATGCTGTCTATTTATGCAAGACAAATAAAAGTTGAAGCACTTATAATTTATAAAATATAATTTACTGATTAATTATACAGTACAATTACTTATTCACCTAACGTTTGATATCACAATCACAACTTCACAACTGCACCACACGTATTTTATTATCCGCATTATTGTCCCACTTTCGTTGTTTACAACATAAATGAGTATAACCTTATTTGCTATATATACAGTGGCATATTAAAATAACCATCGTTTACTTAGCCTTACGGATTTTATTTTGGTGAGGTAAATGTAAGCGATCGCTATTATCAACCATACGAAGCTTATAACAGATAATATTATAGCTAAAATAAACATAGCAAACTGTAAACCTCTTTCTTGGTCGACAATGAAAGAAATTCCTACTACAAATACAGCTAGTAGAGTACCCGAGATCGTTTCCAATGAACTGTGTAATTTAGGCCATTTTCTTGCACCTACGAAATCCTGGACTGCGGTCTCCCAACAACATGATATGGCACCATATCCGAACCCAGCTATTACACAACCGATAGAGAATGAGTCATGGTTGTCTGCCACTGCTAAAACTGTAAAATAAAGAAAACTTTTCGTCAACTACGTAACAGACACAAAAATTGTTAAAGAAATTGAAGTCAGATAGCTTTCAGTGTTTCCAGACGTTGCAAAAAAAAAAAATTATCTATCTTTATCTAACCTATCGGCTGACCAAATTGTAACTTGTGATAGCCGGCTAGATAAACCTTTAAGATTATAATAATTTCTAGAAAAAATAGGTCAATAAAATTTTCGAACATACCATAGCATCCTACAGTGGATATCATCAAGCCAGCCAGTGTGACATACTTAAAATTCCTTTTCGGCGTTTGTGCGAGCCATGGTGTACTCATCAGGAAACATACCCAAGTAAAGCCATACAATGTCATAAGGAAGTTTGCATCGGAAATTGAAATTTTCGGATGCATTTCAGAAGCAATTTTAGACAGCGACACCATTGTTACTGATGTTAAGCTCAATCTAGTAAAATACAACATTAGTGATGGATAGAACTTCCAACATGACAGCGATCTCGTCAATGGCTTGAGAAACGTATCATTAATGTTATACATGAAAAATATCAGTCTCCGTCGTATCGTATAAACTCTATACGACGGCATCCATATTCTCCTTCTCATACTAGCATAGGCGGACTGACAACGAAAACTAAATGAATTAAATATTTTTTCTCTCTGAATTTCTGTTACTGGCGATATATTATCATAGGTCACTTCGACCTCAGTATATTCTCTCTGTTCAACACCATCACGCTCGGGCTGCGAGTCTCGTCTTATTTGTTTGCTGATACAATCGTCAAAACTATCGCCTAATGTACTCAGTCTCTTTATAACGACACTAAGCCGCTTTTTATTCTTACTCGTATTTTTTTCAGGTTCCTCACACTCGCTATCTTCACTTTCTTCAGGAATTTCTGGAAGAATTTCAACGCCAAATATATTTCTCCTCTTTTCCTCCGGACTAGGTGGTGGCGTAATTGTGGCAACTATATCGCCCTCGTATTCGAAATCTTCAGTGTAATCCTGTTCCGTGTGCAGATTGTCGTCTGATGGATTTTTCCAACTTTTTTTACTCATGTCATGTAGTTGTAATTCAGTTGTGTAGAAATTCTTATCCATGCCTTCGTTACTGAACACAGCGTATGTTTTGGCTAAATCGCTGTATCTCGAGAAGGAAATTGGTCTTTCTATACTTTCGTCTACTCTCAGTAACATGATTGCTGGCAACGTTTGAAGCATTATTCCTCCTAGTACTATGTACATAAAGTAATATCCATATGCGTCTATCAGTGCTGTTATGATATGAGGAAACATTGCTTGTCCAACTGCTTGACCGGCGAAGCATAATCCACGGATAATTCCCAGGCGACTGTCGTAGGTATCAAATACTATTGCATCCACTTGAGCTGATATAAGTGATGATCCGAACCCTGAAAATGACAAATAAAGAAATTGTTTAATAAGTAATTACACTGCTTTTAATCAGAAGGAACATTGTTGAACATAATATCACCTCCGAGGATTCCATATACGAATGGTTGTAGATGATAGGGTATGAATGCACAGGCGAGAAGACTGACCACCACCATAGTGAGACCTATGGTCGACATCACCCGGTAACCGATAGTCCCGCCCCAGGAGTCTGCTGCTTCCCTGCACCAGCATTCTGAAAAAAATTTAAAATTCGTTGTTATTTTTATTCGAAATAAGAACTCGTGCTATAGAGATAATAATATAGCTAATTTGTAGCTGACTATGACTAAAGATACGCCACCGTTTCGAAAGTTAAGGTAATGTAATTCACTACAGTTGGAACTTTAGGAATTTTCGTTAACTACTGGGCCATTGCATCTTACCGGTCTATTAGGCAGCCCATAACCGGTACTTCAACTGAGGAAGTTTAAGAAATGCTTATGCTAATACGATGAATAAATCACAAAATCCTTACGTGTAAGATTGTAGACGAGTATATAAATTGCAGGAGTGGAGATACCGAGCCATATCGGCACGTGAAGTTCATCCAAATGTACTAATATTACACCATAAGCGTACACGAGACTCGGCAGGCAGATCTGAAAGATAATAATCCTATAGTAACGACAGATAACCCGGTGTAAGGGGTATCGGACATAGCACTTCAATGTCGTGATTTCAAAGTCGGAATCATAGCAACGTCTTACAAAAGCTATAGTAGGTACTGTAGGTAAATGATTATATGTATATTTTATATTTTTAAGTTCTCATCAAAAAACAGCAAAAACAGCCAGGCTGAAGTGGGAGTGGGCCGGCCACGTCACACGAATGCACCCGGAGAGATGGACAAAAATCGTCACTCAGTGGACGCCTGAAGAAGGATATCGCCGTCGAGGTAGACCCCGGCGAAGGTGGTGTGACGATCTAATCATGTTTGCGGGGCCAACATGGCCAGAAATCGCACAAAACCGAGAGATTTGGAAGGAAAAAGGGGAGGCCTATGCCCAGCAGTAGGACACACAACAGGCTATAAAAAAAATTTTTTTTTTTTAATTTCTCATCTATGTTTAAGGAATCTATGACAATACTAACGAAAAGTAATATTGAAGACCTGGGAATAATTATTCCCAGGTCTTCGGTCGTAGGTACTGGGGTCTAGGATAATACTAGCACCTTGGGAAAGCTATCAAATAAGTTTTATATAGTGGGTTGCTGCCCAGCACATCCCCCTGCCTTTATCCCAATTTATTTAGTCTCGTCTCAGCTATGCACGAGTCACGACTTTATCTCCATTAGCTGTCATTTCAAAATGCAATGCCTTCCTAGTCCTACTAGGTAGACTAATATCTTGGCTTTCTTGGTACCATATGAAGTAGCAGTAGTGTAAAATAAGTAGTCCTGGCTGGAAATCGGCGCTCCGATAATGAGTCTTGTTTTACTGTCGTAACTGACCTACTGCTTATGACTCAATGAAAGATACAAGACGAAACTACCGTTTAAGATACTCTTAATATTGTGAAAAAGAAATAGAGAACGTACAAATAAATAAATTACGGAACATATTCTTAGATAATTATTCATGAATGCCACCTAATTATTGATTGAATTTAGTAATCAATCATATTGTATACCTACTCAATTTAATTCAAGGGACAAGTAGATAGGACCTACCTACAACTTTATACATAAACGTAGAGAACAATTAGTAGGTATTTAATGATTTATTTATCAATGTCTCGATTAATTATGATGCGTGGTTACTTTGTAAGTATGTGCTCACATTATACACTAATCGGAAAACTACGATGTAGTAAACTAGAAACTTAGTTATTATCATAGCTGACTCTGAATTTGAGAAACATACCTACTTATTTGCAACCACTTGACAGTATTGCGTACATCAGTATTCTAAGTAGTAACTATAAAATATTACTTCAGTCGTAGTATTTTTGTCGGATAAGTAATTACCTAATAATTTTGCACAGTCATATCGTAAAAAAATCGAGATCGTAGATTGTTACTTCGATATATTTTGATAGCAATTTTGTCAGTTCCACTATGTTGTATTGTCGCGTGACGAGTAAATCACGCAATTCCTTATCATTTAGCTGTGCTGTGTGCACTGTGCATCTGTCTGTAACTTGAGTGTTTTCTCATACGAACGATAGAGCGTGACGTCACTGTGGCATTGATATTAATTCATGGACTCGTAGCAACTGAATAATCTGAACCAGCGAGCACTGCTTATGGATAAGTGAACAGCTACCTACTTACCTACTGCTAAAGTAAATCATGGAGTTTTTTAGAAAGAGGCACTGTCGATTATGTTAAATCAAAAAGGCAAAGGATTTTCAGATACTATTCGAAAAATCAAAATAAATATTTACATATTATGTTTAGACAGACTTACGTTCAAGAGCACGACAGATAGCAGTAGAGGCCAGCGCCACGCCGCGCCATGCGCTCTTGCATCAAAATCCATCTAGTCTTCTTTTTCCTGCATTTTCTGAAGTCGTAAAATGACATTATCCATATAAAATTGCACTTAACGTAACAGGCGTTCAATCACATGATTCGGTAATACTGTTTTACAAACACCACGAACTTTAACCGCACCACGATGTTTTGAAATGAAAAAATATGTTGTTTATTTTAAAACTTGTAGTCGTAAGAGAGCATATCGTCGTATTGACAGCATTCTATACATCAGTGGTGTTATCAAAAGGCCCCAACACGTAGTTGCTTTGTCTTATCTTATCGTCTCAGTGAAAGAAACCAATATTAGTTTCTAATTGTTTAATTATTATTTTTTACAAATTAGTTATATTCATCCAATATCATCCGATCAAAGTTATATTATTGATCAGGGTTCATCGTATTTATCGACGCCTACATCTTGATTTTTTAAATAAGAACTATAATCGAATGGCTTGCTGATTACCGTTTTAAATTGTGTAGTACGCATTAGACAGAAAATTTTGACTTTATCTAAAAGATAGAGATAATAACTTTTTCAATATGTTATGCAAGTAACAGTAGCGCTGAATAAACGGATTATGATGAAAGAGTTAGAGAAGAACTAAAATTATCTTATTAAACACCCCCAGAGTCTTGAATGCCGAAGGAAGGTCACAGCAGTGGCCCTATAGTCTCTCAAATGTCTTCGGTAATTTTTGACAACGCACTTGTCGCTGCAGCATTTTCCACATAACTTTAACGAATTCTTGTTCTGGCATCTTCACAAACGTCACAACTTCCACTTTTTCTTTCATCGTGTCTATAATCGGTTGACTCCTTTCTCTTTCTCCTAGTTCTCTTCATTATGATACAAGTTACCAGATTTACTGAGTAGTTAATAACACCAATATAGTACATGTTAATATAGTACCTACATGCATAGTTGGGAATGTTGATTTGTCTCCATCTCTATTTAATTTAACAGCCTGCCGTATTTCTGGCTTCGCTAATGATACAAAGATGTCATTGTCAGTTCTTAGCTGTAGGTATATCGGTAAGTAGTACCTACTCAGTTTCTTAAGAGGGATACCCATACCTTGGTTTGTATGGAATCTCTACTGACATACACTTACGATTCGTCAGATTACCTATCGTAGGTACTTATATCCATAGACTAAGGTCAATGAATCTATATCGATCAGTCGTAGCTTATCAAATACTTCTAGTACTTAACACTTACCTACTTATACAGAAAAAGACTATGATTCAAATATTCATTGTTGCAAACAAGTAGGTTTAGAAACAAATAGGATCTTAATTCAAGGTTTTATTTATACGAAAGCGGTTATAGTAGCAAATTAAAACTCTAAACTTGGAACAAACTGGCAACACAACTCATTTCATGCTATAAATCTTTAGGTCTTCGAGGGATGTGTGTGCCTTCATACTTCTGGCACACTTTTATATGTAACCACTTCGTGAGATTTACTTTTTGCTAGCAGCAGAATCGACAATCGCAACATTATAGTAGCTCAAAAATGGAAACCAGTTTGGTCCCACAACCGACCCCTGCGGAACTCCAGTGTTTTTGTATAGTAATTGCGTGCGTCTCTTTATTTCACCTAGAGACTATTAGACAGTCAACCGAAGGCCTAAGAAACTGATAATAAGAATCTATAACATTTTTTACTTCATGATTATAGACAAAATCCTATGATGTAAAATAGCCAAGACTCAAAAATGCCTCATGTCCTCGCCTCACACCTTTTATCCATGATTCATTTCCCATAATGAAAGCTGGCAACACCAACAGTAGACTTTTGACGTAAGAAGTGAGAAACTCAAAGGACAAAACTGACAGATGACAAATTGAAATTGACAATCAATCAACATCAGCTGTTGATATTTTGAAAACTTCTGTTTAATTTTTCATAGTTTATTTTGCCACTAAAGCATAATCACAAATTTTAATTAAGTTAGTCTTAATGACTTTATAGTCATGATGTCGAACCAAGAAGTAATACAAGAGTATGCTAACTCCATTAAAAATCTCAAGAAACAGTGTGGTGATACTGGCATGAGTGAAGAGGAATTTAGAAGAATGTATTTTAAATCTCTTAAAACTTTAGAGAACACTGGACGCCCAGAAGCTAACACTCCACGTCGATTTTTTACTAAGTTTAGAATTTTACTGCTTGGCATTATCATTGGAGTGTATATTGTCTATAATTACAAGACTATTTACAGCAGTATTGTATGTAACTTGCAAGAGTATATTTATCCCGGTTTAAAACTCCTGAGGAGAATATCAATTCCATTAATATCATTGTTTCCGTCCTTGACTGGTAAGCACAATACTACTCAAGTAGATACATATATCAATTATTTTGCACAACATTTTTGGTAAATAATATCAAATAAGGATGTTCTTCCAGATTTTTACCATGAAACATGTTTGATTCAAAATCCATACTTTGCTGTGGTGGACATGGACTGCTGGCCATGCAGCACAGTGAGTAATGTCAGGGAGGTGAATGATCCTATCCCTGTCAGTCAAGAACAAACTGCACCTTTTATTTATGAGGTTAGTTTCTCTTAAACTGCTGCTTACATTAAATAAAGCCTTGTATCATTCAGTTGCGGTCCGAGGGGGGTGTCCTGGGGGTCATGACTCCCCCCAAAATCATTCAAGCTGACGAGAGACTGAATGATTTACATTCTATACTAACTAAAAACTGTAGGTTCTTGAGCTACAGTGACCCCGATGGGCATATACAAACAAAATGTTTTTAGAGTACTTATCAATTAGGTAACCATTTCCCTAAAAATATTTTTCAGCACCAATGGTGACCCCCCCCCCAAAATCTTTGGCTGCGAGTGGTTGACCCAATAAAGGGTTAGTCTGGTGTACCTACTCCCTTCCCTTAACCCAATTTAATTGAGGTCAGCACAGCATGTCTTCTTTCATTCATATCTAATAACTGTCATCATAGTATTTGGGCCTTTTTCCCGCTTTATCATATTTGGATTGAATGTTCAAAAATGTAAAAAATTTCAAACTTTTATTTCAGACTGAACAACAAATAATTAATATGGAAGCACTAAAGAACATGTATCTGAGAAATAGAGATACATTTGACAAAGAATCTCCAAAAATCTTAACAAATAATAAATATAACTCAAGTCCCATAGATTTATTCAATAAGAGACCAATAGAAGACAAGAGTTTTTATATCTGGTATGTTGTAAAATCTCAAATACGGTTCATTCTATTTTATTATGACAAATAAAATGTGATGTTAATTGAAATAAATTACTATAAAGGATTAATTATATTTTTGTCATTTCAGGAAGTTCAATAGCATGAATGTAGCAAAGGTGTTACGCCAAGTTATACCAAGACCAAAAGTTGTTCCAAAGTTTGGACAAAGTACTGAAAGATTTCTAATTGTTGACACAAGTCATCAGAAGTTTAATATACCGGACACAGAATGCAGTTTCTCATTTCTGTTAGCATTGAGTGGATCTAGAGAAATAAATTTAGTACCAGCTGAGGAATGTAAACATCAGTGTAAGTCACTGAAAGTTGAACTTAAAGAAACTTATTTATGTAAGTAGAAAGTTTCCTAGCCTGTTCTGCTACCATTATAACACTGCCATTTGAATGGACCTCTTCCAAAATAATCAATAAATAAATCAAACGGCTTCCTACTCTTGCAAATAAAAGGAAAGTACCTAATGATAATGTTTATTTTTTGCAGTGTGGTATAATTGGTGGTACTGGAGACCTGTGGTACAAAACTCTATGGGAAACCACACTTTCATTGCTCATGTCGGCTCATACTGCTGATAATGGGATCACACCCAAGAAAACACATGAATGGAATGTACAAAACACCAATTTATTAAATGAATAAATAATATTAACTAAAAATCAACTAAATGCTCTCATTCAAATTTGTCTTTCAACTTGTCTTTGAGGAATACTGGTACTAAAGAGATTAGTGCAAACAGACTCAGCACTGTGACTGATGTCCATGACCACGCGTCACTTGTCGACGTTAATGTGTGTAGAGTTTGTCCAGCTTTAATAGCCACAAATGATGGCGGAGCTACACCTGGAAAAAATTAAACAAAAATGAAAAAATTGCTACTGGTGCCGATTCTCTTGTAGACCGAACTAAACTACCAAAACTATAACTAAAATTCCTTACTTTTGACTATGGGAATCTTGGAGCTATTCTGCCAAATAAATTCTCTAAATTTAAAACTTATTTTGACACAACTAAAATCGAATTTGACAACCGCGCGCCTCCACTTGGTACTTGTTTTCCCTACCCCATGTTTTTTTTTTAGAGCCAGAGGCGCGCATGCACGGCATCCTCGACGTGTTTTTAATGGATTTTTTCAGTTTTTGTATGGAAAATAAAGAAAAAAAAAAAATTACCAACATGTTGACAATTAGGGGTTTAAGGGTCACTTATTGGGGATCGAAATTTTCATTATTTTTGCGATAGGACACACCGTTTTCGAGATATAAGCAAAAGAAAATAAAAAAATACAGTACTGTTTTTTGTAACTGAAGTCGAGGTGTTGGTTTGAATTTTAGTTCATGACATCTAATTTTATTCCACACATTTTTAATCGCGATTAAATATAGTCAGTTTTAGTTACAGGATTTTAGATATAGGACAAAATTTTAGTTTAAATCGTCAAATTCAGAATAGCATTTTGACTAAACTAATCTCAGTGCCATCTTAGTGCTGTCAAACTAAATTATAGTTAAGTTGTGTCATTTAAAGTCTATTTCAGAATGAGTTTGATCGTTTGACAGGACTAAACTTAATTTTAGTGGTTTTTAGTTTAGTTTAGAGAATTTTGTGACAAGAGAATCGCCACCACTATGTACATAACTAATCAGTACAAGTAAGTACCTCATACGAATCTATCTATCTCTGCATGAATGTGGACAAAGAAAAAGGACACTGGTGCCGATTCTGTTGTTCACAAACTAAACTAAATTTAAGTTCAGTGCATCTTTTTCTTTCTATTTCATTAAGAAAAGGACAGAAGATAAGTTTTAGCTTAGTCCTGTCAAACTGTCACTACTCCAAACAAGTTTAGACGCGAAAAAACTTGCCTACTAAAATTACGTCAATTTACGTCAGACGCTGATTAATTTGACAGGACTAAACTAAAATTTATCTTCTGTCCTTTTCTTAATGAAATAGAAAGAAAAAGATGCACTGAACTTAAATTTAGTTTAGTTTGTGAACAACAGAATCGGCACCAATGTCAGAATCATTCTTTAGTTTGTCTACCCCTATGGGAAGAAAGTGTGAGTCTATATGCTCTCTCTCTCTCTTATTATTACATTTATCTGTATACAATGAAGTTTCCTCATAGATAATCAATAACTACAAAGAAAGGTCATACTTAAATCTACATAGACTCTGTTATCTATTGCTGCAAGTATATAATAATAATAATATCTTACTCCTATAATCCATTTATCTATTCTAACAAACAGTAAGTTAATAAACCTAGTTTAGATATCAACTTACCAATAAATGTTCCTAATGCAAATGGTATTAAAGGCACTCCAATTACAGGTGCTGACATATTGATAAACCAGTTTGGTAAAAATGGTGTCACCCTCAAAAATATCATATAGTTGAGCAAATTATTTTTGTGCTTCGTCACTGCTTTTGCCCACTGTGCAGCTCTCTCTGGGAAAAACTTCTTCACCAACTTCTTCCCAAGAAGATTTGATAGAAAGAAACACAAACTTGCTCCTATTGCTGAACAACAGCAAACTAAAAGTAATGCTAAATAAAACGGGAACAAGAACCCTGAAAGAATACTTAGAAAAATAGATCCAGGTATTGCAAATGTTTGCAAACTGTGATAGAAGTTAAAGAAATCAATGATAAATATTCATAATAAAATGATGTAAAAGCCTGAAACTAAGTGCATGATATGTGAAAAGGATACAATATGTAAACTAAGAAGACTCCAAATAATACTTCATAAAAATATTTTTCCTTATAACGGTCTAGTACTAAACCTAAATGTTTAGCGTCTTCAAGGTCCCATGGTAAATGTATATGTTGTTTCTCTTCTCTGGAAATGAAAACATGAATTATGTTATAGAAATACATTCAAATAAATTAGGAATAACGATGTTATGAAAAAGCATAATATAATGTTATATGGCCTTGGCTTGCCTGTCTTTTAATCAAACAAGATAGCACTTCACAATATTAATAAAACTAGATAGAAATGATGTAAAGGTATAAACCAAACCAATATGTGAGTATTAATAATACTTTTAGTTTTTTATACTTTCCATAATATGTAAATACATGTGATAACTATATACAGTTGATTCAAACTTAATGGCAGCTCGGAAGTTAGCTACTTGCTCCGCAGCATCTCACCCCTCGCCGGGGGCTGACACATGAAATTGTTATTGTGCAGCAACATGCCTCATTTTCCGAGCCACCATTCGTTTTGAATCGAACTGTAACAAATGTGTAACAGTTGATTGGTACTTACTCTTCTAAATCTGGGAACTGTTTATATAGAAGTCCCAAGGCTAACAGCGATGATACAAATATGATAGCAACTAGAACTATAGATTTAGATGTAGATAAGTCTCCTGCACTAGATGACACATTAGTCATGGAACCTGAAAAGGTATAAGATTTCTTAAGAGTATTCGTAATTTAAACACAAAGAAAAACAATTCATTTACTTCAAACGTAATAAACAACAAAGGAAAATGAGGAATAGGTAGGTACTTGGTACAGGATGAAACAGTCCAACACAATCAGGTCTTATGTTCCTTATTCTTGGTTTTGTTATGGTGTGGGAAGGGATAAAAACCGTGGAGGAAATGTAGGGATCTTGAATACTGTCTTGATTATCACCTTGAATGTTTCGTCCGCGAGAATTTCGTCTTCTAGCATTATTTGCGCTCATATTCGTTGCTTAAATAAAATCAAATTACTTTATTCAATATGTCTGTAACAAAATTATCCGTAGATCCTACCTACACTAACTATCGTTTAAGTTTAATATATTAATCACTCACTTTACAAAAAAAACATATATTTTCGATAAAAAATTTACGAGTTCACTGCGACAAGATGATTCGGAATTCAAATCTTTCATTCATGCATGACATGAAAATTTGAAAATCTGGAGATGCATAGTTCGTAAAAAATAACTTATCGTTTATTTCTCTCCTATTATGGCTTTCAGACAGAGTGGCATATAAATTGAATGCTAACCTAACCTATGATTATAGTACTTTGGAATTGGAATGATTGATTGGATTGGAACACTGACACTGATGACACTTGCTTGACTTGACAGTGACACTATTATTAGAATTTCTGACAGAATCGATTGTTTTAGGTTTTGTTTTACGCAGACTTTTCATTTTTTTGTAACTATTTTATTAATGAACATGTTCAAGAAAATAAAAGGAAATAAATAACAATCCTCGTCAATAAAAAAAATGGTTGGCCGTAATGTATGTCATTACTTCTTAGAATTTGATCCATATTAACGACGCTATCGGATGGTGTGGTTAAATGATAACAGCCGGCAGCCCCGGTCGGTTCGTGAATTGTTGACGATCCATTATGGAATAACGAGATCCCTGCGTGTCGCGGTCATTCGAAAATACGTGTTACCCAGTCACTTGGTTGTGGAGGTCAGATAGGCAGTCGCTCTTTAGGGGTACCTATTAGGAACAGGGTGTAAAGTTCACTCATCCACCTTAGAAAAGGGAGGATCCTCGGACCAGACGGGGGTTGTGTCTGGCGGGCAAGTGCCCAACTATTGATGTCGGGTTCTTGTATATATGTCCATTGCACGGTAAACTTTAATTGCACGATGCAGGTATTATGTGACGTCAGGTCTTTGATGCGTAGTTCGCATGTGGCGATGTAGATACCGCCACAGATTTATTTAATTACAACGGTTGTGTTTCAACCAATTACAGTAACTAAAATTATAAAAATTAAAGCACTGGTATTCAGCTGGATCCGGTTAGACTAGAGTCCACCCCATCATAGTTGGGAAACGGTTAGACAGATTGATTGTGTGTACCTACCCATAATTTTTTCCAAAATAAACGGGATCGATTCCTGGGTAGGTAAATCTAATGATGCGGTTTTAGTACTCAACACACATAGACATAGTTTGGGATTTGGCCATACACGCAAACAATCATTGACCCTGTATGTATACACCTCTGCCTTTGCTTTCTGGGAACCCGGGCTTGATGTTATGTTTATGTACCTAACACAAATCTAGATAAAATAACCAAACAGATTCAAAGGTACCTACACTTACTAGAACACTGCAAATATACCTATATCCCTAGAATCTAGATAGGTACACATTATGATAGCAAGTACTACTTACGCTCCGAAGAGGCAACTAAATTCTTATCTTGATTCATCAATAAATTTCGTTCAGTGTTTGGCTAGGCATAGGCATATCGAACTGCGCTACTACAAACAATAATAGGACAAGGTTGCAATGGACATGTTCCAATTTTTCTATATAAACAAATTGATAGATACTCAAAAGAAACGTCGAATAGATCTACCGTACGTTTCTATTGCCGGGTAACGCGTACGCGCATCCTGCGTGGGAGGAGGGATAGGGGACTGCTTAGAACAGTTGAATATGATGCCGCGTCTCCCGCACGGCGCAGAACGCACGGCGACCGCGGCCGAACCACAGCGCATCGTGTGCGCTAGCTCTTATTAGCTTACTTAAAAAAAAACAACGACTGTGAGTGTGTGAGTGATAAACCAAAGTGTTAATGGGTTTAACACAGACGTTTAATACAAATAGTCGCTACAAATCATTCGACAGTGACACCGGTGAAAGTGAGCTTTCTAAACGAAGATAATTATTCCGTACTGAGATGTGGTCCTTCATGAATACTTAGGCAGCATACATGAGTGTCAGCAAGGAGGTAATGAAAATACTATACCTTTGAATGTTTATTTAATTATCTATAATTAGACCAGATGTTTACCAATAATTATTTACTTATTTATTTTAATGAATTACTTGCATATTATGTTATATTTGAGTGAGGCGTTTTACCGCAAAAAATATCATCATAATACGTAGGTAGGTATGTTTTTCGAATGTAAACAACCGGAAGATGTCTGTTCTTTTATTTAGGTATATAAATATTTTTCAAAAAAAATAAAATACGAAACGGTCAGTTTGGTGGCGCCACCTCTACTCTTTAGATAAGGTTTTGTATTGATTTCAATAGACAGACACTTAAGCCTACTTTGCATTTAATTTTGATTAAGTACCTCTTTAAAACTTCTACATTAGTAAAACCTTCTTACTCAGCCAATCGGAATTCATACTGCACTTAGTTTCACCCCTAAAATGGAGGCAATTATGTTGCAGTGTTACTTGCCACTTACATTGTACTAGGTAACTCATTCATCACAATCATCACACATTACAGGTAATGCGAGGAGATATACCCAAGTTGTGTTTGCTGGTTGCTACACTGGCACTTGGGTCTGTGGCGGGAAGCGACGGCGCCTGCGAGCGCGGGCTGAGCTGGTGGGACCGTCAGCGTGGCACCTGCCTGCCTTGCACCCGATGCGACCCCGCCAAGCGTCTGGTCGTCAGATACCCCTGCGAAATCCACAGGGACACTATCTGTCAGTCGTTATACGAGGCCCAGATATCTCCCTTTAATACGCATCAGGTGCATAAAAAAAACAATGAGTCGAGTGAACTGGTACCCAGTGATGAGGAGTACGAGTATGTGGACTACGATAGTGAAGTGACGGCTAATGACGAAGTGTCGTGGGACCTGCAGACGACCAGCCTTAGCGTGGCCGCTAGTGGCTGTATCGTGTTCTTCGTCGTGGTGTTGGTGATGTCTCTGTACCATGCAAGGCAGTGGAGAGTGATTAAACGAGCGCTTAAGTCAGGTATGATATCAATGATATGTTATGAATGTACTTTTTTTTTCCTATTTGAAAAAGGAACACATGTTGCTATCTACAAAGGCTGCTAGCGCAAGGAATATATACCTAGTAGGTACTCACCTACAGCAAGTAGTAGCGTCAACATCATTGGTCACGTCACCGACTATTACTATAATTTTAAAGCAAGTGGCAAGTGGGATGATTATTCCGCAATCTGGAGATGGACAAACCGATTCCATCATCCTTCGTACCTGTTATATATGTTTGGTGAGGGACGTTCATATCGGACCTCTGATATTCAAAATTCTTTAAGTCCTAAAGTTTGAACATAAATGCAAATTATGGGCTTGTTATGAGAAGATCAGTGATTGTGCTTAAATATGAGAAGATCAATGAGTGAGATCCCTAGTTTTTATATGTACTGATAGCCATTTAGTAATTAATTAACTCAGTGCAATTTGTGCACTGAGTTAATTAATTATTAAATGGCTCCTAGACTCCATGTTTCGCGACTTGTTTTATAGATTTGTAAATTGTAATGTATACCACAACAAAGCGTTTATTGTTGTAGAACATGATTTTATTGCCAGTCTGACCACTGCATTGGGAACTAGACGACCCACAAAGTTCGTTATACGCTACTGTTGATATTCGTGAGACGTCATCGTCGTCTGGATAATAAAAACGACATTACACGGAGGTCGCGCGAGCTGATCGTTCATCCTGAATAAATAAACCACAAATTATGCCGCGTCCAACGTGTTTACACCATGCGAATTATTTATTTAACGTTTGGTTCTTGTTATTGGTCGAAATTATGCAGGAATAGAATTTGTTTACGAAACATTGGCCTATAGTGAGTACTACAACAGGATTCAGAGTCTTTGTAAATTATAATCTCGAACTCTTTGTTGCCTTCCTTGTTAACATTAACAAGGGCTTCTGAACGATGTCCGGATAGATATAATTAATTATACCTAGGTACCTCAGATGAGTTTATTTAAAGGAATATTCAGAGAAGGTGAGACAGGCCATAAGATCACTTTATATTGGCAAATGCTCAGCGTTAATCTCCTAATTAGAAGACTAAGTAACTAGGTACCTACTTAGGTTTAACTATAATTGGCTACAAGCAGTATAATGGAAAGACGTCCCTAGGTAGTAGGAACCCCTGATTGAACACAATCAAAATCCTACCTAAGTAAATGTCATAAATCTAAGCTTGCAGGGTGTAGGCGTAGACCCAATTCTGTGGCAGCGCGCGCGCACCGATCCCATGTAAACAATACCAGTTTGTTTGAACATGTGCGCTACTAATTTTGACCTGCGTAGCGGACCGCACGCGTAACAATAGCTAACGGTTTTCGTTGCATTCGACTATTCCGAATTTAGAACTGTTGTATAGATTCTGTTACTTTCATTAACCGCCCACCTCTAAGGCGTTGACCAAAATTTAATTATGGCCGTCGTAAATTACGACATGACGATGTGTGGTACTTAGACGTACAAAAGCAGATAATCAATTAAGTAAAAAGTGTGTATGAAACTTTACAGATGTACACGATTTGACAGCGAAGTTAAAATTAATGGAGGCTGGAGGTGAAACGACAGCAGAGCCGGTCGTGGCGGCTGACCACCACATCTACTGCAACATTCATCATCTGGGCAAGGAGGCGTTACTTGGTACGTTATTATACTTGCCTATGGCCTGTTGTATTACAGTTGCATCATAAACTTTCTAATAGGAGTAATTAATGTAAGTAATGGAGGCTTGTCTTATTTTGGAAACAAATTAGCTCCATGAACTTTCACAAAGAACAAAAGCGTTCCCGAAAAGGGAATGTTTACGCGGTCATAACTCTCATTAACGGGCAGGTCGAGAGAGTGGGATCCTCTCGGTGCGGCGTCTGGCGCCATTCCAGTCAAGTTTAAAATACGGTCTTGCGTGGGCGTGGGCTGCGCTTGCGACTGTCTGGCGCTGGCGCATATCATTTATTTTAGATCGGAACGTCCTCGAGGTCAAATCTGTTATCTTATGCCAATATGCCAGAAGTGTTTCAATTCCCTAAAAGATTAGAATGCCATGAGGCATGAGGTCTTGGGTTCGATCCCCATTTCGTGTTATTGGATTTTTCCATCAGGAATTACTCAGTAGCAACCCGGAGCATGGATTTGTACCCGGTTGGTGGCAAGATGGCTCGCCCCCTATTACACGGCACTTAACATAACTGGCAAAAGGTTCTATAGGTACACCTCTGCAGAACCCTTCGGGTATTATGATTAGGTACTTATTATGAAATTGAAAATAACTGAGCCTCAGTTCAGTCTCACATATTCCATGCAGTTAGAGGAACTCGATGCAATAACACGCATCTACAAAGCCGCTATGCTGTGTCCTACAATGGCCGGCCAGTATCCAAGCGCCTTGTTCCTAATGTTGCTATAATATGGCTCCACGATGCGCTGCATGGAGGCCACGGGATGCCGTCACGCGCGTGTGCTCGATGTCGATCAAATTTTAATGGCTCTGTCGATACATTTATTCATTCTACACTCGATACCTTCGACAACGGTAATGGTGTTGCAATGGACGCTTTCCAAATTGCGATGCCTTTCAAAACACATAAAACGCGAGAAGGGGTGAAATAAAACCGCCCGTGATGCATAACATAAGTAATAGAGTATTTTTTGTAAGCGATTTCTGTCTGCCTAATAATGACATTACAGGGTACGGAGCTTAGCCTGGAACCAAGTAAGATCTATAAACCTAATAGCTGCGCCCCGCGGGTTCACCCGCGTAAAGCACGATCCCGTGGGAATAGCGGGATAAAAAGTATCCTATGTGTTAATCCAGGTTATAAACTATATGTGTGCCAAATTTCATCCAAGTCCGTTCAGTAGTTTTTGCGTGAAAGAGTAACAAACATCCATCCATCCATACTAACAAACTTTCGTTTATTACTTGCGTTTATAATATTAGTTAGATTAGATAGTTAGATCCCTTCGAGACCAAGGTGTAAAGAAGTGTAAACTTTGAAGACCGATGTTAAAAACAGAAGCTTTGAAGGGCAAACATCGCGGGCTAGCACCTGGGGCCCCTCGCATAAACAAACGTTTATTTTTTGTTTACAAAATTAACTTTTCGTTAAACAGGTCATGCTAAAATTATTTTTGGTCAGCAGTGAGATGAAATCTTCAAAGGTGGCGATTCTATTTAGTTTATACCATGATTTTCTTTGCGCCATAATCATCGCGTTATATTTCCTTAGCTGATCATAGGCCGATTTGTTTAAACACCTGAAAGTCTGCAATTGTGTAGGAAGGCCATAAGGAATATCTCGATTCTTTAGGGAATATTGGCATTGAAGAAGTGCTTCCATTTCTTATATTCAACACGCCTGGCATGCAGCATTATTTCACTTCTTAGAAAACGAAATAAAATCTAAAAATACAGTTGATATCATTCTATTGCAGTAGAAACTTTGTTTTCGAACGAATGTATAACAGACTAAAAGTATTTAGCCAACTAGGCAACTAGGATTATCTTGGCCGGTTCGGAAGGCAGGTAATCGACCCAATCTGGCAGTAACTAACGCACGTGTGTTCATTAGGGGGTTATTTGTAATGCAAGCTTGTCGCCGAGCGACCGCCGCTACTTCCGCCCCAGGGCTTCACTCGCGCCGCCGGGAAGGCCCTCACTTCCTGCTTATACCGATTTTTGACAACAATAAATTTTAATTAACAATAAATACTAAATAGGCCCTTTCGATTGATAATATATGAGGGTGTTGAACTGTTGTTTTTAATTCAAAACAGTAGCCTATACCATACTCTATCCAGACAAATGTTTTTAAAACCAAACCGAACTGAAAAATGTTTAAAAGCCATGGTTTCTTAGAAAAATTTGTTCCATCTTCAGTTTTTTCAGCGTTCTTGTTAAAACATCTAAACGTTTTAACGCTTCATTCTATCGAACTGCCCGATAGCTTTTTTCCTATAAACAACATCTATTTTTAACTTTGGTATAACACAAAATCCAGACAGCCGCGAGATAAGAAGCATCGCAAAAACTATTGAACGTGCCGGCAATTCGTACTAAGATCTTAGAGGATTCGACACGGACAAACTTCTAGAATAAAGATGCGGGCTAGTGGACGCAGGCGCAACCTTGTGCATTGAACTCGATAGCTTATTAGGTATTCTGTGAGGTGCGCGCGCGTCGTGGGATAAAGGATCAGCGGTGTGGTCTCGCTTTTTCGATTTTCGATCGGGGTTCGATTCGGTGTTGTTTACTTTTTCACTGTAGATTTTAAATGCGGCGCTGTAGAAGTGTTTGTAGTTGCTAGTAAAGCCTACTTTGCTGTTATCCAAAAAAGAGTCAAATAAAATCATAAATAAGTGATCAAATTAATTAGCCAAATGCGTTACGATTACCTACTAGTAGATAATTACTTCGTCTTTCAAGTTCTTAAGTAAGTACCTAGATAAGTAAAATAAAATCTACCTAGGTATAATTTTCATGTATTTTTTTTTGAAAATTCTTTTAATCAATAATCAATAGGTACCTCCTTAATCAATCAATAAATGAATATCAAATTAAATAAACGCCTATTTTATTAATTAAACAAGCCAGTATGTTCATTACAATAGAATCATTTAGAATTCAAAGTCAAGTCACGTTAGTAAGATCGTGATCACGGCTAAATCGTTATTGTTGTTTGGGATTTCTTACTAACTGACACGATTTATGTTAGCACTAGCAGACATTTACTCAAACACTATACGCACCTACCTACATACCTACTTATACTTAGGTATACCTTGTGGTCATTCGATTTAATACAGCTGTAATAGGGTTGCCAGGTGTCCCGATTTGCGCGGGACGTCCCGATTTTCAGGGTCTGGGGACGTGTCCCGATTTGCACCTGATCGGGACGCTAAATGTCCCGATAAATCGATACATTTCCAGCACCCTAATTGCGTAACTAATACACGATCAATCACAATCTGAATTGATTTGAAACAAATGTCTAATCCATTGCTTCATAACTTTTTTTTTATAATTCAGACTTACTAGTAATATTAGTTGCGAAACACAATAAAAACCTTAATTTAAAAAACCGGCCAAGTGCATGTCGGACCACGCACAATGAAGGGTTCCGTAGTTGGGATGAATTTATTCCAAGAACAACCTCAATATTGTAGTTGAAAAACATATTCTCTTATACATTCCAAAATGTAAGTTTGTAGGTACGCACAATATTGAGAGATCTACCATGTTATTTTAAGACCAAAGACTATAGCTTATACTTAGGTTTCCTGTAATCTATGAGTAAAGAACCATTCTCTGTATATTTTTCATAATTTTAGGCTCAGTAGTTTCAGATATGTGTTTTTAACCGACTTCTTCAAAAAGGAGTATTCTGTATGTTTTTTTTTTCTTCAATTCGTCTGTATGTTTTTTTTTTTTTGTTTGTTTCTTACGCGATTACTCCGCCAATTATGAATCGATTTTGATGATTCTTTTTTTGTATGGTAGGTCATGCTTCCGAGGTGGTCCCATATAAATTTAATTAATTTTGCTTGCGTATTTTTTGAGTTAGCTTCAATATTACGTATTTTTCCCACTTAGTTTATCTAGATGATGTTTTCATTTACTCCTTCACTGTTATTTACATCAGCTACTGGTATTCGAATTTGTGTGGGGTAGGCACCCACAACTAAAAAGTAAAAAATAAAAACTTTTTACAAAAAAAAAACCGACTAAAAAAAAAACACTCAAAACTGAAAAATAACTTTAATTTCGGAAGTCGGTGTCTTTGCTTTTCAATTTTCGTTTTTTGCCACCGACTTCCGAAATTAAAGTAATTTTTCAGTTTTGAGTGTTTTTTTTGGAAGACGGTTTTTTTTTTTGTAAAAAGTTTTTCTTAAATATATTTAAAAGTATTTATTTTAAAATTATAAAAACTATATTTGAGATCCTCGTAATAAGACCTTTCATTTGAAATGTCACACTGTACAGTTTGAAACGCTTTTATTTTCAATCTTGTTATTTGCCCCCCAAAAGTGACTGATGAGTAACTAAATAAATAACGAATTTACGAATAACGAAAATAAATGAATTTTGAATATCCCCCATATTCAAAATTAATTTATTTACGTTATTCGTCCGTGTTTGGGTCACAGAAATAAATATGTGTACCTTTCAACTTAATCGGTCCATTAGATTCAGAGCAAATTGGCTGTGACAGACGGACAGACGTGAACTAAGGGTTTCGTTTATTCCTTTTGAGGTCTGGAACCCTAAAACACTTGTTTTTTTTAATGTCCCCGATCTACAACCCTAAATCCCGATTTGTTTTACCTTCTGCCCCAATTTAAAACAAATCCGACCTGGCAACACGTTTGCTTTAGGGATGTTGGAGGAACTTCTACCTAAATCTGTATGTATATAACATAAGTACCTATTACCGGCCCTTGTTATTCTTACCTGCAAATTTTACTGATACTTGTGTTATAGTGGTAATAAAATAGGCAGTCTTGAAAAATTGCGTGACTCTATGGTGGAATTGCCTGCATCATCATCTAGGTACTAAACCTTTACAGCCGCGGGTGGGTCCTTCGCCAGCACCCTAATCACGTAACACACGTTCAATCAAAATCTGTTTAATATATGCTCGGTTCCTATAAACGAAAACGAATAGTTTTGCTTACCAATGGTAGCATTTTTTATCTCCAAACTGGGCATAAAAATAGCTAAGCTAAGCTAATTTTTACCCGTGATAGCTACTTCTTTAAGAGACGGTCTACTATACAAAGCTATGAGGTCTTCGCTTCATTATTGGTAAAGATACAAAAGTCTTAATTTTAACCAATAACGGTCCATAAATTATAGGAATCGGCCATACAGTTCAACAACATCTATTGCGGTATTTACGTTATTGAGCGAACATACGAGCGAACATTCGTATGTTCGAAATTTTTTTAGGATTATCCTTCAAAATGATTAAGATTCTGATTGCGACTGTTACGCAATTAGGGTGCTGGTCGACTATATTCTCTATTATCTTCAGAAAAAAATAAATGATTTGTTTGTCTAATGTAGCTTTAAGTTTTTTTTACACTACGCTTTTCGAAGCGATGATTATTTCATTAAGATTTAAAGGTTTCTCGTTAGCGAATTCAAACATACTACATTGGAAATACGTTGGTAATTAAAACTATAAAGGAAACATTCGCACTAACTCCAGCTTAACACTAGACGATGTAGGTAGAATTTATAGATAAATAGCAAGCACTCGCTGCACTAGCACAAATGTGAGTCTAGCAACTAGTGAAATTTTATCGTTTCCTTGTTTTGAAAGGGCTTAATTAAGAACTCTTGTTTCGGTGTATGTTTTAAAATAGTCTGCAGGAACTAGTTACGTGCACCCACAAAACGTTTATTGTGCAACTTAGTACCTACGTTTACACCTATGTTATACATTGTTTTAATTAAAAGGTGTCGAATTCCGAAGCTTCTGTCTAACCCTTCGGCTTCGAAACAAGGCGTGATATTTATTCTAATAATGTCGAATGGATGAATCGATCCGCAACATCATTGCGCGAAATAGATATTTATGCGAATATTCAATCATTTATGTTTTAGAAGTTTGTTTTAGTTTGTAGGACTCATAGAAAGTCTACGATTATAAAATAAAAGATATAATTATAAGCGGATGCAGAGGTAAAAACATGCGTCACGGAACGCTCGGCCCCATTTCACTCAGCGCCAGGAAATGGCCCAAAAGCTTCCTTTCACACGATGTTTGCGCAGTCAATAAATAGATTTCATCAGATTCCTCGCTATCTATTTTATACATCTATCATAAATATAACATCAACTAGACGAAGCGAGCCGAATTTACCAGAACAATTTAAGCATACGTACCTAGTACGTACTCAACTGGGAACAATTCTATAGAGTTATTTACGTTGATCACGTTCTATCGGCTCGCATGGACAAAGATATAAGTACACCATCTTTATTTTAGAGATAGAAAAAAGTCAACTGATCAAATTAGGATTCAATATTCAACATTATGCCCGTTATTCAGGTGTGAAAAGACCCAATCGGCCATCATAACAAAAACAAAGCAATATACATTTAAAATCTAAGTAGGGTAGTTCACAACAACTTTGACATTTGAAAAAACAGATTTTGGCGCCCATCATAGTAACATAGATTCCTCGCGAAGTTAAAATTGATATTCCTGTAATAAAACAGAGGCGTGTTGTATAGTTGGTTATTAATAACCAGATAGCATGGGAACAGTGGAGCACTCGGGACAATGTCACGATCGTGCACAGAATGGCAAATTCGCGAGTGAATTTCCTTTCCTTTCGGGGCTCCGGAAGTGGCTTGTAGGCTGCTTATGGTGCTTATTCTTTAACATGCGCGGGCACGATGTCCATAATATTACTTTATTGTCAACGAAAAATTCCTATAATTAAATATTGTGAAGACATCGAACCTTTATTTGTAGAGTTGGATCATTTTGAAAGTCCAGCAGTGGATCGTGGGTGGTTGTTATGTTGGATAGATTGAATTTATATTCATAGTTATGAATTTATATTTATAAATATGAAATAGGTTCTTAATTCATTATTATTTTATCAGAAAATATTAAATAATATTGTATTACAATTACTTGTGATGTGTACCTACCTATGTTATTTCCGTACACGGGTAAATATCCACGACTTTCGCTACAGCCAACCATGTTTAGGTACCTACATCATTATTGATTGCGTTATTATCATTAATAAAAGTGTCATAAAACTATAAAACGCAGCATGTATTCATATAGGTCGTCTGTTTCAAGTTCTTCAATTCGAAGATAAACAAACTGAACTTTAATTCACGGCGTTATATCTTTGTATGCATCCTTTGAATCGTAGATGCGTACCATATATTAATTTTCCGGACACGTTCGTATAAAATAACGACAAGATCAATATAATATAGCAAGAGTACTAGCGGGAGGAAGTCATGGCCAATAAAACGTTACGATAGTTCCGTGTTGTTATGTGTTCCTACGATCAACGAAACGGTAGTGAAAAAGTAATTTGTATTTTAAATGTCATACTTTATCACGTGTTATAATTATGACATTAATAAAATAAATGATAACAACAAAAACAAAAAGCGCGTGCGACGCGTCCTACGTACCTCTTATCGCGCTACAAATATCTCGTCGCAAGTTCGCGACACACAGACTGAATGGCACATGATTTATTATGTTTATGCACCGCATCTTTCGCCTCGCAAACTGCTACTCATTTTCAAATAAGATTTAAATTGTTAGTCTCGCGCATCAGACGGAACGAAGAATTGGCGAGCGTTTGAAGGTTAAATCAAATTGAAATGGGAATATTAGCGAGCTTGTTTAGTTGGAAGCTTCCTGGAAACAAAGAGCATGTAGACGTTTCTCGCACGTTTCGTGTTACTTGCCAACATTACTGTTTATATAAATATAGGTAAAAACAGAATGCCGAAAGTTTAAAATTTAAAAATAAATAGGGTAAAATCATTCTCTATTATGGATATGTATTATGGAGATGTGGGAATCTACCGCAGGAAATGAAAGCGTGATAAACCAATCGATAATTTAACAAGAAAAGTACATTTACACTAATTTATTCCACTACTACTACATAGGGAGGATATGCAGCTTTACAAGGAACTTTTTTATGTCCGCGAGATTTTACGACAGGTGGCCCGCGAATAATATCTGCAGCTGGGGACCGTTTAGAATGCCAGGCGCACGCGCACAAGCCGTAAATTCAAATATGGCCGCTACAAACCGCAATTAGCATTGCCTTTAAGCAGAGGAACTTTTTATATCACAAATGGATAGTTACGCAAGAGTAATTGCAAATTCTGTAAGGTATGCATTTAATTTAACGATTATTTTTTTGTTCCAGGTCCGAATTCAACCAAAAAAGGATTGGGCAATGTGTACACACAGGAGAAGCACAACTCTTAAAACCACCGAAATCGTTCTTCAACAAGTCAACAGTACAAATAATTCTTAATTATTCTAAATGACCTCGCACATCAAGATTTTTTAAAGATTAAGAAAAATATATTTTCTTAAGATAAAATATATGAATTCAAAGAAATCTCATTACTATTTAATTATTTCTGTCATCCGTACATTATTTTGTACTGCGACTTCACATTCTGGGACGCGCTACGACACAGTGCGTCGCGTCGCTGCGCTGACGCAGACGATCTCCAAATAGATTTGACCGTTCCTCGTCTAGCACACATCTTATACCCACTACTGATATAATAAGCAGCTATATGACATCCTAATACCCAGTTAGTTTGGTTTACACGCGGAAGGAAGACGTTCCTCAATGTCTCCTGCGATTGCAGTTATCGCACACACGAGGTCTTTCAAGAATGGATAAAATGACAGCATTATGAGTGCCATAAATAAAACAATCATAATTTTATTTAAAATACTATATTTATTACCAATATAGGTACTCGTACTGTACGATTATATTATTATATTAAATTAAAAACTACTAACCATTAAAAACATACCTTACATCTCAAAAATAATAATTTACTAACAAACATCGCACTGAAATGCTATCAATTGGAACTTGGAAATGAAATAATATCCAATACTACACTAATAGTGTCCCAATTAGAAATGACGTCTCCAATTTAAAAGCTTTGTAAATGTAGATTTTTAAACCCTGTAGAATTTGCATTTTATTGACATCTTGAACCCAAGCCCTGGGTTGTACACCTATTATATTAAAAATAAAACATTGAAAGTATCGGCAAAAAAGTTTATAAACTGTAAAATGTCTGGAAAAAAGCGGGAAGACCACCGAAGATGAACACAGTAAGGTTATGACGTAAAATAGACTCACAAACTTAAGTTAAAACATTTGTACATTAATAATTATGGTCTAGGCGAGTGTTTGTTATATTAGAATATTGATCTAAAACTTTTGAGGTCCGATTCTTTGGGAGAAATTTATATTTCATTTTTATTATTTTTATGGTAATTTGGGAAGTGAAATATAGTTTCTTCAATTGAATTTACTGCCTTTGAAGTTTGAACCACTCGTCGCGCAACCATTAAAATCACAATACACATTAAAGAACTAACAGAAGTCGAAGGTTTCTTTTTATTTCCATAGGAAAATGTTAAGTTAATTTAAAAAACTAGCGTAACAACTCACAAAATATCCCAATCACTTATTTGTTAACATTCGATTACCTCGAGATTCTTCCAAAATTAGGATAAATGCAATAAAGTCTTAGTTTCGAATTAAGAATACTTAGAAATGTTTAGTACTCACCTTTCGTGTTTTACTGCATAGCATTTGCTGTTATCAATAAAATATTTCTAAACCACAAAACAAGGCAAACATGCCCAAAAGGGACCCAATGAAATAGTTACTTTTTTGCTTTGCTAGCCAAAACATAGCTTCAGCAATACATTATTACTAGTTCTACTATTTTTATTATGGAAATAGAATTAATAAGGATTTTTTTTATTAAAAGCTTATTTTCAGCTGTCGAAAAATGAAGAATTACATATGGTAGGTAGGATGTATTTCATTATGTAAATCTTTGGCCATTAAAGTCTAAAGGCTCCCGAAGACAGGCGCAACACGACACCGATAGAACATTGTTCCACCAGGGTCGCGTCGTGCCTGTCAGCAGGAGGCTTAATGAGGAAATAATTATTAAGTTATCTACTGGCCATAATTTGGTTCGTTTGTACTTTCAACAAGGGAGTGATATTACTATGATACTGAACTATGAAATACTGAAATAACCAGCTGACTGAGCAAAAAAAGCGCGAGGGCTGCATTACCACTTTCGGGTCACTCATCCTACCACACACCGAGGGCCAGTTTCTCGAACGAAAATGATCACAAAAGTCATGTGATAAATTGTCAAGCGCGTATAAACCGCTGTGATTGGCTGTTGATAGATAATTCAATCAATTACAGCAGTTTACGCACGCTTGACAATTTGTCAAATTAATTTGTTATAATTTTCGTTCGAGAAACTGGCCCTGAGTCAATTCGACTACTCCTTAGTAACGCGTAGGGTCGGGAATTTACTAGCTGTTACGAGTGATTTCTGCTGCAGGCCTGGTGTTGTTAGGCGACGCTGGCGGTTGATACTTCGGCACCGGGAACATGGGCCTGGGTTCGATCGTCGAAACGCCATCGAATCTAAAAGAAAACGTTTGTTAAATGTGGTACTTTAATTATGTACTTTGTAGCAGGTATTATTACTAAAACCTAAGAACTAGAAAACCGCAGTATTGAAGTGACCCAAGCGTGTGGGTGCGGCATAGTTTATTAGATCAAATAGCGATAGCGGGCGACTGGCCGCGCCGCCGCGCTACTAACTGCTACTAGTTTTAGATTGGTCTGACAAGTCCCCTAAAGCCTCAAAGATCAGAAGATAGAAGCTGGGCTAGTGAACTACCAAGTTTCAAAAACGCTCATTCTAATACTTACTTGTTGCTCTTGTACTTGTCGGGTACAGCTTGATAGGGCTGCAGAGAAGCATGCGAGTGCGTGCGCGCGAGTTCCCTCAGGCAAGTTTCGAGGTCTGCTAGTGAGTAGCCCGAGCATGTGGAGAGGGCGGCGGGCCAAGCCGTGGCGGCGCAGGTTGCGTGGAGTCGCACGTCCTTCGAGTCCTTCGAATCACGCCCCTCCTTTGAGTCACGCGTCTCGCGCCGATCCTTATCCTCTCCCGCGCAACGCTCGCACAGCAGAGAGTGACGAGCGGTTGCAAGCGCACTCGCCGCAATTATAGACGGCTTGAATTGTAGGTAAGGATCCGCCTCCAGCAAGCAAAGTTCGGCGAGGTACTGTTGAAAGTAAAGTGTATTTTGAGATGTTTTTAAGGAGGCTCTATTTTACGAATTTTATTGAGTGATCCCAGTAGACTGGACTATGGATTCTTGGTTGTCAAATGGTCATTTCAAAGTACATACTTATTTATTATTTGTTTTCTGATAACTAGGACTAGAAAAATTGTTTATGGTAAGAAAAAAGTTATTCAATACTTACAGCAGCTAAGTGGAATGTCCTCTTTGAAAGTCCGTTGGATATGCAGTAGTGAGACAGGAAGGCGAGGGAGGTCGGCGTCGACAGATCGAATGATAAGACCTTCAGAATGAGGTGCTCCATACGAAGTACTTCACGCTTCGTGTATGTGTCGTCTGTGATGTACACAAACTCTGACACTTCTGGTGGGTACACCTCCTCATATTTCCTGTATGGAAAAAAGAAAAAAAAAAACAATTTTGCAACTACAGAAAACAACCCATATATATTATGATTCGATCATGTAGCATCTGACAATGATAAAAATAACTCATTATTACTTACGCAGCAATATAAGTAGCAGCTGTGCCCACAAGCTGCAGTTTGGTCCGAACTACGCTCATGTAAGACAGAAATCGGTCCACGTATGATACAGCCAGATGCAAGGTCTCACTCTGCTGATTATACTCATCACAAACTTCTACCAGCCAGTCGATAAGGATTGAACGCATCAGGTGTGTGATGTCTGGCTGTTTGCGCATGTAGCGGGGGTTGGCCCTGTTCTTTGCCTAAAAAAATAATCCAGATTGAAACCAAATATTGAAATGAATGGATGATTATGTGAAGAGTACAATCAAATATAACCATAGTAGCACTTTGCCCGCGACTTAGTCCGCGTGGATTTCGTACTTTCCTATAAAAAATTTAACACCCCAAAATGCAGTATTTAAACTACCCCTTATAGGTTCGGGGGTGTTTGTATGGAAAAAATATAAAGCGCGGTCCGATTAACTCGAAATGCAGTATTTATACCATCTTTTCAAAAGTTTGTACAAATACACAAGCTTTAACACCCCCAAACCTATAAGGGGTAGTTTTGCAAAACTAATAATGACAAACTTTATAATATGCTTAGGCAACTATTCGTGCCAAGTTTCAAGTTAATTAACCAACTGAATAATAATTTTCAAATAAACTGTATACTCTTTTCACCGCCACAGGTGGGTGGAATTGTGAAAAGTCGTTTGGGTCGTTTCCGTAACTTAACTCAAAGATTATTTATACCAATTTTTAAGTTAATCCTGTCACGCAGTAAAATCGTCCCCTGTAAAATTTACTACCCCTTTTCACCCGGTAGAGGTAGATTTTTGAAAAACCTGGGTACGCCTTCTTTCATTTTGGTCTTTAGTATAAATACTGAATTTCGCGTTCATCGGACCTTGCGTTAAAATTCTTCCATATAAACTGTGACATCCCCAATCCCCCAATATTCGTTATTCGTGCCAAGTTTCAGTTTATTAACTCAAGGAATAAGATTTTCATTTTAAAAAAATCCCCGTTTTCCCCTTTTTCACCGTCATAAAAGTAGTTTATAAAAATTCCTTCTAAGTGCTCTGTGTTTGTTCTTGAGATAAATTCATCTCAACTATAGAACCCTTCATTGTGCATGGTCAGACACACACTTGGCCGGTTTTTTTTGTATGAAATTACATTTATGGCGAAATCTTAATGGCAAGAAGTAAAGTAGATACTAAGCAAATTGATGTAGGCCATTATTATTTCTAAATAATTTTATTACATGGATTGGCAAACTTTACATTGCTTATTTCGCATTCTCGAAATTCAAGGAAGCCATGGAAATTTTTGTCAGTTCACTGACACTATTTTATTATACAGAAAAGAGAATGCACAGCAGTTAACAGTTTTGCTAATATGTTTTTAATGGAACTAGGTTATTTTTAACATTCTGCATTTTTGCATTGTACTGCATCCTCTGCAGAATATCTATATTGGAGCAACAAAGTAATAGGAAATCAATATTTCATCCTTCTTAGACCAACTTAGATTGTTATGAGGTCGACAGATAAAAAGGACAGCCACAACTCGACCTAAATATATATTGTGACCTTCTTTTATTTATGTCAATTGCTAATTGTCTACAACGTTAAGATTTTACAATCTAATCAATATCATGTACAAACATCAATATTAGGTGTCTTGACCTGTTTATTACCACAATATTGATACAATAATAAATTATTATTTTGTGTTTCACACAAATCAATGAATTATTTAAGTAAAGTCGGTAACATCAAGTTAGCAATATTTGGACCACTTTTTTTTGTTATATTTCCAAGTTATCTAACCACTGATCTTTGGCATGCAGCTCCATAGAACAGAAAAATACTTTACCTCAATATCCTTCATGTATTCGTAGATGTCCTGTCGGTACTCCACCACATGGAAGAACATCTCCCGGTCAGTCTGTGCGGTGGTAGCATCATCATCCTCATCATCAATGATCTGGCTCTCATTCTTAGAAATTGACATAGAGAGCACACTGGTGTCCCCAACAGACATGGGTGACTCCACCACATTTTTCTTCTCTTGTATAGGCCTAAGAAATCCAATATGAGTTAGTTGAATATGTGTAACATGAAACTATTAGTTTGTTGAAAGTGAACCACATTGGCCTGTGCTGGGTACATTCAAATAAAGCAGAAATTAAGGTTCATGGATCAATCCATGTCCAGATTTATGCCATTTCAACTAATCAGAAGTTTTTGATTCATGGATAGCTAAATAATGTTAGGTTACAAAATAAAGGTTATCCTTGCTTAGCACCACTTACCGAACTGAAGGCGGGTCTATCAGCCGATCTGGTTTCTTCTCAGCTTGAAGGCACAGTTTTGAATTCTCGTTACTGATGAATAGGCTATCTTTCTTCGTATCTTTAGCAACAAACGGCTTGAATGTGTGCTCTCGCTTCTTGACCTCTGCCTCCGTTGGCTTGTCTTCGTAAACGCTAAAGGCGCGAAATTGCGCCACGGGTGGTACGATGTTCTTTTCATTTTTAATCTGGCGCATTGTCCTGTTTTCATCTTGAACTTTACAAGGTCCATTCGTCAATCCCGGCTAGAAACAGATTGATGTAATTATGCAAAACAGAACAAAATACAAACTAATGCTTACCGATTCGAGTATACTCACGAGTTTTAGGTTCCGACTTTGGTTGCACGCAAACTGGCTAAGATCGCCAAGGGCACGACGTTGGTTAGCAGCAAATACTTCTGCGCTGTCTTTCCTAAGCCCCAGAGAGGCATTTTCTTGATCTTCGTGTATTCTAAAAGCCATTGCCCCCGCTTCCGTAAACACTAACAAAATACCAGATCAGCTTTACGCGGGCCACGCGAATGCAATAATGGCAACCGAAGCGGAAATGTGAAAATATATAGAACTAGAGGCACATTTTGTAGATAAATTGTGAGTAGACTTGATAAAATCGGCGATTTTGTCAAAATTCACCCTCAAAACGCAAGCGAAGCGTCAACGGACAACACACATTTTAGAAGTTTCAGCTGTTGCAGTTTACGTTGATCTTTTGTCTTTGGTTATTCAAATCTGGACCAATGAAATTGCGAGATGCATAAAAATAGTCTATAGTTTATGGGCACTTCAAAACTTTATGGTTATAACCGTTTGGCTGGCACGTTCTTCCTCTTTTTACCCGACTGCCCCAGAAGGATGGTAATGTTTTTCGAGAGTATATAATGTATGTTTGTATGTATGTATGTCTATTTCTTTGGCACGCTCTGTAGCCTAAACGGCTTAAATGGATTTTAAAATATGAGGTGTCGTTAGGTTCATCTTAATTGTGGGAGTTACATAGGCTATATTTTTTTTAATATAATTATTTCATCTGCAAATACAAAAAATAGGGAGGGGCAGGTTTTTTTGAAATAAATGAAAACAATATTGGTATCAAATAAAAAAGTGTAAGGGTAACCACCGTTGTCACTCAAACCATGGGTAGTTGACTTAAATATAAAAATAAAAGAAACCAAAAAAGTCAGCTGTTTCGCTAGCAAGCACTGCTAGCGAAACAGCTGACTAACTGAGGGAGGGGTTGCGCTCGCGGCCGGTTAGGTCACGTCCCGCACCCCCCGCCCGTGTTGAGACGCAAATTACACTTGCGACTCTTGTGGTAAAAGGTAGGATAAAAAAAAAAGTTGTAGATTTCCATTAATTTTACGTTCTTTATAATATGAAACCAAACCACTGGTTGCAAGGATAACGATGGTTACCCTGTATATTAATAAAACTAAAAGGCTTGGAATAAAACAAATTTTCCCCGCCGTTTTTCTCTTTTCGGTTATAGGTTTTTGCAGTCGGGTTTTTTTATTTTTAAATAATTTATCTATTTTTTTCCGTAAAATCGAATATTAATCAATATGAAGAAAGATGAGTTATAGAAATACTTATGCACGAAAAATACACGACTCAAAACGAAAACACCACGCTGTGAAGTTTGATTTTAATTCGGTTATAGAGGAAAGAAAAATTGTTAGAGAGTAATTAGATTTTATGTAAATGTCGCACAAAAGATTAAAAAAAAACGTCCATGTCCATTTTTGTGGGAATGGGGTCAACTTCAGACAAAATAGTATAATCGTTTAGTAAAAAATAATAAAAGCGTTTCGCCAGTGCAAATGCGTGCGTTTGCACTGGCTAAAACAATCACGATAAAACATGTTGAAGTCTCTAGTTCCTGTCATATATTGTATGGAAACTTGACAGCAGATAGGTACCTACAGATTTCAACATGTTTTGTCGTAAATATTTCGCCAGCGCAAACACGTACCTAAATATTGGCAGTTACTAGGTAGGTACCTACCTACTGCAGCTGTTGACAGGTTGACACTTTCTTGTTTTGACTTTTGCCATTCTGAAAGTTGTCAATACTTTACTGACACCTGACACTTCGGGTGCGTTCCGAGTAACGACATAATCGATTCGAACGCGATAACAGGCGTTCCTTATTATCGTGAGCACGATATCGATGTCGCGTGAATCGTCATAGATGACGTCATGACATGCGCCATCTTGCAATAACGCCAACCATGCCTTGTATTATTATCACCGTGAGCGCTGTCAAATTATTGTCAGACTTGACACTCTTGACAGTTGTAAGTACTGTTTTGTTTTGAGTACAAAATTATTTTCGTATTAATGTGAAGAAGAAGAAATTTGAGGTTTATTCTGTAATCCAACCATGAGTATCCAAGTGACTATAGCCGACGAACCTAACGGGCGGCAATTCTCTGTAATGCTCACATCAGAGCAATACGAGAGGGTTCAGAGAAGCTGGTGAATGAACTAGTAGAACAACATGGTAAGTATTTTATAGCTGATTATGTGCAGATACTTATTAGCTGAATGTGCTTGTTGTGTTCGCATAACATATCATCTTGACAACAGTTTATGTGGTCACTCTTACTCCAATACTTTTATAAAAAAGTAAGATATAAGTGTTATAGGTTTTTGTCATATTAGTATGTTGACAGTTAATTCTTAAGAAATTGCTTTCAGATCCTATCAATTTAAAGTTATAAAAGCATTTTCTTTATTATATTAAAAATATCCTATGTTTTATTCTGTGATGTGATTATCTATTTGCCAAGTTTCATCCAAATCTATTGAGCCATTATAGGTAAATTCAGTAACAAAAATCATCGCAAACAATATTATTGTAGTGTTAGTAGGAAGTGCGTTCTTATATTATTTTTTTATTTCAGTAGATCAAGAGTCACCATCTCCATTCATTTGGATCGAGGCATGCATTTTGTTGCTACTCACATTATACAGTGAGCATAGCATAGAGAACATTTTGAAAAAATGCATCTTAAGATGGTACATGACATCATGGCAAGAACAATGTGCAACATACAATAATAATGTTACTGGGTCTGGTACCTAGTGCCAGTCAGTAGACGCAGTGTCTGCCCAAACGTTGCTATGCCGCGATGAACATTTTAGACGCGTCGTCTTGACCGTACTGAGATGTGATCAGTAGGTACCTGTTGACTTAGTAGTATACTGTGATTGTTAATTAGTTAAGATTTGATCAGTAAGTACTTACCTGTTTTAATTAGTAGTAAGTATAGCTCTACTTGTGACTTTTTATTATTAGTTTTAAGATTTGATCAGTACCCGTTTAAAGATTTGAATACCTGGTAAAATCTATGAATTTTATTAATGTTTAATTGTACTGTATGTATGTGATTTTACAAAATATTTACTAAATAAAATAGATATGAGTTATTAATTATGTAGGTACATAAGACATTTGTTACTGTTTGATATTTTTCTTATATTAGCATAAATAATAAGTAGGAGAAGATTGTGGCTTGGAGCGCAAGCAGGGTACCTGAGGTTCAGTCTGATTATACTGTGATTCTAATTAAAAATGTTTTATTACTATTATTGTTGAACATTATTTACATACCCATCCCAATACATGGCGCAATGGTAACAAGTTCCCTTCTCATATTTTAAATACTTACATGAATAACAATAAGTATTTAAAAAAAAGAAAATCTACTTGCCAAGAATGAATTTCACATTTACATATCTATCAGCTATCAGTTGCATTATTACAATTTAAGTTATTTATACATATGTACCTAAATATAAAACTTATTTAAATGGTAAAGGATGTTATAAGTAAAACTACAAAATAGATTATACATTACATAATTTGATCATTTATTGAATGTTAAGAAGTTTAAATTACACTGTCCTATTGGCTAATGTTTGTCGCTTGCGCATCCCTTCTTTTCCGTTGATGCTGTCGTTAGTATGGCGACCGGAGTCGATAGAGTCAACAAGCAAACCAATTTGAACTTCCATTTTCAAAAAATATTTAATCGGTCTTTCTTGTGCAAGGTTTGAGGTTATGTTTATGTTATGAAGCTGAGCGAGGACTGTGAGCGCGTTCACGAGTGTTCCGAATTGATGACAGCCGTCAGCTGTCATAATCGTGATAATTAAAACGGAACACAAGATGACGATACGAGCGCTGACAGCGATTATTTTCTAATTCGGAAAGCGGCCTTCAACGTAAACAGATTCCCGCTGTCAGACTGTGTGACTGTGAAGACACTTCACACTGAAATAAAACTGTTTTGGAGTCTTTTTAGATTGTGAGATCAAAATCAAAATCAATGAGATTAAGCTATATCTTAATCTCCATGAATAAGAAACCAATAAGTCGAATATTAATATGATTAAGTCGGTTGTATTTCTTTTTATTTTATACTATGGCTGTGAAACATGTTATGGTGTTAGAGTGTACAAGAAGTCTGATATTTTGAAGCTCAGGTAAGTTGTAAGCCTTTTCTACCTCAATATTCCTTTTAAGTCATGTTTAGCTGTTATTTCCATAGATGAAGGTCAAAGACTTCTGCACCTAATACAATATTAAAGTTATACTTTTAAAGGTACTTCAATGAACACTATTTTCCGCCGTAACCAAGAAGTCATAAAATAGGCGTGGATAAATTAAATTTATGATACGATAGCTTTTCTAACTAACTGATTAACAGATTAAATCTTTTATTACAGAGAGGAGGTTCGGGATATGTTCCAACATGCTTATGATAGTTACTTACGGTATGCTTACCCTTACGACGAGCTAAGGCCGCTGAGCTGCGATGGTGTAGATACATGGGGAAGCTATTCTCTCACCCTCATAGATGCCCTAGACACCCTCGCTATCATGGGGAACTACACCGAGTTCAACCGTGTTGTTGATATAGTTTTACAAAAGAAGAACTTTGATGCAGATATCAATGTGTCGGTGTTTGAAACAAATATTAGAATTATCGGAGGGCTGTTGAGTGCTCATCTTTTATCACACAAGTAAGTATTGTAGTAATTTCAATTATTCATTAGATTTGGTGTAGAATGTAGCTAAATAATATGTTATTCTTCAAGACATCCAATAAGCCTTTAATAAAGAACGGAACTAATTAATATGCTAAGCACTGAATATTCTTAGTCAATGTTTGTTATACACCTTTATATCCGTTTTTATAAACTAGAAACTGATACCATAAACATATAAATAACAAATATCATGCCCATTTTTAACCGACTTCTAAAACAGGAGGAGGTTCTCAATTTGGATATTTATATATATATATTTTTTATGTATGGTTGGGCATAACTCCGTCATATATAATAATTTGCAATTTGTCACATTGTAATGTTTTTTTCTTGTTTCTTTTTTGTAAAGTAAAATGATTTTTCCTTGTTATTATGATAGTTAGATGATAGTAAGTCCCATGTAATATAATACTACCAATAATGTTCCTTCAATGTGATACTACATAAATAAAGGTAGGTTGGGGCGCCACAGGGTTCCATTCCATTACTTTGTCTCATACACTGCACTGCAATTACTATTATTATTTTACAAGGCTCTTAAATTCTTTTTAAAATGAGTAAAATTAAAACTATTTATTATAAAAAAAATATTATTATTCCAGAACAGGTATGAATTTAGAACCAGGCTGGCCATGTAATGGTCCACTGTTACGGCTAGCAGAAGATGTTGCCCAAAGGCTAATAGCTGCTTTTGATACCACAACTGGTATGCCATATGGGACTATTAACTTAAGATCAGGAGTGCCACCTGGAGAGACAAGCGTCACATGTACTGCTGGAGTTGGGACCTTTATCGTAGAATTTGGAACATTAAGTCGGCTCACAGGAGATCCCTTGTACGAAGAGGTATGTTTAAAGATAAATTGTTTGTCTAGTGGTTGCAAGCGCTACTAAGCTAAGCTTAAGGTCCTGGGTTCAATTCCCTGGCCAGGCAGTGTTATTAAGTTTTTCTATCTGTAATTTCTTAGTAGCAGCCAGAAGCCTAGATATGTGCCCGGTTAATGGCAATGGGCTTGCCCCCTATTGGGGCGAGCCTATTGCCTTTAACATGTAATATACATGGGACTTCGAAATTACTTGTGAAATGTTGTACTATAGGTTCACTTCTGCCTAAACCTTCGGGGAATACAGGCGTGATGATGTTATGTATGAATTTAAACAAAGCTATGAAAACCTTACATTTCTACCTTTCCCTATATTACTTTAAATATGTTGTAAATAGTTTAGTTTTCTGTTTATCCTATGTCTCGATCCCGTAGGAATATCGGGATATAAAGTATCCTATGTTCTAATCCAGGTCATGGTCTACCCATGTGCCAAATTTCATCCAAAGGGCTTCCTTATTTAGGCTTCTGTACCCAAGAGTGCAGAGTATACAAATTAAATTACCTAGTTTTTGTTCTACATTCCTTTTTTTCATGTGGAATATATGTTTTCCTTTCTACTATGCTTCACAGATCGCTCATAATGCGCTTCTGGCACTGTACCATCATAAGTCACCGATCGGCCTCGTCGGTAATCATATTGATGTTATGACAGGCAGGTGGACTGCGCAAGACGCTGGTATTGGAGGCGGCGTCGACTCTTATTATGAATATTTAGTTAAAGGTATGTGAAATATGTATAAAAGCAACCTGTATGGCTAAAAAGAAGTTGCATTCTGAGATAACAGCTAGCATATAAGTATGGAAAACATTGTTAAACTAAAAATCAATGATGGAAGAATAAGATATTTTTCTATTTGGAATTTCGGAATTTGGATTTGTGCCCAATTGATGGCAATAGGCTCGCCCCCTATTACATGGGACTTGAACGTAACTGGCGAAATGTGGTTGAACAATATGCTTACCTCTGCCATCCCTGCCCATCCCTTAGGGGAAACAAGGCGTGATGTTATGTTATTATTTAGAAATAAACTGTAACAGTTATCCTCACTGAAAAGGCTTCCACATTTTCTTGCGTCGTTTTCTACGTCAAAAATTTTTTTTTGTAGGCGCTATTCTATTGGAGAGACCAGAACTGATGTCAATGTTCAAAGAAGCACGACAAGCGATAGAAAAGTACTTGAAGAAAGACGACTGGTTTGTATGGGCGACCATGTTGAGAGGACACGTAACACTGCCAGTGTTCCAATCACTCGAGTCCTATTGGCCTGGAGTGCTCAGTCTTGTTGGTAAGTCTAGTTTTCAAGACAATAAAATCTTCTCATATTCAATATTTACTTATGTCAAATAATCCGTGTATGTATTTACAAACTGAACAGAAATAAAATATTATGCAGCAGAATAACTTCCTGTTAGCCATACCTACAAATATTTGTTCCAAGCGGGAATCTAACCCGAGACCCGTAGCGCATAAACCAAATCCTCATGCACATCACTGCGCCAACCGCGTCGAGATAATCGTCAAGATTTAGGCCCGGTGCACACGCATCGCAGCGTGGTAATCACTCCTACAGAAATATAGACCTTGTATGCATTGCAATAAGGTCAAAAATAATATAAGTAATATAAAAAAAATCGAATTTTTCCTCTCTTTCTTTAACTACGTTTAAAAACTGCTTCCATTTACAGGTGAAAGCGATACAGCAATGCGTATAATACACAACTACCACAGTGTATGGAGACAATATGGTTTTACCCCTGAAGTGTACAACCTCGGTACGGGTGAAGCGTCATCGTCGCGAGAGAGTTACCCGCTCAGGCCGGAACTTATTGAGTCGATAATGTACTTATATCGAGACACAAGAGATCCAATACTGCTGCAAATGGGTGAAGATATCCTCAGAAGTATACAACATTCTGCAAGAACATCTTGTGGTTATGCTACGGTAAGTTGGAGTAGTTTCTGGAGGTAGAGAATAGTTGAATAAACCACATAAGATCCACCTTAGGAACTAAGTGTGGAAACCAAACCCTAAACATAGGACATAGTTAGAACCACATAAGATAAAGTAAAAGGGTTTATGTAATTTTGTTAAAGCACTAGCTGATGCCCGCGGCTTCGCCCGCGTGAATGTCAGTTATTATATACTAAACCCTTCCTCGAGAACCAGTCTATCCATTGATGAAAACAGCAAGAAAATCGGTGCAGTCGTTTTTGAGTTTATCGCGAACAGGACGACAGACAGACGCGGCGGAGGACTTTGTTTTATAATATGTAAGGATAAGTTGCACGATGGGAGACAGTGTCATTCAACATGAGATATTCAATCAATCTGCCTTTTCTCAACTTTGTTGGGGTCGGATTCCAGTCTAACCTGTCTTACCTCCACAACCCAGTAACTTGGTAATACTATACCCCTTGGTAAGACTGGTTGTCAGACTTTCGGGCTTCTGACGACCCGTAATGACTGTCAAAGATATAACAGCCGAGACCAACGGCTTAATGTGCTTTCCGAAGCACGAAGGAGCCTCGGTAGGTAAAGATGGTCACCTATACACGGACCAACCCCAGAAAGCGTAGCTTAACCAGATGGATCGACCCGTGCAGCTGTTATTACTTAGCCACGAGCTCCTTCAGTGACTGCAGGTGTAACTAAAATATAATTTGGCACCTTAATAATGATGACAAGGCTTATCTAAGAATGATTACTTATAAAGTACTTATTACTGATCGGTAATCCTATAATACCAATGATCAAGAATCAAAATTGCCTTATCCTTGTCTTGACCAGGAAATCTGATTTCATAAAATAGCTCTAAAACATTAATAATTAACTTCCAGATCAAAGACGTACGCGATCACCGCAAAGAAGATCGTATGGAATCATTCTTCTTGGCCGAAACAACCAAATATCTGTACCTACTATTTGACCCGGACAATTTCATCCACAACCCGGGCGTTCACGGTACAGTTATCAACACGCCTAATGGAGAATGCGTTGTAGACGTCGGCGGCTATATATTCAACACAGAAGCGCATCCAATCGACCCCACTATGCTGTATTGCTGCCACGAAGCCAGACAAGGGCAAGAATATTTATAGTACTACTAGCTTTAGCGGCTTCGCCGGCGTGGATGGCGGAAATTATCTCACGTGAACGTAAAACCTGGATAAAAAGTATCCTATTTAGTATTTTAAAATTCGGTTGAGTAGTATAGACTAAGAAAAGACAAATAATTTCGTAATAGGCCGAAAATAACGTATTTGAATGTAATTGCAAATTGGAAAATAAACCTGAGAACGTCTACATAATCTGTTCCTCGTAGCTGAAGCAAACTCTCGATTAAGTTTGCATATATTAGCTATAAAACGTACATTTTATTTTTTCAGAATTAATATAAGTGAAGTCCACAGAATGTATCAAATACTTGAAGAAGAAGATAATATAAAGTTTATGACTACAATTGAAGGCGCATCCAAAGAACAGGTACAGAATGAGACAGTTGAAACTCCCCAAGAACGTGTACTAAATATATCCGAAGATATAAAAAGTGGCACTGTTGAAAAGATTGATCAAAACCAAGTTTTGATTAAGACTGAAACTAGAACTGGGTATGTAAATATTGACGGGACAGAGAGAGAAAAAACAAAGAATGAAACTAGTCTAAGAGATATAGTGAAAGAACGTATCAATAATTACTATAACAATACTAGTACAAATCAAGAGTCTGATGAAGAATTAGCATTTTCATCAGAAAACAATACTCCAACAACACAATTTGATGTCGATGATATAATAGTACCACAAAATCCGCCGGAACCTTTGCAGACACCGAGCGAAACAAAGGCGAAGGAAACTTTCAAAATATTACCGAAGGTCATTCAAGACTTTTTGAACAGCGACTGGAAATCTAAAACGAAATGCGAACCTCAGCATATGTTGGAGAGAATACGTAAAGAGAAAAGGTACCCAGCTCACCTGGATGTCAGCAAATATGAGTTGCTGTTAACACCGGCACCATCCTTCTTACAGAGGATATCGTTAGCTGGCGAATTTTTAAACAAAAAACAATTAGAAATTTAGGCAATCATTATTTCAACAAAGTTGAATGTGGTGTGTGCAAGATATAGTTTCTCAAATCTCAATGTGTTATAACACACGTTTTTTGTACATATAAGTTATTTCTTTCTGCATGTATGTACAATAATTATTTATAATGTATTTGTTACTTGAAATAGTAAAGTATGAAATGTTACAAAATGGTTTCAGTTACAACATTGTATAGAGAATCTGGTTAGTGTCGTAGGAGAAAGCGAAGTCCATCCAACAGTGATAGGCTGAGTTTCATACCATCCAGTCTAATCTAACGAAAGAACAAACTGCTGTTGTCACACAGCCTAAGACAATCGCAAAATTCCGATCTGTGATTAATTTTCTATTTAAAGGACGACGCATGTGCCAGGTTTAGGGGACCCTAACTAACTGCTTAACCTTTTAGCCCCGCCATGACGCCACCTATCGATTCTCAATATACCATTTTTCTCGCATGACTCTCCTCATGTGAACACAGCTTTAATGGCTTAACTCTGCTTTGAAGAGGTTTTTAATCGTACCTCTATATTGTCTTACAAATTTATGAAGAAAGAAGAATAGCAGCTTGCGTCATTGAGACGCATATGACAGCATATGACACGTTTAGACATGAACAATGAATGACACAATGACGACCTGTAAATATAAATTTTGGTAATTGAAGTAACATAATATTATTAACATCATAAAAATGCATACGCCCCCTTTGAATATGAGTAGCCGACCAACGAACCGAAAGGGTGCGTTGAAAGGTGGTGCGTGGAAAACACTGTGCTCGATGTTCAACCACATGTTTATATTAACATGTCAGATTTGAAATCGACTATCTCAGAAGAAATTACTTTGTCTTCAAAAGGATACAAATTAACAAAATTTTTAGGCGAAGGCGCCTACGCTAAGGTATTTATATTTTCTTTACTAATAATAATAAATATATTTTTAAGCAGAAGCTACCTTCTTTCTCTGCAAGTACGCCAACTCTTAGTTTCTTACCTAATGACTGCAGTGTTCTTCAACAGGTGTATTTAACTGACTTCTCTACAAAGGATGATTCTCATACGATTTCACTCGCTTGTAAGATTATAGAAACGTCAAAAGCTCCAAGAGATTTTGTAGTGAAGTTTTTGCCGCGCGAAATTGACGTGCTTGTGCGTTTAAATCATCCACATCTTATTCACGTACACAGTATATTTCAAAGAAAAACAAAGTATTATATTTTCATGAGGTTTACTGAGAATGGAGATTTGTTGGGGTATATTTTGAAGAACGGCTGTGTATCTGAGAATCAGTCAAGAGTGTGGTTTCGGCAACTCGCACTAGGTTTACAATACCTCCACGAATTGAATGTAGCACATCGTGACATCAAATGCGAGAACGTGCTGTTGACGGCGAACTTCAACGTTAAACTTTCAGATTTTGGTTTCGCGCGATATTGCACTGACGAAAACAACTCAGCCGTTCTAAGTGAGACATACTGCGGGTCGATGTCATATGCGGCGCCAGAAATTCTCCGCGGTAAACCTTACCTGCCTAAACCGACAGACCTTTGGTCTTTGGGGGTGGTGTTGTTTGTGATGCTGAATAAGTCTATGCCATTTGACGATACGCGAATGCGAAAATTATATGAGCAGCAGATGGGCAAGAAATATAGGTTCAGATCTCGAGTAGGCAATTCTATCTCGCTCGAGTGTAAGAATATCGTGAAGCATTTATTGGAGCCCGATCCAGGACTACGCCACGCTGCCTCTCAGGTGCTCAGTTCCGAATGGATTGCTATGGATAGTAGGCTTACTAGTGAGTTGAAAACGAAATCTTAATTTGTATTAACGTATCGGTCCATCGTAGTTTACTGGTGTGTGCAGCCTCTTGTTTGGGCATCTATCGCACCTCGCTAGCGGTTTGAACATGTAGGTCAGTAGATGGATGTAATGTAACCAACATTTGTGTTGGGTACATCTATCTAGGTCAAAGTATTGTAATTGTTTATCACTGTAAAATACTTTAAACTAATAGCTTTAATTAAATAGCTTTGAACGCAGTAGAAGCACAAGCACTCAAACGTGCCAGAGAGGATAATCGAGGAACATCGAATACTGCAGTTCCGAAGCAAGGCGATATACTCGACGTAGGCGTGCGAAAAGGGTTATCTGTATATAAGGTAATTCTCCTTAAAGTTACTATGAAGTAATTCCCGATAAAATCGAACACACGATCAAAATGCGCAAAATATAGTTACAAACTCAATGTACTTACTGCACACTTACATCGACAAAGTGTATGGAACAGCTGATTTTTTTTTGCGATTTAAAAGTTAGTCCCATAGAAAAAGTATATTATAGCTGACACCAAACCACTAGTTTCAAGGATAATGGTGTCTACCCTAACACCCTGTATTGTGCTTGGGGTCAAAATATCTCATTGCTAGTAGTAAATCTAAAGACCGATCACCGAAAATAAAAACAATGATCTCAGATAAAACTAATAATTGTATTTTACAGGCTAGTGAAATGATAAAGGCTCTAGCTACTATAACTTCAGAGCACAAGAACCGAGGCGAATAAATGGAGGGAAAGACAAAAGTGGGTACCTACTTAACGTTTTCGACAATTATATTATCGCCTCACGGTTTCACCGGAATAATATCGGAATAAAAGTATCCTATGACCTAATCCAGGTCATGGTCTACCCATTGTGCCAAATTTCATCCAAATCCGATCATTTAGCATGAAAGCGTAACAAACAAACTCACTTTCGCTTTTATAATACTAGTTAGGATAATAATTATCCTCCTTTATCTAATGTGAGCGTTATTCGTTCAATGACGTCTAAATTTTTCCCGTAGATCATGTGTGTACTAAATATTAACGTCATGACCAAGAAGAGGAGGTAGGTAGGTAGTCGTGGGCTAGATTGAGCTCCGCCTTCCAATACGTAAGTTGTTGGTTCGTACCTAGGCAGGCATTTTGTCCTATTTGTTTGATGAAGGCTCTAGGAATGAAATGAAATTGAATCATCAATCAATTTCTAGAAGTGGTGCAGGAGAATGTCTCTAAACCAAATTGTTTAAATATGTTACCCTACGTCTATAATCTCGCACTTCCGCTAACCGATAGATTATGTTGATACATCCTATATTAAAGATGTACAATTACGAACGCCCTTTTTTTTTTTTTTTTTTGAGGATGGTCAGTCTTCTATTAACTAGTACCGTTCTGGGCGGAGCGGGAGGGAGTGTCAGACTTTTACTGACTAAAACCCACCCGTGTTCCTTCAGTTGCCTGTTGTCAAGGGCCCCGGTATCCCTTTCGGACTTTCCCGCAACCCGGGCAGGCATCGGTCCTAGCGGACCCCGTCAATTGTGCTGACATCTCTTTGAGGCGCGCGTGGAACACTAACGCGCTGAAATCCCGGGCCTGGTCCTTATCGGACGGCGAGCTACCCATTGCTCGCCGTCCGCTAGCCCGCGCCTACGGTGGCCGGAAATCCGCCTGGGATTCCCGACGCCCAGCACGCCCAGGTGGCGAATTTTTCCTCTCCCGCACGCGTTCCATCTCCTGCTTCGCGAGCGTTACTGCTTCGCAGAAGGAGCTGACGGCTTGCAATATCGCTCCGTACCAGGGCCGGACGCGAGAGGTCATCGCCGCCAATACGGGGAAACCGCGGTGCTCCGCCCAAGCCGGACAGACCTCTACCGTGTCCTCCGGGCGATCCACACAGTGGTGACACCTGGACGCGGGTGAGGACGCCGTGGAGCCTCTCTAGATTTACGACCCACCTGTAAAATGTGATAAGCTAAGAGAAGTCACCATGCCTCATAATTTATAAACCATAAGACAATAAATCATTCCACAGGTGCATCGTTTGGAAGAAGAATTAAAACTAAGTGGATCTGAGCAATTAACATTGGCTACACGCGGATACAAGATGATAAAAAAAGTTAATGAAGGATCCTATGCCAAGGTAATAATTATAAGTACCTAATATTAATAAGTTAAACAGGTAATTTGTTTAGGTAATAAAACTATATTAAATCGTATAAAATAAAACAGGTGTATCTAGCAGAATACAGAAACCCATCGAAGACCGATAAGTTATCAGTACTTGCATGCAAAGTAATTGACACCAATACCGCTCCAAAGGACTTCGTAAGAAAGTTTCTACCGAGAGAAATAGATATGTTGATCAAATTAAACCACCCCCACCTCGTACACACACATAGCATATTTCAAAGAAGATATAAATATTTCATTTTCATGCGGTTCATGGAGCACGGAGACTTGCTGGAGTATATTCTTCAAAAAGGCGCCGTACAAGAGGACCAGGCGCGGATTTGGGCTAGGCAGCTTGCTTTAGCCGTTCAGTACATGCACGAACTTGAAATAGCTCACCGGGATATAAAGTGTGAAAATGTTCTCCTTACTGCAAACCAAAACGCTAAGTTGTCTGACTTTGGCTTTGCTCGTACTTGTGTCGATAAATCTATGAAAGATATTCAAAGTGAAACGTTTTGTGGCTCTCTATCTTACACTGCTCCAGAAATATTGCAAGGTGCGCCGTACTTCCCTAAGCCAACAGACGTGTGGTCGCTGGGGATCGTGGTCTATGTAATGCTCAACAGAGCAATGCCCTTCGAAGAGAAGCATATCAAACAATTGTTTCAATCACAAATGAATAGAAATTGGAAATTTCGCTCGCGGTACATAGATTCCCTTTCAGAAAATTGTAGGCGTTTGGTAACGCTTATGTTGGAGCCACACTGCCAGAACAGAATAAAAATTGACGGTATTATCAACAGCGAATGGATAGCTATGGATTCAAGATTGTTAGGTAATATTACAATGATATTTATCAAAGACTAATTAAATTAAACATATACCTTATTACTACGAAATCGTGTTTATCAGTTGTTTAGCATAAACACCTTTCAAACATGAAATTTCTCTGTGTCTAAGTTTTTGTGGTAAGGCCCTTGTTGTCTCCACTTTCAATTATCCACACTGGGAATAGAGATATAGACACGAGCATGGCGCGCCACTGCGGTGAGATTCGGAAAACACTTCATTAATCATCAGACTACATGTTCTAAAGTTGCCTAACCAAATCCATGCTATGTCCAAGGTTCTGTGTTGCTTCAACCACAGATATTAAAATTTTATTCATATAACAGAATGGACACCTCAGGAAACAACGGCATATAAAAAGGCCAAGGACGAAAGAATACTGCTACAAAAGAAACTGGAGAACCCAGAAGCATCGAAATTAGAAAAGGATGGTTCCTCCATGCCTGACACATCGATTAGAAAGGTTGATGTAAAAGAATCAGTAAGCTCGTGGTAAAAACTTTTATAATAGGTATCTTTTCTGTATGTGTTTTACTGTGTGTACATATATAATAAAATAAATAAATTTAAACTCTACATTCTCTAAAGAATTTTACATGCAGAAGTAGGTACCTACTATGTATTTACCATCATTTATTATACCTACCTACAGAATTCAAGTTTGAAAAAGTCACATTGGTGCTTGCCAGGTGTCGCACCAGGGGCGGTCCATGAGAAGTGATCCGTTAGCCGCAAGACCATCACGACATTCAATGTTCCGACATGCAATGAGTAAGTAAGTACCTACTTATAATAGCTGAGGTTTTTTTTTTATGACGTTACTCTTTGGACTTCCCTATATAATAAAAGTCGTAGTGAAGTCAAAACTGGGATATATTTGGTATAATACATAAGAACCCATACCTGTTAAATAGTTTTAATTTACAAATGCTGTTGGCGTACCTACCTATTTTAAATAGATAAATAAAGCTGTACATTGAATATTTTTGAAATAAAGTAACTCTAAGAGGTGTGGGAACGAATCTGAATACTAAAAATATCGTTTTTAGAAGCATCAATAAAGCCGCGTCCTATTTAAAAGCGATCGTCTCATGAATTGCATAAGTCACTTTTTGTTCGTAAATCCGAAAAGCGCTCTCTGTCGGCGCGACCACGCGATCAGGGTCACCTAACAAAAAGTTCGAATGATCGTGTATGCGCGCGTCGATCGCTTTTAAATAGGACGCGGGTAATAATGAGATTCTGGACCGGGGGACTGCTGGCTGGGCAACAGTAGCAGTAGTTCGGTTGTTAGTCCGGTTTATAAAGAAAACAGTTGAAACTGGTCATCTCTTATCTGCCAGGGCTTATTTTGAATTGTTTTTGATTATTTTTTGTTTTACATTGTTCTCACATAATTAGGTATTATGTGAGAACAATGTAGAAGCGACAAGAGTACAGTATTCCTAGGATTTTGTAATATCTATATTTAAAAGAGTGTCCTTGGAGTTTCTTGCCCGGTCTCCCCCATAGAGATCTACGTTTTGGAATGGGCAACTAACTTTCTGACTTTCTAACTTTCTGACTAATTGACCGACTCTTTGACAATTCGAAGGTTTTATAATATTCGAGCTATAACAAGTAGGTTTCATAATGAACTGTCATTCAAGTACTGGTACTGTAACCTGATACCGACATAAAAAATAAAAATGTCAGTTAAATACATTAGGTAAACATTTCAACATTCACAGTTTTAAAACAATTAAATATGAATATTTATAGACATATTTAACAGTTTCCACCACAACATTAAACCAGTATGCTCCCGTTAAAAGTAAAAATGAAGGAATAACTTTCGAGAATGACATAAATGGATCCTGAGAATGTAGAAGAAGAATGGGTACCGAGAAGGTAGAACTAAGCAATACACAATCCGATCTTATGGTATTACAAGAAAAAGGCTTTATATTGGAGAAAATGATCGGAGAAGGTTCCTATGCTAAGGTAAGTAACTAAACGAATCAATATTATAAATCAAGTATCTAAAGTAATGTTGAGACACAACTTTTCAAATGTTAAATTATCCTCTTTGCAGGTTTACAAAGCGACACACATTGTCAACGAGACACGCCACGCTGTGTTAGCCTGTAAAGTGATAGACACAGCAGCTGCTCCGCGAGACTACCTCACTAAGTTCTTACCTCGAGAACTAGACGTTTTAATACGTATAAACCACCCCCACATAGTAAACGTGTCAAATATTTTCCAACGGCGCGCTAAATACTTCATTTTTCTACGTTTCGCAGAAAACGGTGATTTACTGGATTTTTTAACACAAAATGGCGCCGTGCCGGAGAACCAGTGCAGGCTATGGATGAGACAGATTTTATCGGGGATTAACTACTTACACACCATGAACATAGCGCATAGAGATATGAAATGTGAAAATATACTGATTACATCAAATTATAACGTCAAGGTTACTGATTTCGGTTTCGCTCGCAACGTGTGGTCGCGCGGGCACAATATACTGAGTGAGACATACTGCGGGTCTCTATCCTACGCGGCTCCTGAAGTATTGAAAGGCGTGCCGTACTTGCCCAAGTCAGCGGATATGTGGTCAATTGGCATTATCCTCTACACGATGCTCAATAAAGCATTACCATTTAATGAGACATCCGTTAAGAAACTTTATGAAAAACAGGTACAACCCACTGATGAATAAAAAGCTTTGTAAATATTAAGAACAAGTTCTAACTACACAACTAACATAGGTACGTACGTAGTAATCAGAGCAACCTAAATTGCGATTTTCCGACTGATTGTCTTGATTATGATGACAGACTTTGGTTGGGTGAAAGAGATATCACTTGAGCAAGGCCTCGATGTGACCCCCTCGAGTGTAAGGAGTCGCTTCTTAACTGTTCAACTCATCGTCATCATATTAGCCGTATGAACCGGTTAGCTTAGATTAACTCAGCACATTTATCTACCAGGTAATGCGTAAGTGGCGTTTTCGTACAACTGTAGTCAACTCACTGTCGACGGAATGCAAGCAGCAAGTAACTAAATTGATCGAGCCTGATCCTGCCGCCCGGCCGACCGCCGGCAGTCTCTTCACCGCGCCCTGGATATCGATGGATCCCAGGCTCATAAGTAATTTTACAAAGTTTATTGTAAATAACATACAGCGTGTAAAATGACCTATCACATGCTGTTATCTAAGCATGCTGTACTTAAAATTTAAAGTCTATTGGGATGCCTCGCTAGAGGTAAGGCGAGCACTAGATCAGCTCACCATAGCCTGCAAGGCGCTCCGTGGCACTATTGACGCACCTGATCTGCAGGCTCGCTTCTTTGTCCCAGACAAATTACTGCCGGGGCTGTTTTGTCTATGTCGCACCGTTGTACCTCGCATTTAGGCCACACGTAGGATTCTATAATACGTCAAATTGCTCAGCATTACCCTCGTTATGTCTGAAATACTGCAGCATTCATTTTGAAATAAATATATGGGAAAGTTGAGAATTAATGTTATATTTGACGAAAACACGATTCCATAAAATTTTCTCTACAGAAAAGAAACTCAAACTTACCTCCAAACCGAAAAATAAATTAGACCATGAAATTTTGCATAGTACTTAACTGAACTAACTATAAAGCAGAAACTATGCTTTTTTATGACCATTATTTTCGCCGTAAAAAATTACCTAAACTATTGGCGCCGTGAAGACTTCTCCCCGCACTCCGCTCAGTCTAGCTCTCACTCAGTCCGCGAGCAGTATCGTGCGAGCGAGGGAGATAAGGGGTGAATTTGAGCTGAGCTAGTATCTCTTGGATTTTAATCTAACAAACGATGTGATATCGGATGAATGGACGAAGCTTTTATTATCATTTCAGGAGTACAGGAGGAGAACCATGAAATTGTTGTTTTTTTTTTTTTAACCTGAACTTTATAATTTTATATTTTCTTTTTTATGTATATGATGTGTCTGTCTTTAATCTGTTTCTGTGTTAATTAAAGTTAAAAAATAAAATAAATAAACAACAAACTAAGTAACAATTATCAATAATTAGTATTGCTACTTTTATTTTTGGTGTGTAAAACTCTGTTTACGCCAGTGCGCAACGTAAGGCGCGGGCCACACAGGAGAGACGAGAACGGGACGCAGACGCGGCACGGACAAGATGCGGTTCTTGTCCTTTCTGTATGTTTTGTCCCATAACGCGTTAATACATTTTGCATGAACAATAATGAAGATACGTGAAAGATCCCGTCCTCGTCTCACGTCTCTTCTGTGTGAACAGCTTGGTTCAGCATTGACCACATCCTCAGCCATCGCGCTTGGCAATCAATGATCCAGTTAACGCATTATTTAAATTATTATGTTTACAGAAATGACATTTTTAGAAGATTCATTATTAAAACAAGCTCACGATGAAACATTTAAGAGGGAAAACGAGAGAGAGGAAGAAAGTGAGATGGAGAGAATCGCAGAGCTGCGTCGCAAAGGGCGCGGGAAAGGTACATACCCTACATCTCTTTAAACATATATTCAATAAGTACGTTGTAATACAAGCCTGTAACTGTCCCTCTGCAGGGCAAAGGCCTGTTCTCATACAAAGAAGGCACGAGCATTGATCACCACGATTGTTTTAAGGGGGATGCGATAAGGCAGCCCGCGAAATTCAAATTTTCTTACGTTTTTTGCAAATTGCAAAAAGAGGTAACAAAATTTGAATTTCACGGGCTACCTTAGCGCATGCCCCTTAAGGCTCATTGGCGATTTCAGACGTATATTAACTAGTATATATGAATTGAAAAGTGACATTGCTACGCGCCCGGATTTGAATCCACAACCTCGTACATGAGTACGTTACTTCAAAAATAATGTAAAAGGTGACAGATTCAGTTACATCAGTCTGCTGACGATGCCGTGACTTTATGTCACAGGAAATAGCAATATTAGATTAATGTGCCTTGCGCCTTCAAACGGAAGAACTTAATATCCCGAGTAACATAGGCCCAGACTCCACCAAAGCGGAGACGAGCCGAGAGGAGAAGAGATGACATGTGTTGGATACAAGTGGGTACGGTTGAGCAGAGAGGAGAGGTCTGATATTTGCTTAACGCGAAGAAAACAGAGATGTGAACTGTGTCTCGCAAGCTGGCGACAGCGCGCAGCAAGACGAGACATGAGAGCGGCGTGTGGCGAGGGGCACCGCTAGGGTCCTCGCGTCGCACAACCCCACCCGCTCTAGGAAGTACACATCTCTGCTTCGGTCTAGCCAGTAAGCATCTCCGCACAGCTTCGGTAGATATAACCGAGCTGTTTGCATCTCCTCTCCTATCCGCTTCGCACATCTCCACACGCCTCCGCTGAGTCCGAGACTGGCTGTTAAGGTCATTTGACTTGCGATGGCCTGAATGACTCAGAGTTTGTCAATCTAGAAGGCGTTAACCAACAACTGTTTATATTTTTTATTTGTATGCTTTATTTCTGTTGCAGAGGGCTTGAAAGTATTGAAAAACAACACTGATCTCATCACTGAAAAATCACAACAGTTATTTGATAAATAATATTTCTCCCTTCTGACGCAGTCGGCTAAAAATAAAGAACATTAAAATAAAATGAAAATCAGTAATTGTGTTCATTCAGTATTTATTAAACTTTTAAAATTCTTTATTTTATATTTTTAAGATATTGTAAAAATGTTTATTACGTAATTGTACAAAGACTTTGTTGTTTTAATGATATACATTAGTGAAATTATTCACTCACTAGTTTTTAACTCGTATTAATTTATAAAGCATATGGAAGACGAGGGACTATCGTACAGGGCTTACAACATTTATAACATTTGGCACAACGTGTTAGGAACAGGATTGTGGACTATTCTATGGCCTCAAAAATTCTGTAAATGTTTTAAAATTAGCATTGTGTTATTTCTTCAACATTGTGCGATAAAATCAGAAAAAAATTATACAAAGCATGTTTCACACAAGCATGTTTGACAAAATTTGTAACAAATATACGTTTTTTTTTTGTAACCAGGTCCAGGGTAGTGCTTAAAATTAAATTTATATTAATATTTATAATACATTTCTTAAACAAACAAGAAGACATAAAAGAAACACTATGTAAGCCGCCTCAATGATATCTAAGTAAATATATTATAAACTGGTATATTATCTCTTACTACTACATGAAAAATTATTTCCCGGAAATGGAAAGAGACCAGATTAATATTGTCGCCTTTCAGTCGATTCCTAGTATGCTACTTAATTATTTGTATAAAGCGCTAAGTACGGCAAAACTTGTAACAACTGTATAATACTTATGAATATGAAAAGTGTTAGTTCAATGTGTTCCCTTTTAAATAAATGATTTCATTTTTGGTAAAAAATCATGGAATGTCTATTGCTCGCTAGATTATCTGAATTTCTTCCGTTTTCTACTAACGTTAGCTCAACCAGCACACAAGTCATTAAAAATATTAAATATTCACTTAACCATAAAATTAAAGGTAAAATAAATATTTTGCTTAAATACATGAATTATATCAATCTCTATGTTTTATTGGTTGTCAGTCATTTATTAGTTACTATCTTCAACCCGCGACTTTGTCCGCATGAAATTTCTTATTCCCCCGACCCACCACGTGGCATCGTATCGCCCGCCAACACTATTACATACTTCGTTTTCGCTTAGTGTTATTTCTGACTTTTTTATTTTTGCTCGCCTCGTAGGGATCCTAGCCCTAGCGTGTGTTGTTGTTGATGTTAAATAGTCCATAGCCTTCCCTAAGGCTGAGTCCTGAGTGACGGCGCACCGCCGTTGTTTGTCCAACGGGCAACGGCAGTGCCATAGCAACGAACCGAAAGACATGACATTGTAATAACGTCCTGTCAGAATATTAATCAACGATTAATTCGTGTTTTTGAGTGCATTTTTCCAATATAAAGTGAAACTTGGTGCTTTCGAGTGATACTCATTGTTATAGTGTATGGATAACAGTATTTATTTATAACAACAATAACTGACACATAACAGACAGTAACAGTAATGAGGATTATGAATTTGATTTTTCGATTTCTTACATATATGCGTTCATACAAAGTTATCGCGGCATGTACAATGAGAAACGTCAAATGCGCCGTGAAATGCGCGCGCCCGCTCGCACTCCGGACAAGTTCGAACATCTCGAACATTTGTTTTATCCGCCGTTCAGTCCGCCTGCGCGGTGCGCCGTCACTCAGGACTCAGCCTAAAGGCGGAGACTGACTTGTAGCATTTGTTTCTAATGTATCACTCGAGGCGAGGCTTGTTTCAATACGGTGATACACAAGATGCTGCGAACGCTCGCTTCGAGCACCATGAAATTTTCGTTTCAAAGGAGTTCACGAAACAGCCGATAGTCGAGTGGAGGGCACGGCGCTTGCATCGAGAGGCTCTGCTCGCTGCACTGACTAATGTTACGCGTTACAAAAATTCGATACATTACAAACAAATGTTACAAGTCAGTCTTTGAACTGGGCTAACAAATGCAAAAAGTTTTTTTTTAATCCGACTAGCAGTTCCAGATGTAAGTGCGTTCAAACAAACAAACAAACTCTTCAGCTTTATTATTAATAATATAGATAGAAAGTTTAACATGTTTATCATAATAATTATTGTAGTAAATGGAGCTTTTAATTTTATATAACGGACCCACAAAATGAATTGTCATTAATTAATTGTGTCTTTTTGTTGTTGTTTTTCTGACCTAATAAACGAATGACGACCTCAATTAAACCTAATACAAAATTATTGTTTCTCTAGTGATTTTTGGCAGTTGCATTCATTATTAGAAATTTAGATATCCTTTTTATACACTACATTACCTTTTCTATTTGAATTTAATACTTTGGACATACTTTTAATTTCCGAGGACTCAATCTTAAATATCCATTTTTATAATTTTTCGGGCCAAACGCCAAAATATATAATTTAGCACCAACAAACTGTCGAAATTAGACGAAGACCTCGATTAAAATATTTACTATCATTTAAAAGATTGACCATGCCACATCATTTATTTCCACAATATTAAACGAATTTCACGGATTTTAATAACACCCATTTATATCGGAACTCCACTGTAAGAAAATTCAATAGAACTTTTACCATCTCTACCACATCCCCTACAAATAGGGACGTACTTAATCGATAACATCTTCGTTAGTAAATTAGTTTCTTGATATTTCTTCATTACAAAAACGTAACATTTTTACGCGTATGATATAATAATACACTTATAAGATCCAACAAAAAAGGTGGAAATATTTATGGCAAAAGTGCGTTTTTGGATTAGTTAAATGTTTTACACAATTTTTGTTAGATCTTAAAAAACATCGTATTCCGCTACACTTTAGTATTCCGTTTCCAAATAATTTATTTCTTAATGAACGATAGCACATACATAGTATACAGTTCCGACGAGTGCGTGCGCAGGCGCTAGTGCGCGCGCGCCTCGTCACGCGGGTGAGAGACAGCCGACGCGACGTCCGCTGTTGCTGATTTTACTTTCATCGTCTGGAAATGTTGGCAACACACCATAATGAAATACAACGCAGATTGAGAAATAACGTTGAAATTCAGGAAAGTTTAAGTTAACAACGAGACTATTTATTTTTTTATAAAAATATCTTGGAAGTGTGTTTGTCAAATGTATTATTAGAATGTACAAAATGAGAAGTAACATAAAATAAATGTCGTTAAACTTACATTTTTCTAATTTGGTACTGTTACCCAAACCACCAAAAGCTTAACCCAATTATTGCCGTGTTAAATTTTGTTAAGAAAGTACACAATCACCAAACTACAGTGCAAACTCGTTATTATAGAATAGTGCAGTAAAACAAACATACCTCTGCCTGATTTATAATGGATCGAAACAACAACTTTGTGTAAATAATAATAATAGATTAAATCAAATCTTACTATTTAGTTGCATAGTAAGTTGTGTTTCATTGTTCTGCGCCGGCAGCGAATGTATGGGTTAACTCATATTAACCGGACGAAAAAAATATCTCGGATGGCCTGAGTACAGCCTGAGCATGTAAATAGGCGGTAACGTGTACATGTTTTTAAAATGCATAATGACAATGTACGCAAACGTATCGAGTTCGCCGGAAAGGACATGCAATAGTTTTTGGCGCCATTGTTTGCAAAAATGTAAAAATTTGTATCCTGTAAATGTCTAAAACATGTCGAATTAAGTGTGTTCCATAATTGCGAATTAACGCTAGAATGTACTGATTCCATAATCAAATAAAAGGCAAAAAATCCGAGCTAAGAATGTCTTTCTAAAATCATCAGTAAAGAGTCAAAGAAATACTTTAAATATATATTGATTTGATTGTCTACAATTTGAGTTCCATAATACTGTACCAATTTTTAGCTACAAAGTACCAAATAGTAGTAAAAATATGTGTAATATGATTTTGTGGCTAACAATGATACAATATTTTGGGAAAAAACGTAGGCACTGAAAAAAAATCTTGTTGAGCTTTTTGGGGCTAACTGTACTAGTTAGATAAGGGTCGGTTCAGACCGCGCGACCGCTGCGACGTGAAGCGACGTAACGCGCACTTTTTAACAATTATAGAACTTATTTTTCTTCACGAAAAGGTATAATTTCAGTGCGAGCGTTGACAAGTGTCAAAGTACGCTGAGATGCGCGGCGCTGCGCAGCGCGTGCACCTTATTGTGTAGCAAATAAATTCGATATTGTTTCGGATTATAAAAAAGTGCGCGTCGCGTCGCGTCTCGGTGTGAACGGACCCTTAGGCTACATTAAAATCGATGACTATTTAAAACGTTCCGAGAACAAATTGGCTATGTTTAATTGTGACGCGATCGAAACCGCGGACAATAGCTAAGTTACTGATGATTTCGTCACAGAAGTGCTACAGTATTACAGATTAGTGGGGTTAGTGAGGCGACTTACTGGCGAGTTGGTTATGTCACCTGAGCAGTCATCGTGCAGCGGACACACGAGGTCGCCCAGGTCAAGGTCATCTTTGCTCTTCTTGCGTTTTAGTGAGAACTGGCTTTTCTTTGGTACCTATCGAAGAAAAAGTTGTTGTTTAGCCTTTTGTTATAAAATTGTTTTTTTTGATGATAACAGCATAACATCACGTCTATAATCCCCGAAGGGTTAGGCAGAGGTGTACCTGTAGTATACACACATTTCGTCAGTTATGTTTAAGAACCATGTAACAGCGGGGCGAGCCTATTGCCATCAGACGGGCACAAATCCAAACTCCGGACTGCTACTGACAAATTTCTGATGGAAAAGCCCAATAACAACTTTGCCCGATCTGGGAATCCTGCGATTAAAGATGCAAATTTTTGATAACTTGTGAGACTCGACAAAAGTAATCAAGTATCGATATCTAATCGAGTAAACAACAAAAAACGATTTGAAGAAGCAACCTACCTTGTATTTGGTAGTCGCAGTAAGTGGTTGGTAGCCGAGGGTCTGCTCCGCGTTACGCTTCTGCTGAATGACATCTCGGCCTAACAGGTCGTTAAATCTAGAAAGACAAAACATATTGACGAATTATTCTATCAGAATCTGCCAGGGTTGTGGGTTTTAGTCATTAAAAGTCTGACACGCGCTCCCGCTCCCCCCAGAACGGGAGATGTCATTTGATGATATCCGACAGCAAAAAAAAAAAAGACGTCTATTAGAACGGTCCGTGTACGCTTTCACGCTAAAACGGCTGAACGGATTTGGATGTTTGGCACATGGTTAGACCATGACCTGGAGAAGAAGGCTATTTTTCAAACTGGATCGCATACGAAGTCGTGGCCAACAACTGGTTCGTTTTATATTTAGCTTTAGGCACCTGTCGAACCGCCAATGAAGAAGCGATTAGTTATCGACTATATTCTCGCTCGAGAAACGTACAATATAAAGAGTTCTCGCCGAACAGAGTGGACGGTGGGCGATCAACTATTAATATATATATGTCGTAGATGATAAAAGTTGAGCGATAATAGTCTGTCAATTGATTATTGTAGTACTAAGGTGACGGTAAACGCCGTGACGCGCTCACTAGAGTGGGGCGGCACGTGGACAGAGTCATGGTAAGGGAAGTGACTGAGTCAGTGTTGTGAGGCCAAACTGTCGGTTTGCCCGAACGTAGGAAGTAGTGCGTGACCATTACTAGTATTGTACCTACTGTGATAATTATTCTGAAAGTGAAATACTAACTGATTTGCTGTATCATCGTATTTTATTGTAAACCTGCCCTACGGATTCCGTACCACCGAATCGAGATAATGTCGGCACTATCGCTCAGCCGTCGCTAACGCCGTCATGTATATCTTTTACTGACGCGATACCTACATCTATTATACGAATAGAAAATAAGCGATAGCTAGTCACTTCCACGTCGGCGTTGGGACAGGTGCCCCTCATATCCAACCAATTAACGCTCTATGCGTTAATTGATTTTCCGTTGGTATCATATTTCAAGTCAGATAATAATTATCACCTCTGCGTGAGATGCCGCCGCAGTAGCGTCTTGTTAGCTGGAATGTTTAGTAAAGCTGCCAGAAGTTCCGCCGTGAACCGCGGCTCCAATAACATCAGGCCTCCATGGATACCTACCGACAGAAAATGATAAAATTTTACACTTGTAGTGTCTTTCACAGAGAATATGTTCAGTTAAAGAAAACCTAGGAATATCTGCAAACGCTGCGCTATCGTTGCGTATACGTGATTGTACGAAACTGCGTCGGGTAAACGGACGCGTTAACATCACACGCGTCGTGTCGACGAACACACGCTTCGACGTAAAGTTTTAACGTGCAAAGATAGAACTCATTGTATTGATGATTATGAGCTACCTGCGCCGCGCAGATTGGGCGCGTACTCCGCGAGGTCGATCTCCTTGAGCCACTGCATGACGCGGTGCGACGACCAGCGCGCGAGGCGCTCGGGCGGCACGCAGGCCTCGGGCGAGCCCTCCGCGCCCACGGCCTCGCCCTCGGCCGCGCGACGGATCATCGTCTCGGGGTCGAACTTGTTGTCGCGGAGGACTTGGATGCCTGTGGACATTCAACAACATCTAAACTTTTTCTTTTTTCAAATTAGGCTGACAATCAGACTACATCGCCAAAGTAGGGTTATCATTTTAACAGGCTATGTTTGTTTGTATGTTCATCTATTTCCTCATAATTCCTATTCGTCGTATTTTGACAAACGAGGTACATTGGAAGCCTCATACTGTTCCGCGGGTCACACGTAATTACTAAATATGACATGTACTTAAGGCGCGTGACATATACAAGAGACGCGGGCGTGGCGACGGTGTGGCGCGGGCGTTGCGCCGCTTCATCACTTCCTAGTGATTTAGCAGAAAATACATAGTGGCGCAACAATCTCCCCAGAAAGCTTAATGTATCAAGTATCAGCAAGGATAAGTTGTGAAACATAATATACAGTTTTACACTAATAAAAATAAGAAAAGAAAAAAAGAAAAGTTGTTTGTAAAAAGTAAGCTTTGGAAGTTCTTATCTGATTAATAAAATTCTGTCGCTAATTAGTATTCCGGGATTTTAGAAGGCGGTATTATCCACTCTATATTATTTATTTCCTTGACTAAAATAAAATTTCCTTCCTTCCTTCCCGTCGGCGGCCGCGGGACACAGATACTTGGTAAGTCGGTGCGGTACCTCTGCGTATAGACAGCGCGTGTAGCGCATGCGTGACCCGCAGGTGCGCGTGCAGGTCGGCGTGCGTGAGGCGGTGCAGCAGGCGCGCGTCCAGCGCCGCGTCGGCGGCCGCGGGACACAGATACTTGGTAAGTCGGTGCGGTACCTCTGCGTATAGACAGCGCGTGTAGCGCATGCGTGACCCGCAGGTGCGCGTGCAGGTCGGCGTGCGTGAGGCGGTGCAGCAGGCGCGCGTCCAGCGCCGCGTCGGCGGCCGCGGGACACAGATACTTGGTAAGTCGGTGCGGTACCTCTGCGTATAGACAGCGCGTGTAGCGCATGCGTGACCCGCAGGTGCGCGTGCAGGTCGGCGTGCGTGAGGCGGTGCAGCAGGCGCGCGTCCAGCGCCGCGTCGGCGGCCGCGGGACACAGATACTTGGTAAGTCGGTGCGGTACCTCTGCGTATAGACAGCGCGTGTAGCGCATGCGTGACCCGCAGGTGCGCGTGCAGGTCGGCGTGCGTGAGGCGGTGCAGCAGGCGCGCGTCCAGCGCCGCGTCGGCGGCCGCGGGACACAGATACTTGGTAAGTCGGTGCGGTACCTCTGCGTATAGACAGCGCGTGTAGCGCATGCGTGACCCGCAGGTGCGCGTGCAGGTCGGCGTGCGTGAGGCGGTGCAGCAGGCGCGCGTCCAGCGCCGCGTCGGCGGCCGCGGGACACAGATACTTGGTAAGTCGGTGCGGTACCTCTGCGTATAGACAGCGCGTGTAGCGCATGCGTGACCCGCAGGTGCGCGTGCAGGTCGGCGTGCGTGAGGCGGTGCAGCAGGCGCGCGTCCAGCGCCGCGTCGGCGGCCGCGGGACACAGATACTTGGTAAGTCGGTGCGGTACCTCTGCGTATAGACAGCGCGTGTAGCGCATGCGTGACCCGCAGGTGCGCGTGCAGGTCGGCGTGCGTGAGGCGGTGCAGCAGGCGCGCGTCCAGCGCCGCGTCGGCGGCCGCGGGACACAGATACTTGGTAAGTCGGTGCGGTACCTCTGCGTATAGACAGCGCGTGTAGCGCATGCGTGACCCGCAGGTGCGCGTGCAGGTCGGCGTGCGTGAGGCGGTGCAGCAGGCGCGCGTCCAGCGCCGCGTCGGCGGCCGCGGGACACAGATACTTGGTAAGTCGGTGCGGTACCTCTGCGTATAGACAGCGCGTGTAGCGCATGCGTGACCCGCAGGTGCGCGTGCAGGTCGGCGTGCGTGAGGCGGTGCAGCAGGCGCGCGTCCAGCGCCGCGTCGGCGGCCGCGGGACACAGATACTTGGTAAGTCGGTGCGGTACCTCTGCGTATAGACAGCGCGTGTAGCGCATGCGTGACCCGCAGGTGCGCGTGCAGGTCGGCGTGCGTGAGGCGGTGCAGCAGGCGCGCGTCCAGCGCCGCGTCGGCGGCCGCGGGACACAGATACTTGGTAAGTCGGTGCGGTACCTCTGCGTATAGACAGCGCGTGTAGCGCATGCGTGACCCGCAGGTGCGCGTGCAGGTCGGCGTGCGTGAGGCGGTGCAGCAGGCGCGCGTCCAGCGCCGCGTCGGCGGCCGCGGGACACAGATACTTGGTAAGTCGGTGCGGTACCTCTGCGTATAGACAGCGCGTGTAGCGCATGCGTGACCCGCAGGTGCGCGTGCAGGTCGGCGTGCGTGAGGCGGTGCAGCAGGCGCGCGTCCAGCGCCGCGTCGGCGGCCGCGGGACACAGATACTTGGTAAGTCGGTGCGGTACCTCTGCGTATAGACAGCGCGTGTAGCGCATGCGTGACCCGCAGGTGCGCGTGCAGGTCGGCGTGCGTGAGGCGGTGCAGCAGGCGCGCGTCCAGCGCCGCGTCGGCGGCCGCGGGACACAGATACTTGGTAAGTCGGTGCGGTACCTCTGCGTATAGACAGCGCGTGTAGCGCATGCGTGACCCGCAGGTGCGCGTGCAGGTCGGCGTGCGTGAGGCGGTGCAGCAGGCGCGCGTCCAGCGCCGCGTCGGCGGCCGCGGGACACAGATACTTGGTAAGTCGGTGCGGTACCTCTGCGTATAGACAGCGCGTGTAGCGCATGCGTGACCCGCAGGTGCGCGTGCAGGTCGGCGTGCGTGAGGCGGTGCAGCAGGCGCGCGTCCAGCGCCGCGTCGGCGGCCGCGGGACACAGATACTTGGTAAGTCGGTGCGGTACCTCTGCGTATAGACAGCGCGTGTAGCGCATGCGTGACCCGCAGGTGCGCGTGCAGGTCGGCGTGCGTGAGGCGGTGCAGCAGGCGCGCGTCCAGCGCCGCGTCGGCGGCCGCGGGACACAGATACTTGGTAAGTCGGTGCGGTACCTCTGCGTATAGACAGCGCGTGTAGCGCATGCGTGACCCGCAGGTGCGCGTGCAGGTCGGCGTGCGTGAGGCGGTGCAGCAGGCGCGCGTCCAGCGCCGCGTCGGCGGCCGCGGGACACAGATACTTGGTAAGTCGGTGCGGTACCTCTGCGTATAGACAGCGCGTGTAGCGCATGCGTGACCCGCAGGTGCGCGTGCAGGTCGGCGTGCGTGAGGCGGTGCAGCAGGCGCGCGTCCAGCGCCGCGTCGGCGGCCGCGGGACACAGATACTTGGTAAGTCGGTGCGGTACCTCTGCGTATAGACAGCGCGTGTAGCGCATGCGTGACCCGCAGGTGCGCGTGCAGGTCGGCGTGCGTGAGGCGGTGCAGCAGGCGCGCGTCCAGCGCCGCGTCGGCGGCCGCGGGACACAGATACTTGGTAAGTCGGTGCGGTACCTCTGCGTATAGACAGCGCGTGTAGCGCATGCGTGACCCGCAGGTGCGCGTGCAGGTCGGCGTGCGTGAGGCGGTGCAGCAGGCGCGCGTCCAGCGCCGCGTCGGCGGCCGCGGGACACAGATACTTGGTAAGTCGGTGCGGTACCTCTGCGTATAGACAGCGCGTGTAGCGCATGCGTGACCCGCAGGTGCGCGTGCAGGTCGGCGTGCGTGAGGCGGTGCAGCAGGCGCGCGTCCAGCGCCGCGTCGGCGGCCGCGGGACACAGATACTTGGTAAGTCGGTGCGGTACCTCTGCGTATAGACAGCGCGTGTAGCGCATGCGTGACCCGCAGGTGCGCGTGCAGGTCGGCGTGCGTGAGGCGGTGCAGCAGGCGCGCGTCCAGCGCCGCGTCGGCGGCCGCGGGACACAGATACTTGGTAAGTCGGTGCGGTACCTCTGCGTATAGACAGCGCGTGTAGCGCATGCGTGACCCGCAGGTGCGCGTGCAGGTCGGCGTGCGTGAGGCGGTGCAGCAGGCGCGCGTCCAGCGCCGCGTCGGCGGCCGCGGGACACAGATACTTGGTAAGTCGGTGCGGTACCTCTGCGTATAGACAGCGCGTGTAGCGCATGCGTGACCCGCAGGTGCGCGTGCAGGTCGGCGTGCGTGAGGCGGTGCAGCAGGCGCGCGTCCAGCGCCGCGTCGGCGGCCGCGGGACACAGATACTTGGTAAGTCGGTGCGGTACCTCTGCGTATAGACAGCGCGTGTAGCGCATGCGTGACCCGCAGGTGCGCGTGCAGGTCGGCGTGCGTGAGGCGGTGCAGCAGGCGCGCGTCCAGCGCCGCGTCGGCGGCCGCGGCGCGCGCCCCGCACGCGCCCACGTCCTCCATCCAGCGCAGCGTCCACGCCGTGTCGAGGCGCCCCGCCAGCGTCAGCAGCGGGTCGCCGTGGCCGCCCTGACCATGAGCAAGAATAAATTTAATTATTCATTGCTACAGAGATGACCTTACGACTATTACATTTTTGGAACGAAGTTCTTTAACGCGGAAATGTATCATCATGGGTATCGTTTTCATGGGTTTCACGGGTGCTAAAGCCGATAGTGTAGTCAGAATGAAAATCCAAGATAGCCGCCATCTTGGATTTTGAATTTTTCGTCATGGCTACCGTTTTCATAGTTTTCAAGGATGCTAAAGCCGATAATGAGGTCAAAATGTAAAACAAGGAGCCCTCTTTGTTTTACATTTAGACGTAATTTTTTTTTAATATCTGGTTTCGCTTTCACAGTTTTCGAGGGTGCTGAAATCTATAATGAAATATAGTGTTTCGTAGATAGACCGTTGGTCTAGCAGTCTACAATTAACATCGTTAATTGTACCGTCTACAAATAACATAGTTCAAAAACAAATACACTATTTTATAAGCCTCCAACTGTCAATAACAAGACACAATATAATTTTAATTCTTATCGCGTTCTAAAGGCCATTCGACCGTTGAATTAAGTTCTATTGATCATTTGTTTTTATGAAGAAGATTCTACTTAGAATCTTCTTCATATGTAACGAATGCTTGCCTTTTCTATAGCGTGATACGAGGCAGCTGCTAACACCCCGCGTGTATCAGGCATGGTACCTATCCATGCATACGATCCGGATGTCTATACTTCGAGACCAAGGCTTTTCAGAGCCACACAAGATATAATATTTATAAAAAGTAGGCTAACTACTAACCAGTAGATCAGTCAAGGCGAGTAGAATCTTCTTCTTATGTAACGGATGCTTGATGGCCAGTTCCTTCTCTATAGCGTGGTGCGAGGCAGCTGCCAACACTCCGCGTGCGTCAGGCGTGGCACCTAGCCACGCGCGCGCACCGGGTACGTACACTTCGAGCCCTAGACTCTCCAGCCAGCCGCATGTAGTCTCGCAGTCCCATTCCCGGACGTCTATTGTTTCCCTGGAAACGGTTTTTTTTTTTTTTTTTTTTAATATTTATTTATGCCATACAAACCGCTTCAGAGAGCCACAAGGCTATCAGAAGGCTACAAACCGAAATTTTTCTTCATTAAATGTCTACTTTCGCCTAAATCTTTCTTTTTCTGGTAGTGATGATATAAAGTATAGTATGCATATCATTAATAAAACGGATTTATATCGGGGACCATGAATCACTCGCGTCGCTCAGGATTCTAACACTTACACGCTACAATTCTTGCTCGTGATTCATTTATGGCCCTCGCTTTAAATCCGTCCTTTATTCACCAATTGCATAATATACTATTACATAGCGTTAAGGATGATTTCCACCAAACGTCTCCCATCGCATCGGATCGGAACGGATTTTTTTTTACAATCTTTAAACGATATTAAATCTTGTACACAGTGTGTAAAGTCTATATTACCAATCCGCGCACAGCAGCTTGACCGCGGGCGTCTTCTGCGACACGCGATCGTAGCCGAAGGTATGTTGCGACACACGATCGGCTCCGTTCGCCTGTCACGGTACGAATGAAACTCTTTGACTAGTCGCAGAAACGGATACGTTCGCAAGCGGTACGGAGCCGATCGTATGCGTCGACATCGTGCCGGACGCGATCGGCTGTCGCCGCATCCGTTTGGTGGAAAACATCCTTTAAACGAGTTTAAAATATTGTTCCATTTCTGTCAATTGTTTGAAGTTGACAGAGACAATGATATTTGAAATACATTTAGCGTTAAACGCATTTACCTAGTTACTAGTGGTAATAAGCGGGCCTAAATCTCGAAACATGGCGCTAGTGCATGGGCTTAAGGGGCTAGAAGGTAAATAAACAAGAAGTTACCACGCCATGGGAGTGGTCCGCAGGCGGGGCGTGGGCGCCCGCTCGGCGCGCGCGTCGCCGCCCTCCAGGCGCGCGCGCAGCACGGCCGCGGGGCTGGCGCGCCCGCTCGCCTCCTTCTCCGCTGGACATAAATATCAATTGCAATGAAGTACACTTGCTTGGGATTCGTCACAATACTATAAAAATAATCTAATTGAACATAGTCATGCGTTATTGATACTTGAATCTATTTTTTTTTACATACTGCCGCACAATCAACGGTCTACTTTAGCGTTCTGAAGTTTTAGATTGACCTTTTGTAACAAAAAAGGTCGTAGCCGATTAGACTTTTATTTCGGCCTGCATTTAATAATTCTCATACCATCACGCCTGTATTCCCCGAAGGGTTAGATTGAGGCGTACCTATAGGACACCCACATTTCGCCAGTTATGCTTAAGTCCCATGTAATAGGGGGCATAATACCATCAACCGAGCACAATCCAGACTCAGGGCTGCTACTGAGATTCCAAATGGAAAAACCCAATAACACTGCCCGACCCGGGAATCGAACCCAGGACGTAATGTTCAGCAGTAGCGGTTGCGACCACTGGACCAACAAGGCAGCTCTCATATTGTCATATCATAATTCATCTATATTAGGTCAATCATTGTATATGTAGTTGTACAAGGATCTTTTGGCGCGTGGCCAAAATCGGAACTTACTCCGCCATCTTGTTTTTTCAATACATTTCACAAAACTATATTGCACGAATGTTTACCAACAACGCCCCTCTGTTAACGTCATTGAACGCCAAAAGATCCTTGCAACAATGTACGATCAAAAGCTGCATGCATTTATAAACCACTGAAGTAATTTTATATAGTTTTAAGGGCTAAGGCATAACGCAACACATGCTTGGATATTATATAAAATATTATTTTCTATTAACATACAACACCAATATTTACGACATTGACATAGGCGGACAAAGCGCGGGAAAGCTGGCTTATATCACTGGGGCATTTTTCTTCTAATTTACTTCTCTTGGACATAGCATTATCAGCCTGTAATGTTCCCACTGCCGAGACACCGGCCTCCTCTATGTGCGAGGGAGTGGGCCGTGATCCTCCGCGCGGGCGCAGTGCGGGTTGGTGGATATCACGTTATCGATTTTTTTGTCCTAGGACATGCCGGTTTCGTCACGATGTTTCCTTCACCGTTTTGAGAGCAGTGGTGATGAAATAATTTACACAAAGTGCCTGGTTGGGTTCGAACCTACAACTCGTAAGTCGCGGCCGTTTCTTTTGGGCCAAATGTTTCCAATTTGCTATACATGCAACACCTCTAGGACATAGTAAAGCAAGTATTCTCAAAAGAGAGGTTTACTGTCCACGTTGGAACATGACGGCATTAGGTCACGTGAAGGAGCGTCTTATTTTCAATGAAAAAAAAAGACAGTAGATGTTCATTGACTATCAGATAAGCAGGGGTTGGGAAACTGTTAGAAAGGGCTTTGAACATTGCGATAGTTTGGGTGTTTACGTAAACTATCGCAACGATGAAGTGCACCTGTGTTACTGTTTATGGCGTGAATACGCCCATATTACATATTATGTCGTGATTGGGCCTAGATGTTACAGCATAAAGCAGGATCCGAGCCTATGTTACAGCTTATGTCAGGACTGGGCCTATGTTACGGCACAAAGCAGGCCGGAGCCTATGTCCCAGCCCGTCGGCCCATGCTCGCGTGCGCCCACACCTAGGTTCGGCACGGAGTGTCCGCGCCCGCGAGCCACCACCATGTTGTTCTGTTTACCGAACGCGACGCGCGCCTCTGACGTCACCACGGACGAGCGCGGCAGCGACGAGTACATGTGCGTGTTGCGCTCGATCTGACGACCGTAGTTTGCGGGCGGCGTCTGGAATATTATGTTGTTTCATAATTTTGATAGGAATGTACTTTATGTATTCATGATCAGAATGACGTAAAACCAATAGTAAGTAATTGCAATGTAACTCTTATTTCATTGTAATAAAATATAAATTAGAATAATTGCCGTGAGTTTGATAAAAACCCTCGGCAATCGTTCTAATTTCTAATTTATACCTACTTTACCGAGTTATGACTTACGTTACAATGATTTTACTAATAGTTTTACGTCATTCTGTTCGTGATCAGATCAGCACGTAGCATGACAACCATAGAAACGGGTTTTATCGACGGAAGAATAGACAAAATGACAGATAAACATCGCAATCTGTCATTGTGTCTATTAATTATTCCGTCGACAAAACCCGTTTCTATTGTGGTCATGCTAAGGGTGTAGATAAAATTTCTGTTGACTGAGCTAATGGGGGACTTAGTCTTGAGGAAGGACTCCTACTTTAAGACTGCCGAGGAGGCTGAATATTATATCCCCCATTAGCTCAGTCAACAGAAATTTTATGTTTTTGAAATATCATCGTTATAAAATCGTTATCGAATTTTGCGTAAGTGTATCGTGACTGTACATGACAACACAAAATCAAATAATCAACCAATCCAAAGGCAAATACTATTCTCTTGTTAATCAATCTTTTTAACATACTCTGGGGGGCGCAGGCCTAGCCACAGGCAGAGGGGCGACGGGCTCGGGCGGTGGTGGCGAGCGCTCCATTATCCCGCGCTCTGCCGCACGCAACCTCACTTCACTTAGTTTCGACAGCAACTCCAACTTCTGCGTCTCCAAAGATGACCGTTGGAGCATTTCCTGAAAATATAAAGACCGTCATAGAGTAAACTAGCTGATGCCCGCGGCTTCACCCGCGTGGATCTTGGTTATTATGTACTAAAAACCTTCCTCGAGAACCACTCTATCCATTGTTGAAAACAGCACGAAAATCGGTGCAGTAGTTTTTGAGTTTATCGCGAACAGACAGATAGATAGACAGACGGACGCGGCGGAGGACTTTTTTTAATAATATTTAGTGATAACACATAAATAAATACACAACAAGCGCCACTAATTTAAGTCACCACTTGCATACTACTGCGCGCACGCAGCATGTCTTGCATGTTTTCTTATTTCATACATTTCCATCAGCCGATATTTCAGTATTCACCGCTATTCATTTCTTTGGTCTTCCCATAATCTTATAACCATCCTAAGTCATACTCTCTCCTCGCGACGTGCCGCTCATTCCCCCGTATCACGTGCCCATACCATGACAACCGATTTCGTCATTTTTTTCCGTCTCTTGAATAACTTTTTTCTTGTTACATCAAACTTCTTATTACATATAAAATATTCACTCCTATCGGAGAAAAATTGGGGAATCTCCCAACATAACAGAGTCAAATATACTTTTGGTTCAGGACATACGCAAACACGTTGTACAACCCGTGTGCATTAACATGGCTCCTGGCGGCGGAGGTACAAACGTCATTGAGCCAGGTGCAATGTTAATTCGCACGGGTTGTACAAAGATTATGCTTACATAAAGGTGACGTATGTACGAAATACCCTTGAGGTATGAACTGAAGGTACCCTTGAGGTATGAACTCATTGAAGTGTTATTCAAAAATACAATTCCATTCCATTAACTGAGATACTAACGTACAAAAAATTTATACAGTGTGCAAGAATTCTTTCTTATCAAAGAAACGGGTAAACTTTTACTACTGACTTTATGGTGCTAATCAGTAACTCAGCGTTAGTAAAAAAAAACCGGCCAAGTGCGAGTCGGACTCGCGCACGAAGGGTTCCGTACCATTATCTATAAAAACAAAAAAAAATACACGTTTGTTGTATGGGAGAAAAACAGAATAAAATAAATATTTAAGGGGGTTAAATATTTATTTTATTCTGTTTTTTTGTATTTGTTGTTATAGCGGCAACAGAAATACATCATCTGTGAAAATTTCAACTGTCTAACTATCACGGTTCATGAGATACAGCCTGGTGACAGACGGACGGACAGAAAGACAGACAGACAGACAGCGGAGCCTTAGTAATAGGGTCCCGTTTTACCCTTTGGGTACGGAACCCTAAAAACGGTGAAAATGAAAAAACGTATCGACGATTTATGAATGCGTTTATTCAAATCAAGAATTTATACCGACGCCTTAGAGTGAAAACCTCATAAGTGTAAAAGAAGTAGCAGAAGTTTTCTTCCTCCTGAAAAGTTACTTCTTTTACACTTACGAGGTTTTCACTCTAAGGCGTCGGTATAAATTCTAGATTCGAATAAACACATTCATAAAAAGGTTGACGTCTAATGGCCGATTCCTATAATTTACGGACCGTAATTGAACTTAAAACGGAAATGAAGCAAATACCTCATAGTTTTGCATAGTAGACCCTCCCATATGGAAGTAGCTAGCCCAGGTAAAATTAGCTTCTGAATCTATTTATTTATATGCCCAGTTTGGCAATAAAAAGCTACCGTAAGAAAACGACTCGTTTTCGTTTATATGAACCGAGCATAAAAGACCACATATATGTCAGCTTCCATTTTTAAATAACGAAAAAGTAGACTGGAGCTGTCTCAACCAACTGTACGTCTAAAAGGATCTCTAAATCGAAACGTCTAAACAGCATTGACCTATTCGAAATTAAAGTTCAATCCGATAGGAATTTTATAGTACGAAGACTGCGATGCTGTCTCTACTCGTTTGTCGGATGCTAATAAAAAGGCGCATCTGGTAGTTCGCGCGATATACATACACTATCACATTGCCCGGACGTAAATGGACTACAGAATTAGAACGATTTAAAACAAAATGTTTATTTTATTTCCTCATAAACACGTTGATTGGCACTCACCTGACTAGGTTTTTGAACTAGTTCTAATAAAGTTTAGTATCGGAAACATGCATGTTCTTGCAAATCACGATTCATTTTCTTTACACTCTCTAAAAACGAGAACCGCGTGATTTTTGCGCACCTTACATTAAAATCCATTAATTTTAAACCTACAGCTGATAGTGTTTAATCAATAACATTAACATTTCGTACATTTTTACAAACTACTTGTGAGTTTAACTGTTCCTAATCTATCACGTTGATTGATCCGTTGGCACTCGCGGGTGGCCATGTGTGTAGGTGAAGCAATCATTATTTTCTGTGGAGCGACTATTTTATCGAGTTCCAGGCCTGGATGTGACGCATCGTTTCTTTTAGCTTCACTATGCGATTGAATTCTATTTAATTTTCTAGGTGTCAATCATGGGAATGGAAGGAATTTTATGTTAAAGCTTTCAATTTTTATTTTACGCAGAGTTCGGTTTTTACTTTTTACAAAAAAAAGAACAACAGACTTTCAAAACTTTTTTTTGGAAGTCGGTTGTTATTTTTTTTTGTAAAAAGTTTTTATGTTTGTCTTTTTAGTTGTGGTACTTACCCCACACAAATGTGAATACCACTACTTGCTATGTAAATAACAGTGACGGGAACTTAAAACATCATCCATACAGGCTAAGTGAGTGACTAAAAACCGACTTCCAAAAAAAACACAAAAATGTGAAAAATAACTTTAATTTCGGAAGTCGGTGTCTTTGCTTTTCAATTTTCGTTTTTTGCCACCGACTTCCGAAATTAAAGTTATTTTTCACTTTTTAGTTGTGGTACCTACCCCACACAAATTCGAATACCACTACCTGCCATGTAAATAACAGTGACGGAGTCAAACAATAATATATCGTCTACATACACTAAGTGGGAAAAAAATACGTAATATTGAAGCTAACTCAAAAACTACGCAAGCAAAGTTAATAAAATTTATATGGGACCACCACTCATGCAGAGGTGGCCTAAATTTTGTTCTGAAGCATGACCTATCAAACAAAAAAAGAATCATCAAAATCGATTCATAATTGGCGAAGCAATCGAGTAACATATATATACAAAAAAAAAAAAACGTATCCTCCTTTTTGAAGACGTCGCTTAAAAATACGTGATATTGAAGCTATCTCAAAAACTACGCAAGCAAAGTTAATAAAATTATGTGGTACAGCCATTAACTACCAAACAAAAAATAATCATCAAAATCAATTCTAAATTGGCGGAGTAATTGCGTAATTGCGTAACAAACATACGCAAAAAAAAAAAATACGCTCCAATTGAGAACCTCCTCCTTTTTGAAGTCGGTTAAAAATAATCTGTTCTTACAAAATGACAAAGCTTAGGTCGCGTCGCGACTGCCAGGGTTGCGGAATAGTCCGAAAGGGATACCGGGACCCTGGCAACAGGCAACCGAAGGAACACGGGTGGGTTTTAGTCAGTAAGAGTCTGACACGCCCTTCCGCTCCGCCCTTGGAGTTTATGCTGTTCTTACTTTTACATTGCTTCATAACGTGTATGATGAGTGAAACAAAATGACAGGAGACATAAATCTCTTGCCATAACTCGGTGCGAGTCTGTGAGACAATGAACAACATTCTCGCACGCTCAGGCGACTTGACAACGCAATTCGTGTAATTTGCATCTACAAGACACGCAACGATAGTGATTCGGTCAAATTATACTATAAACGTTTATTTTCTCTACGCAAGTTATGTACTTAATGCTAGTATTTGACTATGGTGCAAAACTTTGTGAGAGACTGGTGCCTGTGGTAGGTTTATATAAAAATCTGTATTACAGGTCACCAGGGGGCTTAAAACAGTCACTTTGGCAGAATCATATTAGGAAAATATTATGAATCATCGTAAAATGTCTCAAATTGACAATTCATAATATGATCTGCGTGCGATTCATATTACGAAATAATTCATCTGTTAGACAGTTTTCTATGGAGATTCGTAAAATGGTCCACATAATATGAATTACTTTTGTGTCAAATTAGAGGAATTGCTAATGACAGCTGGAAATTCAGGAAATGAAGTGCTTTTAGAGGAATTGCTAATGTGACCGTTTTAGGCCCCCAGGGCTACCAGGGCACCAGGTATATTATTCGCATAGTAAACCACACGTCATCTAAAGTCTGTAGTATTACACACAATGAAATGAAATTGTAAATAGGAAAACGGAATCACGTCAAATAACCTAGATGGACCCGACATTTTCTATCTGACTACCCTTGAGAAGAAATTGCTAAGTCAAGGATCAGTCCCTTTTAAAGTCCAGACTTAATCTTGGTAAGATCATGTGAGGATTATGTAGATTAATTTCTGAAATGGGCTTTTGAGGAAAGAACCAAACAGATTTGAGTGGACAAACCAGGCAGTGCAAGCATTTGTCAGTAATCTTGTAGCTTAGAACTTGAGTTGCTTTAAATCTTTGAGTTATTTGACGACTCTACGAATGAACGACCAAAGAAGGCACATTTGGTCGCATAAAGTACTCAACCAACCGTTTTCTATATTTAACCAGTAAGTATATATTTATTTAGTACACAGCCTATAATTCTGGTATTACATCTATCGCAAATAACATAAATCTATAGATAAAATCCAACACGCGTAATAGCAGATGGCCAGAGCTCTCTAGTTACTGGTTTAGCACTTATCGCAGTTGAAAATTAATATTTTTCGTTGATACATAGAAATGCGGTTTATAAACTTTATATCCATACTAACATTATAAATTAGAAAGTAACTCTGTCTGTCTGTCTGTCTATGTTACCTTTTCACACCTAAACCACTGAACGGATTTCGATAAAATTTGCAAGGAGAAACTCAAACTCAACTCAAACTCAAAGCATTTATTTAATTAAACCATTTACAGGCACTTTTGAATTGTCAAAGAGTCGGTCAGTTAATCAGAGAGTTGTAGCTAGTTGCCCATTCCAAAACGTAGACCTCTGTGGAGTAGAACGGGCAAGAAACTCCAAGGACACTCTTTTAAAAATGGATATAGATATTACAAAATCCTGGGTACAGTATTCATGTTGCTTCTATATGTGAGAACAATGTAAAACAAAAAAAGAATCAAAAGCAATTCAAAATTCAAGATTAAAAATAAGCTCTGGCAAATAAGAGGTGACCAGTCTCAACTGACGGCGCCCGTTCACGAACATGACATGTGGATCAGCACCAGCTCATGAGAGAGAGATAGATGGTATCCCGGGGAAGGACATAAATATACTACTTTTTATCGACATGCCACACGGGCGAAGCCGCGGACGGAAGCTAGTTTTTACCCGACTACGGCGAAGAAAAAAAGGAGGGTTATTTTGACCGGTATGTATGTATGTATGTATGTATGTATGTTCATCTGTTTCCTCATATCTTCTAAACGACTCATCACAATTTGACAAATGACGTATCGTTGGACGCGTCTTGATCGTCCGCTGGTTATAGGCTATGTGAGGTTACATTAAATTAAAAATGGCGCCCTCTAGATGACATAAAGTCAGGAACTCAAAAAAAAAAAAAAAAATATTATAACCCCAAAAGAATTTTAAAAAAAATTAAGTAATAAAAACTAAAACCCAACTACGACTAAAACACGTAATCTGTTTGATTTATAACACGTGTGACTCCGGATCTTTAATTTGTCTGTCTGTGGTGTCTTGTTTATAACTTTTTAGTCGTAGTTGGGTTTTAGTTAATAAAGCCGTGGCTATATTCCCAAATATCTTTAAATGAACACAAGTTAATTTAGCTTCATTGTCATTCTGCAAATTATTACTTTTGATTCGTTAAAAAAGCCCAGCCAGAATTCGTTTGTTATGGATGAAACAATGAAAAGGATTTCATTCATTAACGTAATTGAATACGACCGGGTTTGGGTAGTGCTAGCCTTTGGTATAACAAAGGTAATCCTAGGATTACAACTCTGCTAGCAATTCCCGTCTCGAATAGGTACATGGAAGCTAACTAACCCCTATTCGACAAAATCGTGATAGCACTAACAAGTTGCAACTCGCATCCTATCTCTATTCGAATGGAAAAGTTATCACCGAGCCCATGTATCCACTTTCGGGGCCCATCATACGACTTATTACTTAATCTATAGTTCCAAGTGATTGTGTGACGGGCACGCCGAGCTGAATGCGATAAAGAGATCGGGCACTGCCTGAGGCGCGCGCTAGAAATTGTGCGGCCCACACCGATCATGATTATTCAAGAGCCCCGTTCCACCGGGATCTAGGCCGTGCTGAATGTTAAACAGTTTACCGTCTTGCTATCATATTTATTAATTCAACTGCAAATCCAAACGAGCCACCAATGTCTCACTGTTCCCTAACCAAGTGGATACGGTTCACTCCAAAACTGTTTCAGTAACTCAAATTAATCAATGTATTGTAGGGCTTTTATGTAATGTTTAGGAAGTAAATGAGATTGTAAAGTTTCACAGTAAATAACGGGCGACAAACGCGAAACTTGTAAAGTAGCAAGACAAGCGCGCAGCGGAGTTGTAAAACAAGCTGTTAAACTAACACGTGACCTTTGTAGCACCTAGTTTCTAACTTAAATAGTACAAGATAGGGATTTTTGGATTATTTGGTTTTGCGAAATTCCGGGACAAGAATAAAACTATTATTTCTGAAGTAAACGCAAACAATAAAACGACAGCATCTATTTTGTAGGACATGTAAAACAAGAAATGTACTGGTGTTAAATCTTGTCCCAGTTAAATTTTCACGCGTTTTTATGTGGAAGCCAGACCGAAACCGAGTACAAACCCAATTTCAACGTAACGTTATTTTGTTGTTAATCTAGTATTTTACATGCCCTGGAATTCGGGTTGAAAATTCGGGCCGAATTTTTTGTATGCTGGAGCTGAAATAATGTTATGTTTTTACCTTCTGCAGCCTTTGTTCAGCATCGTCGAGCCTCTGCCTTGCGTCCTGCAGAGCGCGCTCCAAGTCCGTCATCTTCTCAGTCTGCGCGGCGATTTGTTCCGACAACACTTGCACCTGAAGATGCAAGCTCTCCTTGTCTGCCTCGAGCCGACGAACGCGATCCTCCGCATCGTTCTGTAATTTTCGTCACACTAATACAGTCACTGTTATACTGGACTCTAAAAAAAAACAGACTCTGCCGTGCAAAAACAATATTTAATTTACAGTTCTGCTTTATGATTCTGATCATATTTATCTAGAGCATTTATACCAATACATGTTAGAGAAAACGTTAAAAAAAAAAAAACCCGATGTAACAATGTTAACAACTCGTTGTGTTAAAATCACATTCACAAAATATATTTATGTAAGTACATTTGTATACGTGTATGTATACCAACACAACTAAATTAGAACGAGATCGCTCGCTGCACCTATTTCTTACATTCCTTTCCTCGAAACCCTCGGTTTATTGACACAAGCTGGCGAGTAGGAGGTGTAGTGAATTGTATAAGAGCGGAACGTGTTTATTAACGCTCTAAGTAATTTCCTAGCTCAATTCTCCAATTGTCTGAATTAAATTTTTGTCTACTCTCAGTTCTCGTACCTTATTGTAACTTCGTGTGGGCATGGGCGGAAGCGAGGGGTTGGACGGCCAAGCTCTGTCGTGCATGTAACACGGCGGCGGCACCGGAGGTCCATGACACCAACACATGGGAGGCCACCAGCCGCCCTCCGGCCATCGGAACTGCTCGTAGGAGTTCCATCGCCTCTGTAGCTCTGGAGGTGTGTCTTCATTCCGAGAACGACGCGGTCGAGGTGACGCGCGTACGCTTGCCGGGTGTTGTGGCGGTTTGGATGTCAACGACGACCTTGTTTTACGGTCGCGATCTTGCCGGTCGCCCGGCGCACGTCGTCGTCTTTCCAAACTCGCTGCCGAATAATCATCCCCTCTCGGTTCCGAGACATGATCGTCACCTTCGTCCACCATATTTGCGGTAGGCATCCACGTAAAATCATCATCGCGTCGAGTGGAATTATCCAAACGCCTGCTAGGCGTCAGTGTGTGGTATTCTGCATCACAACCTCGAGGTTCGTACTCTTGTTCATCAGAATCGTCGCCGCTGGAGGAGCTGGATTCTGTGTCAGATGAGCCAATTCGAACTGCGGCTACAGCGCCGTCTGGCCACGTTGTGCATTTCACTGTGGCCTCATCAGGGCTGTCCGAATCACCGCCTGTCACGAGATAAGCGATGAAAAGTAAATAAAACGCGTTGGAGCCTCATGAGCGACGGCAACTCACCCATCGGGGAGTACATGTAGGAGCGCACGGCGGGGTGCACGAAGCCGGCCGCCGCGCGCTCCTGCTCCTCATCGAAGGGCTCCGTCAAATATTCGCAGTCGGACATGAGGCTCCGCTAATGCGACACTGCGCGACAAGCTCTCGGCACGAGTCACCTACGTGTCTCTATTTTAAAGTTTGGCTAAGTTCCAGTAATATTCTACGTCAGTGACTCGTCCGCAGATCGTGTGTTACGTACTCTCCTGTGGGGGCGGCTCCTCACTGGACTGCACGGAAGCAGAGTCACGTTCAGAGGCTTCAGACGCGGTGGACACAGGACGTTCGCTGCAGCCGGACGCTCTGCGAGAGCGAGTTTCACCAAAATTTTCCTCTCTTATAGAACGCGCCACATTTCTTATCTCCGCGGAGGTCGATCGTGATTTGATCGGCCGAGGCTTTTCCTCGACTACGGTTCGATTGTGTAATGCCGCGATGGTTGCAGCCACGAGTGAGCCCCCGCGGCCGAGCTCGCGCATGTTTTAGTTCAAAATGAACGAGGCTTACACGAATAGGGCCGACGCCCGCGCCCGGAAATAGATCGCGGTATATGCGCCTGATGCATTCTGGACACCCTTCTCGCTTTGATCCGAGTTTTATTAGGTTTAAGAAAAAATTAAGGTTTCATTATGTAAACAAACCCATTCTCTTTTACATCAGCAGCAAACGCTTTGTCTGTTAATTTTAAAACGAAATGTTGAAATATACAGCATTTTGTTTATGTACACACATAACACACGACAACAAGGCGTAATAGTAGTAGGCAGCGTGCGACGCGATGCACACAAGCTGGCGCACTCACCGGCATACAGTTGACGCCTTCGTACAAGGAGCGGCGGGCTCGCCCCCACTCGTCATAGTTTTCGAAAGTATTTCCAGCGTAAAACTCGCCATAGTAGGTGCTCCACAAGTTAGCAGGATCAAGAACCGCTGTGTCATCATATTCAACATGTTCATCGGTGAAATCGGGGTTGTAAGGTAATTGCGGTGGGTAGTAAGGCGGGGCGCTTGTCTCTGCCAGATTAAATTCATAGCGGCCCTTACACGAACCCAGACAATTCATATTGGCTCCTCTCAGTCCTCTCTGTGTCTGTACGTATTATAAGCAGCTATCTAAGATGGTATATTATTCACGATCATTCTGTTATTTATTGAATGATTCGCACACAGGGATCACAAAAGATCCTATTGTTAAAAGTACATACTTATAATTAATCCTAGGTTAGGAGGACACAGTTAAACTTAATAAAAACAACGACGTTCCTGAATAAGCTCTACAGAACGACAAGAATCAATGACAGCATACCTTTCTCGACTTATAGGTTAATTTTATTAGATGGAAGGTTTACTAAGATAGCCAAACGACACTAAACATAATTATTTACAACATAAGTTATTCAACATTCATTATTTATCCTGATCTATTAAATGTTATCAACAACACCCAACTAAATTCATCTTGAAAATAAGATAACTCCCCTCATGTCGGAAATAACTCGACAGCTGTTCCGTTGAGAATATCCGACAAAAGACCCATTTTAATGTTCCACAGAGGGTGAGCACGTGTGCCGAAGCCCTAAAAATAGACACATGTTGAAAACTTTCGCGTTCATGAAGCAATTGTTGTTATACTAACATAAACAACTTCTGAAACTGTTATGATTCATATAGAAGTAAATGTTGCGAGTTACAATGTAAAATATTCTGGGATTTATAATGCATAGTGTGTTATTGCAATTCAAATGGGATTGTAGAAAACATAAATACCGCTACACTCAACTGAAGTCTGCGTAACCAGTTATTGATTCAAGAAAACTAGGCTTATTAGAAGTGATAAATAAAAATACTATATTTAAAATATGTGCAGGATACATGGGATGTAGAAGTGATAAATAATAAAAATACTATAAAAGATGTGCAGAATATGGGACGATAAATTCAATGAACGATTAAATAAATTAAATCCAGAGGCGTTCTCACCAAGAATGGGGTACGTTCCATAAAGCTACTTATTATTATCGTTTTTACGCCATAGGGAGAGGAAAATGAACATTGAAATAATTCGATGGGGAATGTTTGGCCTTTTAACGCACCTTATAAGATTATTTTTTAGCATATTTTTCGAAGTAAATAATACTATATTAGAACAGACGAATAAAAAAATGCACGATGAAATGCAATGAAATCATGCGTGCAACAACTGAAAGAGTAATTGCTACAAATTGGTTAGAAAACTCGTATCACATTATGGATAATAATGTGATACGAGTATATGTAGTAGTATGCATATTATGTATGCGATAGACATAATTAATAAATGTCTCATAATCAAACATGATCGTTTACGTGCGTGTTCAGTTTCAGAACATCAATAATTTATATTAATGTAGAGCACCAATTGAAATTTTCCATCTTTCAGTCAAATATGTACACAAATTCGAATTGGTTAAATAAAGGAAGAATCCTTAGAATCTTTATATATAATATATAAAACACAAGGGTGACTGACTGATCTATCAAGGCACAGCTCAAACCACTGGACGGATTAGGCTGAAATTGGGTTCAGATAGTTATTATGACGTAGGCGCGCACTAAGAACGGGTTTTTGGAAATTCGACCTTAAAGGGGGTGAAAAGGGGGGATTTCGTTTTTATGTAAAATCTTACTCCTTGTGTTAATAGACTTGAAAATTGGCACGATTATTTATCTATGTAAATAATAAAGATTGCCATTTTTAGTTTTTTTAAACTACCCCCTAAACGGGGATTGGGGGGTGTCAAAGTTTGTATAGAAGAATTTTAACGCGCGATCCGAATGGCTCGAAACTCAGTTTTTATACTTAAAAAGAAAAATAAAGAATAATGGGTATAAGAGTTTTTCAAAAATTTACCCCTATCGGGGTTAAAAAGGGTAATCTATATCACAGCTTAAACCACTGAACGGATTGGGCTGAAATTTGGCACACAGATCTTTATTAGGACGTAGGCATCCACCAAGAAAGGGTTTTTAGAAATTCGACCTATATGGGGGTGAAAAGGGAGGGGTGGAATCTGCTCCTAACAGGTCGTAACAGGGTAATAAAGTTCAAAAGGTAAAGATCATAAATAAATCTAAAGAACGTAAATATTAACTTTAGAAAAATATCTTTCAAAGGGGGTGGAGGGGTTGTTGAAGTTTTTATAGGAAAGTACGAAATCCACGCGGACGAAGTCGCGGGCAAAGTACTAGTCTAAAATAAAATGTCACGAACTCACGAAGAATTCACGATAAGGAAAGGTTGACAGGAAGGGCACAAAACTGAGGGTCGCAAAAGTTGAGATTCAATAAATTGGAGAGAACGTAGACCAGTCTCCGCACCGAATGTCTTCGTGATCGTGACACGGGCTCACTGAAGCAAACAACTTTCAAACGATTCCGGAATACTGACATTGCGTAATTCCCGAAGGTACGTACAACTGAGGCATTCGAATTTCATATTCAATCCTATCACATAAAAGAACGCCAGGAAGTAAAATACGACGAGACTCGTGGTAAACTGTAGCTAAGTAATAGTACCGAAGCCCCCTCAAATATTTTACAATTCGAAGCAATGCGGGTCGAATCCTTTTCCAATATCAGAGATTGAGTTCCTTGCCAATAACATAATGGCAACTAGAATCTGATACAATGGTGCCGATTCCCTTGTTCACGAACTAAACTAAATTTAAGTTCAGTGCATCTTTTTCTTTCTATTTCATTAAGAAAAGGACAGAAGATCAATTTTAGTTTAGTCCTGTCAAACTGTCACTACTCCAAACAAGTTTAGACGCGATTAAAAACTTGCCTACTAAAATTACATCAATTTATGTCAGGCGCTGATTAATTTGACAGGACTAAACTAAAATTTATCTTCTGTCCTTTTCATAATGAAATAGAAAGAAAAAGATGCACTGAACTTAAATTTAGTTTAGTTTGTGTACAAGGGAATCGGCACCAATATCGTCTAATTGATTTTAATAGTGGGCTGCTTTGGTCCTGTTTTTCAGAATCCAATTTTAGACATTTTAGAAAAAAAAGACAAAAGTTTTATTCTGAAAATCCAGATTTCAAAATCTAAGCCGAATTTTTATCAAGTGATTGTACCTACTAATAGTACCACCTACTTAATAAGAGACATTCCAATGAATTGATATCCGCAGTGTATCGTTATTTAGAGGGGAATGTTGCCACCCATTGCTACCCATTCATCTATTATAATCCCTTAGTTGCCTTTAGCACTCCAGGAGTAGTCACGAGGTCCTATTTATAGCAAAGTTACTAGTTTAAATGTAATAAAATATCTAGAAATTTACTTTATAACGAGTTTAAAACTAAAGAAAAGTATAAGCAAAGACGCTTTTTTTACTGTGTGCTTAAGTAGCTTTCTGGTAATTAAAACGAACTGGCTTGTTCATAGTTGTATCAATGTACAAGCCGTTACTGTTTGAACAAGCTCGTCTTTTGTAACTTAGTAAACGGTTCAGTGGACGTCTGAGTTGCGGCGTGTGTTCAAAAAGAAAATATAAAACTTAATAGCAACTTAGCCTGAAGTTGACAGCGACCGACTGCTTGCTGCGGTGAGACCGGGTAGCGAGACGACGCAACTTTTATCCTTCTTTTATACTTGGAGATGGGAATCGATTAGCCCTGTCTGTTATGTAATGATGACTCACTTTACCTATTTACAGGAAATATTTTACTATACTCACGGTTTTTACTAGCGACCTCTCCCGCTTCGCACGGTTTTACGACTTGACAAAACACCGAGATTACTCAGTTAACGTATTATACACATAAACCTTCCGGAATAAATTCTCTAAATTATAGTGGAAACCTCATCAAAATCTGTTGCGTGAAGAACAACGCGGGCATGCAGAACAAACACGAAAAGCGACTTTAATTTATAATATGTATATGTATTAATTATAATAATTTATGTTATAATGTAGCCTAAAATATGAAAAATATTTTGTCGAGCCTGTTTTTTTTTTACATATCGCAAAAAAAACACTGTTTCACAAATCACAATATTGCTAACTCACAATTTAAAACTACGGCAGTCGACTATTAACGTAACAACTGAATGCTACAAACTGCTGCTGAAAATTCGTCACATCACTACGTAAACACTTTGGGTCATTAGTGGTGCGAAACATGCGCTATCTGAACAAAATAATATTTATGACAGAATTTTCAGTTCACTGCAAAAATACTGTGTGTGAACAATATTTATTAAAAGATAAATTGCTACGGCATTGGGTTGTTTTTAAGCTTTTAACTACAATGTACCGCAGCAGTCTTTCTGTGTATGTTCCATATTTTTTTCGTCTACATTTATTTTTACAATTAATACTAAATCATATCATAAGTAATTACTTTATTTTAATAATCTGTACCTACCTAAGCAATATTCAATATGACTTAAATATATAAGTAATATTAATCAAAAGAAAGTCGCGTTCACTTATAAAATTCCAATCTCTTCATTTTAAAAATGCCACTTTTTATTTTTCCTACTTTCTCGATGATGTAACAAAAAAGATGACAAAAGTGAGACGAAATGTAAATTATTCAAATAAAAGGAGGAGTAAAAAGGAATGGTTATGTTTTACTTTTTTTCCATAATAAAATGTAACAAGCCCAGTGTGCAAAACGCGGGTCGACACCCTAACGGCCCGGTGGGCGGCAAATGGACTCTTGGGCGGGTGACTATAAATATCACTTGTTACTATAATATACTGTGCTACTTAATTATTGGCTGTTGAAATAGAGAAACCAAATGTTTTCCGCGGGATACAGAGATATCTGGGTTAATCGCACCATTGTTTATGAATTGGGCAAATAAACCATAGTACGGAAGCGCGCCATAACTATTTTAAGACATTCTCTAACACAAAAAGAACCAACTCGGGAATAGGCGGGAATTTCTTGTGTTCCCTCCACAGCAACTATAAAGAATACATGAATAGCCAAGCCATCATGCCTGTGATCTGAGGAAGGGAATTTCGAAGTGTACTACAGATCACTCGTCAACTTATCTCAGCAGATCATAAACTTCCACCGCTTTGGCATCCATGTTTACATGGGTCGGCTATAACTCCTGCTAGTGTACGAGCATAAACGAGCATACATGTTGCCTATTGCCTACGCTGATTACCGAATTAGGGCCAACAACTTCAAGACTCATGTAAGCAACAATGTAGAAAACCCTCCTCAAATCCGAATCTTTGGACCAAAGTCAGATCTTGCTAGACTAAGGTTGATGACAAGAGTAACAGAGAAAATGTTCTAATTTTGATATGTGATCCTATCCAAAATAAAATCCGTTCATCCCACCTAAGCCCAAGGTATTAAAATTGACGCCATAATCCAAAAAGTTTAATTAAATTACCTAATCGAGTTTTCGGGACGCCATCCATAAATAAAAAGTTTACAAACGCTACGGAAGTGCGTTGAGAAACAACATCGTAAGCGACTACCCAACACTGATATATTTTGCTCTTATTATGTAAAACATGATGAATGGGACAGCTGTGAGTCTGTGACAAAGGCATATATGCCACTTATCTTTTGCAATGATAAATAGTTCTGTCTCTATGAACTGACTTTTAAACATTTATTTTTTCAGGCACATGTTCGTTTTGATCACAGATCTTTCTTATTTATGTGGTATCGATGAAATGGATACCGGTCCTTTCGTTAAATAAATAAATTCAACATCCATTAGCAAATCAATTTAAAGCGAAATTGGTTTTCACTGTGTGCTTTTGCAATAGAAGAGCTGAAAATGGACATCAGTTACGGTTTTTACAGGTTTTTGATGTCGTACGAGTACTCAAAATTAGCTAAAAGTATTTGTATTATTATTTTTCTCTTAGCTATGGCTTCTAACAAGCAGCCACAGTAAAAATACGGGCGATATCAATTAATTAAGTATTATTATCGTTGTTGGTTGTAAATAAAGCATTAAAAATGGCTGTGCCTCCTCCATCCAATAAAAATATAATTACTCTAACTGGCTTTTATTAAGTCGGCCAATAACCTGATGCACTTACTTGTAGTTTTATTTTTCAGATCTTTACACTTTATTTCAAACTATACTCCATTTGAAATAAGATTAGACGTATAGATAAGCCTTTTTTACATTCCGTTCAACCGATTTTGAATTCTATTGCGTTGTTGGCATGACAAATGGCAGCCGCAGTAGATAGTTGGTATTGTGTAACTTTTTTTGCTTTTAATGCTATCCTTATGCCTACGGTATAGAAGTCAAAATCGGTTGAACAGACTGTAAAAGGGTTTGTTTTAATGTCTAATCTTATTTCAAATGGGGTATAGACTAGCTTTTGTGAGTGACTTTCATTGTTGATGATTTATAATCTTGTGGTAGATCCGCTATCTTCTTCTTTAGGTACCTCTCCTATTAAGATTGGTCATCGACTCTCAACATTTATCCTTCTCCTTTACCTACAGAGCTGTAAGCTATCGAAAACTAGAAATCCCATAGCGCTTACCAATTTAGGAAGTTTCCCAGTCAATCAGTCATCTAAACCATAATACAGGGTGTTAGGGTAAACACCGTTATCCTTGAAACCAGTGGTTAGGTGTCATTTATAGAACGTAAAATCAATGGAAATTTACGTCTTTTTTTTCTTTTTTTTTTAAATTAAATTTTACCACTTGAGTATTTCACCCTTTCACCTATGCGCTAGGGCAACGAACTTGCGTCTCAACACGGGTGGGGGTCGCGTGACTTGACCTGACTGGCCGCAAGCGCGACCACTCCCTCAGTCAGTCAGCTGTTTCGCTTGCGAGCACGGAGTCGGATAAAAAAAAATCTTCTTTTTAAAATCTTTTAATGAAAAGTAACGTTTTTTTTTTGTTGTTACTCGGTCAACTACCCATGGTTTGAGTAACAACGGTGTTCACCCTTACACCCTGTATAGATAAGTACTGTGCTCTGAATTGTAACAGTATAAAATGATTTGGACTGAACCATATTTCACGATTTCTTATAATAAATGAACTGCCAACTCACAAACATGCGAATACAGAATGTACTTGACCCAGTACTCTATGGGACTCAACTTTAGAATGCTCAGTAAGTACTTGACCTGTATAATCTATTTACAAATGCTAAGCGACTCTTCAGCGTAAAATGCGTAGAGTTGAGCCTGGCTTCAATGTCAATGATCTTTCTAAGTTGATTCAGAAATGTGCTTGGAAATCTTAATCTGAAACACCGTTAACAATTGTTAACGGAGTCAATGTATTGCGATGTAGGTAAGGTACACGTTCCGTAGCTTTTGTTTGTGTGTTATTGTAACCTTTTAAAGTTTTTATTTCATTTTTTTCAACCTTTATTGTCCCACTGCTGGGAAAAGATCTCCTCACTAGCTTTCCACTATTTCCTGTGTGTTGCCTTCTCCGACCAATATCTCATTAAACGTCTCTAAGCCATCCCGCCAGCGTTTCCTAAGGCTCTTATTTTATGCAATAATAATGTAAATGTCCATCAGGATGACTGACTTATTTCAGCAACTTATTTCATCATACATACATTCGTACCACATTATATACTCACTGAAAATGGGCGGAGACTTACGTATAATTAAGTACTTATTAGAGGAAAATTACTACCTACTTATGGGAAAATTTCATTAAAACAATTAGATTGTCAACGCTTTTCTGAAGCAGAATTGTCTCCAAGGACCAGTTTCAAATGTGTGCCAACTATAGGATTACATTGAAGGCATCGGAGCTTTCGGAGCCGAACACACAGGGTGTTAATTCACACAACATATTTACAACAAACGGACTATAAACAACAATATAGTTTATAAAAACAACATAACGCACAACATGTATAACAATGAGGCAATAATGACCGACCCGACGCGACTGAGGCGCTCTGAATTTTAAATTACTCTTTGCACAGGCGAATTCGCTGAGCCAGCTCGTAAACAGCCTATGTCGATGACTGCGCAAGGAAACATACCCCTTTTTACGTATAGTCATGTTGAAACGTACTTTGTTTGGTACTTGTTTTAAAAAGAATCTTTTATAAAAAGTATTCTCTCCATCTCTATAAAGATCCATTTTTAACCTAAAACAATCCACTGACAAAATTATAAAATTTAGATATCCATTAATTAAAAACGAAATCCGCGATCATATCTCGAAGTTAAAGACAACCGAAAAGTTGTTGGTTCAAGCTCCTTCAAATTTACATAACTACTACCCAAGTAACGAGAAAGCTTTTCATACAGCGATTTGTGTAGCTTCTTCAAAAATGAATAAAAAAATGTTACTGCTAACTTTCCAGACGATTGCATTGTAGCTCTCTAGCTCGACGAGTTTTGAACCTCGCTTACAAATAGTTTTAAGAACGAAATGAGTTTACAGTAGCCGAACAGTAGCTGCTTATCGACATTATACAATCGTGAAGCTAGCCAAATTAGGCCAGTTAAATCAAAACCGATTTGAAGGGGGTTTTAATTATGGCACCCTAGCCGAAATACCGACATTGACGCTTGGAAACAAATTGAACGGGATCGGGAATCAGAGTATGCAATTACATTTCACATTCCATTTCCTCTGAAATTGCTACAGCATTGTTGCCTTGGGAAAACTGACAAAGACTAAAAAAATATGATTATTCGATGCTTGTGCGACTCAGTTTATCTACCATCTGATACCTACTGGAAAACCAGGAACAGGTTAAGGAATAATTCATCAAAAGATTTGTTATCTGATTCATTCTGGACGAGTCGATTCCAGAATACTGTTCAGCGGAAACGGGTGACAGGCATCGGATGTACGACGAAGCCTACTTTCACGCCTGTCGCGCTGATGAGGCCAATGCCGAGGGCAGAGCACTATGGCCTTTATATTTGTTATATATATTATGTTGTACTTAGCCACACTATTGCTCCAAATTGCTTATAATTATGACGTATGTATGCAACCTTTCTGTTCTTTTTTATGCTACTGCATATGGGAGGAGAAAGAGAGAGGCGTTCTCAAACATACTTGTTAGCCCCTCTAACTTGGTAGAAAGAAGGAAAGAAACCAAAACAATACCATAATTAAACGTTAAGTTACCCCATTATTTTATTGTTTCTCAAGGAATTTGAATTACTTATGAAAAACGTTTTCATATTTCCTTGTTCGGCCTGTGACAACCTGCACGTCACGCAATGGATTTTCATTTATTTTCATTTTGTTGTATAAATAATGGAAAGGTGGGAAGAAGAGTACAGCTTTGCCCTACAGAAGAATATGATTGATAATAAAATTCTTTTGGTAGGTGAAGTCGGTGTGAGTCCCAGACCGACTTATGCTCGGTTCCTATAAACAAAAAAGAATCGTTTTGCTTACCAATAGCATTTTTTATTGCCAAACTGGGCAAATAAATAAATTCGTAAGCTAATTTTACCTGTGATAGCTACTTCCATATGGGAGGGTCTACTATGAAAAGCTATGAGGTTTTTGCTTCATTATTGGTAAAGATACAAGAGTCTTAATGCTAACCAATAGCGGTCCGTAAATTATAGGAATCGGCTATTAGTCAACCACAATTAATCAAGAAGATAGAAGATAATAAGAGATGTGTGCGCAAATCTCTTAAACTGAAACGTATCGTTACTCAGAACGTTAAAACAGTTATTTCAAGCTATATTAACAGTTTCATTTTATTAATAACTGTATCTGTTAATAACGTACGTCTAGTGCCATCAATGTCCGATATAATACCAAGCACATAGTATGAATGACGTCGATGGATGTGATCTATACATATAATAAATCTGTAGACGAGGCGTTTCTGTACAATGAAAAAAAAAAAAAAAAACGTAGGTGGAGTGTCCAAGAATGACCAACAGATGCCATTTCTACCATTTTTTGAATTTTTGTCTGTTTGTCTGTGTGTCTGTTTGTCTGTTTGTCTGTTTGTCTGTTCGTTTGTTTGATTGTTCCAGTATCACGTAAAAAGTACGAAATCAATATGTTTAACTTATACACTCAAATATTGTGTGTAACTCGATGTTTCATTTAGTCTTTGTTTCATCGCAATCGCTTCAAAATATCAAAAGATATAAGAGTTTAAAGTATTCAAGAAGAAATTTTCATTAGGTACGTAATGTAGATACACGTAACGACATCTATTGTCGTAAAATGACACTAGCGTAAAATCAGGTAGGTTTGTGAGAACGTGTGTAACACACGATCATAATCATCATAATTATGTTCACATACTTACTACTACGCGCGGAAACATAACGCGATACATTGTGAATTCACCCAATCTAAAGTTTGGTTTATTCAAGTTTTCCAAATCTATTGTTTGGTAGTAGTGCCATAGGTGGCGCTTTTAAATCATGATACAAATATTAATCATGAAAAAATGGTGACAAATTTTAATTTCTTAAAACTTGTAGATTCTTACATCGAGCAAAAGTGAGTAATTAAGGCACGAATGCGCTTACTAAATAAACACGAGTAATCTACTTTTCTTTCAACTACCAATGTACCTGCTGCGATAAAATATACCTGCTCAAGGTTAACTCAACTCAACCCAAATCAAGTTAGGTCAAGTTCAGGTCAAGTCAGGTCAAGTCAGGTCAGTCATGGAACCCTACGTCTTTTCTACATAGCTTACAGAGTGTTCGAACGTTTTCCCATATATTTTGACAGTATCACTTCGTGCTCGATAGATGGCGTTGTTCATTTAACGTAATTTTCTGAATCGCGGTGTTAAGAGTCTCCGTAGAAGAATGACTTTTGCCGAATTCATAATTATCGAACATTTGCCTCATTTTGAATTGAACACATAATCCATACTAATCGATGCTTAAAAGTATAAATTCGATACTCTTAGATTTTAAATAAATAAATAAATTAAAAAAAAAAAAATTAAAAAAAATTTGGAGAGATAGATGGCATCCCGGCGAAGAACATAGGCAATTATTTTCTCAAAAACAAATTTAAGGGGGGGGGGGGGGGGGGGGATATAGGGGATGAAAGTTTTTATGGGAAACCTATCATTTTTAGAGTTCCGTAGTCAACAAGGAAGCTTTATAGTTTCGCCATGTCCGTCTGTCTGTCTGTCTGTCCGCGACTTAGCTCAAAAACTTTTATTCGACCAACTTACATGTGCAGTTGCAAAAACCCAAACATTCTGTATGCGAGAACAAGTTTTTAAACACTTTGAGGGACAGTAAACGCCCATAGACGTAATAACAATAAAACTTTGCGAAAGTTTGTTTGATAAAATAATTCATCCCAACTACGGAACCCTTCATTGTGCATGGTTCGACACGCACTTGGCCGGTTATTTTTTAAGTTAGGGCTGTGGAAATGTATGCTTTTTGTAACTAACAAAGAGTTACGTTTTTCTAAAATCATCCCTCATGAGGGTAAAAACCCTTCTTTACCCTCTTGATTTTAAAATTCACATGTAAGTACTTATTATTGACATTTTTGCGGGACTCTCTTCAAGAGCGTTAAGGGATTGAGAATATAGTCATAGTCCGTATCTTGAGAATCTGTCCACTCAATCAAAAGTTATTACTACTTGGCTCTTGGCTTGGAACGAAGAGTTTGAGTTTACCAGTGAGTACTTACTCGATAGATGGCGTTGTGCAAATGATGCGATTTTCTTAAGGGGGATGCGCCGGTAGCCCGCGAAATTCAAATCTTAAGTTTTTTGCAATTTGCAAGTCAGTGTCAGGTAGGTTGTATGTTAAAATGAAATTATTTATTTTGTAAATAGGTTATTGGAATCACTTTTACACGTCGTAATAATATCAAAAAATTGTAAAATTAAGCTAGATGAGGTCGGCGTTTCCTATCTGACTACTCTGAGAAGAAAGGCCGAAACCAACTCACAGTCTCTTTTAAAGTCCGGACATACCTAGGTCAGATATTGGCATATTGGTCAGGCCCTATGAGGGCCATGTAGATTAGAGTCTGAAATGGTCTTTTGAGGAATAAACCACACAGATTTGAGTGAACCTGTCCTGTCACTGCAAGCATTTGTCAGTAATAGTGGAGCTCAGCTCATAACTTAAGGAGCTCAACGACTCGACGAACAATACCAAAGAAAGGACATTTGTGTAGGCCGCATCAAGTTCTCAAATTGCCAGACCATTGTTAAAACTAACTGAGAACGAAAAAATATAAGAATAAAAACAAAATAAACATCCATATAGTCCTCACATTCACAATAATACAGTACTTTACAAAGCAATCATGTCATTTTGTCAATATCCTACATATAATATTCAATAATGTGAATTTGTATATAAAACTGGTAGGTATATTTTGATGATTTTCACTTATTCAAAATGTCACAATGCCAAAATGACAAAATGTTAGCAGAGCGAGCAGCTCAATCCCATGCTTTTTGTCTTCTAAATAATCTGAAATTGTATAGTAGGTACCCTTTTTTACAAAGTTTGGTTTTAATACAGCTTTAAATCGTTTAATGGGTAAGTTTCGAATGTCAATATGATTAAAATATGATTCGCGATCGTAGCAAATACTAGCTTTACAGAATAATAACCATTAGATACAGGAATACAACTCCTGCCATATTAGTTAGATTAGATAAATAAATATTTGAAACAACTGCGACTCATTATTTAGATCAACATAAAACTTGATACTGACCTGTAAAAAGCAAAATAATAAGAAAATTTGAATATCGCAGGCTCCCCTAAAGCTTTCACCTTAGTTTCCATCGTCCATACAATATGCCATAGTTTTTTCATTAATCTTTATACAATATTTTTTCATTAATCTTTCCGACAGTTTCATACTGCTGTCCATACTATCCACACTATCACCACAATATAGATATGGACTACCACTAATATATAAAGTTACTGGCTGTCTCATGTCTGTTACTTTTACGCCGTAACGCCTAGGTCGCCTAGACAGACCACGTGGGTTATGGGACATAGGATACTTTTATCCCGGTAGCACATTCCCGTGGGATAATTTCCGACATCCACGCGGGCGAAGCCGCGGGCAAAAGCTAGTAACATAATATTAAACATTGAGGCAGGGGCACATAGTGCTGCGGACACAAACCAATAAGCCACATAACAACGGTATACCAATATGATACTACGATGTCATGTTGATGCTAACGTGTTGGCCTGTATCGAGGTCTCAATTTATAACCTATTATTTAACAGAAATAAATTCGTTTTGCGCTCCCAGCCCGAGTTTTCCGATCAAACTCCGAGTGCCCGACATTTTAATTGAAATACTGTTGATGTCGATCCCATCTTGTAAATTAAAAAGTTAAGAACGTTCTACCAATTTTTGCACCTAATAAAAATGTAAGTAAAAAAAAAAAACTAAATCAAGCGCCACATTTAAAATCTCCACAAATAAGTAACATCTCAATACCAGTGTATTGAGATGTTACTTATTTGTGGAGATTTGTGATATTTATTTTATGAAGCCATACAAAAGACAATGAATTTATAGCCACTTCGGCAAGTATTAGCTCATAAGCTCAGTAAGAACTTAATCCATACGACGTCGACTCATAACTACACATGGCTCTCCAGGCAATTAAAGTTTTGATACATTAATTATATTCTACTCATACCTACAACTTCCCCGCAGATTTATTACATTTCCGTATAAAATACGGAATATATTTTCTTTCCAATAAATAATAAGCTTTGCCGTAATACAGCCTCTAAGCTTCCTAGTCAATCAATGAGAGTATCGCACAGCTTCCGCCAGCACAATGGAACAAGAAATGTATAAAATCGGTTGTGGTGCCGCCAATTTTAAATAGGCCAATGAGACTCCTTGAAACCACGTACGAATCGTTAACTTGGAACGATTTTATTTTAGGTATAGATAAGAGGCATGAAACACGGCTCCCGGGTGTGGGGGCAGGAGGCTTGGAGAAATTCTAATTAGCGCTAATGGAACGCGCGTTCACCTGGAACTAGTCTGCGGCGAGCGCTTCGTACCTTGTGAAATTAACGTTAAATATTTTACAATGCACAGGGCTATGATCACACGAAATTAACCAAGTACAACATCCACGTCAAAGTTATAACAACAAAGTTCAATAACCCAGTTCTTAAGGGCCGCTAATTATATATCTATTCCTGAGAGGAATCTAGGCTGACAATAACCAGCTAAATAAGTTGTCAGATTCGGAAGTTCGATCAAACAATGATCTTTGTTCTTTATTACAATGTCGGGACGACACTATAATACAAAGACAAACCTCTCAATAAGTATATGATTCTAAATTCTTGCCTTTCTAATCCTTAAATCATTATTACAGCATGAACAAAGTTGAGAACCTGAATATGAAAACAAGTGATTTCAGCTTTACATTGAATTTCAGCGGTCCGACACCTAGTCGTTATTATATACACTTTATTAAATTAAACGGGTAACTTCTCCCTTCAGTTTACTAGCAATTACAGCAGCTAAGAATAAATTTAATTTACAGTAAGAATGGTTTCGACTAAATAGTCGAATATGTGTAACCTCTGAAAAGTATTTCTTCCCAAATGTCTCCGTAAAAGTGTTTTGTGTTTTAAACAGCACACATAAATACTTTTATTACTTTTTGGTCTTTACATTCGCATGTCTTTTGAACAGAACATGTTTCTGAAAACCAAATGGTTAAATAGATAGGGTATTTGTAACTGAACGGCTTCTGCTCACTTATCTTTAAGTTTAAGAGCTCATTTCGTCTAACCCGATGAGCGCAACTTGGAGCGGCATCAAAACTAAATACTTCGACAGTAGCACCGTAACTTGCTAACTAGTAAACTATTGCAAGGCATAATATCAGATAACATTACAATATTCCCTTTGTGGATACAACACACTAGATTTAAATCGATAGTTATAGTTGCTCGATAGGAAGCCCAGATAAGCTCCATATTGGTATTCGGTTTCCACAAAGTTATACACGAACTATTTGAGGCTTTTCGACTGCTTTATAATATGCTATACTGCTATATAGTATTAACAGTGCATGCAGCGTACAGGCGAGGTTAGTTACCCCGTATGCTGTGAGGGAGGCAGCCGGCAATGAATGCCTAAGTGGTGCACACGGCTTATGAGATCCATTCATCCACGAGGTTCAATGCTGGTCAGTAAACAGCGCATTCATGGCATACGTGTCACCTCGTAGCCCAGTGTTCATTTACGAATATCGAATTATTGGAATAATTTGACTGGGTATAATAAGCATGTAGGTTCATTTACATGGAAATGCAATTTTGTAAATTTTCGGAAGGCAGATACAGTCGGTCCAATTTGTGCTATATGATTGGTGTGTTGACCATGGACTAACAAGGTTTAAACATTTTTGCTCGCTTAATCAAACAGTAACCAATTCGTTAGCTATCGGAACTTTAAAGATACCAATCCATTTTCCCACAACATGCGGTCAAATTGTGCGGTGCCGGTTGATTGATAGGTAACCAGAGAAGGCCCTATGAATAAAATCTGTAAAATTATAGCTTACAATGTTATTTTATTTTAGAGAGAAACCTAAACTGAACAAGAACATTTTAATTAAAAAGAGTGCTAGTAAAAAATTAGAAATAAAGAAAAACTGGCAAAGTTATACGCTATTTTTGTCTCCGTTTTGGTACCTTATCGTTTTTTTTTATAGTACCTAAACAACTTGGTGAGAAAATCTACTTTATTAATGATACTTTCGATTGAACAGAATATAAAATTGTTGCAGCAGGTTGTAAACAAAGTGCGGGAAAGTCCGAAAGGGATACCGGGACTCTTGGCAACAGGCAACTGAAGGAACACGGGTGGGTTTTAGTCAGTAAAAGTCTGACACGCCCTCCCGCTCCGCCCAGAACGGGAGAAGTCATTTGATGACAACCAAAAAAACAAAAAGGTGGTGAACAAATAAAGTTGGCCAAAATTAGAAAGTATCTTTATTATACCAGGGTGTACAATAATGAGAAAATAAAATGAAAAGAATATTCTAACAATGATAGGATAGACCAACAGTGAAGAACATGTCCAAGAACTATTCTAAATAATATAAGGAAATATAGGATAGGTTTAGTCAAAGTTGACACTATAATACAATAACATTATTAAAGTAAACCACATAACCGTGGTTCGTGATCATAATCACTCCGAAATAGAGTGTTAAACTGTGCGATCCGTCACGTAATAACGAGCCCTGCGTCACGGCGTGTTCATTGAGCTGAAAGCCACTTGGGTAGTCACAGACAGCTACCGACAAGCTGCGACGGGAACAGCCCGTTGTTAGGGAGTGACAGGGCTCATACACACACTGATAAGGGATCGATAGCTATACGATTGTTGTTTGTTTACAGTGGTAATCGACTGTGAAAGGGATGTAGGTTAGTGCAAAATACACTGAAAATGCTAATGATAAGGTAAGGTGTTTAGGTTAAAGACTCGTGCCCTATTACCTACATGGGTGGCTAAATGTGGGTGTTCTATATGTACGCCTCTGCCCAACCCCTTTGGTGTATCCAGCTGTTGTGTAAAAGTTCAAATAATAAAAGAAAAATACTCGGATGAAACGCTAAGCAGCCCGAAGCTATACATAACAGAACTTTAACAAACAAGCATTTTTCTTCCACTTCCATTAATTCATAAAGTTGTATGAGGTAGTAAGCTATCTTTATACGTCTCAGATAATCGTAATCCGCACTGCATATCTCCATTTATTGAAGAGGCTTTTGTTCAGAAATGTATGCCTTTCGAGCTGATGATAGTGCGAAAATATCAAGTATGTAAAAAAAACAGGAAAAAAGCAACTTTGGGCGGCTTTGCCAATGCCTGAATGACGGTAAATGACTTTCTGTAGAAACCGTGCGAAATGCATGACTGTAGAGCTTTCCTCATTTCAAATGCCAGAAAAAGCATAGGTACCTTGATTTTTATACTTTCTATCGCTTTATGAAGTGAGAGATGAGAAACCTCGCATTTTTGCAGCTAGGACTTGCTTTTGAATATAATAAAAGCAAAATTTCATTAGAATTCACAATTAAATTAAAAGGAACAAAGCTTGAGCAGTAGGGCCCGGCGCGGGTAATATTATACTTTGGTAATAGTCACGGAAGCTTGCTAATTTAATTGTTTATTAATGGGAAAAATGTAGGTAGAGGAAAATCAATTATAGCGCATATCGCAGGACCCGCGAATAATTGGAAATCGGATTAATTGAATCGGTGGGTAACTTCAGCTCCAAGTTCCACTTGAGGTGTCCCTGCGACAGGTAACCAAGTTATCGCTTACCTATTATTATACCGGGAGCGTTTCGACTATGCGTTGAATATTCAACGATTCGTTATATGCATGCAAATTCTCCATATTTAGAGCTTTCAATAGCAAATGTTTGTTTAGGACGACAAACGATTGGCAAACAAACTGTTTTCCTAAATTTTATTAACACGCTTGAGTAGCTTCGCTTGTGACGGCATTAGTTTAATGACGTGCCTGAAAATGTAAAGACAGTCGGGACTTCGGGAGCGAAGTAGCACGTACTATAGGTATGTACTCTTGTTGCGAATGTATTCACGTCAGCGAGCAAACGTACCATGGGTGTGCAATTAGTTCCCTTCCGCACACAGCTTCCAAAGGCTTTTATGACCGTCGGAGTTTTAAACGTAAGCGTAACCAAGACTTGCTCAAGCGAACACCGGGTCGAAATGCTGAGTACGCAGATTTTTAAAAACTGTTCAATATTGTCCTTGATTTTGAACAATTATCACATTATTTGAACAATTTCGTGACCAACTGACTGACTAGAAGACAAACAAAATCTAAACTAACGAAGATGGAACATGAGAAGCATTTATTAGATAATACATTCCTCAAAAGATGATGTGCTTTATGTGAAAGGATTTTTCTAAACTCATCTCTGAGCGGATCAAAAGAAGTTGAGGTTACTGTTGGTACGTTTGTTTGTAGTTTAGTAACTATAAATACGAAGTATTAACAATGGTATATACTGTATAGAAGCTATTTCTGATGTACAAGGCGCATTTCATGTTTCTTCTTGGTACGAAATTTTACAATTGGCAGATTAGCAAAAAAAACTACATAAGATATGTGTAAGAAAACAAATAATTTACAGCAATTTTAATTCGTAAGAAGCGCCTAATAAAAACTGCCTCACATCACCGTCTAATATTGATGTTGATATTCATATTTTCACTGCAATTTCTAGTAGTTTCAGATTGCTACTGAGCTTTTAAAATGTTATAAATTGCAGACTTTACTCCACTAGCCGTTTTCTGAACATAATAAGGTTCTTGCAGACTTGTTGAGCATACACAATGTGGAAGCTGTTACGTTGCCGTTCACGTTGTTTGCTCAGACAGAAGCTTATCTACGAGGTGAATTGAATTCCGTTTGTGTACCTATACGACTTTAAAGATGTCTTGGAACTTCTAGTAACACTAATCTTTTAATGAACCCAGCTTTAAAAAAAAAGTTAAATAAATAAGTGAAAAGGATTATAATATTTTGTAGATATTAATTTTGTTGTTATAGCTATTTGTTTTACTTTTATCTGAACTATATTTCAAAGATGGCAAGCCGCTCCTCCTATACGGTCTGATGAGTCTTCGGTGGGTTGTAAGGGGAGCGACTAAATCATTGTCTAGTTTCGACGCTACATACACAAAATTAAACAAGTTCACAACCTTGGTTTATTACCTACTACAGATAATAATCACAGCTCCATTACGACTGTGGAGAAATTCAAAAGTAAACAAAGCTAATTAAGTAACTTTTTATCGGTAGAACAAAGAAAATAGTACGTTACTGCTACTTACTAGGGCGACGGAGTTGTTGTTCTGTTGGAGCCACCGCAGTATGGCACTGGCTGTCGTGAAGTCAGGTCGTGGGGGCGGAGGCACTGCGTGTTGGAGCGAACTGGCCAGTTGCTGCGCCAGCTCCAGGGCTCGGGCGCGGGCCGCTCGACCTGGTCCCGTCGTCGCCGAACCACCCGTACCGCCTGCCTCTGAAATATCAAACAGGATTTTTATAAGACGAGATTTTTTCTCGCTAACCTATTTTATCCCACTGCTGGGCAAAGGTCTCCATACATTTCTTTGTGTTTTCTGCCAATCGGTTAGGAATGACTCCAAGAGATGAACATAATTTTAAAATTTTCTTATAAGTATAGGATATTTTTTTTGGGATGGGACTTTTTAATATCTATATCGGTCAAAAAACTATGGTTATAAAGACGAAAGTGGTAAAAGAAGAACTATTTGTTTAGTATAATTCATCACATGTGGAGTTCAAAACAAAATTACACCAAAAGAGCAAAAACGAGGGCAATGACATCAATGCAACATAAGTATGATGCAATGAAGTACTATTTAAGTATTCAAGCAACGATGTGTTAACAACTGCATTTCCACATGAAAACAGTATTATGGATAACTTTTTCATTGTCCTTACTAAGTTCAAAGTAAACTTTTCTATCTGTATTCTTACTATCGGTTCATTTCAATATACACAACGAGAAACAATAAAGACTTCTAGGGGAAGGCATAATAAGACAGTAAAAGTACAAATAAATTTTTAACATAAAAGGCTGTATAGTGTGCTAAAGCAGCGCAATAGATGGCGTTATTATGCATTTCGCAAAACGAAGACGAAATAAATGCGATTTAGAAAGAATTTCACAGAAAATATCGTTTTTTTTAATGTAGTTTATACCAACATTATGATATCATACGCAAGTTCCTTAGGTCGTTAGCTATGGAGTCCTCTAACCTATATCAATTCAACCAAAAAGCTTAAATCGCGCTATTATGATTTTCACAATGCTTCGTATATAAGGAAAGAGCCATCCTAAACGAATGGAAGTGTACGTCTTCTGCTGTGTCGAAACTTACTGGGCATTGATCGCTGCTCAATGCAGTCGCATCTGTTTAGTAAGAAAACGTCACGCATTTCACGGTATAGTTTAACGATGTTAAACCGGCTGGCTTGTAGCGTGCGCCGACTCCCGTTCGCCCGGACGGCCGGCCGCGACGGTGAGGCTCGCGCACATTCCCTGACCGGCCTTTGCAATACGAGTTGTTAGTCTAGACACCGGGTTTAGAAGTCTTGAACACTTCCACGTGCAGGCACTGACCACGTCAGGTGCCAGATTTTTGTTGTAATTTTAATTTAAGTACATGGTGCAAATCCACAATGAGAGTCAGAACTGTTTATAGACCAATGACATAGTGTCAACTAAGCTACACCTTCGGAAGGTACCATATCAATATCAGGTATTCAATAACCGAAAGGAACACCGTCATTCGATACATCGACGAGCTTCAATGCGCATTATTATTATGTAGGTATTGTATTCGCAGTCATGTACAATATCACCTTCAATGTATTTACAAAACTCGCTCTGATAATATACGCGACCTCCACCGCATACGCCAAGTTTTGATGTAGAGTTAACAAACCAGCCGGAGAGGGAATTAACAAACTTTTGCATTCACCGTAATGCGGAGTTAGGATTTGTTAATTTTTTTCCATGCGGGTCTGCCAGAAGATTGTTTTAAAGCTCTCGTAACTTATAGATATGTTATGTGAGCTATATATTGCAAAGGTACACAGTAGTGTGCATCTATAATGGGTTTGAGTACCTAAATTAGTTTTAAGGCTCTTACATACTGGTGCGATTCGCCGCGCGATGCCGCCGCATTGTTCGCCGTTAAGTTTTCTCAGAAATTGTTTTGTTAAAATTCGCGTCGCGCGGCGAATCACGCCACTATGTAAGAGCCTTTACAGACAGTGAACCTCCAACAGCTAGAACGCAATGGTCTAATACAATGGTCAGCAACAGGCAGACCGTGGTCCGTTTGGGCCAAGCATGTCCCAGAAAAATATGAAAATTGCAAAAAAACTACCTATCAATGTGGCCTGTGAATCATCTTTCTCAAAGATGATTTTTTTGAAAAACAGATATCGTTCGCGGTTAACGGACGCCCACCTAGATGACACACTCAAACACTTCGAATTTGCCGTTCTTCTCGAGACCCAAACTATAAAAAACTGGCTCAAGACCGTGTCGGCGCAGTTTCTCACATTAATTTTAAATTTCTCACATAAATTCACATAAAACACAAAAAATAAGGTCTTGTGCTTTATAATTCAGAATTTTATTTGAAACCATACAATAAATAGGTACCTAGCACTTAATTATTATCAGTTGTTTTTTTCTGGACCTCGTTAAAATTTTCCCACAGTATCCGGACCCCACCTAAAACTTCTTTCCGACCCCGTCTAATAGATGGTAAGGCGGTGACCCGTGTATTCATTGCTTCGATTTGATATAAGTAACTTATTTTCGGACTGTTTCATTTTGACAGTTCAACAACATTCATTGCGTTATTTACATGGTTGAGCTTATGAATCAATGGATTAGCAATTTGTTTCAAACCGATTTAGATTGTGATTGGTCGTGTATTACATTGGCAATTAGGGTGCTGGATTAACCCAGTGGAGTTAATGCTTTAGGAAATCCTCATTGGCAGCTCGATGCTCGTAATTGTGACTGCTATACCACAGACTTGTCTACCTCTATGTGGAATTATCAAGCGTTGTCAACAAAATATGGGTGCAACACTAAGGAAAATAATTTGTACACACAGGTAAGTGTCGGTACCTATTACAAAATGAGCTCTCTACTCCTCTGGATTAAAACTCTTATTACCTTTACTTACTCTTCTTGATTAACAAACTTAATCAGGAAGAGGTCTCTAAGGCATTGTATCGTTTATTTTACACAGGTAAGTAAGTATTTTGTTCGTCACGGTACGGTTAGTAATGAATGATACATTAATTTGATTTGGCGAATAGTTTGAGATAGATTTTGACCGCGAAGATAAGAAAACATAAAATACATAGAATCATATAAATCTCCATTCATTAACCATCGTACAGCCAGCATAAGCGCCACGACACAAATCTCTTCGAAATTACTCCACTCGCGCAAATTGCGCGGGGACCGAGTGAATTGCATCCGCCTAGGAACAATGGCGCTTTTGCTTCGAGCAAAAAAAAATCTTCATCATTTTACCCTTCGTTATAATAGTAGGAACGTTGCGATATCTTCATACCGCACTACGCCAACGGTGGCGTTGGCGGAGCATATAATATGAGCTCTTTTATTTTCAGGATTAAATAACCGGACACGTAATTAGCACATGCACACATGTGACCCCACATTCACGAGTTTAGAGTAATATTATTGTTGTGGTTTGGGGCGGATAGGAAATACGTAGCTAAGCTAGGAAGGTATGTGAAATGTGCATACGTTGCGGTATCTGGGAATCCGTAGCATCTGCATCGCCGAACAAGCGCTGCGTACAGATATCCAGCAGCCACCACCTGGTCACGTGTTCCGGTAAATGCCAACACCCCGGCATTGCAATCACATCAAACACTCATTTTAAACTTATCACTTTTTCATAGAACTTTCAAAGAGTCAGTTATGCTTTAGCTTTTCCGCACATCACAAAGTACTTCATTTTTGATGACTGTTTCGGACACATCATCCTGTATCTACATAAAATATTGGAGAAAATTACTCACACAAACAAAACTAATAACACTACAAAAAGAATAACAGAAGCTTTCATCCGATGTAACGGAGAAAAACATTTTATTACGAACGCATAAATTTTCCCGGTGCCCCGTTTTGGCTTCACTCGAAGGCAATTCTTACGTTTGAATCGTTCGGTGCACTTTTAACATGTTTTCTTATAGTGGCATATGACGGGAATGTTATTTTAAACGGAATAGTAATGCAATGCTTTTTTTTTTCTTTTTCAAATATCTTTTGAGAGGGAAGACTCTTCTCTCTGTTGTGGTCACAGAAACGTGTCAAGACATTACTTCAATATTTCTAACAATGTTTAAAACAAAAACCCTTGAAAAACTTTAATGAAGAGCTTTTTTGTTACTATAAAGACGTACGCAGAGATAGCCGCATCCATTTGGACTTAGTAAAACACTGGGAGATGAAGGGTAAGGTTTACGAGCGTTGATGAAAATGTTGAGCAAAAAATACGAATGGTACCTGTTGAACACACGGAAAATGGTAGAAAAAGAACCCACAGAGAGGGTAGTAATTACGAAACTATCTAAGCTGAAAGAATAAAAATATATAGAACTAGTGAACGGAGGGACTATGGCACACCAAAGAGAAAATTGAACCAGCCAGTTGTTGGTCTGGCACCGTCATTAGTGCTACTATGCTATCTACCTTATTGAGTACAAGCAATAGGTAGTCATGTCGTATCATGCGTGACTGACAAGATAAACGTTTTATCTGTATAAAAAAGTCTCGTTTAAAGATTGCGAAAATTACTATTGGTTTTTAATAAGGGTCGTATCTCGTATCTTCTCCATCCAAATAAAATATTATATTTATTTAAATACCTTGCGTATTCCATCAATTCAAAATATTTCTACTAAAATTAAAACAACCCTTTTTGCCTAATAATGCTACGATTACATCGTTGATATTCTACTTTAGAGGATTATGAATTTGTAAGAAAGGTGACAAGAATATAAAAATATCATAAAAAGTAAACAAGAAGAGGAAAGCTTCCTAGCAAATATTTGTGAAATGAGGATTCCAGAGATAAGAAAAACGCCTGAAAATTTAATCTTGACGCCATCCAACTGAGATTAAATTCTCTTGTTTGTGTTCATTATATCAAGAGAATATTCCAAGGCAGAATGTTACTAGTAGAGTATCATGGGAATATGTTTATAAAATTAAACAGTCAAATTATCTATAAATATTACAATGTCTTCTACCTACACCTCGTAAATTATGAACCTACATAGAAGAGATGGGAAGCAGAATATTACTGCTTTCACTGTGACGTTAACTTTAATAAATGCAGAATGTAATCCAGGATTGATCAGTCTTAACAAAAGGATCGCGGTTTGAATTGTTGATACTTGGGTATCGCAAACTCAAATTGAGTTTTTAATAATTTTTATTTTCAAAATAATGTTCAAGAAGCGATATTTATGAAATTATTTTTTTATATATGCAAAAACACACCAATCTGTTTTGTTTGAAGTAAGTATAGGTTTGAAGATTTAAATTAATAATTTCATCAGAATAATGAATAGGTTGTACTAAACATAGTTTAATTCACAGTATTTAGAAGTGGGCGCAAAATGAGAACCTGTCATTCTACTGAGCCCGTTGCTCTTGAAAAGCGTGAAATACCGCGACATTCGATAAATAATAACGTATACAAAATATATCATTCCAATTAGCTGACTTGGCTTTAAAAAGATTAATGGTTTGTTTTAAAGTAACGGTAAGTGTTCATTATTTTAACTAAATGCAACGTAAAAATGTAATTAAGTGATTACTTGGTAACAATAGCGAGGGCAATTTGACGCGTGCAGATTATTCGCAAGGACGACGAAGCGTCCGCGGAGGCTGCGTGCGGGCGGCGGACTGGCGCCACGCCACCACCCTCTGTTCAACAGTTTGCACCCTCTCCCACGAAAATGTCACCCCTATTTCCTGTAAAGCCTACAATCCGCCTGTTACACTCGAAGATCATTCAAAATTTACTTCTCACGTATTTTATAAGTAGCTTAGTACTTTTAACAGACAATTATGCAGTAGGTAATCCGCAGTATTAAGGATAGGTATCTAAGATACATATGAATTCGAGAATTATAAATCTTTCGATAGAAATATTGCACCTCTTCATATTCTGTAATTAAGAAAAAACCCACTTCTCCACTCCAACTAACAACAAAGACTAGAATGCTATCAGTATAATTTTGCTGTAACATTATGTACATATACAATATTTAAATATACTTAAGTACCAAAAGTCGATTCCTGACTTACAATGAATTTTAGGCTTTCATAGAAAGTTATTATTTACCTAATCAAATATTTTAGCAAAAAGTCTCGAAACAAATAATATTTTGCAAAGTATGGGGATTTAGGATAAATGTGACAAATAATAATTTAAAAAATCTACATACTTCTGGCAACTGGCAACCTACCAATTGATTGGCAATATTACGCAATGGCAAAGTTATTGTTTAATATTTACAGATAAAACTTTAAGGGAGTCTTCCCAAGTACCTTATTTCACTTTACAAGGAACATATAAAATGACTAGGAAGGCTGATAGTGTAATTTAATATACAGGTATAATTTCAGACCGAATTAATGAATTTAAATATTCAATTTAACTGAGTATTTATGTCGGCATTTAACAGAAATTAAGTTGTTAAAACTGGCACTTAATTATTTTAACGTTATACTACTCGCCAGTGAACTACAGTTTACATATTGATTCCAACTACCCGTTAGACCCCACGCAATTATTATTTCTGTCTGCAGACATATAAGCTATGCAATGTGTATCAGTCAGTTATGAAACTGTTACCAGATTAGGTAGGTGGCCAATCAATACAATATTAAATAGACCTCAAGGTTTGATATTTCGGAACATAGGTCTGTTACACGAGACACCAATATGAATCATGTCTATGATGGAGTGTGGCATACAAGAGGTTGATTTAATTATGCTGGGAAGTTTATTGTGCAAGCACTAGGAAGTGGTGTACTGTGGTGGTTTTGGGGGACGGACTTATGTAATTTTGATGGATGTTATTAGTGGTGAAATCAACCAGGAAGTTATTAAATGACATTGTAATTAATTACAGAGAAAATAATGTTAATTAAAATGATATTAGATCTTGACTCCGTAACCAGTGAATTAAAAATTAATCTACCAATCATCAAGATAATTTATTTACAATTACACACACACAAATAACATCAAGCCTGTTTTCCCCGAAGGGTTAGGCAGAGGTGTACTATGATACACCCACCCATTTATAATAAGTACAATTTATGACTATTTATAAGAGGATTTGTGTGTGATATCATGATGTGTGATGTGAATTTAAAATAATCCACAATCCTTATTTGAAATACATTATGTGTCTATGGTCTATGGAAAGTTATGAAAACAAAATAAGAAAGTATCATGAGTAGGTAACTTTTAGCTAAGGTTATTGTTTTTTTATAAACTATATCAGTTTGATCTGTCTACTATTAATCTAATAGTATCTCAATCAAAAAGTTTTCGAGTTATTTCAGTCATGCTAAAGTCAAATTATTAAGTAAAGATCCCAATAATCGATGAACCATGAAAGTTATCAAAGTGAATGTTACTTGCTGTTGAAACCTATTAAATATGAGATGAGGAACCTCTAGACAGATTAGTCTAAATTATTTATAGCCAATTGTACTTTACCGGCTATAATCCCATCCATCTGCAGCAAAGCAGCTTCCAATAACTTCGTTGGATCAGATTCTGCCGAAGTCGGATTATTATCGCCATCAACTTCTGTTGTTTTTCCCATTACACCGTCAGTAATTTTTTGTGAATTCTTAAAATATGCTATAATTTACTTGTTACTTTTAAGATAGTTAGGTACTCAAAGTTTTTAGAAAATGGAAAAAAGTTAACTTTTTGTCAACAAAACTTTGACTTGACATTTCATTTTATTTCAGTTTTTGACAGAATGACATGACATGGCTGACATTTTCTTTATTTGGCAGTGGCAGAAAGTCGTACAGCCTACGAAATCACTGCAACATTTTTTAATGAGATTTTATTGGGTTGGGTTAGGAGCTCGTGGCTAAGTAATAACAGCTGCACGGGTCGATCCATCAGGTTAAGCTACGCTTGCCGGGGTTGGTCCGTGGATGGGTGACCATTTTCACATATCGAGACTCCTCCGTGCCTCGGAAAGCACGTTAAGCCGTTGGTCCCGGCTGTCATTTGTAGATCTTTGACAGTGGTTACGATTCGTCAGAAGCCCGAAAGTCTGACAACCAGTCTAACCAAGGGGTATCGTATTACCTAGTTACTGGGTTGTGGAGGTCAGATAGGCAGTCGCTCCATGTAAAATAATGGTATTCAGCTGAATCCGGTTAGACTGGAAGCCGACCCCAACATAGTTGGGAAAAGGCTAGGCCGATTGATTTTTTTATATTGGGACCGTTGAAATGACCAACACTAATCACATCACTATATTTGAGTGATTCATCAGGCAAGGCAACATAATATGTTCATTGTTTAGTGGTATGCGTAACAGAAAGTTAGACTAAGCGATTCAAAAACCGACTGTGAAGTGGAAGCCTCACTTTCAAATGCAGCTAGCCATGCACACGTGACCGGTGTAACCTCTATCGCTCTGCTGACACTCAGGTTTTGGTCAGTGCATAAAGTAAGTAATATAGCACAAAGGAGCATAGCAATAGATTGCAAAGGTCAGAGCCAGTAACCTACCAGTATTATATAGTGCTCTGTGCAGTAACCTCCTCTATCTAAATCGATGGAAAATTAAATTACCTACCTTCCCTTCTTCTATAACGATGATCGACTTATTCAATAGGGATCAAAACTGTAAAACTTGTGTGGAAGAGAAAACAAAATAGGACCTACCTAGTTAATTATTTGCTGTATCTGTGTCTTATTATCTCCTGTAAAATAGTCTTTATTTTACAAGGGTGCAGGGGTGGTACCAATTTCGATGAGTAGTTAGGTTCCTGTTCCCAGGTAGGTATACACTGATATAAACTGTTCACCGACAAATTGTCAATGATAAGTCATATCACATAAATTCAGAGGGGTGTGAACTAGATCATAGAATAAAGAATAATGTAATATGTATATGTAATGCATGACATCCGCCACCGCCACCACCTGTGAAAAGGCTTGAGGATGTTTCCGTAAAGCCGTTAGCTAAAAGCCTCTTTGGCAGATAACATCCTAAAGCTAAATCGATTTTACTTTAATATTTTGGGAGCGACGCTGCTTTCGGTTACATGTACGGTCAGCAACGAAAGTCGATACTGTTACTCTCATTATCTAAATTTTATTAACTCATTGATACACTGTTTTTCTGCATTACATTTAATAATAATTTAGTATGATAAAATCTTACCCGGTTTCTGGAACGAAAGTTATCGACGTGCCAAAATTAAACGCAAGTCAAGTGATCAGATTGGCTGTTGATAATTCAGTCAACCAATCACAACAGATAACGGGAGATTAGCACATTTTTGTGTAGATTGATTTTCGTTCCAGAAACCTCCGGAGAGATAACACTTAATTTTTTAAATAATAAACAAACTAAAATATGAAATAACATTTTTTAACGGACAAAATATGTAAGTAGTGTTTAATTAGATATTTACTATGTAGTGGTGGGTGGTCAGGTGGTTTTATCGACTTTCCGTTGCTGACCATACAACAAAAAAGTCAGAAAACTACATAGAGGAATGAGTGCGGTCACCTATTTTCTGCTTTTAGTTTTGTGTAGATGTGGTAGGCAATATGTTAAAGGGTAGAATTATCATGGTCACAGTAGTACTAAACTTGAAATCAGGGTAGATTATTATCACAATTTGCAAACACAAACTCAGTGTCGTACACAATAAAGTTCAAGTTCCATTGCAATAAAAAAACTGGCGACCTTTTTTAAAAAAATGGTGGTTACCTACTCAAAAACAACAGAATTAAGAACACTAAATTAGATAGTTGAATATATATTACTTACTGGATATAATCGAGTATAAATTAAAACAGGAATTACTAACTTCACTAAAATAAAACCTCCTTTTGTATGTCATAGTTTATTAATATTTCATTAGACCCTTTACCAAATTATTATAAAGTAAATAAATAGAACTACATATTCGGTAGTAAGTACCATTTGTTTATAACCCTTAATCGTCACATAAAAACGATAAGAGCAATTTTTTATCAACTGCAAATAAACTTTTCTATGAAAACAAGCATAACAGCCACATTGTATATAATGTATTCTTCTATACATAAATAAATAACATTCGATTTGATTTCCCAGATTCTAATACGTGTATATATAAATTTAAATGTGACAATTTAAAAAATGCACACTTCTAAATAAAATTTCATATTTATTTAATGATAATATAATCAATATTAAACTATTGATCTAAGGCACAATCTGCTACAATTTGATATAGTAACTATCACTCATGATTCCAAACTGGTTCCTCGTAAGTAGTAACCCTATTTTATATTAGTACAGTTTGATATTATTTCTCTTAATATTGATATCATAAAGTAACAGAAAAATATCAACGACAAATTCAATCTGCTTATAGTTACTAATTGCTTTCAACCTTGTTAATTTCTCTATCTTATATTACATACATAACAACTTAAAATAAAATTATAATGTTGGTAAGCTGTGTTTTGGTATTAAGGTGAGGATCGCTACACTAAATATTCTGCTTTTATTATTACATAATATGTGGTGTATATTATAGTGTTCATTTAAGATACAACCAAATCTATCCATTATTGTAAGTCACGCTGCACTAGTTTCAAAGTAGGAATATTGTTTTTTTTTTATAAATGACATTGTTCAGTTAGGAAAAAGTTCCCAAAATGTTACTTTAAAAATACTGTTTGTATCTACACGATTGATGATATAATTTTAGGTCAACAATATTCTAAAACAACGTCGAATACTTTACAGTTTACAATTTGTATTACTACCACACAAAAAAATAAAATATTTACTTCAAACCGCAACAATCAACAATGTTGTTGCTGCATTGCAAATAAATCAAACAAGAACCACTGCATAACACGAGGTTGCAATTCATTTAATGAGTTCTAAGTTGATTTTTTTACAATGCAAACATCCATGTAATAGAAGTTAAATAAATACAACTACATCTTTAAACCTCTGCATTCTGAAAACATTTTATATTTAAGATCTGTTCTTAATTACACCTAGAATCTATAAAATATATTACTCTATTAAATATTAAAGGCAATATCTATCATTAGATATGGACGGATTAAGTAAAGGCGCCCAACGGGGGTTACCGATTAATAATATTAATAGCTCTTAAACTAAACCTACACTTGTATTAACATTAATTGCGGCGCGCCGGGACCAAAATATATAATAAAACATTCAAGTTCTACATAACCAACAATTGAAACAGCATAATAAAAGAATCTCTATAAATAAATATGTGTTGCTCATTTCAGGTAACTCACTATGTCCATGCAACTCACGGACGGACTACCGCGTGCGCCGACTGCTAACCTAATACCAATGCAATAACAAAACAAAATAAACTTCGTTGGTAAACATAATTTCAGTTCCATCTAAGTCAATTTAGTAAACTTATCAGGCAAGACCACAACCGATATTAAGTACTTAATTGCTAAAGGAATGTAAATCTCAGGTTAAAACAAAGAATGGAAAGGATTCACCGATGTTATAAAGTACGAATACGTTGTACAAAAAATGTACCTAAAAATAGCAAATAACATCTATATTATATACGACGCTTATCTTCTTAATTTCGTTAGTGTGGATAGTCTAAAAAATTGATTGAATAAAATTGTAATCCGGATTATGTAAAAATATATTTTTTTAAGGTAAAAGTTTAAAAGATAATTTAGTAGTACTTGCTACAAAAAATGATGACAAAATCGTTTACCACAAAGTTGAGCATTTTTCTTAAAATAAATTATTTACCTATTTTGATTAATCCATAAAATAAGGAGCTTAGAACTCAACATTGATTAACCAATCTGCCTGCTTGAAATTTTATTTAATATTAATAAATAACGAATCTATCTTAACAGGCACCAATAAAAGCACATGCAACTTTCTGTGGAGTATTTCAACAAACTATGAAAATGTATGTGAACTAATATTATTATGCTTTTGTGCGAGTACAACACTCAACATGCTCCGTGCTTGAGCTTAATTGAGCAAGATGTGCCAGTATAGCCACTCGTTAACTTGTTGTTTAAGTTACAACATTTTAAAATAACTTTATTTGTTAATTTTATCTCAAATGAAACTCGAAACAGAAAGTGCTTTTTGACTACAAATAGTAGATTGACTTTTTAAGTACATAATGAAATTTATAATTCTAAGAATGTAAAATATGTAAGTATTTTAGAAAATAATAAATAATAACAACAAAATAATTTAACTTGTACATTAAGTATTAGTCGTGGACTTGCATCACATGCACTTTATAAAAGGAAACATAAATATAAACGGAATGTAGAATTTATAATTCCTGTCTGTACACAATCACAATAATTAAACCATCACGGATATCATAGGCTTTGCCTTTCTATAACTTCTCAACAGCGAAATGTAAAAATATATATTAATTTGTACACTCTTCACCATAAGTTTTATTTTAATAAACATTTGTAAAATTCACTATCGCACCAAAATACTCTAACATGGATTTTTTTAAATCACGGTAATGTACAGTTAAGTACTTCAAGACAAAAAATAAATAAAAATAGTTTTAAGATAATTTGAGTAGGTAGTTACTTATTCCCCACCAAAGACTGCATAATTTTCGTCAATCTCACGAAATGGAATGTATACGTCATAATTTGGAATGTAAGTAATAATAATTACTGCTGAATTTCAGCTTATTTTATAAGTCTTATTATAACTCAAATTTATTAGACACGAACTCGTATTAAGTTTTTTTATAACCATCTCATATCCCTTTTTATTAAGTACTAAAATATCCATATAAATATCTTCGCACATTAACTATTTTAACCACTAAATATACCTTGACATAATTTGCACTTTAAAAATAAACAATAGCTTCGGGGGGACGTTCAGCATATAGCATATTCGAAGCACTTCAACATACAGTGCCTGCTTTAAATAAGGAATGTAGTTACACACACAAAACAAGATGAGAGAAACAATTAATTGTATCTAATAACCGTAAATATGTTAAGTATAAGGTGTAGTATCTTCGAAGTGCTTACGGACTATGCACACATAGCATACGAGAAGTGCATCATCAAACCAAAAGTCAGTGATCGAACGGCCCCCCTGCAAACAGTCATTGATGGCTCTTGCTCAACAGGTGGGAGTTGAACTCATACACGTTGCAGCACTGCTCGCCGCAGATGTTGCACTTCCAGGGGTTGGAGTCGCAGTGGCAGCCCTTGTGGAGGAAATACAGCGTGGAGTCCGGGAAGGTTATAGAGCAAAACGTACATACGAGAGACGAAGGCAGCATGGCGGCGTCCCCGTGAGTCGACGTGATCATGCCGCCCTCGGACGGAGAGGCACGAGAAGCCTGCAATAAAAACAACAAGGCTGAAGTGGGACATTTAGACATATATGAGAGAACAGCTACAACTCTCTAATCCAAATTCAAAAGGTTATGTTAATTCTTAATGATTGAACTCGACATAAACGTACGCTAGAGCCCCGAGCGCGTCCACGAGCAGAGATGCGCCGGCGCAAATCTTCTCTTAATAAACTTTTTAGCGGTGACACCTTGATCAGAGATGACAGACTCGAGGATACACCTCGTTTATCGCCCCCATTAGTTTCGCCTTCCCGCATTTCGTTATTGCCTGATTCTTCTTGAGTGTTGGGTTCCTGAAACATTGAAAAACAAAACATTATTGTAGGATTTTATACCCTAAAATTGATGTAATTAGATAATTTTAGTATTAACTCAGGATGGATGAAATGGCGACAGGTCACAGGATCAACTTGGGACACATGGATGCCCCTCAGGTTAAAAGGGAAAATTGTGACAAGGACTGTCTTACTGTATCGGATCGCAATGCTGGACCGTGGAAAATACGGATGAAAAAAGGTGGCATGCAGTGGAGATGAGAATGTTGAGATGGATGTGGAGTGACATAAATGTATAAGGTAAGAAATGAGTACCTATATATATTTATGGAGAAGTTTGAAAGTGGCGCCCCAGTGAGAGAAAAGTTGAAAGGAAATTGCTTGGCTTGGTATGGGCATGTGAGGAAGGAACTTAAAAGAGTGATGAATATAAATGGATGGAGAGGGAGAGGAAGCGCAAAGAAAAGATGGATGGACTTTGTGAGGAATGATATGAAAGAGAAGGGAGTGAAAGATAGCGTGGCTGTTGACAGGGGGAAATGGAAGAATACAACTTGTTGCGCCCACCCTGAGTATCATGGGACAAGGGCAGGTAGATGATGATGAACAATTTTTAATATAATGCAACTTTTTTTAAAATATCATTTTTAATATTAAGCCTCTGCCCGTGACTTTGTCTACATGAAATTTCTGGATTAAACATAAAATATCCTTTATCATTGCATCGCTCGCCTGCGTTTTTTGTTTTTGCTCTAAGGGTCGTAGCCTTCCTCAAGAGTTGAGCTATCAAAATAATTATAAAAAAAAACAGGCCAAGTGCGAGTCGGACTCGCGCACGAAGGGTTCCGTACCATTTTCTATAAAAACGGCAAAATAATCACGTTTGTTGTATTGGGACCCCCTTAAATATTTATTTTATTCTGTTTTTTAGTATTTGTTGTTACCGGCAACAGAAATACATCATCTGTGAAAATTTCAACTGTCTAACACGGTTCATGAGATACAGCCTGGTGACACGGACGGACGGACGGGCGAACAGCGGAGTCTTAGTAATAGGGTCCCGTCGTACCCTTTAGGTACTAACCCTAATAAAAAATAACAAATCGATTGGTTGTTGCAGAAATTAGCGCGTCGCGTTCAAACAAACAAACAAACTCTACAGCTTTTTTATTTTGGTATTTAGGGAACAGAGGATAGGTGTTACTTTAGCATGGCTTACCTGTTTGATGGGTATCAGAGTGATGGACGGAGTTATGTTAGTAGGTAATCCAGCTGATAGGGAGCTGCTAGCGATTGCGCTGTCGCCGGATTGTGGTGAGCTGGGGCCTTCTCCGTTCATGCGCGACTCTATAACACATTGGAATAATCAAAATAGTGAAGCTGGTTGTGCACCATCTAAACTTAAAGTATTGCCATCTTTTACTTGCAGGTCAAACAAGAGACGAAACATAATCTTTTATTTTTTTTATTTTATAATCTTATAAATAGGATTCATTGAGCTACTTAAAAACGTGCTCTCTCATTTGCGCTCTGCATGGTAGACAAAGATAGCAATACTTATATTTTCAACGAAACAGTGCCAATATCATTATGGCTTTGTCCTTATGAATAATTAGCTTAACTAAAACAACGATTTTAAATGTTACTTGAAGGTAACTTTTTTGTAAACACAAAAAAAAACAAATAACCGAACAAAAAAAAACTAGGTTTCAGTACAACGATTTTTTCTTTTTAACAGGTTATGTTCAAGGATGTAATTGTTTTTGGGTAAACATTTTGTTTTTATCCACACAAGCGTAACAGGAATTCCTACATTATATTATATTCAAATCATTTCTCATAAATTTAATGGTCTCCATATTAAAGTAGTACTTATACAATGCTCAATACTTATAAGTAAGACTTGACTATCTGATTAGCTTCTATCGAAACCTGTACTTTATTTAAGCCATTCCTCAGCTATCTATAACAAACTACTGCATAAGAGCTTCATATTGTCCCAATAAATACCTTAAAGATTATTTTATTCCCATAAACAAAATAACGCTAACAGTATATTTTCATAGTTACCTGAGTTGCCTAAATGGTTTTGGCCTGGGGAAAAAGTCTCGTTATTGTCGGCCATAGAAATCTCAACATGGGGGGTCAAATAGTGCATGGGTGGTGTTGCATTATCCACAGAGCGAGCGCCATTGCTGTCACCGCTATCTGAGTATGTAGCAGCAACGGAGACTGATAGGCTGGACCCTAACGCGCCGAGGGCGTTTATAGCACTGGGATCCATTGTACCATCAGAGTACGCGGCATTGGCGATACCCGCAGCAAGGAGAGATACTGAAGAGTTATTGCCTGGACCAGGGTTGTCCAAATCAATGCCATGTCTGAAAATAAAATACGGAGTCAGGATTCTCTAATTTGTAAAAAAATTATTCGCAAAAGACTTTTTTTTTAAACCAGTCACAAGAAAGGTTGCTGTTAGCCAAACCAATCAGTAATGTCCCAGAACGATTCGCGAGACGAAAGCGTCACGCCTGTTTATATAGGTAAGTAAAGAAATTGAATTACCTGTTAAAGAAGTGAACTCTGAGGCTTTTCATGGTGGGAGCGCGGTAACTACACAAGGGGCAAGTTTTAACGAGGTCATGCTGTCCAACGTGTTCGTTTTGGAAGTGCGCGCGCATGGCAATTTGGCGCTGGAATCCTCGGTTGCAGATTGGGCAATGATACGGCAAGCTCTTGGTGTGAGTTGTGAAATGTTCTGCCAAGTGATCTTTCCTGAAGAATCTTTTTTGGCAAACGCGACATTCGTACGGCTTTACTCCAGTATGCCGCATTTTGTGTCGGCGCATGTTAGCGCCATTTGAAAACTTCATGTTGCACACGTCGCATTCAAACAGCTTTCTGTGAGGTCGGGGGTCGGCATTTTGTGCAGCTGCCACGTTGTTGTTGTCAGGGGAACATTGGGCCATGTGTGTGGTTAGGGCTCGACTACTTAAAGTACTAAAACTATTGCATGTGGTACATTTTAACAATGTACCACCCCTTTTTGGAGTTTCTTTGCTGTTGGTGGCCACCTGAAAAAGTTAATATCGTATGAACACTACGGCCAAAAGCACTGCCGAAATAAATACTGGATTGAGACTTTAGTTAAAGAAAATATTATTACAGAAATAAGTTTTGACAGCTGTATTTTACATGAATTAGATTTCTGGTGTGAACAACAGTATACTGTTCTACATCACATGATGCAACTTCATAGCGTTAAGTCTAAAGATCACTATAGTTCACAGCCAAAGAGTAGTAAAGACTAATTATTTTCCTCATTTACATGACATAATATTGATATAAAACAATCTTAACCCAACTCATTGCTGCAATAGTTACAAGCATAGGATGCTGAGTGAAACATTTTGAGTTTAAATTAATGCAAGGAAAAAAATTATAAAAGCAAAATTGGTTAACTTTCAGTAGAAGAAGATATTATTGAAAGAATTAAATGGTAATAACCACTCTCAAATGGGACGGCTGCATTTTAATAGAGTCATAAGTAGCAAGTCATTAGTTTTAGGTGAAAGTTAAATACAAGATAGCTGATGGTTAAAGGTAATAAAAATTTAGGTCGCCACTGCATAACAAGTGGCCTAAAAATTTATTTAACCGATAGATCTGATAAAATAGACAGCATTTTGATGTTCTTTTGCAAATTTAATACTAATTTGATATGCCTAGATGAAATAATTATTCCAATTTAAACTTAAAAAAAAAAAAGGTATCTACTTAATGCCGAGGTTAGGAGCGGGACTGAACAGGTGAGCAAAATAAATTTCCTGTTGGTTAAAATGAGAATTACTTAAAGTCCAACAAGTTTTGGCCTTTTCTGTTTTTTTTTATTGTATGCGTGACATACTTTTAGAATGTCACACATGCATGCAGTTATGCACCCAAATGAGAAAGATACTTTTTTAATACACCTGTTTTATTGTTGAATCCCAACAAACTTGAAATAATTTCCACAGACCATTTGCATACCAATTAAACTATAGTTATTATTATTATTTAGCACAAGTTAATTGAACATTTTTTTATTATAATTTGCTTAATATTACATTGACATTAATTCTACTAATGAAATGCATAATAGTTTGAAAACTTTAAAAACTTATTGTTGTTCTCAGAACAACAATAAGTTTTACATTATATAATTTAAAAATAATGGAATTTCAATTGTTTTAAGCAAGGTTTCCTAATATGTTTTAATGATCAGGTATGTAATGCAATACTATTATGATTATAGTATCATTATCACTAATTATAAATTATGTGAGTATAAATTGTTAGGAATACCTACCTACTTGTAAGTTGGTTGTTTATATGCTATAAACCTTAATAATAAATGCAATGGGAATGCATAAAATTATTAAACACAAATGCTAAAAAATATATTTGTTATACTGTTAACTTGCACCAGTTATCCAGAGACAAGTTTTGATGTTGGATATTTGACTACACTTTCTCTCCTTTTTTTTAAATTTTGCATTCTTTGAATAATGTTGATAAAGCTATCTTCTTTGATAAAGCTATAAAAACCAAACACAACACTTAAAATAAAAAAGTCTCAAAAGTCATCTCTCACAATGATCCAGCAATTATTGTTATGGATTAATAAATTCATCAATGACACTTATCCCTAAACTGATCTGTATAACTTTTTGGACAACATTACTTCCATCTGACTGGCCTACAACTAAGTTACAGTTAACAGATGAGCTTACTAACCGGTTCATTTTTGACTGCAGATAAATTCGGTGACACGGTGCCGGAGTCGGCCTCTGTTTCCCCTTTTGATGACATCACATTACCATGTAGTGGGCTTTCTGATCATCACTCTCCCGCCTTCCAAGACTACGAAAACATAAACACATCAAAACAAAAACGAATCGACTATACATAAACGTTAATTAACACAATACACACTAAACAACGACCCAAACATCTATAAAACACAAAACAAGTTGTTTCTCATAAGAATGGCGAGGTGACCCATTTACGAAAACATACGAATTATCTACTCACGATATATTACTTTTTATACACTATCTATCGTATATTAGGTTTAATACCATATTCCCTGTATTGTATAAGAATTCAAGTCGCTAAAACACACAGTAATAAATCACAAACTCACGTTAGCTTGATACGTCGACAACCAGAACAGCGGTATTTTAGGGAGAGATCGCTATGTGGCCTAATTCAATGCTTGAGTTCGATGCACAAAATACGTGTTACGCGTATAACTGTAAATGCATAAATAAGTGGATCCCCGTTTTGATAGTGTTATTTTGGCTTTAATAAGCAATGTCTGTATTAACTATGAACTAAGAAGGAATTTCCTAATGAAATTAAAAACTTTTAACCAAAACCATTTTGATAAAAAACCGAACACCTGTAAATGTAAAGTGTTTTTTTTTCTTCTCTGAAATTTTTCAATATGGCAACATAATAAATTTTATGACGTCAATCTGATGAGTGTTGAACCCACAGACTATAAAAATAATACTACTAGTGGTCTACTACCTACTAACGGTCAATGGACTATGGTTGAATTGAACCGTCAGTCTTTTCGATGCGGCGCTAGTGTCTACGTCATTGCATCAAAAAAAATGTAGTTCCACTAGTTTCTGCGAATTCAGTGGCGGCGCGGACTCTTTCCCTTTGAGGCATAAAAGCATTGGTTGAACCGATGAACCTTGCTTGAACCCATGATGAACCTCCCTTGCAGGCTCGGCTCGGCTCACTCACTAAACATCTTTTTATTTACGTACGGTATTTTTCTGTACATTGTCGGTGTCTGTGGTCATCCGTTACTCTGTGGGTCATCTGCCATGGTTGGCAACACTGTGTTCTGTCAGCTGAAACAGCTGCCACTGTCACTGTCAGTAGTACAACTACAGTAGCTGACAAACAGAAGACCTAAAATATATTATCATTGTGAAATACTGTGCAGTTTTAATCTCATTATATTATTAACGAATAAAGAACTTTGCTGTTACTGTGCCCTTCGACACTAATTTGTAGAATGATCATTCGCTGCATCAATAACTAACAAGCGAAGAAAGTATTATGTTTGGCACGTAAAGGGTAAACAACAGTTACGTTTTTATAATGTGTTCTTCCACAATTGTATCTTTTTTTAAACAGTGGAGACTTTGGATTAGGCCTTTTTTGATCGCACTTTACGTTGTATTAATTATAGTATTAGTACCAATACTAATAGCCCATTCAATAAACAATGGGTTCAAGAAATCCGATCAAGGGTCTTTGGTTGGTGGAGGATTTGTTCTTCTCGCCGTACCTATCTCCATATGGCAAATAACACAACATGTTGTTCATTACACCAAGCCAATATTACAAAAGCATATTATAAGGTAAGTTATTTATTTGATAATTACAGTTATAACAATATTATTCTGTTAAACAACAGCAAAAATCCATTCAAATCGTTGGAAACTTGTTTATAATTAGTAATGACATGCAAACTGTATTTGATGACTAATTTGTAAACTTACAATTTTATTTATAACAGGTAAGTTAACATGCAAATTTACATAAATTATTAGCAATGTTAACATTTTTTTATTGTTTCAGAATATTGTGGATGGTACCAATATATGCTTTAAATGCTTGGATAGGCCTGGAATTCCCAGAGCAATCAATTTATGTGGATTCTCTAAGAGAATGTTATGAAGCTTACGTAATTTATAATTTTATGAAGTATTTGTTGAACTATCTTAATGAAGACCATGATTTGGAGGCACTCTTGGAAACAAAGCCTCAAGTCTATCACATATTCCCTTTATGTTGTTTAACACCATGGGAAATGGGAAGGTAAGAAGCATTGAGTAGTTGTTAGGTTTCACTTAATTAGGCAATTAAGTAATCCTTAAAATATGTACAATTTACTTAATATTTGACTCACATCAGCCACCCCACATTAAAAAAACTTAAAACCACATTAATCATTATCTTTTGTTATGAAATGTTTAAAAATATTTTAGTTCTTACCTTTTATTAAACTTCAAAGTAGAGAGTTAATTGTTCAGCTGATAATTCACATATACAGGTTTACAGCAGCTGTCAGCCAACCTTTTAAAACCAATGTCATACAATGTCTATTCAGTATACATTACTGTAATGGTAATAAAAATATTGTGGTTAGAAATATGGAAAAAAAGAACATGTATTCTTCAGTTTCTATCTGTACCTATCAATAGGTGTTATCACATAATAATTGTTGACAATTTTGGTAGCTCAATGGCATGACATCACTAAAAACAGTCGAGCACATGATAAAATAATTGTTGTTCATAAATTTCAGTTGATTATAAAAACAATGCATTACATGTATATAAATAGACATATATACATGTAATATGCGAACAAACTTATATGAATACGCAATTGACTGGTGATAAATTAAATTAACATTCTATTATAATATTAAACTACTACTATTACACTCTACTGCTACTATCAGTATACTTAATACAAATACATGAACTCCTGCCTTCCCATGGGGGTAGGCAGAAACTACAAAACACCTATCACTACAATATTAACTTATTTATTTGTTTCAGTGAATTTGTCCATAATTGCAAGCATGGAATTCTTCAATACACAGTAGTAAGGCCCATAACAACAGTTATATCAATGATATGTGAACTGTCTGGGGTCTATGGAGAGAGTGACTTCAGCCCTCAAGTTGCCTTCCCTTACATGATAGCTATAAACAATCTATCACAATTTGTTGCCATGTATTGCCTTGTTTTGTTCTACAGAGCAAATAAGTCTGAATTAAAACCTATGAAGCCTATTGGTAAATTCTTATGTATAAAAGCTGTGGTCTTCTTCTCGTTCTTGTAAGTTTTTTTTATCTAATTTGCATTATTATTTTGGATTTTTTAAAACAAAATTAATCATATTACATCTCGATTTCCAGCCAAGGAGTAATAATTAACATATTAGTCTATTGCGGGGTGATATCAACTATATTTGATATATCAGATTCTGATAAGATAAAAATCATGTCTTCTAAGTTGCAGGTAAGTTCCCATACTATTTTAAATAAATTCAACATTAAGATAAGCCATGTAACAACCAGTTGTCCTTGAAATCTATCTCACATTCTCCATAGTGTTAAGTAACATTCTAATTTGTTGTTGACCTTTTAAAAATCATTTGTTTAGATTCAATAAAATAACTTTTCTCATAAAAATATTTTTTACAGGACTTTTTGATATGCATAGAAATGTTCTTAGCAGCAATAGCTCATCACTACAGTTTCTCTTACAAACCGTATGTGTCTCCACAAAACCCGTCGCCGTCTTGCCTCGGATCTTTCCTTGCAATGTGGGATGTGTCTGATGTTAAGAGAGATATATCTGAGCACCTTGGCGTTGTTGGTATGTTGCAACATAATGTACCTTAATATTATGAAACATTGAGAAATTATGAGGCCAGGCTAATAGATGAATGAATACATTATCATTCACAAATATCAATTCAATTAAACCCATAGCATTATTTTATCATTTATTGTACTTTGAATACTTACTAATGGATCCTGATTCAATAAAAATAAAGAATCGATATACCTAATTTGATCAATTGACGGTCTAGTCATCGCTAGCGCGACTGCTGAGCGTAAGGGTCCTGGGGTCGAATCCCTGGTCGGGTAGTGATATTGGGTTTTTAATTAGGATAGTTTCAGTAGCAACCAGCCTAGTCTTAAAATTGCAATAAGCTCGCCTTCTATAACATAAGGGTTAAAATTTGGGATTCAATGTACCTCTGCCTATTTCATCGTGGAGTACAGGCGTGATATTATTTTAAGTAATTAAATTAGAGCTCATTGTCTAACAGGATTCTTTTAAAAACCTAATACTATTTTATTTTCCAACAGGGAGCTCATTTAGTCGGAGACTTCGGGGTAAATCGATGTATCACATGGCGCGGGGTTACGACGAAAGTTCAAGATTGATGAGCGAGCAACCAATCCCGTCTAGTTCGGCTCCGAACCTCACGGTAGACCTGGAACCACCGCCTGTGGAAGTGAGACCGTCTGCCTACGGATCGCTTGATAACACTCTAGCCGCGGTGTCAACGAACTCCGAAACAGAACCTTTACTTGACCTCGATGATCAAACTAAAAACGACCCTAAAGTATAAAATGTGATACTGACAAAAGTTATAAGTTTTGCATATTAGGGAAATCGAATATAGTGGCTTGGTGCTACTTAATATTGCTTTATAGAAACTAATCAAGAATGCATCACACATAACAGGAATATCTGACAAAAAATGATCACTAAATTGTACATTCCTTATTTTCAAACAAAGTACGAACATCATGAATTGTTTATTTTTGTTGTTTATTTTATAATGATCTGCAATATCGTATGTACTAACTATGAATAATAATATTTGTATAAATTGTGATATTTACGTTAATCTGACTATGTAATTGTAATTATACTATGTTAAGTTTTAGAAATAAAGTATTCGTTTAGCATACACAACTCTATTTCTCTACTTGGTTCTAAATACCTCTTCACAGTCGCGTTCTTGCCAGGGCTATGTTTCAGAAGAGTTCATACGTTGGGTTTGTCCAAACCTGATTTGGGTTCTGTATTGTGCTGTGTCATACCCAAGAATCTTGGCCATACCACACATCACAACAAACAAAATATGAATACTTATACACTAGAAACAGATCAGAAATTAAAATCAATACTAATTTTAAATCTTTATTGTTCAAATAAGTATTTAGCAACTCCATGTATTAAACAGTAATAATTATGAAAATAACAATACTGACTAGTGAAAAGTAGTTTTGTAAGGCTGAATACAATTTAAAATGCATTAGGTACTTAGCATTAAAAAAAAAATTGCTAGGAATGTCATAAAATATACCATCTACTAGATCACTTGCTGTAAACAGTTAACGTGTAAACTATGCTCAGTTTAGGGTTAAGATATTGCAGATACTGAATAAATTATTTGTGTAGTCTTATAATCTAAATATGCTTAAAAATCTTTAGAAGAATCGCTTGATCATCATTCTATATCTGAGATTTAAAAATAATACTTGTTTCATATTCTACTGTACTTCATTTAGTTCTTATCTTATCAAATAGTATGTAAAATATAAGCCTTATAATATGAATCTCGTAATCGCGATAAAAGTGGAATGCATACATTCCTTAGAAATATAATAATTATATTGTATAAGTAACTCGTTGATATGCAATTATTTGAATAGGTGTTCTAAAAGCCAAGCCTATAATAAATAGGTGTCATTCTTCTATTGAATTCTCGCCCTGCAGAAATTTTTTAAGGCACTCAATCCAGCCTTTAAGCAATTCATTTCAATTTTGTGCCATATGGTTCCCATTAAGAGACAGTAGAAGCAAAAGCCAGTAACAAATATTTTAATTATGTCATAAAATATACTGTTGGGCCAATAACCTACTGTGCCAATTAGGAATATGAGTATCACTCCACCAATAGTTAAATATAATGTTTTAAATTTAGATAAGTTGGCCATTGCCTCCTGACAAACTTTTATAGCTTGCACAGCAGTTTCATCAAATTCATTAATACTGCTGCAGCAGCCAATACATGCTTTTTTTTTGGTACTGTCAGTTGGTTTCACATGTAATTGTACAGAAACTGCATTGTGGTCAGAATATGAAAATTCCTTGCCAGGCACTCGGTCAGGTAATGGGTTGCCAAAATTGTTTACTTTAACCTGAAAAATAAACAAAGTGTGATTAAATTTTGTGTTTTTAAAAACTTGAATCATGCAAAGAATTGTAAACAAACATACCTCCCATGCAGGGTTTAATTTGTATAAAATATGATCTATTCTCTTTCCTTCAGGACAAATCTTGACTTGTTTACGGTCCGCATAGCTATTGTTAGCACTATCGCTAGTTCCCATTGATTTTTTTGGGTCCTTTAATTCAGAGTTTTTGTCATAAGGATCCACAAGTGGGGGAAACTGCGTCACTATCCTGAGAAGAAACAAATCTATACTTATAAAGAGAGATGGCGAATTTTGTGAGTTTGTGTAAATGTGGAGGGTAATCTCCAGAACCACAGCTATTTAAAAAATGATTTCACCATTTGAAAGGTACAGTCAGCCCTAAAAAGATGTATACAAGGAACCATTTTATTGTCTACAATCATAAAAGCTGCGTACGCTGCGGCGGCGGCGTAGCGACGTGAGACGCAGACATTAGGCGTGTGTAACTCTTTACGGAACCGACTCACTGATCCGGATCTTTGAAGTGATTCAAAAGATTGGTTCAGTAACAACGTTTCAAACGGATCATTTGGATCTGAAACATTACTTTGTTCTGGCTCATTCCGCGCGACGCGTCGCTCGCGAGACGACTGAGCAGTGAGCGAGCGCGAGAGGGAGACTGAGACACACTGAGTTTTTTGACTCGCGAGTCGCGAGTGAGCGGGCGACATAATTACAATCTATACAAGTCAGAAGGAGATACGAAATGAGATGTGCATCACTCATACAATCACAGATTTTCGTTCAAATTTACTCTGTGCATTCGTTGTCGTTATCCGTGCACGTAAAAATGACCACGAAGGCGCTTACGTATCAAATACTATACGGTCGTTTTTTGTAATGTTTAGGTAACATTCTGTATTTTATATCCTTTGAGCCGATGATCCAAATGATACCAATGAAACATATCAGTGTTTCGGATCATTTCAGTGATCCAGATGCGAATGATCCAATCGCAAAAATGATACACTTTTCCCACCTCTAGCAGACATGTGTCTCTCCTGCTATGCGTCTCGTTGTAGAGAGTGCTGTGCTGCGTCACCTACGTTTCAGCTTACGCCTTAGGTGCCTATTACGCCCTAGCCTTACAGTAAGTACCTGTAATTTTGTAAATCTTTTAGGGGTTGACTGTACATTATTTCAGATGAACATAGGCTATATATTATGCCGATCTATAAAAACAAAACCGGCCAATTGCGTGTCGGACCACGCAAAATGAAGGGTTCTGTAGTTGGGATGAATTTATCCCAAGAACAAATCTAACAATGTAGTTGAAAAACTGGTTTTGCAACTGCAAATGTAAGTTGGTCGATTATTAATCGGTAACTTGTAGAGCCTACTTAGCTGTGATGGTTTGCCTTTTAATTTCGTTATACAAAAGACCTTTCCAACCACACCCCACATCTTGGGAATGACGAGAAAAAAAAACATCACCACGTCACGGTTAGTAGGGGTGGCAGGTACTTACGATTTAAAAAAAAACTTGATTTATTTTACCACTTTGTCGGCGTGATTTATGTGTACACCCATAACAAATTACAACTTTCTAGTACTAAGAGTCTCTAAGCTAAGCCGCGGACAGACGGACATGGCGAAACTATAAGGGTTCCTTGTTGACTACAGAACCCAAAAAAGAGTATGTACTTAATAATACTAATGAATGATATATTATGAATAATCTTGAATTCATGCAAGCGTTGATTAGGTCACTGCTCAGAAATTGTGCAACGTGTCGTGAATAGAATGCCGTCTTCATGTGTAAATTGCACAAAAAACTTTAAAAAAAAACTTTACTTGAACGATAAATCTCCTGGAGCTGTATTTAGATCTCCTGCCAGTATGGATATGTCAGCAGGTGCAGTAGTCAATTTCACGAATTGTGCTGTTGAGTATGCTTGTAGCACTCTGTGTGCCAAATATATATCATCCTCATGGTATTCTGCATGGAGCTGAAAAAGAAAATAACATTGAAGAAACCAATATGTCCTAGAACCATGATTGTTGATTCAGTTTTTGTGTGTATTACATGTAAGTACAAATTTTCTCAATTTCCGATTATATTTTCAGCAAGATCTCCTTGGGTTCTGGTCAAATTATGAAACAAATAAGTATGGCATAATCCAAGACTATCATATGCATCCAATTCACATAAACATGAAAAGCTAATGTCACAATGATTGATTACGGATAAAGCATAATGGCACAGTTGACTTCACACATGCATTTTTATCTTACTCAATTTAGCTACAGTTTCATGGAGATAGTGATAGAACAGCTATCTATAATCTCACTATATCATGAAACTTCTATAAGTTAAATACAATTCAATATAAAACTACCACCAAAACTGCAAATACCTCATGCAAAATTTTTTAAATAAAAAAAAACTTCATCATCATAGGCAAGTCTTCAGGGGCGTACCCAGCGCCTGGGGGGAGGGAAAGGTTTGGATGGCGGATTTTTTAGGTCGGATCGTCCGCGGCTGTTTTGTCATACACCATACGCTACCGTCGCGCGCGGTTTTTTGGCAATTGCACCGTTCATTTTGCTAGTGTCTACTGCGCGGTTTATTTAAAAGTTAGAGCATAAGGCCCCGTTTACACTTTGATTAGTAATTAGGAGAGTTCATACATGTTCTGCGAGATTTCCAGGGGGGGCAGCTGCCCCCCCCGCTGTGTACGCCCATGCAAGTCTTGCTTATCCCCTAGGATGTTAAATAATTGTAATTATGTGAAATATTTACTTACTACTCACATGTGCACAATATACATTAATTAGTCTATCACCATACTGAATACGGCAAAGACCGATTCCTTTACCTCCGAACCAGTCTCCGTGATGTATCTTGTGAATGTAGCCATTTAATGGCCACTGGTGAAAGAAGACATCTTGCATCAACCATTTTGAGAATATACAAAGGCCTGACCCAAGTACTCCACTGGAACATTAAGTACATCAGTTGAAATTAATGAAAATATCCTGCCGGTTTTTTTTTCTTGAGGGTGGAATATCGCCAAGTAACTTCTCCCGCTCTGAGCGGAGCGGGAGGGCGTGTCAGACTTTTACTGATGAAAACCCACCCGTGTTCCTTCAGTTGCCTGTTGCCAAGGGCCCCGGTATCCCTTTCGGACTTTATCCTGGCAGGCATCGGCCCTAGCGGACCCCGTCAATTGTGCTGACATCTCTTTTAAGCGCGCGTGGAACACAACGCGCCGTCAACCCGGGTCTGGTTCTTATCGGAGCCCGCGCCTACGGTGGTCGGGAATCCGCCTGGGATTCCCGACGCCCAGGGCGTCTCCTGCGGCGGCTAGGGGCGTGAGGCCGCGAATTTTGCCTCTCCCTTACGCGTTTCGTCTCCTCCTTCGCGAGCATTACTGCTTCGCAGAAAGAGGTGACGGACTTCCCATGCCCTCTCGCTTTGAACCATGGCCTGAACCAAGGCCAGCAGCGAGAACTCATCGCCGCCAATAGCCTCCATTAGTACACGTCGGTCGGCCCAAGCCGGGCAGACCTCCACCGCGTCCTCCGGGCGATCCACACAGTGGTGACAGCCGGGCGTTTCCTCCCGCCTAATCATAATCATAATCCTAAAGAAGAACCTCCCGAAGCAGCCGTGTCCTATGAGGATCAGCGTCAGGCGGAAGGTGGTGACGCCGTGGCGCCTCTCTAGCCACTCCTCAAAGAGGGGGTACTTATCGCCGCAAGAGGTAGAGTAGGTATGCTTAAATACTGTATTTATATCGGCTCGTGAATTTGTTTATTGAATCAATTCCTGCAACTTCAGCATTCTCTGAGATATACTAACCTCCCCCAGCCTCTCGCAGGAGGGGTGCTAAAATTTTCGCATCATCCTTCTCAAACATTTCTGCATATTAAGTTGAATAAAGTTACTTCTATTTCTATATGATCGGTCAAAGAGAAAGGAAGCCTAACTTATTCGAAGCTGGATACTAAAAATTTCGAGCTCGCTTTGCTCGCAATAGATTTCCGAAAGAGAGGAAAATACTCTTTTTTTTTTTATCTGTACTTAATATTTTTCTACCCTATCTGCAATCAGAAATAAGTAATTAATTAATTAATTTCTTTAAAAAAAAGTTTGCAATAACCCCCCCCCCCCCCCGAAATGAATTCCTGACTACGGCCCTGATCTATCTCCTTGCCAAATTTTTTCTTAATCCATTGTGGTTTAGGCGTGAAAAGGTAACATACAGACAGACAGAGAGAGTTACTTTCAAACTCATAATATTAAGTAGGAATAAGGATTCACAAAAACATTTAGGATAGTTCAGCTGCTATGTTATACATTATTTACTTATTACTGTGTCTATAGCAGACTGTTCTAATATACCTGTAAAAGTAGTGTGAATATGGTAGATTGATTTTCAAACTTTTCTTCAAAAATAAATAATCCTTTTCACTCCAAACTTCTTGTAAACACACTATAGTATGAGAGCTCTGTTGTAAATATTTAGCTATGGCTTCAAAACGCTCCTTTCGGTTTTTAGACACCCCTGGTATCCCCCTGTAAATGTAATAGTGATTACTGTGATTAGTGGTTAGTACCCAAAATACGCGCTTGTACATGAAGTTGCAGACACAAGTCCATTAAACTATAGTGGTTAGCATAATCAGCCTATAATGTTCCCACTGCTGGGACACAGGCCTCCTCTCTGTGAGAGCGGGCCGTAATCCACCACGCGGGCCCAGTGCGGGTTGGCAGATGTCACATGTCTTCGAATTTTTTGGTTCTAGGACATGCCGGTTTCCTCACGATGTTTGAGAGCAGTGGTGATGAAATAATTTACACAAAGTAAAGCGCCTGTCAGGATTGGAACCTACGACATCCAACATGTAAGTCGCGGCCGTTACCACTGGGCCACCACTGCTCTATTAACTATAGTGGTTAACACAGAATGAGGCAATTGATGTACAAAGCTTGACATTAATTAACAAACTGGACTAGATTGATTTTATTGATTGTATTACAACATCTATCTAATTAGTAAGTATGTGTGAGAGTTAAGTTTTAATTAAGTGAGGTCTTTTTTTAAATTCGTCTATCAACCAGTTTTGCTGATAGCCACTTAGCTGTTGATAGTGTGTACAGAGAGGTAACCATAGAAACTTTACAATTTATGCAGTATCATGCCATTTGATAAAGTAAGTAAGGTAAAACTAGTGTTATCAAAACTTACCAACAGTTTAGAGTAAAGACATCTACAGTGAATTCCATACTAACTGAACTCTTTCGAACTGTATGAATTAACTCTGCGGGAATCTTACACTTATTGAATTTGGATTTCGACTACCCGTTAAATTACTTTCGTCTCAATATTTCCTCTATGATTTCGTCTCAATGCGGTTCCCGATCTCCCTAGAGTAATTAATATGTTCTTTGTTCCCGATGGCCCGATGGTCGGATGGAGTTTGCAACTTTCAACAATAACGAGTTGATTTGATTGACGCATTGACGTCTTGCAGTTGCTCTTGCTTGACGATTTGTTGACGGTTTTGACAATGACGGTAGAATCCAGTTGCCAGTATGAGCATAATATTTTCCAATTTTCCACTTTCTGAAGAGTTGTATTAGAGAAAAAAAATTGCCAAGGGCAAGGGCAGCAAAGCAATATTACAAGAAAACTTTTAAAACGTTTCATGTGTAGATTTTTCTATTTATATTTAGAAAAATAGAACTTATAAAAAAAGAACTATTTCTGGTGCGTATTATTTTTTCAAATCAAATCACTTTTATTTGTTAACACAGGTAAAGAAATACAGATCTTGAGTTTGGTGAACAGAACGCTATGTTATGCCACGAGGCATACAAATATGATGTGCATCTATTATTATGAATTTAATTATTTTTTTAAAGATGTTTGAAATTCATGCATAGTTAAAATTTCAAAATAAATCATAACCATTACATAATATTATTAAAAAAATTCAACGATGTCAGATTTCAATGAGGAATTATTTAGTTATAAATGTTAACAATTTATTTTTAGACTTAGTTTTTTTACAATATACAGGCATCCTCCCTTACATAGTTGGTAACCCTAAGTCGCAAGCAGCCGACTAACACGACGTGACGACGATAAGAATCCCCCTAGTCAATTGTTGTCATGGATAATTCCTCCTATCATACCATAGCGATCAACGAGTCACCCACTACAACAAGCATAAAGCTGAATAGAAATGCAAAATTGGAATCTAAGTAAAGTTCTTGCTTATTTACTGACTATGGTTAGTTATTTGAACTCATCGAAAAGCACAAAAAGCCACTTATATATATGAGGCAGACTAGATATCGGATGATTGCGAAAACCCCTTTGAATTCATGATTTGATTGCTTGAAAAATGTGAGGCAAGAAGCCAAAAACATCGTTAAAATAACAGAAGAAGCATTTTCTACCTTATCGCAGGAAGAATGAAAAGGAATGTGACCATGTGAAGAAGATTGATGAGAAATATTACGGTAATGGTCGGTGGTCCAGCTGTTAGTGAAAGTGACAATTCTGATGGCAGTGATTTCCTATGCGGATGATGGCAACATCCCAGGAGAAGGTCTCCTATATGAGCACGATTTTAATAAAAAATATTTTTAGACGATCATACCTAGTAATTATTTTTGTTGTTTATTACCATCCTTACTTCGCAGAATGAGGGTTTAAAAGATAATTGCAAAAATGGTAAATCACCCTACTATCACCATCATAAGATTTTTTTAATGAAAATCTACTTCCACTGTCATATTGAAAACACCTTATTTCAAGGAAAAAGATTTTGTGTAATGTAGTAACACTGGTATAAACAGACTACAACAGCTGCACAGCTGCACAGCAGAATAGTTATAGTTCCACACACTAACGATTATTTCTACTGTTCCACCCGGATTGTTTACTAAATGAATAGTTGAAGATTTCGTTCCGATAGATTTTCGATAAATTGCCAAGAAATTAGTTCATAGAGTCTGTCCAACGAAAGCTGACCACGCTTCTAAATACAATATAACATGTTTAATTATTATATAAATAAGAAACAGGTACCGATGTACGCATAGTATGTCTTGAATAATAAGTACAAAGACTTTGCAGTGGATAGAAAGCTCCTGTTTTTTTTTTAAATTGCCGCCATTTTTTAACCCACTACGGAAAAAGAGGGCCGTTAGAGGTGTAGGTATCTGTCTGTTCCCTCGTAGCTGCCAAACGGCTGAACGGATTTTGTTTTGTTTGAAGGGTGACTTGATCGAGAGTGAAAATCGGTTAGCTATGATTCAAGTAAATCGGTTCAACCGTGTGAAGATTATCAGCTCTTTTCAAGTTGATGAAGGGATGTGAGCATCTTATATAGGTCTAATCGATTCGAAATTTAGAATTCTGTTACTTCAAATGATATAAGAAGAATATGTATAGTAACCTTGAACTGATGCTGCAGCATCACCTGGTATTTGCAGGATACCCAACTCCCTCACCAACTTACAGCAGAGGTGTCGTGTTTGGGCTCATTGGAAAGGTCTCACGGACGGCTAATAAAAACGCCAACCCACACTAGGAATAATGAATGTACCTACGTATGCTTTTTTAGAAAGGATAGCTGCTATTAACTTCCTATTTTCATTAGCCGTCCCCCGACGCGACGATGCTTGGATCAAAATATTACCTATAACTTTTACAATAAACTTAAAGGGCCAATACTTACATAATAACTTTTTAGAAGCTTTGTTTTTCTCGGGGGTTTTTTAACGAGTCCCTGCAACTGGTACACATAATATTGCCGCCGCGCCGCACCGCCAACATGATATCGGCAAAGGAAATAATTGCTGAAACGCACGCGCGAAAATAAGCGCAATGTTTAACCGACTTCTTCAAAAAGGAGGAGGTTCTCAATTCGTGTGTATGTTTTTTTTTTTTTTTTGTGTATGTTACGCGATTACTCCGCCAATTATGAATCGATTTTGATGATTCTTTTTTTTGGTAGGTCATGCTTCAGAGGTGGTCCCATATAAATTTTATTAACTTTGCTTGCGTAGTTTTTGAGTTAGCTTAAATAATTATGTATTTTTCCCACTTAGTGTATGTAGACGATATATTGTTTGACTCCTTCACTGTTATTTACATACCAGGTAGTGGTATTCGAATTTGTGTGGGGTAGGTACCACAACTAAAAAGTGAAAAACGAAAATTGAAAAGCAAAGACACCGACTTCCGAAATTAAAGATATTTTTCACGTTTTTAGTGTTTTTTTGGAAGTCAGTTGTTTTTTTTTTTTTGTAAAATGTTTTTTGTTTTGATTTCAAATGCAAGCAGCAGCACAGCAATCGAAACAACAACCATAGAATATTTGAAGGATTTATTTGTTTTTCTTATTGTAATTTCTAAGGCAGTAACCAAAAACACGTCAAAAAAACAAAAACTTGAAATGGAACATATTTTTAATTTGTAAGTCTAAACTGGTACAACTTTTCCCTCCACATTATTTTCCTCATTAGGGGCCCCAAAATTCTGCTATAATGCCAGCAGAAAATATAGGCATAATAATGTGTACAAAATGTAGCATTTGGTTAGTGCTGCCATCACTTAAATTCAAATAAACCAGACAAAAACTTCAAATACCCCGGATATTTGGGTGAAATGAAGATTTTTTCCCGGAAGCCCTCGGATTTATTTTGGCATAAAAAAATAAGCTCTTTTAACACAAAAACGAGCGCATGGGTTTATTTGCCGTATTTATGATAATGCCCTTATCGGATTTCCCCTGACACAAATAGTGTCTGGGTTTCACCCGAACAGTATTTGTGTCAGGCGATATCCGGGAAACCCGGACGGATAGCAGCCCATTTTTTTGTGGTTGGGAAGTCATCAAATGACTTTTCCCGCTCTGGGCGGAGCGGGAGGGCGTGTCAAACTTTTACTGACTAAAGTTCAGTTGCCTGTTGCCAAGAGCCCCGATATCCCTTTCGGACTTCCCGCAACCCTGGCAGGCATCGGCTCTAGCCCCGTCAATTGAGCTGACATGTCTCCCGGGCCTGGTCCATATCGGACGGTGAGCTACCCATTGCTCGCCGTCCGCAAGCCCGCGCCTCTGGTGGCCGGGAATCCGCCTGGGATTCCCGACGCCCAGGGCGTCTCCTGTGGCGGCTAGGGGCGCGGGCGTGAGGGCGCGAATTTTGACGGATGGCAGCCCTACTTTTGGTGATTCTGTTTGTGTATACTGTATCCCATTGATGACCTCGTGAGAGTTTACGCATATATAATTTGACTGCAGAAGAACAACAACTAATAAATACAAAAAGAGTAGCTTATTAAAATCGAATGCTGCTCGTATTCCCAATATTCGAATACAGAATAATTCAATAAAATATTCTACCATTTGTATATTTTTAACTGAGATATTGTACTTATGTTAATAGGAAATCGGTATCTTTTAAGTATACAATATGTAATTATAATAATCAGCTAATATAACCATTGCACTTAAATATACAATTATAAATAAATGATGATGTGTATGGTGTACCGTCAGCACCAAAAAGATGTATACACGGAAAAGGAACCATTTTATTGTCTACAACCATTGTTTCATAACATTGTGTCCACCGTATAGGTACAAAAGATTATTTATTATTATAGCTTTTCCTCCACAATTTGTGGTCCCCAAGGGTATAAGCCTCCTCCATCATTTTCCACTTTTCCTTGTCCGTAGCAATATTTATCCAGTTTTTTCCTGCTGTTTCTATGATGTCATCTGCCCATCTCTTTCTTTGCCGTCCAACACTTCTTTTTCCTGCTGGGCCCCGCCATTTAGTTATTTATATAACTAAATGGTACAAAAGATAGTAATATACAATGTGTTTTTACCAAAACCATATACACCCTTTTTTTTTTGGGTGGGGAATTATCAAATAGCTTCTCCGGCGGGCGTGTCAGACTATATCTGAATAAAAGCCACCCGTGTTCCTTCAGTTGCCTGTATGTTGCCAGAGGCAACGGTAACCCTTTCGGACTTTCCTGCGATTATCTATACACACTACTAAGTCTGTGCTATACACCCTATATCCAGAACAATGTTCACAGTGATAATTCCAGAACAAGGTAAACAAGACTGACAACGTCATACGACTTATATCGAATGATACGTCTTTAGCTTCGTTTAATGGAACTAAGAACAACATAATTATTTTTGTCCTTTTCATTTCATGCAAGACGTCACTGACGCGTCATTTACTTTTTATTTGAAATCATGAATGTTCATAACGAATGTTGCTAAGGCTTTTAAAGTTGGTCACTCACCGATTCCTTGTCCGTGTATACATCTTTTTGAGGCTGACTGTACCTACTTAATTTCTACTACTACACTGTGTTGTACATTAATAGGAAATCGTTTTGCACATTTAAAACCCGGTTTCTGGAACGAAAAACAATGACGAGTCAAATTAAACGCATGTCCAGTGATCCAATTCACTGTTGATATTTCAGTCACAGCTCATTTTTGTGTTGAATTTCGTTTCAGAAACAGACTGTTAATGTTTTCACAAAAGCCGAAGCCAGTGTACACCCTATCGAATTATTTAGCTAGTAGTTGTCTAAGCTTTATACAAATTACTGATCAATCCATTTTAGATTCTAATATTACTTCATCAACCTAACAATAAGGCCTGTTGTACACGCCACGGTTTCTTTACAGTACGACGCGCTAGCCGCACCGCACAATAATCGTGTGAGCTCGTATATGACCGGGCACACCACCGGTTGTATGGTCGACGATGGCGCCGTGCCGCAGTGCCGCCGTGTCTCTCAACAAACTTCCATAGTGATACATACAACACTGACGACCTTGCGTACACACTACACACGGCGAATCAACCGTAGTTGTTCACGACAAAATAAGTGTGTGTACAACGGGTCTATGTCTAGCTAAATCTTCAGCTGGCTACTGGGCGCATGCAGGTGTCAGCTAACTTCGGTATTTTATATCTTCTACTGAATTTCTTATAATTAACATTGTTGTATTTAAAGTTCAAATAAGAACATCAACTTCAACTTCAATATGTTCCGATTTTATGGACAAATTAATAGGTGAATTTGGAGTAGACTCAGGTTCTTCAGGCACTTCAGTTAATCCAGCTAACTTGAGAGCAGTAGAAATCTTAAAAGTCCCTTCATCTTTCCTTGGTTTTCTTTCTTTATTGTTATGTTTTGGTTCCATTCCTCCCTCCTTGTAGTGTAATTGGACATGATAATTTAATTTAGCCTGGAACATGATTTTATATTTTAATACTGTTTCACTTTGTTCCTAAAGTCGGCAAGCCCACTCTGAAATGACGCGACCCACTGCCGCATTTTACGTACACGGTAATGCGGTAGTGGGGCTCATCATCTCAGAGTAGAGAAGCTATACTAAACAGATGATTTTAGTTAGAATACAGCATTTAGTTGTTTTTGACAAAAAACTGGAGAATAAATTTTTGAAATAATCACCTTTGTTGATAGTTGTGCATTGCATAGCATACATTCATGGTACTGTTTCATATGTTTTACTAAAATATGTTGCTTTAAATTGCTTTTTCTTGAGTAGAATCTGTAAAAGTAATAGATTTAGAGCAAACTGTTGTTTTTTAACTTGCAAACTAACATTAGGATAAAGTTTTATTTATACCTTGGACAATCTTCATAAGGACATGGAAATGTTTTCGTAATTTTCCTTTGTCCATGTGTTTTAAGGTGCTTCACCATGTGGATTCTTTCTTTGAATGATCGTTTGCATTCATTACAGATGAACACTGAAATAATGAGAAAGTTATAATTGAAGATATTTCTAATTATTATAGGTTAATATATAAGGCTAATTATATATGACCAGGATCTTGGACCTATAAAGCTGCAGAAGGTTTAGTTACCAATAATTAATTATCAGGAAAAAAAAACAGACTCATGATTGAACACATGATTGAAATATAAAAATATAAAAAAATTGCCACTGGGTAAAGGTCTCCACCATATTATAAAAATAATCCTAATTTATTTATTACTAAGGTAATTAAAAGTATGTTCACCTTCGGCGTCGTCTTCAGCCGAAGGTGACTGCATCAACCGAAGCTCGGCCCCGCCTGGGGCCCTTAATGTAAACCTCGGTTGGATAACAGTGACATTGCTTTCAATTAACGACTTTAATGATTTTAGATGTCGAGGAGTTGACGAGTCTAAAACAAAGTAAACCATAGTGAAGTCTTAAAATATTTTAGGCAGTAACTATGATAAATAAAATTATTTCCATAATTATCTCGTAATATAAGTTTTATTGTATAAGAATGTTTAAATACTTACAATTCTTCAAATGATCAGTTTTTTTATGTTTCTGATATTTGGACCAATGATTGAAGACTAAATCACACTCCTCACATGTGTATGTTTTATGATATCTCATGTGCCTCTTCTTTAGGTAAAGACTTACAAATGTTTCTGAACATAAATCACACCTGCAATATATGATGAATTACTTGAATCCTTAGACTCCTTAGAACAACTGAAGTTATGGATACATAAAGGAAACAATTATACAATAAACTTATTGGTCAAGCAGTTTAGAATTATTAATTGTAAATTACAGTATTTCAATTGGCTTTGTATATGGAATTTCCATAATATAAATATGATAAGCCCACATTGTTCCCACTGCTGTCACACAGGTAAAGTCTCCACACAGTGAAAGGGAGTGGGCCATAATCCACGGCCAAGCAGGCCCGGTGCACAGTGTGGCTATACATATAAGTGTAAGAACCTAAATGTATTGCAATTTGTGTTCTACTCAGTGCCGTAATTAGCCTTTTATGCGCTCGGTGCGAGCTGCTATAACCGCACCCTTGAAATATTTTCTAATCATAACCGGTTCTGACAATAAAATTATTTTCTATTAAAATAAATAATAGGTATTGTTAGTGGCCCTGGTCTGGTCACTTCTGCGGGGCTTCCCTCCAGGGTCTGCGCCCTGTGCACGGGCACTACTGGCACCGCCCTATTTACGGCACTGGTTCTACTATTATTGATATAAAACACTTTTAGTACATACTTGAATGCTTTTAATCCTGTATGTTGATACATGTGGGAGCTCAGTTGATTCTTCTTTTTGAACTGCATTTTACAAACATCACAGGTAAACTGTGTGGCCAAGTGTACTGTATTTAGATGCCTCTTGAGATTCTGGCGATTTGCAAATGATTTCAAGCATTGTGGACAGCTGAAACAATTTTTTTTTTTTTGAGCTGTTGTTACTTACTATACATATGCAGAGAAAATCCATACTAATATTATAAATTCGGAAGTAACTCTGTCTGTCTGTATGTTACCCTTTCACGCCTAAACGACTGAACGAATTTCGATAAAATTTGGCAAGGAGATAGATGGCCTCCCCTTCCTGGGAAGGGCATAGGCTACTTTTTATCGGCATACCACGCGAGAGAAGCCGCGGGCGGTAGCTAGTTTAAAATAAAATCTTTTTAGTTTTACCTGTATACAACATCATTTTCATGGGGCATATGCACAGAACTTATGTGTCGATCCAAGTGACTTTTGCTTGTGTATGCTTTGCTGCAATTTGGCTCATTGCACGGGAAAGGTCTCTGAAAATATTTTCAGATCAGACTTGTACACTTTTTTTCATTACTTTATCTTAAGCAACGACATGCTAAGGTACTTACAATGTTATTGTGAGCTAGAAAATGTTGTGCCAGTCTGTATGGTCTATCGAAATAAGAAGCACAACCTTCGTATGAACAATAATACAATTTTTTCTGTTGCTGTTCCTGTTCCTCCATGCTGCCTAAATTTGGTGGAGACTGACTGGAGGCTGAGTGCGTTTAAAAAATATTATAATAGCGATGTTTATTGGAATGAGTTGTATTTCCAGAAGAGTTAAAGTAATCTCTCTACATAAAACATTATGACAGAATTTAAACTAAAAACGCTTTTCTTTTTCGTATTTCCACCGCATAGTCCTGTAGTTTTTAAATCCTAAAAAATGGAAATACTTTAGTTTTTTTTCTTTTTGTGTTCTAAAATGTGTTGTGTGAACTTGTGTGAAAGCGCGAATCGATTCTGTCAATGTCATTAAACTTGTTTTATCGTCGTACGCAAGAGTACAGAAACATCGACTAAAAAAAACTACTAAACGCATGCACGCCAAATAATGAATGTTATAGGCAAAATTTTACTACTTTGGGTAACATTAATGCAGTTTTCTTAAGAATGTCAATTTTTTTTTAAATAAATTGTATCATTTATTCTTTCCTGACAATTTAGCTTTCTATTGGTGAGAAAATGGTTAAAATCGGTCCAGTAGTTTCGGAGCTTATTCGGTACAAACAAAAAAACCTTTCCTCTTAGATCCTAATCCTAACTAATATGTATTATAAATTTGAAAGTGAGTTTTTTTGTTTGTTACGATTTCACGCTAAAACTGCTGAACGGATTTGGATGTTTGGCACATGGGTAGACCATGACCTAAAATAGGACATAGGAAAGTTTTTATTCCGATATTCCACGAGATCGAGAGTTACGCAGGTGAAACCGCGGGGCGCAGCTAGTATATTATATTAGTATAATATTATGTAGTAGAGATAAAAAGATTGTGAATAAAATATAGAGGGAGGTGGAAAGCGGTCAAGTCATCCCCCACCTACCAGTTAACAGGAGACACATTTTCAAGGTCAATGCCAAATGTCTCGACGGTGAAGGTAAAAAAAAAAGTTATATGGTAAATATAAAATGTTTGACTTTTAAGTAAGGCGCAGTCGACGGAGCCCCGCTTTGCGCGGCTCCTATTTCTGTCTAACACAAAGGAGATGACGGGGCTCGTTCGCTCGCTCACTTGAGCCCCCGTCATCGTCGTCAAGGGGCTGGCGGGCGGGGTCTAGTGAGCGAGCGAAGCGAGCGCACAAAACCCCAAGTCTCAAGCTCTTTAGGGTCGCTCTTGAATCCATAAATAAGTCGATTTTTTTAAAACTTGCTTAAAAGAAAAATGCTTGGAGGAAATGCTTTGGAGCTAAAACAATGTTATGGAGGGAGACCCTCTACTGCCCTCTAGAACCCCCAAATAACCTCACATTCTTTTCTTTCTAGCGAGGCGGAACGTTTCTATCCCCAACCCATTTACATTTACTTTGCTACAGGAATTCATCATTTGATTAGGTACTTGATATTTTAGTAAGAACAATTTTATTTATTACATCTCTATCGGTATTTCGATTTCAATCGTTGCACTTGGGGCAACTCTAAATCATTCTATTTTGTCCCGTATTCGACAAATAATGCGACGTAATCTTCGTTATATTAAAACAATAACTATGATTATTTCGTGAATTGTTAAAATTTCATGTGGCTACAGTGTATTTGATTGCGAGTTATAAACATTCAATCGTTTTACAGTGCATCAGTCAAGTCAGCTGACGTACGTAAACAAAGGGCATGTCAATATTTTGTGCAGTGGTAAAACACCTACAGAGTGATTTGTGATAAATGCTGAATCTTTTGTTCTAATAAAATGGATATAGACGGTTCTTCAGTAACTGGAGAGATTGACCAAAATTTATTATTACAATTTAGTTGTATGAACACAACAGACAGAGATGAACTTGTTAATCAAATGCAGAGACTCTTGGGCCCTAGTGTGAATTATAATACAGCCAGCTTTTTCTTGGATATGAGTAACTGGTAATTATATTTTGTGATTAGCAAACTTATATTATTAACGATAAACATATTTCTATCTAATAGTCAATTACATTTTATTACAGGAATTTACAAACAGCAATATGTTGTTACTTAGACTATACTTTACCACCAAAGCTTCCATCAATGTCTCTAAAAGCTGCTCAAAACCAGGAGGCTGCAGTGGGACCTGGTGCTTGGTAAGGATTCCATTATATAATGAGGTCAATCTGTGAACATGTGCTTTTCTTGTGATTGAAAATAGTAATTCTAGGAATTATTGTGAATGACTCATATTTCATATTCAAACATTATGAAAGTCTGATAATAGTTACTAAATATCATTATAATTTATTTTATTTGTTGGTTACTTGGTACTATCAAAATTGTTGCTTTTCAGTTTTGAACAAAGTTGGAGTATTGCTAATACTGGGGCAGAAGGGTGGCCCGGCAGCTGTAGATTGATACAAGCCGGGGGTGAACCACTAGGTGCCACCCCTGTCTATGTTCCACCTTTACCTGCAGGACATTCCACTACAGTTACATTAAAGTTAGTAGCCCCTACTACACCAGGCACTCACAGAGGGTATTTTCATTTGGTGACTGAAAAGGGTGACCAAATAGGGGGTGAGTATCTGATTAATTGCAGTTTTTGGGTAAATAGTAAGATTTATTAGTATAGCAAAGGCTAGTCATTATTATATCTCTATGATATTTATATAGATTAGAGATATCTATATATACCAGTGTTAACTGCATCATCATTATAACTAGAGGAAGTTGTTAACAAAATCAATATTTTCATTTTTATTCAATTAAAAATTTGAAATAAAATCACTCTCACACTTACTTTAGCAAAAAAGAGAACATGATTTATTAAGTTTTTTGGGCTGCTGAAGTTATAGGCATAAATACTTGCTAATATTTCTTTAAAGCTGCAACATCAACTTAGTATAAAGAAATTATAGTAATTCTTACTAATTGTAGTTTAATTTTATTTTAGATACATTATGGGTTGAAGTTACTGTGGAGTCAGAGATGACGATGGCTCTTGTTGAACAACTGGCTGCTTTACCCGTCCCAAGTAGTAATGGCCAGGTATGTTTGTAAAAAGCTATTTTCCACTGGACTCATGATTTTATCATGTGATTTAGCATCTATGGATTCACATAAAGGTCTTTTACTTTCTATCTATGATAATATTATTGAATGGCCAAAACCAAATGAATGAAGAAGGTAAACTAAAAATAAATTGGAATGAGAGCAGGATGATGAATTCCTCATATTCCACAATGTATAATTTAGGATTTTATTATTATACTTACACATGCATAGTAGTTCATTAGAAGCAATAGTATTACTAATATTGCTTCAGGTTAAATGCATAATGAGTTCTATGCATGTGACCTTCTTGAAGGACATGTCAAACAAAATCAATAAGACATAATAATCTAGTCACTACATTTCTTAAATCTCACAAACTATGCATCTCATATTGAATGCTATGCATTACACTTCGTTACAGATTTTATTTATGCATGATTGTTGAATTTTCGATGTGACCTGAATCATTGGTACATCTTACAAGTCATGAAGTTATGAAGGTCTTATTTTTCTTTTGCATTGATTACAGTTTACTCATATTACTGAATATTTGTTGTTTTTGTTCATGCAGTATTTGCCCTACTCATAGATATTAAAAAAGTATGAATTACTTATGTGTTGTGTGAATAGGGGAAACATGCATAACACATAAGTAGTCACATACTATTTCTTTGATTTAGGGCTGATTTCATCAAAGTCAGATATCTTTTATCCGTGGAATAAATTGTCGTCTGACAGTTTTCGTATGAAAAAACTGTCAAAAATTCAAAATTTATTCGCAGAAGACTTATACTCGGTATAAAAGTTTGGTGAAATTCGCCCTTAATATAGGTAAAAAGTTAGAAAGATTATTATTTAATTATATTACCAAGAATTAAAGAGTGATGATTCTAATTGCAACATTATTATAGTTCTCCTATCTATAATACCCATTTATTCTGTTACTATTTTCTTAATTTATTCCTTTCAGATGCCACCACAAGATGACCAGATGTGTTGATGAACAGCAGTCACAAAATTTTGTAAAATTTTCCTTAATCTAACCTTGATTATTGTTACTTCTTACTATATTTATGTAGGCTGTTCTGGGGCAACAATCTTATGTCCTTTTTGTGAAATAGCCAAAGACACATTATGATCACAACATTACTCTTCTTTTTTTTGTATTTTGTTATTACTATTGTAATCTAGTTATCAAGTTATGTATTGTCCAACTTTTAACATGGCTGCTGCAATGAATTGGATCTAATCAAAGCCATAGCCAGAGACATTTGTTTTAAAGTTTTCTTCTTAATTTTTTTAAACATTGGACTTTTTTTACAGTCTAACTAAATAAACTATGTTTTCTTGCAGACAAGTTTGATTGTTTATTGATACCCCTGAATGTATCTGACTACATCTTTGGTGAGGAGCCTTTAACAATTTTATTGCATGTTAATTTATCAAAGTTTGCTATACAAAATCAAAAAGACTCATTATGGAAGGAAAATAATGTACAAATAATACATTATACACTAAATGTTGATTAGCTGTAAGACAACAAATTAAGAATTTGTTAGATATTGTTGAATTTTACAAAATGTAATAATGGTTTTATTAGGATTAATTATTTTTAGATTGCATTGCCATGAATGTAATATCTATGGGGGATTAATTTTATAGTATAAATAAGCAAGTATAACAATAAAATAATACTTATTGCTGAATTTATTTAATTTCTTAGACTCACAGTTTCACTTCCCAGTACCTATAATATGTAATACATTTTCATAATACAATTTCTTGATATAATTTCTTACATAAAGAAAAAGTTTGTTGGAAAGTAGGGTTTATCTTTAATCTTTTATTTTCAATGGTTTAATATTGTTTTTTTTTTCATTGACAACAAGAACAACGAGAATAATGTTCTCAGGATTTAAATAAAAGATTGTCCTTGGAATGTCTTGCCCATTCTACTCCATAAAGATCTGTTTGTGAATGGGCAACAAGCTTCAACTTTCTGACTAACTGACCAACTGACAATTCCAAAGTTCATATGGTTTTGAAAAAACAAATACTTTCAAGTTGAGTTTGAGTATTCTTGTCTGAGCAACTAAAAGGAGATCAACAGCTAAGTCTTGGAGCTGGTGAACTCCTTTCAGTGCAGTGGGCTGGATTGAGGTTTCCTTGACCTCATTTGGTTGTTTAACCCTTTCAAATACATTCCTCTAATAAATGTCTCCTGCATCTCTTGCACATGGTGTTTGTCCACATGATCAGATTTTTTTTATCTTTGTTGCTTAGTGCAAGTAATTACTATAGTATAATTATTATTCAGTTGTACCTACCCTTTACATGTGCAATTATACCATTACTGACTTAGATAACTAAATTAAAAGCTGTTATAAAAATATTTTACAGTTAGAATTCACATGGTTTGTGATAACCTTAAAAATTATAATACTTATCTAAACACTAGTAATTTCTAAAACTAAAATTAGAATGAAGTGAATTTAGTTTAGTACAATTTATACTAAACAGCCATTTCCATATCAATTTTAGGATGAGGTTTATAATCTTTGATAATGAAGTCTTCATACTTAAAATCATCAATGGAATCAATCTTACGAGCAAACTCCAATGTGGGGAATGCAGTGGGCACTCTTTGTAGTTGCAGCTTTAATGGTTCTATGTGATTCAGGTACACATGAGTATCTCCTGTAGTGTGGACAAATTCACCAGGCTGTGAAAAAAAGGAAAATTCAAGAATAAAATAAGAAACAAAAGCAAGGAATTATCTGAGAAATCTTATTTTTTTCATTATTTTTTGGAATTTTAGAAACTGATAGTTATTTATTTACCTCTAATCCTGTGATGTGTGCAATCATATGTGTGAGGAAAGAGTAGCTGGCAATATTAAATGGAACTCCCAGGCCCATATCTGCACTCCTTTGGTAAAGAAGACAAGAGAGTTTACCACTTGATACATGAAATTGGGCAAGACAATGGCATGGTGGTAGAGCCATTTTACTCAGATCTGATGGGTTCCATGCACACATCAACATTCTTCTATCTGCTGGACGATTTCTGAAACAAATTATGGCAATAAAAAATAATAAAGCTGAATGTGGGAAATAAAAAAAATGTTGAGTAGCATGGCCTGAAACTTACTTTATGGTGTCAATAACTTTTTGTAACTGATCAATTCCTTGCCCAGAGTAATCACTCTTTGCATCTACGTATTCAGCTCCACTGTGTCTCCACTGAAAACCATAGACTGGTCCGAGGTCTCCTGCAATAGAAATGATTTAAATTGAGATTCACAAAATATTTTGAGGAAAAATATTGTATTTATAGGGATCAAATTCAAGAATTCTTACCTTCTTCTCTATCTGTAAAGCCTAAGTTGTCCAAAAACTGTCGAGATCCATTGGCATCCCAAATATGTACTCCTTTGGAATGAAGTACTTTAGAATCAGTAGAGCCAGATATCATCCAGAGTAACTCTTCTATAACACCTCGGGTAAATACTCGCTTAGTAGTAAGTAAAGGTAGAGTGTTATTTTTAAGGGAATACCTTTGCATTGCACCAAATATAGATAAAGTTCCAACGGCAGTCCTGTCGACTCTTTTGTCACCTGTATCAATTATTTGTTGAACGAGCTTCAGGTACTGCAACTCCTCATGATTACAAACAATATCGTTTGTGAATCCCATTTTTAGTAAGCTATTACAGGTTTGAAATATTTCTCACTTTATATTGCTTGCTTTTGTTACTATAATCAAAAAGGCGCGAAAACTGACATTACAATGACACTGGGATCGGGATCGGCGGACTAGTTGTCAAATTGATTTATTTTTAGTATGGCAACGGCTGTACAGTCAGTAGGTACTAATATTAGAATAATGACGCGTGATTTTCGACAGCAGACAACAACTGAATACGCCGAAATGCAGGATAACATTTAGCCGCCGCGGTAGTGTAGTGCCCGAGTCTCATACATTCCATAATATGTACGGTAGGTAGGTACTATTAGAGCGGTATCACATTGACGATTTGCTAGCGTGTTTCTTGCGAAACAATTTGTGAACGTGCTTTCCACGGGTGCGAAGCGAAGTAGCCGCGAGTCCGCGACTACGCGACGTGCATTCTCATAATTTCATAGACTCTGCATTTTCATAATTTCATACATTCGCTTGTCTCCAACTTGTCTCGCTCTCTCTTGTACACTCACGTCAATCGTTTTTGTGACGAAACCGCGGCGAACTCGTAGCGCACACGTGGCGTGCTCGCTACGCACACACAACGAGCGTATATACAATCGCCTCTCTGGAAACACGCTCGCAAAGTCCAGTCTCGAGTCGGATACTATTAAAGAAACTGGAGTCGCTTGATATACCTACTGGTCCTAAACTGGTTCCGCAGCTACCTAACTGATCGCCGGCAGTGAATCGAAATTCAGATGAGCGATGAATTAGGTGTTTCTTTTGGTGTACCGCAGGGTAGTCTACTGGGCCCGACTTTATCCAAAATTTACATTGATGACATTTTTAGAAAATAAATTCCTAACGCTGACTTGATTTGTCATGCCGAAGACACAGTTATCGTCTTCCACGCTGCCAACTGGAAAGAAGTACATGAAAAAACCAAGTATGGAATGAGTAAGTTAACTCACTGGTTGGATTTAAATTTATTCACGCTCAATGAAAAGAAAACGAATTATACTATACCATTTAGAAAAACGAACGCTACTAAATTTCCTGAATGGAGAGTTTAACGAGCTTGTCGGTAGAGTCTGACCAACGAAAGCTGTCCAAGAAAAAAGGCGGCAATTAAAAAAAATCGCTGTCAACCCACTGCTTATTTCTAATAAAATTATGGCACATGAAATGATGGTTTAAAAAATTATGGCATAAGAAATTATGGCAAACATTACTAAACCTTCTGAAACCAGTTAGTTTCTGATTGATCTAATTCGACTTTTCGCGAAAACCCGGATAATTAGAAAATGATAAAAAAAAATTGCGAGCAACTTGGAAGTACCGCTCGCCAGCCGCTGCAGCAGTACCGCCTGGCTCGCGCGCGGTTGTTCACAGTTCTAACCTAACCTAACCTATTTCACCCAGTTCAAAATGACGAATGATACAATCTGTCGCAAAAATGTTTTCAGCATTTTCTAATGATAAATAGACAATGGTGCCGATTCTCTTGTACACCGAACTAAACTAACTAAACTATCACTAAAATTCCTTACTTTTGACTATGGGAATCTTGGAGCTATTCTGCCAAATAAATTCTCTAAATTTAAAACTTATTTTGACACAACTAATATCGAATTTTACAACCGCGCGCCTCCACTTGGTACTTGTTTTCCCTACCCCGTGTTTTTTTTTTAGAGCCAGAAGCGCGCATGCACGCCAGCCTCGACATGTTTTTAATGGAATTTTTCAGTTTTTGTATGGAAAATAACGAAAAAAAATAAAAATAATTACCATTATATTGAGAATTAGGGGTCAACATTTTCATTTATTTTTGCGATAGGACACACCGTTTTCGAGATATAAGCAAAAGAAAATACAGTACTGTTTTTTGTAACTGAAGTCGAGGTGTTGGTTTGAATTTTAATCGCGATTAAATATAGTCAGATTTAGTTACAGGATTTTAGATATAGGACAAAATTTTAGTTTAAATCGTCAAATTCAGAATAGCATTTTCACTAAACTAATCTCAGTGCCATCTTAGTGCTGTCAAACTAAATTATAGTTAAGTTGTGTCATTTAAAGTCTATTTCAGAATGAGTTTGATCGTTTGACAGGACTAAAATAAATTTTAGTGATTTTTAGTTTAGTTTAGAGAATTTTGTGACAAGAGAATCGGCACCAATGGTGAAAACGTAGCAGAACTCATTCCGAAGTGTCCTCATTGGGCACTAACCTTCGCCAGTTACTCGTTCTTATTTTTAATTCTCGATTGTGGCCGCTAAGTATGTAATAATAAAAACTAGGTAATAATTTTAACATTACGAAGCCGTCTTGGTAATTCTCCGCTGAGATTTGTGAAAAAACCGGAGGCATAGACCAGCAATAAACCTCTGCGTTCATTAACTTCTTCGTCGTCGACCGTTGTCAATAACAACTGACAAAACAAAGTGAACTTATATGAACAAAGTACAAAAATATTTTTGAAATAAATACATACTATTTTGGTAACAAAGTACTTACGTTTTAGGGATTTTTCCGGCGTGATAATCTTACGATTTTGAATACTTAGAATCTCAAGATAAGCTGTAGCATAAAGTGCGTGTTTGTAAGTCGCAGATCGAAAATGTAAATTAAACTCACCAATTTGTTTGTTTGTCTTCATATTTATTTGTTTACATCATTGTTGAATACCTAAATACAATTCTTCTGGCCCGATAGATAATTTGCAATTTCCCAGTAACCCAATACCTAGGTACTCTCGGACCAAATAAATACCTACCTGATTTGTTTTTGTTAGCACGTAATAAAAGATGCCAGCCTTCGAAGCGCCAAGTGTCGAGCTGGGCAGTGCGCCCCGAATAACCAGCATAGAGCCGTCACCTTCACCTTCGGAAATCTCTAGTGCCAGTTCTCCTGAACCTCCAAATATACGAGTTACGCCATTATTTCGGTGAATACATTCTTGTACCTACTTAGAGCACTAGTGCACTAAATATTACTAACCCGGCATTACTAAATATTACATATATAATGGGGTTTATATTTAAATAAACGTTGCTTAAAGTTAAGTGACGTTCAAACGCCAAAAAAATGTGGTTAAACAGTCACTAATCGTTACTTAGCTATAAGAAGCAACGCTTATAAATAAACCCCTTATTATCACGCCTGTAGTTATTCCCCAAACGGGTCAATAGTGTAGATACCTTCATTTTGCCAGTTATGTTAAATTCCCTTGAGATAGACGGCGAGTCTATTGCCAATACATCTAAACTCAAGGCCGTTACAGGAATTCCTAAATTAGAATTCGAAAAAACCCTATAATAACACTTTGCTCTACGGAGGGACCGCAGGACCCATCGCCTAATAGTCCCGCTTACAATAGGTACAACTACTAGATCAGTGAGGCAGTCATACTATGACTTATCACTACATATTATAAAACAAAGTCCTCCGCCGCGTCTGTCTGTCTGTCTGTTCGCGATAAACTCAAAAACGACTGCACCGATTTTCATGCTGTTTTCACCAATGGATAGTGGTTCTCGAGGAAGATTTTTTTATTATATAATTTGTAAAGCGGGCGAAGCCGCGGGCATCAGCTAGTCCAAGATAAATTCGTATAGGCATCCTAAAGTAAGTTTAAAAATATACGGGTCGACTTGAGAACCTCGTCCTTTTTTTTCGTCGGTTAAAAAATATATATTATGATGCAATGGACTGGTTTTATTCAGAGCTCTGGCTATGCCTCCACCTGAACCGGAGCAACCAGCTGGGCAAGATGAGCTGGAGCGGCGTCTGCCAGGCTACAGGCGCATCGTAATACCCAGAGAATTAACTTTGATAGAGCTTTTGGTGAGTTTACAAACCCCTTATCCTTTCTGCCTTACATTATCGCCAGCAATAAGTAATACAGTGTAGGTCAGAAAACTTGATTGCTCAAGACAGACATGAGGACTCACCTCTTTTCTTAACTAACTCATCTATCGAAAACAATTGTCTTCGATAGAAGAGTCAGTCATTCATTCAGAAATCTCCCTCTGCGATTTGGCTACGTCTATGTTTTCTGAATGAATGAATGAAGATTCGGTAGCTAAGGGTCAGTTCTCAGTTCAGACCGCGAGGTGAAGCGACGCTGCGCGCAGTTTTTAACAATCATCGAACTTATTTTCTTCACTGTGTGAACTGACCCTAAGGCCTCGTTTACGAAGACGCGGGGCGTCGAGCGTGGCGTTGGGCGGCGCGGCCCGCACTGAATTCAAACATAATGGCGTTGTATGAATGCGTTTACGGAGAAGAATATTTTTCACACGTTTGCTTGAAATGGGGCGTTTTACGTTCTTCGCTACACGCTTGATGTTTCGCGGCAGGCGCAGCGGCGGGCACCGCCACTCTTCCCGCCAAGCATCTCTATGAAAAACATCGTACATTGCCATATGTTTGTGTTTACGCGTGCGATGGTAAGTGCCGCTTCACGCGCCGCCTCTCCGTAAACAGAAAAAACGTCTGACGCGCCGCGAAACGCCACTCTGCACGCGCCGCCCAACGCCCCGCGTCTTCGTAAACGAGGCCTAAGTCAATATCGTTATGTATCTATAAGTACCTAAATTTTTGGACTAGAAACAAAGCAGCGGTGTGACAACAGACGATGAGGTCTTGCGTATTCGGGAGGTCAAGCTGCGAGTGGTAGCAGATCGAGTTGGCTTGAGACGACTCCCTGTTCTGTCTCCAAGACTTCGCGCCTTGACGTTAGACGGCAGCGCACTTTCATCTTTACGCGATCTTGGGATCGGTTTAGTTCATCTCAAAGTAAGTTTCATTTATGTTTCGCCTACTTCTACTTTTAGTGCCTACTCATATTGAAAGCTTAATAATGTAGAACGTCAACATTGCTCCGTTGCTCGTAGTATTTTTCTATCGCGTTTTACTTTGCTTCATACTTCCTCTCGTCGTCATTTATGTAACTATGAGTTTTACGAGATTGTTGCAGGGGTAAATAGACTAGTCACTCGGTTAGTTTGATGGTGAAGGGCCTAGGGTTTGCCGAACGTCCTTATGTATCATGTGTTGTCTACATCTATCCAAATAAAAATAAGCTTTTTGATTTTGAACAGATATTGAGCATCAATCGATGCGGCTTAACGACGTTGGACGGCGTTTGGGGGCTAGGAGCCTTGAGAGAGCTGTATGTCGCTGGAAATCGCCTTCAAGACTTGCAACCCTTAGCCGCGTTGCAGAAATTACACACACTGAACTTGGCTGAGTACGTCCGAATTACTTATTTCGTGATCGCAAGAATAAGCAGATTATGTTCATAATCTCTTTGAGCGTATTTTGTGGATTCTTAATCATTCTTCATGTTTTTTTCTTAATCTCACAGTAATCCTATATCGGATTCTGGTCGTCTGTGGACGCTGGGAGTGTGCACTGCTCTCCGTAGACTCACTCTAACCGGGACTCTGGCAGCTGATGACTTCGACTACCGTACTCGGGTTGCTGCTGTACTGCCCATGCTCGTCTATTTGGATGAAAGACCTTTGCATACTGACATTGAATGTATGTATTGTATATGTTATGGACCAAGAAATAAATAGGGGCATTTTTCATAATGCCCGCGCATTATGAATAATGACAAGCTACTTAGGCGAAATAATTAATTATAATTTGAACTTCTTTATTTATCACATTGCCTCGTCATTATAAATATTGCCGTGTGGTCTTTGGGCAATCTGATAATACACAGGTATTTAATTATGGTAAAGTCATCATAGGTCAGCAGAGAGTCTACGAATGGAAAGATTTTATTAGATTTTAAATATTGATTCTACGTTTGAAATCAAAATAATAGTAATAAAACCTGGTTTTAATTGTGCTGCCCCATAGGTGACTAGCATAATAAAAAATGCCCGGTCGATTTGATTATTTCAATAGTTGTTATCATACTGCCCTCTCATATTGGGCATTTTTCAAACTGCCCGGGCATTTTTTATAATGCCCTAATAATCACTTGGTCCATAACATATATACTATCAAATTATTTAACACTGCTGAAAAAATATGGTATTTTGCATAAGCTAGGTATAATAAGTCTGTACCGAGAGTCTGGGAGATTAGGTAATGACAAACATTTTCGATGCATGCAAAACTGCATGGTAACAAAAGTTATCGCCACACGAAGATTTGGGTTGCGTGTTTGCAAGCGATTCAGTCTTGAGAATGGTTTAGAAGAGAAAATAACTCAATCAAGAAAATAACTTCATCATCATCGACAACTGAGTATAGTTTGGAATTTATGGCTGTAGGTACATGGACCTCTTCACATATAGAACGTAAACCGTTATCACAACACAAGCTGTGTTGTGATAACGGTGGTTATCCGATGTTGTCTTACACGGGTAACCTGTACACAGTACATGCCACATAGTTAGCTTTCTCACGTTGACGAAAATCGATCAGCTATGTGTATTAATTGATGTTTTATCAACATTTATGTCGGTCAGCAGCAGTGCCAGCAGTTGTCAGTACAAAAATACTTGCACTTTTACTGTGGTTCTTAAGATCCTAATTGCTACGTTACTGTTATAAATGTCTAGAAGGATAAATAAAAGGAAGTGCCTCCGCTGCCGGCGCCGGTTGCTGAATTGGCTGCCGGCGCTGACTTTGGTTGTGAATTTGGCATATGAAGTAGATAAGCGGGGTAGAATTAATTAAAAAAAAATGGTAATAGAGCATATATTTTTTCCATATTCCAGTAATAAAGTCATAAAGTACTACCCGGAACCGAACTAGTAAGATTAAATATTATTAATCGGTAGGTTAGGTTAGGTTAGAACTGAACACTCCCTAAATAAAAAAATAATAATTTCGCCAGATGACTCTGATGGAATATTTGACGGAGGATTGTCTTCTGACAGCGAACATGAAGCCGAGCCAGACTTATTGCCAAAAGTCACCGAACCTGCACCAGTGGAACCTGAACCAGGCCCTTCTACATCACAAGATGTAAGTGTTCTCTTTTCTTAGTTCTTTATAGGGACCTGAGCGCATGAGCATTGCGATAGCGTGAGTAGCATAACCAGCGGACGATCAAGACGCTTCCAACAATACCTCATTTGTCAAATTGTGACGAGTATACATAGTTTAGAAGATATGAGGGAACACATGAAAATACACACAAACATACGGGTCAAAATCATAAACCTCTTTTTTGCTTCGCTGTAGTCGGGTAAAAAGAAGAAGACAGTAAGACCGTGTGGGGCTAATTGACTATCAGCAAGGAACGGACAATACTCACTCTTTTCATTTGACCCATTACCATTTCATATCACAGGATCGTTCATTCTTAACAACATAAACATAATTATACATAATACAACATCACGCCTGTAATCCCCGAAGGGTAGGGCAGAAGTGTACCATATTGTACACCCCCATTTCGCCAGTTATGTTCGAGCCCCATGTACAGTCACGGACTTTAATTGATGAGCCACTTAGCACTGTTCGCATTTTAGTCGTGTAATGCAAATCGGGCTTAGTCGGTTATACTCGTACATCCAGACACGGAAAGTCATGTCTTCGTTTATAGAAGAAGAAAATTATATTTAATATCTTTACCAGTTGGCTAACCTGAGAGCCAGAACTACAAACTTGACAGCAGAGGGACTACCCAAAGTCAACCAATTGCAGGTCTAGCAACCGTAACCTATCGACGATTGTTTAAGCGTAGCCATAGTAACGTTAGCGTACGGAGAAATTTTAATTACATTATTTCGACAAATTCGAAAATAACATCTCTGACATCGACAATTCAACTGTCACTGTCTTCGGATAGGTTTTCAGAATTATCGAGTTAATGAGCTCAGATTCAAAGGAGGTCAGTATCAAATAGATTCGATAAACATTGTATTTATTTTTTATTGAGAACTTATTAGTCAACCTCTATGGATAACACTATTTCTGTTTACTAGTAATTTGTCATCTTATTTACGAGCATACGATTTGAGTTCGTGTTTAATCGTGTCATCTCGTGAATGTATGAAACTGCAAAATTGAAAAGTTTGAAAGTGGCTCATCAATTAAAGTCCGTGACTGTACCTAATGGGGGCGAGCCTATTGACATCATCCAGGCACATCCAGACTCCGGGCTGGATGCATCCAGATTCCTGGTGGATAAAGTCAATAACACTTTGCCGTACTCGGGAATCGAACCCAGGACCTTATGCTCAGCAGTAGCGCTTGCGTCCACTAGACCAACGAGGCAATCTCTCTTTCTAATGTTAGAAAATTATCACGTGTCTGCGCTTTCTTTAATGCGTATTTACAAAATTACCTACTTACACCATAAAATCTGCTTCAAACAGATGATAATTTTGTGAAAGTAATATAAGTACGCACGACGCCGGCGGCACAATAAATAAAGGGTTAAGTAGGTATGTCCAAAATCAACATCACAATCTCATCAATTCTCGTCACGATCAACCGCAGAAGGTAGTCGTATACTTATTAAGTTATAGCATTTATAATATGCTTACGTATGAAATTTGGTAACTAGGGATTCCCTTGAAATGTTATGTTATATGATCTTCAATAACACATTTTCATATACGAAATAAAATACACGTCAGCAGGTTCGAATACTTAATAATAAGGCTGATAAAAATATTGCGAACGTTTAGAAAGTAACTGATAATGCCTACGTTGATTTCGGTACCCTATTACTCTAGAACATTTACGGGAGCTTGTAAATAACAGAGGTAAGCGTTTACTGCATTGTTTAGAGGTAGACTGTACCCAGTGCCGTAACTAGGGCGGTGCCAGCGGTGCCCAGGCGCAGGGCGCAGACTCTGGAGGGGCGCAGAAATGACCAGACCAGGGCCACTAACAATACTATAATTTATTTTTATAGCAGCTCGCACTTTATAGCGGGCGCATAAAAGGCTAATTACGACACTGACTGTACCTACCTAACATATATATATTATAATTGGTATCTATCTAAGCTTTCGTAAGAATAAAAGCCAATGAATTTCCATTTAATGTAGGTATCTAATAGGTATAAACTAACTATACATGAAATTACCGTAATCAACCACGCACTGGGGGCTTATTGGTGACTCGCACGAATTTATATCGACACTTTTAAATATATTTTTTTTCTCTTGAGGCTATTCGCACGAAGTTTATTTTTTTGATCGGCACCTGCTGAAATCGTTTCGCTAACTAATAATATCGTGCGATCGCTTACAGGAAAATATAATGTTTAAAAGTGTCGAACCGCACTCTTCGTAAAAAATTCGTGCGAGGTACCAATATTATTTATTTGTTTAATAAATTAGGTACTAGTTACTTAAACAAGGCACACAATTAGATCTCTGGGGTTTGTCTTAGCAAGCAATAAGCCCACTGGTTCCGCGTGGTGGATTACGTTACGGCCCATTTCCTCTCACAGAAAGTGGAGGAGCTCTGTGTCCCAGCAGTGCAATGGGAACAATTATATAATAGGCTTATTTTGAAAAAAAAACATTGCAAAAATGCAGAGGAATCACGATCCGGTTCAAATAGGTGTGGCTACGACCTACGGGCTTAGTATCTCGTTATTATTTGAAAATAAGCTAAAGTTAGTTCATGAGAATTATTTCATTTATTCGGTGAAATAATAGCGTAATGCAATGGACATAACTAGCAAAATGTGGGTGTAGGTACTATACCTAGGTACACCTCTCACTCTGCCCATCCTTTCGGGGAATACAGGCGTGATGTGATGTATGTTATGTAATGCGTCATAGCTATGGCCCCTTAAGAAGCAAAAACTGCAAGGGAACCCTGATTAAGGAAATAAAATAGAAAATAGTTTAATGCCTAAATGTGAAATCAGTGAGCCTGTACCTAATAAGTAATGGTATCGATCAGTGTTCGCTATTGTTAGTGCCTACGCGTGCGTCTTCGTCTTAACTTATCAATTATAACATGAAAGAAGGAAATAATTAGTTAAATGTATAATTGGACATTAATCATTATAATTAACTTGTCATAGAAGAATTGATTCGAATCGCCCATTAAGAGCATACATAATTATTATATGCATGTATTATTAAACATATTTTTACACATACAGGCACTAACATAAGTTTCTATTTTTAGCAGATTCTTTTCCTCCTCTTTAATAATTCTTGTCTTCATTTTCTTCGGGAGTTCAAATCTATTCTACGAGTGTATGAACTATGAGGTTTCCTTAATCTACCGTCTGATCTTATAAGGCTCTTATTACATAATTTAGTCTAGGAATTTTGAAAGAAAGCCCATGAATCAATTTTCCAATGTAGGTGTTGACCTGAACCAGTTATGTGCAAGATAATGATGCCTTTACTACAGATTATCCATCATAGATAGTTTCTTAACCCTAAATACTTTCTTACAGGATATTCCAGTTCCAGATTGTGATGGTGACAATGTAAAATTAGAATGCCGTTCGTCACGTATACGAATTCTACGTCGTCCAGCGACAACAGAGAATGCTGGTGTGAGACCAACGCACCCAGATCTTCCAATAAGACCGCAAACTGCACATGACAGACGGGGTAGCAATGATGACCAGCGAACTCGACTAGAAATACTGCATACGCTTATGGGTGAGTATTGTAAATTCATCTATTAGTCTTTGTGAAGTTTATAGGTTTCTTTATCTGCACTGTTCCGGATTAAAGGGTGCCGATATAGTAACTTTGTCTCAGGGATGGCAACGCGTCAGCGAAGCCGCGACTGGTATTGAGATACCTATTGGCGCACCACTATACCATCAGGAGCGCCTTCTTTGTTCGTAGTCTAATAATGGATTTATTTTCTCAAAAGATGATGACTGGCTTGGCAGTGGAAGTAAATTGACGTCTTTGGAGCCAGTCTGTGGAAATATAGCGAGGGGACTGCGTCGCACTACCAGCGCATATCATCGTCGCTCTAGAGGTATGCACTTCATTCCTTTTACTCTATATGTAAAAAACCTCTTTTCTTTATAATTCTTACAAATGTAATACATGGTTATATGGATTGGATATACTTACAAAGTAAACGTTTGTTCATACGTTTTAAGAAAGTTTATTATAACCCCTGTCTTCGCTATCTTTCACCTATGTTAACAAACATACTACATCTATGACCTTCTATATATTATATGTATCCACATTCGGTAAATATTATTAAGAGATGTGGCAGAGATTGGTAATATTGATTTTGCCACACGCACTTTACCGAGTCATCTTGCCACAGATGCTGGTAATGTGGGAACTCTCTCAAAATATTTCGTTACGCACGCGAATAAATACACTTTGTTACTGCAAACAGCAGCAACCAAGGTGACAAGCCTCATAAAAGGTTCTCCTCGTCACACTTTTGTTTATGGAAAAAAGCTTGCACTTTCACACTAGGCAAGATTGTTTGCCAAGACTGTTAGTTTACAGTTATTGAAGCCAAAAGCGACTAGCAACAATCAAAAAGTTTTTGATTGTTGCTATGGAGTTGTGGCTTCAATAACTGTAAACTTCATTCGATGTTCTTTTATAAGGCACCACCTAGTTTTTCTGGTGGGTGGGAATTGGCTAGATAGGTAATATAATAGATGCTTGAAAGAATGGGATTACGAATTATTATCCTATCCTATATACTACTATTAAATGAGCAATATTTGTATATATATACATATATTTGTAATTGGGATTTTCGGGGAAGTCCGAAAGAAAGGGATACCGGGAGGTACCAATATTATTTATTTATTTAATAAATTAGGTACAAGTTACTTAAACAAGGCACACAATTAGATCTCTGGGGTTTGTCTTAGCAAGCAATAAGCCCACTGGTTCCGCGTGGTGGATTACGTTACGGCCCATTTCCTCTCACAGAAAGTGGAGGAGCTCTGTGTCCCAGCAGTGCAATGGGAACAATTATATAATAGGCTTATTTTGAAAAAAAAACATTGCAAAAATGCAGAGGAATCACGATCCGGTTCAAATAGGTGTGGCTACGGGCTACGGGCTTAGTATCTCGTTATTATTTGAAAATAAGCTAAAGTTAGTTCATGAGAATTATTTCATTTATTCGGTGAAATAATAGCGTAATGCAATGGACATAACTAGCGAAATGTGGGTGTAGGTCCTACACCTAGGTACACCTCTGCCCATCCTTTCGGGGAATACAGGCGTGATGTGATGTATGTTATGTAATGCGTCATAGTTATGGCCCCTGAAGAAGCAAAAACTGCAAGGGAACCCTGATTAAGGAAATAAAATAGAAAATAGTTTATGCCTAAATGTGAAATCAGTGAGCCTGTACCTAGTAAGTAATGGTTCTTTTATAAGGCACCACCTAGTTTTTGTGGTGGGTGGGAATTGGCTAGATAGGTAATATGAAGAATGGGATTACCAATTATTATCCTATCCTTTATATATACTACTATTAAATGAGCAATATTTGTATATATATACATATATTTGTAATTGGGATTTTCGGGGAAGTCCGAAAGAAAGGGATACCGGGACCCTTGGCAACAGGCAACTGAAGGAACACGGGTGGGTTTTAGTCAGTAAAAGTCTGGCACGCCCTCCCGCTCCGCCCAGAGCGGGAGAACATTTGAGCATGTGACGATTTCCCAGCCTAAAAAAAAAGGGGTTTACGGGGACGTATCTAGCTAGGTCTCATATCTGGGAAAATTCGTTTTCTCTATTTTCACCCGAGTAGAGCTCGGTCGCCCAGATACTAATTTTTGAATAGGCCTCAAAATATTATGCTCAGTGAAGTAACTTTTGATTACCCAAACATGTGACCTCGACCTACGGTGCCTCCTCAAAAATGCTATTTAGAGAAAGCTGTGATATTGTGCGTGCTCTCTGTTAATTCTGCTAACAGCAGGCTCATGCGATAACCACCAAGACCAGTCCTATGATGTTTACTCATTTGAAAATAACTGTGCTAATATTTAGAAAGCCGACTATGAGGATACTACTTATTAGAGCGTGGTTTTGTGTAATTTCAAGTAAATAACTAATGTAAGACAAGTAATTTCACAATAAGGTAGGTATGTAATTTGAAGTTCTTTCTTATGAATGATTTTACCAAAAAAAAAACAACCGACTTCCGAAATTAATGTTATTTTTCACTTTATTTTTGTGTTTTTTTAGGAAGTCGGTTGCAGGTACCTACCCCACACAAATTCGAATACCACTACCTACTTGGTATGTAAATAACAGTGACAGAGTCACCATAGAACATCGTCTACAGAAACTAAGTGGGAAAAATACGTAATATTGAAGCTAACTCAAAAACTACGCAAGCAAAGTAAATAATTTATATGGGACCTCTGAAGCATGACCTACCAAACAAAAAAATAATCATCAAAATCCATTCATATTTATAATCGCGTAACATACACAAATTATCATTTAAATAATCTTCTTTTCTTCTCTATTAGAAATAAGAATAATTTACTTTTAAATTGGCCAACATTTTCTACACTTCTTATGCATTTTGGTAATTTATTATAAATTTTTGGAGCCATTACAAAGATGCTTTTCTTAAATAATGCGGTTCTAGATCCAACTAAATTTAACTGGTCACATCGACGCTGACTTGATCCTCGAGAAAATCTATGCATATTATTTTTAACAAACATAGCTGTTTCGTATATGTATAAGGAGGGCATAGTAAGGATTTGAAAAAAACATACAGACGAATTGAGAACCTCCTCCTTTTTGAAGAAGTCTGTTAAAAACAATTCAATACACTACTTTTCAAAAATACTTTGCTTATATGACTAGTCGCGTGCTGGTTTTTAATAAATACGTATTTTGTTGACCTAAATATTTGCACAGTGAAAGGTTTACCCATTAATTACATTGTAAATCTTTTTAACCATTCTGCTCACCTCAATCGCGGAAAAAATTGCTTCAGTTAAATTAAAACTTCACTCATTCAGGGAAGTTAGATCACCTATAGTTGTACAGTACAAATATTTTCTTAATATCCCTCGGCAAGCATCGAGTTTCGTCAGTCGTCGGATTTCTGTCAGTTACCCTTTGATAAGAAAATAGTTGTACTGTATATACTTTACAGTTGCAGCAGATACCGAGAGAGAGCTGGTACAACAGACGATGGAAGATGCATCTAGAGCGGTGGCAGCTGAAATACCACTCGCCCCAAGACTTGAAGATTGGGCCAAGTTTAAAGAAGAAACCGGGTACTAATTATTACTCAGATTTTTCACTTAGGCACTCAAAAAGTTTTCAGCTATTTAAAACTATATTTTTGTTCGCATAGATCTGTTCTGTATTAGGTACATGTACTTAACGTCCTGACAGCTATAGTGTAGATAGATAGCGACTATATATACCCATAATATGCATCTGGTAATAAAATTAATAAAGAGGCTCAACAAAGTTATGTTTTCACATCTCTGGGTTTTATCAATCAATTAATAATTACTTTGAAGAAAACTATGACTAAAATAATGTTTCTTTCATCAACAGGATTGAAATCAACATAGATTCGTTAAACGAAAGACCTAAAGATGCTGACCCTTCAAAGATTCTAGAACGCCTCGAGCAAATAGAGAAGGAAACTCAAGCCAGGTTTAAAGAAGAGAAATTAAACGGAAAATCTAACAACACGGATGGAACTGCTAGCTGTTCATCTTATTTCCCAAACCAATCCAATACAATGTCAACTATGAATGATTTTGAAATGTTCCGGGCAGATATGGAATTATTCACAAATACGAACATTGAATCGTTTTTAGACGACGGTAATGATTTACGCTCTGTAAGCAGTGAAAGGGTTGATTTTTCCGGTAACAATGACACATCATCTGAGTAAGTTATACTTTCACTAACGTGTCTTGATATTACTTTACCTAGAAACTCAGTTCTGGGATCAGTTACCTTTACTGCCGACGTCGATTTCATTTTAAATGGGTATTATGTTTCATCATGTCCGTAAATAGTGTTACAGACAACATGAAGGAATGCGTTTGTTAGTTTGTTTGTGGCAAGATTCAACTCGAGACCCGCCAAAGTAATTAGAGCGATGTCAGAAAAGAAGGAACGCGCTGCTGGCGAAGAATCTTTTCTTCGTGTATTTTGTGTTTCGCAAGAATTTATAACTATTTCGCGCCGCCATTCAAAGTTTAGTCGACTCGTTAGTTTAGGTTGGTAGATAATTTTGCAGATATTTATTTGAACATGATTCTTATTAATTTCGTTACTTATTGCAATATTTGTCACGAAATCACGACGAGCTGCGACATTAGTGTAACAGAAAGTTGTAAATATAACAACTTTCAGTGTAGGGACAACTCAGTATTCAAGAGAAACTGTATGCTACTATAAAAATGTATAATGGGAAGAGCCTCTTCCACGACAAAGTTGCTCCCACTGAAAGTTGTTCAAATTCATGGGTCAAATCATAAATTAATTACTACAATCTTTTACACATTTTTTTTTTTTTTTTGAAATCGTAAATCTATATATTTTGTTTTATTGTGGATTAAGCACATGTTTATAGCCGTAGTGAGAGTTCTTGGGATGTATCTATCGTTTAGCTCCGTAGTAAGTAGTTTTGGATAATTTAAATATTGTTTTTATGATGTCGACTTCATCATAAGTCCCACCAACCGCGGTTATTCGCTTGATCGAGATATTATGAAATATTGTAAGTGTTTTAAGTATTTGTTAATAATGATATTACAAAATATTAAATAAATTTTATTCGTCGTTACGGATCGTTTCAATCCATACTTTTATTATTCTTTTACCTACAAAAATGCGCTGTAGGTTTATAGCCTGGCGTCGTCGTCGACTACACATCTACAGAATTATAAACATAAGAATCAGCAATACAACTCTCTAAGTTCATGTAAGTGCATTTAATGAAAATTTCATGAAATCGTCATTCAATGCACTTTCATGACCTTAGAGAGTTCTATTGCTGATTCTAATGTTTATAATTCTGTAAATCCATATTTGTTACGGCCGCAAATAATATTTAGATCAACATACAACATGATACTGACCTGCAAATAGCAAAAAACGTAAGAAAATTTGAATTTCGCGGACTACCCTAGCGCATCCACCATGTCGGGGGCATGTCGGGGGCCCGGGGCGGGAAAACAAAATGCTCCATGGGAATAAATATGTATAACTATTAGAAAAAAAAAAACAAAAGAAAATAATTTTAGCATCATAATATTTTGCATGTATAACGTACGGGGCCTTCAACTACAAACTGCTTCTTACTGAACACATTTTGAACTTGTTTGGAATTTGATTAAAAGGTACTTCAAGGTTTGGGGGATGTGCTGTGCTGTGCTGATTCTCGAATTTGGATTCCCCATTCCTCCACCTGGTCTGCATCAGGCGTGCTTTAGACGCTTTACGTCCACATAGGATTATTAATTCCCATCGAAGCTTTTAAAAATAGCTCCCATAGAATATTCGATTCAACTGAAAAACAAATCGCGAAACGCCGCAGATGTGCGATTTATTTATAAACACATAAATTAAACCCTTCACTCAACAGAGCCAGATCTCAGTATTATATTTTTCATTTTGTTGAAGTGCATGTAAACAAGCTGGCTCATTATTCAATTAAGACGACCACTACCTACACGGAAGCTGCGTTCAGTTGGAGGTCAAGTATTCAAGATCAAGAACTGTTGCGGTAAAATTAATGCATGCTACATGACAACCTCCGCTGCCCTGACTATGTGCTGACTTGACATGACTGACAAGCAAATATGCAGGTAGTAAGTTATTGCATAAAACAATCCTTAAAGAGAAAAATATAGGTACAGTATTCAACTAAGTTACCTAAGTAAGTAGGTACCAGATTAATAATGACCAATCAATCTGCGCTTTAAAATTAACAGAGCTGCTGCTGGTGAACGAGTCTTTATGTCTTTCCGGATAAACCGATGAGTTAAGCTACGAGTACGGTACGGCGTTTATTTCATGCATGCCGCTCAGCCAGTCATCCACAGAGTACACCAGTCATCTGCGAGGAGGGGGCCGAAACACACGTAGATACCCATTCGCTCTGCCGACCACCGAGAAATCGTACAAAATGAGTTTGTGTCAGTGCCTACATCGTGTTGTGGTGTCGAACCTTTTAACTTTGTACTACAGCATTCAGATGCTCATCGTGTTTGCTTTAGCATATTTAAAAAATCCGTTCTCTAGTCCCTGGACTCAGAAATTGAAGCTGGAACCACCAGTTCGACTCACAGACCCTAAATATGGAGTGCACAAATATATCAAAGTTAATGTAAGTTTTATTATTTTTTATATACAACATTATAAAAATAAAAAATTTTTTTTCGCGATCTAAATGTTGGCCCCAAAAAGTTGTTCAAATTGATGAGTTACAATGACCCCTTTTCGGGTTTAGCATAAAGAAAAAGTAATGTTGTATAAGTACTAGTGTTTACAAGAAACGTATTCTGTGGAGTTGAATTTCACTTGAATGATACGATAAACGTGTAAACGCTTGTACATTAATATAAAACCATTTACCTATGGTTTAGGTAGGTACTGAACAGCAGCTGCAATTTTCCCGCGCCGCGCCGCTGTGGATACGATCATGCGACGGTACTTGAATATTAATGGTTAATCGATGTAATGGTTCTTAAATTTACTGCTATGATGGATGAACCATAAAGTGCTGATTACAGTAAACAATTACTTATCTGGAAATAGTCGAGTGCCACCGACTTCCAAAAAAAGCACCACAAAGTGAAAAATAACTTTAATTTCGGAAGTCGTGTCTTTGGTTTAGAATATTCGTTTTCTGCCTTCCGAAATTAGAGTTATTTTTCACTTTGGAGTGTTTTTTTGGAAGTCGGTTTTTTTTGGAAAAATGTTTTATTCTTTTTTTATTCCCACGGGATCGAGACATAAGCGGGTGAAGCGCAGCTAGTTAGTAATAATCACACAACAGTAATTGTTGGCAGCTGCACGTCGTGACTATGACAAGAAGGCTTCCACTCGGCATGATGTTGTGTTAAAGGGTATCTTTGGTCTTAAATCAGGAAAAATGCATGCCTTGCGAGTTGCAATATAATAATTTAATATATAAGAAATATCGAAGAGACTGCGTTGGAGTACGCACCGATTTGGTCATTAGTGAAAATGTTACCCTTACTTTTTGGCGAGGATTTGGAATGAAAGTAACATTGATAGGCCGGTCTGTCGGCGACACGGAACTGATTTGAAGATAAAGATATCTTTAATTGAGACGCGACTCGCGACGTTAGGTATCTCGTAAAAAAGATAAGACCATAGTTTTCTCATTATCTTTCTATCATAAAGATAGCCGGAAAATACCATATCATTGTTAGACATAGAAACTGAGAAATGGTAAAACGAAGAGCTTCACAGGGTGTCAATTCCTCTAAAAGCAATTCATTCTTGAATTCCCAGCTGTCATTAGCAATTCCTCTATTTTGACGCAAAAGCAATTCTTTTGTGAATTGAGTGTGATTTGTGAGGTGGATTCTTTTGTGTGCAAAATTCGTCTGCTCAACAACGTAAAATAATGTAATGGACATAGGTGAACTGTCAAAATGAAACCCATTGCGGTCAATTGTGTTTTTATTTGTTTTACGCAATAACCCCGCAGATGTCTATATGGTCCGCGAATCCAAGAAATGCGAAAAAGTAGGGTAAGTAGGACACTGTTTAGCGATGATATTCATAGGATGGCTGATAGCAGCTGAATGGGAGAATAGAGTAAAATCGGCTGACGATGATGATGTTGCTACTAATTCCGTCAGTTCATTTAATTTTAAATAAGTATCTGCGTTACAAACAAGGCTCAATCTCACCTAGGACAAAGATTTTTATCGTAGGTTTAACTCTCAGGTTCAATCATTCTGCTGGATTAGGTAATCTTGTGTATGTAGAACTTGGATACATACATAGACTCACGCCTTCTTCCCATGGTGCAGGCAGAAACTAGAACTCCACCTGCTATGCTCTTCTTACATACTTACTCCTTTTGCTTCATACATCTTGTCATACGCATCTGCCTACTGCAGTCTTTTAGCTAAAATGAAGTTTTATTTATTCTATCCACACGAAAAAAAAATTGTCAATGCAGATATTCCCCACTTTTCCCAAAAACAATCACCAAGTTTGCCTGTATCTGGGGGACCAATGTCCGTGTTACATTGTTATTCCTTATAAAGGTGGGTTTACATGGGTCGATTTTCGCCGTACGGCTAGTCGCTTCACAAATTGCCTCACCAAACCGCATCGCTAGCCCATTTACACAGGTTACTAAAATCGCATGCGGCGCGGTCATTTCCGTCGAAAATGTTGAGCAGAATAGTGGATACAACATGCGCGAAACACTCCTTCATGCGGCGGGCGATCGCCTGCAGCTGATCGTTTATACGGTCGATTTTAGTCACCGCCGCATGCGGCCGGTCGCCGCGCGGCCAAATTCGGATGCTACCCAACTTTGGGGCTTGCGGCTTTAGTTACTTGCGACCTAGCGGAATTGCCATTTAGACGGTCGATTTACGCCGCGCGGCAATAATCGTGCGGCTTTAGTCACCCGTGTAAACCCCACTTAACGCGCGACTGCTAGTCACCACCTGAGGTATATGAGTGGTGGAACGGGAGTCTGCCAATTTTTTCAAAGCCGCTTAATTACCTTAGGCGGTGACTAGCAGTCGCGCAAAAACATTAGTTATCGTTAGTACAAGGTACAAATCTGTGATGTGACTTTAAAGTATAGAGTAGGATCTAAATTAATGTATTAATTATCTTATCTAGAACTCGTTACAGACCATACCTACCTACTAAGGTAAAGTTCAAAGTTCCTCTATAAAGTAAACAATCGTATTTCATGACGTTAGCCTGATTTAAATAAAGATCAATCTTATACAGCATCACATCATGATTCACACATGATGCTTCTACGCTGCTAATAATTATAATCCTACCAGTAGGTAGGATTGTCAAACCAAATAGATTAGGTAGGTACCTAAGGTTAGGTACATTAAAAACACAAAATGCTAATTATAATTAGTTATATACTTATAACTAATTATAATTAGCATTTTGTGTTTTTAATGTACCTTTATAATTAGTTATATACTTATAACTAATTATAATAAGCATTTTGTGTTTTAATGTACCTAATATAACTAATTATAATTAGCATTTTGTGTTTTTAATGTACCTAACCTTAGGTACCTAATCTATTTGGTTTGACGTTATTTTATATCCCACAATGCGATAAAATAAAATAGGGTATTACTTGAAGTGAAATATAATCTAAAGGGACCCTTTAGATCATAATTATTCGAATTGTTTTTGACATGATTGATATACGTTGATGAGCAAAATGATCGTCTACAAAATGAAATTGAAGTGATTGACAATAAACAAACAACACGTTGATAATTGCAATTGATCGTTTCGGGGGGGCAATAAAACAGTTATTATACAAATGAACACTAATAAAATAAAATAAAGTATACATATAACTAGCTGCGCCCAGTGGTTTCACCCGCGTAAGTCTCGATCCTATAGGAATATCGGGATAAAAAGTATCCTATGTCCTATTCCAGGTCATGGTATACCGATGTGCCTTTCATCCAAATCCGTTCAGCCGTTTTAGCGTGAAGGCGGAACAAACAAAGTCACTTTCGCACTTATAATATTATAAATTTATAAGTTAGGATTAGGATGTCAGCCTGTATTTAATTCATCCTTCTGCAGGGCAAATTACCTTTTATTGTCTTATCGTGCGGGTGGGCTCGCGGCTCGCGCAGGTGTGTTTCGCGGAAGTGTCTTTCGCGCAAGTGTCCTGCTAAATGGTTTAATTGAAATAAATGCTTGAATTTGAGATTGAGTAACTTGCGCACCAGTTGCTACTGGCTTCTTATAGAGAGATGCACTATCGTCTGTCGGTCGGGCCTACGAATGCATAACGTAATAATAATAACAATTGGATTATATCGTGCACAGCTATGCTATGCAATAATATAGGTAGTACTAGAAGAGAATACACGAAAGCCGTTCCGCTTTCTGTGTTAGTACGTTCGAGTTCTTCCGGCGAGTTGTATAAACCCAACCAACCTGTTTCGCATGCCTCCCGACCAGCCGCTGGGACGAGTAAGCGTAGGTCAATATACAGAATGCCAACAATGTCTTGCGGTTCATGGTTATATAATGCGTGAGGTCAGAGATGACAATCTATGTCTACTTATTATAAAGAGGTAAAATTTGTGAGTTTGTATGTAGGGGATAGGTAATCTTCGGAACTGCTGATCCGATTCCGAAAATTATTTTACTAATGGGAAGCTACAGTATTGCTGAGTGTCATACGATATATCCTAATCCTAACTTTTATATCCAATCCTAATCCTAACTATTATTATAAATGCGAAAGTGAGTTTATTTGTTTGTTATGCTTTCACGCTAAAACGGCTGAACGGATTTGGATGCAATTTGGCACATGGGTAGACCATGACCTGGATTAGGACATAGGATTCTTTTTATCCTGATATTCCCACGGGATCGAGACGAAGCGGGTGAAACCGTGGGCGCAGCTTGTAGGACATTTACGCGGACGAAGTTACGGACAGAAAATAGTATATCTATCGCTGATAACCGCTAGCGTAACGACCTTTGCGAATTGATTCAGGGATAATTCATTATTTTTTCACCTCACAAACTCGGAAAGATTCTATTTATCTTTCGAAATCTGCGTGCAAAACTGCATTTTATCCGCTAGCGTGGAAAGAGTTTTTAAAATTCGAACCTTTCTATTCAATAATGTTCTATACCGCCGGTTCCACTGATAATGCATTAATTCTTATTTCATGTCAGCGCGCCAACCTCATTTTTAGAATAATCGTACTGGCCAGCACGAAAAATAATCGCTCAACGCGCCTATAGAAGTTTTCACTTCAAAAAACTTTATAATTTTCTTCTGTATATTCAATTCACTTTACATCTTTTGGGTTGGTTTAGCAGTGCAGAGTTAGTGCAAGCGGTACATAATGACAAATTGAGCTTTCTTCCGGGCAAAAATTGCGCGAAAAGTAGATACAAGCGTATAATATTTTTGTTCATTGCATGGAGACACCTAGCATTTTCCTCGCTGTAGTGAGGTGAAAAGTTGTGTGTTTCGCTCGGCAGCAAATTTATTCTGCGTCTCGTACCTTTGAAACCCTCGCAACGCTCAGGATTCTATATTTGAACCATTCGCTTCGCTCATGGTGCAATCCTAGAATCCTTCGCTTGCTCAGATTTCAATACAAGTACTCGCGCCAAAAAACAACTTTGCAGCCTTGTATAACATATAACTATTGTTGATTACAAGGCTAATATGTCTCCAAATTATCAATTTAACCGCAATAAATTTCAAGTTCCTCTACATGACATAAGTAATTATTTAAATGGCTCTTCCAACAAACTCTGATTATTAGACACAAAAAATAAACAATGAACATGGCCGTCATTTTTTCAGCTTCGGGCTATAAATACATAAAACTAAACTAAGTATACATAAATGAGGTATTGATGTAGTATACCTGGGTAGGATAATACCTTTAAACATAATATAAGTAGTCCAGTCGTCGAGGGAATGCGTTCTTGACACTTCTTGTCAGTTTATATATACTAACTACTCTGTTTTGCGAATTTCCTCCTTATTACAACTAGAAATTGTCCAACTGACAGGTGTCAGAAACGCATCCTCTCGACGGCCGGTCTGTAGGTTTGTTTAAATCTTTACAAATCTCATATCCAGGAATACCATGAGATTTTAAATATGCTATTGCTACGTTACCCAATGAGGGAAATAGGGAATCCTTGAAAAGTTCTTGCCATGGTGTTACGGTTGAATAAATCCAAGGTCAGAATGCGCGCCTTATTTCAATGTAGAGTCACGTAGGCCTTTACTAATACAAAGTACTCTTGTAGCTCTTCTAACTACTCAGAAAATAGGATGCAATTTTTATTTTTATTTTTTAAATAAGATTTATATGTACAAATAATAAATGTAATTGTACTCATCATTTCGATGGTGAGTACAAAAACCCCTTTTCGGGTTTAGGGTAAACAAAAACGAATGTTGTATAATATAAAATATTTAATTATAATCTATAAAATCTAATAAACTCTTATGTTTTCTTGATACAATGATTGACAAGAAAAACCTAAGTTTTTTGCGTTACAGAACTAACGCAATTCGGTCTTTGGCCCTTGTTATAGCGGTCATTGGCCTATGTTTAGTTGTTTAGTAGTAATTTTATCAGCAACTTAGGTATACCGTGCCGTCAATAACTTGATTTTGGGCTTCGGATTCGCTTCGTCATGGTCCAAAAGTTGCCAAAATTGACGCAATTGTGGTCCCGTAAAACCAAAAATATTTGGTTTCTTACGGTGATGACCAGTGATCGGAATAGGTAGAGCTAATCTACCTAAAGTTCTAAAAAGAACAGGGCAAAGTGGAGACGCCTTCCGACAAAATATTTTTTCGGGACTAATGTACCGGGTTTCGGAACATTCCTTAAGTACATCCTACTAATATTATAAATGTGAAAGTTTGTGTGTTTGGATGTTTGTTACTCAATCACGCAAAAACGGCTGAATGGATTTGGATGAAATTTGGCAAACAGATAGTTTATAACCTGGATTAACACATAGGATACTTTTTATCCCGATATTCCCACGGGATCGAGACTTACGCAGGTGAAACCGCGGGGCGCAGCTAGTTTAATATAAATGCTAAAGGTGTGGAGTAAAATTAGATGTCTCTCATGTGATATAGAATTTTTTAATTTTTGTATGAAAATATGAAAAAAACAAAACCTACATGTTAAGTATAAGGGTTTATGGGCTTCATAAAGGGGGTCGAAATTATCATTATTTTTGCGATAGGACATACCATTTTCGAGATATAAGCAAAAGAAAATAAAAAAGATACAGTACTGTATTGCAATTGAAGTCGAGGTGTTCGTTTGAATTTTAGTCCATGAGATCTAATTTTACTCCACACCTTTATCATTTATATTATTTAATGAACTTAAGTGATGTTCCGAAATCTCGACATTAGTCCCGAAAAAATATTTTAGTCGTAAGGGAAGTCTCCACTTTTTGTCTCTGTTCTTTGAACTTTAGGTAGATTAGCTCTGCCTATTCCGATCACTGGTGATGACAGACGTACGAGCCAAGGCGGGCTACGAGCGCAAACCTGTTGGATCGCCGACGAACTTACTCAGCTGTTTTTTAAAGTAGCGTACTTAGCATGCACTCACAGGCGTGTAAGCTCGCCGAGCCATAAGCAACCATAAGTACGCGTACTTGCTCGCATCGCACGTCTTATAGATTACTGCTCATTTGTATGTAGTTAAAGCTGTTTTCAAGCGTCAGAAATGTTAATAGGCTTGGGCTATCTAGTTCACCGTATAGATTTCTTACTTTCTAAGCCTATTGGGCAAACAGATTTGACCGGCAGGTATTGTATATTCATTTATCTTGTTCACAGGGCACAGTATTACACTATGTTGAGAGTGGTGACTCGTCCAAGCCTCTGATGTTATTTCTGCATGGATTTCCTGAGTTCTGGTATTCATGGAGACATCAACTTGTTGAGTTCCAAAAGGATTATTGGTAAGGTTACCCATTGTATATTTATTACTATGTTATATGAAAAGATAAAGGAAGAGCTCGTCCTAGCAGAAAAGAAATAAATTCATTAAAACAGAAGATTCCAGGAGACTTCTTAGATATACACAATCTGCGAGAAACACACTAGATTATAATGAACTCTGAATCAAAATGTATATAATTTACTCAAATCATATACTTCTACTTAAACGCAATTAATATAAAAGAAGAATCACGCAAAATCTCGAACGTTTGTACATAATATAACTATATCCGCGTAGCAACGATGTTGCTAGTGCCAAAGCTAGAATTTTTGTGAGCACAGCTGGCTTTTAGAAGTAATGCGCATGCGCATCACGCATACGCAGTTAATTCTGGCTGTTTTTGTTTATTTTAACTCCTTCGTCAGTTTATGCGATTATTTATTCCAATTGAGAGGATAATATTGCAAATGGAAAGCGATGGAGGATTAATATCATATTGGCTCCATAAACGTCTACTGCCGCTTTTATGGCAATATTGGACATTACTACAGATGAGACGGATGTTGCTTTCCATTCCTTTTCACATTTTACGGCACCCATTAAGAGATGAAAGTTGATTATATTCCAGAAACAACACTGTATGTCTTGGGTCATCAATAAATTGTTTTAATTTTTCAGGTGCGTTGCCTTTGACATGAGGGGCTACGGAGATTCAGAAAGACCCGATGGCGTTGCTTCATACAAGATAGAACTTCTGATAGAAGACGTTAGAGATCTAATTAAACAATTGGGTAAACTTTTGTGCTATTTATTTTAAAGCTGCTATTAGAATATACTATAGGAACCTATTAGGAAATTCATGCTTTGCGACGGAATTGCTTTGCTTTTATCTTTGAGAGAAATGCGTGCTTTTGCATTCAATCCAATCTGCCTAGCCTTTTCCCAACTATGTTGGGGTCGGCTTCCAGTCTAACCGGATGCAGCTGAATACCAGTATTTTACATGAAGCGACTGCCTATCTGACCTCCACAACCCAGTAACTGGGTAATACGATACCCCTTGGTAAGACTGGTTGTCAGACTTTCGGGCTTCTGACGACTCGTAACGAATGTCAAAGATCTAAAAATGACAGCCGGGACCAACGGCTTAACGTGCTTTCCGAGGTACGGAGGAGTCTCGATATGTGAAAATGGTCACACATCCACGGACCAACCCCGGCAAGCGTAGCTTAACCTGATGGATCGACCCGAGCGGCTGTTATTACTTAACCACGAGCTCCTCATAGCGTGCTTTTGCATACATGAATAGGTAATTAAGTTTAATGCACTTCGTAGCCTAAATTACCTATTTCTAATAGTCATCTTAGTACATAAATGGTCCTATGGCCCACCTTTGGTCATTACAGGTAAGATTGACATACTTTTCCCTGTACCAAGTGTCCATAACTGCTGGGAACCGATAGACAACAGTGCTTGGTTATATTGATATTAGATAATACGTAAACATGCTGTTTAAATATCAAGGGTCACATCGAACCGTACAGTTGTTGAAATAATGATATCACTGGGTGCATTTCTGATATGTGCAGAGGACATACAAAGTACATAAAGTAACTAACTACGTGTGCATACTGTTTACCGGACGAATAAGTTACCATTTGCATAATGATAGCTGCATCAGAAGTTGTCATGCAAATGATACCTACCAGTATAATAAATAGGTATAATTTCATTCAGTTATACATCGTGATTCATCAGACAAGTTGAGACATTAATAAGATATTTAATATACATAAATAATAAAATAAATAAATAAATATTTTTTATGTAACAAAAATCACATTATGCATGTTGAAATGAATTTGATACAGATTTCAACACTACGATGCGTTGTTTAAAGAAATAGGCTTATAAAACCCAGTAGATAGTCTCTTCCCACGTACCTAGTAAGTTTATCTGCGCCTATCTATTACTGATCAGCTATGGAAGTTGTCCATAACTTCACTCGACCGTGTAAATTGATGAATTTACTGTTCATGTAATTACTACTTATTCTTTAAGGTCGTGAAAAATGCATCTTAATCTCCCACGACTGGGGTGGTCTGATCGCCTGTCAGTTCCGCAACCAATACCCAGAGATGTTGATTGGGGTAGTCATGCTTGCCAGCGTCTCCAGCACCGCTTGGGTCCGCGAAATTTGGAGCAACCCTGACCAGAGACAGATGTCGTGGTAAGTTTAACCAATAAGTAATTAATTCCATGTCTCTTTAGTGGAGGAGGGGGGGAGGGTTCGTTGTTTAGGGGTATGAGGAACAGGGTGTAAAGTTCACTCATCCACCATAGAAAAGAGAGGATCCCCCGACCAGACGGGTGTTGTGGCTGGCGGGTAACTGCCCAACGATTGATGTCGGGTTCTTGTATATGTGTCCATTGCACGGTAAACAATAATTGCGCGATGCAGGATTTATGTGACGTCAGGTCTTTGATGCGTAGTTCGCATGTGGCGATGTAGGTACTGCCACAGTTGGTTAGGCCCTTCACCAACCGACGACCTGGGGAAGGTCGCGAAGTTAGATCGATGTTGTTGTGGGAGTGTTCAGTAGTGGAAGTGTTTCGGCTGTTATGATGACTATGGTGAAGATAGGCGAGTTTCGATAGAAAGTGTAAGAGATAGCAGATGAGAAGTGAGATATACAATTGTTCACACTTAATTTTAATATGTATAACCTACCTATAGCCTGTTAACAGCAGTAAGTACCTTTTATCAGTAACGAATACAGGCGTAGGTGTACGAACAGTTTCGACATACAGTGCTCACGTTACGTTTTATCTATACTAATATTATAAAGCTGAAGAGTTTGTTTGTTTGTTTGTTTGAACGCGCTAATATCAGGAACTGCTGGTTGGAATTGAAAAAATATTTTTGTGTTGGATAATCCATTTATCGGGAAAAGTTATAGAATATATAACATCACGCTAGGACCAATAAGAGCGGAGAATAAATGAAACATGTTGCAAAAACGTGAAAAAATATTCCTTTTTGAGAGCTTCCGTTGCGTGCGCTGCGTAAACGGATAAGGTTACGCAAATATCATGTAGGATGGAATTGTTCCTCTTTAAAAGTTCTAAAAAAAAGTCCGCGACAGCATATGTCTATCTTTTACGATTGACTCACTATAACCTTTTTTTATGGTAATCAAATTTCGATGCAATATTTGCGACGGAGAGATCAACATAATATTAATTCTTATTCAAACATCAAGGGTATTTATGTAGCAGTAAAACACTTTTTAATTCATTCGAATCGGATATTTCATTTCGAAGTAATCACGAGTATAAAAATGCAATACGCGAACCGTTCGACGCCGGCGCCACGCCACCGCCTCGACGTTCCCTACTCTAGAGAGGAGAGGATGGGCGCACGGGTAGACCACGACCTGGAATAGGACATAGGATACGTTATATCCCTATATTCCCACGGGATCGAGACCTACGCGGGTGAAACCGTGGGGCACAGCTAGTTATATAATAAGGTATATGTATGACGCTACTGAATGTCGTAGCCTTGATCGTGATTTCGCTCCACACTCGTCTCAAGTGTTTTATTTTTTAAATATTGTCTGACGGTCATGGCTCTCAATTGTGGATCATAAATCTGTATACAGGAGTCAACTTGAGATGAAGTGGCTGTTATTAAAGCTACAGTTCCCCAGGGACGCGGAAGGCTGTCATGAAAGTGGTGGCACCGGTGTTTGAATTTACAGTCTCGAAAAACGCTCTCTATGAAAACACCAAATTACTTTTATAAATAACGTTCAGTGACGTCATTCGACAGTATATTGCGGATGCTATGTGGCGGCCACCGCAGTCTTAAGTAGCCTTTAGAAGCATGAATGGTGCTGGTATTGTATGCCTATAACTTAGAGGCCTGCATTGCCTGCGGCTCTTATGCCTTATAAGTAGGTCTCTACGTACATAATAGGCATTAGAGCCGCATTTGGCACAGATCAAAAGAGAAATTATGTTTGTGACATAACGTTCGGCCTATGTTACAATTTTTGCTGGTGAGACTACGTGCGCACGTTATTATATAATTATGTAGGTACTCCTGTGAAGTAGGTATAACCGCAAAATACGTTGAAATAGATATTTCTACGTATTATGTTTTGTTTACTACATTAGGTATCGTCATAGATGAGTACTTAATTGGGAAAAAAATATGGAATTTCCGAGCTAAGTATAATTAATTTTATGCAGTTTTTAGTATCGTTTTATTTATTTACTAGCACTTTGCCTGCGACTTCGTCCGCGTGGATTTCGTACTTTCCTAACGATCTTTAGCATTTATTTACGGTCTTTGAAAAACCCCGAAAAACGTCCTTTTTAATTTTTTGTTAAAGTATCCGTACCGAGTTTCGAGTTAATCCGACAGCGCATTAAAATGTTTACTTAGGTACTTAGTTTGACACTCTCACCACCCATTCCTCTATGGTAACAGAATTTCCAAAAACCCTTTTTTAGTGGATGCCTACGTCATAATAACTATCTGTGTGCCAAATTTCAGCCCAATCCGTTCAGTGATTTGAGCTGTGGTATAAATTACCCTTTTTCACCCCGTTCAGGGGTAGATTTTTGAAAAACCCTGATACACTTTATATTTGGTTTAAATTAGAAATACTGAGTTGCAAGTTAATCGGACCGTGCGTTAAAATTCTTCTATACAAACTTTAACACCCCCCAATCCCCGTTCAAGGGTAGTTTAGTAAACTAAAGACGAAAAACTTTATCATTTACTTAGATAAGTATACGTGCCAAGTTTCATGTCTATAAACTCAAAAAAGAAATCCAGGGGGGATTTCAAAAATTAAAAAAATCATATAAAACACGTCGACGCGGCAAAACGTGAGGGACCCCGGCTCAAAAAAAATTCACGGGGTAGGTACCAAGTGGATTCGCGATTGTCAAATTCAATTTTAGTTGTGTCAAAATAGTTTTTAAATTTAGAGTTTTTTTTTTGGCAGAATAAATAGTTTTAAGATTCTCATGGTAAAAAGTAGGGAATTTTAGTGATAGTTTTCTTAGTTTAGTTCGGTGTAAGTACAAGAGAATCGGCGCCAGTGGCATTTGCTCTGGTAATCAAACTGCTTGGTAAGTTTCTGAAATTTTCATGACTTTTAGGACATTCTAAACATTAAACTATTCTTGATTAATTTTCCAAATTCAAAAAATGTTATTCAAGAATTTATGGAATTTTATTCAAACACTTGTTTTATATTTTAGTCAGGGCTTAAATGTTGTACTTTATGTAATTGTATTTTTTTGACCTTTACCTTGTTAGTTATACATATTATACCAGCTGTTGCCCTCGACTTCGACGGGGTATAATACTTCGAAAAGTAGCGTATGTCCTTCTCCGGGTCATGGTCTAACCATGTGCCAAATTTCATCCAAATCCGTTCAGCTGTTTCCACCGGAAATCTCAAGAAAGTTTTCATTTTCTTATCGTTTTATAGGGTTCCGTACCCAAAGGGTAAAACGGGACCCTATTACTAAGGCTCCGCTGTCTGTCTGTCTGTCTGTCCGTCTGTCACCAGGCTGTATCTCATGAACCGTGATAGTTAGACAGTTGAAATTTTCACAGATTATGTATTTCTGTTGCCGTTATAACAACAAATACTAAAAAACAGAATAAAATAAATATTTAAGGGGGCTCCCATACAACAAACGTGTTATTGATAACGGCAACAGGTAGACGCTTGAAATATTCACAGAATATTTAGTTATAATATATTCACTATAAAAATAAATAATTAAATTAAAATAAAACAAATATTTAAGGGGGCTCCCATACAAAAGTCATGATTTTTTGTCGTTTTATAGATAATGGTACGGAACCCTTCGTGTGCGAGTCAGACTCGCACTTGGCCGTTATTTTTTCAGTTACTTCATTTTAAATTTCGATGTAAAATTACATTCTCTGTGCAGCACTCCAAGTTTTAAAAATAAAACAGCTAAAATAAAAAAAACAGCAATGGATGTTACAATACTTGATCGCGCCCCCCCCCGGCACAGGGAGTGCGGCTTCGTGGGTTTTGCCACGGTAACGATACATTGCGCGTGAGGTAATAATACAAATCAGGTTTATTGGATTCTCATAACGATCCAAAAATAATTTCATGTAGTACCGGTTGTCTTAGTATGATATTCTGAATTTCAGTCTGCGGAGGGCTGTCCCTTACACCCTGTATAATACATATTAGTTAGGATATCATTAGATCAATTTGTAGTGGGTAGGACTTATCTTAGAAATAGTAAGTTTTAGGGGTATGAGGAACAGGGTGTAAAGTTCACTCATACTCCATAGAAAAGGGAGGATCCTCCAACCAGACAGGTGTTGTGTCTGGCGGGCAACTGCCCAACGATTGATGTTGGGTTCTCGTATATATGTCCACTGCATGGTAAACTTTAATTGCGCGATGCAGGATTTATGTGACGTCTGTCTGACGTCAGGTCTTTGATGCGTAGTTCGCATGTGGCGATGTAGATACCGCCACAAAGTCATGGAGTTCCTTTTCAGATATTTTTGAAGATAGTATTTCCCCCTCTTATTCAAAAGACTATGTCAGCAAGTCTGCAACCAACTAGACAAGTGTATCTACGATCAAACATTTGTATCACAAAATTGCTTACAAAAAACCGATTTCTTTCTACATTTTTCCAGGTACGTGTTCCTGTACCGCGCTCCAATGATACCGGAGAAACTACTCCTGATGAATGACCTTTCCATCTACGAGAAGGTCATGTTGTTCACTGGCAAGAACTCCACGGATAAAGAAGACATTGAGTGTTACAAGTACTGGTTCCGTAGGCCATGTAAGTTCTTAACGATGCATTAAAATTTTAGAGAATATTATAACACAAAATCTAAGTAGTGGTCTAAGTGGTCGCACGTCCTATTGTTCAATTATAATCAAAATATTTCATTTCACATAAACCTACTTGGGCACTTTGAAACGTCAGAACCTAGGTGCACGGTTCCAATTGGTCGTTTCATAAGTAGAAGAGCCGACAAGAAACTCAACGGTTACTCTTTTAAAAATAATTGGCTTTTACAATGTTTTCAAATTACAGTGTTAATTATTATAAAATTACAGGCCTACACTGCCCTCCCACTTGTAAGGACAGTGTAGGCCTGCTAACAAGTACCAGGTACCAGAATTTGTTAACTACCCACACGAAACTGTCCGTTAAGCCGTTTTACTGCTTAATATTTACTTTACCCATTTAAATATTTGTTGACTACTTATGACTCGTTTTTAGGTAGTCAACAAGGAACCCTTATAGTTTCGCCATGCCTGTCTGTTATTTAACTTAATGCTTAGTTTTTACTTCCGACCTTGTTCGTACACATTTTGTAATTTTTAATTTATCAAAACTTCAATAAACAACTGCCGCGATATATAATAAGTGCCTTTTTTAACTTCTAGACAAAAAGACAGTCATTTTCGTAATTAATTTTTTGTCATTTATGTAAAATAACATAATTCAAAAAATTATAATTAATTTCATAATTATTATAATTATCACTTCCCACTGAAGGGAAAAAAAACGACAAAAAACAAGCAAAGACCAAGATTACTATGATTGTATAAATTAGATAATTATATAGTCTTGCGACGTATATTAATCATATGAACAATAATTGTAAATTAAATCAGTAGATTTATACAAAGCAGGTTACGAATCGTGAGATAATAATTCGTTTCATAATTAGGTACAGACCTATGTATTAGTTTCATAGTCAATAAAAGTTTAGGTCATGGTGATAGCACCTAAGACATTGGCACAAACGTTTGTTGTTTGTATATTTTAATTAATATTGTTTAGCTGATTTTATTCCTAATACTTAACACCTTTAATGGCAGGACGGAAGAAAAATTTTAGTCCTTTGGAAAAAATCCGTATTCCTAATAGAAATTTTAAAAGACTTCAAACATAATAGAAAATAATAAAACTGATAATGTCAGCACAGGAACCAAAAAGGCTGCTTAGATCCGTATTGTGGTGAAATTTAATAGTTCGCCAATTGAACAGAAGAAATATTGACAATTTGACATGACAATCTATGCTCAAGCGCGCTCTCGACCACACTTGGGTGATTACAGATTTGATCACTGCTTGGGTTCGATTGAGTAACTGAGTAGCGATCTAAAATAAAGCCGAACTCAGTTGAACTAAGATCTAATGAAATCGAATGATGAGATATAATGAATGATGAATCTATGCTTGAGCAACGTTCTCTAATTAAAAGTGAACTTAAAACTAGTTTTAAACAGAGATCAATACTTGAGTTTCCTTCTGTAATACGGACCTTAGGGATTTCAATTTGCAAGTGCCGGATTTTTTGCTGGATATTGCTTCTATTAGTTATTACTATAAACAAAAATGACACCCGAGTTAATTCTGCACAAAAACGAAGAAATAATATCTTTTTTACGAAAAATTTGTATAAAGCCAGTATGAAAAATCTAATTAAACGGAGAGGAAAACCGTAATATCCTTACAGGTGGTTATAGTACTAATTATTTCAGATTTTTTGGCATACTCCACATAAATTTTATCGACGCCATTTTTTTTTTTTAATCCTCGAAATATATTTATTTATTTTTACGTATGAAACGGTTCCTTTTAGTGTTTAAGTTGAGGAACACAGACTTTTAACAACACGTAACATAAAATGGCATCACCCCTATCCCCGAAGGAGTAGGCAGAGGTTTATAGTTCACCCACACATAGACAAATATGTTTGAGAACATGTATCAACTCAAAATGAGTTTTAAAACTTTGCACACCTAAAACCAAAATACAAAACCGCTTCTTATGAGTCTGAAAACAAGTGATTAAGTAATTACAATGATTTAGTCTTCTAATAAATCTGAATAGGTGATTAAAAATGATTTGCAATATCGCGCAACAATGCCAACTATAGACTATATTCACCTTTTCTTTTTCTGATAAGTAAGTTAATTTGTTGATTAGTTGTGCTATGAGTTCTAAGAAATGTTTTTGACTATTATAAAGTTTCATAAACGCGACTACTGCGACTTTATAATCTCAGAATGGAAAGTTTAATCACCAATTTATACTTGTATGTTCTTCTACAAACTGAGAATACTTCATTTAGTCATGAAGTATTGTTTGGTGCAGTTGTATCCCACATAGGCGATTGCCTTTCTGCCGAAGATCGGGCAACTCTCAGAGAATTTTGTTCGAGATTCACGCGAGCTGCTTTACAGAGGTGGCAGGAATCCAACCGATTCATCAAAATTTTTGCCCTTTTATTGCAACCTTCGATAATTAGTTAACTTTCATTAGAGTTTTAAAAGGTGACTGTGTTTATGAAAATTTATAATAGTGAAAATCATTTCTTAGAACTCATAGCACAACTAATCAACAAATTAACTTACTTATCAGAAAAAGAAAAGATGAATATACCTAGTCTATAATTGGCATTGTTGCGCGATATTGAAAATCATTTAATCACCTATTCAGACTTATTAGAAGACTAAATCATTGTAATTACTTAATCACTTCTTTTCAGACTCATTAGAAGCGGTTTTGTTATTTTTTATTTTGATTTTAGGTATGCAAAGTTTTAAAACTCATTTTGTGTTGATAAATACCGATCTAAAACATATTTCGTAAGTCTAAGTGTGGGTGTACTATAAACCTCTGCCTACTCCTTCATGGATATAGGGGTGATGCCATTTTATATTACGTGTTGTTAAAAGTCTGTGTTCCTCAACTTAAACACTAAAAGGAACCGTTTCATATGTAAAAATAAATAAATATATTTTGATGATTTTTTTAAAAAAAACGGCTTCGAAAAATTTATGTGGAGTATGCCAAAAAATCAGAAATCATTAGTACTATAACCACCTGTAAGGATATTAGGGTTTTCATTGCCGTTTAAGAGATAATTAGATTTTTCATACGGGCTTCATACATTTCGTAAAAAAAATATAATTCCGTCGTCTTTGTGCAGAATTAACTCGGGTGTCATTTTTGTTTATAGTAATAACTAATAGAAGCAATATCCAGCAAAAAATCCGGCACTTGCAAATTGAAATCCCTAAGTCTATGAAAGCCGATTTTGAACCCACCGTGGGACACCGCGCTTACGGCTCGCCGACCGCGGGAGGGGCAAGTGTGGATGAACAGACGCAACCGCGGCGACGGAGAGGCTTAAGCGCGGGGACGACGAGCCGTAAACGCGAGGGACTGCTGGTTGACTACGCGCCACACCGCGGTTCGTGAGCTTGTCCGAGGCGAATCGTTTACGTTACGATTCCGATTAGTTTGCTATTCAGTAGGGAGTTTCATACAAATAATACTGAACGGCTCGAGTTGATACGGTTACGATCCGCTTCCGAGTTGATATGTGTGCTATGACCATGTAATAAGTAATTGACGTTGTGCGTGACATTATTACATCTAGGATTTTAGGTTTTAGTCTTTCAGAGCTATTGCCTAAAGTTTTTATGATCCGTCTAAAATCGAAATTGCCCAGAGTGATCAATTTTACATTAATTTGAATTATTTCCGCTTTGTTTTTTTTTATCGCGTGTGACACGATACACGAATCTATCACGAATGTGTAGTATGTCTAACTCTAACACACCTAAATCACTTTCCCCTTCATCATAAAAATACGCTTTATACGTACTTACTTTATTTGAATTTTCTATTTCAGTTGCTCTGACGCCCCCAATAAACTACTACCGTGCTAACTTCAGATTCGACTTACCAGAAATAGTCGAGTACAAAGAGAACGTGCCCATGCTGGTGGCCCATGCTGCCAACGATCATTACCTAAGCCACAACCTCCTAGATGCCATGAAGAAAGAGTACTCCTGCATAGAGACAACTATTGTCGACAACTGCAGTCATTTCCTACAACAAGAGGAACCTGAGAAAGTGAATAAAGTTATTCGAGATTTCCTCTCAAAGAATAATATTTGAATTTCGAAATTATAATACTTCTTTTTTTTTTTGTTTTTTTTTTGTGTCACACGTCTCAGTGGCTAACAAGTTTGTAATTTTCTTAACGAGAGAAGATTCTGTTATTTTATTTCTGCTTGTGTGTTAGTATTATTAAATATACCTATTAGAAGTAAAATGTGTGCCTTCGACGTCAGTGTTTTAATATTGTAATGCGATTGTTGCTTTGTGTACCTACTTAGTAATATTGTACTCCCGATAAGTTCGATTAAAGTATAAAATACTTGTTCATATTTTAATAATATTTGTTTAAGTTGTTTTAATTACCCCTTCATAGCTTGATCTCTGGTATAAGTAGGTAATTCGTTAATTGCTAATTGAGCTAATCTGAACTTTGATCCGACTCATTATCACGTCTGTAGTTAATTGACTGTCATGAAATTACCTTTGGTTATATTATTATGTGCATCGCTGAAGTTAACGCAATCGTTAAGGAAAAAACAAAAATGATTATTTTATTATAATATATACTACACTTATCAATAAAATTATCATCTACATATTTTATGGACCTCTAATGATGGATTACCATAATACATTTTTAGAGACTTTCGTCGTGAAATGGTCGTGATATTGTGCAATGACAGTGCCCGTGCCATGCCTTAATATTCTCCTCACATCAAATTCGTCACGCGTGAGGTGGACGTTTAAATGAAATGATCAAAATGATGAGGTGTGCCTTTTACGTCTCTAGTTGGGGCATTGTCTAAACAACACCTATATTTCTGACTATCACACCTATTGACTGCATATCGAGGGTAAAACAATCCTCTTTTACCGTCACTAACGATTCCAATTTAGGTTGCAAATGCACGAGTTAGCTGTTACACTAGTAAATCAAACAAAGAAGCAGGAAGCAGTAAATACGGCATTAAATAATGGGGTTTCGCGAGGAAGTGTACTGACACTCGCAAGCCTAATCTGAAAGTGGATTTTTTTCCACAGAGCACTAATGCTTTTGTCCAAAGTAAGTGATAATCAGCTGGCTCCCGCGTATAGTCGCGTAAACACTAAAATGGAGATGCGGGAGTAGTAAAAAGTAAAAAGCAGCAGCGGTGGCCCTGCGTAGCAGCAGCGTAGCCGTGTGTAGCAGAGACTTAGAACGGCGTAGCAGCAGCGTAGGCCCTTCGTAGTAGCAGTGTTGGCCTTGCGTAGCAGCAGCGTAGGCCAAGCGTAGCAACGCGTTGAACGGCGTAGCAGCACCGTAGACCCTTCGTAGCAGCAGAGTAGGCAATGTGTAGCAGCGGTAGCGTCGAAACTACGTAGCAGCAGCGTGGACCCTGCGGGTTAGACTACACAGGCGCTATGTATTCTAGTTAGTGTATTAGGAGAATAAGGATGGAGTTTTCAGTCAATTGAAATTACTAAAGACTTTCACATTAGGAAATTAAATAGACTAAAACTGTAGTAGTAGTAGCCATCTCAAATACCTCGGTCTCGTTATTAATTTACGGTCTGAATCTTTAAACATTGCTAATTTTAACGTAGGTATGTGATCTATGCGTGCAAAGATAAAGCTAAGTGATCTGCAACTGTAAATCACTAGTTACTAGGTATGATGTATGTATCTATCAAAACACGGAATCGCCGCCCCTGCAGCAGCCACCTCTGTGCTCTGCGCCAGGCTACCTACAGCTACCTAATCCCGCAGACAAAACAAATAATATACTTATACACAATAATACACGAAGACTGGTCACTTCGAAGGTTTTTAGAACTATGTTACTTCAAGCAAAGGCACACCCTGCGCGATCTGCCTCCAAGCTAAACTAGTTCTATTTAACCACTGCAAAACGAAAAGGCATTTGTTGTAGGATTTATTATTAAAAACAAGTCGACTGGAAAGCAAAGATGAAATGGCGACGAAAGTACAGCAGAGCAACAAAACCGCAGTATTGTGAGTTAAATGGCCATTCTTTGAACTAATTACTCCGTTTCAATGCAATACACGTTTATTTATAAGCCATCCGTTTATCCTGTATCAGGAAAGTTTGTGGTGGCGCTGCCGGTGAAAATATAGTGGGCATCTTGGATATTTAGTCATTAATATTAGGAGTAGTTTTAACATTACGGACGCTAAATATGATTGCGTAGTTTATTCCAATAACTTTAAAAAAAGTATCAGAACCATAGAGATTTTTCAAAATAAATAAAATTGTTTTTGCTACACTACAAGCTGAAGCTAGAAAATAATTTTTCACAGTGCCACACTGAACCTTCTTCGATTCTCTGTGATCAAGGTCATGTCACAATATAGTCGTTCTAATTTGTGAACTGTTGTGAATGTGTTCTGTCTCTTTTCTGTATCACAACAACGCTATAAAACAACCTCTTCAAACACATAGTGCTGTCTTCTTCTATCCCGTATCTTTATATTTTGGAAGTTAATACTTCGCTTCAAATGAAATGAAAGCTAATGGCTGCTGTACCCTAATCACGAAACAGCTGATATGCGTCTCTTAGTTTTTCCTAAAAATTGGTGTTTTGTTTAAATTTATCGTTTGAAATTGTTTAGATGAAACGTTATTCGTGTGACAACTGTGTGTGGTTATCAGGGTTAGTGCAGTTCTGTTTTAAAATCGATTTTTGAAGTGATCTGTTGTGAGTTTTCTACATTGCTGGCTTTTTCAGATGTCACTGACCATACAGCAAATAATTTTGGATGCTAAACGACTTGCGGGACGTCTCAAAGAGCGCGAGACTGAAGCTGATGCTTTGCTGACCGAGACTCAGACCGCTTACAGACAAATACATACGATGAAACAGGTAGGTTGTGGCAATGTGATACGAGTACCTACATAACTGTGACGCTCACACTTGTCTATTGTCTGAATACCAAATTCATAATGCCAAGATCCTACCAGGAATTTCTAGCAGACTAAATAAACCATACTCCTAATGAGATCTATGCGTATTATTAGGTCTGTATAGTTCCCTGACCTTGTAGTTGTATTTTGTTGCGTTCATGTTGTGTAAACAGTTGGCTTTCACATAATGTTATTAGCCAGCTTCATGCCTTGCAAAAGTATTATTAATGCAATTGAAATGCTATTTTGTTTAAAGAAAATATCTTTCCTACTTCATGAATTTAGCTACTTGTCAACTTTAAAACCAATAGCTACATGAAATAAGTCTCTTATTTAAAATATTTAATTGTTATTGCTATTGAAAAACAAACATACAAATATGCACATAAACAGGGTTAATGTTTTTACCTATGATGACCAACAAATGTGACTGAACACCTGCCTATCATGAAAACATCCTACGCAAGTCATCTAAGGTGCCTAAGTGAAAGGAGTCCATAGTACTGCTATAAAAAAAGATGAGCTGGCAACTTGTCAGTTTATAGTAGTATGCTTAGTTTCTGTTTTATTAAACAACTAGTTACTTTGGCTCGCTGCTACATAGAACTTGGACAGTCACAGTAATTGCCAACACTATTAGGATGTCATTAAAGTGGAATTATAATGATGTGTTCAATTTCTATATACCATGGAAACTGACCTGAGTATATGACCTCCTTTCCTGAGGGGTAATTATAGTTATTACACCCTACCCACTTGGATAGGGTGTAATAATTAACCCATCAAAAGAAGGTCATAATTTGTTGATAACTTTTCATTTTACAATCTTTTACAAAGGAATTACCTTGTGATCTGGGACATTCCACGATAGAATAAGATAACTCCACAATAAGACAACTCCAGAAAATAAATGAGGAAGGAAAAATCAATATTTTCATTCTATAATTACTATTTCTAAAATACCTATGCCTTAAATAGAATAAATCCACTTTTTAACAGAGGTTACACCTCTTGAATTCTTGAAGCAAAATCATGGTGGCACAGGCTCTGAGAAGGGAAACATTTCAAAGCAACAAGTTTCATGATTGTTTTCTAGGAGTGGACCCATAAAATTGTTATATGGACAATTAATGATTAACTGATAAACAAAGAAAGAACTATGGTACAATAGTTAAGTATTCATTTATGATAGTGATAAGGCCCATGAAGGGTCTTTTAATGGTTTACTATCATCATGAGGCAAATCAAATGTAAAGTCTGAAACACTTATGGCCGATTCCTATAATTTACGGACCGTAATTGGTTAAAATTAAGACTTGTATTTTTACCAATAATGAACTAAATACCTCATAATTTGCATAGTAGACTCTCCCATATGGAAGTAGCTATCACAGGTAAAATTATCTTACGAATCTATTTATATGCCCAGTTTGGCAATAAAAAATGCTACCATTGGTAAGAAAAACGATTCGTTTTCGTTTATAGGAACCGAGTATAACACAATACAATTTTAACATCTTATTCATGTGAACATTCAATGGTAATTTCTAATAAATACAAACTATTTCAACTTTAGTCTCATACAATTTCAGTATAAAGAGGAAGTAGATACTCTGAACGAGGCCTCACGCGAGCGTCCGCGAGGTGCTCTCATCGCGAGTATCGAGCGGGAGTCTCGTCTGATGAGAGACGTACAGCGCGAGAACGGTGAGCTGAGGGCGGCCTTGGAGGACCACAGACGAGCACTAGAGCTCATCATGTCCAAGTACCGACAGCACACTGAGAAGAGAATATGGGAGTCAAGGATAGATTTCACAAATGCTATCAATGAAAAACAGCAAGAGGTATGCAAGTTTTAATCGATTTTAGACCTTATGACACAGAACAGTTATGAAAAAATCTAGGTTGGTGTCGACTCCTGCAAATAGCATGTACACACTTTCACTGCTTACCACTAATGAGCTCCAGCGATGCGATTGTTATTATTGTTATGGTGGTAAAAATTGTCTAGTAGAGATAACTAACTTTTATCACCCAATTTTTTTTGTCAACTTCAACCTTTCAATTCAGTTCAATAAACGTTTGTAAAAATGTATTTTATTACAGTTGATCAGGCAACAAGCAGAGAGAATTAATGAGATGACAAGCATCATGTACAAAGCTGTCACTTTGGATGAAAATGGTGATGCGAGGAAAGAAGAGGAAGTTTACCAAAGGCTCATTACAGAAAACAAGGTAATTTTTTATTTGTAATGGATCTGATATTATTCGTATAAATAATATTTAGTTGTAAAATTACGTCACTTATGGGTTAGGCACAAGTGTGCTTTTAGTATACCCACAATTTGCCAGTTATGTTTAAGTTCCATGTAATAGGACGGGGCGAGCCTATTGCCATCAACCGGGCACAAATCCAGACTTGCTACTGAGAAAGTCCAGATGAAAAGATCCAATAACACTCCTCGACCCGGGAATCGAACCCAGGATCTCATGCTCAGCAGTAGCGCCTGCGACCACTAGACCAACGAGGCAGTGTTGTAAAATTATTCCAAGCAAAACTATTCTAAGTTCTTGTTAATAATCAGGTTGTCATAAAATTTCAGGGGTTGAGAGAGATGTTGGATCTATCCAGGAGATACGGGTCGGATCGTCCGTGTGTGCCGTTGACGGAGGACAAGGACGTGCAGACGGACGGGCCGCCGCTAACCGGAGCGTGACGGCCCGCGCCCGATCCCTGCCACCTGTGAACCGGCGCCGGCAGCCCTAGAAACGCTGCCTCGCCGCGACACCCTGATAGGTAGACAACACACCTCCTGTCCGCACATTTGAAACCTTACAGCACGGACTCTTGTACTCGATAGTGTGTACATACTTACTTAAGTAACTACGTAACTCATGTGTCCAAATCCATCAAAAGTTTAGATGCAGTACCAGTGGATATTACGTGTAGATTTTGACTCTAATATTATTTTGTTCATAAGTTTGCATTTGCTACCAGCTGGCAGCATGCATTCGAATCCAATGACAATGATTGTCTTTGATGGTATCCTACGTAACTGTTGGGCTTCTCGCCCTTCATTTAATTACAGTAATCTAAAACGTATCGTTGGTTGGCTAACTGTAATACAGTTGTATATATACGACTGTGACGCACTTGCTGTGATAAGACTAGCAGGATATCATCCACTTACAACTAGTACTTACTGTCCATGTTATGTGGTGCATCTATGGTTGCAAATGTGATGTTGGATTGAACTATGTCAGATGTGCAGGCAGGGTTGTTGATTGCTAACAACAGTCACCGTTCCAGTATACAACTTGTATTCTATTGTTACTCACATGTTTTGGATCTTAGGTCTTTTGACATTACGTACCTTTCAGATTCACATTTATTTAACAAATGTGGGTGTAACAAATTAAATACAGCGAAAAACTAAAATGTAGCTATTAAACATTTGGTTTCTCCCTTGGTTGTATTTGATGTTAAATATTATAAATAGGAATATATTTAAATGGCGTTTCCAGTTAGAGCTCATGTTATATCTATATAATGATGAAATGTATCGTGTTCACACAACGTCTCTAGTAATAATGCCATTTTTGTGAAACCAAATCACTTAATATGGCAGAAACTGTGATCTTTAGTATTGCGCTGTTAAGTTGTAGATTGTTTCATTCATTGTGCTACGTCTAAAGACTCAACCACTTATTAGAATATTTGATGATAATAATCAAACATGTCTTCATTTGTCCTTGATTCATATAATATTAGGAAATTAATGGTTATCTTCTTATTACCTATATTATATGCTTGCAACATATGTGTGGTTGGACTTCTGTTCTTATTGATTACAATTTCAAGATATATATTTATATCAATCAATACATAACTTATGATTTAATTGTAATACTCGATGTGTACCTACCAATATTATTATGTTTTAAATTCTAGTAAATGTACTTTGTTTAGGATGATATTAGATTTCTCGAATTACATTTAGAATTAAAGAAATTGTAACTTTAATTTGTCATTGCAGTACTCTTACAACCTCCCTGATTCCTGCATTATTTATAGGATGTACTGGGAATGGTCGTAGTGAGTATTATCATTACCTAATCATATGTTTACTAGTCAATTCATACGAGCCCATCAAGTACTGTATTTACACTGCATCTGCATATGATATTATATTTTATTTCATGTTGTTGAATTGCAGTTAAATAGAAAAATACATTTAACATGTCATCAGTTATGATTGTTGTGTACAGATTGACTGCAATACCAACATCAGTAAAGTATTAGTTCAATATATGCAATATTTTTTCATGTAATTTAGCGGGATCAGCTTTGAATGTTAGCATAATGGTAGTAGAAGTCGTAGGCGAGTCTTTGTAGGGAAATTCGTAAATTCTTAATAATGCCAGAGGCAAACGCAAGCAATACACTATGAACTGTTACATGTAAGTAATCTTTGTTGACGCGATTCACTTCATGATCATTATTTTAGTGTACAATAAGGTAGCTGTGCTTGTCTTGAAAAATTAAGTGGAGTATTTCATGATTTACAGAGTAAAGTACTTTCGATTAGATCATTTAGTGTGGCAAAGTTCATTTAAGAGATTTAAAATCTTAGATAATAGAAAATGTAATTATTATCAAATAAACTTTTGCCTTGATTTTCCCTTTACCAGGTTGTGTGGTTTACTTCGTTAGTAGAACAATTTAACCAATCACCAATGAAATTTTAAATGAGAATATTATAGGTATATTAAGTTCTTATTTTCTTTAAGTAGTAGGTAAATAAGTAACCTTGTTAAGATAAATTTAAGAGTGCTTAATTGTGTTTGTAAACTGTGTTATATGGCCATGGATGGCCGACTCACATACACTAGCACAAATAGCAAAATATTAATAAACATCTTGTTTTAATTGCTTTCATCTGTAGATGATCATTATGAAAACCAATAATAAAACCCTATTAAAATTTACGGTAAACCAATTTTGGAAGGAAATAAGAGATCTTTGTTGGAGAACTATTTTTACAGTTAATTAGATGTTAAATTATATTTTAAGGGTCCTCATAATATGGCTCCAGAATATAGAAAATATATAATAATTCATAAAAATATATATTACTGTATGTTTCTTAAATGTACACGCTTGTTTGAGGTTTAAAAGTAATAATAACACATGTAGTTGAAAAATTAAAGTTTAGAGTAATGTTTCTGCTTAGTTCATATGCATTTATATTATACCTCAATATTGGGAATTATTATATCTCCTGAGTATTTTGTTAAAAATTAGATGGTTTCATGTCGAACCTTTAATGTGCTAAATTGTTTAGTTAGAAACAATTCTTATTATGAAAAATTCTAAGTGATAAATCCAGTCCACTTGAGACTTGTAATTGTTTCATATCTGGTACCTAATGCCGATTAAATTGGCGAAATGTTTTGGAGACATAGATACCTCTATTACAAGCAATGGTAGAGGTCACTAGTTTTTTCTGCTGTAGAACAACACTGTAGAGCGAAAATGATTAATGTATGTTTAATTAAAAATGTAATTGATAATTATATGATATAAAATCTACCCTTTTTTTATTGTAATAGTTTTAAAATCCTATCATATTTCCCTTCCTTTTGTACATTTTGTGGATTCTGAATAAAAGGCGAAAATAAAGAACAAAAGTTTTATTATCTACAAAAAGTTGCTCAATTTTTTATGTAAAACCATTGTGAGTACTTATTGTCGCAACAAAATTGAGATTATTGAGACATCATATCATGATTATGTATGTAACAATATTTGGGTTATAATATGCTCTAAATTACAGCTACTACATATTTCAGAATTATATTTTTTTAATATAGTACTTTCCTGACCCAGTTCATTTCACAGTTGAGTCCAAACAAATTGGCTGTGACAGACAAACAGACACACAAGTGACACAAGTGATCCTATAAGGGTTCTGTTTTTTTCCTTTTGTGGTAGGAAACCCTAAAAATTAAGTCATTGGCATACATAATTAAATATAATAATCTAGATTTTCTACAAGTAACTAACCAGATACACTATGTACAATTTAAACAGGAAGTAATAAATAAAACTAACAAATGTGACAAAGCAGTATATTTGACAATCTTAAAATGTAACAACTCTATCCAATCCCCAGCTATGCAAAATGCACCATTCAGTTGTAACTTACGGATCATACCCTCGTCTGGGTGTAGTCTGTGGGGAACTTGAAGGAGTGGTGGCCGATAGCCTGAATGTTTGGCAGCAGACCTGCATTTGGTATGATGTTCCATGACAGAGTTAGAGTAACATTGCTGTGGCCCCTGGAAATTAAAAAGATTAGATTAACACTTATAAAACTTTATGCTCATCATTTATTTATTGATTACTTGGTTTGTTTTCCATAATGGGTTGCCCACATAAGATAAGTCCAACCTGACAGATGGAACATTCAGTCAAGGTCAGCTGTAAAGGTGTTAAGATGATCTGGATAGGTTTACGGGTACACATGGCCATATATATTGCAAACAATGAGAGGTCTGGAAGGAGAAGAAGTATTTTTCCCAGTGTAGGGTATGCCACACCATGATAAAATTGCAATGCATGCCAAAATTTTAACCCGTCATATGTCGTAATTACAGACAATTAAAAATCCATTGTGTCTCAACGAGATCTACGTTCCGACATACCAAAGGTTAATGTACCTATGATATCAAGAAGTGTTTAATAAAAATACAGTGAGTTCATATCACTGAGACAGAATTTTTATGATCATGTGGTACTAAAACAAAAAACCTAGTTCATTGACTGAAGCAAGTGTTACATTATTTATTTGGCCAAGATATTATGTTCTAGCAATGTTTCCTGTCTGGAAGAGATATAAAATTTACTGAAATAGTAGAACTTACTTTAAACCATTTCCATCATCCCAGAAATAGTATTTTGTGTTCATGTTCTTGAAGTCCAAAATAGCATTTTCACCTCGGAGGATGATTTTATCCCACAATACAACCTGATTTAGTTCATTATTGGGTGTGATGTACTCAGCAGTGAGGTAGAGGAACAATTGCTTCACGTTCCAGTTGAACAGGTGAGAGAGATCCGTCTTGAGATCGAAAGTTAGGAATCCAAGATCATTTCTTTCCCTTGAAGCTCCATAATCTGGCACGTTTTTACTGTGAACACCATTGATGATTTAGTACTAACAAATGGAAATATAAACACGAAATATGTATTGAATACTCACACGACTACTTTTACTGTGTTCATTTGAGCAGCAGTCCTGTAATCCACGGTTAATGTGGACAAAAAACATAAAAAGATTAGACATGCTAGTACGCTCAATGTGTACGTAAGTATCGCATTCCCTCTCGTTAACACGGAGTACATTTTAACTTTATGTTTTTGTTAAATTTTAACTTAAAATAATTGCAGCGGTGGCATAGAAAACCACTGCAGTGGTAGGAGTTTTTAAAATATTGTTTGACGTTGCTGACTGATGACAGATTGGACACGTCACAAAACTTGTCAGTTTTATGGACTGCTTCTTTTTCGTTCGGATAATTTTTATGCTTGAAGAAATTATATTGTTTGTAACTGTTACCTCATGGAATTACTCAAATAACGAAAAACAATCGTGCGAAAAATATACTAACGCTTTCTTACGCCTAGCAATAATTTAATATTAATTCTCTATGCGTGAAATCAAAAGAAAGTGGAAAGCGCACGGCGGGGGTACGAAAAAAAAAATGAAGAAAGGAAAACTGATGCGCAAAATGGGACGGTGCGCGGTGTGACTACAGCTGCCAACTTTCAGAAATGCCAGGCCCGGATACCGGATATTTGAGTAACAATAATGTAGTAGAAAAAAAAAACAGTAAAGGTTGATGCGCTGGGATGGCCCGCGAAATTCAAATTTTCTTACGTTTTTTGCAATTTGCAGGTCAGTATCAGGTTGTATGTTGATCTAAATATTATTAGCGGCCGCAAAAAATATGGATTTACAGAATTATAAACATTAGAATCAGCAATACAACTCTCTAAGTTCATGTAAGTGTATTGAATAAAAATTTCATGAAATCGTCGTCAATACACTTACATGAACTTAGAGAGTTAGTTGTATTGCTGATTCTAATGTTATGAATTTCGCGGGTCACCCTAGCGCATCAACCTTAAGTATAAGCACCTACATCAATGATAGGTATTATATTTAACAGATATTATGTTTGTAGTGTTAAATTTGTTTATTTTCGCTATGGTTTTTCCTGGTGTACAATAAAGTATATATAAATAAAACAACCGAAAAAAGTGTTCCGCGCAGCAGCGGCAGCACGCATACCCACTTTTCATTCATTTTACATTTCATTACAAGTAAAAATGATAGAAAAGAGATGGCTTGATAAAAACAACAAGAAAAAAAGAGAGCTAGTGCAGCTGCTTCAATTAATATTACTCGTCACTATGCGAGTCGCAGACTAAAGTAAAAATACGTTCCAATTAGGACGTTTTCGAGTCTTCACGATTGCGGCTCCTACCATATCTGTTTATTATTGACCTACATGTACAAATCATATTTTTTCGTGGACAGTGTTGTGATTTTAAAAAACTTTAAAATTCTTGACACGTTATATTATAATTTAATTAAGTAGGTACGTATTTTTACTATTAAATCTGACTCGACCGTATTTATCGACTAAAGCATAGGACAGAAAGCGTTTTGTCATTGTATCAAATTGCATTAAAACAATATCGTTGTACAATTTTCCAGCAGACTTTAATGGTGGCGCGGAATCGAAAAGCGCATAGTTAAAATAGAGCTAGTCGGTAGATATCAACTTAGTTACAGCTGTGTAACTAAGTTGATGTACCGACTAGCTATATGGTTCCGTAGTGCTCCTTTGTATGTAACATGTGACTGTTCCTTATTTACCCTAGGCAGATTTTTCGTTTTTCCTATTAGTGTTAGATCGGTTTCCCCTTTCTAACAAAATTTGTATGATGTCCTGCACCCTCATTGCGTCACACACGATCAAGCATAATCTGAATCATTTTGAAGGATATTGCTAATCCATTTGTGTTGAACTGTCAAAATGAAACAGATTGTGATTGATCGTGTGTTACGTAACTACGGTGCTGCTCCTACAACAATTAATGAAGTTAACTAGGTCGGTAGATACTGGGTTTTGGTAATAGAAATAGATATTTAATAGAATACTTTTAAAAGTTTATTTTGCCAAAATCGGAATTCCATAACATAACAATAGCAACAAGAATGACAAATATATTATTTATGTGTGATAGAAAAGCGTTGTTGCAGGGTACACCTCCAGGCACAGTGCGACAGAAGCAGGCTCTAGTGACAAAACTGCCATTCCTTTGTTCGTAACAACCACTTGTTATCGCATTTCCGCTCTGGTCGACTGCTCTTGTGCACATGTACGTCGAATTATCAACTGAAAGTACATATAAAATAACATTTTAATCAGCCTCTAATACACTTTCTTTGAGAATAAGGGAGTCAGAACACTTTTATCTGCTGTTCACTATTATAATGTTACCTACATTCTCAGACCAAATAAAAAACCAAGACAGAGCACTGCGAACAATACAGTGGAGCATGCCAAACAAAACTACACCATCGCTCTGTGCATACACGCTCAAACGCACACATTTAAAACCATTTACAATGAAACTACACCAAAATATGTGCACACATGTTTACGAAACCGGCCTCACGTCACTGTTGACAGCGCTCTGTCTTGGTTTTTTATTTGGTCTGAGCCTAGGTACATTATAATTATTCTAAGATGGTCGATTTCTTAGATGTATGCTAGTGCGCACATTATAACGATTCCATAACGGCCGATAAAAAAGTGCCTTCAAATTGAACTGTCGGCGAATTATTGGCCGACGGGGGCTCAACACATCATCGATATGCTTCAGTATTTCTGTTTTCAGAGCAGTGGTGGCCCAGTGGTAACGGCCACGACTTACGAGTCGTAGGCCATAGGTTCGAACCCTGACAGGCGCTTTACTTTGTGTAAATTATTTCATCGCCACTGCTCTCAAAAACGGTGAAGGAAGACATCGTGAGGAAACCGGCATGTCCTAGAACCAAAAATTCAAAGACATGTGACATCTACCAACCCGCACTGGGCCCGCGTGGTAGATTACGGCCCGCTCCCTCTCACAGAGAGGAGGCCTGTGTCCCAGCAGTGGGAACATTATAGGCTGATTATGCTTATGCTTATTTCTGTTTTAGACTTTGAGTGTTGATGTCGGTAAAAAAGGTTTTAAGGCCCACAGACCTACAAAAGTATCATACTTAGCTGTAATGCTCACCATGACCGTCGAAATAATATGTGTACCGAGCACACACGTCATTGTTGGCTAGTAAACATGAAGCATTTCCCAAATGGTTTCTCCAAATGTAGTCTACGTCCGGCCATGAGCCATCATCTGAAATAACAATTGAACTATAGATAAGTTGTGTTTTTATGGATCAGAAAAAATGTGTGGTAAGATAGCAGGCTACCTAATTCCTCCTTTTCCTTGCCATTGTCATAAAGAATTGGATATCAATGAAGTTATTTAAAATAAGTAAGTACCACTTTGGATTACTGCCGATCTATTCTGTGAACACTTAGGTTCAAGCTCACTTCACTTATATTTTCATGATAAGATTTTGACACGGTAGAAGAGAGGTTCTATAATTCGATCGGATTGAAAGTGTTACAACAGATTTACTGAAATTTCAAAGAACTTATCTTCAGAATAAGCAAAATCCAGTCCTCTAGGCAAGCCAGTATAAACTTATACTATCAGCATAAAAGTGAGCCGACAAGCTCTATTTCATAAACTTACACGAGACGACGAGCGGTTCTACGCAAGGCACCCCACTGGAGAGGCGCGTCGAGTCCTGACACGTAGCGTTCAGAAATATACTGTCGTTATTCCATCTGGGACCCAACCAAGTGAAATGGTAGCATCGGGACACAAGGGTGTTACTACTTTCTGTGGTGTCCGTGTTTGACGTGCTTGCTGCGATAAATACTGCACCTGAAGTTTTAAAGAAGCAGATATGCTGTATATTGATTGTTTTATGGCTGTCAGTTGCTTGTTTTTAGTAATTTAGAAAACACAAGTGTTGGTCCATTTGCGCAGGTAAAAACAATGTAATTTGTAATTAATGAATCACTGGAATCCGGACCTTGCATGCGTGTAAGTTCTGATAAAAAATTCTATTCATAATAATTAGATCTTACAATCAATAAAATAACGAAACTTACATGACACGAAGATGCCAATCGAAACTATAAAATGATATTGAGACATTTCTAAGTCAGTGGTCCAGCAGTGGACGAGTTGATTGATTCTATTGAGCACACAAAGCACTTTATGTTGAAATCATTGCAAAATAAAATAAACGATGAGCAGTTTATTGTTCACTCCACGTTACTGTTTATTGTTTGTCGAGGAGGATCGCTTTACGTAGAATGTGTCCTTATCACACAATAATTTAATCTTTGTGTGATATCACCATTATTCATTACCGGTAGGATTGGACTGATTTTGTAAGATAAGATACCTACGTAATTATCGTGATTTAAGTCGCTAAACATTATAACATTCTTGATACTTAATTAAAAAATCCCCGTCTATACCTAGGTTCAGTACTATGGAGTGCCCTATGAAAGTGCGACGAGTACAGATGTGCGCCATAATCTTTCTCTATCCCCGCGTCCTATTTATAATCGCCTTGCGATTACACGATCGGTGAACCTGAACGCGTGGTGACGCCGACAGAGGGCGCTTTCCAGTTTTCCGAACAAAAAGTGGCGTAGGTGTTTTATTATTTGTAGTTTAGGTTTTTCTTATTATTGATCGCTTTTCAATAGGACGCGGCCTATTGCGAACTATATATGAAACTTCGACAGCACGTTTGACGCACTAGCATTGTTATGTAAAACTTTAGCACTACCTACCTACATATCTTGTCAATTTTAAAAGTGGTAACGTAAGTTTTTCTGGGCCAGATAAGCTTGCTACTCTCTACGGTGTAGGTACCACCTATCCAGTCCATTTCTTAGTCCATAAGGTCCGGAATTAGCCAAATATGCATTCAGGTTGTTTCACCTTAATCACTGGTGAATAAACTTTTTCATAATTGTATCAGTTGAGTGGGCAAAAAGAGTTTCTATCATGACGGTGGCAGTCGATGACATCGATTAATTACAGAGCCTTTTATTTTTTTATCTACACCCATGCTATAAATCCTCTATAAAAGTTTCTGAAAAAGTTAGCTTATTGCCAACATTAAAACACTGTTTGTTTTAATGTTGTCATAGTAACCATAATATCATCCAAACGGGTGTTATTATGTTGTACTAAATTTCATAATGCAACTCATTTCAAAAAAAGAACATTGTCATGCAGGCGCGTTTCACTAACAAAGCACCGTAATTTAAAACAAAAAAGCATCTATTACTCGAATTCGAAAAATTCGAATTCACGTTAGTCGTATCCCTCCATTTTTGTTCGATATTAGTATTGCAAAGAACCTTTTATAGAGGATTCATATCATGGGTGTAGATAAAGTCTTGTATGCAACTGTAAATAATTAGGTACCTATTAAAACACTCATGTGATACTATTATCACATTCGGCTTCGCCTCATTTGATAAACACACATTCGTGTTTTAATACCCCTTATTATATAACAGTTGCATAAATAACTAGTTTCTAACTAAATGTAATTTTATAAACAGTTACAACAGTAACTGTCCCACAGACAGTTGCCGAGACAAAGTCGTTATCCCTTTGTCCTCAACTTTCTTGTACTTAGGTATCTCCAGATTTACTTTTGTATTATCTTTGATAAGGTTATTTTATTACTCATTTTGATTACTGTCAAGATCCAAATTATTTACTGTACAAAAAAGATTAACGATCATCGATATTTTCAATGTTTACAATGGATATTTTCACGATGGTGTACTACATGGTGGTTCTAGGAAACATTTTGTTATCATACATTTACCACAAAGCTTATATGTATGTAGTATTTTTCGTTGCCATTATGCGGCAAAGAAGACTTCACATAAAGGCACATTGTCAATTTGCATGACAGTACGGCAAGCAAGACCCGTAGCGCGGCCGGTGCATGCCAAAATGAAATTATTCCCCGGTCCCTCCCGCCTCCCGCCATCGACGAACGATAAGCCGATTTCATCTAACCTCGTTCAATCAGCGAGCACTGAAACCGAATACACTCGCACAGATTTTCACCAGAATAGATATGGTACAGAATAATGTAGGTAGGTATAGTTGAAACATATTTTTGTCATTTTTGCATCTACTATACAACTGGTAACTTTTATATTATCCTATTGCCTGCCATTTGGTGCCTTTATAATAATTAATTTGTATGAAGATGCATACACAATTTTAATCGGTTGTTTTTTACTCGTACATCTTTAGAAGGGTGAAGCTGTGGGCTGCCTTTTCGTGATTTTGTGTCTGTTCCACCAGCCATATCGGAGTGGCCGAAAACCGGAATATCATCATTTGTTACCTATATTTCCTAATTACCAACAGTAAAAAATATACGTTTATTTTTCTCTGTTTACAAGAAGAATTTTTCTGCAGTTTTACTTTTAAAATAAACTCTTAGTTTCAAATATACTCCGTGTATTTGTTCTTCGTATTGTGAAGGCTCTTCGTGTTTGTCTGACACTGGGCGAGAGGTGCAAGCTTTATATTTCCCGCCAACAGCAAGGCACACATGGTGACCAGCGTATAAAAGGATAGGAAAATATACCACCGGACAATATTTACTTTGTGGTAGCTTCTACGCATTTGTTCGTAGCTGAAGTTTTTATATGAGTAAATTTTGAAATGCTGTAAGAATAAGTATAACACTTTTCACGTTGCTATGAGAGAAATATTTCTTCTAAAATATTAGGTTTTCTTATAGCCACCCTAATGAACTTTCAATACAACAGTAATTTGGAAGAGCGTCAGATAAACACAAAAACAATATGGACAGATACAGGTCCACATGAAAGGTATAGACAGATTACTGACAAAGGTACGAGTATTTGAAACCGATAACATGACAAGTAGACAATAAGCCTTCATCGGCAGACCCTCCATCACAGCTCTAGCTAAGTATAGTTCGAACTGTAGAATAGAATATTATGAATGTCTGACATGCCTGGCTATAATGGTTATCAAATATTCGAGCACAAATATTTATCATTGTATTTGAACAGTATCTTAGCGTCGTAGCAAGAATCTCAGCTTACAGCTCCATTTTTGATAACCTAGTTGTTCAGAGACTGTTTTCGTAGCTCGCATGGAATCTTTTCCATGTATAATAAAATTGATTAAACGCTTTTGTTACGACTTGCATAACTATCAGTCTCTCGGAATTTATTGTTTGCTATTTGAGAATGCTTCGTTGTGAGATTTTTAACAGCGCGGTCTGCATATTCCGCTACAGTTTATGTTTTCGTATTTGCTTTATTACAATTTACTTCTATGATGTAAGTCATGTTTTGTGTTTATGTTGGGACTTTTCCTCCTTTATGGTAATAACAACATACTGCTATCCTCAATGAAAATCTAAGCGTGATGGCATTTCCAAAATGATTCCTTTTGAATAAAATGTCGAATTTGAGCAGATACTTACTTCTAGGTGTATCTTTCCTTTAACTTCCTACCTTTAGGAAAATGTCGTAATTCTTCTTTGTATCGAATACTGTTTTTCGTTTCATACTTACATACTTACTACTGTTGTGTGTGTTACTGGCAACCTCGGCTGCACATTTTACACCTCGTTCTTAACGAGTTCCATATCTACCCCCTACTCTCCATTTAGTACGGATAAGGTTTAGATAAATACCTCTTTCTTCCGACTGGGCCACTCCCTTGGGGATATTAAAAAAATACGAGAGTTCAAAGATGATGAAAAAGTACAATTTCAAATTCTAGGTTATCATTAAGTTTACAAAACAGCTGCCATTAATCTTAGTTTCATAACTTTTACGCCTCTTTGTTTCTTTCGGCCCTGCTTAGTATGAAATGGCTTTAATTAAGATATCATGGGAAATAAACCTTTCAACTCTGTGAAATATTAGTCTCTGGATTTTGAATAAATTGTTTTTTTTTTAGTTGAAGAAAAGATGTTGATGTTCTATTTCAGGCAGCTTTGTGCGTATGTCACAGGGTGATTTGATAATTCGTATTTTCGCGAAAATCCTAGGAATATTGCGAAAACCCGGATAATTAGAAAATCGTGAAAAAAAATCTGCGAGCAACTTGGAAGTAGCGCGCGCCGCTCGGCCGCTGCCGCGGCGATGCTCGTTACGCTCGCTCGGCTCGCGCGCGGTTGGTTACAGTTCTAACCTAACCTAAATTATTTCACCTAGTTTTTCACCATTTCCTAATTATCCGGGTTTTCGCTATATCCTTAGGGTTTTCGTGAAAATGCGAATTATCAAATCAACACCCATAATATTCAGGGAGCATGACAAATAGGCACGGTGTACTTTAATCACACCACCATAACTAATCTTTGACTGCTAAGCATGGCGATTTCGCCAATAATTGGGTACTACGGCCGGTCACCGACCGTTGTACGGTCATTTGAGAATTCATATTCAGCACTACACTATAAGCCTGCCAATAAGGCATGATCAAAGTTTTGAATATACGTATATGTTGTATGGAAATATGTTTGGTTGCTATTTGTCGGTCAAGGAAATAAAGGCAAGGTACAAATATTTGTTGTTTATTTGTTTAATAGTATAGAACCCACTTATTCTAAGCAATACATGTACAAAAGTATAAAATACATTAATCGAAGCTATCTACAACTATAGCTATAGGTAGGTTTACAGTTATGTACAGGAGTACTAATCATAAATAATAATTATTTACAAAGCAATTACTGAATACAAAGTAAATTGCGTTACATTTTATCTCTATTACACGTCGGTAAACATTACCTCCACGTAGGGTTTACAAGCGAACGCATCGCATAGCGCCGAGCTCACAAAACTTTATAAGAAATACAACTTCAGAGTTTTCATGTTTCCACAAAGGCTATAAATCCCACCGTTCTGCTGCTTTTGCACTGTTTACTGTTCACCTACTCGCAATACAGTTTATCACGTGCACTACAACAACGCATTCACAGTTTAAAGTTTCGTTTCTCGTGCAAAAGTTACGTGTTATCATCACATACACTGGTGAACACAATTTTTAACTTATAGTCCGCACTTATTGATTTTACATGCAATATTTACTGGTCTACTTATCCTACGTATGGGAAGGGGGCAAATGGCGGCTGGTAGTATCCAGGGTATCCGGGAGGCGGGGCAGTCGCCTGCACCGGAATTGATGACGTCACGTAGGATGTCAGCACCGTAGGCACAACTTGAGTGGTGAAAAGTGTCGTGTACACTGTCTTCGCACCAAAGGTTAATTTCAAAATTTTACTATTGGTTGCTATAACCTCCGTGTTCACAACGACTGGTGTCGATATAACAGAGAATTGTTGCGGGAACAGCGGATTGATAGTTTGTAATGGTAACGCAGGGAGACTACTGGTTCCAATTTCGTATTCAGTTTTTGTAATGGTTGCTACCGGTCTAGAGATAGTACTTTGAATTGTGTTCTTTCCATCGAATACCGGAATTACATGGGACTCATATATTGTCTCGTACTTTAGAATAGGTTTGGATGTGGTCACAACATCAGGGATTTGGGCAGCGGCCGCTGGATTCAGAAGTCTCAAGAGAGCCAGTTGTTGCGCCTGTTCTGGAGTCAACGCAGGAGTGGGTGGGTTGGGAGATTCAGTAACATGATTGCCTTTGTTTTGTCCATGAGCTTTCTTTAGTCTTAGGTGATTTTCATGCATTCTGTATTTATCAACTTCAGTAAGATCAAAGTCAGATCCAATGTTAGCGAGGTCGAGATCTGCTGGGAATACGCGTCTCGAAACACCATCTTCATCTTCATTACTGTCGCCAAAGTCTAACTCTAGATGCAACTCGGAACCAGCCTCATCCAAACGGCTATTAAATTCTTTCAGAGTTTTGCTTGGGATGAATTGGAAGAAATCCATAGGGGGCAACGTTTTAGTCGCTGTAACAAATCTAGTGACTTCATAAGTTTGGATGAAGGTTAAGCTACTAGTCAAGTTAACGTCTCTCACTACAGGTAGAATATGTGTTTTTAACATATGCTGTGTTGTACTAAATGTTTCAGTAACGGTTTCTAGCGGCGGCGTTTCCATGTCTGAAGATAATGTTATAGCAGGTAGGGTAACTATACTTGAGTCTAGGAGATTGTGATCCTTTTCATAAGGAGATGCTGTCGCTAATATGTTTTCTGTCAACGGTTCGTTGAGAGAACTTTGCGAATTGGCTACCAACGTGGGTTCTATACGCTTTTCAATTGTTGATGTTACAGTAATTATACGAGTGTTTTTGACACGTCCAACCTGGAAATAAAAATATGGGTATTAAATAGGTTTCATTAAAAAAAAAAAAAAAAATGTAAATCTGAACAATAATTACCTGGAATGTGTAAGGAGACCTGATAGTAGCAATTTCATAGTAAACATCTCGGAAATCAGCGGGGGTAGATATTTCAACTTTCAAAGTTTCTACTGGCGGGGGTTTCTCAATAGAGTTGTCTTCGGTGTCATTTTCAAGGAGAGTACCAGGACCGCTCTGTGAACCTGATAATTCTAAATCATTATCAGACCTTGCTTGTAGAGATATATCATTGGATTGCGTATCATCAAGAAGCGGATTTGAATTAGGCGTTGTTTGTTGTTCGTCATCAGTATTTTGTTTGCGAATAGTCACTTTAGGCTTTGGGCTAGTTTTGTATTGCCAGCGGCCAGATCCCGGGGCCCGGTTCAGCTTAAATTTATACACACTGGTAGAAGCAGCTGGTGTCACTTGCTCAACAGGTGTGGGTTGAACCCGAGGTTTGAACCCACGTTTGGACTGGTTGTCGTTGTTGCTCTGGGGCGTCACAGTCGTCTTATGTCCAGAATTACGGTTGGTTTTTCTTCGGTTGGTAAAGGATGAGGTCGCTGTTTCACTGAAAACAGAGACGGTTGCCAGTTGAGGCGTATTCACGGGTCGACCAAACCTTGTACTGAAAATAAAATTATTTACAATTGCCGATGATCACAATCATATGAATATCTTACACAGATGAAGCTCTAAATGACAGTTTATTTTGTAAAATAATAGCAGTAAGCTTGAGTATCATGCAAATGCATCATTTATATAATTAGATATGATAGTCGGCAATAGTACGACGTTTGTGTGTGTAGGTAATAATGATAAAACTACACTATTAATGCATGCTTTAAACGTTATGTGTCCTGTACATAACACTTTATAAAGGCGAAACATTGATTAATTCATAGTGCGCCAACTATGGGCCACTGCCGTTATGTACAGGACTAACAAAATACTCTTAATAATGTATTGTGCGTTACCTTTGCGTCCGTTGCGAATTATTTCTATTTTTGAACTTTTTGTTCTGAACTGGAGGTGGAGGTGGCGGGCTGTGGACTTCGCTTTCAGCATTGTTTTGGGCTCTGTGACGATTTTTGAACGAGCCTCCACCGTTATTTTGTCGTCGAGTCGTTTTCCCGAAATTGGTATCATCATCAATTGATGGTGTAGGCTCCAAGTGTTGTCTGTGATTTTTAGATATGGATGGTCCTACGGTCTTCAGTATTCTATGTGTAGGACTGGGAGATATCTTTGCCCTATGTCCAGCTTGTGGAAGTACTTTCGAATTGCTGTTTAGCACTTGAGCATATTTACCAGATATAAAAGTACCAATCACGCTAGTTTCATGAACCGTTGTTAGTCCGTCTTTCACAATAGTGCCCCCAAGAGTTGTGACTAAACCAAGAGGATGTTCCTCATCATCTTCCGGTGGTGGCGTTGGATGGTGCCTGTTTTTATGACCATGTTTCGGTTTTTGACCGGGTACCTTTGACGGACGTATGTTGATAACCTTGTATGTTTCTTCAACAAATTCAGACGGCTGGCGTGATAGGAAGTCATACTCGGGCTCACCGATATTATTGTTAGTAATCAAAATTGCAGGTTCCTCTTCAACTTGGCTGGATTTTACTGCGACTATGCTACTAACTTTAGAACTAATTATTGATGGTGGAGGGCCTTGTTTTACTTCGACTTTACTACTGACAATGTTGGTGACAGACTTCACAGCTTCGTTTTTCTTGTTTTTGGAATTGTTTGCTTGTTTGTTTGCTTTAGGGGCAGATTGTTTAGGAGAACTACTTTCGACGATTTTTGAGGGACCGGCGACCACTTCTACTTTTGTTATGATTTGTTTTTGTTCTTTCGCAGCAGATTTAGGTACGTTCGCGGCTGATTTAGGTACATTCGGAGATTTGTTATCTTTTTTCGGTGGGGAAGATACTACTGACACAGCACTGGATAACACTGCTGGAGCGGCGGGTTTGTTAGTTTTATCTTTATCAGATATTTTGCTTGGCTTGATGGCTTCAGGTTTGATGCTTGTGACTGATGGCGGAGGTGGTTTTGTTTCGATTATATTTTCTTGCACAGACTTTTCGGTTTTCGGTGGTTCTGAAATTATACAAAATTATTTGTGAGTTCGCTTTTTGACATGAATAACATGGATTTTTCATATATTTATATTAGCGTAAATATCTAGATTTACTATTAGTTGACTAATCGCTTATGTATAAATAATTAAGAAACGACCTGGTGGCGGTGCCGACTGAGGCGAGAAGACCATGACTGTGTTGCCTATTGTAGTGGTGAAGTCCAAGAATCCGTAGACTGTTTGTGTGAGGAAGTTGTCGGCGGGCGCAGGGTTGATGGGGTTTCCTTGTCCATCGTAGACGGGTCCGTCAGCTAATACACTACCTGTAATTTAGATAAAATAGTACTTGTAGATACATAGTTTTCAACGATCGCAAAGTGGTTTTCTTACATTCTACGTTACATTCTGCGGTATCTTCTATAATAACCCATCTTTCATTTTATGTACGTACTTTTCTAATCCCAGAACATATATCTCAAAATAAATCAACCTAACTTTGCATTCTCTAGTACATCAAGCTCTCATACGAGACTTTTTATGTTGAAAACTCAGAGCAGAATGTATCGATAAAGGCGAAAAGTCAGTAACGGTGTTACTTCGATACCATTGGCTGGTAAATGATCTGTGATAGTACCTTCATATGGCTTAAAAAAGAGAGGGTGTTTACAAACAAAGTCATTGGCAAGATACGAGCATAGTTAAGCTAATGATGTGTGAACGTTAAGAAAAAGTTGTTGGTGATATGAAAACAAATGTTAGGTTTCGCCTCGAGTGTGGGCGCTGAGTAATGACATGGGTGTGTTTGGGTACCTACTTGGTATTTTTACATTGCTATGTTTCTGTGAATTATAGAATACATTATTCCAGTTACTGATAATATTATGTACGCAAATACGTCTGACATAGAAAGCGAACATTTCGGTAAGTAACAAAAGATAGTTTGGCTTCATATTTCCTCTAAAACAAAGACCATTGAAAACAAGGTTGCTTTCCGTAACATAGATTCTACGCTACAAAAAGGGTTTCGCAAACTATGTCTCGAACCCCAATCTGCCACAAATAATTAAATGAGTTCCGCGAACCCATTTGTCTGCGGCAGGTTAACGTTTAGTGAAAAGAGCGTGACCGTGTATCTAAAGCGTTTTCAAATGAAAATAGACTCCCATCCTTTTATGTCGTTACAACGTTTATAAAGTCATGTAAAATGAATGTATCTCTGGAATATCGTTCTGTATAAAACTTGGCATCGTACGTATTTCAACCAAACGTACTAAACTGACTCCTATATTCGAGTGCGCGTAACAATATAAAATTTCAATTGTGCTTGGCATTGGAAAGTGAGTAACAAATTCCAGGAGCGTATCGCTATATCCTTGTTACTTCCGCGCCATTTGCTAGCAAGTGGGCTGAGATAGTCTACCTTAGATACGGATCGAGGCCCTCACTCGCCCTCCACTATTCCAATCTATGTACTTTCAATTACTTTGCCTAAACCATTCTGTGTTTTTTTTGTCCTTCAAATACACGTTCACACATAGGTATTCTCGCGAGCTTTTAGTCGGTAATCCTTATTCATGAGTTTTCATATTGACATGTTTACCCTATTTACGCATTCTGTAAATTCTATTCAAACTTTTTCAAATGTTATTTACAAGAGTAATATGAATTTATTGGAATATTTTCGTCATCAAAAATATTTGTGGGGAAATATTTTCTAAACAAATTCTGAATACGGAGTGTATTCTGTAGAATTTGTTTAGAAAACGTGTATGGAACCCTTCCAATGGAATTCATGATATTAGTTCGGATATTGGAGTAGTTTTACCTATAGTTTGTCCTTTATTATTAGGTATATATAATATAACTTTATACATAACATGTCTCTCGGAATCTCTTACGAAAGAGATTATTGACATAGTAAAGAATAAGTGAGCAATTATTATTTTCATGAGAGTTTTAACTGATTTTTTAAATATGTTTTGTCACTTTATGATCCAAAAATATTTATAATTGTTATTTTCTGAAACCTTTTGGAACTTTTTCTCTTTCTCTTAAAGTAAGTCGCACAACACAGGCTATACTCACATAAATGGGCGGTGACCGCCAAAACTGCAATAAGTCTTCGATCCATGATAGTTGGCTTTAGATACTATCCGCAAATTAGATGGATGCCTGGAGACGCACTCTCATTCCGTAGGACAACCTCATTCTGTGTTGAAACCTGAAACAATTGAAAACAATCAATTAGACTTGTATTAATCCAAGAATTTCTATATATAAAATGATGATTATCAACGATAAATCAGACAAATTACAACGATTTTTTTTTGTTATTTTTAAACTTTTTGCGAAATCGATTGAAAGTGGCAAGGTCTAGACGGGACTTTACACCTTTAAATGGCTTTTAGTAGATTAACTGCGCTTCATTGCTCTGTTCATTCAGCTAGGAGGAAAAAAAGGTAGATCTAAGCGCTCTACCTATATCGACCAAAAAAGCATGCGCTTAAATATTTTGGCATTGTGTATCTAACGAAATTGTATTGTTATCGTGAAAGGTTTTGCAATTCAAAAAAACGAACAATGGCATAGAGAGACAGTTGTTGTGTATAATATGTCGACGTAGTTACATATTTATTATGTTAATGTTCATATGAATGAATACGAAATCAACCTGTGAACCGCAACGCACGGACGGACAAAATAATCAGTCGATATGCAAAACGTCGGGCCGCGGTCACCCGTCTCATTTCGGCTGCCGACCAATTTCATTGCACAAAACCAATACAAATTTTAATATAAACATGTTTGGCCGATTGCTCATTGCCTTCGTAATTATTATGGCATCCCAACACATTAAAACATTGTTATTTTAATTCAATTTGGTATATTTTATCGGCTTTCATTTACGCGGGTGATAATTTTACATTAATTTCGTTCGGTGATTTGTGTGACGAGTCGGGATCACGTATTGGTTGTTTTTTCTGATCATTGTGGCGGTTTGCCTCTATGATACAATGCTTAAAATATTTCATAATATAATCATTCATGCGAATTCAAAGTTGTTGTACGATTATTTCATATCTTTTTACGCCCTTCAAGTCATAAAACGTTGTAGTATTTCAGTCGCGCCTGTTTATAAAGCTGTATAATTTACGATGTTCCCAATGATTGCGGCTGGCAATTCACGATTGGCATCCTTTGTGGGGTTTTGGCATTTGAAGGCGCCGTTGGAGGGACTAATCTTAAGGCCGCTAACATTAGTGAGAGAATTCTCAGAAATATGGGCGTCTATAGATTGAACTCTTGACTCATTGTTTGAATAATTTGAATCGTGCAGATTTTATTTGAAAATGCATCCGGCACGAAGTCCTCGTGAGGACTTTAGGAAGGCAGTGACTGTGCATGTAATTAAGTGCATACCACACCTCTCAACGTGACATCTCGGGGGGCTCAGCACTACGTAGATATAGGTGGATGCGTCCAAGCCAAATTCCCGTGCAGATTGGCATCCATTGTGCCTACCACGAGCTCAGACAGGCCTGCATAGCGGAACGTATTGAAACCATTTGAATGCTTAGCGAGTTCCGATTATTGGCACCGAGTGCATTGCAATGGGTAAGAGAATTTATAGAGGATTATTATGTACTGGCTTACTGAAAAGGTTCGTCGTTCACATGTTACTTTGGGTTAATATTTAGGGTTTCAAGCATCGTCGTGTGGCATATCTAGGTTTGTGTGAGATCTAAGACTCCTGATGATGGATAAACCACTAACTATTTTATTCATAAAGACAGATTATTCCCGTAATATCTCAGTTTAGATGCTTATATCAAGTACGATCAGACGTGAATAAGCAGCTATTTTGTGCTCGATCATAAGACAGGACTCTCGCGTCGTGAAAGAGCCTCCTTTGTGACCGCGTTGAGGGTTTACTATAGCCTTCATAGCCGTGTGTGTGCGTGCGTGAATGGCCAACGGGAGGCATGCAAGTGTTTGCTCGCGAGATGGCGCGGTGATGGAGCAGTGATGTTTGTGGCTCCCTCCCGTCTGGAACTATTCAGCCGATGCTCCTATACTGGGTAGGGTCGGCAAGTAAAGTTTATGTTCTATATTTTTGTTGGAATATTTTTTTGCCATTCCTAAAATATAAAGGACCGATGGATTCGTTTCGAATATAAAAATACTTTTAAACTATAGCAGATAATAGCTATAGGATTGGTTAATCCATTTTTGTGAGAAAACTTTTCATAGTTTGATTTTAAAACCTTCCGATGATTGATAGATGATTTTAAAACCAAACGCTAAAAATATCTACCCAGAAACATAAAGTTGACGTAACTTACTTTTGTGTGCATATATTTACTCAGACTAAAACACGGAACTTGAAGTCATGTCTAAGTAAAGAGCAACATTTATGTACCTACCTACCTACTTGAAAACAACTTGTGCAGACGTAACGAAAACCGGTGTAACTTGTGAACGTTTATTCCTATTGTGTATTGTCACCACGTAATAGATGTAACTGCGCTTTCCGGATTTAGTGGTCAGGTAGTGAAGAAGGCCGTGTCATGTTAGATAATTTTGTTACAGTTTATCCGGTACGATGTTTGCTTTGAATCATTTAAAATAAGAATGTATAAAAAAATATTTAAGAAAAAAAAATATATATATATACCAAAGTAGCTATTGTAGTAGACATATACTACATGTAGAAAGAAAAAAAATAACTTTACGACTAACACAAACATTTTTTGCGATAGAATTTTGAACTCTTTAAAACAAATCGGAATTTTTCTGTTGCTCAAATAGATTACATAAACCATTTCAGTCACTTTTCCCCTATTTCTATTTCAGTATTGAAGGGTCAGATGTGACGACACGACCCCGTCACTTGGTTCCACAACGTGCTCCATAAGTCACGAGGAACAGAAAACGTGACATAAAACGTGGATGGTTATTGAAATAGTTCAATTACATAAGCCATTCGATTCCTTCAGAAAAATAGTAACGTGGATCTATTGTGATAAGTCCTTTAGTAGTTCAATTGATAAGGGTAACAATTCTTTTTGAAGGAGTACCGAAAAGCTTCAGACTTTTAATAGAAAATAGTGTCGGAAATAGATTTATGTTATTTCTAAAGCTTCGTTTTTGTTGACGGTACAAACTGTATCTGACCAAGTAGGCAGCCGGTCGGTTCATCCCTCTATTCAAACAAAATTTAATGAGGCGTACGCCCATACAGGAGTGTGCAGGAGTGTGCGCACTCTCACACGACCCCGCACGATCTACGATAATTATACGCACTATTCACACCAAATCCGTAATTATAACCATCATAAATAAAACATTAAAAGTTCCAATATAATTTTTCACAAAGCAACATTCATAAACGAATATTCCGAATTATTATCACGAGTTTGTTGCAATAATTCAACGAAATTAAATTATAACAATCGTTGCTTACAGCAAAAGCAGAGAAATATTTTTGTTTCAGAATGCCGATCGCGTCCGCTGCATTTTATTAAAGATGTTGATTAAATTGTACAATTATTTATGCGAGTTTCATTATTCGAGGCAACCTTAAAATTGCACAAAAGAGCGGAAGGCAATGGAACGGACGGAAGGTAACGAGTACGAATATTTTTGTTCAGACTTTCTCACAAAAGTTTACCTAACAAGCGATCGCTAATGAGGTTTAATTGAATTACTGGATATGCGAGTTCAAAGCGCAATTACCACAACAAGGTTGCATTAAACATTTAGATAAAGAAAAAATAATAAGACAAAAATATGATTGTTATAAAATATGATTGTCAGAAAAATCTCCCTGTTATGGTGCGTTATATCTCTCATCTCCATTGCAAGTCATCTCCGGCCGTTCGATGTTGAAGAAATCATTAAGAATAGCTATCATCATTTCCTATTCTCATCGTAAACTATCTTATGTATGACTTTGGGTTTCGATTCATGCTATTGAGTCGGTTTGGCCTCACACAATACATAATGGCTTCACAAAATTACAAAAACATTCTGTTACTAGGTACTTTAAAAAAATATGTTTCAAAAAAGTTTTATAAATCCAACATTTGCTGTGTAATCAATCATTTTCAGACTCTTATGAAGTATCAGTGAAATACCTTCATATAATACGATCCTGAAAGACTAATGACCTCATTAGTCTCCCAAGCTTAAAGTAGGTAAAGAATAAGAGGGAAGTTTATCGCCTTATCTTAGAATATGCTCTACAAAAAAGTAGTAAAATAGTCAACTATTTTACTCAGGTGTGTACGTATTATGGGGACGTAAATCGAGATTTTCCAGAATGTTTTACGAGTTTCTATTCAGTACCAAAAGCGTAAGCCTCTTTTCAGATTTCCAGACGTCTTATAAAGGCTTTAATCCTCGCCTTGGAAATGTACGGATGTGCGACAATGCATCATTTCTCCGTATGCTTATGAGGAAAAATGTCTTCAATCCTATTTCTTACCCTCCGATAAAGTTTTCCTATTGATAGATGGCTCCCTAAAAGCATATATTATTATTGCTCAAATAACTCAACGGAGAAAGAATATTTCGTTACAAAACTCACAGTAGAATATACCTAGCAAGGTATGTAAATATTTGGCGATCGTTGTCGGTAAACTAGAGACGAATGTTGTCCGATAATTTATGTTGGCAACCGTGCCTATTGTCGGACAAACAACGCGTAGGCTCGTGGCCAAATTTATATTCCAAGTTTGGGTGAACAAGGGCTGCCCACAGAAATGCCCTCCCTACTGAAACCGATAAAGAACTTACTAAGCAAAACTGATACAAATGACCATAAATAATACAGAAGCTCAATGTTTATTCTTTGTTTGGGTACAGTTGTGGATAGAGGTAGGGAAAGTTCACAATGTACTGTGGAGAGTCTGAATTAGATGCATTTGTAGCGAAGGTTTTTGATTCAATAAAACGCGAGGATACGAGTGAATTCGTAGTCCGCGCAGAATATTATGTTAAGTAAACAAGCTCTCGAGGACGGGCACTGACGCACCCTGCTTCGAGTTGGATACTTTGTCATTGGGGATTTTGTGAACAACTTTCGAATGTTAAAAAAATGTAGTGAAGTAAGTCATCTTACTTTTGCAAAGTTTTCTATAGCAGTCTTGTATTATTCATGAGACATGTTTTCTAGTTTGTTAACACCTCATGTATGTAGCAGACGTGAAAACATTAACGTAAATTGACTGTCGATGCTCAGAATCTTAACAATTAGATTAACAGTTGGGTCTCATAATTAGCATACTACATTAGTAGCAAAAAATAAACAATCAATTTGTATTCCCTTTAACAATGACATTTAATAAAATAATCATGAATTTAAATCCAATCCTCTACTAATTCAATTTAAAAACTCAGGCAGAGCATGGTGCAAGCGCATACATTAGATACTCATTCATTCTAAATCAGCAGTTAAGTTGATTTGCGAGTAATAATCTGCGCTGCATGCGAGTATGGCAACTAGTAGGTAATAAATAACGGTTTAGTTGGGAAAGCACAATTTTCCAGATGAGAAGGGGCCGGGCCCGGGGCGCTCCGAGCCGTTTTGGCTGCATCCCAGACACGTTTTGCATTTTATTCAAAACGTTGACGTGAAGGATAAAGTTTTATTATTTTACTACTTTGACGTGATCTGACTGCACCTGAGTGATGGCGTACCTGCTGATGTGATCATATTCAAATAAGAAACCTGTGAACATTTTGTGAATTCCTTGGAGTTCCTCAATTTTGTGGTGAAATTGGAATTTAATATTTGTTGGCTATTGAAAGGACATGAGGAAGTATGCCAGTGGGCAGATGTTATAAAGTAAAACCCGCGCATAATACTCTTTATTACGCCAGTCTCTGCAACTTGGAGGCATGTTTTCATATATTATATTATTACGCTTAATACGATTCGTCATCCCGTTTAATACACGATCGTGAAAATAAAACACGGTTAGCTGCTACCAGTGTTTCTACGTTACGCACCATTTTAATTATAAATACACTTTACTTTGTATTTATTGTTATTAAATAGATTGCACAATTTTGAAAGTAAGAGTCAGCAAGTAAAGGGATTTCAAAGATTTCTTTGTCAGTAAAATTAGGCTACCTGCCTAAAAGGGTCAGCTCACACCGAGTCGTGAGGTGGACGTGCCTCCGTCTACTACAGGGTCCAGTGGAGTTTCGCTAATTAATTTAATTCGACCCTGTAATTTTTTATCAGCCATCCCATCAATTATTAGAATTTTAAAGACGTAGATGATATGCACGATAAATAGTTACCTACAATAGATAATTGATTGAAATATGTAACAAGCTGTGACTTGTCTCAGATGGTACTTATAATAATTATCTCATTGCCTCGTTTACATTGAATGCAAATTGTGAACATATAGAACGAAAGGTTCAATGCGTGAACATGTTGAACATACCTAATGACTAATGGATCGTGTTCGAGTGCCAATGTGTTAGTTAATTGTTAAATTTATCATATGGACGTATGGACGTTATATGTTTCGCCTTGGCCGTAGATTAGTTCCTGTCATTCAATTTTTAAAGTGGATATGATATAATATGAATGCATTTCGTTAACAATATCAGTTTTTTAATATGACGTCATTTTAATGTGAATGTTTTTAAGTTGTTGAGAATAGACAGTTTTTTTTAAATTTATTATTTACGATTAAATTAAGAACCATTGAGCTGTATTAAGCGTAAATATTTAATTTGGCATTGAGTCTTTAACAGCTGTCTATATGAACAAAAAGCTTGAACATAGAAAAAAATGTCTAAAAGAATCAATAAGCAAATATTATCGGGTGCTACGCCGATGAATGTTACGCGCTACGAAATTGCTACGCGGCGCTACAACGCTGACCAGTACGCAATACCGTAACAAGACAGGGAATCGTTCAATCTCTCTTAATTATATAAGTAATTATTTTAAATTACCTACAGTAAACATTACACGTTCAATGTGCTACGATGTCCCTACCTACCAACACTATTAACTAAGAACGCAAACCATGAGTTGAACAATAAATCTAACTTTATGAGCCCTAAAATTCACTTCTCGCCTGTTTGCCCCTAATGCTGTATTAACAGCAAGCAGTCAGTGAGGCATTGTTGCACTAATGAGACGTAACTATGTTGATAGCGTATCCTATATAACGTAATGTAGACCAAAGTGTAAGTAACACATCCGCTTCGATTCCTGGGAACCTTGCAAGCGCAAGTACAATAGTTCAAATGCTAAACATGCATCAGTTAAATGTGAAATTGCAAAACAGAGCCGTGAGTAACTTCCTCAATGAGCACTGTTAAATGGTGCTCCTTGGAAATTTCGTAAGTCGAGCCCACGAGGCATTCTGATCAGCATCGCAGCAGTGAGTCATGGGCGAGGCACAAGACACGAAGGTGCGCCGACACCGTTTACAACCGAGATAAAGAACAATAGATACTAACTACCATCACTACTTACGGTCTAACACCCGCCTACGATAAAACCCCACATTATTCGAAAAAATACACTTGATCGACGTGACCTCACGTAAGGTTAGCGGAGGTCACATGAGTCACAATATTATAATACGCTGGGCGGGAGAGGTACCTACCTTATACGAGTTAGTAGCAGCGAATTATATGGCTTAGCCAATATAATACATGCTTTTTCGGATTAGACCGTGAAATATATGCAATAGTTATTTTAAAGCTCATTATTTTTATATCATTGTTTGAATCCAAAGTGTAGGGGCTCACCATATATTTATAGACACGAAATATAATTTGTTATAATAGCTTTTGTATTTCCGCGCTGGCCAAAAGACAACACAAACTAAACAATCACACTAAAATTAATTCAGCAGTTGTTTACAGGCGTAACTCGTAAGCATATTAGGACAAATAGGTAGCTATCCCGAACAATTGCGAGGCTGTTTACAGGTTTCCTAATAAAAGCGGTTGAATACGACCTTCCTGTTTATGTATTGTGAGTTAGAAAACAGAAGCACCTAGAGCGAGGTCTGGGAGGTATTGTGCCTCTAACAATGCGATCGATGCCGTCCGCGGCCACACCGCCACCAGACAAAGGACAGGGGAATATTGTTTGTCACAAAATTTATTATAGCAGCAGACAGAGTGGGACGCGCGGTGCGAGCAACATATCCAATATATCAGCGGCAACAGTAACGCGGCTGAACGCAAACATATTTACGTGCTGTACTGCGCCCGATTGTCGGCCTTCCTTCAACTACAATGTTTGTAATACTGATTTTGGTGGCAATGGCAGAAAATCATGGCTACATTGTCTTACGGCGCCACTAAAGAAATCTACTGCGGGAATATTGTGTTGTTAACACGAGTTATAAAAGACACCTCCCATTGCTTACTTACGTGGAATTGTTATACATATTGTCTTGTAACTTTGCCAATAATGAGGTAAGACCGTGAACACACCGTATGAATTATCTACAGAGACGGTAACGACTAGACTAGACGGCGACGGCCGCCACATTCCTTTCACACCTTCGTGCAGACATGGCGATAATGAGCAAGCTTAGGTGTTAAATAATACTAAAGTATTAACCGATAATAATACGCTAAAGGATATTTATTAGCGTTAAGTCACGAGTAAGGATATTAAAAACAGGATGTACCTATGAATTGAAAGTCGAATTACCGTAAAAGAGTTCGATATTTACAATTTTATTTACTTATGAATGTTTTATTAGATTCTAATTGTGTACTACTACTTTTATCGCGGGATCGTTAAAATAAACATAGTCGAAGTTTACTGATCTGGAATGTATTATAATTAGTTTAGTTTTCAGTGTGAACTCTGACCAAAATCAGTATTTTGTGTATACACAAAATACTGATTTTGGTCAGAGTTCGATTTCGAGATGCTAAAATCAACGTATTAGGCGTGATTAGATTTTTTAGCAACATTACTTAAACCGCAAACCATTCCAAAATCGGAGTTCAGGTCTTGAAATAACGATTCGAAAAAAAAAAGTTACATGGCAGTTTTAAAAGTAAATAATGACACATCAATTCCATCACAATTCTGCCACAAAAGTAACATACAAGCAATTTAGCTGGTTTGACTGAATGCGTGTAAAACGATCGTTCACCCCCAAACAAATAGGGGGTCTTCGTTCACCCCCGGACAAACATGGGGTCTTCGTTTCGTTTACTGTTTCCCTTTATAAGTCAATTCCGAGCGAATGGCGACTACGCGACGTGTTTACACCATGGTTTTATGTTTCTTTGCTATTCTCGATTGGCATAAGCATTGCTTTGTCTCTGGTGTGTGTTATTTTCTTTTAGTGTTTAGCAAATGGACAATGGACGATGGAATTATTCTATCTTTGGGTGCTAGGTTCTTAAAATTAGCAACTTTTAAGTATTGAATCTTTTATGAATGTGTCTAATAATAATAATGTGTGTATGAGTGTGTCTATACCACAAAAGATACTAATTAAACAAGTGCTAAAAATATCTACGTAATGAATAAATATGCAACGAGTAATAATATAATTATTTAATCAGCTGTGTGACGATAAACACGAATGTTTCGAAGAACCCTCTGTTTTTGAATGTTGATTATATCTAAGCACAAGCAGTTTGAAGAATATTATTTAAAGTATAATAATGATATTAATATATAGGATGACAAAACGAAAATTAGAACATTCGTTTGCAAACAAGTGTTAAAAATCGCACGCTTTGAACTTTGTTTCACAATTGTTGAGAAACGCCATTAAGACAGCGAGAGGATGGGATGAATTGTCGTAAAAAATAATTAATTAAGCGTCCCCAAATCTCGGCTACGAGGAAGGCTGGCATTCTTTTCCACATTAACATTCTTTTAGTGAATTATTCATGTGCATTTAATTGAATAGCATTTAAATTCATTAGTCTTGCTCCACTCTTATCTAAGGAGAGTTTTACCATTATCATTTTGGGTGCTCATTTTTCATGAAAGGAGGTGTGTACTTTAATTTAGAAGATTATTTCGACCTTTATTACATACAATAAAAGCAAAGTCTGTTATTTATTTAACGTATTGTGAGAGAGTACCAACTTACAGAATAACGTTTTGAACACCACGGTATTTAAAGATTGACTTTAAGCCCCTATAATTCAATTTCTATAGGATTTACGAGAAATGTTAAGTTAAGGTTATAAAACCTCAAGGCATCGTCTCATCATAAACATGCGATAAGTCGGCCCTCTGCCGCTCAAAACTGCCCACGTACCCAACTAGATGTCGCTAGTCGTAAATATAACTCTTAATACCACGATATCCTAATAAATGTCGGGGTAGAGCATTTATGATGTCACTTTACTGATAGGACACCTGAATTTTGAACACCAGCATAGTTACGATGGTTATAACATATTTTTATCATTTCAACTGAACATGACAAGTGTTTGCTGTCAGCTCTTAACGAGGATATTCCTTCCATTTATCTGATTCAACAAAATTTTTGAATTTTAGATCAGTGAGTGGCACGTCGCAGCTTTTAATGGATGAATAATACCATTCTCTCAGCGGTATCCAGTAATGGAATCTCGAATATACTTTTGCATTCAGATTAATTTGACATCCTGAGTGCTTCACGACAACGTAAGACAATTTGTAATTTAGTTTTCAATTTCGCTATAACAATAATTGAAGTTACCTGTGGGTAAATACTAACTACAGTAATAAACTTTGTGATGAATAATAGCGAAGTGAGGTAGGAAAACATCCAAGTTATATCGCCCATCATCGCAAGTTTGTAACTTAACAAACGAAAGTTGTCGGCGAACTGTGAACAGATGTAACAATTCTATTGATCTTCTAGAATAGCGAGGTTATCAAAATAGTTAGTAATTGGTTTTAATATCGCTTTGTCAGTGGCTTTCTAAAGTTTTGTTACATGAACTAGATTAGTTATTTATCCTATAAATCGTAAATACACTTTGCGAAATTGCCTTTTCATATAGAAAGTATTTCAGTAACAGAAGGAATTGAATACCTTAACTGAAAAGTAAAATACAAACTTCAGCATAAAGTGGGCAGCAAAAAAGCAAACCAAAACAAAATATTGTCTGACAAACATTACACACATACTGTTAAGGCACTCAAATAAAACAATATAGAGATGCTATTTGTTGATTCAAAATGTGACCCTTTTTATTTCTCCGCAGTATCTATTACAAGTTGTTTGATCTCTATATCTGATAAACTGTTTTGCTTCCCTGGAAATTCTGTTACAGTTTTATTTATATAAATGAAAACTGGGTATATACGCTATAAGTAAATGGTTGTCTAGATGTTTGATCTTGATTTGCTGCTACTATTTCCTTTGCGAGGTAAACAAGTTTCCATATTCTTCTGTTCCATAGCTATTGCTTACGAAGTAAAACCTTCACTTTGATTCGTAGCATTTTCTAAGTTAGAATTGTTAAGTGAATTTACTTTTATGATTTCAAATGAAGTTGTATCAGATAATGTGACAGGTACACATGGAACCGAGGGTTTGCAGAAACTTTTCTTATGAAGTCTTTAAAAATGTCGCACTATGTTTTTCTTTAAAGATGAGACATCGCAATACCCTTGCTAGTCTTCAAGCGTTCCAGAGTTTTCACTAAAAAGTTTAATCACACTAGTTTGTCCCCTGTAGTTAATAGAGTTGCGTTTCCTCTCCTTCAATAAAAGCGAGCTATTTGAAAAATTAATTCCTAGATGTCAGGCAGGTAATGAGAACTTGACCTTTTAGTACAATATAATTGAAGAGGTTACATGTAGCTCGTCCTTGGCCCGCCGTCAGGCTACGGAAACGGAGTGTTTACTGAAAAATAGATAAGAAAAGATGAATGTTAAAATCGTGATAAATCTCGGGTCTTGCTTGGTTGACTTGTTTATTTGATTTGATCTATTGTTGGAGTAACTACAATATCTAGATTTGTGGATCGTGTTAAATCGTGGGTGACGTTTCGTTTGAAGAAATGTTTTCTATTTATTTCGAGGTGTTTTATATTCAAGATGAATAGTTACAGGAGCTATTTCATCAATAGTTTACGTATTTGTATAGATGAGTAGCGGGATCCTTTTGTGCTCTTTCACATAATACGACAAGTCTGAGTATAGAAGCAGGTCTTCATTTCAGTATTTGTTTTGAATACCTATTCATGGGTTGATATTTTCCTCCGAAAATTAAAGAATTCTGTTATTGAAATTAACCTACCCTATATTATTGCAACCGTTGCTATGTAGATTGTGATACCCTAGTACCTCAGTACCTACATACTCGTCTAAATATCATTACTGAATGCATTTGCATGCTAACGACATTTGTACGATTACGATTAGGTTCACTCATTTAAAATATGTGGGAACGGTAGCAATCCTTGCTTCATTTCTTGACATATGTACCTACTGTAATACTTTTGACATAAACGGTATTGGGGTCAAAGATTGCACCAATGCATTAAGTAGTACCTTTCCTGATGAGTATCGTAATCTAAGATCAGATGATGGTCTTCAGATGTTTTCATTAATTCGTGGGAAGATTACCTCCAACTGAATGAAAGGAAAACATTTTATGTTATTTTTTCATCCCCTGTCCGGATGAGTAGGTATTACAATGACCTTTGAAATATATCTTCCCATATTCGACGGTAAATTATAATTTGTTATTTTTTTATCTTGTTATTATTTGTTATAAGCGCCTGATCCTCTCTCCGGTCTTGACGGATTGCTGTCCCATCGGACTATGAGAGTGAGGAAAGAGAGAGTGCACCTGTGTCTGCGCACACACTTGTGCACCATTGTGGCGGTATCTAAATCGCCACATGCGAACTACGCATCAAAGACCTGACGTCATCCTGACGTCACATAAATCCTGCATCGCGCAATTAAAGTTTACCATGCAGTGGACATATATACAAGAACCCAACATCAATCGTTGGGCAGTTGCCCGCCAGACACAACACCCGTCTAGTCGGAGGATCCTCCCTTTTCTATGGTGGATGAGTGAACTTTACACCCTGTTCCTCATGCCCCTAAACCATAATATCTCCCGCACCCAAGCTAGTCTTCGTTGAGATTTGCCGCCATGGCCGAAATACGGTCTGGAGGAGTATATTATTATTGTTTTGATTATATATTATTATTACCTAAGCGTGGTGATTATATTGTTGCTACGAAATATTTCCTATCCTTGTAAATATTGACTAAATGGTGTTTATATTTTATTTGTGTTTTAACTTCTCATTCTATAGTTTTTTCCGCCCTACTGGCTAAATACGGTGAAATATATTCGTGTTTCCGTTTCTGTGCTTTTAAAGGTTTTTAAAATTTTCAAATGAATCAACCCAATTATTAAACTAACTTCTAATTTTATATTCATATAAACCATCTCACATATACGTACAATACTTGCGCTCGAAACAATTATGTATGATGAGTCTAACCTTGCTTTTAATATCACAATGACGAGTTAAACGTTTATATGACATTTAATTTAATTGTGATGGGTATAATTAGTTTAGCTGATTAATAACGAATATATTGTATATTTTTGTCAATCAAAACCAAACTCTGAAAGCGTCATAACCTTCATTGATGAATCCTTCGAGGTCTAATCACTCAAGATTATTTGTTGATTGTCTTTCACATCGTACCTAATGCTCTTTAATTAAGCGAATATTTAATACTGCTGTAGAATCTAAACCGATTGTCAAAAGAGCACGAGAGACTGAATCTGTGGTTAGTAAAGATTTACGTGTGCTTTATGTGCGAAATAATGTCGAAAATAGTCATTTAAATCTTATAGATAATTAGTTTCCCAGTTTCTGTAATTGTTGCGAACATTTTTTGTTGCACTACTGGAGTAAAATAAATGACTCTCAATCTGCCTCAATCTGCCTAGCCTTTTCCCAACTATGTTGGGGTCGGCTTCCAGTCTAACCGGATGCAGCTGAATACCAGTATTTTACATGGAGCGACTGCCTATCTGACCTCCAAAACCCAGTAACTGGGTAATACGATACCCCTTCGTTAGACTGGTTGTCAGACTTTCGGGCTTCTGACGATTCGTAACGACTGTCAAAGATCTACAAATAACAGCCGGGACCAACGGCTTAACGTGCTTTCCGAGGCACGTAGGAGTCTCGATAAGTGAAAATGGTCACCCATCCACGGACCAACCCCGGCAAGCGTAGCTTAACCTGATGGATCGACCCGTGCTCCTCAAAATAAATGACTATTTTCAACATTATTTTGCTGGGGTAACGCACACAAGATTGACTTGCCTGAAATGGTGGGTTTTACATTATACTTGAGAAAATATTTTAAACATTTATTTACGTTAGTGAAAAGCAGTTGGCTAAAAGCGGCCTCTTGCTTGTCCATATTGTATAGATTAAAAATAAACCAGCCTCGCAACTACTCTGAGGCCCACTATATTGACCTATTTTTTTTTTTAATTTTAGTGTTTGAGTATTCCCGTAAAACAACACAACTATGCGACAATCCAAATGCACTAAATCCGTGTCTCATATTCGCACGTTTAATGCATGCGCGCACATTTGGCTAACATTAGCCAGCCGAGATTACAATTGAACATGCTAATATGCATTAGCCCCAGACGCCATGTAACGTACGCTTTCAGCTATAAATTGTGCAAACAATCCGTATAATGATAACTGAATGATTTGCGTGATATGATTAAATTGGATTCGGAAATGGTATCGTTTCGATACAAATGAGGTGTTCTCGCGAATTTACTAACACTACCACACTAACGTTGTGGATTGAAAAAGTCCAGAGCACGGGTTGGTAGTTGTCGAAGGCTTAATTTGCGATTGATTTTGAATATAATTTTTCATAAAGAATATCAAAATGGTTTGAAATTCCTGGATCACTTTGGTTTTGCGACACGTTCAGAAAATAATGAACTTAAAAAAGTGCTTATGCCAGATTGCTTGCAGGCATGCATCTCAAAGTTAAACCTAGCCCATTTCTGATATTTCTAAATCACATGTTTTAATTCCATTAATTGATTTATTCAATTATAAATTTTATTTACAATTTTAAATAAACTAAATAATGTAATTCTAACATTATGTACAAAGGGCAATAATGATATATATAAGGTATTCTAATTCCATTTCAGTTTATCGTTTTAATCTTTTCAAATATTCGACCATAAATCCTTATGAGAACGCATTCAAATAGTACTAGTCACGTCTCCTTTTCATTTGCGGTGGCCACGTATTGGCCTATTGGCTTCGTTCCCGGTCAGGCATTCTCGTTACTCGCTCAGCGTTTTGCGGTCTGAACACCACTCATTCAAATAAGCTGGCTTATCTGCATTGAGGGTGACCGTGTCTGGCGGACGTATGCTTTAAAGTAATGATACCCAATAGTTACGTGGTCGTTAGCCCTGTATTCACTCCGTCGATTGAGTTTCAAAGGCGTAGTTCAATATTGAGTGTAACCAATTTCATTGAACTTTGAATAATTCAGACTAGGGTTATCTACTTGCAATTAGGGATGGGACTAATGTTTAAAGTTGTGACTTATGATTATGATTTTATAGTTACCGAAGAAGATTCATTGCCCCATCCAATTTCGTCCAGTAGTTTGACCTCTACTCATTCTAATACTGTAATTTAATTGACTATTAATGTATACAGGGTGATTAAGCTTGGATTGAGTACACTCGATAGTGATGTTATATAATCATTGTCAGTGACCGGAATGGCTCGAGTGGGTTAGGGTACGTTACGATTGAGGTTACCATGTTTTAGGTTTTTTTTTTGTCCGTACCTATTAATCCAGGAAAGGACTTCAAAGTTCTTTAAGATACAGTTTTATAGCAATAATCGTAACATCTACGCCTACGGTAAGAAAGTTTACGTACAATCTTCTATTACATCTGTCGCATTACTAACAGGTCTTAAAGGGACCAGTTTGGATCTTGGGCTTTCCGTCAATACCGGTCACAGATCACAGTAGATGGATGGCCACTGATAACGACACCCCTACCGCGTACTTTCCCGTTTTTGTGTAAGTCCACGATCCGAGGACTCTGATATGGTTGCCCTACTTACTTAATCTACCTGTAGTTATTTGCTCCCACTTCACAGAACGAAAATCAATATTAGGAATAGAGTAAGTTAATTAACTTGCTTTTGCGGGGCTCAGTGCATATTTATTTAACTCGAAAGCTATAAAACAGAACTTTCACAAAAAGACACAACTGAATGTACCTACACAAATGCAATTTCAAATCTGACTCCGTTTTGCCCCCTGATCTGTGGCTACTTAGTCATAATTGAAAAACGTGGCAGTAAGGAAGTTCTTTTTGTTTATGTGAGCATAACGAAACGTATCTAATTTGTATAATAATCACGCTTCCCTAAACAAAATGATGTTTTATTCTTATTTGCGAGGAGAGTAACAGCACCTCTGGCATTAATAACAAAAGATATGGCCGCCCGTTAAGGAAATTTCGTTTAGATTATAATCAAATGGCAACGTAAACAAACTTTTGGTGCCACGTGACGAGCATCGGAACTGCTCGGGACGATTCTAATTTCACGGCGTGACGAAGAGGTCTCCTCATTTTCCTGACGGTTGCGGATATTTTCAATTTTCCCGACGGTGGCTCTTTTTTATTAGTTGTTGTTTCGCCTTGAATACTAATCGCTGAAGAATTAACATTCACGTGACATCTCCTTTGCTTATCCGAGACGTTGTGGCCGAGCCCGGGGTTGGCAACCATTCTAAGCGGTGCTACATTAATTTGTTGTTTGTTGTTGATTCTTACGTTTTTCCTTTGTTCTTGGAAAATTGTTTCGTTTTCCTCATTATACGTATATTTTTTCTGTCCATCTTTTTCTATCAGGTTACTGAATACTTCAACGTCAATTTAGCCTTATTCCATTTAACTTCGATAATCTAAAGATGGATGGGAAACCCATTTCTCGAGTATTAAACATGACGTAAACACCGGGTATCGATATAATAGTTTATCCATCGACAAGCGTTTTAATTAACATAGAGGTTATTACGGCGATGTCACTTGCCTTCACAGTAACTCGTATAGATATTCTGACGCTGCATCCAGTTATTAGCTTCCTTGCCAAGTTATTATGATATTATTATGGTATTCACTTTGCCCACTTTAACTTCAGCCGAGCATATATCGCTTGGGGTTAATTACACATCATTTATGTTTGCTGCTCTATAATATTCAATATTGCATGTTTGTTTATTAGTGTTTCCTTTGCTTTTTAGATGTTTATTTGTTGGCAGATCATTCATTTTAAATGCTTCAATACACATTTTATTAATGTGCTACAAAGAAACGTTTTCATATTTAGCAGCGTTCGATGAATCAAAAAGAAGTTTGCATATATACGACTCAGATAATGCATTCGGCTATAAATTCAGTGTAAGTGCGGAAATAAGGTGACGGTTAGTTCGTGCTGGGCGCTCCGGTAGACAGAATACTCGCCCGCGCGGCTGCTGCGCCAGTAAAATAGCAAGTTGACTGGAATAGTGCTGGCGGCGTAATTAAAGCTGAACTTAATCTCCTGTCACCGTTTCACGAGCTGAAGCCCCGCGCCCACCGACTTAATTAGATTTTTGATGAATTGTTCCACCCAATAAAGTCTACGCGGACTGTTGTGCACAAATATGGTTAGGTCTAGTGTGTGTGTAGGTTAATCTATATATCAATACACGTAAAAATGTATTTATAATTCATGTATTTACAATAAACTACGGAAAAAAATGCCCGAGAAAACGAAACAGCCTGAGAAATTTAAAATATCTACCTTACCCAAGACTGCTCTCTAAAAATAATAATACACGTGCAAAAACTTAAAGGAAAATGTACCTCTAAATCGAATCGTATTGGCACGATATAAACAAGCGTTCAACATCTGGATCCTTATTCAATGTTCAATCGACCGTGACTCCAATGGTATTCGAAGCAACGATAAGTGGATCGAGTACTTTTGACGTCGGCAAGTAGGAGCCAATACAATGGCGGGGATCTCTAGGCCCGGGGAGCTTCGCAGATAACCTTTGCCCCAATATTTTGATTGAACCGATGTAATACTCCAAGGTCGACGTCATTGTACGTCCATTGTGTACCAAAGGCTCACTCAACAATCCTATTCAGAACAACCAATTATATAGACCGGAGCATTTTGAAACCAATCCATCATTCGAATAATATAAATAGTAGTAAACAAAGGGTACCCATTGTGAAATCAATTTCAACTCGATATATTACAATAGGCCTTGTGCCCTGCACGTGGAAATGGAACGCCCTAATTCAATTTCATATCAAACAATGTGAAAACCTTCTGTGTAGGTCACAGAAAATTAAAGCGAAGTCCTTAATTTTAACATTATTCAAACGAGTAAGTACTGATAGGGAATGTTTCTTTCGCCGAATTGAATACAAGTTGGGGCTTGGGGACGGAACACTTATCGCGGCTCGAATTACGATGTCAAGGAAACAAAAATAAATTATTTATGAAACGCTTTATTATAAGTTACATTTAAGGTTATGTGAACTATATTACATTAATGTGTATCATGCTTGGTTGCCATGGTTAAGTGCCGCACACGATGATTCAATCAGGACAATCTTTCAAGATTCACCGTGTGAGGTATCTTGTTCAAAAATGTATGAAATAAATCAGTAATTCATAGCTACTGTATAAAAACTGATGACATTGATTAATGGTGAGGCTTGACCTAAGTCTTGATTATCACAACATTGATAACGATTGATTAAAACATGAATGAACGCCACGTTTTTGTGTAAAACTAATTGCATTTCAAAATTACCTGTGTCAGCGCGGTGTGGAATGACAAGTTTGATAAATATTCGACTTAGTAAAGGTCATAAATGAGACAGCCAATTGTAGCGTTTAATAATTGCTAGCAATCTGTCGTGTCACGTCGTGTTATCGTGTGCATCAGTTAACGCCTCGGAATGACCTTTTGTTTCAAATTTCATATCGTCTTCATCCATGTTAAAATTGACTGAAAAGGACGCTCAATGTAACAGTACTTTGATTTATTTTTTCAAATGAATGATGTGCATGAATGAGTTACCTAATGGTATTTGTTTTGACGCATGTTTTACATGTTTTACATAGGTATTTGTAATAATTAGGGACTCTAAACATCATTGACGTGATCTCAAGTTGCAGTTAAATTTATTATCCAACCTTCGCCAAAATTAAATCAAATCAAAACCAAAAATACCTAAATGATGCGCTCAGCCGATCATCTTTATCAATAAAATCTTCATACTAATCTCTTCCTTAAATTCCTTTCAAAAGTATTGAATAATAGTCATAATGGCCGAACCTCGTCTTTAGTACTAAAAAGTCAAGGGCGATAGTACATTTTATTGTTTACTAAACGGTGTTCATCGTTTGTGTTGGAACATTATTTCAATTGCAGAGCAATCAATCATTTAAGTGTCAATAATTGGACGCTCCGTGTTATTATTACTGCTGAATAGTCAATATTATGTTTGTTCGTAATAATAAAGCTGTCAGAATTTTAATATGTGTGTTGGAAAAATTGTTTATTGCCTTCGAGAAAATGGAGTGGTTTTTTTGTTTGTGGAGTAGGTATGCTATGTTATTGAAAAGGTGCTTCAAGTAGTAAAATGACTGAACATGAAACTCAAAACTCAAAGCATTTATTTCAATTAAACCATTTACAGGCACTTTTGAATTGTCAAAGAGTCGGTCAGTAAGCAGAGAGTTGAAGCTAGTTGCCCATTCCAAAACGTAGATCTCTATGGAGAAGAACGGGCAAGAAACTCCAAGGACACTCTTTTAAAAATGGATATAGATATTAAAATCCTGGGTACAGTATTCTTGTTACTTCTATATGTGAGAACAATGTAAAACAAAAAAGAATCAAAAGCAATTCAAAATTTAAGATTAAAAATAAGCTCAGGCAAATAAGAGGTGACCAGTCGTTCACGAACATGACATGTGGATTAGCACCATCCAGCTCAAACATTTTGTAGGGAACCGAATGATCCAACACACGTGCCACTAGCGAGACATTTAAGTGATATTTGATTTGAAATAATTAATTTTATGGATTGAACTTTACCATTAACACGAATTCGATTATTTGATTTTCGAGATAGCACTTTTTATTACATCTCGAAAAACCTTAGCCAAATCACAGTAACCTATTATCTCATCGAGGTTAAAACTAGTTTTATTTTTAATTCGTGACTAACGCATATGAATGTGCAAATAGGGCTTGAGTTCCGTCGTTCGCCATGAGCCGTGCACAGCCTTGCTCCAAAGATATGACACGTAATTCCATTCACGATTCTCAACCAATCAAATATTATTATTGATGCGAATTGATTATTTGAATGCTTAATGCAATTACGTTCAGTTAAATCCATTTGTTGAGGACAACACCTAGCGATTATCCGCGACGATAGCGTCATTACGGGCAATCGATTTAATAGACAAACGGTTTGAACATCACTATTTCCTTGATTTTAATATCGAAATCGAATATACATGGTATAGTCTTAATTGATCAATTTAATATGGTAAAAGGAGACTAGACGAAGTGAGGCCTTTTTACATTATGAAAATTGGTTTCGTAAAATATTTAACAAAAAAAAACATGATAAATATTTTGGAGCTAATAAAAATTAAAAAAAATACAACGACGATGACGAGCAAAGTTGTTAGCTTTTAAAGAATTTCCTCTTTCCTTGACATTAAAACTGAAAGCTTTTCCGTAAACAATCTTAGCTAAAGTACGGAGCAACAAGCTATTTAAAGACCCGGCTTCATAACCTTCTACCGGCAAAGTTAAAACTGCAACATTATCCTCAAAAATCTAATTACTTTTTTAAATATCCGTGGCAGCACTACCAATCTATACTATACCTAATCATATTATTATGTCCGTTCTTTGAAATGAAATTTGTCTTTGGTATCGTTGGTCAAATCGTTGAGCTCCATAAGTTCTGAGTTGAGTTGCACGATTATTGAAAAATGCATTCACTGAGTGGACAGTGGACAGGTCCACTCAATCTGTGTGGGTCTTTCCTCAAAATACCATTTCAAACACCAATCTACATGGTCTTAGATTATGTCTAAACTTTAAAAGAGACTGTGACCTCTGAGTTTGTTTCGGCCTTTCTTCGGCCGGTCGGCTTCGGTAGTCTGACAGGAAATGCCGACCTCGTCTTTTAAAATATTATTAATGTGTAAAAGGGTTTGCACAAACCTACTTACAGAAATAAAATTATTTATCATTTGACATCTGCACTCATTAATACGGTGTTCCTAACTTCCCTTCTTGTACAGACTAAATTAAAAGTACCTACATAAAGAAACTATTAGATTTTTAATTGGTCAATTCAGAACGACGATAAAAGGGGTCGCTTTGCGCTGCTTTGCATACTTTGTGAAATAAGCACGAAGGGGAAAGCCGGATAGTATTTTTCATCTTTCTCAGCTAATAGATTTTTTCATTCAACTTACGGCACCGAGAATAAATGGGTGATTTTTTGAATTAAAATTTACATAAAGAAATTTCTATTAAGATGAGAGTTAACTGGAAACTTGCTCCGGGGACTTAGTATTTAGCTTAACTGCATTTATGTGTAACTGTGCGTTATTAAACGCGAGTTAATGAATTTTATATTCAGCCATTAACAGCACATGTTGCTGTTACGTTCCTGAATGTACTTTGAATAAAGTAAATGTGTAAGTAAGCATTAAACGCTAGTACAAAAAGCTAACTGAGTGATTAACTGGCTTTTGACCCGAGATTTCTTAATAACTCTGAAGTAATAATACCAAGAGCATTATGAATGTTTTATTATTAACGAGCTGCGCCCTGCGGTTTCACCCGCGTAAGTCTCGATCCCGTGGGAATATCGGAATAAAAAGTATCCTATATGTTAATCCAGGTTATAAACTATCTGTTTGCCAAATTTCATCTAAATCCATTCAGCCGTTTTTGCGTGATTGAGTAACAAACATCCAAACACACAAACTTTCACATTTATAATATTAGTAGGATTTGATCTGGTAATCTTTCATGTTCATGTGAGGATTAAAAGTTATTTTCAGCTGTTTAATTTCGCGTTCACGTAGCTATCCGAAAAGTCAAAATTCATATTTATTTTCATGGTTTTAACCACTTTAAACAAGACTAAATGTAGAAGTAAACATAATTATGTATATAAACGTACTCATATGCATAAAATGAGCTAAGGACGTCCTTACGTAAACGTGTATTATTTACTTTTATATTTTCTCTACAAAGATCTTCCGGCAAAGCTTTTCGTCTTTCCGTTATCTTCTATCTGTAAGTTAATCCTATTGCAGACAAGCTATTCAGTAGTCCACTAGCCCAATGTATAGAGTATATAAAGGTATGTGTATTTGCCTTTGAGAGGGCACTAACGAGGAGGTCGGCTATCGACTTCACTGTATTTGCATACGCAGTGCTCTGGAACGTAAAACGGCATATTACAGGTTTTACAGAAAGAAAAGCCACTGGAAAATGTAAATAATGGACATTGGACTAGAGCTATCATTTGGCTAGTTTGTGGACGAAGTATTTTTGGGATATCGAGTTTATGCAGTGTGTTTTTGTTGTGTTAACGAATTAGTGCTCTGACATAGATAAGTTTATTAAACGGTATTTTCAAAACAAGAGTGTTAAACAAACAAGAGATTACGGATGCTTTTAGTAGTACACGATGTGAGCTGATGATTTAAAGCTACAATCTTCTACCAGCCAAACGAACCTTAAAGATTCACTTCCAAAGGTCAATTTTCTGTTAGGGAAAATTCTATACGCATAATTTCAAAATGATTACCCATAAACGCCCATAATGTCGTATAAACACTACAATTAGCTACTTCAAGTAACATAAACACTACAGTTCGCAGAGAATGCTGCCTTGTTCAACTGAGTAATAATTACGCAGGCACTTAAGGTCGAAAGTAAGACCACTCGACCACTATTAGTTAGTTGTACGTAATAGAGGCGCATCATTACACGAACGAGCACGTTACATGAGAACTAGGAAGAATTACCGCGCTGCGGTCTATTACCCGACACCCTATGGACACGTATATTCCGACAAGTGATGGTGCACACTTGGTGAAGTAAAGCGTAGAGCGATTTTCATTGACAAAATGAATGACAACATAAAAAAAACATCGTTGACATAAAGAATAAATAAATAAACTTACCACATTAAAAAACAAAACTTTATTTATATTCTCACAAGTATTTCTTTTATTACAATAAAAAGTGACAGTGAAAGCAAGGCATTTTCATGCATTTTACGTATTTACGTTTTAACATTCAGCTGTGAATTGCGTGTGTTTCGCTTTATCCACTTTTAATACTTTCGCGGCCGTATAAATTAAACTTTCCAACATACGTGAAAATGTTGAAAATATTTTGGTATGATATTCACGCCACTACGCTTTGTCAGGTGTGTGCCAGCCCTAAACAACTAAGGAATAGGAATACCACTTTTTTCCACCTTATAGTGATTTATTTGGTTAAGTTTTCTGGTTCGTTTTCGCTTTCATTACAGTCTAGATATTTCTGAACAGGTTAACCAACGGAACGTAGGTAAGGCCCCTCTACAGGATAATGATACTTCATATAATTTTATTTTAATCGCGATTTTCCGTACCATGAATTAATTAATCTCTTTAACTCCTAACTATATAATATCACCTTTTATAGCAAAAATAATTAGAACAAATGTGGAGTCCTCACTGACATAAGACCCTCTAAGATTGTGTTAGGGGTGTAGTAAGGCAACGGATGGGTTCTAAATACACGATCTTTACATTGGCACTCAATATAATTAAGCTTCTTTAAAATTGCGAAGAAGCCGTCTAAAATTAATTACGAGAGGTTCGATGCAACGCGGCAAGATGCGGCCAGCACCGATATTTGATACAGTGAGGAAAACATGTAAATGAAAGGACCCCCGCTTTACTGCGCACAGCCCCGAGGCGCCACACTGTATAGCGCTAGTATAAATCATTATTTGAAGCTCCCCCATTCATGCATGAATACACGTTAGGTAATAGAATGCTTTCAATGCAGGCACTTAAGTATCGTTCAAGCGGTGCGTCTAATACTTCAGGATTATGAAATACTGTTCGTTATGACGCAGTTAATACAATTACACATCGCACTTCATTATAAATAATGAGTCTGTCATCAAAGATTGTAATGAATTCATTATGACTCAATTTGAAAACGAAGTCAGTGTTAAATAGTGTGTTGTGTGTTTTAAATAGTATCTATATTCGAATATGGGCCTGAGTGGTGTAATAAATTAAATTTTATTAAACTGGCAGCCAATAGTTAAAAAGGATCCATTTATCCTTATATAAGTAGGTTATGGCACTTTGAAAAAGAAAACAGTCTGCCACTCAATTACTATCGGTAAACACAATGAACCGTTTTTGGGATTTGGAAACCGGGCATTAGAAGATAATGTTAGAACTGGGTTATGGAGCGGGCGGTAATCTAGGCGTTTATTCATCGTCACGCGTGTGACAGCGCGGTCGCATCATTATTCGTAGACATGCATGTTTCAAGAGAACATGCTTTACAACATGCGGCTGCATAGTACAGTGAGCTGTCGGCTGCGCTAAGGGCCCTTAAGGCTTCGCAATTTACGTTCGCGACACGCATGTGCAAGATTTGCGATGCTTTTATTAAGTGCACTCTGCATATTTTCTGACATACTTGCATATAGCTATAAAATGTTGTCATAGTTTTGTAGACGTATGCTAATGCACATACATAGCATTCACTGCCTTCATTTACACTGAATAGTATTGAAAGACATTATTATATAATTATGTTAAGTGACTGAACTCTTCAGTTATGACGATGAGATGTTAACGAGACGTGCCTACATGTCGAACGATTGCAAAACATGACATGTGGCACTCCATATCGAGCCTCGCTTTTGTGATACACCGAGGGTCATCATCTGTGCCGATACAAAATTTTATAAGCGTTTTAAAGCCAAAGTTTTTGTCCGATACTACAGTCGATAGCTGACAGAGTAATGGCAGGTCGGTGGCAACAACGCGCCCGTCGTTCATACTTGATCCGCATCGATTATCCAGGTTCAATACCGGCGAGCTATTCTAGCCCGGCTGCCCTTTGTTGCATTCCATTGTTGGTCTGTGAAGCCACGCAGCCATATAAGAGACACTCTAGACTTGCACTGGAATCACGGTATATTGCAGCCGGTGACTGCATTCGCTTTGTTCGTGTAACAATCGAGCGGAGATCGTCAACTCGTTTGATCGTAGATTACGTGTTGTGATATGTCTTGACTTAACAAGGTTGGAACAAGATTGCTGATTTTGAACGATTTGTTATGATTAGGTACCGGTTATTTTGGTTCGAGTACCAATTAAAGTGATTATGGGTAGGCCTAGCTTTATTAGCTATTTTATATTGCAATTTTCGACAATTTTGTAGCATATTTTTCCCAATATACTACTTATCGTTAATTACTAATTTACATAATGCTGTTTTATGTTTATTTGCAATTTCATTTACATCTCAGTGGTAAAGTAAACAAATCCCCAGATTTTGCTACCAAACAGATCGAAATTCGGTAACATCGGGAGGATAATGTTTGACTCAGACAATACGGCATGCAGATGAAACAAGACGGCGCAATCAATCCAATAATTCACAGCGGGGCAACGCGGTGCAATCGCATCATAGTGTTGGGATTCGCATCAGTCCCCGGTTCATTTGGCGGTCATTATTCTGGGGCACGTCTCGACGTCACGTCCGTCGACACCCATGTCACTCATTGCTCAGTTGTTCACAGCCATTTGTAAAGCAGTCTCGTTAATTACGCGTGTGGAGCGCAATTATTACAATTTGAATTTTGAATAGAAGTTTAATTCTGAATTAATTGCACTATTTAGGCGGAGTGTTTCAGAATTCTGCCGTACCTATTTGAATTTAGTACGCTCAAAAGATTATAATTAGGTAGTTACGTAGGAATAATTTTCTTTTCATCCCTGTTTAATCTACTTTGTGCATATATTTAGGTCCTCTCAGTCTTTTTCTCTACACGTGTCTATGTCTAAATATAGAAGTCATTTTATCTGATAACCAATACAGAGTAACTACTTCTACTGAATTAGTCTGTTTTTTTGTAATTTTAATGATTTGACATTTATATTTATTCGGTATCAATCGAATTTTTTTGGAATTGAATATTATTTGCATGCCCATGAGACGGTAGAATATGGAGGACTACTTTTTAAGAAAACAACTATGTACGAATTACCCATGTTTGCAAAAATAAATGATTTGATTTGATTTGTAACTAAATAATTGGTTTACTCGTATTTAATAGTCTCAAAATGTTCTCGAATACAAAAGGAACTGTTGACGTCTTGTTAATCGGATCTCGCTCTGAGCGAGCATATTCATTAACCCAAAAATAATTATGCGAAGATTAAATTAAATTACTATTCACTATACGAATCTTATTGGAAAATCTATTGTGAGGCCTTCACTAGTTGAAACAGTGATGAAACATTTGACATATCACGTAGGCATACTTCGGGAACGTAATTAATCAGTAGTCAATTCACGAATACGAATTCACAATGTAGATGCACTCATAATTGTGCGTGAGAATTTCAATTTTGATTTGTAAATACTGTACCTTGTTTGAACAGAATTGTGCCATAAAATAAACGATGAATGAAATATTGAAGAGATGATGGATTCAAGAAGCAATATTATGGCTGAATACAATACTGATCTAGCAGAGACACAATACGTTGCTGTGATTGCGTACAATAACAATTTGTTGTAACATTTTCTTCTTTCTTAGGCTGATCTAGACTCATAGCTGAAACAACGTCAGATATACTAGTTGTTATTGTGATTTTAGATTCAATTGTATGTTGTAACGCTTCAACAATATTTTAGTGTGTAACATGAGTAGTACCTTTCTGTTGGACAAATCCACTAACCACATTTGTATAAGCGATGCAAATCAAATAATTCAGGAAATTAGGATGAATGCGCAACATCCCTTACTATTTATGTGATGTGCGCCAGTTGCCATTCCGTGATACTACTATAAATTGGAAGTGTTATCGAATTGAGTTTTGATTGTGTTTCCGTAGCAGCCGTATGTAGGTTGTCGTTACACATTCGACACACGACACATGGCCCTTTAGACTCGTCGGCACGTCACAAATCATCCACTCACCCTTTGTATGGATTAGAATTCGGCGTGGAAAATATACCTCGTTGGTTATGAAAGGACTATAAATATGTTTATTCCGTTTATTCCGGTAGTCGTATTTCAAGATATGCGTTCTTCGCACCCAATCAAATGTGAAATATGGATTATTGTGACGTCTGAAGTAATTCATCGGATTTCTGTTTGGATTGCTTGTGTACGAGATTGAATTTTCTCCGCTCAACGTCTGTTTGCGATCAGCAATTCGAAAAAGTAAAATAAATAAGGTATGTTTACGACTCATCTATTTTCAAGTGAAATAATTTTAAGTAAGTATGGGTTTATTGTTTATTTTCAATTTTTGTTTTATATTTTATAGCTTCCAGCCTTCCACACGCGGCTTCACCCGCATGGTATGTCAATAAAAAGTAGTCTATATCCTTTCTCAGACTCTAGACTACCTGTGTACCAAATTTTATTTAAATCGGTTCAGTAGTTTTGGCTTGAAAGCCCGACAGACAGACAGACAGAGTTACTTTTGCCTACGCTTATACAATAAATGTCTCTGAAAATGATATTTTTAGAGCATTATCAAACACGGTCATCTTCACTATGACTTAATATGACAACATCCCAAATGCTAAAGCAATCCTTCAATAATAATCCCAGTGATTACTACGCGTCTGATTGCATACACTGGAGATAATTTGCACCTGCGAGCGTGATAGGCAGTACACTTATGGAAATGAGCTTATAAGCTGAATGCAAACGTGCTATGATTTGCTTTCAATTTTGTATATGGGTCGCGATGATTGAGCCGTCCCTCGTCACTCTGCTTGCCATCTGGGTGGAATTTCGATGTCATTCGTTCTCTACCACTCAAATCAGTACCAGATTTTTGTATATTTTCCTCGTCTTTTTTTATTTCGATGATGCATGAAGGCTGGGTTTTATTTGAGATAGTGTTTTATATGTGTTTTACTTAGTTTGTTTCTGTCAGCTTTTCACATTGAAATGTTCTTATGGGAAAAGAATATTATATGGGAATAGTAGCAGTCCGGGAGGAGCTCGTGGCTAAGTAATAACAGCCGCACGGGTCGATCCATCAGCTTAAGCTACGCTTGCCGGGGTTGGTCCGTGGATGGGTGACCATATTTACATACCGAGACTCCTCCGTGCCTCGGAAAGTACGTTAAGCCGTTGGTCCCGGCTGTCATTTGTGGATCTTTGACAGCCGTTACGAGTCGTCAGAAGCCCGAAAGTCTGACAACTAGTCTTACCAAGGGGTATCGTATTACCCAGTTACTGGGTTGTGGAGGTTAGATAGGCAGTCGCTCCATGTAAAATACTGGTATTCAGCTGCATCCGGTTAGACTGGAAGCCGACCCCAACATAGTTGAGAAAAGGCTAGGCAGATGATGAGTAAGAGTCCGGAATTGTGCCGGGTTGATTGCAATAGTCCCGTCCCTTATTACATGGTACTGTTTTTTTTAAGCTCTACGGCGAAGCCCTTGGCCTGCATCTCACCTGATGGTATGTGTGTGTATGTGTGTGATAATCACGCCAAAGGTGGAAGCCAGTTTCACCTGGAATCCTTTCCCACAGAGGAACAGGGGGCTTAAAACAGTCACTTTCGCAGAATCATAAAAGGAAAATATAATGAATCATCACACACTGACAATTTATAATATGATCTGCGTGCGATTCATATTACGAAATAATTCATCTGTTTGACAGTTTTATATGGAGATTCGTAAAATGGTCCACACATTATGAATTGCTTTTGTGTCAAATTAGAGGAATTGATAATGACAGCTGGAAATTCAGGAAATGAATTGCTTTTAGAGGAATTGCTAATGTGAGCGTTTTAGGACCCCTGGTACTTATACATAACTGTTGAAATGTGGGTGTACTATTAGGTACACCTCTGCCTATTCCTTCGGGGAATACAGGCGTGATGTTATGATGTTTTTATCCCTGACATCGGAATCTAACCTGTGTACAGTCATTGAATGATGTACAAGATCATCAAACGTCTTGTAGATTGATTTGCAGATTATCCTAATTAATATTATAAATGCGGAAGTGAGTTTGTTTGTTTGTTATGCTTTCAGGCTGAAACGGCTGAAAGGATTTAGATGAAATTTGGCCCATCGGTAGACCATGAATAGGATATAGGTTACTTTTTATCCCGATATTCCAAAGGGATCGAGAGTTACGGGTGAAACCGCGGGGCGTAGAAAGTATTTTTATGTGTCCATTATTTGACCAACTTTCATAAAATTAACAAGTAACATAATTATCTTATTTTCCTAGCATGTAAACATGTGTGAGTAACGCACTGCATGTTCACAAATTACTGTTTATTTTGGCGATGCACTATGTTCTAGCCAATTTGTAAATTAATTTTGATATCCACTAGTTGTTAGTGCATAAATCCTGAAACACATTAGGAATGTTCGTTACGGTGTTACAAAGCACTGTATAATTGCATAAAATATTCCTTGTTGCTGTACCATGTTGCTGTAGCTGTGTGAATTAGAACTGCTAATTACAAAAGCTATTTATAAATTGTTGTGTTTTAGTTGTAGGTATTTGATGGATACATGTTTTATGTCCTAATTACAGCTCTATTGTTTAAGTGAGGTCATAATTTATGTTATCTAAATGGTGAATGGTTTAAGATTTCACTGCTTTTACTGCAAACTAATTTACGTTTATAGTCGTGCAGCCTGGAGGAGCTCGTGGATAAGTAATAACAGCCGCACGGGTCGATCGATCAGGTTAAGCTACTCTTGCCGGGGTTGGTCCGTGGATGGGTGACCATCTTTACATTCCGAGAAAGCACGTTAAGCCGTTGGTCCCGGATGTCATTCGTGGATCTTTGACAGTCGTTACGGGTTGTCAGAAGCCCGAAAGTCTGAAAACCAGCCTTACCAAGGGGTATCGTATTACCCAGTTACTGGGTTGTGGCTTGTGGAGGTCAGATAGGCAGTCGCTCCATGCAAAATACTGGTATTCAGCTGCATACGGTTAGATTGGAAGCCGGCCCCAACATAGTTGGGAAAAGGCTACGTAGATAGACTAGTCGTGCAGCCCGCAGCAAGCACCTATTCTTATGCTTTGGTGTGCTTTGATGTTGTACATATCGATTAACTTGTTAAAAGCGATAAGGCCGCCCATTGTATATTTTGTAGTTTGTTATTTATTTTTGTGGCAAATAAAGTATATATACAATACATAAATAAATAAACTTCTCCTGAATAATCAAGATTCAAACACACACGTTACCTACGTTAAATCAACCGAAATCTAATTCCATAAGCAGTATCAACTAATACAGATTTCAGAAATACGAAGCGCACTGAGGCACGTACATATCTAACATAATATCTGAGTACCTACGCTAAGCGGGTATTTAGACCTAATCTATGGAGGTTTTCCACAATTATCGGACTCAAATCGAGGCGTGGCCGAATTTATAACCGCATAAACTTTCAACGGAAAAGGCTAGAGCTTGCGTTATATTAAACTACTCGACTTTAGTGCGCCGTAAATCTAACCGCGAAACGGTAAAAAAGTTGCTACAGATGATATCATTGTAGAACCTTGCAATATACGGCTTTAATAACCTCATATATTCTTATGTATAACATTAGGTGCCGTACACTCGAGAAAAGAAAAGGTTTTGCAATTTTCAGATATATTCCTTTCCCGCGTAGCAGTCGTATGTCATCTCTTCGAACTGTCATAATGCTGTCATTACTCTGAAAAATCAAAAGTCTCATAGATGTAAAAAATGACCTTTAAGAGCTTAACCTTTTCACCCCGACTGTACATTCAACCTGTTACATTATTACATTACATTTTATTGTGACAATTATATTACAATAATAATTTCACCGAAATATTAATGGTCCCGTGATATTTTGTGTTCGTGTTGCAATTTACGGTTTAAAATTTTATTCATTATTGTAGGTATATTTTTCGATGTTCGTTTAATTGAAAAGCATTTTATCTAACGTTTTAATCTTCAGTAATTAAATTGGTTCCGTAGGACTCGCTGCACGAGGTCGGAGGACTTACTAATGAGAAATGAAATTGGTCGTTTGGATTACCGTTTTTCAGTCCGATGCTCTATTTGTTTAATGGAATTACTCAGTTTTGTCTGAGCGGATTAGAAAAGATTTTTTTCTTTAATCTTTGACAAAACTTCATTTTTTCGTTGATAGAAAAGAAATCAATTGAGCCGAAGATTTAAGGAATCGTGTTTTCGTCAAACAAAGTACTCAACTATAAATATTTTTTTCAATTTTATTTCTACATGAATACTGCAGTATTTTCGATATAACGGAGGATCATGCTGAGCAATTTGAGATATTACGTTAAAAAACGTTACAGATATAGCACGTAATGTATATGTAAAAGGGATAATAATTCGTCGTCGGAAGCCTACTAGCGTTAAGCGTCATAACGCCCAACGAGTGTCAGGTAAAGTTCGCTAATTAATTTCATTACAACCTTTCGTAATTGGTATAAAGGGCAAGAGACTGTCACAATTTTAACATTTGAAAAGGGCATAATGTTATTTCGATACATTTCTGAGACGCCATAACATTTCACTGGAAAGTAAGTATACAAAAACGCATATCAGCGATAAAGGAGAAAATCGTTACCTGTTATTTTAGAAATAACTAGCTGCGCCCCGCGGTTTCACTCGCGCAAGTATCGATCCCGTGGGTATATCGGGGTAAAAAGTATCCTGTCTTATTCCAGGTCATGGTCTACCCATGTGCCAAATTTCATCCATATCAAATCTATTCCGCGGTTCTAGCGTGAACGCGTAACAAAAAAACTCGCTTTCGCATTTATAATATTACTAAAGATAATGATGGTACATTTGTGGGAACCATTAGTACTGCTTCCTTAATTAAACAAAGCCAATAAAAACGAAACAGGAACCGTACCTGAAACAAAAAAGAAAAACATCATTAAAAGGATTCATTAAAGAAAATATAATTCCTATCCATTCGAGATTCATAATAAAGTTATACCTGAGTGCAATAAAACAAATTTTACGTAAGTTGGTTAAAACAAACATAAATAAATTGCGGTGGCGGCCACACACAGACGTAACACTGGGAATAAAACTCAATTAGAGATTATAGCGATTCGCAGTTTTACTCCATTTTAATGCACCCGGTGTTTTTGTTCGCGAATCCAGTTACAAATATACGAATTCAAATGTTTTAAAATTGGATTGGTTTATTTTATTGACTTTATTTTATTGTGGGTTGTATTGTTGATTTGTAAGTATTATAATATGAACGTTGTGGTACAAGTTTTAAAACAATAATTGAATTAAACGGGAAATTAATTTCCAGCCGTGCTTTTTCGCTCGATAGATTTTCATAATCTGTACATATCTACTTAATTTTTCATGTCATGTTTCCAGGAATCGTAAAATAAAAGAGAGAGAAAGAGCGTATATCCGCTTCAAAAACTTATTTTATTCTCAAATAAAATTTTATTAATATACTCATTTCGCTCTCTAGTATATATCGCGTTTATTTTTTTCATCTATAGAGAAATGGATCATTAAAATTATCTATACACTATGTTATGTGCTCGCTCGTTTTCCATGTACGTACATTTGGGCTCTTAAAACTTAGCACATTATTGTTAGTGCGGCCGTTAGTGTTATGACACCGTTAAATTCTGCTCAATAAGCTGCTCGGATGTACTCATAGCATCAAATGGAAGCTGGATTATGGACCACAGTGATAATGTGCAGGAAACAAATTGTGTTAACGTTGTTAATGTTTATGATCATAATAGATTGGTCTTTGTTGAGTCGTCAGAGCTGCGCTGTTTGCTCAAATGATATATTTTTCGACTATTAACAGACTAGCATTCATGGTTGAGGCATGCATAAACCTATAATGCCATTTTGTATAAGCTTTTGTATAAATACAGGGTGGCGATTCACCTAGATCCGTCAAGGGGTGATTCTAACCCGCCGCTTACTTAAAAACTTTCGCTTTGAAAATCAGATCCGATACGTAAAAAAAAAAACAATTTCTGTTCAACCGTACCTATGTCGATGCATGAATGAAAAGTTTTTTTTTACAACTCGTAAGTATATTAATTTCACAGCGAAAGTTGTTTATTACGACGGGTAAAATCACCCCCTTGATGGATGCAGGTAACTAAATCGCCACCCTATTTATGTTCGTACTAGATCACAGTTTCTCAGTGTAAAATTCGTAAGTTCTCAACAAATATCAGGAATTGAACAAAAATGTGCCCGGCAAATGTTGGGATTTGTGAATACATTACCGATATTTTAAAAATGCTTCAGGATTACCACACATAAAATTCGGTCGTAAAAGCGTGCGAACGAGATTATTATTGGAACAATAATGACCTGATTCCTCTTCTCTTGGTGAAAACAGACAGTATAATCTCTGACATTATCCGATAACTTTTCCACCCCTGTTTTCGTAGTGATCACACAACGAAAATAGGAAAGAAAATAGAGAACCTTTCCCGGAAACTAACATAATTTATCATGACTGAACAAAATTCCAACCCATTTTTGGACACTTCGATTTGCAACCCTAATCGGTGCTAGTGGTCGGTTTAAAAAAGAACGCCCGGTTCTCGTGCGATATTGACGTTACCCGGTTAAACCCGGGTTTAATCGGATTACAGAATTCTCTCACGGGAACCGATCGTGATCCCCGGTTTTACCGTCAATAATCAACTGTAAAGCGAAAGTAGTAATTAGTGTCGAATCAGCAAGACACAAAAGCTGGCTTTTATTCCGTAATATGCGGTTTTGGAGATGGGTGCTTATAAAAAATCTGTGCTTATGACAAGAAGTCTCATTATTCATTTAGCAGTCTTGGAAATCTGTATCGAACATAAATCTTATCGAATTGTCCGTCAAAAGTGTCAACCCTATCCATTGCAAAATTCATAAATATGTTGATTTATTTCGAAAGGGAAACTCCTATTCACTATTTTAACTACGTATTTAATACCTAATTTAAGGCAAGTCACGTCTCCCAACTCATTATTTCACCATTGTTTTCGAAGGCGTCTTAACGAGCTGGCAATACGAAATAGCAACTACATCGGCAACGCAATAGGTAATAGGGGCGTCTATCAGAACCGACGAAGCCAAAGAAATTACTTTGAACGTTAACACCGACTTGATTGCTTTCAAAGCGTAGTTTCCTGGATTCTCTTCAAAAGGACGCAGTGTTGCCGCTTGAAAACATTTCGCTGGGTGCAGGACTAAACGTGACTACGTACACTGACTAAATTATTCAGATTCCCTCTAGTGAATTACGAGCAGTGGCTCAGCTCACTAGTTATCCGTCTTATTTTAGCAATTTACTGCTGCTTGTAGAATTTGTGTAAAAGTTGCCGTTTTGCTGAGCCGCTTGGGACAACTGAATGGTGGACGAGTGACCCAGAATTTTAAGTGTAATGATACCGGTTTAAACTTCGTGAAAAGGAAATTGAGACAGAATAAATTAATACGGAAGTGTTTAATTAGTTTTAAGGGACATCGGAATCGTTATTCAATTACCAACACAAAAACTAATTTAAACCTGAAACTGGACCGGAAGTTAATCACTGTGTTCTGAACTCGCTTGAAATTCCACTTGCTGTTGATTGCGCCGACGATGCTGCGATTTAAAAAACAAAACAATTAAATCATCGGATCGAAGCATAATTTCGCGTTAATTATTTTCGGATTACGGAATATTTATTGAGTAATCGCACACGCCGTAGTTGATATCTTCATTGTTACCGCAAGCGGCGCGGGCGGCGGGCACCGGGTTTTAACACAATTTACACGAAAACAACGTTCATAGCATTCAAATGTGAAATTGAAAACTGGCGAGCTTCGCGCAATTCGTAGTGAGATTAACTTAACAAAATTATACAATCAAGTGTGCATTCAGTCCGGAGCCGAGAGCCGCCGCGCCGCAAAAAATATCGCTCCGAGTCTCCCCACACCATTCAAATAAGCACAGGACCATCCTTCTCGACTCAGATATTTCATATGAGAAAAATGCAGCTTTATCCCTCTCTTGCGAACCTTTAGTGCACTCGGTGGACACGTTCGCCGATAAAAATAAACACTAAAGCTACTTAGTTTACAGATTCCTTTCATACAGTATCATATGCAGTCACATTATACAGCACATTTTCTAAACAAATTGTTTTATCTCTACTTCTTAAGCGGATCCGCTCCGTCGCACACGTAATTCTTCTCAGTCCGCATACAAACAGCCCCTAAGGCGACAATCCTCACCGCAAACAATAAAAATATGTATAAAAATAAATTTGATAGTTCCGAGCCGCGGACCGTGAGGAATATGCAATGGGCGGCGGCGGGCGGGTTGCCGAACATATTTCGTAAAGACGTTACTGTACGAAGTTGTCAGTGTTTCGAGACGAATGCTTCAATTCAGTTGTCAATAGTCTCATTCATATGAGGAATGGCGTCATCTTTGTGTCGTTCCGCGAAGTTGAAAATGGGGTGTGTTGGAGAAATACGAGGCGCGTGTTGAAACGTCGACTAGTAAATTGCATTGTGCCGCGACGCAGGCGCCGACATGAAATTGGATTGCACACTATCCAATAATTTCGATCGTGATTTTCGATGATGATGGTCGTGACAGGTATATTTGCAATCACGGGTACTAATGGGTAACTGCATTTCGCCAATATCACACATGTGAGTATGACGTATGATCAGGCGTGTGTGGCAAATATGGTTTAGAGTTTCGATTACTGTCGAATGTACCTTATTTGAAGTTATTACCGTTGAATTATTCAATAACGTCAGGTTAATGAGATTTTAATTTATGCTATAGGCTATCTAGTATTAAATACACATAAATATTTATAAAGACAGACTTTAAGTCGTCCTAAATGCATGACACCTTCGGGCTTGAATGAGATTAGCGTGCGCTGTGTGCATACGTAAGAACAATGAGTTATGATACTGCGCATACATCAGTCACTGATATTGTACAGATTACCATAACAAATTGAGTCATTTAACCACTGTCGTAAGTATAACAAGTCGATCAGTCGTCTGGCGACAGGAATAGTAGCTGACAAATTATGGTCAAATTATGAAACTTTAATCTATGTATCATGAAGTTATTCGGAATTGTACCCTGTTGGCTGTTTGGACAGTGGTTTATAGTTTGAAGGTAAAATTGAACGTTTTTTGTCTCTTTCTAATCCTAAGTCGCAGCAAGGTGCAAATTGTTGGCTAACGACTAATTATTAGGCTCTCACAGCACGTGGGAAGATCCCACGACTTACATAGCTGCCTTTGATCGAGTTTACTTTTTAGCGATAAGGTACTCTGCTCGCGCATTCACTGGGCAGGGACAATGAGCGCTCGTATTGTTTCACTTACTTTGACGTATCTATTCAAGTTTGTTTTGATTAATGGTTTTGCGAGGTGCAATGTACTTTAAAGTAACAGAAGGGACCGTAAGTTTCTAAATAGTATTGCTACTATTGCTACATTAGTTAAGCAAATGCCCTGCGCTGTGAAAAAATGGAAATCTCTGTTCTCAAGGAGAATTAGCCTTTTCGTTACACCTCTGTGCGCACAGATTAATGTTTAGATTACTGTTACAATTATACCGATTATCTAGCTAATTTCCTGTAACGTGATTAAGGTTCTATTCGTCATGATTACGAGCAAGAATCTTTACAAGTGCAGTTTATTCGATATCTTGAGCTTTAATGGTTTAATTGCTCCAAGATGTTTGTGTTGCATCATGTAATAAGAGTACTTTGTTGTCGATTGTACTTGAAGATTGTTAGAGCGTAGCGTAGATGATACTCTAAGATCAATCTACTTCATAATTGCGTTCAGCGTACGCATTCTCGTAATTAATGAATGCATTGCTGCAACAATTTATTGATATATCCCACTTACGATTAACTATATTTAGCATACAATAACGCATTAAATGCAGACACAGTAATGTTCGGATATCGTTTATATTTGGCAACAGGTTATTACAAGCAGTTAGTAAACAATTAATAATGTTTAACGAGTCACGTAATTGCGATATCTAGCCGGGGTTTGGCATTGACGGTTTAATTGACACAATTTAAAACTGTGCCTGTTTTTTCGTTATTTTCTAAGTTTTTATAATATACTGTATGTAGAAAATCCTAACAATCATGAAAGTATTTTTTAGTTTTAATCATGTAATTGTTACGCACACGCTATCTAGGAAACCAAGACTACCAATCAATCAATCAATCTGCCTAGCCTATTCCCAACTATGTTGGGGTCGGCTTCCAGTCTAACCGGATGCAGCTGAATACCGGTTTTTTACATGGAGTGACTGCCTATCTGGCCTCCACAACCCAGTAACTGGGTAATACCCCTGGGTGAGACTGTCGAACTTTCGGGCTTCTGACGACCCGTAAATTTTGTTTATAACCGAAGTCCGTTTTAAATTCAAACATTATATACATATAAATGTAATTATGAGATGATAACTTACCCTATATTATTTAGGAATCTAATTAAAGGTAAAAAATTTTTTTTTGTCATTTAGCCCAAAATACGAATTAAAAAGAGTATTTCCGGATCTTTTCATCAAATTCTTTCTTTGTACGACCTAGAAACCGATTCAAAAATCACACGCTACGAAATATTTTAGCATTTTTATGGCCATTAGACTAATAAGGAGATAGATTTTTTGCTAATTTCCGTTTTGATATTCAATGGCAAAATATATTCCTATTTAGTTGACATTTTGACTAAAAGCATTGTTATCATGATTCGTTTACGCGTCGCCGATGATGTGGCAGTATTTTATGAAGTCTGAAAGCCATGTTTTTCATGAACAAGAATAAATAGCCTGTTATTTTTCTATTTTTATTATTTGTATAGCTTTTGTTGTCACTCTGTCTTATTGGCGGTTTTATTATTTTTTATGATCATTATATGTCACGATGTTGTATTATTGAGCTTGATATATCACCAAAATGTTAATATTTGTCTGTCTCGCGTGATAACAGATCTTGACATATCGCTTTGACTAAAAGCCTTCTCAGGAACATGTATCTTCCTACCTCAGTTTCCCAAGTTTGATCAAGCAAACTAACCTTGCAACGACATGGGAAGATATTCGTATTTCAACAAATGTTTAGACTTACGAACAAGCCAAACAAATAGCGGCGCAACTCTACAATCCTTTTGTTACATCGTGTATTTGTTTACCAAGTTTTTGAGCCAAGGATGCGGTGCCGTGCGCCGAACATAAATCACTGTTGACAAGTTGCCTATTTTCACAACCGTCGTCCTCGGCACTCGGCAGTGTCTCGGCAAATGCCGAACGTTCGGTATGCATCGCTATGCACAATAAACAATGGGACTATTGCTAAACATCATTTGTTTACTTCGCATGCACGATCAGCTTATTTATGTCCGAAGGGACCAAGGACTCACGAATCCTGTAAACTAATCGTTTGTCGTCTCCGTAATTAATTAATTACACAATGCACCGCTGGGTTTCTTACATCAAACAAAGAACGTGCTCCTGTGTTAAATACTTGATTGTTGTGCAAGCACATTGGATTAGATGTTCTGTACAAGGTTAAAATGTAATTAATTTGCATTAATGTGTTATAATAGTCGCACGGAGGTTAGTTATAATTAGTTATAATATTATCTGTTTATCTAACGCAATTTACATCATACTCCAATGCTTTCCAACTTGTAGTGAAGGTATAATATCTAGTGTTAAACTAACTTTGAAATACAACTTCTGTAAGCAAATAAATGATTTAACCTTAGTGATGGCAAATGGCCACAGGTATCGTGGAAAACCAGACAAAGATTTAAGTTATGCAGACCGTCTGAATGTCCAACTAGCATGTCAAGCAAGTCTCTAACTTCAATAAAGCCTTGAAATGTTGTGGATAGTTCTGGGCCCGAGTCGTCTAATCAGGGGTCGGCCCGCATCGGACGCAAAGTCGGGACAAAACACGACTGCAAACGGCAATGGAGTTACATCTATTATTCAAAGCAACATCTGTTTTTGAAGAAGAGTACACAATGGATTCAGAGGCAACTATTGTCGGGGCTACACGCTCGGTTGACTTATTTACACGTCGCGTGTAGGAGCATTACCCTGCTTTGAGCCTAGGTGAACGTCTATTTAGTTTGTTTACTTATTAAATAGATGCGACGTTTTTCTCTCAAACGTTTATCTACAGAATGTTTTATTACTCGTTTATGTCTATTTGTTTATGGGATTTTGCGTGTGTGGGATTGACTGATCCTATTAGACATGTAATATATGCATAATCCTTCTTGCAAAAGAATGTCTGATTTCTGACAGCATCATAAAGTTGCGTAGTAGTTACCCATCATTCATGTATTTATATTTGCCATTGTGTTAACAATGCGTCAATAATTAGCTTGAAGCATTTGTATCGGATCAGAAGTCAGGTCAGATTATTATGATGCGACCTGACTTCTTGCTCGTTACGTTATTATGAATGGATTACACACTATTAATGGTGTAACTATGGTAGCTGATTTCTCTTGAAGATAAACTACCTACTAGTTAGCATTACAAACATTTTAATACATGGTATTTATTATCGAAGCAAGCTTTGACTGTGTTCACTACGTATTACACTTGCTAAGCTTATTTTTTTGCCGGAAAGTAGCTCAACTTAATAATGGGAAGTTATAACAAAAGTAAATAGTCTAAAACTTTTAAATAGTAGATCTAGATAAATAACCTGCGAATTTAGTGATGTCAATGCAGCGGAAAGTTATCAAATATTGTATAACATGTTGTTCCGGATTGTATAATCGTACAACTTTGTATTAACAAGTTCCGATATAGATAACAAAATTGGAACGTCGCGACGCAAAATTAAAGTCCATACAATAGATGTTACGAACAATGTAGATAATATCTATGAAGACAAGGGCTATCCGCGACTCCTTCGATATTATCTCACAAGACCTACTTACTTGGCATTTACTGCACCAAACAGTATCTATCTACAATACTGTTTAAATCCCAAAACGAACACATTTAGGTATTAAACTCGCCGTGAAGACACAAGTGAAGATGAGATAATATTTGCTTTGAAGTACGTAATGCTTTGCCGTCGGTCATTTATGTTTGGCTTTAGCAAATAGGTACAGTACAGTGTCTACAATGCTCGTGCTAACCTGACAAAATATATCCTATTTTGACAAAGTCTTTCCATTGAAACTTTAAGTGTCAATTGGCTGAATCGAATAAAAGACCTTCTATATATTACGTTACCTACTCATTTAAGCGCAGCACTAAATTTAAGTTAGGTGCATCTTTTTCTTTCTATTTCATTAAGGAAAGGACAGAAGATAAATTTTAGTTTAGCCCTGTCAAACTGTCACTACTCCAAACAAGTTTAGACGCGATTAAAAACTTGCTTACTAAAATTACGTCAATTTACGTGAGGCGCTGATTAATTTAACAGGACTAAGCTAAAATTTATCTTTTGTCCTTTTCATAATGAAATAGAAAGAAAAAGATGCACTGAACTTAAATTTAGTTTAGTTAGTGAACAAGGGAGTCGGCACCATTGGCCAATTTATTGTTATGGTGTCAATCTACTGGCAAATGAATGTAGCCCCCAAGAAGTCCCCCTTGAAGTTCCTGTAAACTTCAATATGTTGTAGATTATTAATACTTAATCCATAATCTCTTTTATTGAAAGCACAAGAAGACACGACTATTTACTCCATATTATCATGATATATGTTTGTGTCCCTTTGAGGATTAGCAAGTATTCAAGTGTCTAACGGTCCGCAGGCGTGCGTCTAGGAGCTCAACTAAATGCTATCTTAATATTGCTACTTCTAGATCTCGTTCCTAATTTATGGGTTTACTAATATTGTTTGCTATTATCGTTTAAAGCTATTAATAAATCAATTTCGTGTGCGTGAGCGGATCTGGGAATCACTGTTTGTTTGATGTCACACGTTTATGCTTGAAGGATAAATTGAAGTCATATGATTTTGTTATTTCAATTGTATTTGTGTTAACCCAATACAGGTAGCTACTTGAGTAAGTAATACATGTAGAAGGTATTTAGGTAAACAATTCAGCAGTGATCGTTTATCTTGATAGAAGTGTTTTTTCGACAACTTTCCTTCAAGGTGAAGCCGCGGGCAAAACTCGGTAGGTAGATAAAAACACGTAAATTAGACTTTAATTTATCAAACGTCTGTATCTTGACGAAAAATCCCATTTGCATTCTATTACGTGAGACTGACAGAGCGATTTACTTGATTTAGAAAAAAGCATTTATTACGCTGCCTTCATCTCAATCACGAATAACGTATGTTTATTTAGGTACTAGTTTTAAAATACATTTACTCTGAATACGAATTGGATCGTTAATTTTATTGTGTCCAATAACAATACGCATTAAAGGATAGTACGGAAAATCGCGTTTAACGTTATAAACGAATGGAATTGCAGGTACGCGCGCTCTCGTGCGCTCCCCTGTTATTTCTCTCGTTATGAAAATTGTCCCCGTGATGCGACCGTATAATTTTATGTCACGTTATCCAATAATTTGCAATATTATTGCCGCACACGTGAATTATCTGTCTTGTTACACATAAATGTGTTCCATAGTTTGTAGAGCGACTGCGCCATAATGGAATACGGTATTATTGTTTGTAGAAATTGGATTAAAGTCTTGGTAATATTTTAATACTTCCGCAACGTAAAGTTTGGTTTGGCGGCATCTTCGACAGCCGTTGCGGGTATAATTAATGGGTTAACTAATAACGTCTTTTAGAAGGGACGACCGCTTCACGATGTGATGTAATTGTTAGACATTCATCAAGGAATTCGGCAGACTGCCAATGCCATTGGTAATGGTGCTCGATGTCGATGGATTGACAATGTGTCATAACTGTTGCACTATATCAATCACAAGTAATGAGTTATATTTATTGAGCCGTGAATAAGAACACTCTTATGATTGACAATGAGCTCGCATTATTTATTTATTATTATTACACAATATTTTGTTTTCAATAGGCTCGGTAAAGAGCATTGTGCAAAGTTGTATGAAAAGTGGTCTGGGAACCAAGAGTTGATATAACTTATGAGTAGGATTTTTTTTTAAATGATGACTGCATCAAAACGTAAAACAATTTCTTCCGAAATTCTCGTGTCGTAGACCAAAATCAACATTAAAATCGTGTAATATAAAAGCCTCGGATCTCCAGCATCGAGCGGTGCCAGACGGCAGCGATCGTATGCGTGTCAACCAGAGGCTGAATAATGACATCGGGTGACATTTAATTTCGGATACAAAAGGCTCTTTATACTGTTTACCCTAATCCGTTTAGCCCCCTTCGCCCCTATATTGACAGTCAACCTTTTAACTCCTCCCGCTTAATTACATTGACGGGATTATCATCGGAACCTTATTGGTATCGGTATTGGTATCGATATGTTCCGTTATTAGTTTGTCGGTTTGGTTTTTAGTGGAGGTGACACCCTTATGTTTATGTTAATGTGTTACGCCCTTTTTGTGCTCAGAATTTAAATAAGCATAGAGAAGGGCTATCCTTGGCGTGATGGTTCTATACGTTCATGTTTGTACAGTAAATGGGTGCTAGTAGATATATAATAATAACCATGAATAGCCAGTGTAGGTAAATTATTTGTCTTCGGTGAAAAGTTTTGCTACACCTAGTGCGAGCGGCACACTTCAACGGCAGAGGCAACTGCAGCCGTCGACGCATCAGCGGCTGCTGTCGACAACGTGCAGTATCCGAGTATGGTGCTCTAATAGGTGCATGAGCGGCACGTTGTCTATGGCAGCCGCTGACGCGTCGACGGCAGCCACCGACGGCTGCAGTTGCCTCTGCCGTTGACGCGTGGCACTAAGTTCTATTTAAGTTGTTTGGTGTATCTTCTTACTTCATGTAGTTACTGTAAACAACATTACCGGTATAAAAAGTATCCCTAGTCATAACCCAGGTCATGGTCTACCCATGTGCTAAATTTCATCTAAATCTGTTCAGCCGCTTTAGCCCGAAAGCGAAGCAAACAAACCAACACACTCACTTTCGTATTTACAATATTAGTTAGGATTAGGATTAATTAATGTGTTCGTTCTTATATACTTTTAACTCTAAATAGATCCTGAATTTTGGAATACCGTTAATATTCAAAACTAAATTGTTCCAAATTGAAAGGCCTCCAATTATAATTCTAATTAAATTTCAGAAGTAAATAAGACTATTGTTAATTATTAATTGGCACGGCTGAGTGGAATTCTCATAGATAATTCATACCATAGATTGAATGTTACATGATTAAAATTAATTACTGAGATCAAAAGCGTTAATGATTTGAATTAGTGCTGCTTTATGGTTAAAATTAAATTAATGATTGATTTATTATATTGAATAAAAGCAAGAAAAATTGAGAAAGCTGAAAATGCATGATTTATATTGTTTTTCTTTTTTTGGTTCGAAAGCTGTTTGTACGATCTATCGGCCAGTTTCTCGAACGACTGGGAATTGGCACTGTGTGTCCTTTGTTTTTAGCATATTCAAATTATTTTTGGATTTTTATTGCTACTTTGAACAAAAATCTGTTCACATAAATATCTAATCTTGACTGGGGCGTAGGCTTACAAAACGTTATAATTTAGAGAATTCTCATAACATTCTGTTTTAACCTTTACTTTAAGAGCGTAACCTACGCCTTACCTGGCAATAATAGCTTCACTTAAAGTTCATTTAAGTTACGACATTTGAGCAAAGCTTTTTGATACATTTCTTGGTAAAATAGTCTATTGTTCTTCAGGTAACTTAGAACTCTTGCAAGTGACTTTGTTAAGAATGTTGTGACAAAGAGTTGTTAATATTACAAAAAAGAAACATTAATTATATTGATGTTTTTTATTTTAAATATAAAACTTAGTTAACTCCCGTTCGTAAGTTTTGTGTGTGCCTACTTTTGTAAATTTTGTAGGTTTTATTGTAATATTAATTTTAAGAACTAATACGAAATGTAAATCTATGTAGTTCTTCGATCATATTTTTTTTACCATAATTCCCGCCCGCCGTTATAACGATATTCAAAATCATAATATTTTATTTCACATAAACCTATATGGGCACTTATGAAACGTCAGAAGTTAGGTGCACGGTTCCAATTGGTCGTTTCCTATGGAAAATTGAGATAAGATCCCTAAATATATTCACCCTAGAATGCTACTACTTATTTATAAAGCCTACTTACTTAATTATATAGTCACAAACTTGACTAAGTGATCATAAATATCATATTTTTATAGCAATTGCCTTGGAAATTAATTCAAACGCTTACCTTTATGAAGTATACTTCAGCAAGGCACCTCTTCGTGGAAACTGAAAAAATAAAAAAACATTATGTTAATCTTTCAGTAAAATATACAAGAATATTTATTTGTCAGGTCTGCGTAGATCAAGGGAGATTTTTTTTGCTCAATTTATATTCTGATTTTGGGCACAGCTTTGGGCACACTCAGATACTTATTTTTGGGGCGCACGGAAATTAATTTTCATATCCGTGGTTTGGCCAGATTGGATTTTAAATACGGATGTTATTCGTACCTACTTAAACTGAATCTTCATTTTCAGGTACGGGTATTTTTTTTTAGAATTTTAAATTTTTGTCAGAATACTGATGGATGCTAGCTGATTGCTAGATTTACTGCCTGAGCCTCTACCATGAGATCTCATCGAAAACTTACTCGCTAGCGTTAGCGTATTAACCCTCGGTATGCCTGGTACTGTTCAACACACTATGTGATGATTTGATCTAAGCAATAGCAAACTAACGGCTCCCGTAGAAAGCGCTATGCGACTCTAGCAGAACTTTTTCTATGAAAACTTCATTGAAATTGTTTTACCAGAATCGCGTCACACCGTCGCGTCACGCCTCTCTGCGGGAGGCTTAACAGAAAAGAGAAATTAAGGTTAAACATAGGTACTTTTCTTTTAAATAGATACGCAATTCCTGAAACACAGCTTTTCCATATTCCATATTTTTTGTTGAAAAGGATTAGGTATAAGCTTTTCTTCGAAATTCATAAAGCACCTTAATGCTATTTTATTTTATAATTGTAGGATTGGTGCCTTTGGTGTCTGATAACATCTAAAGTTTAAAAGAATTAAATACTTTGATTCAATCGGCTGTATCACGTGGCGATAGGCTTGGGGCGGGCGGCTTTCTGTGTCACAATATCGAATAATTCATGAGCCGCTAGTGATGTGCACGAAACGTGGGACGTCCCGGTTTTTAGGCGATTAGATTTACCTCCGTTTGATTGAAAACGACTGCAAATCACACGTGATTTCCATTGCAAATTTCCCATTGCTAATTTGACACAAAACCGTTATATGATTAGTCAAAGTTAGTGTTTGGATTTTGCAGAGCTATTATCTGTAGACTAGATGGCGTGTTATAGGAAACCCGATAGTTGACGCCTTAATACTTGATTTGAGGCAGGTTATTGAAAACAAGAAGCCTAGCCTAGAACTACAGTTTTGATACCTGTTTGCTATTGAAAGTTCGAACTGGCTGTTACCGCTTAACTGGAATGTCGATATAGATTTTGGTGAAAAAGAGCAATATATATTGTTACGTTCCGTTTCCCAAATTTTTTGGGACATCACTAGTGACGTGACGGCGACAGGGCGGCGCTACCAAGAAGGTGTTTCTTTTACGTTTTGTAACAACGTTTCGTACCACTCAAACCATTGTGCTATTATTATGCAAAACTGTGACGACTGCCGATCGCAACAAATGTTTCTGGCGAACACTGAACTACATTTCTTTGTGTTAAAAGGTTATTAGAATGTAGGTCTCGATGTAAACATTTTCAAGGTTGCCGTGCTGTTTTGAAAAAATGATTATACTTTACTGTTTCAAGTAACGCGGTGGTTGTTAAAAGGTTTCTAACTGGTTGGGTTTGTGCTGTTTTCTTTGACATGTTACTAGGCAAGTGTAGCTTAGCTTAGCTTAGCTTGAAGTAGAGCGCACATAGGGGTGCACTCATTGCCAGGCTTGTTGATGGCGTGTTCTTACAAAAGATGTCAGAGAACCGTTGCGCCACACAGACTGTGACACGGAGCCTAAAATGGGGCGACGTTTTGTTTCAGTTACAAACATGAACATTACAAAACGTTCGAGGTTTCTGTTGTTTTCTTTTTAGTACATATTTTTATAAAATTCGAACCCAGTATGTACTACTTTTCTATATCAATGTCCACTGAGAATTAGCAGAGAGAGATTTAATATAATTTCAAAGCATTTTTAAGTCCATGGACTCGCATTCCTATTCATTATCTCATGTATAGCTAGGCTATGTAGTGGTCGAAAAGCCTCAAAATGTTTGGAAAAGCAATGAAATATCGCGTAAAATTACATATAAATGGCGAGAGCATCCTGGCAAATTGCCGAAGAATGTCGTCCCATTTCTTTCAGTTGACATGTGCAAAATGCGTGCGTACAAGCAAGCAGATGTCTTATGTTTCTGGATGCAATTGTGCAGATAATACAAGACCTAGATTTATTTTTATTGTTTAATTTGTTGGGGAAATGTATTTTGTTAGCCTTAGCCTAACCTACCTAAACTTTTTGACAGGTCTACACTGTCCTCCCATAACTATTAACACTGTAAATCAAAAATATTGTAAAAGCCAATTATTATTTTCTTTTAAAAGAGTAACCGTGGAGTTTCTTGACGGCTCTTCTCCATAGGAAACGACCAATTGGAACCGTGCACCTAGCTTCTGACGTTTCATAAGTGCCCATGTAGGCTTATGTGAAATAAAATATTTTGATTTTGATTTGATTTGTTTGGAGAAAAATCAGCAACAGCATACTCCTCTATTTTTATTATTAAAAACGATAATTCCATTTACCCACAGTCTCAATTAAGTATAACAAATCGATGTATAACATTGTCTATAAAAGCGACATCAATTCCATTTTTCCCCAAAAACCCGACTTATTCTTATTATATTTCAGACGATGAGGACCTCCTAATAAATAAGTACCTACGTAGACGAATAAAATTAATCCTTCAATCGATCATTCCTTTCATTTGTCATTTCTATGTAATCGATAATTGAAAACGAGTTTGAAGTTTAATAACTCTTCAATAGATTGAATGTCATTCGTGATAATAAAAGGACAACCCTAGTTCAATAAGTCCCCTTGATGAGGGCAACTGTGGTAGAACATAAACATAGTTTTGTCTTCAAAACTTAATACTAGACATTGAATATGACGTAAAAGGTACTTCAATACTGAGTATTGGATTAACCTTTGTAGTATCAATTATTTGTAATAGTAACTTGAAATTTGAATTCTGAGGGACTTAGAGGACGTTTGGTTACTAATATAGGGCAATATAGGGTAAAATTCTATCTGATTGCTCTCTAGGCGTACCTACTGAGAATTCGTGACTCTGTGTATAAGTATGTAGGTAGTAATAACACACTTTAAGTTCAGAGATTGTTATATCGAGAAGGGCATAAGAGTGGCAGTTGCTCTATGGTCGCTATGTAAACCTCTATGGTAGCTTTGTAAATGTAAACAGCGTTTACATCTGCATTCTTTGTCTGCATTCTTTGTGGTCAGTGGGTCAAAGGACACTGAGTTACTTTTATGATTTGCTCTTAATATACCTAAACGTTTAACATAATATAGGGTGTGCAGAATCTTGATAGAGGTTTGTTCAGAATTAACTATTGTAATTGGCTAACGTAAGGGAGGAAGGACGCCCTCAGGCTAGGTGGAGAGACAGGGTGGCTGGTAGAAGCTGCATGAGAGTTGCCGGAAATCGAGTTTAATGCGTGCAATAGGAGTTGCCTATGTCCAGTAGTGGACCGCTAATAGGCTGATGATGATAATGATGATGAATACTAATACTGTATCGATTTCAAACATGTTTGATGTGAGTACGTTTTTGTCAACAGACGCTTAATTATGTCAAATTCGAGCCACCACACTCTTAGTATGATTTTCAAATATATTATTATTATATTATTAGAAAAAGAGAGCCTTACGACTAAACAACTAGATTTGATTGTAAGAACTAGGTAGGTACAATTAATAATTTGTGGTTTATATAGGTAATACAACTTGGTAGTCACCCAATAAAAATGCATTAGTTTCAGAAATCAAAAAGGACTGACAAAATGGAATTATTAATAATTGTATTGTGCTTCTGACTCAATATACTAATTTGGTATATCTTGCGCGAATCTATTACAAGTTGTATACAATAGATAATTTGTTGAGAATATTTTTCATTATTCTTATCCTATCTTTCACATCATTCGCTAATTTCATCACACGGTATTTTTTTTTCAATTGACAAACAATTTCGATTTCAGCAATTTATTATACAAAGATCAGAAATTAAATAGAAAAGCTTGCGTTGAGAGAAATAACTCCAGATCATTGACTTCAATAACATAAAACTTTGCCTATAATTTTAAGGATATTCACAAGACGACTCTTGCTTTCATCACAGAAATAAACAAGCCTTATTACCACAAAATCGTGTTTATCAGTTGTTTAGCCTAAACCTTTTAAACATGACATTTCTGTATGGAGTTTGACATAAAACTGAGATTAAACAAGCGTTGAACAAGTGTTTAAGTTTTTGTGGTTAGGCCCAAGTAGTACCTCTTAATAACAATACAACTACCTAATTACTCGAAATTGTAAATTACATTGTCATTGAGCCATCGTTTCCAAACAATGTTTTTGAATGTGAACCCGCCGCGGGATTGATTACGTCACAGAGATTATGAATAACACAGTTAGAACGCGGTACGTATGTTAGTTTCGGTAGCTAAATTACAGTGTTAATTGTAATTGTATTGTTAATTTATAATCCCAGTAACACATGTTAATATCTCATAAGTTTGGCTGTGTTCTGTGTGTGGAATGGCGTTAATTTTACTAATGAACTTTGAATAAATTAGATGTTGTGACGTTTGAAGAGAATTTGTCTCTCTCTATGTTTGGAGTTTGATGCTAATTACAGTATTCGTTTATCAGCCGATATATTTTGTAAAAATCTCACCGTGAAAGGTCGGGTTTTTGAAGTGAGCTGTCAAAGTGGTAATCCCTAGCATCTTGTGGAATGACAGCTAACTTCAAGCTCATTTCACCTATGTTTAAGAATTTTACAGATGCTCGGCTTAATTTTTCGTCTACGAAAATATAAAACAATTCGTAGTTGTTTGATGATACCTACCAGATTTATCTAGAAAATGGTTCGTTAAGTTCCATCTTTTATTTTTATGACATAATCTGATAGTCATTAGAGTGGTTATCTCCTTTTATAATATTAATCGAGACGAGAAAAACAAAACCAACTCGAATTTTTTTTTCGTATACATTTAATTTTCTATCCCAGATTTCAGTTAAACTCCGAACAAACCACAATTAACCCTCGGCACCCTCGTACATCACAGCCACCACTGAAGCTTGAAAAATGAATTGGTAGGTACAGATAATTAAATCAGTAGCCATGGAGTAAAGCGTGCCGGCGGGGCTAAATGCTCAGGGACGAGCGGGATCAGGCGTGCCAATCAAACAAACTGATACAGATTGATGTCCCGCCCGTCTGTGCTGAAAATAACGGGACATGCATTAACCATGACTACGCATTTATTGGACGAATTCGGATTGAAACGGTTCGCCAGCGCCGATTAGCGGCTCAAAGGACTATGGGATGCAAATATTTTGTTTAGGACTTTATTCTGAACTGATTTTGCGACGGGCGTTCTGCGGGGTTATTGCGTAACACACATATAATCTCAATCGATCGCAATGCCTTTCATTTTGACAGAGCCATGCTCATAGCGTTATTTACGTTGGCATGGATAAGGAATTTCCTTCAAACCCTGGGATTGTGAATGATAGTGTGTCACGCAATTACAATGCTGGTTTATTTGTAAAAAGGTAAGGTAAAGATTACACTATTTCCATTGCAGTCCTTGCCTCGCACCTTTGGTGGTGGAGGAACGAATTGTAAAGTTTCTCCAATCGACAGGCAGGATCCTCCAGCCCTATTATTTAAGTATCTGATAATATTCTATATCTATATCACATACGAGTCCTAGACTGGATGCCGCGTATCGGCAAACGTAGTGTAGTGTTCGCCCCCAGATAGATGGACCGACGACCTTAAAAACTTGGCTGGGACAAACCGGATGCGGAAGGCGGAGGACGGGGTGTTGTGATGTTGCCTGGGAGAGGCCTATGTGCAGCACTGGACCGCGATAGGCTCAGTTGATTGATATCACATCTTGGTCAAAGTGGCGGTGCTTGGGGGAGGCCTATGTCCGGCTGTGACCGTCTTTCGGCTGAAATGATGATATCACATACACGTAATGATAATCAAACTGTTTCCTATTTATTTGATAATTGGCCTTCTATTCCGCGTATCTTGTTGAGAAGTTTGATAGTCAAATATCTTAAAGCGGAAAGCATTAAAGGGGCTAAAATAGAAGCGAACATCATAGTAGGTTTGGTCGGTTTTTGCTAACCAAATACGTTTAATGAAGCAAAAAGATACACGATTTGAAACGCTTTTTTAAAGATTATCCTTATTACGTAATCTTTTTAAAGCTAACAGTTATTAATTATATAGATAGTGCAAAAAAACGTAATTTTTTGTACAGATTGATTCTGTCTATATAAAAAGTTCATCGTATTTGTAAACAAAGGTTACGTAAGAATGATATAACTTGGCGATGTTATCTCATAATTCTGAGAATTTGCATCCAAATTAACGAAGTCATTTAGAATTTAAATAAACTTGCATTCAAAACAAAAAGGTAAGTTATTATTAGGTATCGGTACCTTGATTATTTATTTTTATAAAGAAACAAACAAGAAGTTTATTAAGCAGATTTAATTAAATATCTAAATACGTCGTTGGAACAAGGCGAAACAAAATTTCTCTTTACGACCTGTGGCCGACGTTCACGTTTTCTTTTACCTTTTCCTTAAGTTACCTATAAATGAAACCTGTAGTACACCCGGTAGGTACCTACCTATATTAATACTTACAATGATTAAGAATTTTCATCCAGCCCTTATTAGTTCTTGTATTTATAACGAACCAAGCATGAACCCAAGTCTTACTAGTAATAAGAGGTGGGGCAAAAGAAATTTAAAATTTTTCTAAAAAGTAGTAAATTTATTTTTAGGAATTAAACATTTTTGTTCTTCTTCAGGATTATGTTTATTTAATTAGTTAGATCAAGTTGAGAAAATGATATCGGTCAAGTGGCCACCGTCAGAATTGATGACCATAATGGCTCGTTTTGGCATTTTCCATCACTTGCGATAGATTCTCGCATTCCTGTAGGAGATTCTCTTGAAGGATTTCAAGAGTCTGAGGGGACTTCAAGTAACCCCACCAAAAAAAGTCTGGAGCGGTCAAATTGGGTGATCTGGCCGGCCAGTGCAAATCGCCAAAGCGAGAGATTAGACGACGCGGAAATGCTTCCTGAAACAATTATTCCGCGTTCTTGAGAGTATAACGTTCCAGGGCTCATTGACTTCACAAATATCAAAACTGAATTGACATTTGTCGCCATTTGCAAAAGTTTATAGCGTCTTTCAATAGGGTGATTACTTTTGCCCCACCTTGTTGTATTTTATAGATGTGTGAGTTTGTATATAGGGGGTAATCTTCGTAAATTCTGATCCGAATTCGAAATTATTTCACAAATGGGAAGCAGTATTGCCGAGTGCCATAGAATATTTTTAATGTTAAAACAAGAAATTTCATGCGAATGAAGACGCGGGCTAAAAGCCTTTTGTTAGTATAAGGACCGTCAGAGGGCGACTGGAGCAGACTTCCCTTACCAAAGGCGAACCTGAAATAGAGACGAGAGAAAACATTCAAACTTGGAATGCTTTGGCGAATAGATAAATTTTTAAGTAAAATGAAACATAGCTGAGACTCCATTTATTTCTTATTTACAGACAGCAAATATTTCTTTATTAAATACACAGAAAATGAAGTAGTTCGTCTGACTATTTCTCATATCTTAGCTATTCAGTACTTACAGTAGTATTCAGATTTCTCAACGTATTTATTCGAAACTAGCATTACTTCGTCGGAAATCGATTCATTGGAAAGTGACTTACTCGAAATTGAATTCGATTGTTCATTCGTAGTCTAATAGAATACCCTTGGAGGTTTAATCAAAAGATTTGTAATAAGTTTTGTTTACGGTCCCACAGCCCAGATTCGATTACTGTGGACTGCGGTCCAATTTTGTAACTTCATTAAGGTAATGTATTATGAATTATAATTAATGTCGTGTTCAACAATAGAGGGCGCTGTCAAGTGCTGAGACAATGTCGGGTCACGACAGATGGACAAACCTTCATGGCACTGCGTTTCAAGGTTCATGTCAAATGTCATGACTGGAATGCCGGATCAACAGGTACAGTTGCGAATAAATTTAAATAGATCGGATTAGAAGTACGTAAGGATATTTTTAGTCATACTTATTGGCTCATTGGTTTGGATTGTCTGTCTTTGACCTTTATTATGTAACTAGTGACTGATAGATTTACTATTTGTTTGAGTGGAACTGAGTTAGTTTACCATTTCAGACCCATTATTTATTTATACAGTTGGAGAGGCTTGCGGTTAAGTAATAACAGCCACACGGGTCGATCAATCCAGGTTAAGTTACGCTTGCCGCGGTTGGTCCATGGATGGGTGTTCATCTTTACATACCAAGACCACTCCGTGGCTCGGAACATTGTCCACATGTCAGTCGTGGATTTTTGACAGTCGTCACGGGTTGGCAGAAGCCTGAAATTTCGACAAATAGTCTTACCAAGGGGTATCGTATTACCCAGTAAATGGGTTGTGGAGATCAGTACGGTCAGATAGGCAGTCGCTCCATGCAAATATTGGTGTTCAGCTGCACACAGTTAGACTGGAAGCTGAACCCAACATTGTTGCAGATGCAACAAATGATGCAGCAGATGTTGATTTATTTATAAAGTTCTTTTGCATTGTTATTCTTTGCTAATAGGCTCTTTCAGAACCTCTATTTCTGTACAGATAGTACCATCCACGAAGACGCGCCCCACTCCGCGATTACTATACTGTAAACTGTACTTTAGTTCGGAGCAGAGCAGAGTGGGTTCGCGTCTTCGTGGATGTCATTACATTATCTATAAAGTTGATAATAACAGATCACATATATTATTTGTAATATTGCGCCAATATCTGCCTACATTTTTCCTTACGATACGTTTCGACTACGTTTACATTTCTTTAATAATAATAATAGATACTAAGAAATCTAACTGGCGCCAAAAGTTTAATGAACCAAACAAAGCAATAATCTAGATACTTTATTGTATTGTTGAAGTATCTAATTGTTGTACAGTAAGTCATTAAGATAACAGATTAATATACGGCTAAGATTTAGCCGCCGATAGCCGCTACTGAGACCACTAATAAACACGATCCGATACAAATGTTCGATAGTATCGGGGTAGGCGCTAATTTTTAATCACAGGGCACAACTGTGTGTTGTTCTGTTTTATTTCAATCAATAACTGGCCATCTTAAATATAACATACAAGCTAACACACAAATAAGTAAGTAATTTATAAGTATATAAAGAACCCTCCATTTTTCGCCTCGCCCGCAGTCGGGTAAAAATGAGAAAAGCTCATTGGGCATCAAATATTCGAACGCATCACTGTCAATGGGAAAAATGCCCAAAAGGCTGGCAGCATTACCACGGTGGATGGCAATGCAATTCTTTGGCCTAAAAATAGGCGAGCCCTTTGGCCACGTAAAGAGTGGGCCAATCGCTTGGCTATGTCGCGAAATACTCCATGAGCAATCGGATTACGGGTGATTTAACACCAAACGGCTGAAACATATTATAGTTCCCAATAGGGTTGTTGTATTTGGGCCGTTTGAGGTTTTCTGCACCTGCAGCACCCGCCCCAGCACACCCCGCACACAACATGTTATTCTTGACTTGAATGAGTGTCTTATGTGTTATTTTTGTGCGAAAGATAGGTTCTTAGAACATGAGTAAATTGGTTTCGAATCATTTTGTGATGAAATAAGACAAAGAAATACAGTGATCTTTGAAACGATATATACATAGGAAGATCCTAAATGTATCAAACGAGCGTCTTAAGTTTGAGCTTAAGCAGCACTGGGAAAAAAGATTAATTTACTAATTTCAAGTTAATTAATTAATTTCTTAAAATAATAACTAAATATATAAAATTTGCACATTAAAGGCATAATAAGAGATCGATATAGATATTTATCTTAAGAACCTTCTGTACCTTATTTATAGAAATAAAAAGGATTTTGATATTGATTTTGAAAAGATTTAATACATTATTGAATTAGGTACTTAACTAAGTATTGTTCTACGGCGTTTCTCGTAAATGTTAAGTAAGCAGTAGTACCTAGTAGCCAAGGATAACTATAACTAATTTACAGCCGTCAGAAGTGACGTTTATCGAAAGCTCTACAATGAGCTTCAACTTTCAGAAGACGTAATCAAAGGTGGCAATTACTAAATCTTTTGAGAGCTTTATTAGGAGTTACAGCTGCTAAAGACAAAAGACGATATCCAGGCTTCAACGTATTGAGAGATTGCTGGTATTTACATAAACGACAGTACACAAAAGCAGTAACGTTGGGTGGGTATTGGTAGTATTCAAGGCGAGCATTGTATTGTCTCGACTCAGGTTGGTGACTATAGCAGCGTCTAGCATTGATACAGCTACTACCAAATACATCAATTTAGCTTTACGCTAATGATTGAGATCGTACGGTCAGTATCAACTCCTGAACTATACATTTAAGAACAGAAAATTGAATAAACGATTTCTAAGACAATTTCAGTGGTTTTATCTGAAACAAATGGTCCTTCCTATGTTGCTGGCTTAAGATACATTGATGATTTTTTGAAAAAGAGAAAAGTCAAGTCACTTCAATATTGACATGTAAGAAAAGAAAACTGAATAAAAGATTTCTAAGACAATTTCAGAGGTTTTATCTGAAACAACTTATAGTTCAGGAGTTAATACTGCCCGTACCATCTCAAATTATCGAACTATTTCGGTGGTGACGAAAATACGACAATAAAGCTCGTATATCTAATGACGTTCTCAGTCTTCATAAAAACAATCAATCAAATATATACAATAGTTTAGTCACTATAGCTAGTCAAATATCGGCGAAATCGATCATCGGCCCATAACTACTATTTAGTTTGTTTGAAAACAAAAAACACTTTTTTTTATTTCAATATCCATATAAAATAATCCTCCAATAAATCCATTTGTATTTCCAGTGATTTCATTTACTGTCATCTCCACATTGTATAAAGCAACACCTTGATGCTACGAAATAAAGGCGCTATAGAAGTCAAATAGCTCTCTTGGACCTGCGGTTGACAGTACCGTGTCTGATTTTGTCAAGTTGTCGGAAGAGCTTTTTGTGAATAACAGGATGCACAATGATAACGTTTACTTTTAGTTTGTCGGTACGCACGATGATCTGAATGACCTTTACAAAGTATTGGTTTATAGTCTTCGCCTGCCTTGAATAATACCTACATAGAAAATAAAAAACTGAGACTTGAGAGTAAACAATGAATTGTATTATTATGCAATTCGTTACATCAATTACGATAGTTAATTGATTCAGGCGTGACTTTGCGGAAATCCATTATAAAATACAATAGACGTAGATATATTTAGTAACCAATATACAGTATTATCAGTATATACAGTAGTTATCTTAGACAGGAACAGTTATGTCCAAAAGGTAAATGACGTAATACAGGGAAACGATTTTGAACAGCTACGATCAGACCCCACTAAAGTTTTTACTTCACAGGTAAAAAATATCACCAAAAACACGTCCTACATCGATCAAAAACCTTTGAAATATATTGTACCAATGAACCCTAGGTCTCCAATGCTATACGGTTTGCCTAAAATTCATAAGGATAATATCCCAATTCGGCCGGTGGTTTCTTATATCGGTGCTCCAGCATATAATTTGTCAAAACATTTAAACTATTTATTAAAGTCCAGATCAAATTTTAAACCTAATTTTAGTCTAAAAAATAGTTTACAGTTAATAGAGAAGGTAAAAGATATCAATTTGCCTACTGGTGCCAAGTTATTATCATTGGATGTCGAAAGTCTATTTACAAACGTTCCTTATGAGGAGTGTTTACAGATACTTGAAGATCTTTTTGAGAAACAGCGGGTCCATCCTGGCGAGGTTTGTGAATTGTTATCTTTGACCAAGATTTGTATGGAACAAAATTATTTTAGGTTTAATAATCAATATTACAAACAAAAAGAAGGTTTAGCAATGGGTTCTCCACTCAGTCCTCTTATGGCAGATATTTTTATGGACCACTTTGAAAATAAATACATTATTGGACAGCCAAAAATTTTATATTATTACCGTTATGTTGACGACATAATTATGTGTTGGACAGGTACATTGCGTCAAATAGATGTTTTTGTTAATAAAATCAATAGATTACATCCTAAAATCAAGTTTAAATTAGAATTAGAAGTTGACGGATCCCTTAACTTTTTAGATTTAACTATTACAAGAATTAACAACAAACACGATTTTCAGATTTATAGAAAACCAACTTATACAGACGTCACGATTCCTGCGTCATCTTGTCACCCAATTCAGCATAAATTAGCAGCTTATCGTAGTTTCACTCATAGATTGATGTCAGTACCACTATCCCAAGATAATTATAACAGAGAACTAACCATTATTTATCATATAGCTGAGAGCAATGGTTATAGTAGGAAAATGGTTAATGATTTGATACAAACGAAACGCCGTAACATAGTTCGTTCTCTTTTGTATCCACTGCCTCCAGAAAAAACTAATCAATATATAGGTAGTTTGACATACTTAGGGTCAATTAGTGATAGGGTTTCAAAAACTTTGTTTAGAAATGAAATAAGGGTAGCTTTTAAAACAGATAATTCTTTAAGGCGGATCTGTAACGGAAAAGATCGGTTAGAAAACCGTAAAAAATCAGGTGTTTACAAATTAAATTGCGATGATTGTAATGGTATTTACATAGGTCAGACTGGTCGTAATTTCCAAACAAGATATAAGGAACATATTGCAGCTTATAGGAATAGTTGTCCAGAAAAATCTCATTTTGCTCAACACTTAATAGATTCAGGTCATTCATTAAATAATAATAACACTTTCAAAATTTTACATACTTGTGATAAAGGATTTAAAATGTCAGTATTAGAGAGTTTAGAAATTATTAAAAATAATACAGCGAACGTTACACTGTTGAACGAATTAAATACCAGTATGCCAAGGTCGCCTTTGTTGCGATTGTTCGCCCCTTATCGCGCTTATCGCACTGATAACGATTCTAGCCAATTAGCGTCGAGCAGCAATCCTATATAAGTGGGGGTGACGGGCGATTTGATTCACTTTGCGTCTAGCGCTCGGTGTGGTAACACGTCGCGTTCTGGTTTGCAATTGGTCAATCGTCATCCTGAGGATGCCTCGTTGAGAGGTGAAACACGTGTCGATTTCTTACAGGGTTTTTTAGGACTCTTGAAGAATAGTCAAGCGGAATTGGTTACTAAATATATCTACGTCTATTGTATTTTATCAATTACGATGTACGTTTATTATTTAATTGTTTAACATTGACCCTAGACGCGTAGGCCAGGCGCAGAACGAATGCAGAACATGCGCGTACGCCCCTATTCGCATACAGTGTGGCAAGTGGTGTGGGTAGATGTACTATTGTTCTAGCTGTGACAATATAAGCATTGCATGGTTATGGCAATTGCGAAAAGGTCTGGGTTTTTTTAGTTGCTGGATTACAACATGAATGAGACGGTTCATAGGACAGACTCAATGAGCAAAGAGTTAAGTCAGAAAAGAGGTAAGTACCTAACTTACCTCTTTGCTGACTGGTTAATATTTTTAAGCAGGACATGAGCTTTACTTATAAGAAGTCCTGCCTCCAATGAGATTACTCATCGGCAAAATGACGATAACTTTCATCCTCTCTTTAACCCTTATAGGGGAATGAATTTTCAAAAATCGTTCCATTGAGCTCATTTTCGTTACATAAAAAACTCTTGCGCAAAATTTCATGCTTCTAGTCCAATCGGCTTAGGCTGTGTGTTGTCTGTCAGCGAATGAATGTTTTTTTTAATTTATTTAGTACTAGCTTTTGCCCGCACCTTCGTCCGCGTGAATATCCCACGGGAACGTACAGGGATTAAAAGTACCCTATGTGTTAATCCAGGTAGTACCTAATACATTGTTTTCATATAACTTTATTGGATTACGCGACTGCGCGGCACGCCTGTAAAGCTGAGAAGTCGGCATGATTTTTACCGATATCTTTAACAATCATCGCGATATTTCAGCCAATTTACACAAAACTTTAATGAATTTTACACCTAAAACTTCCTCATGAATTACTCCATCCATTGGTGAAACCGTATGGAAATCCGTTCGGTAGTTTTTTAGATTACCCCGTTCAGACAGACAGACAGCCGCGGCGGGGGACTTTTTTATCATACGTAGGGATTTAGTACCGATACGAGTCAAGAAGATCTTGAATATGATTTTACTCCATTCATCAAGCAGTCTTTATGAAATTCCCTGACATCATAAATAAATGCATGATTATTTTAAATGCTTTTGGTATGAAAACCATTTCAAATCCAGCCCTAAATGGCACTCTGGGGGCAAAAGGAATCGTGCATGAGTAATACGCGCCATCAAATTAAAGCCCTCTATTTACAACCTCCAATAAAATATAATTGCATACCGAACCTTTGATTTTTCATATCAGATCTAAATTCCATAATTAAATGCTCGCGTGCCCTTTGTTTTACAGTACAAGTTCAAACAAAGCGGTATTAATCAAACGAGTATCGAAATTAATGACAAGAACTGGCTACTGACCAGTACAGTTACTGGTCCACTCGTATCTAAATTAAATTCATGAATCAATTGTCCCTGTGACAGGTCATTTGCTAAATGTACTTGTGTTGTGGCCTATCAGCTGTTATCGTGATTATGTTTAATAACTGGCCTGAATACTTTGGTGGCACTAAGTACAGAGGGTCATTCGTTGACAATGAACTCAAACTGTCTAATAATACTTAATTGATCGGCGTACTTGTCATTTGAACGTAGTACTGTTTATTAGCATAGTTTGTTTATATATTATTAACTAGTTTAATGATAGTGTTATAGTGTTGAAGATTATCTAATGAAAGCTATACTAGTCATTATTTATAATTGATTTAATGTCGAACGAAATTTTTCAATCATTCTTCTAGTTTTTTTTATGTAACTAAAGAATTAATTGCTAAAATAACGCACTGCCAATTAAAGGTTTGAATATATTTGCAATAAGAAATCAGGCTTTAAGTACAAAAATGTATAACGAAATTTTTATTCAATTAAACTAAGGCGAGGTTTCATAAAAATTAAGCAATTCTTTACAAGTATACCTACGCCTAATAAGTATTTCAATGCTAACTCTGCCATCAAACACGTCCTTATTGTTTTGAAATTCGTACTCTGATATTCTTTTGTTCATTTTAACGCAGCAAAAGGTTATAAAAGAAGAACACAAAGCACGTAAATATCAAGGTGATATATTGTGATATTTACGATATTTACAGAGGGTAGGTATGTTTGATTGTGCCGCCTCCAATAGATAGTTATTTTGATAAACACGCAGTGTAAATTTGCGATTGTTATCGAACAATATAAATCAATTGGATATTGAAATGTATCAGCGCTTCAGATATTCCAAATGTAGATTGGGCTATAGAGATGTATTGGTCCGTACTTGATTTAGTATTATTTGATGTTAGTTGATTTTGTGAAAATCTAGGTTTTGTTAAAATAAAAAAATTGACGATTTTTCCCGGCTTTTTCTACTTGGTTAGACGCTTCATCCCCCTCTAAGAAATACCTAAATTAAAGTTACATCTTTACGATAGAGAAACTATTAAAAGTTGCGTACTTTAATGAATAACAAATACGGCTAGCCAATGTTTAATTTGTGAATAAATTTTCTAATTGATTACACGAATAGGTCTAAACTGTCACGGTATCGTGTGTTGTACGAAATAACGTACGAGTCACGACTTAACATCAATTTATGGGATTCAATGTGTGCTGCTGACTAATTAGTCGTTTTGTTAAATATTCTCAATGTTTATTAAACTACACCAGCCTTCAAAACTTTTAAAATTGCAATTTCTCCTAAACGGTACAAGCCAGAGTTTTAAAATAAAAAAACGTTTTATAGCAACATCACCTTTCTTGGAAATTATAGTTTATTATACATAATTAACGTTTTTAACTTAAACCAAAAAATTGCCATTTTTAACTTACTGGCAAAAAACTCAAACAACGTTTTTAACTACAGTTTTACGCTATATTTACATTTTTAGATAGAGTTTCAAAAACCGAATTTTAGTGCACCTATACGTATACTGAGTTTATCTTGGACACCGGTAAAGGTACGACATCGGTAAAGGAAAACATCGTGAGGAAATCTGGATTTACAGTTAATAAAAGTCTGAAATCGCTGTGGTGTGAGTGGTGATCAATGCTCGTGTCTTCTATATATGAGAAGACGTCTTTGTTCTGCAGTAGGATAATAATAGGCGGAAGATAAATGTCTGAAATAAAAAAAATTCTCAATATTTTCTAAAAATGTTTTTTATTTAAATTATATGTTTTGAAACTATGGTGCTGTCGTTACTGCTATGTCGTTAGATTTCCTAAACTATCAAAATGTCTATTGCAAGTCTATAGAACCGATATTTTTGGAAGTTAGTCGAGTGCCTTAGTCACGATGCTATTGTGAAAAATTTATGCAAGTTACCGCTAACAGTTTTCAAACTATTTATGGAATTGAATAAGCATTATTTTGAAGGTTGACACTTAAAAGGTCTGAACAGTGAATGGTTTTCTTTTGACAATGAGGAGTTGTTAAATATTCGTTTATTTTGAAAGTATGTTTCCAAATATTTGTGTGCAAATAGTGCTTTGTCGTGATTGTGAAGCACGCAAATATGAATTTATTAATAAAATTTGAATGTGTTTTTATTTGTATAGGTTTTTTGTCACTACGAGTACCTATGTACATAAATTTAATTTTTATAATCACAAGTGTGGTAATGATACTGTTCTTTCCTATTTTTGTATCCCCTTAAAATAGGAAAACAAAAAAAATATCAATGCGATATCTTCTTTTGAGTCCACTTATGTCATAATGTTTGTGTACAATTTCGGTGTATTGCTTTAATTGTCTGTCACTGAGAAGGCGGTTGTTTTTTATAAAAAGTTCAACTGATATTTGTTGATACTTGCCACTCAAATAACTTCAACTCTACGCCAAGTTATGAACGTAAAAAGTAAACAAACAGTTGAATGACTTATTCGATTCGCTGGTTGAACGAAAACGAGTTGTTTATTTTTTTGATTCTCTATTGTAGTGTCGATCAATCGATCAAAAAGTGTCGGCAAACAATGTAGTCGAGTAGGTATCGATATAGTATCGATAATAGAACGAAATGTTTGAAGAATTATGTAACGGTAGACCTTGAAGCTTGACCCTAATCGTGATCCGCGGCGGTGACCGCGCGTGGTCCAAGTGTGAGAGGTAGCGATTGTAACTCGTATTATATTTGACCTTGATTGTCCTAGCAATAAACGTCAACTAGAATGTTCTTAACTGCGCGCAAATTTTGGTTTTTAATAAGTCATGGTTGATTTATTTTATGAAATTGCGTTGAGGAAGTCTTTTTCAATGCAGTTAAATGACGTTGCGCTTTATAAAATAAGCAAAGGGCATTTTCATACTAAACATAAAATTAACATAACATCACGCCAGTATTCTCTGAAGGGTTTGGCAGTGGTGTACATATAGTATACCTACATTTCACATAAAATTGAAGATCTATTTCACGAATTTAAGCAAACATCAGTTATCCGGAGAGGCACCTTAAAAATAACTTAATTGCTCTCTTGTTTTATTACTTGCACCACAATAAAAACAACATCTAGGAGTAGTCGTGATCGTATGCATTTCGAGTCATAACTTACGTCCATGTTTACGTCCAGTTCAAAGCCAAGAGTGCCGTGACAGACAACTGAAAGTGTTACGAAGGGCACACCCCAGTAAAAGGCACAGCATGACATAATAAATTGTCGTGTGTTACGGAAATAGGCTCCCCTTGAACTTTTGTACAAGTTACAGAGACAAATGGACAATTTTGTCTTAAACATACATGTCATGTGCATTGTGCATACCGAATTGAAACTAACAACAATTTGACAGTTCTTTTGTGAGTTTTGACATTAACAAATTGTACCTCACGTGTATGTTTCCTCATTGTTGGTTTACAGATTACTTTCTGGCTTAGATATTAATTACTGCTTGTGTTTCATGGAAGGTTAATAATTAGGTCTAGTTTCGAACTAATATGGTTATTATAAAAGATTAATGGTCGTTTGTAATTCTACATATCCGTAACGAGATTTTGACTGACGTCATTAGGTATAACCTAATGACGTCAGTGTCGAAAGTTAAGTGATGTTTTAGCAATGTCAATGTTTAATGATTCATTAACACTCTACGTGACCTTGTGTTTGAAAGTTGTTTAGATTTTATCTGTTTGTTTTGTCTTAAGGATGTTGTGCAGGTTTATCATCTTCAAAATTATTGTTGTAATACCAACAAAGTTGGTTTTTTGAAGTTTGAATAAGTGTAGAAACCTACTATATGAATTTAAGGTCACTGTGGCCACTTTTTTCAAAATTTCTTTTGCAAATTGGCACAGTTTTTTTTTTTTGTGGTTGCCGTTTATTTATTATGTTTATTTTATAGAATAGCAGGAAAATTACCTGACTGGTCATTTGGCAAGCAAAGACCATCATTCATGAACAACAGCAATAAAAAATTAAAAAAACTATTTTTACAAAAAAAAAACCAACGAAAAAAAAAATTTTAAAGCGAAAAATATAAAATAAAACTTTTAGTGTAACTAAACTCCTAAACTTATTTAAGAGAACCTCGGAAAACCGTCATTTAATTATTTATAGGAATTTTGGTTGAAAAACGATTGTGCTCAACTAGGTACCCATTGTAAACTTAAATAGAGCAATCGTCATCCATACAATCGTCATCCATAACTTCTGACTCCACATAAATCTTATGCAAAATTGAACTTTAGTAGCAACACTTTAAAGTACATAATGTATTCCAGAAGGTTCCATAGATAGTGAAACCAGTATTGCACGTAGTTACAGTACAGTCATGCACAGTCATAGCATTTTCTCACGAAGATGGCGAACAAAAAACAGACAGAAAAACTGTTGGAGACTAAAAAAAAACAGTGATTTGCTTTTTTTTTATTATTTCCGAAGTTTTGTATTACTTAATTCAATTACTCGTATTTCCTTGAAAGATATTGAGGGCTATTTTTGTATCAGAAAAATGTAATAAAAAGCTTTGTCTGGTACCTATTGTTTCTTAAAATGTCTGTGAAAACAAAAGCTTCTAATAAAATGATTTGTAAGTACCTACCTCTCATAAGTTTAATTTTTTTCCATTTTAGAGACTGGCTGGCAACGATTTTTTCTATCACGATATCATTGTTTTTATTTGTACCGATATACTTTCCAAATTAACGAACTGTTACAATTGCAGATAAAAGATAGTGTGAAAAATCTGACTGCCACATTCTGTTTTTTTTTTTCCTCAAAAATCTTGATTGCTTCTAAGTTGTGTTATTTTTAGATTAATATCAATTTAATAGCATTAATTAACCTTAAGTATATAAGAAATTAATATGCATGCATGAACGTAAAGGTTTCGGCGTTTCATGCCTCGTTTATCTCACGATTCTGACACAAGATGACACACACGTGTCGAAAAGGTCGAGGGTTCATAGGTTATCAGTGTGTCTTTAGTGACATTAATCTTACCTCGCAATTTACACCTATTAACTGTCATTATGTATATATTCACGCCTTAACTCCTCGAAAGAGTAGGCAGTACTGGACTTTTAGGTGCCCGATGAAAACTAGTGAGATTCATAGAAGCCAAAAAAACAGGCGATTTCCAAAAAAAATATAGGTATTATTGAAGCTAAATTCAAAGCCTCTCATCAAAACCTGGCCGGGTCGCTTCAGGAACATCCCTTTCAAACAAGAATTTTCAAAATCGGTCCACAATTGATGAAAATATCGATGAGCATTATATTAAAATAAACCTATAGACGAACTAATAACTTCCTCCTTTTTTGAAGTCGTTTAAAAATAGAGAATGGCGTCCAACATAAAACATATAATTTTTTTATCAACCACATTCTCGCAATGACGGAGAAGGAGAATGTAAGGATCGTTGTGTAGTTTCTTCAACACTCATGGGAAGAAGCATACGCGTAATCAGCCTATAATGTTCCCACTGCTGGGGCACAGGCTTCCTCTCTGTGAGAGGGAGCGGGCCGTAATCTACCACGCGGGCCCAGTGCGTTGGTAGATGTCACATGACTTCGAATATTTTGGTTCTAGGACATGCCGGTTTCCTTACGATGGTTTCCTTCACCGTTTTGAGAGCAGTGGTGATGAAATAATTTACACAAAGTAGAGCGCTTGTCTGGGTTCAAACCTACGACCTACAACTCGTCGCGGCCGTTACCACTGCTCCCGCTTCTTCGTTCGCCTTACTTATGTATGTATGTGTATCCTTGCCATTTCTAGATTCTTATTTACTCGCACCTAGAATTTGTTTTTCTTGTAGTTTACTCATTTTAACTTACAAACTGTAAACATTTACCTGATAGTAATAATTCTAGTTAAAACTCAGAGAGATATCATGATACTAATTATAAAGTAACATGAACCAACCGTTGTTTCTGAAGGCAACTTTAGGGTTTAATTACCTTAACATCTCTATTTGCCTGTACTTTATTGGGGAAAACATGGACTACCTCGAATTATCTAAAGGTAAGATATTTCAATTAACAAGGCTGTATAGTTATTTCTTTGTTCGATTGTAGATTTTTCTTTGTAAGCTTATTCTGTATAGTTTTTGTTGTGCTTTTTTCTGTTTTTTTTTTTACATCCGTGTAGCGTATTCTAGGCATTCCTGCCCTTCTCTTCAGAGAATACCGGCGTGATGTTATTGTTATGTTGTGTGTTTCGGATTTGAATACGTAAGTTCTTTAAAATAAAATACAATCATTAAGGACAACCCCGTTTTACTGTCCATTCCAAGGTTGCCTGGAACAGATCGCGGAAAGCGATAAGGCCGCCCATTATATATTTTTTAGTGTTTGATTTATTTTTTTGTTATGTATTTTTATGTTGTACAATAAAGTACACATAAAAATTTCAGTTTCACTACAATACATTATACGTACAGTTTACAGCACATTTTACTTACTAGGGTTCGCGAACCGAGACGGGGACATTAATTAACACTGCAACTAACGTGAAGCTTTGTTTAACAAACGCATTACACGATTTAGTCTTCGCTTTGGTAACGTTCCGAACAACGACGTAGAGAATATGGAAGCGGTTTGCATGTACCTGAAAAAACTAAGGTTAGTAATTAGCCTTAGTTATTTTAGGACGTATTTTTACATTAGAAACGCGTAAAACAATGCTCGTTGTATAAGAGAAATAATAAATGAAAATACTGGGAATATTAATGCATAGGAAAATTCGATCACTATCCAATTAATCCAACGACATCAATCTGCCTAGCCTTTTCCCAACTATGTTGGGGTCGACTTCCAGTCTAACCAGATGTAGCTGAATACCAGTATATTACTTCGAGCGACTGCCTGTCTGACCTCCACAACCCAGTAACTGGGTAATACGATACCCCTTGGTTAGACTGGTTGTCAGACTTTCGGGCTTCTGACGACTCGTAACGACTGTCAAAGATCCACAAATGACAGCCGGTATCCATTAATCCAAATATATATGAAAATAAAAAATGTGATTTTACCAAACAAACTAAATAGTAGTGATGGGCCGACTATCGGTTTTGCCAATCTTTGACTAGCTATATAGTGACTAAACTATTGGATATATTTGATTGAATTTTTATATGAAGACTGGGAACGTCATTAGATACGAAGTTTATTTATTTTCGTCTCCACTTTGTTTTATGAGCAACTAAAAGAATTATCATTAGATAGAGTAGGATTAGGAATTTTGATTGACTGTTGATCTTTCAGGAAATCAATCATAAAGAAAGAAAGAAAGAAAAGAAAGAAAAGAAAGAATAGAAAGAAAAGAAAGAAAAGAAAGAAAAGAAAGAAAAGAAAGAAAAGAAAGAAAAGAAAGAAAAGAAAGAAAAGAAAGAAAAGAAAGAAAAGAAAGGAAAGAAAGAAAAGAAAGAAAAGAAAGAAAAGAAAGAAAAGAAAGAAAAAAGAGAAAAGAAAGAAAAGAAAGAAAAGAAAAAAAAGAAAGAAAAAAAAGAAAAATACATCAAAATAACACAACACATCATACCTATATGCATTTGGCATGACTTTTAACAGCAGATATACATATACAAAATTTGATAAATAGTATAATAATAGATATAATATAGTAATATTAGGTTTTTATATCTGGAATTTATCAGTAGTAGTCTGGATTTGTACCCGATTGATAGCAATAAATAAGCTCGCTTCCTATCACATGGGACTTAAACATATAATATCAACTGGCAAAATGTGGGTGTACTATAGGTACACCTCTGCCCAACCCTTCGGAGAAAACAAGCCGTGATGATAAAGAATGGAACCGTCTTCAACAATAACCCCCAGTGAAGCGTTTCCGTAACATTAGTTGTGGATTCTAAAAGTAATTTACTTTCTATTTTATATGTTTCCGTTGTTGTTTTACACATTTACAGCAATAAAAAGCTGAGAGTACTCTTTTACTCATTATTGTTTAGAGCGCCAGAAACGTTAGTAGAAACTATGGCGGACACTACAAAATGAATAACAAAACTTTCTGCACGCTTTGCGTCATTAGATAATAATATGACCAAGAAAATGGTTACATTATATTAAAACTCTAAGTAATAATTGTTGTTTTATTGTTTAGAAGACACGAGTTGAAAGCGACTGAAGGTTAAACTATCTTGTTTAATCTTAGTAAAGCATAAACTTTCACGAAATAGAGACACAATTTTCTAAACCGATGCTTTAATAATGTTTTACACTATTATGATTTCATTTAACCTCTTCAACAGATTAATTTTAAAGGGTCTTTCCAAGAAGAAGGAAAAGTCTGACGCTACCAAGAGCAAACAGAGCCTTTTGAAGCCAACTAGTGCTCACACTAGCTGGCTTCAAAAGGCTAATAAAAGCTAATAAGGCTAGGAAAGGTTGATACATTGCTACAGCTCGGACAACTCATTGTCTGAGCTTCGTCAACATATCAACCTTTTAAATTCAAGCGACTAATTCCATAAAGAAAAAAACAAATGCTGTACGATGTTAACCACATCCAGCGAAACCATTAGCTTTTCGAATCTACGCGAGCGAATTAAAGTATTTGTAGTGCGCTCTCGCTATGTGTACCGAGCGCGGTGATACCTAGCTTTGACTGCAGGCACGACGCATCTCACGGCGCTCAAACTCATTGGAGCAAAGGCAAGGCCACAAAGAGAGGATTTAATGTTCTGGAGTAACGGGAAGTGGAAGTCCGAACCAAATTGTATGAGTTTTGGTTCTTACGGACATCCTTTACGTTCTAGACGGTAATACTTCTAAAGGTGAAACTCGTAGCTAAGAGATGTTAAGATGATGACAAAAGATTATTGAAAAGTATGGCTTAGTAGTTGTTTGCGTAGCACACTGTATGCTTAATGTTACTCGCGTAGTGCTACACGTATTACGCTACGCGCGTAGCGTTACACACTAAACGCTACGCGCGTAGCGCTACACACCAAACGCTACGCGCGTAGCGCAACGCGAAGCACTACACACAAAATGCGCAATCTGTTTCGCCACTAAATAGTTTGAAAGATGTATTATTTAATTTAAAATTACATTACCTGCACTATTACGGCCATGTGCCCGAACAATACTAATTATTGGCTAATTTCCAAACCACATTAAAGTCGAAGCCGCAGCAATTATAAAGATATCGATCCTGTCTGGCTTTTAGTACTTAGCTGCTATTTTTGTTCGTGTGATTAGCCGCAATTAGGTTCGCGCTAGTTAGCAAGCTTCGTAAGAATAGCTGTGAAAGGGGAGCGGAATATACTAGGGCCACGAACGAATAGCTATATTGGGTTTTACATTATTTAATGCGATGTACCAACCGATGCCTGCATTGATCGGTTAAATTTTTTAAGGCATTTTATTGCACTCAAAATTATTTATTATAGCCCTTATAAACATGGACATCAATATGAATTATAATAATATCCTTGACTGGAACACGTCTCTATAATTTTACGTAATGTAATTGGAACCTTGCCAAGCTAATATTCAAGAAAGTATATTGCTTATCTAAGTTATTCTTTGTAATGAGTAAGTTAATCATCAATTTTCAGAAACGAATAATAAAATTATCGAAGAATAGAGTTTCGAATTTTAAAAAAGAACGGGTAATTCTTTACTTAAAAAGCCAGTGTACCAGACCATATTTATTAAACTAAAGAAATATATCCACAAATGCACTCACTGTGCAAGAACCCTTACCGATCCGGTTTTCCGTGTGCACCGTGTGTAAATACGTTTGTTTACGGGATTAATCAGGAAACTGTTTTGTCTCTAAGTCGGGTATTACTTTACAATTCGACTTTGTAAACTTTGATTGCATCAGATTACTGTGTCGGGTTCCGTATGTGCCGTGCCGTAAACAAGGATTTATGCTGATTTGATCGTGTGGTTTCGAATTGGAAGGTGGTTTTAGGTTTTGTGTAAGGAATGTATTAGAAAGTATGAAGATGATAGTATTGCTTCAAAGTTGCTGTAATTTTTAGGGTTCCGTAACCGAAGGGTGCCAAATTGAACCCTATTACTAAGCTTCCGCTGTCCTTCCGTACTCTGTCTGTCAGCGGGCTGTATCTCATGAACTGTAATAGGTAGACAGTTGAAATTTTCACAGTTTGTGTATTTCTACTGCCGCTATAAAAGTATTAAACGATAAAATTATGTTAATTAATGTAAAAACACGACGGGTCGGACCCTTCGTGTTTTTTTAAGTGATGCGTGAATGTACTAAAATTGGACCAAAGTTTTCAGAGGAAAAGTGTTTCGATATCGGTCTCAATGGAAAATACTTCATAACATCAAAACTTTTGGAAAATACATACCTACGTAACCTACAAGACAAATCCATATAGTTTTATTAGTAGTCGTTTTCAGTACTCGGCGTGGCAACATGTCGTGTTCGGGCTCGCGAATGGTCGACATTCTGAGGATGCCTCGTTGAGATGAAACACGTGTCGATTTCTTACAGGGTTTTTTTCTGACTCTTGAGTGAGGATTAGTTACGCGGAATAGGTTCCTAAATATATCGGGAATACTACTAAAATACAATAGACGTATTGTATGTTTGTAGTTTTTGCCAATAATCGCATTTTCAGTTCGTCAATAATAGTCCCAATAATAAAATCATAATTAGGTATGCCCACCATATAATTTTCTAATAAACATTTGCTTCCGATAATAACAGTTTTTGATTCCTCTCGAGAGAAAGTCGTAGTAAGTAGCATCGCATTACTATGTAAAATCAATATCTAGGTAGGTTACTTTCGGTAATAAAATTGTAATAACACTTGTTGTATAAACTTTTACTACTAATGGAAATTAAAATAAGGAATTTTCATTATACAAGAGTTATAGTAGTTTCCGTTTATTAACCGGATGTAAGGCTGCTGTATCGAATATAAGGCTGCTATGTGTAGGTGATGTTAATCAATAACATGATTTTTAAGCAGAAATTGAAACGATACAAGTATCCAATATCATTGTCATAAATTCTACTCATGATTAGAGTATGCACGTAATATTGATTAGAGCATGCAAGTAATTGCTTAGAGCACGCACGCAATTGCTTAGAGCTATTAGCAATACAAATAAAAGTTGATCCATAAAACACATTATCTACCTATAAGTGTAAACAAAAGGTCATCACCTTTGGAAACAGTAATTAAATTTGGGGTATCAGTAGTTTTAATACCTTTACACTCCATAAAGGTGTCAAATAAATCATTTGTTGTGAAAACTTTATTACCTTACGATACCTGCGTACTTAGGTGCAATTACACGAGAAAACCTTGGTTAATAGAGATAGCTAGTGTTCAAAACGATCGTAAGATGAAATAAAACAATCATTAATTACCATTGTGTTATATGAAACACTTAATTACGTCTTTTAATGGACTTATGCTCTCATTCTAAATGAAACCACCATAATTTAATTATGAATCTATTCCACAGTACTTTTAAACTCGACCACTTTATTTCTGGAATTGAAAGTTAAACTATTCGTTTTAGTTTGGGTTCTATTATGTTAAACATTCCGGCCGAGCTCGTACGCTACGTTTTGTTAGAAATTATTGCACTCGGATACTTGGATTTACGTACGCGGTAAGCTCTCAGAATGGGCTTTATCTTGCTAATTGCACAAATGAGTTATAGTCTAAAATAAACGGGAACGTATTTTACTAATTAGTCGTGCAATTAACTTCCGGATTAGGACGTCCCTGATATTAAAATATGTCTACTTAAGCTACGGAAAACAAAACTCTGTTTCCCTTATGCGAATTTAAAGAGAAATTTCGCGTTATTGTGTTCAGGATCAACATAAATGCTTTTGGAGAAAGTCTCTCGCAAAATCGAAAGAAAGTAGGACCTTACAAAGTTAATCGCATTCATCTACAGATTTGACAACATCGTGTTTTTCGCATTTAACAAAGGTTGATAACACCGCATTTACTTATTACGTTATCGAACGGACACTTGGCCATGACTCGGAATGCATCGGAAAGTTATTGACTTTTGATAATGAACGAAACCAGTTTGCGGCGAGCTGACCGAGAGCCCGCGGCCTCGTTCAATATCAGATGGACCTACCATGAAGTAGTCCCTATGCCCAAAAAATCCCTGATGCAGCATCCATTAACATTATTCTTAGAGCCTATTCGCGACCACCGCGTAACCGACGCGAAGTGTAAAGCGTTCCTTCCATAGTACCAACTTATAATTGAAACTCACCGCAACTTTGGTAAAAGGCAAGTTTATAGTAAGCGACAGGTCTCAAGTTTGCCGGCAGAATTTTGCCGTAACCTCTTTGTGGAAGTAAAAACTGATAATAGGGAAAATTATAAAGTCAATTTTACTTGATAAACCGCCCGCCCAGGAATTTTATGGTCAGGAATTAACTATAACAGTTAAATTTTATGACCTCGTTACCTTAAATAGGTTACTATATTGGTGGTTTTATTTGTTGCTATTCTTTATTGAGCTTTTTGTAAACATTTATTTTTTTCGGCTACAGCGGCCAATCTCAACATAGAGTAGCCTTTCGGCGCGGGAGATATTATAGTGCAGATACAGGTGAGCTCTCTCTTCCCTCACTCTCATAGTTGGCGCGACCGGAGAGAGATCAACAACAACAGCACACAGCAACAGTAGCGCAGGAACAACGGCTTAACGTGCTTTCAGAGGCACGGGGGTATCACACCGCCAACTGCCAAACTCCGAGCTGTTACTAAGAAAATCCTAATGTAAAAACCCTATAACACTTTGCCCGACCCAGGAATCGAACCACAAACATTTATTAAGCTCCTGTGGTTAATTTTTAAGTTGATTTATTTGTTGACACCACAAGGCTTAGATAAAGACTCAAAGAATTAGAAACTTAGAAAGTTTTTACTTCTTATAGTTATGGTTGTGACGTAAACGGCAAGAACATAGTGTACCATATCGGGCTTAACATCGTCACGTATGCACTAACCCAGCATGTAATAAGCATTTGAAATATCAGTCAGTAAGTGGGCGCGTATAAATAATAAAATTACTCGACGCGGAAAGTTGTGGTTAAGCGATCACGACAAGTTTCGCAAAGTGTCGCTTGTCTTTGACAACGCAGATTTGTTGAGCAAGACGCTAGAAACGTTTTGTCGCTTTTTAATTTTCCTTTTTCCATAATGTACGCAACAGGTCACGTCCGAATTTCGTTTGGTTATAGAATTGATTGCGATAAGTACTTGATAAATTAGGCAAGTAGCGAAAGGGATTTGAGACCATGCTGTTCTACGGTTAGCAGTTGGTACTAATTTTCGCTCACAGCGAGACACTAGCGGCAACCGCGTGTAAATGAGTTGTCTTCGCTTATTCACTGTTTATTTTCTCTTAGCAATGCAATTAACACTTAGAATTGTGTTTGTAATTATAAGAGTGAAAACAGAAAAGAGAAGTATCATTGCTTTTGTTTAGTTTACATTATTCTAGGATTTTATATTGTTTCTAAGGGCCGATTTAACCAAAGCCTAGATATCTTTTATTCGGGGAATAAAATTGACGTCTGAAAGTTTTTGTATAGAAAATCTGTCAAAAATGTAATATTTATTCGCTGGATTTAGATTAGACAACTAGGGATAAAAGTTTGATCGAATTCGCCCTAAATGAAATTGTATGTTCGTTGTTGTTAAACTGTTTTTTTTTTCCTGAACAGTATTATCGCTCATCTGAGATGATATCGATCCAATTTGCAGCATTGTTTATTATTGTTGTATTTTTATACAATTCGATCTGCCTCATTATCACACAAAAAGAACATCAATAAGTGTTGTTGCGGTAATAAAGTAACTCTCTCAGTAATGTGACGTTAGTAGCGTATGCGCATGTAAAGTAGCGATGCTCCGAGGAGATTATGTTATTTATCTAGTGAGGGGAACACAACGCGTCACTTTCTCACCGCTCCGGGAAGGAAGCCATTGTTCTTCGCACGGAGGTGTCCGCGCCGGATTTATCATAGCACATCACTCAGCGCGTACACATAACACCTCGCATTTACATACCTGCACAATTTTAGCTAACGATGAACATAACAAGTTTGCTATTCAAATTCACGTTATCGCAAACGCCCAAGTCCAGTATACAATGTACGAAGGCTCTAATAATGTATTCATAGAGGAAACTATATTTCGTTAATGACAGTATTTGAGTTAAAATCGCCAGACGGACGTTTCAAAGAGCACCGTGCAATTTTCTTCGAGCGGACAACTTGAAAATTGTCTAGTTTGGATGAAAAAGGTATTTCTCGCTGAGAATTTCTCGTCTAGCAATAAACTGTTACTTGTTTAACGTGGATGAAATGAGAGGATGCGAGACGCGTTTAAAGACTAGAGATAGTTTTCTTAAAGTTGGTTAGGTCGCCGGCGTCGGCGTCGGGTACGAGCGTGCATTAATAAAGAGATCTTTCCTTCGGGCGGGCAATCTCGGGATCCACTTGCAGCGCCATCTCGCGCCGACCTGAGGATACTTGCATGTTTCAAAAGATTCATCCACACTGGTCAAAGATTTACATCCAGCACATATAACATTTATGTCTCAATTTTGTACTCTACGTCTCCTTTGATTGATTGATCATACATTTCTCTCTACATCATTTAAATATTAAAGTCATCAAAAGGAACATTCAAAGTGAAAGTGGTTCCACATGTCTGTAAATAAACGATTATCGGACGTATTTAAGTATAAGAATTAATCGGTTGTGGGACGATTTAAAGTCAACTCGCTATAATTCCTTTCTGAATAACTTCACGTAAAGATAATAATTGAGTGACAGCGATGCGTAACGCTTATTAACAAATCTTTTCTCTATTCGACACATTATATGTATACCGACTAGTTACATGGTTACGAAGATGTAGTGAGAAGTTTGCTGTACTTAAATCTGAACTTTTTAATAAAAGATTTGTTTTTTTTTTGTATTGGTAAGTCGTTTCGGATAACTATCCGTTCTCGTTCCGTTCCGCCTCGGAGTTATCCGAGACGAGTTACCTGTACTATACTTACTTTACTTACAAAAAATCACCAAGACTCAAATATATACATATTTTTCGTGATTTTTTGGCGTAGAGACTCGTAGAAGCTGTGACAAAAATAGTTTTTAACTTTCCCAATTTATGATTACATAACAGTACCAAAGTACAGTAAAAGCAGTAGTAACAGTACCAAGTTGCTGATAGAATAGTAGGTACCAAAAATATTCAAAACATTTCGGTACTCGAAGATTTATGTCCTTCGAAGTATTCCAAGACCAATGTGGACATGCCTGTAGTAAACCGGGCTTAACGAGCTGTGTTCCGGTAAGCAGCCTCTAAACTCCACTCACCCCTTACAAAGTTAGATAAATAGATTGTGCAGGAAATACCCGAGTTCTGTTTTTAGCTTTACGAGACATTTCTAGTAATTATCGCCACTTTTTATAAAAGAAAGTACAAACACTAGTTGTAGTTGAAGGGTTAGCAATCGATTTTAATTTGAGTTTTTAGTCAATTAAACGATCACGTCAATTTTGATTTTGGTAATATATAATTAATTATCTTAAACTGCTAAAGATAGAAACTCACTCTCATTTGAAGACAAAATCTGACGAGTCTGCTTTTTTTGTAGCGCTACTATCATCATCGGATACCTCAAAAATACATCCGTCACACCAGTCATGATCAATAACCCATTACATGAAGACCGTCTCAATACCAAACCAATCAATCTCACTTCATATTCCTTTCCAATAAAATAATAATCCCGCACGTCATTATACCTCCACGGATGAAATCACTCGGATTTCTCATAAAGAAATCGGAAGTCCGATTAACAATGAAGTCCTCTTAATATTCACGTCAATTGTGATTACATATAGGCACATATATTTTATATGCCTGATTGGGAGCCGGTGGCGAGGGGAAATGCTCCAGTTTCCTGAGTACATTCAAGCTGAAAAGGAAATTGAATGGTCGTTCTGAACGACTACGGAGCCTTCATAAATTCGCCAATTGATAGATGATTAGTACGTATTTATAGAATGTTGGGCCATTTTGGACGAGCCTTTCTATTATTTTTTTTCTTAGGAATCAACTGCTTTTGTTATTTGAAGAGTTTCATGACGATGAATTTTCCTGGAAAATAATTTTAAATTATTTGTTTTAGAAGTTTAAATTTAAACGTGAATAGTCTATTGAAATTACAACACGAGTGGTTTTCGAAAGGCTTAGGTTCGGCCACCATTAACCTTATTTTCCACCATAATTGTTTAATGTAGGTGTCAATAACTCGCACGTGATAACTGACCGTTTACGATACCTACCTAGGTACTTAAATTATTTGCGAAATATTGATTGTCTAGAATTATTAGAGTGTAGTTCCAAATTTCTATCTTGACATTGACTTTCGAGTATATTTTTTTAATCTTTTGCAACTATTAAGTTTTAGAGGTAATTGGGGGTAGTCACGGAAGCGTGAATTGATACGTGCGGCGCGTGCGCATTGAGAAACTGTTGACGAAACGTTCAAATTGAACGATAAGACAACAAGCGATGGGCGGGGCTGGAGTACTCCGTGCGTAAAGTATGACGTGCTCTATGAGAGTTCACGTTGAAGGAAATAAGTTAAAAAAAAATATAGCACATAAAATACCGACATGCCTTGGATGTTGCTATATAGTTTTGTTTTACACAGTGTTTATTTGAATAGGTTCTAAAACTCTAAAACCTCTTGTTTTTAGCCTACCCACAAAATGACCTTACGAAGTCAAAAATAGTAACTACATACTTAAAATTTAAAATTGTTTAAGTTGCGCTTGACTTAACCTTGGCATGGTATAATAATAATGATATAGGCATAAAGCATTAAACAAAATAAACAATATTCATTTTCGCATAAAACATTAATCCTTTAGGTACAGTTACCTCATAATCGGCTCAGACCATATAAGTACCTCAATTTTATATAAATTAAAATTCTCGTACATCACAAATCTGCTGAAGGACGAATATAATTAATATCAAATCACAACACAAAGCAAATGGTTTCACTAACAAGATTTATATAATCCGACACCTTGAAAAAATTACCATCACTTCCCTTTCCTGCGTTGTAGAGTAATAATCGTAGTATTAAAATAGACTAAAGAGTGTAATCAGTCTATCCGACTCATTATCAGACGCCGTGAAGGTTGACTTTTCCATTTTTTGTTCCAGAATATTTAGTTCGGACATAAAAACGCAATTTGGAATGCAATTATCTGTTGTGGCAACACTGTTTCAGTGTTTATGAACTGTATAGCTGGTGTAGCGTGAAAAGTATACTTATGGTATTGCTTGACCTGTTTAAAATATTTATTATTTACTAGTATTTTGATTCGCGTAGAAGTTTAATATTTTAAGTACCTAATTTATTTATTCGAGTATCGAGGGCACGGGTCACGAGATATGTCAAAGACATTGTTAGTAAAATTAATAAGGATTATTTATATTTTTATATTCTAATACTTAAAAATATAATTTACATGTTCATATAATGAAATAAAAGAGAATAATAATACCTATTACTATTCCAATTAATATGTACCTACATGTAGATAAAAAGGAGGGGAAAGAATCATAGGCGAAAAAAAACATCCGCGTAGTCGGATCATCCAAGTTTATAATTTGTCTATGATAATCGGAAGAAATGACAGTGATGGTCATTGCTAACATAAAAACTGTCGGTTTATTAAAATAACGTCTGGTAATACATACGTACATAACAACACGCCTGTATTCCCCAAAGGGGTTAGGCAGATGTGTAACTATACCTAGTACACCCACATTTCGCCAGCTATATTTAAGTCCCATGTAATAGTGGGCGAGCCTATTGCCGTCAACCGGACAAAATCTTAATTCCAGGCCTACTGAAACGTTCCCGATGGAAAACCCAATAACACTTTGCCCGACCTGGGAATTGAACCCAAGATCACCTCAGCAGGAACGATTGCGCCCACTGGACCAACGAAGCAATCTAATTAATACCTTAATGTTACACGGAATAATAATTTGATGAAGAAACTAAAGAAATTGATCGTTTGACTGACATCATTAACTTACAACTTACTTACCCGTATGTAATGATTATGTCAAGCCTAGTTTCAAGCCGAAAACTGGGATTCAACGAAAATGAATGGACTTACTTGCACTTTCCTTAAAAAAAGAGAAATGGCCCCCTCATCACCAGTATTTTTAATATCCAATTTATATCCATCCAAGTGTAAAATGAATGAGTCAAATATGTCGAAACAGTGGTTTCACGCCATTTGTACCCAACATAATACCATTCATGTCGATGAGACGTGGCCCGCATATTAACGTAATGGACACTGGTTTACCATATTGTTTTTTGAAATACCAGCTTCGTAAATGATGATACAGTGAATTAGAAATTCTGGGAAGGTCCTATAAGGTAAAGTATTTTTAGATAGGCAGTGACATTCAATGTGATTTTCGGTCGTGTGTTTTCATTACAACACTCATTTTTTTTTCTCCACGTGTGCCGTCCGTATTTCTATACTAATTTGGAGTGAGGTAATATTAATTTGTGAGTTTGTATGTGAGAGGTAATCTTAAGAAGCTATAGTATTGCCGAGTAGGTATCGTAAGACTTTTTTATTGTTGAAATTTTTTTTTTTCTTTATTTTTTGTTACAACAAGAAATTTCACGCGTATGAAGTCACGGGCAGAAGCTAGTGGTTTAATAAATTGCATTTTCCTTTAACCTCAATTGACATACCCACTGCAAATTCCATATAACCTCAACAGTGATGAACGACGTTGATCTGTCGTTGATCGTCATAAAGTAAGTAATAGTTATGCTTAAATTTTAAATTGCTACACATAAGAATGAGTCACTCTTATCAGATAATCTATTCCCACAACGTGCGTGTTGTCAACCACATCATGCTACATGTTACAAAAAACCGCAACGATAACGATTTGACGATTTCACTAAATGTCTGATAAAAAATTAGACACTTGTCAATGTCTGTCAATTAAGAACTTTCAAATGTAGATTGTCAAATGTTTGCTTTCGATTAATATTAATTTAATTTAATACATAATCATTATTATAATATGCTCAACAGAATTGGCAAAAAAAATTGTTCAATAGCGATACCGAGCTAGAAAAACCAATAGGCTTTCTGCAACTTGTAGTTTATTTAAAAAACGTTTACGACGATTTATAGAGGAGAACAGGGTTGCACAATCCAGGTAGATAAATAAGAAGGATGTAAAAATAATAAGGAGTTGGTTTAAGGGGGATACGCTAAGGTAACCTGCGAAATTTAAATTTTCTTACGTTTAACCATTAGAATCAGCAATCCTTAAGTTCATATAAGTGCCAAATGTTCATGAAATAGTCATTCAATACACTTATATGAACTTAGAAAGTTGTATTGCTGATTCTAATGGTTATAATTATGTAAAGCCATATTTGTTACGGCCGCGAATCATATTTTAATCAATATACAACCTGATAGTGACCTGTAAAATTGCAAAAACACGTAAGAAAATTTGAATTTCGCGGGACACCCTGAAGCTTTCGCCTTAATAAGTTTAAATAGTCGCCATTTCCTTTTAGTCTAGCAGTCTGCGATAATGTGGTAAAGAATAAAGTTATGAAGATAAAAACCTCGTTATTTTGGTGATGCATCTCAGTGAGCAGACCTCAATTTAACATCAGTAAGGTCCATCATATTTGTACAAGGACTCAGTATGTGGTCGAGCGTAAATGGGTACATGATCACTACACTGTATGCAAGATAAAAGAGGTCAGTTTGGTGATTCGTCACCCATGTGACTCTTAGACATTGACCCACTATGTCCTCTGAATATTAAGTGCACGATTTTGAGGATATTTTCTTTGAAACTATAGAAAAATTGCATACATACACTTTTGGGCATTTGTGCAGTTGGGTAAGTTACAGTTTTGAAATTAGAACCGTGTTTATTTAGAACTTACATTTTTATGATACCTATTCGTTACATAAAATAATGCTCGCACAAGTTTAGAAAATTTCGCGAATTCATAAATAAAACATACTTTATCGCTCTGGTTCTTTATATAATAATTTAAATATGTAAACTAGAGATGCTTCATTATACTATCTGAGGCCAAGAAATTCATTCGATTCGCTGTCAATGGCGTGATTTATTATTCTTTATTTTTACTTCCAATACCTTTGCAAAGTTTTATGCAATTAATTTTATTGCTAAGCATTGAAAATCAAAATTTGTTTTGTCTTTTACGCCACCGCGACGAAGTTTTGAAATGATATCTATTCTTTTTCTACCAAGCATTCATTATACTTGACTATTTTTGCGAAGTTTCTTAACTATTTTATGTGAACATTCACAACGGTCTTACACATTATGTTTTATTATATTACCTACACTGATTTGTGTAATACATAAATTGTTCTCATTCCACGAATGGAGCTAGTTTCGTAAGTGACACTTTTACTTTTTAAAGTTCCAGTGTTTATGTGACCAAAGGTGACATATTCAGTACACGTTGCATCTTGGACGAGTTATTCTAAGTTGCTTCACACTTGGGTGTGTCTTCACGCTTTAAGCTCATAATAAAGTTCAAATTCTTAGGTCAGGTATCTCTTTGTTAACAGTTATAAAGCGATTATCTTCTGAAGTAAGTATTTCATTGTGTTTAAACGAAAATAAACTATTTACGCAAAATAATCTCAAAAAGCCTTTTTTTAAAACATGGTCTCGCCACGCAACCTAAGTTTGCTTTCTTCATATTATGTCCATGTCTATGGGTGAAAGCGTTCACTTATGTCTCGTCATTCTAAAGAAGAACATAATGACATTTGCGTACGAGTTTGTCACATCCATGATTACGTATAACGAACTGTTCACTTTCGCCCAAACTTTAAAAAGTTTCTAACTATTTGTTCTCTTTCAATGTAACTAACTAACACTAGTTTTATATTTATGCAAATATTTTTTGTTTCGGTCAAATTATGTGTGATGTGAAGAATGTTCAAAGTCGTCATTATGCAAGGTAACAACGCGTGACTTTAATGACAAAACATTTACGCGTCTTGTGTGAAAAGTAAAATTATAACGGTTATGCAGCTGTACAATATGGAAAATGTGCGTACTTACGTAATGAAACCAGTCAGTAAACAGCTGATTTGTAGGTGACAAACTGGTTGTCATGAGATTAAATTATGACGGTGACGTGATGTAGCATCTGAAGCTCTATATAATATACTTCTTTCTTTTCTTATATTTTAATTCAGTCTTCAGCATTTTTCACCGTATTAATTAGTGGAATTTCAAGGCGTTCTTCACTTCGTTTCACTCCACTTGCAGGTAAAACTACATTTTTGCCGGTGTATTGCACGGTACACGAATAATTGGAGGATTTTCATCACTTTGCCAGTTTATGTAATGTTTTGTTTCCTGTATTTGAAACTGTGTACTGTTGGCCAATTATCAATATTGTTTTATCAATTAGTGGGATGTTTCGTTGTTAGGTAATAGATAATTGGTTATTGGAGATAACAAATCTAGTTGCATTACGTATTTTATGTTCGCAAGAAAGCATTTAAATTCGGATCAGTCATCTCATAACTCTTAGCAAAATAAGATATTATTTATTAAATATGCAAGTCCACTCGCATCTCATAATATAAATAATTATTACATTATAATACCTACACATGAAACATGATGTGATAGAGCAATTAGGTACCTACAATCAGAGAAATTAATTGTCAACCTACTTCAGTTGGCCGTGCTATAGCCATTTCATAATACTGTCAAAAGAAAACGGTTGTGATTTGAATATCCGGACAATTTAAACCTCCAACTGTCACTAACGAGACACAATAGAATTTTAATAGTTATCGGCCTTCTAAAGGTCAATCAACAGTTGAGCGGAGTCGGTAGTCAATTTGCTGAACAATCCCTGACTAACCTACCTTTATTAAAAACAAAACACAGTGTTAGCACCTTGTTCCCTCAAAAGCGTTTCGCTAGAGATACAAAAGCGAACAAAGGCATCTGTCGGCGCCAACTTTGTGCCGTCGAAAAAGTTCCACGAGGACTGGGGACCGTAAAAGCCCAACTATTATAATGATGTGACGCAAAGAGGCCTTTAAGCCATGGAAATGGTGCTATATTTAGTTAATGTTCGGCTTCTATGCAACAATATACATAGTCGTTTAGAATTGTATTAGAATTTAGTGTTAGTACCGTCTGTGTTTTCAGGGTTCCGTTTTAATGAAGGTTTAGTTTGAGTAAGTTTATATTTAAGGATGCGCAATCCTGGAGATAGATTATCAGCTTCTAGAAGTCTAGACAATTACTCGTTTTTGTACAAACAGCAGCGTCACTACCCCTAAAGTATTAAAATATAAGTCGTTGCGAGAAAATTCAATTCAATGCTTTTACCAAAACACTCTATGTTCACCACAAGATGCAGCACAAGATTTCAGCATTAAAACGATATTTCGATGGCAAGCTCTTCTATAGTTGTTATCAAGATTTATAAAAGCTGACTGGAAACGAAAATGCGTCGTCCATATTCGGATTGTCACTTGCAATTTCCGTGTATGGTATTGAGACGGAACCCTCGACCCGTCTGCTTCTAGGACCGTTTTGTGTGACCTCGCCTTAACCGCTCAATTTTTAAATGGACATACTCGTGTCCACCGCATTATATTTGAAGCCATAGGGCGTATATAAAATATCTTTTGAACTGAAAATATGGTCGTATTAAATACTGTTTATATTTTCGTTGTGTCTAAAATAACACATTTTATTTACAAAAATGTTCACATGTATATTTTCACAAAAAAAAAAACATAAATTATATATAACACCGCTTTTTAATCTTCTTACCTTTAAGGTAGAAAAGCGCAAAAAAATACAATTGTAATGTACTTAAGAGCGACGAAAACATTCAAAACGTTGTCAACTTAGCGTTAATGCAATATTAAGTACGTTTACACGGATGTTCAAACATAATAAATCATTTTTGTTCTGTACCCGTACCTGCACGATGAAAGCAAAATACATTTTCCTCCTTTCGACCCTTGTTGGCTTGCGCGTGATGTGAAAGCCACTGCCTCGGATTTGGGGGAACAACATTAATTTATGAATCGAGCATAAAATATGTGATGATTATGCAATATTTTGTAGCTCACAATGTTTCGATTCTTTTGAAATTCTAATATATAATCGATTTGTTTTCGACGACGGTTACCTCTCGACTCGGTTTGTGTATGGAACACACGTTCATTAAATAAGATAAATATGAAAAGGTATGTTTTGTTTGTAGATGTGCTATTGTTATTTATTTATGTATTAACATTAATTAGGGATTGTACCGTGGGGTTATGTAAATCCTGCCTACTTCCATCCAAATGAAAAGGGCATGAGTTTATGTTTATTTAAATTATCAAGCTCCTGTAAATTAAATATCAATTTACATATTGCATTCTGACAGTTGTAAGTACTTATCATTGCGTTTATTTACATAACCATTCATTATGAATGAATGAAAATTATTTTATTATTTTTATGTAACCTTGAAGACCTCAGAAATAAAGTATCTGTAGGTCATTCATGTATCGTCTTAATAAAGTAAAGGCAGTTAAAAACATCGTTTAATAAATTAATAAGAAGATGTTTTAATGAAATAAGACTTCGCCAACTTCTTACTCCACTGGGATATTACCAACAAGTGGTTAATTTATTGTCATTTATTCGTCGCCAGTATTTTTTTACTTTTACTTGAAAACTCATTTGATGTGAAACTGTAACCTTTGTCTATTACAGCAGCAATATCTTAGGTCTCGCGAAACGTGTCTATTTCGTCATTTTGTACATCAAAGACAAAATTGAAAAGTTTCCTGAGAATGAACAATGCAGCTAAGCAAACTAGAATTGCTATTTACTAGGAGCTCTATCATTAGTAGTTTTAAAAGTATTTTTTATTAAAAAGCGTCCTTCTTTTAAAGAATACTTATTCAACCATAAATTCTCCGTGAAGCAGCTACGATACTTTTTCATAATTCTCCTATTGTACACTACATTTCAAATTGGTTGCGGTTATTTTTACCTTAATGCTTGTAAAACTACGTTACAGATTGCCTGCGTCTATATTACTAACTTTCTTAACTCACATAAATTTTTCTTACTACAATTTTATTCTAGTTTAAAACAGTTAAGCGCTATTTCATATATATGTTTTCTGTATAAGTTTTATGGGATATGCTTGCTAGCGACACTCCAGATATTTATGTCAGGCGACCGATCATAAAACGTGTTACCAGGAGCGCAGTAAATTGTAGGAGTAGTTAGTACCGGTATCTTCCTCCATTTGTAAGGTGAATTAACAGATGGTTCGGTTAAATCTTCGGGTTGCCGATGGACGTTGTCCATTGACAGGGTTCACCCCTTCATTATTTAGTTTAATCCATCAATCTATTTGGGATTCCCTTTACGAATGGATGCGCCCCTTTTGCTAGCTCGATCTTTGCTTTGACATATGTAGTTTACTCTAATCCAAAAGCGTAATCAAATGCAAATAATTATTCGAATAGTAGTATGATTTTGTTTAATAATATTCCAAAAATAAACGAACCACTAAAAACTTTTTAGACGGCCGTGTAGTTTTCCATGCGGTGTTGTTGGGTGCTATAAAAATGATAAACAACTGAAGTTGGACCACAACGTCACATTTCACTAGGTGATGTATGCCAGCAGTAAAGGCGATAACACAACATTATAAATGATATGCAACGCATTATGCGCATACTATATGAAATATGCACGGTCAGATAAAATTGATAAGTGAATGCGACGCTCCTTAGAGTGTGGTGCTTTCGTTGGCTGTTTGTGTATTTAAAATGTTATAGATATTTAGGTGCTTTTTAGGCATTCATATTTGTAATGTTTTTCACAATAAGAGAGCATGGTTTCATAAAATGATGCGAATGAAAACCTGAACGATTTTTTGGCAATAAGATTTCGTACGAACGAACAAAGTTTTCATATGCATATTGGAATGGAACGGGATTAAAAACAATTGCCAATCATTGTATTAAAGCTCATCCTCTTTTGTTTTATTCGCGACTTTAAGATAGCAATAATACATCGCAATAATTACTCTTTCGTTTATTTGGCGCACAACAGAATCAGGGCCATTATCACGGTCAGTGATTATAACAAACATCCACTATATTACGGCATTGCTGAGATTCTGCACAGACATTAATTCAGCGGTAATATAAACATTTTTGTAGATAATTATTAAATGTTTCGCCTTATTCGAGTAATTCGGCTTGCGGCTAACGTGGGTTGGTTTTCAAAAGATTAATAGAACCAGCCCAAATGGAATATTTGGAAGCCTTTTGATAATAACATTGTCTTTTTATATTAGTGTTTCAGGCTTATTTTAATAACGGCCTTTTTTGTTTTACCAGTGATACAGTTTTTTCTTTTACTATTAACGAAACTGACAGACTGTAGGATTAAATAAGGTAGAATTAAAATAATGTAGTTAAGTGGTTTCATTCTGGGAGTTTATGTTCACATTAATGTCAGAAATATTCAGTGAACATCTGGGTACGAAATTATATTTAAAGCTTTTTAGTTTATGTTACAAAAAAATTACGACATTTTGTGAAAAAGCTTAATATCGAGAGTATGTAGAGATTAAGCTAACACAGGCACGTGATGATAGAAAACGAGATCAGCTTCAATGACAAAAAAAGGTACTCGCAGCATATAAAACGTTAAGAAAGGAAAGAAAAAAGTTCACCTTTACAAATCATATTGTTTCGTTACGTTGCCTACCATAAACTAAGGCCCTGAAAGTCTATAAACCTAACCACAAACAAGCAAGAAACAGACACAAAAAACATCTAGGATCCCATGACAAATAATTCGGGCCAATAATTGAAAATAAACGTGAACAGTCACATAGGTACTGCGGACTCAATGTCGAGACGTGGTCAGTGGCAATATCTCGTTTCCTAATTTCCCTTGGGATGCTGCCTTGCTTTCTCGACAAATCGAAGTGTTCTTACGTAGGTACATGTCATAGCGCGACTTCTTATCGAATTATCTTTGTAAACAATGATGATGTGTGGTCCAGTGTGGTGTTTGAGCATTGCAGATGTTTTGACGTAGTGCGGTATATGTGTTGACACAAGTGTGTTGGGCAGAGATGTGTCACGTATTTTTTGTTGTTATAGGTAAATGTAGCGAGTTAAGTTTGAAAAGTGTCACGTATAGACGTCAAGTTTCTGTCAGGGCGAGGGATACGCACGGGCGGGGTGCACCTGAACTTGACTTGCTGATCAATATTTGTTATCAAAATGCAAATATAAATCCGCGTTTTTATATTGTTCTTGACTAATGCAAATGTAAATTAGCCTCTATGTCTATTTGCAATGCTCCAGCTCAAGTTCGCTTGCAAAAAAAGTTGAAAAAACATATGTGGTCGTGTGTGTGTGACGTCATTCATTAAATGTTTAATTATTTTATTATCACTTTAAATAAACATGCAGAGGCAGATGTGAGTAGAAACGCTAAGAGGGGACGCCCTAGACATAGACATATACAGGGTGTTAGGGTAGACACCGTTATCCTTGAAACTAGTGGTTTGGTGTCATCTATAATATATATACTTTTTCTATGGGACCAACTTTGAAATCGAAAAAAAAATATCTGCTGTTCTATTTTGTCGATGTCATTGTGTGTTGTGTCTACCCTAACACCCAGTATAGACATAACAGTGACCTTTCTGGTGAAGTTCTTCAGAAAGGTCAGGTGCGTAGTACTCGCAACCCGCGTGATGTATGAACGTAAACGAAGCAAAAAGAGTATGCAAGGATCTTAGCAGGTGGCGTTCCGTAGTTTCTGCCTACCCCCTTGGGACGGAGGCCTGAGCTATGTATGTAAATAAACATATTGCATGCTTTGGAGTTCTACTAGATTACAGTCCAAATTCTACTTAAATATTTAATTGAATTCTACGTGACACTAACAAAGTTAGATAAATTAATTTCAATTATTTCGTTGTGTCTAGTTTTATTACAAACACGACTGTATTACACTCATTTATTGTAACTAAAGTACAATTAAACGAATAATTACTTGCTAAGGACTTATTATTACTGCTGTTTACTATTGAGCACTTGCTTATTACTTGTAACTAGTATTGTATTTAATTTGCTTGGGTTCGAGAATAGTATAGCTTTTTTTTTTTTTAGATAAATGCCGTTTTTACTTGTAAAGTGTAGTAAGGAAAGTTTCGTAGTAATTATTATGCAAAGAAAATTATTCTTCAGAGAACTTTGGCAAAAAATCTTGCATTTTCTTTAATGAAAAATCTTTCATGGCTAATATTAGTTCTCCTGTGCTTTACTCCGTTCCTGGTAGAAGTAGCTTTTATGCTTTGATCTCAGTTTTTTACGAACAAGGTATAGTTTCGCCGTAAAAGAAAAAAACGCAATTTTGCTTGATGAGATTTCTTTTTTCCTGCGTCGACATTCTTTGAACATGAAAAGGGATCTTAGCTTATGAACAGTAATAAAATATTATACTACCCAAAATCTAGGAGGAATTGTGCCGTAATGAAAATATTATGTAAAGAGACCAGAAAATATATACATATAAATATAATAAACATTTTCAATACACTTTTTACAGTTTACAAAAACTTGTCAATCAAAATCTAGGTCATGTTGTTATCCGCAAAAATATAATTAGATTAGGTAGTTTTAGAAATTTTTATCTGTTATTCATCCACTGAAATTGCAGATTGATTTATAGGCAAAAAATAGTGCAACCAATAAGTAGTTGAAAAACCCCAATTCGCTTAGACACGCAATTCAGACTGTCAATGTGTAGTTAGCCTCTCAACTTGGTACTTATACCCTGTAGTAACGGCCTATTAAGTTCTTATTGCAGGTAAAGAACTATTTTTGTGAAACGATCAGTCAAATTGATTCACGCACTATTTACTTTAAGTATATGAAACACCTTTTGCATAGCGTAGTAAAATATTTCTCATATTTTAGATAGATAGATTGATCAATCGTTTATTTGGTGCACACGAAAGCACAACATACAAAAGCACGGTTAAATAATAAAAAGTTACATGAATATTAAGAAAATACCTAAAGTCTGTTTTTTAATCTAGTAGACTAATTTGACATTTTAAGTGATTCTTCTTCGTTTTTTCAACTTGGAGTTTGACATTTTCACCTGTCAAATTAATCTACCAAATTAAAAAACAGACTTTACAAGATACCAATATACAAAAAACCATAATAATAATTTTGTTTAACATTTTTTTTCACGAATTGGTATAAATTCTACCCAAATCGAAACCAAACAGCGTAATATAAGGCGGCACGTAAAGCCATGTCTGATAGTTACGTGTCGGGTTAAAAGATCACACAGTTTCTCGGAATTAACTGATCTGAATTCGATTTCAATTCAAATCCGTTTCTAAGCCACGGAATCTATTTAAATTGAGGTGATATAAAATGTGGCATATCATTGTATGAATAATTGTTAGTTTTATTGTACCTACCTACTTCCGATTTGAAACATGCTGCTTTGAGATAATATTATGCACTATTATTTACTTTGCCCGCGTAGATGTCGGCAAATATAATCCCACGGGAACGTACTACCGTGATTCAAAGCACCCTATATGTCTTAATACAGTTTAAACTATAACATATATCCAGACAAACGGACAAAAATTCAAAAAACTATATTTGCCAAAAACACACTTTTAACAAAAAACCATCAGACTCGTTAACACCTCGTAGCAATTACTTTTTTTTCAAAAACTAAAAACAGTTTTGCCTTCGTTACTATTTTTTTATATGTATATATTCGCTGTATGAAAATACCTGTACCTACATGATTTGTAGAATGCAAAAGAATTCACGTTCACATTCACAAAATGTATTAACATTGCTTTATAAAGCGAAAAATATAGTTCTCTGCAGCCATTACCGTTCGAATTAACGCAATAATTGATGAAATCCAATTCTACGGAAAGCTTAAACGGGCACCGTGTAATAATGAAGTCGTAGAGACGGGGTTAATATTAAAAAAGAACCCATTATCCGAGGTTCAAATAGGCGAACACGTGTCGTGCTTAGCTGAAATCCGTTATCGAGAACGACTCTCAAAGGATTTAATTTCCTGTCGGCGAAATGAAAATCGATTAGTTTGATTTCCGCCGGCCGTCGGCGCCGGAGGGGTCGATAGTTTCCGATGTAGCTCGTGCCAAATTAAATAAGACACGCTAGTTCTAACTGGGACACCTACCTTGCTGCCATTAATTATGTGGACTCAATGTTGGTTTTGTATCTCGAACGTTTCATTTGGCGGCTTTTAAAATTAGTGTGCGCGTGAGCACGGAATACAAAATGAGCAATGTTTTTCGTATCTTATTTTCTTTATTATGTTAGCTACCAAAAAGGTTTAATCTTGTCAGAGTCGCTTTACTAACGATTCGATTTTGAAGATAGTTATAATAATTATTACTTAAATCCTCAGGTACATACATACTAAAGCCTATAATATAAATAACAAAAGTTTGGGTACTTACCAAAAATACACCGTAAATGGCACTTCAATGTATCTGTAATAAATAATAGTGTAATTAGAAACGTTACATTGGGTATTGAATCAAATTAATCATATCTTAGTAATACATTTTATAAGTAAGGTACGTATTTAATTCGTAAATAATTATTTTAAGAGCAATAGAAAATTAACATAATTATATTAAAGGCAATTAGGTAATTTAATATTGTTGCTATTCGCAACCATATTTTCATTAAAAAACCGTGTTTATAAAAAGGTTTAGAACAAAATCGACCTCAATATTTCTTCATCTAAACAAAACATAACATTTCAGAATCTCCCTCAAAATTGGGCGCTTCTACAAAACATTTTCGCTCCACATAAACGCTGATAATTAACTTTGTCACTTTACCAAAATTATCTTTGCATGTCGCAGTATATCACGGTTCACGGGAAAGTTAATATTCAGTTTAAACTGACAGGGCCTCAGGGCGTTTGCGACTTTAGCGATTAACTATGAAGATACCTCCGGTGATATTATTACACTCACTGAACTATTGTGTAATAAGGGAAAGGTATAATAAACTATAATATTTGCTCAATAAAATTGAGTTGAAAGTGGCTGAGCGATGGTTTGTCAAGAATGTACGGTGATGACTGTCATCTGACCAAGTATAATTGCGTAGGTTGGATAAGTGTCTTTGAGTGCCAATATAAAAAAAAATGCTAAAACCTACTTCAAATATTTCACGATATTCTAGCAAAATAAGTAAGAATAAGGTCATGGAATAGAATTTCATATAAAATAGAATTAAAACCAAATTAATGGGAACTTTATGATGCTTGTGTCAGTCGCTTTGTGAAATATTTTATTTGGCTGCATCTGAATAAACGGTCCCAAAATAAATGATCTAAAAAACCTGCGACTGTTTCTAATTTCTGAAGCCTTTCATATTTTCTAACTTAATTTCAGAAACTAGTATTTGAAATCCCTAATCTTATTTCTTATCCCTTCAAGAGCCCTTTTTATCAAGGCTTAAAAATTCATTTCGTCAGTTGAAAGAAACCCTTTGAGGGTGGATAGATAAATCTGTTTCTTTATAGGTTTATTCATTAATCACCCTAAACCGATTGCGTTGAAATTTTAACAGACATTGTTAAAGGACCCTTTTATAATTATTCTTATTGAGTTGTATTGAATCGAGATATTTTTTGGAAAATACTCAGACTTTTTTTTGTCAATACATAATTGATGTAATGGCTTGGTCGTGGTACAATTTTATTAAGTAAATGTACAATAAAATTGTACATAATAAACAGTTTGTTTTCAAAATTAAGAAAATTCAGGGTTTTGAGTAAAACTTCAGGTAAGGTTTTATTCTGAAAGTTACGGATTTACACAAATTCCGACATGATAGCTGTGTTTAATAAGGATGATGATCAAAAATTTAGTTTAGTTTTTAATTATGAGTTTATTATTTATAAAACCATCCATAGATGGCAGTGTAATAAGCATTTACCATTGAATCTTCAAAAAGGGTAAAGGAAAACCTTGTGAGGAAACTGGCATGCCTGAGAGATATTTCTCGACGGCATGTGAAGCCAAGTCAGAGGCCCATGGGCTGCTTTAAAACTCTGACACCAGGTTAGTCACTAACCACACAAAAAGAAGAATACCATTGAAGACAATTGTCAACATGAAAACAGAAATTACAAAAATGATGTAACGCCTGTCTATATTATGAAATATTAATAAGAATAGGGTTTGCATGATGAGTGAAGGAGGGTGCATTTTAAAGTGTGTTTCGCACAAGAAAGGTGTCGTGCTCGTAACCCTTAAGGGGTTACAAAGGTTAACGTTCGCTTAGTGCTATAAATAAAATATTATTTCTTTAAACATGAATGAATTGTTAGGAAAGTATGTATCCCTTGAAGAAAATACTCAGTATTTTAGTATTTCAAATGCTTTCGAACATAATCTCATTTTATAAAAAAAAATATGCACCTAAATCCTATTAATGGTAAGTCCACAAAGTAACTCATTCAATATTTAGTTATCGAAACATCAATGAAAGAGCTCCAACCCAAAAGATAATACATGTGAAAAAGGATTTATTGAAATACTTAGGGCTGATTTCACCAATCAAACTGAACGCTTCACCCTCAAATATTTCAATACCATGTAAGGGACATACGGTATTGAAATCGCTAACTATGCATGATTACCAGTAATTTGCTTGGAGTACAATTTTCTAAACGTCCAACACTCAATTACTGTGTCAGAAGGGAAATAATTCACAAACATCGCGTAATGGAGACATTTTAATGAAACTTAAGTAGTCATTTATGGAATGGGTTCGATTGAAACGCTATGGCGCAATTGTAACACCATATTGCATATGTACAAAAACGTTATCTTGGAGGGGTCATTATCTTTTCACACAACGTGTAAGTGATCAATGTATCTTTAGAATTCACAGCTAAGTTTAATTATTTATGGATGTAAAGTAACTAGTGTTTCTATTTGCTATTGCAAACTGTAATTTAGACTGTTATTTATTTATCGTACTAGGTCGTGTTGGTGTAAAATCGGGAAATAGCGTGACGGTATTTATCCAAATTCCGCCAAAGTGAAGCTTTAGCATAAAACGTTATGTCACCAAACGTTATGTTGCTGGGGCTGTATTATGAAGAATTAATGCTATCATTTTTCTAGTGTCAGAGAGAGACGGAGCTATATATGACCTATAGCTCCATCCCTTTTTCGCAACGGAATCATGTGTCATTAATACTTCATAATAAGGACCCAGAGGGGCAATTCCCGTAATTTATAAGTACGTTCGCATTCGCATTTCATTCGTAATCTGTCAAAAATACAATCAATTTACCAACATTTTTGACAAGTTAGTTTTTGGCAATTTATAATGTGTTAACAGAGGTAATTTTCATTCGGTCAAGTAGGTAAACAGATTACCCCTTTTCTGAGACAGTCAGGTAAAATGATGATCTTCATTGTCGTCATGTAACGAGCAGTAATAAAATCGCATTGCTGTGACCTGCATACTTATTACAGTTTTTTGATCCAGTTTCTAGAAATAGTAACTAGTTGTTAATAAAGATGGGCATGAAGTTATCTTAAGCACGTAAAACTATACCATATTGTCCATGTCGGTACAAAGTTAAATCTATTCGATGTTTACTGGGGGCTAAAAACAGTCACATTGGCAGAATCATAATCGAATAGGAAATTATTATGAATCATCGTAAAATGTAACAAACTGACAATTCATAATATGATCTGTGTGCGATTCATATTACGAAATAATTCATCTGTTTGACAGTTTTCTATGGAGATTCGTAAAATGGTTCACACATTATGAATTGCTTTTGTGTCAAATTAGAGGAATTGCTAATGACAGCTAGAAATTCAGGAAATGAATTGCTTATAGAAGCATTGCTAATGTGGCCGTTTTAGGCCCGCTGGACATTTCACAGAAAGAAAGACACGCATAACTCCGAAATTAACACAAAAAATATTTCCACGCCTTTCCATCGGCGACAGTCTAATCAGCGCGGTAGCCCACGAGATAGCCCCAATTAGACACATAGCTTTCACTTTTACCGGCGATTAAATGATACAATCTTTTCTTAACCGATCATATCTGTTGTCATTTTTCTAAACAACAAAATGATAAGTTTCCGTGTTATCGCCGTTATACGTAATAGTTATGTAACAAAAGATGCGCAGGAGTTATGCTAGAGTCAGAGGTCGCGGAGAGAGTGGTGATTGACCCTGTCGCTTGGTGACGTCATCAGAAACCCGTCCTACCGGTGATATTATATAGGTTTACCACTATAAGTCGCCGAGAAAGTTGCAGATTTTTATTTATTGTGTGACATTTTGTTGTGGTATCGATATTGAATTCCGATCTGAGGAAGAGAATGATAATTTGTAAGTAATTCAATATCATGTTATTGGTTCGTGGAGGAGCTCGTGGCTAAGTAGTAACAGCCGCACGGGTCGATCCATCAGGTTAAGCTACTCTTGCCGGGCTTGGTCCGTGGATGGGTGACCATTTTCACATATCGAGACTCCTCCGTGCCTCCGAAAAGCACGTTAAGCCGTTGGTCCCGGCTGTCATTTGTGGATCTTTGACAGTCGTTACGAGTCGTCAGAAGCCCGAATGTCTGACATCCAGTCTAACCAAGGGGTATCGTATTACCCAGTTGCTGGGTTGTGGAGGTCAGATAGGCAGTCGCTCTATGTAAAATACTGGTATTCAGCTGCATCCGGTTAGACTGGAAGCCGACCCCAACATAGTTGGGAAAAGGCTAGGCAGATTGATTGAATTAAATATCATGTTATTGGTCTGTGGACAGCAGAACATTGGTTAAGGGCTTCTGATTAACGATCCTCGGACATAATTGCTATAATCACCACACTTGGCAAGCAGCGTAGCATGACCACCATAGAAACGGAAGCACCATACAAACACACCATAAAAACGGGTTTTGTCGACGGAAGAATAGACAAAATGATAGATTGAGATTGTTTATCTGTCATTTTGTCTATTCTTCCGTCGACAAAACCCGTTTTTACGGTGGTCATGCTGCAGAATGATGATCACAGTCTTATTAGCAGACAGGATGATACTACTGCTAATCATGACAATTTATTATTGTTCAAATGGATCCATCTCCACTGGTGACTTCAAAGGATACGGAACTACCTATTGCCAGCCTCTTAGACTGATCCAATTCCGTTTGACGTCAAGTAAATTAAACTACCAATTTTTTTTATTAAACGAGTAATTACTTCAATAGGATATATCACATAATAGAATTCAATTACTACGGTACTAATTGGACCCATAATAAGAACAAATTCTTGACAAATAATATTAATGAAATAATAATAAAAACATGCGACAGAACTCGACAAGTCACTAATAACTTAAAATTACTTTAATTTTTTTTTGCTAACAATTTGTCAGTACATATTGCTTGACCTAATTGTTACTAAGTTTTTAATTAAACAACGACAATGGCCTAATAACTGAGGTATAGAATGCCGAATATAGAGAGGTCGCGGGTTTCAATCTCTTGAACTATTTCTTGTGAAGCGGATTGTTTATCAGGCCTAAGGCCGTATACAGAAAGAAATGTGGTAGCCGGCGCCGATCTACCAGCGCTTATAGGAACCGGTCCACGCAGGTAGCCGGCGCAGGCATTTATATCAACAAGCGCCGATAAGCGCCGAAAGATTGTCGGAACTTGTCGGCGACGATCGGCGCTTATCGGCGCTTGTTCTTCTCTTGGCTACCAGCTTTCTTTCTGTACACGGCCTAAGGAATATATTATTATGTCTTTCAAAGAAATTAATGATGGCGGTTCATCTTAATGTCTTAATATTAACTTCCTAAACTTTGCTTTTAGGGAACTTTTGAGTTCCGGAAATTATGAATAATTAATTTTAGTTTTCTTCAGAATATTAAAAGCTTCTAAGTACTATTCCGGAAATATAATTATACCCCTATCAAGTTACTTAAAAGCAAACTTTAGCCTTTCTATATCAAATATTTGTAAGCGAAGTATCCTCAGTTACTCGGAACATGGCTAAACTCAAACAGTTATAATACTTATGCGAAGTCCCGACACTGAACTTGTTAATTAAACTTGTTTCATTCAATGAAACTGAGAATGAGTTCCAAAAATTAATCACCGAGTGCCTATTTGAATAAGTCTGAGAAAAAGAAACTTCTAAACGGGGGACTTTGCGGAGAAATTAAATTTCATTCTATTCGCAAAGTGAGGCTGATTAGCATAATACAAGGCGAGATGAAAACGAAAGATTCACCTGACGCTCGGAGAACAAACCGACGGAGACGAGGACGGAGTCACGACGGCGACGACGACGGAGTGACGGCGGCGACGATTTGCACCTCTGTCGGAGGCATCGCATGAATGTGAATAATAGGAGTTACGATCGTGGCAATGAGGCTCTGTATCAATGTTAGGTGCATTGTATCGTACGTGTGTAATATTAACGTAACTCGGTAAAAGGTACACTTTACCAAAGTGTTATGTGGTAATCACTGGTTAATTATGTAAACAGTCGTATATAAGGAGCATCATTATCTGGAATTGAAATATGTAATGAAGAACCTGAAATAGACTTTAAGTCTTGAATGAATAACAACAATATTAAACGATATGTGAAGACCCGGAAATTGCAAGAGTATTAATTTATTTAAAGTGACTGGTGTTATAGGCACCCGCCTATTATAAAATGGATGCCAATTTTAATAAATTTCCGTATCCAATGAATAATAAAATTCGAAATATTCATCAAAAGTATTTTAGTGGTCTGCACAAATACACAAAGAAATGTAATCAGCATCAAGCGAAAGATAAAATTTTATAGATTTTCCTGAAAGGCAGACTGTGGGAACATTTGGACGACATTACAAGACAGCCGGATGCTTTGTAAAACTTCCAAAGAACATTGCTTCAGCTGACAATAAAAAATTAAACTGGAAATGTAATTTTCAGAAAACACTGCACCTGTTACGCATAGCTTAAACCATATTCCGGTGTTGAAATCACTAATTTTATCGTGCGTACAATTATATCTATTGAGGCTACGGTATATCGTCGACCGTGCGTGGTCGAGGGACACACATGTCAGAATACTATTATAGTTTGGCGCGGTCCCTTCCGGCCTATTATGTCACTTCCACAACTTATGTCGACAGGTTCGCGACCGATCGAAGCCGTTTAATTATTTGATCCCAATGTTATATAAAATTCTTTATTGTCAAAGTAATTCGTTAAAACTTGTGATTTAGTTTCAAAAGGCGGAATTGAATGGAGCACCGGGAATCCGACTTCCAGTCTGAAAATTTTAATGAGAAATTCGTATCTCATTGCTTTAGAAACAGCTATGGAGGGCGGCAATCTCTCGCGTCAATTATTCTGTCTCGACCGAAGTTTCAACTGTTTCAATGAAATTCCTTTCGGCAACATCTTATTTGTCTGTCGAGGTCCAAATTAAAAGATAATGTGTTGAAGTTTGGCCGTTTTGAAGTTGTGCGGATGGTGCAGATTGGAATTATTACCTGGCCGTTTGGGCCGGCCGGCCGAGAGCCGCGACTTAATGTTAAAACTCCGCGATTTATTTCTGCGCCCAGATGCCGACAACAATCACTATGATAAATTGTTTTTGTGCGTGACTTAAAATTTTTGCCACCACTTCCTTAGAAAAAGTTTGTTTTAATGTTCATTTGTAAACAAATGGCCGAAAGTTTTCGTCTCTAATTCAGCTACAAGTATATTTTTTTGGAGTTGCGTAATTAAAACGCTCGGATATTTTTGCTTTAAAATATTCCTTTTGCGATTCTCTTGTGATAAAATATTCAGTAATTCATTTTGTTTATTACAATTACTGTCGTTATCGAATTGATGATCATACAAGAAATTGAACGGACTCGAAAAGCCTTAACATTGAAAAATGATATCAGTTGACAACAGTCGAATTTTAAAATATCGATTTAATTTTATTTCGACGAAGAAAATAGCAAGGCATTGTGGCAACTTGCTACATGACTATCACCACTCAAGAAATACATCATGAATCATCAAAAGTACAATAAAACCACACACGGAAGCTACAACCTGCATATAACAAATACACTCGACAAGATTAATTTTGACAGCCAACAATAATTCATACTGTACCACAGTCATTATTAAACCACAAAGGGTTCATATCTCTATTAAGGAACAGGTGAATAATAAATTGAATTAATTGTTAACACAAGGAAGCGGTGTCAAGTCAAATAAGATCGTTGGGTAATGTTCTCTTATTCGTGACGTGACCTCACGTTTGCACCTCAGTTTTTATTACAAATATACAGGCTGTTTTTGCGACAGCAAGCCAGTTTAGGTAAATTCTAAACATAAGGTCTTCGAGAAAAACGCTAAAAGGAAACATGGGCAAAATTGTAAAGAAAAAAAAAATAACTTTAAGCTCCTTTAGACTTATGATTGTTACATAATTTAGTTTGTAATGTTAATATAAAAAAAAAAACAAAAAAAAAACAATGAATGTGTAATTAGAGAATAATAAAATAAAACAAATTATTTCAAAAACAAAAAACCCACCTGCAAAAACGCATAACTTAAAAAAGATAAAAACAAGCATTATAAGTTATGCGTTTTTGCAGGCGAGTTTTTTGTTTTTGAAATAATTTGTTTTATTTCAAGCTTTTTAGTTTTATTAATTTATATATTTCGAATTTACTATAACTAGCTTTTATTTGATACCAATATAGTAATTAAAAAAAAAAAAAAAACCTTCCCCTCCCTTTTTTTTTGTTTGCAGATATAATATTTAAAAAAATTATAGCCTATGTCACTCCCACAATTAAGACGAACCTAACGACACTTCTTATGTTAAAATCCATCAAGCCGTTTAGACTACAGAGTGTGCCAAAGAAATAGACATACATACATACATACAAACATACATACTTATACACTCTCGAAAAACATTACCCTCCTTCTGGGGCAGTCGGGTAAAAAGGTTAAATACATATTTATCTCCCTACCTTTTATGAAATTAATTGAAATACCACTTTTATTTCATATATAAAATTGACCTCATGGTAGGAACCCTGAGATAAATTTTTTCAGCGTTTTTTTCCATGATTTGTTTAACACTTCACAATACCGGCTAGAAAAAAAAAAATCACCTGTATGTGTTTTTACTTACTGGAATAATATATATTTTTATGTTATATATATTTTCATGTTTAGCAAGTCAAGGAACTATAGGTATGTCTATCTAATGTAATACAGATCGTGTGTAAGGTCCCGCGTGTCGTGTCTTCCGTATTTTTAATTGGTAGGTACCTTTGACGTGCCAATCAAGTGTGTGCCTGGTATTCGATAATTATATGGAGCGTTATTATTAATAATTAAAGTGTTTAAGTGTTTTGAGCCTAAAGCAGCTTGTCTATTATTAAACTGCTGCTTAAAAATTGAAGGCTTCAGACAATCACGAATTATAAAATTATACGTTAAAATTTATTTTATGGTTTTACCTTGTTTTTGTTATCCGTCATTTGTGCATCTTTGACAGTCGTTACGGGTCGTCAGAAGCCCGAAAGTTTCACAATCAGTCTTACCAAGGGGTATCGTATTACCCAGTTACTGGGTTGTAGAGGTCAGATAGGCAGTCGCTCCATGTAAAATACCTTTTCTTTTGTTTCAAATACTCATATGTATAGAACAAATAAAAAACCAAGATAGAGCGCTGCAGAGCGGAGGCATACCCGCTCACACGCACACATTTACTATCATACTACACCTCTCACGTATTTACGAAACCGGCCACACGTCATTGTTAGTGTATGTGAGTTTCTATGTTTGTAAACGCACCCACGATACAGGAAGAGTCCTAGTGTGGGGCAACGTAAAAAAAAAAAAAAAAATTGTTGACAGCAATCTGCCTTGGTTTTTTATTTGGTCTCAGATTTATAGTCATTATTTTGATATCTGTTGATGTTTATTCTGGTTTTTATTGACATTCCATGTCATCATTGGGCGTTACTCTAATCGTGGCTATGTAGTTGTGGTCTCTAAGATTAGTCACTTTACCTAAACATGCAGGTGTTATCTTTAACTATTTTACACGAATGCAGTATACTCACCTAACCGCTAAACACAGCGGTTACTCCATTCGTCATAACGTTCTCACTGTGGCAGTACTATACAACACAACTAAAAATAAACACGGAAAGTAAAAAGATCTACTTTCTATACCTTTCCTTCCCATAAGAGGCAATGTAAGTAATTAACATCAAGTTTAAATTTACATTATTATTATATTTTCTACGTTCGTACTAGATCCGTAATGTGACGCATAGTAACGAATTTGTAATGTAAATGTAATGATTAAGATTCTGCGTGCAAACATGTGTTGCGGAAAAATACGAAAATAATATAAAATGCTGTTAGCCAGGTGAAGGATGTCTGAGAGGTATTGTTGAAGTGACAGGTCAATACAAAATACTGTGTTTGTATTAGTCATAGTTTGTATCAGACACAGTAGTTTACGTGGAGCTTAAAACATCAATCGTGCGATAATATACTGGATTTACCATTTATAAGAGAATATACAGGGTGACTGGATCTGGAGCCACCAGAGCAAATTCGCATATAGAGGACGTCATTTGCTTTACATTCCTTATATAAAGTTTTATAGTTTAGGACATAAGTCAATTTTTATATTTTATTGAGATTTTTCCAAACTTCATTATTTTAGTTATTTTTTTTATTATTTGTTGATAGTCATAAACATTGGTGATTAAATTACCGTGGAACATCCCTCAAAACTAGGGTTAAAAAAAGATAGAAGGTACGCTTTTTTTTTAAATACAAAAAAAAATCTTTACGATCAAATTCAAGTAAGGTTCAATAATTAGTAAATGACCTCCTCTTTATGCGAATTTGTTATGGCGGGTCCAGATCAAGTCAACCTGTATATTACCCTAGATTTTTTGTCGGAGGCCCATTGGCGGCTTTAAAACTCTGACACCAGGTTAGTCGCTAACCACACGGAAAGAAGAGACCATATAAGATACTGTAGGGTTCTGCTTATAATAGTAATGTAGGATTAAAATAATATTATACATAAGATAATTAGATACTATTGTACACCTACGATCAACAGTTTTTTTGCCTACAAACAGCCGCGTGATTATCACAACAATAGAGCTTAGTCGGGGTCACCTGTACCACGTGTGGGCCACAATTTCACCTGATTTAATACTTTACCTACTTTTCTTACAAAAAGGAAGACAGCGATCTATTGAAAGCGTATGCTGCGCAGGCGAACCTATTACTAAAATTGTCTAGTAGTGAAATAAAGAAGAAAACGGTGAAAAATCCTACTAATATTATAAATGTGAAAGTTTGGAAAACAGTAGAACAGATTTGGATGAAATTTGGCACAGGTAGGTCAACATGGATTAACAAGTAGGTTTTATCCCGGTAGTACGTTCCCGTACGTTCTACGCGAGCAAAGCCGCGTGCAGAAGCTGGTGTTTTATATTTATCATAACGTTCCCCAATCAGAAGTTAGTGTTAGTGTATCATGTAGATGAAACTCATCCTATTAAGTTTTTTTCTTTACCTTGTTGACGCCAGCCATTTACCCGCGAGTAAAATATTTGGTTAAGACATTTGCTTGAATATAATCGCTGTTAAGAGGAAACCACAATATGTATTATACTGTATGACGGGCTGATGACCGCAACTCCACGTCCAAGCGCATATTTTACGTACTTGTCTGTTTCATCTTCCTGATATCAATACGCTATTAGTTATTATTCGGAATAAAATGTAAACGTTTATCATATTACTGTACGAATAAGCTACAGTAAAATATAGGAAAAATCACATGATTGACACGATAAGATATTTAGAATACCAACGTATGTTCTACATGATAATTCTATACACCGGATACACCGTGCCACTTGACTACAATATCCGTAATTCAAGGCTTTATAATATCTTTATAATTATTATGAAATGAATCAGTTTAAGTTATAAATAAATGCCTTCACAAATGATGGCTGAGCTAATTTTAGTTTAGCCTTAGCTTAGCCACGATTCGATTCGTAATTATTGTTTATAATGACAGATTAAAGGTAGGTTACAGAAACTGGACTGTATTTTTCAAGGTTAGCGTTATTGTGTTCCTAAAAAGTAGGTGAATTAGAAAATAGTGTATTATAGGTACTTTTAGAGCTAGGACGGCCTTGTGCTCCGACATGAACGGTAGTAGTTCCTGATTTTTTTGATTTAATAAAATATTTGGGTGGGAAATCGTGCAAGACTTGACCTGACGTGGATTTGATTTTGTTCACTGAGGTTATTTTTATATCAAAAAGTAGTTGAATGGTTTTTTTAATATTACAACAAACAATTTAATAAAGACTGTACCTTATTTCCACACTCAATAGATCAATCAATCCTTCAAACGTAATAAACGAAATCATCGCTATCTATTATAAAACATATTATATCATCACTAGGAATTCAAGAGTTCATAGCGTGTGACCAACTATAATCATTACGACTGAAAGGCTAATAAATGCTTACAATACTATTATTTCATATACCACTGCTCTTCCTGATACAATTACTTAGCCACTTACAACACGTACACTGTCTCGAACTCTCGAGAATCGATAAGGTTAAGCAGTTTCCAAACGCATTCCTTGCATCGCGTGCACATGTCCTTAACGAACTCTGTGAGTTCTATTCAAATTATTGAATGTAGTATTTAGATAGAAAAATATAATTTTCATGCTTAGATGCAAATAAACACTGCATTTTTTTAAACAGGATTCTTGATTTGGGATTTTATTTTTTATTATTAAATAGCTGCGCCCTGCGGTTTCACCCGCATAAGTTTCGTTCCCGTGGGAATATCGGGATAAAAAGTATCCTATGTCCTATTCCAGGTCATGCTCTACGCCTGTGCCAAATTTCATCCAAATCCGTTCAGCCGTTTTAGCGTGAAAGCGTAACAAACAAACAAACTCACTTTCGCATTTATAATATTAGTTAGGATAAGGTTCGAATGTTGTTATAGCAGCTATATAATAGTAGTACACACTCTGTGAAATTTTCAGATACCTATTATATTCGTTCGAAATATACAGCCTTATGATAGACGGAAGGACAGCAGAGCCTTAGTAATAAGGTCCCGTTGGGTACGGAACCCTAAAAATTAACCTAAATCATTGATTAACCATTTTATTCCACGACTAAACCTTATTAAAGGAAGTGATTGGTACATTCCCATGGCACTGAGAATTCTTCGTCACCTCTTATGAAAGTTACAGGAATTGATATTCGAGAACGGGCGGTGTTATATGTGGACATTGTATAACGGTGGAGTATGTTTCCTTATAACTAAGAAGTATCATAGAACATGTTTCTTCGAGCTTCAGTTTCGGAAGGTAACAGAGAAATGGTGACAAGAGTCGAGCTTTGAACCAAAACTTCTGAGTAACTTAGTCGACTTTCTCAAAATGGGAGTTGAAAGTTGGATAAATCTCTTCATAAGTTGAAATTAGCGAATACCGACCAATATTGGGTGGTTGATTATGTTTGTTTACTGTGAAGCATGTGAGACACCCGGGAGTCTTATTTCTTTTAGTTTGTGAATGATGCTTTGCATTTACCGTTACAAACCAGATGTTTTACTTTTGTTTTGTCTTTGTTTACTTTTTTTTTAATTTTGACCTTGATCACTTTACGCTTTAAGTCACTTTGAATTTGAATTCTACTTGTAACAACTATAAATTCTACCCTTTTCTATTCCATTACCGCTTGCAACAAGCTTGTTCCTATCTTCATAATGTTCCAACAGTCCGATTCACGGAAGAAAGCGGACTCGTTGCGCTCGCGCAGACTCCACTAATCGGAGAGAGCTACACTACAAGTGACACTATTTATCTAACGTCAACTTTATCGAATAGATCGCTCGTATTACGAGCGTCCATTTAGTTCCGGTTACGTCATATGTTGTCTGTACTAGGTTTTTTGTTATACTGCAATGTACCTACATGTGAGTAGTACGTGAGAGAAATAAAATGTTAGTTATTTCAAAGTCAAGAATTTTTTATACCTAAAACCAGTATGTAAGTGCTAAGTATATTATTCTAGAATCATAAAACTTATTTTAAAACTAAAGATGTATGCTTTTCTTTGTTCAGTTGTTCGTTTCTTTGTTTAATAATTTATTGACAGCGTTCTTGGTTTATTTGAAGAATATTACTTGTGTCATTGATGAGCAATTTGTAAGTAAATAATATTCATTTAGCATCTATGCGCATTGAATTGACCTACCTAGTTGTAGGCTAAAGAATATAATATTAAATAATAGCTGTTATTATTAGTAAGCTCCTAATATATCGGCCATTTAACATAAAACAAACTGAAACTATTAATTATACAAATACTATATTAATTTCATCAAAAGTAATAAAAAACTTATCACATAATGAAAAGTATTCAATAATAACACACGCCAATCTTAAGGAATGTTGATACGAAAGCTAATTGAGAACCTCGATGCATGCGCAAACGCAGAGGTGCAGGCGCGTGCGTTGAACTCTTTTCCACTAGAGCGAGCGATCTAGATCGATTCGCTTTACTATGCAACTATTAAGTACGAAGTTACGCAAGTGTCATTGCCGAGATTTGCATCAGTCAGTAGGTACCTACAGAGTAATTATCACCATCGTAATTATTGTATAACACTTTGGAAAATTCCCTGACAGTTGACTTAGAAATGTTAACGGGTTAAGTTGTTCACAGGATGTGACGATGGCTTTGTAGTTCAGGAGCTAGGTTATTTTGTTGCTAAGCGTAGGTAAAAAAAAAGTTAAATGAAAAATGTATATTAATGTCGTTATCGCTTGATTGTTATATCATTATAAAAGCGAGTACCGTCACAAAGATCACTTCCCGATCTCCAATGTGTATCATATAATTTTATTACTGCAACAACCCATTCTAATGAATCCTGCCGTTTATTAGAAACTATTGCTTCCAATGACTTCACAATTGCTGCACTTAAAACGTAAATAGGCATAATATTGTCGTCCATAATGTACTTTAATCAACATAAAAAACAATAAGTATGGTGTTCGTAAATGCGACTCACATTACCTATACAAAGGACTTTATATTAATGATTTAGGTCAAGGAATGACAAAGGATAATCTGAGACATGTTTTTTGCAGTGGAAAATTATTATGTGGTAATAAAGTAAATGTACTTATTATTCGTTTTTATGTGATTACTTGACATCAGATTATAATTCGAATTAGTCACACACAGTAATCTAGTGTAGTTGATTTTCCTCAAACACCAAACTAATGATGTTTTATAAATAAACTTTGAATAGCCCTAAATTAAAATGATACGTTTTTTGAATCTACTATCCGATGTTTAATTGTTATAAATTTTCATGGCTAAATATCTGATAATTTGAATATTTAGTTAAACTAAACTTAACTAAATAATTTTCTTACTTGTCAATTATGACAAATAAACGTATTTAAATAAAATTATTGCTAGATTCAACATTAAACGCGAGTATCTGTTCATAATTGTATTATGTAATTTACTGATCGATGAGTAAAGTGTTCAATTGGAAACGCATTGAGTATAACAGTTAAATAATATTATTTTTTATTATACTAAACGAGAAGTGCCTATTAGTTTCTATTATGCAGTTAACATTAAAAAGAGAGAGTAAGTAGTAGCCTAGTAGCAATGATTGATTGATTATTTATACCATGTTTATAGCAGTCATAGTACCGTCAATCTGTTGTATTAAGAGTGATAAATTATGGCCGTCTAAACGTATGATCTTAAAGCAATTACTTCGGCTTTCATAGACAAAATATCGGTTTTGATTAGTAATAAAAAACTTGACAAAAAAAATGTGCCGACTCCTTCCACTTCTTAACCGGAAATTATAATATCCTTAGGTAAGGAATAATAAATTGCTACTGTCTGTATGAAATAATATTGAATGAATTATTTTAACTTTCCTATTTTTTAAATTGAAATTGACATTAAATAACATGAAAAATTGCAAGTCGTCTCCTAGACTTTTTGATTGGAAATAATATTTCAATGAATATTAAAAAGCTTTATATTACGCAACGAGTATTAACCATTTTATTTTATTTATAACTATGTTTTATGTTGTGAGTGAGCAGTGTCTGCAAAGTATGTTAATTGTTAAGTATGTGTTATTTCCAAGTAGAATAATAATAATTTGCAATAATAGGCAATGAAAAATTATTTGCTGGTGGGATATTTTAACAGTTTAACTACGTGGTGGGCGAGGAAATTGCCCACTTAAATTCTGCATTGCTTTAAAATCAATTGAAAGTAGCACTATTATTTTAACAGTTTTCCCATTCAAATGTCACCACTTGAAACGATAGAAACGATAACCAACAAACACTCATGAGTGGGCGTTTACACTTTGGACACTCAGAGTAAACACTGGCCGAAAAGAAAAAAATTAATGTCCCGAACATGGCTAATACGAAAACGAAACCTAATAGACGTGTTGCAGCTGCTAAAAGGGGTGGTTTGTTGAAATAAGTGGCCAGTTTGCTTCGTCCCGGCTGCCAGTTTTAATCAAGTTGGTTACGAGGCAGAAACACCCAGCTAAGAGCTCGCACGGACGTCGAGTGCACTTTGAAAGCGGCTGATTAAGTCCCACGACGCACTGGAGTCTCGCGACGTTCCAAACTTGCTTTTTGTTTCGATCGGGACTTAAGATACGGACTTAAATAAGTTTTCTGTGCGCGACGATTTACACCGATTGTCCTTTGTTTGTCCTGTTAATGGGAGATGTCATGAAGATAGGCAGGTATGGTGTGGCTCATATAACGTTTACTACATTTTAAGTGTAATTGCTATGTGAAGGAAAAACAACCATGAGACTGTTGTTCAATTAAAATTCTTCCACCGTACAGGTAACTGCACATCCATGGTAATTTGACATTGGCAGTGTCTTTTTTCGCAGTAGCACGCTTATTGACCATATTCGGTAGTAGCATACAAGCTATCCATTAAAAACATCTTTAATAAAAAGAAAAGCATGCCAAAACAACAAGCTCTAACTTCTAAGCAATATCTAGTTCCCTAGTACTGTAAGTACGACGTGACGTGCCAAGCAGCTGGTCTATAATTACCTTACTCCGGGTGTGCCGGCCGGACATCGGGCTCGCAACATTCGAGACTCCTTACTGTGCAACCATTCGAGATAATCACTTGGAGTTTGGATGAAATATGCTATATTAGATGGAGAACTGACCGGTTGAGATAAGGGAATATTGTGGAGTATTTTCATGCCTGTTTAGGCTTGAAGATAATCTTAGTGCAGTGCAGCGTGATGTTTATAGGGTCATATTATAAACCGTTTTGAGATTTAAACATTTTTCTTCAAGCGTTCGTGTGATGACGTACAATTATTATTAGACAATCAACTAGTCACTGGTGTATTAACTTGTATTTTTAGCAATTAGTCTTAGTTTGAATTGTAGGAGAGAGTTCACATTGCAGTGCGTAATCATAAGTCTTCGCTCGCCAGACATACTGAAGAATGGAGGTAAGTGTTTGTTGAAGATAATTATCAATGAAGTACAGCGTGTTTTTATGTTTTGTTTGTCTTTTAGGAGTTTTTTTTGAGATTCTAAACGGGCAATTTTCATGCGTTGCGTTCACTAGTATTTCTGTCAAACCCTCAAACTTATCAGATATATGCTTGTTTGTAAAAGTGGTTTCACAAAGTAAGTGTTCGAACTCACGATCTCTCTCTCTCGCCAGACTGACGCCTAGACGGTTGCTGCTTTGATCTTTCTATTTATTAACTCGTAAAATAACACAGATACAAAACTGCAGTAACTAATGCTCTAAAAACAACTCCATTTACACTGAAATTGTACAAAACTTGCTGAAGTTGTAAACAAACAGTGTTGTTATTGTGTAAACAGTTGTAACAAGTTTTATATCTAACAAATAAGTCAGTTAATTTGTATTGATCGTGTGCAAGTTGCACATCACAATATGTAATGCGGTTGCGTATTGAAAATCGCGTTATAGTGTTTGCTCTTAGATCTAGGTATTGATGAAGTGTCGGTAGTCCAACTTCCTTGTATGTACTATTCACTCACGTCAATGTGTTAGAAGGCATTTTCTTCCCGTACAGTACAGAGGATTTAAAATAGTCACTTTGGCAGAATCATAATAGGATAAATATTATGAATCATCATAAAATGGCTCAAACTGACAATTCATAATATGATCTGCGTGCGATTCATATTACGAAATAATTCATCTGTTTGACAGTTTTGTGGAGATTCGTAAAATGGTCCACATAATATGAATTGCTTTTGTGTTAAATTAGAGGAATTGCCAATGACAGCTGGAAATTCAGGAAATTAAATGCTTTTAGAGGAATTGCTAATGTGACCGTTTTAGGCCTGATTGAACAAGGTAAAGGAACAACTCTGTACCTACAGTGTAAATAGGTTGAAGATTCTGAAGAATTTAGCCGGAAAACTGGAAAAGCTTTCACAAGAGATGATACAAAATATGGTTGAAACCTAGGCAGTAAGCGCCTCTACAAACCTTATTGACTAGCTAATCTTGTCTTGTCTGCATTATTATTATTTTAGTCTATAGCATTCTACAGCAGGGCGAAGACTTTCCTTCCCTCCTTCCATTTATCGGCATTGCATGAACTATTCAAATAGATACAACTCATGCCAGCAGAAGAAACGAAGATTTTGGGAAGGTTTTTTAAATATATATCGCAGGAGGTTTATAAATAAAACTGCATCAATTTCTTCATACCAACCACATGTGAGCAAGTTGCACTGTTATACAACATTACTTGTGTTGAATATAGATTCAGAGAGAGTCGCCGTCCGCTGGCTTCTTGATTGTATCGAATATGTTTCCAAACAATTTGCTTGATATCATAAATACTGCTCAACTTTTATGTAGCGTAGAAGATGCTTTCGTTAGGTTCACTGGTTTCTTAAAAATATGATGTTTATGAGAATCTGTGTGCAGTGTAAATCAATTTATGTTTTTTTTCTGCTAACTATTACATAACTACAAAGTTTATTTTAAATGGGAAAATCAGGATAATTAATAATGTTCTTAGTTGCCTATCAAATACATCGTTTTCTTGTGAGAAAACGATGTCTTTGAAAACGATGCATCGTTTTCTTGTGGTCTTATTGACGGGCTTAACTTAATTTGGTTATTAAATAAATTCACGCAACGTTTTTTTGTTTTCGTTTTTCTCAAGTTTATGTAGTATACCGATTATTAAAATTGCAATCATCTTCAATACAGATGAGCGTTGGATAAATTCCCTAAAGACGTGTACCGTGAAGCGTTTGTCGCTTTCACTGGAAAGTCGCCGAGTCCGGAACTGGACAAGTCGCGTGCGCGGGCGCATGCTCGTAACTCACCGCATTCATAATTATCTTGAGAGCATTGTGATTATCAATGTAGTTCTTTAGTTGAAATATTATAATTAAAATTTTAAAAATGTAAGTCACGAATGAAAACGAGTTTATTTTGTGATTAGATAATGTTAAAGTTACTTTAAACATGGCATAGTTTTGTAAGCTAAACATGGTATCCTATTTTGCCTGGAATTAACAAATTTGTTTTATAAGACAAGTAATTATTCACTGAGTCTTGCTTGCTAAAATGAACATGAACTTCGATAATGTCATCTAGTATTTTGGTCAATTTCAAATTGACTGACAATATTAATGCATGAAACCAATATATTCTATCATCTCAGTCCTCGATTCAAAATAAAAATAATGATTATTTATTCCACTGGATAGCTTTATGCTGCAAGCAATCAAAATTCTTGATAACATGTAATATCAACACAAAATGGTGGAATGTTGAAAATATTACACTCAGAAATCCAGCATTGCTCTAGGGACGGGTATGAATTACTCTATTTGTATTCATAAGAAATCATATGTTCCATTCCTTTCAGTTATTATTTCAAAGTTGAAACGAAGTTTGAAATTGCTTCGTCCCATCATATGTTTGTATGCATAATTTTGTTACTGATAAAAGATGGCATTTTCATTCACTCCGTTAAATGTCAAAATGTTAATTCCGTTTACAAAAATTAACATCGGTCGCCAAACACATTTGCCAGTACACTTACATTGTAAGAAAACTAGAGTAAGTAAGTGTCCATTCAATTAAACATAAATCGGTTTAAACGGAACAAAATGTACCTTCGCGAAGCATGCGATCTCATAAACTTCCACAACAGAGTAGAGTGCAACGAGTGAAAAATATTCTCACAATATCAAACTATTAAAGTTGCTGTTCATCAAATTTAAAAGTTATAGTGTAGGTGCTTCTGCCTCATTTTGTTCTAGCTGTATAAAACTGCATGGTTCAGGTCGAAACGTCGAACTTGTTAAGTAACGGAATGGACAGACTATGCAGTCCGGGTACACACGGCGAAAGAGTTAAGTAGCAAGCTAACGATGAAAACTTTCTGTTTTGTCTATGCATCAACCTAAAGTCATGTGGACGAAAATTACTTGGGAATTTAGCATTTACCCATTTACAGTGCTACAATGATCTTTTGGCGCTTGAATAACAATGACAGAGAGACATTGCTAATCGCTAAACAGAAATTGTTTTGTGAAATGGATTGACAAAGCAAGATAGCGGCAGTAGTTCCGATTTTGCCCACGCACCAAAAGATCCTTGTACAGCTCTCGATTTAGATATCCTATCTAGATATACATGCCACGCATGAGGACTAATTAAAGCTTAATTTAAATGCTTTATGTTCTGTTACAATAGTGCTTATCTACGCACTAATTAGCAACTGTCATTGATATTGTGGGCATAATACGTTAGGCACACAAATACAAAGGGGCAAACAGGAGTTGGCTAAGATTCTGTCCGTTACTTCACAAATTTGATAAAATACATAAAGTTTCCTGCATGCTTGAATGTTTTGCCGCGTGTACCAGATTGCCCGCTGGCTCCCAGTAATCTCGAGTCGAGATTAAGTCTGGAACTTTACTAGGTATTGACTATCGACTCGCCATTATTTTGTGTTATCCGCTGTACAAATTGGACGCAATTTGTAAGTTATTCCAACAGTCGGTTCTCGAATATGCCTTTTATATTTTAGATGAAGCTTCGCTCTTTGTTTAAGAATGATTTAGTCGATTTTGTTATCGTCGTTATCTTCATAAATATCTTTTTTAATTTCTAGATACATAGTGAATACTGAACAGCAATATTAAATAAAATACTTGACTACCATATTGGAAATGTTTTTGCTGGTAGTTTTTTTTGTATTTGTATTCATATTGGAAACGTGATGTTGAATTTAATTGTAATGTAAAAACACGTAACTATTTTTTTAACGACATGGCACTGTATAAAAACTCTGCATTTATTTTCATCGATGCTGACAAACATCGGTAGTTTTGAAAGCAATACCAACAAATGTTAATGGCTTTTTATCAATCATCTCTCATCTCACATACATTTTTGTGGGTCAGTGACGTCTGTAGGTAAACATAGTGCGATGACTAACAAACTTGTTTTTACTCCTTGATCTTGACATAGATTCAGTATAGAATAAATCCTTCTGCGCGAAACCTGTTCATTCGCGCGTATTTGCAATTGCATAGATATATTGATGGTGACTGTTGAGGGACTAGTTAGCGTATCTATTTATGTATTAGAGGATAAATGTGCTGCTTGAATTCTTTATCGTATCCTGTCTTTATGTAATAATTGAATGGTACGAACGCCTTGTTAGAGGTGTGCTAGAAGCAATATGTATGTTAAAGTTTTTGTTGGTAACGTAAAAACTTTGTTTATGTCGCGATTGATTGTTTGTTTTGAGGAAAACCTTTGTAGCTTTCAAAGTACAGTCAGGGAAATCAATTGTTTATCAAATTAACATACTACGTCAATTTAACGTGTTATATCCATTTCCGTCAAAAAATGACAGTTGTGATTTGAATTTATTGATAATTTCTAGTTGGAAGTCAATTTGTTAAATATTTTCCTTGACTTGACATAATATCTACGATCAAAAACACTATTTATATTCAAAATCTGGTATGATTTTATTAATTTAGTCACGTAATTAGCTAACAAAATAATAATTAACAAAAAGTAAATGTGAAAATTGCCGTAATTGTTTCATCGAAGATTTATTTATTATTTATTTAGAAGATTCTTTTGTTTATCAAAAAACGTGATTCTGTTGACTTTGATCATACTAGTTGAAGGGAGTCAAGTCATGGCTTCATCCTTCAAGGTTCAGCTTAGTTTACACGTTGATTTTCCTCCTATTATGCCGTTAGTACCTTTTAATTTATATAATTTTAATGTCCAAGCTCGGTCAAATACCTCAAGTTACGATATTTACATCAATAGAATATAAATTGTTTGATTTATCGTTTACATGATTTGAATATCGGTACCTATTGTAAGATTAATTTAATTTATTAGTAAATAATATTTCATGCTGTTAAATATTTAATTTAATTATGTAACAATGGAGTTTAACATTATTTAATACAAATAGGTATAGGTTTAAAAAAAACGATGACAACTTTATATCACTTATTTGCAAATTAAAAAGTCGTATCGAGGTCATTCACCTTTCAGAATTTAACGGATTATGATTGAGCGCGCTATGAAAACTTTTTTACTCGCCGCAGAAATAAAATTACCTTATTGGGAACGCAGTAAACATTAGCCACAGTTATTTTAAGCTGAGGGGAAACCTCAAATAAAGCTTTAAATAACTGTAGTTAATATGCCGATTGAAATGTCAAAAATGTTTTTTTCGTCCAAAAAACCAAATTTATAGCAAAATACTATTTGTATAACTAAATTTTACAAGTATATTTGGTTTGCAGTTGCTACTCAATGGAGAACGCAGCCAATTTTCGGCCAGTGGATTAATTACGGAATCGCAATCAAGACTTTTTACTATTTTTGTACACTTTTTTCCGACGTCGAGAGATGAGAAACTTTCACTGGCTGTGTCCAGACTAAAAAGTACAGCCTTTTAATGAGGAACTTCGAAAATAAAAGAAATCCGGTCGGACGATGTCGCGGGGAAGAGCTATTGAAGGCTCACTCTTAGGTTTTTTGTTGGTTGAGAAAAGTAGGCGCACGACAAATTCCTTCAGGTTTGATGTAGGTATAAAAAATGAATGGTTCTATACTGCGCTGTTGTAAAAAAAATGTTTTGTGGTAGATGTTTCCGTAGTGATGACTAAATGCTGGATTCACTGGACTACCAGCCCGCCTCCATTTTAGTTCTGTCATTTCCTTTAAAAAATGTTCCAGAATGACATCATAAATAGAGAATGACTGATTCTTTCTTCGTATCTAATCTAAACAATGTACAGTTATCCAAAATCCTCAAGAGACTGAAATGTTGATACTAAATATACATACATAATTTAATTGAAATTAATTTATGCCTAATATGATTTGAAGCTTATGTCCATTTTAAATATAAATTCGACGCTAAACGATATTGATGAGTCACGTTATTCGTGAAGATGTATATTTATAGACGGAGTTACGATTTGTTATTAGATATCACGTCAAACAGGCAAACTGTATGGGCTGAGATAATTTAATGACCGAATATGACGAGGGTCAATTATCGTGGCCTGATGTGTAAACATGTGATAATTGTAGTAATAAAATAAAGATATGAAATCATTGATTGATGTTAAATATCTGCGTTTTAGGTTTAATTGATTTTTATGAGGACATAACTTTTTATAGTTCTTTCTTCATTGACCATCATTCATGGCTTTTCCATTTATTCTCAACTTTAAGAAAAATATTAGTGTTTTTGAATGAAACTCTTCTCTAGGTTAAACTGATAAAAGGTACGTAACTTAGGTCCACAGCACCTACATAATATAAGGTTTTACAATGTTTAAGAATAGTAATTAAATTCACAAAATGCAATGACTGGTTGCGCGTTTTACCAAAATGCTGGCTCCATGTAAATTTCCAATTAGTCGCTTCGTTACTAGGATATCAAGATGGCTCCGACGCCACTCAATTTACCTAAATTAGTTTGGCAGTTTTTAATTTAAATTATAATTTTGAGACGGTTCAGGCTGATGTTCAAACGGTCTTCAGCGCAAGAGCACAGAATAATAAAATAAACCTAAACTAGATTCTCTGAGAAATGCGGTTACATTAGTTGTGCAAAAATAGTTGTTTACCCAAATAAGCGTGTAAATGAAACTTGTACAATATATTTTGCTTTTTTATTACTTTATTATGTATTTTTTTGCTTAAAAACCAGTTAACACTAGACATGAAAGTTAGGGTGTGGACACATAATCTTTATTTGCATCTTAATCGTCATTCAGGCGAGACTAACTTAAAACTACTTTTGCATAATTTTTACGTTCACGCAATGTTCACGTAAAAATGGTACAAGTGTACTATTCTTACACAATGTTGCAAGATAACTGAGCCCACGAACATATTTGCGTTAAATGGGCATGAAGTGCACTGAACGAGTTAGTGGTTCGCGATTGAGTATTGAATACAGATTGTGTTTTGTTTTTTTTTGGGCTTGAACATACCAATAGTAGGTGCTTATTGTGTATTTTCTGAATGAACACGTTTTGAGTTACCCAGTTTAAGCGTAAATTGTTATGGGGCAAGATTTTCTCTATGTAACAAAAATAATAAGTTTCTAGTGTTAATAACAGAGGCCCTGAAGCTACGGCCATAATGACGGGTTTACGAAGAAAGCTCACAGTAATAAACTACTATGAATGCGAACTATAATAATGGTATCCCCTTGATTGTTTCTCATAACTCTCATAAAATTATTAAACCTTTTGATTTGCGTGTATTTTCTCTAAGGTTTGTTGTGTAACTTGAGAATCTAGGAGAGGTTTACGATAGGCTGAATTTATTGCCAAAGGAAATACAAAATGGTTTTAAAAGCAGGTTGTTGGACCTACATGCATTTAAAACAATGTATTTACTTTAACACGTTGGAATACGTTTAGATTTATTTGTTTGGTGCATTTAAGTTATGGTTTAACAAAACATAGTAAAAATATCATTCAAGTCTTTTCATAAAAGTGCGTTTTTCAATACCTAATTGTAATTAGCACTTCATACATTAGAACCAATCTTCAATACCATGTGAACTGATCCTAACATTCAATATTTCAGTTCTCCAGACTACAATTTCCTTCATAATATGACAAGTAAAATCACTTAGGTTGTACTAGGAGCATATGAACATCAGAGCGTTCCCGAGCACAGATCGTGTGGGAACAACGCGCTCATTGAATGCACCCAGCGTTAATGTGAGCGTCGCTTTGCTGGCTCGCTAGTTATAAATGTTTATTTATGTTAATGTTCCGCGTAAAGAATGGGAATGTAAGGTTCTGGGTGCACGCGATTTCTCTTACAACGTATTTTGCATTGCATTTTATCTGCAGTTACTTTTCGTTCAATTAAAGGGTGATTAAGTTTGTATTCGTCGTTTTGTAAGTTTGTATTATGGCAAGACTTTATTTAAAGGCAAGACGTGATCAATTTCAGATTTTTTTCAGGTGGCAACACCCTCCAGATGCCTTTGGTGTGATGTTCATAGACGGTACTGACCACTTACGATTAGGTGAGCCGCCCATTTTTCCAATAACATAGAAAAAGTTAATTCAGCTTTATAGAAAAAATCGGAGAATTCTCGATCGATTAAACGAAGAATATTCGAAGATTACAATTGCGTGCATAGATTTAAACGTTATGCACGGTTTTACTAACATTTGTAATAGTACGTAATTGTTAGCTCATAGCCCGAGAGCATAACACTAACCTGATTCTCTCAATTGATTTTTGTAAGACCCATTAATTAGTGTGTGTTTGATAATTATGACTTTTGGCTTTATTGGCGATATGGTCAACTTTTAGACTGATAATATCATACTATCGAATATGCATGTCCCTTTTATCATGTTAGACAGCAACCTTTTTGTTTTTTTTTTGTTTTTGGGAAATCATCAAATGTCTGTGACCTTGTTCCTTCAGTTGGGTTATCCCTTTCGGACATTCCCGCAACCCTGGCAGGTTAGACAGCAGCCTAGACAGCGATCTTCGATCTTAAATATAAATCTGTAAACAAATGACAACTGACCATGGATCATAACATTTACAACTTCAATTTTACGCTTTATTTACATTTTTTTTGACACCTTGGCTTTTGAATCAAAACTCATTGATCAAGAAATAAATGTGAAAACAAAAATAGAAACAAACAGAGTCAAAAGTTGTAAAAATTTGAAAAAGAGTGTTTTTGTTTATAATGTTTTTGTAGCCATTCCTTAAAAGACGGTTATCGGCTATAAAGTTTTTATACAGGGTGTTAGGGTAGACACCGTTACCTTGAAACTAGTGGTTTGGTGTCATCTATTATATACTTTTTCTATGGGGCCAACTTTGAAATCGCATTAAAAAAATCAGCTGTTTGTTGCAACATTTTGTTGATTTTAGTGAGCACAAATATACGGAACAGCTGATTTTATAAATGACATCAAACCACTAGTTTCAAGGATAACGGTGTCTACAACACCCAGTATAAAAAAAATCTTTTTCCAATCCTTTTTATTTCGAAAATATTTCTTGTGTAATTTAAAAGTTATTGCAATTTTAAAAGTACGTTTAAGTGGTACTTAGTTTTGACGGCCAGTATATTACGGAAACACTTTTCGTATTCAATCCATAGCTAATTAACAAAAAAACACATTATAGCATGCTGATCCTGAATCACAGCAAGTCCTATTAATAATTAATTGAATTAATGTTTTAATTGCATTAACGTAATTGATTGCAACCGACATGATGGATGGATTTGCACAATTTAAAATCAATTCGTTGCTGTTTGCAATTGTTTGCTAAAATCTGGGTCTGTCGCTTTTAGACTGGAAACTTGTTTTGGTTACTGATTTTATGCCTAATTCTGCCTGAATTTAGATAGATATTGTTGAAGAAGTAATTGCAACAGGTGATTATACAGTACCTACCTATTAGATGACATAGTTTTCAATAAATTTGTCATGCGATGCAACTGCAATGTAATTGTGTTAAATTTTTGAAATAAAACTCAGTAGGAATGTTAAAGTTTTTGTCAGTGATAATCACATCACATTTATTAAAGCGAGTTTAAACGTAAACACGACACTAATATATAAGATATTGAGACTGACAATGTTGATAATGTATGCACTGGATTTGAAACCAGTACATATATACTTTGTTTATTAAAATACAGCGACCCGCTCCTGCTTCGCACAGTTTTTACGACTTCACAAAAAATCGAGATTTATATAATTATATAATACACATAACCTCTTGGAATAAATTCTCTAAGCGATAGTGAAAACCTCATCAAAATCTGTTGCGTAGTTTAGAAGAATAACGCGGATATACAGACAAACACGAAAAGCGACTTTAATTTATGTGTTTAGAAGTATTTCCATTATCTTATCTTCTTGAATATTCCTACATCTTCTTCCGACTATTAGGTACTTATATCATCATCATCTGCTTAGCCTTTATCCAACCATGTTGGGTTCGGCTTCCAGTCTAACAGAATGCAGCTGATTACCAGTATTTTACATGGAGGCACTGCCTATCTGACCTCCACAACATAGTTATTAGGTAATTGTGTAACTACAAATTATTTTCGAACTCGAAAACTCTTATAAATTGCCAGCTCTTAACCAAATCAGAGATAAAACTCCAGTTTCGAGTTTCAAGTGTCATCCCACGTTGTTGGTGTGAATGCACTTTTTTCCCGGTGTTTTATTTAGTACCTAAGCCACGTTTGTACCCAACTCGCTTCACCGAAACTGGTTACAAAAAATTCCCTTCGACTTACGTCATCAGCCCAACCGATGATTGCTTTTGCCAAAAACATACGCCTAAAATAAATCGACTACCTACGGCTTGGGACTTAAATATAACTGGCGAAATATGGGTGTCAGTAAACAGAGCCTGTAACAACGATCAATATTAATTCGTAATGGAGAATTAATGGTTTCAGCCTTTCACGGATACGGAAACTCTTTTCGCATTCGATCATTAATTAACAAAAAAACACATTATCGCATGCTGATCCTGAATCACAGAATGCAAAGTAAAAGTCCAATTAATAATTAATTGAATTAATGTTATTTATAAGCACACCTGTGCTTAAACTTTCGGGGAAACAAGGCGTTGTATTATGTTATGTTAAAATAAACGAATAATAATAGCACGGTTGGTATAAAAAAGGGTGTTGTGCCAGTAATTTCATCAAATTACTAAACACCGATTAGGATATATCGGAATAATCGTTGGTGAAATAATGACCCAAACTGCAAAGTACTTTGCTCCAAATTCCTTACAAATAGCAGTCTACAAATAAACTACAGTTTGGGCGTATAATTACAGTGCTTGCTTTTCTGCTCAGCATAAACATAGTCCTTTGGATATGCAAAGCAGGCATTGCTCGGGTCATGTCGCTGATGCTCGCCAATTTTCGGGAAAATTCGTAAATACGAACAAGTGAACATTTTTTCGTGTTTTGTTACGGTAAATACCCCAATACCCGTGGCTTTTATAAAAGTTATATATTTTTTACGCCTTTTGATTAAGTATCGCCGCTGTTATTAAATTCTAAAACAGCTGTGGAAAGTAGATATTGTGTTAGTTAATCTAAAGTGTCAACGAACGCGAACACCGGCTTTACTCTCACTGCGAACTTCGTAAGACGTACTTTACAAAATAATAGAAGTTAACGAAAGAACGAAACTTTCTAATAAAGTGTAATAGAGAATTCTATGGACATCGAAACTGAATAAATCTTTTGAGAAAGTGATTCTAACTTTAACCCCTATAAATTGTTAAAGCAAACGTTTGACTCCTAGACGACCTAGGGGTTCGTTAGGTTAAGCCGGTTTACCCACTTCTAATTTCATCCAGTCCAATTTTGTTTAAGCCATCTGTTAGTACATAGGTATTCTTACTGGAATATGAATGAAAATGTTCATAATTTTCGTATCTTATATTCTCAGACTTGCGGTTTGCCGCTTTTGGTATCAAAATATTTGTCCTAAATTAGAACAACTTTATGAGTTGGTTAAATTTACTTCAGAATAGATCTTGTATTTTATACCGCGCAGATATTAATATTTTCGATACAGACGAACAAATAACGATCGTTAAATACAAAATAATAATTGCTAAAGCCATATTCTTTTCCTCCTAGTTATAACGACAACGTTTCTAAATGCCTTTTTAGTTCTCATTTGGAAGTATATTAATTCTTTGACACTTTTAAATTGACAACATGACCGTAACCTACTTTTATTCCACTCAAGACATACAAGAAGTCAAAAAGCAAGCATCGTTACTGTGAAATACTCCATCATTCCAAAACTTACGACCGATGGGGTTACGTCTTTTGCACAATCGTTCCCCAGTCACACGAACTCGGTCTAGATTTCTCTGGAGTGCCCTCACATGACTTATGAAGGCAATCTTGAATATGCAAGATCACTGCATCTTGTTATACCATAGACGTTTGCTGAGTACGCTTAAGCTTGTATGAGGTAAGATGATCCTTTTTCTGTATTTTCTATGATGGAGATTTTTCTACAAAGAAGTGATCAATGATTTTTGTTTTGTTTGTTATTCTGGGACTTGTAGCTAAGTTATAACAGCCGCACGGATCGATCGATCAGGTAAGTTACTCTTGCCGCAGTTGGACCGTGGATGGGTGACCATTTTCACATATCGAGACTCCTCCGTGCCTCGGAAAGCACGTTAAGCCGTTGGTCCGTCTGTCATTTGTGGATCTTTGACAGTCGTTACAAGTCGTCAGAAGTCCGAAAGTCTGACAACCAGTCTAACCAAGGGGTATCGTATTACCCAGTTACTGGGTTGTGGAGGTCAGATAGGCAGTCGCTCCATGTAAAATACTGGTATTCAGCTGCATCCGGTTAGACTGGAAGCCGACCTCAACATAATTGGGAAAAGGTTAGGCAGATAATGATGATGGACTTGTTACGTAAATGGAAATTTATTTTGGTTTGCAGTAGGTTTTTCACCATGGTTTTGTTTGTTATATAGTAAGTAGGAAACGGTATGTCTAATGTCCATAGATAATGTAATTGACATTGGCATTCGTGTATAGTTCTTCTGGGCTGGGAAGAAGACATGGACATCAATGGTGATAAATGCAATCCATTGAACCGGTTTCTGGAAGGATTCGATTATCTCAATTATATCAATACATAACGATGACATCACATGTTTCATGGAAAGATTTAGCGATGTTCATTGATCACTAACAAAAAACAATAGGTACCCAATATACGTTTGAGAGTGGGATGCAAAACAATTTATTAACAAATCTATTGCGAACCGTGATATAATCGTAGTAATCATAATTATTATTATTTAGTAACTAGCTGCGCCCAGCGATTTTATCCGCGTAAGATTTGATCCCGTGGGAATATCGAGATGAAAAGTATCCTTTGTCCTATTCCAGGTCATGGTCTACCCCTGTGCCAAATTTCATCCAAATCCGTACAGTCGTTTTAGCGTGAAAGCGTAACAAACAAACTCACTTTGGCATTTATAATATTAGTTAGGATGCCAATAATCCTGTGTAATTCTTCCTAGATTTGAATTAGGTTAAATCTGACGCCGGTCTTGCTCACGGCAGGTAAAATGACCAAGGATATCATCATAACTAGATCACTCACACCTATATTATAATCTTACTAATCCTTGAATAAAAACCATTTTATCTAAATGAAAAACAAATAAATTCCTGAAAAGTAAATGGAAGAATTATAAAAGAGCTGAAAATATTTTATAGTGCCTTCTGTAATCAGAATTAGTCTGTACCTTCCATAAAAATATCTATTTCTAGTTAGTTTCAAAGACATTCATTTTGTTATTTTTCTCGTTATGGCGAAAGTAAATAAAAAAATTAATTTAAAACGACATTGTTAACTTTTGATCTCAGCAGATCATCTGACCTTACATTACCTACAAGTGCATTACAAACATCATAATAAACGTTTATGTGCAAGCTCTTTTTTTACAAGACAAACATGGTATTTTCGCAGAACCACCTGAATTAAACAAATAAAAGTACACACGGCAAATAAGTTAAGTATGCAAGTAAACATCAAACATTTATCATGCACGATGCAAGGAAATGTCATTGATATAGTGTACGTGATAACTTTTCATGGGTATGCTGTAGTTGCCTTGGCTAACCTGGAAATCATTAAACAGACTCCGGACCCTGATTGGCCAAAGCAAGGGAAACCCACTCAGGTGGAGAGGATTCATACATAACTCCACGCTGGAGTGTAAATATGCTGCTGTGCCACAAACTATGAGACTCTAAATATCATGCTCTGCGTGTCCTGTTGTCTGCACGTTACACGAACTGATGTACGCTACTGAAGTTGCCAAGTTCATAGATCCAAATTCTGGGCCGACGAAACACTAACAAGAAGTAAACGCAGTTCTACTAAAATGCAACTTTACTTGAATGCACACTAATCTTTTTGACCCACGGTACTTATATTCCTTTTTTGTCGGCAGTATTATGAAGCTAGTTAACCAAGGTGGAATGTCAAGAGCAACCCAGGAATGCATCCGTCGACTTGACCGACTTTGGACCTAGTTTCTTCTTTATATACCTACGTATAGAACAGCCAGCCATGCGCATTATAAGTGACTTACGACTAATAATATTGCGGTGTATGACGAGAAGTACAGATTATCTTTTCATTTATTACCTAGAAGTGCTAGGTTGCTATACGTTGACGATTAGAACCTTCGTTGTCCTTGTCTTTAAATAGTGCGGTTACTGTATATCTATGAACGTATGTAAAACACGTATTTTAATGTCTTAACTTATGTTTATGTATATGTATCTACTGTCTAAGCCTTTAGGCCTTGAGGGGTTTGCAAAGTAATATCAAAACACGAGGTGTGTCGGTACCGCTTAGGGCTAAATAGTCCTAAGAAACTCACAAAGTTTCTGGTTGATCGCCTGAGAGCACATATTGCTTGAAAGGGTCCATTTAACTTCGAAACTCCAGAGGGATTATGTGATGCAAATTATAGGTAGGCAGTGTTCCTAAAAGATTTTTTGTTTCGAGATGAGTTCACTGGTTACGTCATTCGGGTCTTGGGAACATAAAAAGTCTTCGAGGAAATAAATTAACTGTGGCTCCTAAGACCGAACAAGAAATGCAACGCTTGTGTTGTGTTATTTTTATCGCGAACATCACGAGAAAATTTTGAAGAAATATATCAAAATTGTTTTTCCACGTCTTCGTTTTCCGAACACGCTGTTAACACACGCTAGTTGATAATAATAACCAGTCACAGAAAGTTAAGTGACAAATATTTACGACAAATATTTTCGAATCGAAAATTTCCAACGAGGCGAATATGGGGAAAATATGTAATCGGAGTGCTTGGCCCCGATTCGTCTTTAGAACTTCAATTTTCCAAATATATTTCTGGAGTGAATTCAAAAGTTGTTCAGTAAAACCTCAACTGTCACATACATTTACGCGATATATAAGTTTTAACATTCAGCACGTGTCTAGAATATCTCGGAAGGAGCACTGAACTTCGGGTGGGTGCATTGACTCCCCGCTCAACCCGTACCTACAGCGTCCTCGAGGACATTATACAATTTATGTCAACGCTAAAAGCAAGGAGTGCCTTCTACACTTTTTATCCCTCTTTTGTTTAACTGGGTAATAATAAAATTAAAATAATTACTCTATAAACAAACTACATAATTGGACAAAACTGTTGTAAAAGTCATCTTTAACTACTCACATTTGTTTTTCTCTTAGGTCTGAGCTTATTTACATAACAAGAAATGTTCATGCGAAACTGAACCAAGAAATTATATTAAAATGGAAGTTCGATTTACAAAGCTTGTCTGAATATTAATTTGTTTGGTAAATAAATACGGCACAGAGCTGCGCGCTGGTTGACATTTCTTTTATTTAGTTTCTTGAATTAAAATTAAGTAAATGAAAGTGAATTTAGTACTTATATATTTTGTGTGGCTTTAGTTACGTATCGTGGAACGAAGAATGTGGAATAAATGTAAATAGGTATGCGACTTACTGAACGAGTGACAAAATTGGTGATTTATTTCTTCCGCTCCTCGATCACATAAAACTGACCATTGTTTTCCGTAGATTTCTCTTCGTCCTAAACTAAATGCCCAGACGAAGACGTCCCAAAGAATCGCGTGCGTTAAGTATTACGTCGGACTTTCGCTTCGCTTTGTCGATCGCAGGTCGATTCGTCTATTGAGGCGTTATGTATAATTAGTTGCGTCAGTCCCGCTACGTGATCTACCGGTCCCATATTCTAGCGTGCCGTGAATGTGTTATGATTGCTACTTTCACATACCGGTACGAATCTTCGGTCTTGGTTAGTTTCCGACGTCTAGTGATGTACGGTTTTGTGCGGTATGTGTGATGTTTCGGGTTTGTTACGGTTACGTCACTAGCCTGGCACGTATAGACGTTTTTTGTTACGGTTTTTGTTAGCCGGGATCCGCACAATAAAGGTTTGAGATGGTGAGTATAATATTATAAGTAAATTAAAGGTTTTTGGTGGAGTCATCGTCACTCAGTTTAAAACTAACTGATATGTTTTGTCAGTTGGTTTTATACATAATGTATAGCAGGAACTAGTGTTAGACTTTTCCCTCACATTATCATAACTAGATGATAATGAGAGCAGTGGTGGCCCAGTGGTAACGGCCGCGACTTACATGTTGTAGTTCGTAGGTTCGAAGGCGCTGACAGGCGCTTTACTTTGTGTAAATTATTTCATCACCACTACTCTCAAAACGGTGAAGGAAAACATCGTGAGGAAACCGGCATATCCTAGAACCAAAAAATTCGAAGACATGTGACATTTACCAACCCGCACTTGGCCCGCGTGGTGGATTACGGCCCAGTCCCTCTCGCAGAGGGGAGGCCTGTGTCCCAGCAGTGGGAACATTATAGGCTGATTATGCTATTATGCTATATCAACACTAACCATTATTTACTTTCATCTCTTGTTAAAAATTTTGTTCACCAAACTTTTCATGCTATCATATAAATGTCTGATGACATCAATAGTTGAAGTAGGAGGAGCTCGTGGCTAAGTAATAACAGCCGCTCGGGTCGATCCATCAGGTTAAGCTACGCTTGCCGGGGTTGGTCCGTGGATGGGTGACCATTTTCACATATCGAGACTCCTTCGTGCCTCGGAAAGCACGTGAAACCGTTGGTCCCGGCTGTCATTTGTGGATCTTTGACAGTCGTTACGAGTCGTCAGAAGCACGAAAGTCTGACAACCGGTCTTACCAAGGGGTATCGTATTACCCAGGTACTGGGTTGTGGAGGTCAGATAGGCAGTCGCTCCATGTAAAATACTGGTATTCAGCTGCATCCGGTTAGACTGGAAGCCGACCCCAACATAGTTGGGAAAAGGCTAGGCAGATTGATCAATAGTTAAAGTAATTATTTCATGTTCCGTTCAATATAACTTAACAATTATTTCAAGAACTTGTACAACTGAACTGAATTTTTTCAGTCACGCTCAGTTTACTGTAACACTTACTTTCGTATGTCAACCGAATTAGAACGAACGATGAGCTCAAGGCACAACGTTTGTCACTGACACACATATTTATTTAGGTTATGTAACGTAACGAAGACGAGTAACGTAACGCTTGTAATAGTTATAATAACCGTTATAACTGCTATAATTGCTGCTGACATGTGTTGATAGCTTCAATGTGTGTTGTTGAGTTTTATTGCTCAGCGAATATAATAACTATTGTGTAATTGAGAATCAAGGGCAACGTTGCAAGGGGGATTTATTGGTCCCCATTTTGGAGTTGACACCTCTATTTTAGTTGTATGTGGTTGATGAGATGGGTCATTGTTGGACTGTTGTTATGTGGACATTGATTGCCCTATTATCTACAAATTTTTTTTTGTACGTATGGTCCACACAACACAAAGTACGGTCTAAACTGCTGGAAGTCATGGGGAAGAGTGGAATGAAGCAGGCTGACTAGTAGGTTTGTTTATTTTGATACCCCCTGAGATTGTTGCTGTCGCCATTCTTCATATTTGTGGGAGTTTTATACTTCATCGCCAAACTTGTGTGTGGCAGTGGGTGTTACCGAAATGGGCAGCCTCTGTCATGAAATTTCAAGTTAGATAGCATTATTGCTTTATGATCTTTAATTCTACTCAGAGGTTCCACTCCTGGCAGGGGTAGCGAACTGTGTTTCAAGTTTAGCAGGAGATTTCTGAGAGTTTTTTTTACTTGAGCGTGGCTTAACTACACACTTGAGGATGTCAATGAACGTAAATGAATCATTATTATGTCACAGTTACTTAAGAGTGATTAGTAGGTACTTTATACAGTATGACTATATTCAGTATGGATATACTCAAGGACATGCTAATTTATGGTCTAGCTTACGTACCTAGTACCGATTAAATATATTTAATATTTTCAAATTTAAATGGCAAATTATGGAATTTGTGGTCAACGTAACAACTAAGATACACCATAACATAACATTTCATAAACGTTTGAATTGTGGGGTCATTAAGTGACCCTATCAAAGAGTTCAACTCCGTGTGTCATAAAAGTAAAGAAGCTAGCACTGATCGTGCGACTTAATGAAATTATAACAATCTCGGTAGACAGAAGGGGGATTATTTCAGTTCACAGACTCCTTACTTTTGTAACTTCAGGCTATTCTACTTCATTATTAGAATAGGTTTGTATAATTATAAAGTTATGACGGATGGTATTTGCGTAAGTTCCAAATTAAGCATTATTTTAATACATGAATGTTTTTAGTAACACGTATGTATGTGTGTGAGTGACATTTGGTTTTAAAATGTCAAAGAAATTAAAGTATCCTATGCAGAAATATGTTAAGATAAAAAAGATTTAAAACTTTAATAAAAGATAAGTTGATATGTTGTGATAAAAAATGAAGAATATTGTTGTTTTTTTTTGATGAATTTAAGTAGTGTTAACAGAATATTTAGCTCAACAATTTATACAAGTGAAACCGGGGCATTGGGTCAATGTTTCATATTTAAATCGTAGACTGTCATTATCGATGCATAAAAGTTTGATCTTTGAACCTGAAACATACTTAACGGTAAGGCTTCGCCTATATGTTCATTTTGGTTTTTGTACTGATTAATAGATTAACCAGTCCTCTGCTGCACGCGTAGCTTGGCCACAATAGAAACGTACTTTGTCAATGGAAGAATAGACAAAATGACAGATGCACAATCACTATCTGTCATTTTGTCTACATATACTCTCCCGTCAACAAAACCCGTTTCTATAGTGGTCATGCACCGCGTGCTAGTCGAAACTTCTTTCGACACAACACCTGGTCCTCCGTTTACCGCACCAACCCCAGATGCATGTAGGTATGTATATATTATATCTAGTAAGTTGGCCAGGAGGGGAAAGAGATGGAGCTATACGACCTGTAGAGCTTCATCTCTTGCCTACACTGAAGTAATATTAAAATAATACTGCTGTAAGCGGTGGTGGTAGGCCCCGTGTTCATGGTCTCCAGTCTCGGGTTCGTCATCAACAGCTACAGTTCTTCGATAGAACTTGTTTATTTTAGTTAAGTCGGTGACTTCAATATTTTCCCAATAATCTGATATGGTACCAATGCGTTCAATAAAAAGTTACTGCATATAAAAGCTATCGTTCAATGCATCCATTTCATAATCACTTTGGTGTAATAGCTTAGTAGCATCATGATGGCCGCAAATAAAGTCGTATTTAATGGCTAGCGAGGTTAATTTAATCAAGCTATGCAATGCAGTTTATTCCATTTATTCCCATTAAAATCTAGTGCAACATCTCAGTGATTCTTCAACATTTGCTACTGACAACGACCAACGTAATCTGTGCGATCAGTTTGGACACAGCCATCATCGATTAGTACTGCTGAAACGTCGGTTTTATACAAATCATCCGATTCAACTGACGCAATGGATTCAAACGGCTATTGTTTGCCGATGATACCTACTAAAGCCCCATTTACACGATGGAAGTTTCTTGCTTGACGCATACAATAAAATTGAAGTAATATTTGACTTGCATTTTCTAAACACTGTTTATACGATGCAATGTTTTGTTTTGTTTGTGCAAATTAATGGTTGGAATCGAAAGGCGCTGGTTCTTGGTAGAAAACAAAAGTAATAATAACCAAAAGGTAGAAAAACATACACAAAAGGTAAATAGGCATAAAAAGGTTTGCACATGGGATGACACAGGCAATTAAATCGTGCTTCAATGTGTCTTGGGCATTTTTATTTGTTTCTGTATCATTGAGGGTAAAATTGTCAAGTATTGTTAAGGCTAAGGACTATACATGCGTCCATGTAGATAAAGCCGTCCATGAAAAAATATACAAGTAATTAACCAATTTGTCACTTGTCAGGATTAGGCAAGGCAAGGAAATATTTAAACTTTTAAATATATCGCGGGATTTTGTTTTAAATAATTTTGTTATAAATAGTATTTACCTACTTCGACAGTTCATTAATGCGATCATTTATTAGTTTCCAATTGAAGGCTGTTTGCAATACCTATTAATATTACGTAGACTTTGAAAAGTAAAAAAAAAACCCGATACTGGGAACTTTTAGAGACTTTGGAAGTTATAGTGTCACCATCAAATAAAGTTGTACTAAAAATGTAATGAAGTGCGCTAAGTACAAAAAATAATAAGCTTTTGTGAATCAAGTAGATTACATACTCATACAATAACTATTTCAATTTCCTAGATAATATTTACGTTACGTCTAAAAATGAGGGTGGAAATAAACTTAACAATAAACGGCTAAACTTAAGTTTATTTTTGAGGACAGGCTAATTTTCGACATAATGTGTATTTCGATAAATGATTTCATTTTTAGCCGGCTAAAATTAAGTGTAGCCCTTGCCTAAAAATTAAGTAGCAAATGAAAATTGTTGAAAGGTAGGTTAGGTTAGAACTGTGACCACACAACACACGAGCCGATCGAGCGAAGCGAGCGGAGCCACGGCAGTGGCTGGCGAGTGCCAGCGTCCGATTAGGCACATGAGGATGAAATGTTCCAAAAATGTGGTGTTTTACCTTCTCTTGTACCTAAACGGACCCTGGCACTCGCCGAAAGAAATTAACATTAGCCTCTCCTCGAAAATAAGTTTATTTTTCCATCCATCCTTAGCCGTGACATTTACATAATTTTAAAGCTAACAATCTTAAAATAATAATAAATATATGTACAAGTATTTAAAAAAGGGATTACCTACTTGATTCGAAGCTTCAAAGTATTGGATAAGAATCTCATCATGTACCTAAATAAATAAACATGGCGGTAGCAAATGACAGAAGTTATAACAAATTATCATATAGGCACTTATTTATTCAACACATGTTCAAATAAATCGTTGATCATAACCGTCAATTATGATAAAGTAGGTAATTTTTTGTTCAGAATTTTTGATCGTATAAAAAATTATAACTTCACAACTATCGATCATCACTTGGCAGACTTGTATTTATTATTAAGAGACTAGTTTTTTTTTTTCAGTATTACCCTGGTTTCAATGACCTCGTTTTACATGGGACTTAAAAATAACTGGCGAAATGTTTTCCATAAGGAACACCTCTGCCTAACTCCTCGGACAAAACAGGCGTTATGTTATATACAATATTTTTCTCTCAGCCTTAATCACGAATGAGTTTAAAGACATTGTTTGTCTAATAATTGCAGATTTGTTGGAAAAAAGATAAAACGGCCAGTTAGTAGCCGCCCGAGCACCCTTCGTAATTAACTCTTCCGTTTGCTTCATTTTCCTCAGTTCCTTCGCTTACCCGACAACTTCGTTCTACTTACACAATTACGCAGGTTTTCTATTTTACTGTGTGATTAAGTACTCACCCAGTAAAATAGAGAACCCGTTCAATTTGAACGTTACGTCTCATATATTACAGTCGCAACACAAAACGGTTACAAAGTCAGAATTAGTAGTCAAAACTACATAGTACACATTAAAGGCATTGTGAAAATCGTTACCCTCCTTTACACACGCACTCGAGCAAAAACAAGCAAGGTCTCGATACTACAATTAGTTCACTGATTAAATAATTAATGCTAAAATTGTGTCATCGTTGCAAAACAGTACAAGTGCAGTTTAGAAATCTCTATTTAACTATTAACGTTACTTCAACGCGTTTTACCTTCGTCACTGGCCTTTGTAGTAACTCGTGTATGAAATATTCATAAAGTTGTAATTAAACAATTCGCAATGCCATTCTGGTTATAAAAATACAAGTTTTTTTTCAAGTCATAGGCATGTAATGTAAGCCGTTTGCACTTTGTCTATTATTTTGAACATGCACCATATTACGTGGATGATTTATGCGGTATGCAAGCGAGCATAAAATGAACGACTAAATAAACAAGGCATAAATTATGTGTGATGTTAGATCAGAGCACGCGGTCAATTTTGGCAAAGAGCTTGTAATTGAGATGTAATGAAGCTTTATTTAATTTTTTATCAACTTTGCTGTTTTCTTTTTGCAGTTTATTAGTTAGTTAGATTATTGAAGTTTAATTTTAATTTTTACGTTGCTTTTATAGGTCAAGCACTAATTAAAATAAAATGAAGTTGTTATTTTTTATTTGCTGCAATTATTTTATTTCAGTAATAATATATCACTTTCATTTTCGGTTATAAAAATGTAGGATTTTGAAACCACTTTATGAATCGTTAACAAGAAAGAAACGATAACCTCGAAACAAATAACATACACATTTTAATTAAGATTTATTAATATATAATATATATAATTTTAAGTTATAGATTTTTTTTTGTGTTAATTATTCCTGTTGTTAGTATGCGAACACTATCTCAAAGCAATGAATTAATTTCTATTTCCGTTGTCGTGCCAACGAGCTAAACAACTTAAATTTTGAATATTATTGTAATTGGTTATACGTTGCATAAGGTGATTCTTCGCTCTTCGTGACAGTGAGAGTATTTCTCTACGTTTTGTAGGTCGCGATCATTGTATTGAGTGGCACATCGAACACCGAGAGTGGGATATTTGGAGCAAGTGAAAACAAGACACACTTTTTGTTATTTTATCTAATAATAGGTAGAAGTTCATTATTTTGTTTTGAAATTACTGAGGCTTGGCGCAATAATCGTCGGTTGTCATTTGTTTTTATTTAATTGATCACATTATTACTAGAACTTTTTTTGTGTAGAATTTTTATTTTAATTTGAGAAAATATTAAGACAATTAAAGATTTTCAAATTTTTATTTCGCGAAGTCTTGGCAGAAAAAAAAAATGAATTTAATTAGGTTACAGGACCCAATATAAGTTCATTCACAATCAAAGCTTCCAATCAATTTCAAAATATTCACGTTTTGTAGTATTGTGGTAATTATGGTAAGTATTACAGCTGAAACATGACCGAAAAAAAAAGGAATAAACTTTTTGTTCCTTGGAAGGTCGTAATTTTCACATAAACTAGTAAAACTCGCTAATAGGTTTCGACGGTTATGGCTCAACGATGTTACACATTTAGTTCGAACCGTATCGAAGTCTCGCAGTTATGAAATGAGCGAAAAAATTCATTGACTACCGATTGTTACAGGCATGCTAATTCGAACGAAATATTGCAACTGTTTCAACATTCGCTAACGGTTTACCATTTTTCCCGAATTTTATTTCTTAAGATTTGTTTTCGACAAAATGAAATTTTGATTCCTAATTGCTTCAAAATATTAATAGGTTTTGCAATGCGTTTAAATGCTAATTTATTGCGTTCATTATAATTAAGTCGTTAATTATAATTATTGTCTTGTTTAGTCATTAAAAAGACATGAAGAAAGAAAAAAAATCGAACTCATTACTAGTATTTTGCAACCTAAAATATTTTTCTTGAAGATTCCTATCAAATGAATCCCTAAATGAGTAATGTTTCTTTAGACGCACAAGTTTTTGACAAATTCCACTAAAAAAAAAACTTAAATAAAGTTTTATTGCAACTTCAATTTATTTTACATTTTTCTTCACGAAAATAACTTATCAACAGACTATAACAACCCATTGTTTTGGAACGTAAAGCCTATTAAGACACCCATTAATCAATAGACAATAATAAATTAATATTTCCCGAGACGGCACTCATCCTAACATTAAAATAATCTGTCAGCCGGTACCGGCTCGCCTAATCACAGCTTTCTTCAACTGTCGCGGAGAGAGCGCAGCCGCTATTTTATTTTAAAGAAAGTATATTTCTCCCTACATTTATGAACCGTCATTAAAAAAATTCGACTTACCGTATAAATGCCAAACAAAACACAATCACAATATAATTGGCACAAGAAAGTCCGCAAGTTCACAGTTCACAGGTGTAGCGGCGCGGTCTTGACGCGGTCTACGATTCGAGGTTCTAAGTTCGTTCTCGGCCAGTGTTGTAGTTGCACTGAGCGTTCTTAACGGAAGAGCAGTGCGTGGTTGCGCTCGCGCACGCTCACCTAAAAGTAAAACCAAATACGCGCGCGTACGCCGCACCGCGTAAATCGGTAAGATATCACTGTCTATCTAATACCCAACACAATGCGTCGTATGCGCGGGCGAATTATTAAGGTTAAGGATAGAAAAGTACCATTAACGATAGTGTTATGGGCATAATTTTTGCGTAAATCGATTCGATATAGCGTGCCTAAATAGCGTGACTCGATTTTGATGCTAATTGAGTTTCAGTAAGATACAACTGGAGCGTGAGAGTCTATCTCGATAGTTAGAGGTCTTAATTAGTAAGTAGATGTTCAAAGATGAGTGCTTACGTGTGCTTGTGAAATATGTTTTGTATGTTATAATTATTGTTCGAAATCATGTGTGATATCACAGTTTCAGTATTGTAAAAGTTGGCTAAACTTCGTACTTCTAAAATAAAGTTCGAAGAATGTTGAAGGACCTGTGAGAGACAGCCGATGACGGATTCCTTTTCCGGGAGAAAACATTGTCTTGCCGTCGCAGTCGTCCGAAGCTGATGAGAAAAATGACGATATAATCCTATTAGATGTAGGTCGTCACTGTACGCGAGGATACGTGCACTGTCAAAGCGCTCAGCTAAAGTACTGGGCGACTGGGGTAAACCAAGATCAATGCAGAGGCGTTTGCAGTCGTGCGCCGAACTAAGGAAATCCTTACAAAGAACTGTAATAAGTATGCATTTATAAGCATTGCTGATGCATTTTCTACTACAGATCTAAGATTAGCGTATGATTCATCTAAGTGCGATATCAATTAGGTTGGAATTACAGTGTTTCTTGAATAGGTCAACAAGTTCTGGGTTGAATTTTCAATAACAATTGCTATAGAATTAAATTAGGTATAGATTTTCCTAAACTGAATAATATGTTTTTTTTTTTTGTACTTAAGGTTTAAAGAAAAAGTTTTCACGATATTTATAAACTGTGCGCTGAAGTAAAGGTATAAACCTGAAATTACCAGACTGTAAATAGAAGCAATCAATAATATAATGAACACTTATCCCATTCGCAAGATGTGTAACTTGTATAACAAGTGTAGCGTAATAAAAATTACGTATTAACATTGTCACCACATCAGAGTAGCTATGCTGTGGTAACGACCACCTTGCAACACCAAACCGATTCTGAATCGTGTGTGAAGAAATTTAAACTAGTACGTTTAATATCGATTACTCGAACAATTTTGGTTGAAAACTCTACGTGAACATATTTCTGAACGTAATCGATCAATTGCGCAAATCGGTGCGTAGAAAATATGTTTTTGATTGGTTATTTTTGACCATTGTCGATCTAATGAAAGTTTAACTCACCTCAACCGGTAAATTCAATTCGTTAATAATTCTTTTGAAATATTTGCATAGGTCTCTAATATTTTACTAGTCCATTTAAAATTCATCCATACATTACGTGGAATGTCTGAATTTCTTTAGAGTAAAAAGAACATTGTACCCATTTTTGTACCCAAATATTCATTTGCATATTTTTATTTGACAACCCGTTGAAAACCTGGGTCGTAACGTTTTTATAAACTTTTACCAAGGATTTTAATGGAAAACGAAAATAACGTTGCTGAAAAGATAATCCCCTTTTTAACCCTATTATAAAAAAAGAATTGACTGCCTCGTTGTGGTAGTGGTCGCAAGCGCTACTGCTGAACATGAGGTCCTGGGCTCGATTCCCGGCTCGGGCATAGTGTTATTGAGTTTTTCTATCTGTAATTTCTCAGTAATAGCCCCGAGTTTGGATTTGTGGTTGATGGCAATAGGTTCGCTCCCTATTACATGGGACTTAAACATAACTGGCGAAATGTCGGTGTACTTAATGGGTAAGGTTTTCAGAAAACAATACTGTTATAAATTGTTAGCCTGTATCATCCCACTGCTGGGCTAACGTTTCTCTCGATTATCTCGTAGAAGATGGCAGGACGAGGTGGACAAAACAAACGGCCAGTTGTCTACATTAGCACTGGATCGCAGGAAAAAAGTTAGTAAAGTGTAAAAATAATCAATGCTTGATCTGTTTATCTATGCTCATAAAAAATTTTCATGCTTGAATTTTGATTGGATAGCCTATGCTGTTCGTGAAATGTTTCTTTTTTTTCTCCTCAAAACATACCTAAGGAGGTTTTGTTTATCTAATTATTGTTCTTCTATAACATTTCTGGTTCAATTGTTCTACGATGGTTCTAACCATTATCTACCGTAAACACAGTAATTTTATAAGGTGTGTTGGCATCAGCAGACCCACGTTCGGATGTAATTGGCGTAGGTATTTCTACTTAGATTGAGAGTAATGATAGCAAACGTCTCGAATTGATTACAATTGTTTGGAAACATCTAAGTCAGACTTTTTATTAGATACAGTGATGTTGTTAGACTTTACGAATTTATTATAATAAACTTTAAATTATCATCATATAGACGGGTGTTTAAATAAACGTAAAAGATAATAGGTTTAATTTGTACTAATGTATGTAGTAAGTATTAATGTACAAATTATTACATAATCATTATAAAAGTATTATTATGTACCTATCATTGTAGTTGGACAAACATTTCTCTATTATTAATTAAAATAAATTCTAATTCTAATTCTTAATAAACGGCTCGCTAGCACACAGGTGAATGAGAGGTTTTCATTGTGTGGCTAAAACCAAACTGTGAAGTATGCTTAGTGATTTAGAAATAAATAAATAATAATGATTATCTTATAGCCTAAATCTATAGAGGTTAGTTAGTTAGGTACTTATTCAACATAATGATTCGATTTAATAAGTCAATAATCTTACTAATTATAGTACCTAATCATTAATTTCATAATTATAATAAAATGATCTAAATTCCTTTCGATTTGCGTAACAGCAGGTATTAAAAAAAATTAATAAACTGCAGTGTCACCAAACTTTCACCGAGGTATTTAGTTTGTTTTTAATTGAAAAAATGTGCGACAAATGATTTTAAATCCAAACGTGCTTTAAAATGAATTATTAATTTGTAATGGCTATCGGCCACCATGACAAGTTATGTCATTTACTGGCAATACCACCAACATTAGTTCCAGAATCTAACAGCATTGGGTCAGTAATTACTTCCTTTTTTATTCACCAACATTGGTTCCAAGATCTGTGAATATTGCTCAGTTATTTCTTCTTATTTTATTTACGGTTATCGTTTAATTTGCCTACAACATTTAAGAACTGACTGAAAGCGCGTTACTAAATAGCGGTCACAGTCGATTGTCTGGCAGAAATAGTTGAAAATATCTTGTTATTTTTTTAAACTTCATTTTTAACGATGATTGAGCGCTGTTGATATTGTCATAATTATGGATTGTTTTATAGATTACAATTTATTTTAAAATGTAATCTGGGCTGGGCAAAGGCATCCTTGTCTTTGTTCCAATAAAAAAACCAGAATAAAATTAAAAATACTAAAAACCGGCCAAGTGCATGTCGAACCATGCACAATGAAGGGTTCCGTAGTTGGGATGAATTTATAAAACAAACTTAACACATTGTAAAAACTTGTTCTCCCATACAGAATGTAAGGGAGAACATGTTTTTACAACTGCAAATTTAAGGTAGTTGATTATTACTCAGTAACTTGTGGAGCCTACGTAGCGGTGATAGCGTCCTTTTAATTTGGTTATATATACTACTGCCGTGAATTTTTTCACATATCCAAGCCCAACCATTTAGCTGGCAGGGGGGGGGGGGGAACACTTGGCTCTAACAAAAATTAGCACTTTAAAGCTTAATATTCCGCAAACGGATCCCTGAATTCAAAAATCGTTTCCACAAACTCGTATTATTTTGAAAAGGTCTTTCCAACAATACCCCACACTATGAGATTGACGAGAAAAAAAATAACCATCCCCACTTTACGTGTAGGGGAGGTACCCTAAAAAAAAATATTTTTCACGATTTTTTTTACCACTTTGTTGGCGTTGTTTATATGTCTATCCATATCAAATAACAGCTTTCTAGTACCAACGGTCTCTGAGCTAAGCTGGACGGACGGACATGGCGAAACTATAAGGGTTCCTTGTTGACTACGGAACCCTTAAAAAGTGCTTGAATATATTTTATATAATTTAAAAAATAAATCAAGTTTTTTAATTTTATCTAGGTTTAAAAAAATCGACTGAGTAAATAAATACCTAAATAAAACACTAAAAATAATGAGAACACCATGTCAAAATTATTATAATATTTTGTTTGTGAGTACTACTTAGGGACCAAAACTCAACTTTCCACTGTTCATACTTAATGCTAATTTAACTAGTTTGACCCGGAAAATAATGTTACGCCGCTGCCCGTGAGTTTAGCTTAGCTACAATTTTACTAAATGGTGGGTAAGTATTTTAGTTTAATACATTTAGAGATAAATTGATGCTGGTTAGGATACATACAGCGTGTATCACAAATGTGTGGTCCTATTTGATCGTGTGGTACAGAACAACAAACGGAACAACTTTTTCCATGGGTTCAACCACATATCTATGGGTTCTAAAATTATGTTAGGATATTGTCTTCCTATATCCTACAAATTATCTCTCCTTTTGTAAAAAAACCGGCCAAGTGCGTGTCGGACCACGCACAATGAAGGGTTTCCCAAGATTAAGATAGTAGAAAAACATGTTCACCCATACGGAATGTATGGGAGAACATGTTTTACAACTACAATGTTATGTTTGCTCTTGGGAAACCCTACGTATTTTTTTTCATCATTTTATTTTATCACTTTGTCGCCCTGATTAATATAATATGTATACTCATTCCAAATTTCAGCTTTCAAGTAGGTACAGGTAGACGGACAGTGCGAAACTATATGGGTTCCTTGTTCGGAACCCTAAAACACTAGTTTCCTAGGAGAAAGCTTTGCACTGCAGTTGGAAACAGTCAAAGGCAATTATCGTTCTTTCACTTGGATTTATACGTTTTTGACAGCTTAGATTGGCCTTACAAGGCAATTTATACCTTTAGTCTCGATTGACTCAAAATTTATCTGACTAGTAAAAAAGTTACCAGGATAGCTCTATTCCCCTTGTTCGAATCTTGGGATGTGCAAGTGGTTGTATGATTGGCAGGAAAGAAGGTGAGGCATATCCTGCGACCGGGATCCACGCTGCGAAACGAGAGATATATGGAAGTCCATGGGGGACAACTTTTCCCAGTAGTGGGACGATACCCACAGGTTGTAAAAAAATGACAACAACACCAGTATGAACAAACCTTATCTGTACGTACTACTAAAAAGGTATAAACAAGACCCCACAGACAGACAAATTAAAAATCCGGAGTCACACGTGTTAGGGCATAAATCGAACAGATTACGTGTGACTCCGGATTTTTAATTTGTCTGTCTGTTGTGGAGGTCAGATAGGTCTGTGGGGTCTTGTTTATACCTTTTTAGTCGTAGTTGGGTTTTAGTTCTTATTACTTTTTTTTTTTTTAATTCTTTTGGGGTTATAATATATATATTTTTGAAATGTGCTCATTAAGCCCTTTCATTTGATACCACACATGGTACGATTAAACAATATTTTTTTTAGTTCCTTACTTTAGATCGTCTAGAGGTCGCCATTTTTAATTTAATGTGACGTCACATAGCCTATAACCAGCGGACGATCAAGAGGCTTCCAACGATACCTCACTTGTCAAATTGTGATGAGTGGTTTAGAAGATATGAGGGAACAGATGAACATACATACATACATACATACCGGTCAAAATCATAACCCTCCTTTTTTCTTCACCGTAGTCGGGTAAAAAGAAAGCTTGTACGACCAGCGATGACAAACACGAACAACTTTTCAAACAACAATTATTAATACGATAAGCGGTTTACAAATCACGAATAGATATCTGTTTATTTAATCTGTCATTATACTTACCTAATGTCAGTTTTGTACTGTTACTACTGGTCTTACTACTCTCACATTCTTAATTCAGTATAAACTCATGCAAATACAGTTTTCTTTGTGTTAAGGTGGGTTGAAACCTAACGAACATCATCTGCCTAGCCTTTTCCCAACTATATTGGGGTTGGCTTCCAGTCTAACCGGATGCAGCAGAATACCAGTATTTTACATGGAGCGACTGCCTATCTGACCTCCACAACTGGGTAATACGATACCCCTTGGTAAGACTGGTTGTCAGACTTTATAGAAAGATCATTATTTTCTTGATATTTTTGTCAATTTAATAGATAGACCAAGTAAAGAATGCTCTAATCCTACTTTCATTAAAAAAAAAATGTGTTACAGTGGGGAAATGTGCTTTTGCTCGGTTGGACTTACAACGATCTTAAGGACGTCAATAGTGCAGTTCAAACTGCTTACTTCTCGGGTCGCTAGCTCGTGCCAATAACGACTAGTTTAAAACATCACAAACCTTAATACCAAATAGATGATCTTACCAAAACAAAACGACGACTTCGAACTTGCAGTTGTTGCCAATCACTGTGACTTGGTTGGTCATTAAAAAATAAATTATAATCATAATAATGATCTGCCAATTCAAACGATAAGATAACCACAAAACTTTAGGAGTATTTAATAACAATGGTCCCCCAAAAATTGAAAACACTAAAATACACAGAACATTTTCATGGCCGAAAACTTTATCAAAAGAGCTGGAAGTTAGCCATGATTTATCACTCTAAATTGATTTAATGACTAACAGACGACAAGGCGGTGGCACCAACAGTCTCTCGACCGGAGTTTCGAAACTTTTACCTTACCGATAATAAATGAAGCAAGTTATGACAGTTGGGATGGAATCGTGACCGTTTGTGCGTGCTGTCAACGACTCCTGCTATGCCGAAGGCCTGAACAAAGCAATTAGCGGGGAGTGGTATTAATATTGTAAATGAAGTTGATGTTATCGGTGTAAGGGGCACCGGTGTCGGATACGACTGCTTGCGAAACAAAGTTTTCATCGCAATAGAATAACAACAAGAAAATCAATAATCAAATATCAGTCTTAGGACAAAGTTAGCATCATTCAATAGCAAGTTACTAAAGATTTTTTTGTCCATATTTGAATAATTTTGGTTTATCAAGAGAACTCTTCATTCTTGTTAAAAAAATATTTATCCAAAAATCTCTTTCAAATCGCTTTACTTTGTGTATAATTTCATCACCACTGCTCTCAAAACGGTGAAGTAAAAGGTCGTGAGGAAACCGGCATGTCCTAGAACCAAAAATTCGAAGACATGTGACATCTACCAACCCGCACTGGACCCGTGAGGTGGATTGTCCCAGCAGTGGGAACATTATAGGTGGGCTGATTATGCTTATGTTCTTCAAATTATTTTTGACTTCCAGATCACTTATCTCTAAATAAAATTGTAATACCTACCTAGAAATTATACGTAAAGGTCCAACAACGGATAGCTTCACAAACGCTGTCGAATAAATTAAGCCTAACGCGATAGATGGCGTAACTTGTTGCTACTGTCTGTATAAGTTACGAATTTGATGAATTAATAACATAAAATATTAAAATTATCATGACACACTAGTACGCAGTATTCAACTTTCCTTAATTGCCTCTAGTTCATAGGGAAAATGAATGTGTGCATGATAAAGTAAATCAAAACTGTGTGGCTTGTATGAATGCCGTCAACATTCAGATAGAACGAAGTAGGTACCTACCCATTTAAAAAATCATTTTAACACGAAAAAAAATTAAAAGTAACTGCCGACTATCACATACAGAACATCGAGCACTTGAGCTTCGAGCAAAAAAAAAAATTGATCTTAAAATCTTAGCTAACATTACAATAACCCTTTGTGCTGAGACTGATGATTGGCAGCTTAAAACATATTATACAATTACACAAAATTATTCGATGCACTGCTTTTTAACATTTCATACATTATAATAGATATGTGGTCGTGATGGCCCAGTGGGATGATGTCGTGATACCAAGTGGGATGATGTCGTGATGGCCATGATGTCGTGATAGCCCAGTGGGATGATGTCGTGATGGCCCAGTGGGATGATGTCGTGATAGCCCAGTGGGATGATGTCGTGATGGTCCAGTGGGATGATATCGTGATGGCCCGGTGGGATGATGTCGTGATGGCCCAGTGGGATGATGTCGTGATGGCCCAGTGGGATGATGTCGTAATGGCCCAGTGTGGTTTCAAATCCGTTCAGGTACATATGTAACTTTTTTAATTCATATGTACGTTCTTAGTTTACCTTGGACATTACTGGCATTGGTGAAGGAACATTGTGCGGAAACCTGGATTTATAATTGACTAGCTGCGCTCCGCGGTTTCACCTGCGTAAGGCCCGATCCCGTGGGAATATAGGGATAAAATCCTATGTCCTATTCCAGGTAATGGTTTACCCATGTGCCAAATTTCATCCAAATCCGTTCAGCCGTTTTAGCGTGAAAGCGTAACAAACAAACAAACTCACTTTTATCGAAATCCGTTCAGTGGTTTAGGCGTGAAAAGGATACAGACACATAGACAGAGTTACTTTCGAATTTATAATATTAGTATGGATAGTTAGGATACAAGCTTGAAATCGCCAACCCCTTTGAGCTAGCCTGGTGGTGAATGCTCATGCTTTCTCTATATAAGCAGCCTTTCCCCTGGGACAATAACCAGCTGGTATTATTATTATTTATTTATTTATTATTGTACTAACGAGTTTCAGTCATCTTAATTTCACATCCAGTTCTTAATTGTCAGTAGATTTTCGATGCCAACTGTACAAGGCAATTTATTGTTGACCAATCGGACAATTCCTGTAAAGTATGACGACTTTACCTCGACGGGTGACGTTATTCCTGTCCACATCGGCTGAATGTCAAACCGGGAAAAAGGAAAGCATAAACTAATAGTTCATAATAATTGCTTTAGTCATTATTTGTGTAGTCCCATGATCCTCATTGGTATTACCGATTTTTGGTATGTGTTATTGTGGTAAATTGATCGTTTTGCCTTAAAAGGCATGCTGGTAATGCAGTAAATCATTAATAATCCAATTTTAGTGTAGATTTCATCCTGCCAGGGTTGCGGGATTCTCCGAAAGGGATACCGGGACCTTGGCAACAGGCAACTGAAGGAACACGGGTGGGTTTTAGTCGGTAAAAGTCTGACATGTCCTTCCGCTCCACCCAGAGCGGGAGAAGTCATATGATGATTTCCCAACATAAAAAAAAAAAGTGTAGATGGTTGGGTTTTCAATCTGGAAGTTGTCAGTAGCAGTCCGGAGTCTGGATTTGTGCCCGATAGGTGACAATAGGCTCGCCCATGGGACTTACATGGGACTTAAACATAACTGGCGAAATGTGGTTGTACCTACTACAGGTACACCTCGGGGAAATATAACTGATGTGATGTTATTAAAGTTATTTTTAAGGTGAAATGAATAGCTATACATTTAGTATAGCGGCACCTTATCATTGTATTATCTCGCTTGCTTCTTTCGTAGCTTTCAATGAGTTTCCTTTTTAAATTAATGATTGTATGTCCTAATATTGAGCTGCCTTTTAGGCATTCAGTTTAAATCACCAATTAGAAGATCACCCATAGTATTCCACATTGCACGCCCGGTTAAAATGGTTGTAAAAGAGCGGGAATCGCCTTAGAGGTAGTAAACCATTATTAAATAATAATTAAATTGAACGAGACTGATTGTGATATCAGAAACGAAAAGCGTTCCTACACATCCAAACAATTTGTGTGACTAATAAACATATTTTTAAATTTCCCGTCTGTAACTAGTACTACAACGTGGGTGCGCAAAGAGGAATAGGTGATCTAAACGGAATGTCTCATAATATTTACCTAACGTAAATATTTTGAGAGTAGTAGAAAGTAGCTAAATCTTACAATTAATATGGTGGCAAACTAAAACATGCTTTTGAAAATGTACGAGCAAATAAATCATTATTAGCGGATGAGACTATGTTTAGAGACGGCGAAGAGTTAAGGGAGAAGTTGGCAAGAGATTGTCTTATTAACTTATACTAAGTAAAGTCACGTTACACACAGCGTTCATATCTGGTCAACGTTTGCTTTTTTCCTGTTTCATTTTCCTTTACCGGACCTGTATATACCTATTAGGAAGAGACAAGGATAGCAGTATTCCATTATATTTCTACTTCAAACTCATTTATTCAAATGGTGATTTTTCAACACACTCGAGAGCAGTGGTGGCCCAGTGGTAACGGCCCTGACTTACGTCTTGTAGGTCGTAGGTAACCCTGACAGGCGTTTTACTTTGTGTAAATTATTTCATAGCCAATGCTCTCAAAACGGTGGAGGAACATCGTGAGGAAGCCATCATGTCCTAGAACAAAAAGAAAAACGAAGACATGTGACATCTACCAACCCGCACAGACACGAACACCGACTTCAATTTATAATATGTATGGGTAGATTCACGTTCTGGCGCGACTGTGTGTCTGCGGGCAAGACGTTGTTAGACGATATCCCCTCGGCGCCAATTAAAACAATTCGGTGCAATAGTCACGCCTTCCTTATTCAATGTTACACCAACAACGATACGAGTATAGGTATCTCACGAATTGTTCATCCGGGCTTACCTTACCTATGCTTTATTTATGATCTATATACCAATATATTTTTCTTTTATTATTCTCTGACATACATTTTTTATTGTTGTTTTTACAACTGTATTCGCCAAATTTTCTAGATTGATGGCGAGAAGTGCTTTTTTAGCGAATGCTCGCCTCGCGACTGCAGCTATTAAAATATTATATGACAATTTGCTACCGACAATCGCTGGCGATCGCAAGCAATCCGTGCGCGGGTAGTGATATTTACTCAAATCAGGACAATAGTACATGATCAGTCGTTAGTATTCCCACTGCTGGGACACAGGCCTCCTCTCTCCGAGAGGGAGTAGGCTATAATCTACAGATACAGATTGCGACTTGAATGTAAAGGTGTTTTAGTACGAAAATTAGCCTATTGGCCTTGGTCAGTCGGTACTTGCGAGTCGCCTCTCCTTCCCACGGGTGCAATGGCGAAATGTCAAAACATCGCGATATTTTTGCTAAATCTAATTGTATAAGTAATAAATTACATAAAACTTCCGGAATAAATGCTCTAAATGGTAGTGAAAACTTCATAAAAATCTATTGTGTAGTTTGGAAGTTTGGAAGATAAATATCTTCAAAATGATCGTCTTCGTGTCCGTCTGTGTGGATTCGAAAATCGACTTTGATGTGATACTGGAGATACAAATAAAGATAATTATATTTGTCTGGAGCAGCCCGGAGTCTGGATTCGTGCCCGGTTAATGGCAATAGGCTCGCCCCCTATTACATGGGACTTAAACATAACTGGCCAAGTGGTGGTGTACTATAGGTACACCTCTGCCTAACCCTTCGGCGAAATATTAGTATGGACGTTAAAATAAAACGTATTGCTTTCTTTAATATTATTTTATTGTTTATAATTTCCTTACAACTTTCAGCATGTAATTCGACATATCAAGTTAGGACTGTTTCAATATATTGATTGCAGCAACTGTACAGTTAACGTCACGTCTCTAGTAATACTTGAACTACATTATTGCTTCGTAATAAAGGCGTCGTCAAAGAAATATTTGAGCAAAAAATGTGGAACAGTCAGACAGACCAGAAATATGTGAGCAGTGGTGGCCCAGTGGTAACGGCCACGACTTACGAGTTGTAGGTCGTAGGTTCAAACCCCGACGGGTGCTTTACTTTGTGTAAATTATTTCATCGCCACTGCTCTCAAAACGGTGAAGGAAAACATCGTGAGGAAACCGGCATGTCCTAGAACCAAAAATTCGAAGACATATGACATCTACCAACCCACACTGGGCCAGCGTGGTGGATTAAAGCCCACACCCTCTCACAGAGAGGAGGCCTGTGTCCCAGCAGTGGGAACAATTATAGGCTGATTATGCTTATGCAAAGAAATATTTATTGTTAGAAACAATTTGACTGTTTTATTGTCTGAATACCATATTATTGGGTCTAGGTACAGCAAAGCCTGAGCAAAGGTTGATTTACACTTTAGTTTTTAGGTTTCCGAACCCAAGGGGTGCAAACGCGAACGTTAATTCAAAATAACATAAACTCATAATCATTGTATCCATTAGCAATATATTACCTATCCAAATAGTTTGTCAGTTTAGACTTGTATTGTGTAATTTGTAAAAGTAACAGTGCTAGTACTAACCGTACCAATTCCGCAATCAACTGAATTAAAACTTAATCTATATATATAAAAATGAAACCCGTTTTCCGTTGTCACGACATAACATGAAAACGGCTTGACCGATTTGGCATTTTTTTTTTTTTGTAGTTTTCTAATACTCTGTACAAGGTTCTTACGGAAACAAATATTAAGAAAATCTCTCAGAAAGATTGAAAAATATACATTTAATTTTGCATATTGATGATCTAGACAATCACCTATTGATCGCCACGATATCACTGCAAGGGTGTTCAAAATGAAATTAAAATCACTCATGGATTTCATTGTTAAGCATCGCGTGTTCGGCGAGACGCGCTGTTGGATGTACTCAGTTGAGTGGCAAAAACGCGGATTGCCACATGCACATATCCTCATTTGGTTAGTTGAGAGGATAAGACCAAATGAAATTGATAATGTGATATCAGCAGAAATTCCCGATAATAATCAAGACCCACTGTTACATGAGGTTATTACAAAAAATATGATACATGGTCCATGTGGAATATTAAATCCCATTTCTCCGTGTATGGTTGAAGGAAAATGTTCAAAACGCTACCCAAAACAATTAGTAGCAGAAACTATTACTGGAAATGATGGATATCCACTTTATCGCCGCCGATCCATTGATGACAATGGAAAGACAACAATAGTCAAAGTAAATCGACAAGACATTGAAGTTGATAATCGTTGGGTTGTTCCGTTTTCGTAGGTAGGTAGGTACGGTAGGTAAGGTAGGTAGGGTAGGTAGGTTGGTTGGTAGGTAGGGTAGGTAGGTAGGGTAGGTAGGTAGGGTAGGTAGGGTAGGTAGGGTAGGTAGGGTAGGTAGGGTAGGTAGGTAGGGTAGGTAGGTAGGGTAGGTAGGTAAGGTAGGTAGGTAAGGAAGGTAGGGGTTGGGAGGTAGGGTAAGTTGGTTGGGTAGGTAGATATGTTGGTAGGTGTAGGGAGGTAGGTGTAAGTAGGTGTAGGTAGGCAGGTATGTAGAGTAGGTAGAGGGCAGGTAGGTAGGGTAGGTAGGTGGTGTACGTGCGCCGTAGATAAGTACTACTACTACCGTGCGAAGCCGGGGCGGGCAGCTAGTATAACAATAAAAGTTCTGAATAATCTGCTGGTTTTGTTTCAGATGGACATCGCCCAGACGAGGTTCTAGGCCTACCTCCAGGACATAAGTCATTATAAAATAATGGTCTCCCTTCGTTGTTGGATAAAGCAGACATGTGTGACAAAATCACTACGTCATAGAGATACAACAACACGTCCGCAGGAGTAGCTTCCTCCAGTACCGTGGGGACTGGAGTTTCTTTACCGGAGAGAGGCAAATCGACAGCAGTGGCGACAGCAGTGCCGATTGCGATTACGAAGATAACCGCTCTCATGTTGTGCTTCCTGGAAGATATTATATTCAAATCATTAAAGAAAAGTCATCTGCCTTGACCCCCTTTTTCCCTAATCTATTTCTGTGGTCCTAGTGAAAAGTGATCTAAGTCCAAAAATGCTACTTTACAGGAGTCGCAAAAAACACTCCGCGCGCATCAAATTGCGTGTTTGACCTCGTGTGACATTTAAACCGCTACCAAATGAAATACATGTGACGTTATTTATAGGTAAACAATTTATGCTGTTTATTATTATTGGGTTATTTTTTATGTAAAGTTATTAGTTTTTAAGATAGCGTCACCTTATACTAACCTTATTTTTTAATATTTAAATGTTAATTTAGATTTAAAAACACACTTTTTTTTTTTTTTTTCTTTTTAAAAGAATACAAAACTGCTTGAAACCGACTTTTTTTGTTTTTTTTGGTGTCAATTGGACCTTTCTTTCTACACTTTTACAAGTTAACTACAAGTTTTCTACAAGTTAACTTCTTAATTTTTAGAGATAGCTTAGATCCGTTAATTTTTCTGATCACTTCTGTATACTTAACTCATTTTCCACAAAATCGGACTTATACCCCTTTTCACTAGGGCCACTGATTTGAGTCGGCTTCCAACTTAACGGGGCGCAGCTGAATACCAAAATTTTACATGAAGCGTCTGCCTATTTGACCTCAGACCAGTTGACACCCCTTGATAGAAATGATTGATAGAAATAGGTTGAAAAATATGTGAGAACTAGGTAAGACATTCATGCTTTAATCGAACCCCAAATAATTTCCATTTTGGTTTCCTAAATTAAAAATATTAATTACCCTCTAATATAATAAATGTGCCTCTTTTGTGAGCCTCAAATAAGTCCTACTTTGGTGTCCTAAAAATATTTGATAACCAGTAACTGCGAGCAGCTTGAATGTACGTAGCGCTCGCCCGGCGCTGCCGCAGCACCGCTCCGCTCGCAACTCCGGAGAGCGCTCGGCTCGGCTGCGACTGTTTGGTTACAGTTCTAATCTAACCTAACCAATTTGGTCTGGTCTCATTGGCATATTTACTGCGAATAACTTTGAGAAAAGGCCAGAAAATTAAAAGGAGGCTCATTTATTTTACCATACACCATTAGTAGGTCAATAAGTTTTTAGAGGATCAATTAAATATTTCCCATTCTTAAACTCTGGATTATAATTTTTTTTTTTATAAATAAGAATGTTTTTCCATAATTATGATCGTAACAAACAAACAAACTCACTTTCACATTAATATTAGTTAGGATTAGGATACTTAATGCACATAATGAGAAAACTGCAAATTATGGAACACCCATTAAGTGCTAAACAATATGAAAATAAAATATTACCTTGTAAATCCTTTGATCTTAAACAAAAATGGTTCTGTTCTGAAGTATACCTGGTATTCTTAACACTTTGAATTGCAATAAGGTATATTGTATTATAGGTATTGGATTATGGTGTCATTGCCACTACACGGCACACACCAGACTAATCTGAAGCTGTTACTGACTTGGCCACAAAAACAAATTAACCTGATATGATTATCCCTAGATAATAATAGAAAATTATTAATAATAAATTGTTTCACAGAATCAATTTACCTGTATGATTACCAGAATCCCTACAAAATGTAACCAATATGGATGTTGCTTAAACGATTTTTTTTGTTGTCTTTTTCTTCATATTCTTTATGGCACTTCTTTAGGTCATGAGCTATACGTATAACAAACAATATTTGGCCTAGGTCCTATAACGGGGAAGCGTAAACATTGATTCACTGTTACAATGTTTATTAGGAATTGCTGTTAGTAATAAATCAAATTTTAATTAATCCTCAACTTTAAGATATATTTATTTCAAAATTAATGCTTCAGTATTTCCGTTATAACGGAGGATCATGCATAAGGATAAGCATTTCAGGTATTATAGACTCTTAAGTAGGTACCTATTCATCGAATGGTACGTACTGCGTGGTGGATAACGACCCGCCCTTGCTTCGCACAGTTCTTACGACTTGAAAAAACATCAAAATTTCTTTTTTTAGGGTTCCGCAGTCAACCAGGAACCCTTATAGTTTCGCCATGTCCGTCTGTCCGTCTGCCCACGGCTTAGCTCAGAGACCGTTGGTACTAGAAAACTGTAATTTGGTTTAGGGGTATGAGGAACAGGGTGTAAAGTTCACTCATCCACCATAGAAAAGGGAGGATCCTCCGACCAGACGGGTGTTGTGTCTGGCGGGCAACTGCCCAACGATTGAAACTGGGTTCTTGTATATATGTCCACTGCACGGTAAACTTTAATTGCGCGATGCAGGATTTTTGTGACGTCTGTCTGACGTCAGGTCTTTGATGCATAGTTCGCATGTGGCGATGTAGATACCGCCACATCACTCCCCTCCGGAGACCGGAGGTCGATAGTGGGCTGAGTCTTGTATCTTGCGATGCTTGCCAGTGCCAGTTGTGGTTCCAGTGAGTCGGAATCGGGTGCCGCATTGTTCGCGGTGGATCGGTACCTACTGTTTGCAGCGGTTGTGGTGATTGAGGTGATTGCGGTGATTCCCCAGTGGGTCGGGGTGATGAGGTGATTGAGGTGATTGCGGTTATTCCCCAGTGGTTTGGGGTGATGAGGTGATTGAGGTGATTCCCCAGTGGGTCGGGGTGATGAGGCTGGGGGTGATGACCAGGAATGCGCGTTCGCTGCATGCTGGTGGTCAGGCTACCCGTTGACGCCTCGGGTGTTGGCTTGGCTGTGTGACGAGCTTGCGGGAGTGATGATGATGACGTCACGCTGGAGTAGTTGCACGAAGGCTGCGCTGACGTTCATATTCGGGGTCACCAATTTAGGGGTATGAGGAACAGGGTGTAAAGTTCACTCATACTCCATAGAAAAGGGAGGATCCTCCGACCAGACGGGTGTTGTGTCTGGCGGGCAACTGCCCAACGATTGATGTTGGGTTCTTTGTATATATGTCCACTGCACGGTAAACTTTAATTGCGCGATGCAGGATTTATGTGACGTCTGTCTGACGCCAGGTCTTTGATGCGTAGTTCGCATGTGGTGATGTAGATACCGCCACATTGGTATGGATATACATATAAATGACGCCGACAAAGTCGTAAAAAAAAAATACGTAAATTTTTTTTTTTTTAGGATACCTCCCCTACTCGTATAGTGGGGATGGTTTTTTTTTCTCTGTGGGATATCGTTGGAAAGGTCGATTAAAAATAATGTGAGTTTGTAGAAACCATTTTTGGATTCAGGGATCCGTTTGCGGAATATTAAGCTTTAAAGTGCTAATTTTTGTTATAGCCAAGTGTGTCCCCCCCTGCCAGCTAAATGGTTGGGTTTGGATATGTGAAAAAATTCACGGCAGTAGTATATACAATGTGTAACAAAAACCCTGTTCGATCCGTTAGGGTGTTGTTAAGAATCATACTGAGAGTATATATACGTGGTTTTTTTATGGAAAAAAGAAAAAAAAAAAAACAGGAATCTTACCGTGTTATTACATGGGGCGCGGGCGGCAGTCGTCTAGCGGGTTTCTACAAGTCATAAAATATGACCTTTGCAGACAACTTGCTAATTTATGATGAAATTGGGGTAATTTTGGTACTAAAAATGTGAATTTCGCATTTTTTTTAAATTTTGAATAAAAATAACATTTCTTATTTTTTTTGATAATGTTATTGCAGTACCTATGTGCGGCTCTTTCGGATCGAACAGGGTTTTTGTAACATGTTGTATAACGAAATTAAAAGGAAAACTATCACCGCTACATAGGTTCCACAAGTTACCGAGTAATAATCGACCAACTTAAATTTGCAGTTGTAAAAACATGTTCTCCTATACATTCTGTATCGAACAAGTTTTTCAACTACAATGTTAAGTTTGTTTTATAAATTCATCCCAACTACTGAACCCTTCATTGTGCATGGTACGACATGCACTTGGCCGGTTTTAAATAACTTTAATGATAATTAATGTTTTATACACATAAACCTTCCGGAATAAATTCTCTAAATGATGATGAAAACCGCATCAAAAACGTTGCGGGACACCGCGGTCACACAGGCAGACACGAACAGCGGCTTCAATTTATAAACGTATGGATAGATTCACGTTCTGGCGTGACTGTGTGTCAAAATCAATCAATATTTTATTTCACATAAACCTACATGGGCACTTATGAAACGTCAGAAGCTAGGTGCACGGTTCCAATTGGTCGTTTCCTATGGAGAAGAGCCGGCAAGAAACTCCACGGTTACTCTTTTAAAAATAATTGGCTGTTACCTACAATATTTTCGAATTACAGTGTTATTAGGTATGGGACGACAGTGTAGGCCTTTTAAAAAGTACCAGGTAAGTACTTAACAAAATAGAAAATGTTCAACAAACATTTTGTGTTGTGTCTGCGGGCAAGACGTTGTTAGACGATATCCCCTTGGCGCTAATTAAAACAATTCGGTGCAATAGTCACGCGTTCCTTATTCAATGTTACATCAACAACGATACGAGTATATCTCATAACTTCTTCGGGCAAATATTATTATGGACATTAAAATAAAACCTATTGCTTTGTTTAATATTATTTTATTGTTCATAATTTCTTTACAACTTTCCGCATGTAATTCGACATATAAACTTAGGACTGTTTCAATACATTGATTGCAGCAAGTGTGCAACAGTTAACGTCACGTCTCTAGTAATACTTGAACTACATTATTGCTTCGAAATAAAGGCGTCGTCAAAGAAAAAATAATTGTTAGAAAAAAATTTGACTGTTTTATTGTCTGAATACCATATTATTAGGTCTAGGTACAGAAAGGCGGTGTAAACGCGAACGATAAATCAAAATAACATAAACTGATAATCATTGTATCCATTAGCAATATATTACTTATCCAAATAGTGTGTCAATTTAGACAATTTGGTAAAGTGACAGTGCTAGTACTAACCGCATAATGATAAAATACTCCGTGTCTGTCGCGCGGCCTTTAAGAGGCCCCGTCATACTCAAAATATGTTTTTGTTTCAGGTAGACAATGCCCAGACGCCGTTTTATGTTTGTTTTCATGACATTCGTAACTATAAAATATTCCTCCTGCGATGTTGGTTAAATCAGACATGTGTGATGAAATCACTACGTCATAGAGATACAACAACACGTCAGCAGGAGTAGCTTCCTCCAGTACCGTGGGGACTGGAGTTTCTTTACCGGAGAGAGGCAAATCGACAGCAGTGGCGACAGCAGTGCCGATTGCGATTACGAAGATAGCCGCTCTCATGTTGTGCTTCCTGGAAGATATTATATTCAAATCATTAAAGAAAAGTCATTTGCATTGACACCCGGTTTCCCCTAGAATATTTGTGTCTGCTTCCAGCTTAACGGGGTGCAGCTGAATACCAAAATTTTACATGAAACGACTGCCTATCTGACCTCCAAAACCCAGTTGACACCCCTTCATATGAATGATTGTTAGAAATATGTGAGAACTAGGTAAGATATTCTTAAAGGTATGCTTTAATTGAACCCGAAATAACCCAACCATAACTCATCAATCATAAAAATATTAATGGTCACTTCAATATAATAAATGTGCCTCTTTTGCGAGCCTTAAATAATTCTCACTTTGGACACCAAAGTGAGACTAAAAATATTTAACAACCAGTAACAGCACCGCTCCGCTCGCGTCTTCGGCGAGCGCTCAGCTCGCGTGCGACTGTTTGGTCACAGTTCTAATCTAGCCTTACCAATTTGGTCTGGGCTGGCATAGTTACTGCGAACAACTTTGAGAAAAGGCTAGAAAATTAAATAGAGGCTCATTCATTTAAAAAAGCCGTACACCATTGAACGTCAATAAGTTTTTCGAGTATGAATTAAATATTTACCATTCTTAAAACGTCTAATACCTATAAAAAAAATTATAAATAAGAATTACTCTCAATAATTATGGTAAAAAAAGATGGTGACGACTACGGTGTATAATTAAAGTATCTACTTAATTAAAATACATTCAGCATGTAAGTCACAATAAATTCTCATTTGGAATAAGGATAAATATTATTCATAACTAGCTGCGCCCCGCGGTTTCACCCGCCTAAGTCTCGATCCTGGGGGAAAATCGGGATAAAAGTATTCTATGTCCTATTCCAGGTCATGGTGAACCCATGTGCCAAATTTCATCTCAATCCGTTCAGCCGTTTTAGCGTGAAAGCGTAACAAACAAACAAACTCACTTTCACATTAATATTAGTTAGGATTAGGATACTTAATGCACATAATGAGAAAACTGCAAATTATGGAACACCCATTAAGTGCTAAACAATATGAAAGTAAAATATTACCTTTTAAATCCTTTGATCTTAAACAAAAATGGTTCTGTTCTGAAGTATACCTGGTATACTATTATTGGTTTAAGGTGTCATTGCCACTAGACGGCACACAACAGACTAATATGCAGCTGTTACTGATTTGGACACAAAAAATAATTTACCTGATAATGTGATTATCCCTAGATATATATATTTTTTTTTTTCACAGAAACAATTTACCTGTGTGATTACCGAAATACCTACGATGGATGTTTGCTTATACGGTTTTTTTTTTTGGTTTTTATTAATATTCTTTATTGCATTTCTTTAAGTGAAGAGCCAAGGGTGGCTCCAGGATTTATTTTTGCGTGGGGCACATGGGCCAGACGGATAAGAAGAGTCTCACATATCTCGTATTGCACCCTGTTTTTGGGATTCATTCTTTTTTAATGTCATATACTACAAAAATAATACAATTTTAGCACCCTGTCTCGAATAAGTAGAACCTACCTACCTATAAAGTTAAAGAATTATGAGAACTTGGGCTGCAAGATCGAACGAAGCGGATTCAATCATTTTAGCAGCCAACCGAATTGGTTTGGTTAGTTATTCTTTTCACCATTCATACATAGTGACAGCTACATATTTTTCATGTCTTCAGGAAAGCTGTACATAATAAATTTGGGCGCGCGAGGCCCCTCGGACCATGCTATCTTTTTAGCATTAGGTACTTAAGCTGAAATTCTCTCGCCGACTGAGACTCTAGGTCGGGCGGCTTAGCAGACCTCTGGGCCCGAGTACGAACTGACTGCACCACTTTGAACCTTTAGTAGTTACGCCACTGCTGCTGAAGATACTTTCTTTTCTGCTTTCTTCTCCAGCGTTCATCATTGAAGCAATGTCTTGACATATATACATTTAGGCCAGTCCATTCGAGGGTTGCGGGAAAGTCCGAAAGGGATACCGGGACCTTGGCAACAGGCAACTGAAGGAACACGTGTGGGTTTTAGTCAGTAAAAGTTTGACACGCCCTTCTGCTTCGCCCAGAGCGGGAGAAGTCATTTGATGATTTCCCATCCTCAAACAAAAAAAAAGGCTAGTCCATTCAGACGATTTGATTTTATTTTACATAAACCGTTTGGGGGGGCACGTGACCCTGTGCCCCCCCTGGATCCGCCGCGTAAACATTGATTCACTGTTACAATGTTTATTAGGATATTGCTGTTCGTAATAAAGCTCATTTCAGACTACGCTATAATATAATAGCATATAATATATATACATACATTTATTTAGAACACGTTCACAGTTTGCTATACTTTATATCAATTTAATAGTTTTGTGTATATTGAAATATTCACAAAACTATTAAATTGATACGTAAAAGAAACATCCTGCTACACGCACACTTGTATTTCAACGTAGAAAGACAAGTGTGAATATAATTTGTTTTTGTGAATATTTTAGTATAAAAAATAAAATAAAACTTTTTTTTCAATGGTAACGGTAAACATATATTTTTTTGCATGTATAGACGCTATATACTATTGCAGGTACGCTGTATAACTAACTTATTCAGAAGATTATCGGATAATGTAAGCACACTTGACAGATCGCTCCTTACACTACTATGTGTCAGATTGAATTGTTGCAGGGTCCATAGTTTTATCAATACCTACTATGTAACATCAAATTATGTTACAATCTTTTGGTTACATTACATCATTTATGTTGGATCTATGGGTGTTCAAAGAAAACGTAGTGCAAACTTCAATATTATTTATTTCTCATCATTTTTTTTTTAATCCTCTTGTCGTTCGACTTACAGGGAATGTAGGTACCTATAATTACCTACATTTCAGCAACTAAATAGGTATGTACTACTAATAAAATATTTTTATACAGATTAACATTCGTATAAATAATATTATATTAATATATTTTATTTTAAAACTTGTCTGCTGCATAAAACTTAATAAAAAAGATCGTAGTCAGTTGGTTCTGGTGTTGATGCAGACGCACATCCTCCAGAGTTATATTTGCCCACTCCACCGGGACATAACAGACCAGGAAACATTGACCCAGAGTGGTTGATTTCTTTAGACATGTGTGACATAAACACTACGTCATAGAGGTACAGTAACAAGTCCGCAGGAGTAGCTCCCTCCAGTATTGTAGGGACTGGGGTGCTAGGGGACAAATGGGCGCCAGCAGTGGCGATTGCGATTAGGAACATAACTATTCTCATCTTGTGCATCCTGGAAAATATTAAATTAAAATTATTATAGTACCTAATATGTCTGATCCTATCGCTAGAGTTAAGTAAGTCTCTTCAATAATAAATAAAAAATAAAAAACACGACAGCCCTGCTAAATAACGAACTAAAAAGTAAAAACAAGTTGATAAAACATTACACTCGTTTTTGGGCAGTCGTGTAAAAATTGTCTTTGCAGTCGGGGGATCGTTCTGTGGAACACTTTTTAATCTAACTGGTCACATAAAAAGTGTTCCACAGAACGGTCCCCCGACTGCAATGACAATTTTATCAACTTGTTTTTTACTTTTTAGTTCGTTTTTTAGCAGGGCTGTCGTGTTTTTTAATTATTTATTTTTATTTTATACATTTTAGTGACAAGTTTTATTCTTTTGGAAGTTTAGGTACATTTTTGTTTACCGCTATGCAATAGTTGGCTTTGTGTTAATGTTAACAATTTTTCTGTATTACTTGCCTAAGTATACTGTGTGATGATAAAAGAATTCTAATAATAACTCAATCATCTACCAAACCATTCACTCATTTAGACATTTGCTTGCAGTGTTAGTAAAGTCTGAATAAATCGTTTGCCAAAGATGTTTTTTTTTTTGCATGTACACCCTATCTATGTAAAATTTAAGCCAATAAATTATACGGTTTTGGAATGTGCTCATCAAGGCCTTCAACTGGATACCCATATTGTAAATAATTGAAGTTTTTTTTTCACATTTGAAAATGGAGCCATAATGCCGCCATATTGATTTTTAAAAAAACATGGCCTATGTCACTCGGGATAATGTAAGGATTCTAACGATACCCCATACATCCAAATCAGTTCAGGCATTTTAAAGTTATGGTGGAATAAAGAAACTCACGTACCTACATGAACCCTGAAAACATTACACTCCTTTATGGGCAGTCGTGTAAAAAGATTTAAAATTATAAATACTTAAATTGTAACTTCACATAATCATCAACTTTCATAATAAAAATATTCAGTAACAGTTATGGGGTAAATTAAATTGTTATTTGGACAAACCCGGGTTTGGCGGATATTTGATCAAATTATAATGTGATACATTACCTAGCAAATCCTTTGTTGATTGCAAACAAAAAAAGCTTGAGACTTGAAGAAAAACTATGTCGGTATTCTGAGCTCCTGTGAATACCAATTTTATTATAATAATTATAATTTTTTACGTTGTTACTAGACGACTCACAATAGACTAATACGAAACTGTTACTAATGACTAAGAGATTTGTATAAGGAAAATGTATTTTATGTAAGTACATCGTTTAGGTGACACAATGGTGAAGTTTCCTTTATTGGTAAGTATGGTGTGAAGCTAGTCATTTAAGATAATACCGGGTTCTGCATATATAGGTAGCAAACATTTTATTTTTATTTTCAAAGTTAAACTTAAATATTTTGGGTTCAAATGAAATAAGCGAGATGGTTTTGTTTTTTATTATTTCTAAAAAAACTTTTGGTTTGTGACTTATTATTTTATTATACTTTAATAATAGCGTACACCTTTACTAACTCTCAGTAATATACATTTTTCCCTTAACAAACTTCGGAGATAAGGATGGTATTTTGTAGACATGTAGGAACTATCACATAATTAATTTATCTCAGATCGTTGCTTCATTTTTAATTTTTCGCGTATCTTCTTCACATAATTATCTGTCTTATAAATGATATGTACAAAATATTGTAAAAAAAATTAAAGGACCCATTCTACTCTTCTTATGAAACTTTAAAAATATTCGGAGCAAGTCGGTATGTAGTTATTGAAATAGGTAAGCTGCTCTGTCAAGCAGATTTCGCACCGCAAGGGTTGCTTTTTACCATTTTGTTGGAGAACCCCAAAAAGTATGATGTCATTATTTACTCAATAAAACTATAGAATATGAAAATGAAATGAAACGAAGCTATTTTTTTAAAATATTTTGTTAAATCTTCTAAGTACATTCTAATTTGTAGAAATATCTTTACTCTTCATTGTGTGTAAATTAAACAATAAAAATATTGTTGCCAGGCGGTCTATTCTGCAAAAATGTCACCGTGAAAACTTATATGAAGTGGGTTTGAAGTGAGCTATCAATCCCTAACGTCAGGTAGGATAAAGGAATTGACACTATTGACAGCTTACTTCACCTAAGTTTTCACGGTTAGATTTTTACAGAATCGATCGGTTGTTCCCTTTTATCTGAATAACGTATGAGTGAAACTGGTCAGAACAATGAAAATATGTAATTTTAATTTTTTTATTACTAATAGTAATCCGACATATCCGGCGGGGCTTCCGTTACGGGGGCACATCCACTTGCTAATTTAGGCATACCACCGGGACAATCGGTTCCAATCATGATGCTCCCTTGGTCGTTGAATTCTTTAGACATGTGTGACGTAAGCACTACGTCATACAGGTACAGCAATAAGTCCGCAGGAGAAGCTTCCTCCAGTATTGTGGGCACTGAGTCTTTCAAACCGAAGAAAGGCGATGAAGCGACAGCGGTGGCGATGGCCATCAAGAAGATTACAGCTCTCATCTTGTGCATCCTGGAAAATAACAAAACATAACATTACGCCTGTATTCCTCGAAGTATGGGCAGAGGTGTGTAGTGCGTTCACATTCAACCAGTTTAAAGTCTCCTTCTATAGGGGCCATCAGCCGGGTACAAAATAATACAGAATCCGGGTTGCTATTAAGAAATTACTAATGGAAAAACTCAATATCAAATTGTATATCGCAGTTAAAAGTTAGTTAAGTGAAAATAAAGTTAAGCACATAACGATTTTTTATTTTATACAAACAGAACAAATAGGTACTAAATATTCATAACATGAGTGACAAGAGCAGTGATAGCCTAGTGGTGTGACCGTTAGACAGTAGACTGCCAAGTCATAGGTCTCGAGTTCAAACCCAAGGCACGCACCTCTGACTTTTCGCATTCATGTGTGATACCTAATTATCACTTGGTTCAAAAACGGTGAAGGAAAATATTGTGAGGAAACCGGCATGTCCTAGAACCAAAAATTCGAAGACATGATTGTGACATCTACTACATCTACCCGCACTGGGCCCACGTGGTGGATTACAGCCCACTCCTTCTCACAGAGAGGAGGCCTGTGACCCAGCAGTGGGAACATTATAGGCAGATTATGTATGTTATGTATTCATAACATGAAAAAAACATCGTTATAGACAAATCAATAATGAATACTAAGCTGTACCTAAGTACATATTTGATTATAGGGAAAATTCTATTATAAATTGGACCAACCCAAGTAATGCAAAAATGTAATTAATTCATAATATTAAATCAAATCATTACCTGTATTATGACTGATATATATAATCCTTTGCGACCACAAACAAGAGTCGTTAAGTTCTGAATAAAATCTTTCGAAGTAAATATTCAAAACTTTTGCAAATAGCTACAATTATATTAGTTAACGTTGTCACTGGACGACACACAGTATACTAACTAATGCGAAACTCCTAATTAACAGGTACTTAAGAGTTGAAGAAGGAAAATGTTTCATTGAAACAATAGTGATGTGTCTAATATCGGTGTGTTGCATCATATATTCAAGAGTTCACACACAATTAAAATCACATAAAAATGATGTCAAAATGAAACGATGTGCTAAGTAGAATAATATTTCATTTCAGAATTCCCATTTTTTTTTTTTCACCAATTCGAATTTCCATTAGTCCAGGATTATGATTTAATCCGGAAAAGAACCGGAGTTACCGACATAGGCTGCAGGGTAAGCAAGCTGAAGTGGCAGTGAGCTGGCTATTTTTGTCGAAGGACCGATGGCTGGTGGAGCAGACGAGTCCTAGAGTGGAGACCGTGTATCGGCAAGCGTAGTGTGGGACGCCGCCCAAGTAGATGGACCGACGACCTTAAAAAGTTGGCTGGGACAGACTGGATGCGGAAGGCGGAGGACAGGGTGTTGTGGCACAGCCTGGGAGACGCCTATGTCCACCAGTGGACTGCGATAGGCGGAGTTGATTGATTGAACTAGTTCGGTTCCGGGTAGTACTTGATTACTGTAATATGGAAATCTTTGATTATGGAAATATATAAATGGAAAAAAATAATGCTTTTGTGTTTTTTAATTATGCCTACCCCGCCTATTTACTCCAATATTGGCATTTGAAGTGCCTCAGCTGCCGGCGCCGGCTCCCGAATTGGCTGCCGGTGCCGGTTGCTGAGATTGGAAAAAAAAAGCGGAAAATGAGGTTGCAATATTATAAAACAAAGTCCCCTCACCGCGTCTGTCTGTCTGAACGCGATAACTCAAAACTACCGAACGGATTTTCATACGGTTTTCACCAATGGCCGCAGTGATTCATGAGGAAGGTTTAGGTGTGTAATTCATTAAGGTTTTGGGTAAATTGGCTAAAATATGACGATGATTGTTGAAGATGTCGGAAAAAACCATGCCGAAAACAATGTATTGCGTAATTATACATCTTAGGATATTCGCAGACGAAGTCGCGGGCAGAAGCTAGTAAATAATTAGATGTTATACTCCATTTGAAATAAGATTAAACGTATAGATAAACCTTTTTTACATTCCGTTCAACCGATTTTGAATTCTATTGCGTTGGTGGCATGACAAATGGCAGCCGCAGTAGATAGTTGGTATTGTGTAACTTTTTTTGCTTTTAATGCTATCTTTATGCCTACGGTATAGAAGTCAAAATTGGTTGAACGGACTGTAAAAGGGTTGGTTTTAATGTCTTGTCTAATCTTATTTCAAATGGGGTATAGGTACTTCTTACGATCAAACGCACGCCAGTAGCAACATTATAACTACGAAAACCGCTCTTAATGCTTTGACTTAAAGCTCTACTAATGTCAAATTGTTACCATCGACGTGCGTTTGACACTTCGATGGGACTAGTTCCCATAAAGAATAATCTATGCATAAATAATGGTTATAACGCAAGAACTAAGCCAGTGAAAACAAGAACGGATTCAAATACCTACTTTAATAAATAAATAAATAATTAGCTCGTATTGTCCCACTGTATGGCAAAAGTCTCCCTTTTCTTTTTCCACTCAACTCGATCCTGACCCAATATGGACCAATCCCTCCTATAAGCTTCAAGTTCGTCCCACCATCTACGCATGAGTCTTCGGCCGCGTGTCCACGGTAAGAAAAATCGCCGGGTCTACTAAAAGACAAAAATCTTGTTCAGCGCCGACGCATTGTACACTAGTCGTGTGTAGAAACGACACGAATTCTTTCATAGACGCGGCGATTTTTCTTGTCGTGGACACGCGGCCTTCCGCGACGCCCCGTTGGACGTTTTCACGAATGCTGTGGTGATCTTAGCCCCAAATACTATGTATGTTGTGGCAATAATAAATTTAACCCTTGTTGCAATAAAAATATTTCATTTTCTAATGCTTTCTTTTTTATTATTGGGCAAGCATTATTTAAAACTATTCGAAATAAGTCGATAGCATAAAAAGTTGTTGAAATGTGCTGCTCTGCCATACAGACGGAAGATTTTGGTACGGAACTCTTAAAACTATAAAGTTAAGATAGGTGTTTTAATAAAACTATAAATATGTTGAAATAGAACGAAGCTATGTTTATTATTATTTCATTTTTATCTATACATATAATATTCTAAATACATTCTAATTTGTAGAAAAATCCCTTTATTGTATATAGATATGTAAATTAAACAATATATAGTTATTGCTACCAGCCGGTCTATTCTGCAAAAATGTTACCGTGAAAACTTATTATGCCGGCCAGACACGCTACAGTCTACCGGACATCTACCGGAGAGGTTACCTGTGTAGGTTTGCCACCCGCGTGTATGGGGACGTTCCGGTCTACCTGAGAGGTCTACAGTTCTTTTTGCGATGGCATCGATTTAGGACGATGACGCTTTGGCATTGTTAGGCCGTCCAAACAGGACAGATACTAGAAAACAAATGACGCGACCTGCGCAGGCGACCGGAGTACACGCACAAACACACAGGTACACCGTACGGTGACATTAGAAATAATTGATTTAGATTTTGCGCCGGTCGCCTGCGCAGGTTCAAAAAACAGTACAGGTCTACTCCCATACACGCTCCGGTTTACCTTTGCAGGTACACCTGCACAGGTAGACCTCTCCGGTAGACCGTAGCGTGTATGGCCGGCATTAGGTGAAGTGACTTTGAAGTGAGCTGTCGTTAGTGTCAATTCCTTACATCATGTGGATGTAAGGAATTGACACTAATGACAGCTCACTTCACCTAAGCTTTAACGGTGAAAATCGTTCGGCTGTTCCCTTTTATCTGAATAATGCATGAGCGAAACGAGTCATAACAATGAAGGATAAGATTCGATTTTTATTTATAGATTATATAAATCTAAATTAGTCATAAAAAACCGAGAAATCCGGCGGGCGTTCCGTTACGGGGGCACAATGTTTTGTGCTTTCTAATATTTTCCTATCACCAGGACAATTTCCATTTAATAAGAACCCTCCTTGGCTGTTAAATTCTGCAGACATGTGTGACGTAAGCACTAAGTCATAGAGGTACAGTAACACGTCCCCAGGAGTAGCTTCCTCCAGTATTGTGGGGCCTGGGGTGCTGGGGGACAACTCAGCGATAGCGGTGGAGATTGCGACCAGAAAGATAACCGCTCTCACTGTGTTTTGTTCCTGTATTAAAAAAGAAAAATATATCGCAAATGTGTTGTCGCTAAGTAAAACTTAGTTTCTAAAGTAGTACCTAACTTACTATAACTATTGGTACACTTTGTCAATTTAGAACACTCAGGATGTATTAACTACTTGCTTTGTAAACAACAGTAAAGGAGGACGTAAGGAGTGTAAACTATCAAATAAAAACATAATTTTCGGTCCACAATTGATGAAAATATTGTAGAACAAAAAGTTTTAAATAAAAAAAATTACAGACGAATTGGAACCTCCTCCTTTTTGAAGTCTGTTAATAAAATATGATATTACCTATTGTATCCCTTGTAATCACAAACAAATCAGACTGATTCTTGATTTAAAACTATCAATTCGAAACTTTTGCCGAAACTGTTATGTGGTCAACTTGTTCACGTGACTGCACACAAAATATGAATAATAGACTTATCTAGCTAATGATATAGATACGTAGAAGGATAAATCTATACTAAATACTAAAATAAGTTTTAAAATATTTTTTTTTTTTAAATAATTACCTATCTAACCTTACTTCCTTACTAATATTATAAATGCGTGAGTTTGTTTGTTACGCTTTCACTCTAAAATGGCTGAATGGATTTGGATGAAATTTGGCACATGGGTATACCATAATCTGGAGAAGGACATAGGCTACTTTTCGTCCTGGATTGCAGTCGCGGGCAACAGCTAGTAATATTATAAATCCGAAAGTGAGTTTATTTGTTTGTTAAATTACGCTAAAACGGCTGAACAGATTTGGTTGAAACTTGGCACATGGATGGACCACAACCTAAATTAGGAGATAGGATACTTTTTATCCCGGTAGTCAGTTCCCGTGGGATAATTTCCGACATCCACGCGGGCGAAACCGCGGGCTGAGCCTAGTCCTGTAAGTACATAATAAAAAGATAATATGCTTTTACAAAGTTACTTTTGTAGTTATATGCGGGCGAAGCCGCGGGCAGAAGCTAGTGTATATTATTATATTCTTTTTATTAAAATACTTGCCTTACCCCATGCCTTTGTCTGCGTGTATTTTATAATTTTTATACAAATATCCAGAATGAAAATTAAGTCTCCTATTTCCTTCTCCAGGTCCGAGGCTTCCTGCCAGGGTTGCAGGAAAGTCCAAATGGGATACGGGGACCCTTGGCAACAGGTAACTGAAGGAACACGGGTGGGTTATAATCAGTAAAAGTCTGACTCGCCCTCCCGCTCCGCCCAGAGCGGGAGAAGTCATTTGATAATTCGCCACACACAAAAAAAGAAAAAAAAAGAATTGTCCGAGCATTGAATCGATCGGTTCAGTGGTTTGAAAAGGTAACAGATAGACTCACAGACAATAGTACTTTTGCATAGGTATATAATATGACTAGGTTCAGCCCGCGACTTCGTTCGTGTCAAAATGCTTTGAACAGAATCTAACCGGTAGTAATTGCGTGAAATAGAAACATGTAGAACTGATACTGATACCGTGTTATGGAATATACATTCAGACAAACGGACGAAAATTATGAAAACTATATTTACGGCATTAAAATCGTACCCAGACCTCGTAGAAATTACTTTAAATAAAAAAATCATTGTACAATTTTTAATTCGCTACGATTTTATTAGAGATAAATAAAACCAGAAGGAAAAGTATCGAAATAAATAAGTGATTTTCATCCAACAGAGATTTAACACACTTTATTGCTGTGATCATACAAAAAAATGGTATATTTTTTTGGCACAATTTATTCTTTATTGTAATTTATTTTTGACATATTTTTACATAGCTTATAAGTATTTCAAACAAACGGAAATTACAAAAATACAAAAAAAAAGTAACAATTATTTTCTTAAACTTTCTTGTCGACATGAAACGAAGTCAAAAAACACTGGCACTAAATACATAATATTAAAAAATATATAATAAAATTAATGTTATATTATTTCACAAAAAGCTTTTCATACCCTCTAAGCTTTTCTTTTTTTATGATGTGCCTTTATATTATAGAATAGAATAGAATACTCTTTATGTACACCATACAAAATACAGATATAAATGTAGAAATTTAACATAGGGTCACACAATGGGCGGTCTTATCGCTAAAACCGATCTTTTACAGACAACCTTTGGATGGATTAAAGCGAGAATTAAAGAAAGAGTAAATAAAAAGGAGTTTTTTAAATTAATCAATAAATAAATGGCAGTTCACTTTTGCCTATTTAAATTATCATAATTATTATTGGTAATCGTCAGAGAAAAAAGAGTAATCAATCGTTGGTTCTGCTACGGAAACACACCCGCCTGACAAAACTTTCTTCTTCCCACCAGGGCATTCCAGACCATTAAATATTTGTGACCCCGCGTCGTTTTTTTCAAGAGACATGTGTGACGTAAGCACTACGTCATAGAGGTACAGCAACACGTCAGCAGGAGTAGCTCCCTCCAGTATTGTGGGGACTGGCGTGCTGGGGGATAACTCGGCGCCAGCAGTGGCGATTGCGATTAGGAACATAACCATTCTCATCTTGTGCATCCTGAAAAATATTATATTAAAATTATTAAAAACTAACGGACTGCTTCACACGGTTTTTACGACTTGAAAAAAACATCGAGATTTATTTATTCTAAGTTAGTTTAATATTATTGTAACATACACATAAAACTTCCGGAATAAACTGTTTCAATGATAGTGAATACCCTATCAAAATTTATTTCGTAGTTTAAAAGAATGGCACGTTCAAACAGACAGACACGAAAAACGACTTTTTATAATCGGTACAGATGTTACGGATAGAGCGCGTTTCATCAAATAATCTGTATAGATGTTACGGATAGAGTGCATTTCATCAAATAGTTCCTATGCCGTAATGTTGGCTTCAGTGTTGTAGGACAAATACAAATACGCTTAGCAGCCGCAAAGGCGCTACCTAATAGGCCCATTTTTAGGGTTCCGTAGTCAACAAGGAACCCTAAAAATGAGGGGCGTGTGGCTAAGTAATAACAGCCGCACGGGTCGATCGATCAGGTTAAGCTACACTTGCCGCGGTTGGTCCGGGGATGGGTGACCATCTTTACATACCAAGACCCCTCCGTGCCTCGGAAAGTACGTAGCCATTGGTCCCGCTATCATTTGTAGATCTTTTACAGTTGTTACGGGTCGTCAGAAGTCCAAAGTATGAAAACTACTTTTTTTCGTCAATCCCATGGTGTGGGGTATCGTTGGTCGTTTAAAAATAATGGGAGTTTGTGAAAACCATTTTTGGAGTCAGGGATCAGTTTGCCAAATATTAAGCTTTAAAGTGCTAACTTTTGTTAGAGTCCAACGGCGTTTCTCAAATAAAGAGTCACTCCAAAATAAATAAAAAAAAGCGATAAATTAGGAATATGTAATGCGGTAAATGTATTCCTTGCTAAATTGCTAAATGGTTGGTTACGGATATGTGAAAAAATCCACGGCAGTAATATATTTATCAAAATTAAAAGGAAAACTCCACAAGTTACTGAGTAATAATTGACCAACTTAATTGCAAAAACATGTTCTAAACATTATAGTTGAAAAATATGTTCTCCCATACAGAATGTAATGTAATGTATGTTAAGTTTGTTGGATAAATTCATCCCAACTACACGGAACCCTTCATTGTGCATGTTTCGACATGCACTTGGCCAGTTTTTTAAATTTAACAGCGGAGTCAACATTACTGCAAAGGAACTATTTGATGAAATATAGTGTATTTGTGTGTTGATAACTTTATTGGAAATTAATTGTTGATCAAACCGACTTAAATTGGTAACATTATAATTCAAATCACAAATGCTATTTCGTATACATAACTGTCAGAGAATGACTTCTTTGACAGTTCTATCAACTAGCTTTATCACGGCAAATTGACGTAGTGTGCCAATTTGTTTGATAACAATTAATTTACCTGACAGTCCAACACTAAACCAGCGTGATAATATTATTTCGAAATAAAACAGAATAAATAACTATCTATTTTTTTTAACTGTTACCTCTAACAGGTCATACAACGCGTATCAGAATAAGCGCAAGGCATCAGACACTTTATTAAACACCAGTATTAATTTCGTCATAATTTTGAATAGATAAAAAAAACGATACTATATTAATATACGACACGGTTGGCGCAGTTTCTGAGCGATGGACTGCTGCGCAACGTGTCGTGGGTTCGATTCCCGCACGGAACAAATATTTGTATGATCTGCAAGTAGTTGTTCCGGGTCTGGGTGTTAGTGTATGTGAGTTTCTATGTTTGTAAACGCACCCACGATACAGGAAGAAATTCCTAGTGTGGAGCAACGTTTTAAAAAAAAAATAAAAAAAATACACACCTTGTAACAATTATCAGGAATGTAATTACCACAGAATTCGTATGTCTAAATCTTGTTTATCAAAATGTACGCAACAAGGATGATCGCTTCCGGCTAGCACTTTTCGATAAGTGATTTTATTTTACATTTTCGCTTATATATACGCTTCCTGTTGCAGATAGTAACTGTTTATACATAATTATAATATCTAGCTAGTATTGTATAAAGTCCCAATTGTACCTTAGCTTTACGGACGTTGAGTAAAAAAAAAGAAATTAAGTAATGATTGTTATCATGTCATGTTTTAATCTCTTCTAACATTGGAAGAAAAATAATAAGACTGTTTAAAAGGTACATTGCGAAATCAGGTGCCGTTTTGCTGATTAAGGTATCAATGACGTCCTGGTGAAGGCTGCGGTGGACAAACGCCCTAATAGACTACTTATTACTTTTATAGCCTTTATAAGTTGATAGCACCATCAAAATCATGTCATTGTAGAAAATTTATATATACCTACATATTATAAATAAAAGTCGCTTTTCGTGTTTGTCTTTATGTCAGCGGTATTCTTCTAAACCACGCAACAGATTTTGATGAGGTTTCCACCATATCGTTTGGAGAATTTATGCCGGAAGGTTTATGTGTATAATACGTTAATATTAAAGTTACATATAACTAAGAAATCTCGATGCTTTGTCAGGACAAACACGAAGTTATTTATTTTTAATATGTAAGTATATAGAAGAATATTATCATATACCAACCTTTACCTAACTTACAAATAAAAATAGTATTTACTAACAAAATCACTTGTAATGTACGTGATACTACTACTAGCTAAGTATATCACTTTAGGAAAATAAATATTTACATTTTATCCGCCCGATAATTCTAATAGCAACATCGGAATAGTTTTAAATGATAATACCAAAAATAGAAAACAACTGTATGTTTTCCTGCACACAGAATATTATAATAATCGAATTATTCCCCAGATAATATAAACCAACAAAGCGGTAAAATAAAAACTTTTTACAAAAATAAAACAACCGACTTCCAAAAAAACACGAAAAGTTGGTTTAATTTAGGAAGTCGGTGTCTTTGCGTTTCAATTTTCGTTTTTTACCACCGACTTCCGAAATTAAAGTTATTTAGTTTAGTTGTAGTACCTACCCCACACAAATTCGAATACCACTACCCGCTATTGAAATAACAGTGACGGAGTCAAATAATATATCATCTACATAGACTAAGTGGAAAAAAATACGTAATATTGAATTTAACTCAAAAACTACGCAAGCTAATTTATACGGGACCACTTCTGATGCATGACTTACCAAACAAAAAAAGAATCATCAAAATCGATTCATAATTGGCGGAGAAATCGCGTAAAATACATACAAAAAAAAACATACAGGCGAATTGAGAACCTCCTTCTTTTTGAAGATTCCGTTAAAAATCAAGAAAATAATCTTTCTTTTGGGACGTACCCAACAACTAAAGTGGGGATGTTGTTTTATTTCTCGTCTATCCCATGGTGTTGTGTGTCGTAGGAAAAGTCTTTTGAAAATGTTGTGTCTTTGAAAACCATTTTTGGATTCAGGTACCTGTTTGCGAAATATTAAGCTTTGTGCTATTTCAGTGGGCCATAACGGTCCCAGCACGGCCAGCAACTACGTGTGAATTACTTAAAAGATCAAATAACAGTGAATCTTTTTTATTATGACACCTTCAGCATATATCCGAGAGGAACCGAGCTACGTGCATCAGTATTTTCCTTTGTCTGCGGCTTAGCTCAGATAATATTTGGACTGATGATGCACTATAAAGTCTAGAAATATGTTTTATTTCAGTATTACACCGTGACCGGTGATTTCAGATCAACATGAACAAAATGGTTTAATTGTATTTACTTGCCGGAAAACGTACTTGCCACTAGTGACTAACTCGTGTCCTTATTCCTCCTCGTCATCACAACACGCCATGGCTGCACCTGGTACCTAAATTAAAAATAATTTATTTACCGACATGACTGATCACACTGAAAACTGGCCTGAAACTAATAATAAGACTATGACAACGAAAACGATATTCACGATGGAGAAAATGTACAAAGGCCTTTTTTCAATTACCTGCTATCAATAGTTATACAGATAAGTGGATTCCTAGATAAAAATCCAATTGAAGTCAATTATAGTCCTCGTGTGAGGACAAAAATAATTGTCCAACAACCTTAGTTTAGACAGATAAAGGATGGAATAGGAGCAATTACAGCATACTTGTGTCAGGAAGTATCAAGCGAAATTATAAAAAAAATCATTTTAGAATATTGCTATTGAATAGGGGCGTTATCGCAAAGCCCTCAATTATTGAGATAATTAGATCCCTATTACACGGCGACTACCGTACTGAAAAGTATTTAAACATATACCCGTGAAAGAACGTCACATTACATTTTCTGTTACAGAAGAGAAATGGACAAGTTAACTCTTTACTTCTTTTTGTTTATTGCCTTTTGCGGCAAAGGTAAAATATATATATTTTTAAATATTTTATAATAAACAACCCACTGTTATCTTGACTGGATAGGTTAGCGAATCAAAACCTTTCTTTATCAGTCTGCATAAATTTCTCAAATTGTTTGATCATCATTTAATGATTACATACCTATATGAGCTCGAGAGGGAGGAGCTCGTGGCTAAGTAATAACAGCCGCACGGGTCGATCCATCAGGTTAAGCTACGCTTGCCGGGGTTCGTCCGTGGATGACCATCTTTACATACCGAGACTCCTCCGTGCCCCGGAAAGCACTTTAAGCCATTGGTCCCGGCTGTCATTCGTGGATCTTAGACAGTCATCACGGGTCGTCAGTAGCCCGAAAGTCTGACAAACAGTCTTACCAAGGGGTATCGTATTACCCAGTTACCGGGTTGTAGAGGTCAGATAGACAATCGCTCTATGTAAAATACTGGTATTCAGCTGCATCTGGTTACACTGGAAGCCGACCCCATTATAGTTGTGAAAAGGCTACGCAGATTGATTGATTACATACCTATATTTCTACTTCTCTTTCAGATGTCTTATGTACAAGACGTGAACCCAAGAAAGACGATGGGGGTAAGATTGTAGGTGGCAATGAAACCACTATACAAAACTACCCACATCAAGCATATCTGTTGCTTAGCGATGGCAGGGATAACTTCCAATGTGGTGGTTCCATTGTCAGTAAATATTACATCGTTACTGCTGCCCACTGTCTTGCAAGGTAAGTTATAGATTTAAAATAATTAGTAAGATAAGAATACATATTAATACCCTTTCACCATTCATTGCTGAGCAAGTGAGCATAGATTACCGAATTTTGTAATCAGATCATCAATTTTAGAGATTACCATTAACAAAGAACTTTACCTCTTTATAATGTTAGGATAGATCGTTAAAGTAACAGTTGCCAACGGAACCGGTAATGATAACCAAAAAACTTGAGTTGGAGTCCAGCTACCATACCTATTTAGACTATTCATAATACATATATCAATGATTCAGGACATTAAATATTCGGCAAAATAAATAAAGAGACCCCTGTAGACATGTGCGTTTTCGGATTTTTACGCAAACGGTTAAATATCCGATTTCAGATTCTGAACTCGTTTCCAAAATCCGTTTTTAGAAAGCGATTTCAGGGGCGGCTCCTGAGCCTCCGGCTCGCAGTTTCGATCGTCTCTAGTAATATTATTCGATTGTAAGTGCATCGATCAAAACTATCCAAACAAGCAAATACTTGGTTACGCAAATATACTCTTACCCTGGTTTGTCTAGTTCGGATTATCAATACAATTGATGTATCTGACGCATAACTAAACCCTAATATAATGTAAACATGCATCCCTCCTGGAAATTTTTAAAACGCCATAATTCTGATATGGCGTTTTAAAAGTTTCATGGAGGGTTGCACTGATATTTATCATACAAATTCATATTTCAGAATTCTATCAATTAACGTGCGAATCGCAAGTACGGAAGCCTTTAGTGGGGGCTTGGTGTACAACACATCTTCTTTCAACTCTCATCCACTGTACGATGACGTCACCAGCGACTATGACGTCGGGGTCGTCACAATTAGCCAGGGCATGACTTTGGACGGCACGAATGCCAGAGCAATTAGAATGGTCAGGTCAGGCTCTGACGTAGCTGATGGCGAGAACGTTGTTCTTACTGGTTGGGGAGCTATAAGGGTAAGTTTGAATTTATTTTCCTTTATTTGAAATTATGTTAGTCCTGGAAGCGACAAACTTTTTAAGTTTTTAAAAACACTATGTAGTGTACCTCCCCTGCTTCATACGAGTGCAATCTGCTGATGTGGCGACATGTCAAAACATCGAGATAATGTTTTGTCTAGGTTAAATAATCTATGTGTCCGCCCGCGCTATATGTCGCTTAAAAGTAGCTTATCTCCTTCCCCAAGGTGCCATCTATCTCCTTGCTGAATGTTGTCTAAATGCGTTCAAGGGTTTAGGCGTGAAAGGGTAACATACAGACATACAGACAGAGTTACTTTCGAATTTATAATATTAGTACTTAATCTTCTAGAATAAATTCTATAAATGGTGGTGAAAAGTGCATCAAAGTCCGTTTTGTAGTTAACAAGAACTATACGCACACACAGACAGACAAGAAAAGCGACTGTTTCATTCATTTCATTATGCCACTGCATAATAAACAGTATGAAACAGTCGCTTTTCTTGATAGGAAACCACCAAAAGTGACGTAAAACCTAGTAATGACTATTTTTTTAAAGGAAAATGGCCCTACAACTACAACGTTGAATGTAGTGACGGTACCTGCAGTGAACAGAACGGGGTGCAATGCACTTCTTGCGAGTGATGTCACCACCAGAATGTTCTGTGCTGGCCTCCCCGAAGGTGGCAAGGATACCTGTCAGGTAAATCTATACTAATATTATAAAGCTGAAGAGTTTGTTTGTTTGAACGCGCTAATCTCAGGAACTACTGGTTGGAATTGAAAAAATCAAATGTGTTGGATAGTCCATTTATCGAGGAAGGCTATAGGCTATATTACATCACGCTACGACCAATAGGAGCGGAGCATAAATGAAAAATGTTGCAAAAACAGGAAAAATTATTCCTTTTTGAGAGCTTCCGTTGCGTGCGCTGCGTAAACGGTTTAAGTTACGCAAATATCATATATAATGGAATTGTTCCTCTTTAAAAGTTCTAAAAAAAATACCGCGACAGCATATGTCTATCTTTTAAGATTGATTCACTATAACCTTTTTTATGGTAATATTTTTTTTTCGAAGTTAATGCATTATTTGCGAAGGAGTTTTATGGACATAATATTAATTCTTATTCAAATAAATAGTTTTAACATCAAGGGTATTTATGTAGCAGTAAAATACTTTTTAATTCATTCATTCGGACATTTAATTTCGAAGATATCACGATATAAAAATGCAATACGCGAACCGTTCGACGCCGGGCGCCGCGCCTCCGCGACGTTCCCTACTTTAGAGAGGAGAGGATGAGCACACATGACATGACCTGGAATAGGACATAGGATACGTTTTATCCCTATATTCCCACGGGATGGACATCTACGCGGGTGAAACCGCGGGGCACAGCTAGTATTTTATATTGGGTAAATTACCTACTTATCTTAGGGCTCTATAAATCTTATAAATATGGTAGGTCAGAACGCGCTTGTGGCCAAATTATAACAGCCACAAGGGTCGACGATTGATCAGGTTAAAAGAGCTACGCTTACCGCGGTTGGTCCGTGGATGGGTGACCATCTTAACATACTGAGACCTCCGTGTCTTGGTCGTAGGTTCGAACCCAGACAAGCGCTTTACTTTGTGTAAATTATTTCATCACCACTGCTCTCAAAACAGTAAAGGTACCTAAACATCGTGAGGAAACCGGCATGTCCTAGAACCAAAAAATCGAAGACATTTGTGACATCTACCAACCCGCACTGGGCACGCGTGGTGGATTACGGCCTACTCCCTCTCACCGAGAGGAGGCCACATCGAACATTATATTTATTATTATTTATTTTTATTTAGAACACATACAGATTCATAATGTTATTAGTAACACCTATAAACTACGTTAGTAACAGAAATAAAATTACAAATACACACAAAACTAATTTAAAACCCGGAACATATAATTATGTCCGCTTCCTGCTGCACCAGACCTGCAGCTGTGCATACGGGTCCAGTGCTCCAAGAATGGGCAATCAGGCTTGTCCGCTATCATCTTTAAAATGCTGTTGGGCTCCCCCGCATCCTTCTCATCAGGGATGCTGCTCTCTTACGCATAATTGCCTGAAAGCAATCCGTACCTGCTTCGGCAAACATGCCCGATGCGCTACAGAACCGCGGGAGCCCCAACAGCACCCTAAACGCGTTATTATATTGCACGCGAAGAGCGTTGTAGGCCCTCTGCGTATGTCTAACCCACAGGCTGCACGTGTAGAATGACTGGCAAAATGCCTTGAAAAGAGTGAGTTTCACTTCTTTAGTACATCGTGCAAACCGACGAAACTATTATATATCTATCTGACCTTCACAACCTAGTAACTAGGTAATACGATACCCCTTGGTTAGACTGGTTGTCAGACTTTCGGGCTTCTGACGACCCGTAAGGACTGTCAAAGATCCTCGAATGACAGCCGTGATCAACGGCTTAACGTGCTTTCCGAGGCTCGGAGGAGTCTCGGTATGTAAAGATGGTCACCCATACACGGACCCGGCAAGCGTAGCTTAACCTGCTGGATCGACCCGTGCGGCTGTTATTACTTAGCCACGAGCTCCTCCTGATTATGCTATGAGCAATTCTAAGAATAAGTTATTGTTGTTCGTGCCAATAATAACTGCTTTTTTAACTCCTCACCTAACTGGTGTTATTTTATAGGGAGATTCCGGTGGTCCTGCGGTGGTTAACAGCCTTCTGGCCGGTATTACGTCATACGGTTTTGGCTGCGCCCGTCCGAATTCACCCGGGGTCTACTCTCGGATAGGAAACCCTAACATCAGATTATACATTAGAGTGATGACTGGAGTCTAAATTGCGTCACTAATAGAGAAGTGAATTCCATTTTTCGTTTCATTATTTATTTTCTGGAATAGTTGTAGGCATAGAATAGTACAGAAGGCGCACTCCACATTTTAGATAAGAACGCGGCGCACTCTTCTCGGGCCAATTCAGTGACCGTAAAACTGCAGAGATGCTATACAAATGCTCACGATATAGAATAGATACCTATTAAAAACAACTTTGTATAGGTAGTAGCTGAATATACAATTATTATTTAAAGATAATCATTGATTTTGTTTGTAACAATAAATATTTTTCTTTTAAGACTATTTAAATAAGTTTATATAATAAATAATACATAATATTCAATTGTTGTTATTTAATTGTACTTAATAACAGTTTTAGTTATGATGGAATTCACGTGTTGTGTTGTTATTGTATTATTAGCTGATAATAAAGGCACTATTTACATTATTCGTTATATTTGTCCTTAAAACCACACGTGATTATTTTCGTCCATTGAATAATATTTAAAGCATTTCATCCTGAAATAACATAACGTCACGCCTGTAAATACCCTGAAGGATTAGGCAGAGATTAAATGTGTACTCTACATTTTAAGGTACACTGACAGTACACCCACATTTCTATAGTTATGTTTAAGGAGGGAAGCCAATTGCCATCAACCGGGCACAAATCCAGATTCCGGGCTGCTGCAACCGCCCTGCTTGGGAATCAAACCCAGGACCTCGTGCTCAGCAGAAGCATTTGCGGCCACTAGACCAACGAGACTGTGTTTATCTTGAAATCATTATTAATTTTCCAACACATTTAGGTATTACCCCAAACTATTACATCCTAATCCTAACTATAATAATCTTCTATAATGTAAAAATTAATCGCTGAATGTGTTGCTAAGCTCAAATCTCGAGAGCAGCTGAACCGATTTTGCTAATTCTTTTTTTAGAATATTCCTTGAAGTACGAGGATGGTTTTTACGGAGAGAAAAATTTAAAAAATTGCCTGAAAAGGTCTAAAAACAACACTTTTCTATACTCTCATACAATCGATTCGTAAATTATTACGAATCGATTGTATGTGAGTATAACTTAAAAGTCAATTTGAACTTTAATACCATACCATAAAGTTTAGGTGTTAGTGGAGAGGTTCCGGGAAGGCAAAACAATTGAGTGACGTTAGTAGGTAGGTAGGGTAGGTAGGTAGGTAGGTAGGGTAGGTTGGTAGGTAGGTAGGGTAGGTAGGTGGAGTAGGTAGGTAGGGTAGGTTAAGGTAGTGCTACCCGTGCGAAGCCGGGGCGGGCAGCTAGTATTATTATAAATGAGAAAGTGAGTTTGTTTGTTTGTAAGACTTTCAAGCTAAAACGGCTGATCGGATTTGGATGAAATTTGGCACAGATGTAGACCATGACCCGGAATAGGACATGGGATACTTTTTATCCCGATATTCCCACGGAATAGAGACTTACGCGGGTGAAACCGCGGGGCGCAGCTAGTAGTTAGTCATATAAGTAAAGTACCTCAACGCCGCAAAATACCGCTACGGTCATTCTACTGCATTGATCAATGTGTAATTAGCGGTTTCATAGAACGTTATTCGTGGAAAGTTATCGGTCATAATACCTCGTAATACTTATGAAACTGCTAATGAAGGCTGTAATTAAAGGTAGCTTCAGTGTATTCTTGTGATCGTGACCGAAGGTGCCAATTAAAGACATGAACACTCGAGTAAGGAATAGGGGTGAATGTTAACTTAGAATATGGTTTGGTGAACCGAAATATTGATTTTATTTTGTCTGTGTATCTAATGTAGAAATGCAAGAATTCGATGTGTATTGAGTAATGGGTTTTTTTTTCGTTTCACATAATCGGTAAATTGAACAGTAATCAACCGTGTGAATAATACGACATGTACCGAAGATAACAATAGACGAAAAGTTGCTACCGTCTGTTACAAAATTCACGACAAAAAAAAAATGCAAATTCCGGGCAGCGCGAAGTAAAACTGGTAAAAAGCAAAACTTTTCTCTGAATGACAAAACTCGCAATGAATACTAACACGGAATCCCTTAGCATTTAAATGAACGAGACCTACCGAGTTCCCGTGTTTCTGAAACTTTTTTAATTTCGTCGAAAGGAACCAGGTGGCCAGCTCACGTCAGTTTCAATTCGACAGACAATCCCTGCTCCCCTCACTTCGCTGAATTCTCGTGATAAGGTGAGGCACTTCGGGAACAATCGGGAAGAATCGTTCCCTTTTAATTGAGATTTCGTTTTTAATTGTGATTATATATCTGCTTCAAGTTTATTAATTTATTTGTACAGACTTTAAAAAAGATTTTTGAGGTTCTCTTTATGTAAAGTTGGATGTGGTTGTGTTACAGTATTGACACATGTGCAAGTCCTTCCCAGATTAGACACATCATCATTTGCGTATCCTTTTCCCAACTATGTTGGGGTCGACTTCTAGTCTAGCTGAATACCAGTACTTTACATGGAGCGACTGCCTATCTGACCTCCACTACCCAAGTAACTGTGTAATACGATACCCTTTGGTAAGACCGGTTGTCAGACTTTCGGCCTTCTGACGACCCGTAACGACTGTCAAAGATCCAAAAATGACTGCCAACCAACCAACTAACCAACGGTTTAACGTGCTTTCCGAGTTACGGAGGAGTCTCGGTATGTAAAGATGGTCACCCATCCACTGACCAACCCCGGCAAGCGTAGCTTATCCTGATGGATCGACCCGTGCGGCTGTTATTACTCAGCCACGTGCTCCTATTGAGACACATATTGAATAAAATTACCTACCTAATGATTTTCACATTCTTCGTGTTCATTTTAAGCAGGAACTTCACTTAGGCTTAATCAAGCGTCTATAGTAGTCGTGAGTGTTAATGATAATCTACAGTTGCTAACTTACTGTCATGGATATATCCTAGAAATGTTTCCAAGGAAGAAGTATGTGAATTGAATATAGTATTCAACGATAGCCATACGAATACAAACTATGGGCTAATTCGTTTCCCTAATGAGCACTTTTATATGCATTAGCACTGGATGATCCGACAGACCGTCAAAATATCAATAATTCATACAAAAAAAAGACGTTCAGTTATTTCCAAATTTTAAGATTTTTCGGGAAACTTTTCAATGTTTTCTTTCAGTAAAAACGTGAATCTGATGAAACCGGACCATAATAAAAAAAAATAAACAATAAATAGTCAAATCGGTCCAGTCGTTCTCAAGTTATGCGCTTACCAACGAACATCAGCGGGGCATTTCCCTTATTTTTAAGAACGTTCACATTTGCATCTCATTCGCAATCTGTCAAAAAAACCAACATTTTTGACAAGTTTGACAGATTGCGTCTTGAATGCAACAGCTATTCTGTAACCAACTCACCGTGAAAACTTAGGTGAAGTGAGCGTGGAGTGAGCTGTCATTGTCATCGATACCTACTGATGCTAAGGCTGTGACAGTTCACTTCGAGCTCACTTCACCTAAGTTTTCACGGTGAGATGGTTACAGAATAGCAATGCTGTTTTTATACTCAGTTAATTTTTAGTATGTACTTACCCATAGAATAATGGAAAAGTTTTTCAAACACTTTTGTTTTACGTCACTCTTTGTTCCAGAGTTCATAATGTATTATTAAACAGAACTGAGCAGTCTACTGTAGGCCTTGTTTAGTCGCTACTGTTCCAAACTGGACGAGTCGAAAGATAAATGAAAATGTAATTAAGCACAAGGAAAACTTTTAGAGAGCGTTAAAAAGTTCTTTAGCTTCGGCTGCATTATTTATTTCTCTCTCAGGGTAATCTTGTTATTTGTTTGTTCTGTATTTTTATTTTTTTAATTTATGCCTTGTCTGATGCAGCGTGGGTGTTGTTAACTACTGGTTGGAGGGATTTCATGCGTTGAATTTATTTTTATTCTTGAGACTCGTTAAGTTTTGTAACGTTTGTGTTCTTGTTAAATGAAATTAACTATCTATTGAAAAAATATACATACAATACATAAATAAGGATTTACATCAGTCCTCAACGAACTTAGGAACATTCAAACATTTTGAAAGAAACGCGGGTCATTGATTACATGTCATGTTGCATGTTGTTTATTTTAATTTTTTTTGTGTTCATTTATTTGAAAAACATGTTAATTTTGTTCGTCTTTTTTCTCCGAAATACTGATGACTTCTGTTTTTTTTATTTAATTATATATTTAACTTACATATATTAATTAATTCTATAATATAAAATTATATAACAAAATTAAAAAATAATAATAATAATGTTAGTTTTAAATGCTCCTGGTTTACTGTTTGTATTTCCTGTGCGTGTCACAAATAAAATATTTCTCTTTCTTTTTACCTACGTTTTTTAATTTTTTTGCAGTAAACAAACCAAAAAGTACTTTTACATAATATTCAATGGAGTTATTTAGGTAATCGGATAAAAGCTGCTTAAAAATATATTGTATTGTCACCTATTCTCGGGCATAAAGTAATCCTAGCGAAACAAGAAAAAGGTGGGATTTAATTGCAATACAAAATTACTGTTTCACTGGAAACCCGAGAGCTACCCGAGAAAATAAATGTCGCCGCAGTCAACCCTAACCCTTTTTATTTACAGTTTACCGTTTCACATTTCCATTACCGTGTTACGTAGTATTTTTACCGCGACGTATTGGAGGAATGTAAACAACGTGATTAGATTGGGGTTGTGTATACCGAAATTGTTTTATTTTTGTTTAGAATTAGTTTTTGTATCCAACTTTTTTATATCTAGCTTTGACCGCGGCTTCGCCCGCGTGGAGGTCGGAAATTATCCCACGAGAACGTATCTCCATAGGGAGATAAAAGTATCCCATGTTTTAGGCCAGGTAAATGGTCTACCTGTGTGCCAAATTTCATGGGAACCTGTGCAGCCGTTAAGGCGTGAAAAAATAACAGACAAACAGAGTTACTTTCGCAGGTTATTAGTCATTATAAATAATTACTACGTTCTTTTTTATTTATGTAACTTGCTTATCTTCAATATTTTTTAATAAATTGGTTGAACAACAAGTACTGAAGTGAGATTTTGATCTTTCCGATTTCTATACTCGTCAACTCCAACAATTTGTGTCGCCAATTTATTCGTAGGTACGTGACTGTCAAAGGTGGTACATTTTCGTAAACGTCAGTTGACACGGCATTACGCCAGCCGTGGCAAGCCTTTGCCCTCACAGCACAATACAATACAATATTCATAAGTTACTTAATCTGTCATTCATCATGCGAGACACCGTATAAATAATGTGCTGCATCCAATCTTGTTCATTTCCGAATGTGCACTCACACATAAATTGTTTAATAGCTTACGTTCGGATTGAACAAATTGCATGAGTTATTTATTGAGACATGTCAATCGTGTTTCAGTTTTTCGTACGATGTAAATTACGGTTTAAAGGAATAATACCTATTCACTACACTTCGCAAAAGTAGGCAAACCAGTTGCATCTTAAAATAGACGATTTATTTTGAATTTTACCACATATTTTCGAAGTATCTCCCGTAGTTATATGTAGCGCCCACATCATCTGCCTAGCCGGGTTCCAGTCTAACCGGATGAAGCTGAATATCAGTGTTTACATGGAGCGACGGCCTATCTGACCTCCACAACAGTTACCTATTGGGTAACACGAAACCCCTTGGTCAGACGTTCGGGCTTCTGACGACCCATAACAACTGTAAAAGATCTACAAATAACAGCCGGGACCAACGGCTTAACGGGTTTTCTGAGGCACGGAGGGGTCTTGGTTTGTAAAGATGGCCACCCATTCACGGAGCAACCACGGCAAGCGTAGCTTAACCTGATCGATCGAACCGTGCGGCTGTTATTACTTAGCCAAAAGCCCCAAACGCCCACATGAAACGATTTATATTGTATGATCCTTACGTAGGTACTTCTAGTGTCTAGAATCAGGCATACAAAATATACATAAAGATATTAAATATATACAGGGTGTTAGGGTAGACACCGTTATACTTGAAAGTAGTGGTTTGGTGTCATCTATAATATACTTTTTCTATGGGACCAAACTTGGAATCGCGAAAAAAAAATCAGCTGTTCCATACATTGGTGTTCACTTAAATCGACAAAATGTATGGAACAGCGGATTTTTTTTTTGCGATTTCTAAATTGGTCCCATAGAGAAAAGTATCAGTATACCTATTATGTTTTGTTGTATTAGGTACCGAATAGAACATTCAAATATATTAATTTTCTCAAAATCGAAATTTCAATACGCCTTATTTATTGATTTAGGATCTCCAACGATCTTATTATTGTTTACCAAATAAGTAAAGAGAAATATATTTTACCTACAAAATAACACGTTCTAAACTTATTTATAATACCTACATATTATCAAAGAACATTAGTTGTTTACACAATCACGTTATGCACTTAACATGGTTGCATTGTGGGGGACCTTTGATCCCTCAACAATAACTTGCAGCTTCGCAACGAGTACGCCCATTAATGTTTTCACGTATTCAAATGTAGTAGACATTACGAAGACTTCCCACGGGGGAGGTACTTGTACTAAAGGCACGGTTCCATTGCTGTCAATGGCTAAGCTATGCTCGTGTAGATGAGAGCATACACTGCAACTACATACGGATGTAAACAAATGAAGCCGCCTACGGCGCAACGAACGTGCATAACTTCTCCATGCACATCTTATGCAGCAAAGGAATTGCGCCTTTACACTTATTTTATGAGAGTTAGTTGGACTAAATATGATTTTGCTGTACGTTGTTAGTTTCTGAGATGATTGCGGTTGTGAGCTAGGACAGTTAGGCCGTTTGTCCACCGCCACCGTTATCGGGACGTCAACGAGAAACGACATTATTCGAACCTAACGTGATGTCCCGATGATGGTGATTGTTTGTCCTCAGCGACAGAACTCGGTGGTTCAGTATGTTATGATAGACAAAACAAAAGTGTACCGACAAGATCAAAGGTGTTTTGTATTGCTGGCCCATAGACCCATCACAATCTTGGGCTGCGTTCTAGCGGTCGCGCCGAACTACTCTCTCGCGATCGGGTGACAGACGTGCAATGAACACGCAGCCATAGTGATATCACTACTTCGGCGCCGTCATCTCGTTCTCGTTGACGTCCCGGTGGCGGTGGACGATCGGCCTTAGGGTAAAACAATAAAGTATCTAAAAACTTCTAGTTTAAAAAGACTGAGTTTTAATTGGTTTGAATCCAATAGACGTAGAGCAGAGAGAGCAGTGGTGGCCCAGTAGTAACGGCCACGACTTACGAATTGTAGGTCGTAGGTTTGAACCCTGACAGGTGCTTTACTTTGTGTAAATTATTTCATCGCCACTGCTCTCAAAACGGTGAAGGAATACATCGCGAGGAAACCGTCATATCCTGGAATCAAAAATTCGAAGACATGTGACGTCTACCAACCCGCGCTGGGCCCGCGTGGTGGATTACGGCCCGCTCCCTCTCACAGATAGGAGGCCTGTGCCCCAGCAGTGGGAACATTATAGGCTGATTATGCTTATGCAATAGACGTAGATAATAATATATACCTATTTAGAAAGCTTTTCCGCTTCACTATTCTTAAAGAGAATTCCCTGAGAATATCCTAGTTTGAATTCATTGGCTATGTTATGTCCTCATGCTAATGTTACAGGGGAAGATGCGTAACTGAAAGAATATTATTGTGAACTTATGAGCAGGTAGGTACTTCTAGTACGGGACCAATTCTAACATAGCGTATCTTTACATAGTCATATTAGCTTTGTTTATTATAGACTTTTCAGCAACGTATACCTATCTATTTTTAGTACCATTTTTAGGGTACCCAAAGGGTAAAACGGGACCCTATTACAAAGGCTCCGCATCCATCCGTCTGTCACCAGGCTATATCTCATGAACCGTGATAGTTAGACAATAGAATTTTTTACAGATGATGTATTTCTGTTACCGCTATAAACAACAAATACTAAGAAACAGAATAAAATAAATATTTAAGAGGGCTCCCATACAACAAACGTGTTTTTTTTTCCCGTTTTTATAGATAATGGTACGGAACCCTTCGTGCGCGAGTCCGACTCGCACTTGGCCGGTTTTTAATATTTGTCTTGTTCACTCAGAGGAATTTTCATTGTGACTTTACCAAAATGAACATAATATTTAAACATAAAACCATTCATTCTTGTTATTATTCTCTTAGGTCAAAAGTACCTAATTCAGAGCATAATTGCGTACCCACTTTGAAATATTTCTTTTCTTTCCACTTTTCTTTACCGTTCCCGTAATTAGCTCCCCGTAACAAAGTACGTAGGTACCTATATCTTTTGTAAAGAAAAAATCTTTTCTGGGTCGGAGTCGGACGTAATCAAAGTCCTTAATGATTACAAGACATCGCTTAGTTATTCATCATGTAATAAGTACGAGTGAATCTTGTAAAAGCTTTCTATGCTCCATTTGAAATAAGATTAGACGTATAGATAAGCCTTTTTTACATTCCGTTCAACTGATTTTGAATTCTATTGCGTTGGTGGCATGAAAAATGGCAGCCGCAGTAGATAGTTGGTATTGTGTAACTTTTTTTATTTTAATGCTATCCTTATGCCTACGGTATAGAAGTCAAAATCGGTTTAACGGACTGTAAAAGGGTTTGTTTTAATGTCTAATTTTATTTCAAATGGTATAAGTGACTCAGGGCCAGTTTCTCGAACGAAAATTATCGCAAAATTAATGTGAGAAATTATCAATGGCCCCTAAACTGCTGTGATTGGTTGAATGATTTATCAACAGCCAAAGTAGTATCGTGGACTTCCTCGGAAGCATAATCAGCCTATAATGTTCCCACTGCTGGGACACAAGCCTCCTTTCTGTGAAAGGGAGTGGGCTATATTCGACTATGTCACGCGGGCCCAGTACAGATTGGTAGATGTCACATTTCTTCGAATTTTTAGTTTTAGGACATGCCGGTTTCCTCGCGATGTTTTCCTTCATCGTTTTGAGAGCAGTGGTAATGAAATAATTTACACCTGAATCTCTTACTATCCATCTACAAAAAGATTGCAAGATCTAAAAGTTTGAATAATAAAATAGTAGATCATAGAATCAGTAACAATCGATTTTAGTTCTCAGTCAGCTATGTTAGCTAAAAGTTTTAACAAGACAATGTTACTTCTGACCCGAAGACGAATTCAAGTTAAACCCTGTCTGGACCAAACTAAACTTAGTTTGGAAGTCACTGATTCTGAATTCAGACTATTGACTAACCGCTGAAGTAGTATTTCAGTGTGAATATTTTAACTAAAGCTTGACTTTTTCTTTGTGATGTCTCGACACAAATTAAATATTGTATACGAACTTTCCGTTTGGTATTACTTTATACCTATTAGTAACAGAGAAAGATTCACACTGGGTTTCAACAAATCCCGGTCTGCCTTAGGATAATTATATTAATCCCACTGGTTACCTCACAATGCAAATCAATCAATCGCGTTGAGCATTTTTAGGGTGAACAAAAATCATGGAACTCGCGTCATCGTCACCGAACGCTTGAAGAAAAAAATTAAAGTAATAAAAACTAAAACCCAACTACGACTAAAAAGGTATAAACAAGACACCACAGACAGACAAATAAAAAATCTGCAGTCACACGTGTTAGGGCATAAATCGAACAGATTACGTGTGACTCCGGATTTTTTATTTGTCAGTCTGTGGTGTCTTGTTTATACCTTTTTAGTCGTAGTTGGGTTTTAGTTTTTATTACTTTAATTTTTTTTTCTCTTTTGGGGCTTTAATATATATATTTTTGAAATGTGCTCGTTAAGCCCTTTCATTTGATACCCAACATGGTACGATTAAACAATTTTTTTTTTTAAGTTCCTGACTTTATGTCCTCTAGAGGGCGCAATTTTTAATTTAATGTGACGTCACATAGCCTTTAACCAACGATCAAGACGCTTCCAACGATACCTCATTTGTCAAATTGTGATGAGTCGTTTAGAAGATATGAGGGAACAGATGAACATACATGCATACATACATACATACCGGTCAAAATCATAACCCTCCTTTTTTCTTCGCCGTAGTCGGGTAATGAATGTTACTTAGTTCTCACTTCTATCGGCAGTCCCCAAAGACTGCCCCGCATGTTTTATTATTTGAACTAGCGACCCGCACGGGTTGAATGTACTGACGTGGATGTGTGAAAACTTCGTAATTTCTGGGCTATACCTATCTAAGTTAAATATTAATATATTAGGTGACTGCCTCGTTGGTCTAGTGGTCGCAAGCGCTACTGCTGAGCTAGAGGTCCTGGGTTCGATTCCCAGGCTGAGTAAATTCTTATTGGGTTTTTCTATATGGATTTTCTCAGTAGCAGCCCGTAGTCTGGATTTGTGCCCGGTTGTTGGCAATAGGCTCGCCCCATATTACATGGGACTTAAACATAACTGGCGAAATGTGTGTGTACTATAGGTAAAAGTCTGCCTAACCCTTCGGGGAAATAAGGCGTGATGTTATGTTTATGTAGCTATACCCAAAACCGGAATAAACACTCTAAATAAAGATGGAAAACCCATCGAAAACTATTGTGTAGATAAGAAGAACTAAGCGGTCATACTAATGTATAAAATCAAATCGATTTTCGGGTCTGTGTGTGTTATCATCAAAGTCATCACATATCATAATTATTATCATCTATAAAAATACAAACACAACTTTTAATTAATATGTCATATTGAAAATAGTGTAGGTACATTCATTATCCTGGTTCAACCCAGCGGAAAGTTCGAGGAAGGTAGAATAGGAGCCACGATCTCATTATCTATGTTGCATAATTTGCGCCACAGCTCACCGGATTAATGCCCTGAACGCTCCTAATACCAGAGAATTATTTGGAGGAATAAGCAAGAATACTAGACTGTAATTTACATTTCTCATCGTCTAATAACACGCTGTTTTATTGCTGCAGATATCAAGTTGTGTTGCGAAATTATTCTCTTTTTCAGCTATTTTCCAACTAAAAATTAATTTACTCTATGCATTTTGTTTTCGATTTTTTCTCGAGCGATATTTATTTTGAATTTAAAATGTTGGATACTGAAAATTCGACGTGAGCCAAATAAAGTTATTACTTACGCTTATTATGTCTACACTAAATGATACTAAAGCGCATCTAAATGCATTCAAGTTAGCACCATGCAGCAACAACGTTTTATTTCCTAATGTATCGCCTCTAGATTTACCTACATATTTTCCTTACAGATATATTGTAAGTTATTGTTCGACCAAGAGTTTTTAACCATTTATATGAAATGAAATTTATTCAGTAAATAGGATATTGGAATCATTTTTACACGTCATATTAAAAAAATATTAAAAATAAGCTAGATGAGGTCGGCGTTTCCTATCTGACTACTCTGAGAAGAAAGGCCGGAACAAACTCAGAGGTCACAGTCTCTTTTAAAGTCCAGACATAATCTTGGTCTGGCCATATGATATAAATAAAGCTACACATCACATGGGATAATACTATACATTTCCACAAAAAGAACATTACTCTGTAGCCTCTTCAGTATCTGCCACAGTTGCCTTATATTTTTCATATCACAACATCTCGAGTCTATCAAAAGGCTGTTGTGAAAAAGGTGAACGACTCTATCTCGCTGATAAGATATTTAATTTCCTCTCCCAGCTTGACAGATGATGTAAGAAAATGACATTCCATTTTAGGTATTACGGAATAAACCGAGTTAAATATAAGCCTATTTCAGCCGTGGTTTAGGGGAAAAATACTTTTTTTTGCATGACATTTGTTTTTAACTTCTTTTTGTTGTTTACGTTAGAAATTGTTTATTTACATTTAACTGTTTACATTTTCTTTGACATTTACAAACTTTGAACTTCTTCGAACGTTCTGAAAAAGTCACTTGAAAGACATGACTAGTAACCAAATATTTATTTTTTACCACAACCTTATTTTATGAAGTGCATTCAATTTAGCTGTTAAAAATATGTGATGAAAGCAATTCTTTCATTAAAATTCAGCACACAGTAAATGCCTAGACTAGACAGTTCTATAAAAAGGCTGAAAGGATTTGTGTGTAAGTATACCATATTCTACTACAAAGAGATGCAATTTGCATAATAATAAATTTTTATTGAAAGCCTTCGGGCACGAAGATTGGTTTGAAAAGCGCGATTCTCAATAGCTTAATATTTCTCACAGAATTATTGTTCGAGTATAAGTCTTCCACCTTTTATACTCCATTCTAAATGGTAAGTTTTATTGTTATGATTTTATTATCAGATGAGAAACGTACGTGAAGAAAATTTTATTTCAGGAGTTGGGCTATGTTATAGAATTACTCTGCATGAAATTGAATTTTGATCATAACATTGTAAAAAATGGTTTTTACAGGTATTTTTGCGGTGTTGTTAGTCTATTTTGGTATTAAGGTACTGAACGGTCGACGTCAACACAAATTCATAGCTTGTACTAAAAGTTAAGCCCTATTTACACGATACAAGTTTTTTCCTGTGGCGTAAAATTTAAGTCACAATGACTTGCATCGTCTAAACACTGCTTAGACGGTGCAAAGTTTATTATTGCTTTAACTTATAGTATGCCACAGGCATTTAAATTGCACCGTTTAAATAGGGATTTAATCAATACCTTCCTAGTCGTGATTTTCTCCCATCATTAATATTTAAGGCGTACCTATACTCACTCGTACACTAATGAACCCAAGCCTTAAAGGAAGGGAAGTGAGGATTTCCTTTCTAAGACGAATATTCTGAGAAATGAAAACCCAAGGTACGTGGGACAATGAACGAGCCCTATTGCGCGGTGACTCGCCGACTTACACAAAGACGATAGGAAGCACGTTTGCTTGGGGTTTTGAGAACTACGCCTAATAAAGACAAGCTGGGCACAGGGTCCGAATTCACTTACTGGGATATTTGGAAACTCGCAATCGCGTAATAGTTTGCCACAAGCTGCTCAGAATTATTAATTAGCTGAAATATTTGAAATATTTTTTAAATAGTCTATTTTCCAACAAATTCACATTACCGGCCACCCCATAAAGAAAAATAATTGTTATAAATTTTACCATTTATAAAATATGCAAATCTGCAAGACGATGTGCAAAGACGGAGAAAAATAAAGTGGTTCGGCCAATCATGTTCGGAGATATCGAGTCTATCGTAGCTCTACTAGCACCGTGGCAGTTATGAATGACCAGCTCGAAGCGATGCCTAAAAGTCACATTACGAATGAAAAACCGCAGGATTGCCGTAATTGAAAATTCCCTGTGTAATATACGACTTGCAATTTCAGAGTGGAGCCGCTCCCACTCCGTCCTACAGGGCGGCGAACATTTTTCTTCGCTCTTAACGATATTATTTAACGCCACAAATTTTACCATTTTTCTTATGGCCCCCCAGAACTGCTAGCAATTTCATTATGATAATCGCGCATAACCTGCGCTATTTTATACAATAACCGTTCGAGACGTTGTTTTGAATAGAAATTTCAAGTTGGCAGTGGCACTCTTAATAAATTTTAAGGGATCTTTTTGACTTGCGCATACAATTTGGAGAGAACTCATTAAGGTAAACATCACTAAATAGCGTTTGCTAAGAAGTCAAAACGTAATAGCTTTTTCCTTGAGAAACACTCAAGTAGTAGGTTCAGAGTGAGTTGAATAAATCGTAGGAAACTTTAACTGTTTACAAAAAAAAAAAGTAATTTGGTGCGGCAGGAAAAAGGTGGGATTCGTAATGTAAATTTCTGAGTAACTAAAAATCGAAAGCAAGGAGACGCAATAAAAAGAACCGCTGTCAACCCTTCTTTTAGTTTCCTGTACTTACAGGTGGTAAGGAATGTTGCACAACAAATCAGGGGAAGTAATCAGAATGTACAATACCCGTACATTTTTTCAGTCAAGGTTCATAATCTATAAATAGAAAACAAAGTCGTTTTGCGTGCCTCTCTGCGTGACCGCGTTGTTTGTCTTAAGTACGCAAACTAATTTATATATCTTGACCTTGCTACTGTTGCCGTCGAAGTAGGGTAACTTGTGGGTGTAATTCGGCTGTGCTGCTGGTCCTCCTCTATTAGTAAAGGCTTCTCGTAACGCTGTCGCCAATGTTTGAATTTCAATCGTATCCCTTTTGCTTAGGAGTCCTCTTCAGGCTTCACCTTTTATAGCTCTAATACATTAATATCGAAGTTTTGTCAAGTCGTAAAAACTGTGCGAAACAGAAGCGTGTATCTTGTAAAAAAACTCTTAGAAGGAATTAACTGTACTTTTAGTCTAAATACTGAATTGTTTCATTCGGAATTAGACACTCACACGTCCGGCCTTGTATGTGTAAACATGCTTTCCTTCATCTACTATACAAGGAGTCGTATCTCCACTAGTTCCAAGCGCACAGACGTAAATATTGCCACCGTATTTTTCCTTTACGAGATTCACAGAGTTCCATTATGGTACTAACTGAAATTGTTTGCATTGAATGTCTTGTTACCGCTTGAAACATAGACATATTGTCTGTGGACATTAGTAATGGTGTGAATAAGAAAAAATAAAACAAAAAAATTGATCACTTTATAACATAGGTACATCATTTTATTGATGGTATTGAATGTTCGGAATCTGGATTGATTTTTGCCCGGTTAATGGCATTAGGCTGGCCCCCTATTACATGGGACTTGAACATAACTGGCGAAATGTGCCTCTGCCCTACCCTTCGGGGAAACAAGTCGTGATGCTATGAATATACGAATCCAATATTAAACTCTAAAAACACACAAAAACTAATTTCAAAAAACCCAATTTCCTTTATCTACAACCATGAACTCTGAACTACTAACTCTCGACTACAATTTCGAGGCAAGATGGCGTAAGTGTAGCTAAAATTTAGAGTTAATAAGGATACGATAATTGCACTACACTACGAAGTAACGTTGCCGCTGCATCGTAAAACCCAACGTTAGTTGAATTAACTTACCTAATGGAACTAAGCATTGCTCGTTTTATGTTTGGAGCGAACACTAAACTTGTAGATAATTTATAATCAAGGAATAGGAAAGAAATGGATGATTATGACTCCTCTGGAAAAGGTCACCTCTTAAGTTCTCTAGGTACCTTCGTGTCTCGTTAGATATAATTAAGGCATTATGTCAAAGAGATGGGTAGCATCTTCTTTTAAAGTGCTCATAGCCTAGATATCGGTATTTCTGGTAATTTTACTATGCACGTTACGAATTCGAATGGTAATATAGTGTTAAGGTCTCTTTTGAACTACATTTTTCCAATGTTAAGATACCTGATACAGTTTGTGTGGCACGTGAAACAGAAACGTCAGTTAGTCGGTGATCGGTGAATAACCAAACAGCAAATGTCTCTGCAATATATTATATCGTCCGTGAACTTCTGATCTAACTAAAATTTATTTGAAAAACTTTTTTTTACTAAAATCTCCTAATTACGATTAATAAAAAACAATTTTACGTTCTTTACGTATTTTTTTTGAAAGTAGATAGAAGATCTCAAAACTTGGAGGAGATAGAAGATCTCAGAAGAGGACGATACGCTTTCCTGCTACATTCCGCCGATCCACTGTGTTACTCCATTTGTTCACTTCTCCACGTTTATCGACCCTACGTTATTCTTTGTTTTGCTGTGCCATGATAACCCTAGCTCGTCTTAAGTAAGATCAATGTACCTGGTAATTGCAGAAATATTCACCTATCATCAGGTTGAACTCATCTTAATTGTTTATTTCCCTTTCCTACTAAAGTAACAAAAGTGTGGGGTTCCTGTCTGTTGTCGAAACTAAAATTCTACTGAGTAACGTTCTAACTGTTTTGGTTTAGTATACGAGTACTTAGGTACTTATTCGATATCCGTGGGGAATACCTACCCTTTTTCAGTTCACAAAAAATGTACGAATTCTATGAGGATAAACTACGGAAGAGTAAATTTTTTGCCCTGGCTAATTTGAAATCTTCCTTACTTCAGAAATTTTTCATAAAACAAATTATTTCAAGGATGAGTTAGGTAGGTAAAATGATCAATTATATCCATTTTTTTGGTAAACAGAGGCCTTTATTTGGCTAGAAGAGCCCGTGCGACCACTAGCGATAAGAATTGTTTCATGCCTTGAAACTCGTCATTAGCAGGCTAATTACAGAAGCGAGCTGTTGCTATGCCCTGAGATAAAATAGATGACAGAGGGGAGCCAGAATTAACCGTAATTAAGCTGAACGGAACTCTTTCAGGAGAAAGGAAAAAACCGTTCTTAATTAAAACGGGAGACTCCAGAAAAATGCCTTATGTTTTAAATTATTACCGTTTTTTTCTCAAGTAGCGTTTTGAGTGTCTAATAAAATTGAAATACATTAATGGCACCGAAAATTCAAAGACGTGCTTTTAATTAAATTTCAAATCTTTCAAAGTTTATTGGCACTGAGAAAACTGTTGAATAGCTTACTAAAGAATTTATTATTGAAAGTTTTGAAAAGAATATAATACCAAAATATTTTCACTGTTTCTCTTGAAGAGCTCTAGAAAAAAGAAATTGGAAGTTTAGTACTTACTTTTTGTTTGGTCTCAATTATTTGGAATCTAATGCCTTTTAAGAACGTTCTTTAAGGGCTTTAATTATCAAAACACTTAACTTTAATGCTCTTTTTATTATTAACATTGATTAAGAGTTTTAAAAAGATGCCTTATTTTGATATCCATAACTCTTAGTAGTTAACCCATCTTAAACGCTTCATCACAATATGCTCAAATTTTCTTGTAACAACACTCATACGCCTTTAATTTCTAAAACAATGAAAATACATCATTAATTAAAACTTTTAATTTGAGCTTGATGGGAATTTCTTTGGGCTCTTAAAAGTCATTCGTTCTCGTTACAAATGACCAATTCGTGACCGGGAACTGGGGCGGGATCATAAGGCTTTCATGGGGGTTTTAAACCTTCGGGAGAAAACAGCAATACCTATTTGAAATTGAAACTGTTCGTTACATAAATAGCATCAAACACCTACCTCTGATATTAAGCAATAGACAACATTTGTCAAACTTTTTTTTATGTAATTAATGAATACGAGGCTTTTGGCTAATTTAAACTTAGAATAGAATGTCATTCTTTTTTTGTAATGTGCGTTTAGTTTGTACAGAATAAACAATTTTTCTTTCTTTCTACCTGAAGTAAAACGGTTAGGATACGAATTTTCTTATTCGCCAAAAAGTTCATTGAATTCTGAATAGTCCTCTTAAGCAACTATCGCAATGAGAATTCAAAAGGAATATTTCCAATTCCAATTTATTCCTATCCACGCACCACCTTTTCCTTGTCTTCTCCAAATCAGTATTTCTTTAACCCCTTTCAAAAGTCCTACCCTCATAATATGCGAGGTCGCTAAAACTAAGTTAAGCCTTTATTGAGATTCACTTCTGAGGCAATTCTCCCCGCCTCCCTTTATTACTTTTTTACTATAGGAAATTGCTCATTCGGCCAAGAGAAAATAGTGAATGGGAAAGTCTGCTTTACTTTGAATTCTTTTATTGATTCAGAGATTTAATTTTCAAGGGCAGCTCTTAGTACGCCTGTTTATGTTGAATTGGATTATGAGATGTTCCTTTTCATTTGGTTGTAGTGAGAGAAAATAGTCTTGTTTTCTTTGATAGCCGGACGGGCGGTGTTAAAACAAGGGAAGGTGAAATGTAAACGGTCTTTCGTGGTTCCTTTTTCGACGGACAAAGGTACATTGTTTTGCATCTGGGGGTCTACTTCTTAAGGACGAAATCCCTAATTTCGGCCGAAGTTTTGTACGGGTGTTTCTTACTCCGTATCATTTACAGACATAATAATATGATTACAGACATGATAAGAATGACAACACGATTTGATAGTTGTCCCAACTCCCGATGTGAACAGTCGCCAGCTCATCAAGCTACAAAATTCTTTAGTAGATTTTAAACTTTATCGCTAAAGCATTAGGTTCAAGGTTGATTGGGATAGTTTGACAGTTTCGGGTAGCTTGGTGTGCTGGGGTCTGAGGCCCTATACAAAGTGACATTCTATCAGCGATAACGATGATGGAAAAGGAAAAAATGTATAGGACTGACATTAGCTATCGAAAAGCTTATGTCAATCCTGTAGAAAGTCGTTGTAGTAATACGAAACGCTTTCGAAGCGATTGTCGCTTGTCTAGCCTTCTGTACTTGCTCATGCGATTTTTTTGACACTTGTTTTTACTGATCAAACTGCTTTCTGATGTCCCCGTATCTTTGTTGACAGACTTGGAGAGTAGACCACCAGGTAAGACAAAATATGCAAGTTTCGATATTAAGGATTGACCTTTGGTTCAATATTTAGATTAACACGTGTTCCATTGTTATCCGCAACAGAATGACAAATAACTGTATTTAGAAAATGTCGCAACATTCACTTCAGCTTATAGCGATTAATATTTAGTATCTAGACCTTGGCAAGTCGAACCCGAATTTCGCAAGACTACGTACGAATTTGTCAGAAGCCATAGATCGGCACTAAAATATAGCTGTCAATTATCACGATATCGGTTAACGACATGACCGATTCGTTAATATTTTGGTAGTGTGGGTACAGCAACATTTTCTATCCACTGTTCAAGAATAAAGTCTAGACAAGACATTTCATGTCTAGTGAAGTTTAACTCAAGACTTCTTAACTTTTAATTGGCATCGTCAATGCACTCGAAGTGAAGACGTACTTTATTTTCTAATTAATTGATAAGCGTCTGTAATTTCTTGTGAAGTTAAATATTAATGTCTGATGAATTCTTGAAGTTAGTTTTATCTGATTTGGGAATCAAGGAGCAAATGTTCTTTTATTCTTTATAGGTTAAACAAAAAAAGTTGAAAACCGTTTGTAAAAACCAATTATATGCTTGAGAAAGGGCTCTTTCAGGAATAAAGTTGCAGAAATTAGCCTTTGAGCCTAATTTGTGGTACCTACTCTATTCAAGGTTCCGTATTTCAATAGAAGGACTGAACCCTTTTAATTCTATGCTTTGACAATCTAATACCATGTACAGTCACAGACTTTAATTGATAAGCCACTTTCAAACTTTTCAATTTGGCAGTTTCATACATTTACGAGATTATACGATTAAACACGAGCTCAAATCGCATGTTCGTAAACAAGATGACAAATTACTAGTAATCGGAAATAGTCTTATCCATAGAGATTGACTAATAAGTTCTCAATAAAAAATAAATACAAAGTTTATCGAATCTAATTGATACTGACCTCCTTTGAATCAGAGCTCATTAACTCGATAATTCTGAAAACCTATGCGAAGACAGTGACAGTTAAAATGTCGATGTCAGAGACGTTATTTAAGAATTTGTCAAAATGACTAATTAAAATTTCTCCGTACGCTAACGTTACTATGGCTACGCTAAAACAATCATCGCTAGGTTACGGTTGCTAGACCTGCAATTGGTTGACTTTGGGTAGTCACTCTGCTGTCAAGTTTGTAGTTCTGGCTCTCAGGTTAGCCAACCGGTAAAGATATTAAAATATAATTTTCTTCTTCTATAATATGAAGACATGACTTTCTGTGTCTGGATGTACGAGTATAACTGACTAAGCCCGATTTGCATTACACGGCTAAAATGCGAACAGTGCCAAGTGGCTCATCAATTAAAGTCCGTGACTGTACCTAATACCTATTCAGTGGAGTTATTAATATCAGATTATTAATAACTCCACTGAATTTAAATTGCATCCAGCGATATCTTAATTTGGAAACTAGTACTAAGCGTTGAATAACGAAACCAAGTTCATCCATATTTCATAGCAGTACTAAATCAAAAAAATACCGATCTGTTCGATGCATTATCTTTGGTCTTGCCTAAATTGAATAGTAGTCGCTACCTGCCTTAATAGGAACAAGTTTATGAGGGCCACTTGTGAAACTATTCCACTAAATATTGAACCCCTACCTAACAATGCACGATTTTGTACGAAGCATGCAAAAAGCGATGTAATTTATAGCTCGACTACCAGAGGGTGAGATAATAATCGAAACAGTCGGATAGTGTCGACTTGCCATTTTCAGCCTTAACGAGCATCATACTAGCAATTCCAATAATATTTTGAAGAGAGTTCAGTTTATAATCGTTCTCAGTCTGACAAAAATCCCTCTGATTTATCTAGAGGGATTTTTGTCAGACTAGAAAGATTATAAACTGAACTCTCTTCAAAATATTGACAAGTTCCTTTTTTAGGTCACTAGGATGAGATTGCGACTAGATTTTGATTTGGGTCCTGGGTACGATTCCCGGGTCGGGCAAAGTGTTATTGAGTTTTTCCATCTGGAATATCTCAGTAGCAGCCTGGAGTCTGGATTTGTGCCCGGTTGATGGCAATAGGCTCGCCCCCTTTTACATGGGACTTAAGCATAACTGGCAAAATGTGGGTGTACTAATATAGGTACACTTCTGCCTAACCCTTCCGGGAATATAAGTGTAATGTTATGTTATGTTTGATTTGATTTGTGTGTTTTAATGTTTTTACTTACGGTAATCGGCCTTCTGATCTAAGGGTGAAAATGCTTTCAAAAGTTGTTGTTATGCTCTTAGTTACAACTTGAACGTTTGTTGAACATTGTTTTATAACCTTTTACAGTAATGTTTAACACGAATGTACTTTTTAATGTCCCGTATAAGTTGACGTTAAATGATTTATTACCATTTGAAATATAACATGCCGTAACTGAGTTTTATACGATTGTATAAATTAATAGTTTTTTTCTAATGATTGAATATGAATTTGTATTAATTATCACTTGGAGTTTAGTTATCAGATTTGTTTTAAATTACTGCTTACGGAAGGTTTTGTGGTACTAATTAATTGTAGTAGTAGTGGTGGGTCGACTTGGAAGATTAATTGTTCAGGTAGAGTTCTACATATAGGAGGTTTAGATTAGATCAGTACCTACCTCTACCAATTTTCTGTATGTTCCTTGTTTTGATCTACATTCATATTAAGGCGAGGAAATAGGATATATCGTAGAGACAGTTTTTTTTCCTATTAGGAATGGCATAAATAAATGATTTAAATATTCATGTTTCATAAATCAAATATCGTTTGTATTTAATAATAATTATTGCCTTATAGTGTTCAATATTCATAATACCTACTTATTTAAATAACACGTGAAGTATTTGCTTGTACCAACTTACATTCGTACATTGTTTTCATTTGTCTCGAAAACAATACATTTTATAAACAAGTTCCTATACCTACCTCTGAAATACTGATGACTACGGTGTTGCATACTAGATTAATATATTCAAATATCAATGAATAATTCATTCTAAATTGCATCCATACCTTCATTGAATACTCTATCATAAACAGGTTTCTGAAATACTGATCGGAATTCTAATCCGGAATAAGCGATTTCGTTTTAATATTTCGTAACACTACGTAGTCGTTGCGGTTTTGATATACAATTGGGTTTAGTAAATTATCGCCTGTTTTTCATCAGCTCCTCATAAATTCCGGTTAATTTACTGATCTAGCAGGTAATTTTATGCATATTCTGTACTATTTTCTTGGTATCTAGTAGATACTCCCTTCCGGATACTGAAACAGGTTTCGAAAACTAAAATAATTATACAAATTCAATAATACGAGATTGTAGATGGAATTACTAGATACGAGATTACGGTTTACCTGTTTGTAATTTTAAGCTAGAATGACACAACCAATCTGTGTGTGTGTGTGTGTGAGTGCGTGTGTCTGTGTAAAAACAAACATACAGGCACACCTATGGCCATACGTACGGATCGCCACATATATGCAAAATGAGGTAATAAAAAAAAAGTGCCCCTTCGAATGGGGTGGGGCAGAATAAGTCGTTTCAAATGCAATAAATGTATTCCCGTATTTATCTTCGAAGTAAAAACGTTAAAAGTGTTCATTCCGGTTCAGCTTTTTTACCCATTTTTTAAGATATTCTGAATAAAGATAAATACATTTTCTTTGTCCTTGCTCGGTATTTGCAGCTCCACTTAAGAACTAATAGAGCATGCAAGCAATTGTGTCTTCGTTCAAATCGTTTTCTTATCTGTAGAACCCCTTTCGTTGAAATGAAAGGGATAATGACTGTTTTTGTAATCAGTTTATTTATATAATTTGCACAAATAAATCTTATTTTAATATTACTCTTGGATTGTAGTTTAATATTGACTGGAAACTGTTATCATTTTCGGGCAAATATGGGAATAGGTATTTGCCCGAAAATGTCCCCGACGAAATTGTGACTGCAATTGACTGCTACAACAATGATCAAAGGGGACTTTGACATAATTGGCGATTACAGCAATTTCCTCGTAGACGTTACTACACGATAGAAGGACGATGTCCACACCCTTGTAGTGGTCACACAAGGTAAAAGCAATCTTGTACATGACGTTTACAAACTGCAAATATATCGTTCGCAATTGGTTTTGGTTGACGGGCGTTCGTACGCTTGTGTAAGAAATGTCGTGTTAATTCTGTGCATTGATTCAAATTAAAATAAGTTTTAATTGTAGTTTAAAGTGAGTAGCCCACTATTGGCACCTAGTAGTTTCGAGCGCATAGAATCATAATCATAATAATTTATTTGCAATAAGTATTGGTACAGTGTTGGTCTTAAAGTCAGTAATAAGTTCCTAATACATAGTCAGACATATGACATGCAAAACATTACAATGTATTTAATGCTAAAGGTATAACATTTATGTCCAATGGCATGCTTTAAATGTTTCTATTATTAATTTTACAATACATTAATTATTCATAATTATTATCATCACATTAATTTATTATTTATAAATTCATTTATAGAATAAAACCGTTTTTCCAGCAGCCATAATTTCAATTTTATAAAAAATAAATTGTTAGGTAACTCTTTCAATAATTTGGTATTTTTTTATAAATCAGTCCACACGTATGATAACAGTTCTTTTTATACATACAGAAGACCTTGGTAGAGAATATAAATAAAAATAGAAGAATAGAAACTTTCCTCGATAGAGATATACACAATGCATAAGTTCTTAAATACCAGACGCACATGGATACGAAAATAACTTTTAATATTGTCAGTACCTTGAACTTGAAACTTCAACACTAATAACATGTTAGGCTTAAAGGTTGCTCCAATACGGGTGACTGATTGGTATCTTATCGTCGCAATTATCATACTAGCATGCACGGTCAAAGTCATAAACCGCGTTTATCTCTTAATCAGACACTAATACACCCATTTTTTCTCTAATCAACCAATTAAAGACGTCGTGTACGGTCCGAACATAGAATTAGAACCTTAATATTCCAATGTTTTATCTTGTTAACATTAAGTATTTGAAATAAGTATCAATTAAGTTTGAAGTGATACTATAAATCATTTTAAAGGACCACAGAGGTTTTAATGTTACAGAGAAGCGTAATCAAGTGGCTAATGCTTTATAATAAAACCTTTATGGTCAGCTTAGACCTTCGGTTGAGGATAATAGACGTATGTATCGGTGTATGATTATATGGTTGGTGTTTATGTCTGTTAATTCTTTTGTAGAGCAAGCTCACAAGCTGCTAATTTTATTACAGAGCATGAAAGTGCCTTGATTCTTGTAATTATGTTGCGATATGTTGCGAATTGCTTTGTTTAAAATTATATAATGTATTACGAATTGAAATTGCTGGTGTAGGGGTGGGGCTTCTGAATTCTTTCATTCTTTTGTAATGGCGAAATTACATATGGTCGTTCCCCCGTATTCGATTGCGGAATTCGGGCAAGCGAACAAGTGTAATTGAACGGGGTCGAGTAAATCTTCGGATAATCTAGTCCAGCTTCATCGTTTCGGTTACCCAAATTCGGATACTCGGATGACATGGCGTCCGTAGGTACCTAGGCCTTGCTCAGTTATTCGACTTCATTCAAACTACTCGTAGTCGTTAGCCCATATTCCAGTGCGATGACGAGTGTTATTAATGCACCGGGTGCCCGAATTCGAGTAAAGTTTTTCGACCACCCGAATACGTTACGTTAGGTTTTTTGTAATGATGTGTTATTAGAACTTATTAGGTTCCTAATAACTGCAATTAGGTCAATCATTATTTCTGTATGTGCTTATTATGTACTATATAAATCTATGTACTTTAATTAAATAGAACTTTAATTTTCATGGGCGTTCAAAAAGGAGGTAGGTTTCTAGTTTCGGAAATACTGTAGTTGTGATAATTATATGGTTTAAAGGTTCGTGCAAACTGGCGCGATATAATAGTTTAAGACTCCCTCCCACAAACAGGTGCGATATCGCGGGCGCGACAGGCAGCGTTACCCTTGTCGCGCCCGCGAATCGCACCTGTTTGTGGGAGCGAGTTTTAAACTATTACCAGGGATAATTTGACATTTATTATAAATAAATTGTATCTAGTATTCATAAACACACGTTTCTAAATGAGTGAGTTTTAGTACTTTAGGTTAATTTCTAAAAGCTGTTAATGAATGAAACACAATATCTAATCAAGAACTTCCGCGCACTATAGTAGTGAAGGGGAACTATTATTAAAGTGCTAATCAATGGCCGCTAAGCATTGATGGTGTATTGAGCCGAACGTTCGCCTAATGCACAATTCGTGTATCCATACAATAGCCACTAATTCACGGCGAGTCGATTTTTTTCTTACCTAAGAGGTAATGTTTATGGATATTATTTTCTGATGAAAGATGCGGATGGGTAAATTGATTTTAATTTATACACAATACATAATGATGGATCTTTGAAATGGCCTTTTTCAATATAAATAATACCTACAAACTTTTAAAAAGATTTAATGATCTTCGGGTAATTTAATTGAATTTAAACATTCTAAATCTAGTAATCGAATGTAAGGTGCCAGACGATTTCCTGACACCGTTTAGATCAGAATATGGGTTTTTTTAATTTGAATTTTAAACTGTGAGAGAAAGATCAGTTTTATTCTGTTTGGAAGACTTCATTTACTATATTGGCTTGTAGGTGAATATTCAAACACACAACTCGAACTACTCAACAATAAATAAATTTCAAAGTTCTAACGTCGCTTGACAATGTTGTACGAACCAAAGCGCACTACAGGTAAATCCCTGTGGCTCTGTAGCCTGTACTCTGCATTACTCTGTAGTCTGTACATGACGCTGTCGAACTTATATTATTTTCTCGACTGAAGTTGCGTAGTTTATTCAAAGTTTTGAGTGCAAAGATAACAAGGGAACTGTTTGAATAATGCAAATACTTCATCTATGAAGCGTAAGGCGGTAAGAACTAAGGTGCTTGCTCGACTCGTGTAAGTATTAACAGGCTCTTTGTCTTGTGAGGTAAGCAAAGTTCCAAGTTATATTGAAATGTGTACTTGAGCGAGGCAACAGCTTAAGCGCGTAGTTTAGCTTTTTAAAGGTACTAGGGTATGAGGAACAGGGTGTAAAGTTCACTCATCCTCTATAGGAAAGGGAAGATCCTCCGACTAGAGGGATGTCGTGCCTGAAAACTGCCCAACGATTGATTTCGGGAAGTTATTTGCTGATCGCGCGGTAAACTCTTCTTGCGCGATGCAGGATTTCGCGCGCGTGACGTCAGTGGGATGAGTAGTTCGTATGATTTGCACAGTACTTTTGCAGTCCAGTGCACTGAATATGGGGTATTGAATCTCTTAAAGACAGCTTTAGTTAGCAAAAAACTATTGGAGGGTTTTAAAACATAAGTACAATAGACGTTGATATATTTAGTAACCTATTCCGCTTGACTATTCTTCAAGAGTCCGAAAAACCCTGTAAGAAATCGACTCGTGTTTCACCTCTCAACGAGGGTGTGGTCAATCGTCATCCTGAGGATGCCTCGTTGAGAAGTGAAACACGAGTCGATTTCTTACAGGGTTTTTCGGACTCTTGAAGAATAGTCAAGCGGAATAGGTTACTAAATATATCAACGTCTATTGTATTTTATAATGGATTTCCGCAAGGTCACGCCTGAATCAATTAACTAGTACAAACAGATTTTTATTTCGATCTTGGACATCATTGAATTTTGGTGGAAGAAAACAGGCTGAAGGCCGTGACTCAAAATTCTAGGAAAATATCGGCTACGTTGTTGGAAAACTTAATTTTATAAAAACCAGATATAAAATTATCTTGATTCTAGGTAGGTTATTGACTGGATTCTGTCCCGGAATCACAGCTATTTTATTTAAATTCCACGAATAACTTTCAAATAACAATAGAACCTATTCAATTACCAAATCAATCCGAAATGTAATCAAATATCTATTGATATTGAAACGTAGGTACAGACATATTGATTTATTTCATAATAAACTTTACAGGTGCTTTGTATATTATTGTGAAGTTATTCGTATTGGGAAGTTTTCGAGCAAAAGGGACCCGTTACTTGGGAATAGCTGTAGTAATGTAGGACGATAGATACATTAATTTAATTTGTTTTTAACTTCTAGGCTTTTGTTGTTAGTTTGTAGTATTGGTATATAGGCTTAGTTTGGGAAGGTAATCTTGTTATTGGATTTAGTTAGAGGACTTGTCTGAAGCTATCGTAGATTTCTCTAGATAATATTACCACACTGTAACTACAAGGCCAAATTAGATTAGCTAGCGAAACTCTGCAGACTTGATGGGTATATATCGATATCTAAACATGACAAAATAAAAAGATTTTTTTTTTTTTTTGGTCATCGACCGCTGGTAATGATACTACTTCCGTGGTTGTATATAAGCGACTTTTTTCACCCGTTATTAGATCTCGTCACCGTACTTTCGTATTTTAGAAGACAGACTATGATTTTATTTGGAAAGCGGAACCTACATATATAGGTACTTACTTTCTCAAATATTTATAAGATTGCCAAATTTTCTTTGTGACAAGGAAGCCTTAAGTAGACAGGCGTGCCCATCTATCATACGTAACAATCGAAATATACATTTGGATTTGAATATGGATTCATCAAAATGTCGAGTGTTTTTTGTTCCTACAGATTGGGAAAAACGTGGAAAACAGTGCGGAGATATCCTTTTATGTTTTGTTATGTCGGGGACGTAAGGGCTCTTGGCTTTGAATTGCAACAAGAGGCTCCAAGGTTGAGGTGCGCTTGGTGAGTCTACTACTAGGATTAGTGTCCATTAGATATAATTATATTATATTAGATATTAACCAATTGAGACTTTTCTGTACACCTGTATTTGTCATATGAATAGGAACGGTCACAACCATAAATATCTAACACTGTGTGTCCACCGCCCCGGGAACGGGAATGTCAACGAGAAACAGATGATGACGCCGAAGTAGCGACAAGTACATTTATTGTGACGCATGGCGTCGTCATCTGTTTCTCCTTGACGTTCCCATTCCCGGTGCGGTGGACAAACGGCCTTACACTTACGCAAAATTCAAAACCGATTTTCTCCTTAAGTATTTGCAGTACGGTTTTACGAACATGGCATTTTCGATAGTTCTTTTTTCAAACAGTTGCAATCGTTAATTCACGATAAAATCGCTTTTGAATTTCGAGTACTAAAGTGTAATGTATACGATCGTTACTGTACCTACATATGATAGTCAAGTAGTCAGTCACAGGAGTTTGCCGATAATTTTTCTTTGGTTGTTACCCGATTTATAGTTTTTACAAAACGATAATAAAAAAATACTGGAATTTCTAAACTCGAATTTGATCGCGATTTAGGTGTATTTAACTTTGTTTCTGAGACGGTGATAAACCGAAAAAGTCTCATAACCAGGAAGAGTATTTTATAGTAGCATAGGCAAAATAGCAGTACGGAATCTGTAACAAAGCTACATAAAATGAAGCAGCATGTAACAATGTTTGCAGTTTACTTGCCACACTTAATCTTCTTAGAGAACACGTTAAGTCGCCGTTAAGTAAACAAGCGCAGTTAAGTATTGGTCGATTTATTAGTCGCTGGCTTTTGAACCCTGTTCCGGCGCAGGATTACAGTCTATTTTTGAGTAATATGGCCTGTGTAAAAAATACCAAGGAATGTCTTAGGCACTTTGTGCGTCTCCCTGACCTTAGCTTACTAGTGGGTATGGACATCCCGAAAAATATAGTGTTATTGTTAGCGAAACGTAAGCATATTGCCTTTAATCACGAACATCAGAGTAATTATTTCTGTAATTAATTAGCGAAGGTACAAAGTGTATCATAACAAGATATTGTACGAGATTACCGCGTTTATTTTAATGTTTTCATTTATACCTAGAACAAAAATTGTGCACGTTGGTCCTGTTCTTTTTTATTAGTTTTTATTTCATTATTATAAACTTATCTTTTTTAGCTTAGAGGTCACAAGGTTTTTTGAAGTCGAAGTTGCTTGAAAATTGAGTAAATTGCGTCACTTAATTCATTTTTGACATAAGACAAGAAAATCCTTCGTATTTAGAATATTTAGTCAATCTCCGTAAAAGCTTTATTTTATTTTTAGGTAGGCTCTTTAGATCTTCAAACTGCTTTACTTATAAGATTTTTGTTAAATTGTCTTTAAGTAAAAAGCAATAAAAACCACTTATCGTATCTTTGCGTCCTTAAATGTCTAGACGTGCAATAAACGACAATTTATCTTAAAAAGCTTGTTACCAAACAAAAGATAAAAGATACAGTTGATCGAAAGTTTGAAAAAAAAAAGTACGAATATAAATATTCTAACAAAGATCTATGAAAACGATGGTTTAAATTGGTTTTTTATGGGCATGCATAAAATGGACTGCCGATAAAAAAGAAAAAAGCCTGCTCTAGTAAATTTTAGTTTACGGTACAATTCTCTGGCAGTATTGGCTCCATAAACATTCGTATGCATTGCTCCGAACGGATATAACAATCGGAATAATGTTCGGCTTTACGTAAGGCCATTCCGCATTAAAACTTTAGTCTTACCGACCAATATCAGCAATTTGTAACTCCGGGAGACACGGCTTGCTATGATTTAGCCAACTATTGTATGAACAATATAGTAGATAAATAATCTATCATCTATTTACATATATAAAAATCTATGCCGTGCATTAGTCCCAAAAATACTCGAAAATGGCTTGAGCAATTTGTTTTTTTTTTTGTTTTGATCGCCTCGTTACTTGGGTAGTTTAGGCAAAACAGAAAATTAGGAAAAACCCAAAGGAACAACCGAAAAATCGAAAATATCCAAATTTGTCTCGCGTTATCCCCTGCATCACACCCAGTCTTGTTGGTAGGGCGTCGGTCTATCTCTCGTCGCGTGCTACAAACATTTTCGGGTTGGCACATTAGATTCGGCAGTATTTGTTGAACAACAAAGTCGACCCTACATAATAATATTCGGGTTTTATTCGGCTGGAGCCGATCGGCATACTCGTTGGGCACCAATCTACCTTAGCTGAATCATGTTCGGGTCGGCTCGGCACAAGATGAGGTAAGCCGAGCGGCTTTTTACCGAACATTATGCCGAACATTATGCCGAGCCGAACATGTGTGCACACCCTTCTCTTTCTTATTAGTATGTTGTCAGTTTCTAAATAATAAATTATCTATAATTTTCTTTTCGATTTTACATGACATCATACAAAAACACATAAAATATTCACCATTCTTCGTCCCTGTATGTGTGACGCGCACCTCGCCGGCGACGTCGGGCGCATATTAAAATTGATTGCGTTCTGAAACAATTGAAACCGAAGTCTGCTCAAATTGAGTTTGGAATGTGCGCATCTAGCTCCTGAGGCTGCACCTGTGAACTTCATACTTTTATCAAACTGGGATAAGAGAGAATGGTACCAGTGAGTGTGTGTGCGCTATGCGAGTGTAATGTTCAGAAGTTTGTACTTGAATGACGTAGACAGTTGTGTGTTTAAAAGAAGCAATACGCATGCTATTCAAAACCATGCTTGTTTGCTAGTAAGTAGCATGCTCTTCGTGTGTGTAAAATGATCAAACACTTTTTGTATACACATGTTAACTGTGTGCTACTAGGTAGCATCTACTCGGAAATTTTATTTTTTATGTGCTACTAAATAATTACTAACATGTGTGCCAGGTTTAAAATATTAACAGTGTTCCAAAAGTACCTACCTATTTGATGAAAGTGTAATTAAACCCTATTTATGTTAAATTCTTACGCAATCACTCATTAAAAGGAACTAGCAACATATTCATCTGTATTTAAAAGGTTTTAACTATAGATTTCACCACCTTTTCCAACAAACAATGCTTGAATAAATTTATTAAATTGTAATTGTAAAATCATCACGAAAATTTAAGTTATAAAATTAACCCAATTGACAAAAATTTAAAACATCTTTAACGTGAAACCGAGAGTTATTCGAGAGTGTTTCGTGAGTTATTCAAAACGAGAGTTTCGGGTATTCAAATAATCAAATCTAAGCACTCAAATTTATAATTGGCACAAATTAGCGTACACTGCGTTTCTAGATCCATTTGTTTACATTTTTATCAGATTCTTTTGGGACAGACCATATGCGGTAATAGGGGAAATTATGTGTATTGTGTTTAAGATTTTGATAATGAATTATCAGTATCATAGAATTCATTATGTTTTTGCTTCCTATAGAATAGAATGGACAGTTTATTTGCTCACCTTCTGCTTCACCACTTCATTTTAAGTGCAACGAAAATAAATGTGAACACGATAATATTCTTGCGAAAGATTCCTCTGCGATTCTTTGCTCTTAGTTTTTAGAATTGCTTTATCTTTTATACAACCTCAAAGTTTATTCAGAAATTTCTTTATTTAGTTCTGATATTGAGAGGCCACCGATTCATACGGAGTTTTGAACTACGTGGGAAGAAGATACCTGGGATAGAATTTCTGTTCCAAGAAATATTCGAAAATAAACTCTGGATACGCTGGAATGAAACCTAAAAATGGAAATAAAATAAAAATTCTAGAATGTGTCAGCTTATTTTCCCGCATGCATTGAAACTGGGAGACTGTGAGAGGAAAATGATTTTCAATGTTTTCGTGTCATTTGGTTTGGTCGACGAACCTTGGTCGAACATGTATGTCTACTTACTCAGACTCCAATGTTTTCTTCGAATATTCAAGTTTCATTTTAAGCTCGTAGATAGTAGTAGGTATATACTCACTTACATTCAAAATGTTATCTTCAAGTATTTAATAATACGTAAACAAAATTTATTAAATCGTTTAGAATTAAATAGGGTCCTAAAATATCATAACAGCAGTACCTTTGTACTCGAATGTTATAATTATGTCGTATTTCCATGTATTTTACTGTGTGTACATAAATAATAAAATAAATAACATCTCACGTGATCAGATCTTATCCCCAATTCTCTTGTCCAATTTCAACAAAGCAGATGCTTTCGGCGATTCCAGCTTCCTTTTTTTTTTTAAGTTGTTTAAAAATATACCAAAAAATCATCTCCTTTTTCTACAAAATACAACAATATTTCCGAGTACGTTATAAAGTTTTTGATCGTATGCAGTAACTTATAACAGTAGGTAGTGAACTAAATTCAAAGTTGCCATGATCCAGTGCACTATCTCGCTAAAGTTCCGATATAATTTGCATAGGTAAGTTCATCGTTTGCATTGAAATATATTTGGATGACGACTTGAAATATAGGATGGTCTTTAAAACTGATATTGATGACTGATGTAAGATGGAAAAAAGTAAGAAAAAGTATTTATTGGGATTTGGGACGCACAAGTTACAAATGTAGAAAAAAAAAAACAGTACCTAGGTATACAAAAATAATGTCTTGTACGCACGGCTACACATCAAGCTATACATTTCCAGTATAAGCTGACCGCATTGTACGGAAATCTTAAAATGCGAGATCAGCATAAACTGAATAATAATAAACAATATTTAAGCAAGTAAATAAATAATAAATTAATGGATAGACTTGTATATAAAATATTAATAGAATAAGTGAATGAATGGACATATAAATAAATAGGTAATAGGATATAAATAATTCTTAACTTAATAACAAGAAAAAATTGTAAAGAGCTCCTCTCTCTACCTATTTAAAAATTATCTGTGCCCGACAGGGTCCATAATTGTTTCTATTATTTTTATTTACCACCTATTGCAATAATTGATTTGGAAATATATAGCTTGATGTGTAGCCGTGTGTACGAGGCCAAACGACCCATATCCCAGTAAAAATAAATGTTTGTGCAAAATATCTTCCCCTTTTTTGGTGAAAAAGTAAAATGTTACAAATAGAATAATGCCAAAGAGTAGGGTAGTCAGATACGTTTTCTGCGTGGCAGTCTCTACATAAAACAAGACAAAAAAATAAAAATTGGTTCGTCCGGAGTCTATTGATGGCTTACCTGGAAGTTAGACTTCCCAAGCCATCTATCGGTTTAATTGTAATGAAAAGACTTTTGTTTCTTAGCTAATGTCACACAAATTATGCGTCATACACACAGTGAGAATCTGTCATTAGGCACTAGGATGAACAAACAATCACTGTGTACCTACATAATGATAAAAAACTTACAACTATAAAACAATTGTGCAAGAAACTATAGAAAGGTTTATTTGAACGTATGGGAACAAACAATGTGATGTTTTTCTTTTATAAAACACAATAGATGGCGACATATGCTTCAGCATTAGTCTTAAGTAAGGGAAACTGCAGATAATGGATACAAATAGCTGGATTGTACGGACTAACATAATGCGTACATAGCTGCTCAACCTTCCTTGCGTTGCCATTATTTTCTTTCAATATGTCAATGGTTTAACTTACCTACACTTTATTCGTGTAAAAATCAGACCTATTCGTCATGATTGTATTTTATTGTAGTGTATCTATTTATTATTTAAATAAAAACTATTCTATTTTTTTTTATAAATGACAAGCAAAGTCTATGTCGACTATTCTGCCAATGTCTAAAGCGAGTTGGAAAAACAAGTATGCCGTATAAAAAATAAAAATAAATTGTTGAACACAATGTATATCAAATTAGTGAGGTAGCTGTCACTAACGTCAACTGTCAATCACTACGAATGTGGGGAAACAGTTGACAGTAACGCGGTCTTTGCTCTAGAGGTTTGTTGTGGTGATGAGTTATATACGAGTACAACAGGATTCTACAACGTTTTTTGTGCTTAGCATACTTTAGGACCAAAGCATGGTTATTTCTAGACGTAGGTTATCATCATCATCGTCCACAGCACGACTTCACCCACTTCTGGTCATAAACATCTCTTTGCTTGTACCAACCTCCACGCTCCTGTGCAAGCCTCATCGGGGTTTTTAGAAGATTCGTAAACTACTGTAGATAAGTAGTTTTTTTATTACCTTCAAGCAAATTAACGAAATCTTTGACGAAAAAAGATGGATTTGTTACATAACGGTGCTGTGTAACATTTGATTATTTTAATCACATTTCCCAATTTGACTCCAATTTCAGAAAGAGGTGAGATAAGGCTCATTATCATTAAAGTGAAATTAGATATTAACGTCGCTACTTCCACTGTGGGTTTCATCCTTTCACTTGTTGTGTAATTTTACTTTATTTAACTGATTACCCTAGTCCTAGATATGGGTTTATCGATGTCAGGGCACTTTATTCTTCTGTACTTAATTCAAACAAGCACTTAGCTCGGTACTGTTTTATCGACTCATAAACTTTAATTTGTCTTATGCTAGGACAGATTTCGGCTCGTCTGTCTGGCTTTATTTATCCCAGATTTAACCCCAATTTAAACGCATCATCTGATGTCAAAAACACCTTGAACATCTGTCAATTTTTACCTAGAATTTCCTTCTAAATAATGTAACAATTTTTTTTAAAGTATTTCTGCCTCCCGTTACTAGACGGCTGAACATCAAAATTTACACATACATAAAGGTAGCCTACCCAATAATAAGCAGTTATCCATCACAATAAACACTCCGTTGTAACGGAAGTGCTCATTATTTCCTAAAGAATGTGTCACAAAATAAAATTGAACAACATGTCGGGAGTAGGGTATAAAGTTTAGGAGCAGTATACACCTGAGTCGTTCTGTGTGAGTGACCTTGCACATGATTGATTATGACAAATACGCCCAAGTACATGGTCCATATGGTACGTACACGATTGGAGATTCGTATTTAGATAAGCAAAATGAATTACGTACTTTACGTGAGCGTTTTTCCTGTAGCCTACTCAATTTGCTTGTTATATTTTTTTTTGTATTTGTTAGTCGGCTTGTTTGTTTTGCTTTCGTATTACGAGTGATGTAGATTTATTTTCAGAAGTTATTTAGTACCTTGTAGGGAGATTTACGTAATAGGTATGAACAGCATCGTCTTTATCCTTTTTCATGGCCATTCCTCCATCCAGATGATGATGATGATGAGATCATCATCATCATCTTTCAGCCGGAAGACGTCCACTGCTGGTCTTAGACCTCCCCCAAGCACCGCCACTTCAACCGGTTCCTGTGCTTCTCGCATCCAGCGCATTCCCGCGGCCATCATCGATCCACCTTGTGGGGGGCTTTCCAACGCTACGTCTTCCAGTACGCGGTAGCCACCTTTCGGTCCCATCGGCCATTTGTTCTACGAGGAATGTGCCTTTACTTTTATCATCTATACTTACATATAATTATATAAATGTAAATGTGAGAAACACGTTCCGTTTAGTTTAGGGCCGACATTGAGTTTCTGATATCAAAATAAATTCCGTAAAGTTTTCGCCCTATTAACGGTGGTTCTTTACTTATTTCTTAGTACATATAATCCTTGAAATAGGTTGGCATATTTAATGAATTCTACAAGGATCAACCTTCATTTTATTTCAATTTCCACTCCATTCCACCGCAGAACTACGTAATGCTTATGTAGCAAATCTAGCAGTGAGTTGGCAAGTTGGCATTATCCAAGTAGTCTGCAGGTTATCAAGAACTTGCAAAGTATCGGCTGTGGGGAAGTTGAACCGCCTCTTTTGTTACACCGGTTCCGAGTCTGGGACAAGGAGTAAGCTGAGCGGGGTTTATGGTCTAGAATATTTAATTTTGTTGTTATCTATACTAATATTATTAAATGTAAAGAGATACAATTTGTAAGTTTGTATTTTGAGAGTAATCTTCGGAACTGCTGATCCGATTCTGAAAATTCTTTCATTAATAGAAAGCTACAGTATTGCCAAGTGTCATAGGATATGTTTTATCTTAAAACAAGAAATTTCAAAACAAAGAAGCTGTTAGAAGATGTTTGTTTGTGTATGGTGCTTTAGATATATTTGACTAACGGTGTTCAGATTTTTAGAGCGTTTTTAAAAGATTTTTGACCATTATATTTTTTTACCCATATCTAAATAAAAATAATGTCGTCATTAAGAACGTCAATATTCAAACGCTGGGTTACTCCTGAAAAAAAAAACAAGTTGCTATGACCTTTATAATTCAAAAAATGTAGGTAATTGTAGGTTTTCATTGGTAATTATTATACGTGCGTAGGTATGTAATAAATATAACTAGTATTAATCTTTAATCTTAACACTAAGACCGAATTAGCTCTTGGCAAACAGTAGAAAAACTCGATATCTCACTTTTGAGCGGGCGTAGTACGATTTTTATTTTTCTTTTAGAAATATTGCAGATAGTTTTCACTCAAAACTTTAAAATACTTTGAACTTAAACTTACCAATACCTTCCAACTTTAACTTAGTCACAGAACTAACCTACATTATAATTTTCTCAATAAAGTTATTTACAAAATAAAATCTTTGTTAAGTTACCTTCTTGGTTACCATGTGTTGAAGCAAACAGATCATTCCATTTTTAAATAGCACGACAGATATGGATTTTCATGCATACATTGCCGCTTACTTGTATTCGACCAGTACCTACCGCAATTTCGATTTGTCTCGAAGAAGGTTGTCAAAATAATGGCCGAATTTCCAAGCATGTTTGAGAAACCAATTTTCAGTACAGGATAATTCAAATTGTTTGCCAAGTCAAGGTATCAAAATGACCGCGTAAGCACGTATTTCGGGGTCAACCCAAATAATCTATTATCACGAACATCATGAAGCAGCCTATAAACACTATGCTTAATAAGTGTGATTACATTTTTCTCAATACCAAAATGTCAATACTTTAAATGTTAAGGCTTAGCACCCATTGTTGCCAGTACAAAATTATATGCAATCATACTAACGTATAAATGTTTTGAGAATTTGATCTTTATTACTAGGTACTAGAAATTGTCAAACTGACAGGTGTCAAGAACGCATTCTCTCGTTGGTCGGACTGTACCTATTTCATCAATGAATGATTTCACAAATCTTCTTTTGGATAGTTCACGCTCGATCTAATAACAGATATTTCATTTATTTGATAGTGCAGATTGAAATAGGTCGTCTATTAAAGCCACCTGTCAGCCTGTCACTGGCCTAGGCTATTATGTGCTCTAGTCCCAGTAGGCTGCAACAAATTGCTTAATACAGCAACTTTACTTGTTAGGTCAACTTAGTAGCGGCGTTGGGTAGAGAATGTCTTCAAATAGGATGTTTTAAAACAGGTGTAAAATAATATACCATACAAAAAGGCTGTACCTACGTAGTTCTGCAGATAGTTTTTCTATTTTTAAACAAGAAAATGACGTGACAATCAAGTTTTACACATACTTATCCTCACGCCTTGTTCCCCGAAAGGTTCGGGCAGAGGTGTACCTATAGTACACACACATGTAAGTCCCATGTTATAGAGGCGAGCCTATTGCCATGAACCGGGAACAAGTCCAGACTCAAGATCGGGATCAAATTCTTATATCATTCCAATAAAAAAAAAATGTAAGAAGATGGTTTCAAGGAAGGCCTTTACCGGTAACAGAGCGCCCAGCATAATATTGCGATGAGTAATCGCAGCAATTTGCATTTATGGCTGAATTATTAAAATAACGTAACCTCCGACATTATTTGCTACAACTCAAACCGCATCCTAAGATACAAAGGCTCGATAGCAAATGTGCCCTTTGAACTTTATCCCACGGCGCGGGCGCTTGGCGGGAATGCCGCGTCGTGACGCGCGGACAATTACAGTTTTCAAGCGCCGCTTGCACGTACTCGACTAAATCACTGTGTATTAAACCCGCACCAGAAACTGTCTATATTTAGCAACCTCGCTTTTTGACACTAAATTGGTTTGCGGTCTCCCTCCACGTCTATCTAAATTCATACGCCACTATTAATAAATGTGACAGCTACAATTCAACGCATAAAGCACTATGCATACGAAACTCTACGTTTGCAACGAAATTAACGCTAACTCCAAAGTTGGTTTGTTTGAATCCATTACGTGTCTGGAATGGCTCATAGTGTGGAAGCAATAATTCATACGAACTTCTATATCTAACTACATTTCTCAAAGCTATCAAACTTTACCCCGTAGACAATCCAATCGCGGGGGGAGTTCAACATCGACTTTTGCATACAAACTTTGTCTACAGATTGTTCGTGCAATGTCAAACTGATCCAGACAATTGAACCAATTAATCGGTTTTCGTGGAGTTGATATTTGATTAATGCTCCGCCGATTATCTACAGATAATATCGGTATTTGATTCTGCAAAATAAGTACGCAGATCAAGTTAGACGACGTCGTGAGTCCCTTGATCGTGAAGTGGTTTTCTTTCTTCATAACACGACTTTTGCTTTAATCGGTTAGTTACAAAATGAGGTATTGTTTAAGCAGTCCAATCATCGGTCAGTAAAAAGATTGACATTTCGATTTCAAATCCTGTCAATTACCGGCTGGAGTAGATAACTAGCTTCATTAAATAATGCAAAAAATCAATAATGTATAGTTATAATAATACCAGTAGGTTATTGCCAGGCGAATTAGATAGCGGTTTGAAACTGGACCAGTTTGTGATAAGTGCATGTTGATTAACATTTTGGTGTAGTTCATTTTAGACTGTCTTAAAGGCTTGACCTAAATATTAGTTATTAGTGGTTTAAATGGCAGCATTAAAGTAACTTGGAACTGCTCGAACAATTTCAAGGTTTCCGGGTAGAAATCGTTTTGTTTTGCCTATCATTTGTTCATTATATTTTAGCCAATAGTTTGAATAACACTTGCAAAAGTGATTGCCTACTAGCAACATGTAATATTTAAACTGTTGGTAAAGCTACAAGTGAATAAATGAATGCCTTTAACTCCATCTCCTTTTAAGTAACAGCCATTCGCATCAACACAAAGTACCAGGAAACCAGAAACATGCAGCAGTTAACACGTCTCAAGCTTACCTAACTACTAATTTGAACTAAAACTTTTGTTCGTACCACGTGTGACATTGTTGCTTATACTACGGCTCATAATTTCAGTGAAGGTACTTTATTTCGAGCCATAAAGCGTGAGATGACGTCATAAGCGGCCCTACATACCGCCAACAATGTGTAAAACGATAAAGTACAACTGTGCGAATAGTGCCGCCAAGTTGAAGGATGAGGAGGGAAGTCCCGTTTGAAAAAAAGTGTGCTCTAGTCTTCAAGCTAAGAGAAGGATACCGATGTCAGTTTTTACAAGGATTTAGAAAAGAAAACAAATATTCCGTAACGAAGCTGTCTAAAGTGAGGGTGGCCAAAAAGCGTCACTTTAATTTCCGGGTAATGTAAGATTGTCTCTGTAATCTGCTTATTAGTTTACTGACTTTGGTTTGCAGCTTTGCCCGCGCGGATGTCGGAAATTATCCCACGGGAATTTACTAGCGGGATAAAAAGTATATTTCGTGCTAACCCAGGTTATGGTGTGCCTGTGTGTCAAACATCGAAATCCGTTCAGCAGGTAACAGGTGGAAAGACCGACAAAATTACTATAGAATAATTAATACTAGCTGTTGCTTACGACTTCGTCTGCGATCTAGGATGGAAATAGTATATAATATCCTTCTGCAGGTCACGGTCTACCCATGTGCCAATTTTCATGCAAATTCGCGCCGTTTTAGCGTGAAACGTAACAATTCACTTTCGCATTTATAATATTAGTTAGGATTAGTAGATAGATAAAGATGGTGGATGCTTTCACTCCTACTGGTACGTGCAAAGAAGATTTATACATCTACGTAAGATCCTAAATATATTTGTATATTACAAATTCTAAGTAACAACTTGGGGTTGGAAAGCGATACCCTCAACGTCGCGTCGCCCCCTATCATTATGGGAACTAAAATCGCCTTCGGCAAAACGTGGGTTTACTAGTATACGTTTCCTCTCCTTGGGCTTAGCAGACGTGTCAGTTATGTATGTATATATAGTTATGTTATGTATTTTCTATGAAACATGTCAGAGAGTATAACGCCTCGGGGCCGAAGCGATCCGATCCGGCTCCCTTCACGTTTCGGCTACAAGTTATGGAAGTCAATTTTGGTAATTAAGTGAGTATTATCGATAATCCTAACTATCTTTATAATATTATAAATGCGAAAGTGAGTTTGTTTGTTGGTTTGTTACACTTTCGAGCTAAAACGACTGAACGGATTTAGATGAAATTTGGCATTGTGGTAGACCTTGACCTTGAAAATGACATAGGATACTTTACCCGATATTCCCACGGGATCGAGATTTATGCGGGCGCAGCTATTATTCCTCTAAAAGATTTAATGTATCGTGCACGCGTCCTGAATAATAGACATGGTTTTATTTTAGGCCATAAGTTCAATTTGAGAAAGACGAAACCTTTTTATTTCCCGTCTGACTTCATATCCATCCTTCTAAGTCCTGAAATCTGCTACAACGATTTAGGTGTGAAATAAGAATGGAACTATTCTTAACTTTATTAGGTCTAACTTAGCTGCCTTTATACTTTCTGGACTTTATCGTAGACGTTTTATTTGATTGCCGTTCGATACTGCAATAAAAACGATAGCAAATCCCTAGACGTACAACAAAGTTCGAGGATTGTGAAAATATATTACTACGGCGACTTTGTTACAGAGTATTTTCAATTTTTCGTTACTAAAAGTAAAGTTTTACTGGGAAACCGAGAAACCTATCGGGGAAATAAAATGGTTTGTTATAATTTTTATTTTCACGGTTTTTTTTTAAATATTAGTGCAAGCTGATTGGTCATTTACCTACCACAATAGTTTATGCTGTGGGGAAAAAATAGTCTGGATACATATAGATTTATTTACCCTATGTGTTATACGTATATATTATAAGCGCAAAGTCGATGTAGTTGCATTTTCGTCAACACTTCTATTGAAAACAGAGTTTGGCTGTCAGTTCTTAGCAAGCGTCATGACAGGACCACCAGATACGACAATCCACTCTGTATTATATGTACACAAATTATTCTTACACCACAATTCGAGGTGTGCCCTCACTTGAAAGACCATCAATATTACAAATGAATAAAATGGAATTATTCAATCATTTCTGAATAGCACTCCGTGTACAAAGATGTTATGGAAATCAATTTATCATCCATTTTAATAATTCCTTGGAAAGTCTCGTTGGACATTCCTTAGTACAGGGTGTTAGGGTAGACACCGTTATCCTTGAAACTAGTGGTTTGGTGTCATCTATAATATACTTTTTCTATGGGACCAACCTTGAAATCGCGAAAGGGAAAAAGTATATTATAGATGACAACAAACCACTAGTTTCAAGGATAACGGTGTCTACCCTAACACCCTGTATAGTAAAATAAACACCTAGGTGCGACTAACCTATACCTAGGCACTAGTCTTGCCTCGAGGTTTGCATTGCATTGTAAACCTGTCTAGAATTCCTTTACAAAGGTGTTAAACATGTTTTACTGCGAAGCTCCTGTTAAACGAAAGGTAGGAGTTATGAGCTGTTAACTTAACAAAGAATCTATTTGTTTCTTTGTTTGCCTGGTTAAATAAAAATAAATCTCACACTTACTACTTTGTAGATCTAACCTATGTCAGCTATAATTGAGAGTCTGTTCTTTAGGCCTCGATGTTCGATATACCTTCGAACTTTTTTATGATAGATATTTTTTATAATTCATGAGAATAAAAGTCATCGTATAGAGGCTGAATTCATTAGCTACAATTTGAATATTGCTTACCAGATTTATCATTCAATTTCTAACAAAGTCTTCATAATAAAGTTCTTGTAGACATCTACTTTCTCTTTTTTCAACATTAAGTTCCTGTGTACAAAGTCATCCACTACCACGTCAATTCCATTACGACCTATGTATTGTTGACCAACATCCCATCTACCATATCAATGCTTAGTTCCTGTATCCATTAATATTTGCTCGTCCAATTAACGTAATATCTTATCAACTCCGCGTGCGATCTCCATGCATACATCTACAAATGTATGTATACACACAAAGTGTATCTATATGTAAGTGTACCTGGAGTACTTCGACAGTGTTAATAGTCAAACATAGTGATGATACTGATACAGTTGAATATTAATTTGTAAATGTATCTGCATAGTCAATTGTTTACATTGTCACATCTTATCATCCGTGGCAGACATTTGAGTGGTTGTCTCTGTAAACGGCACATTATGTAATTTACCTAATGACGAGTTATGTATAACGCGTAGGTTTATTTGGTCTAACATTATATACGATCTTCGTGACTGATTTACTTAATTAAGTTAGTAATATTGTGCGGTTAAAGTTAGATTGTTTATGAGGTCACGTTTGCATGGACTCCTTTTTGGGATTAATCAAAAATGATTTTTGCTCTTTTCGAATTTTTCTAAGTATTTCCTTTTGTGATATATATCTAAGGAGGTCACATACTAGTAGTGCTTTGCATTCCAAGCTTAGATTTATATATTTTTAAGCAGTTAAGATTGTCTGAATTGACTATTAATTTAAATGTCCATGTAAGGAAATGCATTTTTTGGAACGAAGTTCCTTAACGCGGCTTGCGGTAGGAGTTTACTGGTAGAAATAGTCACGTAAGGAAAAAGCGTTATGCCCCCTCCATTCGATTTTCTCTCTCTTTCTGTCTCTTTCCATTTTATACGAGTGTATGTGTGCGTGCGAGTGTCGAGGAACGACACTTTTATTTTTTAGTTACTACAGCTGAATCATCATCTGCCTAGCCTTTTTCCAACGATGTTGGGGTCGGCTTCCAGTCTAACCGGATGTAGCTGAATACCAGTATTTTACATGGAGCGACCGCCTATCAGATCTCCACAACCCAGTTGCTGGGTAACTGGAGCCGAGTAATTTCTTTAAAGGTATCTATCGATTCAAGTATCTAGGATCAAGTAATGAAGCTGCAAAAACGGCTGTCATAACATGTTGGTAACAGAAATTAACATTGAATGTTCAAAGTCAAGATTCTCGGAAATTGAGGCTTCCATGCTTTTGGATCAGGTTCACACAGTAGATTCCAGGAAGATCGATATTCACATTGTGTTCAGGAGTATCATCATCTAGTAGGTACAACGGGCGTTCAAGGAAATGTTTTCGGCAGCCGCACATTTGATCGAATCTAGGTAATGCTTTTACCTAGATACGCAAATGGAATCTATATTCTAGATACAAATTAAATTGAATTGAATACGAAGAACCGACTGAACAAAAACAACTTAAGCTCCAGTACATCTATAAAGACAAGCAAGTAATGAATAAGCTACATGAAATATTGCAAAGCCGTACTCAATTTAATGAAATGGTACATGTTTTTCTCATGTTTTTCACAAAGCTTGTACGTAAAACCGTCTGTTTGTTTGTCCATCAGTTAAAAGGGACTCCAGTGTGGATTTAGTGTTAACTGTGGCTATGTAAAGTTGACTGTGAAAGTCACATCTGGCTTTTGAAGTTCAGAAGTGCGTCCGTTTTAAATACATTTTATCGTTTTAGGTACTTACAAATGTTTTATTTTATGAATGTTTGAATGCTTTGTTGTATCGTGAACATAATTCAATGGGATAATATTGATAGCATTCTGATCATCACTAGTGAACATAACCTGACGTTATTTAGCTCCTTTCCTGTTTTCGTTAGGTATATATATCATCCTTATTAATATTAACACTAGCTTTTGCACGCGGTTTCGCCCGATAACCGCGTGCAAAAGCTAGTGGCTTTTGCACGCGGTTTCGCCCGAGTGGATGGCGAAAATTATCCCACGGAAACGTAGGTACTAACGGGATAAAAATTATCCTATGTCCTATTCCAGGTTTCAAAATTTTATCCAAATCTATTCAGCCATTTTGGCGTGAATGCGTAAGAAAAAAACAAATTCCCTTTCGCATTTAGTTAGCATAGGATTTTATTTTAGAACAAATGTCGTACTATCGCCCTAAAGTATTCCGTGTTCACTCTAACAAATATATCAGGTATGTTTCTTAAGGCACTGCAAAAGCGAGGCAACCCTAACGGCATCCTAAGACCATTCACCTTCTAAGGTATATTAATAATTCTGAAAGAGCCATGATAGTGTTTTGAAAATTTTTACTTATAAAAAGATCATTCCTGTTCATTGTAAATCGATATGTTAGCCAACATTGACGTTTAAAACCAATCTTCATACAGTTTGTGGAAACTAACAAAGATATTTCAGTCACTCGACGTTCATCCAGGAGATAAGTATCGAAGTATATTGCGTTGTAAGTAAGTGGATCGTTTTGTACGGCTGCCCGCATTGCCCTTTGTGTATGACGTTGCTACAGTGTCTGCCACACCCGTGTTGAGTAAACAGGGGCAATCAAACTTACCGACTGGAATCCCTCGAGAATCGTGCGGACGGATTTTTACTTAAGTTATGCAGTCATGCATCTCTGCGAATTGAATGTAAAGAAAGAAAAGAAAGAAAGAAAGATTTTTTTTTTATTCTGCACAAACTAAACGCACAATACAAAATAATGAGTGACATTCACTATATGTACAAATTAGCCAAAAGCCTCATATTTAAAACAGAAAATTATAAAAGTTTGACAATTAATATACGGGAATGTACGGGAATTGGTTTTAAATTAAAAATGTGTCTTTCCTGCGGCGGTTTTATTGTTAACTAGCTGATGCCCGCGGCTTCGCCCACGTGGATGTCGGTTATAATATACTAAAACCTCGAGAACCACTCTATCCATTGGTGAAAACAGCATGAAAATCGGTGCAGTAGTTTTTGAGTTTATCGCGAACAGGCAGACAGACAGACGCGGCGGAGGACTTTGTTTTATAATATGTAGAGATTAAAATTGCTACAAGTCAGTTTTTCTTGAATTAAATGCTATTAATAAACCAAAGATGACGATCGAGATTTGGAAGGAAAAAAGGGGGTTTTTCCCAGCAGTGGAGCACAACAAAGGCTTATTTAAAAAAAAAAACATTTAGTAATAGCGGCTAACGTAGCTTAACCTGATCGATCGACCCGTGCTACTGTTATTATTTAGCCATAAGCACCTCTACTACTCTAACATTTAAGTACTAACATACATATTCCAATAAATCGTACAAGTTCCTACTAAAGTGAATATGTTGCGGAATACTGGAATCTTTTGATTCAAACGAAATTCAGAGCTTTGCTGTTGGCCAAACAATTTTCGTGTTCAAAAAAGAAGGAATGACTAACTGTTTGTGGATTCATTTCACACTTGGTTCCCTACAGTTTTATTCACGGCAAAGGTTTATTCATACTTTAGTTTGGCTTTAGGAATTTAAAATTGCATTTATTTGCTTATATGGTAACATTAAGGTTGCGTTGGGTATGAAATAGATCCATTCATTTGATAATTATCTACTCTGGGGTACCCATATGAGAACTAGGAAGGTCTCGGAGTATACTAAAACGTAATTAAATTTATAAAATGAAGTTATTCAATATTCTGTCTAGTTTGGGGACCATCGCATTAACAAAATGAATGTAATAAAACAATAATCATTTGAATAAATAAAATAAATAAAAAATAGTTAAGTTGGTCAAGTATATTGAATTCTGATTCCTGTAACCAGTTAATAAATCCTCTTTTTACTCCACTTTGTTTTATTTCTTATTTATTTTGGTACTATTACTAGTTTTTACAGGTGGGAACACAAAACAACAATGTAATCACAATTTTCACACTCAGAGACGTCAGTCACCCAAAAATAAACAACACAAAAAAACACAAAACAAACAAAAACAAACACAAACAAAAAACACAAAACAAACAAAAAAAAATACAAAAAAAAAAAAAAAAATTACATAAAAAAATAAAACGTTTTTAATGTTATATCCTTGCTACAATAATTTCATAATTTCTAAAATACCATTGCATATGCACTAGCTGAAAAACTGATGACTTAATTGCAATCAATCTAAAACTGTTCATAGATCCAACTGTTCACCGTTTACAGTCGACATTCAGACACTTGTAACCTGTCACTACTTCCACATAATTCTGTTCTTTGACACATTACGCGTGCGTGCGACAACGCCGACGCACAATGACGTCACGAGCTGAATGCATTAGAGGGTTTTACTGCACAGGCTTTGATGGAGCGGATGCATTAAGTTGATTCCATCGGGTTTTCTGTTCGCAAAATGAGCGTGAATGCCCTATATTTCACATGATTTTAGAATTTAGGAGTGAGGCGTATTTATCGTAACAGATAGAAATAACAGATATTAAAAAATAACAGATAACATTTGTTCCTTACAATAAAACATATCTGATCTGTTACTTAAAATAAGAGATGCTCAAGACTGTTAAAACTTCCGAAATAAAGAAGATATCCAATTGAGATTTAAATACGTATTTGTCGTCCGTACATAAATAACAGGCTGTTATTTAATAACAGATATTTGGATCTGTAATTTTTTTGTAACAGTAATAGTGATAACAGATATCGTGTTTAACCTGTTACAACCCATCTCTATTTTAGATACCTAGCTGAATAATACCTGCATGAAATGCTTAGTACTAGAAGGAATACATACCTATGACATATCTATACCTACAAATTTGAACATCGAAGCCTGGAAATCGGGGCATAACCTTATTGGTACTAATTATATTTACCATCGCTGCTCCTAAAACGAACCATTTCCATTTCAGAACTATACAGTGCAATAAAATCATAGAGCACTTTACAACTTTCCTGCTCAAACTGAGGCTAATTAGGTCAGAAATACATCGCTTTTTACAGCGGTCTAGCATAGCCAACAGAAACAGCTAAACTAGTGGTTTATGAACTGCCACGGGCATGCTATGACGTCGATGCAGTATGAATTGACTGCCTCAACTGAGTTAGTTCGTAGCTTGTTACTGCTGTGATTTGCAGAAAGTATTTCAGTTTTAATGTTGACTAGCTGTTGCCCATGATTTCGTCTGCGATCCAAGATGAAATTGAATGGTCTAACAATGTCCCAAATTTCATCCAAATACTTTGAGCTATTTTAGCGTAAAAGCGTAACAAACAAACTTACATTTGCATTTATACTATTACTAGCTGTTGCCCGCAACTTCAACCGCGATTCTGGATGAAAAGTAGCTTATGTCCTTCTCCGGGTCATGGCCTACCCATGTGTCAAATTTCATCCAAATCGGTTCAGCCATTTAGCGTGAAAGCGTAACAAACAAACTTACTTTCGCATCTATAATATTATTAGGATTTAGGTGTATTCTGGATATAGAACAAAAAATAAGTACCTAAATGGAGAGTACACCTATTACTTCCTATGGTCCCGTATCAGCACAAGTTATACAAGAAAAGCTCATGTCGTGCTCAAAAGCTTAGGCAGCTAGCAAGGATGGTAGAGGGACTGAATGCCTAAGGTAGGCCAGGCGTGCACTATGTGACATTACTCGGGTAGATAATAGAGTATAGTAATTCAATCTGCCTAGCCTTTCCCAACTATATGGGGGTCGGCTTCCAGTCTAACCGGATGCACCTGAATACCAGTATTTTAAATGGAGTGACTGCCTGTCTGACCTCCACAACCCAGTAACTAGGTAATACGATACCCTTGGTAAGACTGTTGTTTGTGACTTTCGGGCCTCTGACGACGTCAAAGATCCACGAATGACAGCCGGGACCAACGGCTTAACGTGCTTTCCGAGGCACGCAGGAGTCTCGATATGTAAAGATGGTCACCCATTCACGGACCAACTCCGGCAACCGTAGCTTAACCTAATGGATCAACTCGTGCGGCTGTTATTACTTAGCCACGAGCTCCCACGAGCTCCTTATTAGAGTATAGTAATTATGACCAAAAAAGGTTGAAGGTCGCCCGAATCATTGGCCTAGTGGTCCTAATCACTACTGGTGAGCATAAGGTCCTGCATGGGTTCGATTCCCGGGTGGAGCAAAGTGTTATTGGGTTTTTCAATCTAGAATTTCTCAGTATCAGCCTGGAGTCTGGAAATGAACCCGGTTGATGTCAATAGGCTCGCCCCTGTTACATGGGACTTAACCATAACTGGTGAAATGTTGGTGCAAACCCCTGTCTAACCCTTCGGGGAATACAGGCGTGATGTTATGTTATGTATAAGTTTGAGAGTGAAGGTTTTAGGGCCTGTCATATGAAATTCCAAAGACATGTGACATCTACCAACCCGCTCTGGCCCCGCGTGGTTGATTACGGCCTACCTCCCTCTCACATAGAGGAGGAATGTGTCCCAGCAGTGGGAACATTATAGGCTGATTATGCAGAATGTAATTTTGACGTGAAAAAAGTGGTGATTATTATTCTTACATAGCCTTTGTATGAACGATTTTTTTAAATTTAAATAAGTAAATTTTCAATGTAAACAGTAGTAGGTAGGTACATAACATTATTTTCTTAAACAAACGTTATTATTGCTAACTCAATCAAAACCTTTAAAGGCAGCATTTAATTCTTAGCGATAACAATACCGGTTCAATTATGAGACTACTGTGCTAGTCGGAAACTAACTTGATAACAGTTTGTTGAGAACAATCGCTGTTACCCCGCTATCTACACCATAAGGTATTGTTTAGACGGGCCACTGTTTTGTTGCGATGACTGTTTAATATAGTCGCGATCTGAGATATAAAAAAAATCCAGAAGGCATGTGTGGCAATAGGCTCGGCCCCTAATACACTATAGGTCTTCTGCCCAGCCCTTTGGGGACGGCGATGTTATGTTATGTAGATCGTGTGGAAGTGAAACTGGAAGGCCCTAAAAATGGGTTCGTCACTGAGGGCCCCCATCCCGGAGGTACACGTTCTGGAGAGCCACGATTTCTAATTACCTCCATAAAGTCAACTAAAAGAAAATCAAAGAAACAGATTATTTCAAGGTACGTTGTGTAATTTAAATAACGTTCCAATTCGAATGAATATGTCTGTCATTTATGGATCAGTGTACTTCCGCAAGTTCTATCAGGAAAACTTTAGGTACATCAATAGTCGCAATATTTGACGTTCAGAAGTGCCCCTTATGTGCCTATTTGAAATAAATGATATGACTTTGACTTTGGCATTGTATTGTGACCTCTTAAAAAGTAAGCTAATTTGTATTAAAAACCTGATACAGAGATGAAATTCCCTTAATAACAATAAAATCCTATGTAAATGATTGTCAAGCCAGACTAAATCAACTAAAAAGTTGATCTCTCGTCTCCCGTCTGTGTCCGTTTAAACCACGCCGCCTGCGTTCAGCGTCATCTCAGTTTAGATAATAATATTAGCTTAGGATAACTTGTATTAAGACGCTTTTGCGATACGCTTGGTGTTACTGTTGAACTTCTATACCACGGCTTAAGTTTTCCTGGATTTACTGAAACAAAGAGATTATCGGTGATGTTATACAAGGTTTTTATTTGTTTTTAACCTCTTAAGGGGTCATTTTAATCATCATTATAAACAACTTTCACTATGGGAAAAAACCTGAAATCGCGAAAAAAGAATCATTTATGTTCGCATAGCTCGTCAAAATGTAGGGAGACAGCAATTTTTTTTTTAATAAAATTTTTGAATAAAATTTCGTCCTGTATTTTTATTGATAACGTTTTAAAATGAGAAAGGGTTTGTGCTGGAATGTGCATGTGTGTATGTGTAAAGCAATAAGCTAAAGCAATGTATACATTGAAAATGGAGATATTTTGCCCCTAAAAACTTAAAATAAAATGGTTCCTTGTTTTTATAAATCAAATCAAATCAAACGTTGCGTTGCGTGACGTTGTAACAGTCTATTTGAAACAAATATATATAGTTGTACCAATGTCCATTCTTCTCTTTCTTATACTATTTTATAGGTCCTTCAATTGTCCTATCTACCTACTTCCGCATCAATCTTTCTCTTTTTCTCAAGGAAAAGTGTTAAACACATCGTACACGTCGAAACAAGCGCTTACAATACAACTCCCAGAGGACAGAGTTCGAGCAGATACCTCATAACACCTACGTGGCTTGTCAAAGAGCTGTTCTCTGTAGCAAACTCTTGACCCAAACGCCTGACAAGAGCCTCTTGAGATGTTGATCGATCCCTTAGCTATTAACGAACGTTGGCCGTCACGATAATCGGCATTACATAGGCACTATTGCCGACTTTAATCTCGTGTGAAAATGGACTGGCACTTTTGTCACGTTTTGGAGTGGATCTTCTTAACTATTTCCGATCAGTATAGATACGTGTAGGAGAAGAGTAAGCATGATCTTTTACTCTGTTTCTGACAAAAACAAATCTTCTTAGCAGGGATACTATAGTTGCACAAAATATTTTTAAAACCATTTGGTATTTTAAGTGTTTGTCCGTTATTTCCTAACACATTCAACTTCAAGAGTTTTTTTTAACTATCGATAATGTTTTAACAGATTTTTTTTTTATAGTCTATGCTTTTGTTTTTTTTTTGCTTCAAAATCATCAAAAATATTTAAAAGGCAAGACAAAGATTATGAGTCTGTTGATTATAATTTTATTTGCCTTTTATAGCAAACAAAAGTTAACTTAAACCTTCGCCTTTAAAGTTCAAAGAATTATGATTTGCCTGTTAAACGAGACACAATAGACAGGTGGACTTCTGATAAGTCTTGTTTGAATAATAAAAACTAAAACCCAACTACGACTAAAAAGGTACTTGGGTTTATTAGTTTTATTTTTTATTACTTTAATTTTTTTATATTAGTTTTTATTACTTTAATTTTTTTTTAATTCTTTTGGGCTATAATATATATATTTTTGAAATGTGCTCATTAAGTCCTTTCATTTGATACCCAACATGGTACGATTAAACAATTTTTTTTTTTAGTTCCTGACTTTATGTACTCTAGAGGGCGCCATTTTTACCGGTATGTATGTATGTATGTATGTTCATCTGTTCCCTCATATCTTCTAAACGACTCATCACAATTTCACAAATGAGGTATTGTTGGAAGCGTCTTGATCGTCCGCTGAACGGATTTCGATAAAATTTGGTAAGGTGATAGATGGCATCCCGGAGAAGGACATAGGCTACTTAATTTTTATCGACATACACGGGCAAAGCCGCGGGCGGAAGCTAGTTTATAATAATTAAGTATGGAGTATGGATAAATTAAATAGTCAGTGGCTCTGTGTCTAAAAGGAAAACGTTTTTTTCAATCTAGCCAGTAAAAAAATGTAAAAAAAATGGATACAGGAAAGGATCAGTGGGCCGTTAAAACAATATTTGTTCTAGCACGGAAATTAAACCCGTCGAAAGCTTAGGACGCAGAAACTAGAGTTGCTTTATTTTAACTCTTTTGCATAGAATGGTCCAAAGTAACCGAGTGATAGCTTTTTTATTGTCACCTGATATAAAACGACAAAACAACGTACCCTATAACTATAACACAGAAATCTGATTCTTTTTGACCAGTCATAAACAGATTTAACACAAAAAATAAAGTTTTTTTTTGTAAATGCCAAAAGATCAGATGATAACAGCTATAAAAATATATGCATCTTCAACTTGACAGATAAATAAAACTGGCAAAAATATGAACAATATTAAAAATGCGAGGTTAGGTGACCGTTATTCTGAATAAACTGCTAGTCCCAGTTTGTGTAAGGTTATATCACTATGCATAATGCATTCAAGAGCAACATAAAATGTCTGAGTCTTCCTTATTCCGTAAACGCATTATTTTGAACAAAACAGGATTTGTTACTTTGTAAAATGTATACTTTTGTCATAGTCATATTATGCATTTTGTTATCTATGAACTCAGAAAAAATAAAAAACCAAGACAGAGCGCTGTCAACAGTGACGTGAGGCCGATTTCATAAACATGTGTGCACTTAGTTTGGTGTAGTTTGATTGTGAATGGATATAAATGTGTGGTTGTGAGCGTGTATGCATAGAGCGGTGGTGTAGTTTTGGCATGCTTCACTGTATTGTTCGCAGCACTCTGTTTTGGTTTTTTATTTGGTCTGGGTCTATGAATGGCAGTAAATGTTGGATTAACTGTGTTTTTAACAAGCAGGTGGTAAATTTTGCTGATGTAAGCTGTGTTGATAAGAACTTGCCCTTTGGTGAGGTTTCAGTTCAATGCGAACAAATTGACTTACTTGTAGAATATAGATTCTTAACTTTAATATACAGGGTGTTAGGGTAGACACCGTTATCCTTGAAACTAGTGGTTTGGTGTCATCTATAATATACTTTTTCTATGGGAACAACTTTGAAATCGCAAAAAAAAATATCTGCTACTCCATAAATTTTTTCAATTTAAGTGAACACAAATGTATGGAACAGCTCATTTTTTTTTCGCGATATATTATAGATGACACCAAACCACTAGTTTCAAGGATAACGGTGTCTACCCTAACACCCTGTATAATATTATAAATGCGAAAGTGAGTCTGTTTGTTTGTTACGCTTTCACGCTAAAACGGCTGAACGGATTTGGTTGAAATTTGGCACATGGGTAGACCATGACGTGGAATAGGACATAGGATATTTTTATCCCGATATTCCCACGGGATCGATACTTACGCGGATGAAACCGCGGGGTGCAGCTAGTATAGTTTATTTACTTATAGATTTCTTTTGTTATAAACATATGGAGCATAAAATGTTCAAACTGAATATCTCATGGTGTTCTCAAAAAATTAAAAATAAATGATTATAAAAATATTCAAATCAGACTGTAAGATCAAGTTTCTACCTAATACATGACTTCATTACTGCAACATAAAGTCTTTGTCCAGCTTTTATTCTCGATCAACGTGAAAGATTACTGCGTGAGCAATTTAAATATTATAATTAGGCCAGTTTATTGATTACATTACCTTACAAATAATTCTGTCATAGCACGTTCCGTAGCCGACGAAAATAATGATTATGTTATAAGATAAGTATTGACACTTACAAATTGACATCTAGCGGAAGTAATGAACGACAAACTTCCAGTATCATTATGTTGATACAACAGCCTATGTGGCCGTATTTACACTATATAATAATCACGAGAATTAATGACTTGGAAAACTACAAACCCTTTAAAGGTATGTATCATATTCCCACCTGTCTAAAAACTAGATCAATTTGCTTTTCAAATAGTGTTCACATTGATCTAAAAATTGTCTGTGCTAACTAATAAAATCTTTTTTTTGTCGCCTCTACCGTTCACGCTTACCATTTTTAGGGCACAATAGTATACGAGACAAGAGTTTAATGCGATTGATTAGGGCCCTGATGTATGGACAGGCCTCGATAAATAATTCATTCGCACAGCGGAGCCAAAAATACACTTTTTGTTAGGACTTTTACAAACGAAATACATTATACTCAGTGATATAAATTAATCATCGAAAACGTGCTTTTATATAATAAAAATTAAATAAATTTGACATAAAACATGTCACAGCAGTTAGGACGAAAAATGTTGGGAATTAATTTGTATTTTTATGCGACCATGTGTGACCCTGTTACAATGGGTAGGTACAACAAGTTATGAGCGATAATTGGAGACCGAATGTTTTATTTGGAGGTTCTTAAAATGTTGTCATAATAGTTGGTTGAGAGTTGAATGTGTCCCGATTAATAATATTAAGTAATTATTATATATCACTAGCTGCGCCCCGCGGTTTCACCCGCTTAAGTCTCGATCCCATGCGAATATCGGGATAAAAAGTATCTTATACCTATTCCAGATAATGATCTACCCATGTACCAAATTTCATCTAAATCCGTTCAGCCGTTTTAGGGTGAAAGCGTAACAAACAAATAAACAAACAAACTCACTTTCGTCTTTCGTTGATTATTTTGTAGGTCTGTATAAAAAGTTTTTTATATTTTCGTTGAATTTATACGTCAAGCCCTTTAAGCTTGAGCAAATTTATACTTATCTCTTCCTATATAAGCTGATCGAAATCACAATGTGTAGCAGTATTAGCGTAGCGTGCACAAACATTGCTTGTTGCCACATGTAGCAGTGACGTGCTTGGTTTAAAGATGGGTATGAGAAGATTAAAGATAAGAGCCTATGTAGGTAGTACACATAAAGAGTAGCAACCAGGGATACGATTGCTTAGGATTCGGGAATCAAGTTTAGTGTTGTGCTCTCGATGATACTTAATTAGATAGTTAGTTGGGGAACAAATTCGTTACAATAATATTGCATCTACGTTATTCTTTAAGACAACAAAATATGTGGCAATTATTTTTGCTGCTGAAAAGTTCATGAAATCAAAAAATCTAAATCAAAAGTCATTTATTCAAACTAGGCTGAGAATCAGCACTTTTCTAACGTCAACATTATAAAAGACAGTCCCCCAAAACGCCCACCCTTCACCACTTCCTAGTGCTTTAGCTGGGAAGAAGAAGTGGCGCAACAAACTCCCCAGCAGCACAGCTGTCAGTTCAGTTAGAAAAAATTGAGTCTACACAAAAATATGCAAAATCATTTAGCCGTATGTCAGCTAGCACAAGCCAATATACAAACCAATATTTCACCTGATGGTAAGCGGTCAGTGTAGGTTGAACGTGCACGCTTGTTTTAATGTATCCTGAATGAAATTTCAATGCTCCTTTGTATCCTACTCACTTACTATATAGTTCTCGGCATTGCTACTACAGAGCATGTAAAGCGACTGCGGAATACTCAAGACGTGTAGGTGGCGTAACCAATTGTTTGCCAAGATTATGATGTGATATCCTTGACTTGTGACTTTATCCAATTTGATTTTGTCAAGTCATTATGTACCTACTTTCTAAGTTTATCTTGGACATCACTGGTGAGGAACCCTGGACTCATAATTCATCATCTGCTTAGCCTTTTCCCAATAATGGGGGTCGGCCTCCAGTCTAATCGGATGCAGCTGAATACTGTTGTTTTAGATAGAGCGACTGCCTATCTGACCTCCACATCCTCGTAACTGGGCAATACGATACCCCTTGGTAAGACTGGTTGTCAGACTTTCGGGCTTCTGACGACCCGTAACAACTGTCAAAAATCTACAAATGACAGTTGGGACCAACGGCTTAACGTGCTTTCCGAGGTGCGGAGGAGTCTCGGTAAGTAAAGATGGTCACCCATCCACGGACCAACCTTGACCAGCGTGGCCGACCAACCTGATGGATTGACCCGTGCGGCTGTTATTACTTAGCCACGAGCTCCTCACCTGGACTCATAATTATTGCACTGAAATCGGCGACCTGACTTGCGCAAGCGTGTTGATCAATGCTCATGCCTTATCTGTATGTGAAGAGGTCTTTGCCCAGCTGTGGCTCAGTAATTAGGCTGGTATTCAATGATATTATATTAACAGATATGTTATACACTCACAAAACAACCGAAAAAAGTGTTCGGCGCAGCAGCGGCAGCACACATACCCACTTTTCATTTATTTTACATTTTACTACAAGTTAAAATAATACAAAAAAAGAGATGGCTTGATAAAAACAACAAAAAAAAAAGAGACAGCTAGTGGTTTTAGTTGTTAGCTGCTTCAACTAAGCGTATTACTCGTCGCCATGCGTATGGCAGACTAAAGACAATACGTCCCAATTAGGACGTTTTCGAGTCTTCATGATTGCGCGCTCTCGACATATCTGTTTAATATAATATCATTGCTGGTATTACTATCCTTTATACCAGTTGATGGTCACGATTATTGGGGAACGTTGTTCAGCTGTAAGCGAACAAAACAAATATTATGATGAATCAGACTAACGACACAAACACTTTACACATAGCCCAAAAACAGTTATAAAAAAATCAACAAAAACGCAAAAAAATATGTTCAAAAACACCAGTTAAAAGTAAATATCGGGATCGTTAGCCAGAACGTAACCCGTTCACGTGTTAGTGACCGTTTGAAAACTCCTGTAAACACGTAGCCAACAATAAAGCTAGTTTGACGTTCTGTCGTGGGTAATTGATTTACGTCCGTGTGTGGCTGGTATTTACGAGCCGATCCATCGGACGTGTAATGGTATAACGTTGTGGAAGTATTAGCAGCTGGTTTAGTTATTTTTAGGGTTAAATAAAGGGTGTGGTGTGAAATGTCAAGGTGTATACATAATGTTAATGTTGGATAATTGTGAGAAACGAGTTCAATTTGGGCAACACTTAGGTAAACAATATCAATTTTTCTATCACTTAGTTCAAATTCGTTTACGACACCATTATTTAACATTTTAATTGAGTTGTCTTCGCACTATAAATTCTTGAATGGGATTAATGAAGCGCGAAGCATGTACATACTACATAGTATTATGCATTAGCATCTGTCAAATTCCTGCTATTCGAGATACCCATCTCGAATAGCAGGAATTTCTCGTGTTAAATTCCTGGTGTTTTTTTTTAAACACTATCTAATATAATAATTAACCTAACAGCATATTGGCCTATTCAACAAATTACAAGTTAACTTGTCAATTATTATAAGGATTATGGAAATAAAATCTATGATTTGTTTGTTGACACTGTTTATCAATGCAGATTTAGTATTCAGCACTGGATTTTTATGTTCCTACATTATGTTGTCATGAATATTCATTAAATTCCAGCTCAATTCATATCACCAACAAAGTAACAAATTGCCACGAATACAAAATGTAAATCTATACACCGACAGGAATTCTATTGGAAATTCTTTCAATAAAAGAACAGTAGTGTATGTTGGAAAAATTAGCGGTCACATATAGTTTTAGTGGTGAATTCCTACGGCCACTTCCGTTCGGATATGAAACTTGTGTTAATTTAATAAGTAAGTGCGAATACCTAGCGTGATTCAGATTCGTTCCGTAGGCGTTGGCTATGTCGAACGTTTCATAGAAATATTAATGAACAGATTTAGATATTACAGAGTCGATAGAATAGGGCTTTGCTCAGAGTTGGCATGAAAAGTCATGTCTTGGTGACAAATGTGCGTTTCGAGTTATGCGTTTTGGTGTTTGCCTTTGTAATAGTCGTATTTTACTAAGAATTGTTAGTTGTTGGTTTTACTTAACCAGCATAATCTTAACATTTAATTTTGTTAAATCTATTCTTCGAAAATACACTAACATTAAATACGATTTGCACAATTTCCTAAGTAAATTAGCTAGGGTTTCGTCAAGGGACAGTGTTAGGTTCCATAAGTAACGGGCTAATGCGTCGGCTAATGGATTTTTATCTTCTTATGGCAGCTCTTATTTATGTTAGTTAGTTTCTTTAAAGAAAAGTTTATTAATTGGAAATTATAATTACCCTGTGCTTTGTACGACCCTAAAGTAAAGACTTAGGCTTTATGACACGGCTAACAAGTAAATTAACATATTGCTAATCGCTTTTTGCACGCAAGTCGTAATATAGTTATCTACGGACACAATCATTACGAATACAACAAAGCTTTAATATTCGTGTGGAAGAACACCTACACAGAATACGTGTATGTGCAAAAAGCGTTTAATATAATACAGACGGTTCAAAAGCCACGTGTGAATTAACGTTACGTGCCCGGTGTCCAGCTCAAAGGTCCAGTCGCGTTGAATAAGTTCTTAGACCCCCTCCCCACGACATTAACCTCGACGACTGACTCCCACAGTATCGCTCGATATTTCGCAACATTATTATCATTGCGATTTGGAAAGGCACCTAATATAGGCAGGATTTCCTATTATACTATTACAGTATTATCCATCTAGATAAATCGGAAACGATCGGAAACAGCATGCCCGTTTGATATTGACAATTATTTCGTGTAACGAATGGCCTGTGTCGAAATTCAACGTGCACTATTGGCGTGCTCCTAGGATTTAAATCTCGGACATGATTGCGTTAAAGAGATAGGTACATGGCTTAAGATATCGTGCTTTACGAGCCGTTGTTAAGGTTCGCATGCTCTAAATTATTAAAATTTATTTTATCGCCCAGTGTTATTTGTTGATAATTACGGCGGCACTCAATTGATTTCAAACACCCAGAGAAAAACAATTGCGTTAATTGTGAAGTTGCGGTAAATTGCTATAAACTATTTACCACACCGGTTTTGTTTGAATGCGTTTAATGTTTGGCATTTCATTCGTTCCCGCAGGCACCTGACTCGTGGTTGCGCAAGCGCGCGTCGCTATGCGACCACCGCCTCTCCTACTTCCAAAGCACGTGCTATTCAAATTGAACGTTCCAATTTTAATTTCAAATTCCGTGCGGCTGTTAACTGAATGGCAGACAGTGATTCACTGTTGCCAACTAGCTGCTTTTTGCAATAAAACATGGGCTTGTAATGCACGTGTCACTCCCGTATACGATAGGACGTATATTTGAATATAAACGCTAAACTCAGAACAATTAAGAGTTTGATAAACTCTATATGATAACTGTTCTCTAGGTAATTTTATTTTGCATTTATCTTTATGACTGAACTTATTGACATCTCAGCTATTGTCAGCGGACTAATGGTTTAGCTACAAGCTCACAATTTAAGATAGTATCTACGTAATTGTAGCGGGCTGGTTCAGCGTAAAATTCCTAACGCCCGTGTAACCATTATATGATCAAATATTATGACATTATGACACACAAATCCTAAATAATTTGTACTTTGACTTTAGGCTTGAAACTGGAACAACTGGGTGTTGCGAAACCACAGCTATTAGGGTACCCGAGAACCCGCACAACCTTGATAGAGCGCCTGTTACTTAATTATTATGCCAGCCGAATTTAATAGAGGTATATTTTTGTGGTTAAGATAACATTCTGTATCAATAGTTCCAGATTAACATTCATAACTTAGTATTATTAGACATTAAAGGTTTATTCGCGTAGGACAAGTCATTGGTTTTAGACCAAGGCTAGGTGATGTGGGTATCTTAAGTCTTTTTATTTTCCACGACTCGTACCTCTTTTTTTTCGTTGAATCCCCACGGATATCCTCCCTTTGGGAAGAACGGAAGATTATGTACCATGTAAGTGTGACTAATAAGCGAGATATGTTTCTCATCACAAGTATTAAGTAATTACGTTTTATCCATTACAGTGCCAATGTCTACCTACATTATTATAAACACATTTGTTGCGCAACAATGCACATCTCTTTTTTCCTCAACTACATCTTACTTATGTTATAAATCTGTGATATTTTCTCACAACAAAATATAAGGACTGTTCTAGTTCATTGCTAAAATATACGCAAATCTAGTAAATAGTGGGTTAATCTTTTTTCTGGTTTGACCAGAAAACAGAAGGCCAATTCTCGTAGGTAGTTACTCGTATATACTAGGTACCCCTTTAGATTCAAGTCTCATCTCAGCGACAGTCAATTTAAAACTTGACAAATATCAATTAGAGGTATTTTTGATAGATTGAAGGATTAGAGTGTGAACGTTCATTGCACCTCAGAGCTAAGACCTAGAACCATGTGTTTTCCTTACTGGTGGATCAAATCAATGTCGTCATGATGAAAAGTGTTAATTATGACACGTCAAAATTGAAGCGATGTCATCTAAGTCTACGAGTAAGATCGAAACAATCTTTCAATCTCTTTTATCCTATTCCTAGGTCTGTCACCATAGCTTTCCACTGTTACGTACGTATCCTTCTCTGGTCAATCTCCCATCAACGCTTCTCAGACGTCACGCCAGCATTTCTTAGGGCTCTCTAATACAGGGCGTCCCTGCGTCGTTTCTGGCACCCACTGCGTGATGACTCTGGTTAATCTTCCGTCGCAAGCAAATGCCACATTTTTTTTAAATTTTAAATTCCTCTTCCCAGTCAGATTGTTTTTATTTGAGTACCGCACCTACTTGTAACTATTTATATTTTTTCATAGCGCCCAAAAGGTGGGGTATGACGTGAAGCAATAAAGTCTTGGAGTGACAAGAGGTGCCATTCACAGCTGAGAAATCTGACGAGATTACATGAATTATGTACCAACTTATTCGAATGTCAATCATCGAAGTGAATATTCAGTTCTGACTTCATTCATGTTACATTATTTATTTCCTTGCACATTTTTGCAAGCCTTCTCTTTGTATGTTTAGAATTTGATGTTCGGCTAGACGCATCACGTTTATTTCCTGGTTAATTATTTTTCAACTTAATTTTTTTTTAACTTTCGAGCCTTTTTTTTTAGTTTAAGTTTTTATGTATTACAATGATTTTAATTTTACTCTACTAGCAAGTCCGCCACTGATACTCCACCTGTGGTACAGGTTTATCCTAGTATAGGCAACTAACATTATAATACTTTTGTAAAGAAAGATAGATCTAAGGAGTTGTATAAATAAATAAATAAATAAATAAATAAATAAATAAATAAATAAATAAATAAATAAATAAATAAATAAATAAATAAATAAATAAATAATTAATTTTATTATTTCTAAGATAATAAGTTTTTATTTTACCAATGTTTAATACTATATTCTAATTCCAATTCTAACTATACTGTTGTTTTGTTTTATCAATATGAGATATCGAAACTCATCTCGAGGGGCTCGTGGCTAAATAATGACAGCCGCACGGGTCGATCGAAGGTCAAGCTACGCTTGCCGAGGTCGGTCCGTGGATGGGTTACCATCCATTACATATCGACACCTCTCTGTGCGTACGCTAATTCATTTGATGCATAGGTATAATTCTGTATACTACGATTGAAACTGCTTTAAGTTTTAAGACCAGTATTTATTTTATGACTATTAGTTTAGTAAAATAATGACTGTTTAAGCCATAATTTACTTCTTATCGAGCCAATTGCCAATTGAAGCAATTGGGAAGGAAAATACTGTGAATGCGAGACTACTAAAAGTTCTGCTTTAGTAGTAAATTGATTCGGTTTTCAAGCATTCATAACATTTTCGGCTCAAAGTCAACAGGTGGCCTACTGGTTGGACTTGAATTAAAACTGTTTAAGTACTTTTTTGGAAGTATTATGAGAACTTATGTAAGAGACTTAGACAGGAATGCTTAAGGTTGAAATGTGATTCAGTAATACTAACTTTGGTTTTTTTTTTTAAGAGGAGCTCGTGGCTTAGTAATAACAGCCTCTCGGATCGATTCATCAGGTTAAGCTACGCTTGCCGGGGTTGATCCGTGGATGGGTGACCATTTTCACATATCGAGACTCCTTCCTCCGCCGTGCCTCGGAAAGCACGTTAAGCCGTTGGTCCCGGCTGTCATTAGTGGATCTTTGATAGTCGTTATGAGTCGTCAGAAGCCCGAAAGTCTGACAACCAGTCTAACCAAGGGGTGTCGTATTACCCAGTTACTGGGTTGTGGAGATCAGATAGGCAGTCGCTTCATGTAAAATACTGGTATTCAGCTGCATCCGGTTAGACTGGAAGCCGACCCCAACATAGTTGGGAAAAGGTTAGGCAGAATGATTGTTTTTTTTTTTTTTTTTAAAGATGAATGGTACTAGTCATTATAATGATGATGTTAAGGATAAGACGATGATGATGGTTAAGAAGCAACGACCAAATTAGAAGGGATTAAAAATTATCTTTAGAGGAAATAGGGTCGGTCCCCTCCCCATACAAACGCTCTCGCCTGTTTTCTCTCTGGTTTATGACCTTAGAGCAATGATTTTTTACAGTCAAATGAATGTCAACTAGTTCTATGGCCCTATTTTTTCCGTTTTGGTGATACATTATCTGTAGAAGCACTAGAACCCTCAAATGCTCTAAATTGTCTTTGCTTTTCAATTTTCGTTTTTGCCACCGACTTCCGAAATTAAAGTTATTTTTCACTTTTTTTGTGTTTTTTTTGGAAGTCGGTTGTTTTTTTTTTGTAAAAAGTTTTTATTTTTCACTTTTTAGTTGTGGTACCTACCCCACACAAATCCGAATACCACTACCTGCTATGTAAATAACAGTGAAGGAGTCAAACAGGATATCATCCAGATAAACTAAGCGGGAAAAATACGTAATATTGAAGCTAACTCAAAAATTACGCAAGCAAAGTTAATAAAATTTATATGGGACCACCTCGGAAGCATGACCTACCATAAAAAAAAGAATCATCAAAATCGATTCATAATTGGCGGAGTAATCGCGTAACAAAAATACAAAAAAAAAAAAAAAACATACAGACGAATTGAGAACCTCCTCCTTTTTGAAGAAGTCGGTTAAAAAGGTATAAACAAGACATCGAAGACAGACTCCGGATCTTTAATTTGTCTATCTGTGATGTCTTGTTTATATCTTTTTACGCGATTACTCCGCCAATTATGAATCGATTTTGATGATTCTTTTTTTTATGGTAGGTCATGCTTCCGAGGTGGTCCCATATAAATTTTATTAATTTTGCTTGCGTAGTTTTTGAGTTAGCTTCAATATTACGTATTTTTCCCACTCAGTTTATCTAGATGATGTTTTCATTTACTCCTTCACTGTTATTTATCGTCTACATCAGCTCGTGGTATTCAAATTTGTGTGGGGTAGGCACCACAACTAAAAAGTGAAAAAAAAAAAACTTTTTACAAAAAAAAAAAAAACGACTTCCAAAAAAAACACTCCAAACTGAAAAATAACTTTAATTTCGGAAGTCGGTGTCTTTGCTTTTCAATTTTCGTTTTTTGCCACCGACTTTTTTTTTTGTCAAAAGTTTTTTTTAGTTGACTTTTTTGTCGTATCGCATCGTTTAAAAGAAGCTTTACATAGACATACAGAAATACCACAGCGTTGAAATAGTATTTCTTCGTAAGTATTTGGAAAGTGAATGCACGCCAGCACAGCCAGTGAAGCTCCGTAGGGACCGTAGCTACAGACTGAAGACTGACGACACTTGCATGTCTGCATGCTGCGGTAAGTGCTTATTGAAATTCACATCGACTTGCAAATCTGTTTTATTTTGGGAATCCTTAGTGAGAAGAAATAAGCTTTTCTGATGGATATGGAGGGCAGTTATTGGTTTATATGGAATTTTAAGATCTTTTTTTCTAAATTAAACTGAGGTGTTTGTGAAATTAATGGAATCAGGCTTGATGTTGTGTTATATTTATCACATCGTTTGAATGTTCATATTTTTGTGAACAGGGAAACCGGTGCTTCATAGCTTTTAGCTAGTATTTGGCGGAATTTAAACTTAATACAGAAATTGCTTAATATTTTGATTAAGGTTTTTTTTCCAACGTAGGATGAACATCAATGTGAACGTTACGTTTGTGCTACGTACGCAAATGCACGTATACTGCGTTCGAAATTTATTTACCAAGCATGTAAACAAAAACGAAAATAAGGTTCAGTTTCATATTTTTTTTATGACTTTTCCAACAGTACTAGTCACTCTAAAATCAACTTTATTTACACTGTCATAAAGTTGATGTTTCTTTAAGTGATAATAACATCAGTTGGAAACAAGGATTTAACTATACCCCATTTGAAATAAGATTAGACATTAAAACAAACCCTTTTACAGTCCGTTCAACCGATTTTGACTTCTATACCGTAGGCATAAGGATAGCATTAAAAGCAAAAAAAGTTACACAATACCAACTATCTACTGCGGCTGCCATTTGTCATGCCACCAACGCAATAGAATTCAAAATCGGTTGAACGAAATGTAAAAAAGGCTTATCTATACGTCTAATCTTATTTCAAATGGAGTATAGACCTTAGGTGCATCATACATCGCTCAGTAAAGCTGTATGAAGGCGAATGCAATGACAATTTTGCGGAAGTTTATTTAGCTAATTGATCTGTGTATGTAGTGTCTTAATCATCTTAGAGCTGACACAGTAAGTCAACTATAATAATAGGTGCCCTACTCTATTGTACGGTTAGCGACAAAAGTTACATAAATTGTATTTTAGCATTTGATATAATAGCAAAGCGATAATGTTCTTTTTAAAAAGCGGAACAGAAATAATAAAATGTTTCTGTTCCGATTTTAATTATAATCTTTAGCCAAATAATTTGGACCTAAGAACTGAAGTGTTATTGTCTTTTGTCGCTGACTGTACGTACTCCTTCTTCAAAGCAATACGGAAATAATAATAATTTCTTTAGTAATTCTGGTCCGTAAACAAATTGTAGCTAGATCGTTTATTACTTAGAAAATAAAAATGGGAAAGGTATATATTATATCGTGACCAACAAATCTGATAAAGTAAATTACTGTTTTATCTGAAATATAAATAATTTCCTGTTTATAGGTAGCTTTTATTTTTATCTACCGCCTGCGGTCTTTTACTCTAGTATTTCACAAATTGGCTATGATTCAATAGGGCCAAAGTGTTTATAGCGTTTACCACGCTAAAAGGAATTAATAGAAACATTGGTAAGCTCCCTAGCTTAGGGTGGGAATGAGAAGACTAGCAACACTTTCATCCATACTAATATGAAAAATTCGAAAGTAACTCTGTCTGTCTGTACCTATGTTACCTTTTCACACATAAACCACTGAACGGATTTAGAAAAAAATTGGCAAGGAGATAAAAATGGCATACCCGGGAAGGACATGGCTACTGTTTATCGGCATACCACGCAGGCGAAGCCGCGAGCGGAAGCTAGTAAGAAATAAAACACTATCACACAGTCATTTTGAATGCTTTCATGGATCATGAATGCTCTGCTAGAGTTATCAGATTTGAGAAAGTAACGTCTCTGGCATGTAGTCTTAACTATCCTAGTAATATTATAAATGAGAAAGTGAATTTGTTTGTTTGTTACGCTTTCACGCTAAAACGGCTGAACGCATTTGATGAAAGGGGTGTTATAGTAATTATTATAAAATCTAGAATCTAAAGTGTCAGGTATACCATACAAGAAAGAAAATCCACAGCAAAAATCAATTCCAAACTTAATACACATAGGTATTAAATGTTAACCCTATCCTACTGTGTCGCCAAGTTTCAGAGGTAGATCGGTGACAGCCGTCATTTTGTGTAGTGGTACCATCTATTCGTGCCAAGCTTGGCATAGCTCATGAATATGTAAGCGCTCATCAATGCTCTAGCTCAAGATATCGAATTTTCCGCTTGAACTGTTTTGTTGAGGCTGTTGTGCTATATATTTTGTACCGAACACGGAAATCGTGTAGGTTTTGCAGCTATTTCGATTAGATTTTGGGTCGGTTACATGAGAAAATGGATAAAAATATGGAATGGTTTTGAAAGATTGCTTTCGTTGCTACGTAAATCTTGTTACTACAATGAAACACATAAAAAATAGAGTAAGTATTTATTTATAAGTACCTAATAGAAGTGCAACATACAATTAATAGGAGAATTTTTCAATTATTTGAAAGAAAAAAAAATGAAAGTGTGGAAACAAACTTCTAGTACCTACTAGAAGCATCTTTCCACACTTTAATAATTCTTTGAAGGTTGCAGTTGCATGAACCTGTTAAAAAAACAGAAACAACAATTTAGTTTCGCTCACATCTATAAAATTCGTGTCATTCATCATAATAACAAGCAAAATCCCTCATAACAAAAACAACTTAAAACTAAAATAAGTCACGATAAAATAAAATAAAAACGCGTTCAAAAGTAACTCGCGGCTCTTCGTAAGCCGTTACAGTAACAGTTTAAAAGGATCCCTTCCACAGTCTCATGCATAATTTAAGCCAAATATCGATCTTTCACCAGATTCGAGCATCGTTCCACTAATAATGGGTATTACGAAGAAATTACGAGCATGCGCGTATAAAATGTGATTTACGATAACTACGGTGGTTTTTGATGGACAGTTTAATTTGAAGACTTAGGGTGGCGTCGCACTAGCGTGTTAAGTTCGTGCGGCGGCGGCGGCGGCGAGGCGGGCGGTAGTGCGATATTTTCCTTCGACGCAGGAGGGTTGGGTCACGTGGTAGGTATTAAAATCAATCAATCGTTCTTGAGTTTTAATACATAAAAAGAAAAACAAAAAAAAAAAAATATTTTACAGTTCGTAATCTTGTGGTGCCCAATCAACCTTTCGCTCCTATTTCTGAATAGTACAAAAATGTTCCATCTTTTATAATAAAATGTTTGAATTTTTATTAAAATGACTTATATGATTTATAACTTCAACGAGTAAATGTAGAACTACACCCGCTGTCGACATCATCACTGGCTTGTTATTTTATTTTTTGAATGTTACTGTAGCAATGTAGCCTGAAGCATTTTGTAGGGTTGAACATGTTATTACATTCATTTCAAAACTAATAAAAGTGAAATATTAAAAAAAAACGTAGATTTTTTCTTTTTTTATATGCTGCGTACCTACATAATGTCAACATTGAAAAAAAGGTTACTAGTCGCTAATAAACCGTGTTATACAGGGTGGATTTTTGAGATGGGGTAGTAACGGCAGGTACGAAAACGGTCATAAGAGACGTCCTATTTTTTTGAGAAATTTTTATCCCCATTCATAGGTTTGAAAAAAATTCCAGTCACCAAGAAAATGCGCAATTTTCCCGAAATCTTTTTTTGATGTCAATTGATTCGTAGATGTGATTGATTTTACACACACAGTGCCGGCGGCACGGACCGCCGACCTTTGCCGAGCGGCACTGTTTAGGAGCCTTTATAGGGATCAAAAATCAGTATCGGACCAACTTAGGTTTGTACTAGAAAAGTCAGATGTCGAAAAAAATACAAAAAGAATAAGACTACAGGCTGCAACGGTTAAGGTACTAGACCTTACTGCCCCATCTCAAAAATCCACCCTGTATAGTTAAAATATTAAAAATAAAACAACACACTATCGTTCTAAAAGTAATAAACACCTCAAGTAACTCCTCCATAAAGCAATTCCCCCTACGAACTAAATTGTATTTAACAACTATAAAACAGAGGAGAACAGTAACTGTACTACTCCGATATACGATTATAGAGTTCGGAACTCCAACTAGCCACGATAACCGACTGACAATAATTAAGAGCAGTCAAACTTCCCCGGGCCATTTTCTTCCGTGTAACTGGAAACTTTAAAATTGCTTCACCTTGGTTCAAGCGATCTTCAGTTCACGTTGAAAAGATTCAAAGTATGCTTCATTAAAACTGCGTTGGGCATCGACAATGGACCAGGATCTCAGGTCTCGGATGTAATTAGTGGGAGCCTGCCGAGCCTTTAATACATTCTTATTAATCCGTACGCCTGAATGGAGGTTTAATAATCATGAACCATGCCTTTTATGCGAATAGAAAGAATTAAAAACAATTCTCTAAATGTTGACTGACTCGTTCTCGACTTCTTCAAAAAGGAGGAGGTTCTAAATTCGTCAGTGTTTTTTTGAATGTATTTTACGTGATTCCTCCGCCAATTATAAATCGATTTTGATGATTCTTTTTTTGTTTGGTAGATCATGCTTCAGAGGTGGTCCCATATAAATTGCTTGCGTAGTTTTTGAGTTGACTTCAATATTACGTTTTTTTTTTGCCACTAAGTCTATGTCGATGATATATTATTTGACTCCGTCACTGTTATTTACATAGCAGGTAGTGGTATTCGAATATGTGTGGGGTAGGTACCACAACTAAAAAGTGAAAAATAATAACTTATTACAAAAAAATAAAAAAAAACCGACTACCAAAAAAAACACAAAAAAGTGAAAAATAACTTTAATTTCGGAAGTCAGTGGCAACAAACGAAAATTGAAAAGCAACGTCACCGACTTCCGAAATTAAAGTTATTTTTCACTTTTTTTTTGAAGTCGGTTGTTTTTTGTTTGTAAAAAGTTATTTCCATCAGGAATTTCTCAGTAGCAGCCCGGAGTCTGGATTTGTGCCTGGTTGATGGCAATAGGCTCGCTCCCTGTTATGAACATGAGGGTGTATTCAAAGCACACTTCTGCCTAACTCTCATGGGATTACAGGCGTGATGTTATGTTATGTTTAATTCTCTAAATGTTGATATTTATTTTACGTATTATGTTCACAATCTTATGAACGAAAAGACTGTATTTTTAGATGGCCGGGAGAAAATCCACGTTCAAATATTTAACAGGCAGCGGACGGGCCGGTCCCGTTTTAAGCTGAAATTATTTTCAATTTAACTAGTGTTCAGTGCGCCAGCACAGATTTACTGCAGATAACGAGTGTATGATTAATATTGAAGGCAGCGCCGGCTGCGATGACTGTGATTAACGACAAGCAATCAACGGTTCGAATAATTCGGATTTATTCGGCTTATATCGTTTTTTTATTAATTGGTTCAGAAATGTTCACAAGGATTTAATTAAACACGTTGACGTCGCTACGTATTTTAATTTTCGACCGAGATCCCTTTGGCCAATGATTTTTAATTTTAATATTCTGACGCAATGTGGTCGACAAAAGTTTTTGTTGAGGTTTAATCGACGTTGGTAGACAATGCAGCACAGCTTAAAAAGTTGGATTATTCCAATATTCCTGGATAATAAGTGGATTAACTTTAGTTGAACCGATTTCCGAATCCAATCTTTTATACGGTAAAGCCTGACAATATTTTGGGCAGACAATTAATTGCAGAAGTTTGTCGCCATAGTATAACTTATAGTGCATTACTGCTGCGGCCGGCAACATGGGAATTGATGGACGATCGTGAAAATGTGGCCCGAGACAAAGCTGAGGCACACATACGTGAGTCCATCAATTCCAGGATGCGGTCGAGGTTTATAAAGTACTTTTCTCAAATAATGCGCGGAAATTCAAACCGAGTAAATTAATTATAAATTCAATGACGAACAACGATAATTTTTCACTCGCCAATGTTCAATGCTTTATATGCAAACCAAACTGAAAAAAAAAATGTTTTTGATAAGTTACCTCCTTGGTTGCCATGACAAATGTGTTGAAGTACAAACGTTCGTTCCATTTTTAAATAACAGACAGATATGGGTTTTCATAGTAATTTATTTGGCCGCCAAACACGACAGATTATGTATATTCATACAAATATTGCCGGCCGGGCGCTCGCATGTATTCGACCAGTACCGCAATTTCAATTTCTCTCGAAGAAGGTTGTCAAAATGATGCTTGAATTTCCAAGTATATTTGAGAAAAAACATTTTTTATCATCACGACGCGACGTGATATTTGAACTCACGACATAACGTTTGAACGGCGTCACTGAAAGTACACCTACATAATATATATGTGACTCCTCATTCATGTTTCCCAGCCGTATAGAAGCAAGCCTTACGTCGAACAAGGGTGTCGACACAGTTTGCTAATCTCTTAAGCCTAGCCACCGCTGTTCTTTGAAGGATTTCCTCATTGCAGACCTGATCCCTCAAACGGACTGAATTTAACACTTCTGTGCACTGAATCTTTGATATTATGTTCAAATGCGCCTGACACCTCTGGTTATTTCTTTATCAGAGATTAGATCTATAATCTAAAGATATAGTTGGTGAAACTACGCTGTGATTTAAAATAGTAATTTTGTTAGCTTAAGATGCTGGAGCCACACCAACGAGAAACGCCGTTGGTTATCGCGATGATGGACGTTAACCGTAGGTGTAGCCGCAACTTATCGCGAGAATTTGACAACGGCATTCACATTGGCGTTTGACGTTAGGCTATTCAGGTGGAGCCAAATGAGCATTGACGTTGACCGTTCATTGAAGTGAGGTCACTCAATTTACCGCTATAATTATCGTAATAATTACCGCGTTGTTTATGGCGAAGATGGGCATTGAGGTTGACCGTTAGTGTGGCTCCAGCAAGATAAAGTAATATAATATTGTTCATATCTGTTGGCATTGTTAAAGGCGACAGAAGGGTATCGTCAGGATTGACAATCTGCCGTTAGCCTAGTATGTGAATTATAATAAACTGTTATTCCGTCTAGCAAGGATAATGTAGATTTTCCCTTATTCAAGGTATTCCTAACGGGTTGACATTTTTATATATCTAATTTCACGATCAAGGTAACATCAGTTACAGAAGATCACTTCATTTTCTAATCTAGTTGTCAAAAACCCTTTTGTATATTTCTGAGATTTGGCCGCCTTGATAGTAATGCAAAATATTTGAATTCAAAATAGCAGAGATATTCTTTGACAACGAAGGTTAATTTATTGTATAATTCCACGTAAAATGAACCTGTAAAATGTAAAAATGTTATCTCAATCCTATGGAAATTACGAGATCCATGATACGAATGCAATAAAATATTTTGGGGGCACATCGTTACGTTACGACCATCGAAAATTCGGGGCACGAAAATTGCATGTAACCACATAACAACCTTTTACAATGTCATGTTACTGTATCTTTTTCATACACGACGCGTGACCAGAGTCGCCAATCCGACTTTTACCGTCCAATTCGGTTCTAATTCAACTAATCCAACCAATCACGTTGCCGGAAAGCGAGGATTTACGACTGAAATCGAGTGGACAAGTGCCCTTGATGGTAAAACCGGAGTGCGGATACTGTGTAACCGTTTTGAAAATTGATTATGATATTACCTACGGTTTTTGTGTAGGAGTATAAATTAATTAAAAAATATAAAAACTGCTACCCGTGAATTCGTCCACGTGCACGTTAACTATATCTACTATAAAACATGTCCTATGGCACTCGGGAATAATATAGCTTTCTATAAATAAAAGATTTTTTTTTTTATCGGATGAGTAGTTTCTGAAATTACGCGTACCATAACGTTTTTTCTTTCTTGCATGGTAACAAAAGGTGTAGTAATAAATTGATATCGAAAGTGCTCATAAAACAATTATTTTGTGAATGACTTCCTTCCAGTTTCACCGTAGTTTCACTCTTAACAGTTCAGTTGATTATTTTGTACACTAACTAGTTATAAGTAATTGCTCGTCATTTTATTTAATTAGCACACATTTATGTATCAAATTTACTTAAGCTACGTCTTTAAAATTCTATGCAATGTTGCTTGTTTCTAATTTGAAGTCTTGGAAGCTCAGACGAAGTAAAAAATCTAGACAGAGCGCTTCGAACAATAAAGTGAAGCATTCAAAACTACACCAAGCTCTGTGCATACACGCTCGAACGCACACATTTACAACCAAACTACACCAAATCGATTATTTACAGCTAGCCTGTCAATGAAGCGTCACGCTGAAACAAATTAAATTATTTTACCGCGAAAATGCCGCCTTGTGCGGTGAAAGGGTGCAAAAACAATTCTTAAAAAAATAAAAAGCCAGATGGCATCACGTTTCGTATGTAAGTAAACATAAAAACTAGATGAAAATTCATAATTTTAATAGATCAAAATATGACAGCTTGGAACACAAAATCTTAACCAAGTGTTGTCACTAATATGCGCCACAATTTTCCCTGTTAATTGGGTAAATAATTCATGTGATGCGAAAAGTAACATTACAGGTTCATTTTTCACATTTGGACATGGAGCCATACTGCCGCCATAATCCTTTTTTTAAACGTAGCCTATGTTACTCGGGATGATGTAAGGATTCAAACATACCCCATACATCCAAATCCGTTCAGGTATTTAAAAGTTATGGTGGACTAAAGAAACTCACATACTTAAATACATAGGTACATGAACCCTGAAAACATTAAACTCCTTTTTGCAGTCTTGTAATAATAAAAATGTAGTTACTTTTAACTATTATTTTATTTTCTTGTCGGAATCAATTGAGGTACCTATAAACAATTTAAAAAATATATAACACTAACCTATCTATTTACTTGTCCAGTCCCCCGCCAGTACTTAAGACAAAATATTAGGGTAATGAGTTTTTACTGCGCGGCAACACTCACTAAGTGCACACATGTTTACGAAACCGGCTTCATGTCACTGTTAACAGCGCTCTGTCTAGATTTTTTACTTCGTCTGAGCTTGGAAGTAACAGTTTATGTTTCATAAATCTAAATGTTACCTACTATTTAAACTGATGTTTCTTTTTGGTTTGGTTACTTGGGGATAGGTTTTCTGCCAATCTTTTGAATCAATGACTGAGACAAAATTAGATGAAGATGATGAGATTATTATTATTGGATTCGATTATGATGAGATGTGAAATGCAAGACATTGTGACGTTGTTTAGTTAGGTTAGTGCCGTAAGAGATAATTATTGGATATAAATAATTAATAATATGGATTGGTTGGTGAGAATTATGTTTTAAATGTATGTTCAGCCCTTCAAACGCATTTAATGATTGGTGGTGCAAGCACCCGAGAAAATCAATTTTTCTTATACTCCATTTGAAATAAGATTAGACGTATAGATTAACCTTTTTTACATTCCGTTCAACCGATTTTGAATTCTATTGCGTTGGTGGCATGACAAATGGCAGCCGCAGTAGATAGTTGGTATTGTGTAACTTTTTTTGCTTTTAATGCTACCCTTATGCCTACGGTATAGAAGTCAAAATCGGTTGAAAGGACTATAAAACGGTTTGTTTTAATGTCTAATCTTATTTCAAATGGGGTATAGGTTTTTTGCAATTTGCAGGTCAGTGTCAGGTTGTATCTTGATCAAAATATGATTCGCGACCACAACAAATATGTAACAGAATTATAATCATTAGAATCATTAATAAACTCTAAGTTAGATTTGTTCTCAAATGTCATGATTTCATGAAAAAGTCATTCAATGGAATAAATCTAACTTCATACTGATCCACCTTTATGCAGTTCTAAGTAAAGTTAAGCAACGAGAACTACAGGAAGTATCTTATTGAAATCTCAAAAGAGTTCCTAGTAATCACACCTTGTAAAACTAGTTAAGGTAGAGATGGGTTGTAACAGGTTAAACACGATATCTGTTATCACTGTGACTGTGACAAAAAAATCACAGCTCCAAATATCTGTTATTAAGCAGCCCGTTATTTTTGTACGGACGATAAATACGTATTTAAATCTCAATCGAATATCTTCTTGATTTCTTTTGGTTTAAAGTCGAAAATCGTATCTATGTGTTATAAAATAACAGTCTGTTATTTTTGTACGGATGATAAATACGTATTTAAATCTCAATTGAATATCTTCTTTATTTCTTTTCGTTAAAGTCGAAAATCGTATCCGAAGTTTTAACAGTAACAGCCGCGGTAACAGTCTTGAGGAGCTGTGATTTTAACTAACAGATATTTTTTATCGTTAGGACCAACTGTTATCTGCTATTTTTTAATATCTGTGATTTCTATCTGTGACGATAAATATGCCTCACTCCTAAGTTAAGGCCTACAACGCAGCAAAATACTTATAACAGTGGTTGCTGTATTATAAAGTAGAATAAAACTGTAGAACATACTATTATTAATAATTAAATTACATTATTATCCTTTGCCTGTACGTATAATTCAAGGCGCACAACTATCTACAAGGTATTTTCAAATATTGGTTCATTTCCTTGATTTATGACCCGTTGTCGAGCATATAAATATTGGCTTTACAGGAAATACAAATGTTGGATACTGCGCTGCATACTGCGTAAGATATTCATGCAAGATGGTAACATGGTAAATGTAAACACTTTAGTCGAAACACTGATTGAATCTACATCCTGTATAAATAGACTTAGTATAGCGACACATCTACGGAAAACACGGCTTGCTAACGCTTGCGATATCAATCAATCTATCTTTTTCCCAACTATGAAATATGTTTTACATGGAGCGACTGCCTATGTGATCTCCACAACCCAGTTACTGGGTAACGCCCTTCGGTAAGACTGGTTGTTAGACTTTTGGGCTTCATACTACCCGTAATGACTGTCAAAGATCTATGAATGAAAGCCGAAGGGAGCCGAGACGAAGACGTGCTTTCCGAGGCACGGAAGAGTTTCGATATACTATGTATTGGATGATCACCCATCCACAAATCGATCGCGGCAAGCGTAGCTTAACCGTCGGTCAACCCGTGCGGTATCATTAATTAATGCAACCTGATATTACATTCAAAGACGTCTTGCAACACTTTCCTAAAGACAATGCTCTGACACAGTACAAAAGCTTCAAAAATATGAATTTTTGATGATGCAATTCGTATGACCACTTACAGATCCATTTCGAAGAAGCACAAAATGGAACTAAAGTTGTATTCTCATAAATACATAAAAATAGTCGAAACCCATTCGACCAAAACGTTCTAGAAAGCTGTAGGTGAATAGGAGGTCACGTATCTACTGCAAATCTTCCATATGCGGTATTCTAGCGACGTCGTTTTTACATTTTACTGGAGTCAAATGCATTTGTGGAAATATTGTTTTAAGAGATTGGGTCCCATTTTGTCTATCTGAATTTGCATGCTACGTTTCTTTACGATCTTATTCTCCAGAAGCCATTGCTAACGCTGTAGAATGCTTTGAAACTGGTTTGTGTAATAATGTGTAGCTTTTCATGCTTATGCTATTTCTTATCTGTTGGTTTTCGGAAGATTTTATTATCTTTTCCCCGGCTTTGGTATATCGATGTTTACGGTGAACATGAACCCACTCTTATCCGCCTTAATATAGATATGCGTTGCAGGTATTGATAGATCTTTGTATTTTTTAATATTGTAGTTATTTTAAAGTAGGTATGCTTGCCTGACATGAGTGTTAAGCCTTTAAAAGCCAATACGAATCCATCACACCTTTGTTATTATTTTATTTATGTTTCATACACGCATCGTGTGAATGTTTGGCACTTCGTGCGTTTAAGTGGCGTAACCCATTGCTATTTTTAGTACTTCACCAATTTGTTTTTTTATGAGTATTGGCGTATACGTTTCTGTTTTTTGTCCTTTGAAATGGGGCAAATTTTACTTTGTGAATATTTCGCTCTATTTTATGAAATATTCAGCATTGTCTAAACTCTTAAATTCCAACTAACCTCATTTCCATATCTATCACTACTTTAACCCTCCTAAGAGTAACACCTAACCATTTTAACGTTAACTATTCATTTCCTCTATAAAAGCTCCGAGCAAGCTTTAATCATATTAAAACCACGGCTTCTAAATTATACATGCCATTACTCCGTCCTCTCAAGATTTCGCTCAAGGAGCCATGTACTCGTTACAGCAACAGTTACATTTGAAACCTGTAGCACGCTGAATCCCGCCCCTTCACTGGAGAGCCCTACTGGGCCAGACCGAAGCAACGCCAGTAAAAAATCTCCTGCTTTAATTGGATTGCCTTTTATTAGCGTAATAAAATTGGATTTACTCAGTCGAAACCGGACGCGTTTCGGCGCCCCGTTGTTTCGTTATTCCCAAATGGAATATTTGAATCGAGAAACGGTCCTTTGAGGCGATCATCCAACGCTTCTGAATACAATCGTAATGATTGCTATTGGATTTTTTTTCGGGAAATTATTTGCGGAGCAATAATTAAATGGTTGGCTAACAGAAAGGGTCTTTATAGAATCGTCTGTTCTGGCTCTATTTCGATTTTTGACGACGTTTTCAATGATCCTAAGTGCTTAATAAATCTGATGATCCCATTATAATATGGCTTTGCCCAAATAAAATCTAACGAACTTTTACTACTTTTTCTTGTAATTTCAGGATATATTTCTGATGCATTTTTTTTAAATTATGGTATCCTGAGTGGATTTATTCATTACAGAATCAGACAGTAGTATTCTTATACTACTTTCTTGTATTTCAGGATATTTCTGATGCTTTTTTTTTTAATGCATCCTCTTAACATTTTATACACATCGTAATTAAATAGATGACGATGTATTTTTACAGTATCTCACTCTACTCTCTGTAATTTCTTATTACATCGTAGCTTGCGCAGTAGGATTGCACAGAGGGGGGTATGCATTTCGGAATGAGCTCAGTCGGTGTGCTATTTCATCAATGAACACCAATTACGAAATGAAGCCCTTTGGTAAACTCAGTGGGCGGCTGTTAGGCTTAATCCGTCTGACTTTATATTAAAATGTATCTACGTGAAATATTGAGGTAGAATTTGTTACTGCTTCTCTTTCGCTTAGCATGTCTATGGCAAAATTAAATAATTTAATTTTGACTCAAAATTCAGCAACAATACTGATGATTATTATTTTTTGATGCCAATAAAAATATCTACATTTATTGTAATATTGCTTAGGCAATACACACATGAGACATCGAATATTGTTGTAGAACTAATGTTGCAAACAGCCGTAAAGTTCCTCACTATTAGTCTAACAAGGCTTATGAGGAGGCAAAAAAAGGGCTCAAGGCTCTTAAAGGCTCTTTGCAAGGTGCTCATGCGAACTCTTGGCTAGTTTTTGTATTTCCTTGACAACCCTTTATCTAGATTAAGTACGTAATTCATTAGACATATCAAGTTGCTTTTGGAGTCGGTTTACAATTTAGTAAACGAAGACTGTGTGTCTACGTAAATTCAGTTTTAATAACAGAGGCGTGCGTATCCAGCCGTTCTACCATGTAAATTCGTAACCCCAGACAGACATAGTAGTGTAGGCACACCATAAAACACCAGATAAAATCAACGAAGCGGCACTGGACACTCGCAACAATATATCCAGTGCCGCGTTCGACTCCAATGTGTCTATTTGGCAGAAAAAATATAATTGGATTGTTCCTGACGAGATAAATTGGAGGTCCGACACAGTGTTATGCATGGTTCAGCCATTTATTGCCGTGATAAAATATATTACGAAAGGATCCGGATACGAAGGGTTTGGGAGGAATCAAATGTGACCCAACTCGATTGGCACCGGTGTAATGTGTTTAATTTCTGTTATAAACTTCAATGACTTTTAAATTGGTTAGGTACGTTTTGTTTGAGGGCTTGTCCTGGTTAGGCGTTTTACGACCGTATATTGAACGCAACAGGGGGATGTGTGTCCGAAATATAGGGTTAAAGTAACTAGGATACCTGCGTGCCTCTACACGAGTATCTTAACTCGCGTAGGTCGGTTACCTACGCACATAAAACACTTGGACACGGCCTAGGACTTTGACCTCATGAATTTTGTAAACTAGTCCATTTTCCAGTAAATGTTGCTTTCAAGCTATTTCTATCTATATCAAATGGGCGCTCTCAAAATAGTTTGTTCATCGTTTGTAATGCAGTAAAGGATTTACAGATAGCTTCATAGCTCAACTCCTACGTAAACCACAATGGACCGATTCAAATGTTATAAATTAAATGGCTGACAAAGTGCTAGTACATTTTATGTTCCTCTATTCTTCTTACAAGTGTCGGCAAGGCTGGGATGGCAGTATCAATTTTCTATGACAAAGGTTACTTACTTAGGTATTGATTAATCGTTTGTAAACAAGGGTCGACGGGAACATTTTGTAAACCTTAAACTCTAAGTAATTTAAATAAACCATTTACAAGCACTTTTGAATTATAAAAACTGGCCAAGTGCTTACCGTACCATGCACAATGAAGGGTTCCGTAGTTGGGATGAATTTATATCAAACAACATTGTAGTTGAAAAACTTGTTCTCCGATACAGAATGTATGGGAGAACATGTTTTTACAACTGCAAATTTAAGTTGGTCGATTATTACTCGGTAACTTGTGGAGCCTACGTAGCGGTGATAGTTTTCCTTTTAATTTCGTTATATATACTACTGCTGTGAATTTTTACACATATCCAAACCCAACCATTTAGCTGGCAGGGGGGGGGGGGGGCACTTGGCTCTAACAAAAATTTGCACTTTAAAGCTTAATATTCCGCAAACAGATCCCTGCATCCAAAAATGGTTTGAACAAACTTTACATTATTTTTAAACGGCCTTTCTAACGATACCACACACTATGGGATCGACGAGAAAAAAAATAAACGGGGATGGTTTACTTTACGTGTAGAGGAGGTACCCTAAAAAAAAAGATTTTTTACGATTTTTTTTCCACTTTGTCGGCGTCGTTTATATGTATATCCATACCAAATTACAGCTTCCTAGTACCAACGGTCTCTGAGCTAAGCCGCGGACAGACGGACAGCCGGACATGGCGAAACTATAAGGGTTCCTTGTGGACTACGGAACCCTAAAAAGGGGTTGTTCAGCCAGAAAGCTAAAGCTAGTCTAGTAGAATCACTAAATACAGCATTAGCAGTAAATAATATAGGCTTTGATTATTAAAATTATTTATCTTACTTATTTTAAATTATCAAACGAGACGCCACCAAAACGCGAATAAACCGTTTACAATTGTAATATATCGTCACAACCCAAAACAAATGACTAAATCCCTCATGATAAGTGTTGGTGTCTCCTCAACTTTGCCGCTTTAATTTTCCGAGATAACTGATTATACTTGATATTGTTTTTCTATAGGAAGTCTCGGGAACATTATCTTTAGCGTAGCTTCTGTAAGATTAATGATAATGGGTTCACGAGGCGCGAGGTGACGCTTACCCGGAGCGACGTCGCGGCAAAAAGAAAATATTAATACTTTGTTAACGTTGTTCTAGCGAAGTGCTGGGGAAAGTTTGTTTCATCGAAGTTAGGACATTATCTATCACTGGCGATAGTGTTGTTAGTCATCTCTTTTTTAAGGTGGGTGAAAAAAAACTTGATCTAATAAAATACAGATAAAAACAGGTCACTATCCTGCCTAGATTTTTTCCAGCTATGTTGGAGCCGGCTTCCAGTGTAACCGGATGCAGCTGAATACCAGTATTTTACATGGGGTGACTGCCTATCTGACCTCTACAACCCAGTTACTGGGTAACACGATACCCCTATACTCCATTTGAAATAAGATTAGACGTATAGATAAGCCTTTTTTACATTCCGTTCAACCGATTTTGACTTCTATTGCGTTGGTGGCATCACAAATGGCAGCCGCAGTAGATAGTTGGTATTGTGTAACTTTTTTTGCTTTTAATGCTATCCTTATGCCTATGGTATAGAAGTCAAAATCGGTTGAACGGACTGTAAAAGGGTTGGTTTTAATGTCTAATCTTATTTCAAATGGGGTATAGGTAATAACCAATTAAACCAATAAGACTCCAGGTATAGTCAGGGAAAAGCAAATTGACACCCAACGTCAAATTAATTGCCATGTCATAGCCATTTCTTGTTTGAATTTACGGAAAATTTTAGTTGTTTGTCAATTTGAAATTCAGGTCAGTAAAGTCAGGTTCAGGGAACTCAATTTGTCAAATTGAGTTCCCTGACACTACTTAACTTAACATTTTAAGCATGAGAGTATCATGAACTCCATACAAAATAAGTAATATTTACCATTTTTTATTAGTTTAATTTTAATTTTGCTTTTGTATTGAATTTACACAGGTTGAGGGCGAAACTAGGGTATTTTTTTAAACCTTCCACTTTCATCTAAATTGTAGTTGCATGAGTTCTTTAATGAAATCAATTGAAACTCACAGCTACAGAAAGCTTATTGAAAAACGAACCACAAACGATGAGTCAACAGCAAGATAAGATAAGATAATTTATTTGCTCAAACATGTGTACACATACAGAAATAAAAATGTGCATGCAGGATAACATAAAAATCACCACCATTACTATAAATTTTCACCATATTACTATGACACATCACTCTAAAGCAATTTCCTCTAATTGCACACAACTCATCATGTTCACCTAAATAGCCATAAAGCGGTTATACGTAACATAACTTAGTTTCTAACATATCCTGTTACGACTAACCTGTTTGAACGCGGAAAAACTAGAGCGAAATAGTGAAAGAAAAAACGTTCCCGAGGTAAACAGGATGCTACTAGGAGGACAACCGATGACTCTAGAAGTTTACGTAAATGGTAACTGGTAGGTAATTGCATATTCTATTTAATAGCTTTATAGTGTCACTAACGTTTACTTTTGCGTTCGATATTTTGCTGTTACAGACTACCGGGAAATTTTAGTTAGAACAAAAGGTTCGTGATTTTTCGAGCTATTTTCCATAATAGGTAGTTATTATGTATATGTTTTGCGTTAAAAAAAAATACAAAAACGTTGAAAGTGTTCATCGGCAAAAAGGTTTTTGTTATAAAAACGTGCCTAGATTCTGGTTTACTAGTTTCTCGAGAATATCCTAAAATCTGGAATACATAAAGTTCGTACCTAACACAGAGAGGAGGTACCTTATATACTACATAGTTAGAGGCGGCCAGGCTACGCCAAAATGTAGATGGTATTTTCGTTTCGTGGTCTAGTCGTACAAGTTATTCATTTTAGCGCAAAACTAATTTATCTAAACAAATAGGTTTCTAAAATTACTTAGTTTCAGCCATGTCTATTTTATGCCTGTGTTTTAGTGGTGGGTGTGGACCTATACCGGACTTAGTACTGTACATGATTGTAACTGCCACACACATGAAGCTTTCTTTATTTTTAACTGACTCCAAAAAAGGAAGAGGATCTACGTTGGTCTGTATGTATTTTTCTATGTCTATCGATATTTTCATAAATTGTGGGTCGATTTTGAAAATTCATATCATAGTTATTATTTTTACGAGCATTTTTAATAGCCCGCGATTTCGTCCGCGTGGAAACCAAATCTTAAAAAAAAAAAACTAAAGTAGCCTAAGCTACTCCTCATAACATCAGCTACCTGCCAGTGAAAATCGCTCCAGCGGTTTCGGAGATTATCCGGAACAAAGAGACGGACAGACAAAAACAGGCAATGTTTTTTTTTATAAAAGTACCGTACATACTTTCATATGCATTTTGCATTTAGGTAGGTAGTAAAAGCTGTTATTTTGAAATTACAAACAAACACTTCAATCCTACTAATATTATAAATGTGAAAGTTTGTGTGTTCGTGAGTTTGTGTGTTTGTGTGTTTAGATGTTTGTTACTCAATCACGCAAAAACGGCTGAATGGATTTGGATAAAATTTGGCAAACAGATAGTTTATAACCTGGATTAACACATAGGATACTTTTTATCCCGATATTCCCACGGGATCGAGACTTACGCGGGTGAAACCGCGGGGCGCAGCTAGTTTTATATATTTGTATAGATTCTCTTCATCCAGTTTCAGGTCAGTCGCTTTATTGCGAACATCGTCCGTTTTCTCATCAAGTGCTCGGTAGAGCGTAGTGCTCGTTGCGATAAAAAGATTGATTTCAAAAGCTTCCTGTAGGTACTATCGCGAACGAAGAACCCAAATAAAACTAAAATTTATTGTCTATGTTTGTTGCTTGCCTTTTTCAAGATTTGATTTGTTTTTCATGGAAATAAGTTGACATTTTCTTGTAGGTGAAAAATACTTCTACGTAACTAATATTTTTGTAGAGAGCAGCACAATCTTGCACGTAGAAAGCAAGATATTTCTAAGTTTCTAAGTAAAAGTCTGTCTCGAGAAACTGCTACTAAATAGTTATCTTAGCAAATATTTTAAATGCGAAAGTGAGTTTGATTGTTTGTTACACTTTCATGCTAAAACGGCTGAACGAATTTGGATTAAATTTGGCACGTGGGTAGACCATGACTTCGGTTAGGACAAAGGATACTTTTCATCGCGATATTCCTTCAGGATCGAGACTTATGCGGGTGAATCCGCGGGGCGCAGCGAGTGTAAAATAAAACTCTCTGTGTAGCTGAAGTTGGCGGAAGTGGTTCTTAAAGCTGAAAGATGGTTTAATTGAACTCAGATAAAAAAATAGGATATCCTGCTATGCCTAGCGCAGGAATGTAAACTTTACCATAAAAGGTACTATACAAAAAACACAATATCGTTGTTATCCCCATATGTTTTGAAAGCCAACCGAGCAAAACGGATTACTAAAGTGCTCGTATATCTCACAAGCGCGTCACTAGTGAGTAGTGATGTACTGCCGCCATTTTTGAAGCTAACGGTTTATCAACAGGCTCACAAACGACGTGAAACCGTACTCAACAACACAATACAACACTACAAAGGCTGATAGTGGTGATACAAAGGAGAACATCCCTTATGTTTTCAAGAAAAGCTGATATTATTGAATAAAAGTATCATAAAGGTATTATGTATCTTGCTGTAGGTCTTACATTCAAGGCTGGCCCATTGGTCTCTTGGTCGCAAGCGTGACTGCCGAGCGTGGGGTCTTGGGTTCGATTCCCGTGTCGGGAAAACTGTTATTGGGTTTTTCTATTACAGCGCTGCTAGTATCCCAATACTGCTTACATGTTTCCATTAACAATAACAATGTTTCGGCAAAATTTCGGCCATTTATTCCGAAATATTAGCTACAAGACTACTCTATATTCCATTAATAAACGTGCAAACCTTACGTGGGAGTTTCAATTAACACCTAAGGTTTAATAACCGGAATCATAATTACTAGGCACGCCTGTCGGGTAAAGCAAATAGCGTACTAATATAAAAAAATGTGTATTTGCAATAACCTTTAATTAGTTGCACTAAGGTTTTTATCTGATTATTACTTTTTCCTTTATTTCATTTTTAATACCTAAATATTTATTATTATTATTAATACATATTAGTTAGGATTTATTTCGATATTTAAAAGTTAGGTGTGTTATGTTTAAAGAACAAATAGAAAAATAAAATGAGCTACATTCAGTCTAAAAAAATACATAAGTATTATTATATACATATTTTTATAAAAAATATTAAAAAATATATTTAAAACCATCGGCCATCGGATCAGGGTCCAAGCTGCCGGTGGTCGGGGCTTGTTGTTGTTGTTTTGTTTTATTATTTTATTTAAAAAAAAAAAAAAAAGTTATTTGACTTAGAATCACATATTCAGCTGCATCCACGCTTGACTGGAAGCCGCAATATAATTGAGAAAAGACTATGGAGATGAAGATTTTACTAAGATCGTGGCTAACAACGCCTGTTATATAGAAAGTATAAGCTGAAGGTAATTTTACATGTCAGACTTTACCTCAGACAGAGTTATCTATAAAAGAAGCAGAATATTTGAGATTGTATTCAGTAAGGATCAAACACTATGCGTCTTGTGTCGAAATAAACAATGTCACCTGTTGCAAAAAATATATCAATGCCACTGCGCATACCAAATAGCTAAAATAATGAACAGCTAATGGAACTTCAATAATATTATAAACAGTCACGTGTCTGTACACAAATAAATTCTTTCGTCAAAGTTAACTAGCGAAACTCCGCAGACGTGTTGGGTAAATAAATAATAAACTAAATACAGCGTGTTAACTAACAACATACATGCTAAAAATAATATTACCTTTCAAAAATTAAATTGTACACGCACACTTGTATTTCAATGTAGAAAGACAAGTGTGACAAGTGTGCGTGATAGAAAAAAATATTTTTTTAGTTTAAAATAATTATATATAATACATTTCAATTTAACAGGAACGCCCTTCGTCCCTTCGAAAAAAAAAGGCGCTTCGAAAAAAAATTTTTTTTTAGTTTTAAATAATTATATATAATAAATTTCAATTTAACAGGAACGCCCTTCGTTAGATAACATACTGTATAATCAAACAAAAAATAAATTAATTTGATGAGTTTTCTTTTGCGGTCATCAACCGCAGGTAAGTAAATAAAGTCGAAATATCTGCTTAAAATATCAGTTTTCTTCGTGTGAAATTCACAGACGTGATGGGTGATGATAATCGATATCTTAACACGATAAAACAAAAAAAAAAACTAACTTTCTCAACTCATAGTCAACCAGCGGTCGTTGAACCCAAAAAAAATATTAATAAAATAAAAAAATCGTTTAGATATCGATACTCATCACGTCTCCGGAGTCTCGCTAGCTAAATTTATTTGACCCTGTAGGTATATAAGAATTAAATAGAATCGATTCTTATCAATCAATTAGATCGACGAACTTGAAAATTTGATTGCTCTCTGTCAATGACCGAGTTACGGTACAGTTAACCGCACATCGTGGTAATACTTTCACTAAGAATATCACCTTTACTGCTTTGAACACAAAGGCGTGATCCCACACTGTCAATTTTAAATTGTTACCGCTGATATGCAGTTGACCATGCAAGCGAAAATGCAGCGAAAATAAATGTTGCCAATTAATAAATATTGATTGTATTACATAACGGGCATGGTTTGAATTGTTATTTTCATCGTAACGAAGGCAATAAAACTATTAATCGAGCAATTAAGGCGAATAAAACATTAATTGTGTGCGTTAGAGATAAACCGATTAAATGTGTGACACGGACTATAAAAAGTGACTTTGTGGAGCTGAAACAAGAATTGGTATAACCCTAAAGTCACTTCCCAATAGGGCTTATTTTGTCATAATGGAAATAAATAATTTATATTTATAAATAATAAGTTAAAAAAAAATATTAAGTACTATTTTAAATTTAAATTTTAATAATAGTATCTAATCCTAGTTTTTTATGAAGTTTAAAATTTGTATACCAATGAAATCATATAAAATTTAATTTAATTAACTTAATAATTTTGTAGTAAGCAGGCTAAAAGTCCGCCGCGATACAGATTTTCCCCATCTTTTCGGTCTGTTATATTGTTAAAAATTTAGACCCATAATTAATTTACATCTATTAAGTATGTAGTATGTGTCAGCACTCCTTATGTCTGGTCAGTCATGTACAGTAATAATGTCAAAGCTTCGCTAATGGGCTGGTGAACGTAACATTAAAAAAAATATTAAACTGGCGCTCTAAAGGCACCGCCGAATCAATAGTCCGGATACTTTATTTGGTATTATTTATGAAAAAAATTATACAAATTATTTCTGCCGAATAGGAATTTCAGCCGCACACCTTTTACATAATTATATAATAACTTAGCAAAAATAAACCCAATCCACACTAAACTACGTCAGTGTAAATCCACACTCGTCGATTTTTTTACTAAACCATAATAAATATAAGTACCTACATACGAGACGTGTGCAGACGTGAATTGCAGTTGCAAAGCGAGATGCGCCCTCTCAAAAGCCTCCCCGCACTAATGAGGAGGCGAGAGTGAAAATTTTCCCTCTCGAAAAGAAAATTTCAACTCCAACTATCTTCCCACTAAACGTGCGCTACATTTTTAAATGCGTCCATTACGAAATATTTTTTACTTCTGTGTGGGTAAGTACTTTAGTCGTGGTTCTTTTTTTTTTCTATTTATGAGACGTTTTAGGGTTGTGCATTTTAAAAGCCTAAGGGGACTGACTGATTTTTCTTGTCATGTTTAGTCATCATCATCATCTGCCTAGCCTTTTCCCAACTATGTTGGGGTCGGCTTCCAGTCTAACCGGAGTCTTCTTGTCATGTTGAGTAATGATTGAAAATTGTACCTTAATTGTTTTATTGGTAACATTCTACAGTACTGACATGTGGCAATGTGTCAATGTCAAATCACTTCTGATAAACGCTCTGTGCTTTAATTTGCCGCGTAAAATAAAGTCACAATTTTTCACTATGTTGTTTTATTATATTAACCGCTCAACTGGCGATTTTAAATTTTAATTAAGACTAAAAGCTGAATAGGTATTAATGCTCTTTTAAATATGAAAACCATTCAAATCACTAAACATATTAAACGCTAAAAGAATTTAAGACATTGTTTTATTTCCGTCAATCGTTTGAAGATCAAGTTTTCCATAAGACCATTCCATTCCAGAAGACCATTTTCTTTCAACAAAATTTGAGCTTGGCCACTTTTTTAATTTACAGCGCTTTCAGACAACGGAGTAGGAATATTTAGGTTTAAGGCTCACTCGTTTTATGACTAACCCGCGCGATGGGCAATATAACTGCTGAACAAAATTAAAATATACCTACTCTAATTTTCAGTACGACACAGGCTTGATTTTTTTTTTTGTTTAGTAAGGGGTTATTTAGTATTTAACTATTACGGATAACAGAAGGTTCCTGTTTTGGATTTATCAATTACTAGCTTTTTCCTGTGGCTTCGTCCGCGCGTTGGTTGGATTAAAACTTTTCTATGTGTTAATCCACGTAATGGTGTATGCTAATGTATGCCAAATTTCATCCAAATACGCTCAGCCATTTTTGCCTGATGGAGTAACAAACATACAATCTTTCACATTTAGAATATTTAAAAATAATATTATCTGAACTATTTAAAATATATTATTTATAAAACTCATAGGAATTAAAAAAAAAATATATAATTAAAAAATCATTATATTTATAAATAATAATATGTATTTATATAATAAATTAAATCTTTGAAAATAATCATTTCCGAAGGATTTCTCAAAATACAATTTATTTTTTATTTTACTAGAATGTGCCATCCTTTAATTTTTCCTTTACTATTTTATGTAGTGAGTAGGTCAATGAACTTTGCTAGTAATAGATACTCGCAAAGTTCATTGACCTTTGCGAGTATTGAAGTTCATTGAGTGCATATCCGATAAAAGGAGGTATCCTGAGTTTGTATAGATATTGTAGTCATTAAGGTGAGAGGTCCTTCGCTTAATTAACCACAATAACCACACTTAATCAGAGCAATTAACGCTATACACCACTAGACTTAAGTACGCCTCCTCGCGAATTGTGATACTTAATTCCGTAAATTTATTCATGACTAGCTTCCGCCCGCGGCTTCGCCGCGTGGTATGTCGATAAAAAGTAGCCTATGTCCTTCTCCGGGATGCCATCTATCTCCTTGCCAAATTTTATCGAAATCCATTCAGTGGTTTTGGCGTAAAAAGGTAACATACAGACAGACAGACAGAGTTACTTTCGAATGTATAATATTAGTATGTTTTTTTTTACTCTACATAACTTTTTCATCACTGATTCATCATCTGCCTAGCCTTTTCCCAACTAAGTTAGGGTCGGCTTCCAGTCTAACAGCTTCAGCTGAATACCAGTATTTAACATGGAGCGACTGCCTATCTGACCTCCACAACCCAGTTACTGGGTAACACAATACCTCTTGGTAAGACTGGTTGTCAGACTTTCGGGCTTCTGACGACCCGTAACAACTGTCAAACATTTACAAATGACAGCCGGAACCAATGGCTTAACGTGCTTTCCGAAGCACGGAGGGGTCTTGGTATGTAAAGATGGTCACCCATCCACGGACCAACCGCGGCAATAGTAACTTAACCTGATTGATCGACCCGTGCGGCTGTTATTTCTTAGCTACGCACGAGCCCCTCATCTCTTTTTCATCACTGATTAAATCAGCTTAAAAGTAGGATAGTTAATAGATGTCTATAAAGCTCATCTATCCGAGGATGACCGTAAGAACTATTAATTTTACTGCCGACGTCTGGGCCTTGGGAACTTTATTGATGATACAGAGAAGGCTTTGAACGCACTATCATTAAATGGTTTTAGTCGCAAATAGTTTGTATTACAAAAGCACAAGATTTTCCATCCACTTGAATAAAGAAAAATCGTAAATAGACTGCACTATTGCACTTTATCTTCTTAGTTCCATAGCGTTTTAAGTGGTACCTGAATTTAACAGGGTTTAAAAACACACTGCACACAGTGTCAGTGAGGAGCATCTCATAACTAACTAGCAGGACTTCATCACGCGTACATATTTAGCAGGAAATTTGCTGATTTTGTAGGCCTGATCCACCACCCTAATTACGTAATGTACTATCGGACAGAATTGGAATCGCTTTGAAACAAATGTCTAATCCATTGCTTCATAAGTTCGAAGAAAATTCAGCTCAACAACATAACTTACGAACTTATGAAGCAATGGATTAGACATTTGTTTCGAAGCGATTCCAAAAAAAATCTGATAAGTCGTGTATTACGCAATATTATGGGTGCTGGAATTTGTAGTATAACCCTTTAAAATAAATAATAATAATAAATAGAAGTTTATTGAGGTAAAAAGGTAAGACACAAAGCGAAAAATTCAATTGCATTTGCAAAAATTCATTTGCAATTGCACATAGCTTGTCGTGTGGCGTAATGTACTTGAACCCCGAACTGTCGTCGGTTCACCCGAAATAAACAAATAACAAACTTTCGATACGTGTATTATGATATCCCAAATAAATGCATGTACCACGTGCGTTTATGAACACCACGCGGACTTCTCCTATAACTCTTATACCAACTGGAGCAGGTCGTGTCTCAATCGCGTTTAATGCAGTCTAATCCTTAAGACGAACCACTTAGAAGGACGATAAACCTTCATCGACTGCCCTTAATTCTGGGTGTTACTTGCTAAAACATCAAACTAAAGGGTACCCGGCTTAAGTAGCGGTGACTTGAGATCGTAAAACCGACATAGTCTGAAACCGGGTAGATTTAGTGACTGACGTAGCTAGCTCAGAAGAAACAAGAATCATCTGTCCAAAGTGCCAAACGAATATGTTGGTCCTTAAAATGTAGTGTTTGCTGTTTTGTTTTAATTAATAATTTAATCCTACTAATATTATAAATGTGAAAGTTTGTGTGTTTGGATGTTTGTTACTCAATAACGCAAAAACGGCTGAATGGATTTGGATGAAATTTGGCAAACAGATAGTTTATAACCTGGATTAACATATAGGATATTTTTTATCCCGATATTCCCACGATATCGAGACTTACGCGGGTGAAACCGCGGGGCGCAGCTAGTCAAGAATAATTCGTTTTATTTAAGGCATGACTGAGTTAAAATCAAGATTCCATCACACACGGCATCACACACGGCTACACATCAAGCTATACATTTCCAGTTTATGCTGATCTCGCATTGTATGGGGTTTCCGTACAATGCGAGGTCAGCTTATACTTATACTGGAAATCAGCTTGATGCCTTGTGTACATACAGCTACATAAGTCGATGATCATTTCGGAATTTTTATGTTTGTATATTGTAGAACCTAATTATTAATGACTAGTTGCGCCCCGCGGTTTCACCTGCATAAGTCTCGATCCCGTAGGAATATCGAGATAAAAAGTATCCTGTGTTAATCCAGGTTATAAACTATCTGTTTTCTAAATTTCATCCAAATTCATTCAGCCGTTTTTGCGTGATTAAGTAACAAACATCCAAACACACAAACATTCACATTTATAATATTAGTAGGATTCTCTACTCTACACGTAATAATTAGGCAGTTTTCATTCAGAAAATCTCTTCTGGAACTGCGAATTACGTCGCTGACCATACTACAAACTAAAATAACCACAGTTTTTAGAACATATGACTAGAGAGAGAGACCCGCTTTAAGTTTTAATCAACCAGTTTAATAACCACCGGTCAACTGCAACAAAAACATAATAATGACAAACAAAATTAAAACCTCAAAACTATTCTCACATAAAAGACTTCACACATTCGCAATTTCTACTATCATCAGCTTATCCGTAGCATTTATTTGATACTCTACACTTCTACAGCATAATAGCCTTGTAAACTTTCGATAGAGGTGCGCACACAATTTTAAGAGCTTCACTAGAGCTGTGCTCAGGTGAATGACTTTCCAACGACAGTACTACGGACTGTTCTCAATTTGTACGTATTGCATTGGCGCCAGACAAAGTGGGAGATATAATAAAATTTGTTGGTGTGTACGTGCTGATGGTGTAAAATAGATGTTGTTTTAATTTTACAGAAACAGTAAACTTCAAGGTAATTTAGATATACGATTATTTGAATAAAGACTCATTAAAATATTCGGTGATAAATTGATACAGTGCAAATTGCCAGTACTGAAACTCAAGCAGAAACTTCTAAAACTACCAACGACGCGTTAGAAATACTTTTTCGATTCTAAATGCTTCATAGAAGAAAGAAGAAGAAAAATGCATTTATTGGCATTGTAACATAATAATACACCTTAAAACTATAAAAACAGAAACAATCAATAAAATGCCAAAAGGGCCTCAGCTCAGCATACTGTCAGATGGCAACACAAAGTGTACCACCTGACGCTGATTTTCAGCTGCAACCCACGAGTGTCATACGCTAGAATAATAATATAGAATAATGTAACAACAATAAAATTTATTATATTAAATACAATGTGAATTAGGAAAATAACTTTGGAGTGGATGTATTTAAAAGCTACACCCTTAGAAACATTGTGAGGAAACTGGGATTCCTTTTTTTTTTGCCTGAGAAATATTTTTCGACGGATGTCAAACCAAGTTAGAGGGCCATAGTTGGCATAAAAACTCTGCCACCAACTTAGTCACTATCTACACGAAAAAGAAGGAACATAATATAACATCACGCCTTGTTTACCTGTAAGGTTGGGCAGAGGTGTACCTATGGTACCTACACCCACACCCGCCCGGTCCCGGTCCCGGTCTGTGTCCGGTCGGTGGCAATAGGCTCGCCCCCAATTACATGGGATTTAAAATATAACCCGCGAAAAAGAAGGAAGAACCTAAAAATTGGTTTCAGAACGCACACAATTTAGCACTAAAAGCGATTTACGGTGTAGCTTTTAAATACAGCCCACAATACAGTTATGAACGCACACAATTTAGCTCTAAAAGCGAAAAAGTAACTACTCAGTATAAAACGCTCCGAAAGTTAATGAACCAAAAGCGGAACACACCGACAGACGAACAGATCCGCCGGCGTCGGCTAATTCGATGAACTGCTATTCGTTCCGGGGATGCATCTCAAAGTGATATGTCTGATTACAAAAATGTATGCACCATAATCTAATTACACGAACCGCACTGAGTCCGCCATTGTGGTCTGCGGATCTCAAAGTTTTGCGCAGACTATTGTTATGACAGTTTTAGATAAGATTGATTTTCCGTTTCTTATTTTATTTGGACTGAACCCACCCTGGGTTCACATTTATTATTGACTTCACTTCAGAATAATATTAAAACTTTTGTACTGAACCTGAAATTCTGGCCTTCAGTAGATCGGAGTGGTTGGTTCCATTGTCTATTAACGTTGTCACTAAAATATGGACCGGTTTTTTATCTTCCATATTCGTGTTTTAAAACTTTCAACAACTTTACAAGTTTAGCTAGTGGTATTATTGTTGTTCTGCAGTCTCTAACGCTTCTTTTATTTAATGGCGTCACTGCATACCTCAAACCGGTATCTGCATGTATCTACCTCATCTAAAAGGGCGGTTGCACTCACTTTGGGACTCGCTGTTCTAGAGAACTTCGCCAATATTCACACAGCGCTCTCGTTAGAGGCAGCCGGTCATTTGCTTTTTGAATTTCCATCGGTTTAACATAATTTCGACGTATGATACGAGAAGTACTCCGTGATTTTATCGATGCTGTATTTTCATTGAAAATTTAATTTTTGCTGCCGCTTATTAGTCGGAAAGGACCGAAAATGGACGCTTTGTGGTCAGATCCAATTATCCGGTCGTACCATATCGTATAAGTGAACTCGCTAGATAATAAATGCATTATGCTATCAATATTGAGTGCTAAAGCTTGCTGGTGTGGCAACACTGGTGCTCAATTTGTACTGTATGGCCACTTAGAATAACTAATTCAACCGGAATTTGATCAATCGGTTTAAACTGTTTGTTGTTCTAAGTTTATTGCGAAATGTTTTAATTACAATAATTTAAAGTTTAAATTGCTCGCGGTCTGTTCTGTTCCTAAACTTGAGCTGAGAGTTTTGATATCCTTGAGTTAGCACATTATCTCAGTTTCAACAGAATTTCTTAAAACTTTCTAAGGTCACAGACTCGTGTATCTTCCATAATAATATATAAAAATATCTTATTACAAGATCATTACGTGATCTTCAAAGAGTTCGGTCGCTATGAAGTAGGTTCTTGTGTTTCAAAGGCGACAACTTTGCTCTTAAGAATTAAACGGTTTCAAAGCACGTGTACCTTTAAAAATGTTCACACAATCGTAATTTGTGTTCTTTTATTGTTTGTTCTTCTTTGCGGAACCTTTTAACGTCTAACGTATTGCGAAACGTGTTGATTTTATGTGTCAAAAAACAAGGAAACAAAGAGAGAAGTAAAAAACGTAAATGTGAATGTTCAAAGACCTTTTTATGTGAGCTTCACAGGAATGGAAAGGTAAGGAGTTTCCCTAATTTAAATAATAACCCGTCAAAAAAAGGTAACTCAGAAATAATATTGTGAAAAACAATAAATCTCTGCGCTGGCGCTTTCATAAACACGCGCGCGCAATCTACGTTCGATATAATGCCTTTAGCAGCCCACGTTGCCGAGGTATATCCATCCAATTTGGAGAGATTATGTAAAACACGCCGAATTGTTTGCGTTTGTTTTATAATAAGGGCACACGTAGGTGCAATAATGTCATAAATGTTACATGACGGGGGAAGCCACCGGGAAGTGTGTGCCAGCTATATTAAAATTCCGCCATTTGAAGCGACAAATAACTGCCACTCTTTATACGTAGAATATTATGATCGCACGCACTTACACGTACGAAAACGTGCTTGTATTTTGTGATATTTTAGTTGTAGAATAACTAGTTTATTCCACTTTATTTATGTACAACTGAGAGCCGTGATATATGGTCGGGTGTTTAGCAACACTTGCTTTATCTAAAGTTCCCGAATTGACCCTTATTATTTATAGAGAAAGTCCCAGCAGTAGGGGCGTAACTTTTGAGTGACTTCGACCTTTTATTTCTAGAACATCGTGAACGATGAAAAACTTTCAAGACAGTGTGATTTTCTGTTCCCAATTTATTTTAAAGCAAAGTTTAGTTAGAGTCTTATAATATGAAAAGTTGGAACGAGGCCCGAATAGTTTTTAAATGTGATTGTCTTATTAATATAATACAACAAAATTTAAATTTCTTAGTGTTATGATGCGTTAAAATTCTATTATAATTATTTTGATGATAAACATGTTGACTTTGAAAACAATCTATTCAACTTGCGTAAGATTTACGAGTTTCATAACTATGATTATAGGGATCAACTTAAATTCGAGATTAATTTCGATATCTCGGATAATTAGGTACCTACTCGATTAAATTTCAGACTTATCATAAGCGGCACTTAAAGCAAAATTGAAGTAGATAACAACAAAAGCATAGCATTAAATTGTCTATTAATTCTAACTACTTTGGTATTAGACCGATCAATATAGCCGATACCCTCTTATCTAATGATAGGCTTATACTGTGAAATTGAATGTTAATTAGTACTTTAGGGTAATGCAATGGCTGCCTACTTATCTTTGAATAGATTACGCCTGGTGTTTTGAACATTCTAATACACGTACAAAGTAAGGTGCTTTTTAATATTTTTAAAACAATTTTACGAATTTCGCGATGGTAAACTTTCGGAGTAACGTACATTGCGGTAATGAACTTCGCAACTATGATTTACATTATTTTATTGGAGCAGTATCTAAAATTTCGTTTTACCCCACGTTACACCAGTAAGTTTTAAGTCCCATGTAACAGGGGACGAGCCTATAATCCATCAACCGGGCACAAATCCAGACTCCGCAAAAACACTATAACAGTTTCTTCGACCCGAGAATCGAACCATGGATGCATGCATGGATCATGGCCCTGCATGATCCATGCTCATTATAGTAGCGCCTGCGACCACTGGACCAACGAAGCAGTCCAAATCTAGTTTTATGCTCAGAATTAGTCAGAATTGTTTCTTATACTCTGATAAAATCAAACTGTGATCATCACTCAGTTTGCCAAAAGGGGCAATAGAGACAAAATTAGTTAAGCTTACCTATTTTGTCTCAGTGATTAATGAAGTGTTGAGGAGGTGTCTCAGCACTCAAAGTTCAAAAACTGGAATAGCAATCAATTTTTATAATTTAAAAAAATGTCACTGAAGTCGGTGGTGACCCAGAGGTGCTCTTACCACTGCATACACGAGTTTGTGGGTTCAAAGCCGGGCAAGTCACACGTATCTTTTTCAATTAATTATGTACTTTCTGAGTTTATCTTGGACATTACTAACATCTGTGAAGGCAAACATCGTCAGGAAACCTCCCATACCTATTAACACTGTAATTCGAAAATATTGTAAGAGCCAATTATTTTTAAAAGAGTAACCGTGGTGTTTCTGGCCGGCTCTTCGCCATAGGAAACGACCAATTTGAACCGTGCACCTAGATTCTGACGTTTCATAAGTGCCCATAAGGTTAATGTGAAATATTTTTTTTTTCTCAATTGTGCTTGTGCATTCTCTGTATGTGGTAAAGGCCTTCGCCCTGAAGTGAGACAAATATTAGGCTGATATTATTATTGTTAGAAAATAAATACCTATATACCTGTTGACATGATACTACATAGTAAAATGGTCTCCGAATATAAACTTTAACCAAAAGCAGTTAGACAAAAATTTCCACGAAAAGACTAAACTTAAAACCATTACATTCTTGTTAAGTGGTTAAGAGAAAGCTTGTAAATTACTCGGTTTGTTAAACGGTCCAAGTTTTTAACTACACGCAATGCTATGAAAAACTATTTGGGAACTATCAAAGTTCGCGGAGAATTACCGCTTGCAAATTGCCAGTAATTTTGAATGAAAATGAACTTTGAAAATTCGTGTGAAGGAAACTCGGTGCTGCTGGGGTTAATTCGTATTATGACTCGGATGATAGTAAGATATTAAGGAGCTGCACTCAAGTATTCAGACGGGATTCTTTTTATAAAGTGGAGCTATGCTTATTGAGAAGTTAAGGAGTTTTTTCTTTTGTTATAACTTATGTTATTCAAAATTGTGACTCTTAATTGATAAATATGTGTATTTTTTTTGTATTTAAAATGGGTCTGAATTGTCTGTGAAGAAAATTGAACCTCTGGAGACGTGCAGTTTGATCATTTTCTGGAATATTGTTTTTTTTTTTGACTGTGGGAAATCATCGAATGATTTCCGCTCTGGGCGGAGCGGGAGGGCGTGTCAGACTTTTACTGATTAAAACCCACCCGTGTTCCTTCAGTTGCCTGTTGCCAAGTCCCGGTATCCCTTTCGGACGTCTTGGATGACAATAATTCCATGACATCCTGAATCCTTTTTTATTTTCCTGTTTGATATATTTTCATATTTAGTTGCTTAGTTACCACACGCATGAAATATAATCTCAGAATGATATAAAACTTATAACTACTTTTGCAATAAATGATCTCCAACGACTTATATAACACTAGCTGTTGCCCGCGACTTTGTCTGCGATCCAGGATGAAACGTAGCATATGTCCTTCTCCAGGTCATGGTCTACCCCTGTGCCAAATTTCGTCTAAATCCGTTCAGCAGTTTTAGCGTGAGAGCGTAACAAACAAACAAACTCATTTTCGCATCCTAACTAATATTATAAATGCGAAAGTGCAAATCGGGTTTATTCGGTTCCCGACACGGAAAGTCATAATGTCTTCGTATTAGTAGAAGAAAATTATATTTTACCGGTTGGCTAACCTGAGAGCCAGAACTACAAACTTGACAGCAGAGTGACTACCCAAAGTCAACCAATTGCAGGTCTAGCAACAGTAACCTAGCAACGATTGTTTAAGCGTAGCGATAGTAACGTTAGCGTACGGAGAAATATTAATAGTCATTTCGACAACTTCGAAATTAACGTCTCTGACATCGACATTTCAACTGTCACTGTCTTCAGTTATTGTTTTCAGAATAACCGAGTTAATGAGCTCTGATTTAAAAGAGGTCAGTATCAAATAGATTGGATAGGTAACCTTAATGCAACATTTTATTTATTTTTATCATTGAGAACTTATTAGTCAACCTCTATGGATAAGACTATTTCCGATTATAAGTAATTTATTTTTCATCTTGTTTACGAGCGTACGGTTTGAGTTCGTGTTTAATCGTGTAATCTCGTGAATGTATGAAACTGTAAAATTTAAAAGTTTGAAGGTGGCTTATCAATTAAAGTCCGTGACTGTACGTGTACAAAGAGTTTTTCTCTTCTAAAATTAAATGTCCCTCGGCAAACTTCGTGTTTCGTCAATCGTCGGATTTTTATCAGTTGCCCTTTGCACTTAGTGCAGACTGGACGCTCTCTATAAAAAAGTCAAAGTCAAATAATTTATTTCAAATAGGCACATAAAAGGCACGTTTGAACGTCAAAAACAGAGAAATAGAACTGATTCTAGTTGCCCCTTCCAAAAGGTAGTATACACTTCCAGGTGGAATATACTTCCAAGTCGATTGAGAGCATCCCGTCTGCACCAAGTGCAATAGGAACTGATAGAAATCCGACGACTGACGAAACGAAGTTTTCCGAGAGACATTAAGAAAATAGTTGTACTGTTATTTTTATTGCACAAGTTGTATTTTACTGTACTTATCTCATTTATTTTATACGAGACTTTTAAGGGTGTTAATATAAATTACTGCTAAGTCTGCTAACTCATGTTGGTTTTCTTGTCTTTATTACGTTGGTACCTAGATATTTCTCACTAGTTTTCTGTCCAAGTAATGTAGGTATTTAACAAAATAATTTAACCACAGAAAACTGGAACACAAGCCAGGGCACGTAGACAACACTTAGTATTCAGAAAACTTACTGAAGATTACTTTTCTCAGTAGCATTCTTATACTGGTATGTCATACTAGGTTTTTTCTGATCTTGTATCTAACAGTTTTATTTATTTATTTTGTAAACATTCTCAAAATCTTCAGGTTCATTCACCATCTTGGTTCCGAATAATAAAAATAGTCAATCAATCTGCCTAGCCTTTCCCAACTATGTTGGGGTCGGCTTCCAGTCTAACCGGATGCAGCTGAATATCAGTATTTTACATGGAGTGACTGCCTATCTGACCTCCACAACCCAGCAATTGGGTAATACGATATACGTCTGACGACTCGTAACGACTGTCAAAGATCCACAAATGACAGCCGGGACCAACGGCTTAACGTGCTTTCCGAGGCACGGAGGAGTCTCGATATGTGAAAATGGTTACCCATCCACGGGCCAATCCCGGCAAGCGTAGCTTAACCTGATGGATCGACCCGAGCGGCTGTTATTACTTAGCCACGAGCTCCTCCTCAAATAATAAAAACAGTATAAACTAGAATCTAAGTATTACTCAGTAACCGGGTTGTGGACGTCAGACGGGGCTTAAAACGGTCACTTTAGCAGAATCATAATATGTAAATATTATGAATCATCTTAATATGTCACAATCTGACAATTCATAATATGATCTGCGTGTAATTCATCGTAAGAAATAATTCATCTGTTTGACAGTTTTCTATGGAGATTCGTAAAATGGTCCACAAATTATGAATTGCTTTTAAGTCAAATTAGAGGAATTGCTAATGGCAACTGGGATTCAGGAAATGAACTGCTTTTAGAGGAATTGGTAATGTGGCCGGTTTAGGCCCCCTATTATGCAGTCGTTTCATGTAAAATACTGATGTTCAGCTGCATCCGGTTAGACAGAAAGGCGACACCAACACAGTTGGGAAAAGGCTGGGCAGATGATGACGATAAATGAAGAAATATAGTGTAGCAACCAAGTGTCCGCCAGGTCTGCGATTCGGATGCAGAAAATAAAAATTGTAAATTGGAGCTCTAAATTAGCAACAAAAATTAAATTTTCAACTGACGCCTCAATATTAATATTCCCTTTAATTAATTCATAGCGGAAAGTATCGAAAAATGTCTAAACTGCCTTTTAGAATATTTATAAGCGTTTTCTGTTCTGACGGCTTAGTTATATAAAAGCTGTCAGGAAAGTAAGGCCTCACTATGAAATAATTAATAACTTTAGTCAGCTTAGCAGTTCGTTAAAGGTATTGAGCAAACAAAGTTTGTCTTGTAAGTTCTCCGCCTGCTGGAAGAACTCATTGTTCGATACTTTGGTAGTTTTAAATTTTTAAAACTTATTTAGAATCTGGATTGCTGTAGTAAATCTCTAAGTTACCTTGTACTACGTGGATATAGAGGGTCAAACAAAAATTTGCTTACAAAACTCTGCAGACGCGATATCTAAATTCCATGTTTATTTTTTACATTCATCCTTGACATAATCATCCTATTATTTGACATTATATAGGTACCTTCAATTTAATTTCAACTCTTTATGCACATGGCTTTTGTGGACATGATAATTATTCCGATTTGTATTGTGTGTTGGTTTTTATGTTTATTATCTTATTTATCTTTATTATAGATCATTTTCTATCTTGTGAATGTGAGAACGTTGTAGGTTTAGTGGACTGTAGATTTGTTGAAATTTACTATTTTGTTAAGCCTGGTACTTGTTGAAAGGCCTACACTGTCCTCCCATACCAAATAACACTGTAATTCTAAAATATTGTAAAAACCAATTATTTATAAAAGAGTATCCGTGGAGTTTCTTGCCGGCTCGTCTCCATAAGAAACCACCAATTGGGACCGTACACCTGGCTTTTGACGTTTCATAAGTGCTCATTTAAGTAAAATATTTCGATTTTTATTTTAAACAGATTTTTTTTAACCATACTTCAAGTAACTACATTATCAGCGGTTGTTGAAAAACAACATCAAATCTTTTTCTTTTATTTTATTGTTTTTAGATATCGTCCGCGAATTTTAGCTACCCTACCTAATGTAATTTGAGTCTCATACACCGTACGATGAAAAATGAGGTTATCAATATTATGAGTTAACATGAAATCGAGAACTTTTCTTAAAGAAGTAAAAACAGATCACGAAAGCAGCAATAAAGAACAATTCAAATAAATCGCTGAATGTAGTCTGAAATAAGAAAGCATGAACAATACTTGAATTCTTTTACATAAATTCACATCGAAAGTAACATTATCCATTACCCAGTGGCGTGCCTAGGGGTCAAAATCAGGGCAAACAGACAGGTTTTTTACGATTAAGAAAAATAGCCAAGTGAGCGATTTACGGAGTTTCTATGTTGTTCATGGTAACACCATTATTATATAGTGTTATTTTTTTTATTTTATTGATAGGCTTAATTTTGAAAGCAAGCCGGGCTTTTGGGCTTCTATGGAAGGAACGCCACTGCCATTACCAACACTCACATAGCGTGAAAAGCTGGAGTTTTGTAGGCTTGCACGGTGACAATGTGGAAAGACTAATGGGGTGCGATATCGAGTTTCTGTCTGTTGAATATCAAGGGATATTACACGCGAATGATCATCTGAGGTTGCCACTTTATAAGATTACTACCTGCGCCCCGCGGTTTCACCAGCGTAAGTCACGATCCCGCGGGAATATCGCGATAAAAAGTATCCTATTTCCTATTCCAGGTCATGGTCTACCCCTGTGCCAAATTTCATCCAAATCCGTTTAGCCGTTTTAGCGTGAAAGCGTAACAAACAAATAAACAAACTCACTTTCGCATTTACAATATTGGTTAGGATTATGATTAGGATATTATTACCAGCCAATTATTGTCGCAGTACAGGTCAAAGCTCTCTTCTGACACAGACGAGGTATGAGCATTGGTCACCATGCTTACTCAGCGCGGATTGGCAATTTCAGACGATATTTTAAATAGTATTTCAGTGATGTCCAACAATATTGTACAGAGAAAAGGAGCCTACATTACTTATGTGAATTTTGAAAAAGTCACATTGGTAGAGGTTTCAAATCCGTATCGTCGTGCTTGAGAAGCGGTCGCCCTAACCTCTGCGTCATCACGAATATAAAGAACCTCTATGAAAAATATTCCTCAAAGCCGCTTTTCCTTACAAGCTTGATTTATCTAGGCACACTAGTTTTCCTTTCGTCTGGATACGATACTGTATAAATTATCCTTTTTTGAACATTCGGAAGACTTCTTTATTTAGTTTGATGAATGTGGCAATCCTAACGTTTGCCAGTTTGCCTTGATCGCACAAGAGTTATATCTGCCTTCTTTTATTTAATTTTAATTTATTGTCAAAAAAGACGAATGACCGAAAAGACAATTTATTGGTTCGTCGAATTTATGATTTATATTTTGGGACATCCTTACGATTTATTTTTTTACGCGCTATTATCCAAACATGAATATTCGCTGCTGAAATAACTATTTGGTTCAATTTTACATTTAATATACTATTATGTTAACTAGATTTAAATGTTGAACCTACTCTGTTTCTCCATTGAATTTCAATATTCCAATAATAGTTAAACATGTCCAAATATTATGGCGAATATTCTTATCTTTTCAAATTTATCTAAAATCCAAGTTGACTAAGACACTTTAACCAAGAATTTACTAAAGTAGCCGCACTTTAAGCAAAATCTGATACAACGTTCCACCAATCGGACCACCGATAGGTTAACAAACAAGGGTATTGACTATTTACGTTAACTTTTACGAAAACATTCCAAATACCTCATGATGCCCTATCTCTGAACTTGTAACAGAAACGTCTTGTTATGCCACATATTTTACATCGCACACCGAAACATAATAGTACGTTAGAAAAAAAAGAATAACGGGCGTTTCTCGCGAGTGCCACCGTACTATGTGGGTAGGTTCGCTAAGATATGGCCGCTTGAGTATGTATGTCACGTGCCGGATTATAAAAGCTTTTTCCAATTCTCCATTGTAGGAGCTCTCGGGATCTCACGGAGACCACGTAGGCGCTATATCTTACGCTCTCTGTACGCTTTTATTTTAACGAAATTTAGCCCACTCCCTTGTCACTGACGATTACTTTCCATTGTCTCGCCGAGAGGGTGTAATACCGTATCAAATTGGGAAATATTGAAAGAAAACGTGGTAGCCGATCCAGTTGTATTGCGAGCGCGGATCGGTTAGCAGTTTGTTTTGTTGACGACACGGGGAACCATAATGTATCTATTTGTGTCCAATCGCTATACAAAGACTTTGAATTAACTACGATATTACCCTTACTGCCTACGGCTTTAGGGACAAAGGCATTACAGAAATTATTCTGTTTTTATTCGGTGCCTAATCTACATATTACCTCGTATCCCATTCCGAAATACAAACGCGACGGCAAATAAAGTCATAAAATTACTCACCAAAAATAATATTATTGGGCGCGAACGTGTTTTTTTGTGCTGTCGGAATTCCACAATAGAGGGTGCGCTGTTTGTTGTCCTCATTCATACAAATCCGGAAAAAATAAAACAGATATTAAGGGCGCCCTCACCGTCCGGGCTTCCCGCCTCGCACATTAGTATCCCCGAGAATGTCCCCATTCTTATTCAAATATTTCCGGCAATTTGTTTGTCGGTTTGTCCCATCGTACAGAACGTTACACAATAGGTTAAGTTAAGACCACAAATTAATTACTCTTTTAATCATTTTTTAATTAAAATTATGAGAAGCATTCTATCTTCCTGTCTTTACTGTACTCATTTTGCCTCGCTGGGATATCAATCCCGACTTTTAGACATAAATCCTGTAAACGGGTGTCCGCTTCGTGTATTTTGTGTTTTATTTCCGATTGGAACACTGCACCTCATGCATTTTAAATAGGAAATTCAATTTTAACGATGTTCAAATAGGCGAGCGGTAAACTGACCGCGGACCGCTCCCGTAAAAGCTTTAACCACGGCACTAACAAACAAGTTCCTTGCCAAAAAACTTGGCGAGTTTATTAATGCAGTCAAGCTGCATTACTCGCGCGAACCGATTCCTTTGTTCACCAAGAAGTAGATAACTAAATCTTATAATTCCGTACACTAAAATTGTGTTTTCCTGTTTTGGCACGAATTTGTTCCAAAACTATAAACGAAGCTATTGATTGCAATTGCATTAATTCATTTGTAGTCGTTAGTTTTAATTGCGACATTAATTAAATAATTTATTTACACTGCGTTTGCCTTCAACTGAAGTAAACAGGAAATGGCCGTAAACAATCTCGATAACAGACTGTTCTATGATTTTTATTATAAACTTTTTTTTAACCATAGAGTGTCTTTCGTCTCGATCATAACTCAAGGTTTAAAGAGAAAAAACCTCAAAGAAAATTTCTTAAGATTTACTCATTTTAAAACAATCTTTATTATAGCCTTTGTTGAAAACTATAAAGTTAAAGTTTAAAAATTTGATTGATTAGCGACATGATTTTTCAATTGGAGAGTTGCCCGACCAGAAAATTTTAACGTGACAGCAGCAGTACATCTGTCCATCAATTTTTCACGTTACCAATGGATTTTTATGTTAAAGATTCCGAAAAGGTCCAACAATGAAGATAAAATTTTCCTAGGTTGAGAGTGGAACCGTAGACAGTAACTAGATCAAAAATCTAATTATGCACAGGCATTGTGGCATTACATTACCTCACAACCTTAACACTTTATCAAGCACTGATAATAGCATATGGTCTAGGAACCACGCCTAGTTCTAACCCTGCATGCTAATTCCTAGGAACTAGATAACACTGACAGTTACCGACCACGCTTATTAGTTATCCAAAACAGTGGCGTGGCTTTATCTTAGGCGACAATGTTGTTCCAAAAGCTAACTATACGACAAAGTAGGTAGGTCCCTTTTGCCACATAAAACGTAATTTAAATTCGGAACTAGAAATTAGTCTGTATTTACCTAATTCATTTTATTTCAAAGATTTTATCATGACTTTTTATTAGGGTGCATGTAATACTCTCTACAAAGTGACTATATAATGTACTCACTAATCTTCATTCCAGGTAACTTCCCTAGAAAGTACTTGCTGACTAGCTTATCACTCCAACTTCAGAGAGATGAGATGGCCAACTCCTTGATTGTGGTTTTATATACTGTCCAGTGTACAAGGTGAAATTGAAAAAACTGGAAACCTCTTTACGACTCATTGTACTCATCATTATGAACAACAGCATATAATATTGAGATTTGCGAACATAAATGTATAGGTTGAGCAGCAGATGTTTTTTCGCGATTTCAGGGTTGGCCCCTTAATAAAACTTGTTCATAATGAGTACAATGACTTCCTAAGAGGTTTTCACCTATTTGTATAAGCCAATAAGTACAGACGCCAGCACATCAAGCTACCCGAAACTGTCAAACTTTCCCAATCAACCTTGAACCTAATGCTTTAGCGATACAGTTTAAAATCTAAAAATCTAGTAAGCTGGCGACTGTACATTTGGTACGGCTAGATCACTGCTGAGCACCGTAGAGTGGTAGATACTGCAATGTTAGTCTCTGCCAAAAACCTTGGTGTAGTCTTTCATCCAGTCAGCCATAATGTTGATACTAATTGTGTCATGAACAATTAGTATCAACAGTAATTTGTGACTAAGAATATCAACTATCAGATCAGTGTCTTGTGCAGGTACAGCATTTGCATACTTTGTACCTACGCATGTATTCGAAGACCTAATCAAACCTTACAATAGTCATTAGCTTTCGATATATTTGCATAAATATGCGACTGGCGATGGCTAGGACCAGTTCGTGCCAACAATGAGCCCATAGTCACGACCACTTGATCCTTGGGATGTCCTGGCGATTGAAAACTGTCACTAGGCTAACAAACCTTTCTATTTTATTAGCGTGTGGGAGGGGATCATAGCCCGAAGAACTGCCAAACTTGTGTGGCAGTGGGTAGGGCACATTGCTCGCAGAACAGATGGCCGATGGGGCCAACATGTTCTTGGGTGGCGACAGCGTACTGAAAGATGAAGCGTTGAAAGGCATCCTATAAGGTGGACCGATGACCTGGTGAAGGCCGCAGGATGCGAGAAGCACAGAACCGCGGTGCTTGGAGGAGGCCTATTTCCAGCAGTGGACGTCTTTCGGCTGAAATGATGATGATAGGAGATAATAGGGTAATATGACAATGATTAAGAATTCACAATTAAATCTAAACAAATGTTAAAGAGAAAGGTTGATTTTTGTATGTTTGTTTAATATGCTTTCACGCTAAAACAGCTGAACGGATTTGGATGGAATTTGGTACATAAGTAGACCATGACCAGGACATCGGCGGACACGATACGATATTCCTACGAGATCGAGACTTATGCGGGAGAAACCGCGGGGCGCAGCGACTGATATTTAACCCTTTTATTCGTAATCCCACAGTAATGCCAGACTTTAATCTCAAAAAATGTAATAAACCATTGTATATATTGTAGTGTTTGTTATTGTGTTTTGTTATTTATTTTTGTGGTGTACAATAAAGAATATATAAATAAATAAACCGAAGTTAATACAAATACAATTGTTACTTTACTCCCAGTCTATTTAGAAGCTGGTGGCAATTTTGAAAATAGAGTAGCCGAATCCCTAAATAGAAACAGTGGACTAGACATTGTATTTATATACAATGTCTAAGTACCTAGAATTTCGGCCCTGCGATTACCCTGAAAGTTGTCCTAGTACAACTTTAACATATCCAGCTAAAAAAGGTTTTAGGTAACCGTAATCGCAACCTTAACCCTAAAAGCGACTAAAATAGATCGCATAGGGAACCTAGCCCGTTGAACCGAACAAAATCTGTTAGTGACACCATAGGGCTTTTGTATGTAAATGCTGACAAAATCAGCCGTTATTTCCACTCTTCAAAGGATTTTTCACTATTGTATGGCAGCGTTGGGATTACTAGCAGCACAGGAAGACCAAAGAAAATGTGGATGGATTGTGAGAGGGATGATATGTAAAAAAGAAGAGTGAACAATAGAGTGACGACTGACAGGGGAGTGGAAGAAAAAAACTTGTTGCGTTGCACTGACCCTGAGTAACATGGGACAAGGACAGGATACTGATGATGACTGTGAAATAATTTTTTTTTGTGAAAACTATGGATATAATGTCAATGTTTTCTGCTGTTCGTAAAGCTTTTTTTTTTCTAAGAAAGCAGTGAATTGTCATCAATAACGGCTGCCCAAATACAGAGCGTTTTTACACCATAATGTCAAAAAAATAACTACTGCTGAAAATTACGGAAAAAAAAATTCATGACGACTCTTATAATATGACGGAACTGCTTTTAAGGAAGCAATCGATGAGTGGTCTGACTTTTCAAGTTATAATTTTTGTTATTTGGCTTATATGGTAGCGAACTTAATGAACATAAGCGTTTGAGAAGGAAAGGAATTAAAAAAAACCGGCCAAGTGCGAGTCGGACTCGCGCACGAAGGGTTCCGTACAATTATCTATAAAAATCACGTTTGTTGTATAGGAGCCTCCCTTAAATATTTGTTTTATTTTAATTTTATTATTTATTTTTAAAGTGAATAATTATGTAACTAAATATTCGGTGAATATTTCAAGCGTCTACCTGTTGCCGTTTTCAATATCGAGCAAAAACGAGTAAACAATTCACGTTTGTTGTATGGGAGCCCCTTTAAATATTGATTTTATTCTGGTTTTTAGTATTTGTTGTTATAGCGGCAACAGATATACATCATCTGTGAAAATTCCAACTGTCTAGCTATAACGGTTCATGAGATACAGCCTGGTCACAGACGGACAGACAGACAGACAGACAGCGGAGCCTTAGTAATAGGGTCCCGTATTACCCTTTGGGTACGGAACCCTAAAAACAAAAATTAGCAGTAAAAAAAAAAACAACAGCATCCGCTTAAACAAAAACTGACACAGTAAACGAAAAACAACGTTTTGATTTTAAACGCACCAATTTGTTGAATTGATTCATAACAGCAACCGACCAATATTGTTGGTATCATATTTAGGTAGTTTGAATTTATAATTATGACACCAATTAGTTTTCACCTACTTTATGTTACTTGCAAAATTTTAACTACGGAATAAAGGTTATTATCAAAACTCGTTTTTAGTACGTACAGCAAAAAAAAAAGTGACGATTAAAGGAAATTGCAAAAGTTTTGAGCTTTAAAAATATTTTATTTTGTATGTAATATAATTATTATAACAGAGCGCGTAAGAAAACTTCAAAGACGAACTACTGACATTGAATTAGCTGTTTATGACAATAAAATGTTGAAATATTAATTTTCGTTCGCTGCTGTAACAGGCGCACGGATCGATCGAAGGTCTACGCTTGACGAAATCAGTCCGTGGATGGGTGACCATCCATTACATACCGAGACTCCGTGTCTCGGAAAGCGTGTTAAGTCGTTGGTCCCGGCTGTCATTCATTGATCCTTGACAGTCGTTACGGGTAGTTAGAAGCCCGAAAGTCTGACAACCAATCTTACCAAGGGGTATCGTGTTACCGAGTAATTGGGTTGTAGAGGTCAGATAGGCAGTCGCTTCATGTAAAGTACTGGTATTTAGCTGCATCCGGTTAGACTGGAAGCCAACCACATAGTTGAGAAAAAGACTAGGCATATGATGATGATGCTGGCCTTACAATCTAGACATAACTCATTAGGTATTTATTAAGCAATTTGAATAATCGAGTTAACTAAACTCGGAAAATGTATGCCAAAAGCAAGTTCGATCATTTCAGGTCCGTATTTTAGATAAGTATCGGATTTCCTCTCTACAGGGAACGGGCGTGAAGTTGATGTTTTTACCCGACTACGGCGAAGCAAAAAGGAGGGTTATGATTTTGACCGGTATGTATGTATGTATGTATATCTGTTCCCTCATATCTTCTAAAGCACTCATCACAATTTGAGAAGCGAGGTATCGTTGGAAGCGTCTTGCTCATCCGCTGGTTTTAGGCTATGTGACGTCACATTAAATTTAAAAAAGCTCCCTCTAGAGGACATAAAGCCAGGAACTTAAAAAAAAGATTGTTTAATCGTACCATGTTGGGTATCAAATAAAAGGGCTTAATGAGCACATTTCAAATATATATATATTATAACCCCAAAATAATTTAAAAAATATTAAAGTAATAAAAACTAAAACCCAACTACGACTAAAAAGGTATAAACAAGACACCACAGACGGACAAATTAAAAATCCGGAGTCACACGTGTTAGGGCATAAATCTAACAGATTACGTGTGACTCCGGATTTTTTATTTGTCCGTCTGTGGTGTCTTGTTTGTACCTTTTTAGTCGTAGTTGGGTTTTAGTTTTTATTACTTTATTTATTGCTTATAATTATAGTGTTTTATATATCAGATTAGAAGTGGTTAAGTTAGTAGGTACAACATTAGTTCCTACTGTTACCGCATTGTTTTGTTTTAATTGTTTTAATCCATTTCGCCACTATGTTAATTAAGTAAAAGTTTGATTTTAGACGGTTAGAAAGATGTGTGCTGTATCGTCAAAAGCTTAACGTAATTTAAATCCCTAAATCTGATAGATCATTTAACATAAAGGCTCGTGCAGACTGGCGCGACTAGTCGCGCGACGCGATTCTGCGATATATATCCGTAAAACAAAAGATGTTGCGTAGCGATCTTATCGCAGAATCACTACGCGAAACGTCGCGTGACTTGTCGCGCTTGTCTGCATGAATCATAACACAGTGCACAATATCAATACATTCAAATATAGACTAAAAACAACAAAATAAAATCACAAAACATCAGCCAATTTCAAAGTAAAAATATCTATCTTTAAACGCGTACAACGACGCCCGTATAAAGCGAAGTGCATATTGCATGAACTCCTTTATACCGACAGAGGGCGGCAATGGCTACAAATTGAGTGTGCGACGTGATGCCAAGTGTTTACTAAGCGATACGCGACGGAGGCGGCGATCGATGAGTAATAGCCGGTCGTGTGGAGTAGGCTTTAGTTGTAAATGTGTTCGTTGTGAAAAAAGTTAATCTGATTTTGAAGTGGAGGTGAGAATATTAAAATGCTTGTCTAACCTAAACCACACAAGTTGGCATATCAATGTTTGAAACACTGCGCCCCGCGGTTTCAACCGCATGAGTCTCGATCCAGTGGGAATATCGGGCTGAAAAGTAGCATAATATGTCCTTCTCCGGGTCATGGTCTACCCATGTGCCAAATTTCATCCAAATCCGTTCAGCCGTTTTAGCGTGAAAGGGTAACAATCAAACAAACAAACTCACTTTCGCATTTATAATTATTAGTTAGGATTGCTTAAGTAATGTAATTATCTGTGAGAGGGATAGAAAGTAAGCGTAAATATGAAGTATTTTTTGGGACATACTTAATAACTTAGCAGCTTATTGGGTGTAACTTTACATTTTATCTCGGATGGGTAGCTGCTTTTTCTCAACCGGCCGTAAGGCAGCGATTGATGAATAATATAGCCGATAGTTGTAAATGTGGACATGGATGGCTTTGTGAAAAAGAGAGTCTGACTTGGCACTACTATAGACTCAATTTTCCTTGACAAACTGTCTGTATTGGGAACATTTAAAGCCGTTAAACGGTTAACAAGAAATATTAGAGTTTAAATTTTAAGAAAACCCTACAATTATTTCTTAAGCCTTTGACTGCTTTATGTTTTAATTTTGAAACGAGAATAATGTTACAATTTATAAGCCGACGGTAGCAATTACCAATTAATTTAAAATTATGATTTGTCACACTAATTTCATGTAACTAACGGTCGGGTAAAGTTATGTCTAATGGGGTTTATTAGTTGAATTGAAACCAATCGGCACGTGTTCTCAATTACCTGTATAATAAGGCTAAACAAATGGAAAAGTTGATTACTACTACCATTTATTTTTGCCCTATTAGGAACATAAATAATATTTTATAAGCTAAATTGGTACTGAATTAGGTAACGTTTTCTCTAGCGAAAAAAACCCACTTTGGTTTGATTGAAAAGATAATTGGCATCTTTAATAACTAACTGTCATGATGGACAGCCCTGCAACGAACTTTAACTGTTAAAGCTGGCATTAAATACTAATCTTCCATTAACTTGTTGCAGAAAGCAACTTTAGACTTGATTTTAATTCTTTGATGAAATTAATGATCCATTACGTAATGGGGCATTAATGTTTGTCTTTGTACACTTTGTAACTGGGTGTGAATCGTGTAGAATTGTTGTTTGGCCTGAACATTTTTATCTTATGTGAAATGTGCATTGATGCGATTTCGTCATGAGCTTCAGTAGGTATTGTCTTATCTTACAATCCCCTTAAAAATCTCATAGACATAAAACAATTCCCATTCAAACGACAGCTTTCAACATCGAAAGTAGTTCAAACGAAACACAAAAACAAACACTAAGGTTTGGCACACACTCACGTTCAAATCGCAACGAACGCCAAGATTTATTCGCTTCTCAAAATTCGTAGTCGCAACACAGTCGCGTTTACATGGCAGACAAATTAGTTGTCTCGTTTCTGACAGATGAGGGAATCGGTCCCGTGCAGTGTGCATCTGACGGTCGATTTATGTCGCGACACGAATGTAAGATTTAGCGCCAAGCTGCGATTTTAACTGTGATAGTGCCGACTAAATAATGACAAGAGTGTGTATAGGACTTTGATTGAGAATCAAGGTTTATTAGGATACAATAGACGTAGATATATTTAGTTACCTATTCCGCTTGACTATTCTTCAAGAGTCCTAAAAATCCCTGTAAGAAATTCCACGCTGGACGCAAAGTAAAGTAGTACTTTGCGTCCAGCGCTCGGTGTGGTAACACGTCGCGTTCTGGTTTGCAATTGGTCAATCGTCATCCTGAGGATGCCTCGTTGAGAGGTGAAACACGTGTCGATTTCTTACAGGGTTTTTTAGGACTCTTGAAGAATAGTATTTTTTAATGGATTTCCGCAAGGTCACACCTGAATCAATTAACTATGTTTATTAGGATGTCTCCTTACAAAACTTAATTCTCAATCAAAGTTCTACTGCTAGTCCTACTCAATCAAATCAAAGATTGAGATTGAAACATCATGAAATCAAAGAGGATTGGTGGTGCAATGAATAAATTGTTAAATAAACGATTTTGAACCAGACATAATTTCATAGATTTATTTTTCTTTTTAGTATTAGATTATTTGAATGGATAACTCGTCTGTTAAAACTTTCAGCCACCCGTGACATCCATTGTATTCACATAGATACAGTACGGAAATATGATAACGCAGTTTAGGTAGGTAAGGACCTCGTTGCGATCCTACGTAGAACATAAAAGCCGGAAAATAAGTCGTTTTTCGCGGAAGGTTTTCATAAACTGCACTGAGAGATCCTGCTGATATCTGCTTCGCCTATCTGCTTCCTTTTCTCATCAGCCTATAGTAGGTAGACACCACTGCTGAGCTTAAAAAAGCCTCTCCACACGTCACCGAGCTTTAAAACATCCGAATTTCCACCAAAACATTTAAGAAAGGCTCTTTCCCTCGTTAATTCTTACCTCAACAAAATTACAAACCATTGTACTGTAGCGAAAACATATTAATGTGCCCGACGGAACAATGAGAATAGCTTTAAAACGTCACCCAGCTGAACAATGGAGTTTTAAACGTTTGCTAAGTGTTGCAGAAAAGTCAGGGCGAGGACAAAAGCTATAAGTTCCGACTGTCGAGGACGTCTTTGGAGCTGAAACACGTACGCTTTGAACTGAAGTGATACGAAAACCATGGCTTAATGTCTTTTTGTATGTGGAATGTTTGATTATTCTACGTGTATACAGCGTGTAACAAAAATCCCGTCCGATCCGTGAGGGTGTTGTTAAGAATCATACTGAGAAAAAAGAAAAAATATATTTGCCCATTTTTTTTTTCAATGGGTTTATTTTACCGGGTTAACACATGGGGCGCGGGCGGCCGGTGTTTAGCGGGTATCTATGTACAAGTCATAACTTATGACCTCTGTAGAAAAACTAACTTATAATGAAATTAGTGTAATTTTGGGACTAAAAACGTGAATTTTAAACAGCAATAATTTGCTTATTTTCAGAAAAAAAAATGGACTACTTTTTAATAATTTTATTGTGGTGCCTAGGCGCCCCCTTTTGGATCGGCAAGGGTTTTTGTTATAATATGCTGTATAGGAGTAGCTGTAACAACGATAAAGCTTTTTTTCCTTCTATAAATACTTGCAGCTATAAAATAGAATGACTGTGCAAGTGCGCAATAACGATTCATTACAAGAGCGCAATGGAGTTACGAGTCGAATTAGAAGTTACTTTCATTGAATCGTATATCTACGTTCGACTCTGTTTTACCTATTTATTTAAGGATAAGAAACAGTATTTTGTACACAAAATACCGAATTAAAAAAAAAAACGAATACCGAAGATAATTGTGACATCTACCAACCCGCACTGGGCCCAGTGGAGGATTACATCCTGGATTTAGGATTACAGGCCTGTGTCCCAGCTGAGGGAACATTATAGGCTGATTATGCTAATACCGAATTGAATGTATCTAATTGCAGACTTTCTTTTACAGAAAGATGCTACATGAATCAAATTTTTTAATCAGGCAGTGTCGCTCACCATTGGCCCGTCCCTAATCTTGAGTCTGTTATCGACAACTAAACTAAGATTTTACTCAGCCAGGACCAATTACACGAAGTTTTGATCTGCCAGCTTGTCCTCCTCTAGAATTAGTATAGTAATTATTGTACCTACCTACCTAATTATGTTTCAAATCAATCATAGTCTAAATTCATTTCAGAAGTGAATGGTATCAATCAACCTTAGATTACTCATACGACTAAGCAATACATGCATTACCTACATAATTTACCCTATAGGTGTTGTGTGTCTATTTATGTGTCTGTCTGTACCAATAGGTTCTAACTGCGGTGAATGGATTTTGATAAATGGCGCGTGGAACAATTAGTCATGATCCCGCAAGTGACAGACGCCATACATTATGCGCCCATTATAAAAGATAAAAACGGTTACATTTTTCAATTCGTTTTTGTGGGCTTTGACTAATAATGGCTGATGTATTTAGATAGGTAATTATGGGAATAAGATTTTGTTTCTCAGCTAAGCTAAGGTAGGTAAATTATAAGGTTCTTATCGATACGAACTATACAATCGCGAATAAAATATCAGCTGTCCCATACATTTAGGTCGAGTAGGAATTGATATTTAACCGACTTCTTCAAAAAGGAGGAGGTTCTCAATTCGTCTGTATGTTTTTTTTTTGTTTTTTTTTACGCGATTACTCCGCCAATTATGAATTGATTTTGATGATTCTTTTTTTGTTTGGTAGGTCATGCTTCCGAGGTGGTCCCATATAAATTTTATTAACTTTGCTTGCGTAATTTTTGAGTTAAGCTTCAATATTACGTATTTTTCCCACTTAGTTTATCTAGACGATATCCTGTTTGACTCCTTCACTGTTATTTACATAGCAGGTAGTGGTATTCGGATTTGTGTGGGGTAGGTACCACAACTAAAAAGTGAAAAATAAAAACTTTTTACAAAAAAAAAAACAACCGACTTCCAAAAAAAACACTAAAAAAGTGAAAAATAACTTTAATTTCGGAAGTCGGTGGCAAAAAACGGAAATTGAAAAGCAAAGACACCGACTTCCGAAATTAAAGTTATTTTTCACATTTATAGTGTTTTTTTTGGAAGTCGGTTGTTTTTTCTTTTTTTTTTAGTTTTTATTTGAGGTAACAGCTCTTGAACGCAGTATAGATGTTCTGATCGCGTTCAGTTATCTTACTTTGCCCAGCATCTATGTGTTAGTATTGTTGGTGAATTTAAAAAAATACCTGCATAATTATGAAACAGATGAGGAGAGACAGTTGAGGGAAAGCACACACAGGAAAGATTTTCAAAGCAAAATAATACCTCAACTTAAGATTATTCAACATAGTCCTAAATATCAAGTAGTGCGGATTTTTAACAGGTTGCCATTGGACTTAAAAACTATAATTAACAAGAGCTCATTTAAGTCGAGACTCAAAGCGTTCCTATTGGAGAAATGTCTGTATTCGATAGACGATGACTTGTAATGTTAATGAATTTTTAATAATTGTATTGAATGTTTAATTTGTAATGTTAATGAGTTTTTGTTATTTTATTGTAATTATGAATGTATTAGTTTAATAGCTTTAATGACCGTGTTTTTCTTATTTATTTATGATTTCAAACACATTGTGAATTGTTCCTGAATAGATTGAATTGAATTGAGTTCATTGGTGAAATTGGCACTTAGTGTTAAAAGGTGGTCCGGCAAAACAAGCTGACGCTTGGCGAGCTGGAAGTTTACAGTAGATATACAAGTGAATTGTCTCAGGTGGTCAGGTTAGTAACCTTTAATGTAACTACTTAGGTACCTACACTAAGGCAAAGTAAATCTCCGAGTCTTTTAGTCACTACGTTGTCGTTTTCTCGTAAATCAAATGAATCATAGTAGATATTCATCTGTTAATGTTACCTTCACATTCGTGAACGTAACATTTTTTTTCTCAATTCTGGTTAATTTAGATTGCTGTGGTTTCTATTTTCTAAGTAAAATGAATAAAAATTCAAGGTACTCATGTAGTTATTACGTAAATGCAACGTATTTTCTTTTGTGGTATAATTACGCGTAAAACAAAATGACATAAGTATAAAATCTTTTTACTTCATCCAATCGTTAAGGAATCCTAACTAATATTATAAATGCGAAAGTGAGTTTCTTTGTTTGTTTGTTACGCTTTCACGCTAAAACGGCTGAACGGATTTAGATGAACTTTGATACATGGGTAGACCGTGACCTGGAACAGGATACGGGATACTTTTTATCCCGATATTCCCACGGGATCGAGACTTACACGGGTGAAACCACGGCTAGTAATTACAATAATGTTCATAGTACATCTCCCAATCCCGCTGCAAAAATTAAAACATTTACAAAATTTCTGCTACAGCCTAACAAAAACAAAGTGTTAAACTCTTTAGCATAGCATAGCCCGCAACTTGCCGGAACATGTCTGACTTCCTAAACATCTGTTGCATATAAAAAGGAGAGCAGTAATCTGTTTCAGTTTTGTCGCTTCTTGCTTTCGTACTGCACGTGGTCAGGGATATCGCAAAAAACTTTTTGTGAGCATTTTTGGTAAATCGCTGTATGATTTAGTGGGTATGGGGACGTTATCGGATAAAATAGGTTTTGATAACAGTTTTTTGGTCGTAAAATCATTATGGAATTGAAAATTTGAAAGGTTTATGGAGTAGTAACTCATTGAATAGTTGCTTTTGCAACTGCAGAAGGATAAAAGGTACCTAACAGCTTGAAACTAAGGGTTGTAACTGCAGGCGCAATAATGTACAGAAATCAAAATAAGTACCTATACAGGGTGTTAGGGTAAACACCGTTATCCTTGAAACCAGTGGTTTGGTGTCATTTATAGAACGTAACATCAATGGAAAATGACGAATTTTTTTTTAAAATTTCATTTTACCACTAGAACAATTCACCCTTTCACCTATGCGCTAGGGCAACGAACTTGCGTCTCAATACGAGTGGGGGCCGCGAGCGCGACCCCTCTGTCAGTCAGTCAGCTATTCCGCTTGCGAGCATGGTGTCGGATAGAAACTTTTTAAAATCTTTTAATGATAATAAAGTTTTTTTTTGTTGTTACTCGGTCATTTATTTTTATATTTAAGTCATTACACATGTTCTGAGTGACAACGGTGTTCACCCTTACACCCTGTATTGAAGAATTTATTTCAAGAATAAGATACCTTCATGTCATGATTCAGAGATGAACTAGAGTCACTGAAGTAGATAGGAGGCTAAGCAGTGGGTTGGGCGTCTTTACCAAAAAAACAAAGGATTAGTACATTTGTCTGTCCTTTTTTTCAAGATTGTCAGCCAATTGGTCAAGGAAATCCTTAACCAATCTGAAAAGGCGACCTGTTGACCTGAAAAGGTAAGCACAGGAGTGCAGATGTGTGGTTGCGGGAAAGTCCGAAAGGGATAGAATAGAATAGAATAGAATAGAATATACTTTATTTGCTTTGAATGCAGGTACATACAAATAGGATCGTAAATAACATAATAAAGAACCGTGTACATTCTGCCTTGTTGGCATGCAAACACAATAATTATTATACAAGTTATCAAAATAGGTTATTAAGATGTATCATTTAGGAAATCCTGAACAGAATAATAACATTTATCTACAAGTAATTCAGTAACACATTTTTTAAATTTCATCAAGGGCAAGGTTTTCATATGATCGGGAATTTTATTAAAGACAACAGGAGCCATACAAATGACATTTTTTTTTAATAAACTCGTTTTAAATGTGCCTGTGTGAAGTAAATTCTGATATTGTGATCTTAATGATGTACTTCGTTTTCTGGTTTCTGTTAATGTGGCAAATAAATTACGGTTTGTTTTAACAAATATTGCTAATTCGAGGATATAGAGGCATGGGAAAGTTAATAGTTTCTGAGACTTAAATATAGGCACACAACTGTCAGTAACTTTGAGGCTACCGGGACCCTTGCCAACAGGTAACTGAAGGAACACGAGTGGGTTTTAGTCAGTGAAAGTCTGACACGCCCTTCTGCTCCGCCCAGAGCGGGAGAAGTCATGTGATGATGTACCCACAAAAAAAAAAGGGGGCAGATGTGTAAGACGAAAATATGAGTGCTATGGCTTTACTTTGGGGATATCTAAATTAAAAAATAGACTAGGATATCTATTTCTCGCTCTGATGTTTAGAAGATTATGACATAATCCACTCGATTAATACTATTACAATGAAGTAAGTCTATTGGCACAACAACAGTCATCGCCTACGGGGTTGTACGTCAAAAGAGAAGGGATTAATTAATATTGACAGCCGACTTAATTGAAGTGTCAGAAACGTTCGATTTCCGTAAATAAGTACACATTTCAGGAACTAGAATCATGTTATTCAGTGCAATTGTAATCACAATACCTATTGTAATAATGTTTTTTTTTTTGCATTCACACAAAAAATGCACTTAGTTGACAATTAAGTCGGCTATTAAATAATGACTTGGACAATAATAGAGCAATTATAAACTTATATTATGTTATAAGTCTATTCATAGTTATTATTAATATTGTTGCAGTTAAATTATTAATATCGTTTGATCATTTATTACTGTCTAAAGGTGTGGCGATAGAAAATACGTTCGTTGTATGACCTTTTAGTCTGTGGTTATTAAAACTGGAATAGGTACTATGAGTTCTAAATATTAAGTGTTTACTAACCATTTCCTTAAAAGTGCACCGAGGGAATGACACGCATTTGCAAAATATTTACCCGACTACGGCGAATAAAAAAGGAGGGTTATGATTTTGACCGGTATGTATGTATGTATGTATGTACGTATGTATGTTCATCTATTCCCTCATATCTTCTAAACGAATCATCACAATTTAACAAATGAGGTATCGTTGGAAGCGTCTTGATCGTCCGCTGGTTATGTGACGTCACATTAAATTAAAAATGGCGCCCTCTAGAGGACATAAAGTCAGGAACTAAAAAAAAAAAATTTTTAGTTGGACCATGTTGGATATCGATTTTTAATTTGTCTGTCTGTGGTGTCTTGTTTATACCTTTTTAGTTGTAGTTGGGTTTTAGTTTTTTGCGTTCCGTTTTGTCGTTTGGTCCCTTGCTGCATCGTTAATTCTTAAACTTTAGTTATGCAATTAATATTTAAAATATTTAAGGAAACACGATTATTTGTACTGCCCTCGATATAAAAAAAAAAATCCAAAAAATGTCTAAAAAACAAAATAAACTTTTACATACTACACGGATTAATCGTCAGATCGTTCATCAGTTTTTTAATAATAACAAAACTACCTACATGTTTCCAATAAAGTATACATCTTTAAAGTGTGTATTTGTTTTAATAATACGAAAGAAATACATAAATTTGCGTGGGAACCGCCCATCTCTCATTAGTCCAGAAGCTCGGTGCGCCCTTAACTAATGTGTTGTTTTTGTATGACACAAACATTGCTTATTAAGCCTATCCTTATTAAGCCGAACTACTATGTCTGAGTTTATTTGTAATTGATATCTCAGTGGTCTGAGTGGCGAGGTTTGTAAATCATCAAATGACTTCTCCCGCTCTGGGCGGAGCGGAAGGGCATGTCAAATTTTTACTGACTAAAACCCACAATTCTCAGTTATGCCTTTGCACTTTTTGTTTTTATACACAGTTTGTAATTTGAATTCATCACTGTTTAAGCTCCAACAGCTATTACTGATTTAACGTATTTTGACACGTTATTTGCATTTAATTGCGTATAATGAGTACAAAATACAGCGATTTACATTCAATATGAGGCATCATTGGCTACTTAATATAATTAAATACTAGTAAGCCCGTTTGGTGAACATACCGTATTTTGTTTTATTTATGAGCAGCTGTACAAACCGCGTTATAATATTTTAATGTTCATTGATAAAAGTTGCATTGGTGATAAGATAATCTAGAATTACTCTTTATTCAATTTTATACTAACTTGATCAGCGTTAAAACACCCAAACTTTACTAACTGGTGAGATGAAACAAGTTTTTAAGCGACTTCAAAACAAGAAGTCCTGTCGATCCGTTTGTATTTTTATTATAATTATGTATATGTTATGGACCAAGTGATTATTAGGGCATTATAAAAAATGCCCGGGCGGTTTGAAAAATGCCCAATATGAGAGGGCAGTATGATAACAGCTATTGAAATAATCAAATCGACCGGGCATTTTTTATTATGCTAGTCACCCTTGGGGCAGCACAATTAAAACCAGATTTTATTACTATTATTTTGATTGCAAACGTAGAATCAATATTTAAAATCAAATAAAATATTTCCATTCATAGAAACTCTGCTGACCTATGATGACTTTGCCATAATTAAATACCTGTGTACTATTAGATTGCCCAAAGACCACACGGCAATATTTATAATGACGAGGCAATGTGATAAATAAGGAAGTTCAAATTATAATTAATTATTTTGCCCTAAGTAGCTTGTCATTATTCATAAAGCGCGGGCATTATGAAAAATGCCCGTATTTATTACTTGGTCCATAACATATACCTAGCTTTGTTTTCCGTAATTTTCTCAAAAGCTTCCAAAAAAAAAACCGTCCGTATTCGCTTCCTAGGATTTTAATTAAGATAAAATGTAATTAGAAACCATAAAATTATAACATCTTCATTAATTTATACAATACACATGTCTAATACAAATCACAAGAATAATAACTCCGCAAACCAGTTCTTATCGAAATTAAATCCTCGTACCTGAAATCGATCAAACGATAATCCGCTCAGCGAAATACAGACGGATTCATTTCGTGCCATATCGAGTATAATCGATTTTAATTTCTCAAACGATGCCGTAGACCGGGTCCGGAGGCTTTGCAGAATAATCAGCGTTATTATATTATGTACTAGCTGCGGCCGGTTTCACCCAAATAAGTCTCAATTCCGTGATATCAAGATATCGGGATAAAAATATCTATATCCTAACAAATAAATGTCCAGGTTATAGTCGACGTCGCCAAATTTCATCCAAATCCGTTCAGCAGTTTGAGCGTGAAAGCGTAACAAGCAAACAAACTCACTTTCGCATTAATAATATTATAATTGGGATTACATTTCAACGTAACATCTTACTCGTACATGATCAGTGTTACAAAATTCGGATATTCGTATTTATGATATTACGTACCATTAAATGTTCCCTCTGGGTTAAGAATCACAGTGCATAAATTTTATGCACTCTGATTCTTGCTCCAGAGGTTTAGGCTGTGCGTTTGATGTCAGTGAATGAATTTATGATTTTTATTTAGTAGAGCCTTGTGCCTGATGAGATTTAACCTATTCGCAAAAATTAAGAAAACAAACATACAAACTTTCATCCTTTATTTAACCTCTTTAGGGGACGGCTTTCTTAGTGCTCACCTTCTTTGCATATGGAACTCGTGTGCCAAATATCATTCTTCTAGACCCAGAGGTTTAGTCTGTGCCTTATCTCTCTGTGATTGAATCAATGAACGAATTTAAGATTTTTATCAACCAGAGTTCTTGTTAATAAAAATCTTATAATATATTATTATAATATAATATAAAACCAACACAATTAAAAAAAACCCTGCATAGGTTTTGTAGAACAATCAGCGTTATTATATTATGTATTATTGGTAACCTTGGCAACGTGCAGAGAAGAGACAATCACTGCATAACTGGTGGACGCACCCAGGTCGCACAATGTGAATTATAGCTGGAGTAGACGGAGGAAGGCCGACTCGTCACGCCTTGGGTTAAGGACAGTAGGGCTTGGGAAGGTCAGTGGCACACTGGTAGATACACTATTATGTTCCAAGTGCATAATATAGGCATCGAATGTATTGTAGGATCCTATTTCGCAAGAAAGATAATCTAAAAAAAAAGTAATTAAAAACCTGCAAAAAGACTGCAAATACACATTATCTGAAAAGAGAAACAAGCATTATTATTGAATTCTGGTAGCACAGGTGGTCGGGTTTTTTTTAAATTAATTCCTTTTTTTTATTCGGCTTTTTAGTTTTTTATTATTTCTCATTCTAAATTACATTTAAACATATATTTGTTGTTATCACCTTTTAGACCCCTTCATTTTGATACCCCACTCGATAGATTTGGTAGATTTTTTTTTACACTTCCATTTTGTGTTCAGTAATCCGCCATTTTGATTAATTTTAATTTTGATATCTCAGTGACACTCGCGCAGTAAAGAAGAATCTGATGACATATCATTAATCAAAATCGGTTCAGCCGTTTAGTAGTTACGAGGAAACATAGAGACGGACTTACACATACACATACATACATACAGGTCAAACACATAACCCTCCTTTTTTGGCTTCGCCGCAGTCGGGTAAATAGTGACTAACATAAAAACATGAATTTATTTAGGTTTGGGTTTTGATTGTACTTCATCAAGAATGATTCCGTCGTAATTTCTTGCTAATTTCCGCCCGGAAACCCGATTCCGGTATACATAATAATCACATCAAAAACTTTTTCGACATGCAGTAAATTCCTATTTACTCGTAACTAATTGATAATCAAAACGTAATAATACAAATCATTGTATCAATGTGATATTGTATCTTTTTATTTGCTAAATTATGGATACATTCAATCAAATAGAAAACAACTCGAATATGACGTAATTACATTTGGCAAGCTGTGGTCAAGGGAAAAGCACATATTTCAATAATTAATTCATTCGTGTTTACTCGAATTATAATATACTAAACACACTTAATTTAATTATTCAGGTAAATAATAGGCTAAATAATTTTGGAGCAATTATCTCGCGTCCGCAAATAAATGTTGTATTTATTTGATTTAGAGCGATGTGTACCAGTTTTTGCCGGCATTATTTAGCTAGAGTAAACCTTAACTATCGAATATATTAATATCGATAACCATTTAGAAGATATTAACCGCAATCGCAAGAATAATCTTTATTATCTGTCTTTATAAATAACGTTGGGCAACTGTTCGTCAATTTCCTGTGCGAAATGATTTTCTATTAATACGAAATATTATTTGGTCGAATATTTGTTTCGGACTAGTAACTTGTTTCTACGCTTAATAATTATGTTGTCAATGGTCATTGACGTTGGTTTAATATAAATTACTTTATGGTATCATGGACAAATATTTATTTGAAAGTGAATGCACTAAGTAATTTCCTAGGTAATTAGTATAATACCTATTTATCTTAGTTACAAGATTAAAGTACCAAAACTTGACCTGAATATTTTTTGGACATTGGAAAAAACGTAGCTGTTTTTTTTTTCTGAAAGAAAATAGTAATGCAAAGAAAGTAGATTGAAGAGAAAATATTATTTGAAATGATAACTTAGCCAAATAAAAATAAAAAAGTTTATTTCGGAACAATAACACAAGACTAAGTACAATAAGTAAAACGATGTTGGCTGCAAAAGTATGAACTGTAGTGCAGCCAACAACGCTCCTCTCCAGTTACAGAATGGAATGATGGTCCATCCAAAAGTTGCTGAATAGGTAGGTAATTAAGTTAATTTAGTCAATTTAGATTTAGTAATTTAATTACAGAAATAATGATTACGTAACACATATTATAGCGACAAAATCGCGTTAGATACACCCAGACCTAATGTGAGTAATCATCGAAGCGTTTATAATAAGTAATAGGCAGGTCTCGGTGGGAGGCATTCTATAAGAAAATGAGAGGAACCATTGGTTCGAAAATACGTTCAATGACAACCTTTTATGACACTCCTTTGTTACGATATTATGAATAATGAGCATGTTACATAAAAGGCTAAATGTTTACTGAAGTACATTTGATTTCTGTAATGGCCCCCATTTATTACAGAGTGTATATATCGTGGGATATATGATGATCTACTGTGTTTGTCTGTATATAGTGAGTACTGAATATTCTATTGTATTTTAATGAGTAACTTGTGACCTTTTATACGTTTAACATCTGACTATAAATACGAATTACTTTATCAATGTATACGAACGTAGACGACCTAAAATACGTACCTTCATTGTACATAGTAAGACAAGCTCGTGGAAGTGGTGGCATTCTGTAGTTTTAGACTTCATCAATCGACAAACCGTGAGATTATGTATAACTGCTCTTTTACTGCTACTCCACGGATTCACCCGCGTAAGTCTGGATCCCCTGGGAATATCGGGATAAAAAGTATCCTATGTCCTATTCCAGGTCATGGTCTACCCATGTGCCAAATTGCATCCATATCCGTTCAGCCATTTATGTGTGAAAGCGTAACAAACAAACAAACAAACACACTCACTTTCGCATTTATAATATTAAGTTAGGATTACTTTTCAACTTAACACGACGTACTTACTCGTACATGATCAGTGTTACAAAATTCGGATATTCGTATTTTTTGCACTGTCATAAGGAAATCGACTGTTTTTGTTTTTACATCTACATAAAAGAAATATAGCAGAAAAAAAATAACGATGTTAAAAATTAGAAATCTATAGGATATTCCACATAAGATGCCAGACACATAACCTATACCCCCTTCTCGCTTCTAAGGACACTAGAAATGCTAGGAATTTATGATTAAGGTGGAGTCCTCACGATTTAGTCCTCTGCCCGAATGCGACGGCAATAATAATGGCATATATGCCAGAAGCATTGATATACCTATGCGAATTTTACTGCCATAACTTCGAAATCTTTAACAAAGGTTATATCATGTGCACTTCGAATATGGTATTATTTTATCTTCAACTAATAGCTCTAAAACTCCTTGTTAAAGTTAGTTTAAATATTTTACTATCACAGTTAGAGATTCTTTATCTGTTTAATCCATACTTAGCATAATCAGCCTCTCAGGTCTCCTCTTAATGAGAGGGAGTGAGCTGTTAACCACCATGCTGGCCCAGTGCAGGACTCAGTGGTTGATAGTTGTCATAATGTCTTCAAATTTTTGTAGGACATGCCATACAGTTTACGCAAAGTAAAGCGCCTGTCACGATTCGAACATACGACCTCCATCCATGCTTATTAGAAGATAATAACAACTCTGTTGTTAGATTTTCACGCCTTAAACTAAACTTGCACTCGGATAGACCATGACCTAGATAAGTACATAGAATACTTTTCATCCCGGTGGTACGTTCCTGCAGGATAATTCCCAACCCCCAAGCCACGGGCAAAGCTAGTGTGCAATAAAATCTTTATGAAATGAAATGAAATTGAAATGAAATGATAATTTTTTTTAATTAATTTGCTTCCAGTTTAGGAAAACATTACAGGAAATCCCTGACTGAGGTCGCTACCAGGCGTTGACCATCTACTCACATCAAATGAAACGGGGAATTACAAATATTTACATTAATGGTATTAGCACTTAGAAGTATACAGCAAACATCAGTACACACACTCAGTACAAAAACGTTTCAAAAATTTTAACTTCACATGTTCAGCAATAACAAAAGATGATATTAAACTTCAGTAAATAACGGGATATTGAAGGTAAGATATTAATTTTAGTAGTATAAAACACTAATAACTCAACGATAAATAATAAATTATGTATTATAACCATCACAAGCTGCAAAGTCCCAGTGCCTGCATACCTCGTAAACTCAATAGAGTTGTATTACATTATAGATTGTAGCGGTATCTAGAATTATGCAAACGCATGCGATGTTAATTTGCGGTCATCGCGTATGTAAACAACACAGGTGAATAATTTCATAGGTAACCATGCTGGTTGGTGGATGAATGAGAGGGAGGGAGATGGAAAGCTTTTTGTCTCTTTTTAGGGTTTATTGTACATACATAGCTTGTAAAATATACATTACTACCAACTTATCCGTTTCAAAACTACCTAACTTTAGAGGCCGGGTTCTGAATTAGCCGTAAGTATGGCACACGGAGTTTTAGAATATGGTTCTAGACAGAAAAGTTCTGCCATCGTCTCCATCAATGGTACCTTTTCTGTGAAAGTATTCTTTTTAAGCTCGTGGCTAAGTAATAACAGCCGCACGGGTCGATCCATCAGGTTAACCAACGCTTGCTGGGTTTGGTCCGTGGATCCTGACATCATGAGGCCCCTCGTGTCTCTGAAATGCCTCGGAAGTGCCATTTGTGGATCTTTGACAGTCGTTGGGGGTCGTAAGAAACCCGGAGGTCCGACGACAAGTCTTACCAAGGGGTATCATATTACCCAGTTATTGGGTTGTGGAGATCAGATAGGCAGTCACTCCATGTAAAATACTGACTGATATTCCGCTGCATCCGGTTAGACTGGAAGCTGATTCCAACATAGTTGGGAAGGGCTCTTGATATGTAAAGATGGTCACCCAGCCACGAAACGACCGCAGCAAGCGTAGCTTAACCTTCGATCGACCTGTGCTGCTGTTATTAATTAGCCACTAGCCCCAAATTTATCATTTTTTGAAATTTTATAATTTTCATCACGTTTATATCGTCCATTGATGATTTATATCGACTGTTTTGGTTTGTCTTTCCCTGCCAAAGCTATTGGCGTTGTGACGTACTCCTTACCCATTACAAAACCTTCAAGCTCTAATCAGCTAATCCTCACAAAGGCAAATAAATCCCATACACACATTGCTACAGCATAAACAAGACATGAATGATTTGATTCAGATGGAACGACGGGCGCGCCGCGTACGTGCCGGTCCGCCATACAGTTCTATACCCCTATACGTTACTGTAATGTGATCAAATTTGTCACCCCCCATAAATCCTGTCGCCACTATCTCTTGATGTAAAGTGGAACGTATGAGGATGTTAATTTTGTGATAATGGTGGACCTTGAGTTTATGGATAGACCAAAAACGAGTGATCTAAAATATAATATCTTAGACTACTCGTCACTATTTAGTGAGATTATTTTAGCTAACAATGATGATTAGGTAGGTATGATCTGAGACCCTAGACAAAGTGACATTCTATCAGCGATAACGATGATGGAAAAGGCAAAAATGTATAGGACTGACATAAGCTATCGAAAAGCTTATGTCAATCCTGTTGAAAGTCGTTGTAGAAATACGAAACGCTTTCGAAGGATTGTCACTTGTCTAGGCCCTCTGGCTATCCGACTTCAGCCACAGTGGAAAACGACAGCATTCCTATGAAACAATATCGGTATACAACGAAATAACATAACAGCATGCTGTAATCCCTGAAGGCTTAGGCAGAGAGGTATCTTTAGTCCACCTACATTTCTGTAGTTAATTTAGGCCTTCATAGGGGCGAGCCTCTTGCCTTATTATGTAAAAAAGTAATCAAATAAAGAAATAATAATTATCAAATGAATGCGTTTAATTATTCGAGTGTTCCCTTACATTCTTTTCTTAGATAGAAACCTTAATTAAGAAAACATTACCTACTTATTAAGGTAATACAACGTCATGAATGAATTCTATGTATAGGTAAGTATCAATCTTACTTTCTTATAGGAGCATCTCGAAAGAAATCTCTGTCCAGCTCTGGATTTGAATATAAATGACTTAAGTTATTCTGTCGCTCTCAGAAAAAGAATTTGAATAACGAAGAATCCCTACGTACATTCAAATGCGTACAGAAAAACCAAGATCTATTACACAAAGCCTAAAAATAAATTCTCTAGGTTACACCACTTGAGGCGCGTCGTTTAACCTCTAGGAAATGTGGGGAAAGTGATAAATTTGTCAGGTAAGCCTGCGTGTTCAGAATATGGGAGGGAACAAATAGCACGAAATATTCCACGAGATTGAATCGCGGTTCTAGGGGAAATTACGTAGTACCTATGTTGTTGGGCGTCCGAGAGACGGCCGTGTGACAAACTGTTTAAGATTATTAGTCATGCTTACATTTCTCTTGTTTTGTCGGTCGATGTCTTGTTTTGTTTTTGATCTGAAAATTATAACGCATAGCGTCGTATTTCCATTTTATGGTAGGCAACGATGATTTATGTTTATATTCGACTTATTAAAGTTACTATTCTGATTTTAACATCTTCCAGATTGTCTGGTCGATATGAGCTCAGTTGGACAGATCAACGCCCTTCCCCACAGTCTGTGTGAGGTCAAATAAATAAGCTAGTAATAGGGATGACCCCTTTTTAGATCACGATAAGTCCCATAGTCTGCCTCTTGTTCTTTCTATTACCAATATTACACTTTACATAACCAAGGGGTCGCTACCCTATCATATGATGAAATGTTTATGATTATTAGTGGTACTTACACTTATGTTTTATTCTGCGTTTACCTTGCATGTCTCAGCTTAGTTTTTGCAGTTAAATGTGCGTACCTAAACACACGCGTTTAACTATGTGTGTGTGTGTGTGTGTGTGTGTAGAGTTATGATTTGGTCGTAGCGTGATGTTAAATATAACCTTAGTTCGTGAGAAAGGAGTGAAAATCAAGAGAAAATCTCTTTATTTTCAGGGGGATGACGACAGATGATGATAGTTATGTACTTATCTGAATAAAGGATGGTTAAATCAAAGATTGTATAAAACTAAGTATAATATATCCATTTATCTTGAAACGAAGGTTGTAGTTTCAATGCAAAGCCTAAAAATGGCAAGCGCCAGAATCCTCGACATTCGAAATAGTTGAAAAAACAACAAAATCCGAGCTGTTTAAAAAAAATAGTTCCTGTCGAAACGAAACTGAATTTCTAACTATGATATTATTATAGGTACGTGTCACCTAACTATGTATGTGTAAAGCTGCCCAGAGAGGCACACATTGAAGATTTCCATAAAGTGCTTTCAGTATAATGTTATCCAGGAGTACCTAGTTAATAGTTAGACGAGTGACTTACAACAGGGAAACACTGTTGGAAAAGACGGACAATCAAATGAGATAAAGCTCTGTAGGTACATAAAGTAGAAAGAAAGAAAAATTGTTTATTCTGCACAAATAAGACGCACATTACATCACTAAAAAATTAAAAAGACAAAATACACATTCAAATTAGCCAAAAGCCTCGCATCCAACTAATAAAAGTCTGACAGTTCTGCTCATTGGTTGATGTCACGGACAGGGACCAAAGACAATATTGCGTATTAAATTACTAGACTCGCGACAATCTAAGAAGTCCCCTTTGACACCTTTCAAAACGCTTTGTGTAGCGATGAAAAATAAAATTGGTTTCTTATAAACTGATTCTCGAGACATATCGATTGAACATACTTAGAGAGTTTGTAATCTACGACTTATCTACATTGATAAAAACTGATTTTCAAGGCTTAACGTTTTATTACATGTACGAGAACGAAACGTCAAAACGGACTTCTTAGATTGTCGCGAGTGTAAATACTGTTCATGGTGATGATATTAAAAAACAAAACAAAAACAAAAAGCCACACATCACAAAAAACTTTTATATCTCCTAAATAACTTTTTTTTCTGGTTATAAAAACGTCTACAATGCAGACATTTTTAAAATTATTTAGAGTCTAGACCTAAATCCTTGAGTAGGTAGTTTGTGTGCGCTTTTATGTAAGTGTATAATCACCTACATATAATTTGCTGGCACCTTGTAATGAGTAAAACGTCGGATAGATACCAAAACAGCGCAATTCCCAGCAAATTTTCAACAAAATTGCTATGTAAAGTACAGTTTATCTATTAATCTAGCATACCTAATTATACAGTACAGTTTTAAAGCCGCAAATAAATTGCAAAAAGTAAGTAATTTTACATTTAAAGCGCTTTCTTGTTAGTTGGGAAATAATCAGCGCTTTTCATCCTTAATGGGAGTGTGTCACGAATGGAAGAAGACAAGTTTGCGCTGGACGTACCTACATAATGCTGCAAGTTTGCCGTTGACACCACCAACTAAGGCTTATTACACTGAATAAACAACTCTAATGGGGGATATCTGGCCGCTGACACTTGAGTTTGTATTATGTTTTGATTTTACATCCTAACTTAATATTATAAATACGAAAATGAGTCTTGAATGAGTGTTTGTAACGCTTTCGCTCTAAAACGGCTTAAAGGATTTGGATAAAATTTTGCATATGGGTAGACCATGACCTGTAAAAGAATATAGGCTATTTTCCACCCTGGATCGCAGACGAAGTCGCGGTTAGTTTATAATGAGTTTTACTTACAAATATCTATTCCAAAGTGTTATCTAGTCCTACTGAATGATTTTATTATTAGACGTGGTAACTCTAAATCTAATTAAGTGGAGACCAAGAAAGATATGCAGAAAACTCCTTATTATGTATGTACGCCAATGTAATTTACAGATATCCTTACTAATATTAGGTAGAAATGCGAAAGTGGGTTTTTGTTACGCTTTCACGCTAAAACGGCTGAACGGATTTGACCTGCCATAGAAAAAAGGATTTTTTATCCCGGTGGTAGTACGCTCCTGTGGGATAATTTCCGAGATCCACGCGAGCGAAACCACGGTCAAAAGCTAGTAAATGTATAAAGAATTCAGACATACGAGACGATTCAGTTACTACAAACGCCATCTTAGATCATAAACATCTATATTTTTTGAAACCCCACTACACTATGAAATATCCGAGGGGAATGCCATTTCTAAAATGACTCGACTGTTTCTATCAGTTTGAAAATGTGGGGAATGTGAAGTGACATCCAACGAATTCCCGCACTATTTTCCCTGATGTTTCTGTCGAAATGCTCGACTCTTGTCGGGTTCAGTATAAAATACTTTCTTGACTTACATCACCGGAAATAGGCACATAAGATACATTACAAGTTGGTATCGTACTTATTATGGTAGACAATCAAGTTTATGAATGAAAAATGATGACATCGACAACGGCTGATACTGACTGCGAAAGTTGAAGTTAAGATATTGGTCTCTTAAACTATGTAGATTCAAACGAATATTTTCCAGAAAATTAGCATTTACAGTCGCGTTTATGGAGCAAAATATTTACTATTCAAGTCAGTACGATTGTAAGTAAATCTTAAAGCATTAATAATCGGTATAACATCATTCCGAAGGGACCAACTGTCACCATGTTCAACTAATCCGATTGGCTACGAGCACTAGCTTGCTTATTCAATTGCTATCAATTAATTACCCAATCGCGTTGATAGCATAGACTGCGATTATAATGGATTCTGGGTCCGTTATCTGGCTTACAGTACTGTCAATGAGGCTGAATGTAGCCATGTCAGTTCCCGCCGCTTCGGCTTTCATGCAAAGTTTAGTTAATAATTAAATTCACGAAATTGGAACGTTTGTCTTTTAGGCTAAGCTGTCCGGAATAGAATGGACATGTTAAATGGCTGTGTATATGAAAATAGCTTTCGGACGATCCAATTTCGTGAAACAGTTTCATAGTATTAGGGGCTACTGATAAATTCGATGTTAGCTGGACAAGTGCTATTTGTAGATAAGTGGGTCTAGAGGTAAAAATGTTAACTGTTACTAAGTCCAGACTGTTGGTGAAACTATCTACTACCTATAAATTGTAACAGCGAATCAATTTTTAAGCCTCACCCTTGGGATAGTTATGACCTAAAGAAAAAAAAATCGTGGATTAAAGCTAGTAATGAACAATGAAACAACACAAAACACAAACACGACAATTGTCTAGAATAACAAAGCCTCCATGAGATTAGTATGTACGCGATGATTACCAGCACAACTTCAAGAAAACGAATTCCCGTTTACATAAGACATCTTATGCACTATTTCAAGAAAAATAATTCCCGTTGACAACTTATTTCTCCAGATTTAAAATTCCATTCAAACCCCTGCAAAATATGGCAGCGGTCGACCAAAAGGAGGCACAATGTAACTTTTGCAAGTGGATAGCGTTTATCGAATGCACTTGGCACAGCATTTTGCTGACCGCGGCGCGGCATGCATAACCAAGTAGTAGTCCCTGTCCGTGGTAAACAAGTTCACTGAGACAGAATAAATGTTCCAATGTTGATACATCGCCGACGAACGCAAGTGGAATTGAAATTTATTTGTCCCATAAAAGTGCATTTTTCTAGTTCGCGGGGCGCTGAAATGGACAATTGGAGCGGGTTTATGGTGCATTGTGGGGAAGGATTCTGGATGTAAATTACTTTGTAGGTAATGTATTTCTGACATAGAAAAGCCGAGTGAAAAGTTTAGTCAGGAATATGGAGTATTGGATATGCTATTGCTACCAAAAATATCCGGAATTAGAATTGTAAAACTACAAAGGTGCAAGCCCAAATAAATAAAAATGTTAGAGCAAAGAAAATATTTCAGTAATTTATGTATCGTAAAATGTCCCACCATTCTTTACATTTCAGTGTATAGAAATCTAGTAACAAAAACATTATTCTTGGACAAAATGTCTAAATTAGTATTCCTGCTTTCGGTCTAGACAAAAAAGACTGACAGGTTGGGTTTCCCCTCGTTACTCGACATGCAATCGGAAAGCGGTCTGGATTTTGAACGAAAAACGACATTTTGACCGTTCCATGATTAGTAAAACATTAAGTAGTATTTATTTATGTTGCAACCAAACATTTTAAAATCATAATAATAAAACAGTTGTGTACTTAGATAGCTAATTGAAAAGGTAAGCGGTCCTGATTATTAGGTAGCCCAGTTAAGTTCTTAACTTAGCTTGACAGTTTAATAATAATTATGTTTTTTTGCAAAGGTTATTTACTCTGTAGATACGATTTTTTTTTCTATTCAGGCAAAAGCTGGAATACTCTTTACGAGAATTTTCAGTAGGTACCTAAGAGTGTTTGGAAAATGAGCTTAGAATACCGACTTTGGCGAAACATACGACAGCAAAAGCTCTAACTATTGTGGTAAATATAGCTGTATGTAGTCTAAAAATCCTAGTAATTTACTGGTCGTAGCTTGACGGCGATTGTGGTTTTCCGGTACTTTTTACTCGAGTCTGGGGTTACATGAAATTTTATGGTAACACCTACAATATAGGTGCTCTACTTGCTGCTTCAGATAACTCTATTGTGCGTGAGCAATTTACGTATAACAAAAGGTAGAATTTTCCGAGACTTGGTTTTAAAAATATGTGTAGGTTAAAATAGATAAGGTCGATGTTTGTATCCGGATGAAGGTTACAGCCGGATACAAACAATGACCTTAACTTACTAACAGCTTAGCCTTATTTTTTTCTACGACTGCCATTTATTTTATTCAGTGGTTGAGCCAAAGTTGGTAACATTTCTTGACCTATTTTACTACCGGGTGATATTGTCCATAATACCTAAAGTGTCCCAAACTAAAACAATAACTCAATTATGTGCCAGTTTACCTGTTTGTGTACCTATGTAATGCTTAAAACTTCAGGTGTAAAATGTTAGTTTTTAGCCATAAAACATTTGCAGGCTTCAACACCATCAGGCCCGAGAGCCACGTAAAATATTTATAGAGTTTTAGAACTTTTAATGCTTTTATATTTTTGTTCAACACTTTCGTGTCAGCAAGTGTGTAGAAGTAAAATTTTCAGCAGTTTATTAATGGCACTACCTTGACAGTGGAAAGTGCAGTGTAACATAATAATTCTGAATATTATTTATGTAGACTCATTTGGCTTAATACTAGGACCAGTACAACAATCAAGAACCATCGAACCATTTGCAAATGCCTTTAATATCTTACAGGAATATCTCGCCACGTCGTGGCAAGTGCCACAGAACAAGTACAAAGCCTGTCTACAAGAAGAATACAAGTAAGTTCGTAGTTACGTACGTACATAGCTTCTTTTTATCCGCTTTTCAATATCGACACATGAGCCTCAGACCGCAACAAAATACCTTCGCCTTATCTGCATAAAATTGTGCATAAATTTTCGACATCATCATATCATGCAGCTATCTTACGTCGGCACGATGGCACATAAAAAGTAAAGGTGAGCTTGAACAAAAGCCTTATCGTTTGAATGCACCCTAACAGCGCTTTTACCTTCGGCTTACATTTTAACTAAAGCGCTTTAGTGCTATCGGGCGAATGCACAGAATCCAGCCATTAAATCGCCAACAATTGGAGTCGGCCAGTGCTGAAACGATTTTCAACCACTTACGTTGCGCCGGACATTTTCGGCCGGCCACTAACATTTTTCATGCAGACTTGGGATCTGGCACAATTCACAATCTAAGGTACCTACAGTAAGTAACTGTGAATAATTTATTTCCGAGAGTGGGTCGAGATAGGAGATTCGTAAGTAGATAAATGTCTGCACGTTGAAATATTAGGATTAATGTAGCTTTCGGAGAAAAATGGTGTAGTTTTCGGTTTATTGACATTGGTGATGAGGATCTTTCGAAGTAGGCTTTGGTGTTAGTGTAGACATTAGAATAAAAAAATATGTAGGCAACATCATTTATATAAAGTCGTTCAGAATGAAATCATTTTAGTTAGACAAAACAGCTTTGACATACAGCTGCGAACAATCAATTTTAAAATTGAGAAATGGCGCGCCAAAATCGCATGTAACTAATTTATGTAAACGCAAAGGACGTACAAGTTAGATTCCTAAAAAATCTAGGAATCTAGGCGTGACTTAACTTGGAACAATTATTACCCGACTACGGCGAAGCAAAAAGGAGGGTTATGATTTTGACCGGTATGTATGTATGTATGCTCATCTGTTCTCTTATATCTTCTCGACTCGTCACAATTTGACAAATGAGGTATCGCTGGAAGCGTCTTGATCGCCCGCTGGGTAAAGGCTATGTGACGTCACATTAAGTTGGCAAAAATGGCGCCCTCTAGATGGCATAAAGTCATGAAATAAAATTTAAAAAAAATTAATCATCTTATGTTGGGTATCAAATGAAAGGGATTGATTAGCACATTTCAAAAATATAAACCCAAAAAAAAGTTATAAAACTAAAACCCTACTACGATAAAAAAGTCAATCAACTAAAAAGGTATAAACAAGACATCACAGACAGACAAATAAAAAATCCGGAGTCACGCATTATCTGTTCGATTTATGTCCTAACACGTGTGACTCCGGTTTTATAACTTTTATTTTGGAACATCGTCTCAAGGACGGTAATTACCGCTTATTACTTAGACCACTTGTCATAAATGCTAGCGTTGATAACGACTTTGTTCGCCAGACGTGACGTTGTTACAACAGCCAACTGAGATGATAGTTATACAGCTAAAGACACGAACTAGATAAACTTATTACTCCGAACGTCAACTTTGATATTACACGAATTTGTACCGTTTTCATTTGTGACGCTATTCCACTAGTGGCGCTTCGGTTAGTCTTGTTTTATGAGAATTGGAGTATACTAAATCTTAGTTATGCTAATCTTGCTTGTTCTTGACTTATAATGTAACTAGCTTTTGCCCGCGGCTTCGCCCGCGTGGAGGTCGGAAATTATCCCACGGGAACGTACTACCGTGATAAAAATCCTGTCCTGTTCCAAGTCATGGTCTACCCGAGTGCTATCCAAATCCGTTCAGCCTTTTTAGCGTGAAAGCGTAACAAACAAAAGTATATATGTATAAATAGTTATAGTTTACTATGTCGCTAAAAAGTATCCTATGTCCTATTCCAGGTCATGGTCTACCCGTGTGCCAAATTTCATTCAAAAACATTCAGCCGTTTTAGCGTGATAGCGTAACAAACAAACAAACTCACTTTCGTATTTATAATATGAAGTTGGGATTAGGATAAAGGTCTACGTAGATAGGTTCTGAAAAGACTAGTTTTCTGTCTGATTCCGTTTGTTTTGAAGAACACACCTGAAACAGCTGAGTAAGGTGTCTTTTAAGTTATTGTAGTTTGGGCATCCCTATTGAGAAGTTCATAATGTGTTGATAATTATTATTTTAGAGAAGCCTATGTTCGGCAGTAGCCTGTGTTACGATGAATAGATTAATAGGTACAATGAATGCAGCAATGTACAAAAACATGTATCAGTGTTTAAAAATATACGTGTTTATGCTCTGGGATATTCATAGTTTATTGCATTGCGAGTTGTCACTATTTTAGACAAGGCTTTTAGCCTAAAACGTCATACCATTTTTGTCTGTACTGCGGAATTCGTGCCACTACATGTTAATTTAAAGTGCACAAATAGGTTTTTCACATAATTTAAATTATTCGAACTTTTTGATGTTGACATATAATTAATGTCGTTTAATCAAAGTTTTTCTTAAAAAAACAAAACTAAAAAAGTCATTTTGACGATTCAAGAAACGACGTTTTGATAACGCCATAATTTTAATCAAATAAATAAAGTAAAATGATAATGTAGCAAAATTCTAAGTATTTCCCTTTTTACTCATAAGGGGTAGGTAGTATCAAGTAAAAACCATGTTGGCCAAGAGACCTGTGGACGAAGCGGTCGTACAAAGATTGATATGCTACGTGACTATGGTGCTACTGTTGGTGTACTTCATGAAATTTGTAAGAAATATGAGGCGGCGACGTCTGTGTGAGGAACGCCCTATCCCTGTGACTCCTTGTACGGGACTTTACGCACATCCACGGAAAGCAAATTCACACGAACCGAAAATAGGTTCTCATGTGGATATAGGAAGAAAGGACGGCCATAAGGCAAGGAAGAGGCGACACCGCCGTCCGACGGATACGCCTTCCTTCAGTTCCGACAGCTTCGACATTCACACTGACACTTGAAGGTACCACGAGACGAGAAATACCAAAAAGAGTTGAACACTTCTGGAAGACCATTAATACCGGCTTGTTTGTGAACTTTATCAAATAAAATTGTATACATGAAAGTACCTACTGAATTTTATGAATAACTAGCTGCTCGTGCCTGACGTCGCCCGGGTGAATTTCCGTCTTATAAAATGATTTTTTCAAAAAATCTCTTTAGTAAAATACTTGTCCTGAAAATTAAAAAATCTGCCAAATCGGTCGAGCCGTTCTTAAGCGATGATCAATCTTTCATACATGTGGCACTGGATTTGTATGTAGATTAATCGACCAATTCTTTAATAATTATTATAGGTTGAATGGGCAACTAAGGCTGCTGCGCCAGTTGCCATCACCATTTTATAACTTCACATACAGATACATGGGAAAGTTTCTTATTTCTTTGTGATTTATCTCGAATCCCGTCAGTCGTGACCACGCCGTGACGGGACAGTAATAACTTTGATTACGGTTCAGCAACGGGCTTATTTGTCAAAATTACCGGGATTCTGCCGTGACCGGTCTGGCTCTACACGTGTTATTTTGATGTCGTTTACGTCATTATGTTATAGACTGGGAGACTGATAGGTGTCTTGGGATTTTTCTTTTTAAATAAGGTTGTGGCGGTATCTACATCGCCACATGCGAACTACGCATCAAAGACCTGACGTCACACAAAAATCCTGACGTCACATAAATCCTGCATCGCGAAATTAAAGTTTACCGTGCAATGGACATATTATATACATGAACCCGACATTAATTGTTGGGTAGTTGCCCGCCAGACACAACACCCATCTGGTCGGAGGATCCTCCCTTTTTCATGGTGCATGAGTGAACATTACACCCTATTCCTCATACCCCTAAAAGGTTTTAAACAGAAAAGGGATTTGAGTTTTATAGTATAATCTGCAGTGTCTTAAGTATTATATCAGGCCAAACTGTGACAATAGTTTTTGCTGAAAATAATTACATTCATTTCAAGAAATCTAGTATCCAAAATTACAATAAAAAAAAATGTTTCTATCAATAGGCGTAAACTTCAAAGAGTTCACAAAACTACCTAACCTAAAACCCTCTAACTTCAAACATACAGGCAAATAACTATAAAACTATAGAAAATTAACACTAACATGAAAACAAACACGCCGAGATTGCATTGAAACCATTAAAATTGCACCCACAAAGTAAGATTTAAGTCAGACGAAGAAAGCTGGCTGGTCTTAATTGCCGCATAGTATTTCGCGTCGTGTTACTTAGACTAATTAACGTAGGCTACAGAATGGGGACGTGAACATACGCCACTTAGTTATAGGTAATGACCGTGTTTTGATAATTTCCTTTTATATTTGTGCGTGTGTGTGTGTGTGTGAGAGTTGAGCTACTTTTGTACAAAATTGACGCGTGTGTGTGGATTTTTTATCGTGTGTGTCGGGAAGTAAGTGGCCTAATTATGTACCTACTGTGATAGTCTCAGGTATGTTTACATATTATAGACTTTGATTTTTAAAAAACTTAAAATATTCATAAAAATTCTAAATATTATCAATTTGAATACTATGATGAGATGAATCTACTCATTATTTTACATGAGAATTTCTAAAATCAACTCTCTAGCTCTCTACCCGACTGTGAGGAGATCTGTGATCTGTGGGTTTCTGTGTGTGTGTGAGTGTGTGTGTGTATGTGTGATTAGATTACCTAATCACGTTTCTAGAATTCAGTTCTAACTGATTAACACTAAAACATGAGATTTATTTGTGATAGCCTAGCTCTCGATCTATTGTAGGGCTCGCAAGACGCGCTAATCGTCTGCTAGATTGTTGTGAATCACGTTCTCAACTCACGTCCTCAAAGACTCCTCGTCTGTTGTGACATGTTATAATATCATATTACGTAATACCTACGTGTTATTATTAAATAGCACGAGTTGAGAAATCAAAGAAGACTGCTTTTAAATAATAAATTGTTCCTGTTATTATTGTGTCACTTTACGTTTCAACAATAACCTTTTAAAAAGGATTCCATACAAGGTCGGGCAGGGCTATTTCGACTGTGGGGTAATATTTTAACTTCTGAGAAATATTCAAATATTAAGAATTAGTCTCCTTAGTTAGAATTACCCCACAGTCGAAATAGCCCCGTCCGACGTTATATACTTCTACATACATTATTGTAGCCACTAATCTTCAAGGGCTGACTTTTTAATAGTCAGATAACATTTATCTGAGGAATAAAAAATTGCGGTTTGCTTTCGTATAGAAAATGTGTCAAACTGACATAATATTATTTAGGGAGTGCCTCAGCTACCGGCGCCGGCTCCCAAAAATAACGCCATTGGGAACCGGCAGTGACATTACTGCCAGCAGCCGATGTTTTTAATCTCGGCTGCGGCAGTAATGTCCACGCCGGCTCCCATACTGGACACCGGCAGTGCGGCGTTTATAGAAACCTTTCCAGTATTCAAAACCCCAACTAACTAACCGTACCTAACTAAAATATGTTTTTTTGCATATTCTATTCGTTTTTGCCACTCCCGGCCGCTACAGCGGCACCGCTCGCTACGCTCGCTCGGCTCGTGCGTAGGGCGTCACAGTTCTAACCTAACCTAACCCAACCTTTTTTGCGATTAAAATTATTAAACCAAATCTTACTAGTTCGGTTTCGGGTAGTACTTTATGACTTTATTACTGAAATATGGAAAAAAAAATGATCTATTACATGTTTTTTTAATTATGCCTACCCTGCCTATCTACTCCATACGCCAAACTGACCAAAGTCAGCGCCGGCAGCCAATTTAGCAACCGGCGCCGGCAGCGGAGGCACTTCCTATTATTTATTCTTTAGATAAAAGTTACTCCCTCACTATTGAAAAATCAGCCCTAACTATAATAAGTAGAGATTTTTACTGCCCTAATTTTGCAATACCTAATAATAGCGACTACTAATATAAACACAAAAATACAAAAATTATAGCATGAAAAAATCTGTTGATATGAACTTAATTGTAACTATTCATTAAGCAACATCAAACCGATGAAACCAATAAAAGACACATCATTTCAAATACACCTACAAGATAGATTATTTCCAATGGAATTGCTAAAGAAAATCTAATAAGTGGGGGAAGCATTACAAGATGAAAGTCCCGAGAGGAATAGTTGTACAGGTGGGACATTAATCTAGTACTGTGCGAAGCCGGAGGGCTTAATGATTCTCATGATCCGATTTCCCCTTTCCATCAATATTGCAGACCTAAAGGAACGAGTCGAATAGGTTTCAGGTTGGTTAGTTGTTGGCTGCGTTTTTAGAGGACATAAACTGTAAAAGTACGTAAATGTGCCCTGATTTATAATAACGTTGCATGTTGGTAACGAATGCGATATTAATGGGATATTATCGGACATAGATAGCACCGCGAATAATGTTACGTATACTTATACACGTCCTGGCTCACTAAACAATAATCGTAACCATTATATTATGGTTATATTTATTTTCTTTCTTTCTTTTCTTTCTTTTCTTTCTTTTCTTTATTTTCTTTCTTTCTTTCTTTCTTTCTTTCTTTCTTTCTTTCTTTCTTTCTTTCTTTCTTTCTTTTCTTTCCTTTCTTTCTTTTCTTTTCTTTCTTTCTTTCTTTTCTATTCGTTACTTTTGTGAAATATAGTCGACTTAACTATTATCAAGGCTCTCTTTACGTCAATTTCGTATCCCTACAACCTCTTGCCCCAATAGATACGTCTGCATTTGCGGTTGTGGAAGCCATACGGCATACACGTTAATTAGAAAAACGATAGGTACTTTGTAGTCAAATAATTGTACGTATTAAGTCGTTGCCATTATTTAAATATCGCCAGTCGAGTGAAGCAAAGCAAGTAACCATGTCGACATTACAATAAAATTCATAGTCCATCTACATAATATCTTTACACAGTCAATCAATGATTCGCATTGATTGACTGTGCAAGGCAGTGATAATGACGAGGAGCTTAGAAGAACTAAGCATTAGTATAATGTAAGATTAAAGTCCAGTTTGAATAAACAAAACGGTTTGAATAAGTATATACTTATTTATTAAAACATTATGCACAAATAAAAAAAAACTGTACAAATGTGGAATGCCTGAGGCATTTTCTACCAGTCAACAGTTATGGTGATGCAGAGACAAACTTGGCAGGTGCAACATAATTGAAATAGAACTCGAAATAAAAAATAGTAATAATATAATATGAACAGCGTTAGCATGTAATATGTGCTTATTCTATACGGAGTTCGGCTATTTCTTAGCTTTCAAAGCGTGTGATATGTTGATTTATGAAGTAGGTAATTAAAAACATCTGAAAAGTGTGATTTTTATATTTGAGATGGTAATTTAATAAGCCCTGCGTAGAACGCGTTGCTTTCAAGCATGTGGAGATGACCACATGCTTAAAAGCAACGCGTTCTACGTTAGAAAGAAAGCCATCAAGGGCAGTCTTCGGAAGCTCAGTTCAGCTTTTTTATAATGAGAGCCTTTCTGGTAGATTAGGTACTAAAATAGGAGTTACGCCCAACTAACTCTTATTTGAGTAATCTGCCAGTAAGGCTCTCTCGTATTCCCAATCCCATCAGAGATTAAGTTCATACGTTGATCAGCTCTCTTAGTACAGTCAAAACTTCAGAAATTTCGGACATGACATCAAAAGATTTGAGTCAGCTTGATTAATTCCCAAGCGCTACTCACCGAAACCCTGCAGTTCAGTGATTACGAGATCCTGTCATTGTGATCACCCCCTTATCATGAAAAAAGTAGGTAAATATACAAAGACAGTATAAAATATCATACCACTATAGAAGAAGTTAACTGTGGCATCTCCTATAAAAAACTGCTCAGCAACGCAACTTATGAATTACAACAATGGATTAGACATTTTGTTTCAAACCGATTACAATTTTGATTGATCGCAGGCATTCCTGTTATCACAGACGTCTGCTCCAAGCACTATATCATAACAAAATCAGGTGCAACCAAAATGCATAAATTGAACCTAACGTACCAGTGAGTTCAGCTAATTGTTCGTTACCTATGCATATTCTAGTTTCAATTTGTAACATGTGGCATTTTCCCGCAAACAGTTGGATGGTATGTAATCCTAATTAATACTATAAATGTGAATGTGAGTTTGTTTGTTGGTTTCTTTGTTTGTTTGTTACACCTTCACGCTAAATGGATATTTGGATGAAATTTGGCACATGGGTAGACCATGGATCCACCTACGGGATCGAAACTTATGGAGGTGACACCACGAGGAGCAGCTAGTTTTCCTATAAATTCTAAAATTTCGCAAAGGTTGAAAAAGCTAAAATTTTAAACCATTACTTTTAACGTAGTACTAGGTAACCCCGTCACCACTGATACACAGATAATTAATCACTAGTAAAGTGGCACTATTGTACAATACATTTACTAGAGCAGTCTCCGGCTCGGACTCCGGACAGTGTCACTGGCACGTTGCGGTTGCGGCGCAACTCCGCACCGCAACTCTGACCGCAACTTCTTGCGTTTGACGTCTGACACGAACGATGCAACTTGCAGCCGCGTATAGTTCGTAACGAGCCTTAATGTGAACTTACGGTGCTGTGATGTTTTAGGAACATTCATTTGGAACTAGCTGCGCCCCGTGGTTTCACCTGCGTAAGTGTCGGTTCGGATGAAAAGTATCCTAAGTCCTATTCCAGGTCATGGTCTACCCATGTGCCAAATTTCATCCAAATCCGTTTAGCCGTTTTAGCGTGAAAGCGTTACAAACAAATTCACTTTCGCATTTATACTAGTACTAGCTGTGCCCCGCGGTTTCACCCGCGTAGATGTCGATCCCGTGGGAATATAGGGATAAAACGTATCCTATGTCCTATTCCAGGTCATGTATACCCGTGTGCTCATCCTCTCCTCTCTAAAGTAGGGAACATCGCGGAGGCGCGACGCCGGCGTCGAACGGTTCGCGTATTGCATTTTTATATCGTGATATCTTCGAAATTAAATGTCCGATTCGAATGAATTAAAAAGTATTTTACTGCTACATATATACCCTTGTTGTTAAAACTATTTATTTGAATAAGAATTAATATTATTATGTCGATAAAACTCCTTCGCAAATAATGCATTAACTTCGAAAAAATTTGATTACCAAAAAAAGGCTATAGTGAGTCAATCTTAAAAGATAGATATATGCTGTTGCGGACGTTTTTTTAGAACTTTTAAAAAGGAATAATTCCATCATACATGATATTTGCGTACTTAAACCGTTTACGCAGCGCACGCAACGGAAGCTCTCAAAAAGGAATAATTTTTCCCGTTTTTGCAAGATTTTTCATTTATGCTCCGCTCCTATTGGTCGTAGCGTGATGTTATATAGCCTATAGTCTTCCTCGATAAATGGACTATCTAACACAAAAATAATTTTTCAATTCCAACCCGTAGTTCCTGAGATTAGCGCGTTCAAACAAACAAACTCTTCAGCTTTATAATATATTATTAGTATAGATAAAATAAGTTAGGATTGACTTTTGACATTTAGAACTTGGTAAAGTTGCAGGTTCTAAATGCGACAAATCTAGATAAAGAAAACTTCGGTCTTTTGTGCGACGTCTCCGTCCCGTAGGTACAGTCACAAACGCAAGTCCGTTAACACTTTTACACTGCTTTTCAGAATTTCATGAACTTAATATACCGGGACCTTGGCAACAGGCAACTGAAGGAACACGGGTGGGTTTTAGTCAGTAAAAGTCTGACATGCCCTTCCGCTCCGCCCAGAGCGGGAGAAGTCATTCGATGACATCCCAACCTCAAAAAAAAAAACAAAGGTTCCTATGATTAAACCAATTTTTGATGTCCTTCAAATTTATTAACATGAAAATCGCGAGTGTGGATAGCCAACTAGTATAGTGGGTAGGTACCTATATCCTTATCAAGCATTTTATTCATTCAGCAGCTTTTGTTTATGTCAAGTTTTTATGAATAACCCCAGTTATTAGCCACACAGGTATTCAATTTACAATTTTGAAAGACGGAGTATCGTCACATTATTTTCTACGATGAAACGTTATTTCTTCTAGCAGGCATTTTTGATAGGCCCATCCTAGAAAATTAGGACAACGTGTGGTTCTCATTTGGCAACGATTTCTAAGCTTTAGGTAAGAAGCTAATGTAATGATCGAGGAAGGTCGAGCCACTAATACTATAACCCTAGACTCATTCTGGACAAAGCTTTATATAGGCCGAGATAAAGTTAGGTTTAGTTCGAATGTAACGGTCGAGAAAACCGCAAGGCGTCTATCTAATTAGTGGTTCTAGCGCTAACTGGATTCGAGATATGAATAATGTTATTTGCAGCTTCAGCGAAACTTATCTTCTCTCGACTGTACCACCACCTCATGTAGTAGTATTATTTTAATATTACTTCAGTGTGAGAAAGAGATGGAGCTATACATAGATGGTTTTTTGGCTTTTAGCTCTATTTCCAATATACAGACTAACTGTCTAGTTTGGGACTCATTATCATCATCATTTTAGCCGAAAGACGTCCACTGCTGGACATAGGCGTGCCCCAAGTACAAGGTAATATTTTAAGCCTCTCATGTCATCTCCACTTGGTGTTAACCTGTGAACCGGCTTACTGTATAACCCGTTTTTTTTTTTTTTCTATTTCTATTATCTTTGTATTCGAATTATGAATTAGGTACCTACCTAAGCTAAAGGAAATGCGTGAGCTTGGTAATTTTGGGCTTACCATACCTTCAAAAGAAAATAGGAACTCGGATAAGATCACATTTTCTGTTTTCTATTTAAATTTTCTCTTGACGTCGAACGAATTTTCACCCATGCCGCCGAGAACTTACTGCATTTCCATCCAATACTTTTACGTAAAAAAATCTAATAAACTATCGCCACTAAAACACTAGGTAGTACATTTTCTACCAAAATAGTAGTTTCCTTTAATCCATCAAGGTAATTCCTTCGGTAAAAAAATTATGTTCTTTGTCGCCTTACCAGCATTCAAAGTCCACGCAACGCTATCAAAGACAGAAGCTCAAAATTGCTCAACGGCACGAGCAATAACCGTTTCAGGCTAAGATATGCAAATGAGGTTAAATTGCATGTGGCGGTCGCACGAATACGGCTCGTTTTACGAAGTGCTACACCGTTTCAGAGCCATTTAACCCGTTGTAATTTAGAGTTTTAAAATATTCGTCGAAATATGTTTAAGTGTTGAGGGACATTTTGAATTTTGTTAGAAATAATTTTTTTTACTAAATTTCCTTTACTTTACAGTGATTTTTATGTAAAAGTTAAGCAATTATGTCAAAAAAGCTTTGTTTTTGAAAGAAATAAAAAAAGAAATACGTTTTGGATCGGTAATCATAGTTAAAACATAAGGAAAGTTCCAAATGGAATGCAATAAAGTTATTGTTCCAAAAGTCTACCCATACACAGGAAAATCATTGCAAATGCAACTAACGTTTGTTCATCACAACAAAATGAAAGTTCTTCAAAATTTCATCATGATTATAATATCCTAGACTACCTAAAGGCAAAATATATTTTTATTTTAAAATTCTTAGACGACATTACGACGTTCCATGTAACTAGTTTGGAACTTTTCTGCAGTCTGATGCATACTTGCAAGTTATAATTAAAAAGCTAATTTAAAAATAAACGGACATGGAAATCTTTGTGACGTTACAAAGAAACTAGTGGGAGTTTCTGCAAAGTTTTTGTAGAAAAGAAACATGCTACTCATATCAGTTATACTAGTAGAAAAGTTACTATAGGTATAATATCTTATTTTGTTTGTTAGTAATAGTAGTTTATGAAGCTGTTACATAATATCTAACATAGTATGTTATACTTATATTATAACACAAGAGTTTTTAAACTGAGCATTATGCTAGTTTATAATATATTTATTTAATACTAGCTTCTGCCCACGACTTCATCTGCTTACCGGAAAATAAAGTATCCTATATATTAATCCTCTTTTTATACTATCTGTGCGTCAATTTTCATCCAAATCGGTTCAGCCGTTTTGGCGTGATTGAGTAACTAACATCCAAATATACAAACTTTCACATTTATAATTCATACATCAAGTAGGATGACTAAAAGTACATGAATTACGTGTACTAGTAAAACTTACTTATGTTTATGAACCCAATAATAATGGCTTTTATCCAGTACACGCTGTTGGCTTAACTCCGCACTCCGCACTCCGCACACACCACCACCCTATTCCAAAAACAGATTAATATTGGCTTTATCAAAGTAAAAATCCTGTTGAATTGCATGATATACAAGGGACGTAGCGTCTACAGTGCATCTCAAAGCTTAATACTAAAATAGAGCCGAAAGCCGACTGGCTCTAATTGAATAAAGGCATGCCTCCACCAAGAATAGTTCAATCTGTTTCCATTAAGGGGAGCAATAACGTGGCCGGTGGAGAATCCATCAATATTGCTCGCTCGAAATCTACTGACTGCTCCGAATGTGGTATCCTCTATTACTGGACAACTTCGAAGTTTGTACAAAGGAAGCGCTATTTTTCTCACAGTTTCTGTAGTTAAAACTTTGTTTTTATGTGATAAAGCGTTAGTGGGGCGCCAGAAATAATATATCGGTTCTTTGGTCGGGAAGTGTGTTTTTATTCGTTCCGGGTTGGTACAAGATGTTTGTAAACTACTCAGAGGCTATTGAAAGACTGAAGGAGAAGGAATGTGATGAAGCAGACAAATTGAAACCTTTCCTTTTTTACTTAAGTAGTTAGATAGCTTCAGTACCAAAACGGTAACGGTAAAAAGTATTGACACTTTGTCATTATTAACACAAAACCGTGTTCATCAGTTGTTTAGTTTAAACACCGTTTAAACACGAGTTTGACGTAAGACTGACATTAAACACACGTTGAACAAGTGTCTAAGTTTTTGTAGTAAAGGCCTTTCGTCTCGTCTTTCTGCCACAGCCGCTTATATTTTGTGTTTCTTTTGTTTCTGTTGTTTTTTACCAAATTGCTAAATTATAGGCTTTTCAGGATGTTATTCCAAGGTAATTCATCTTGATTCGGTGATACAAATCTGGCTTATTTGTGACTCAGTGGGTACTCAGTGAATAGTGACAAACCCAATGACAGAATAGGTAATTCCACAAATTAAGCAGGTGAGAAATTCTCCAATTTGCCTGCGTAATTAGCTTTAGAATTGTGTGTAAATTACATTAAGTACATAAATGAAGTGCTTTCAGAATTTTATTACAGTACTGAGTTTGGTTGGTCTTATGATGAACTTAGTTACACGGCTGCATAAAATTTTGTAGTTTAGTAACGATTTGTCCCTGCTTTGCACTATTTCTACTTGACATAACATCGAGATTTCTTTATTATGTGTATGGTTAATATCATTGTCTTATCATAAACCTTTCGGATTACATTGTTTAAATTTTTATAAAGTATTTTATTATTGTGAATGTGAGGACTATGTGAATTTTTTTTAATTTTTTTTCGTTCTCAGTTAATTTTATCAATGGTCTGGCAATTTGAGAATTTTATGCGGCCTACCCAAATGTCCTTTCTTTGGTATTGTTCGTCGAGTCGCTGAGCTCCTTAAGTTCTGAGTTGAGCTCCGCCAGTACTGACAAATGCTTGCACTGACTGGACAGGTCCACTCAAATCTGTGTGGTTCTTTCCTCAAAAGACCATTTCAGACTCGAATTTACATGGTCCTCATATGGCTTGACCAAGATTATGTCTGGACTTTAAAAGAGACTGTGACCTCTGAGTTTGAGTTTGTTTCGGCCTTTCTTCTCAGAGTAGTCAGATAGGAAACGCCGACCTCATCTAGCTTATTTTTAATATTTTTTAATATGACGTGTAAAAGTGATTCCAATATCCTATTTACAGAATAAACAATTTCATTTCATTTCATTTCATTTCATTTCATTTCAAATGATGGCGATAACCGCATCGGAATCCGTTGCGTAGTTTAGAAGAACAACGCGTTCACAGAGACCGACACTAATAGCGACTTTTTTATAATTATGTATTTTTATATCGGCAGCCGTAACATCAATGTTTCTGGACTATAAAATATTTGTTTTTCTGAGAAACCTCTCTTTGGAATGTCTGGCATGGTTTTTCGACACAAAAAAAATGTGACAGAATAAAATAATATTGTTCATAGCTCATTTTTATTCATAGCTATAAAAAAAACACTTATGACAACCCTCTTGACCGCCTAACCACACATTCTGATACCAAAGAGACATGCACTGCACTACCTAAGTAAGTATCATCTGCCTAGCCTATTCCCATCTATTTTGGGGTCAGCTTCCAGTCTAACCGGATGCAGCTGAATACCAGTATTTTACATGGAGCGACTGCTGAACGGACCTCCACAATCCAATAACTGGGTAATAATACTTCTGACGACCCGTAACAATTGTCAAAGATCTACAAATGACAGCCGGGACCAACGGCTTACGTGCTTATCGAGGCACGGAGAGGTATGTAAATGGTATGTAAAGATGGTCACCCATCCACGGAACAACCGCGGCAAGCGTAGCTTAACCTGGTCGATCGACCCGTACGGCTGTTATTAGTTAGTCACAAGACCCGTATGGACGTAGGTAATTAAGCAACCGTAGGTCAGCGTTACATCCCACCGGCTCTTTGACCATCATGTCACAGTCTAATTAGACCAGTTAATTGAGTGCAATCCAATTTATGGGAATCTGATTTGTGTTTGACACTGGAACACGGTTATAATTAAGTACGTAATTATGATTAGCTGTGATTTAATGAGGGAAACAGCTGATTGACAGCATTCGATTCTGTAGAAAGATGGAAGATGCAAAAACTCCTTATGTGATCGTTTTTTTTTATGCAAATTGTAGGTGGTCGAATTTTCTCTGTTGCCAATAAAAACAAAACAAGCAATAAACTAAATAAAAATCACGAAAATCAAATAAAAATTAGAAAACTTACTAGTAAAAGAATGCGCAAAATTAATAAGGGCTGAATTAACCAAAGCCACGGGGCTTAAAGCAGTCACTTTGGCAGAATCATAATAGGAAAATATTATGAATCATCGTAAAATATCACAACCTGACAATTCATAATATGATCTGCGTGCGATTCATATTACGAAATAATTCATCTGTTTGACAGTTTTCTATGGAGATTCGTAAAATGGTCCACATAATATGAATTGCTTTAGTGTCAAATTATAGGAATTGCTAATGACAGCTGGAAATTCAGGAAATCAAACGCTTTTAGAGGAATTGCTAATGTGACCGTTTTAGATCCACAGATCTTTTATTCGGGGAATAACATTGACGTCAGACAGTTTTTGTCTATAAAATCTGTCAAAAATTGAATATTTATTTGCTGGATTAAACATAAACTAGGGATAAAAGATTGTTCGAATTCGCCCTTAGTATTAGGTACTGAAACTGAATACCAAAGCTCAGTCAAACAGAATTTGATTGAAACATATAAAAAGAATAGCCAATCAAATTCGTCTAGACATCATTCTGCGAATACCTAAAAGTCTAGATTCTCATTGATTAGTTTTTGTTTGTCTGTTTTTTTTACAGGTTTATTTGCAAGGAAAGTTTATTTGAGAAGCCAGCAATAGGTTAATCAGAGACCTAAAGTTTACTCGTCTAAATAATACACCGTCAAACATTACGCGCTCCAGTTAATTCTGTCGCCAACGTAACTCTATATTATAAGGGGGTGCAAGTATAAGTTGACCTCCCCTGCCCCCTGGAGGGTCGTATAAGATAGGAGAGTGCGGAAGCAATCAGATGAAGTGGCGGGGATCAAGTTCAATGGTTCGAATTCAGAGCGGTGTTTAGGTTACTAATACGCTTGGCAAACATGCTTCGTGATCCGCTTACACATAGTGAGAGTGTGGCTGTAGAGATGTGTCATTATGTGTCATTATTGAATACAGCATTTCTTCTGCTGTAATTGTGTTTGTATTCGTTTATTCAGGTGGTTCCATAAAATTGTCCTTTTATCATTTATACCAGTAAAAAATATGGCCTGAATATTATAGGATCGAAATAATGTGAGACTCCAACATAAGCAAAAACAGTTGGCGTGTTAGTGAAAATAACATAACATATGCCTCTATTCCCCAAAGAGTAAGGCAGAGGTGCAGGGTAGTGCACCCACATTCCGCCAGTTATGTTTACGTCCTATGTAAGAAGGGGCGAGCTTATTGCCATCAACCGGGTACATATCCAGACTACGGGCTGCTACTGAGAAGTTCCAGGCTGATGGAAAAACCCAATCACACTTTTCCTGACCCAGGAATCGAACCCGGAAAATCGGACCAACGAGGTAGTGAAAACTTTTTTTTTTTAATAAACGTGTTTATCTTTCAACATAGGTATTTCATACCTGTATATTATATCAGTTTCCATAGTAATAGCGAAATAAAATGATTGCTTCATTATTATAATATTGATAATTTATTTCGCCGAAAATGTTGTACAGAAAAATGTAGGTATGAGAGAGAAGAAATTAGATGCCACATAAAGTCAAGTTTAGTGGTAATAATATTCGAAAGAAATCTTACGAAAATATAAAATCAGGTTAGACAAAGAACATTCAAGTAACGTATGAAGTTAAGGAAACCGTTGGTTCCGACGTTAAATCCAATGTCTTACGCCCAACAGTATATTGCAGTAATAAATCTTTACGAAGAGATAGAAGGCGGAAAATAATATAAATAAAATGTACTTGTTTTGACATCTTGCAAAAGCTGCCTCTTTGGAGTCACAGCTGTCTCGTGATATTAAAATGTATGCTAACTTGACTGTCTAATGACCGCAAGATTTAAATCTAAAGACGGGATACTTTTGTTCCAACGTCCGACTTAAATAAGAAAAGTTTCTTTTATTTTCTTTTGTTTCGTGTAAAGAATGGAAACGAACTTTGTGTTAAACAAAAGCCGATAGTTTTTTAATTATATGAAACTAGTGATGGGACGTTACTTCGTTTTGCAATTTATTTTTCAGATAGGAATGTTTTTATTACTTCGTTTTTACAGGGAGGTAATATTTTTAGAAGCTAGGTAAGGTTGCAACAAAGTTACGGCAAGGTTACAATATTCATTACATTAGTCTTTTTTAACGGAGCTCTTTATGAGAGTTTATTGCGTCATAAGATGCTTTCTTAAGTATGTCTGCTACATATTTAGATTTTTAAGAATACCTTTTTAGAAAATGAGAAATTTAAATTTTGTGAATATTTTTACAAAGCTCTTTTATGGTCACCTACTTATATATATGCTAACCAATAACCTATTCTAAACATGATTTATAATAGCACTACCTATGTGAATTTATGAAAATCTCTACGTGTGTTTATAGCAAATAATGTTATATAACCCATGGAATTAAATGTTAATGAAAACTCAAAAAATAATAGTCTGTACGTACAAAAGTTTAATAAACTTTATACTAAATTCGTCGCAGTCAGAGTCGTAACTTTCTACGTGTGTGAAGTGCTAAGAAGTAATAGGATATTAACTCAGACGGCAAAGCTTTACAACGGGCGGCGGGGAGATTTCCTCGAAGTCTGTACCTCCTTGCAATCGTCCAAAGAAACGTAGACTTCTTAATACCTAATTATAAAACAGATTGCTACAAAAAATACAATAGACATAGATATATTTAGTAACCTATTTCGCTTAACTATTCCTCAAGAGTCATAAAAACCCTGTAAGAAATCAATACGTGTTTCACCTCTCAACGAGGCACCCTCAGGATGACGATTGACGTGTTGCTACGCCGAACGCTGGACGCAGAACTTACTCTGCGTCTGTGAGGAATTAAGCAGAATAGGTTACTAAATATATCTACGTCTATTGTATTTTATGATGGATTTCCGCAAAGTCACGCCTAAATTGCTACATTTTATGATCCCGAGAAATTATAAGCCTTCGACATCATTCTTGGAAGCTGGATGCAGTAGGTATATTGTTATAGTAGACATATACCGGAGTTACCGACATAGCTTGCAGAGTAAACAAACTGAAGTGACAGTGGCTGGCCATGTTTGTCGAAGGACCGATGGCCGGTGGAGCAGACGAGTCCTAGAGTGGAGACCGCGTATCGGCAAGCGTAGTGTGGGACGCCCCCCAACTAGATGGCCCGACAACCTTAAGAAAGTTGCTGAGACAGACTGCATGGATGCGGAGGGTGTAGGACAGGGTATTGTGACGCAGCTTAGGAGAATGCTATGTCCAGCAGTGGACTGTGATAGGCTGAGGGCCTATCAGTGGCGGATAGAGAAGGGCGGGCCTTATTCCCTCGAGACATATTCAGGAATTGTAAAAGAATTCCTGAATATGTCTCGAGATACTTTTAAGATAATTTCTGCAGCAGGTATTCGAGTCAGGTCTTTTATTCGCTATACCTAAGGTAGAAACTGAAGTAAGTAAGCAATTTTCACTGCATATGTATGCAAAACAGTGAAAATTGCTTGTAAAAATTATTAGGTACATAGATATGTAATAATTTTACTATTCTGTAGAAGCGAATTCAATTATTTAATTACTAAGAGGAGCTCGTGGCTAAGTAATAACAGCCACACGAGTCGATCCATCAGGTTAAGCAACGCTGGCCAGGGTTGGCTCGTGAATAGGTGACATCTTTACATACCCAGACTCCTCCAAGCCTCGGAAAGCACGTTAAGCCGTTGGTCCCGGCTGTCATTCGTAGGTCTTTGACAGTCGTTACGGGTCGTCAGAAGCCCGAAAGTCTGACAACCAGTCTTACTAACCATGCGGTATCGTATTAACCAGCTACTGGATTGTGGAGGTCAGATAGGCAGTCGCTCCATGTAAACCGACCCCAACATATTTGGGAAAAGGCTAGGCAGATTGATTGACTTGTTAAGCACCTAAACTCACACGCACATAAACTCTCAAAAACGTCAAAGGAAAATATCGTGAGGAAACCGGCATGTCCTAGAACCAAAAATTCGAAGACAATGTGAAATCTATCAACCCACACTGGGCCCGCGTGGTGGATTACGGCTCACTCTCTCACCGAGAGGAGCCCTGGTGGAGTAGTGGGGGAACACTATAGGCTGATTATGCGTATAATATTGTTAAGAATACAGTGAATGTGATTTCATTATGACTTAATAAGGATCATTAACATGTAAGTAATTATATAAACGCCTAGCCTTCAACTGAAAAAACGACCTAATCCAACACACATTGCACTACACATAGTGCCAGAAACTCTAACCGATCAATTCTGTAAAAATCTCACCGATATAACTTAGGTGAAGTGAGCTGAGGTGAGCTCCCTAGGTGCTCATCAGGTGGAATGGCAACTCACCACAAGCCACCTAAGTTTTCACTGGCTGATCCAATACTAATCCAAGCAGCTTGTTAAGATACAACTCCTATCTTTTTCGGAAAAAATACACATACATGCACATGTTTCAGGCTGAAAACAAGTCAGCTTCCAACTAGAAAATACGAATACATCGTTGGTCTACGTTTTTACTCTATTTTCAACGAACACTGCTCGTTGATTTGTAAAGAGGGAACCGGCGAGCGAAACAATAGGATAGAAAAAACAAAGTATCGGGGATTAGACCAACCAGCATATTTTGTAGACGTCAAGAACTTTATGGCCTAGTACAGAATTTTCCAATCCGAATGTAGCCACTCTCGAAACTTTCGAATACACACTTTCGGACTCCTAAATCAAGGCACCCTACAATTCCATGTGAGGTTTACAGGCCTAACACATCAAAATAATTATTTGTGTCAAAAAAATAGTTTTTATGCAACCAATATACTGGCCCTCATTTTGGTGTCGTCTTTGTTCCGTATTTAAATTCACGACTATTTAAATTGTTATAGACCTGTATACAAAAAGTGCAGGGTGGCTCGCTATAGAAGTCCGGGAGTGTATTTGCAACTTTACTGCACGGGGCAGCACACACAAATCACAACAATTGTAGGTACTCGCTCATGTTTGTTTGCTGCTAAAATGCTGCGTCGCCGCCGTTTTAAAAGCAACGCTGTCGGATTACTATGAGTTGAAAATAGGATAAGTTTTCACGAATTGTTTTAAAATTGTTCGGTTAGAACAATAGTTGTGTAAATTGTTTTCGTTTGACTCCTTTGTCGTGGTTTCTGCGTGTGGCTGTGAGGCCTTTATAATTATGTACCTATTTCAAATAAATCATGAAATTACGTCACTCTCCCTCGAATTCAGGGACTGCCTCGTTCGACTAATGGTCGCAAGCGATATCCGCCGAGCATGAGGTCCTGGGTCCGATTCCCAGGTCGGGCAAAGTATTATTGGGTTTTTCTAACAGCAATTTCTCTGTAACAGCCCGGAGTTTGAGATTGTGTCCGGTTGATGGCAATAGGCTCGCCCCCTATTACATGGGAATTAAAACATAACTGGTGAAATGTGTGTGTACTATATAATAGAGGTACAGCTCTGCGCAACCCTTCGGGGAAACAAGGCGTGATGTTATGTTATTTCTTCCTAGAATTATCGGTAGAAAAGCGCTCAACTTCATGCGGTGTAGTTTTTATCTGTCTCTTGTAAATATGCTGTAGGAGTCACTAAAACCAGTGGTGACCAAGTGGCCGCGATTTACGAGCTGCAGGTCGTAGGTTCGAACCCTGAAAGTCACTTTACTTTATGTAAATTATTTCGTCAACACTGCTCTCAAAACGGTGAAGGAAAACATCGTGAGGAAACTGGCATGTCCTAGAACCAAACATTTGAAGACATGTGACATCTACCAACCCGCAATGGGTCAACGTGGTGGATTACGGCCCACTCCCTCTCACAGAGAGGAGTCCTGTGTCCCAGCAGTGGGAACAGTTTAGGCTGATAATGCACAAAAACCTGGACTTACAATAGTGACTGAACAATTATAGGTATCTCTTTTTAACCAACTTCAAAAAAAGGAGGAGGTTCTCAATTCGATTGTATTTTTTTAATGTTTGTTACCTCAGACCTTTCTCATGGGCGAACCGATTTTGGTGATTCTTTTTTTATTTAAAAGTAAAGACACCGACTTCCAAAATTAAAGTTATTTTTCACTTTATTATTGTTTTTTTTTGGAAGTCGGTTATTTTTTTTTGTAAAAAGTTTTCGAAAAAGCTTCTAAGAACCTGGTTGCAGTGGCTGATAATGATGATGGTTATGTATCATTCATATATGCACACACAAATAAAATGCCCAACCAACAGATTAAATGTTAAAATTTAAAATGTAGAAATTATAACGAGCGGAGCATTACACACAAAATTTCATTTCCAACATCAAAATTTCTCCGTAAAGCAAGCTCGCTCGCTCAAGACGTAAAAGACAAATAAGGCTAAACAAACCATAACCTTGGCAGTGCGTCTTCTTTTAAAGCAAATTAAATATGAATGAATGAAAATGCCACGTTTATGACTCGTAAGAGGCGGTGCAGGCTTGAGAGATACGCTTTGATGAGTTGAAGGAGAAAAGTTACGATTTTGTATATTCAAAAATGTTTTATTTGTATGTCGGTTTATGTAGTAGGTATATTTTCTTTACAGGAATAGCAAGGTGTGATGTTATGGTAGATGAGTCACAATTCAGCTTTGAATTATAAAACATGTGCTGTGTGTACGGTATTACAATATTATGCATACTTTCTCTGCTATATTCAGGTAAAATTTTAGGTAGGATCAATTTTACCATAAAAATAAAAGTTATAAAACTAAAAACCAACTACGACAAAAAAGTCATCTAAAAAGGTATAAACAAGAATCACAGACAGAAAAATTTACAAGTGTATGTCGTACCATGCACAATGAAGGGTTCCGTAGTTGGGATGAATTTATATAACAAACTTAACATTGTAGTTGAATAATTTGTTCGGCGATACAGAATGTATGGGAGAACATGTTTTTACAACTGCAATTTAAGTTGGTCGATTATTACTCGGTAACTTGTGGAGCCTACGTAGCAGTGATAGTTTTCCATTTAATTTCGTTATATATACTACTGTCGTGATTTTTTTTACATATCCAAACCCAACCATTTAGCTGGCAGGGGGGACACACTTGGCTCTAACAAAAATTAGCACTTTAAAGCTTAATATTCCGCAAACGGATTCCTGAATCTAGAAATGGTTGTTTTTACGATACCCACACCATGGGATTGACGAAAAATCATCCGTACTTTAAGTGTAGGGGAGGTACCCTAAAAAAAATTTTTTTTTTTCGATTATTTTTTACCACTTTGTCGGCGTCGTTTATATGTATATCCATACCAAATTACAGCTTTCTAGTATCAACGGTCTCTGAGCTAAGCCGCGGACAGACGGACAGACGGACAGACGGACATGGTGAAACTATAAGGGTTCCTTATTGACTACGGAACCCTAAAAATCCGGATTCACACGTGTTAGGGCATAAATCAAACAGATATGTATGACTCCGGATTTTTTATGTAAGCCTTTTCATTTGATACCCAACATGACATATCCATACCAAATTACAGCTTTCTAGTATCAACGGTCTCTGAGCTAAGCCGCGGACAGACGGACAGACGGACAGACGGACATGGTGAAACTATAAGGGTTCCTTATTGACTACGGAACCCTAAAAATCCGGATTCACACGTGTTAGGGCATAAATCAAACAGATATGTATGACTCCGGATTTTTTATGTAAGCCTTTTCATTTGATACCCAACATGACGACATAAAATATTTTTTTTATTTTTTTTCCTGAATTTTTGTCCTCTAGAGGGCGCCATATTCAATTTAATGTGACGTCACAGCCTAACCAGCGGACGATCAAGACCCTTCAAACCATACCTTATTTGCCAAATTGTGATGCGTAGTTTAGAAGATATGAGGGAACACATAAATATACATACCAGTCAAAATCATAACCCTCCTTTTTCTGCGCCGTATTCGGATAAAAAAGGTCGGCACTAACAAATATACGATAGTAGTCGGTCTGCAATTTATTTCTGTTGTCGTTGATTTTGTATTCGGTGGGTCTTGATTTTGCACAAATACACGTAGAGCACGTTTACAAACTTTAGTTTGATTGGAAAATACTAAAACTATTTGCAAAATAGCTATAAATCAAACGTTAAAATTTCGACTCGAACTACGAAACATTCACTCAACTTATTAGGCAAACAAGGAAACAGTCATATAGCTAGCAGGTAGTGTAGTACGGATACTAGCAAATCCGTCAATATTATACCTACCTCCGTAGGCTCTGTATGTTGATTTATCGGACTGATACCATTCGCTTTCATTACTTAAATGGAACAAATACGACCTGACTACCGGCTGCTATCAGCGAAATTCGAAGGCGAAATTCTATAAGAAAATCTAATTTCTGGTACCTTTCCAGATTTGAAGGGCTTATAATTTTATGAGTAAATTGTTCCAAAATTAATTAAGAATCGGTATTGGGAAGGTTTAAGGAACTGTTCTATTTCTGGTTTATTGAATAGCAATATCGAGTAGGATAGGGTATTCAATGGGCGAATAATGCCTATTGAAAGTTTTGCGGTATTTACTTAACCGTAGTCGAGCCGTAAAATTACTTTTGCTCTAACAAACTTAATGCTGGGTTCCCGAATTTGATTAGCTTCAAGCAACTAAATCTTTTGATTTTTCCAATTAAAAAATCCATCCATTGAATAAAAAGGTTCGAATTTTAAAAACTGTTAGCGTATAAAATGCACTTTTGCACTCAGATTTCGAATGATAAACAAAATCTTTCCGAGCTGTGAGGTGAAAAGTTGTGTGTTTCGCTCGGCAGCAAAGTTATTCTGCGTCTCGTACCTTTGAAACCTTCGCAACGCTCAGGATTCTATATTTCAACCACTCGCTACCAAAAAATAACTTTGCAGCTTTAACTTTGCTTAAAATAAATAACTATTAATTAGTGACTTTATTACCCGTAAATGCAGATGCATAAACAGGAAGTCAGGAACTAAGAAATCGAGTCCGATAGGATCAAGAAACAAGTTCAGTATTTTAAGGTCAATATTTTAAAAGAACTGCAACACAGTGGCGCACTAGCTATGCACTTTGTGTCCGTCAAGTTTTATAGCCGATATAAAATTTTCCAATTCGAATGTTGGCACCCCTCGCCCGCATTACTTTGTGGGGTTGGTCACAAATCAAGTTTGCCGCCGTAAGTCGCCATCTTGGTTTATCAAGACCGTTTACCCGTGAGAGATTGAACGTTGAGTGGTGCACTCATGCGCCGTACTGCAATACAGCTGATCTCACTGGCCTATTACATGCCCCATCTGTAACAGATTTTATTCAGCATTTTTTTTTATTCAGTTAAAGACATACGATGGCACGCTTTATATGAGTTTTTTGATCGATTTTCTGTTTTTATATTCGTGGATTTTATTTCGTTTGGTGATTTGGAAATTGAATCCTCCTTTTTTATTTATTTTTTTTATTTGAAGAATCTGTACTCCATGCGAATTAAGATTAGACATTTAAACAAACCTTTATACAGTCTGTTCAATCGATTTTGACTTCTATACCGTAGGCATAAGGCTGCCATTAAAAGCAAAAAATGTTACACAATACCAACTGTCTACTGCAGCTGCCATTTGTCGTGCCACCAACGCAATAGAAGTCAAAATCGGTTGAACGGACTGTAAAAAAGGCTTATTTAAAGTTCTAATCTTATTTCAAACTAGCTTTTGCCCGCGGCTTCGCCCGCGTGGATGTCGGAAATTATCCCACGGGAATGTGCTACCGGGATAAAAGTATCCTATGTCCGATAACCCACATGGTCTGTCTAGGCGACCTAGGCGTTCCGGCGTAAAAGTAACAGACATGAGACAGCCAGTAACTTTATATATTAGTGGTAGTTCATATCTATATCTTGGTGATAGTGTGGATAGTATGGACAGCAGTATGAAACTGTCGGAAAGATTAATGAAAAAATCTTGTATAAAGATTAATGAAAAAACTATGGCATATTGTATGGACGATGGAAACTAAGGCGAAAGCTTTGGGGGAGCCTGCGATATTCAAATTTTCTTATGATTTTGCTTTTTACAGGTCAGTATCAAGTTTTATGTTGATCTAAATAATGAGTCGCAGTTGTTTCAAATATTTATTTATCTAATCTAATTAATATGGCAGGAGTTGTATTCCTGTATCTAATGGTTATTATTCTGTAAAGCTACTATTTGCTACGATCGCGAATCATATTTTAATCATATTGACATTCGAAACTTACCCATTAAACGATTTAAAAGCTGTATTAAAACCAAACTTTGTAAAAAAGGGTACTATACAATTTCAGATTATTTAGAAGACAAAAAGCTGAGATTGAGCTGCTCGCTCTGCTAACATTTTGTCATTTTGGCATTGTGACATTTTGAATAAGTGAAAATCATCAAAATATACCTACCAGTTTTATATACAAATTCACATTATTGAATATTATATGTAGGATATTGACAAAATGACATGATTGCTTTGTAAAGTATTGTATTATTGTGAATGTGAGGACTATGTGGATGTTTATTTTGTTTTTATTCTTATATTTTTTCGTTCTCAGTTAGTTTTAACAATGGTCTGGCAATTTGAGAACTTGATGCGGCCTACACAAATGTCCTTTCTTTGGTATTGTTCGTCGAGTCGTTGAGCTCCTTAAGTTCTGAGCTGAGCTCCACTATTACTGACAAATGCTTGCAGTGACAGGACAGGTTCACTCAAATCTGTGTGGTTCATTCCTCAAAAGACCATTTCAGACTCTAATCTACATGGTCCTCATATGGCCTGACCAAGATTATGTCTGGACCTTAAAAGAGACTGCGACCTCTGAGTTTGTTTCGGCCTTTCTTCTCAGAGTAGTCAGATAGGAAACGCCGACCTCATCTAGCTTAATTTTACAATTTTTTGATATTATTACGACGTGTAAAAGTGATTCCAATAACCTATTTACAGAATAAATAATTTCATTTTAACATACAACCTGCCTGACACTGACTTGCAAATCGCGCATCCCCCTTAAGAAAATCGCATCATTTGCACAACGCCATCTATCGAGTAAGTACTCACTGGTAAACTCAAACTCTTCGTTCCAAGCCAAGAGCCAAGTAGTAATAACTTTTGATTGAGTGGACAGATTCTCAAGATACGGACTATGACTATATTATCAATCCCTTAACGCTCTTGAAGAGAGTCCCGCAAAAATGTCAATAATAAGTACTTACATGTGAATTTTAAAATCAAGACGGTAAAGAAGGGTTTTTACCCTCATGAGGGATGATTTTAGAAAAACGTAACCCCTTGGTTAGTTACAAAAAGCATAAATTTTCACAGCCCTAACTTAAAAAAAAACCGGCCAAGTGCGTGTCGAACCATGCACAATGAAGGGTTCCGTAGTTGGGATGAATTAATTTATCAAACAAACTTTCGCAAAGTTTTATGGTTATTACGTCTATGGGCGTTTACTGTCCCTCAAAGTGTTAAAAAACTTGTTCTCGCATACAGAATGTTTGGGTTTTTGCAACTGCACATGTAAGTTGGTCGATTAAAAGTTTTTGAGCTAAGTCGCGGACAGACAGACAGACAGACGGACATGGCGAAACTATAAAGCTTCCTTGTTGACTACGGAACTCTAAAAATGATAGGTTTCCCATAAAAACTTTCATCCCCTATATCCCCCCCCCCCCTTAAATTTGTTTTTGAGAAAATAATTGCCTATGTTCTTCGCCGGGATGCCATCTATCTCTCCAAACTTTTTTTTTTTTTTTTTTTTTTAATTTGTTTAAAATTTAAGAGTTACTATCGAATTTATACTTTTAAGCATCGATTAGTATGGATTATGTGTTCAATTCAAAATGAGCCAAATGTTCGATAATTATGAATTCGGCGAAAGTCATTCTTCTACAGAGACTCTTAACACCGCGATTCAGAAAATGACGTTAAATGAACAACGCCATCTATCGAGCACGAAGTGATACTGTCAAAATATATGGGAAAACGTTCGAACACTCTGTAAGCTATGTAGAAAAGACGTAGGGTTCCATGACTGACTTGACTTGACTTGACTTGACTTGACTTGACTTGACTTGACTTGACCTGACTTGACCTGACTTGACCTGACTTGACCTGACTTGACCTGACTTGACCTGACTTGACCTGACTTGACCTGACTTGACCTGACTTGACCTGACTTGACCTGACTTGACCTGACTTGACCTGACTTGACCTGACTTGACCTGACTTGACCTGACTTGGCCTGACTTGACCTGAACTTGACCTAACTTGATTTGGGTTGAGTTGAGTTAACCTTGAGCAGGTATATTTTATCGCAGCAGGTACATTGGTAGTTGAAAGAAAAGTAGATTACTCGTGTTTATTTAGAAAGCGCATTCGTGCCTTAATTACTCACTTTTTGCTCGATGTAAGAATATACAATTGTTAAGAAATTAAAATTTGTCACCATTTTTTCATGATTAATATTTGTATCATGATTTAAAAGATAGATAGCGCCACCTATGGCACTACTACCAAACAATAGATTTGGAAAACTTGAATTAACCAAACTTTAGATTGGGTGAATTCACAATGTATCGCGTTATGTTTCCGCGCGAAGTATGTGAACATATGATGATTATGATCGTGTGTTACACACGTTCTCACAAACCTACCTGATTTTACGCTAGTGTCATTTTACGACAATAGATGTCGTTACGTGTATCTACATTACGTACCTAATGAAAATTTCTTCTTGAATACTTTAAACTCTTATATCTTTTGATATTTTGAAGCGATTGCGATGAAACAAAGACTAAATGAAACATCGAGTTACACACAATATTTGAGTGTATAAGTTAACCATATTGATTTCGTACTTTTTACGTGATACTGGAACAATCAAACAAACGAACAGACAAACAGACAAACAGACAAACAGACAAAAATTCCAAAAATGGTAGAAATGGCATCTGTTGGTTATTCTTGGACACTCCACCTAAGTTTTTTTTTTTTTTTTCATTGTACAGAAACGCCTCGTCTACAGATTTATTATATGTATAGATGGGGTATCATTTAATCAAAAAATATCATAGCTCTAATAGAAGATCACGTAATTTTGGTTTCCATTAAATCTTTACTACGTCTATAAGCATTATCCAGTGTTTTTTTGCAGTCGAAAAAGAATGTAAAGTTAGGTACAGTACAACGGACTCTATTTTCTCAAATTGATGATTCGCTGCCTTTGTTTACAGGATAAACAGAACTAATATATAGGTACTTACGTTCAACATAGTTATTCCATAGTTCTTGAGAATGTAATAATAGTTCACCTAACGTTTACACTGACGTCGAACATAAAGCAAATGTATCAAAACTCGGAACTACGTAATCAGGTGTCTGCAAGTTTGAGGCGGTCACTCTATCACACCGAAGTAAATATTCCATTAATGGTTACCAGGGGTCGGCTGTAGGAGCAAGGAAATGCACTCCAAACTAACTGGCTGTGACGGTCTAATCTGATCCCTGTCATCTTATGACGTAACGTCGTTAGTGACGCAATATGGAGCATCCTCGAGGGGCCGATAACTGTTTGCCATGTTTGATCTGTTTAATGTTGGGAACAGTTTGCTAAGATGGGGTTTAAGGTTCATGTGTTGGAAAGTTTTGGCAGTCACGTGTTTCGATGAAATGGTTTGTTGATGTTTACGAACGGTAAAGCTAGAATTCGACATATAAACTCGTTTTATAACATAAAAATACACCTTACAATTCATTTATCCAATTTGCGAGCAAAAACTGTACGTTACAGCGTTATGAAATCCAACGTTTATGAAATACGAAATGAAACCCAGTTTAATTTAAACAAGTATCGTTATTAAACCCTTGTCTCAAGGTGCTGGAGTGAAATAAGAGCGAGATTGTTTCATCACGGATGAAAATTTATAAAGTATACGTGAAGTGAAGAGGTAATGCAATGGCATTCGCGAGAACTAGCACGCTGTTCATGTGAATTAATATGAAATGGAGTTACGTACCTCGAATGAATACCTCGCGAGTGTTATGTAAAAAGGTGTTGATTGTTTTTTTTTGCGAATATGAGCAGTGGCCTGCCCTGGTTACTGTTTCGTGGAATTGATATCAATTTCGATTTAACACGTTTTACATAAATAACGACTATAAACCTACATTTTCTTGGCAAAACTCTGGTGAAATTATATATTAATACTGATAATAAAAAATATCATGACAAATGGCTAATTGTTGATATACGATGTTTTGTACAAAAATATCGTAGCTATTTCTAAAACAGAAAATATTACCGCCTACACAAAAAAAAATCTTATAGCAAAAATAATTATAACAAATAATGAGCGTAAAGTATCATATACGCCTTTAAGCAATTGTATCTCAGACACCACGATTCACGTAACAAGAAGACGTCACATATCCCTTTGTCGCCCTTCTGATTGTTACAAGTATAAAATAAACAAGGACTAATTCGGGCACGAATGTTCAAGACGAGATGTCTTGAACATTTAATGAACGAAATTCAAAGAACAATGTTACGTTGATTTGTGAGTCAAAGTTGTTAAGAGTGAAATTTGCCTGGGGGTTAGCTTTCCATAGGATTGTGTTACGGAGCGGTGTGATATAGGTAGGGGTGTGTGTGATGCCTACGACTTTTCTGTTGATTGTGATTTTAACTTCTATAACTTATCTAAATTCTAGACCAAGTTGTGATTCACTTACTTATTTATGCATCGCTATTATTAAAAGCTCATTTTTATTATAAACTAGCTGCGCCCCGCGGTTCCGCGTAAATCCCGATCTCGTGGGAATATTGGGGTAAAAAGTAATCCTATGTCCTATTCCAGGTCATGGTCTACTGGGGTGCGTGGACAGGAAACCTCCCCGAGTGCCCGGGGGCTGGAGTTCCCTTACGGATACGTCCGTGGGGAAGGCAAGTCTCTGGGACGGTGCACCCTGGGGTGCGGGCAATGTTTCTCCATTGGGTGCTGTGTGTTAGACGCACAGTACCTAGTGGAGAGGCATTGCCCGTATGCCAATATCCTGTCGGTGGGACGCTCTAATGTGTACTCGGAAGAGTACACGTTTAGCAGCGTCTGAGCGGGCTCGGCGTGCACTTACCCTGCCGTCGGGCAGGCAGGAGGAAGTCCTTCCTTCTGCCACTGTTGGTCTCGTAGCCCCGAAGAGTGTCAAGGTCATGTATCTGGCATTTGACGGGGGTCGAGGGTCTTGGCTTAACCGCCCGGGCCGCGAGGAAGAAATCCTCTATAAAAAATTACCCCAAACCTCCAAGCGGCGGCGCACCGTGAGGGACCGTTGATAGCTTGGCTGATGGGTAGCTATGGAATCAGTCGCTAGTGCGAACCACAGAATTTTGAGCAAGTTTAAAAGTTTTTACTCGTGGGAACAATATGGTTGACACTAAAAACAAAAATGAAGAGAGACAGGGAGAGAGAAAGGGAGAGGAAGGAGGTGATGCGCGGTCGGAGTCCGACGTGGCATCGAGCTCTAGCTCGTGTACGAGCGTAGAGCGGGAAGTGGTCGTAGTGGGGCCTTCCGGGAGAAAGTTCTTCCGGAAGCGCCCCAAGACGGGGTCATCCTCGGACGAGGGCACCACGAGCCGGAGGAAGATACACTCCGGCCGCAGGGGTGGAACCCGTGTGAAGGGTGCGGGCAGAGGGCTCGCCACAAAGGAGGCCGGAGATGTGAGCCAAAGTAGCCCAGCTGAGCCGGCCCAGCGAGCCCCGAGCCCCAGGGCGGCCCCCTCAGAGTTGACAGGCGGCCAGTCGGGTGCTGCTGGTGGCTCCAAGCCGGAGGGCGCGGCTGGGTTCGCAGAGATCGTGGCCTCTGCAATTAATAATGTGGCCTTGAATAGGATTAAGTCCTCTAAAGACAAGGCCACGGCCTCCATAATTGCGGCAGCGGAGGCCTCCCGCAGGGGGACTCCGTCGGACGGAGTGTCCGAGATGCGGGCGGAGGTCGCACGCCTGACGGCCGCCATGGAACTTCTCCGAAAGGAGAATGCGGAGCTCCGAACGGACCTGGCCCTGCTCCGAGGAGCCAGCACCCGGGAGGTGCCGCAGAGGGGGCAGCAGCATGGGCAGAGGCGGCCCGTTGCTGATGCTGAGGACCGGGTTCTGACCCTGGTGCAGCGGGAGATGGCCGAAATGCGGAGAAGATTCTCCACCCTTGAGGCCATCGTCCTGCGCCCCCCCTTGACGGCAAGACAGCCGGCCTCCGGCCAGAAGAAGGAGGCGACATATGCCGTCGTCGCCGCCGGATCTGCTGTGGCTAAAGCCTCGTCGGGGCAGAACAAAGGCGGGGTGGCAAAGAAGGGTGGGGCGGCTAAGCAGGCGTCAGCTCGGGCCTCGGCCTCGGCCTCGGCCCCGGCCCCGGCCCCGGCCCCGGCCCCGGCCCCGACCCCGGCCCCGGCCTCGGCCCCGGCCCCGGCCCCGGCCCCGGCCCCGGCCCATTTAGCTGAGGTGGCTAAACGTCGGCCCCCACCACCTTCGACCACACCCGCACCTCCTATATCGCCCCCAGCCGATGCCGAATGGCAAGTGGTTGGGGAAAAGAGGAGGGCGGGTAAGAAGGCAAGGGCGGCCAACAAAAAGAAGGCAAGGCGGCAGCGGCGCAAGGAGCCAAGCGTCGTGGCAAGGCTCCACGCCCCGAAGTCCGCAGCTGTAGTGGTCACGCTACAGCCGGAAGCGGCAAAGAAGGGCGTCAAAGTGGCGGAGGTGGTCGACCTTGGGGAGCTCGGTGCGGCCAGTGGCATCCGACTCAGGATTGCTGCCACAGGGGCTCGGATGCTGGAGTTCCCCGGTTCGGCTGGTGGCCCGGCCGCTGACACCCTGGCTGAAAATCTCAGGGCGTCCCTAAACGCGGACGAGGCCCGAGTGTCCAGGCCCACTAAGTGCACTGAAATGCATATCCAGGGCTTGGACGACTCGGTGACGAAGGCACAGGTGGTGGCCGCCGTCGTCAGGACTGGGGGGTGCTCTGCCGGGCAGGTTAAGGAGGGCACCATCGGTCCTGACTACAAGGGCATGCAAGCCGTTACGGTTAGCTGCCCCGTGGCGGCGGCCAAGAAAATAGCCGGGGAGGGCCAACGGCTATTGGTGGGCTGGGTTTCCGCGCAGGTCAAACTGCTGGAACCCAGCCATACCTCTGTCGTGTGGTCGAGGCCTATTTGACGGACAGGGCCGTCATCTATCCCGGTCACCAGGGAGTGTGGAACCGGCGAGAGATGTCGTGCGGTGTCCCACAGGGATCGGTCCTAGGGCCGCATCTGTGGGACATCGGATACAACTGGGTGCTGCGCGCTGACCTCCCTAGCGGTGTCAGCGTAGTTTGCTACGCTGACGACACGCTGGTCCTGGCGCAAGGGAGGTCGCACCAGGCGGCGGCCGAACTCGCGACACGCGGGGTTGCGACAATCGTCGATAGAATCCGGCAATTGGGACTCGAGGTGGCCTTGCACAAGTCCGAGGTCATGTGTTTTCATGGCCCTCGGAACGCGCCACTGTCGGGTTCCCAAATCACGGTAGGAGGGGTTCACATCGGCGTCAGAGAGTGCGATTGTCACAACCCAGTGCTGGGCACGCCACAATTGCGGCGATAAGTCCCCTCTTTGAGGAGTGGCTGGAGAGGCGCCACGGCGTCCTCACCTTCCGCCTGACGCAGGACCTCACCGGACATGGCAGCTTCGGGAGGTACCTGTGCAGGATTAGGCGGGAGGAAACGCCCGGGTGTCACCACTGTGCGGATCGTCCGGAGGACACGATGGAGCATACGGTGGAGGTGTGCCCTGCTTGGGCGGAGCACCGCCGTGTCCTCGTGGAGGCGATTGGCGGCACTGACCTCTCGCGTCCGGCCTTGGTCCAGGCCATGGTACGGAGCGAGAGGGCATGGGAGGCGGTCACCTCCTTCTGCGAAGCAGTGATGCTCGCGAAGGAGGAGGCGGAACGCGTGAGGGAGAGGCAAAGCCTGCGCCCTCACGCCCCTAACCGCCGCCGCTGGAGACACCCTGGGCGTCTGGAATCCCAGGCCACCATAGGCGCGGGCTTGCGGACGGCGAGCAATGGGTAGCTCGCCGTCCGATAAGGACCAGGCCCGGGTCGATGGCGCGTCGTGTTCCACGCGCGCCTCAAAGAGATGTCAGCACACCTGACGGGGTCCGTTAGGACCGATGCCTGCCAGGGTTGCGGAATAGTCCGAAAGGGATACACGCCCTTCCGCTCCGCCTAGAGTGGGAGAAGTGATATGATGATTTCCCACCCAAAAAAGAAAAAAAAAAATCTCATGGTGTACTCATGTGCTGAATTTTATCTAAATCCGTTCAGCCGTTATAGCGTTAAAGCGTAACAAACAAACTTACTTGCGCATTAATAATATTAGTTAGGATTGTTTTCTATTATACTTTGTATGTATAACATTTTAGGTAGGTATAAAGGCTAAATTACATACAAGTAGAAGCAAAATAAGTCTCGTCTATCGATAAACAAACATACGGGTAAGTGTAGTTGAAAGCGTAGCAAAACAATACCTGGTTCTTATTTGAGATAGCTTCTTCTTACTTGAGATTTGTCAAAAATTATAAATGTAATAAGAAGTAACATTTTTCAGATTATCCTTTAGAGTTAAAGTTCGCGAGCATATTCGTAATGAGCTGGCAGTATCATCACAACGTTAATGTTTACCCATTGTTTGTCTTATTTGTTTTGGTATATTCGTATATTTATGTATAATTTGTGCTTATATTTATATAATATATAATTAGGTAGCTATATATTACATTTATAATTTGTAATAGGTATGTGTGTCTGTATGGTAGGTGTGTGTTTGTGTACCTATAAGTCTGACAACCAGTCTTACAAAGGGGTATCGTATTGCCCAGTTACTGGGATGTGGGGGTCGGATAGGCAGTCGCTCCATGTAAAATACTGGTATTCATCTGCATCCGGTTACACTGGAATCCAACCCCAACATAGATGGAAAAAGGCTAGGCAGATTGATTGAATAGCTTTAAGTGTAAGTCTGGGAAGTTGCCATTTTAAAGATAAACGTGTATTTATAACTTGGCTGTCGGGGTGGGAAAATAGTTCCTTGTGCCTGATTAAGGGTTAAAACAATTGTGACTTCTCAATTTTTCGTAATTGCACCTACCACTGTTGGTCTCTGCATCACCCAAAGTTTGACTGACCTCTGTACATTTCTGTGCTTGAAGTATTAAATAAATTAATATTTATTTTTCTTACGCCTTTCTGTAATTATTCACCTTAGTCAATCAATCGATTTAGAGCATTACCATCTCAGACCAACTGCATCACACACCTGCTAACATAGAGGATAGTGTTCGCCTTGTCGAACAACCAAACATGCAGTTTATAGAGTCGTAGGCATTAACCAGATTACCTGCGAGTACTGAATCGTGATACATTTAATCGTTGCTATGAACCTTATAGGATAGATTGGGATGAATTAGTCAATGTATACGGCTGTTCGGGCGGTTTGAGGAATATCGTATACTTTCACAATGTTTGTAAATATCTGAGCATCATGTAGCATCACATAATTAATTTATCTGTCATCTGTCATTTATCTGCCGTCTTCACCTAAAATTATAGGTATAGATAATTAATGTATGCAAAATATTGTAGGTAAAACATTTTAAAAGAGAAATGGTGGAATTTCTTGCCCATTCTTCTCCAAAAACTACTTCCTCCATTACCTTCTCTTTTTCTAAATCTACCATTTGGAAGGGGCAATTATACTCCATAGGTTTAGGTAGTTAAAAAAGGCTAAACAAAAAAAAACACGTGACTCATACATGCTAAACCTTTTATTTCAAATGTTAAAATCATATTATATAGAGTCACATATTAATAGACTCTATTCTGAATCTGAATCTGATGAACTATCTGTTACATTAATAATAAAGCGTTCAGTGGTATCATCAAGTATTTTGTCTAATTTAAACATTTTCTGTTCTGCTTTTAGCGCTGTCAACAAAGGCGCCTGATTAACCGAATAAACGTAATACCTGCCCCTTCAGTTGCCAAACTACGTCACAGTTGTACTCTTTAATTTAGCAACGTTATCTAATTCGTTGTATTTTCTAAAAGATTTGGGGAACCTGTCTTTTTGGGCTCTTTACAATAGACAGATTACAAAATATTATATTATTATAATAAATCTAACTAAAAAAATATGCTCAAGCAGTTACATCTACGAATAGTAGTTTAAGAATAAATGATAAAGTTTAGCATACTATAATAAAAGAGGAAACTATCCTGTGATCGAAAATAAATTGAATTTTGTTATAACGTATTTTTAAACAAGAAAGTGTCAACTATAAAAAACCCTTTTTACGATTTGTTTACCTTTTCTTAACTACCTAAACCTTTAGAGTATAGAATCAATTTTTTTTTTGTAAATGTTTACGTTCAAACGTGCCTTTTATGTAAGATTTAAATAGAAGGCTGCTTACGAGTGTGAACTGAAAAAAGAAGTACTGAAAAAAGAATAGAGGCTTCCAGAGCTGATCAAAAGTCTTCCAATCAATCGGAGGGTTAAGCATTGGTGTGTGCTACTTAACGTCTTATTACTTTATATGTACATGTCAGCGGCGTTCCTTCCATAGAAGCGCAAAAGCCCGGCTTGCCTTCAAAATTAAGCCTATCAATAAAAAATAAAAAATAACACTATATAATAATGGTGTTACCATGAACAACATAGAAAATCCGTAAATCGCTCACTTGGCTATTTTTTTAAATCGTAAAAAACCTGTCTGTTTGCCCTGATTTTGACCCCTAGGCACGCCACTGGTACATGTTTAATATGCAAGTAACTGACAGTACAGTTCAAAATCAGTTCATTTCAGTTCATTCATCTCTGATACATATTTTATTCACCAGGTGGAGTTCCGAAAGCTGTTTAGGGTTTCCAAATGAAACTTCAATCAAAAATATCCAATAGACGTACCTACCTTTATGCAAACTGTGCACACAAAAAGCGCTTTTTAGAAAACATTGATTGCACGCTTTACATCCACATCGGTAAACAAAGAGGCTATGAAAGCCGAGCTTCCAAGTAAGGGAAGAAATGTATGAGTATCGCTAAAAGCCAGATCCATCAGCGAAGCGCTTTCTGTGGTCGCTTTTGCGCTGAATATTAAACACTAAAAATAGATCAAAGATATTTCTGGAATATTGCTGGAATTATATTTGATTTGAAGCACGCTTTATGGCTTTGTTTATTAATAGGAAGAGAGATGTTTTGGATGTGAGATTCCATTTTTTAAACATACTCTTGCAGGAAGTCTAAAAACCACAACTTCACATATTATTGTTAACTTGTTATTAAAATTCAGTCTCAAATTTTTAATAGAGAAAAACAGACTATTTGTGGAACATTTATGACCCCTTAAGAGTAAGTATGCTATAATCGACTCACGTCATGTCATCAGCTGATGGCTCTTCAATGCAGACAGAGGTAGATATAAGGTTCCAAGTCTAACACTTCCTACACCTACTTGAAATGTCCTTCACAGACTTCCTTTCTAACATAACAAAATCTAGTACCTACACAATATTTACATTTGCATCGCAGCCTCTTCCTTACATTTGTCGTGAGGTTAAGTGACTGTCGTGCCGACTGTACTGGCCACGCCATTTCCGCAACCGCCGGAACTGCAGTCTCCACTAGCTATTGTTGCTGACCGTCCGGAACTACTGCCCGCCTGGTACATCATGTGAAGATTTAGTTTATGAATTATATTTTCTGCGTATGAAGATTCCAATTCTTGGTGTAAAGCCTTCATCAGCACTGCTCTCAAAACGGTGAAGAAAATCATCGTGCGGAAACCGGCATGTACTAGAACCAAAATTCAAAGACATGTGACATCCGCCTGCCCGAACTGGGCCCGTGTTGAGGATTACCGCCCACTCCCTCTCACAGAAAGAAGATACCTGTGTCCCAGCAGTGGGAATATTATAGGCTGATTATGGTGATTATGACAGCTACATTATGATAAACGAAAAACATGATCAAAGTATACGCTTATGGATAAAGGTATTTTCCAACTAAAAAAACAAAAGGTTAAGTACATACTAAAAGGCGAGTTTATACAAAAGTAACATTAATAATTTAGTTGTCAATCTATATCAAATGTCAGATCACATACCACATAATAACATTAGATAAAACGTGACTTCCTTTACAATATCAAGTTACATTAATATTCAGTCGATAAAAAATATGATTTTGATATCAAGTCGGTATGCCACTATTGTTTTCTCTAGCGAGTTATAAAAAACAATGCTTACATTAGCGGTGCAGACAAGAGTGTTTCTTGGGGGCTAATTGCCAATTGGACTCACTGCATTGGAATTTGCTTTGACAATACCGAAAGGGGAAAACATTTTTTTTTATAAAATAAAAATAAGCTAGGTGCTACAGAATTTTATTTTTGTTTTTTTATCATATTTTTTTTTTTCAATCGGTTGTGATAGTTATTTATTTTCGCCTTTTCAGCATTCAGGAAAAGCGAGGTATGACGCAAAATATGTGGGCATTTTGCTTTATCCGATAAAATAATGGTTTAATTTCACACATCATTGAATAATAACTAACCTTTTGATCGTTAAAGAAAACTCAGTTCTAAAAATTAAAAAAAACAGAAACGAACGAAAATTTTTCTCAGATCAGCATCTTCAATTTTATTATTTCATATTGGCTTTGAGTCTGATACTCATTGCAGAGCTTTCGATACATTAACTCCTTTGGAAAGTGTGAGGTGAAAATAAAATTGTTTTATCAGCATAATTATTGTTTTTTTTAGAACTATGTCGTAATAATTTTATTGGTTTAAGGAATCTAATCTAAAAACTTATAGACTTAAATACACTTAAATACAGAAAGGGGGGGAAATAATCATAGAGCTTCAATGGTTTATGGTCAATTATTTTACATAGTTATCTAAGTTTCTACAAATAAATTCACAGTCAACATCCTATCCCAACTGATAAACCTACTTAAACTAAAACTAACCACAACACTACCACATCAACGAAGTTGGCCGACCTTTGATGACGTCACAAAAACAGCGCCATTTAATTCGTGAACTATTGTTATCTACGTCGCGTCAGTTTCGTCCACTATTCGGAAGTATGTACCTACCAACTAAGTTAAGTCGTTTACAGACGAGCGACATATTGCCGGCGACTTAGCTGGTAACGGCAGCCGTCCACTTACTAATCGACTGCTGGTAGTGACAGCGTCCCACGTAGGCCTGAATTTTCAACAACTCGCCGTCCGTCTGTCCCCGTCCTAAGGCTTAGTATAAAGTGAGACAGTTATAATTAATAGCCAACCCTAGTTGCTGTCATGTCGTTATGAACACGAGCACGCGAGGGAATTACCAAGAAAACCTGGGGTTTGAGAACTATCGGTACCGTAATATATCTTACAAACTATCCATGTCATGTAAAGAGGAAAATTCGAGGGCAGGTATCATGTTTTGCACATTTAAGGTCGTTTTTCAGTAAGTAGTTACAAGATTCTAACATCTTGATGAACTATTAACTCAACAAATAAAAACTATATAGTAAGTATAGTGAAAAAATATTCACCTTGGATCGATGTCGTGCGATAGTGTGAATTCAAAATAAACTAAACCCATTTCATTAGGTACTGAAACTAAAAATGCAAAACTGAAAAAAGCTTTTAACAACAATTTCTCTCTGACTAATCTGCAAATGTTATTTATTTAATTTATTTTCACAAACAGCTCAATGTTATTTTTAACAAATCTAACATAATCTCTTTGGATGGATTCATCGCTTATGAAAAAGCGCGATAAACTTTTTCGTTCCCACGAAGTCCCCAAAAGCTTAGTTTGGAACTGTAATTAATTTTTAATCCGGTATCCTTACTTTGCGGCTTCATATAATAAATTAATTTTCACCAGCGTTCGGATGATAATCAGTTAATTCAGCGTTCCTCTTTTGCAACAAAAAGGATTTCAAAGCGGGAATTGTTCTAATTAATTATTTGGGCTCAGGAATAAGGGATGATACACCAAAGAAATGTTCCCACGTTTGCGTGGTTACCACACGATGAAATGTCGGTTTATTGTGTCGCGTTACACATCATATTCAATTATTTCATTTGAGGGTACCTAACTACGCAGACAGTATGTATAGCTTACAGGTATTTATTGTCAAGGTTTGAAACATTTGACGTCATTATTGTAGTCCCTATGTATGGTTGGGTAAAGCTCACTTTGTTTGCTACATGCCTACACATTGTTTGCTGTCTTATCGAATTTAGGGCAGGAGGCTGTTGTATATAATCAGAATCATCTATGTCTCATGAAACTCAAGCAGGTTCAATAGACTACATTCCTCAATACTTGGGTACTAAATATTCGGGTTAATACAAGGTGTTAGGGTAAACACCGTTATCCTTGAAACCAGTGGTTTGGTTTCGTTTATAGAACGTAAAATCAATGGAAAATTACAAATAAAAATAAAAAAGAAAATCTACATTTTACCACAAGAGTATTTCACCCTTTCACCCTAGGGCACTGGGGCAACGAACCTGCGTCTCAACACGGGTGGGTGGCGCGGGACGTGACCTGACCGGCCGCGAGCGCGACCCCTCCCTCAGTCAGGCAGTTGTTTAGCTAGCGAGCACGGTGTCGGATAGAATCTTTAAAAAATCTTTTAATGAAAATAATGTTTTTGTTTTATTGTTACTCGGTCATTTATTTTTATTGGTTTGAGTGACAACGGTGTTTACCCTTACACCCTGTTTAAGGTCGTGTTCGTGAACGGGTGCCGTCAGTGGGACTGCTCATCTCTTAGCTGCCATGGCTTATTTTAAATGTTTTTATTACGGACGATTTTAACATGCATGTCTTTCTTTTTACCTACATCGTTCTCACATGTATAATTTTAACATAAGTGATGTAACCAATATTTTGTAACAATATTTTGAATTAAAAAGTGTCCGTGGAGTTTGTTGCCCGTTATTCTCCTTATGAACCTTATAACCTTATAAACCTTATAATAACCTGCTTTCAAATGGGCAACTAGCTTCATCTTTGTGACAGACCTACGCATTGACAATTCAAAAGTGCATGTAATTGGGTTATTTCAATTAAATGCTTTGTGTTTGAGTTTGAGTTTTGAAGTACAAACTATCAAGTTTACACGTGTGTGACATTAACTGATATCTTGTAAATTGTACCTAGGTATATCTACACGTTTCGGTTTATATCTATGCAATTTGAACAGTCAGTTTTTTTTTGTCCTGCGATCCATTTCACGATATCGGTGGCGATTGATTGGAAGATTGGAAGGTATGACGTTTTGACGACTGTAAAAGTTGACAATTGGTATCAGTTTTTACAACGAAACAAACAAAATTGCCATGTGTTAATAATCTTGTTTTATATTTCTAATAAAAAAATCTATATATATTTTTCAGTCATAATCAAAAAAATACTTAACGTTTAAATAATTTTAAGCATTAATATGAAAAATATGAAAAAGGAATGGGTCCTTTTCCGAACGAACGTTATTAAATATCCCATTTCTACACCCACAGAAGAGTTTCCGCAAAACGTATTAATGACAGATATTACGAAACAGCCAACGGTCAGCAAATTTTACGATGATGGATTGAAAATGGCGCACATGGCAACCGAGTCCCACATGAATAAATTAACGCGCTTATTAAAGTCACAGGGATTATGAGGGAAACTGACCGTTGACTTATTGCACAGTTGAGTTATGATTTTAATACGTTCGTTCGCCACGTTGCGTGCTATAGTCGCGTGTCAAACCAACGTGTTATTAGTGATCAATTGTAAGGCTTACCACTTCTGTTTTTTCATTGCTCTGTGGTTATGAGCTGCTTTTTGTTTTTCAATTTGTTAATTATAGTTATATGGTTCTTTTTATTATGTATTCCGGTCACGCGGTTTGTAGTAACAAGCATGGTTGCCTCTGTTATCAGGGATAAGTTATTATAATTTTATTCGAGACTTTATATTGTTGTCACGCTACTAATCGACATCAGTCTGGCGTTTGTCTGTAAGCACCTCTTTCACGTCGAAGTTCTTTTACTCCATCGCTTTGCGAAGAACTTTGAGATTCCAATTTTTCATATAATGTCCAAGCTAGAATTATCTCGTAACACAAAAAGTACATGCTTTAAAAGGGCTCTATGTGAAAATAGTTTCTAGTGCACACAGCGCTTTATGCTGATGGCGAAGTTGAATGGTAACTCTGCCATCTGCCAACTTTGTGTATGGCCGACAAAGAGCACTGAATCAAACAGGATCACTACAGCGCTTAAGCACGTAACTACAAACTTGAATCCCTGCAAAAGTCCATGGGATTATGTGGAAGTTCAATGTTTGCAAACAGTCAACGATAGCAATATCTTTCCAACGATTTGCATCAACAAAACTAAATTAGTTTTCACAATAATCGCATTGAATTTTAAATTATTAATTTAGGCGTGTTGCTTGTCTGAAATAGAGTAACCAGCATATGAATTAATTTATATAGCTTGTTGGCAATATTTGCCAGTGATTACCGAGATAACTTTCGGTGTTTGCCCTGCCCTAGGTAATTAATCGCTACGATTTATAGTTCTGTACCGAACCACGTGTTGTTGGCGAATATTTTGCATATTTTAGGCTGGTCTGGTTTATAGGTACTTCCGAATTAGCGTACATAATAGTAAATCGATTGCGAAACTGTTTCAACGACTCTAAACTGCCTACGGAAAATTGTAACAAGCTGTTGCAAGAATTGATAGCTAGTTACAATTTTAATGAATTCGGTTGTATTAAATTGTCTATCCTTAGAGCTATGTGTCAACGATAAACATCTACTTTAGTGGATCTAGAGCACCATCATTAATTACTTGGATATGTCACTAGACCTAAGCGGGCAGTGTACCCGACGCATAGTTATAATATTATGCTACTCGGTCGTTTGTTTGAGCATATTTACAACAACCTAGGCTATAGAGGCCTCTCCTAGGTAAGCCGAATAAAGGTTCCCACAAACAGGCGCGACGCTACTTTAAGAAAACAATTTCTGAGAAAACTCCACGGCGAACAATGCGGCCGCGGCGGCGTCGCGTCATGCGAGAAGTCGCGCCAGTATGTAAGAGCCTTAACCCAAATGTATAGTTTTCGCGATTCGTATCCTCTTATTTCAACAAAGTTAGGTGCCTACCTATTGTTAAAAATATCAAAGTTTGGTTGCTTCAATAAACATTTGGCGATAAATGAACTGAATTTGACGGACAATTTGTATGTGTAGTGCTAACTGTAAATATAAGTTAGTTATTAATAATTCTATTAAATAAAACACCACGCATTTATGGGATCTAACCAATTACGTAGGTACACATGAAAAAAGTAACAAGCAAAAGCTGGTTACAAAAAAAAAGGCAATAAGTACCTACCTACCTCATAAAAACTTCGCAGTAGGTATATATACATTAACCACCCCACTAATCGAATGCATTATCGTCACAAAGCTTATTTACCGATATCGTAGCGACCATCAACATCCTATTACCCCCACAATGTGCGCCTGAGATTTTTTTTTCCACAATCACGTCGTTAGCTCGACTACTAACACTATTTATGCTGTTGTATTTGACATGGCAATTAACGAGTAGTTAGGGAGCTCGGGTACTTAAAAACATTGTTTGAAATTAGAAGTACAGAAGCGTGAAGTACTACTTTTTAGACAGCCATAAAAAGAACACCGTAATTTATTTTTTTCTATGAAAAAAGGAAAATTTTACTTTTATTGAGTACAATCACCCTTTTAAAATCCTCGCACTAAAATCATGTTCATATTTTGTTTTACTCAAAACAAATGATAAATTGTTGCTAACACGAGCTCCCAAACAAAAGGCTGTTCCTAATAACGTGAAATGCGTTGACGTGAACTGTACTGAGCTGGTTTTAATTAAACTAATACGTGCTACGATACACGACTCCGATATTTTACTCTTCATTGCTTTGTTGGGCTGCGATCGCATGGAAGTGTAGATAAAGATGTCAGGATTTTATAATTAAGTGGAATGGAACGAGATTTATGGAGTGTTTTGGTGATTGCTAACGAGCTGTGTGTACATATATTGTAGCAGCACGTTTTTTACATCGTGATGTCTTATTGAAAAAGGTGTTAATGTTCGCTCGAGGAGCTTGTGGCTACGTAATAACAGGCGCACGGGTCGATCCATAAGGTTAAGCTACGCTTGCCGGGGTTGGTCCGTGTATGGGTGACCATATTTATATACCGAGACTCCTCCGTGCCTCGGAAAGCACGTTAAGCCGTTGGTCCCGGCTGTCATTTTGTGGATCTTTGACAGTCGTTACGGGTCGTCGGAAGCCCGAAAGTCTGACAACCAGTCTTACCAAGGGGTATCGTATTACCCTTTTACTGGGTTGTGGAGTTGCTAGCTGGTATTCAGATGCATCCGGTTAGACTGGAAGCCGACCCCTACATATTTGGGAAAATGCCAGGCAGATGATGATGTTAATGTTAGCTCGAAAAGTTCGTACGTCCTACACGCACGAACTTTTCGAGCATTGCATTTTAAAATTAATCAATCACTCCTTTAAGTGCAGATAGATGTCAATGTTTAATGTAATAAAGTCTAGTAGTTAAGGGTCCAGTTACAGGTCCATAGAGTAAAATTAAATACTTTACCTATTTAATGAGTAAAAAGCTAAAAATGACTCACTCGTAGCTCATTATCACTCCTTCCTTGTTCTGAGAAAAATCCATGGACTCCAAGTATCTCAAGATCGACAGCGCGGTTGCTATACCAACAAAAAACAAAAGAAAACAGGAAAAAAAGATACATATCACTGTATCGTAGCTTTTCAATCCGAATCACAATCACAAAGACGAGGCAATCCGAGGCAGTGTATCGGCGGCTTAGTGTCGTGATTACTCTAACATATTGTATCTGGTGGAATGTGAACAATTTAGTGACACCGTAGCATTCTATCCAATTATTGCACTCAGATTAATGCCAATTTGTGGACCACTAACGATGTGGCATCGATATTACATGATTGTGAGACTATTGCTGGAATGTTTTGATACTTTGTCGAGAAGACATTTAATTCTAAGCATATAGCTTCTCGATTCGACATCTTATTGATATAACTTCAAGGTTCTTAATGCTATTCAGTGTCATCAAAGAGCTTGCAGGCTGCTGAGTGGCTAATCTCTTTACCATGACATGGGTTATCTCGTACATATAAATTTTTATTTTTTTATTTGGGTCCAATTGTTTATTGAACTGAAGAGACATCAGAATGCATTAATCCGAGAGAAGCCACTAAATAATCTCCAAAGACTTTGATTACATCCACACCATGCCGATTAAAGCTTTAGTTTTAAACAAAACACAGCAGGTTGACCGACAATGAACCAAAGAATTCAATAACAGAATCATACAAAAGGCATAATGCATTAGCTTCATCAATTAAATAGCCCTACTTTAAGACCACTTTGTTGCTGCCGGAACAAATCAATCTACAAAGCGCCCATAAAACATAGAAGTTACAACGAACATAGCGTCTCATAGTTTTCAATCAATTGTTAACAACTCGCAGAGGTTACAAAGTAAATTCATAGCCTTCGGAATGGCCCTATACGTGATCATTGAGGAGATTTACAAGCATTCGACGAACGATTATGGCCAACATAAAAGGTCATAAAAGTTCATTTTATTTTAATGTGTACAGTTTTGATGCAATTGGGATTGTTTTATATTTAGATTTTGGTATATTACATTACTGTCGCGGCCAGCAATAAGGGGATTGATTCGCCTCGGCCCACATTTTCACGATCGTCCATCATGCCTGATTGCGGCCAAGGCTTGTATAGTACTTTTCTCAAATAATGCGAGCAAATTCAAACTGATTAAATTAAATAAAAATTCCAGAATCAATGACGAACAATGATAATTTTTCACGCGCCCATATGATCATTTGTTTCTTTTTTACTTTAAACAGTTCTATTTGCAACCCAAATCGACATTTAAATAAAATCTTTTTGATAAGTTGCCTCCTTGGTTGCCATGACATGTGTTACTGTTGAAGTAAAAAATTCGTTCCATTTTAAAATAACACGACACCTAAGAGTTTTCATAGTAACATTGCCGGCCGCATAGTCACTTGTTTTTGAACAGTACACCAATTTCGACTTATCTCGAAGAAGGTTGTCAAAATAATGCTCGTATTTCCAAGCATGTTTGAGAAAAAGACTTCTGCAATGTGTGATAGAATTTAATATTCTGTGTGGAATGCAGTTTACGAGTTGTTCTCGATACCATTTTGCTGTCAATATATTTATTGATCCGCATAAATATTTTTTGCGAAAATGATAAATGTAATCGTCGATCGCAATATATTATACTGCCGTAATTGCATAGAAGTGGGTAAATTCTACATTTTCTTTTATCTGGCTCCATCTATCTCATTTAATTTTAGTCTCTCTAAATCTTACAAATTATGTAGTAGGTATTTAAGGTGTGGACAACATCGTGAGCTACACATATAATTATGTAATCTCTTTTTTTTCTCACTTTCTTGTTTATTAAGATACTTGTTTATCTGTTTGTTTCTGGAATTAAATAAATAAATCAGTCTTAGTAGAAAGAAGCTGTAATTCTTATTATATCGCACCCTTGTGCCATGTAAAAATGTCATAGAAATAAAAACTACCATAGAACTGGGTTAACTAGCTTTTTGTTATCGGCTTTTTTAACTATTACTAGTACACCGGTCCACACGTCATTGTATGAACAATTCAAGTAAAAAACTAACAGTAATCCAAGTAATTTATGCAGCATAACAATGTGCGTAGTACATTTACTTGAGTAAAAAGTTTGCGTGTGCATTGAGGCTCAAGACTTTAAGCTGCCTTGAGTTTACTTAATGTTGCACTGACATACAACTTTTATAAGCTTGTGGAACGGAAGGAAATATTTCCCTGTAAAAATAAAATATACATTTATTTTTTTACTTTGCATTACACAAGTAAAATAATAGTGTTTTAAAAGGCATTCGATTTTCACGGAAAAATACGGAGCTTTTAATATAAAAGGCGAAAAGGAAATGGGTAAAAGAGTTCTCGAGTAAGCCAGTAATGCATTATTTTAACAATCACGCGTTTGGGTTTGACGACCTGTCATGTATGATATAAATAAAATCATAAAACGTCGGAAACCACAGCAAACGGAAAAAAATCTAAATTAATATTAAGGTCATTCATTATAGGCTATACCCATACTTTTATGCCGTTCTTTATTTAACATGTTTAATACACCTCTCATATCAGTCACAGTTATTGCCTGTAATAGAATTTTATATACTTGGTAAAAAGCGATGAATACATTTTCGTATAAATTAACAACACGCGAGTAATGAGGGCTTGACATAAGAAAACTAGCAAGCTTTGTTAATCACTGCATATATTTGAATAACTTGACTTTCATTAAATAGGTTCTTATGGTTGGATTTGAAGTGTGCTTGACGTGGAAAAAAGAAGCAGAACTTTTTTTGTACTAGCGAGGTACAATAATTAAAACAAATCTTGAATCTTGTTAAATGGAACACATTTATTTATTTTAATCACAATAATAAGTACGTTAGTCTTGTTACTACACCATTATGCCTGTAAGTTTATTATATTTATTTATTTGAAAAACATTATCACCCAAAACAGACTTTTCAGAGCCTGTCTTTAGTGCCAGAAAAAAAAATATATTTCATCATTTTAGATTAAGTAAATAGCTATCTTAACAACACCATTTTTATTAGAAAAAACGTATATGACACTAATGCTATGTCTCATTTTAGTTTTATCGCAAACAAACAATTTCTTTTTACATTCCTTTTCACAGTAGTGTTTCACACCAGCATATCACGAACGCTACGCAACGGTGAATACACAAAGATGTTTTCCACTAGCTTTGTAGACGCGGCCGTGTTTTCTTTTTAAAGTCGTTTAATAAAAGGGCCAGATGTGTGGATATAATCTCGAGACCGTCTTGAGCGTCTCCCGTTTAGGTTAGAAATGTGAGAAATTTCCCGTTGAAGTGCACTCCCGTCTGCGGGATGCTACGAACGTTCTTTGCACATGTTCTTTGCACGAAAACTCTTTTAAAACTCTGAATTATTACACCGTCTCTTGCGGCGTGACTTAGCGCTTCGGTAACAACCTACTTGTCCCAACATTTCGTGCAAATTGTTTATTTTAGAACTACTTGATCTAAAATTTTGAACGAGCTACGAGGTAAATGTGATAATCCAATTCACCTTTTCATTGTTAGTCTAAGGAATTGTAATTCGGAGTGAGCAAAATGTCAAGTAGCCCTTCATTTTAAACCTTTAACAATAAGATAGGAACATTTATAATTAGTTTACGGAAAATAAAAGGCACGAGGAAGGACGAGGGCGGCTGGGTGTCTCTCTAAAAATTGTAATGAAATGAAATAAACTTGAAATTTTAAGATCCACTTACAAAGTTTCGAATTTCAATCCCAAGAGTAAACGTAGGACGAATAAGAGATGAAAATAATACTTTATAGGACTTGTGAAGTTAGTAACAGTAGCAATGGAAGAAACTGGAACAGTGATAAGTAATTCGTAATGAGACGCAGTGAGGCAACGTTATGCTTTTTGCCTTACTTTAGTGTGTTGATACCCCTGGCTGGGGACCGTTAACTTGAGGAAATCCCTGTTGTAAACATTTCGTTGTTTTCACCACAACTTGTTTTAATCATCGTTTCCAGTTTTGTATGTGTGGCTACGTTAAAGAACATTGAAATTAAGAAAATTGTTTACTTTTCACAGCCACTTGATAATTAGTCTACTTTTTGCGACAAATAAGATCTACTAATTAAATTATCATCAAAAGAAAGGCTGTTGTTGCGTCTAGTCGAGATAAAAAGAAAAGGTTTTACTAAAAGTTTACGTTTCTGCTAGACAAACTTTGGGCTAGATTATAATTTTTTTTAAATCAAAAAAGTTTTCATTTTAATCTATATTTTTGTTCAAAAAGTCTGTTTTACCGTAAATCACTGTGACAGTTCTACTAACAACGGATTTGTATAAACCAGATTTAAAAAAAAGATTAAATGGTATTCAGGATTTTTGGTCTGGTTTTTCGATATTCTTGTGATGCATAAACAAAGTAAAAAAATTTGGCTCGTTACGAAAAATCTACGTCTTGTCGTGATTTTACAGATCATAGTGTTATTATGTTTTTCTAGAAGCAGGTTTTTTGATACAAAGCCGTGGGTTCCGATAAAGTTTATACTTACGTCTCTTTCTTAACCAACTAAATATTCTCAACCGCGACAAGGACGACCTTATAACTGACAAAAAAGACTTCGAATTGATATAACCTATTGTATCTTACACAAAACAAACAGCCGAACAAAAAATCCGAATGTCCATAAAAACTGAATCATATTTGATTAGGTCAGTTGCGCTCGCGCAGGGCGGTGTAATGCGATGTGGCGGGTCCAATCGGCCTGACAGTCACGAGTCAAGCTCAAGGCTGACGCCTCACCTTAACCCTGGTGCCTAGAATGCTTTCGTTATAATTATTTAGATAAGAATATAGAGCGGCTGGATGTGGTAAATCAATTACAGTCTGATGAACTGTATGGAAGATGATATGGCTAGAAAGGGGGTGTCTACCGAGATGACGATTATTAATCGTCATCTCGGTGTCTCGGGAAGTATGGAAGTAAAAGACATCAGAAAATGATATCGTCGTAATAGATTAATTTCGAAGTTGGTTTAAATAAATAAATAATAAATAAAAGTCTTTATTGCTGATCACATGATCCATAAAAAAAATTATGATCGACTGTCACAGTTTATTTTTACAATGACATTTTTAGTATTTTTTTAGGACTTTTCCAGAAAGTATGTATCCGTGACTAATAAATCGAGTTAAAATAACTAGATTACAATTGGATTATTTAAATCAAAACAGTGGGCAGAGATTTATTTTGTTATACACAAATAATAAAGAATGTAACTTTACATTTTATCGTTGCGCCTAATCAGTTTATCGATACATTTGATCTCGATTATCGCGCCATTCGATATAAATTTTAAATCAATCGTTAGGACCGAAGATTAACATTGAAATAATCTGAAACGAATTATTGAAATCGATTTAGTCGAATTTATTTGATTATAATTGCTAGGATATTCAATTATTAGAAGGATTTGTCGAAGCGCTAATTTGATATCCGGAAATCCTTGCATTCTGAAGGTTCCATTATTTAAATATTACAAAGATATTATGATTGCAACTTTTGAATAATCATCATATTTATTTGATTGCTAATTAATGTGGACGGCGCCGCCGAGGTCGGCTCAGACAGAGGTGGGAGATGATCTGGACGCGTACCATGAGGGCTTGTTGCAGGTGGCGAGCGCGAGAAAATAGGTCCTGGAATGACCAGCACCGGGACAATACAGGCAAAAAAAAAAAAAAAGTAAAAAAATGTGTGGCTAATGTTTTTATTAGGAACATCACCTATGTACTTACTTCTCGTTTATTTTATTCTAATTCATGTACCTATAAGGTGGAAAATTGTACAAACGCATTATTAGGTATTATAATTAGTATATTAATCTACAAGAACGTAGTCGTTTGCAGAGCTTTTAATTTTCTATCATAGCTACTCAGTGAAAATAAACGTTCAAAAGATTACTTAAGAACTACTTATGCCAGATTGTTAGCTCGTCGTCTGCTTATAAACTTTTAAACAGTGTATAGTTTATAGCGAAACTTGCGCTAAGACGAGACTTGTAACTTACTCTACCCATAAGTTACAAGTTATAATACGTAACTACTTTCATTTAACAGTGATAGCCTAGTGGTGTGTCCGTCAGACTGCGAAGTTATATGTCTCGAGTTCGAACCCAAGACACGCACTTCTGAGTTTCCGGATTCTTATGCGTATTGTATTGTAATCACTGGCTTCAAAAACGGTGAAAGATCTATTTTCATAATTAGCTTCTTCATACAAAAAAAGAAATGAACTACTACAGGTCTGTAAGTACTATAGGTACACATCCAAGCAGGTCGCAGTCACACCGAACAGTGATAGCCTAGTGGTGTGACCGTCAGACTGCCAAGTCATAGGTCTCGAGTTCGAACCCAAACCACGCACCACTGACTTTTCGGATTCATGTGCGTATTGTATAATTATCACTGGCTTCAAAAACGGTGAAAGAAAACATCGTGAGGAAACCGGCATGCATGAGAGATATTTCTCGACGGCATGTGAAGCCAAGTCAAAGGCCCATGGGCGGCTTTAAAACTCTGCCAACAGGTTAATCACTAACCACACGAAAAGAAGATTTAAATAATTTGAAAATAATTTAAGTATTTTTTACCTAAAAGTGCCACAGTCATAATATGTATTAACGAAATATAAAGTCAAACTCAAACACAAAGCATTTATTAAAATAAATCAATTACAGGCACTTTTGATTTGTCAAGGGGTCGGTCAGTCAGAAAGATGAAGCTAGTTGCCAATTCCAACGCGTAGTAGGTACTAATGTTTGTTTATTCTCATGAGCTCTACAGCTGTAATGTGGTAATAACTTCACCGGAAAAGCCAGATGTTTCACACATAATAAATCAACTAAAAGTACGAAGCCATAGACAAGACAAAACTTACTGTCTTCAAGGAAACATTAAGTATTCAGTGTTAAAACGCTTGTAGGTCTCAAAATCTTTTGTTAAACATAAGCATTAACAATAGCACGCTAAGTTAATAAAATAATCTGTTTAAAAACATTTTATTACATCATATAAACAAACTTGTGTACAAGGTCTTTGTTTAGCGAAGTAACAGTACGTTCGTGACTCCGGTCGCGCGGGAAAATCACGATTAAATTACATCAGATGGTTAAATTTTAGTCTATGCTATGAGGAATAAACAAGCTTTTGTATAATTACATTTATTAAAGTGAAAACGACATCTACAAATTGAAATTTAATGAATGTTCCCATATATGGACAATCATTTTATTCTGGGACCAAAAAGCCTGAAGTATTTTAAAAGAAGAACGGAACTCACTGGTTCACTAATCGTTTTACGATGTCTTGAAATTAGATTCACACCCTTTCTATTCTTGGACAAAGGCCGGAGTGTTACATTGGACTATGATTAAAATTTCCACACTTTTTCTCTTGCTACTAACTATGAGTCGTGAACGGAGAAATAGCTTACACATTCTCCACATACCTAGGATCGGACCCTGGAGTTAATACCCCATTTGGCTCAAAAAATAATTACCGATGAGGTTATTATCCTAAGCGTTGGTTCTGGGAAAGCTTTTCCCTTGCTGGTTACTATGTAAGGAGGGACCCCTCACTTGTAAGGGACATCATAAGATATGATCAAAAGATTACTCTTGAATGGGATGAGTAGCGAAATCTAATACTTTCATTGACGTTGTCTGTGATCACCAATAAGGTTTCTTAACATTGACTTTGTCAACCTAAGGTTTCATAGTATTACTGACTGAGTCTTTCTTTTTGACCGACTTCTTAAAAAAGGAGGAGGTTTTCAATTCGTCTGTATGTTTTTTTTTTTGTATGTTTGTTACCCGATTTCTCCGCCTATTATGAATCGATGTCGATGATTGAAACACTAAAAACTGAAAAATTTCTTTATTTTTCCGAAAATAATTAATAAATAATTAATAATATTTTTCAGTTTTTAGTGTTTTTTTGGAAGTCGGTTTTTTTTTTGTAAAAAGTTTTTATTTTTAACTTTTTAGTTGTGGTACCTACCTCACACAAAATCGAATACCACTAGCTGATGTAAATAACAGTGAAGGAGTAAATGAAAACATCGTCTAGATAAACTAAGTGGGAAAAATACGTAATATTGAAGCTAACTCTAAAAACCGAACAAAAAAAAACCGACTTCCAAAAAAAAACACTAAAAACTGAAAAATTACTTTATTTTCGGAAGTCCGAAAATAAATATAATAATTTTTCAGTTTTTAGTGTTTTTTTTGGAAGTCGGTTTTTGTTTTGTAAGAAGTTTTTTGATTAAGTAAAGAAAAAAAGACAAATAAGTATATTAGTCATAGAAACGCTTGCATTAAACAAGATAACAGTACTTTAAACAGCAAAATTAATCAAAATAGATCTAAGTATAACTATAAGATCACGAATATCGGCAGCTGCAAGTAAATACTGTATATAGATAGATTTTAAGAATTTATGTAGAATTTTTTTAACTTCTAATACTATTGTGTATAATATCATCAATATAGATGATATTGACATGTTGATTGATGATGTGGTGGGTAAGCTAAATGCTAAAATAAAAGTAGCAGGACTTTTCCTCGACCTTAGTTCTGCGTTCGACACAGTGGAACATTGTATTCTTCTGAATAAGTTAGATTTCTATGATATTAGGGGAAATGTGTTGAATTTATTCAGATCCTATTTACATAATAGAACGCAGTATGTCTAAATTAAAACAGTTGAAGAAGATGGCCATGAAAAACTACACAAATCAGACACAGTTATAATTAATAAAGGCGTACCACAAGGATCTGTTCTAGGCCCTATCTTCTTTATAATATTTATAAATGATCTGATAGCTTACATGAAAAGTATTTCAGATGATACTAAACTTGTAGTATTTGCCGATGACACAAGCGCTATTATAGCTAGCGACAATTTGGAAAATTTAGAAAAGAAGATTAATTTTATCCTATGTGCTCTTGAAAAATGGTTCACTATGAATGATCTAAAACTAAATCTAAAAAAGACGCAATGTTTATTATTTAAATCGACTGTGAAGACCAAAGATACTGTCAAAGTACATTTACTAGGGAATAAAGTGAATATTGTAGACAATGTAAAATTTTTGGGGGTACAAATAGATGCAGTTTTAAATTGGAAGAAGGAATTAGAAGTGGTCACTAACACTATGAGTAGTGCTTGCTATGCTCTCAGGAGTCTTAGAGATGAATTAACTATTGCTCACCTCAGAATGGTGTATTTTGCACTCATAGAGTCTAGACTTAGATATAGCATAAAGTTCTGGGGCAACAGCTACCAATACAATATTGATGCTGCATTCGTTATGCAGAAAAGAGCCTTGAGAACTATGCTTCGCATTAAACAAACGGAGTCTTGTAGGGATCATTTTAAGAAACTGCACATTCTTACAGTACCATGCCTCTACATTCTGGTCCTGCTTGGTCATTTTATTAAAAATATCAATAAGTTTGAGACAGAAGAACAGAGGCAAATCAGAATAAAAACGCGAAGAAAGGATCTACCTAATTTCATTCAGCCTAAGCTTAATGTCGTTAAACATGCCTCAAGAGTGCAATCAGTACATATGTTCAATAAATTGCCTGTACAATTTAAAAACTCTATGAATCCAAACGAATTCAAGAGAAAATTAAAGTCATTGTTATTGAGGAAATGTTATTACAGCATTGAAGAGTTTCTCAAAGATAATAGTAGTTCAAACTGATATGTGATTATATTTTAATGACCTTAAGTATTATATCCAACATTCTATCATGACATTACATATTAATGAATTTAATTGACATACATTTCTTTGAATTGAATTTATATTGATTTTTGAATTAATATTAAGTTAAATTATTATGACTGAGACTAACAATGTTGTGTGTGACCAATGTGGAATGTAATGTTCGTTTTTTCCTGAGTTTACGATGATTGTTTAATTTTTTGTGTTAGTAATATATCCAAATTCTATTATGACATTACATATTAATGAATTTTATTGACATACATTTCTTTGAATTAAATTTATAGTGATTTTGAATTAATATTAAGTTAAATTATTATGATTAAGACTAACAATGTTGCGAGTGTGACCGATGTGGAATTTATGTTTTTTTTTCTTGACATTACGATATTGTTTAATTATTGAGTTACATTTATTGTTAGAATCACTATTGTTAAAACCATTGTTCGACACAAATGTAAATTTGTTGAGGAATAAAAATAAATAAATAAAAATAATTATGTTGTGTGTGTAACTAATTTTAACATTAGATTAGATACATGAAAGCTAGTTAACAATAACATTTACATAACTATTATGTGCAGGACAGCCGATCGGATAGTTTAAGCTGTAGAATTAAATGATATAGGCATGTGTTATTTTTAGGAAAAATACCATTTTAGTTGTTAACCATTTTAGAAAGTAGCCACATGTTCGAAACCCTCTGGCGGCGCTCGGGAATTTTGGGTTATATTGTATCTGCTTATTGCCGAGCGTCGTAGTAAAATGTATTGTTTTATTAGTATCTAAATGTTTTGTTAATGGTAGCGCAAAACGTGGATTATTGTCTGCTTCATAAAATGTGCATTTATTTTTATAGTTAGTAGTAACAGTTTGTGCCGACATTGTTATCCGCACCAAATGTGTTTTCTATAGTTTTTAATAAACAATAGCGTAGCGAGTACTGGTCGGACCCAAAGCGTGGGAAATGGTAGGGATAAACTGACGCCACTGGGGCACATAAAAGGGCCTGTCTTGTCCAAATAGAGTTAGTTCCGATAGAGTTCTGATTTAGTTCCGAGTGACCATCCGAGTTAGTTCCGACTGAGTTTCGATTCAGATCTGGTATAAGACAGTAGGCTGAGTAGATCATCAGTACTCGCTACCTTTGACAGTGGAATATAGTATTTTCATTTAAGTACTTCCACCATGGTCCACCGTCCGTCTTCACAGTGACAAGTGTCCTGTTGATTTCCACCCTCCAATCCAGCACACTTGTGCGACCCATCGCGCAAATTGGTCCTTCGAGCCGGATCTGAGGAGTGGAAGCAAGATGCCTGTCACGCGTTCCACTGGAAGAAGAGGCGGCCCAACGTCAACAACAGCAGCTGAAACTGATTCTGCGACTTATGCTACGGCGACAGCCATGTCGGCTACAGAAGAAACCGCGACTACGTCGGGAGCGCCTTCCGTTGCCGATCCCGCTCCGACTAGTCAACAGCAAGCCGTCATAGCTACAGACAAATCGATTAGCGACCGTCGAAGCAAGCCCACGTCGAGTAGACCCAGCAAGAGGGATTCGAAGGCGCGCCGTCTAGCAAAGGCTAGGGCCGAATTGGCCGCCGCCCTTCTCGCCGAAATAGAGTTAAGAAACGAATTGGCCGCCGTCCGTCTCGCCGAAATAGAGACGGAATCCAGCGACGAAGATAAACTCACCTCAGTAGTTACGAATGCGGATGGAGTACAGACTAGGCTGCAATCTAGTAAATTGCTCGCCATAGACGATCAGCCACACACACAAGAGGTGCGACCAAATACGCAGTCCCGGATCGAATTTGCAGTTCCAGTGACCACTGCCGTGTCCTGGGATATCCCGGTGACTGCACCTGCGGGAGTTAGCTCAGCGCACCCGCACCTTTTGACTGAAAGTGGGATCAGTATGTACGCCGCTCCCAATCAGGAGGGAGTAACATCGGAACTCAAGCAGCCAGTGATCACAGCCGCATCCTGGCTACCGAACTACGTGCCTGCGCAGCCGCAACCAACGCCAGGGCCGACAAAACCCGCCGCATCCTGGCTACCGAACTTCGCGCCTGTGCAGCCACGACCAACGCCAGGGGCGACAGAACCCGCCGCATCCTGGCTACCGAACTACGTGCCTGCGCAGCCGCAACCAACGCCAGGGCCGACAGAACCCGCCGCATCCTGGCTACCGAACTACGTGCCTGCGCAGCCGCAACCAACGCCAGGGCCGACAGAAGCCGTCGCACCCTGGCAACAGAATTACGCGCGCTCGCAGCCACACCCGAATCTGCAGCCAGTGATCACAGCCGCATCCTGGCAGCCGAACCACGTGCCTGCGCAGCCGCGACCGACGCCAGTTTCGGCAGAACCCGCCGCATCCTGGCAATCGAACTACGTGCCTGCGCAGCCGCGACCAAGGCCAGTGCCCGCAGAACCTAACACTTCCAGGCAACAGAACTACGTGCCTGCGCAGCCACACCCGGACCTGCAGCCAGTGATCACAGCCGTATCCTGGCTAACTGCTAGTGCGCAACGACCACAGATAATAGAGCCAGCGATCGCCACCGTATCCTGGCTATCTACTACTGCGCAGCATCCTCCGAAAAATGTTCCTGTGCAGCGTACTTGGTGTGATCTATCGCACAAGTCAATCGTCTCTGCGCAGCCTGCACCAAACCGCGAGCCTGTGCCGAACATTAGGCGTACATGGCCAGCTCTGAGCCTCGAGCCTGCGCCGAACCTAGTGCCAGCGCAGCCAGTTCCGAACGTCGAACCCGCACCGAATCTTGAGCCTGCGCCGTACCTCGAAAACGCGCAGCCAGCTTCGGACCTCGAGCCTGCACCGACCCTGATGGCTGTACAGCCCACAGCGAACCTTGAGTTTACGCAACCAGTGCCAAACGTCGAGCCTGTACAGACTGCTCCGAATCTCGAGCCTGCGCCGGACTTTGAGCCAGCTCCGCACCTCAAGCCTGCGCCGAATCTGATAGCTGTGCAGCCCACAGAGAACCTTGAGTCTGCGCAGCCAGCTCCGAACGTCGAGCCTGTACAGACTGCTCCGAATCTCGAGCCTGCGCCGAACTTTGAGCCAGCTCCGCACCTCGAGCCTACGCCGAATCTGATGGCTGTGCAGCCCACAGCGAACCTTGAGTCTGCGCAGCCAGCTCCGAACCTTGAGCCTGCGCCGAACCTTGAGACTGCGCAGCCTGCATCAAACCTCATGCTTGCACAGCATGCTCGGAACCTTGACCCAGTGCCGTTCATTGAGCCTGCGCGGCCATCTCTGAGCCTCGACCCTGCACCGAACCTCATGCTTGCACAGCATACTCCGAACCAAGAGCCTGTGCCGAACATTGAGCCTGCACGGTCATCTCTGAGCCTCGAGCCTGCACCGAACCTTGAGCCTGTGGCGATTATTAAGCCTACGCGGCCATCTCTGAGCCTCGAGCCTGCGCCGAATCTCGTGCCTACGCAGCCTGCGCTGAACCTTGAGTCTACGCAGTCTGCATTGAACCTCATGCTTGCACAGCATGGCCCGAACCTAGAACCTGTGCCGATCATTGAGCCTGCGTGGCCATCTCTGAGCCTCGAGCCTGCGCCGACCTTGATGCCAGTGCAGCCCACAGCGAACCTCGTGCCTGTGCAGTCAGCTCCGAACCTCGTGCCTGTGCAGTCAGCTCCGAACATCGTGCCTGCGCAACCTGCTCCGAATCTTAAGTCTGTGCAGACAGCTCCGAACCTCGAGCCTGCACCGAACCTCGAGCCTGCGCCGAACCTTGACATTGCGCCGAACCTTGAGCCTGCACAATCAGCACCGAACATCGTCCCTGCGCAGCCTGCTCCAAACCTCGAGCCCGTGCAGACAGTTCCGAACCTTGGGCCCGCACTGAACCTCGTGTCTGAGCAGCCTACTCCGAACCTCGAGCCTGCGCCGAACCTTGAGCCTGCGCCGAACCTTGAGCCTGCGCCGAACCTTGAGCCCGCACAACTAGCTCGGAACCTCGAGCCTGTGCAGACCACTGCTCCGAGCCTCATGCCTGCGCAACCAGCTTCGAACATCGTACCTGCGTGTTGGCCTGAGGACGCATCTGCACTACTAGACCTGGTCGGAAATACATCGCACGCACAACCGACATCAGCACAAAAGCCGACATTCTTCAGCAACCAGTGGAAAACGTCGTGTTACCAGTCGAGAGCGGCTATCCTGCACCGTTTTTAATAGGTGCGACACCCAGTACTACATAACTGGACGTCACACGGCGGGAGGAATGTGCAGGACAGCCGATCGGATAGTTTAAGCTGTAGAATTAAATGATATAGGCATGTGTTATTTTTAGGAAAAATACCATTTTAGTTGTTAACCATTTTAGAAAGTAGCCACATGTTCGAAACCCTCTGGCGGCGCTCGGGAATTTTGGGTTATATTGTATCTGCTTATTGCCGAGCGTCGTAGTAAAATGTATTGTTTTATTAGTATCTAAATGTTTTGTTAATGGTAGCGCAAAACGTGGATTATTGTCTGCTTCATAAAATGTGCATTTATTTTTATAGTTAGTAGTAACAGTTTGTGCCGACATTGTTATCCGCACCAAATGTGTTTTCTATAGTTTTTAATAAACAATAGCGTAGCGAGTACTGGTCGGACCCAAAGCGTGGGAAATGGTAGGGATAAACTGACGCCACTGGGGCACATAAAAGGGCCTGTCTTGTCCAAATAGAGTTAGTTCCGATAGAGTTCTGATTTAGTTCCGAGTGACCATCCGAGTTAGTTCCGACTGAGTTTCGATTCAGATCTGGTATAAGACAGTAGGCTGAGTAGATCATCAGTACTCGCTACCTTTGACAGTGGAATATAGTATTTTCATTTAAGTACTTCCACCATGGTCCACCGTCCGTCTTCACAGTGACAAGTGTCCTGTTGATTTCCACCCTCCAATCCAGCACACTTGTGCGACCCATCGCGCAAATATTATTACAGTTAGATTGAAATTGATCAGTCTGAATACATTACCAAGATCTGTGAATGAATCTTAGATAGATAGATAAAACGTATATTTCGTGCACATTAAAGACATAAAAAACACGGTTAAATAATAACTAATTACATTGATAAACTTCTTTTTGTTCTTTTAACATTTTTTCTTAATTATTCTTTCTTTGTTATCCCATCTAATATTACAAATCAAAAATCAATCTGCCTAGCCTTTCCCAACTATATTGGGGTCGGCTTCCAGTCTAACCGCATGCTGTATTTTACATGGAGCGACTGCCTATCTAACCTCCACAACCCAGTAACTGGGTAATACGATACCTCTTGGCAAGACTGGTTGTCAGACATCCGGGCTTCTGACGACCCGTAACGACTGTCAAAGATCCACAAATGACAGGCGAGACCAACGGCTTAACGTGCTTTCCGAGGCACGGAGGAGTCTCGGTATGTAAAGATGGTCACCCACCCATGGACTAACCCTGGCAAGCGTAGCTTAACCTGTTCGATAGACCCTTGCGGCTGTTATCAGTTAGCCACGAGCTCCTAACTAATATTACAAATGCGAAAGTGACTTTGTTTATTTGTTTGTTACGCTTTCACGCTATAACGGTTCAACGGGTTGAAACATGACCTGGGTTAAAACATAGTACGTTTCCGTGGGATAATTTCCGACCTGCATGCAAGCGAAACCGCTGGCAAAAGCTAAATTAATCAGCAAAAGCTCTTATGTTTTTTTATAAAGTTTTTATAAGTACTTTTAATTTGGAAACCCTTGATATTTTTTCTGGCAATAAAATTGATTTATTACACTAAAACTTTTCAAACTAAACTATTTACGATTATTGAGATTGCAATTGGAGTGAATCTGGAACAGTAAAAAGTGAAATGTAACGTAAAACAATCCATAAAAGTAGTTTCATTTCATTTAACTTCACCCCTTTTCCTTTGGGGAATAAGAAAATAATGTTCAGCGCAATGTCATAACATTTAAGAAAGGGGCGGTTCAGAGTAAAAACATCCATAAAAACTTCCATAGTCATTTGTTTATTCTACGAGGGGGACTGTTAGGCTGTAGACTTTACATACAAAGAGTTACACCCAAACAGGATCCGACAATACAAAACAATAGTACTACCTACGTCTTTATCCGAGGTGTGAACCGTGATGTGGCAATCAATGCGGTGGTGACAGACACTCCTAAGTATATTCTATTCTATATTGCTGTGTCATCGTCTGCAGGAAGATGAAGTCTTAAAACCAAGCGTAAAATGCCTTCTTGTCCAAGGTTGACCATTGTGTGGTCACAAAGATAATGGCCTGTGGGCGTGGTTCATATTTAGGGTTGATTTAATTGCTACTGGTTTATAATTTATTCAGTGTGAATGTGCGCATACTTGGTGTGATGATTGTGGGATGACATAATCATTTTATGTTTTGATGTGTCTGTTTTATGAAGCGAAAGGTGTTGGAGGCTGTCAAGGTATTCCTGTGAACAAGATTTTATATTTATTGTTATGTGTGTTTGAGAAACAAGGAAAAAGGTTAAGTATTATCAGTTCAGTGTCTCCTTTATGTTAAAAATATTATAAAATCGCTGCAAATGCATCTAAGCAAAGCTCTATATGTTTATCTTAATCATCTACGAGTTTAAAACCCTTTTACACTTTTTTTTTGTTTACTTAATGAAATCACTCAGCTAGTACATAAACAACAATTAATTATGTTTATTAATATTAAACATGGCTCGTGGCTACGTGATAACAGCCGCACGGGTCGATCCATCAGGTTAAGCTACACTTGCCGGGGTTGGTCCATGGATGGGGGACCATCTTTACATACCGAGACTCCTCCGTGCCTCGGAAAGCAAGTTAAGCCGTTGGTCCCGGCTGTCATTTGTGGATCTTTGACAGTCGTTACGGGTCGTCAGCAGCCCGAAAGTCTGACAACCAGTCTTACCAAGGGGTATCGTATTACCCAGTTACTGGGTTGTGGAGGTCAGATAGGCAGTCGCTCCATGTAAAATACTGGTATTCAGCTGCATCCGGTTAGACTGGAAGCCGACCCCAATATAGTTGGGAAAAGGCTAGGCAGATGAGGCAGATGATATTCATATTAATATTAAACATTTCTAAAAACAAAACAGCACCAATAAATTAATCAAACCGATCAAACTTTTATATGAAACTTATTGTTTTTCTTTGAAATCACGCGGCCGAAAGTAAAGTTAAAGAAGAAACTTCAAACTTGCAAACACAAATAATTTAAAATGAAATTAAGACATGTTAGGTACGAAATTAATTCTAAGTATACACTCTTAATAAAGTTGGAGGCGTCCTTAAAACCAGACGAAAATTAATTAACTTGTATTTTGTAACAATTAACAAAGTTCATGCCGATCCGTTTTCTAAACATAAAGAAGGGTACACACTAGAGCATTTGCACGATATCTATCGTTATTTCGAATGGTACAATACAAGTTAAATCTCCATTCAAAAGAGGACTTCCAAGTAATGTAACGTTTTTTCGGATCCTCAGCGTCAAATAGTTAGGCGATCCCTCAACGGGAGCAGTCGCCAGGTTTAAAAAAAAAATCTTCTACAAGGTTTATCCTCAATCCGATTTTTTTCACTGACTGGTTGGCTGGGTTTTCATGACTACTACTTTAAGTTTTCTATATCCAAAACCCATAACACGATTTACTATAGCCGACCCTTAATACTTAATTATAATTAAATGGGTAAAAGTAACACGCCTAGGTCGCGGTTAAAGGTTACATTACAGACGAATGGTCCCGGTGTAGAAGCGTGTCAAACCCAAACTCGTCTCTATAAAACTTTTACAAATAAAAAACAACCGACTTCCAAAAAAAACACTAAAAAAGTGAAAAATAACTTTTATTTCGGAAGTTGGTGTCTTTGCTTTTCAATGTCTGTTTTTTGGCACCGACTTCCGAAATTAAAGTTATTTTTCACTTTTTTAGTGTTTTTTTGGAAGTCGGTTGTTTTTTTTTTTTTTTAAGTTTTTATTTTTCACTTTTTAGTAGTGGTACCTACCCCACACAAATCCGCTATGTAAATAACAGTGAAGGAGTCAAACAGGATATCGTCTAGATAAACTTAGCGGGAAAAATACGTAATATTGAAGCTAACTCAAAAATTACGCAAGCAAAGTTAATAAAATTTATATGGCACCACCTCGGAAGCATGACCTACCAAACAAAAACACACATAAAACATATTAAAAAAAAAACATACAGACGAATTGAGAACCTCCTCCTTTTTGAAGAAGTCGGTTAAAAATATAACACCAATTGACTCGCAGTTTGTAAAATAAGTTGAAACTAATAACTTCGGGCTGATCGTGTCCAGATCGTCAAAAGATGACACATTAGAACGTCTCGATGTTCTGTTACAAGTAGATGCTCAAACGTGCTTATTAAGGTTCGCAGCATTCGCGAATGAAACAAAGGCTAGCCCACATGTTAATATCCTTAAGTAATTGTTCTAGAAACAATTCCTAGAAACGAAATAGTTAATTTCTTCTATTTATCTTTTCTAGGTAAATAACAATTATTTCGTGAACGAGAACGCTTTGTCGAACGCTAATTGTTTACTTGACTCGCAGTGGGAATGTTTGGTAATTTCTTATGTTTTACATTGAGATATTAGAGTCTCTCCAATTAAAGGTAGCGTAGGTACACAAGTTAAGACACAATTGAAGTCATCTGAAATTAGACTTAGTTTATTGAAATAATAGTTAAAGGCAAATCAATTAATGCCAATGTATGTGTGTATGTATGTATGTGTGTGTGTTTATATTTTACGTTTTCAAGTCATTTGGTATCCGGATAATTTGGTGTTGTAACTTATTTCAGGTAACGCTTTTCAAAGGATTAAAAAAGCATTGCCAAAAGTAAACCAAATGGTACGATGACGTAAGCACTGTTAAAGTTACGGTTTCCTAGAAGAGCGGTTTCGTCATATAACGGCCGTCACGAAAATCTGTCATTTTTACCAAAATTTTACATTAAAGTGTCAAAAAACGCTCTGTTCTTGAACAGCCGTTATTCTGTGACCGTTCACCGCTTTCTTCGAGTAAATAATGCAAATTTGCAACTAAAGCACAGAGTAATACAGAAGGCGCACTCCGCATTTTAGGTATGGAGCTACAAGTACGCGGCGGGCTCGTCTTGCCGGGCCAGTTCCGTGAGCGTAACGTAGTCAGAATTAGATATCGGTACCTAAGAGCTACGCGATAGAAAAAGAGGCAACTTCTCGGTGAATATAACTGTAGGTAATTATTCGCTATGCGACCTGATTTGTCCGTTATTGTGTCGTACCAAGAGTCGGTTTTTATTAAAATTATTTTGCGGAGTGAATCATCTGTACCTACTAATCTGTGACTAAAACCATATGTTTATTTAACTCTGTTTGTATCATAATCAACACATCAATCAACAAACAGCAAAATTGATCATCGCCAATTACAAGTTTATCTAAGAACCAATTTTAAACACAAAATTGAAGGAAAATTTATTATTACACACAACATCGTCGATCAAGAGCTGATTATTATCTCATTACACTATAATAGTTATTATCTAATGCCGACGTAATCTCCGGTGATGAGTTTTACATAATTTATAGCGGCAAACGAAGCCACCGCCCACGTGCACGGACCTCGGTCTGATGAGCGCGCAGCCGTGAACCTACGACCGTGGCATGCGCGCGCGCCAATAATTCACTGGATATATTGTAATGACCTGGTTTTGGCGACTGTTTTGATGAGGAATTTACGTTATTGATATAATAAAATCTTTCAAAATGTATACAGGGTGTTAGGGTAAACACCGTTATCCTTAAAACCATTGGTTTGGTGTCATATAGAGCGTAAAATCAATGGAAAATTACGTTTTTTTTTTTACCACTAGAGTATTTCACCCTGTCACATGGGTGGGGGGCGCAGGACGTGACTTGACCGGCCGCGAACGCGACCCCTCCCCCTCAGTCAGTCAGCTGTTTCGCTAGCGAGCACGGTGTCGGATAGAAACTTTTTATTAAAATCTTTTAATGAAACTAACGTTTTTTTTGTTGTTACTTGGTCATTTATTTTTATATTTAAGTCAACTACCCATGGTTTGAGGGACAACGGTGTTTACCCTTACACCCTGTAAGACGAGTCTTACGAAAGCGTTGAATTTATTCGGCCATTTGGCATGGTAGGATTACTCTGTACAGTACAATTATTTTCTTAATGTCCCTCGGCAATTAAGAAAATAATTGTACTGTACTTGAAAACCTGAAAGGAAAAATTTCTATTGAATTATTTAATTTTCCTAATTTTAATATGGATGAATGTGCAGTCTGTACAGAACTGTATCCCCAGTCATTAGTATGAAGTCAGAATAACGAAATTGTATAAATGCACATCACTCCCACATTTCCTGCACATCCGATAATGTGCTTCGTTGGTCTAGTGGTCACAAGCGCTACTGCTAAGCATGAGGTCCTGGGTCCGATTCCCGGCTTGGACAAAGTGTTATTGGATTTTTCTATACGGAATTTCTCGGTAACAGCCCGGAGTCTGGATTTGTGCCTGGTTGATGGCAATAGGCTCGCCCCCTATTACATGGGACTTAAACATAAGTGGTTAAATGTGGGTGTACTATAGGTACACCTCTGCCCAACCCTTTGGGGAAATAGGCGTGATGTTATGATGTCACACCCAATACAATGAAGTAAAGACTAATAAATAGCTATAGTTTTAACCTTTATATTATCTATCGATGGCATTTACAGTTGGCATCTTTTCCCATATTTTGTGAGCTTAAATGTTAGCACAGATCGTTAGTTCGATTGTTCGTGCATATTCCAAATTGGCTCGTTTTGAATGCAACTTAGTATAAGTGTAGGAGTTTTAATACTGATTTATATTTGCCATAGAATATATGAAAGGATATTACCTTTTGAGGCTTATTTGCGATGGCTATGTCGATACTTAAAAGCAGTTTAGAAAAACAAGAAATATGGTCACAAGTACGTTGTAGCACAATCAAAAATAAAATTTATTTAAGTTTATTCTCACGTATGATTTAAAACAAAAACAAAGTCTTTGTAGCTGCCTTCTTGAATTTCAATTTTGACTTCACTTTCGGCTTTACCACCCTCAAAAACCATGAAAACGATACCCATGATGAAAAATTTGAAATTTTCGCAGTCGCCATCTTGGATTTTCATTTTAAACAATTGGGGGACATGAAGGGGGCATAACGCTTTTTCTTTACGTGACGGTTTCTACCAGTTTACTCCCACTGCAAACCGCGTTAAAGAACGTCGTTCCGAAAAGATGGTTATTTTTTATTTATTTTTGTGCTGCAAAGTACGCGGGTATTTTGGGTAAATAGGTAAATTATTTTTTCCAAACAACTCTTACCAACTTCGAGCCAATTCATATAAGTTAGTTTTTCTTCTATTCATTGTCCAACCGATATCTTTAAGCTGATCACGATATTAACAACAAATACAATTAAAATCGAACATGATCCAATTCTTTTCATTTAAGTAGATAAAAATCTCTGCATGCAAATTATTTGTCAAAAAAAATTTGATTGACATATTCATAGGGAGTGTTATAAGTGTCTGTAACTACCTTAACATGAGTTTAAGTACGCAAACAATAGAACAATGAACTGTATAATTAGGCATGTTTGTATATTTCCTTTAGTCTGCTTCCGTAAAGCATTTTTAATCAGTTAAATACGTACTAATGACAGGTTATGAACGAAAATGAAGCAAAATGAGTATGTAAAGACCTTAGCAGGTGGCGTTTTGAAGTTCTACTTGGAAAAAAGCGCGAGTTTATGTATATTATGTATGTAATGATAGGTTATAGTTATTGTACCTATATGATTCCAATAGTTTTTATGTATCGAGTAAGTATATAATGTCCTTGTTTGTTGATATAGTTGCAGCGCAGACGACACACTTTTTGGGCGATCGAGTCTGTGGCGCACCAAATGTCTGCATGGCATGCAAAAAGTCCGTCGCGGATTTTACACAGACTCAACGCACACGACGCACATTTTCGATCATTCTCGTCAGCAGAACTATAGGGACGTAGACGCTATGGAAATGCAGATTGCATACTAAAAGTGTGCGCCGTCTGCGTTAGCGCGCGTTGAAGAAAACGTTATATTTTTTCGCGCACTGTTTGCGCGGCGTGGTGCGGCGCGATCTGCCAGAATGACGCGGACTTTATATGCGCCGGGCTTTTTGCGCGTCGTATGCGTTACTGCATATAATTGCTTAGGTTCTATTTTCACAGACAAAAAAGTGCGTCACGGATAGTCTGCCGTCTGCGATGCACCTCATAGTACCTAATGAATATAAGTATAATAATATGATTTCGAAGTCGTATTGTTTCCCACGAATTTAAATAGGCAAATGAATTATTGATGCAATGTTAAACGCTAACACAGATTTGTTTTGCAGTGTGGGCTGCATATTACATTCTATCATGAGATGGATGTATTGTCTTCATGAGTAAACAAAAAATGGATAAGGTAACAGAATTCGATTTCTATAAAGCGAAGAATCGGATGTTGAGGTATAGCTTAGAAATGCATAGGTCCAGCACAACCGTAGCTAACTACAATGGACGGCGCCAGGGTTGCCAGCGTCCCGATTTTTTGTCCAAAATTAAATGTCCCGTGCGAGACTTGCTCAGTCCCGCTATTCAGGGATTACTGCAAGATTAGTTGTTATTAATATAGTAAAATAACGTATTTTCATAAAAATATGTTGTCAATGGCTATCTATATTCAGCATAGTTTAATTTTAAAACAGAACCAAAAGTAGTAAAAAATTAAACGAATGATTATTCACGTTTTATTATGTTCCGCTTCCGACGCAAGAATCCCGCTTTTTTACTCAAAAGATTTCAAAATCCCGCTTTCCCAGTAAAACCTGGCAACTCTGGACTTCGCTCATAGGCTGATAGTCCTAATCCAGAAAAAACGGTAAACAAAATATTTGAACAATATTACCGGGGCTTTTCTAATGCACGTTATTAAACACATTTGCATCGGATTTCAGTTATTATTCGAATACGTACATACACACAGCTACACATCAAGCTATACCTACATTTTCCAGTATATATGTCGTGTCGCATTGTATGGAAATCCTATATATTGTATAGTACTTCAGCTTAAACTGGGAATGGAATAGCTTTATGTGTAGCCGTGTGTACATATATTTTACTTACACGTATTTCGTACCTATAAAATAACACATAGGTACATCATAATGTTAGTTGGAAAAAACGCGTCAATATGTTTTTTATTTACAGGTGAAAAAATATAACGATATTTTGGACGACATGAATATTTTACGAAGTAGATTGGTATATTTATGTACCTATGTTAGTAGAGCATAGGTGTTTATACAATAATTAGTCAAATAGGTAATTACATTCATTATGACCATAATAATATCCTGTTGTTAAAAATATTTACCGGTTTTGACAAATGATCTGCTGATCTTTCATGTAGTTTTTTTATGTCTGTGATTGATCAGTTACCAATGCATAATGATCTGCAGTCTGTTAGGGTTAATGGTTGGACACCAAAGTAAAGACCGTTTTAAGGATTTCAATAATACGTTTATTATCCTTTTCTTTATAGATTGGAAGGTGTGTTCTACTAGTATTATGAGAGACGTGTGATCCCACACAAGGCTCCAAGTATAGTACAGTCTCTATGAGAAAGTAAGGATTTCAGTCAAGTGGTAAGGGCGGGCTCGGATAATAAAAAGTAATATTTATGGGTTAGAAAGAGAACGACTATAGTGCAAGTGTTGAAGTAGGATTGATTTGTTTTTGCTTTACTTCCCTTTCCTTTTAATTACGATACCTTTACCTTACCTTAACCTTAATAGACCTTTATCAAACATCTGTATACAATTACAAAATCACACACACCTTCCTCTATCTCTCTCTGGGAATACAATCATCATGGTCCAACATTCGTTGCGCAGGATTAGGGAAACCCAGGAAAACCTAATCAGACCATCATCAATCAATTCATCCATTATAACTGGATACTCTTAATGTTAGTCATCTAATTATTATAATTATAACCAAACTCTTATAATTAACATTATCATTTATTTATCCACGTTGTACATAATTACAACGTCACCCCGAGTTTCTTTCTCATCTCGGTAAAACGTCATGATTTTGTCAGGATATCAGCCAGCTGGTTAACTTTAAAAACATAAAACATTTTAATCACATTTTTCTCAACCTGTTTTCTAGAAAAATGATACTTAATATGAATGTGTACCTTTTGTGACTAGTAGGATTGTTCGCGATGCTTAGGTATGCATCCATTATTATCCTCATAAATACATACAAATAAAATCTGGAATCGCAATGCCTGTTACTAAACTTTAACCACAGAGTTTCTTTTACTGCTTCATATAGAGCCATGTACTCTGCTTCAGTGGACAGAGTTGCCACTGCTTGCTGCCTCTTTGTTTGCCAGCATATTGTGCATTAATCAAATAATTTAAACAAATAACCAGTAGTACTTTTTCTATCCATTAAATTACTACCCCAGTCAGAATCAACAAGCCACTTATAATATTTTTGTAATCATTTCGTGTAAAAGTTAACTTGAGATTTATGGTTCCCTTTAAATAACACAAGACCCTTTTTTAAGTGTGACCATAATGAATGGTTGTTTTTGCTTGCATATCGACTTAAGATGTTTACGAAATACTTAGGTCGGGTCGAGTGCATGATATGCATGAGAGACCCGATAGAATTTCAACAAGGGGCACTTGTTATTTCACACGAATTTAATGTTTCGTAATCTAGTTTACTTTCAACTTCAAGGGGTGAAGTGACAGAATTACAGTCACTTTTGTTAAACTCAAGAATTGTTTTTATGCACATTTCCTGATCCAAAGTAACTTTGTTTTCAGACTTGGTTATTTTGATTCCCAGAAAACACTTGATCTCTTTTAAGTCTACTATCTTAAAAGTGTGCATTATGTATGTTTTAAAACTATTCATTGTATTTATATCTGCGGTTAAAATCACAAGATCGCCCACATAAAGAAAACATAAATGTTCTTAAAACATGACCTGCATTAAAAATGTAAATGCACCGGTCCACTGATGAGTATTGAAACCCCCTTTTTATCAAACATTTGGAAACAACAGCGTGAAGACTGTTTTAATCCATATAATAACTTATTTAATTTGCAAACCATATCACTTGCAACCGAGATACCCTCGGGAATTGTCATATAGATTTCCTCGTTCAGTTTCCCATTCAAAAATGCTATTTTTACATCCATAAGGTGACCACACAAATTAAATTAATTCGATAAAGTTTATATTAGTCTTAAACTTGCGATCCTTGCAACAGGTGCAACCGTTTCATTATAATCAATCAGATATTACTGACTAAAACAACGAGCCACTAATCTCGCTTTATACTTCAAGGGTTTTCCAAACAAACTCATCATTTTAAACTGTAAATACCCACTTACAATCGATAATATTTCTTTTCTCTGGTTTTGGTACCAGACTTTAGGTATCATTTTCAATAAGGGAATTAATTTCCACTTTGATAGCATTTTACCATAGATGTTCATCATCCCTGGATTTAATTTCTATATTATGATAGGAATTTCAAATACTAAAGATTCAGCACACAACAAGTAGTTATCATAAATGCTACCCTCATCATTCACACCATAAGAAACTTTAGGCATATTTTGAATCCTACTATTAGTCTACTACTATTAGTCCTCTACGTCTAAAATTATGTGATGTTTCATTGTCTTGAAATAAAGTTAACTCATTGCCATTGTGATATGAAAAACCAGTTCAAGCGCTTCCCTGTATCATATTATACAGATTGATTAGCAGGTATTACTTCAGTTTGTTTACAACAATCTGATTTATTCTTATCAGATTCAGACCTCTTTTCAAAAAGGTCTACTAAGTCAGAGTTGTCAACAGAGTTATTGCTACGTCTAGCCATAATCCGTTCCGGCGCAGGTTTCACTGGCCTATTTGATAAGAATTTAATCTCATCCATTACCACATCTCTGACTGCAACAAACTTCATCTACCATATCCGTTAGTATATTCATACAACCTGATTGATTCATCAGATTCACACCTCTTTTCAAAAGGGTGTACAGAGTCAGGGATGTCAACAGAGTTATTATTATTTCTTGCCATAATCCGTTCTGGCTCAGGTTTCACTGGCCAATTTGATAAGAATTTAATCTCATCCATTACCACACCTCTGACTCTCACAAACTTTTCATCTACCTCATCCTACACCTTATAACCATTTGGTTCATAACCAACGAACATTCCCTTTGACGATTATTCGTCAAATTTCATTTTATTACTTTTATTTAAACAAATAAACAGTAGAACAGTTAGTATTATACCATAACATAACTCATAAGGTGTTTTACCCGGTTTGGACTCCGCTCGTCCAACCTCAGTGCTTTCGTAGGTCTGATTTTTATTAAATAAGTAGCAATTTACGCAGCCTCACCCCAGAACGATTGATCTAGTTTAGATCCTTGTACCATTGTACGACTCCGTTCTGTTATTGATCTTATCATACATTCGGCAATACCATTCAAAGCCGGTGTATGTGGCACTGTAATGTGGTAGCTAATACCTCTTCGCGCATAGAACTCTTTCATTTCATTGGACAAATTCTCCTTCATTATCACAACATAAGTTAACAATTCTGAGACGAAAATAGAGCTTCGCTTTTTGCGACATAATCCCGAAACGTATCAAAACATCTGATGTACGAGTTAACAAATAGGTCACACAATAATAAGTGTAGTCATCCACTTAAATCACAAAATATTTTTTTGCCATCAGACGAAGGACTTAGGACCACATCTGTGTGCACTTTAAATAGAGTTCGTTTCAAATCTTTTGTTTTTGATTTGTTAAATGGCAAACATGCTTGTTTTACATAAATACAAGCATAATACAATTTATCGTTATGCATAAAATTATCAATTTTATCAATATCAAAAAATCTTTCTATTTCCATTAATTTTGATTTGCCAACCTTTGATGCCACAATTCATAAGTATTATTTACGACTCTATTTAATGAGCATTCGCTACTTAAAGCATGTTTAAAATGCACAAAGTTAACGCCGATAAGATTGTTCAAAAACTCACCCTTTATTACCGGCTTACCATCATTGTACACAACAACACTGCCGTTTTTATCAAAAACGACCGTCATTCCTGCTAGCTGCACTTTCCTTACCAATAGTAGGTCTTACAACCTACTCCTGTATCCCCTAGGATATAGAAACAGAAAAATCTTGTAGTATGCCTAGAACACCCATCTCACCAGCAACCGGGAGATTTTCTAACTTTGTCGCTTGAATAAACGTGCCATTTTTCGCTATAGGAATGTTTATTGGTTTTTCTAGCTTCAGTGAAGTTTAGTGCCAAATCTTCTCGATTTATCTAATGATCTGATGCTCCAGAATCCAAACCAAAAGTATGTAATGTTTTGCCATCATTACTGTCATTTGTATCACTGCCCGTCATAAAAGTAAATCCAGTAGGATTTCCATTATGTGGTTTCGAGCTCACCAACTGAACCGCTTTATTGTTGGTTCTTTTGTTACCAATAGCTCTTTTGTAAGAAAAACAATGCTTTTTCAAATGTCCCTTCTTGCCACAGTGATAACATATCTTGGTTTTAAAATTGTTCCTGAACGCTTTTATTGGCTTTAGCTTTTGTTCATAATTATTTCTTGAAACACTTGAAGGTGCGATTTGTGAACTCGAAGTTTCAGCCTGAAGTACTTTTAGACTTAGATCATATCCTTCGCCTGTTAGTTTGATTTCATGATCTAATAATCTCGTTTTCACAAAAGCTAACGTTATATTGTCTTCAGTCAATGCCTCGATTGCGGTGATCATGCTATTATAGCTGCTGCTGTAGAGACATGAATAAATGGGTCACTTTAACGGAATCCTCTAATTTTGCACCTGCAGCCATATGTTCGGTGACCATTTCTTTTGCGGTGTCTTTTTCTGTAGTCAGGCCAAGTAATGAGTCTGACAAAAACTCGATTATCGTGTTTTCAACTGATCATTGTTTTTAAGCCACTCAGCACTTTTTTCTGTTGGAGTTTCATCGTCGATAACGTTCAGTATTTCCAGTTCGCTATACTTATCTCCATCAAATTGTCTGATGTTCCTTTTAGATCTTGAATCCATTTTCAAGCACTCCCACTAAAATAACTTTTTATTTATACTGGTTATTTCACAGAAAGTTTTTATTATTTCAGTGTCCTTTAATTTCACTTTATTATTTATTCTCACTTTGGCTTAGCGCTCTGGGCCCATAACATGTTAGGGTTAATGGTTGGACACCAAAGTAAAGACCGTTTTAAGGATTTCAATAATACGTTTATTATCCTTTTCTTTATAGATTGGAAGGTGTGTTCTACTAGTATTATGTGAGACGTGTGATCCCACACAAGGCTCCAAGTATAGTACAGTCTCTATGAGAAAGTAAGGATTTCAGTCAAGTGGTAAGGGCGGGCTCGGATAATAAAAAGTAATATTTATGGGTTAGAAAGAGAACGACTATAGTGCAAGTGTTGAAGTAGGATTGATTTGTTTTTGCTTTACTTCAACACAGTCTTGATCTAGTTTAAATTACTTTTGTTATTTAATTTTAGTATTAATTAAATATACCTACTTTTTTTTCGTGGCCTGATACGTTCTAAGCTGAAACACACACCAAAAATTTGACTATTGAAACTTTTTTTTTTTTTAAATTAAATTAGAATTACTTGTTTTTAAATTATCTCATAATCCACTACTTTCAATAACGATTCCTAAGCAACAATACTCAATCCATTCAACGCAAAATCACACACAGCAGATGGTCTGCAATTGACTTATGTGTGCCAATATATTAGGTGCAAGCAACATACGGGTCGCCGATCAACATAATTTACGTGACGATGCATATGTGCCCTAATATATGGCAAAACACTTGCCGACATAGCATGGAACTTAATGGTATTATAGACATAACTCAGTCCTCCATGTCAAACGCACACTGACTGCATTCGTGGCGGATTTGCATACGGTGTAAACTTAGCCTAAGTGATCGGAGTAGCCTTTTAATGTTGCCAGCATATATGGTAAAGACAAATAGTTGTAAGGCGTAAATTTTCTGGTTTTGATATGCTAAATAGATATTTATGTAGAGTATTTCTTTAGAGTTCACTACATATTAGGTGGATTGGAATATAGCCTTGCAGATACCTCGAATTCGAATTACATATGAACGATTTAACTAGAAAATAATAAATAGTAGGTAATTCGTAAATATTATTTAAACTATTAACACTGATCAGCCCTCTAAACTTCGACGAGTTATTCCATTCTAATACCAAAAACGAATACGGTATTTGTTGGAACTCATATTTATTTTCTATTCCGAACCGATACCACTCTTTAAATAATTAAATTTAATATGTTTATGTGATCGTAATAAAATACTATCCAAATACCTACAGTTCATTCCAATATTTTGACAAAGGTGAATCATCTTGCTACTTTTTTTGTGGTTATTCCTCGAAGCGCAACTACTTTGAATGCAACCAATAAACGCATCCAATAAAGCGCAACTAAAGTATTGCTCGAAACGCACCCCCGATGAAACATAGAGAAGAGCATGACGGATTCGTAACAAATGATATCGATAAACGTTTTAAAATGCAACTGTCCTAATTGTTTAGTCATTCAAACTACCAGGAAAGCAGAAATGAACTGGAACTAGGTGGTTAAGCGACTTACTACTTAGCTCAATAATGGTAAAAATACAGGTTTTGAAATTGAATAATTTGTTGTTTTGAAAAGTACCAGGGTGATAAAAAAAAAAAAATGCGCCACTTAGTTGCACAACAACCAAGGATTAAACACAAAGAGGAATACAAACTATCAGGAAAACAGAAACTGGAATAACTGAAGGAATAACAGGTTAGTCTATATAGGCCTCATACTTATCAAGAATTTGACTTTTTACATTATCACTTAATATCTTGTTCGTAAAGTTTCCCAACTCATAAGTGGATTGATCGTTCAAATTTTCGAAAAATGAAATTACATACATAGCATTTTTACTGACTGTATATCTTCGAACTTGTTTTGGTATTATTTTAAACAATGGTATTCGTTCGGAATAGAAAATAAATATGAGTTGAAACAAATACCAGTGGTATTAGTTTTTTGGTATTAGAATGGAATGACTCACTTCGACAAGTCAGAATCAAAAATAAATCATTTAAAATATGACGAAACACTTCTTGTTGTTTTCAAAAAAAGGTTTTAAGTTATCTAAAAATAGAAGCCTCTAAAATACAGACTTAGGTTCTTGTAGGTGCTACCAACAATAATTGTTTTAATGGACACTAACATTTTACTACAGGTGAGCCAATTATTAACGAAACCTAATCCTACCTTAATGCGAAAGTGAGTTTGTTTGTTCATTTTTTTGTTTGTTTGTTATGCTTTCACGTTAAAACGGTTCAACGGATTTGGATGAAATTTGGCACAGGGGTAAACCATGACCTGGAATAGGACAAAATATACTTTTTATTCCGATGTTCATACGGGAACGAAGCTTACGCGGGTGAAACCCCGGGGCCCAGCTAGTAACCAATAAATGATCTTAACCTCAACCTAATGAATGTTTCCATCGTCTCATTGACTTTATGACAAAGCATTCACATTGATTGATTGAGTAACTAAAACTCCAAGCTTCATTAAAAAAAAAAACGTACAGCATAATAACAGAACAGGCTTTAAATATTTAATGTGTGTTTTGATAAATGGTTGCTTACATTTGATATTAATTTTAGAATCGATTGAGTAATTAACAATTGCTTACTTTCCTGCCCCGGGCGAGTTTGGAGTACTACAATATATTTTTGTGTCGACTAGTCAAGGTAAAAGACACTATTCATAATAGACGCCCACATACATTTTATTTTTAAACGTTTAATTTAATTATCAGTGATGATAATAATATAAATATTCTTCGGACGATCGAATAGGATACAAATGAACGACTTGCGATTTTTGTACGAACATTCTTGCTGCAAATTAGGTGTTAATGCAAACAGCATTGGCACCTAAAGTAATATAAAATGCGCCGAGCTTGTAAAACATTAATTTTCATATACCTAACTTGCCTTAACAGTTTTTGATGCTATGTCGCCTAAATAAATAGGTATGTAAGTCAGTTAATTACTTTAATTTCTTCTCCCTCAAAACGGAAGATTTAAAAAAAAATTATATCCGTTTAAAAAAATAAAAACATACTATTAAGGGGGCCGGCCTCAAAGTCATGCTTTCTTCTCAAAACCTCTAAGATTCGGGTATTTTACGTGTGTGATTGGGCTTGAGAGTCTTGTGTGTATGATAATTAATAAGGGCTGAAGTCTAGAGTCTAAACTCTAGAACCTTATTCGTACGACTAGAACCTAGACCATAAAAGTACCTACTTAATTCATTAATTCCTTTATTGAGAATCAATCCTGGCCAAGGTAAAACTGTAAACTCAAAAGAAGATCTATAACTCAACACAAATCGACATAAACATAATAACAAATATGGCAATAAATATTTACCTTTTAATTCAATAAAACGCCAAGCAGCTAATGTAAATCATCAACAATGTGAACTATGAGATGCCTGAGCATAGTCGCAGCTATATTAAGTAATGTTTACACCGATGCTTACTGATTGGGTATACCCAACCGCACATCAGAGGTAATAGTTGCTCTACGAAAATTGCCCTTACTGCTACGTCATAAAGGCGCTGCCAATAACGAATTGTTACCAATGATGCGCGGTAAGCTGCACCTTAGGAATCTTTTACTGCGTTCTACACATTTTATTAGGTAGTCTATAGTAGTATATAGTAACCATGACCTGGGTTCACCTTGAGGTATTCAGGTAAATCTCTTAACGCTTACGACAACATAGCTTACTCTAAAAAGGGTTTGTTTGTATTGAAAATGGGCATTAAATGACTTATTTTGCCTAAGAAATTTCATTGAAGGTTTTATTTATAAGAGGAGCTAGCTATTCAGATAAGAATTTATGAATAAACATAAGTAGTTTGATTTCTTTGGTAGATTGAAGATGAGATAAATTAAAAAAATAATTGTGCGATGTCTTGCAAAGTTATTTGGATTAGATGATCTACGTAAATGATGCTATCCTATTCACTCTAAAGACACTTCTTTACTACACTCTTTTCCACCTCTTAGGACAATTAAGTCATTTAATGCCAATTTTCAATAAAAAAAAAACCTTTAATTCAAAATCTTTAATTTAAATCCTAGATTATAGGTGTGTGTGTATAAATAATCTAGGATTATGTATAAATAATCTAGGATTTAAATTAAAGTTTTTCAAGGTTTTTCTAAACTAATATTATAATGAGAAAATATTAGATTTTTGTATGTTTGTTTGTTACGCTTTCACGCTAAAACGGCTGAACGGATTTGGATGAAATTTGGCAAATGGGTAGGCCATGCCCTGGGTAAGACATAGGATTATCCCGATATTCCATCGGAGCGGGATCGCGATTGCGGGTGAAACCGCGGGGAGAATTTATACATTACTATTACAATTATTAGCTGCGGTAGGTTTTGGTACTAATGTTTTTCAAACACAAATTCTATTTTCTTTAGCTTAGCACAAATAGAATTTGCTACTTATTGGCTTTCGAAAAATCTTATTTATTTATTTAATAAATAAACTTATGACAGACTGTCACGACCAATTAACCTCCTCACTTACAATAAAAAAACAAATTTAGGGAGTTTGATTTGAGGCAATATTGCAATCTTCGTATTCCATGGAACTTTAGATTCCAGTCGCTTAAGTACGTAGTAATCAGATTATTATTATTATACAAGCAGGATCTGGAACTAAGCTCATAAAGCGGGATTTAATAGCATAGAGCTACTAGTTATCAATAAATCAAATCGCTTTAAAGTCAACTCCAGAACATTACGTACGTCATTGAGGCGTATGGAGTTGTCAATGCGACGTGGGTACAACCGACGACGTGTCGCTTCCTGCTCGATCAGATATGCGTCACTGACAGGCAGACAATGCGACCCACGGTTTCATACAACATACCTAACCGTAGGTACCTACATGTTGATGTTATCAATTAGCTTATCATAGGTTGGGTTGGGAAATGGCCTATAGAACTCTTTTACCTTTTGAAAAATGACATGTGTGTTCTTTCGACAAAAGTTTGATGAATTGTTTAGGCTCATTGGTGATTCGCCCGAATTTACTCGTCCGAAATGGGCGAATTGATTTCTGGACATGTCGATTCGCCAATTAAATTAACTAAGAGAATCGCCTCAAAAATAAAAAGTACCGAGTCGCCCGTTTCGGGCGAGTGAATTCGAGCGAATCACCAATAAGTCTTTCCTTTCACACTACTTACTAGAAATAACACAAATTGTTGTTTTTTTTTTTCATTTTTTTTTAAAGCTCGTATTTGGATAATTGTCATACCAATAAACAGGATCAAAACTAGATCAGAAAGCTGCAAAATGCTTGTTTTTACAAAAAACATTTAAGTTTTTTTTCTTCATCAACTTTAACGATGTAGTTAATTAGTATGGTTTACAATATATTATTAAACAATTTTCAAGCGTTCACCATGTTTACATGCTCTAATACTCGTTTGCGTCATGTTCTTATACTACACAATTGAGCAGTTATCAGGCACAAAGATTAGCATAATGCACTATGACATATTGATCAAGTTTATGCATAAACTTAAGCCCTATATTCTTACAAACATGTAGTTAAACCTTTTTGTCGCATAACAGATACCTAAGCCTATGAATATGCCATAAATTATTTGGCATCAATCAATCTGCCTTTTCCAGTCTACCCGGATGCAGCTGAATGCTTATCTGCCCTCCACAACCCAGTTACTGGGTAACACTCCCCTACCACGATACCCCTTTGTAAGACTGGTTGTCAGACTTTTGAGTTCGGACGAATGACAACCGGGATTGGCTTAGGGCCCTACATTGAAAATATTATTTATTTCGCCCGCACGCGAGGTTTGGCGGTTCCATCTTGCGTGGTCGGCCGCCACAAACTTATCTGAACCAGCGGCCAAAAGTGGAACTAACGATATCACTGACACCAGTGACATCCTACGTGCTTTCTGAGGCACCCATCCACGAACCGTTCGTGGCAAGCGTAGCTTAACTTTCGATCGGCCTCTGCGGCTGTTATCATTATTAACTTATTTCCTATAATATTTTACCATGACCTTACAAGTAATATCGGAACTGGCTTCTTAGGTATTTATAGGCAGGAAATAAACTGAATAAAGACAAATTAATATTATATTTTAATATGTCTTTATTATCTACCATGTTAGTAACTACAATGGCGTGGCTGTTCCTATTTGGTAGGTACCTAAATTATTAATTATCAAACTTTTTGTGACCATAATAATTGTTATCATAAATCAGTAATAAATTAACTTTTTGCTAATTAAAATAATATTATATGCTAATCAAACCATTAACGCATAATGTCGCGTGAATATGATCGATAAACTGTTGATTTGAGATTAAATAACTAAGATTTAACTTGCATTAATCTAGGGTTGGTCCAACTCTACGTGTAGAAGGAATAATATCTCCGTATTTGAATTTTTTAATATAGTGATGGTTTTGCGAATACGGCGATGTATTTTCATAATGTATGTTTATTCTACAGTGCGTTTTAAAATATAATATATAAAAAAAATTTACAAAAAAAATCAAACCGACTTCCAAAAAAAACACTAAAAAGAGACAAATAACTTTAATTTCGGAAGTCTTTGCTTTCCAATTTTCGTTTTATGCCACCGACTTCCGAAATTAAAGTAATTTTTTTACGAGTTTTTCCCACCCAAAGGTTAAACAGAGGTGTACCTATCTTCTTTTCGCGTGGTTGGTGACTAACCTGGTGTCAGAGTTTTAAAGCCGCCCATGGGCCTTTGACGTAGCTTCACATGTCGTCGAGAAATTCTCTCAGGCATGCCGGTTTCCTTACGATGTTTTCCTTCATCATTTTTAAAACAAGTGATAATTATACAATACGCACATGAATCCGAAAAGTCAGTGGTGCGTGGTTTGGGTTCGAACTCGAGACCTATGACTTGGCAGTCTGACGGTCACACCACTAGGCTATCACTGTTCGGTGTGACTGTGACATGCTTGGATGTGTAGGTACCTATAGTACTTACAGACCTGTAGTAGTTCATTTATTTTTTTGTATGAAGAAGCTAATTATGAAAATAGATTGACAGTGAACTTTGAGCGGCTTTCAAAATCAAAGTCAAATCATTTATTTCAAGTAAGTCATTAAAAAGCACTTTTGAACGTCAAAATTTACTAGAAAATAAAATTGATTATTCTATATCTTCCAAAAGATTGTTTTGTATGGAGAACCATAGTTCAAGGACAATAATCTCCATAGTTACTCTTTTAAAATGTTTAGCAATATTTCGTATATTTATTACAATTATACATATGTGAAGACTAACTCATTAGGTCTTTCATGGAAACCCTTGCGTTAGTTATGTATCTCTATCCAGCTTCACATAATAGGTCATTTAAATAAACTTAGATGATCGTAAAAAATCTGAAATACTTATGCATGCTTGTAGACTAAACTTGATTAAATATGTTTTTAGTTAAGTACATAATATACTAGAAGGCTATTTCGATGACGTACTTTTTGTGTTTATTGTGGTTGTCATGGTAATAGTATATAATAAGTATTACTAGTAATATAATTAATAATAATACCAATCTTCTGGGCACGTTTCCCGATGACAGCAATGCGGTCGAGTATTTCGACGCTAAGAGTGTGTTTCATCAAATAATTCTTATGCCGTTATGTTGGATCCACTATTCAAATACGTTACGTTACGTGTGGCACTTAGTAGGTAGATACCAATTTTAGAAATGACCACTCGAAACAAGGCGAAACTCAGGCGGTGGGGGAGTTTAAGTGTCCATTTCCACACAAATAAAACACTTTTTATCGATTTTTTCCTGAAATACGAGTCCAATTAGAAACAGTCTCAGAACAATATTTGTAGGTTTTTAGTAAAGGAATAAGATAGCATTTTTTATATTTTTTTATAACCATTTTGATTTCACAAGCTGCGAATGTCCAACCTCTTCTATGGGGACGATCCACTGTGCGTCGCCGCCGTAACGTATTCGAATAGTGGATCCAACATAACGGCAGAAGAGGTTCTTCTATGGGGACGATCCACTGTGCGGTGGCGCGGCGCGGCGTTACCTAATACGTCCGTTTTTTAATTTAACAGTGCAGTGGAGCCAACATTACTGCAAAGGAACTATTTAATGAAAATGCACAAGTGTCTTTTTGTTTTTGTATTTATTTAGTCATATTTTAATTAGTGGAAATAGTTGGTTTTATAAATAATAATGTAGGTAAACTTAATAAACTCGCTTGCTTGCAAGCAAAATACAGTGACAATTTGGTTATCAGATCTCACCTTAATAAAAACAATGTACTTTTAGCAAAAAATGCTTGATTTGAATTTTAGATTTTGAAAGTTTATCGAACCTCCAAACTATGTTACTTAATACTCAACTACTGCCTAGCCAACTATGTTGGGGTGGGCTTCCAGTCTAACCGGATGTAGCTGTATACCTGTATTTTACAAAGAGCGACTGCATATCTGACCTCCATAACCCAGGAACTGGGTTATATACCGTTGGTAAGGCGGGTTTTCAGACTTTCGGGCTTCTGACGACCCGTAACGACTGTCAAAGATCCACGAATCACAGTCGGTACCAACGGCTTAACGTGCTTTCTGAAGCACGGAAGAGACCAACCCCGGCAAGCGTAGCTTAACCTGATGGATCGACCCGTACGGCTTTTATTACGTAGCCACGAGCTCCTCGATGCTACATACTATTAACTTTTGTTTTTACTAACTATGCATACTAATAAAAATTATCATTGATTAATATACATTTCATTAACAAGTTATCATAATGTTATGCATGCGGACGTAAAATATTAAAGAACATGTCATTTTAATTGGTCCCGTATAAATTAATATTGGAAGTGATTAATGTCTTATTCGGATAGTAATATGTCACAACATTATTAGAAATTAAAGACTATTAGCATAAATCATAATTCAAAACAAATTGCAGTTAATGAGTTGTCAAACGTTAACAGCATTGGTTTTTTATTGAATTTGTACGTGCCTATACTGCACCAATTTATATGCACTAGGTGCACACACATGACACAAATATCATGTTTGCGTTGATTAGGTTATTAATATTTTTATTTTTGTTAAGCTACATTGTTCCCCACTGCTGGGAAAAGACCTTTTTCCTTCCAAACCTCTCTAGTTTGAGCGGTCTCTGGCCATGTTGTGCGGGCCAGATATTGCTGTTTTGTAGAGACATGTTTAGTCGTCAGTCGATCGTCACCTCGTCGTGGTCAACCTCAACGGCGATGTCCTCCCTCAGGCGTCCAGTGAGCGACAATCTTTACCCATCTCTTCGGGTGCATTCGTACGATATGGCCAGCCTACTCCCACTTCAGCCTGGTTGGGTTATTACTTTTTGCATATAATCAGCCTATAATGTTCCCACTGCTGGGACACAGGCCTCCTCTCTGTGAGAGGGAGCGGGCCGTAATCTACCACGCGGGCCCAGTGCGGGTTGGTAGATGTCACATGTCTTCGAATTTTTGGTTCTAGGACATGCCGGTTTCCTCACGATGTTTTCCTTCACCGTTTTGAGAGCAGTGGCGATGAAATAATTTACACAAAGTAAAGCGCCTGTCAAGGTTCGAACCTACGACCTACAACTCGTAAGTCGTGGCCGTTACCACTGGGCCACCACTGCTCTCCGGGTTATTTTTTTTTTATTTTATTACTGGTATTTATATAAAATTGCATTTTTATTTTTATTCTAATCTTTGGTGATGCAGCTCTTTGTTTTTCAGCTGAATATTATAATATTGGCGTTTAAAAACTGTAACATTTATTACGCTGTTGGTTGGTTTTAGGTATCTACACTGTAATCCTTCTTTGAACGTAAGGGTTTTAAAATATATAATATACCATTTTCTAAGCACTTTATAACTAAAAATAAGTTCAGCCATAGTTTCATTAACTGTATCAGACCACTACTCATCTTAGCAACACTTCTAGTGTGTCTCAGGAAGATGCTTCTGAAAACCATAAAACCATTCCTGATTTACGCTTAATCCTAAGTAAACAATTTAAATCACATTATCAAACATGTTAATCCGAAGTAAAGCGAGTAGCAACAATAAATAGTGTACCAAAACACACGATAGTTTTAGTAATGCTAACGCAGAGTGACAAGGCTGTGTACGCTCAGTGGTGCGTATGTTACACGATCAAACATCCACGTACACCGCCACTGGGTAGGTTAAACAGTAAATGAAAGTGAAATTGTTTGTTGTTTTTTAAGTATCTACTAGGTCGAGTGACGATCTAATCTACATTGCTATTCTGTAACCATCTCACCGTGAAAACTTAGGTGAAGTGAGCGTGGAGTGAGATGTCATTGTCATCGATACCTACTGATGCGAAGGCAGTGCCAGTTCACTTCAAGCTCACTTCACCTAAGTTTTCACGGTGAGATTTTTACAGAATAGCACAACAGGTATGCGGGGCTAACATGGCCAGAGATCGCATTAAATAGTGCGCAGCGGGACGCTACATAGGCTAACAAAAAAAAAAAAAACAGTTGTTTTATTATAATTAGTTTTATCGCAGTTTTAGATACAGTTTACTAATGGTTATTTCGGTGATTTTGTTTACAATGGGTTATGAATGTTTACACGTGGTTAAGGAGCTTTATTTTGTTGAGTTTAAAATTACATTTTTTTTTTTACTCTTTACTGTCTTAAATTCATAACTTCCAAGTTCGTCCTTTTTCTAATGATGTTGTAGTAAATTACAAATTAATAGTTTCCCCTGTCCTTGCATCTCGATTTGCGGTTTAGATTCCCAGTTCCCAGGGCACCTGGGATCATATCTCACCTATAAATCGATGTAAGGCACATCGATACTATGTATTTCCAAAGGGAATTTCTAAACCTTTGTATTAATTTAATAAACTTTAGAGGCCCTTTAGAGCTTTTCAATAACATTCAACGCCAATTTCATTGGTAAACAATTCGAGCTAAATGAAGGCGAAGTTGAATATTTAAACTAAAAATAACATTATTGTTACCAAAATTAATGAAGCCTACAATTACAACAAATTCTATTACCATAAGTAAACAATTTGTTTAATGCATACCAATTTGACTTACTGTTTATATTTTTGTTATTGTAAAGGTAAGTAGGTACAGATAGTCGTAAATGCTAAATGGCACTCGTGCTCTTTTTGTATAGGTACCTATACCTAAAGCTGGCGTTTAAAACGTAGTTTCGTAAGTAATGAAAATCTAGGCTTTTCATGCCACAGGATACTTTGCAACAAAAGCAAGCTAAAAGAACTTGTTAGAAGCTAAGTCGCAGAGGGATGGTACTGACATTATAATATTGGTTTTATTGTTCGAACTTCTTATTGAGTGATTCTAATAACATTTTAGTAACGGAATTTTAGTCCTATGAATATTCCATTCAATTTTTTTTGCAAGCAAATTAAATTCAAATCCATAAAAAAAAACATTAATGCGAAAGTAACTCTGTCCGTTTGTCTGTCTGTTACCTTTTTATATCTTAACGCTGGATTTCAATGAAATTTGTCAAACAGCTAAACTATGACCTGGGTTAAGACATAGGATACTTTTCATCCCGGTAGGACAGTCCCGTGGAAGCACGCGGGCGAAGCCGTTGGCAAAAGTTAGTTAAAAATTAATTATTATGCTTCGTTATCAAAAACTTACACAAACTTTTTAGATAAGCAATCTAATAATGCGCAGTGCGTAGTGGTTTATAGACTTTTATAATGTAAACAAAGGCAATGAATTTGAGAAAAAAACTTAATTAGCTAAAACAATAATAGGAAATAGTAACAGCGAACGTAAAAAAAATGCGAATGCAAAATAAAAAAATTGTACTGAGCTTACCTTTTTAAATTGCGGCCAAAAACAGCAGTATCATTGTTTTCATAGTTAAACGCAGTTATTGAACTAACACACCACCGTTATTGATAGAAAAACTTTTAGGAAAAAAACCGACAAAAAGGTTTCCTTCAAAGTGTTCCGGTAACCTATATTATATTAGCCGCTTAATTATTACTTTGTTCTAATTAAAATTGTAACAAAAAAGCGCTCAATCATAAGAGATAACATCTGAATGTCAGCAGTGAGGTTTTGACATGCTTAGCTACTGATCTATATCGGTTGATGAGCGAGATAATTAGTGGAACTTGCGTTATTTTTTTTTCTTTTTATTTGTGCTCTTTATGGCTTGGACTGATAATCGATATGCCTTTTAGGTAATTTTGCGAGCTTTGCCTCACAATTTAAATTTGGTCTGAAATAATCTTTGTAGAAAAAAAATTGCGAATCATTATATAAAAATTGCGAATTCTATTTTTTCTTTTTTATACTAAGTTTATTATTCGTGAACACATGATGCTATGAAAAACGCATGTCTTTGCCGTGGCTTTGCCGAAAATTCAGTAGGTACTTACCAAGTGGTGAGGCACGTATTATGATAGCCAATTATGATGGTTTTGGGTACCTATTTAGTAACAACACATTTACTCCACCATGCTGTTGGGGATTTTGTTGCGCCACTTCTTCTTCCTAGCTAAAGCACTAGGAAGTGGGCGGGCGTTTCGCGGGGACTGTCTTATGTAATTTTGACGTTCGAAAAGTTCTGATTCTTAGCCTAATTTGAATAAATGACTTTTGATTTTGATCATGTAGTTTATGTTAAAAGTAGGTGAAATTGCATTATATTTTCATAATAATCTAAAATCATAAAAACTCCGTTTTTACCAAACGACTTTATTAACAAAAAACAAATCCAGTATCCTAAGAAAATGTTAAGCGTGTTTTTAAAACCTCAAGCTATTTGGGTCACAGATAAGTTTACCTATTTGCTTTTCTTTTTTAACTTTTTCACAGACAAGACCGGCTTGAAACTTGCAAAACACGAAATAAGTAGGTTAGCCTTACTTTAAATACAGCTCAGCTTTTAAATTGAATAGGCTTTGTCTGTACAATGTTGTTTTCTTCAAAAATATAGAGACTAGCTCTGGTTTTCACTTTCATTCAAGATTTCAAGAAGGCATTTGTCGTCATCTTCTTTAGGAAAAACCAAGGCGGTAGCTTTAATCTTAACTATCCAGATCATCATTTTTAACCGACTTCAAAAAGGAGCAGGTTATCAATTCTTCGCGTGGAAAAAACGAAAATTGAAAACCAAAGACACACCAAATTCCGATATTGAAGTTATTTTTCACTTTTTAGTGTTTTTTTTAATAGTTTGTAGCAGAATGTTTGGTTTGCTCCACTTAAAATATGGAAGCCCAAAATACAACAATTGGTAGTTATAATTACTTAACACCTTCTCATCACAATAGGATTTGAAATTCATAATGACCAAATGTAGGAACGTGAACGAGGCAACAGGAATATGTAAGGATCGTAGCAGGTGGCGTTCTGTAATTCAGCCTATCCCCATGGAAAAAGTATGTGCTATTCTGCACACAGCCACGCGAAGTCATCCATTTGCCAGAGTCCCTTCATACTCAATACTCTCAATGCATAAAATATGATCTACCACCATTATTACATTTTAAATTCCCGGCACAAATGTCAACGTATCAAGCCGATATTTTTGCGGCTTTAAATTTTTTTGTCGCGCCACTATTTTTTGCGCCAATGCATTTTTAAAAGGATTTGACTCGGGACTTTTTAACCAATCCAATCAATATATACGAAATCGTATTTCGTGTTATTTTTATTGTGTTTCATGTTCACGTTTTTAGTTAATCGTGTAAATGTTTTGACGTTATATTTAACTGCATTATAATAATAATAATAATAACTCCACCGCCGTATCTCTACGTTGACGTCGTGGTGGGGCTTGCGCGCTCCGAACTCTGGGTCTGAGCCGGCAGAGTTTACTTTGCCGGAACGAGTCTAGAGTGAGGAGCCAGACCAAGAGAGATTCAAAAACCCGCAGGGCAGCATGTGGCGAGCTGTTGGGCGGTTGCGACCCCACGGACCCTATCTCCCGGGAGAAGTCTTGTTCCTCACCTCTAGCTTGCCTTTATTGGCCGGCTGGAGTGAACAATGACGAGGAACAGAGCTCCCACCTCATTCTTGCCTTGATTGGCCGGCTTGAGTAGAGATTCGCAAGAGCAAACGTGCTCGGAGGAAGGAAGTATTTCAGTAAGTGCTCGTAGGGATCTTGACCATCTTCCGGGCTCTGGGATTGTTCTGAAAGTTGTGGAGTACCTCTCGATTCCTCAAGCACCTCAGGAAGTGTTGCCCCCTTGTCGCTATGTCACTATGTGCTAGCGACTGTTTTCGGGGGCCCATTATTGAGTGTGCAAGTCACCCCCTGCCATTTTATCCGTGTATACCATAACATTGATCAGGCAGGGGCCATAGTCCTTCCATAGTTCTAGGTATCTAGTCCACTATAGCCACCCAAACCCATAACCCAATATGTTTTGTTTCCATGTTCTGCAATAGTCCTAAACCAACCGGGGGTTGTCCTTGGATGCACTTGCATACAGAGATAATCGTCGGTTGGTGAATTCATTCCATTTAAAAACGTCTAAGGGGCCTCTGCGAGTTGGCTTCGGCCCCTCGTACGCCTTCCAAAAGACCGGGACCCCATGGTCCCGAGATATGTTTAAAAAATAAATAAAGAACAATCCATTTATTTTTAGACGATTTAGGCCCATAAATAAATACCTTAACCTAAACATACAAATTTTTATTATAATAACATAAAAAAATTATTGCACACGAAGTGATGACTATGCATTATCTATTTGAAAACATTGTAAAGAGTAACCGTGGAGCTTTTTGCCGGCTCTTCTCCATAGGAAACAACCAATTGGAATGTAGTTTCTGACGTTTAAGTGCCCTTGTAGGTTTATGTGAAATAAAATATTTTGATATTGATTTTTGCATTATGTTTGGACACTAAACCTCCCAAAAACCTGAAAATATTCATATTTCTGGAAAAATACTATTGTTCTTATTAAAAACTTAAGGAGCGATGCATTATCAAATCGAAAAAAAGAAACCTAAAAGACGGAGGGATTCATATGAGGAAAGAGTTCCATCAATTTTTACACTTTGATTTTGATCACTAAAAAGGTACCGTTACCAAAGGTAAGCTAATTTAACATCCACATTCAAAAGAGACTTCCAACAGACAAAGGCGACGTTAGTCAAATAGCTAGACACACATCTAGGAAAGTTAGTTTCTTTAAACGTGGTACTAATTAGAAACTTGGTCCTCAACTAAAACTGCAATGCATAGCAATAGTAGCCAAGTTTCTTCAGTCAAACTTTTACACATAACTGAAATAATGTTCATCAACATTTTCTTTGCCGGAGTATCGGAATGGGGACAGTACTAATAGGGTTAAAACCTGACGGTTTGTGTGCTTTGTAAATGTGTATAATATTAAAAAAATATTATAGATACCTATCGCCTTTATGTTAAGAAGTTATAATCAATGTGGCTATTATGTTGTAAAAAGTGCAACTTACAACATCACAAAATGAATTCTCAATTTAACAAGAACGTATTAGAACAACAACCCACTCGAGTTGATAAAACGGTTACGGTGACTTTGGATCGGAAATAGAAATTGTTCTAAAATCCATACAACTTTCCAGTGATGCAGCAGACATATTCTTCGCGCAATATATGATACTAACTGACGCCCGCGGCTTCGCCCGCTTGACAAATTATATACTAATACCTTCGTCGAGAACCACTCTATCCATTGGTGAAAACAGCATGAAAATCAGTGCAGTAGTTTTTGAGTTTATCGCGCGAACAGGACGACAGACAGACGCGGCGGAGGAGTTTGTTTTATAATATGTAAGGATATACAAAACAATAAACTCAACATACAAAGGCTTAATAACCCAAGGTCTCTTGCAAAAGAGCACAGTAAGTACCTTTATTTACTGTGTCTCCTACCGCAAACACATGCAACAAAACAGAGTACACTGTCCTACAATTTACGAACACTCCAAGCACGGATTCACAAAACAATTATATCACGTTCACCATGTATTCAAAACAATGGCAGAGGTTTTGCAACATCAAGAGCAGGAGATTCGTGAGTGCGCCTGTAAATAACGATCGGGCCATGAAACTAGATGACGCCATTAGACGATAGTAAAAAACTATATAGGGGACGCAATTATGGGTTCGTTGCGGTTTGTATATGGGTTTTTAAGTACTGGCTATTGAAAGGTCTGCTTCATGGATACATCGCAAATCGATCGATCTGCATGGTTGAGTCAGGCCGCTCACGGAAATGGCAGAGACAGAGTGGGTGATGGGATAAAGGGTAGTACCTCATGTAATATCTGTAGAAGACTATGGTTTACAGACCACTGAAACACAATTTTTCAGGTATATAGTACAGATTGTATAGGTAACTATTCGCTATATAAAGTGCTGTTCCTTGAATGTTTTTACTTTTGACCTCATAATCTGTGCATCCCAAATGCTCGTGGCTAAGTAATAACAGCCGCACGGGTCGATCCATCAGGTTAAGCTACGCTTGCCGGGGTTGGTCCGTGGATGGGTGACCATCTTTACATATCGAGACTCAGTGCCGCGGAAAGCACGTTAAGCCGGTGGTCCCGGCTGTCAATCGTGGATCTTTGACAGTCGTTACGGGTCGTCAGAAGCCCGAAAGTCTGACAACCAGTCTTACCAAGAGGTATCGTATTACCCAGTTACTGGGTTGTGGAGGTCAGATAGGCAGACGCTCAGTGTAAAATACTGGTATTCAGCTGCATTCGGTTAGACTGGAAGCCGACCCCAACATAGTTGGGAAAAGGCTAGGCAGATGAATCTGTGCAACAAAGACCACATACCAAACTTTTCGTCCTTAAACCTCGTTAACAGTCGCCATTTTCATAGTTCAACACAAATTGTGCAACAAATGAACCTTAGCTTATCATCTTACACCGCAAGCCAACAACGCGACGCGTGATATTTGAACAATTTTAGCATTTGCCGTTAGCACCATAATTTACTTAGAATAATGCGTCCCACGGAATTTCATATTGCAAGGTATTCGTATAGTTTAAGCCCACTTGTATGGGAAGGAACAACTTATGCATTTTCCTATACTATTTTGATACTTCGTTTCAATTTTTGAATCGAAATATACCTAAAGCTGCTGGAAAATTATGAATTTGTTGACAAAGGATGATGCGACAGAATGTCCGCGCTATGATTTTTTTATGCTGACTACCAATCTTTTTTATCCATTTTGTTTTTTTAATCCTTATGTTTAGCAGCATCTGAACTTATAAAAGAACAATATATAAGATGTGCAATGTTATCCTGATTCTGAAGAGGCAACTAGAATCAATTCTAAGTTCTTGTAATTCAATCTGCCTATCCTTTTCCCAACTATGTTGGGGTCGGCTTCCAGTCTAACCAGATGCAGCTGAATACCAGTATTTTACATGGAGCGACTGCCTATCTGACCTCCACAATCCAGTAACTGGGTAATATGATACCCCGCGGTAAGACTGGATGTCAGACTTTCGGGCTTCTGACGACCCGTATCGACTGTCAAAGATCCACGTTTGATAGCCGGGACCAACAGATTAACGTGCTTTCCGAAGCACGGAGGAGTGTCGGTATGTAAAGATGATCACCCATCCACGGACCAACTCCGGCAAGCGTAGCTTAACCTGATGGATCGACCAGTGCGGCTGTTACTTCTTAGCCACGAGCTCCTCGAGGCTAATTTTATGTTCTTGTAATTGTTGACGTTCAAAAGTACCTTAGAAATGTGCCTATTTGAAATAAATAAATTTTCTTTGACTTGATGGTATTTCATTAGTTTCAGTCTATAAGCATACGACCCTTCATAATTCAGAAAAAATTTCACCCAAACATCTTATGAACGACGAAAAAAAGTAATTGAAGCGAAATTCCTACACAAGTTACGTGAACGGTCAGGGATTAATAAAACAAATGTTCCTTCAGTTCTCTTCATCATGCTCTTAATAGACAAACTTGGGATGTTTTTGTTAGCAAAGTTGTTACAAAAGTAGAACATAAGTTTACCGTATTCAGAACCCAAACAGTACCGAAACAATACAGTTATTCTTTCGATGTTAGCTACGATAAAATGAACACGAATTTTCGATTTTAGTTTTACAATCCATTGCGTTTTATTGCTGTCGTTTCTACGACATTAGTTAATGCAACGTAGAAATATTGTAATAAAACTTGAAATTTTTTGTGATCGTATTTCCCGTTTCTGGCCCCTTGTTTTATAGATATTTATGTGGATACTCTTAAACACTACTTTTGAAATTAGTAGTGTAATCGATGAATCTTCATGGCTTCATGCTTTACAGGTTACGAAAATCCGCATAAACCATCAGTCCAACGTGTTTGTAATACAAAGGTTTCCGAGAATCTGGTAGTCCATCAATGTGGTTTTCTCGACAAACCCAACAAATAATTGTATTATTCCCAGAATATCGTTAGTGCGCTTTTATTTAGTTGCGCATAGGTGAGCGCCACTTTCCGACTTTATTTTGTTTGTTGAACTCGCAAACACTGTGTTACTAGGAACGCATGGCTGCGCGTATTGGACGTAGTAAAAATTCGAATCCGGCCTGTGTGATGTGAAGTTTGTTGATATTTGGACTTTTCAACAAGGATCAACGTTTGTTGCCGTTTTTTGTTTTCTAAAATAACTTCGTGGGCCATCAAACGATCCCGACGTTAAGCTGCTCTAACTCAACCTTCAACTCAAAGCATTTATTTCAATTAAACAATTTACCTATAGCCAATTTTGAACTGTCAAAGAGTCGGTCAGTTAGTCAGAAAGTTGAAGCTAGTCGTCTATTCCAAAACGTAGATCTGTATGGAGAAGACCGGGCAAGAAACGAAAAGGTGCTCATGTGCGACTGCTATTTACAATTCAAGGTGCCTGCATGCCTGGAAGAATGAAATCCGAAACCCTTTCCAAACCACCAGAAACATGAAAAAAGAAAGAAACAAATAAAGAAAAACCGGCCAAGTGCATGTCGTACCATGCACAATGAAGGGTTCCGTAGTTGGGATGAGTTTATAAAACAAACTTAACATTTTTTTTCCATCCAATCATCCCCACTTTACGTGTAGGGGAGGTACACTAAAAAAATATATATTTTACGATTTTTTTACCACTTTGTCGGCGTCGTTTATATGTATATCCATACCAAATTACAGCTTTCTAGTACCAACGGTCTCTGAGCTAAGCCGCGGACAGACGGACAGACGGACATGGCGAAACTATAAGGGTTCCTTGTTGACTACGGAACCCTAAAAATTGTACACATAACAACACAAACTACTTACTTTTGTTCGGATGGCATAAATATGACTTAAAATAATTATATCAGGCTATAACTATCAGCCCGTATGCATCTGCTCGAACAGAACAGGAACAAGCAATAATCATCAAAATCAGACGGTTTTTTATGTTTATGATAGTGCTTATTGCGGTCATCTACCTTAATCTATTGTTATAACCGAAGGGGGGGGCTGGAGATGAAATAATGCAACCGATACGAACAAGCTCATATATTCGACTGTCGCAGCAGTCGTAAACGCTTTTAACTAATTTTCTAGTCTACCCTACTTATTATTAATTGTATATATATATGTACCCACATAACATCTATACACAATCATAAATTAGAGCCGCGTTGTTCCTTTATACTACGCAATGAATTTTGATGCAGCTGTCACCACAATTTCGAACATTTATTATTTTTGTGTATAATACGTAATGCAATTTTTTTTTTTTAAATTAAGTGATTAAACATAAATAATTATAATAATGAAATCCTTATTTTTTGTCAAGTCGTAAACACGATTCAAAGCAGGGGCGGGTCGCTAGTTATTCGAATAAAGCAATCAGTTTATTATTTGTTATTGTGAAACATTTCTCAGAAGCAATCATAAATCAAATATGCCAATAAAAATCTGTATCAATCAATAAATTTTAATAATATAGACGTAGGCATGCAATTATGTAACCGTGACGAATTTCGACGGTTACAATTGTTACAAGTTAATGATTTTAGTCATTATTGGCATTGCGTGTGCGATATTAAGAAAAGTTTACATTTGGCTGCATAAGTTGGGCAACATACTGAAATCATCATTTTCCTATACATAAACCAATTTATTTGTGGTCAGCCCTACATGTCTTTTTCTTCCATACTTCTCTATTAGTCGTCATCTCGGTAGTCACCCTCTTTCTAGCCATATTATCTTTCACATAGTCCATCCATCGTTTCTTTGGTCTTCCCCTACTCTTATGTACCTATGTCGTTTACGCAATTTATTCCCTGATATTCAATATTGATAACGAGGAAAATCTTTTCTGTCAGATAGGTTTAGGTGTTAAAAAGTTCATTTTTGTTTCTATTCCTCAAAAAAGTTGTACATTATATAATAGGTAGAAAGAAGAAAAATAGGTTCAATGAAGAAAAATATTGTTTTTCTGAAAATCCGCAAGTAATCTTCATAATAATTTTGAATTATTTTATAACGATTGGATGTGTGAGTGCAAAGCATTATTTTCAGGCAAGCCGTTGTCACTCATGTTTCCTATTTGGTTGCAAGTGAACACACTGCTTTACAAAGAAATAATTTTGTGATATTAATAATTGTATATTAATAATATGCGTAGTGCGTGTGCGCTTTTAAATTTATTAGTTGCGTAGCCATTTATAATTATAATTATTAACAGTCGGAATTGATTAGGGAAGTCTATTGTTGCTACAAATGTCTGCCTGTAGGTACTTATTGTGTTGGACTATGAAATCAATTTCATGGACGATTTTGAACAATAGCCGGTATTTAAAAATGCGTATACTGTTTACCTATGTATACTGTACGCGTAGGTATTACAGACAATGTTCTTAGTAATGATTATTGTTAAAAAATATTTAAATATGACTAGTATTTGTTAAATTGATCTCGTACTCATTAGGAACCTTTAGGTGAAAGTGCGGCGATTTTTTCAATTGAAGATTATTTCCGTTCGTACATGTTTAATTACAATGTCTAAAAATGTGTCAATGGCTTCTGCAATATTGGTCTACATATTCATTATATTTAATTTAGACCACCTAGTACTAAAACCTACTTGAAAAAGCATTATTTTGTATCCTAGAAACACTAGTGCGATAAATGTGAGGTCGAATGGGACGTGAACCAACCCAATGAGGTCATAGTTCACTGTATAGGTTACGGAAAACAGTTCAACTTTAGCTTGGTATTATAGAACAACAAAATGTTTCTTATTAAATAAAAATATACTCGAGTACCGAGTTAGATAATAATAATTATTAATAAAATATGTACCTACATATATATACATATAAAAAAGGAGGGGAAAGAATTTGTTCGCATTGCTATCAACAGGAAATGTTCAAAAAGGCTGGCAGCATTGCCACGTTGTATGGAAACGCTCATTTTTACCAAAAAATAAGCCAGCCCTCTGGTCACGTGAAGAGTTGAACAACCGCTTGGAGATGTCTCGAAATCAAGTGGGCACTCGGACCCTATGGCCCTCGTATTTCAATCCCAAACGGCTCGAATATATTTATATAATATTTATATAACTTGTAATAAGCTTGGAAAATCAAAATGTTGTTTTTTTTTCCTGGAAAATGCTAGTTTAAATAACGTGGTGATGAAGTCGAAAATGAATCAATATCGATGCAAAAATAAACGTTTTATAAGAAGACTGTACCTAAAGATGCTTTTCACAGTATCCAAGCTCTTGAAATAATGTATCTGTAAATTAATTCGTGTTTTATTCGAAGCAAAGGTAAAAACGATAGGACAATGACACATTGCTTACAAGTCCAAACTCTTGTACAATCACCATAACTATGAAAACGTTGATTACTTTTGGATGTCGTCTCCTTAAGCTCCTTAGTGATGTCAATTATTGATGTTTACGTCAATTTTTCATCATTCACAATAGGTATTGCGAGAAAATAATGTATCGTTTGAGTGCAAGGGTTGAGTCAATCATATTATTGTTATTAAGCCTTTATTGCCAACACATTTTTTTCCTCTTTTACAATAAATAAATAAACAATTTTTAACAATTTATATGTTAGGGCGTCGGCGTGTCATTGAGATACGAATGCCTCCTCCAGCTCTTTCCAGTCTAGTCTTGTTTGACTTGCATAGTGGACCCGCTATCTTTTTGATGTCATCAGACCAGAGTCAATCATAGTGCGCAATATAAATATGATTCAATCATATTGCGCAATATAAATATGATTCAATCATATTGCGCAATATAAATATGATTCAAACATATTGCGCAATATAAATATGATTCAATCATATTGCGAAAACTTAGTATAGGTGTAGGGGCCGCCTTAGTATGGTAAAGGTTTCATACGTGGACTGTACAGTTGTACACACCTAACCTTCTGAGTCCAACTACATTTTATTAGTTCTTTTAATATGTAGTTCTTATTTCCTTGCTTAAGACTGATTATTGGTTAGGACTTCATTAATCATGTAGTCATAGTGTCTGACTCACAATCCAACCCTGATTTAGATCAAATAATATTTTATAATATTACGGAAGGTGATAAGAATCTTATATTTAATATATTAGACGTAAAAATTACAGCTCTTGCTAACAATGTAGTGTCAGATTTTGAATAAATTACAGTAATAACGACATGGTCTTGCGCTTGAGTTGTTTTAGTTGTCTTGCCTAATTTGACCTTAATTATTATGTTTAACTTTCAAAGACATTTAGGTAATATTTTAATGTAGAACAGATGATTATCTATTCTAAGAAATCTGGGGTAAGCTCTTGTGTTAATGACCTTTTTGCTTTAAGACACCATCTCTTTACATAGCTTTCTACATGAAAGACAATTTTTTTTTTTTTTTTGTTGGTGGTAATTCATCAAATGACTTCTCCCGCTCTGGGCGGAGCGGAAGGGCGTGTCAGACTTTTACTGACTAAAACCCACCCGTGTTCCAGTTGCCTGTTGCCAGGGTCCCGGTATCCCTTTCGGACTATCCCGCAACCCGGGCAGGTCTATATGATAGCCATGACAGCACAGTTTTTTTTCAAAGAAGTTTTCCCTGCTCCGCATTTTAATGGGGAAATAATACAGCCCCATTTTTGTAGATCGTGCTCTATAAAAGGAATATTCCATTATTAAACGAGTGTTTTATGAAAGGATATGCACTGTAGTTTTGTAACACTAAATAAAACTGTCCAACTTTGTCATGAACATGGTTTTGAAAACGTATGAAAAGCTAAAATAAAAGTTTGAGGCCCATTCAGAACATGTTACTGAGGCCTTAATACATAGACGCTATTAAAGTTAAAATGTTTGTTTCACAGAGTAAAAGTTGTAGCCTAACGTTTTTGTCAAAGGACCGGACAACGAAACAAATATACGGCGAAATGGCTAGAGAGGCAGTGACCTCACAGATTTAGAAACAATACAAAATGTACCCTTTGACTTTGTACATTTTTTTAATGACTTTTCAGTAAAAAATAGACATTGAAATGTGAAAAGGTAGGTACGGTCAACCGTCCGTCTGTACTTAGTAACAGTTGAAATTCGAGATCGCGGGCTTAAGAACGAAGGATAGGACTTGTAGAGATTTCAACAGTAGATTAACTATATCCATTTCAATCAATTTGCCTAGCCTTTTCTCAACTATGTTGGGGTCGGCTTCCAGTCTAACCGGATGCAGCTGAATACCAGTATTTTAAAGACAGCCGGGACCAACGGTTTAACGTGGTTTCCGAGGCACGGAGGAGTCTCATTATGTAAAGATGGTCACCCATCCACGGACCAACCTCGGCAAACGTAGCTTAACCTGATGATCGACCCGTGCGGCTGTTATTACTTAGCCACGAGCTCCTCATCAACTATATCCATTTGTTCTTTTGAATGCATCTTGTCCGGTTTATGGGTCACCCTCTTGCCTGATATATTGCTTATTAGAAGATTTTTGCCCATTTTCCTTGTTTATCCATACCGAGAAATTAAAGTCCTGTGTGTTGTGGATCTCAATTCATCGGTTAATATAAATATAATATTTTATGGCCAGAGTATCCATTTGAACCCAATTTGCGCTCGATATGTTGTAGTAAGTAGGCTATGTTAACATTCCTGGATCAATGAATATGCAATTGAAATCGTTCCTAACTACTTCAGCTCACTTTTTGTCACTTAGTATATTTATCCGTCGATTCTCACGTTAATGTCTCGGAGATTGTTATCTTAAAAGCATTGCACTAACATTCCGTGTGACACATTCAATAAGATCGGACGATTACTTTGAGATAAACCTATACAGGTACCTATTCATTGAAACAGATACACACATATATACATGAGGTTAGACGGTACGGTATAGATAATTATGTACCTACCTACCTATACTCCATTTGAAATAAGATTAGACGCATAGATAAGCCTTTTTTACATTCCGTTCAACCGATTTTGAATTCTATTGCGTTGGTGGCATAACAAATGGCAGCCGCAGTAGATAGTTGGTATTGTGTAACTTTTTTTGCTTTTAATGTTATCCTTATGCCTACGGTATAGAAGTCAAAATCGGTTGAACGGACTGTAAAAGGGTTTGTTTTAATGTCTAATCTTATTTCAAATGGGGTATAGGTATCGTTTCAAAAGTAAAAATGGTGTGTTTTTTAGATTGTTGTAGGAGTTGAATTTGCACTTATAATTTTCCAAAAAATAACGCTACCTATTAGATAGCTTCTTCGCCTTTTAAGATTGGCTGGATTATTAAAAATATTTACAAATTAATATAAGTGCTTGTAGTCATCATAGTTTATTTCCTGAAGTAACCCCTTTTATTAAGTTGTTAGGTTTCTTCCTAATAACATAACAATTTACTTGTAATTATCTGAAATGAAATGAAGGAATGTTACAAAAATTTAAATAATAACTGGTAATTTTGCTAACGGAAGCAAATACTACAACAATCTTTTAATTGTAGATTTTATTAGACGTTTATTCAGATAAACGCTATTTAAGGCATGAATAGCAGATTTTTTTTTCTCAATTCTCTCATCTAATCCTCATCTTAAGCCTCTTCATCTAATCCTGATCTAAACTAATATTTTAAATGCGAAAGTGTGTTTTTTTGTTACGCTTTCACGCTAAATCGGTAGAACGAATTTGGGTAAAATTTGGTACGCATGTAGACCGTGACCCGGAGAAGAACATAGGCTACTTTTCATCCTGGATCGCTGACGAAATCGCGGGCAATAGCTAGTTTTAAATAATTATGGCATCGAATTTTATTTAGCAACAGTTTCGCCAATGTAAAGTCCTCCTACAGCCTCTATGTTATATAATGGAAGTCATCGTATATCTTCCGCGCCCGAGGTTAGTCTCCGCTGAGATTTGCCGCCATAGCCGGGCTGCTATCGTAACCTTATAATGCTGAGTTATCTATTATCATTCCCACAGGAAGAGCCAGGGGATTATTTAATAAAACCGACAAGCGACAGATGACAGGCGACAATCCGACAATTTTTACATTTTTACTTTATTATACAGCAGTGACGTGAAAATAACAATTATATATTTTTTTTACAAATAAATGTCACATTGACAGGTGTAGATAGTGCCATCCACGAAGACGCGCCCCACTCCGCTCCGCTCCGTACTAAAGTACAGCTTAGGCTGCCATCAGACAGACTGTATTCTTGCTGTTTGAATTCAGTTTAGTACGACTGCAATACTCGTAATGTAGGTACTGTAACTGCATTCAAACTGCAAAGCAGTTGGAGTGCAGTTGAAATGCAGGCCGTCTGATGGCAGCCTTACAGTACAGTAATCTTGGAGTGGGGCGCGTCTTTGCTGATCTGTACATTAAATAGGGCCCTGGTTGATCTACCCAGGGTCCCAGCGTCGTGTGACATTTGACATTGAGGCAACTTCCAATAATTACTCCCAGGTGGCAACACGTTTCAAGAGGATGCAAATTCCAATGAACCAGGAGGATGCAGCCATTTATACGTTAATATTATTCGGCGTGATCTAATCTCGGGCTATAAATCGATGGCCGTTCAACATAATTGATTATGATGGTGCACGGACTGGATTGCGCGATATTGGTTAACACCTAATCTAGGTAACAATTGTGACAGCGTGGGAAGTTAGTGTGATTGGAGAGATAATTAGAAAATGCTCTAATAACACGTTAATAGAGTTACTGTTCATATTATTAGATGTAATTAAAAATCAATAGAGTAATTTATTTATGTCTTCAATCGAATGCATTCGTGTTTACTTACACCAAATCATGAAATCGTCATCAGTTTTAACCCATTCGGGTAATTAAAATTCATGTGAAGCAAGGTCGTAAATAATTTAGATTTTCATTATTGGAAAAATATCTACCTAAATATTTGTTAGAAAAAGTTCCTTATCTTTCATCGGACAGCATAACAAAATATGCTTTGTTATTTTATATATATAATAGTTTTCCTTTTCAAAACATGAAATTCATTGTTTGTAACTTTAAACATTGAAATAAAATGACATCGTCACTAAATTCATTAATGAACGAACATGATTTGCAATTCACAAATTTTGAATTCATCGAATCATTAATTCATTTGTTATCTACTCAAAACTTCACTAATTACAATAACGATGTTCTAATAATATTGTAACCCACAAAGATTATACTGTTGCTAAACCAGAAATCTGTAAGGCGTTCTAATCGATCTTATGTCCACGTCAATATTACGCCCTTCGCACACGGAGTTATAAGTCACCCACATATTATGAAAATTGATGGATTTAACAATACGACCCCTTGTACCAACGTACCGACATGAATGCCCGCACACATGCTGAATATCAACGTGTTTACTCCCATTTTCTATTATGAATAAAGCCCGCAAACCTGCGTGGTGGTATTATCGAATTTCCCATCATCGATAAACCCTTTTACCTAAATAGCATATTGAGTATTCAACTCCGTCCCTACAGAACGTCAACGGATCGTTTACTCCTACCAACGGTTAAATGTTCGAGATCAGGTAGCCTTATGAGTTCGGTATAAGGGACTCAGATGTTCTTTGAAAGTTATAACGTCATAATAGATCTCAGGTATCAGCTGTGCGCTTCAAAGGGTAGTCTGAGATAACGAGGTACCTATTCATTTGGTAGACTCGCACAATCTAAAGGTTTCTATTTAATAATCGGTCGCTGCTTCAACGCTTTACGTTATTCTATTTTGTAAAATGAATCGGAGAATTTCGGGAATACCATGTAATGAGGAAAAAAAAAAAAGTAATACCCAACTTTATGGAAAAGTGAAAAAAGAGAAATGTTCCTAGATTGCAGTGTGATCCTGTAAAATGTGTTACTCCTAATTTTTCCATTAAAGGTCGTATTTGTGACAAAGTACAAACACAAAACATGTTGGACAATGAATGAAGGACATGTTAGGTATATTTATTACTCATAAGACGCAAAGATCAGTAAAATATGACAGTACGGACAGGTTATTTATCAAAGTATTTTATTTCTACTTCATCGTGTTAGGTCGTTTTTTACACTTTATCCTAAAACATAATGTTTATTATTGTTCATTTATGACATCTTCATAAAATAATTACCTGCAAAGTTCCTACGTAAACAAAATTTCCAACAATTTAGAAAATAACTTTTACCATACCAACGCGACGGTTTCCGATGCAAGCAATCTGCAAGCGTTCCCAGTTTCACATTCACATTTGCCGTTTTCAGATAACAACAACATTGTTTCAACTGCAGTGAAATCAAATTGTTTTCTGATCTCTGCGAAATGCGCAATTATCTGGGGAGTCAACACAACACCTAACATATGCACATTCTGCTTACCTCACTATGCAGAAATAGCATTACTGAGCGCTGAATGTGAACGCTAAAATGCAACTATTTACTATTATAACAAAGAATATGAATATTTTAATATGAGATGCGACATTTTACCCGCGTAAGTTGAGTATGATAATAACGTTGCAAGTGACAGTAACTACAGTTGTTTAGGAAAATTTACGTCATGTAAATATGGTCTTTTTACGATATTATCGCTGAAGCCTCCTTCGCCCAAGTAATATTGGATACAAGGTTATTAAAACGTAAATAATGTTGATGTTGCTTGACGTTATTGGTGCTTACAAACCTTACCGTCAAAAGGTAGCTCCTTTATTTTGAAAATAATTAACCGGTACAGTCATTTTGCTTGTAATTTTTAACCCCCGACGGAAAAAGAGGGGTGTTATAAGTAAACGTGTGTATCTGTGTGTCTGTCTGCGCGTTCGTAGCTGCCAAACGGCTGAACCGATTTTGTTTTTTTTTTGGTTTTCTTTGAAAGGTGACTTGATCGAAAGTGTTTATAGCAACAAAACAAAAAAAAACGTATACGAAGCTTTGTTTTTGTCGTGGGTTTTTAAAATTTAATTTAACATTTAGTTGTAGTTGTAGCATTATCTTGTATTTAATAATAAAACAACAACATAATAAATAAGGCACTTTTGTATATTATTAGACTAATTTAAGACATAATTTGGCTGTCCACTGTCCAATCTGTAACAATTTAGTATTTAGTCTTTGTATATGGTGCTGACCATTTACAGACTGTGTTCCCAAGGGAGTCGTGAATACGTAATGTGATAAAACGATGCATAGTTAAGGGAAATTGAAGTGGTACATCGCAGACTCGGAATATTCGCCCCTAAGTACAGTCGTTTCCAACAATCCAGCATTGATTGCATCGATGAGAAACTTTGGTGACTGGGAAGATGGAAGCTGTAACTCGCAGATTATTGAAGGCGTGAATGCTTTTGCAGGTGGTAATGTTAGTTGCGTGGGATTTTGGCGAGATTTATGGTTTTAAAAACAAAGATAAGTTAAATAATAGACGTGGAAATAATAAATACCTACACACTTTTACATTCCGTTGTAATTGTTGCTTTTCTAACACTAGAGACCCATTCCTGCTTCGCACGGTTTTTACGACTTGATAAAACATCGAGGATTTCTTATTTATAGGTAACTTTAATAGTAACGTATTATACACATAAACCTTCCGGAATAAATTCTCTAAACGATGGTGAAAACCTCATCAAAATCTGTTGCGTGGCTTAGTATAACAACGCGGCCATACAAGACAAACACGAAAAGCGACTTTAATTTATAATATGTATAGATATAGATAAGTCGTATACCAATTTATTCTAATTATATTGCCACTTAAACAATAAAGTACTATGTAAATTGTAGTTTTCCTTTACCTACTTACTTCAAAGAAAAAGTCTCTTTCGGAGAATATTAATCTATATCTATACTAATATTATAAAGAGGAAAGATTTGATTGTTCGTTTGTTTGTTTGCATTGAATAGGCTCCGAAACTACCGAACTGATTTGAAAAATTGTTTCACTGTTGGGAAGCTACACTATCCCCGGCTGACATAGGCTATATTATATATTTAAAAAAAATTAGGGCTCCTTACTAAAACTCCAATAATGTAACCTAAGGTGTAAAAAAATACCTAAAATAGCCGTAGATAAGTACTTAGTGCTATCCGTGCGAAGCCGGGGCGAGCAGTTAGTTAATGATAATTATAACATGACTTACGTTTTCAATGTTAAAATTCCCATTAATTATGTAGTAATCTGTAACAGGAATTCTATATAATATTCAGTCACAAATCTAATCTATGATCTACACCTACACATAATTAGTCTATGATGCTGAGCGTACTAACTAGGAGCAAGTTGAACGATACAGTGAGCAAGTAACTATCCTGAGTTATTTCATATCGTAGCTAAATGTCGAAGATTGGCATTCGTGACACCCCCTGTTATTAATGGAGTAGTATAAAGTTGTAGGTCGCCTGTGACGTGGTGCATTTGTTTTCTTTTTATGGGAGTCTGTTACGACCTTTGTAAATGACAGTGATATTGGAAATGGAATTGAATGGGTGGCATTTGAACGTGCTTATTCCACAAATAACAAAATTGCCAATATTTGTAGAATTTGTTGTTGTCACGGTTGGAAAATGGATAACTTAGCATAAGCATAGCATAATCAGCCTATAATGTTCCCACTGCTGGGACACAGGCCTCCTCTCTGTGAGAGGGAGCGGGCCGTAATCCACCACGCGGGCCCAGTGCGTGTTGGTAGATGTCACATGTCTTCGAATTTTTTGTTCTAGGACATGCCGGTTTCCTCACGATGTTTTCCTTCACCGTTTTGAGAGCAGTGGTGATGAAATAATTTACACAAAGTCAAGCGCCTGTCAGGGTTCGTCATGGATAACTTTATTAAATATAATTTCGGTAAATGGGTTTTAATCTGTGGATCAAACAAATTATTTCCGCAATTATCCTATAAATAGTATAATTTAGATAATTACTGCGTAGTTTATCGTATTTTTGCTATTAGAAAATAGTCGTATTAACTGTATGATAGATCTACTTGCTCGTGGCTAAGTAATAACGGCCATACGGGTCGATCCATCAGGTTAAGCTACGTTTGCCGCGGTTGGTCCGTGGATGTGCGAGACTTCTCTGTGTCTTGGTAAGCACGCTAAGCAGTTGATCCCGGCTATCATTCGTGGACAGTCGTTACGTGTCGTCAGAAGTCCGAAAGTCTGACTACCAGTCTTACCAAGCGGGATAGGTACCGTATTACCCAGTAACTAGGTTGTGGAGGTCAGATAGGCAGTCGCTGCGTGTAAAATACTGGTATTCAGCTGCATCCGGTTAGACTGGAAGCCGACCCCAACATAGTTGGGAAAAGTTATCTACTACTTATAAAAACTAAAACCCAACTACGACTAAAAAGGTATAAACAAGAGACCACAGACAGACAAATTAAAAATTCGGAGTCACACGTGTTAGGGCATAAATCAAACAGATTACGTGTGACTCCGGATTTTTAATTTGTCTGTCTGTGGTCTGTTGTTTATACCTTTTTAGTCGTAGTTGGGCTTTCGTTTTTTTTTCCTTTTTTTTTTTTTTATTATTTTGGGGTTATAATAAATATATTCTTGTGATGTGCTCATTAAGTCCTTTCATTTGATACCCAACAAGGTACGATTAAAAATTTTTTTTTTTTTAGTTCCTCACTTTATATCTTATTGTCTTTAATTTAACGTGACGTCACATAGCCTATAACCAGCGAACGATCAAGATGCTTCCAACGATACCTCATTTTTCAAATTGTGATGAGTCGTTTACAAAATATGAGGGAACAGATGAACATACATACATACATATATACATACATACATACATACATACCGGTCAAAATCATAACCCTCCTTTTTTCTTCGCTGTAGTCGGTTAAAAAGTAGTATAGGTACATCTAACATAAAGTAGGTACTAGGAATATTATTTAACAGACAGTTCCTGTGGATGATATATGTGATATTAAAATAAAACATCTAATAGCTGGCTGGGCGCCATTTTAATAACTCCGCTGTCCCCGGAATATAGTGCTCATATTATTCCTTCTTCAAAGTGCAGTGAAAACTCATAAGATTTATTTCAATATGTACCTCTATAAACTGATTATAACAATCAGACCAACATTAATAGGATATTGAATACTAAGAAAATTCATGCATAATTTCACGTGCACTGTAGTCCTTATCATAGTAAGCTTCTTTATCCTTACGTATTATAAAACAAAGTCCTCCGCCGCGTCTGTCTGTCGTCCTGTACGCGATAAACTCAAAAACTACTGCACCGATTTTCATGCTGTTTTCACTAATGGATAGAGTGGTTCTCGAATAAGGTTTTAGTATATTCCACGCGGGCGAAGTCGCGAGCATCAGCTAATTAAATATAAATACGATCTTGCCAAGTCTTTTTTTCCAACTATGTTAAAGCCGGTATCCAGTCTAACCGGATGCAGCTGTATTTTACATGGAACAACTGCCTTTAAGACTTTCACAACCCAGGGTCAGTGGGTCGTCTTAGGGGCTACTGACATATGACCCCCTTACGGTATACAAAAGTCAACCATTTCCGAGTAATTTGACATTTTATATTATAAAATGAAAGAAATAAAAATATCAAATGTACGTGAGAAGATGCGAGTTTATCAAACTGAGAAACTACCTGTAAGCTATTCGTAATATTGATTTATTATCATTGACAAGCACTTAACAATATTAATTACAATCAGCCCTGTGGTTACGATCTGATAGAAATGCGAGTGTCGTGACAAACAAGAGCTTGTGAAGGCAAACATCACGAGGTTTCCTCATTCCTACATAATTATGTCTTATAACGAGTTCAAAATCGACAAAAGGTAATAAAATGATCGAGGTATAATCTTATACTATCCCCCTATACTTAGAAAAAACTAAGCATACCTACCTGCATTAGTTAAAATAACATAATTACAATCTATTAAAATATATGTACAGTGTAACAGCGAAGCAATTTTCACCTTAGCACAAATATTTTTTGATATTAGGGTAGTTCATCCCCTAAAGAGGTGCCATAAAGAACAATAATTGAATAAAAAAATCAAAAACACAAAAAAAAAAATCGCGAAGTTACTCGGGAATTCTGGTTTACTACCAAGTTTTTGCCGTTTATTCAATGAGTTTTGTGATCCCACACAAATATTCTACATTCATTAAATTGTGTGAATTAGTTATCACACAAGTAATCCGTTTTCTGACTAATCACTCCCAATTTCGTGATAGTACCATATTATATTTTCTCACCGAAAACGTTAATCAAGGATAGTTCACTGTAGAATTAAACCCCAGTCATTGAACCAGATAATAATTTGTTTTATACAAATCTAAGGCTTAATATTATTATCTGATCTCGATCTCAAGAAATCACTGAGGCGTGAAAACAATTTAATCATGGGAGGCAGGAAGACTACCCTTGTATTTAAAAGGCCTTAACTATATCTCTATACCTATATTATATTATATTATTAGCTTAAGGCCTTGGTCCGGGATTACTGGCGTTTACACAGAAATCTGGACTAAATAAGATAAGGTATAGAATTTCTGATGATACTGGGAATTAGGTACTCTTTTTGGTTTTCCAAATTCATGCGTCTTTCTTATACTAGCTTTCCATAATAACGACTACTGCACCCTTGACCATTTTATACTTCGTCATCAATAAACTCTACCGTTTTACAACCTGAAACTAATATATTTTAGCCATTTTATCGCTCCAGGGACAGGTCCGGTGACCCTTAAGACAGCCGGAGCTAAGGATCTTCAGTCAGCAATTCAGATCGTCAAATCGATCGCTAATATTTACGACTACCCGCACTTTTCATATTTCTCTCACTTTCACAGTCCTATTCATGCAAGCTTTGCGATATCCGAGACCCTACTCCTAACTTTCGCGGACCCGTATTTGCTTATAAGAGTTGCACATACATGTAGAATAGCTTGGTTTTACTTCCCTTTTTTTCAGGACTAATTTTACATTTTTAATTAAATTTACCAAAATTTTTGACAAATTTGACAGATTGCAACTTGAATTTGAACGTTTTTTAAGTATGTGAATTGGCCTTTAGATGATGACCACATGGCTTACAAAAATATAGATCGTGCTTAGATTTTCACATAGCTTTGTACTCTGTTGGTAGGAACTGGGTGGTAATACCACCCAAAATTTCATCAATATCAGGACTCTTTAAATTAACTTCACCGTTTTATACCTATTATGCGCACGATTTACCTCGGCAATAAAGTACCACCAGTTCTTTCCAAAGGGCCATAAATGAATGATTATGTTCCAAATATGGCCGCCTATATGGAATGATATCTACATAAATATACACATTAGTACAGCTATTCTCGCTAATATCGTGCTCAGTTGACAACTACCGGCATGGAATGATCACGACATTACACACAATAGGATTCCGTAATGTGATCTCATTTATTTCACGTCTAGTTTAATAACTCAACGGTTCTATATTCAAGGTTAGTTTGAGCAAATAATCCAGGGAAATAATGCTTTATTATGTTTTTGTTGCTAGCTTTTTATGGGTCTAGATTTCCGGCTCGAATTTATCTTATTAGGTGCTAGCAACCCGCCGCTGCCTCCCACGGTTTTTACGAATTGAAAAAACATGAGATTTTAATATAATATGTAAGTTTAATAAATGTATTGTACACATAAATCTTCATGGCCCTGCATTGTTAGACTCACATAAAATCCTAATATTAAAATTTGTACATTACAAGAAACCATACCTCTGACTTTGTTTCGGCATTTCTTCTCAGTGATCAGCTAGCCAGAAAATCCGGCGCCATCTAGTTTTAAAATTTTGATCAAAATATTGATGTTTAAAAAAAAGATATACAGAAATAAACATTCCATTTAATTTTCGGAACAAATTCTCTAAAAGATAATAAAACCCGCATCAAAATCCATTGAATAGTTTAGAAAAACAACGCGATCACACAGACAGACACGAAAAGCGACTTTAATTAAAATGTATAATTTGTTAGCCAAAAAATATCCGTGGTTCATCGGAACAAAAGAGATTCATATGAAAAACAAAATAATATTATATGTAAAACCCTTTCGAACATATACATTGACGTAACGTCTATTTTACTGATTGGAAAAGGCATAAATGTTTTTTTTTCTTTTAGTGTAAAAATCTATTGTTCTAGTATTTTATTTATATAGCAAGTCAATTGTTATTAATGAAAGTGCGCAAGGATATATCCATGTCCTCCCAACAGCAGCAAATTTTTATAATTTTTGAAAATAATAATTATTTCCATCAATATTATTTTCTTTGCCCGTATTACAAAGTAATGGCTGTATCTATAGTACTATTTAATTCAAACTAATATTTTGCATGCCGTAAGGTAAAATGTATCGGGACACTTAATAAATACTCCAACTAATATGTATACCTACATTTTCAGCAAATAAAACATTTCTTTCTTTCTTTCTTTCTTTACACCAGCATACTAAGTTGAAACTCAATTTATTTTTAAGAATACAAAATGAACGGCTTGAAGTTACTATATAAATAAAACCATTATGAAATTAAGCAAAGGCAAGTTGCCGGGGAAACTTTGAGTAAAGATAAATTTAATCAAAACTAAATAGAATAACAACTGCCTAAAGACTTCAATTTTCATGTAACAAGAATATTCAAAAATAGGGTTTAGATCTACAGCTGGACTTGTGAAAGAATATAAAAGCTAGAAATATTATTTATTTCTACATATACTTATACAGGGTGTTAGGGTAAACACCGTTATCCTCGAAACCAGTGGTTTGGTGTCATTAATAGAACGTAAAATCAATGGAAAATCACGACTATTTTTTTTTTAAATTACATTTTACATCTCGAATATTTCACCCTTTCACCTATGCGCTAGGGCAACGAAATTGCGTGTCAACACGGGTGGGGGTCGTGAGACGTGACCTGACCGGCCGCGAGTGCGACCCCTCCCTCAGTCGGTCAGCTGTTTCACTTGCGAGCACGGTGTCGGATACTTCATTTCACTTTTAGCCTCACGCAATTATGACTTCCCCTTAAGTTAACTGGGCTGAGTTGGCTGAATAAGAGTCATCTGCTGGGCAGGACTCAGCCACTCTGCTGAACCTAATTTTGAAACCTATGTACCACAATGGTGATTAAAAAAATAGTTTATATTACTAAATTCCATAAATCGAATACCTATGTCTAAAAGAAGATAACCACCATCACCATTATATGAACCACCTCCACAATCACTACACCACACCACTGTGGTCTCACCATCATACGAAGATTTTAACTCCATATTTTCGGTGTCCATCGTGGAACATTGTTTTTTTTTTTTGTAAAAAGAACAAATTGACTAGACGACGCAAATCACTCTTTTAAACTTGAATCGGGTGGAGGAGAAATGAAGCGAAGAATTGGGCCTCCCCAAGATGTCCTCTTTAAATCATCCCTTTACATCCCTTTGTGTTAAGAACTAAAAAAGCGAAAGCACTGAAAAAACTTTCGGTGAAAATATAAATAAAAAAAATATAAATGTTCCCGAAAATAATGTGCTCTCCGAGACATGGAGGGATCTTGGTATGTAAAGATGGTCACCCATCCACGGACCAACCGCGGCAAGCGTAGCTTACCTGATAAATCGACTCGTGCGGCTGTTATTAGTTAGCCACAAGCCCCTACACATGGGTATACCATGACATAGGATACTTTTTATGCGGGTGAAACCGCGGGGCGCAGCTAGTATACAGCAAAACCCAGTATCTATTCATCATTAATCTGTTAAACCAAACGCAATTCTCCTCCTAGTTATAAATTAAAATACCATAAAACAGGGACAAATTAAACACGTCGTTAATGAAAAATATATTAAAAAAGTAGTTCAAATCTCATAAAAGCTTTCGTAATTTACGTTGCAAAGAGCGTTGCTATTATTAAATTGTCATTTACATTGGCGAAGCGGCAAACCCTTTTTGCACTTGTGCAGTCGGCCGCACAAACACTAACGACTTGAATATTGCCGCAGAATCTTCCCAGGATTGCAGCATTTGCATGCTAACAAGCATTGCTTCGCTTTCTTTATTAATTGCTCTAGCTGTATAGAGAGAGCTTAAAGTTTTTAATACTGTGACACGTGGTAGTCGAAGTAGGTTAAATGTATAAGGAGGGTAATATTGGAATAGTGTTTTCGGTAAGGCGTTGGTTTTATATTTAAATCTAAAGCTACAGTTTCATATAAGAGCGGTGACCGCCACATAACGGCTGCAGTGACGGCTGTAACAAAAATGATGGCAGCGGTTTGAATATACTGTGTCAAAAAATGTTCTCTAGGAAAACACATCAACTTCCTTATACATAATATTATAAAGTAAAGTCCTCTGCCGCATCTGTCTGTCGTCCTGTACGCGATAAACTCAAAACTACTGCACCGATTTTCATGCTGTTTTTACCAAAGAATAGAGTGGTTCTCGCACAGCAAATAAAAATCCAAGACATGAGCGCTGTCAAACGTAACAGGAGGCCGGTTTCGTAAACATGTGTGCACGCACACTGAACACAGTGGAGGTGTAGTTTTGGTATGCTTCACTGTATTGTTTCCTGCGCTCTGTCTTTGCTCTGGCTCTGTTTGTGGTCCGAGTATATAGTGATAAACTGATAAATAACGTTTCAGTGACTTTATTCGTCGGTAAATTGCAGACGCTATGTGTCGGCCACCGCTTTTCTAGTAGACCGCAGCTTAAGTGTAGTATTTAGATCAAGTAGTGACAGTAAATAATGAAAAGTGAAACGAAAGCAAAATAATGAAGGAAAAGATCCCTGTAGGTTTAAAGACGGCAATGTAACAGAAAGTAAATGTACATATCTAAGAATTGCTCATGTTTGTACGCAGGCGGCATGAACTAACTGCAATTCTTTCGTCTAATTTTGGGGTTTATTCCACAACTCCCCATTGACAATCCCCATCAATGCTAATTTAGTACCTATGCATAAAGCTAACGAACCAAAAAGCGTCAGTCCGTGAACAGTGAACCAATCAATGCCTGAAAAGTGAAACTTCTATCATTAGTAGGTATAAATCATAGTCACAGATGGTAAATTGAAACTCTGAACAATTGTAATTATTAGGCTGAGAACTTATAATAACGAGGCGGCTAATAGTGAACTACATGTATATGATAAATAAATCTTACACATTTGATTGCACATTTATAAATGTATTTTCAGCGAACTTCAATTAAAATGTATGATGTCCAATAAATGTAAGTATCAGTTTCAGATTGAAATAACAATGTGTGTTGTGTTCCAGCGCTTTTGTTATGATTCGCCCGTTTTCAACCTCACATGGGCTACTGGACAAAGAAGATTATTTTTATTGCACTTCAAAAGGTGCATCGGACCAAATACGTGTGGAATTGAGAGTAAAATCGATATGCCAAGGCTTGTATTTTCACTACGAATAGCGGTTCTAGGAAAATGGATCGCGCACCAAGTTAACGTGGTAGAGATAAGGATTAAAATACTAGTATAAGTGGAAATCTCTGCGCGCACCGGATTTATAACGAATGTATTTTCCTGTTTTCGTTCAGATTTATTGACGCGTGTATTTGAATAGGTTTTAGGTGGGTGTTTAATTTTATGTTATTACAATTAAAGTAACGTTGATAAGACTGCTTATTTTTATATACGAATAAGAATAATTTATTTAGCAATAACCGGAAACACATACGAACAGAGCAAGCTAATATAAAGCTTGTAAAAAGGAGAAATAATATGCATGTTACGTTATTATATTATTACATTTGTGCTCAATTTTTGTGAATAATGACCCCGATGTGACTGACTGTATGTCAGATATCCTTTTATAGTAATCCGGTACGTACCTATTTAAGTTAGCTTTTAGATTTAAATGGAGTGGTGGAGTACTTTGAGAACATTTTAATATTATTATTATCATGGAGTAGAATGAAACCTAATTAAAAATATTATATTTTTCATGGAGTAGTTTGGGAACTCTTTTTGGAGTACTTTGGGAATAATCCGAGGAAAATCCTGTGTTATAGGGGCCATCCATTCGTCCGCTATGATTATTTAACAAAATTAGGTAAGCTAAAACGTGTAACAGCAGCAATAGTATGTGAACTGAGCAAGAGCGTGTGATGTGGTGTAGTGGAGAAAGTGTATGAGAGTGTGATGTGTGTATGAGTGTGTGATGTGTGGATGAGTGTGTAATGTCTGTATGAGTAGTAATGCATGTGGCATGGTACAAATAGGTTTACTATTATGTTTTAAACTTTACATAACAAAATAAAATAGTGAATAATGCTAAAATCATTACCAAGTTAGGAAGCAGACCATTTAATAGTCCACCCTAATGTTACAAATTATTAATTTTTGAATAACAATAAAACTGAGGCCCTCAGAATCGTCGACGTCGTCCTATTTATCACATCCTCAAAACAGTTTGCTTAGCTGACAAATTAGGAAACATTAAAATTAATTTATGTAGGTACAAATATTAATTTGTGACACTAACACCCTTGTCAGGGGCGAACAACCTTGGGTCCTTTCCGTAGGGATGAACGCCTTGTGGTGGACAAAGCCGGGGTAAGGAAGGACCATTCACACGAATTTCTCGCAAAATCCTCTCTGTCATATAAACTGCACTATTATTCATACAGTGGGTAGTAACCTAGTTCAACTGACGTAGATCTCTAGTATGATAAATCGAAAATTTCTGGAGCTACGCTTTTGAAATTGGATAGATTTTATGCGGAAAAAAAGTCTGGTACCTACAATGTAATCTGGAATTTATTCAAAACAGAACATTTTTTCGACCACGAGCGATTCATTTTAAAATGTAGGATTTTTCTTAATATTCATCACCTAATAATATAATTTCCTGCTCTCTGCAAAATTCTCTTGAAACAACGCATCATCGCGCGTTCCTTAAACTAGTTTTATATTTCTCTCTGAATTTTCTAACTTGTCGAAAAATATATTTTCTGTTATAAGTACCTATCTGTTTGGACTAAACTAATTGTCAGCAATAATATAAAAAAATACATAAAAAAATAAAATTGGTTGATGTAATAAAGATTTAAGAAAATATTACGTACCACTCGGACCAATAGTGAAAATGCACTTATTGCTATATTTTAGTCTATTTTAGCTAAAAAACAAATAAAACATAAAAATTAAAAAAGTATATAATAAAAGCTAACTTAAAACGATACAAAAAGTTAGTCGGTAGCAAAAATTACGTAACTACAAACGTAAATTATCGAGTTCGTAAAAAATATAGCCTTTTACAAATGTAGAGGGTTTCGGAAGAATAATTGGTCTCATTTGTATTTAGGATCTCCTGCTTTTTGTTCTACGGAGGCGGCGTGGCAAAGGGCCGGGCTTAATTCACTAAAATTGTTACTCTTCATGCCCTTTGTTAGGACATAATGGTATACAAACGAAAACTTTTGCTAAAACTACGACAATTTGTTTGTGGTTTTCAGTGTCAATGGGTTTACAAATTAAAGGCACGTTTACATTAAAAGCTATTTTTATTGTGCTCGATAATTTTCCAAGACTTATTTGTTTTTGGTTTTTTTTGCAAATATTTGTCTCATCATACATCTCTGCTCCAGTTTACGAAAAAATATGAGACAAAATTATTTAACATTAAAATGAAAATATTGTGTATGTCACCTTACCTACTTTCTAAATAAAAGCGAATTGCGTAACGCGTAGGAAATAGCTGAACTATTGCTAAATATATAAATAATTGGTCTGGCCTGAGCATAGATCTCCCTATATTTTTCCAGTTTTCCTTGTTCTGCCTTCTCTGGACAATCGGTCAGGAGCGAGCCCAAATCGTCACGCCAGCGTTTTTTAGGCCTGCCCCTGTGACGACGACCGTCATCAGGTACCCAATGTGTGACGATCCTGACCCATCTGTTTTGATGCATCCGCAGTCCCATTTCAGCCTCGCAGACTTATCAACAATATTGCTTCATAGGTTTTGAATTCTTCTACTCAACAACGTTATTAACACAATGAATGTTGTCGCAATAACTGTCATAACGAAAAGCATTGCCATAATAATATTGTGCTACGCAATAACCCAGCTGTTCTTTGAAGAAAACGAATACCTTCATATATTCCCAGCAAGATTCCCAGTGCGATATAGAACTAGTTATTAAAGTAGTGTTTAAAATTTCCTTTGACTTGACGACTGTCGAATAAAAAAGTGCACATTTTCTCCTACACCGTTTTATTTCAAAGAAGCCTCGCTTATGAAACTGACGTAAGAAAGAAAGGTAGCGTTATTGCGACTTTGATTAAAGAGACGGAAGATGTTTCCTAGTTGCATAAAAATATTACCGCTAACATTTTTCGAAATTCAACACTCATTTCGGTATAACGCTCAAATTAATTTTGTACACTTAGCGCTAGGCGTGTTTTAATTAAATATTTTTTTCACGTTAGCATCCCCCTTTCTGAAGAATGATTCTGGAACAGACACGCGGTTGCGTCTTTTTTGTGTTGCAATTTAAATTAAAAACTAACGAGATGTGTTCTAAAAAGCACTGGGTATAAAATGAGGACTACAAAGAAAATACTAGCGCTGCTATGTCTTAAAATGTTCTGAATTTATAAGTCTGGCCTTTCTGTTGAAGTAGGTACACTTGAATCGACTAAACTCTTAAATCATGTCCAGACGCCCCCTTACGTAGATACCTGCCAGCCTTTATCGTCAACCCTGACATCCCCTTAAGTTATTTTATGCTAAACTGTGGAACTATGGAAATATACAGGAGAACAAAAAAATATACAAGAGAAGAGAATTTATAGAGTATAACTTTTTCACTTTTAAAGTTTTACTTCTTCTAATAAAATCACTTTTATTTTTATGTTTCTCGACGGATTGATACCTAATTTAATTAAAACTGGAAACCGGTAAAGGGATATGCTCCACCGAGTAACCTTATCGCAGAAAGTCAAGTAAAGCTATGATCTGCTATGCCCCAGCTGCAGCAGATGGGTGATCACCGAGTGTGCGTTACTCCAGCAAGAAAATTTCTTCTAGAAGGAATTGAATTATACGAATAATAAGAGCATAATCTACTGTAAATGAACAAAACCGGCCAAGTGCGAGTCGGACTCGCGAACGAAGGGTTCAGTCGCATTATCTATAAAAACGGCAAAAAAATCACGTTTGTTGTATGGGAGCCCCCTTCAATATTTATTTTATTCTGTTTATTAGTATTTGTTTTTATAGCGGCAACAGAAATACATCATCTGTGAAAATTTCAACTGTCTAACTATCACGGTTCATGAGATACAGCCTGGTGACAGACGGATAGACAGACAGACAGACAGACAGCGGAGTCTTAGTAATAGGGTCCCGTTTTACCCTTTGGGTACGGAACCCTAAAAAGTGATACGCGACCGAACGCGTATTCGCGCGACGATCGCTTTAAGAAGCGGCCTTAGCCTTTCAGAAACAGATGATAAGAAAAAAACTGCATTCATATTCTACCCGATCGCTTCAACTTCTAATTAAAATTATTGAAGCAAAAGCAATAAAGTGCTGAACGTAAAGATCGCAATTATATTGGCGTAGGTAAGTGTTGCTTGCTCGTCCCCTTTGCTTCAAAGTAACCCCTATCTTAAAGTTGACCTGAAGTTGTTGTTGGCTCTAACTTAATTGACTTTAGTACGGAATAATAAACGGTAGAGGTACTCTGTTTATAGTTTCAGGTATGTTTATGTTTGTAGGAAGCCTTTATTGAGTGGTCAAGTGTTAATCAAAACAGTTTATTGAAGTTGTATCAAGTACCTAATTATTGTGATATTCACAATGTTTTTCACAAACATTTCACTCCTCGTAGCCTTAAGTAGCTGTTTACAGAAAATTGCAATTTAAAAAAGTAAGTTTGTGAACGATGGGTATAAATTGAACTTATGTAACATACAATGGGTAAAAGAGGTACCTACGTACGCACGAGCACATGAAAGTCATTTAATCATAATCTGGGATAATGCTAAATTTGTTAGAGATAAATCAGATCAATCTATCTTTGAAATTAAGGTTTCTGAAAAAAACCTATGCAAGGTGCAAAGCACAACAAGTTTTTTCAATTGAATGATCACTCCTGATTTGGCATTTCTCTTTCATTAACTAATAGGCGCAGTGATGACAGGTGGAGTAAGGTAGTGACCGAGTGGCGTCCAAGGACTGAAAGACGAAGTGTCGGTCGATAGGTGGCGAGATGGACTGCCAGTGTTGCGGAATAGTCCGAAAGGGATACCGGGACCCTGGCAACAGGCAACTGAAGGAACACGGGTGGGTTTTAGTCAGTAAGAGTATGACACGCCCTTTCGCTCCACCCAGAGCGGGAGAAGTCATATGATGATTTCACACCAAAAAAAAATAAAATGTGGTGAAATGGACGGACGATATTGTTGCCATTGCGGGTAGAACTTGGATAAGGCTTGCACAGGAGCATGGGGATTCAGGACGGCGGAGGAGGCGCCATGGCGATTTGATGCCGCCCTAAGAGGTGCCAGCGAGCGATAGATCGGGGAGTCTATCGTCGTCACATTGCACGGCCCTCATGAGTGGTGGCGATGTCTCAGGTGAGCCCAGATATTGCCAAAGGAGTTTGGTGCCCGGAGGCGGGCTGCGCTGGATGGGTCGCGAACGTCATGCGTAGCAGTTCTCGCGGCTCATCCACCAAGCATCCACCAAGGTGACAGTAGGCTCACGGCGGTGTTTTTAGTGGGTGCAAGCCTAATATAACCAAACCGTCTCTCCGGACGGTGTGGTATGCGTCAGGAATTTTTAACCGCTTAAAAAAAAAAAGTGAGGCATATTCCCAGCAGTGGGTGAAGCCGGGCTGTGGATCATGATGATGATGAACAAAACAGTCTAAAATTTATCAAACCATCAAAATACAAGCTATAATTACGAGCACCCTGCACATTTGTCATTTAAATACATTATATCACAAATTACATGCTACCATAATCGAATTTGCGCGTTAATTACATCCAGAGCTTTCGATTAGAGCTTATTGCTACTGTTTTTAGTAGTTCTATTAATTTATAGATTAGTCTCTATGATAGGTTGGTTTAAATTACAGATTCTAATTAATGTGTAGGTACAAGTATTTTGTTCGTTAAATTATTGATTCAATGAATTCTGACACGTAATTTAATGACATGTAATAATGTAGGTTCTGGGAACTTTCAAATTGCTTGTTAATTAGGATAACTTTCTAGTCTGATTTGTGTTCGTCCATCCTACTGGGCTTAGTTAAGTCGGAGTATAATGAAGTCAGATTGTCAGGGATGATCCAATCTTCAACTTCCTAATTATTCGTTATAAGTATTTGAAGAATATTTTATCACAAGCAGCTTAATAGTACATATTTTAGCTGCCATGGCTTCTTTTAATTGTTGAATTGTTTTTTGTTTGTAGCTTTTGATAACGGACGCTTTTAAAGTGCACGTCTTTCTACATTGTTCTCACATGTAAGATAATTTCAATATGAAGTAACCATTTTTTTTAATTTTTAAAAGAGTGCCTGTGGAACTTCTTGCCCGTTCTTCTCCATAGGTACCTACTTCGCTTTGGAATGAGCAACTAGCTTCATATTTCTGACTGAGCGACTCCTTGACAATTCAAAAGTGCCTGTAAATAGTTTAATTAAAATAAATGCTTTGAGTTGAGTTTGATTTGGAGTACAACACAACAAAATAGTGGCACTGGATATAGGAAGTAAAAACTAATATAGAGACCATCTACGCTTATGTCAATTGTAGCCCTATTGGTCACCAAAACCGTATACTAAAACTAAGAAAGTAACTAAAGCTGACGAAAAGTTAATAGAGTAAAGGCTTCACCAAGTTTACGTGAAATGTTTTGTATGGAAATAAATTTTAATTGCCAGCAGTGATAATCTTTAATCACTCTCCCTTTAAGCTCGGTGCCCTTGAAATCTCATCAAGGCGCCTGCGTCTGTACCCCTGTTTATCTTGGGTCAAGATGGCGCCACTGCGGTCGTCGCGGTGACAGATGACCGCCAAAGAAAATGATCAACACGTGTAGGCATGCGGTCAGACAGTTAGAAACGAGCCTGAATTCCACAGCAACCCTAGACGATAAACATGGAATAATAGATCAACCCTTTCTACATTTCTTGAGAAGGAAAGAAAAATAAATATCTACACACAATATACGAACTTTTCATATTGTGTCTTTACTACTATTTTTACCTTTACTACTATTGTGCCTTTGGTGATTTAGTTATTTTGTAATTTAGTTTTAAGTAGGTATTTTTTAATTTTTTTGTAAATTTTATACATTTGTACGGGTGAAACCTGTACGTACAAAATATGCATGCTTTTAATTTGCATGTATTCGCATGTTTAGACAAATAAAATTCTCTTTATCTTTAATACTTCTGTGTTACGTGAATTTCTTTTCTTAAGTGAATATTATTTTTGATTATTTATTCAGTAGTCACACATTCTTAAACATTTAAGTTGGTGCCAACATAAACTCAGTAGAGTTAGATTGGTATCTGCCGGGGTCGCGGGAAAGTCCGAAAGGGATACCGTGGCCTCTGGCAACATAAAGGCAACTGAAGGAACACGGGTGGGTTTTAGTCAGTAAGAGTCTGACACGCCCTCCGGCACCGACGAACACAAAAAAAAAAAAAAAAAAATATCGGTATACGTCATGAAAGGTCATTGATAAACTTAAAATATAGAGAAAGAAGCAATCAAAGAATTTGTTCCAAACGCCTTCTAAATTATATTAAAATACTTTGTAAGTATGTCCCGAGTGAAAAAGAGCTAAAACATGACACATTATTACCAGCGCGGAAAAGAACAAGTCTCTAATCTCAGAAAGGTAAAAGCCATGCCGCAGTCTTCCTCGTTTTACAATTCAGGCGAGCGTGCGGTCGAGGCACAATCCGCTCCGTTTTTATCAGCGAAGCGTTTGACATGTGAGAAATTTTCATCGAGATATTTGTGTAAACTTGGCACGGTAATTCCACAACGGTGAATGCAATTTGCTTAGTTGTAACCTCTTTACCACCGCCCTAACTGTCGGGAGGGCGAACGAGGGAATTTCTCGCGGGATTTCTCATTTCAAGCTCAATTTAAAAATTTGTCTAGTATCGCTATATTATTTACTTTAATATTTTCCACAGACATTCTGTAAACATACCTTTATTTTGTTGAGATATTTTTGTGACTTACTTACAAGGCGCACATTCTAAATTATAATTCAGTATTTTATTTCAATACATATTGTATGTAACAGACATCGTAATACCAATCTTGAAATCAAGAATATCAGCCTTGTTAGCATTGACGGAACGTCCGCACGAGTTAACTTCTGACGTCAGAAGGCAAAGATATATTTTATTAAATTCATTCAGGTGAAATATCGGAAATGCTTACGTTAAATCAGAAATGCTGAATGCCGCACGCCCCAAAGGTATCATAGGTAATGAAGAGCAATAAACTGGGCAATAATTCTCCTAAATGTCATAGAGCACACGTGTTCCACTCTATTGGGAAGGCTTAAAGGTCCACTAAGGAAACCTTTGTGTAGCAGTTCGTGAACCCCATTCGTTATGCTGTCATTGTAAGAAGTGTATGATTTGTGGACGAATATTGAAAAGTTTGGTACAGTTATAGTAATATTATTTACTAGCTTTTGCCCCCGGCTTCGCTCGAGCGAATGTTGGAAAATATCACACGGGAACGTACTACCGGGATTAAAAGTGTTAATCTAGGTGTTAAACTATTTTTGAGCCCATCCAAATCCGCTCAACCGTTTTTGCGCCAATCCGGAATATGCGTCCAGATAAACAGACAAATACTCTAAAAACTATAATATTTTCGACATCAGACTCGTAGCAATTACTTTTTCCGAAATATTTAATACACAGTTTTGAGTTCGTTACTATTTTATTATAGGTTATTGAGCAAAGTAAAAGAGTATTATGTAGGTAGCTTTGACAGGTAAAGTCGACAATTTCGTGGAACAATTTGCTATCTGGACAGGAAAATTAAGAGGGCCTTGAGTACCCTGTCTACGATAATGGAGTGATTTTCTTGATAACATTCTAATATTATTATTTTTCCTACAAACATTTTCTTTTTATTACATGTTACTTATTTATTACGTAGTGGACACCGCCTTCTTAAGCTTAAACAAACCAATAAATTTCTGTTACAAAAATGATGTGTAGAACCTTTCCGAAATCCCCTTCGTCCACCACTTTTCAAAGGCAAACTTACTTAAAAAGAGAAAATCCTCTCCGGTGCTACTTTAAACACGTACTCTTGAGGTCCCATGTTATCTCTTCGACGGATAGAGGTCGTGGCTTTCTTTGGTGTAAAAACTCATTGTGCAATAAAGCTTTAGGAAGCTACCATGTGAGAGATTCACACCATGTAAGTCGTATTAGATAGGGGTAATTTGGTATAAAACGTGCCGCTACAATGGCGATATTAATTTAACACACAGGTAGGGCTAGTGACCAGTAATCATAAAAATATAATAAGATAAAATAATCAATAAATTGAAAAATTTAAATGTACAAACGCTCGCCGACATAAAGCTCTCTCTTTCCTTCAATTCGCCTACTCTTTGCACGTTATTCGTTTTAATTGCATTGATGCGATGTTATGACCCGTGACCCGGCAATTTACCTCTGCACTACAATTCTTTGAGCACAGGTTGCTTCAAGATGCTATTTTAGAAAATTGTCAGTAAAAAATAAATCAGTAAATAATAACATTTTATTAAATTAAATTACTGATTAAAACTAACTATACAAAGGGAAAAAAATATTTATAAAGGGTTCATAGGGCGTCAAAACATTCTTCCGCATCGCTGTCAGTGGGAAAAGTGCCCAAAAGGCTGGCAGCATTGCCACGTTAGATGGCAAATTTTTAATTAAATTAAAATATCTTCATAAAACTAAAACGCGAAATGGTATACCTACGAGTGTTAAATAATGTCACCATTACAGTGGCACGCTTTAGGTATGTAACTACGAATATGAAGAATGTGTCTCATAAGTAAATAAAATCAACTTGAACTTGTGACTTTTTACGGCTGCGTATCGACAAATCCGTGACGTCAGAAATAGAAACATGATTCACAAATACGGGGCACTCTCACCTTCCATTAGGCAATAGACAGCTAGCCTTGTTACAGAAATCATCCCCTCCGAGTTAGCTCGGCCCTAGTGATCCGTGAAAACGAACATCGATAACCTTTCACTGTCACACAAAGGGCGCATTCAGCCGCGAACGGACGAAATTGATTTTTGCTCATATTGGACTGAAGACTACGGGACACTACACGGTGCAATTTCAACTACAAAACAAAGTTTTCTTTACAACCTTTCCGTATCGAGAAAAACGAAAAACTGACGGATTCTGTCGGGACAACGGTTTTGACAGGACTCTTTTAACAACGGTCCGGCTTTCCATTTACGTGCAGGAGAGGTATTGACACGCTCTGAAATCGGTTGACGTTGTAAATATGGGTATCGGTGACACAGATTTTTTATTTAGGCTTATCATGAGGCCATTGTTGATGATACGTCAAGGGCAGATTTTCTATTCGTTTCTGAAAAGCCTGAGTACTTGGATCAATGCTACATTATTCGCGTTTTGAACTCGACTTATTTTACTACACATATTTAAGGTTTATTATTGAAAATTGATCATGTTTAGTAAGTAAAATATATTGTCGTGTCTGCATACAGTAGATAAATGGTACCAGTAGAAGATAGTCGTGTTTGTAGCGCAACTTGGAAGATCCTAAGTAAAGTATTTTTGAAGTTTTATGTTATCTGTTCTTTAATGTTTGTGTGGATGTGAAGCCTTTTTTACGCGTGATAAGAAACAGAGCGGCGTTTCAAAGTTGGAATAACATTATCTACCTGCTGTACCGTCCGTTAAAATTCTCCCCAAACTCCAATAATTAACTTTTAATAAAACCAATATACTACGAAATTAAAGTAACTTATTAACAAAAAGTCAACACATTATTCACGTGTTTAATCACCTGATGTTTTTATTACCATGCATATGTTTTGACAATGTAAATTAAGTTCAATGAACGAATATTGATTACCAAATGAATGTGCAATCAAGCGCGAAGAGCAATTCTGTCGAATACAGTTTGGGGCAATCCGATTTCTGAGTTGTCGTGTTGCCCATTCGTTTATTACGTTACGTTACATACGACCATGTTTTGGGAATAAAACTGGGTACCTATAGGATAGGTAAGGAATAATTCCAGAAAAAATCTAAACTTCAGAGTTTTTAAAAGTGTTTAAATCTTAAATATTTCGAAGATTATCCTATAACTTTATTCATTTAAAGTAGTGTTAAAAGAAATTCGAGATAAGTTACGTGAAATATTGCACGCATGTTTAATACACTGCATTATGAACCACAGTGGTTCAATAAGAGCCACTTTACGAGCAAGTGTGTTGAAAAAGAATTTTCTAAATCGGTTCACAAAGGACGAAAATAAAGATGAACATAAATTAAAAAAAAAACATACAGCCGAACATAGAACCTCCTCCTTTTTGGAAGTCGGTTAAAAAGAACTTCAAATTGTTTTTCTTGCAATATCTTATTAACAAAAATAATTGTTTTATTAGGGTTATTAGAGATCCGAAATTTTCCGTCGAGAAAATCATCCGAGCGGAATGGAATGGGTGAATACCTTTTGAAGCTTGAAATCTTTACTTTGAATTTAATATAAATCTAGAGAAATGGTGCCAAGGCTATGTTAGATTGATATAATTTTGTAATTTGCGTATTATTGCTTACTTAAACCCTCCTTTTTCTGTGGCTCTGTCTGATTTAACCTGAACATCACGAAACTGTTTGAACCCTTTCAGTATCAAAATCTGAATGTTAAATACATTGTAACAGCGAATCAATTTTCACGCCTAGACCTATGCCAAATAATTTTTGATATTTGGATAGCTCATAACCTAAAGAGGTATAGAAGCCATAAAGAGTATGAATAAAAAAATATTCTGGTATCTACATATTTTAATTCAGAAGTAGGTACGAAGGTATCACATACCTTCAACATTATACATATAAGTAATCAGGTCTTTGAAATTTGCCCAATGTATTTTCTGTTCATATCTTTTTGCAATTGAAAAATATAGATATAAAAATTTAAATTTATCGAGAACATTACACATCCCCCTATTACAATTCACAACCCACGTAGGCCAAGAAATAACATAGTATTATTTAAAAATAATATCGCCAAGGTTAGTTCAAGGTGGCACTACCGATCACAAAACTTATAGTTATTACCCTTACGAGTTTTGACCCTTTTCCATTTCAATTTACAGATGTGTCTTCGATACTCAAGGGGGTAATGCGAAGGCCCCTTTGAAAAAAAAGCAATAACCCGAAAGGCTTTAAGTACTTTCGCTTTCAAAAAAAACTTCAGGGATGGGGCCATTGTAGGTGATAAAAGAAATAAAAAGTTTAATGTAAAAGATAAAGAATAATGCACTTTATTACGGAAGATTAGCTTCAAGATCGGTTTCAATGGAGCTGACTTACTCAAAGGAGTGTTCAACCAGTTTTCTTTTAAAAGTAATTTTAATCTTTGGTGGAGTTGTTTTGATAGGAAGATTTTTGGTTTAACTTTAAATTGGCATTTGGTAAACAGCTGTTGTCTAAACAGAACAAAGGAGTGGAAAAATATTAAACTTAGATTTGGATTTATGTTTATCTTGGATTCTTCTTCTTTTCATGAGGTTAGTGACTAACCTTTTTTTTTGAGGTCGGGAAATCATCAAATGACTTCTCCCGCTCTGGGCGGAGCGGACGGGCGTGTCAGAGTTTTGCTGACTAAAACCCACCCGTGTTCCTTCAGTTGCCTGTTGCGAAGGTCCCAGTATCCCTTTCGGACATTCCCGCAAAACGTCAGAGTTTTACAGTCGTCCAAGGCCTGACTTGGCTTCAGAAGCCGTCGAGAAATATCTCTGTGGCATGCCGGTTTCCTCACTATATGTATATCTTGGATTAATTAGTATACATAACATAGTTATAGAAAAGTTATATAATATGAACGCTGTTTCACAGCTGTATTGCTACTAATATTTTAAATTAAACTATATTGTATTATTTTCGTACGGCTTATGTAAAAGCATAAAAATATTAGGTATTATCGGTCAGATCACTCACACTTGACCATTCTTTTTCTAGCCAGGCCAAAAATAAATATTATATTGCTATCATTAAAGTTAGTAACAATTCGTGATTCGGATATCTATTCAATTTCTTATCAAAAGTAAAATTTGAATAACGGCATTTGGGACGAGTTTGAGAGGGGACTATTGTGAAAGTTCTTGATGAAACTTCCCCTAATATTCCAAGTGGAAATTTATTCTTTGGCTGCCATTGAGAAATAAACTGGGCTCTCAGTGTGATTGAACCAAATTTATTGGGAAATCGAAATAAAGTATCGGCTGTGTAACGGGAAGGATCGACAAGCGAACATTGACGAATTGGGTCGCGGTAAAATCTCGACTAATATTATTTTATTCGCGGTTTTTACGACTTGACAATACATCGCGATTTCTTTGTTATATGTATTTTTAATATTAACGTATTATACACATAAACCTTCACACATTATTTTACACATACATTTTCTAAACGATGGTGACAACCTCATCAAAATCTGTTGCGTGGTTTAGAAGAACAACGCCGACAAACATGAAAAACTACAAAATACAATAGACGTAGATATATTTAGTAACCAATTCCGCTTGACTATTCTTCAAGAGTCCTAAAAAACCCTGTAAGAAATCGACACGTGTTTCACCTCTCAACGAGGCATCCTCAGGATAACGATTGACCAATTGCAAACCAGAACGCGACGTGTTACCACACCGAGCGCTGGACGCAAAGTGAATCAAATCGCCCGTCACCCCCACTTATATAGGAAATAATAAATAATAATAATATTTTTATAATGGATTTCCACAAAGTCACGCCTGAATCAATTAACTATGAAAAACTACTTTAATATATATACCTATGTATATGTAGAAGAATAATGCCTATTTCGCCGATACATTTATTTCCTTTCTTAACACGATTACTTAGTACTGCTTCTTTGGGATGTAATTCTATATCATTACGCTCAATGAATCCTTTCATATCTCAATGTAGACGTAGAGGTAGGTCAATTTATTTGGATATTTAGCGAAAATCTGAGCTCGAAAAGTACCTGGATTTAATAACAAAAGGAGATCATTCTCCGTCCATACATTTTTGGGCTAAATGTGAAAGTGCCAAACAAAAAGCTTTCCGAAGAATTACCTACGTCTTTCTAATTAGATTACTATTAATTATTTTAACCCTTTCATGAGTGATGGCAAAATATTTGCCACAGCAGTATTTTGAATCTAGCGCGTAATCGATTTGACAGAATTATATTTTTATTCTACGTATAAATAGCGCCATTACCCAAAAACCTCATATGGTTCGTTTGTTTTTTTTTAATTTGAGTGATTGACTTATTATTTGACATTTAGTGTCGCCACGTGTAGTTGGCGGTGTATTTTGACAGGCATTGCATAAAAATCTGATTGAATCTCGAATTCGGCCGTGAGAAATTTAACTACTTTTATTTTTTTGTAATAATTATTGACCATGCTACAATATTACCAAAAAATTTAGTAAAAAAAAAAATTTTTTTTTTGCGACTAACAAAAAGATTGTTTTACAAAAAAAATAAAAAAAGATTTTGTTAAAGTTTGTTTTGCGACTAATAAGTGTTTGATTTATGTTTTATGGTTCTATTTTAATTCAATTAGGTTTCAGTAGAGCATTGGCACATAAAACATATAATTTTATGTTCACTCACGCGGGCATTGGCAACTATATTGCCACCCCCCATAAAAGTAAGTAGGGATGTCTGGGGGGGGGGGGGGGAATTGTTCAGAAATGTTATGTACCAGATCTCAAACTACATCAACACTCATTAAAACGAAAAAAAACTACGTATGTCGTACTGCCCGTTAAAGGGTTAACTAAAACAAACTGAACACAGTTATTTCTAAATTGTATAACAGTGCAGGAAATTGCTCTACAGATTTGGTCCAATAGTGAATATTGAAGAGAATAACATGTTCTAACCGAATATACAACCCAGGCGAATTAACATGGCACCTGTCTTGGTACTCAATAGTCCCCCCGCTACCCGCGCGGCGCCCTACTGTCCGTTCGGGGATGCGGGAGGAGTTACAAACGTCATTCGAGCCAGGTGCCATGTTAATGCTCACGAGTTGTAATTATAATTTTTATGTTTGGCCGGGTTTCAATACCTATTTAGCCCAAAATGAATGATCTCCTTTCAACGTCTAAGTGCTCACCAACAAAACTAAACACGGTCAGCAGCACATACATAAACCACGTTTAAGAGCGATAGCTGTGTCATTATGTTATTTGGAATATTGACACTGACAGCTGTTGAACTCGGTTTAGATGTGCTGATCGCGTTCAGTTTTATTGGTGAAAATCGCACTAAAAGACTTAAAAATTGCTAAGTGTATAAGTTTAAGTGAAGGTAGATAGATGTAAAAAAAAATATACTTTGTAATTTAAGCTTTTTTTTTTTATATCTACGCCATGTGCACCACGCATGCACGTATACCTAAAGTTTCACGTTATGTAACACGATCACGTAAACTTTATAATGAAATGCATTATGGATTTACCTTTACTATGCAAAACTTTTTAGTAAGTACTTACCCACATTCTGGCTTAATTGTGAATTTCCCACACACGAACTAAGAGTGTTTTGTTAAACAAATTTTATAGAGCTTAACAGGTGCAAAGTTTGAGGAAAATTGCATACAGCTTGCATAAGTTTACGTATATTAAAACTACTAAATTAAGGAGCGAGTTTTATGTAGAATACTGAGTTTTAGTCCAACAACGATTGTACGTGCAGCCATGTGGGTACTTATTATGATAATTTATGTTTTTAATTTTTTTGGCTAGGTAACTCTGTTTTTTTTAAAATATTTTACTGTGTAATGAGTGAAAGTCTAGAAAAGCTTTAATTCGTGGCTTTATTTTCTTGCTGAAACAGTTCTTAAAGTAATTATCATCATTCTTCTGCCCTTATTCCAATTTAAGTGGGGTCGTCGGCGCAAAATATCTTTTTACCCGACTACGGCGAAGCAAAAAGGAGGGTTATGATTTTGACCGGTATGTATGTATGTTCATATGTTCTCTCATATCTTCTAAACTACTCATCACAATTTGACAAATGAGGTATCGTGGGAAGCGTCTTGATAGTCCGCTGGTTATAGGCTACGTCACCTTAAATTGAATATGGCGCCCTCTAGAGGACATAAAGTCATTAACTAAAAATCACACGTATATTTGATGTATGCCTTAGTACGTGTGACTGGATTTTTAATTTGTCTATCTGTGATTCTTGTTTATACCTTTTTAGTTGACTTTTTTGTCGTAGTTGGGTTTTAGTTTTATAACTTTTATTAAAAATAAAAGTTTCTAAAAGTTCTTCCATATTATTAGTCGTCATCTCGGTAGTCACTCCCTTTTTAAAACTATTTTTTTTTTCTAAAACAATTGCATAAACCTTTTCAATAATGGAAAAAAATAAAAAGTGGCAAATAATAGGCTAGCCAACATAAGCTAACTAAAGGTGATTTTATATTTACGTAGGTATTGTTACTCCTGGCTTAAAATATTTCTCAATACCCAAACTCAAATCCAACAGCACTTCATGAAACATTTTCAAAGATTGAATATCATTGACTGCCGAATTCGATTTAAAATATCTCGGATCGCGAACTAGAATGAATAAAAGTCACATTTCTAGTGGTCTGATGTGGTGCCTGAGCTCCCTTTAGTAGTATTTTGTATCGGAATTTTAGGCAAATGGAGCATTCTACGAAATAACGGGTTGGTAAAGTAACTGGAATAACTTGTTTCGTTGGTCTAGTGGTCGCAAGCGCTGAGCTTGAGGTCCTGGGTTCGATTCCCATGTTGGGAAATTTTTTATTTGGTTTTCCCACTAGGAATTTCTCATTAGCAGCCTTTTTTTTTTTTGAGGGTTAGAAATCATTAAATGACTTCTCCCCCTCTGGGCGGAGCAGGAGGTTGTGTCAGACTTTTACTGACTAAAACCCACCCGTGTTCCTTCAGTTGCCTTTTGCCAAGAGACCTGATATCCCTTTCGGACTTTCCCGCAACCCTGGCAGGCATCGGCCCTAGCGGACCCCGTCAATTGTGCTGACATCTCTTTGAGGCATCTCGGCATGCCTGAGATATATAACAATATGTTAACTAACAAAGGGCATTCCCGACTATAGGTAATATTTTCTTAAAAGCTTGAGGCTTATCTGTAAGTGTAAGAAAGACATTTACGCCTCAAGCTTTTAAGAAAATATTATAGTTCTATGTTTACTTAAGTTTTATTTAGTACTTTTTAGTTCATTATAAGCTTGTTTTTAAAAAGATTTTTACTATATTTTATTTGTTTTATTGTTTGACAGTTTCATGAAATGACGTAAGAGTGTCAATTTGATAAACAATTAATTTCCCGGGCTGTACATTGGCATATAGAAATATGCGTAGAAACCAACCCAATTCCAACCAATTTCATTCCAATACATGAAACGCAAGGTAATGCTATGAAAATCCGATTTATGTAAATAGCTTACAGGTGGATAATATCTCACATTAATTTACACACAGGTACTTTATTTATAAACATAACTTCACGCGTGTTTTCCCAGAAAAGTTAGGCAGAGGTAGTACCTATAATAATAGTGTATAGTCTTACCCATATTTCGCTAACATTTACACATTACACACACACACATTACATAATTATACAGACAAATATATATATATATTTTTTAATCGTAGAATTTCCATTTATCCTGATTGACCAACCTTTACCCACGTGTATGTCGAATATCGCACGGGAACGTACTATTGGGATTTAAAGTAGGTAGGTACCTACCCTATGTGTTAATCCAGGTTATAAAGTATCTGTGTGCCAAATTTCATCCAAATCCGTTCAGCCATTTTTGCGCCAATCCGGAACATACAAGCAGATAAACGGACAAAAAATCTAAAAACTATATTTCGGCACCAGGCTCGTAGCAATAACTTTTTTCAAATATATTCTATGCTCAGTTTTGAGTTCGTTATTATAATAATATAGAATTATTGTTTATAGATTAAAATTGTTTCTGAATCAAAATTCAACCCTCAATAAAAATGAGTAAACATGATGTTCACTCGATTTTAATTACAGCAGTGGCTTGCTTCTGGCATTCTACACAACAATTTGAAACGTTAAAAATAGGCAAAAACGCACCCTGATTTATGACTCGGTTTCATTCGTTTTGATTTACGGTACCGGCGCGCGAATATTAAAGATTCGTATTGATATATTATTCCTTTATCCCCATTTTCCCTCACTGCTATTTACGAGAATTTCCCCTACCCTCATAACTTTCATCGTCCTTTTTACGGTGAGACTTGTAAAAGCGCTCGGGGTTTCATACAGAATAAATATAACCACGGTACCTATGCTCCGTTAAAATCAAAACCGGTGATTAAATATTTGGTCTTTGTTATGGATATCCTCATTATTTTGTATGTTTTTCAAGTGAGGGTTCTTTTGTTTGGCTGTTTTGTTATTCAAAATTGGAAAAAAAATAACGAAACCGAGAACAATATTTGTTTGGTCACCTTTTATACGTAATTATTGCCTGTACCTAATGTCTTAAACCAGAATATCGGCGAAATTTCGCGGTTTTATACTATTTTTAACCGACTTCTTCAAAAAGGAGGAGGTTCTCAATTCGTCTGTATGTATTTTTTTTTTTTTATGTTTATTACGCGATTACTCCGCCCATTATGAATCGATTTTGATGATTCTTTTTTTGTTTGGTAGGTCATGCTTCCGAGTTGGTCCCATATAAATTTTATTAACTTTGCTTGCGTAATTTTTGAGTTAGCTTCAATATTACGTATTTTTCCCACTTAGTTTATCTAGACGATATCCTGTTTGACTCCTTCACTGTTATTTACATAGCAGGTAGTGGTATTCGGATTTGTGTGGGGTAGGTACCACTACTAAAAAGTGAAAAATAAAACCTTTTTACAAAAAAAAAACAACCGTTTTTTAATTACTTCTCCCTATGGCACTTCTTTAGGTCATGAGGTGAAAATAGAGAAAACTAGATCTATTTTTCGCCCCCATACCTACACCTCCATATTGCAACTTTCATCGAAATCGTTAGAACCGTTTTCGAGAGCATGATTACAAATATATACAAATATTGCTAATTTAATAATAAAGGATTTGTCCTAGGTCTTCAGGGGAAGGCGTGAAAATTGATTCGCTGTTACAATGTATTATACTAGCCGGCGCCAGCGGCTTCGCCCGCGCAGTTTGTCGATTAAAAGTAGCCTATATCCTTCCCCAGGGTACCATCTATTTCCTGGCTAAATTTTGTCAAAATCCTTCCAGTGGTTTAGGCATGAAAAGGTAACAGACTGACAGACAGAGTTACTTTGATAATATCAGATCGAGCGGCTCCGCAGCGCATTTGTTTGCGTCACATCGTTAAAATTTCTTTCGCCCCTCATTTTTTAGCCACTTTTATTATAGCCTTAGGAGACTACCCCACTAACCTTTGTGCAATCAAAATATATAAGAAGAGAAGAGGTCGAAAATTCGCAAACACAAGAGTCGTGCGCACTCGGCGCTTAGTCATCAACCTCGTAATATCTCTATGCTCGTAATAGAGCACGATTAGAATCTTTTCATTTGCAGTGAGCCATGATCAATTTCGCCCTCCCGCGATAGACTTATATAATAATGAACACGAAAATTATATTATATTTCTGATTGCTCTATTGTTCCAGGGATTTTGATTAAACGGGGTTCCGCCATTCCTGAATTTGTACTAAAAGCCGAGACAAATCATTTCGGATTAACAAGATTTCTTGTATAATGCTGATTAAAAAGTTTAATTCGCACTTATTAAACCCTTGGAATAATTAAAATACTTTGTGAAGGAGTAAATGTTTCGTAAATAGAGTTGTTTATTACGAACAATGAAGAGTTGTTTATATCGTTACTGTTGCGACTGTAAAACTTGAAACTAATTTACAGTCTTCTATTAAGTGTTTAGCTTGGAATTTGAATAGCTTTAGAATTTAATTAACATAGGTACCTATTATAAAAATAGTTTAATTAATAATATAATATAATATAAATAATAATATATTTTATAAATAATAATCACTATAGGCTATGAGGGTTACACAATTGAATCACCTGAATGGTTAATATTATTCTTCCATAGTTAGTTAACAAGGCGGATTTTAATCCAATTTATTTGGTTTTTAGGTACCTACTCAATACAGTGTAGGTACTCAGATAAAGTTACTAAAACAGAAAAAACAGATAAGAACAATATTGCAATAATTTAAATAATACTCTCGACCTCGTATACCCAGAAACCTCGTTATACACATGGAATAAACGCTAACTTTTTTACCTCCACTTAAAATGTTTATGACCACATTCTAGGATTCCATATTTTTATATAAGTACATCGTCTGCGGGAAGAATGGCTACGGTTATACGGTTTTACGATTCACAAATGTTTTAATTAAAAGAAAATAGACCTTTGGGAGGATCAATTACGGAACCCCCTTGGTTTAAATCACGGCATAAATAACGTGGGAACCCTAATACCTGTCTGTTTGCGTAGATCAACGGATCCTCATTCCGAATTGCTGCATCAGTTTTGGTTGAGATTTCACACATTTAAAAATAAATGATTTTTTAGATTTCCAAGTATCATTTAAAAAGATGAACTTATTAACACTGCCGTGTGTCTATATATTTGAGGCCGCAGTATTTGTTAAAAATAATATTGACACGTTTAATTACTACACGCGTATGCGGCGTAAGGACAAATTGCGCACAGTAGCTAGAAAGACTCATTTAATGCATAAAAGTATCTTTTACACAGCTTCACGCATCTTTAATAATATTCCGGGGCCTATCAGAATAATAACGGAAATGAAAAAGTTAAAAAAGAATCTTCATGATCTGTCAGTAAACAAGTGCTACTACTCTATAAAAGACTTCCTATCAGACAAATCACTTCTCCAATACAGTCCCCCTCAGTCATGATGCGTTCAATGTCCCACTGATGTGTACCTTAATTCGTTACGTTTTGTTTTTATCTTTTTTAGGGTTCCGTAGTCAACAAGGAACCCTTATAGTTTCGCCATGTCCGTCTGTCCATCTGTCCGTCTGTCCGCGGCTTAGCTCAGAGACCGTTGGTACTAGAAAGTTGTAATTTGGTATGGATATACATATAAACGACGCCGACAAAGTGGTAAAAAAAAAAACGTAAAAAAGATTTTTTTTTAGGGTACCTCCGTACACGTAAAGTGGGGATGGTTTTTTTGTTCTCGTCAATCCCATAGTGTGGGGTATCGTTGGAAAGGACGTTTAAAAATAATGTGAGTTTGTTAAAACCATTTTTGGATTCAGGGATCCGTTTGCGGAATATTAAGCTTTAAAGTGCTAATTTTTGTTAGATCCAAGTGTCCCCCCCCCCCTGCCAGCTAAATGGTTGGGTTTGGATACAAGTTACCGAGTAATAATCGACCAACTTAAATTTGCAGTTGTAAAAACATGCTCTCTCATACATTCTGTATCGGAGAACAAGTTTTTCAACTACAATGTTAAGTTTGTTTTATAAATTCATCCCAACTACGGAACCCTTCATTTTGCATGGTACGACATGCACTTGGCCGGTTTTTAATATTTTATGAATGAATAATTATGTAACAATTATGTAAAAAATGTCCATGTAACTATTGTATGCCCTAAGGGCGGGACATAGCTGATCATAATTTAATTATTTTCGACCTGTATTATGTACCTACCTATGATCCACAATAAAGATATTGATTGATTGATTGATTGAAAGTGCATTTACGATGTTTCCAGGAAAAAGGAACATCACGATTTCAGAACTTGATGTTTAAAAAAACTGGTTTTGCTCAATTATAATCTACAAGTGCTTTTATATTCCATTTATCATTTTATTTTCGTCTTGTGTGTTATTTATAAATGATAAATGATAAATGATTTATTTCTGTAAGTAGGTTTGTACAAACACTTTTACACGTCAGACACATTTTTAAAACTAGATGAGGTCGGCGTTTCCTATCTGACTACTCTGAGAAGAAAGGCCGAAACAAACTCAGAGGTCACAGTCTCTTTTAAAGTCCAGACATAATCTTGGTCAGATCATGTGAAGACCATGTAGATTGGTGTCTGAAATGGTCTTTTGAGGAAAGAACCACACAGATTGAGTGGACCTGTCCAGTCAGTGCACGCATTTGTCAGTGATCGTGCAGCTCAACTCAGAATTTAAGGAGCTCAACGATTTGACGAACAATACCAAAAACAGGACATTTGGGTAGGCCGCATAAATTACTCAAACTGCCAGACCATGATTAATTAAAACTAAGGAAAAAATAAATAATAAAAAGAAAAGAATGATCCACATAGTCTTCAGATTCACAATAATTAAAATAATATAATACTTTACAAAGTAAATAATTCATGTCATTGTAGGTATAACAATTTGATGTGGCTATTACATACTCGAAATGTTTTTGTGAAGGGTAAAAATCAATTTGCCTAGCCTTTTCCCATCTATGTTGGGGTCGGCTTCCAGTCTAACCGGATGCAGCTGAATACCAGTATTTTACATGGAGGACTGCCTAACGGACCTCTACAACCCAGTTACTGGATTACACGATGCCCCTCGGTAAGACTAGTTGTCAGACTTTATGTTTTAAAGGGAAAGCGAAATATAAATCAACTTTTATACAACGTGTTTTTCTTTAATCCCATATCTCTATTAATGAGAAAAGAATCAACTGGCATACAAATTATTTATCAATTTGTTTATTTTTTTAAATATCGTAACATTAAACTCTCGGTGGGAGCTCTAAGTTTCATTGATAATAAGTAAATCATTTTCATACAAATCATTCATATTTATAGCTAAGAAAATGCGACGTTATCATTTTTTCTTTTCACGGTAGGAAGTGATTTTTCGTAAGTAATCGTGACTTTGTCGATTTATTTTTGTACGAAAAATGAAAAAAAAAAAACGTTTAAAAAAGCATGCCAGTTGATTTTTTAACATGGTCTCATTAATACCCTTATGGCAAGGGATTAAAAAAAAAAACACGTTGCATACGTAAGAGCTACCTACTTCTTTCGGTAATACTAACTGACATCCTAATAACACGGAACATAACACGTCTGAAGGAAAACTTACACGTGGAAAAGCTGCTTGAAAATATATTTTTTTCTGTGACATAAATGTGTACTTTCCAAGATAGTATAGTCCTTCCACTTCACGAGCGCACGTTGTGACTTTTATGTTTTTCTTTATAAGGTATAAATTGCAATGATCGGCCTGCGCTGATGAAATGTATCAACTATACCTAGGTACTAACGAATTGCCTCCTACCAAAACCGTGAGGTGTTACTAGTTGCCTTATTTAAGTTAACAGGCACTTTATATAGATTTATTGTTTCATACATAATGTATGTTGTCTGTCTGACTGCTGGGGAAGAAAATATGGCCATTATAGTTTGTACTCACGTAACAAAGTGAGTTTTTTTTTAGAGATATTGTGGACAATTTTTTTTGATAAATAGGCTACAATTATCTCAAGAAATATATATTGTAGGTCTGTATATTAAACTTAATTATGGTTCTGTAATATGACATTAATATTGTCACCTAACAAATTGTTCTTAAAAAAAAAAAAAATTACTCCTTATATAGTCGGGCTTGGCGACCTCGTTGGTCTAGTGGTCGCAAGCTCTACTGCTGAGCAGGAGGTCTTGGGTTCGATTCCCAGGTTAGGCAAAGTTGTGTTTTTTTTTGGAATTTGACAGTAGCAGCCTGGTTTTGTGACCAGTCGATAGCAATAGGCTGGCCTAGGTCAGCCTATTGGTTACACGGGACCTAAACATAACTGGAGAAATGTGGGGTACTACAGGGTTAAACCTAGCACCTGACGTTTCATAAGTGCCCATGTAGGTTTATGTGAAATAAAATATTTTTATTTTTATTTTGATTTTGAAATAAATTGGCTAGCTAAAATACGCAGATACTGACGTTGATTTCTAAACATGATGAGCATGGCACTTTTTTTTATAGAAGTCTACGTGATTTTAAATTCGGAATATTGGCGACACCAAAATGATGGCCAGTATGTCGGCATTAAAGCTGCATAAAAACTTTTTCTTTGACTCATCATTATTTTGATGTTTCATAGCTACCTCACATGGACTGTAATACAAACTCCTTTATCTCGCGAACTACTACAATAATACAGAGCAATACCTATTTACTTAAAGAAAACTCCTAGAATTGCTATTTACGAAGGGTTGCAGATGCCAGGTTGCGCTGTCAATTATAGAGAAACGTCTTACCCTAGCAAGTATAGTTTATGCATTTTGGCTTCGCAGAAGCGGTCATTGTCCACCTACATAACAACAGCAGGCGTAGCATGACGGTTTCTATCTCTACGAAGAATAGACATAGCTTTTTCTATACAAACTGACATTTCGTTTCTTCATTTTTGACATCGCACCGTAGAAATCTTTCTACAATCTGTCATTTTGTCTTTCATTTCTAACGATCTTTGTCTAGGTCTTTTTATATGTAGACTATTTCGGAAGTTTTCTACTCAAACTGTCAAAATCACACTGACAACTGACATTTGTCTATGGTAGTGAAGTCAATTTGATTTTGGAATCGCCAGTAGAAAACTTTCTACTCGACGGCCACAAAGTATAAACGGTTATCTACAAAATCATGATTTTACATGGGAGCGTTTTGAACGCAAAATTGTGATAATTAATAGAAGGACAAAGCTATCTTCTCCTATTTTACATCATTTAGTTAATAATAATTAGTTATATGTACCAAGAAAATAGTTAAGGCCAATATTACTGTGAAATTGTTTGATCCAAAATACGGTACTTCGATACTTTGAGAAAATATTTTGTAGTTGACTTAATCAGTAAAAATTGAGAATCAAACAGAAAAAAAAATCCTATGACAAAACAAAGAATTCCGAGTCGAATTATGTAAAAGAGTGAATTTCGTAAAAAGTGCAGTTGACCCTTTCTACTTTGCTGCCGTCGTACTGTCTACACGAAACGTCATTTTTGTCTACTCGTCCGTCGACAAAACGGTGCTCATGCTACGCCTGCAGATAGGTACTAGCATTCCTCATTTAAAAAAACGGAAATCAATTCCGTTAACGTCTTGAATTGATCCTGATTTTTTCGACATCTATCGTGTTCGTTAACATTTTCCACTAATTAAAAACGATATATTAATATCTGAAAAAGTTGGAACTTTGACCTTCAATATCTCCGTAACCAGAAGGTTCTCAGGTATGGTCCAGAACAAAAAAATGATCACAATGACGGGAATAACAAGTTCTTCTTCATCTTCAAGCTTCGCCAAGGGTCTTTTTACACCCGTTAGTTGGTCGTCCTGTGAAGACAGGAAAAGAGCAATGACCTATAAACTGCCATGCTAAAACGCACCAACTATAGTATTACTAGCGTAACTGGGAGCTTTAAATTATTTAGTTATAACGAAGATTGCTTTAGCACCGCACAGCCAATTATTATCCTCTTAAGTTGTGATAGTGTTGGTAATAATGTTATCTGAGGAGATTTTTCATTCTGAGTATGATCGCAGGATAAACGGATTTTATGAGACGCAGCTGGTTTTTCTTCTTTTTCTTCAACCAATTATTATTTATTGTTATATTCTTCGATCTGAACATAAATTATCATTGATATATTTGGTATTTTACAGGTAATTACGAAAGCTGTAACCTAACATTCCATGTATTAATTTTTATTTACAAAGTATGAGCATTTATATTGACATTCCTTATTGACACAGCACAAACTTAATCATTTTAAACAAAAATGTTTTTTTTATTTTTTTATTCTTTATTTTTTTTGTACTTTTATACTACATGATTTTATATGTCAGTCCGATTTTTACTTATTTACTAAGTAGCTTAACTTAAGATGCCAATAGATTAAATAATAAACAAGCTTCACTGTTCGGTTTTGACAATAAGGAATTCATAAATCCGACTTGCAATATATCCAAACCAAATTTTTCTAATAGTTCTTTTCTTTCCTCATGGAGCTGAACACATTCCATCAACAAATGGTATACATCATCGATTACGCCACAAGTATCACAGTTAGGGGAAGGAACCTTCCCCATTAAAAAGGCAAATTTGTTTGATGGAATATATCCTGTTCTGATTCTATGCGTTATTATAGTCAGTTTCCTACTTAGCCGACTATATGTACACCTTGGTATACGAGGAGGCTGACATTGGATGGTTTTATACCATAAACCCTTTTCCAACGGTCTCTGATCGAAATGCTCCTTGCATAAATCATAACACGGTCTATTATATTACGTTAAAATTTCTGAATAATATGGCTTCACATAAATTTCTTGTCCTTCTGTACTTCCAATTTTCGCCATTCTATCCGCCTCCTCATTACCTCGTACCCAATATGCGAAGGTACCCAAACAAAAATGTTGTGATAATATTGTTAAATGACTGATTTTGATTATTAGCTTTATTGTATAGACCTCGACGAATGCATTAATGGGTTAACTAACGTTAATTAGATAACGTTATTTAGATTCAATAACAGGTATTAACTAATAGGTAGATAATAAAATAGATAAGTAGGTAGGTAGATGGCAAAAAAGATAGGTAGCGCGCTACGAAAGAAGGCCCGCGGAAAATTATGGAAATACGTTTTTTTTAATGCAATGTGGTGCAGTATCATAGACACTAGGTAGCGCCGCCGCCGCGTCAAAGGGACTTCAGTGGTGGCGCGGATTCTACCGAGTGTACGTTTATAAAAAAATAACGTTTTGTAAATTAATATTAATTTTTACAGTGGCTTTATTAAAATGAATCCTACTTTTTATTGGATGTACTTAACCTGTTGAATAACCATCGAGTATTATGTACATACCTATGTGTACAATAAAAGAAAAATCTAGAACAATCAAGGAACGCTACGTTATCCAAATAAAACGTCACATAGGTATACAAAGCGTGCTATATCCAAATTTCCATCCGCTGCCTTGTTTCTCTCATTTCCCGGCGACGGTAGGAAATAAAATCGCCATGAAGCCTGAGCTGGTAATTTAAAAATAATGCAGCAAAAATTCGTACGAATGCGAATTTGAGGCAAATTGCTGTGCGGTTAGATCAGGCGCCTGATGGCAGTGGGTGACACCGTGTGGCGCACGATGTTATGATAGTCTAGTAGATTATCTTGTGGGTCTAGTCTTAATGATGATGTTTATTGATCTTCTTTCTTGTAGATTGTAGCCTTTATGTCCCTACCTACTAGATATAAAACTATTAGATATAACGGAATGATCGTCGAGTCCATGTAGTATGAGGAGACCAATAAAATAACAGAGAGGCATTCTGAAAAAGCGTAAAAATATCTGACGATGAGATGATTCTCAACTTTTTTTCAAAAAGTCGGTACCAGGTCTGTGCCACTTACATGTTTTTGGCGGTCGATAGCAGTTCAGACGTGAGTCAACTCTGTTTAGGAACCTACTGCAATCCTCGACTGGACACATGGCTTTCTGTCGTCAATTAATTATAAGCAAAACGAGATAGAAATGATGGAGAGTTTCTTTTGGTATCGGACGTGGATGAGCGATCAGAGAAATAAATGATGCTCTCTGTTGACATTGGTTAGATTGTACTTAGCTGTACTTGTTATGGCGATATTCCTTGGCTCCAATCGCACACGATTTTGTATGAACAAAATATGAACGCGACAATCGGGCGCACAATGTTTTAACACTAATATTAATTAGGCACTGGAAAATAACTCGCACACATTATTACGTATCACTTTATTATATTTAATTTGTTGTGGCACCAATTTTGTAGACATGAGCTAAATAGAATTGGTGTTCTATGGTTCATTCCCTGGTTTCGGCACCAAAGTTAGACTTAAGCAAACAAATATTAAAATAGTGTAAAATATTTATTTTTGGTCTAGTGCATACACAAGAAGAAACAAAAGAAGACATAAAATACTTAAAATTAAAAAGAATAAAAATGAAATATGAAAGAGGTTTTATACCATTGTTGGCTGTAACAAACATTGTGTATCAAAACAAAACCAACTGTAAGATTTATCTGAAATTCTAAAAATATCTATTGCTCGCCTAGAAACTTAGATATAATTCGTCCCGACGCACGTATACATCCATTCTCCCTTGTCGTTACGTTCTCCTCACAAATCATTGGACGCGACAACACGGGGCGATGTCGCGACATTTTCTTACAAACCTCCCTTTTATTGGACCAGGGTATCATATTAAGTAAACAATAAATTATAGTGGTAGTCACAAAACAATCTTTGTTGCTGAAATGCTGAAAATATTATGTATTTACGCGTGTGGACTTTTTGCAGTTTTAGGTTCTAGCTAGTAACAAATAAAGTTAATATTTGAAAACTAAAAATATCGAAACTCCTGTTAAATGGTCGTTTCTGTTGCATATTTATTTATTTACTAGCAGCGCCCCGCGGTTTCACCCGCATAAATCTCGATCTAAATCCGTTCAGCCGTTTTAGCGTGAAAGCCTAACAAACAAATAAACAAACTCACTTTCGCATTTATAATATTACTAGCTTCCGCTTGCGGCTTCGCCCGCGTGGTATGTCGATAACAAGTGGCCTATGTCCTTTCCCGGGATGCCATCTATCTCCTTGCCAAATTTTATCGAAATCGGGTCAGTGTTTTAGGCGTGAAAAGGTAACATACAGAGTTACTTTCGAATTTATAATATTAGTATGGATAGTTAGGATAAATACCTTAAGCATACAAAATTAAATGTATAGAGGCGGACTTAATGCCATAGGTATTTTGGGTGATGCAGAGACAAGCAGTGGTAGTTGTAATATCGAAAATTGAGATAATATATTAACTCATCTACAATGTGGAGACGACAATACAACAATAAATGAAAACACTGGCAATACTAATGCATAAGAGTATTATGGAACTATCAAATAAATCCTAACATGGAAATAAAAAAAGCCATTTTTTCAAACAAACTAAATAGTAGTGATGGGCCGACTATGGTTTGCCGATCTTTGACTAGCTATCGTAACTAAACTATTGGATATATTTGATTATTTTTTTTAATTTAGACCAAGAACGTCATAAATATACGGAGTTTTATTTTTTGTTGTATTGTCGTCTCCACCTTGTAAATTAATTCATGAGTAAAGTATGTCGTGTCTGAACAATAGAATAAAAAAAACAAAAGAGTGACAAAACAGGCGTCAAAACCTAGGCTAACAAATGATTGCTAAACAACAAAATTACACCAAGTTCCACCATTTTTCATCGCGTCCAAATTACTCAAAGCTGACTTTATATTAAACTGACGCAAACAAACATAAAGAAAGTCGCTTCGACGTCAGATCCTCAAGCGGTTATAATCTTGCTGAAGCAAATTTCGAGGGAGGATAATCAGTATTCTTCAACACAGCAAAGCTAAAGTAAGCAATGATTTATTATATTAAAAATCCTGCATTATCCCTTAGATGGGACGGGCTGACTCCGCTGGTCATAAAGAGTTCCCGGATTTAATAAAATTTATTCAGCTCCGTACTATGGGGACCGACAAATCATAATTCTACCGAAATACATACTTATTTAGTCGGAGCGGAGAGTTTTAGAGCTAGTAAAGTTTATTTACGCTGGTGCTCGAGAGAATACGCTGAGTGGACGGGCCGAAACTTAGTTTTGTAATATTTGACCAAAAGAGATGTTTCATTTTTGTATAGGACTCCGGCCATAACATGTACACTTTATAAAACTTGGAAAACGAATCCCTGAATACAGTAAAGGCTTTTTTTTTCATAATATCTGATATTTTTGGCTACTAATTATTAACTGAAAATGTTTGACGTTAAACGACCATCGACAGCCAATCATGACAGATTGGTTGGACAGATGACGTTTACATTTTTCAAAAATAAGGGTGAGGCGATGTATCGTAACAGATAGAAATAACAGATATTAAAAAATAACAGTTAACAATTGTTCCTAACAATAAACCACACGTTTTACATTAAATAACAGATCCTCAAGACTGTTACCGCGGTCTTTACTGTTTATACATTATAACAATCCCCACACAGATTGTTACCGTGGCTGTTACTTACGTTTTTATCGGTCGTAACAGGCTTTTATTTAATAACAGATAGATACGAGTATCGACTTTAAACCAAAAGAAATTTAGAAGATATTCAATTGAGATTTAAATACGTATTTATCGTCCGTACAAAAATAACAGGTTGTTATTTAATAACAGATATTTGGATCTGTTATTTTTTTGTAACAGTAACAGTGATAACAGTTATCGTGTTTAATCTGTTACAACCCATCTCTATTTTAAAATCTAGAACTGTCAAAGATGTGATGTCAAATACCAATTGAATATTTCGTCCAGAAGTACCTACAAATCTACAATCCTCGTTTTTTTTTAAAATGATCACACTTTATAATTAATCAAAAAAGTTGTTTTTAGGTAGCTATCTTATTATGTTATCATAATAGCAGAGAAATACATGCCTTTCTTATTATTTAAATAACGTCTACGTGATTTTATTATGTTTAAATGTAACATGACTTCTGGACGAAAGCATTGTGTAAGTAAGACGACGCCATGATCAATAGAATATGGCAATAATTTGATAAACTATTATTTTTTGTACCAAAGAAATCAGGGGAATATTCCGGAAAGAATATTTTTCCTCAATTCGTGTTTTTTTTCCCTTTTTTTTTACACATTATGGCCGAAAATGTAACATCTCCTTTTTACCCTTAATAGTATCCGAGCCATTCAGTCTGGCTGCTTTTTGACCTTTTTCTGAAGTTAACGTCCCAATATTAACTAATACAAAGCTTATACCTAATACCTGTTCCGTACCGTTCCAATAAAAGTGTTTTCGTCATTATAAATTAGTTTAAAAATCACCATTAGACTCGCGACAATCTAAGAAGTCCGTTTTGACAGCTATAAAAATCCTTTGTGTAGCGATGAAAAAACAATTAGTTTCTTATAAACTGATTCTCGAGACATGTCGATTAAACATACTTAGAGAGTTTGTAATCGATGACCTATCTACATTGATTAAAACTGATTCTCAAGGCATAACGTTTTATTACAAGTACGAGAACGAAACGTCAAAACGGACTTCTTAGATTGTCGCGAGTGTAGTACCTATTTTCCACCTCACAACACTTTATTTCAAAACAATATGTGTAGGTTGATGGATTTTGACTCAGTGGAGCTACCCTGACTTCATCGAACATTATGTTTCTGCAACCTGATTCGCCATAACTGCGCCATCGGGAGCGCTAGCGTCGCGTGTAAATATAAGGTAAATAGCTACTTTCGAGTCACAGACACACGCGCACACGTTTCCTCAAACTTATTTTCAAAATAGTATCAAGTAGTAGTACTAGTTTATTAGTAGTAGTATTATCGGTTCAGTGATTTAGTGCCTGATTCCCCATATCAAACCAACAGTAGGACAACCAGTGCCTGTGGAACATTCGTGTATAGGGATATTAAGCTAGACTCATTAGCAGGACAACAACGGCTCGGCCTTCACCACGCGGAGCTTTAAAACGTGTAGTTCTGGTAAGTTTTTGCGAGTTAAAATCAAATAATAAATTGCTACATTTGCATCATAACTACGCTCACGGTACTTCAAACATAGTTGATTAATGATTTTGTTTTATATTTTTAAAGACTTTTGTTATTGATTTTGTTTTTTACAAACAATATGTAATAAAAATACTATTCAGTATCGACCCTGAAAATTCAAATTGTTAAATACTCTCTAGGAAAGAGAGAGGCTCATGAGACAGGCTCGACCTAGTATGGAGTCTGCAAGTTAAAAAAACGTCGGTGGCAAAAAACGAAAATTGAAAAGCAAAGACACCGACATCCGAAATTAAAGTTATTTTTCAGTTTTGAGTGTTTTTTTGGAAGTCGTTTTTTTTTTTTTGTAAAAAATTTTTTTTTTGTTGTTTTTTCTTTTTATTTTTCACTTTTTTGTTGTGGTACCTACCCCACACAAATTCTAATACCACTAGCTGATGTAAATATCAAAATCGATTCATAATTGGCGGAGAAATCGAGTAACAAACATAAAAAAAACATACAGACGAATTGAGAACCTCCTCCATTTTGAAGAAGTCGGTTAAATATTAAAATTATGTGTCCTATAAGACATTAATTTTAGTTTACTTGTAATCGTAATAAGGAAATGTAAACAATTCTTTATTTGGTTAATTCTTTATTCTTTATACGTCATCTTTCGTCATGAGTTGAGCCCTAAACCAGAAAGTGTCCGTAAGAGAAAGGAGCATGTCATGTACCTAAGTTCATTTTAAAACTTATAAACCAAACTATACAAATCTTCAGAAGAAATATTTGCCTTTTTCGTATATTAGGTCTTTACCTATGAAATTGCCGTTCTGCAGTACTGGCCATTTCAAATCAAAATAATTTTTGTTTGGCTAAGAATTCTAATTTCTAATTAATTTTATTTTAAAAACATGGATTTTTTTTTCCAAAAGTAGTCATTTCTTTATTGATTAGTGTTACATTTTCATCGCATTTCAATCTTTTTCGTCATCATGGATACGTTAAAAATTCGAGTAATTATGGAATATGAGTACCGTCGTGGCAGCAACGCGGCACAAGCGGCACGCAACATCAACGACGTTTACGGAGCTAACACTACAAACCAACGCACCACCTGTTATTGGTTTGCTCGCTTCCGTTCTGGAAATTTCGACCTGAAAAATGAACCTCGCGGTCGTCCGAAGACTGGTCGACAATGACGAATTAAAGGCGATTGTGGAAGCTGATGATACACAATCTACGGCTGAATTAGCAGCAGCTTTCGACGTTAGCGTCAAAACAATATTGGTCCATTTGCGTCAAATTGGCAAGGTAAAAAAGCTTGACAAATGGGTGCCCCACGAACTCAATGATCGCCAGCGCGAAGTACGCGTCGAGACGTGCCTTGCACTGCTCAACAGACACACAAATGAAGGAATTTTGAACCGCATTGTTACCTGCGATGAAAAATGGATTCTGTTTGATAACCGCAAGCGCTCAGCAAGTTGGTTGGATCCTGGTTCAGCACCTAAACAATGCCCTAAACGAAAACTTACCCCTAGAAAAGTGATGGTCACTGTTTGGTGGTCTAGCGCCGGTGTGATTCATCACAGCTTCTTACCAAACGGGGTGAGCATTACTGCAGATGTGTACTGTGAAGAACTGAACACAATGATGGAGAAGCTGGCGCATCTCCAACCAGCATTGGTCAATCGCTCGTCTCCGCTGCTCCTGCACGACAACGCGCGACCTCATACTGCACAGCAGACGGTCTCCAAGTTGCAAGAACTGGGGTTGGAAGCTCTCCGTCATCCGCCCTACTCACCAGACCTTGCGCCTACAGACTACTACTTTTTCCAGAATTTGGATAACTTCTTGGCGGGAAAAAAATTCAATACCCAAGAGGCAGTACAAAATGCCTTTGAAGAATTTGTTGCCTCCCGTCCAGCTGATTTCTTTAAGAAGGGCATCAATAAACTGCCACTGCGATGGCAAAGATGCATTGATTGCATGGGTGATTACTTCGATTAATACAAATAAAAAATTCATGAAAAAAAATCGTTTAAATTTTTTCATACAAGACGGCAATTTCATAGGTAAAGACCTATTATTAACGAGCTCGGAACCTATAAATAGGTGCAACAGACGGGTTAATAATTAATATGCAGCAAAAAATTGATTAAATATTCAAGTGTTTTAAAGCAGCTTCAATTAAAATTAAGTCGGCCAAGCATATTGTAGTAAGCTGATTAATTTCTCCGGTGGAGGTTCGAATGACGCAATTTCTTTCGGGTTCTCCACCCTTTATAGAGGCTTAAAATCTCCAATTTGGCTCAAATTAATTTAGACTGTTGTGAAGTAATTGCTTATTAGTGTCAGCATTGCTTTGACCAATTTTAGTCTAGACTCTTTCATAAAATTCAAGACTACATTTGTAAAAAGAATGGCTGTTTTATTTTTCTTTGAGCAAAAAGTTGATTGTTAAAAAGAGGCAGTTTTATAATGAGGTGGAAACACGTCATCGAATGCGATATTGCAATGGAAAACGGAATTGGCTTACCTTAATAGTCAATTAAGGGGAATTAAATAGTGTAGGAGAGTGGTGATGGGTTATCAACAACCATTAACACGTCAGTGCTGCCATAATTGTTATGGTAAGCTACGTCCAACCTTGTTTTTAATGCAAATGGTCGACAGTCTATTACTGACTGGTAACATGTATTTATTAACTGAAAGTTATCTATGTGAACATCGGTAAGCAACGCATTGGTTTAAGTTGTGTCAATGGTTTCCACAATCTGGCTTTGATGGATGGGACCTAATCTGGGTTACATCCATATTCTAAGTCATTTCCTACCTCCACTCCACGTCGACGTGTAAGCGCCTTGTCTTGTCAGAGCAAGAGATTATAATTTTTCTTGATTTTCATGTTTTTTAGTATTTCATATCCCTAACTAAGTAGTACATGAAAATACCCTAGAGATACTAAGTATATCGACCAGACCCCTTGGAAACACTATTTTAGTACGTTTTACATTGTTCTATAATACGTTATTGAACCTAATGCCAATAACAAGAACCTTCCTAGAGGGTTCACTTTAGCGCAAAACTAAAGCCGGTGACCCTTCTGAAGGGTCCACTTCCAATATGTATGAAGGCAAGGTATTATGAGCTCTACGAAAAGTAGGGTGGACTTGAATGTGTTAAGGAAGGTTTTGTTCTTTGAGTTTGGCAGATAATTCCTCACCCCCACCAAGGAAAATTGACGTTCATAACAAGTTTTAACTGTGATGTTATTTATTTATTCATATTTATATATTCTTTATTGTACACCACAAAAATATAATATAACAAAAAACAATAACAAACACTACAAAATATACAATGGGCGGCCTATATATAGGTATTCTATATTTTATACACATAAAAACCTAACGAACACATATGAACTCAACTGACTTTTCACACGGCCATCATTTTTATCTAAAAATAATCCTGTTTTGAATAGCCGCACAGTTTTAGCATATTTTTTATGGTTCCATGCAAACGAACAAACTGAGTGAAAGCCTTTTTCTGACTTTTTGTACAAAAAATAAACGTGTATTGCAAAAAAACAAAAAAAAAACGTGTATTGCAAAAAAACACTCTTGACTGGCCTCATACTGACCTCAGTAAAATTTTATAAAAGTAGTAAAAAATTCGTCTGTTTTTGAAATAGACGTAAGATAGATAATCCCGAAAGTTAAAAGTATAAATTCTTGTATTTTTGTGGACTTCACACATTTACTTGGCCTATGAAATTAATAACTAAAGCGTTTATTATTTATGTTGGTCTTGCATAAAACAGTACCAGGACTTTAGACATTTAAAATGTTCATTGCAAAATTAGTCTTCTATAAGTAAAGACAACAAATGTACAAGTTAATTTGAAGTCTCAATAAAAAGGGCAATTCGCGTTTTATTATCACTACAAATCACCTTGCCAAGAATCGTGACCGCAAAGATTCCTTGATTCCAACATCTGAGCCTACAATTAACCTCAAGCGAACGCTTATAACGAATGATTTCATAAATCACCCAAATTGCCCTTTATTACGCATCTTACATCACTTTAATTGAGAAAACCGACGCAATGAGAGCCGAATTTTCGACAATTTCCTTCGGTCGTGTGAGCATTTCATTTTCTATGTCCCTATTTAATTACTTGCAATATCAGTAGGTAATTACTACTTTGTTCCTTGAGACACGACTCGGACAAATTGTTGGAATTGAGGCGCCGGCGCGGCGTTCGTAATTTGATTCGTGGCGGCCATCTTACAAATAGATAGTGTTAAAAATAATGGTATCTAGTAGGGGTAGGGGCATACCCAAACTCAAATTTTATCTCGCTCGCGGCCTGAGTGAGAGCGAGATGGAGTGGGCTGCTGACGGCTCTCAAGCCTCAAATAGTTTAGGTTATTGCTTTTTTCGGTGAAAATGATGGTAATTAAAAAAATAAAACACGACCTAGCATCAATCCTCAACTTTAACATAGATATATTTATTTCAAAATTAATAATGCTGTATTTTCGGCATAACGAAGGATCATGCTAAGCCCATAAACAGCACTGCTATAATTTGCAAATTATTTAACGTTCATAATTCTTCCCTATCTTGCTTGCGTGCACTTTGAGCATATTCAAAAGTTTTTACAACCGACAAATTGGATTAATCTGGTTGTAAAAAGCTTTTGATAAAGCCTATAATGTATCCTATAATGTGTAGTGGCAATGGGCCGGCCATATTAGCCGTAGAACCGATGACCGTTGGGGTAGACGTGTTCTTGAGTGGAGACCGCGAATCGGCAAACGTAAGGTAGGACGCCCTCAGGCTAGGTGGAGCGACGATCTTCGCAGGGTGGCTGGTAGCAGCTGGATGAGAGCTGCCGAGAATCGAGCTGAATGGCGTGCAATTGGAGAGGCCTATGTCCAGCAGTGGACTACTATAGGCTGATGATGATGATGATAATGTATCCTACAAAATTTCATAACAGTAACAGTTAGGACACAAACACGTCAAAACTTTGAATATAGTTTAAATGCCAATTTATTCAGGATGTTAATACACACATGCATATTCATGACATCCAGCCTTCCATTTCAAAACCCACAAATGTTGATAGAAAATGATACGACACATATTCAATGGAAATTTTAGGTCAGTATGTTAATTTACAGTAGCTTTGTAAGCTATAATTAACGTTTAATTGGGTTATTTAGAAATGATCACGTCGCGTTACAATATGGCAACATTACAGACAGATGTTCAAATGGAAAACACATAATTATGTGGCGTTCCAAAATGTGGCAAAACTCTGTGATAAAAATGAACTTCAGAATGTTTTGTCGCCTGCGATCAAATTGACATTGTTTTATTTGAAAGAACATTATTAATTTTAACATTTATATTTTTTATTAATGAATGTCATCACTGATGTTAAAACGAATTAGGAAGATTCATTTATAATGAGTGACGACAGGTTGAAGACTGCCGAACATAGATAATATCTTACTGTAAATCTTAATATTATAGTTGTAAATAATATCAGTGTGGAACTACTGTTCTTTATATAGGACGGATGTAATCTTATAGAAAACTGTTGTGAAAAGTCTCGACAAACTTATATGCTTAAACATAAGCGTATAAAGGTATCTAAAACACTACCCAAAGAACTCAAGTTAGCCCCAACTTTATAACCCCCGTAGTCACTAAAACGTAATTTGTTTAAGCACTAACTGTTAAAGAGATGGACAAAACGGCCGTAGAATCAGCAGTAGAAATAGTTTCACGCTATCACGGTTTAATATGGATCATTAAGCCGTTGATAATGGGTCACAGGTGGCCTTAGGACGAACGCTCCCGGATCTACGCCCGGTATGTTAATATGTTTTTAATTGCTTTTCTATCCCCGAACTAAGGCAGTTTCCTAATGCGCCTTAGTCGTAAATCACGGGGCCGCTGATTGGGATAGTTATGATTTTCAATATCGGTGGTTGAGTAATAATGAACGTTGACAAGGTTAGCGTAATTAACCTTAGCCTTTTTTGCGTGAGGACAGATTATCTAATTAATGTAATTTTTCGATTCATCATGCGTGAATTGTAATGGATTTGCTATTAACAAAATGAAGGCAGTGTTTAATTCAACGATTTTCGCAGCATTTTTTTATTCAATATTTTGAGCATACAAATGTACAGAGATGGACTTAATGCCATAGGCATTTTCTACCATTCAACCTCCATCACACGTCATCGTCTCTCATTCCCTTACCCATTTTTTTGTTGACCCTCTAGTTAGTTTTACAATGCAGTAGTGCTAATGACTTTCGGAAATACTGAATGGATGGTTTCCATCCTATTGATTTTCTTCTTATACCAATGCTTCCCAACTATCTACCGGGTATCAGCTGCATCTTATCCGATGTAAGTTGTAATAGGCAATCCAGTGAAATGGGTCATTGTGGCACTTGGAGACGACGCGACGCGACGGCATGTATGTCGTTGTGGTCAATGTTACTGCGGACTGTAATGTTGTACTTTACAGCAAGTATGTATACTGGTTGTGGACCAGGACTTGCAATTATTATAAGTTTTTTTAATTATTCGCGAACCTTTCTTAAAATAGCGTGGTGATCAACGCTTGTGTCTTTATACATGAGAATAGGCCTTTGCCCATCAGTGGGACAAAATAAGCTGGTATTATTATAGTTGGGAAGTATATATACAGGGTCAAACTAAATTAGCTGGTGAAACTTCACAGACAACGAGAAAAATATTGTTGCAAACTTATAATTTCAAATTATTACAGCTGATTACTCGGACAATGGTCAATGGTAGTAGTTACTTGAAATAATAAGTTTAGAAAATATATATTTTTTTTGTTTTATCGTCATTAGATATGGACACCCATCATTTCTGTGAATGTTCGTCAGCTAATTTAGTTTGGCCTTTTATAATAGAACTGTAAAATAACCATTTTTCCAGAACAGAAACTGAACATCTCTCGTTTCATCTAAAAAAAACTATATATAAGACAAAAGCTCATGCCTTGGTAACAAGAAAATCCAATCAGCAAAGATGGCTGCGGAAGAATAATCCTTGTAATGACGTGAAGACTATCAGTTGGTAAACTTCCCATCACGTCACTAGAACACACTTTTCAGCATACCGACATAGGCAGAACATGACGTAAACAATCTTCACGTGCCAGCCTCCAGTTCTATAATTAACCCTTTTTTCCAATGATCTAATTCAATTCCCATTTCAGTATAGGCTCATTGGAGTGAAACAAAGCTAGTCTCGGAGACTCAGAGTGAGGGAGTTGCGACCGCGAACCGCGACAGGACTCGGAACTCCCAACTTTGTTCGTTTCATGCGTAACTCTGGAAAGAACTTAATTTGTTTGACAAATACATTTTAATGCCGCTAAACATGACACAACTTCACAATTAAATGGTTTTTGTGTGCCCTATTTGGGTTCCTTTTTTAGACATGGTTTTGACAAAAGGTTGCTCTTTACATTTTTGTTAATATAGGATCACTAAATTAAATTGTCCATTTTTCATTGATGATGTCTAAAATAATACGAATTACCAAGAACATCATCGTCGGAGAGGAAAAAATAATGTTATAAAGCTGACTTCGTCTCTAGGGAGGAAAATGAGAAACAATAATATTTTTTTCACTCAACATTGTTTGCCAGATATGACAATCATTTTAAAAGCCATCTTATTTTATCAATCATCTTTTTATGGTTACAATTGGTACTCATAAAAAGATGATTATTGATTTTACTAAAAAAGCCTTACATTTTACCCTCATGAGCGCACTTAATGAGATCCAGATTTCATTAAGTAAATAAGCGCTCATGAGGGTAAAACGTAAGGCTTTTTTTAGTAAAATTCAATGTCAGCAGCATTTTCCAGGAGCAGCGAGACTCTCACCGACATATTAGCGACAGTAATTTAAGGATAATGTTCCCGTTATTTCACCCGGGCCACCCACCAAATCTATGGCCTTTAATAAACGCGAACAAACTCTATGGAAACAATTATTTAACGAAATTACTGCTTTACATGAAACCCTTAATGAAATTACAAACAACGCACCGTGTACGGAGATTTAATTTGACAGCATAATTAATAATTATGTTTTAATTATGTTGGTTTTGTTGAATTACGATCATAGTGGTCATATTTCGTGTAGCATCTTGGATTTAATTTGAGAATATTGAATTACGTTTTAAATTAATTTTGAGTATTGAATAAAGTCGTAGAACGAAATCATAGGAGGATTTAAAATGATCTAGTTAAATATTTTAAACTTAAAAGTTAAGTCTTCAAATTAAATGCCTAGTTACATTTGAAAGGAGCTGAATGAATATAATGTTGCAAAAAATTGTTTGAAGTTATGAAAACTGACATTACTTAAAATGACTGAGACACACTTGGTGCAAAACGTATTCCATCAATAATCACAATGGAATACCATTAAAATGGAACGGTGGGAGGGTCTCCGGAGAATTTAAGCAAATCCCGTCTCGTGTCCCAGGAATTGTTGAGCGAGACACGATCCGCGTCCAAATAGTACGGGCCCCGGTGAGCCCACGTTAATACGTGCGTTAATTGGTGACCCCAACCCGCCTTTCTCCCCGCCTCGCCCCACCTCGCCCCCGCCTCGCCCTCGCCTCCAATTCGTAAGGGTTCGTCTCCCGTTAATAAGAATCTGACACTAACAATTTATCAGAATTGATTAAATTTACTTTACGCTATTCGCTTTCATTGTATTAGTGAGCTTACAAGAGATTTTGCCTCTTGGATGGGTGTAGTATTTCAGACTCATTACGTTTTCCGAGAACCCCAAATCCTACAAAATATGGCACCACAATGTTGGACGAAAAACAAAAATGGCGTCTGTGCCTTGTTCACATGTGGACATCCATTAACCCAAACGTTTTGATGAAGTTGGCGAAATCTAAACAGAGCTGACCGATCAAGTGACAAAAAACGGCACGTAAAGCGGTGATAAAGCCATCAGTCTTGATCCATCCTGTCTGTCTGTGTGTGTTGCCGCAAGGGCTGACAGATCGCGTATTGTCAGCGGTTGTGGACATTTTTCGCGTCACCCTGACAAATGAAATAAGAGGATTGGTGTGACATTCAGCCCCCCGAGTGCTCGGGAAATCATATGCCGTCGTGACGCGAATATGGGATTCGTGTTTGTGTTAGTTTTTATGATAAGAAAAATGTGTTTTAACGGTTTTGTTTCTATAAATAACTAAGTACCAAAAAAACAAGAATATTTATTTATGAAAATAGAAAAGGAATTTGTTTTAATAAAGCAATAAACGAAGACTTATGTATGACTTAGATACAGATCAATATTATTCAACGTACCTAATCACAATGTACGACCTGAAAATTATAGAGATGGATAACACTTTATTATAACAAGAATTAAAGTTTGAATAAAACTTGTAAAAAGTTACTTTCATAGTTATATCTTTAAACTGAAAACCACGAGAAAGAGCGAGTCCTTTCCAAAGTAACTTAATTCTAAGCCTTATGAATATGTTAGTTTTAAACACGGCTTAATCCGAAAACGTTATTATACCTTTTACCTGAGCGGAGAAAGTACTGCGTTGTTTAAGTTTATGTTACACTAAAATAATTATCTTTAAAATTGTAGTTTTAAGATACCAGGTTTTGATTCATAACGATCCAGGTAGCGAAAGGCCCGTTAATGCATTTGAACAGACACACCATGATTTTCTGCGCTAAGTTAAATCTTTAAAACTACTGGTTACGTTAATTGCTATTATATTAATTATAAAATAATATAAAAAAAAAAAAAAAAAAAAAAAAGCTAATAATTATAAAAACAGCAAGATTGGAGTATTATTACCTAACCATTATCTAAAGAGCCTACAGATTTGCTAGATTTTGTAAAATTATACAAATGTGTGATCAAACCAAATCGAGTAAATGTGAAAGCACAGACGATTGTCAACGTATTTTTCGATTGCCACTGTGGATCGTTGCTAAATAATAATAGCCACAGCCGTCTGTGGATAGGTAACCATCCATTTACATCGAGACTTATGCTAGCCACACACGTAATGATTTATTTGCGCAAATTTAGGCTTGCGCAAGTCTATCGCGACGTGTGTTGGAAAATATTTGCCAAAGTTTCTTCCAACCCACGCACGTAGCGATTTTGCGCAAGTAAATCGTTACGTGTGTGGCTAGCATATGTCCCGGCTGTCATTTTTAGATCTGTGACAGTCGTTACGGGTAGCTAGAAAGAAGCCCGAAAGTCTGACTACCATTCTTACTAAGGGGTATAGTATTAGCCAGATAGACAGTCGCATCATGTAAAATACTGGTATTCAGCTGCATGCGGTTAGACTGGAAGCCGACCCCAACATAGTTGGGAAATGGCTTGGCCGATGATGATTTATCGATAATTTACAAGCGACAGCAACAATAGATAAAATCGAGCGAGTCTGTAAACTAATGGTAAAATACTGGTAAAATACTGGTATTCAACTGCATGCGGTTAGACTGGAAGCCGACCCCAACATAGTTGGGAAATGGCTTGGCCGATCATGATTTATCGATAATTTACAAGCGACAGCAACAATAGATAAAGTCGAGCAAGTCTGTAAACTACTGGTATTCAGCTGCATGCGGTTAGACTGGAAGCCGACCCCAACATAGTTGGGAAATGGCTTGGCCGATGATTATTTATCGATAATTTACAAGCGACAGCAACAATAGATAAAATCGAGCGAGTCTGTAAACTAATGGTAAAATACTGGTAAAATACTGGTATTCAACTGCATGCGGTTAGACTGGAAGCCGACCCCAACATAGTTGGGAAATGGCTTGGCCGATCATGATTTATCGATAATTTACAAGCGACAGCAACAATAGATAAAGTCGAGCAAGTCTGTAAACTACTGGTATTCAGCTGCATGCGGTTAGACTGGAAGCCGACCCCAACATAGTTGGGAAATGGCTTGGCCGATGATTATTTATCGATAATTTACAAGCGACAGCAACAATAGATAAAATCGAGCAAGTTACAGACTTGCTCGATTTTATCTCTCAGGGCACCTTTAAATATAATAATTTGAAAATAAAAGAAAAGTTCAGAAACAATCTATATCCCATATGTATGAATGATGCGCATTAAGAAACCGTGATCAGATCCAATAATATAGTATCAAAATAATGGCAAGGCTCTTTTTAACTTTAAATAGTTCACCTTTATATAATGATAATTATTAATTAAGGTCGCTTTTCGTGTCAGTCTGTCTGACCGTTGTTGAAGTGTTGTTCTTCTAAACTACGCAGCGGATTTTGATGGGGTTTTCACCATAATTTTGAGAAATTATCACGGAAAGTGTGTATGTATGTAGATATACTTACATAATAACGAAATCGCGATGTTTTGTCAAGTAGTAAAAACGTGGGAAGCCGGGCAGGTAGGTATATATAGGTACTGGTCGTAAAAATCTTTTTTCTGGAATTAATATGATAGAAAAATGCAGCTTTTACCAAGTTCACGATCAGAGCAAGGTAACCAGTGATAGTAGGTTTAGTGAGGATGAAATTATCTGAAGCTTTACGTCGCTTGGCCAGCTCTGAAATTAATTTTTAGGGTTCCCAGCAGAGGAAAATTTAATTTCAGTGATATTTTAAGCTAGATTTATGCTTCGTAAAGCTCAATAAAATTTGTGTAACGATTCTCAATTCTTAAACCAGATCAAAAGTGAAATTAATGAGAATTAATAAAATTTAGTTTTTGGATGTCGAAGAGCAAACAGTCCGAAGCCGAACAGAGGCCATAGACAAAGAAGTGACATTCTATCAGCGATAACGATGATAGAAAAGGCAAAAATGTATAGGATTCTGTTGAAAGTCGTTGTAAATACGAAACACTTTCGAAGCGATTGTCACTTGTCTAGGCCCTCTGCCCAATAACCTGATATATATTTATGTTGTAACGTTTGTTTGTCCCGCCTGCAATACCTTAAAAAAAACAAAGTTCAATGCTTGTTTTTCTCTTTTCGGTTTTGGTTTTTGCAGTCAGGTGTTATGTTTTTTTAATTTTAATTTTTATTCATGTACTAGCTTTTGCCCGCGGCTTCGCCCGCGTGGATGTCGGAAATTATCCCACGGGAACGTGCTACCGGGATAAAAGTATCTTATTTCCCATAACCCACGTGGTCTGTCTAGGCGACCTAGGCGTTACGGCGTAAAAGTAACAGACATGAGACAGCCAGTAACTTTATATATTAGTGGTAGTCCATATCTATATTGTGGTGATAGTGTGGATAGTATGGACAGCAGTATGAAACTGTCGGAAAGATTAATGAAAAAATATTGTATAAAGATTAATGAAAAAACTATGGCATATTGTATGGACGATGGAAACTAAGGCGAAAGCTTTGGGGGAGCCTGCGATATTCAAATTTTCTTATGTTTTTTGCTTTTTACAGGTCAGTATCAATTTTTATGTTGATCTAAATGATGAGTCGCAGTTGTTTCAAATATTTATTTATCTAATCTAACTAATATTGCAGGAGTTGTATTCCTGTATCTAATGGTTATTATTCTGCAAAGCTCCTATTTGCTACGATCGCGAATCATATTTTAATCATATTGACATTCGAAACTTACCCATTAAACGATTTAAAAGCTGTATTGAAACCAAACTTTGTAAAAAAGGGTACTATACAATTTCAGATTATTTAGAAGACAAAAAGCATGGGATTGAGCTGCTCGCTCTGCTAACATTTTGTCATTTTGGCATTGTGACATTTTGAATAAGTGAAAATCATCAAAATATACCTACCAGTTTTATATACAAATTCACATTATTGAATATTATATGTAGGATATTGACAAAATGATATGATTGCTTTGTAAAGTATTGTATTATTGTGAATGTGAGGACTATGTGGATGTTTATTTTGTTTTTATTATTATATTTTTTCGTTCTCAGTTAGTTTTAACAATGGTCTGGCAATTTGAGAACTTTATGCGGCCTACACAAATGTCCTTTCTTTGGTATTGTTCGTCGAGTCGTTGAGCTCCTTAAGTTCTGAGCTGAGCTCCACTATTACTGACAAATGCTTGCAGTGACAGGACAGGTTCACTCAAATGTGTGTGGTTCATTCCTCAAAAGACCATTTCAGACTCTAATCTACATGGCCCTCATAGGGCCTGACCAATATGCCAATATCTGACCTAGGTATGTCCGGACTTTAAAAGAGACTGAGTTTGTTTCGGCCTTTCTTCTCAGAGTAGTCAGATAGGAAACGCCGACCTCATTTAGCTTAATTTTACAATTTTTTGATATTATTACGACGTGTAAAAGGGATTCCAATAACCTATTTACAGAATAAACAATTTCATTTTAACATACAACCTGCCTGACACTGACTTGTAAATTGCAAAAAACTTAAGATTTGAATTTCGCGGGCTACCGGCGCATCCCGCTTAAGAAAATCGCATCATTTGCACAACGCCATCTATCGAGTAAGTACTCACTGGTAAACTCAAACTCTTCGTTCCAAGCCAAGAGCCAAGTAGTAATAACTTTTGATTGAGTGGACAGATTCTCAAGATACGGAGTATGACTATATTCTCAATCCCTTAACGCTCTTGAAGAGAGTCCCGCAAAAATGTCAATAATAAGTACTTACATGTGAATTTTAAAATCAAGAGGGTAAAGAAGGGTTTTTACCCTCATGAGGGATGATTTTAGAAAAACGTAACTCTTTGTTAGTTACAAAAAGCATACATTTTCACAGCCCTAAGTTAAAAAAAAAACCGGCCAAGTGCGTGTCGAACCATGCACAATGAAGGGTTCCGTAGTTGGGATGAATTATTTTATCAAACAAACTTTCGCAAAGTTTTATTGTTATTACGTCTATGGGCGTTTACTGTCCCTCAAAGTGTTAAAAAACTTTTTCTCGCATACAGAATGTTTGGGTTTTTGCAACTGCACATGTCAGTTGGTCGATTAAAAGTTTTAGAGCTAAGTCGCGGACAGACAGACAGACAGACGGACATGGCGAAACTATAAAGCTTCCTTGTTGACTACGGAACTCTAAAAATGATAGGTTTCCCATAAAAACTTTCATCCCCTATATCCCCCCCCCCCCTTAAATTTGTTTTTGAGAAAATAATTGCCTATGTTCTTCGCCGGGATGCCATCTATCTCTTTACCAAATTTTATCGAGATCCGTTCAGTGGATCAGGCGTGAAAAGGTAACATACAGAATTACAGACGGACAGACAGACAGAGTTACTATCGAATTTATACTTTTAAGCATCGATTAGTATGGATTATGTGTTCAATTCAAAATTTCAAAATGAGCCATATGCTATATAATAATGAATTCGGCGAAAGTCATTCTTCTACGGAGACTCGTAACACCGCGATATTGACTAGCGGCTTACCTTTCGTCCGTATCTCCTTAGTATAACTAAACATGTTTTTGACTACATTCCACTTTCGACATCAATTTTTGGCTGACTTACATACCTATATTTAAATGATATTTAAGTGTTACTTTATGACCATCGTATTGAATCAATCTAAATGCAAACTTAAACCATAGCTAAGACAAGTTTAAAAAGCAAAAGGTCTGCTGGCTGTCCATGACTCGTCCGCCACGCTCGGCTGCTTGCAGCGTATTGTGTGATGAAGTAGGTGGCAAGTGCACGGAAAAACAAATTAATTATTATGACTATGTGTTTGGAACGTGGAAGTCTGGCATCGGCTAAAACAGGTTTTTTTGTTTTATTGGTTCCGACTCGTTGCGAAGGATTTATTTATTTTATTTACATACCTCCTATAAACAATCAATCAACAACAACAATGGTCTAGCATGCGTCCGTCTCATTTATTTATTTATCAGCCTTCTAATTTATTTCATTTTTATTTGGTCTGCAATACAATTTATACACAATCACACTAATTATGTAGGTATATATATATATATATATAAATATAAATGTGTACTTCGTTATTATTATTATGTGACACTTATTTTGTTTTATTTTATTTAAGTAGGTATGCATACACACATCACAATATAAAACTGATTTGCATCCGTAACTTCACACTTTCGGGTCCGGTTGAAAACCAGCGTCAGGCACTAGTTGTCTGGCATTTTTGCTGAACTGGGCCTTTTTGGCGCAGCCGTGAGGCACACTCCCCTGATAATGTCCTTCTTTACCTTCTCAATTTGTTTCTTTATTTTTATTTTGTTATCTGCTGTATATTATGTATATTGTGTGCCTTTTAGTCTGTGCTGAATAAATGTATTTTCTTTCTTTCTTTCTTCTTTCTACAAAACGAAATTACAAGGAAAAATCTGATGAAATTAAGTAATTTTACAATTTTAAACTGTCCTGAAATAAAGTCATTAAGTATAACAAGTTGTTCGCTTTATTTGATAACAAACTCAGTAGTAAGAACTGGTACAGGCGAGCCACAAAATACTCACACATTTTCCAAATATTCGTTTTATAATGATACGCGTGTCTCATGTATAGGCTATATTTTCTTGTGACACATTATTGAGACATCTGTAGCTGAACTAGGCGAAAGCTTGTATTTCGGCTCTCAGCGCCAAACCCCTCAATCGCCGGCTATCAGTTTGTATAGTAGTCATTCAATATATAAAAATTGCCAATATCCTCTACCTATATGCTTTGCCGAAGTTGGAATGCGGTAGTTGTTCATTAATTAACGGCTTAATTATCTTCCCTGTATAATGTACTCGATAACTGCAATGTGGGCCAATGAGTAGTATCGCTGGTTCGTAAATAACAATTAAACAATCATCGAGAAAATTGAGTTTTTCCGGTATTGTGAATTTTCAATTTCCACGACCATTCATAATGGTTTACCATACGAAAGCCCAAGTTTACCATTACGGTAGCTATGTGGCTCAGAACTCAAGTGCGTATGCCGCAGCGTTTCCCCACAAACAATTGTCCACCTTTCATCTTGCGTCACATGCCTGCCAACTATGCACTTGATTGCTTTATGACTGCGTCAGTGAGCGGAGTTCGCGTAGCTGAATTTCGAGTCAGACATATTTGAACTTTTTGCCATCTTATACACCATGAAGGCAATATACACCATGAACCAAGTAGAAAAATGAGCAACTTTTGTGGCAACTCAATTGTTCTAGAGTTGCCTGTCTACACTAGCAAAGGTAAGGTGTACAAATGACCGCGGAGCGCCGTCGCCGATATTTTTTAAGAAAGCGCGTTCTTACGTCTCTCTTTTTATGATTGTTCTTCTTTTATTAGAGTACTTTTGTTTCTTAAGTGAAATTTTCTAAGTTAGAAAGGCGGGGCTTTCGCTGTAAATCCGTACTTACTCTTTGTGTCGTAAAAGTTAGGCGATTGAAAAAATTGTTTCTTTTGTGCGATAAAATCGCTGTTTAGAATTGATTTATATCTTTGATTTTTTATTGTAAGGTTTTATAAACCACTTTAATTGCAGGGAAAAAAACATGCTTTTGAATAATGAAACTGAACTTAGCGGTATAAATTCAAATAGTTTAATGCTCACGATAATGGCATGGCTAATTACGGTTCGAGGTTACACGCTATAGAACTATAGAAAGTGGAGTAGTTATAAACGTGCGCTATGCAGAGCTTGTGCAGAAACATAAAATGCAAGGCGAAGTGGATTGACTAATAAGATTAGCATAATTACGCGCGGCGACTGCACGCGAACCCATAGCTTTTCATAATTAGCAGCCGTTGTTGTAATATTCGTGAGTCGTGTGTTGGCTGAGCAGAATAAACGTCCATATGAGCATAGGTACTACTTATTTACATACTCGCACGTTAATCTAATAATATCTCGAATGGAATGCAAATGAAGCTGGTTTTTCCTTCAAGAGCTTTGTGAAAAACCAGGTACATTTCCTTTTCGTTTGAAACGTTTACAGTTGTTAATCTTTGTAGAGTAACTTCAATCGCTACATCGGCCAGGTCCGTCTGGAGCTTTGATAAATTTATTTAACCTCAACTCCAGTTAAACGCAATACTCAGTGGAATTGCAGTTGTAAATTAATCGGTTTTATTTACTAAAGTCGTCACCGTGCACTGTAATTAAAAATACACAGACACCACATTCAGAGTAAATAATGAGCTTTCATAGTACACAAAAATATTGTAGTTCTTTATTTTATTTTATGCAATTCAATATTATGCTCAAAATTGAACCTAGAAAATCATATATGTGCACTCATTTAAAATCTGTTAAACCTACGTAGAAACTCAACCATTAACCAAACAATAGCAACACATAATTATCATATCAAAAACATAACCAATTAATAAAATACAAATTAATCAGTGTAAATAATACATGCTATCCAAATAATTAACGGAAGTCCTTTAAATACTCGTTTGAAAATACATGCGATATAAATTCAGACAACGATACTACAGTCGGATCGTGGTTGGCCGCTGAGCAAATATTCAATAAGGGGACCCATGTATTGTATTGCACCCGCGATTCAGTTTGTTCACTCTTCAATATACCGATATTGTTTTGGTCGTATTGAAAACGGAATCAAACAGTACAAATTGCGGAGCCATATTGTCGCGTGTGTATACCTATGCTTTCAGTTGAATCTAGTGTTTGGATAGTGGGATCAGAAAGTTGACCCTTTTGGTACTTTTCTAGTTTTTGATCCGGTTATACTTTTGAGTCGGATAGCTTTACAATTTGAAAATGGCTTGACTGGTCCTAGTAATTGCCTTTAGCATTTAGTTCGGCTCTATACATTTCTGTGCCTGACGTAGGTATTAAATAAATAAATAGTGTTAAGTTTTCAGTAGACATTCATTGCAACAATATGACTGTTAATAGACTTTCCATGCAGGTTGACTGCAAGTCTCTTGATCTATCTATCCTTTTCCCAATTATGTTGGGGTCGGCTTTCAGTGTAACCGGATGCAGCTGAATAGGTACCAGTATTTCACATGGAGCGACTGGCTATCTGAGCTCCACAACCCAGTAACTGGGTAGTTATCCACAGCACAAGTATTAGTATTCCAAAGTGCACAACAAAAGTAATATATATCCATCAATAGGCATTGAAAATGCACTAAAGCTGGGCAATTGAATAGAACCAATAGATATTAGAGTGCCACTCTATTCATGTATTGAATGTAATAATGTTCTAAATTCTAGTGGTGGTATCCGGGCTTTAGAATTGAGTAAAAACGGTTACTTTGACAAACAAATTCGAGTAGCGAAACATGAAACACGCGGCGTGAAATATAACACTCATTTTTTGTACAGTCGTGTAAAAACATAATGGATTAAGAGTCCGGAGATAGGGGAAAAAGAAGATGCTCCTGTTCTACTATTACTACAGCTGCTAATTGAACAAAAGTGTCCTTTTAATTAATTTGAAGCTAAACAGATTTTCAAAAGCATCAAAGATATAAGAAAGGGTACCCGATCAAACTTATAAAGCAAATAAAACATATCAAAGCAAACTTTAGTGAACAGCCACAGTAAACAAAAGTGACCTATTAATTTTGGAAAACAAACAGTTTCCAAAAGCATGACATATAGAAAAGTGTACCATAAAACTTTAAAAACCAACTAAAACATATCAGAGCAAACTTTAATAACGGTGTAGTTCCCTAATTTTCGGCAGGGGGCAGCACTAGAATTTTATGGACGGGACAGATGGAAACGTCACTACGCAAACGGGGTCTCCGCGGTATAACATTTGGATTTATTCAGTCGTGAAATTAAACAAGCCCCCGAGCGCCCTCTATCACAATTTATGTTCGCACTAGATTGTAAAGGTCCAACGGCAAGATCTGACTGTACCCTCATTAATTGGTGGGGCGTCATGACTAGCTTGTGTTTTGTACTTGATTTAAGGACTGGATGATTTGAGTCTACCGTCTAGTTTTAATGGCGAAGGGTCCTCATTAAGGCGATTTAATTGTGGAGTTCTATGTTTGGTGTACTGTTTTTAATTAAAAGGTTTTTGGTTAATGTGGGGTATAATATGGGCTAACTTCACAGCAATCATTTTATAAATAACTTAAATAATTATACAACACGACATACATAAACAATTATACAACTTGGCGCTTTCACCAACTTTTTCAATATTTTTATCGTAGTAGGCATATAAGTTTGCCAGGGTTGCGGAATAGTCCGAAAGGGATACCGGGACCCTGGCAACAGGCAACTGAAGGAACACGGGTGGGTTTTAGTCAGTAAGAGTCTGACACGACCTTCCGCTCCGCCCAGAGCGGGAGAAGTCATTTGATGATTTCCCACCCAAAAAAAAAAAAAAAAGTAGCCATATAAGTACATTCTTGTATATTCTTATACAAAGAAGAAAAAATATCCACATTAGGTGATTTCCCCAGTATAGCATGAGTGTTGTAAAGTTTCCCTTATCGCTCCCCTATAAGTACAAAACATTCTATTACATTTTTATACCCCTTAGAAAAAAAACTTCCTTCAAAAAGTACTCGAAGTACACTTACATTTAAACTTTAACGAAGCTCTCTCTCGTACGTTGTCCTATCGCCCTTCGGCCCTGTATCTAACTCATGCCCTATAATATCGCCCTCTGTGCATCATGATAAGGGTGCGTAACTTCGAGGTTGCGAGAGCCTCGTAAATATTCATTATCCTGGCAACATTGAACTCTTGTTTAAGAATAACACGGGCATCTTCTTTCCAAGTTTATTTAAGAGAGCTTAATTTCCATTACTTGAAAAGTTTACGTAAAATGGTTAATTTTTCGGGCAGTTAATGATCAGCGTAGGTATGAGTTTGGATCGCATGGAAGAAAACACCACAATTTATTTTTTATGCCCTTAATTCAACTTGCCAAAAATAAAAATGATACAGAGATATCTACTACTGATACTCTCTTCTCAATCAATCTGCCTAAAATATAATAGAGGTTGATATATTTAATAACCTATTCCGCTTAACTATTCCTAAAGAGACATAAAATACTCTGTAAGAAATCGACACGTGTTTCACCTCTCAACGGGTTATCCTCAGGATGACGATTGACTTGTTGCGAACCCAAACACGACGTGTTGCCACGCCAAGAGCCGGACACAGAGTGAGCCATACTTGCCGACAATCTATTGTATTTTATAATGGATTTCCGCAAAGTCACGGTTGAATCAATAAAAAAAATCAATCTGAATCAATCTGCCTAGCCTTTTCCCAATTATGTTGGGGTCGGCTTCCAGTCTAACCAGATGCAGCTGAATACCAGTATTTTACATGGAGCGACTGCCTATCTAACCTCCACAACACAGTAACTGGGTAATATGATAAGACTGGTTCCTTGGTAAGACTGGTTCTCAGATTGATACTCTCTTCTATTCTTCTATTAGTTGAAAAAGGAGTAACACTTACTCGCAAAACCCACAAACTCCCCTGGCACCTGCTACACCATAAACCTTAAGAAAAGAAACAAAACATCAAACACCTGCAAATATTACCAAAGGAAACTACACATGAACAGATTTTATTAAACTAAAACCTTTGTATCTCCCAATCCGTTTCAAACAAAGCCTTAGTATCAATAGGTATCACTATTTTACTGTCACCATAACTTTTGAAACAAGGGTCTGTAGTTATCCTAACACGGGAAATAAACAAATCCCATAGATTTTGTGGCGTGCCAAGTATTTTCTCCGCCTTTATCCCTAGCGTATGCCTTTTTGTACGAGATTTGGTTGTAAACCCGATGTGGTTTGATAGCATCTGTAGCCTTTTCGGTTTTGGGATAATTACGATGATGTAGGTGTGGTAAAAGGGTGAAGACTGCGATAAAATATGACATAAATAATGTTAGTTAGTACGTGTACTTGCAGTTGATTTGTTTCGTGTTGTGTTTTACGTTATAAATCTGAATTACCAAAATAAAAAGTTATTTTTTAGTTAGAGTTTTAGATAAACTTCAGTTTTTGAGACTGATCAGACATTTTTTCCATGGATTAAATGACAAAATGTTTCGGCATAATCCTGAAATAAATGACAATCACAATAGTAATTTGAATAATGTTCCCAAAGTAGAACAATTTATGACAAAAGACATCGTATCCATTTGCGACAAATATAACCCTATAGATATTTCGCGTCGTCCCATACAAACGTTAATTCTCTTCGCAATAACCATAAAATACATCCATTCCTATACAGGTTACGAAGTCGATGAAAGAAGCGGAATAACTAGCAATCAAAAGCTATTTATTACCCCATTGTACTAAACTTGAACATTTCTGCAACTTATGGGCATAAGAGGTGCTTAACGTTCACAATTATTTTCCTAGAAAGAAAAAATATTTTATTTGGGACACGCACAGGAAATACCTACAACAATAAGCAAAAACTAACACCCAACTACGACTAAAAAGGTATAAACAAGACACCACAGACAGACTAATTAAAAATCCGGAGTCACACGTGTTAGGGCATAAATCGAACAGATTACGTGTGACTCCGGATTTTTAATTTGTCTGTCTGTGGTGTCTTGTTTATACCTTTTTAGTCGTAGTTGGGTGTTAGTTTTTATAACTTAATTTTTTTTTTTATTCTTTTGGGGTTATAATATATATATTTTTGAAATTTGCTCATTAAACCCTTTCATTTCATACCTAACATGGTACGATTAAACAATATTTTTTTTCAAGTTCCTGACTTTATGTCCTCTAGAGGGCGCCCTTTTTAATTTAATGTGACGTCACATGGCCTATAACTAGCGGACGATCAAGAGGCTTCCAACGATACCTCACTTGTCAAATTGTTATGAGTGGTTTAGAAGATATGAGGGAATAGATGAACATACATACATACATACATACATATATACATACATACATACCGGTCAAAATCATAACCCTCCTTTTTGCTTCGCCGTAGTCGGGTAAAAAGAACATTACAACAAACAAAATCGTAAAAACAATAAAACAAGGACATTAAAACAAAGAAAATTGTAAAAAAGAGAAAAACGAGACTCTCTCTCAGCATGATGATATTCAACATTGATAAAAAAAACAAATACCGCAGCGCTGGTATGCTGATAGGGCCCACTGTGATGTCACGGTCAAATCCCAAAGGAGGACTAAACAAAAAACAAAATAAATAAATAAACAATAAATTATACTGCAAAATACAAAAGTAAATGAAAACCATATTTCTATATAACATACTAGCACGATCGACCTCGACCCAACGCTTTATTATTGCTTGTCTAACCTATCCTAACCTAGCACAATACCTATGATCGAAAAGCTTTATTTTTTGTAATACAGTTTTTAGAAAATCTGCCATATTAATTAATTGACTCCAGAGGAGCAACAAATAGTTTTGTACCCTTGTTATGTATATAAATTAATGAAAATGGCAAAACTGGAGAAAAAAAAAAAAAATTGTGCAATTCATTATTAGCAATCAAAAGCGATTTATTGACCCATTGTACTAAACTCGAACTTTTCTGTAACTCATGGCCATAAGAGGTGCTTAACGTTCACAATTATTTTCCTAGCACAATAACTATGGAAGCGAAGCTTAATAGTTTTTGAAATACGGTCCAATTTTTAGACAATCTGTCTAATTCATTATTTTGCCTGAAATGTTTTTAGATACTCGTAGACTGAAATAATATTCTGTCATCACTGTAGCATGATCACTTCTATCTCTAGTCTACGAGATATAGTCTTTCTACATAATACAAAGTGACATTTCTGACATAGCGCCGTAAATCAAATAAAAATCTAAGATACCTGTCATTTTGTCTTCGTTGGAATGGATATGGAATTGATTATATATTACTATCCATAACTAATAAGATTCATTTACTATCATTCAATTTATTGTAAGTACAAACTAAACTAACAAAAATTACGTCTCTGCGATCACGCTAATAACTCTCGTACGCCATAGGATAAAATGTGCACGAGCGATAAAAACTTCCCGAGATCGGCATAATAGTGCTGCGATTGGCATAAATAACATCAATTGTGATGTTTTCTTTGCTAATGTCGTCGCCGGGAGCAGTGAGCGCGTAATGTGCGATGCCATTAAAAGTACATAAATACACGATCGTCTCAATAAACGTCACGATGTTGGGTAGTTTGTTGTTGTAAATAAACTGCACCGTGCAATCTACAATGTTGCTTTTTATGACTTCTGCGAGTTCATTACGGATATAAAGTTTGGATTCGTTTAGTTTCAACGTTTTTGTTGTATTCAATAAGAATAACTGTGAGATGTTTACTGTGGAGTTATTTAGACATTTTCGGGGTATTTTTACGGTGGCAGTACCTTGCGTTTGTTGCGTAAAACACACTAGTGTGTAACAGATTATGTATGTGTAATTTAAAATATTAGTTATCATTTTATGAAACTTGACGAAAAATTGGACCACAGATTTCAATTCAAATTCCAAATATGTTTATGATAAAAATGGCGTATACAATAAAATTGTTTTATATGCAAAAAAAATGGAATACGAAGTCTCGTCTGATGGCTAGCAATAAACGAATTAACATGTTTATTGTACCTATAGATTCACATGACCTAAAACATTTTAACAAAAAATCTAACAGTAGGTTAACAATACAAGAGATATTTTGAAAATTAATAACTATCGGGCTTACATAATCAGCTAATTTACTACTAAATATTGGTAATATCCGCGTTTATATATGAGACATGGCTCCTCAATCCAGGACATAACCTTGAAGGGTGGTTGTCACGCCAATTGCCATTTTTAGTGTAGTAGGTCATGCTTCAGAGGTGGTGGGAATGAAAAATAACTTTAATTTCGGAAGTCGGTGTCTTTGTTTTTCAATTTTCATTTTTTGCCACCTACTTCCAAAAAGTTGAATTTTTTTTATTTTTTTTGGAAATCGGTTTTTTTTTTGGAAAAAGTTTTGATTACATCCGATAATTTCTTCAATAAAATAACCTAAGACGTCATAGATACAATACTCTGTCCTGTTATCATTTAATTAAATGATTCAAACAATGAATAAGAAACCGCACAATCATTAGGAATGGTCCTTCTCTAATTCCTTACGTCACGAACCTAGCTTAACCCGTAAACCAAACGGTTTGGTAGCGTGGTCACACAGTAATAAACATAAAACATGAAATTAAACTCGTGCGCGATGAAAGCCATAAAACCGTACATATTACGAACTATAGGCAAAATGCCAGAGGTTTTCATTTGAGAACGTATTAATGTAGGTACTTTTTTAGGGTTCCGTAGACAAATGGAAAAAACGGAACCCTTATAAAATCAAAATCAAAAGTCATTTATTCAAACTAGGCTGAGAATCAGCACTTTTCGAATGTCAAAATTACATATGACAGTCCCCCAAAATATAGTTTCGTCGTGTACTTCTGTCAGTCAATCCATCTGTCCGTCTGTCCGGAAGTTACACAGTCATTTTACTCGGAGACTATACGCACTATATCGATGAAAATCGGAAAGGTGTATTCTATGCACCGCTAAATAGTGTTGTGAAACTACGAAAAAAATATTCGTGGTGGCATTCCCCATACATGTAACAGAGGGATAAAAAATATCAATACACATGTAGGTACAACGTGTGGGTTTTTGTTGGATCCCACAATTGAAAAAATATGATGTTTCTAAGTACCTTTGCTATTAATTCAATAGTTTTTTTAGATATTTCGCTTACGACCGCAAAAATAACTTTGGTTTTCATAGTTTTTACGAAAAATACTATGAAACGCAAACTTTATTTTGCAGCCACTAAAATCAATACTGTGCATGTGTAAATATTCATCTTCACTATGGAACCCTACACTGTGCTCGAATACATACTTGCCCGATTTTTAAACAGTTATACCGTTCTAAGTGTGATCTTCATCATTTTAATGTGACAGTAGTGTGTATTGTAAATAAAAGGTTTAAGAAAGTTGGTGAAAGAAGTATTCAGTATGTTTTCGGAAGTACGAACACCCATAATGTATTGAGTTATCATCGCTAATGTCTGCTGAAATGTCTTTCTTTGTGGTAAATGTTTGGTGTTTATTGTTACACATCTATGCGGTATTTTAGATGCCTCTGTTACATCAGAACCTTAATTCACAAAATGAAATGAAATGAAATTGTTTATTCTGTAAATAGGATATTGGAATCACTTTTACACGATTTTTTTTTTTTTTTTTAAATAAGCTATACGACTTCGGCGTTTCCTATCTGAATAATCTGAGAAGAAAGGCCGAAACAAACTCAGAGGTTACAGTCTCTTTTAAAGTCCAGACATAATCTTGGTCAAGCCATGTGAGGACCATGTAAATTAGAGTCTGAAATGGTCTTTTGAGGAAAGAACCACACAGATTTGAGTGGACCTGTCCAGTCAGTGCAAGCATTTGTCAGTAATAGTGGAGCTCAACTCAGAACTTAAGGCGCTTCTACTATTACCAAACGAAACGGTTTTGTTCCAAAACTCATTTATACTGATAGTGTGAACATTGAAAAACTGAAATATATACTAAAACAAGAATTAAGTCGACCACTTTCTTAACGGTAAAGTGTAATTTAAAAAAAAATGTATAGGCAATATACATTTTTTATTAAAATTACACTTTAAAGTTAAGAAAGTGGTGAAACTAGAAGAAAGCAAGTTTTTTTTTTTTTAAATATCCGATGTGCCAGGGCCAAATAAATGAGGGCTGAGTATGTAGCAGATGATCCACCATTTTCGTATGTTCAACGTTCTGCCAAACACCCTGTATACGCTTTAACTTCTAAAGTTTAATTCAATCTAAAAACTAAAAGGCTGTAATCAAATAACAGCACACAAAGCGATAATACAACAATATAAATTAAATACGATTTATCGTAGCGCCTCTACGGCGTAGCACTGTAGCGCCGCGCCGCGCCGCGCCGTAGCGTTATGTCTACGAGTCACGTTTTACTTTTACAAGCTGAAAGTATACTAAATCTGTTTTTCTTTTATTTTAAAACTGATTTATATTGTAATATCGTGCGTTAAGGGTGACCGATAACGTTGCGTGTTATAAAACAATATTTTGAATTTTCAAAGGCTTTGCGGCAAATAGTTTTTTTTACGCCGCCGTAAATAACGGTGATTTTTCTTGTATAAATATTTAAATTGTTTTTGTGCCTTCTTTTTCTATGGAAATTCGAATCAAGTGCCAGTGCCCTGCCAGGCCGAAACCTTCAAAGAAACTTTGTAACCTTGACCAGAAAACTGAAGGGAAAGCCTGGTAACGATTGTAAATCAGTGTTATCAGTACGCGATAAAACTTATTTTGTATTGTTTGGCAGCATAAAATACCCATTTAAATAAAAGTACAAAATATTTCGAAGCAAATTTTTTAGCTTTCATCCTCAGACTTTAAAATCTCCTCTCGCTTAGTATTTTAACATGAATACGCACAATAATTTTACACCTCTTTTAACATTTCGAGAGTACATTAGTAACGGCTGAGCACGGACCCACGTAACTTTTTAATTGTTACGTGTAATTTATCACTTAAACTAGGAGCTCCTAACGACTGCGGCCCGAACAAAAGGCCCCATTATATCGCGTGATTCTAACTCTCACGAAAATGTACCGAAATCCAACTAATTAAATGTTTACTAGGTACTGCGTTTACCCTTGTTGCTACCGCATTATACCACACCGTTATTAAAAATACGATGTTAATCAAAATGACAAACGTCTGCTTTTTACCCAATTAAAATCCACAAATTGTACACGTTAGTCGATGTTTTAACAAGCAACTTAATGCTTCATCTACGTATTCACGATACGTCTCGTTTGGGGTTGCGTGAATTATGTTATAATTACCTGACGACTATCACGTTGGAAAACAAAAACAGGGTGAAGTCGCGTGCACTCCAATACGCTCCCCTTCTACCTACTATTGTTATCACAAACCGAACCCCGCGAGTCCGTTTTCAAAATAAACTACATTAACGCAAACTGACGCGTTACGTAACACGAAAACAATGGCCAAACCCAAACGCGGTGCCATTATAGAGTCGCGCATTTCTTCGGTGAAAGGGGAAAGAATTCAGCAGTTACATTCCGGTGATATCGATTTTGAAATTTTTTCAAATAGAATTTTATTTAAATGAAATAGTAGGAAGAGAAGAGTTCAATAAGTGTTTCGGAAAAGAGAAAGGTGCGTTAAAAAGCCACGGGGTTGAATAATGGCGCTTTTTCGTAAAATGAAACATGGAGACGTGATTAAAGAGCTTGAGTCATGTAAGCCGGGAAACCGCACCTCGGAACGCGCCCGCGCAAAATTAATAAGCAGAATTACTCTTCTTTACCGTCTCATAAATTACATTGATGGTAGCTGGCAACACTTAGAGAAGCCATAAAAGCAAGCTTTATTAAAATCAAACGACAGGTGAAATAACATTTCAAAAATATTTTTATTGAAAGCTCTGGATAAAAGACTCAATAATAAAATAGAATATCGAAATTAAAAGAAACAGGGAACAATAAACGTCAGAAGCAAATCATATCTTCATTTTCATTCAATTGTATTGTCTTGTTCATTTTTATTGTGAGCGTTTTCTAAGCTATCGGAGTATTGTCGGAACGTAAGAGGGATCCTATTGTGTACTTAAATCAACGAGGGGCGGACGCGGCGGTATGGTTAGCAGAAACAAAAGGCTCTTTCTAAAATCAACGTCGACGCCTTCAAAAGTGTCACTTCACTGGATTTCCTTTTCGTTATTCTTGCATGAAATTGATGGTGTTTTTGTATCGAATTTTCGGCTAGCCTGAATTGTGAAAAGTTTAACTTGTTTACTTTTTCAAAGTTATTTTTTTTCTTTGTCACCGTAGCTTGAAAACTTGCTCTAGTAATATGAACCACTAAGCTATGATTGGTCACAGGGAAAATTGGTGTAAACGATACATTGCACACGGATTGGTAGAATCTGCGGTTCGCTATTATTGATTTACGGAATACAGCTCTTTTTGCCTTTGAATCAGATTGATTGTCTATTTTCTGGCTAGCAAAAACACTCTTTATGTTCAAAACTTTTTCTGAATGTCTTGATTCTATTGAATTAGTAATTCTTCCTATTCATCACCGCTCCCTAAATCACTTTTTACGACACTTTAGGGAATAATATTGGGTTTCTTTTTTATATTATGACCACAAATCAGTCATAAAGGCAAAAATAATATTGTTACAATTAAAGCACCTTGTTTCTTTTCAGATTATAACAAATATAAAATGCAGTAGAAAACCAACCGATATAAAAATATAATACTGTGATGTGTTCTAATGCCGATTAAGTTTGTGAAATCTGCTTATAACATGAGTTTATATATAATATGTGTAAACATAACAAAACCAAATAAAAAAGAAACAAAAACCGAAATCATTCCACAAAATATTTTCGGCACAGATCGTAAGTCAGACGTTCTCACGATCAAACAAATGTTTCGTGGCCAACTGTAATTAAGATAATGTTTATTTTTTAAACAGGGAAGGCACGTGACGTAATCGCTATAAAATGGCAGGTAATGGGGCCACTAATTAATGACCCAACCAATTATGACACCGAATTTTAAAAGTGCTACATCGCGTGTCGCACGACTGTCCCAATTTAGATGATTTCGAATTCAATTGTCTTAAGTATGGAGATAAGAAAAGGTGAAATTAAAACTGTTGGCTATTGCACAGGTAAAGCTGTAAACAGTTTTTCAACCGCTAATAGTTTTAAAAATGAAAATATATTTAAAAAGTTTTTATACATTTTCCTCACATAGCTTCTCGTTTGTCTTTGACCAATCTTTACAGCGTATGACAGTATTTTTTTATTGTTGACAGCCAATTCAACCATCATTCTTTCGTACAGGTTCAGGTATTGTAAATTCTTATAGAAATTTTTCACACGTAAACGTCTGAAACATAAGACTCCAAAGACTAGTCTCAAAGACTTCTACAACGAATAGTCGTGGGATGTTTCTAAGAACAACCCTGCTCACCAAACGGATTGAAAAATACAGCTGCATATACTGAACACGTGTACAAAAGGAGACTTCCCACGATCCCCTTGTCACTATCCTTTAGCAACATTTTAAAAACTCCCACGTAAGGAGGCGTACAACACCTGGCTATATTTATATGGCAGGCACATCGAGTTAAAGGAATGGTTTTGTTGAGCGTCGTGTCTGTCTTCCATACCTATATGACATGTTCCGTGAGTCAAGGCAATTACTGTACATTATCCTCTTGATACAATACTTTAGCAACATTTTAAAACACCCTGTAAAGAGGCTTATATGGCACATCGCGTTAAAGTAAAATTTTGGCTTTGTTGAGCGTCGTGTCTGCCATTCATATCTGTCTCGTTGTAACGCTCAATGTGTCTATCAGTTGCCAGTGCATCAAGCAGTAGACAATGTCTAGACAATTTTATAACTTTAATCTTTTTCTTATAAAAACTTTACGTTAATTTTATTTCGAATACAGGTATTTTGGCTTTAGAATAACCGTTTATAATATTTGTATGTGCGTTATATATGTGTGCAGTGTAAACTATATTTCTTTCTTTATTTTTATACTTATTGACATAAAATACAATAGACGTAGATATATTTAGTAACCTATTCCGCTTAACTATTCTCCAAAAGTGAAAGACACCGAGCGCTGGACGAGTAAATTGTGACTCTGCGTCCAGCGCTCGGTGTGGCAACACGTCGTGTTCTGGTTTGCGACTGGTCAATCGTCATCCTGAGGATGCCTCGTTGAGAAGTGAAACACGTGTCGATTTCATACAGGGTTTTTTATGACTCTTGGAGAATAGTTAAGCGGAATAGGTTACTAAACATATCTACATATATTGTATTTTATAATGGATTTGTACGAAGTCACGCCTGAATCAATTAACTATCTGACTGACGTAAATTATCCCATTGACGCAATCGTTCAGCAGCATTTTTAAACTGCCACGTAAAGGTCCCATTATTCACCGCTGACCAGCGTGGTATGTTAAACAGATTAAACGCGATGCTCTTTCCATATTCACACAATACAACTGAATAAATATTCTGTACATCGAACATACAGTATTTACCATTCATATCGGATAACTCATGTGTTGTTTAATTCGGTTTCAGTCGAACTACAGGTAAAATGCACACCTATGAAATATCATGTTATTGCAGTGAAAACGGTTTCCGAATCAGATGAAATAACAGCAAAACAGAGAGTTAAGTGCTCTTAATTAATTCAAGTGTAAATTATAGTTCGCTCTTTGATGTTGTGATTTTGTTTTTTAATGTCAGGTAGAAAATATGTTTGTCTGTAAAAGCTGATAGGTTACAGATTCCAATCTAATTCTGATTTTTTGGGTTTTGAAAGTCATTAAGTATCATCTTGCAATTTAAATTACACCCTCACGAAATGCTTGATAAAAAGCGTGGAAAAAAATTGTGTTTGTCACAAAAAAACAATGCAAAAAAATATTATGTCGTCTCTCACTCCAGCCAATTACATTGTTTCGTATCTCGGCCGCGTGAGTCGCACCGAACCATGACACCGATGAAAACGTTATTTTTTCAGGAACGTATTTTCATTTTGTTAGTGAGTTATTAAAGTTGTGTGCGTCGTAAAACCGGAATGAAAAAAAGTCGGCCACTCCTCGACTGATGTAGGCGCTGCATGCAATGCGAGCAAGTTGACAAATGAGACTGGCTTTCACTGTATTTTTTTATTATTTTTTCCCCGGAATCTCTTTTTTAATGAGGGCGCGCTGAATGCCTTATCTATCGCGATTCATAATCCGCGATAATACAGTCTCGCGCCATTTTTCACAAGTTGCCGTTGAGCGCGGCTTTCAACACTTTTCCGCTGTTTTGAAATGCAGAATATAATAAGACTATGAATCAACGAAACAAAGTAATTGTGTGGAACAGTCCAACGCAGGATATTGCGAAGACAATAAGAATAAAAGACAATAAACTAACTCAATATTTCATTCAGACAATAGAAATCGAGGCCCTTATCTTTCGATGACTGCTAATAAATAGAACGCCTATATTGGCTAAAAGTTGGTCTTCCACGAGTTTGGAAGGTCGAAATCCGCCCACTTGTCTTTAAGTAGAATTAAGTTTATTCCAATAAGGCTGTTTTTATGAAAAAGTTAATGAACAAAAGTTCTTCCTCTTAAAACGAAATCAGTATTAAAATGTATAACACAATGTAGGTACATACATTCTTCGACAATTGAGCTATGAAAATTTTACACACACACATGTTCTAGCAAAATTGAAAGGCGATTTTATTGTGGAATTACAATCATCTTTGAGATGAGACCTATTTCATAATAGTATAGGTTCCAACATACTACGTTCGTAACAACATTAAATTACAACCAATAGGAAACACAACAGAAAATTACATTTAAAAAAATTGGTAAATGTAGACATAATGAGTACTCGTGACTATTCATGATAAATTATTATATAAATACGAAATCAATAGTAGATACGGATGTAACAATACATCAGAATGGAATTATTATTTCCACTTCCTCTTCGGCAGTGACATTTATATTCATTAAGAAAGTTCTTCCAACTGTTATAAAAATTACTACGGTTAACTTACACAATATTGGCCAGTAATAATACTACAGCGGAATGTTGTTCTCAATGAATATTCCAGATATTATTTATTCTTGTCCTAAAACTTTAAAAAATTTATTGAGTTGGTAAAATGGTAAATACTAGTAGATACTAAATCATCAAGGAAAAACACACTGGACAACTACCACAAATTTTCCTTGCATTCATACGTTTCAAGTCCCTTTGAAGATAAGTCAAGTACCTAATACCGATACCCTCAGACTTTGGGCAACCAACTATCTATAATGATATAGATATTCGTATACCAACGGGAACAGACAGTTAAACATCCTGTCTAACCCACAAAAGGGTTCAACATCAATCAACACGGCAAGCGTAGCTTCACTTTAAAAGCAATCGATATGAAATTAATTTCCGCTTCATATCACAAAAAAAAGTTTATTTTAATTTTAGAATCAGAACCGTTCTATTCGCTTTGTAAACTTTTTTCTGCGATCCTGTAATGAACCGACCATCTGACAGCTGTCATAATATTGCCAACATACAAAAATAATAATTTAATTTTCAATGTTGCTAATAGCATAAAAAATATTAACTATTTTTATCCTTTAAAATCAATTCGTTGATAACTAATGATTCTCATACAATAATTAATATAAATCTTGCATAAATTATAATAGAAATTATTCAGTCAAGTAGGTATTTCGCAGAAAAGAAGTAGGAGCTTATAAACAACTGAAAAATAAAACAGTTTATCAAAAGATTATAGGAAGTAGGTTCCCACTTACCATCGCTTGGCCATGGCTACTATGAACTATGATAGATTTTCAACCACGTTGAAAACTTTCTGTTCAATATTTATGATCCACTTTTCTCTCGCAAAGCGTTGTGTTCATACTCCAGTGTTTGCCATTTTTCCATTTCTACTTCACATTTAACGCTGTATCCATATTATTACCAGAAGAACGAATATAGGATGTAGTGTGATTTTGAAAAGAATGCATCGATGTCTCGATTTGGAATGTAAAACGATTTTAGTGTTTTAATAAAAAAAAGACAAGCTACGATGCGTTCACCTGACAGTATGCTGAGCTGAGGCCCTTTTGGCATTTTATTGATTGTTTCGGTTTTTATAGTTTTAAGGTGTATTTTTCTGTTACAATGCCAATAAATGCATTTTTCTTTCTTTCTTTCCAAAATTAAACTGTAGTCAAGAAGGATGCCAGGCTCAAATTATATTGGATGGGTCACATCAGCCGCATGCCCGATGACCGCTGGGCAAAAGTCCAAGTCAAAGTACAATAGGTGCCTGCAGATGGACGGCGCCGCCAATGCAAGCCCTGAAAGAGGTGGCGAGATGATCTAGACGCGTACCGCGAGGGCTGGTTCCAGGTGGCGCGGGAAAAGAGTTCCTGGAAAGACTTGGGGAGGTAGGCCTTTGCCCAGAAGTGGGACAGAATAGGCTAAAAAAAAAAAAAAAATACAAAGCTTACGTGAGTGCGATTCTCTGTCTTTTCCGATAGCGATTTTTTGTCTGGATTCGTAGCTTTCTGGAGTCCGGTTAATCGCGAAACGTTCATATCCTTTAACATAGGATCTGTAAATAACTGTGAAATGTGCCTCTCTCTAATGACCTGGGGATTTTTTTTATTTATTTTTTATTAATACCTAGGCAAAACGCGGTCACAAATATTTAAGCAAGTACGTAAGGTAAACATAATATTAAATGATAAATAAACTAGGATCTATGAAAACTGTTTAATGTACATATTTTCCATTAGGTATAAAAATGACTTTGACGCAGAGTAAATTGTCAAAAGCCTGTTATATTTTTTTATGAAATAAACGTATGTAAAGGAATTTTTATTTTGGTACCATCGAAATGCGTGTGGGTGTGTTCAATTTGATTGCTTTACAGTGTTAGTAGGTCACTTTAAAAACAGAAATGAGTCGCGATCACACAATCACAATTTTTTACTGTTAGACTTATTTGAAACTGATTAAAGTGCTTCACAGTGCCTATGAAGTTGTGACGTCACTACGCCATCGTAGCTCTTATAGTTGCGTTTTCATAGCATTATAAAATGATGCTTACTACGTGTGTGGTAAAAGTATATGACATTTTCTTATTAAAAAAAGAAACGGGAGCTCAACAGGGCAGTACATTGTTGTCTTTAAATGTTTTATTTCTACAGCAATCTAGTATAATAAAAGCACATAATATAAAAAGAATACGAGCTTCACAGTCAAAGTAGGCAGTATAAACGACAATCAGTCAAAAAACGTATGACTACCTCGACAGACAATAGCGCTTACACAAGCAAAACACGGACTCGTACTTTATTCGTCTCTCCAGACGCCGTAAGATTTTTATTATTTGTTGTAACACACCGTGCGGGCGTATTCGTTGTAAGGAGCGGTAATGACGCGCTGAGCGTGAAATACGCGAACATTTCGGTACCCTGGAAATGGAATGCACCTGCCTCTGTAGGTTTTATGTGAAGTTTCCTCACCTTCTTACGATGCCTGGTAAGGGCTGCCAATATCGCCGTCCTCACTTTGTGACCCCTCATAATACGAGTAATACTTCTTGAGAGGGTATTGAACGTGGGGCCCGAGTCGCGCCGCCCCTAATTTTATGAGGCGACTTGTACTTCAGACTTCAGTTTGTTTCTTGTTGATGTTATAAGAATGTTTGGCATTAACATTTTTATGATGTACCAACTTGTTATTAAGACTGCCGAAGTTGATTTGGTAGTTTCGCATAAAGGCTATCCCTTTTTATGCGAGTTATTTTGTATGGAATTTGTTAATAATAGTTTGCTTGAGGAGTTTTTTTATGTTGTTTTGGTATAATGTTTTGTTTCTTTGTTGTGATGACAAATACTTATATTATTAACTTCTTAGCTATTGCACACGTATTAATATAATACAAAATATTTATTAAATATTTTTTCGATATATCAGTGTTCTCATATTTGTTAAATTACGATTACGATACGATTTGAAAACATGCTCGTGGTACCACAATCAAGGCTAAAATTATACAGCACAAGTCCTCATGTAACATCAATTAAAATATATAATAAAATACCTAACGTAATAAAAATGGAACAAAATGATAAAATATTTATTAAACGTTTACTGGTCGATAAATGTTATTATACATTAAATGATTTTTTTAATGATGACATCAACATGGGATAACAATATTACGACTTTCTACATTAATTAATTTTTAGACATTTATTTTAATTATGATAATTTGACTTTTGCCTTTATTTGATTTTATTATTGGATTCGAATTTCTAATATTAGTTTGCTCTTTGACATGTTTATTATTATTTTTATATAATTTGAATTTTGGATGTTACCTATTATTGATTTCTAATTAGTTGAATGTTAATGATTTAACTTGCAATGACGTAATCACTAAAATTTTATGTTATTTATTTTAATTGATTTGATTTCAATGAAAACTAAATATTAAAGCATGCTACTTTTCATGATTATGATAAAATTGTTGTGCCCGACAGGGTCCATGTGAACTTTGTACCCATAATTTTAAGAGCTTGTACACACATGAGATTTGCAATAAAGATTTGAATTTGAAATAATTTTTCGATATATCAGTATAAATTTCAAGACAGCACTTGTTTTTGGCAAGTTAACAGTAATTCACTAAATTTGGAACTCAAAAGCTTAGCTTACATAAAGTAAATTACAGGATGTAATTAAATGTTTTCTGTAATTTTAAAGGACCTCAGGGGATCTGTATGTAAACATTCTAGCATAAAGGGCTAGTAACAGGAGTAAGTGGGGCAATCAATTGGTTCAAGCTTACAAAGTTGAAGAGGTAGTAAAGAGTCAAACTATAAACGTTTACCTAACTATTGTGTGTAACTACTTAAAGTTAGTACGTAAAATTGATACTGAACAGAGTTTTGCGTATTTTGCTAAGTATATTTTCGCAAAGCTCATAAAGGTACAATTACCAATAAAAGCTTTGCGAAAATATACTTAGCTACAAAGTGTGTAAGACGTAGGTATTACTATTTAGTATCTTCAAAATGAATACCAAAACCTATACTTACTTATGTTATTATCCGTTCAAAGGTAGCTTTAACATTTATTGAACATTTCTTAGATTTTATTTTTTCCTGCAAATATAAAATCTGTATTTGAGGCAAAATAGTGTCATAAATTAAAGTTGTAATATTTTTTTATAGTATAACACGTGTAACAAAAAAAAATCAATGAACAAGCCAATCCACAGTTTTTACTCTCACGAAACAAATAAACACATTCGTAAAACACTACAATTATTAAGAAAATGCCTCTATTTATGTGTATAAAACACCCTAATGCCTTCATCTACTAGGTTGTACCCTCTTTCATAGCTCCGGGGACCATTCCCTCTCAGCTGGGTCCAATTCAGTGACAAATAGGGGCACAACTTTATGTATTCATGACCAACTTTACACTTTTACGTTTTACTACTTCGCGCTTTAGTGCTGGACTGTACTTTAATTAATGTAAATGGTTAAATAAAACCGATTTGGTGCAAGAGAATAGTGTTTGTTTATTGAAAGCCAAAGTGTTTTAAGATGGTTTTAAGTCAAAGTTGGGATTGTTAGTGCAACGTGTTACCACACCGAGCGCTGGACGCAAACTGGACTGGTCTTTGCGTCCAGCGCTCGGTGTAACACGTCGCGTTCTGGTTTGCAATTGGTCAATCGTCATCCTGAGGATGCCTCGTTGAGAGGTGAAACACGTGTCGATTTCTTACAGGGTTTTTTATGACTCTTGAAGAATAGTCAAGCGGAATAGGTTACTAAATATATCTACGTCTATTGTATTTTATAATGGATTTCCGCATAGTCACGCCTGAATCAATTAAGTATCTTAAGTTATACAGGATTATTGAAAAAAAGCTCGCAGATTATTGGCTATTAAATAAAACTCTAAGTCTTTCTCTCTCTCTAATGCTTACATGGGTGGTTTTTTCAATCTTCAGATACGGGATAGCGAAATAGAAATAGAAATTGCGTTTTGACATAGATTTTAGTATAGAAAACTAGCTGCGCCCCGCGGTTTCACCCGCATAAGTCTCGATCCCGTGGGAATATCGAGATAAAAATTATTCTGTGTTCTAACCCAGGTTAGGGTCTATGGATGTGGCAAATTCATCCAAATCCGTTCAGCCGTTTTAGCGTGAAAACATAATAAAGAAACAAATTCACTTTCGCATATAAGTTAGGATAATAAATTATGTCAAACCGCCATTTCCTCTTTGTCTCTTCATATAAAAGTTACCCGACGATTGAAAAATCGGCCTTAATCAACAAGGTGAGTCTTCTCGAAGAGGGAAATTAATTGTTATGCTACAAGTTGACATCCTACGTCATTTCAGTATTAAGACCATTTCAACACCGTCAAGAATGATATAATTTGTAATTTGATTATACAGTCAATTTAAGTTGGTACCTAGACAATTTGCTTAAAAATTAATTTCCTTGACTGCACGTAAGTAAGTAGGTCCTACCTATATTTAACGTAACATTATGCCACGTAACAATACCCTCAGAACATCATATAACTTACAGCTCCCTCGCAAGCGTCGAAGCATAAACAGCAAACACGTTCTAAGAGATTTACACGTACTTCACACACCCTCTATACTCCATAAAGGCAATGAGGATAATAAGCAAAAAAACAGTTTTTTGTTCACCGAACACAAATCTTGCTTAACAATCCCCCACGACGATGTCCACAAAAACTGGGAAAGCTAGTCCACGTACGACCACAAAACAAAAACAAAACGTTGCTCTAAAACCACAATATGTTTGCCCCGATATCTTTTGTTTTGTTCGCCTTTTGTTCTTTGAATAGCAATTGGGATAATCCAATTTCACATGAACATTATTGCGACACTATTAGAGGGGATGTATATTTACATAGGGCGGTTTATTTCGAATCTATCGCCGTTTTAGGGGTTATCGCATAATCCTGGCTCGGATAAAGTGAAGGACATAACCAGTAACTAGACTTACATTTATACTATGGCGGTCTACTATCGGTCGGTATTTTTTACCACAACGAGTCGCTCTTCTCCTTCATCTCACCTGATGGTAAGTGATGATCAGGCCGATGGAAGCGAGAGAAACACAAAGCACAGAGGAACTGGCTATCTTACCTCTAACTGCCGAAACACAAAAATACTGTAAATATTTCTGTTATGGTGTCATACCTGGCGAATTTAGAACAAGCCCTACCACCAACCAAACCGAGCAGAAGCTTTTGCCCCCGCTGGGAATCGAACCCGGGATCTCTTGGTCTGAGACTGCTGTTGATCTTACTACTAGAACCACAGAGGCGGTTCGTTTACGACCTACAACCACCGCTTGCAGCAGTATTATTTTAATATTACTTCAGTGTAGGAAAGAGATGCCAGGACGTATAGCTCCATCTCTTTCCCCCACGAAGTAAGTTAAAATAATACTGCTGTAAGCGGTGGTGGCAGGCCCGCTGGTCACACACGCACGCCCATTGCGAGTACTACCGTTCCTGATCTTTTTGAAGAACATCACTAATAAGGTCACTATGTCCTTCTAGGACGTCTCTTAACATACATTTACTATACTACCATTGAATATACTAGGTGGAGACGACAATACGACAAAAAATAAAACTCCTTATATCTAATGACGTTCTCGGCCTACATACAAAAAATTAATCAAATATCCAATAGTATCTGTTTAGTTACGATAGCTAGTCAAAGATCAGCAAACCCCATAGTCGACCCATCACTACTATTTAGTTTGTTTGAAAAAATTACTTTTTAAATTTCCATGTTAGGATTTATTTGATAGTTCCAAAATACTCAGTTGCAGTGTTTTCATTTATTGTTGTATTGTCGTCTCCGCATAGTATTCAGCTGAAAATCCTCTGACTGAGTGACTGTATTCTGTTGACAATCCATCAAATCTTAATCATATTTTGACATGAGGGAAAAATATTGGGGTGTTTGTGCATGTGAGATTGTTTTGGTAAAAGCACGTTCGATTCGGGAAAAAAAAATATTTTCGGGAGCGGAAGCAAACAAAAAATACTTTTTTCGGTTTTTAAACCAACTACGAGTCTGTGAAATAGTACATGGTATTATTATTAATATCGTATTTTACGCCCATTATTAAATATCCACCGTACATCAGATATTGTAACTCTTTCAGTTCTGTAACGTAAATTTTTAATTACGATAACAATGCGGTACGTAGCATTAATTATTTGAATCGTAAATGTCGGTCATGGAATCCGGTCATCAAAACTATCTAAACATAACGCGGCAAAAGTGCGCGACTGCCGCGCGCGAACGCTTTTGTTTACCTGCGCACAAATATTTTAACCTAACTAAAGCGCGGCAGAAATGTGTGTGTTATTATAGTGTATTACAAATAAAGAGTATTATTGTGAATAATATAGTTTTTTCCGGTAGTCACTGAGACAAGATTGTTTGTTGGCACGTCATGGCCACATTAAATATTTATTTGGAATAAAATGGCACGGTGTATAGAGGTTCACCATCCCTGAACATAGATTATTATTTACATAAATAGAAAGTGTTAAGTTAATAGGATCGAATAATTCTATAAATTTATTTTAAAATCAAGGTAACCGAATCGTTCCATAAGAAATTATCAGCATGGTTTCGGTCGATTAAAAATATGATGTTTTTAAGTACTTAATATAGGTATTGATAACAAGCTATGTAGACACGGTCCTTTAAATTGTTTTAACTAATCTACATGCACACTACACACATCAATTAAAGAATTTATAAAAAAATACAAAATTTTCTAACACTCAATTCATAAAAAACTCTAAATTACATCGAAAAATTACAAAAAAGCTTGATGATAATATAAATTGACCGATTTCAAATGTCACTGTTTAGAATACCCACCACAACTTACCTACGTATATTTAAAAAATAAGTACCTATAAACTTTCCACGAGTCCTCTTGCATGGCCCTTTTTTGCGTGTAAAAGCAGGATTACAAAATTTTGCCCCGAGCTGTATTTGTTTTGGACTTTTTTAATATTTATGAAGCATTTTTTTGTCTCTATTTACCATTTACCGAAAACAAAATATACATCATAATGTAATATGAATATTACGTAGGTTTACATTTGAATCAACGTTTTCTCTCATATCCTGAAAATGAAATCGTGATAAAGCGTTACATTAATTTGGAACTGATAATGCATTGATATCCAGTATTATTTAATGATACCAAAAGTAGGGACGAAGAGCCTCAAATAACTTACAGTGAGCCGCATGTCAGTGGCAAAAAACAGTATAAGCTGGCATATTATTCCATTGAAATTTCGTACTACGCTAGACCAACTCAAGTTCAAAGTATTACCACCAACTTGCAGTCGAATGACCCTTATTTAAAACTATTCATCACAGTTATTTAATTTCATACAGGAAATATAAATTGCTAGCTACGCCCTGCGGTTTCACCCACGTAAGTCTCGATCCCATGGAAATATTGGGATAAAAGTTTCCTATGTCCTATTCCAGGTCATGGTCTACCCATGTTTCATCCAAATCCGTTTAGCCGTTTTAGCGTGAAAGCGTAACAAACAAACAAACTCACTTTCGTATTTATAATATTAGTTAAGATTGCTACGTCTCATGCTGTCTTCCTGTCTCACTGAAAACGAAAAGAAAGAATTCTAAGATTCCATTTATTATGCTTATTCTTCTAGGTAACAGTGGCGTATATATTCGCTCCGTGTTATCTGTGAGCGCAATCCAAATTCAGGACGCCAGTAGTTTCCATGACACCAAAAAAAGAAAATTTTATTTCCCCCTTGCAGGCTTGATATTAAAAATGGAACGGTTTATTTTTATCTTATATTATGATATATTAGTGCTGAATTACGGACAAGATGGATATGATGGATGTTCTGTAAATGTGGTTTTTGACAAAATAAAACTTTTTTTTTTAAACCTTAAAAATAACCGAGGTCTTAGGTACTTCTAAATTAAGTTCATCTTTAATTTCAAGGACAGACTGATACTGATTAAAACAAAAGCGTTATATGTATAACTCACAGGTATGTAATTATTATTAATTCATTTATTCCAGATAATTATAATCCATACACAATACCTACATAAAATTAAATTAAAATCAATATTTTACACTAACATACATTATTATATTTTACACCAATTAACATATTATATACTAACATTACATAAAAATCAATTTACCAATAGTAAAATTACATTTAAATTAAATAATTTACAATAAAAAGACATGCAATGGGTAGTCAAATAAGCTTTAAAAAGAGATTGCTTCAGCAAAATTTCGTCTAGACGCAAAGTGATATGTCTTAATATCAGAACACTGTCTGTCTTTATGACGAACGTAAATTTAATAGTTGAAATTCAAAGTTCATATCCAATTTACTGCAAAAGATATCGAGTTGGTAAGTTCTTAAATAAATGAGCAAAAGTTTCGATGGAATAATAATTCGAGATAGAAGACGATTTATTTGTCATCGACCTTTTTGTTGGGACTCTTTCGGAATATTAATCGAAGAAAGCAAAAGTTGATACCAACTTTAGCTTTATTTAAATACCTACTAATACTTGAAGAACTCTAAAATGAGAACGATTATAAACCATTAATGGCACTTGAATACTTCATAAGCAAAAATTATGACACATTTAAAGACATTGAAGTTCATTTGAGATCTGTAACTAATAATCCAGGATTCGTTCAGGTCCAAGACTCCTTGGTCGGTCTTCGTAAGCTGATGCATTCAGATCGCGGCAGTGTCAGTCGGCAGTTTCGAGATAAATCCTTTATGAATTAGAAATCGTTCGTTTACGCGTTCCATTTTGTTAAAATGAAATAGGTCACTGTGAAGATTATCGAGGTGGAATTTATATATAAGCTATATACCCTGCGCCATGTCTTAGGTATAAGTAAAGTATTATTGTGGTAAGCTTCTATGAAGCGTGATATGGCTGTGCCTTAATGCCTAACTTATATCCCAGTACATTTGATCATTAGAAGAAAGTTTATTACTCTAGCTTTCTCCACAATAAAACTAAACCCAAATTGCGAAGCCCATTGACTAACAACTTAAGTAACAATTACCGAAACGTAAAGACTACTTCCGCTCCACACAGAGCGCCCTAAATACGAGAAACTACTCGTAAGTGGTAATAAAAATCCTTCGGCACACTATTAACGTAAGTTGGAGCCTACAACCGACACTACATCATTAAAGGTGCTGTAATTGCTCACACGTAACGGTAAAGGGAAAGTATTTCCAAATTTCGCCAAAGGGCTCCCGTAAATTGTGATTATCTTTAGTATAACGTTGCTACCAACAGAACCACTCGTTGTATTTTATGAGGAAAGCCATCTGGGTCCTCGTCTGCTACAATAAATTCAACGCACACTGTTATGTCTTTTTCATGGACACCGAAGATATAAAGAAAGAATTTTATTGCGTTCAAAATAATATTTTTGGAACGTAAAAGTAACAGCTACTTAGGAGTAATATACCCATTTAGCGTATCGGTAGCAATATGGACGATACAAACAAGTACGAAATGAACGTTCCGTGATTATTTTGTAAAAGTGAGAAAAAAATGGTTGTTTTGTTGCGAAGTTGTCTTCACACTAGAAATATGTTTTTGAGAGAGTGCCGAGGGAAGCACTCCTCTGCTAGATAATGGACGTTTATGACTTGACGCGGAGCAGCGTTGATATTCACGCGGCAAAGCTACATTTCTGTCTAAATAATGTTTTTTCCTAAAGCTACCCACCCATAGACGGAAAATACGTGGGTTCGTAACAGAAACAGATTGCTGCTTGACCTTTTCAGCATTAATTACAAAGAAAGTAAGAATCGAGCATTTCTGTCATCTTTTGTCAGCGATACGAAAACATGGTGAATTATAGGTAGCTCACATCAAAGGAGGAACCATTATTCACGCGTTTGGCAAATATGTCTCCAGGCGCCCGCCCCACTCGGCAAATACAAAAGGAATTACTTTTATTTTTCGTCTCAACCGCAGCATGTTGCCTTATGATAAATCGCTTTCGCGCTACTGCAGGAGCGTTCAACAAAAACATTTGAAACGATCTAGTTCGTGGCAAAAAGGTACACATCGTGAAACTGATGCTCGGTTTATCAAAGTAAAATCTGTGCTCTTTTTTCTATACGTATCATTTCCATACGTGCTGTGGAATAACGTGAAAACTCCGGTGTGTGTGTTAGTGTGTTTTAAATATTCAGTTCTGTTTATTGAATAGTTTATAAGATACTCGTGTTCATAAAATACTAAAAGGCGTCCTTTTAAAATTACCTACAGTCCACAAAGAAAGGCGGCATTAATAAAGTTAAAAAAGTGTGAAACCTTTTTACACGAAGCCAGTGGCGACACCTAAGTAGTTAGTTTATTACAAAGGAAATACTTCACTAAAACAGTACTTCCTGACTAAGCAGAGTTGCGGCGAAGTTTACATTTAGCTAACAGAACAAGCAATTTCATTTAACAGCAGAATGCAAAAGACAGGCTTTGCGGTTATTGCAATACATTGCCCTGGTCCCCGTAGATTCCATGCGATAACAAAGACATCGCACACAATGTGTTATCCTCTGTTATTGTGTCCAATGGGAGAGTACTAATAACACTGTGATATTGCAAGACGGAGATTTTATAAAACGAGTCTGAAACGTTATTAAAATGCCTCGTATTTCAACATGAATGCTTTAATATAAGCTACATTTTTTATAGGTTTTATTTGAACCCTTGCCAGTATCCGGGGATCGGCCTAAAAATAATTAAACCAAACGGCCAATATCCCTAAAAACGGCCTACGTCACACCAAATTGAATAGCTCAATTACAACAAAAATACATAGCGGAGACACTTGCGAAGTTAGTTATTCGGCAAAACATTATTAAGGGCAACATGTCGGGGCGACCCAAGTTCGTTGCTCCACGAAATATGTAGAAGACCGCACACGAAAACAAGGGGAGCATATTTCAGCAGTCGTTGTGTTACATTCGTGTCAATTATCCGGGACTTTTGCCCGGCGACGATTGCGAGTAACGGCCATCATTTAGCCGGTCGGGCGCCGATCTTGTAACACTGTACATTTCGCCTGCCATCAGTAATGTATGCGCGTTATTAAAGAGCCGTTGAAGCGATCCCACGCTTAATGTCTCAATTAGAAAACAGATGCCGCGCGCCGGATTGCGAATTAAAGCTTTTTTATTTACGCTCAGTTTTAATCGCTCCGCTCCACTAATTTAAACATGTTGCTCGTTATACCCCGATATTACTGTAAGACGCTACTTTTTTGGAACGGTATAAAAGGCACATTAGCTTTTATCGGCGACTCGTATATAAAGTAGTAGGGTTATCCCCCGGTCACTTTTTCAAGCATCCGATTTGGAGAAAACTGTACGTGGTAGCAATTTATGAGAGCGATAATATCTGGATATAAATTCAAAGGATAACAATAAGACCCTTTATTGCCCCCGTTGTTTTCACAAAAACGATTCAGCGAACGACGTGGAGTTTTTTTTGCGAACATAAAAATTGGGTTATGTCACATGCTTTGATATACAGATCTTTACGTCAGGAGTTTTTATTGCTCAAGGATATACCGTTAAGTGATTTGTACCTAGGATTCCCGAACAAATTGTTAGTGCTTGGAAAATAAATTAAAAAAAAAAAAAACTATAAGATAATATTTACGAGTATAACATTCTTCACTTGCCCGGTTTTATTTTATTTTCAATAACCGAGTGTCAGCCCTATGCATGATTTCAGGGCGTTTTGTGAAATAACATAAGTAGATTCCATTTACAAGACTGATGAAGTTTATTTTGTTAAGGGCTTTGCATCAAAATTATGCGTAAAATTATGAAGATGAAATTGTTGGAGTGTAAATTGAAACTTAAGCTAAAAGACCCAAATAAGTGTGTAAATTCCGCTCGTATCCAAATAAATTATTCTTGGAGGTGCCCGCGTCATATAAAGAGCACACGGATATAATGAATTCGCTTACGAAGCGTTACGGTCCTCGGATCATTGAATATAGATGAGGGATCAAAGGAAATTACGAGTCCTCGATAAAATTTGTGCTGCGCAAAGAAATTCCACTTACTTCCTGTAAGGCACACTCGTTTGCATACCTCATTTTAGATCCTAAGTTATCAATCAAAAAAATGTATGAAGAAGCAACAAAATAAAAGAATCAATTACGGCTACGGATGAGTTCGAAAAAGATGAAACGAAATAAGTCTTGGTAGACAAGAACACGGATTAACCAGTAACACCCGGAGATGCGGTGCCGCAGATTCAAATTTATAAATTAACATATAAATCGAAAAGATTTACCCTAAACAAGATCAAAGGAATTTGTCCGATGCTTGGAGAGGCTGGGAGGCTGGCGTCTGATGACTGTTTATGGTAGAGGCGTCGAGCCGAGTGCGTCGGAGGTCGAGCTCTACAATTTTCCATTTACATTTTTGTACCTTTTTGATGGAAAAACTTGATCTTTCCATATTATGTGAGAGTATATTGACGAGGTATATGAATTTGCGTTTAAACAGTGTTAGAAAATTATTCTTCATTCATTTACTGTGTCGTCTGTTTGCATTGCTCGATGTTATGTATTGAAAGTAAAGCCATATCACAGTTTAAATATGGGTTGCATGTTGCAATCGCGGGTCGCAATCATTTCAACATAAACTTTGATGACGATCGGCCAAATGACATTATGTGCGTATGAAAGTTAGTCGAATGTCAATTACATTTGATATTGAACTGTATAATAGGTAATAGGAAAGCCGATGAACCTGAAATTGCGTATAGAGGCAGAAAGGTAATTACGATTCCAGGCCGTTCGGCGATTTTGCTATTTTTATCCCTGAATAACAATTTATTATTATCTGTGGTGTCTTTTCATATAAAACAAGATATTTTTAATGTAATAATCACCCATGATAAGTTTTGTCATAGGAAAGGGATTGAAGATCACACATTTTATGAAATAGAGCGCATTTAGTATTGGTAAAAACTTATCAACTTTCCAAGTACATAATCATTCACATAATTATCAAAATACTGCCGAACATTGCAAGGTAGTGGACTAATTCTCATTGCTCCCTAACGTCGGTAACTCCATCTAATTCTTTTATCGACTCAATAACCAATAATATAAAACTGAACGGCAAAAACAATCTTGGTTCGAGTTACTATAAAAGGGTTAGTGCGGGCGTGTTTGTACATTACAGAAGCAAACAATCAATGAAAGCAATCCAATTAACGGGAGCCCACTTGGCTTTCTTGCCCAAACGGCTGCCATAATCATTACGGGCAAGTAGGTATTACGTCTTGGAAACGTATCGAATGCCTACGTGGAATCCATTTTCTTCAATTGGATCGGTACTAAAGAGGATATTTCTGCATAGAAATAGACCTTATTATGATATGATTTATTCTAGTTATATATTTTGTTGGTCCTCTTTAATATGAATGGCTTTCGCAAAATGTTTGACTTAAATAACTACGGAGCGTTAAATCGAGATTTACGACGGTTTTCGTAGCATTAAATTGTAAAAAATAAGACTTAAATATAGGTACTATTATTTGCCTTGAATTAATGAGTCCTTTGAAGAATTTGATTGAAACAATCTCAGTTTACTTTTTGTAAATTATTCCATTACTACTGCTCTCAAAACGGTGAAGGAAAACATTGTAAGGTTTCCTTGCAATGTTTTCCTTCACCAACTACCAACCCGCACTGGGCCCGTGTGGATTACGGTCCACTCCCTCTCACAGAGAGAATGCCTGTGTCCCAGCAGTGGGGCCATAATAGGCTGATTATGCTAACTCTCAGTTTACTCAACGTGTTTGTTAAAAGAAAAAGAAGATATTTTTACACTGCAAAGTAATTTTATATGACAACGCTGTGTACGTGTTTATTGTTTTTCGAGTTATCTTGACATTGCGGCTCTTAAATCCAGTGGAAATATTCTGAATAACTCATGCGTTACACACATCATATCCAGGATTTTCTTGCGGGAAATAAAGCTCCAGTATGAATACTTGTATAAATAAACCATTCCTTACTACATACCAAGTTTCACCATAAAAACGTGCAAAATAAAGGGAATAAACCAAGAAAGAGGCATTTTATCCGTATCTATGATTTACGATTAAGGCGAATAGATATTTGCTGTTATTTTCTTGAGTTATAGACGGGTTTGGTCATAATACACAATAGAGATAATACCTATGCGCGTCCACGTAACAATGTATTTATGTTTCAATGCACACTCAGCCTCAAAAAGATTTAGTTATATTACATTGACAAGAATTCTTTTGATGTTCTGTACAAAAAATCAAATCTTTTCTCTTTGTAATATTAGTTTTGATAAATTAAAGTACCTTATAGTTTCAAATATTAAATATTTTTTAAAACATATAAATAAAGACAATATAATTATAAGAGACCGCACTATTGCATTAGGTAAGGCATTAAATAAATTCTTGTAATCTCTATTTATAAAACAAAGTCCTCCACCGCGTCTGTCTGTCTGTCATCCTGTAGGTACGCGATAAACTGAAAAACTACTGCACCGATTTTCATGCTGTTTTCACCAACGAATAGAGTGGTTCTCGAGTAAGGTTTTAGTATATAATAACCAACATCCACGCGAGCGAAGTCGCGGGCATCAGCTAGTATATAATATAAAAGACTGTATCGCCTTTATTTGAATAAAAAAAACTAGAAGTGAATAACACAGTTCCGTTTATACATAACAGATCATTGTTCCATACAATATTTTATTCTGAAGAAAGAATAGTCCCCGAATTCTTTACTTATTCTGTCTGTTAGCACTCAATTTCTTGTGACTTTCGAGACACCCTATGAAATAGACATAAAAAATCGTCTACACTCACATCATAAAGCCCTTTAAAGTGTAGTCTGGAAATGTTGACAAATAGTCTCGGCACGGTTTAAAAAAAAAAGTATTTGTTTTGGAAGCGAATGACGCTGCAATCGCAGGAATATGCTTTCTACGACGAGTTTGTGGATGACGGAAATGTAATAATATCTCAAAGGGGTAAGGGGGCTTCTCTTCGGGGCTCGAAAGGGATTTAAATCTGAATCTTAGGATAAGATGGATCAAAAACACGATCACAACTCAAATATTCAGTTTTTTCCCGCAGATTGAACCACCAACCCCCGCATTTAAACCAAGGTATAAATCATTAAGTGAGGCACACAATGTTATTTTAAGTTTTTTCTGTTTTTGTGTGATTACGTGTCTGGGTCAAATAAATTTATTTTCTTTCTTTCCAAGTTGTGGCTACTGTTTTCGTTTATTGTTTACACCAAAAACAAGTTATAAAGACTTGTATAGACAGCTTGTAGAAAATGGTGAAAAAGTAGTCAAAAAAACATGTCTGAAATAATGGCAATAAATGTATGGTACATGTTTTAATACACGACTTGTTTTTGATAAGTCTGTTACTGACAAGACTTGTTGAAAACAAGGTATTACAACTTGAATGCGTTAACGCGGAGTAAGAGAGCAACCATGCAACATGACACACATGATCATGACACATTGGTAGGAAGGTGGGAAGATGACTTACCAAAAGGATGGAGAAGATTAGCTCGTGACAGAGATGAGTGGAAGAAACTAGGGGAGGCCTAAGTCGCAGGACAACCTGACCAACAAACTGGTGGCTGAAGAATGTGCCGAATCGAATTATGTTCTTTTTCTATAATAAACTAGATTTAAAATTAAAGAATAAGTTAAAACAAAACTAGTATAATCAGGCCTATTATTCTATTGAAACTCCGCACTACGCTCGACCAGCTCAAGATCAAAGTGTTACGTGCGGTCGATTGCACTTAAATCAAAATAATTTAAACCTGTATTTTTAAAATAGTAGGTACCTAATCCAACAATTCTGACTTTCAAAAGACTTTAACTTGAACAAACCCAACAAAAAACGTAAATTCATTAGCCCTCTTAATCATGACCAAGTTTTTGTTAAATGTCACTGTTTAGGGGAGTTCTTTGGAGTAGGGGCGGCTGCGTAGGGGACCGGGATAGATTGGATGCATTAGTGAATGACATGAACGATGCTCCGAAAAACCTTTTGACCTTGACAACTTGCTTGATGAGCGACGATCAAGGTTAAAAGCTTTTGTTGGATGCTTTTTTTTTTTGAAGACTAGCTCAAGGCTCGCTGCACTAAACACGTTGTTTAAGTGTGTTAAATTCTTCCAAAGAAAGGTACAAAGGCAGAGACTTAAGTTTGTAGAAGAACTTGGGTAACCTTTTTATGTAGGTACCGGTCGACCCTATGGTCGAATCAATAGAACACTGTTGTTCTATTGATTGATCACGAATTTGAAATTGCACCCTGAAAAAGGTTCAGTCGAAAATATCAGCTCCACCTTTATGAATAGAACTAAATAATAAAACATGTAAAATCATTACCTACACCCATACATCTATAGTTACCTTTGAGAAATACAAGCGGCATTTATCAAAAAGAAAGTTCAATCACCTAGTAAAAGATGAAAGAAAAGGTTATGTTTATTTGACCTTTCCCAAGGTCACACTGAACCTTTCAACTTTGATCAAGGAAAACTCGCGTATTAAGGCTTCAATTTGGAAAAGTAATTCATTCAAAATACAATAGGTACTCAATATTCATATGCGAGCCCTTCTAGACGAGTTCCCTTCAATGCCTTAGAAAAAATTCATTTCATTCCTATGAAAATATACCCCTCTTCCTGTGTGGAATTGGTTTCTATTGGCTCTGTGTGATCTTAGGCCCATCGTCCACGACGCTACTCTAAATCAACGTGTTACAAACTCAAATAACCAATGAGTAACCAGAATGTCACAGCACTACTATTTCAATGGCGTTCCAGATGCGACCTACAGTTTATTTATTTTATCCTGTGTTGTCCCACTGTAGGGCAAAATCCTCCGTTTCTCCTTTCCTCTCTGTCTTGAGCTACTGTTGGTTCATTATAATTTGATCCGTGATGCAATTGGTAGAACTGAACTTTGCAGCCCTGTGATTGGTAGTACTATTCTGACAGTCGCCAATTTGAACTCTCAATCTGCCTAGCCTTTTCCCAACTATGTTGGGGTCGGTTTCCAATCTAACTGGATACAGCTGAATACTAGTATTTTACATGGAGCGACTGCCTATCTGACCTTCATAACCCAGTAACTGGGTAATACAATAATACCCCTTGGTAAGACTGGTTGTCGGATTTTCGTTCTTCTGAAGACCCGTAACGACTGTCAAAGATCCACGAATGACAGCCGGGACAAACGGCTTAATATGCTTTCCGAGGCACGGAGAAGCCTCGGTATGTAAAGATGGTCACCCATCCACGGATCAACCCCGGCAAACGTAGCTTAACCTGATGGATCGACCCGTGCGGCTGTTATTACTTAGCCACAAGCTCCTCGCCATTTTGAACTCTATTAGTATTGAAACCAAGAATGCAAAATTCAGTGCTACCAATCCCGTCACGGGTCAAATTACAATGAACGCACTGTACTAACATGTTACTAACTAGTTTGTGATTGGTTGCATTGTGAACGGATTGCCATTGAAACAGGTACTAGTGCTGTGACAAAACGGCTACTCATTGGTGACTTGTGGTGTGATTTTGCATTGATTGATTCTGATTTAAGTATTTGAAGTTGAGAATTTCTCAAACTCTTCTTAAGCATTAGGTACTTAAGGTGATTCCTTTAATGTAACCCGTGAAATTCAATACGTTTTTTGCAAATCAATTTTAGGAATCAACTTAAGTAATGCTTAAGAAGAGTTTGAGCAATTCTCAACTTCAAATACTTAAATCAGAAACCGGCTGTAGGTATTGGTTTTAAGAGCGTGTATTCTGAAAGAGGGCAACGTTGCAAATAGATCTCAAATATTTCGCTGTTTTCATTAATTTGGAAATATAATCAAAATAGGAAAATATTTGACAGTTACTTGCGACGTTGCCAAGTTTTAGAATCAACGCTCTTAAGACATTTTCTAATATGGGTTTATTACCTGAAATAAACGATTGATGATTTTTAAATTTTAATGGATAGCTATTTATACACAATATTTACAGAACACTACTAACTATTTACATAAAAAACTAAAACTAAAGGGACTAACTAAATAAATATAAAAACCTTTAGGCGTCGAAGTATTCGTCCGCATCGCTGTCATCCGGAAACGTGCCCAGAAGACTGGCAGCATTGCCACGTTGAATGGCAATGCTAATTCTTTGGCCAAAGAACAAGCCAGCCCTCTGGTCACGTGAAGTGTCGACCAGTCGGTGGGAGATTTTAATTGGTAATTTGAGTTTGTAACACGTTACTTTTGAGTAGCGCTGTGGACGATCAGCCTAAGTCGTATTGAAATGAATAAACAGTTTACATTGAAAAGGTAACAGAGTTTTGGAACGTTCCTTTGTTTAAAAAATATTAAACGCAAAGGCTTCCTTTTATTCTGGTAGAATTTTAGAAATCGTTATTTTCGCTCACAATAGCTGCTGGTGTGAATATATTTAGGATTTTGTTAATATTCTGAGTATTTTTGTTTTACCTTAGATTCCTATTTAAACGTATTCTTTATTGGAGATAAAATGGTTATGATCATTATTTTCTTGGAATCGAGGATGAAGGCTTTGTTTATTTAGGTATATCAAAGCATTCAAAAACCTTTTTGTGTTTTTAGGTACTTCCCTATCTTATTTACTAGCAGCGTCTTAGCGCGGTCTCGACGCCGTGGGAATATCGGGGTATTCTATGTGTTAATCTAGGTTATAAACTATGTGTGCCAAAATATTCGTTCAGTAGTTCATGAAAGAGTAACAATTGATTTGAATTGGATGGATAGATTGCATCCATCCAATTTCATCAAAATCCGTTCTGCCGTTTTATCTTGAAAACGTAACAAACTCACTTTCGCATTTATAATAATAATTAGTTAGGATTAAGTATATTGATAAGGTTTTTGTCTGTCCAGTGTGAACCAGGCAAACGTAGTTTTTGACCGGTTACTGACATAATAATAATGTTGTGAAAACGTTCACATTCACGTCGCAATTTATCAAACTTGTCAAAAATTTTGGTAAAATGATGGTTTTTTGACAGATTGCGAATGCGATGCGAATGTGAACGTTCCTAAAAATAAAGGAATTGCCCCGCTGAATTCCTTTCAGTAATACTAACTTTTTCCCAAAAAAAACTTCATAAAACAACCTACATATTCGGCATATTCCACAACAACAAAAAAGTCCCCAATATAACGAAAGTCATTCATCAAGAGTAGCCTAAAGTTGGATAAGCGTTGTATAAATAATTCGCAAAATGAAGGTGCTTCCATCATAGAATAAAGATGAGCACACATAGGGTAGGATATTGTCCGTCTCAAGGAATATCGATCTACCTCTCACAGGCCTTTATCTCCGTCAAATAAGATGGCTCAGGCCATGATTGGATGATCGTGTACACCCGTTTTAGGTCCAAACTGCTTTATAAGCGAGAATGTATCGCAGCATTTTTGAACGGGATAAGAAAAGGGGCTATAAAATATACTTTTACTAAAAATGGGAGCCTATTTTGTGCATACATATTTTGAAGGCAGTTTCATATACAAGATACTCAGGAAGTAGAGTAACTTTAGGATGCAATTATTTTTCAGTGATAACATTTTAATCTTCTTCTTGTCTTGTGGGTAGTGACTAACCTAGTGTCAGAGTTTTAATGCCACCCATGGGCCTCTGACTTGGCTTCACATGCCGTTGAGAAATATCTCTCAGGCCGGTATCCTCACGATGTTTTCCTTCACCGTTTTCGAAGCAAGTGATAATTATGCAATACGCTCTTGAATCCGAAAAGACAGAGGTGCGTGGCTTGGGTTCGAACTCGAGACCTATGACTTGATAGTCTGACGGTCACACCATTATACTGTAATCTATATTGTATAAAAGTGTTTAATAACTCTTACCCGAGAAGGAAAAAATAGGTAGGTCCCAGTAAATAAAAGTTCATAGGACCTTTACTTAATGACAATATAATAATAATAGGTCTTTACCTATGAAATTGCCGTTTTGTATGAAAAAATTTAAACGAATTTTTTTCATGAATTTTTTATTTGTATTAATCGAAGTAATCACCCATGCAATCAATGCATCTTTGCCATCGCAGTGGCAGTTTATTGATGCCCTTCTTAAAGAAATCAGCTGGACGGGAGGCAACAAATTCTTCAAAGGCATTTTGTACTGCCTCTCGGGTATTGAATTTTTTTCCCGCCAAGAAGTTATCCAAATTCTGGAAAAAGTAGTAGTCTGTAGGCGCAAGGTCTGGTGAGTAGGGCGGATGACGGAGAGCTTCCAACCCCAGTTCTTGCAACTTGGAGACCGTCTGCTGTGCAGTATGAGGTCGCGCGTTGTCGTGCAGGAGCAGCGGAGACGAGCGATTGACCAATGCTGGTTGGAGATGCGCCAGCTTCTCCATCATTGTGTTCAGTTCTTCACAGTACACATCTGCAGTAATGCTCACCCCGTTTGGTAAGAAGCTGTGATGAATCACACCGGCGCTAGACCACCAAACAGTGACCATCACTTTTCTAGGGGTAAGTTTTCGTTTAGGGCATTGTTTAGGTGCTGAACCAGGATCCAACCAACTTGCTGAGCGCTTGCGGTTATCAAACAGAATCCATTTTTCATCGCAGGTAACAATGCGGTTCAAAATTCCTTCATTTGTGTGTCTGTTGAGCAGTGCAAGGCACGTCTCGACGCGTACTTCGTGCTGGCGATCATTGAGTTCGTGGGGCACCCATTTGTCAAGCTTTTTTACCTTGCCAATTTGACGCAAATGGACCAATATTGTTTTGACGCTAACGTCGAAAGCTGCTGCTAATTCAGCCGTAGATTGTGTATCATCAGCTTCCACAATCGCCTTTAATTCGTCATTGTCGACCAAAGTCTTCGGACGACCGCGAGGTTCATTTTTCAGGTCGAAATTTCCAGAACGGAAGCGAGCAAACCAATAACAGGTGGTGCGTTGGTTTGTAGTGTCAGCTCCGTAAAAGTCGTTGATGTTGCGTGCCGCTTGTGCCGCGTTGCTGCCACGACGGTACTCATATTCCATAATTACTCGAATTTTTAACGTATCCATGATGACGAAAAAGATTGAAATGCGATGAAAATGTAAAACTAATCAATAAAGAAATGACTACTTTTGGAAAAAAAAATCCATGTTTTTAAAATAAAATTAATTTGAAATTAGAATTCTTAGCCAAACAAAAATTATTTTGATTTGAAATGGCCAGTACTGCAGAACGGCAATTTCATAGGTAAAGACCTAATACAACATATTTCTGTACTCAATTGATCCTTAAAATATTCGTTATCACAAAGCAGAACAGATAGGCACTTAAGCACGTTCAATATTTTTGAGATCGTCGATAAAAGATTGTGAATTAAGACAAGCTTAGGATGACGTTGACCTTCCAGTATCTACTGAGAATATTGATTAAGTATCGTAGTATCGTGGCTAAGTAATAACACCCGCACGGGTCGATCCATCAGGAGATTTTTTGTTGTTTGCTAATGCAAAGCCAGAAATAGTCGTTTTTGTTGTTTGAATTAAATACCCATAGTGTAACTATATTTTTTGGCAATAGAAGACGCTATTGAATTTGACTGTGCCATTTTTCAATAGTGGTTGACTTGCTGATGCGAACTCCAAAGGGAAGCCGTTAGGAATCGTGTTCTATGGTCCTTTCGCCACTGGTAAGCTGTACTTTAGTACGGAGCGGAGCGGAGTGAGGCGCGTCTTCGTGGATGGCACTATCTATATTTGGGTTCGTTTTTCTCCCATCAGGTAATTCCATAAGTAGAGTTTTCATAAGTAGTTGATTTAGTAAAAACGTTATAGTGTATAGTTCAAATCTTTGAAGCTAGAATTTTAAATCACATTATGACATTACAGCTGAAATGGAAAAATGTCATTACTTACTTTTGGAGGGATCGGTATTACCTAGTGCTTTCACCTATCTTTCCAAAATTAATCATATCCTACGATTGGGCATTGACGTCGTCCTGATGATATTCTTGACTCTCAAACCAGGTACCTTTCTACAACAGAAAATAATAGCAAGTAAATAGACTACAAAAGGTCGTACCGATCCCCGCTTAACCCAGTAAAGGCATAAACATGATGGCACTCGCACCAAAGGATTCGCCATTCAACCCTCAAGATGATAAACAAGTATGGCGGCCAGTCATAAAGTGAAAGTGACATTAGCGGGAATGAAAACGTTACACGTGATAGTGCGACCCACATGAGTCAAGGATATATGACAGTTATTAGACAGATATGAAGCAGAAGTACTTTAGTGAAGGTGTAAATTACCCTCTCTTCCTTCTGGTGTCATAAAAGACAATAAAGGATTACACCAGAAGGATAAGATAGGAACCGCCAGTAGATATGCTCATGCACATAATGAAGTAAACAGTTTACTTACAAATCGAGATTGACTTAACTTCATACCTTGGTTGCCCCTGACAAAACGCTGCGTCGTTGTTTTATTTGTAATATTGTTTTAATGCAACTAAAATTATGCTTAATGCGGCTGATGTTTTTTATCATCAGGTACATGTGTTTCAAGAAAAATTGGCGGTAAGCTTACCGCCAATGTGGACAGTAGCTGCTCATAATAAACGAATGCCTATTAAAGCACATTTTTGGATTTTTAACTTTTAACGTGGAGCTGAGAGTTGAAAGTCCTGCAGCGCACTTTTATGTGTCGCCTAGTATGAGTGAACACGGCCAAGAGGGTAGTGACCTAATGGGGGCAATTGCATAAAACACATAAAATGACAATTGATCGCAATTCCTTTCCTATTGACGGTACAGCCACGTCCATTGCGTTATTTACGTTGCTGAGCAGATGAATTTTCAAACGAATCAATCCTTCAAAACCTTTGGATTTTGATTGAAAATGTGTTACGCAATTTGGATGCTGGGGCATGTTTGGTAGAACTCCGAGAAAGACAGTCACATTCTGACTGATACTTAAATGTTGCACTGCGAGTACCTATTAATTTGTCCAGCAATTTTTACTTTCTTGTAAGAAATGCACCTTCTGTTTACACCTGCAGAAAGTTATAAATAACAGGCAGCAATGTCGTGACAATTTTCAATTAAACATGTTCGTACGCCGCACCCAACACGTCACACTGCCGTAAACACGTATATTAAATAGCGTGAGGGTTTTAATTATATTATTTAACCTAATAAAATTATGACCCCAAGTGTGCGTTGCCCTGATTTAAGTGACCTCGGTATACTGTGGTAAATAATGATGTGTGAGTTATGCAGTAACTCACTTTTTCCTTGCACCGTGACTGACCTTAAAATAGTTAGGTTTCTGAACCAGAGAATGTTCACATTGAGAATGTGAAACACAGTTCACCCAATGTGAAATGTAGCCCGATTTGATAATTATGAAATCGCACATGTTTTCGAGCGCCAAGCGGGCGGAAGCTTGTTTTTGGGGAACCCAAGAAAGAAAAACTTGGCGCAGAAAGGTGAGGAGAACCGACCCCAAATAAAGGGACCAGGGATGGAAGAAGAAGAAGACTTGACAATATAAAACCTACAACAACAATTTTCTGATTACAAAAATAAAAAAACATGCAATCATTTTGTGTTCGTACACAAAAGCCGTGACATGAATTCAATTGTTTGAATATAACTATGAATACGAAAATCTCATGAAAAATCTGTAAAAGATACTGTGTGCCTATTGAAGCAAACATTTTATAACGACACCCATCCAATCGGCGGAAAATATTTTTTTTCTCTGGCAACACCCTCGTTAAAGCTGTCGTTACGTTGTTTCTACGCACCCTAAAGATATTTCCGATTCAATGATTACAGAGAGTCAATTTTTAAACAATGTCAGCAACATGGCTTTGTGCTGGAAAAGATACTTTTGTTCTTATAAACGTATAAAAACGAGAATCGGTTTGTATTTATTTCTTTCACAATTTTTTCTAGGTTATTCTAAAAGCGTAATTTTTTGTGTGAATTTTGATTAGAAACGCCTGTGTAAAACGGTTTATATTATTTTATGTGTAATGGCTAGTTTTTTTTTGTAATAAATAATTACATTTAGTTTAGTTTATTTTTTTGTATTATATAAGACATAGCATAATACTGTAAGCGTCGGTTCGAAGGTTCCTGTCAAAACGGTAATTTCTAAAGAACCATTTCCATTGTTTCCTCTTCAAAGGGCCCATTGAAGCAGTAAGCAAAGGAATGAAGGACAAAATTCGTCGCATCAAAATGGCCCAATGTGTACACCGTACCGGCTACTTTTCTATAGCTAGGGTTGTTACGTGTTGAACGTAATTTGTTCATTTAACTTTCAGGGAAATTGATCCCATAATTTTTCCCTTTCAGTTCGTCCCTATTCAAGCGTCGAGATTAGGATCGCGGTATACCCGACTCACATGAAACTACAACTTTAAGTCCCGGCCGAATATTAGCGGCAGCGACAAATTACCTACATGTTTACTGATATAATAAAGTTTTAATAAAACGTTACCTTAAAGATAAAAAAAGTAAACTAAACGAAGTAAAAGTATGTATAAGTCAAGGCCATAAATTATTTTATGCCAGGCCACAAATTAGAATCTCACTTAACGTCAAGAAAATCGACCCCTCTTCATAATTGTTTGACGTTGCGCTCAAGTTAAAAGGCTCTTTAATCTCCTCGCTGCAGCGCTACCGCCTGGGTCATGGCCTGGCCTTACTAATGGCGCACCTGCCTATCTTTATGTCATTGCGGTACATCACTACATAGGTCGTGTGAGTAATAAAAATCACACATAAAATATTTATCCTTTACGTGTTCTTATTGATAGCACGTTATAAAATTTATGAAGTTGTTAACTTTTATATGGTCGATATCGAGTAGTCGGTACTCGTGCGGACGTTTACCTTAATGGCCGCCATAAAAATGTTTCTTGAGAAATATGTGATTGCGTATAATAGTAGTAGGTGATATACATTGTAAAAAGGTGGTACTTACGGCTTTATCGCTATTTCTTTCATAAAGTATGGACGCCTTTTTGCCAGACTTTTTGATAAGCAAAGCGCGATATAAATTCGCAAAGAATTAAACTATTAAAAAAAAAAAACAATTGAAACCTATAATAGACGTACAACACAGAACTTATCAATCGATATTATTGTACATATTTCAAAATTTACCTAAAAATTAAAACACATATATAAATAAAATAAACCATCAAGAACAACCCTCCGTTATCAGTAGGCGAATAAAATCTAATTTCCATTTTTCACAAATTAGATATACCAGTATCTAGAAACGGTACATGTCCACGGTATCACATAGAAATCGCCAAACATAAATCTTTAGCCAGCCTTATCAGGCGGCCATGATATATTATTAGTTGGCGACTTTTACCTCACGACCCACGCGTTCGTTACAGTCATAACGAGACTAATTTATCGTTTTTGTTTATTACCTCATTTCACCTTATAAAGTGAGCCGTATGGAGGACGCACCTGGACACTAATAACATCTTAATGAAACCTGGTTTCTGAAGTTTGTTGGCGGCATGTGCTTGAGCGTGCTTGAAACTTGCTACGTCATAGTTGGAAGATCCAGTTTGCGTTGGCTATTGTTTTTACCTCTACTATGAAAATTTAGATTTGTTCTCGGAATAATACCTCAAAAATACTCGTAAATATAGAACTATTATGTAAAAATCTCACTGTGAAGTGAGTGTGAAGTGAACTGTCAGTAGTATCAATCCTTAGCATCGCGTGCAATGACAGCTAACTTCACCTTCGTTATCACTGCGATATTTTTCCAGAATAGACCGACAGACATTGCCGTCTTCGCAGTCCTTCATAATGAACTGATAAAGTCTAAACGGGTTAAACTAGTGCATAAACACAATTATCCGAATGATACCCACATTATTCAGTCTCTCCAATAAATTGCTGCTCATGCATTAAACATTTCGGTCCCCTTAAATAATACGAGACGTTCCATGAAGGTACTATTGTTTATTCTATTCTTTTTAGGGACTCAGATTGGAAAGGCTTTTTACGCCCATCCCATTTGCTGGGTCTAGAGAACACGTTACGTTCCCGTATTGGGGTGGAAAAAAAGTAGGAAAAACACTTTATCTTCAAATTCCCTGTTATTTTCTTGAAAGGTACTATAAAAAATGTACGTAAAACATTTACGCACCATAAATTTTAACATTGAATGTTATTTGTGGCCATTAATGAAATTACTGAAAGAAATATATTGGACATTTGGTCCCAACTGTGGCCGATATATGTGGTCCCGAGCTGTTTACCAGGAAGTTGCGTGTGTAATTTCAATTGAAATAACATGAGGTAAGATTTAGATTTGGCTACCGAGGCGCAGCGAATGTATGGAGTGAGGTGAGCTAAATAAACCTACAAAGCCGTAGGTTAGGCCGGCCACATACATACGGAATCACATTGACACATCCGTTTCTAAATATTGTTTCGGAATTTCGAAGGCACCAAATCCATACCATGCGCGGCAGTTACGCACGGACGCAGCAGGTTTATCTACCGAACGGCCGTAGGTAATTATTTCAAGTTCACTGTCGAGACATAATACTGTTACTTTATTATCCTGTGATATAGGTTACTCAATACTAATACCATTTCATAATAATAATGAGACAATAGAAACAACCAAAGCAGGTAAAGAAACAAAGAAATAAAAACCAAACAAGGAAACAAAGAAATCTGTTGGTTTATTACAAAGGTAATAAACATTAATGAGATTCCAGAAGAGGTGATTGAAACACCAATCAAACGGACGAACATAAAATATTGTGATCGAGAATTCTAATTTCATGGAAGACTAGAATCGAATGACGGTCTTGAGTCAATCGGAAAATTTGTCTGTTAAGAAAATATTGTACTGACGAGTTGACAATGGCTAGATTGTTTATACTCTTGTATTTCTAGAAATTCTATTTATTTCAAGATACGAGTAGGTACCTAATAGGATTAAATGTATCATTAAAATTTAATGAGTTATTTATTGATTTTTATATAACTACTTTATTGTAAACCAGAAAATACATACCAAAAAATAATTAAACACGAAATAAACCACAATGGCCGGCCTTATTGCTTAAAATTAAATTAGCATTCAGTGAGAAAACACTGAAAATATTGCATAACTAGCTTCCACCCGCGGCTTCGCCGGCATGGTATGTCGATAATAAGTAGCCTCTGTCCTTCCCCGGGATGCCATCTATCTCCTTGCCAAATTTTATCGAAATCCGTTCAGTGGTTTAGGTTTGAAAAGGTAACATACCTACAGATAGGCAGACAGAGTTACTTTAAAATGTATAATATTAATGTGGATGTTTCTTTGGATACTCAGATATCTATCATAATTATTATTATGGTCATGGACATCAAAGATCACAGATTTTGTAAAACCAATTTTAAAGACAAGCTCATAATTACATGTTTATGGAACTAGTGCTGTGGGCTATTTTTGTAGACTACCCTAATTTGTAAAACAGAAAAATATGTTTTTTTTTTGCTTACGACTTGTACTAGTAGTTTGCACTAGTAGCCCAATAAAGCAAACCAAATTTGCCTCAGGCTATCACTGAAAACCGTGAACAAAGAGTGGTTTAGATAACGAATACACAAAAACAAATAAAACTCCCTTCTTTGTGGCTATTGTTCGTTAGCTATGTAGCTATCTAGCTATGTGTTTTATATCGTGACCCTGTGTGACGTCAAATAAGCTATTTTTTACAGCTTAAGGTAGAAACATAATAACGTAATCGTGGCGTTTCGTGTTGCGTTTCGTGTTCGGCACTCCGATTGGCCTTTCGCCAGTGAAAGACAGTGAAGGGCCAATCGGAGCGCCGAACGCGGTCGATGCGTAAAATCGAGATAGTTAAAAGAAACTCACACTAGGGCCTCTGTTGTGACGACAGATAAGTGTGCTCACTCTCTGAGCACACTTATATGTCGTATTGAGGTTCGCTTTAGCTTTAAAATAGTGCTAGTAAAACACTTTATACCGAGCTTGCTTAGCTTTTCCACTACAAACCACATAGGTTCATAGAAAAATATTTGTTGCATTTTAACGTGTCATAGCTTCCACCATTGACTCGTTCGACCGAAGGCGAGCAGGCAGCACGACAGAACGATACGATACTCCCCCATACTATGAACCCAAAGGTATGCTTCTGGCGCGCCACGACAGGCTAGTATGTTAACACCTCAAGGCCGCGTGTCCACGGCAAGAAAAATCGCCGGGTCACTGCGTCGGCGCTGCACAAGATTTTTGTCTTGTGCAGCGCCGACGCAGTGTAAACTAGTCGTGTGTAGAAACGACACGAATTCTTGCATAGACCCGGCGATTTTTCTTGCCGTGGACACGCGGCCTTACCGTTTTTATCTGTATTTACAAGCGTATTAATTTGGGTCGCAACGTAATGATATGTTTCCGGCGTTTTGAATTTAATTTTTAATTGTTCCGTACATAAGGGCTGTTATTTGTAACTGTGCATATTCTGTGAGGGTTCGATGAGACAAAAGTGGTATATAAACTCTTTTATTCAAAAACCTACTGCTATTTTAATTATTTGGGTTTATTTTTATTTTTTCTTTCTTTTTCTTTGTTTTAATTAAATATTAAAAAAAATATTTTAGACCTTATTATTTTAATTTTATTAATTTCTGTTTCAATGTACAACATTGAAACAGAAATTGCCTTGTTGATTCAGCAAATTAAATTCATAACTGGAGCATCAAATGCTTGCTGATGTCAAACAACGAGGAACCGTATTATTCGGAGCCCTAATTCAATAATCAGAGTATTCCAGCCCTAACTCTTGTCTTGAACTGTTTGTAAAGCTCTCAAATTAAACTACGAATTTAATAATCTAATTAATGCCTATTTTTGCTAAAGATTCTTTGAATTATTTCGATTTGGTTGTGATCTTTAATTTCGTCGTTATAGATTTTTGATGTTTTGAGAACTCTATTTTTTATTAGAAATATTTTATGTAAGTATAATATTTATGTCAGTAATTTTGTAATTTATGTAAGTAGTTTTGTCATTTATGTAAGTATAATTTAATAATATAATTATAATTATATCAAGTTGTGTAACCGATCTTTTTGAAGCATTTAGATATGATGTCGATTTTGTGGGTGTGTGTTTAGTTACCAAACAAAAACGTTTCAAATTATTTTCTTATTTTCCATACCTACAGAAAATTTAATTTCATAGCACCTCTATCTACCCTCTTCCTAATGAAATTACTGGATGAATTTTATTCTGGCTGTAATTAAAGCTGTCCACAAATTGATAGGGATAGTGGAGGAAATTCTGTTCAGAAATTCATTTGAAATTGGGTCATTTTTGATCATAATTTGTTCTATATACCGTATTATTAGTGTCCTACGACACAATACCTTCTAATCATAGATTTTTTTACTGTCTTCTTGGAATTGTGGTTCCAAGCCCGACTACATAACGTAGAGTCGGGGTCAGACAAAGTGTTACTGGATTGAGAATGAGAATTTTTGTCATTACTTCATAAAAAATGTTCTACTCTAAATCAAAAACTACTGAACTTTGGTAGAACATTTTGTGACCTAATTTTTTTGAATTTTAAACCTACTATGACGTCCTGTAAGAAATACGTCGAGTTACCAGTAACCCTGGAACCATCCAGGTCATTGGCTAAGATGGACTTCTGTTTATAACCTTTTTGGGAGTTTTAAGTACTTTTACCTTTGTAAAAAAAACACCATTATTATTATTGTGTCGCTCGTCTCGTTGCGGAGCTCGTGGCTAAGTAATAACAGCCGCACTGGGTCGATCCATTAGGTTAAGCTACGCTTGCCGGGTTTGGTCGGTGGATGGGTGACCATCTTTACATACCGAGACTCCCCCGTGTCTCGGAAAGCACGTTAAGCCGTTGGTCCCGGCTGTCATTCTTGGATCTTTGACAGTCGTTACGGGTCGTCAGAAGCCCGAAAGTCTGACAACCAGTCTTATCAAGGGGTATCGTATTACCCAGTTACTCCATGATTGGCAGTCGCTCCATGTAAAATAATGGTATTCAGCTGCATCCGGTTAGACTGGAAGCCGACCCCAACATAGTTGGGTAAAGGCTAGGCAGATATTGATATTATTATTGTGTTGAACAAAATCTTTAAACAATTTAAACCGAACCAACTCTGTCTAAATAGTACTCTTTCATTTCTCCCAGCAGTTCTATGACACACTCAAGCCACAAACACCTGTTAGTTCTAAAACCCTTTCCTTAATACGGATTGACACGTGAATTTCAAAGTTCATGCATAAACAATACGAAGGGCTTCAATTAGCGAACTTAAGACATGAGTAAAATGTTTATATTATGTAGATGGGGACCGGCTTACGTCTTCACGGATGTCGAGTTTGCTTTCATTACTTTAAGATTTGTAATGGTTCAATGGTTTTCGATAAATAGGTACATAAGATGAGGTTTTTGTGATTGTGGGGTGATTGCCTCGTGTTCGCAAGCGCTGTGCATGAGGTCTTGAGGTCGATTACCAGGTCAGGCAAAGTGTTATTGGGTCTACCACATGGAATTTCTCAGTAGCAGCCCTGAGTTTGAATTTGTGCCCGATTGATAGCAATAGGCTCGCCCTCTATTACATGGGACTTAAACATAACTGGCGAAATGTGGGTATACTATAGGTTCACCTCTATTATTAGGGCATTATAAAAAATGCCCGGGCAGTTTGAAAAATGCCCAATATGAGAGGGCAGTATGATAACAACTATTGACATTATCAAATCGACCGGGCATTTTTTATTATGCTAGTCACCTTTGGCGCAGCACAATTAAAACCAGGTTTTATTACTATTATTTTGATTTCAAACGTAAAATCAATATTTAAAATCAAATAAAATATTTCCATTCATAGACACTTTGCTGACCTATGATTACTTTATCATAATTAAATACCTGTGTGTGATTGCCCAAAGACCACACGGCAATATTTATAATGACGAGGCAATATGATAAATAAGGAAGTTCAGATTATAATTAATTATTTTACCCTAAGTAGCTTGTCATTATTCATAATGCGCGGGCATTATGAAAAATGCCAGTATTTATTACCATAACATATATATTAGATAGATTTTAAAGAGTTTCTAGTTCAGTCAGTCAATATTTTTTGCAAACATATTCTGTTGTGTAAATTAATAATAAGCGTAGTTACATAAGGTATGGTATGGTATAATAGATATAACTTGATGAGTAGCCGTGTACAGAGAAGTTGACATTTTTGTTGGTGACACTCCCATGACTAAAGCAGGTGAAGTAGATTCAAATCTGTCACACTTAAATCGTGGTTCAAGGTTGAAAATCGACCAAAAATACGAGGCCGTAAGCGATTATTTAGGCTTTTTTTCAAATTACGCGTGAAACTTTTTCGTATCATCTTACACAGAAACCCAATTATAAAATACGTCTTAAAATTCAAAGTTTGTAATGTGTAGCTAATGAACACACTTTTGCATAAAATTTTAACTAAAACTAAAGTACATACATGTCATAATTATGTAAAACTAAATTAAACACAATTCAAATACCTATTTACTTTAGAGAGCTTATTACCATAAAGAATTTTAATGAGTTATAAGGTTTACATAAAATATTTAAAGTAAAATCTTTTACCTATTCACTATTATGGCTTTAGAGAAGTCTAAAATTACTGTAAAAAGATAATTGCATCCAACTTTAAATTAATTAACTTGTTTAAATAGAAATAAAATAAATAGAATTAAAATACCTATGTCGTACGTAATTTTATTCAATTCTATGAAGAAATAATAACCAAGAATGTACAAAATTTAGCGAAGATTGCTGTCCTATCAACAATCAGCACTGAAGCCATTAAAATGATTGTCGGTGCCAGTATAAGAGTCCACTTATAAATTGCTTAAAACTTTTGTCTCAAAAATAAGCTTTTGATGTCTTTATCTCGCGTCTGGTTAGTCTTGGCTTTCGTTCGAGTCCCCTCCGCGATAGAAGCAAGTTTAAAGATAAACCATAATTGAAATGTCAAGAGCATTCTTTCTGTAACTGCTCAGTATTACTGGGAGTTGCCAAGTTACGATACTGTACCGTCCTCGGTTCTTGTTACAACGTTTTCAAAGAATCAATACGGTCTATCCTAAGTTTACAAAATTAAAAAAATGTAGACAGAATTTTATATAAAAAGTTTGCTCAAATTACGCTTTTTAAATATCAGGTTGCTGTGGGAATATAAATTAGGAGGCTTGTTGTTTGAGAAATAGATCGTGTCATTGATTTAGATAGCCAAGAAAAGAAAGAAAATACGTTTATTTACGCAAAGAACGAACAAAAAGACAAAAACATCATTTTGGGGGGAAATATGCGTCACACGCAAAACGGTCATCGCTCAGCAACGATGGCCTACGTCCCTATGCGAGACAGAGCCCCAGTGACTGGCTGTCGCTGGGGCTATGTCTCGCAAAAAAACAGCTGACCCAAACAGCTTAGAACAGTAGGTATTCAACTTTAGTATGAAACAGCAGATTTATTTTTCGCGATTTCAAAGTTTGTCCCATAATAAAAATTATTCAGTTCGATGTTCTAACACACCTCTTAAAGTAAAGTAATTTTTTTAACACCTTATATATATTGGCGCAAGCCTGTAGTGCTTGACATTAACGATCGCAGGGAAGCATGGCATGAGTAAGGAGCTTCACGGACGCTTTTTCGGAGACCTACATAGACCCAATGTAGATTCGCTAGCTTCCGTAGCTTGGCTGTGTTTCAGCTACCTCTATGGGGGAACCGAAGGTTTTGTCTGTGCAATTAATTATGGATAAGTTATCATATCGAACGAGTACCGGAGATTTATTGTGAACGACACGGTTGACGGTTGTTTTCAAGGAGCAAGATGATGATGCTGATGGCAGCATCGTCATCTTGCTCTGAAAAATTGCCTTGTGAAATTGGAAGTGCCGTACTACGGGTATGAGCCCGACCCAGTTCTCGAAAATGGAAATATCACATTGTACTGGGATCGATCCAACATCACTGAAAGGACTATACCCCATTTGAAATAAGATTAGACGTATAGATAAGCTTTTTTTACATTCCGTTCAACCGATTTTGAATTCTATTGCGTTGGTGGCATGACAAATGGCAGCCGCAGTAGATAGTTGGTATTGTGTAACTTTTTTTGCTTTTAATGCTATTCTTATGCCTACGGTATAGGAGTCAAAATCGGTTGAACGGACTGTAAATGGGTTTGTTTTAATGTCTAATCTTATTTCAAATGGGGTATAGGTATTGTTGCCAATAAGCCTGATAAAGTGGTGGTGGATCAAAAAGAGCGACGCAATGATTATTGACATAACGGTCCCGCATGACAGGAACCTCGTGAGAGTCGAGAAAGATAAAAGTATCTTGACTTCGGCCGCGGGGTTGTTGACATGTGGGATGTGAACTCAGCAATCATTGTGCCGATAGTCGTATCAGCCAATGGCTTAACTACCAAGAGCCTCGACCAACACCTAAGCGAATCTCGTTGGGCAGCTGGAGTAGGAGGGCTTGATTCAGAAAGCCGTGAAGCGAGCCGTGCCGAAAAGTACCACACTTTTCGGCACGGCTCGCATTGTCAGGAGGTTTCTCTCTCTGGAGTCCGGACCGCCCGTAGCTTGGACCCCAATATATATTCCCAATACCAGTGGGCTATTTATTTTTATATTTTTTAATGTTTTAATATTATAAAATATAATTCATGTGCACAATAATGAAATAGGGGAAATCATTCCTAATATTATTCATGAGATCCAGTACCTACCAGAAACAACATAATTTGAGATAAGTAGGTACTAATAAATAAATAATTTGATTAGTTACAGAGATAAACACGTCACGTTTTTTGTTCTCTAAATTGAAAATAACAGTGCTATACAATGGTTTTCTCCTGCAATTTCCTGTTTATCTGAAGACTGAAACGAAATATGATCAACCGAAGGCCGTCCGGACCGTGGCAACCGTATTTATTTGTCTTGTTAGTGCAAATCTATTGGAAAAACGACAATAGCACAACACACAAAGCTACATAAACAACTGACAGATAAAGATTTATTTTTTTACGTTTTATTTGTAGCAATTTGTTGCTGGCAGTCGAAACTAGCAATAAGTTTATTGGGTGATAAGTTTCTATTACATATAAAGTTATGACGAACAGTTTATTTTTGTTTCTCTTTCTTTAATAATAATTTATTTGTATGTTTTCAATTATATCAGCGCGTCTGTAACTTTCTTAGTAAACACAGTCATAACTATAAGCAATAAAACAATGGATTTAAGCAAAATTACTTTTTATATTAACATTATAATGTTTTGAAGTTAAAATAGCGAACCGTCCCTGATTCACACGGTTTCACCGAGTCACCTTAACAAAACATCTAGATTTATATAATATATTTAAGTTAATAATTATTAATGTCATAAACACACATGAACCTACTGGAATATACTCTTTAAATTATGGTGAAAACCGCATCAAAATCCGTTGCGTAGTTTAAAAGAACAACGCGGTCATACAGACAGACACGAAAAGCGAGTTTAATTAGATTAGATTAGGTAATACGCACTTTGCGGAAATATTGTAACCAAAGTACTTTCTACATACAGATGTGAATTGTACAAACAGGGTTAGGTACAACAAAACCTGATAGTTATTGTCATTTTCTTGAACCTACCTGTACACCCACCTCATAAAATACGGTAAAGAAAGAAAGAAAGAAAGAAAGAAATCATTTATTTGCTGAAAATGTAGGTATACATATTAGTTGGAGTATTTATTAAGTGTCCCGATACATTTTACCTTACGGCATGCAAAATATTAGTTTGAATTAAATAGTACTATAGATACAGCCATTACGATCCTTATTAGCCATAGTCGAGTTTAATAGATTGTTACAGATCAGACAACATAAAAAAAAAATAAAAAAAATTTATGAATTACCCATAAATCTCTCGCAAATCATACATACATAATAAGAATATAAATGTCGTAATGTGCAATGTCAAAAAGCTTAATGTCACAATATTCAAAAACATTAACAACAAGTCACAATATTCAAAAACATTAACAACAATCACAATGAATAATAGATAAAGAATTTATTTATTTTTTATTTACGGTAAAACCTTATTAGTGTCCTGTTCTTAGTATAAGCAGGAATAGGACTGCATCCAACTTAGAATACGTAGAACTGAGTCTTCACTGAATTCACATACATTATAGGTTCTCAAAATCAAAAGATTTTGTTTCACATAAACCTACATGGGTACTAATGAAACGTCAGAAGATAGATGCACGGTTCCAGTTGGTTACTTCGTCTGGAGAAGGGCTGGTAAGGTCCAGGTTACTCATTTAAAAATAATTGGCTTTTACTATGTTTTAAAATTACAGTGTTAAGAGGTTCTAGCACAAGAGAACACGCATGAATGGTAAAATGTCATTATGTGTGATGAATGACAGAGCTGTATAAAGTAAAAAAGAAACAAATGAACTTATTGGAGTGTTAAAAATTATCGTTGTTCGTCATTGATCTGGAATTTATAATTAACTAGCTGTTGCTCGTGACTTCATCTGCGAAAAGCCTATGTACTTCTCCGGGTCATGGTCTACCTATGTGCCAAATTATAATAAATATTCATCCAAATCCGTGCAGCCGTTTTAGCGTGAAAGCGTAACAAACAAAAAAATCACTTTCGCATTCATAATAGGTTACTCAGTTTGAATTCCCGCGCATTATTTGAGAAAAGTAGGTAGGTACTATACAAGCCTTGGACGCAACCAGGCATTGACGTTCGTCCATTAATGCCCCCTTTGCAAGCCACGGCAGTAATGTACTATTTTGATCAACGTTTCTGCATACATCATATTTTTTTTTTATCTGTCAGAATAGTGCCTTTCTAGATTTTGTAAAACAGGCAGAGAAATGGAAACCTGAGAAAATATTTCCATCGGTTTCAACCTTCGAATTCGACAGTAACAAAATATCGCCGCTTGACATCGCATAATACGCTAACCAATTTCTCAAGCGCGTCACGTGCCGATAGTGGCCTGTCCGGTCCCGTGTAACCGCACACGGTACAAATCTCCGACATTTACTGCCGTCACCCGGACGTGGAGAAGAAAATCCTATTTCTACTTTCTGCAACTTAAAGTGCATTCTCACTATTGAACAAATTCTGCGGCATTTCTGCTCTTTATCGATTTATTAGTGACATATGGCCCACTGGTTTTATAGGTTATGTCTTGTTCTACAAGGGATCCGTTTATTCAGAAAATAAAACAAAATTCAGGCTTCTGTAGCAAACAAATGAATCTATTAAATAAACTAGCTGTGCCCCGCGGTTTCACCCGCGTAGATGTCGATCCCGTGGGAATATAGGGATAAAACGTATCCTATGTCCTATTCAAGGTCATGTCTACCCGTGTGCTCATCCTCTTCTCTCTAAAGTAGGGAACGTCGCGGAGGCGCGGCGCCGGCGTCGAACGGTTCGCGTATTGCATTTTTATACTCGTGATATCTTCGAAATTAAATGTCCGATTCGAATGAATTAAAAAGTATTTTACTGCTACATAAATACCCTTGATGTTAAAACTATTTATTTGAATAAGAATTAATATTATGTCGATAAAACTCCTTCGCAAATAATGCATTAACTTCGAAAAAAAATGATTTCCATAAAAAAAGGTTATAGTGAGTCAATCTTAAAAGATAGACATATGCTGTCGCAGACTTTTTTTTAGAACTTTTAAAGAGGAACAATTCCATAATACATGATATTTGCGTAACTTAAACCGTTTACGCAGCGCACGCAACGGAAGCTCTCAAAAAGGAATAATTTTTCCCGTTTTTGCAACATTTTTCATTTATGCCTTCCTCGATAAATGGACTATCCAACACAAAAAGAATTTTTCAATTCCAACCATTAGTTCCTGAGAGTAGCGCGTTCAAACAAACAAACAAACTCTTCAGCTTTATAATATTAGTATAGATTCTTAAGAAATAAGACTCGTCGGAGTGGGACTGACTGGGGGGGAGGTATAACCCCGCCCGCGCGCAATTCTATTGCACTATTGTTTACAAATAAGTATTTAATTTTAAAATTTTATTTGTGTTTATATAGAAAAATAAGTCTTTAGTAAAGTATTTAATAGTGAACACACAAATTTTTATTACAATTGCTTTGATAACAATCGAATACTCACATAATTACAGGTTAACTACTAACTAATTTGTAATATCTACTTAATAATAATAATTATGTACAAGGGGAAATTATCAAAGGGCATCAACAAATTCGTCCCCATCGCTGTCAACAGGAAAAGTGCCCAAAAGGCTGGCCGCATTGTCACGTTGTATGGCAATGCTGATTCTTTGGCCAAAAAATAGGCCAGCCCTCTGGTCACGTGAAGAGTTGACCAAGCGCTTGGCGATGTCTTGAAAAACCAAGTGGGCACTTGGACCGCATGGCCCTAGGGTTTCAACCCCAAACGGCTCGAACATATACGTCCCGATAAGATTGGAGTATTTGCGCCGTTTGAGGTTTTCTGCACCTGCAGCAGCAGCTCCAGCACAGCCCGCCGTGCTAGGAAGATGGGATGGCGTAAGGGTGACACTAGTTGCATCCCACACCAAAGGCTACCTTACCAACCTACCTTCCAAGGCATTATGGTCATTCCATCTGGTCTCTTCCTATCGTCGCGTGCCAGGCCATTGGGTTCTAGAACAGCTGGCACCCCGGCGGTGACAAGAGCACGACGGATGATGTCATTGATGCTGGGGTGCCGTGCTATCCGGCCTGCGCTTCGAATGGAATAGGTTTTTCTCTTTAAAAAAGCAGATTTTAAGGAAACTTTGCGGTTTTTTTGCATCGAAGAAAGTTTTGTCAATCGTGTTTCGGGCCTCATACTTCACTAAAGACACTCTTCAATTTTCGTAACCATAAAAAACAATACGCAAATACGTTGTTTTTTGAGAGAAACATTGATTTTGCGTGAAGTCGAAACGCGTTAAAACATCTGCTTTGGAACCATTTCACCTTAATGTAAACAATAGTTTCAGTATAAACTAAAGACAAAGCTACAGCTACGAATGGCTTTAGAACCAAACACGGATAATCTGGCAATAAGTTCCGATATACACTGAATAAAGCCAGCTCAAAGGCAGCCATGATTAACTCTCAAATACAGCCAGTGTACGCACACCATCCTGTACTCCACGCTATAAATCAATCCAGTACGGCTTTCAACCTCAATACAACTGCTTTTGATAATTAATAGACCCCGTTATTTAACGAAACCCGCTGAATAAGAAACTGCTTCATTGAAATCAAATTGGAATTGATGAAGCCGTCCTGGGTTTCTAAGTTCCACCCACACCTCAATTTACTTTGTAAATAATGTTAAATAAAATTGTTTTGCTTCTAAATTAAGTTTTTGGGTGTTACTGATTGCTTTCTCTAGTAGGAATGTGACAAAGACAGACAACATTATAAATAATTAAAAAGTCCTTTACAAGAGCATAAACACGTGTACACGGGTCGGCTTCCAGTCTAACCGGATGTAGCTGAATACCAGTATTTTACATGGAGCGACTGCTTATCTGACCTCCACAACCCAGTTGCTGGGAAACACGACATCCTTGGGCACTTTCGGGCTTCTGACGACCCGTAACGACTGTCAAAGATCCACAAATGACAGCCGGGACCATCGGCTTAACGTGCTTTTCGAGTCACGAAGAAGTCTTGGTGTAACAAAATATAATGTAACATCACACCTGTAATCCCCGAAGGGTTAGGCAGAGATGTACCTATAGGAAACATACATTTCGTATAGGGGCGAGCCTATTGCCGTCATAATGTCTCAATAAAGAACCGAAAAGCAAACTCATATAAACCCATTTATAAAATAATACAGCACCCCTTAAATATGGATAGTATTTGTTAGGTCACAAAATATGGTAAAACATGAAGCCGTAAACATACCGAAATATACTCCCTAATTTAATGTGGCGCCTTCAAAACATATCTCAATAAACATGAAGGGTTCGAACCGCAATACTACGGGCTGGCTCGTAAAAACGTATAGGTGACAACACATCCCAACGTATAAAGCATCGAATTTATTCCCGATATAAATGTCGCGACGCGAAACAAAAACAAAGAGCTTCCGAACACGCTCTGCGTTATGTCTGAAGGGACATCTTCATGAAAATTGTCCGCTCATACGGTCATCAATCGGTCGGTTTTTTTTTAATGTGCGTTTTGTTTGTGCAGAATAAACAATTTTTCTTTCTTTCTTTTCTTATCAATAAAAGTAGATTATCACTTAAGTTTTTTAAATAATTATAACCTTTTTTTTTTTGTAAACAATTTCCTTTTTTCGGGTCAATGACCTATTCAAAAGTAAAATTAAGTTATTACGAACTCTTGGCAATATAAAATGCTGAAAACTATACTTATAGAATTATTTTGTATACCTATAGAAGATAATTATTATGTATACGTACCTGTGCACCATCAGTGTTAATCGACTCTCATTGCTGACCATACTACAAATGCTTCCTAACTTATATACAGTCACGGAAAACCGTATCTTGTCCAATATGCACAGTGTTGGAAAGAAGCAATTCCATTAGAGAATGATCCCTTTTCTGCTAGCCCGATCCAAAGGTATTTTGATCCGTTAAAGCATATTGTGCTGAAATGCATCGAAAATTCTTTGACGTTGCAATTCTTATCGCAGCACCGGTTCGCTTTTAATTTGCGAGAATCTTTTTCGTCATTTTGTGAAGTCGATTTTGCTAAAGTATGAACTTTACGTCAAAGAAGCACTTTCAGCATTTTGTAGGAATTTCATGATTTATTAATCCGGTATTCGCTTGTAGTTGAATCTTTTGTAAAATATTAATAAGTACATTGGCATTTAGCATTTTGTCAATGCATGCAAAAGGAAATCTAAATATTATTTTCACAAAATTTTACTCAGCGGAAGTCTTGCTTACATACTTTTACTTTGAAAAACCTTAAATCGTAGAGTATTTATAACAATGACGATGTTGTTTTGATTTGACACAGTGAAAATATTATTATCATGCAGATCTATGTGAGTCTATGGTATCTCATAACTTTTTCGTCATCTATATTGCTAAACAAACAATTTTCGTTAATTAAACAGTCGTTGAGCTCCTTAAGTTCTGAGTTGAGCTTTACTATTACTGACAAATGCTTGCACTGATTAGAGAGGTCCACTCAAATCTGTGTGGTTCTTTCCTCAAAAGACCATTTCAGACGCTAATCTACATGGTCCTCATACGGCCTGACCAAGATTACGTCTGGACTTTAAAAGAGACTGTGACCTCTGAGTTTGTTTCGGCCTTTCTTCTCAGAGTAGTCTGATAGGAAACGCCGACCTCATCTAGCTTATTTTTAATATTTTTTAATATGTCTTGTAAAGGTGATTCCAATGTCCTATTTACAGAATAAACAATTTCATTTCATAATTATGCATTAAAAGTTTCTTAAAATTCACCAAATTGCTAAAATAAACAAACCCTTACTCAAAAAGCTACAGAAAGGTGACACTATTTGATTGGTTGTTTATCACTCTGGGCTTAGCGAAAGGCATTCGCTGCAAACGCCGCCGGATCCGTAGACACCAGTATTGGGTTTTAGTTTCTAGTCAACGGCTTCGACAACAATGGCCGACTTCAATCCATTTCCGGACACAAATCTCGCACCGTCGACGTTGACTTTACTCGAATATCGGACTGGATCTACGAATCGTGTTCATGGGTATTATTTCTGGACTGTGTCCGTTGTGATTGGAATTGATACTTGTTTCTGGTTTTAATGCTTGCTTTTTGAGAGTGGTTTTCGGGGTTGTTTTGTTGGTTAGTTGTCTACGATATTAACTATCTGTATTTACTACGGGAGATGTCAGAAACCTCTGAAACAATTAAATGACTCACATGAATAAATAAGTCTGAGCGCGGCTGAAATCGGAACTAATCGTATACGTCGTGTTGTTTATGTAAGGTCAAATTAAGTACCGAAGAATTATTTAATATTATTAATATAAGAATTAAATTGTTAATATAGATTTAATGTTTGAGGAGCTGAGGAGCTCGTGGCTAAGTAATAACAGGCGCACGGGTCGATCCTTCAGGTTAAGCTACGCTTGCCGGGGTTGGTCCGTGGATGGGTGACCATCTTTATATACCGAAACTCCTCCGTGCCTCGAAAAGCACGTTAAGCCATTGGTCCCGGCTGTCATTCGTGGATCTTTGACAGCCGTTGCGGGGCGTCAGAAGCCCGAAAGTCTGACAACCAATTTTAGCAAGGGGTAACGTATTATCCCCAATTACTGGGTTGTGGAGGTCAGATAGGCAGTCGCTCCATGTAAAATACTGGTATTCAGCTGCATCCGGTTAGACTGGAAGCCGAACCCAACATAGTTGGGAAAAGGCTAGGCAGATTGATAGATTGAATGTTTTAAATATTACAGTATAGAATTAAGCACGCCAGCGCCACCAGTCGCGCGCATACTTATCTTGCGCGCACTCTAGTAATCTATTTCTTGAGCTTGTCCACAGTTTCTCCGTCCTTCTGTTTTTCGATCCATTACAGCCCAATTACTTCACTTCCTATCCAAAGTGATAAGTATGTCTCCATGACAACCACATGCTCACTAAACCTAATCACCAACTATTTAACCGAATCACAAAACAATTACATAATTAAACACAATTAGAGCGAACACTAAAACGATACTGAACAGTGAGAACAAAACATCCGCCATTGTGCTTACAAAAACTGTCCATCTAATGAAATTGGACTGGACACGGGACGAACGGCCCTAAATAGATAACATCTCGAGTAAGTTCGGAGACTTAGACGGGGATAATTAGTTTAATGAACGCCCCGTAGTCCGAATAAAAGGAGATTGTTTCTTTTATTCGGGATTTATCGTCAGATACCGTTGAAAAACAAACGTGATTCTATTTCGAGTTGATTGTGATTTTATCTGTGTAGTATTGTGTTATGTAAGAGTATGTAGAGCATGGTTGAATATCTATCTTTATACAACATAAAGGTTATTCACAAGGTGACTCTTCAAAAGCATAGATTAAACGGTATATGAAGTACACTCAAACTCGAAAGCAGCATTTATTTCAATCAAATCAAATCAAACCAAATAATTTATTTGCATAATACATGTTAAATAAGGTGTTACAAGTGTATAAGGTACATTGTATTATAACCTAATGAGGTGTGCAAATTAATTCAATGAGTACTAATCGCAACATTGAATTTAAAGAATACATTTTAAATTAAATTACTTTAAAAATAGAAAGTCAAAAATTTTAAAAATTAAATAAAAATACACAAGTCAAATCAAAATTTCAAAGTCATTACATTTGTGGTCCCATTTCAGATAAAATCAGTCATCTTTCATTTAAATAATCATTAATTGAATAGTAACATTTTGCAACTAGGAAATCGTGCAAACTTAATTTAAAATGGTCCATTTTGTGTAGGTCTGTGATACTTTTTGGCAACTTATTGTATATTTTGGGCGCCATGCCCAAAATGTTTTTATTAAATATCGCTTTTTTATGACGTCTTACGCATATTTTATTTTTGTGTCGTGTACTTCTTGGATGTGTATAAAGATGTAGATTCGCTTTGACAAAAATAGCCACTTCATATATATATAGACACGGGAATGTTAATAGCTGGAGCTGTTGAAAATGTGGTTTACAGCTTTCTGTGCGTTGTATGCCACTCATTGCCCTTATGCATTGTTTCTGGGCTTTGAACGCCATTTCTGTATCTGGCGAGTTCCCCCAAAATGTAAGTCCGTAGCGTAAAGTAGATGCAACATACCCATGATACGCCGTTAATAATGTTGCCTGATTTGAGACTTTTCTTAGGTTATGGAGAGCATAGGAATACTGGCTAAGTTTTTTGCATGTTTTTCAACATGTGTTTTCCAGCTCATATTTTTATTTATCCAAATACCCAAGAATTTAGTGTGTTCTGCTTCACTGATCGTCTTGTGACCGTAATGAATATCCGGTTTTTTATTGTTTGTTTGTTGTTCAAATGAAATGTAATTTGTTTTTTCAAGATTTATTTTTAGGTTGTTTTCAGTTAGCCAAGTTATTATATCATTTAAGTTGTCATTTATTTCTTTTTCGAATGTCACATCATCTTTACTTTTGATTAGTATTGTACTGTCGTCAGCGAATAAAATCATTGGATTATTAATAGTTTTAGGCATGTCATTAATATATATTATGAATAGTAATTGAGCAAGAACACCGCCCTGCGGCACACCGATCAATTAAAACACAATCTGTTCGCTTGACACCTAATATTCACGTTAGAAACACCACCGTTTTTTTTTTGTCGGTGGGAAATCATCAAATGTCTTCTTCCGCTCTGGGCGGAGTGGAAGGGCGTGTCAGACTTTTACTGACTAAAACCCACCCGTGTTTCTTCAGATGACTGTTGTCAAGGGCAAAGGGGATACCGGGGCTCCCTTTCGGACTTTCCCGCAACCCTTGCAGGAGAAACACCACCCTGCGCTCCATAACTCAAGTAGCGGATGTAGGAGAAAAAACAGCCAGGCTGAAGTGTGAGTGGAACGGTCACGACACGCGAATGCACCCGGAGAGATGGGCAAAGATCATCACTCACTGGACGCCTGAAGGAGGACATCGCCGTCGAAGTAGACTGCGGCGAAGGTGGTGTGACAATCTATTCATGTTTGCGGGGCCAACATGGTACAGAAATCGCACAAAATAGAGAGATTTGGAAGGAAAAAGGGGATAACTTTTCCCAGCAGTGGGACACACTACAGGGTAATAAAAAAAAACACAATCAATCAATTACAGGCACTTTTGAATTGTCAAGAAATCGGTCAGTCAAAAATATGAAGCGTAGCTGGTACCTATGGAGAAGAACGATCAAGAAATTCAGATAGAGTCCCTAACTCGGATTAGAAACGAATAGGTTAAACTATCTTTACGCATTTTTGCACTTGCGTGGTATGTTTAAGTGTCTAAATATGTCGTAGTTATACACACTCATTTATTACTTAATATTTTTAGCTGGTTGCTACCGCTAAGGGCCTGGGGTGGCACACATGTCGACCAAAAGGTGGTCAAATAGATACAAAGTTGGCTCTGATAAATAGTCTACATCTCCACATCATAAATACTTAATATTTACCCAGTGGGTGACTTTGAGCACTCTTTATCTTTATGTAGAGTCCTTTTTCATTTAAAATACATATAGATTTTAATTCCGTTCTGTCAAACCCAAGAAATTACCGAATCATGATGTGTGTTGACTATATGAAGTCACTTTGAACCTCCGTCTTTGATGTCGCAAAAATAAATATTTAACGGATCAGACGTAGGTATTTGGTAATCGTTTTCGTCTCTAAAATGATGTAAATAAAGAAGTCAATGTAAGAGACTGTCTCGGTTTTTTCACGGTAACTAATTATTTTTCTCTTCCGTAATTTTAATTTATTTTTACCCGACTACGACGAAGAAAAAGGAGGGTTATGATTTTGACCGGTATGTATGTATGTATGTATGTATGTTAATCTGTTCCCTCCTATCGTCTAAACCACTCATCACAATTTGACAAATGAGGTATCGTTGGAAGCGTTTTGATTGTCCCCTGGTTATAGGCTATGTGACGTCACTTTAAATTAAAAAATGGCGACCTCTAGAGGACATAAAGTCAAGATAAAAAAAAAAAATTGTTTAATCGCACCATGTGAAATGAAAGGGCTTAATGAGTACATTTCAAAAATATATATATTATAAACCCAAAAGAATTTAAAAAAAAATTAAGTAATACAAACTAAAACCCAACTACGGTTTTTGACTTGAAGGAAGATCAGAAGAAAACGCATGATAAATATAATATGCTAAAATCGTTAATACACAATACTAGTTTTCGTAGGTATGGGAATTTGCCGAATTATTTTAAGGATAAAAAACCTTTGTTCGTCTCCGGGTTAGCACTTACCCGTGTAGCTATTCCCGACAGCCCTGTACAGGCTTAGATCGCTAAAAGCAAGCGAAAGTCTAAACATTTCAAAAGTGAAAAACATTGACGTACACTATTGCCAAATAAATCTATAAGTAATAAAAAAAATAGCGTCGCATCAGACTTTATACCCCTCCCCTTCTAAAACACGAATTAAAATTGTTATTTCGTAGCACCTCCCCTACATTATCGGATTATCTAGGTACCTTTTAGGCCACAGCTGTTATGCCCCACGCTAAAATTACGGGGGCTCTTAACTGGGAAGCTTATTACCCGACTTAGGCGAGGAAGGTGCTGTGTTAACGGCCTCCTCGTGATTTGTTTGTACAATTCTACGACAGTACCTATAAATAGTAATGTCTGCATAAATGGGTCACTGTGTCAGAGATGGGATTTTAAATCCGTGAATACTAATGATTACCATAATCTTCCAAGAGGTGGGCAGTTTTTTCACAAAATAAAGTGACTACTTAATAAAGCATTTTTGGTATTCCACCCAAAATGCCTAGTATAATAATAGCAGCCTACCATAACCTCATGAATAAAGGGCGAGTCATTAAGCAATAAGAATCAGATTAAAATATCTGTATACGTAATGATAATTTAGAATCAACTACTATTTTTTTTTTAAAGCTGTCCCTCTGACTGACCTACCTAAAAGCCTGTGTGGAAGGAAAGTGAGTGCTACAAGATTGGAACGGAAATACTGTTGCAATAAAAAAAAACTGCTGTACTTATATTTAGGCTTGATCGTGACACGATCCAAAACGGTAACCCATAGCTTGATGGAGCCTTATGATAAATCTTTTCAACCTGTCATAATTATTGATAAGGGTAAGATTGTGTCTTGAGAAAGAGTTTTACAAGATACTTTTTCATCATCTTCATCTTCCTCCCCTTGTTCCATGTTACTCGGAGTCGACGCAAAACGTTTTTTTCTTCCATCCTCCCCCGACAACCATCCCGCTATAATTTACTCCCTTCTCTTTGCTTTCTTCACACAATCCATCCATCTTTTCTTTGGCCTTCCTCTCCCTCGCCATCCATCATCATCTGCCTAGCCTTTTCCCTACTATTCCATACTACTTTTTCCATACTACTATGTTGGGGTCGGCTTCCAGTCTAACCGGATGCAGCTAAATACCCGTATTTACAGCACCTCTCCCTCGCCATCCATCAACATTATATTCATCACTCTTTTAATCACATGCGTTTCCTCTCACCTTATCACATGCCCATACCAAGCCAAACGATTTCCTTTCAACTTTTCTGTCAGTCTACAAACCTCTTTTTACAATCAGCTAAATGCTGGCCTACACAAAAGAGGAGAGACGTGTTTCCAAAAATAACTTCACAAGAAACAAAGGAATAAAGAATGGATTTGAAGTACATTGCTTGTTACCTCAAGCACTCTTGTAAACTGGAACAAGCACTGACAGAAATGTAGCATTTTATCAGTATTCACCACATTTTCACGTTTTCCTTATTAGTGCCTAAAACATTTTTAATTTGGATGAGTTCATAGGTGCTTTCATGACGAAACACGTACTGGTATGTCACTTCATTAGATCACTTTAGCAGTTGCTAATATGTAGGTATACAGCTCGTAGTCCATTTGCGGTATTTTATTTTACTTTACTACGAACCACAGTAAAAAGAATTACCTAAATTATGAAGTAGGTTTCAAAATTAGAAAGACCTGACGTGTGCCTGTTCAGAGAATAAATACGACTGGATATTTTTGCACACAATGACAATGCAGGTACATTTTTACCTAGAAATGATTTTTGTTACAGCCAGAGGCCAGAATGGTGCCCAGTACTTAAGTGGCTATACAGCCATCCATGTGAAGAGGATCTCAAGGGAAAATTGACATCGGCCAAGTCAATTCGTTTCATTCATTGAGTGAACGTATTATAAAAGTATTTTTTATAATACGTTCACTCAATGATAAGGGGCCTGTCGTATATTAAAATACTATGCGTGCAAACGTGTTTATGTAGGACGCAGTACATAATTAAAGTAAGTATAAGCGAATAGTAAGTAATATGCAGTAAGCACTCGGTAAACGGTTCGTAGAAATTAAAATCGATGAAGTTAGCCGATAGGAAAGTTGTTTACGTTTAGTTTTATGTGCTATGAATTACTGAAAATATTGTTTTTAGTTTCGGTTCGTGTTAAAACGTTTTAAATAAAATTTTAAATTGCAGCAAAACTACAGGGTCAAATTAACTTGGTTAAACACATACAAAAAGTATCCAACATACCTGCATTCCTTCCCCCATCACAGAATGTAACACAAAAAAAAAACAACAAGTAAATAGTGCAAAGTGTGAAAGCTCACAAACAATAGGGGCAAAAAAAAACGTTTTCAAATTCCACCTGAAAGAGAATTTTTTGGGGGGAAATTAAGAAAAATGCGGACAATGCCACTGGACGGAGTGGCCTTAAATAATAAAACACCAGCGAAATAAAGCACTATAAACTATTCAAAACCATTTCAGCTACTCACGTGTCTGTTACGGTTTGTCGGCCTTTCCTGCGCCTGTTCTGTGGGATATAAAGCTCTATCCCTCTTACATATTAGGGCTAAGATCCCTTGGGACCGATTTGCATTCCGCAATCAGGTGAGCGACGAGGGTCTAAGATTCACACATCTCAACAATTCAGAGTTTGTTGTTGACTGATTTTGTACGACGGAGCAAAATGTTGTTTTACAACACCAATAAAAGCGTTGTAAGGAAAAGTTTTCTGCGTTTTGTTTCGCGGAAAATAATGTATTTGTTGTACTTAGGAACAAAAAGTGTTTTATTACATGTGTAAGGAACGAAGTATCTTCACAATAAGGAAGTAAAATGTTTTGGATACATATGACTTCATCAAAAACGGAATGATTATAAACAAAACAGGTACCTAGTCTGACTCCGGCAAAATACGGGGCTATAAGGGCTTACCCTTTACTGCTGACACAGTCACTGCCGAAACTCCTTATCACCAAATAAGCTGTCGCTTGCACCTTGCAAGACTATAAAACTGATCCAAGTTTTAAGACTCCATTTTATTTGTGCAAAGTTTGCGGTTTCATTCGCAGACATTTCGGAAAAATAATCTCAAGCACACATTAAAATTTTATTATTAGTGCCCGTGCTGAAATTTTGAGATAAGCCATTCTGCTCATGCTGGGCAAATATCTAAAAATATACTGTAGAACAACTGCAATAGAAATAAAACTCAAGTTTATATTGTTTATGGTATAGTCAACTTCGTATTTACTTTATGATCACACTAAGGTTGTATATCACTTACACATCAGCAAGGTCTATTTGTCTCTGTGACAGTTAGACAGTTTCAAACTAAGGCGCGGGACATACACAAGATGCGAGTGGCACGGGCGTGGCACCGGTGCGGCGTGGGCGTTGCGTCGCTCTTTTCATATTTCATACAAAATAATATAGGAGTGCCGAGGTGCGGAACATACACAGGTGGCTGGGCGAGAGCGCGGCGCAGGTGAAATATAATAGGAGCGGCGCAACAACCGCGCCGCACCGTCGCCGCGTCGTCGCATCGCCTAACCCGCGCCACACGGTCGCCACGCCTACGCCACTCACCTCTTCTGTAAGTCTGGCTTAGTGTAGTTTTAATTGCATGTCAACTAATCCAGTTGACAAAAGTGGTACAACAATAATTATTAAATCGACTGTACCTACATGCGGTGCTTTAAATTCCAGATTATTTTCGCAGCGAATGACGTCAGAAGAAAGACGCAGCGATTCTATTTTTTTTTTCGCCAAACCTGAATAATGTGCTCTACAAATAGATCACCCCCATTTCTCACATCCTGTATGTTTTACTGCCAAGCTGCAACCTTGGGTAGGCTGCTAATGTTGATACTTTTCCCGCATCATTTATAAAGGTTCTTAGACGAACATAACTGTATTCTGGCGTAATGATGATAATCATGGAACTAATTACAACGTTAAGTATGGTGTATTTACACTTTTCATTCATGGTTAATGTTAGGATTTCTCAAAAGAACTTCTTATTTCTCGCAATATGCGGTGTAAAGTTTTTGTTTTTGCACGTATCATCGTTTAAATTATGGTGTGTGACGTTATCAGAGTATAACGTGGGATAAGTAACTTTGTTCCAAAAAACATATTAATCTGTACCTTTTGACCGTCACGAAACATTTGTTACCGCAACAAAAGTGTCCGGCCGGTCAAAATGTTACACTTTTTTCAGGCTAGCTCTCATTCGCCAAGTGTACCTACAAAAGAGACAGGAACTTCATTCCAACCGGGTGTCCCACGACACCTCTGGACTGTTTTTTTATACTCCGATATTGTTTTGGAGACTTTAAATGTTTGTGTCATTAGGTAAACTACATCAATTCCAATCATATTACTTCCTCCCATAACGTCATCTGATGCCTCTACCAACACGTATCGACTTTTTGTTTCCACATACCTACCATTGTAATTTCACGTATGTTTTCGTATGCCGTTAGCTAAGATCCGCCGAAGGGCATATTGATAAACGGCCGCTTAGGCGTCGCGACATGCGTGCGAATATATCGCTGGAAATATTTCATGTTTAACGTCTGCCGGCTTCCCACAATGTTTAGTACACGATGATTGCAGAATCTTTGCTTAGTTTGTAAATAGAGCTTTAATGCGAACAAATGTGATCTTTTTGTTCCTCATTTGTTATCTTCTTACTCGACTGCCAAGGAAGGGTTATGGTTTTTTAGATATTTGTTTCGGCCAGTAGTCAATCGTTCGAAACGGGAATTATGTGTGCTATCAAAAATGCTTAGGAATCGTAAGTCTTCGTTTAGCTGACCTAGTCAGTAGACCTATCTGTGATCGACAAAAACGTGACATTGCGGAAATACATTATAAAATACAATAGACGCAGATATATTTAATAACCTATCCCGCTTAACTATTTGTCAACAGTCATAAAAAAAAACCTCTAAGAAATCGACACGTGATTCACCCCTCAACGAGGCATCCTCAGGATAACGATTGACCAGTCGCGAACCTGAACATTACGTGTTGCCACGCCGAGCGCTGGACGCACAGTAATGAGCGCTCGGCATGCATCGGCATCGTTCTCTGTCTTTAAAAACACCGGGAAAGAACTCAAAGCATAGCATGCTTAAGAGGGCTATTACTATTTTTCTAGAATTTTAGCGTTTTACTCGATTTTTGACGTTTGATTATGGTTTAGATATAGCAAAATTAAAAAAAAAAAGTGCCTGAGAAAGTTTGATTATTTCTCTTGGGAGTGTATTAAATAAATATTTCAATTTCTCTACACAAATCAATAAAAACCTTGTCTTTGCAAAAGCTGTTTCATAAAATTTAACTTTAACGTCTTTTGATGCGTTGTTACATCGAAGATATAGTAATTTAATCATTTATAAAAATGTCCACAGTACAAATATATCTTGATCTTTGGAGTGTATAAGTAATTTTTTTTATGTTTCATTCAGTAATGCACCAAAAATAATTCCGTAAAACTAAAAAATATTGATAATTTTTCGTCTGAAATTATATTTTTTACGAGTATCTATGAATATACATTTCAAATTTAAACAAAAAGTATACTAACAAAGTTTATTAAGTCAACATGCTTAAAAAAAAAAAAGTCTTTTTTAGAGTAAAATAACATTTTTAAACAATTGTTGTATGCAATGCTAAAAATCAATATAAATCTCGGGGCGCGCGGAGTTTAGCTTTACCAGCCCGTCCCACCTTGCCGTCCTCCCGTCAGTGATGCGCCCTAAGCCGAGGTTCGTACCCCAAAGGGGGTGCCCTTAGCGAGCGCACACTTAGTTTGTAATTTAGAATAGTTTGTTTGCCCCTGGCTGGAGGCTTTAAGTATAGGAGCTTAAGGCAGCCACAGGAAAGTCCGGTTAAGTAGTCACGGATTCAGAATACAACTACGAGATGCCCTAGTTAAAAAAAAAAAAAAAAAAAAACTTTAGCTTTAGTCTGCGCCAAGCGGCGCACACAGGCGCACAACGTGCGTGCGCCGCGTAATCTCAAGAATATAGCGCAACTCAACACTTTTTGATACGTGTTTTTTTTTTTTTTTAATAATTTTGAATTTGTAACGGTAATTTGAATATATAGAAAATGAAGATAAATATACAATAAAATGTGTGTCTATTTGCAGTGCGGACTGGAATACCCACTAAAAGTTTACAAAGATACTGATTTCCGGAACCAGAAAATGTTGCCACATGAATAAAGTTTTATGAGGAGAGCGTTTTTCCCGGTATATTAGATAATTCAAACCAACACTTCGACTACAGTTGCAAAATAGTACTGTACCTACCTTTTTTTATTTTCTTTTGCTTATATCTCGAAAACGGTGTGTCCTATCGCAAAAATAATGAAAATTTCGACCCCCTTTATAAAACTCTTAAACCCCTAATGCTCAACATGTTGGTATTTTTTTTTCCTTATTTTCCATACAAAAACTGAAAAAATCCATTAAAACACGTCGAGTTTGCTGTCACTCCGCGCCTCTGGCTCTAAAAAAAAATCACGGGGTAGGTAAAATAAGTATCAAGTGGAGGCGCGCGGTTATCAAATTCGATTTTAGTTGTGTCAAAATAAGTTTTTAATTTAGAGAATTTATTTGGCAGAATAGCTCCAAGATTCCCATAGCCAAAAGTAAAGAATTTTAGTGATAGTTTAGTTCGGTGTACAAGAGAATCGGCACCATTGTCTACTGACACAAACAAACAAATTGGCAAGTGCCAGTACCTACTTCTTTTACCAATTTTCTTTAATGCCAGAAGCAACACTTGCGTGCGCGTTCGCAAGATGTGATGCTTCTGGCGTTACAAGCGTCTTTAGGCCGCGGTAACTGCAGTTACATGTTACCAGTAGCAGTTGCATGCTAGTTTTGCCGCTTTAGTGGTATAAAATATAAATTAAAATTCACGTAAATTTTTATGACCCTATCGTAACTCATACAAATAATATTTCACGAACAATTACAATAATTTAATTTAAAAATACAATAGATGTAGATATATTTAGTAACCTATTCCGCTTGACTATTAATAGTAAAGCTAAAAAAAGTATAGTAAAGTTATTAATAGTCAAGCGGAATAGGTTACTAAATATATCTACGTCTATTGTATTTTATAATGGATTTCCGCAAAGTCACGCCTGAATCAATTAACTATCAATATTTTAATTTATTTCAAAAGTAAAGTGGAAAGGATCAAGTTTTTTTGTTCGTCGCGTCTGACGCATAGCGGTTTGCATGTGTGCGTAGCGTACTTCAGACGCACACGAGCGCATCTGCGCCGTCAAATTTACCTAACTCTGTGCACTTCGATTTTGTAACAGCGCTCTTAAGTTCACCATAATCAGTTTCCTCATAAAATCCTTAGCTTTGAAATTCCATTATCTCGTTAACTTCTATACAAAAATACAATACCCAACCGCTCAAGTTTCTGAGTTACGCCTACCCGAGTACCTACGATTGAATCGATTAGTGTAGGTAAGCCAAAGTTACTCTGCATCGCTTATATGCATAACTAATGTGTACCAGGGTTCCTTGCGTGTCACATACTCCATATTAAGCCATTGGAGGTAAATATTTAAGTAACATTCGTGTCTGGTCCAATTAAGGTTTATTAAATGCAATAGGACTTCGACTTAGTGAAAATCGATGGATAGTTATGATAGGATTCATAAATAATTTATTTATAAGCCCTATTTGATGTCCATACCTACACCCACCCGATCGTATTAACTAGACGAATTATTATACTGGAAGACCTCAAGGGAAAAAGAAACCATCCTGATGTTTTTACTAATTGGTGTGAGAATCTTGTTTAAAATGATTTAGTTAGAGGATTCAAAATAATTGTAATGAAGATTTTTGTGCACTGCTCTTTCAAAGTCTTTGACTAGTTCTGAGGGAATATTTAACACATTATGTAGGTCTTAAATAGTCTTAAGCATTAGTTATACAAATTAGTGATTGTTAGGGTTCCGTATCCAAAGGGTAGGTACACATCCGCCGTCTGTGCGTCTGTTACAGGGCTGTAACTTTTGAACCGAAGTACTTATGTAGATAAATGAAAGTTTTTTTTTATGTTTAAAAATATATTTTGTGTTAAATATTGTACGGTGGTACGGAACCCTTCGTGTGCGAGTCCGACTCATAGGTTTCCGTATCTCATGGGGTCCATCCGTCATCTGTGCGTCTGTAACATGGCTGTTACTTTTGAACCGAAGTACATATGTAGATACATGAAAGATTTTATTTTAAGTTTTAAAATATATTTTGTGTTAAATATTGTACGGAGGTACGGAACCCTTCGTGTAAGACTCACTCTTGTTTCAATCTTCTCTCACGGCCTTTTAGAAGAAAGGTGCTGACTTGATCCCCATCGGGAATCACACAGTTAAGTAATTTACCACAGCAATTACAGATACCAAAGTACATCTAAATTCACAGCATACTTATCTCCAACGACCGTTATAATGCAAAATATAATAAGGGAGCGTCGTGAAACCTCGCGGGAGTTCCGTAGAGCGATAATGTTCGATTTAAGAAGGTTATAAAATATTTTACGATGGCTGCCAGCTACCCTGAGCCATTGAGACGCACTCCCTTGCCAATTACAACCGCATACTGCAGAGGTATTTATTTATAATTATAGGTATCAAAATGGTGTTGGGAATTGACGCGATTATAATAATTATGTTTTGGTTATGTTTGATCTCTTTAGTTTCAGAGGTATGTGTATGTAAAGTCAATCCGGTTGTTTTAGGCAGCTATAGAAACCCCAAGACATTTGAACTCCCGGGACGATGGCGCGTTGTGTTCCACGCGCGCCTCAAAGAGATGTCAGCATAATCGGCGGGGTCCGCTAGAACCGATGCCTGTCAGGGTTGCGGGAACACGGATGGATTTTAGTCAGTAAAAGTCTGAGCCCTCCCGCTCCGCCCAGAGCGGTAGAAGTCATTTGATGATTTCCAAAGATCAAAAAAAAAAAAGTCATTTGAACTATCTGTCAGACTATGGAAATAGTATCGTGAAGAACATATTTACGAAACTGCCAGTTATTGATCGAGGGGCTTTCGGTGTCGTATTTTGGACAAGGAACCTTGATATGTTAGGGTTTTCATTCTGGGAAATTGTTATTAATTAAAACTTTACACGCTAGAAGCCGAGCGTTTTCTTAGAAAAAATATTAATTGGCTTGTTCCACACAGGAAGAAATTTTTTGAACATTAATATTATTATAACTAATCTTTGTTGATAGTAAGTTTTGAAACTGTTTCTTACGGCAAATGTTAGATTTATTTTTCTTTGAAAGGGACGAGATTATTTTGTCATGAAAGATTCTCCTGATCATTTTGAAACGGAATTTTTAATTACCTTTTATATCTTTAGTGTACGTAAATTATAATGTCAAAGAAACTGTTTTTAATATTAATAATATTATCATCAAAGACTCTTTTTTAATTTATTTTTTATTTCGATCTTATGATTACCGATAAACGATATCTTTTTGCAGCTGACATAATAAATTAATGAAAATTTAAAAATTAACTCCCGTCGGTCAAGTGGTCGCAAACGATCCTGCTGAGCATACGTTCGAGCGATTTTTGGTAGGGGGTAAACTTATGGATTCGGTAGGTAATGCTTTACTTTTGATAATAGATGGCGCTAATACCAGTTTTAAGTTTTCACTTCTGTCGGCAGTCCCCATGACTACTTATTTTTTTATTAAGTATATGGTTTGTAGGTAATTCATGGCAGATTAATTCATTTGGTTTTCATGAATATCAATATTGATATCATCATAAATATTAATGAAGTTATACACAAAATGTTACACAGTTTCATAACTGATGAATGTAGTCTTTATTTGTTGATTGTTGCTCGTTTTAATAATATTTCAGACTAGCTTCCGCCTGCGGCTTCGCCCGCGTGGATTGTCGATAAAAAGTAGCCTATGTCCTTTCTCAGGCTCGAGACTATCTGTGTACCAAATTTCATTTAAATCGGTCCAGTAGTTTTGGCGTGAAAGCGCGACACACAGACAGACAGACAGAAAGACAGAGTTACTTTCGCACTTATAATATTAGTAAGGATTAACTAATAAATATATAACTCATTATTTTTAGTATTACAATGTCTTTTTCGTTTGTAACTAGTACAAATACTTCCCTCACAGTTTAAAGACACTAGTTTCGGTACCAAATTATAAGCGTTTGCAATAATTTCATAGCTGTCAGGTACAAGCCTCCAGAGCGACATTCATTCCATTTATCTTCGCTAGTTCGCACAATCCCAGTAGATGCAACATTTACTCGTTGCTTAATACTAAATACACATTTATCATTTAATTGCAGTTTAGTAAGCTGTTTTAGTACGTTATTTAGTTTTAGATTAGCTAATGCGGGCCCGTTCAAGTAACTTAATCAAACAGTTTGAACAAATAGAAATACAAAAATTCATATTTCTTCGTGCCATTTCACAACATTTTTGATCAAATTTTTCCACACACATTCATACTAATTTGATAAAACTGTTTGAACCAGCCTATTTGATCAAATTACTTGAACGTCTATGGCCCGCATTAGTTTTCTTTTGTATTCAATTGGAAACCAACAATCCATTAATGGTGGTATCGGTAGATCTAACATTATCCAGTTTTAATCCAGATTTTAGATATAATAAAGACTCGACCGCACTAGTGGTGTAAATGATTATGTTTTTGTTATATAGAATAATAAAACCTATAAGTGATCGATGTTTCCTATCCGACTACTCAAGAAAGAAAAACCGAAATAAACTCAGATTGTAATTGCGACTCTTGTATCGCTAATAGTTCTAGCCCAACTGCCCCATAAAATACAAAACTGTTTTATACAGAAGCTAGTGCAAATGTGGCGCCTCACCTACTGATACATAACGATGAAAGCACTCACAAAGATCAATAATACAAAGTTTTTATAATCCCAGAGCAGGGCAAAAATCCCCTTCTCATGCATTGAAGGAACAAGTGTCGATCACAACACTTGGTCACTGGGTCTAGGTGATTTCAGAAAATCTAGACGAACAAAATATACAAACATTTAATTTTAAATAACACAAAACATCAGGTGTCTATTCCCCGAAGGGTAAGGTAGTGGTGTACTTAAAATACACCCACATTTTGCCAATTAGGTTCTGTTGGTTTCGTATTATTCCTATGACAGATAAAGTCCAAAATCCATTATGATATGGCTTTCCCCGTTTCGTCCATCAGATCAATAATAGGCAATGATTATAAAGCTATAGGATTATAATTACAAAGTCAGTAAACAGGTTTACGAGTGAAATGCGCCACAGCGGCATCGCTTGAATAAACATGAATCATGAACGGTTTACGGCATTGGAATTCGACCGATATCTGCCAATGGTAGGGTTGTCATATTTAAATATTGAAACATCTACGTTCAGGATTATAACAATGGCTGATTTTAAGAAGGTCCATTCTGTCAAATGTTACACTGTTTTGATTAATTTGTCAATATTAGTATGGTCGAATTCACCTGTGAACTGAACATGTTCGGTTTCATTTGAAAAATTCATCCTAAATGAAGTAGTGAACTAGGCTCTGTAGTCTAGCACTAAAATATTGGTTATAAGTAAAAAATAGTGATAAAAGCAGTTGACAAACCAAACCTTTTACCCAACTACACAACAGCAAAGTTTTTAAGCAACTTAAGAGCCATCAGGTTAAGCTACGTTTGCCGGGGTTGATCCGTGGATGGATGGCCTTTATATATTCCCTGACTCAGAAAGCACGTTAAGCGGTTGGTCCCGGCTTTCACTCGTGGATCTTTGACAGTCGTTACGGGTCGTCAGAAACTGGGTTGTGGAAGTCAGTTAGGCAGTCGCTCCATGTAAAATACTGGTATTCAGCTGTATCCGGTTAGGCTGAAAGCCGACCCCAACATAGTTGAGAAAAGGCTAGTGAGATTGATATTTTATGGCTGTACAAAAAAGGAGGTTTTAAAGGTATTCGATGCGGAAATGTGCCAAATACCAACCCTAACAAGCTACGGGACAATATCCTTGGATAATACCTTTACATTTAGCGGTTCACTTGTTAATTTCGTTTTGGGACGGGCTTGAATGATGTGGTAACAAATGCGTTACGATTGATAGCGTAATTCACGAATCAGTAAAATCAAATTGCTTCAGGTAGGTAGCTGATATTTTCATTTATTGGTATAGGTTTTATTTTTACCGTCAGCACAAAATATTACGTCATTTTGTACGTAGATGTCCTGCTTTGTACAGTTAGAATCTGTCTGTCTATCAGTGAGGAAAGAAGCAATAGGTTATTTTACCAGAAACATTTATTTTGTTTACATGTTCGGAAACTAAACTGCGAACGCAGATTAGGTAAATGCTTGAGTAGGTACTGCAATCCACACTTTATTCACACGGTTTAGTAGTATTATACAAAAGGGGCTCGAAGCTTACTGATAATAGCCGCATACCTCGATCGAAGGTTAAGCTACCCTCACCTCGGCAACCCCGGAAACCCATATCGAGACCCCTCCGTGCCCCGGAAAGCACGTTAAGCTGTTGGTCTCGGCTGTCATTCGTGGATCTTTGACAGTCGTTACGGGTAATCAGAAGCCCAAAAGTTTGACAACCAGTCTTACCAAAGGGTATCGTGTTACCCAGTACAGTTACTGGGTAACACGATACCCTTGCCCCTTGCCCTTACCCTCCACAACCCAGTGGTTGTGGAGGTCAGATAGGCAGTCGTTCCATATAAAAAACTGGTATTTAGCTGCATCCGGTGAGACTGGCAGCCGATCCCAACGTAGTTGGGAAAAGGTTAGGCAGATTGATAGTATTTAAGCAATAGTAATTAGGCAACCGTTTCTTATCATATTAATTATGTTATTAATTTACCATTATATTGCATTTACCTAAGGCTGAAAATGTCCCTGATAAGGGCCCAATGTGCAATATACTTTAGGATCGTAACTCGAAATGAAAGCATCAGCATAAAAAATAAAAGTGCCCTGTAATGGTTGCCGCTCGATGGGTACAATAAAAAGTCCTTTGCTTTACTTGTACGAGAAATTAGGTAGCTTTCACATATTTTTTTAGCATTCCCATTCATGTTTTTATTACCCCTCAAAAGGTAACAGTCCTTGATATAAGTAGAATCAATGTTTTGAAGTTATTTAAACGCTTCTCATGGCTCATTGGTTAACCCGTGTTAAAAAACTGTATTTAGAAGGATTAAGATCACTAAAATTGTTTTAACTCTATATAATATGAATATGAATAATATGAATATGAACTCTATGCGCTTTTGAGCTCCAATCTGACACGAAGAGGCCTGAAACGTTATCAAACTCCTCGTATCGACACAATTAGCACGCTGCCATTTGCATACAAAAAGAACACATAAAGATAAGCAGCATTTACAGTAAGAACTGTCTTATGTCACGTAAACAATTCCTCCCACCCTTTTCGACAGAAATCAGAACAATCTACCAACAGACGAACAAACAATGGCTGTTTAAATCACACCGTCATGTTTAATGTTGATAATATAGCCAATCACGAGTTTCAATATCCATGATATTCGCGGTTCGCGAGACGAGGAGGCGCGTGATCCGAATTCTGGAACACCGCGCGATAACGCCTGTCGAATCAGATTTGAATATGAATGGAATATTAATGAAAAACTTGTTCCCGACTATCAAGACTCGTTGGTGATTTGTTTTGCTTGCGTATCCCTCGTATAGATAAGAGTTAAACCCGCGAAAATAGATTCCCCACGAAAGGGAGACTTGGATTATCTCAATGCTTGGGTGTTGGTAAGAAATTGTAGGTTACGTAAATAATTTACGTTTACTACGTTACATTTACGTGTGCCATAAATTTTCGTTTACGCAAACTTAAATAAGCTATGGAGATGACGCTCGCTTCAAGGATTTTGTTGTTCTATAAGGATTTAGGAGGTAATTGAGTTACACGGAAACGGTCTAATTATAGTTGTTTCCTGATTGTTTTGTAAACAAATTTTCATCAACAACAAGAAAATTATGTGAGCTCAATGAGGAAATGAGTTTACGTTCATGCTACACACCAAAATTTCATTATTTTGTTTCAGTTTTGCCATATTTTGAAAGGTAGAGTAGGGTGCGTTCAAAGAGTTTCCAATAGTGATGATATTAACTATCGCCTCGTGAACTCGGACATACCATTTTTTCCATGGACATGAGTACCTTCTGTCGGCACACAACATATAGCATTGTAAATTCATTCAAGTCAACTTGCCAGCATTTTTTAAAACGCTGGCAAGTCGACTAACAAAATAAACATAGTCATCATAACTATTGGAAAACGACAAACTAAACATAAATAAAATATTAAATTCTGTTTACATTACGTCATCCTACCGGAGTGTTCACAAACTCTATCAACGGGTTTCCCCTTACTTTAATAGTCAGCTCAGTTACTGAGGACTATTTATCCAAACAGTCCCCTCACTAAACTGTTAAGTATTTTATAACTTTTCCTTTAATTTCATTCGCTCTTACAGCAATCGAGTCATTTGAAACTTCTCTGAGTATTTAGTGAATACGTCCCAAAGAAAATAAAATTCATAGTAGGTAATTACGTAGTGAGAACTTTTCGGGGTGAAATAAATTTTCAAAAGTCGAGTGGTCGACACTGAGCAATTGCCATACTTTATGCTAAGCTACGTTTTTAATTACTGCTGAGCACTTTTAAGTTCACCGCTGTTACTTTAAAGGCGTGCAAGATTTTTCATGTTCAAAATTATACGGTCCTAAGTAGCAAGTGTTTTTCTATGAATTTAACGAAATCCATTTTTTTTTAAATTAAATTCAATTTAAAAAATTGAAACAGGTACAGTTAGATTTGTTTTTTTTTAATAAATTAATTAGATTTTGTCAAGAGTGCAAGCCCTACTAACTAGAAAAGTATTGAAACTCTCAATAATATTCATACAATTATTTTTGAGCCTCAAACCACGGGCAATAAACGTCTGAAAACTATTTTCTTTCTACCAAAATGTGGGCTTATTTTATTTGCTGATGAAAAATGCATAAGTTTCGATCCTCCCTTCTGCTAAAAGGAAATTGTGAAGTGTCAGGCATCCCTCCGGCATCGGCACTCGGAACCATTGGCAAATGGGACATGTGAGTAGATGACAAGTGCTTCGGAAACACCTTCGTTTTTTCTAGTAGAGTTGCTTGGAACTGTTACATATTTATATGTTTGTATTTATTTGAAGTTTGATATGGGATGCACTATGTTGAATTGGGGTTCAGGTACTTTGAAGTGCCGGTATCGATGTACCTAAGTAGTAGTAGCATTCATTGGCTAAATGATTATGTGTTTTTTATTCAGTACTAGCCTTTTCCCGTATCTTCGCAAGCAAGTTCAAAATTATCCCACGGGAACATACTACCGGGATAAAAAGTATCCCATGTCCCGTGCGCTTTTCATCAAAATCCTTTCAGTCGTTAAGACGTGAATAGGTAACAGAAAGACTAATAAGAATTACTTTCGAAATTACAAAATTAGCATGGAAAATGTGTTTTAGCAAGGCAGTCGTGTTTTTTAATTTTATAATTATTTATTTTTTACAATAAAGGAGATACTTTGGGAAACGTAAATATTTGGTGCTACATTAATATTTTATTGATATCGATTCGAGTTCAAAATGAAAGTATTTTATTTCACATACACCTACATGGACACTTATGAAATGTCAGAAGCTAGGTGCACGGTTTCAATTGGTCGTTTCATAGGAATAAGAGCGAACAAAAAACTCCACTGTTACTTTAATAAAAATATTTGGCTAGGTATAGGAGGACAGTGTAGGCCTGTCAATAATAAAACGAATGATTTCATTGATCCGGTCTTGCGTAGCGCCGTAGACGGCGTAGCACTCGTAGCACTAACAGTTGCTACGTAACGTGCTACGATCATGTGAATTGAACCTTAACGTCTTCATAAGCAATGACCAGTTACTAACTGTTACTATTGAAGCGTACTTTCATAGATTATGAAATCTTTATAGAAGCGACGCCTTTATAGAAGCGAAGCTCATTATATAGACCCTTTTTTTAGGATTCCGTAGCCAAATGCCAAATACCCCTTATAATTCTGTCCGTTCATCTAGATGTCACACAGCCATTTTGTTCGGAATGTGTATTCTTTGCAATGCTAGGTAATAGGTAATACGGAATGATATACGCAACTCCACGTCAAAGCGCGTATTTTGCGTACTAATTGCAATGCTAATTAATGGCGCACTAAAATTACGAAAAAAATCATTAGAAGTGGCGCTCCCCAAGTAACCATGCAAGTAAATGGGATTTCATAATTAAAAAGATTATGATGTTTCTACGTGACTGCTACTTAGCTATACTATGCTGCTATTTAGTCCCCTTAAGTTTACCCTTAACTGTGCGTTATACGACACAAACTTGTACGGTTTTTAGTAAGCGCCTACCGCTTTCCACTATATCGCTACGAACTTCCCTCCTATTTTGCCGATGATCAAACGTGGAGCGCGTAGCGGCGCTACAAGAGTCGACACAATCCTGATTGTGTTGAACGTTTCATACGCCCCAAAGCTACAGGCAGTCAGAGCTGGGTCCTATTTATCAGAAGTTACAAGTCTACACGTTCACAACTTACCTAGAATGTTAATTTTCGTTAAATTCATAGCTCATCTCCATATTCATAATCAGCCTCAATGTTCCCACTCTTGGGACACGGGCATCAGGTCATCTCTCTCTTTTGACCACATTTAAAAAAAGAAAATCGAATTTAAACATTTATAATAGAGAGTCGCCGGACACTCCCAGGCTTTTTTATGATTTTCTACAAGTTGTAACTTACAAAGATTTATTTGACAAACAGAATCACAAATAAAAGTGTAAAAATATAAGTAGTTGTGAACGAAATAATGACATTTGGTAATACAAGGCTTGTAAGTTTTGATACTGTACTTTCGCTTCTACGATGTGTTTATTCCATGTTCCTGTCCTTGTATTAAACACTATCGCTATAGGAAAGTCGTGCATGCGTGTTGGATACGGTTGTTCATGCATGCTTCGTCGGAACCACTTATGTGGGGATATGTGGTTGACTTGAGACGTTACCCAATATGGTAAACAATTAAATTACAATACTGTAATTTGTAGTGTTTACTATTATGTTGAATAAGGTTCCTTGATAACTTGGAAGGCGCTTAAATGAACATAGAAATCAAAGCAAACACATTAATATTTGATTCTTTGATTTCAATAATTGGGAAACCCACTCATCATCAGCCTACCGCAGTCCACTGCTCGACATAGGCCTTTCCAATTGCATGCCATTCAGTTCAATTCTCCACAACTCTCATGCAGTCTATCTGAGAAACCCAATATATTTTTAAAACAGTGGTTCTCAAAAGTGCATTCATGACTAAATCATGCATATTAAAATCCAGGCTTTAAATAAAATCCATTGTTAAATGCTAACGCATATTACATTGCCTGTACATTGTGTTGTCTGTCTGCGAAATGCTCATTGGTATTCGGCGATCCGTGGCGTACCTTGGGGTATTTGGGTAAGCAACGCTGGCAAACCTTCACGGTGTTTCGGCTTCCGTCAACAATCAGGGATACAGTTACAATACTTACAATAACATGTATTATGCAGTGTTTAGGGCAAATGTTTAAATGGGTGAAGATTTTATTTTGTTGTGGTTTTCGTAAGACGGGTGTTATTGTATGTTTATTAGAAATAGAAAATAATTTATTGTCCATAGTAACCGACAACCCGACAACCGACATAGCCCGAAGTTTTGCTAAGTGGGCCGTGCACATTGCTCGCAGAACAGATGGCCGATGGGGCCGAAAGGTTCTGGAGTGGCGACCGCGTACCGGAAGACGTAGCGTTGGAAGGCCCCCACAAGGTAGACCATGACCTGGTGAAGGCCGCGGGAATCCGCTGGATCCGAGAAGTACAGAACCGGACGAAGTGGCGGTGCTTGGGGGAGGCCTATGTCCAACAGTGGACGTCCTTCGACTGAAATGATGATGATGATGAATACAGTAAGCAGGTTTACAAGTTAACACCAAGTTGACGACAGACGACATGATTAGGGCTTGCGGGAGGCGAGCAATGGGTAGCTCGCCGTCCGATAAGGACCAGGCGATCACAGCACACCTGACGGGGTCCGTTAGGACCGATGCCTGCCAGGGTTGCGGAATAGTCCGAAAGGGATACCGGGACCCTGGCAACAGGCAACCGAAGGAACACGGGTGGGTTTTAGTCAGTAAGAGTCTGACACGCCCATCCGCTCCGCCCAGAGCGGGAGAAGTCATATGATGATTTCCCAACCCAAAAAAAAAAAAAAAAAAAAAAAAAAAGACGACATGATTAGCTTAAAATATTACCTAGGTACAGCTAAGTTATAAAATTATTTACCAGTGAGCCCCAAACTAGACAGTTAGTCTGTATCTAGGGGTTCGGGGTACGAATTCCAGAGTGCAGACTAGAGAGGTGATTACAGATGTTGTATGGTGTATCTGGTGTGTTTTTGTATGTGTGATGTGATGTGATGTAAGCTTGATTCTCATTTACGTAAAACACAGATATTAGAATAAAAATTTCCTTACAGTTGATTATGAAAATTTTGTCTGGCATCTAATTTGTATCTTTTGTACGGAAATGAGGAAACCAGGGATTTCACGAAATGGTACTATGAAATCACGGTAGATGTCGAATATTCTGTCTTAATAAACATTTTTAGTAAGAAGACGTAATAAACAAGAACAGGGATTTCGTGAAATCCCTGTTCCTCATTTCCCTGCGACATATCCACCAACCCGCACTGGGCCCGTGTGGTAGATTACGGCCCACTACCTCTGACAGAGAGCAGGCCTTTGTCCCAGCAACGAGAACGTTATATACTCATTATGCTATGGTTATGCTATCTAATGGTGATGAATGTAAGTTTACTAGTCTTACAGTATAAGTTTGAGGATACTTTGCAACTGCCAAAGTACCAAGATGCTTGTTAGGTACTTCTCTTTAAAACTAATCGTTAACTAAACAGCATTCGACTCCCTAAATATTCATTATTCAAATGATGAATTAACACAAAATATTTAGTCGCTCGTGCAACGAGCACTATTATAGTAGGTAATTTCACCTGTTTGTATTGTATTAACTTAATTACAGAATATCGAGTTGGTATTATCGCTGTTATAGCATAATGCTTTTAAGCTGCATTAGACTTTAAGCCACAATATTATCATAACTCCATTAGTTTTTAGTGTTAACCATTTAAAATTAACATACAATTATGTAGGACGTAAGTTCATTTGATAAACAGGATTAAATAAATGAAATAAATTGTAATAGAGTTGTAATTATAAAACATGAAATTCATAATAACACAGACAACAAACAAGAGCGTCTCTAACCACATGATAAAAGTGAAAACTTACGACTGGAGCCGAGTATACGCGATCCAGGGTCACCGACAAAAGCCGAGTGTACCCGATTCAGCGTTACCGACCCGAGCGTGACGGTTCATTTTCGTTCACTGTTCAGAAGTTTGAGCTCTTCAAAGTGCGCCTAAAGGAGTTTTTACTTCAAAAGTAAAACAAATTCACATAATTCAATATTATTCTAAACCAATCTCTACCTGAACTTCCTTATAAACTAATTACGGTTACTAAACAAAATAACACACCTGTGGTTCCTCAGACTTTTCTTTTATCCACCTCGGCAGTTGAAAGCAGTTCGTTGAAAAAGGCAAGCGTTATGCACAAAAGAAAAACACACTCAGGTCGTATTTGTGTTAGCCTTTTTAATAAACAACTCGCGCTTACGAATAACAACAGAATTGTAATGGGAAACAGGAATGTATAAGATCGAAAAGAATTGTTGTATTAATAGAATATGTGCGGGCCATAGGATACGCGTGTGGCAGTTTTAAATTGAGGTTCTATATTTACTGTATGGAGAGTGGAACCTAAATTAAGGAAATCAGGTTTTTGCAATGTTTGATGATGGTTCTTGGCAGCTAGACATGATTTCTTTGTCTCTCCTTACGATATTTGCAATACATACCTAAGTAGGTAGGTATTCCGTGTGTGTGTAACTAGTTAGAAGGTAGGTACTCCAGCAAACCCTAGGCAGACTTGCGCCCAACTTGCTAATTAGCTAATCTTTTTGCACAAATCAATCTGCCAATCTGCCTAGCCTTTTCTCAACTATATTGGGGTCGGCTTCCAGTCTAACCGGATGCAGCTGAATACCAGTATTGGAGCGACTGCCCATTTGACATCCACAACCCAGTAACTGGGTAATACGATACCCCTTAGTAAGACTGGTTGTCAGACTTTGGGTCTTCTGAGGACCCGTAACGACTGTAAAAGATCCACGAATGACAGCCGAAACCAACGGCTTAACTTACTTTCCTAGGCACGAAGGAGTCTCGGTATGTAAAGATGGTCACCCATCCACGGAAAAACCCCGGCAAGCGTAGCTTAACCTGATGGATTTACCCGCACGGCTGTTATTACTTTGCCACGAACTCCTCAATATCAGTCACAATATCAGCTAATATTATTTATAACTTGCCAATACGAAAGAAGAAGATGACGTCACGCGTCGTCCAAAAGCAATATTTTACCTGCTACATACTCTTTCGGAAGGGAAATACATTTACCAACAGAGGCCCTAGTGCGAGTTTCTTTTAACCATCGCGGTGCTCCGATTGCCTCTTCACCAGTGATGGGGCAATCGGAGTGCTTTATAGAAACTCACACTAGGGCCTCAGATAATCTCGAAGTACTATTTCTTTTAAACGAAACAATCCCAAAGTTTAGGCAAGAAATGAAGCCATCTACTTAAAAAAGACGCACTGCAGCCATTAAGTTGGTGTCAACTTATATAAACACCCTTAATACCTCCAACGACGTGGCCACAGACCAAAGTCTAAATATTTGGTCGGAGGCGACTCGCTTATTACATTTCCTCGGAGTCCAGCCCCTACCTGCAAAATTTAATTGTGCTCTCCACATACGTCCCGATTCCTAAAGCCAATGCTCCATGGATAGCCATGCGAGATGAGGTCTGCGCCGCACGAACACAACCTTTTCAACGGTGAAAGCGAAGCTTGCAAACGCCTCTTTCGAACAATTTTCACACGTAGGTATACATAGTTTCAGAAGCTTAGCTTTCAATGGATACAATTCCTGTACACCCGTGGAGTTATTTCTTCAAACCGACATTCATTTCAACTGATGAGAATATTCTGTGTGCGCTTTTAGCTCCATGATTATTCGGTTTGTTCGCTCTGCGATTCTATTATTTTAGAACGAGTAAACAAAGCTTTATAAATTAGTCTTTTGTCTATTTGTTTTGATCATCGTCAAAGAACTAGCGGGTTTAATAGGTAACCTTTCATTAAATTAATAAAATTATTTATAAACAACTTATTTCAATGCAAACGTAGTTCACGTTTGCGTATTACCTGTATTGATTTCAACTGCAGCGTGTTTTTAATTAATGTTAATCGTGATAAACATGTTATTTCGAAATAAATAAACGGAAGCTTTGCTTTTAGTGTATTTCAATAGGAATGAGTTGCATTATCAATGAAACATAATAAGCTTAAAGTTCAAATTACCGTCACATAAAAAAGTACAAAAATATTGAGAAAGAAATGTCAACGTTTGACTGTGCAGTGAAACACCTTTTTCAATCTCGAAATAATTTGTGACGTCAATACGAAAGTTCAAAACGTTAGTACATAAACTAGTCTCCAAAGCAATCTACTGAACTAACATTTGCAAAACAAACTGCGAAAGCGATGTTGCAATCAATAATACAATCGTGTCAAATATGGTTAGCTATTCTGGATAAACTCTCGTTTTTCGATACAGACCGAGCTCGGAGCGAGATCTCGAATCGAGAATCGAGACTCGTGCAAACTAACCTGAATTCGTATTAAGCTGCATTTCTTTAAATATAACGGGAAATCAATTTGGTTTTCGAGTAATATCAGGACGGTTCCAATTCCGAGAACTTGAAGGTATTGTGAGAGCTTGTCGACTGTCGAGAAGGAGGTGACTTTAATATTTTTGTCGAGGTCGAGACGACAACTCCGTCGCTTTGCAAGACGGTGCACGGTAATCAGGAAAATTATTTACTCATGTCTACGAGCCTCGTTGAAAATACACGTAGGGTTCGCACGGATGTTACTTATTTATTTTAAAAATTGGTTTGTTATTATTTTAATTTTTTGCACTTATCTGAATGAGGGAGCTCGTGGCTAAATAATAACAGCCGCTCGGGTCGATCCATCAGGTTAAGCTACGCTTGCCGGGGTTGGTCCGTGGATGGGAGACCATTTTCACATATCGAGACCCGTCCGTGCCTCGGCAAGCACGTTAAGCCGTTAGTCCCGGGTGCCATTTGTGGATCTTTGACAGTCGTTACGAGTCGTCAGAAGCTCGAAAGTCTGACAACCAGTCTAACCATGGGGTATCTTATTACCCAGTTACTGGGGGTTGTGGAGGTCAGATAGGCAGTCGCTCCATGTAAAATACTTGTATTCAGCTGCATCCGGTTAGACTGGAAGCCGACCCCAACATAGTTGGGAAAAGGCTAGGCAGATTTTTTGCACTTATCTGAATGATAGCATAATAATTATAACTTGTAAGTTTGGTTTGCTAGGTCTATACGTAACATAATTAAATAGGTAATTCTTCTTATCATTTTGAACTATCTATTAGTAAAAGCTCTGATAAAACAAAATTTTGATGTTGAAATCAGTTTTCCAAAAACAGAGTCCCTACATAATAACTATAATATGGCTAGTAAATAAATCAGACGGCATAAACTATGAAACTATATCTTTTGAATAGAGACAAATTTGTAGCAGAAATTATAAACATCCACCATATTACCATAAAACCGTGTTTATCAGTTGTTTAGCCTAAACAGCTTTTAAAGACGACATTTCTGTATAGAGTTTGACATAAAACTGACAGACACGCGTTTAACAAGTGTCAAGTTTTTGAGGTAAGGCCCCCAGTGTTATATTTTCAACCTAACTATAAATCGGTAAGAAAAAAAAAAAACATATCTTCGTTCCGCATTGTCAGCCCTACGACATTGCAAGCAGAATGAAGAGCCAAGGGAAATACGCTCCGGGGACGCTTTGTAAATAGTCACCGCAATGGCTTCTTGCAGATTAATTTCAAGCGAGAGTGCATCGTGAGACCGTATTGAAAGCGAGAGACTCAACCCCGTGTGTCGCGAGACTTATATCAACCACGCAATATAGTGGGAATATTAATTTATTATTATACTAAGATTGCATTGCAGCTGCGTTTAGAACTGAGTTTGTTTACTTGTTTTGGTAGAGAACGTCATTAGTATATTCATTAGAAGTATTTGTTTTTCTACACAAATTGTTTTCTTTACTTTAAAGTCAATTCAACTTTGTTTTACAAACTATTTGCAAATGTTAGCTCTAAGAAATATAAATATTTTTTAGAGAAGTCCCCTGCTAGCTGCAAATTGTTGTACAAAGTCAAACTTATTTCGTAACTATAAAATAAGTTTAACTTTTTAGTCATGAGGTTGGTATGCCGAATAAAATGTACTCAAATTTTATTTCCTTATTTTGTCAATTTCTTTGAAATGATTTTGATAGTTATTCCCTTTGTGTATTATAGTGTAATTGCTCATACAACATCCAAAACTAATATTGAATCATTTCCACACATTTGAATTACCGTTAATTAACACGTCCTTCATTGTAGTCAATCGCACAAGTTTCAAGGCAGTAAGCCTTAGGCCAGGCCTCTACTGATAGTCTGGATTCTCACAATGCATTCAGTGTTGCCAATAGCTCCATGCTGAGCTTTGTGCAACGTGACTGCTAGATATTAGTATTATATGCTGACAATACCATACCGTCTATGAACTAAGTGACTAATCACTGAGTGTACCTATAGTGCATGAGTTTATATAATCTTTAATGATTACATTATTGATGGTGTAGGGTATATTTTAGGATGATGATAATGATCAATTTAGGTATACGCATTTATAAAAATCACTCAATAAAAAATATATGTATTTTATTTTTTATCTGAAAATAAATCACTTTAAGTTGGATGCTGCTGAATGTCTTGATATCCGCGCTCCAATTCCGTGGCAGTAATTAAAGGTTCAAACAGAGCTTATGGAAAAACCAGTTAAGATTCATCTGGATAACATTCTATTCGCATTAATAGATTGTACAAGAAACACACACATACACGGAATTCTGCTGATCAAAATAGTTTAGAAAATACAACTTACTTATCGCGAACTTAAGTGATGTCTCGACAAAGCAGCTTAAAGTGTAATTCCCAACAGTTCTGTATTCGAAGCATTGTTTCTTGAACTAAATTGAGATTAAACAACCAGAACGTCGACATCTGGGTTTAACAACATAATCGCAACACTTATATCTCTCTGTTTTAACTAGAAACGGAAACTTTTGGAACCAAACAACATCTTCGTCTTTTCGTTTTCCCGGTTCTCAAATCCGCTGTAAATAAGATAATTTCCGTGTGTCCATAATATTATAGAACTTGTATTATGTAAACCAAAACCTTAAATATATCTGACGGTGTCAGCGATGGCTCAGCGATAGTGCCGTCATCATTTCGATTCGATGATACGGAATCCATAGTGCAGGTTTACAATAAAACACGATGATACAGCAAACCAGTCAGTACCTATTCCCGTGTATTCCCGTTCGTCCCACTGGTGTCGTCCCACTGGTGGGACGAACGGGAATTTAATAAATTATATTAAATTTATTCCCGCTCGTCCCACTAACTTTCGCAGTGGGACGAACGGGAATGATTTATAATTTTATTTTTAATTAATTCCCGTTGGTCCCACTGAATAATTTGAGTCTGGTTGTTGTTCAATTTTACACTTATTTATACTATAAATGCGAAAGTAAGTTAAAAAGAAACAGTAAGCTATCAAAAAGTACTAGGGTTGCATGAATTCAGGATAGTATATCAATCATTAGTTTTATCTAACTTATAGAATTTGAATGACAGATACTTAATTTAACACGTACGGTTTTCTATTCACAACACCTTCTGCACAATTTCTACTCAATAACCTAACAAAAAGCACTAGGCTTGCATGAAGTCACGAAAGTATTTCATTCATTAGTATAATATCTCTAATATGTTTTTTTTCTTATTCATAATTCATACTTAAATTACAAGGTTACAGTATGGTATACATATATGTCAAAGGCACAAAAAAATAAAACACCATTAAAATCACAGAAACGACATTATTTAGGTATCGAAATACACACTTTCATCCAAATCCTATTAGAAGCATAATACTAATAATTGAAATACAAAGGCAATAATATTGTTTACCATCTGCATTACAAAGCAATGTGTTCACAATTTGAAACTTTTGAAAAAACAATGTGAAAGTCGAAAAAAATTATGCAATTCAACCAATAATGGTTAATTACTAGAAAAACACCCCCGATTACTTTTTTATTTTTTTACTAGATGAGAGATTTACTAGAGATCGATAGATTTTGAGCTAAGCTACAATACAACATTAAATTCACATCTGTATGTCTAATACTTTGAGAGTTATTGTTGTTTGAACATAGCGAATGCGCAAGCTTTGTGCTTTTTGCAAGGCAATAGTCGGAACCCTAAACAGGAAATAAATTTAAAAATCATCTTTAAAAAAAAAAAACATTAAAATTGTACTTTAAATATATTTATATATATATTTAAGTATTTAGAATATCGGTAGTCCATGTCCGGATACACTGTATACTCGCCAAATCCTATTAGAAGCATAATACTAATGATTAAAATACTTTCGTGAATACATGCAAGCCTAGTACTTTATGTTAGGTTATTGTGCAGAAATTGTGCACAAGGTGTTGTGAATAGAACATCGTACCGTACGTGTTAAATTAACTATCTGTCATTCAAATCCTATAAGAAAGATAAAGCTAATGATTGAAACACTATCCTGAATTCATGCAAGCCTAGTACTTTTTGTTAGGTTACTATTTGTTTTTAACTTACTTTCGCATTTATAGTATTAGTTAATAAGATAAATAAATGTAAAATTTAAAAACAACCAGACTCAAATTATTCAGTGGGACTAACGGGAATTAAAAATAAAATTATAAATCATTCCCGTTCGTCCCACTGAGAAAGTCAGTGGGACGAGCGGGAATATTTTAAATATAATTTATTAAATTCCCGTTCGTCCCACCAGTGGGACGACGCCAGTGGGACGAACGGGGGAATACACGCCTATTCCACTTTCAGAATATTCATCAAAGTAGGTACAATACTATGTTCACGCAAACCGACATTTCGGATAGGAGAGGTGGAGGTCTGCCTCCGTTCGTTGCCCTCACAACACTGACTCGTCGCTCAGCCACTTCCCTCAACACGACTCTGTCCACGTGCCGCCCCACTCTAGTAAGCGCGTCACGCGTTTACCCTTACCTTAGTACTACAATAATCAATTGAGAGACTATTATCGCTCAACTTTTATAATCTACGACATATCTTACTCCAAAATAATCTTATTCCAAGGGATTGACACAAAATTGTTCAAATCGCAAATGATGGCAGTAGCACTTACCCCAAGCGATAATTGAGCTCGCTTGTTTCTAAGTTTTCAAAGAGTCCGATATTAACAGAATAACACTGCTGATCATCCTCATAAAAGACAAATTAAAGGATTAAGTACTTGAAGAGGTTGGCGATGTCATTTTGCTAATTAGTAGTAGTGGGAGCTCTAATCCGTCTTCACAGAGATAACGGCAATTTTTTTGTAGCGTATTTGAAACAGACATGTCGTCGGTCGTGCTATTCATAGACAATAGTATAACTTATAATTCGTCAGCTGCTCACAAGAATCAGATGTGAATAAAATTCGTACCTACCAAGCTGGTATATTAACTCATGTTATATTTACATAACATGAAAACTTTCAAGCAAAAGCGACAAAGACAAAAGGAACTGTGTCTAATAAAAATAAAAAAAATACAGGGAAAATAATCCATATGTGTTGTAATTCTAGCGATGTAGAAACTTCCACTACTAAAAATGATTTCTAACAAAAATGTGGTAAACAAAAAAACTACACCGCACTCGATACAATTTCATCTATCGGAGAGCTCTAAACAAACAAAGCAAAGATTCGTTTCATGTTATTTCTAAAGTTTAATTTAATCAAAGTAAAATGTTTGAGGAACCAGCAAGGTAGCTTGTTGCAAGTACTTGCGAGCTTTCTATAACTTTGAACAGTGCTACAGTACAGTGAGCCACTTCAAAATTTAGAGTATTCAACCTGATGATGAACTATGCAGACGGTAAAATTTGAATTTACATGTTTGTTTATTTCATATCTATTTACTCTCTTCTGTTTGTCTGTGCTTTGTTTATAAAGTTCATTGGAAAGACATTCATGTGTGGGTGTTCGTCATATTTCAAACTTATAATGACCTGATATATGAAAGGACCAGTGGTAGTTTTTCTTTACTCATTTCTTTTTGGAACAAAGTTCCTTGACGCGACTTTCGGTAGGACTGACTGGTAGAAATATTTATGCCTCCATGCGACTTTCTCTCTTTTTCTCTGTCTCTTTCTATTATATGTTTACAAGTGTGTGTGTATGTGCGGAACTTCCGCACACATTTTTTTTACTTTGATCTACGAACAGTATTTACCAACCAACAAAATCTAGTTTAATGTCAAACCCAATTGACTGTTTTATTTTTTATAAAACGTTAAATATACTTTATTGAAATATTCCAGCATGATTACATAAACAAATTAACAATTCCCACGAAATAACAAGAATAGATTGGTCGTAAAAATACTTTTTATTAAAACAAACGGTTACACAAAATTACAATCTAAGTTTACCTAACTTAAACACGGTGGATGGTTTCAAACAATAATTTCGTTTTCTGTCGGATTTTGTTGTTACATAATATAAACATAAAGCTGTTATTAAAATAATACAACTTAAAAAATAATAATGTTATATTATTATTAGTAATAATCTATTTGTATATTGTTGATTCGTCCTCTTCTTTCTTCACTGCTTGAATGAGGACCATTGACATGACAGCATTCACGACCTGGGAATTAAAAAACTTAAAAAGTGAGAATTTATCATAAAAATATTAATTTATAAGTAACTAGCTTCCGCCCGCGTCTCCGCGTCACCGCGTGGTATGTCGATAAAAGGTACCCTATGTCCTTCCCCAGGATGCCATCTATCTCCGTCAGTGGTTTAGGCGTGAAAAGTTAACATACAGACAGACAGACAGACCGACAGACAGAGTTACTTTCGAATTTATAATATTAGTATGGATAATATACGATCGAAATAATGTGAGAGTCCAACATAAGCAAAAACAGTTGACATGTTATTGAAAATAACATAACATAACGTAACATAAAATCACGCCTATTTTCCCTGAAGTTTAGCCAGAGGTGTACCTATAGTACACCGACATTCACCACTTGGCCAGTTATGTTTAAGTCCCATGTAATAGGGAGCAGGCGTATTGCCATCAACCGAGCACAAATCTAGACTCCGGGATGCTACTGATAAATTCCTGACGGAAAAATCCAATGACACTTAACCCGACCTGGGAATCGAACGTCACACTCAGCAGTGAGCGTGTTATCAATAAAATCTTTATCATAATTTTATACTGGTCGAGACTTGCTGTGAGTGTGATAAAATGGGAATATAATTATTAGATTGGGACCCGCTGTCTAATTTGTTTAAATCTTCTGTTTGTGAGATTTTCATATCATGCTACTTGTATATGCTAAATAAATGAATTTGACCTAGAACCAGCATTGAACATAGGCTTAAATATTATTAACTGAACAATTTACTACAGAAACTAATCATTTCATTACGCTGAAACCTCCCAAATCTTACATTAATATTGATCAAGGCACTGTTTGTTTATCTAGTACATAATGAATACCCAACAAATACCTACAGTTCCCATCCGACTTTGCTATTTGCGCGGAGACACGCTAATCCAGATACTTAATTATAATAAAAGCCACAATCTCTCTAAGAATCGTCGAAGTTATTTACCTAACTTTATAGAACAATCTACTATAATAACACTACAGAACTTTCTGGAAACTGTTATGTTAATATAATTATATAATGTCAACGCAGTCTACCTCGCGTAGTTAAGATCCTCGGAACTCATTAAGATATAACGACTAACGTGTCCTGGAAATTCTAGCTTTACGAGGATATATTCAAGACTGCTGGATGTCAGCACCCTGGTTGAGTTTTATAGAGACGGAGTTAAAAGATTATGGTTGAAATTTTCTGTAGAGTTAGGTGCTTTTGTCTGATCTATGAGTTATATTTTCATGTAGCTCCACTAAGCTTCTGTGCTCTAGGAGCCAAATTCAAGTAAGGTATTTTTTCTACTGGCTTTTTGGTCCAGTGGGGGTAAGCGCTACTGCTGAGCATGAGGTCCTGGGGGCTATTCCTAGGTCGGCCAAAGTGTTATTGGGTTTTCTCAGTAGTATCCCGTAATCTGTATTTGTCCCCCGTTGATAATAGGGTCGCCCCTATTTAAGGGACTTAAATATAACTGGCTAAATGTGGCTAAGTGTATGTACTATATAAAAAATATATACAAAAAAGGTATATAAAAAAAAACTTTTTACCAAAAAAAACAACCGACTTCCAAAAAAAGTGATAAATAACTTTAATTTCGGAAGTCGGTGTCTTTGATTTTCAATTTTCGCTTTTGCCACCGACTTCCGAAATCAAAGTTATTTTTCACTTTTTTTTGTGTTTTTTTTGGAAGTCGGTTATTTTTTTTTTGTAAAAAGTTTTTTTTTTTAAGTTTTTATTTTTTACTTTTTCGTTGTGGTACATACCCCACACAAACTCGAATACCACTACCTGCTATGTAAATAACAGTGACGGAGTCAAACAATAATCGTCTACATACACTAAGTGGGAAAAATATGCAATATTGAAACTAACTCAAAAACTATGTAAATAAAATTTATATGGGACCACCTCTGAAGCATGACCTACCAAACAAAAAAAGAATCATCAAAATCGATTCATAATTGGCGGAGCAACCGAGTAAGATACATACAAAAAAACATACAGATGAATTGAGAACCTCCTCCTTTTTGAAGAATTCGGTTAAAAAACAGCCGTAATTTTATGTTATGTTATTTGTATTTTTCCGAATTCCTTTTTCTATTTCCATGAATTTACTGTGTTCAGCCATGACCAATGACAATACAACTTTGCTAAAGCTTTTGAAATCGCTAGCATAGGTACTTTTTGGTTTGCTAGAATTGCTAGTATGCGCAAATAGATTATGCAACGTGGTTTTATTTTGCTCACGGTTTTCTCTCACGAGACAAGATAAGCATGCGGGTAACTGCATCATTACAGTCGTATACAATACTATTTTCAGAATCCAGCGCAATAATATTATCTATTTCTTTGCACTGTTGTTATTATATTTTTTTTCGTAATGTGCACCTTTCCAACCATGCACTCTTTTTATGAGGTTACTTTCAACGTTTCTTAACCTACCAGTTTAGTCATTTTCTCAGTCAGTTCTTAATTAGGTTAGAAATTATATGAATTCGAATAGTCACTGAAGTCAGTTCTCGAAATATGTACAGTCTAACAAGCTATTTGGTGTACAGGTAGCAAACTTTTAAACAATGCTCTGACTGTGGTGAGAAGACAATTCTTTAACATCACTGTCTTAAGTATGCCATAATACGCAAAGAATAAACATGAGTAGGTATTGGAAATGTGAAGCCGTTGGTCTCGGCTGACATTTGTAGATCTTGACAGTCGTTACGGGTAGTCAAAAGTTGTCGTATTACCCCGTAACTGGGTTATGAAGGTCAGATAAACAGTCGCTCCATGTAAAGTACTGGTATTCAGCTGCATCCGGTTAGACTAGAAGCCAACCCCAACTGGGTTATGAAGGTCAGATAAACAGTCGCTCCATGTAAAGTACTGGTATTCAGCTGCATCCGGTTAGACTGGAAGGTTAATAGTTGGGAAAAGGCAAGGTAGATTATGATGAGGTATTTGCAGTGTAGTGGAAATAAGATTATTTTCGCCTGCATACCAAATAGGTTGTTCGACTGTGCTTACAAATATTTTGTGCTACTTACCGAAATCATGCAGGAAGCAAGCACAATGCCTGCCAGCCAGCCGGTCTTGCCTTCCAAATACCAGGTGAGCTCGTCAACACAGCCGTGGAAGTAAGCGTTGCCGGTGACTGAGTCCCGGCATTCAGAAGGGAGAGGTTTGTTCAGGTTGATGTAGTCCATGGGACCATCGGCACCGCAGCATCCGATCTGAGGACAGAGTAGCAAAACGATTTAGAAATGTAGTAGAGAATACTGAAATGTAGTACTAGCCTTATGATAAATAACAAAAGAAAAAAAACAATACCGGCTGTGGAAATATAACAAAAAAACAATCATGTGAGGATAAGGGTCGAGAAATTTGACATTTCAAATCTCTCTAAACCTTCTTCCTGTCAGATAACTATAGTATACATTGCTGCCAGGATCTCTTGGCGGGCAATGACATTTGACTGGGGGCGCTGTTGGTAAACATTGTGCAAAATTGTTTTGTCAAATGGTATTCAAAAAACAAAATGGCGGCGTTAGTTTCGATTTAGGCCACGCTCCAAAAGATCCATGTACTTTATACTACTATACCAACCAATAAATTGGTTAAACTAATAAGACACTTTATTAACAGTTAAACAACAATTTGTTATATTTATAAACATTACACTGATCTTATTTAAATCACGATTTGTATATTACAAATCTAATTTTGTGAAGTGATAATTGTACCAAACGAGAAAATTCTATGATTAATCCAGCTCAGTTATAAAATAAACCGCCGCTACTAATAAGAATTACGTCTACTTCATTTTCGTAGAAACAAAATAATATCCTAACTAATAATATTTTAACAACATTTAAGCTGAAACTTCTTAAGTCCCTAAAAGAGTTCCCCTTTCCGATAACCAATCAATCGACCATGTCAATTTCACACCTAAACAGTTTTACTGAGCTCTCAAAGGAAATTTGATGAAAATAAAGCGGCATCGGACAAAACACGAAATCTCGACAATCGTGCGTATTACAGGCATCGTTCGCGATCGGAATCGATTCAAAATTAAGCCAAATTTGGGCGGGAGAGAGTTTATGATTGGAGCAGTGTGCAATCGAGCGCGGAACGTGTCACAAGGCCTATTTGATTAGCGCTAGTATCCCGGACACGCCGCTTTGAGGCCTACTAGGGAAAAAGATCTTTTCACACAGTAATTTTTCAATATAAACCTAGTGTCTGTAAGTAAACTTAAAAAAAGGTTTTTTCCAATTTTTTATTTTTCTTTTATTCAATTTTGCATTCAAATAAATGCAAACAATAATTTTGAAGGTAAATCTTCGTATATATACATATTAGCACAAGGGAAATTACATTACATAAATTACTTAAATATTTACTCTCGACAAACGTGCATAATATTATAATTTGTTTAATAAACACATTAAATAGTGCTTTGAATGATATCACGGCAAACATTTAATAAAGATGAAAATGTGATTTAAAAAAAAAAAAAAAAAAATTGTATTAGAAAATACTGTGCAGAGACCGGCAAATTCGAAGCCACTCAATCTTTTTTCAAGCGACTGTACTCTAATAGTAGACCCCATAAGGGTGTCCTTTCAGCGCTACGGTTTCGTCAACTGCCCATTCGGCAAATGCGTTTTGGTGTTTGCTTCGTTAGATGTTACGGTTTTGTTACACGTTTTTGTAGCCATAGTTTGACGAGAGAAAAATCACGACCGATATTCCTTTTTCCCGACAAACTTTGGCCATATGTAAATTTTTTTGGTCGGCCTGCTTTTTCAGTGCAATGCTGAACGATGATCTCAGTGAGATATGAAATTGGAAAAGCCGGTTCAAAGGATATCCGACCATAATTATAGCTTTTTGAGTCTGCTGGTTTTATTTTTGTACGCGCGTGCAAGGAAAAATACGGGTTGATTTTAAATTTCCGATACATTCGTACCTTGATTCACGCCGGTTTGTAGTAACACTTATGTCCCATAATGAACCGTTATCCTACCAGTATTTCAGTGTGGCCAGTGTAATTTATTTGCGTGGCACATTAACTAAAACTTAAAAATGAGAAATGTTATAATAATATACTAACTTCAGGGATTTTTTTATTCTGTATTTGGCTAAGGCCTGGATATTTTTTACATAAAAATATAAGTACTTACTCCTTCTTGCACCATCCTAAGGATCTCCCGACTGCCTTCGTGCTGAGGGTTGTTCATCAGCCTCACGATGACGTCCCTTATCAGAGGCTGGATGCTGGAGTCGTAAGTGGAGAAGTCTAGAACCACGCATGCTCCTACCAGGCCGAACACAAACAGAGCTATTTGTGTCGCTATGTACTGTGAAATAAAGAACATAATTTTTTTACAATAATATAAAAACTAAATTGCTCCTCTCAAAAGGTATAATATTCCGGCTTGTCGAGTGCTTCCAGATGTAAATAGCAATACATGTAAAACATTATAATAACAACATCCAGAGCTTACAGGGATTCAAATAAAAAAAAAATTTTGCTAATCTGTTTCAAAGGCCTAAAGGAAGAAATAAAACCAGAACCGTGGCAAAAATGGTGTACACGAGGCAGTTAAAAAAAAAACTGAGCTTTTCACATGCTGACAACAGGCGAATAAAAATACAGAATATAGAAAAAAAGAAGATAAACAAATATATAAATTGTGTAAATGCTCTGTGGAGCTTTCGTTGAAGTAATACATGTCTTGACAATATAACAGATATTCATGTGAAAACTTGGCAGACATTGAGATAGCCAGACTAAGATTTGTTACTGAGTTTATAACTATACGCTAATATTGATACGACTCGTATTTGTCTAAATCTAAAGCAATTGTTACTAACCCAGATAAGATCAGAATTTATACGTAGATACATAGAAATTGCGTCAGTTGTTTTTCGTTCAAGGAAATCTAATATGGTGCCAAGAATTTAAGGGTAGATTATAATAATAAACTGAAAGGAATTATGCTGTTTTGCTGCTAGGGAGGTACCATTGAAATTGAGCAAGTTAATTTCAGAAACTTGAGGTTTTATTTTTTTTACTAAGGTGATAAAACTAGCAAGCAGGCATAATGCCGTTTTTTTTTTTTTTTTGAGATTGGAATATCGTCATACGACTTCTTCCGCTCTGGGCGGAGCGGAAGGGCGTGTCAGACTTTTACTGACTAAAACCCACCCTTGTTCCTTCAGTTGCCTGTTGCCAAGGTCCCGGTATCCCTTTCGGACTTTCCCGCAACCCTGGCAGAGGCATACTGCCCTAATATGCGAGTAGTCAGCAAAAGTTTGTAAAATATGAGAGCATAACTCCATAAAGCTATCCAGTTTGACTGTGAACTGTTGCGTACTATCGATATTGAATGTTGACACTTAACATAAATGTTTATTCCCTTTACACCAAACTATTTACTACCAACTGCTGCTATTTAAAAAATATAATAATCCTCTTTTCGAATCGATGATACAATATTACATTTAAAAAAACATAATAAAACATTTAAAAAAAACTTACAGCATATAGCAGCATCACATTTTCCATCAAAGCAGACCCGCATCCGAGGAAGGCGACGACCATAATACCGAGAGAGGCAATGAGGATTATGTAGATACCGATGAAGTACTTCTGAAGCTCTAGGATACGCATCCATTCATTAAACCCGGGCTCGATGCAGATCCATAGACAGAGGGCGAAAATGGACACGCCGAATAACTGAAAAAGAGGAAAATGTTTAAGGTTCACTGGTTAAGCAATCACGTTGGTTTTACACTTCATGCATCCAATGATATGTTCTTCTCCTCTTATGGAGCCGTTATTGAGAATGGCTTTTTGTAAAAGGATTTATTAATGGGCTTTTGATGTCTGGTTATAATAATATAAGTTAATTTTAAAAGGTTTTTTGTAAAGACTTGGATGTACGAATAATATTACTTTAACAATATTATGAACTGCGGTGCGAAAGAATTTTTCGACGCCATATTTTTAGTTTAGTTTTAGTTTTCAAACAGTTTTAGTTAAATAAGATACATTATACAGTTATTTTTATTAATGAATTAGTTTTATGTTGTTATTTATGTAAATATTAAATTTCATATTTTAATTCTGGATAATATTTTCCACCACTTTGATTTCTGAATGTGATTCCAAAGTTTTTGAAGTACCAAATATCTTATATTTTCATACCTAATAACAATGAATGCATAGTTATAAACTCAGATCATGGCACACTAACATTTGAACCCCTGTTTAAATGACCAGGAGCCATTCAAGTCAAACAACTTTGCAAGCAATGGGCCACTAACATTTCATTGTCATTTACTATTGTGGTTCTAAACCTTCACTTCTGTACTTCTAAACAATTTAAACACACATTTACTTTAAACTGACCAGTTAGTTTAATCATATCATTTAAATAATATTACTCAAAGATATTTGGAAAATAACACGATCTCATCGACTCTCAGGAATGTCCTGATTCCTGCTAAGATGTAATTTGACGTCCAAGGGTGTATATGAGGGTGTATGTTACAAAACTTATCTAATACTGGTCCTAATATACTAATAAAACAAAGATAAAACAAGCGATAGATAAGTTGAGTTCTAAAAGTTTTATAATCTCATTAATGCTGTGAGTGAGTCGTCAAGTTTTATACCAAAGATCTTCAGATGGCAGGATTTCTTATAATAGCTTTGTTTTTGTGTTCCAAATAGCCAGAGATAAAGCTAGGGGCTATTGTCTGGATAATATTTACTCCACCTACATATATTTGTATACAGGATGGAGATGTTGTTTGCACAAGACAAGAATCGATGCTATCGGAGTTTTCCAGACGTTTTATGCTTTTATACTTTGTGTTATTAGCTAAGATTGTCGTTTTGTTACCTTATTATTGTATTAATGTCCGTTTATGATACCATAATAAAGTTATTTGTAATAATATTTTGATTCAAAGGACGTAATAAGTTACGATTATAATAGACGTAAATAATGTTTTACTTCACAAAAACTGTCTATACCCCATAGAAAACTAGACGGATTGTGTGAATATGCATAAGTAGTTAAGTTACATCTTCGAGCTATTTTATTATAAAATATGTAAAAAGTTAGTTATTGTAAATACAAGAAAAGATTTTTGTCATTCCTTGTAAGTTCCGCTATAATTATGCGAAATAATGACACAAATAAAGTTTTTCGCAAATAGTCGACACTCATTTAAATCAAACTCTTCATATCACACCTAGGACGATCCTCACCGTACAGGAATAGGACGAAAAAGAAACAAAGGGTAGTGTTAAATGGACTGAAAGCAAACGTTTACAGTCGTTTTGTGCATTCGTTTTGTCTCTCTGGACAGGACTCGTCTGGTTGTCGTCCCGTCTACGTGTCCCCTACGTTTCATACGTAAGGTTTCTGTCACCCTGTATGTAAAACATTTGGGCGCATCTATTTCGTGCCAAAGTTCGTTCAAACTTTAACAATATTTAACCTTTACGTCACTTCTTTGTTATTTTGTTTGTCTTTGCTCCGGGGACATGATGAAATTGGTTGGATACCCAAATATAAGTTGGTAGCTACTCGAATAAGAAAGTCAAAATTATTATGAATATTCAAACAGAAAAATGTTGACGTTGTTGTGGACCTAAAGTAATTGACTGTCTATATTTTCGTGTACATTTTCCTAAACCTTTTTTGCGCAAACATAATAAGTTCCGGAATAACTCTACGTAACAGCTATAGATATTTGCGAACAGATTTCTTTTGTGAAGAATCATGCAGAGTATTCACATATAACATGCAAATGGATTCTGATATAAAATATTACCGTAGTACCTACTCATACAAGACAATAATTCAGGGCTAGGTACAGAAGATTAATGAATGTGTGTGGATATAAGAAACACGACGAAGTAACAGAATAAGTAAGGTACGGGTAAAAATGGTATCTACAGAAGCTGTAGGAACGAGAAATAGACAACTAGAGCATAACCGCGTGTCATTATACTTTGTCTGCAAAAAGCGCTGTCGAGACAACAGCCCCGTTCGCAATCCATTAGTATCCCGCACCAAATGACGCGGAAAGTTGACTTGTACGTCTGTTGGAAAAATCATACAGTAGTGAGACCAATGTGAGCACCATTAGTGCAGTGATACGCGCCCGTGATGATTAATTAACTTTGTGAAATAATGAACTAGTGAGTTAACATGTAAATTATAAGTGAAATAAAACTTTTTTCTGACATTGTCCTATTTTACTATAGCAATTTAGATACTTAGCTATAATAATATTTCTTTCAGGCAAAATGTGGGTGTACTGGTGCAACTTTGCCCAACACTTTGGGGAAACAAGGCATGATGCTATATTATATATTTTCTTTAAAACCCCTGATTATCTACCATTGACGCTATTAGGCTTAATTTCCTAAGCAATTGTACAGTCAAGTGACTAATCTTGTTCGAGACCAAGTTTTGCTCGAAGATCTACTTTCCATCATCTGTTCAGTGTCTGTTTCTGCCTACTTCCTTAATCATCTTCATTTTAAACTACCCTTTACTTTGCTTAGCGTTATTAGTTCACAAGCTAGCAAGCCAAGCTTAAAATAATTCTAATAGCTTTCAAAAATCTAATTAAAGTAACAACTAAAAGAATGCTTGTTCTCATAAACTAGAAGCAACTGCCGCATGAAGCAGAAATTTCAAAAATAGATAAAAATTCAAGAAACTTCCTGATTGTGAAAAGTTTCCCAACGGATTGTATCAGCTACCCCTTTTCTTAACAAAACAAAATTGTTTCTTTTCAGAGCTTGGGTTCTAAATATTCTTTAATCCGGATTATCTTTAAAATGTATGCAAGTGAAGTGATGGAAAGTGAGATGGGAATTATACGGCTTGCGAGGACAAACAGAGTAACTAAATTGGATCAGGATTAGAAAATTCGAGTTTCTTATATTTGAGATTTTATTCTTTACTATAGTTTCAAAGAAACCGCTGTTCATGCCGCTAATTCGTCAAAGCTCACGGAGTGTGGCGTATTCCGCCACCGCTCATTGGTCAACGCTGCCCGGTCTCACCGCGCATTCCTAAGGCGCAGAACAGCGGCCCCTATTAGACTATAGTTATTCTAATAGGTCTTAAAGATTCCTGTAGGTAAATACTATTTAACAGAATCAGTTTGATATTTATTATGTACTCACTATGTTCAAAACTTACACGTTCAATTTTGAGTGCATAAGCAAAGTTGTTCAAGCGATAGTAGCCTCGAGTCTCAATTTTCAGTATATCTCAAAGTACCAACAAAATGTATATATTCTTAAGAAGGATCTAATTTCCTAACCCAAATTATTATTTGGTATAATTTATTTTACTTAGTTTATGTTTAATTAGATTGCTTATATCATATGTTATAAGACGAGCACTAATCCTGCCAACAAACTGTCACGCAGTTTGCCAGGTTTGCATGTACAAGTGTTTGGTCCAAAATAAATATTTTTTTGAATGTTTAATAAAGTAGGTATACACTTTACAACACTACTAACCATTCTAACCTAGAACTAGTCTAGACTTTTCTCTCCATCCATCTCAATTGTAGGAATCAATTGTATGAGACTTCCAAATAAATCGACTAAATATATAAGTTTCTGTCCTATAAAAGTTAGAAATCATAATAACAAAAGCTTATAGTCGAAGAGCAATTCTTTCTTCAGTACTTCTCGAGTCTCGAAGGTTTATTGAGTTAATTCGGTTCTTGGACACTAGTAAACAGTGTTATGAATCTAGAAGTAATGTGTTCCTTTATGAAGAAACTTTGAGAATGTTTAGGTACTACAATAATGTATGTGACTGAGTAATAGAAGGCAGATAAAACATTGTAATGAGATGACTCAGTGTTCTTATTATCTACTAGCTGCGCCGCGTAAGTCTCGATCGCGAGGCATTATCGGGATAAAAAGTATCCTATGTCCTATTTCAGCTCATGGTTTACCTATGTGCCAAATTTCATCCAAATCCGTTCAGCCGTTTGAGCGTGCAAGCGTAACAAACAAACAAACTCACTTTCGCATTTATAATTATTATCTATATCATAAAAGATTTTTGGTGATACCTTTGACGCTGAGTTTTCGACCTGGGATAGCTCGAAACTATACATTCATGTACCAATAGTACATCCAAATTTCGCCAGTTATGTTTTAAGTCAAGTTTTATTTAATACTAGCTGCGCCCCGCGGTTTTTACTGCATCCCGAGAGAAAAGTCGATCCCGTGGGAATGTCGGGATAAAAAGTATCCTATGTCCTAATCCAGGTCATGGTCTACCCATGTACCAAACATCTTTTCTGCCGTTTAAGCGTGAAATCGTAACAAACAAATAAACAAACTCACTTTTGCATTTATAAAATTAGTTAGGATTTCCAGATATAATATTTAGGAACCCAAAAGTGAGGATGATTTTGAACTCCACCCCTGGCAATACCCAACAGAAAGTTAAAGTTTGTATGCAAACGAAAACCGGACGACAGTCAGTTGTTTCATAAACAAAACAAAACATTTCAACTGAAAAATCTTTTTTTAGACAGTCTGTCATCGAAACATTTTTTCTGATTTTGTACTACACGCAACATTCTCAATTTTCCTGTCGGTTTCAAAACAGGAAAACTCAGTAAAGTCGGTGACTGCTACAATCTTTTGGCGCTTGAAAGACGTTAAGCGGGCGGAAACATTTGTATATTATTGTTTTGTGAAATGTATTGATGAAACTAGATGGCGTCGTTACTTCCGATTTTGGCCACGCCTCAAAAGATCCTTGTAGTGCTATAGATGCGATTATGATGACGTCATGTGATGACAAGTAACGCTACCACCATGTTGGGTGTAAGTAACAAGTAAAACAAGTACTTCATTATCTCCATTTTATAGTAGACGCCTCTACTATAAAATGGAGATAATGAAGTACTTAGCTTGATGATAAACCATTATCACTGATTATTAGTTTAGAAAGTGTTTCTGATTATAAATATAATTTACTTTGGCTAGAAAAGTTTTGGTTTTATGTTTAGGAAAGAAGATCTTAATTTGAAGATCAAGCTTCGGAAATTGGCAATTCCTCTCAAAAAAAGAAAAAGGCTATTAAGCTGGTTGCTTTTTTGACTAAAACCGTTAAACATGCTTCCAAAAAAAAATAAAAAACACCTGAAATATTTTAAAGCACTTTTATATTACAGAACATAAAAAATACAGTAATTTATTTCTGGAAATGTTACAACAGTCGACCGAGATCGTGGTATGGCAATAAACTTGGAAATGATGTAAATTACACATTATTTATATTCATTTAGCTACAAACGAATTCAGTTATACATTTTGTAATCGCGCCAGAACTACGTCTGGTTTTTACTCTTTTTTGAGAGCAAAAAGACGCTGTTTTTTGGAACGTTAAAAATTTATAGGGTCGTAAAAACTCACGCGGAGCTCGTTTCCATGCCAGAAGTGGGATCTAGGTACGAATATGACGTTACAGTGTAACTTATCTGAGGACCTAAGTGATGTGCTGAGAATGATATCGCTGTTACTATCAATTTGTGAAGACTGTGTGCCAATAATTGAGTGCTGTGTAGGTTTGAAAAAAAGGAATTTAGAGTTCACAGATTTGTTCGTAACTAATATCTACCTATGATATTATTACCTACATATCAATTTCTGAGAAGTTTCTACGTATAAATAGGTGGTATCGGTTGCTTATCATGGATGAATCAACTACTTAAATAAAAGCTGGTTGCTAGTGCATCTACCTTTGTATTAAGCTCTATCGGTTACAGATCCAAACATATCGTGATGCTTTTTATGCTAAAAATGAATTCTTAATCCATATACCTAACAAGCTATTTTAAAGGAAAACTCAACAGTTAAAAAAAATACACTGTATTATGGAAAAAATCTGAACCCAGTTCACAAATTCATCTTCGGAAAAGCAAACATGAAAAATATAGCCGCGTTTCCGTTCCCACCGAATATTACGTCTCCAATTTTTCGCCTACGCTTAACTACAACCCAGCTCAAACCTTTTTAGAGCGAAAAAACTATTATTTCGGTCGCAGTGTCCCGGTTTTCCACGGTAACAGCCGTCAGTCCCGGTTCCCATTGTATCTCCTTCGAGACACCTGCAAAGCTGGAATAATAAAGAGTTTTACAACGTTTCAAAATGGGACTTTTTCTCGCAATTCAACCGCAACGTGCACTTAAGGGATTTGAATATCTTATATGGTACGTTTTATCTGTTCCACGCAACTCCCCGCTGAATGAATTCGTCTCAGCTTTTTAGGTTCTTAAACAATTCCTTTAACGTTTGGGTAAGTCAAATCGGCAATAGTATTCATTGATAGTTTAGTTCCTGTAAATATTTGATGCTTCGAAACCGAAATAAATTGTATCTCGAGAAAAGAATGTCCAATACTGCTGCTATAACAATGACATGAAAAAACGAAAAATATATTAAGCGTGAACATTCTTTCGTGCAGTCAAAGCATTGTTTTGTTCACCCCGTAGTTTTTAAACTAATAAAACGAAAATTCGGAACGAGTTTTATTGGTTTATCTATCTATCAAAACAATAAAAACTATTCCAGTGGTATATATTAAAAATAGGAACTCGCAAAATGGAAATTTTGTTATGAGTGGAGTGGTTTGTAGATTTTTATTACGCACCCAACCATTTGCTGTTGCTGCAATTTTATTGAATTAAAGAATGGAGTATAGCATTATAAATAAGATTATTGGAAAATGTATAATAAGTTTTTCTTCAAAGAATAATTTTATTATACCTGGGATTGGCATAATGTCGGAAAAGCCGTAGCCCCTTCCCATAGGACTTAAACTGTCACCAGCAAACTATGGGTTGGCCCAAAACCCTGCTCCTTAAGGAAAATCTGCATCACAGTTTTGTTATAATTATATTTTGTCCCTTTGAATTGCATAACAATAAGTGGAGCTTCTTCTACTATTTTTCTCTATTTAGTTTATTTTATTTAACTCTATGCGTTTTCATTAAGTAACATAGACAGATAGATAGAATACTCCTTATTATGTATAACATAAAAACTACAGGCATTAATTTAGGGTGGTATTTAAAATAGGGTGACACAGAGAGCGGTCTTATCGCTAAAAGTGATCTTTTACAGACAGCCTTTGGATGGATTAAAGGGACAAGGAGAGACAATACTGCAGGCAGCTAGTGGTGTACCATTGACATATAGGTACAATAAATACCTACATACACTCATAAAGCATATACTATTATAAATATAATATATTTTTAATTAACATTCAGCTCCTTATTTTGAATCATATTCCACAGGAAATTTTCTCAGGAAAATGTTAATTTTTTAAATTGTTTTTTCAGTTAATATTCCTTTATTTCAAAGAAAAAATTACAATCCGTACGCAGCACTCCATTTATGTAAACTAAACAGCTAAAATAAAAAAAACGCAATGAATGTTGAATTACTATAGCGAACTACGCGTGAAGCTCAGAATTTACATTGATAAATCACGTGGCGTAAGCGCGCCCCCCTGCACGGGGAGTGCGGCTGCGTGTAACGATACATTGCGCGTGAGGTAATAAAACAATTCAGGTTTAGTGTATTCCCATAACGTTCCTGAAATAATTTCATGTACCGGTCGTCTTAGTATGATATACTGTATTAATCACATCAATCTGCAGAGGGCTGTCCCTTACACCCTGTATAAAAAATAATAAACGTGAAACAAGAGCAAGGAACTATGTAATGATTATGTTTAAGAGTCGAGGAAGTATGTTTTCATAGCATTCCTTCAGTAGATACTGCAGGAATGTAATATCTATTTATAAAACGTCTCGAAATTGAAATTCCCTACAAATTAGTGAAATAAGAGTGCAACACAGAACCTTTCTGTAGTACTGAAATAAGTTGAGCAGAAAATTCTAGGAGCAAGTTCTGCTTTCCGTCGCCCGGTTCGTGTACGGCTTTTAATTTGTCTGTCGTTACGGCAACTTTTATTACATGCTTACTATTTGTTGGAACATTTCGTGTTGCTACTACTCAGAAGTGTAAGTTCGTGTTTGAAATGTATCATTTCGTTTAATCATAGTGTGTTTGCCGATGTCTCTGGACTCGGTTACGTAAAATCTTTTGATTAACCGTTTGGTATTTTCGGTGTATCTAGGAGTGCTATATGAATTAGCCTGGTGATCCTGCTTTTTCTTTGAACGCAGGCTTTTTTCTTTTGGAAGAGTCAAAAGGACATTAAAGCTCTGGTTACACTGAGGCAAATCAAACGCGGGCCGCGGGACGCGACTTTGTGGCTTGATTGTCATAATATTAGGAAGTGACGCAAGTATTCACGCTATTTAAAAGGAATTTTGTTCCTTATCCTGCACAAGATTCGCCTCAGTTTTGCCAGAGCTTTAAGCTGATGACGACACGGGGTCATTATTTGTGAAACAAAGATATGAATGTTATATTCTTTATGCCCATTCAATAAATCATTCACTCTTTCTTTTGGCTTCGGTCCGTAGACCGTTGTACGTAAGTTAGAAGTAGTGAGTACCCCGACACTGACTGATGAGTTTTTAGTTAACCAAAACTGCAATTTGTAACTGTTTTAAAAGTTAAACGTTAGGATTTTATTTTTTGCGGTTGTTAACTGCGATTTAGTTCGCGTTATGGTTTAAATTATTTTATTCTGAGTTAAGCTGCTAACATTTAAAATATTTTTTTCTTGTAAAATTGTGAATGTTTAAAGAAGAATGGGCGGGTTCGCCCAAGTGTTGTAACACTTTTTTACCTTTAGCATAATTATGAAAGATCTTAAGTAGGTAGTGTTATTTTTTTTTTGTATGGGCATAAGTCCGTATACAGAAAGAAAGCTGGTAGCCGGCGCCGATCTACCAGCGCTTATCGGCGCTGGTCCATTCTGGTAACAGTTACATAAAGCAAGCGGTTTAGATTAGTTAGTTAAATGGCGGGCGGCGTCAGCGCTGACCGGCGCGTGTCGAAGATTGTCGGAACTTGTCGGCGACGTTCGGTGCTTATCGGCGCTTGTTCATATAAATGCCTGCGCTGGTTACCTGCGTGGACAGGTTCCTATAAGCGCTGGTAAGCTGCCAGCTTTCTTTCTGTATACGGCTTAACTCTGTATCTCGTGCAGGGAAAGCATTATAGTGGTTTCATTTATTTCCTCCTTGTCCTGGGTTCGATTCCCAGGTCGGGCAGTTTAGTATACCATAAACGAATGAAAGGTGTGATTTTAAAAGGTACATAATTATAAAAAAGGTAGAATTTTCATGATTCGGTTTTTGAAATGTAGGTAGTAGATAAGAGTGCATTATCGAAACATAGATGAAGCTAACCCAATTTTTTTTGCAAAGGAGAAAAATCATTTTGGGCTAAATTATGAAATTGCCGGTAAAAAAAAAAAAAGATATATTCCGTTAGAACATGTTATTCTCTTCACTTTTCACTATCAGAACAAATCTGTAGGGCAATTCTCTGCGCTGTTATACGATTTTCAAAAATACTGTTTTCAGTATGTTTTAGTTAAAATAATGAATAGTAATTTAATTAAAGTAATAGCTTGTAGTAATAAAAAATTAAGAGAAAAACGTACTCTTTCGGAATATAGCTTTTTTTTTGTTTGGCACTTTCTAAATTATAGCCCAATAATGTAATGTAATAACATATTATTGTTAGTTGTCGACTTAGGTACCTAGTGTAATTAGTGTGGTGTAGGTACACCTATATATTTTTATTACCAAGTGCAACTCCTGCGCCCAAACACTAAGAAACAAGTAAAAATCTCGCACCAGCCTCAATTCGCATCAAGGAAGGTATCCATTCTTAAATACAAACTGTCGTTTTACCCAATTTCTCTCCAAAAACAGTTTTATACTCCATCCATTGTTTTTGCAACCCAACTAGATTACTATATCGTTAGATTTCGCTTATTCGCGCAAGGATAATATATTGTTTTAGTAAAGTTTTGATTTTTAGAGTTCCGTACCCAAAGGGTAAAATGGGACCCTATTACTAAGACTCCGCTGTCCATCCATCCTTCTGTCACCGGGGTGTGTCTCAAGAACCGTGATAGTTAGACAGTTGACATTTTCACAGATGATGTATTTCTGTTGCCGCTATAACAACGAATACTAAAAAACAGAATAAAATAAATATTTATGGGGGCTCCCATGCAACAAACGCGTTTTTATGCCGTTTTTATAGATAATGGTACGGAACCCTTCGTGCGCAAGTCCGACTCGCACTTGGCCGGTTTTTTATAATAAAGCTGACCATAAACACTAGATTTTCGAGTGAATTATGTATGTTAAATAGTTTATTTATTTTGTATCGGTCAGTTTGTGTTTTCTCCCTAATATTTTACTAACTAATACAAAATAAACGATGCGAATAGTTACAATATTGGATTTAGGTTGAAACAAACTATTAAGTTGTATGTAAACAGATGGTAAAGTTGATCGTTCCTGGGGCAGAAGGTAAGTATCGTTCATTTCATAGTTAACAATTTACACTAAAAACTAATATAATCTAATGATTTAATATTGTAAATAACTGAGAACCGACCGACTCCGGCTCCTGGCTGGCTTTTGAGGAGCAACCCGGTTTCTGGATTATAACCCAGTTAATTGCAATAGGATCGTCCCTAATTACATAGGAATTAAACATAACTGGCGAAATATAGATGTACTATAGGTACACCTCTGCTCAACCCTTCAGATATTACAAGCGTGATGTTACGTTATGCTATGTTTTTCATATTTTCATCGTTAACTTGTAAAATTAAAGGGTTTTATTCATTTAATTTTACACACAAGGATTAATAAAACGATTACAAGATTGCAGGCTTCAGCTTCAACCGTAATTAACAAAACCTTCCAATACAAAACCCACCAATAAAACAAACGAAACACGAAAAAAAACTACATCCATCCCTTTCCCACACCAGCAAATCTTATAACCTCACTTCATAAAGACATTTAATTAATTCAGAGAAACATAATTAAAGCAAATCTAACATCACAAGCAAGCTATGAACTATTTGTTTAACGTTTTAATTAATATCGCTATTTTATTTATAAGGAGTTATGAGCTAAGGAAATGAGGCGAAGCAAAGTCTTGACGTGTTTATTCAATAGGAAGCGATTATATAAAGCGTCTTGGAAAATGTTTCACTTCCGCGTTTCAAGAAAACTGTATTGAACGTGGTAATAAAATAATGATAATGTTGGTGGTGAGAATGCTTTAATTTTAGACGTAATCGGGAAGCAATGAGGTTGTTGGGATTTGATAGTTGCCCTGTTTTTGTATCCGCTTGCATGATAGCTCACTCCGTAAATATGAAACTAGACGTTATTAAAATATCACTGTATTTCTCTCCTTTATCTGAAATTTTCAGGGACAGACTTATCACAACTAGGCTTTTTAATATCAGACAGATGATTCTTTAACTTATATCCCACAAGAAATGCCTTTAAATAATAGTTATTATGATAATTAATAATAAAAAAATGTTCCGCATGATGGTACTTCGTGAAAGCCGATAAAGATAAACAAATCAAGTATCTTGACTTGGCGCGCGAGGTTGTCGACATGTGGGATGTGGACTCAGCGATCATTGTACCGAAGTCGTAACAGCCAATGGCTTAATTGCCAAGGGCCTCGCCCAATACCTCGTTGGGTAGGTAAAAAGCGGTTTTTCTGAACACGACTCGCATTATTAGGAGGTTCCTCTCCCTGGACCCCTGACCGTATCGTAGACCCGTTCCTGATACCGGTGGGTTACTGTTTTTATTTTTAATATAGTTTATATAATATTTTTAATGATTAATGATTAGAATATAAAACATAAAGGAAAAATTGTTCTACTAGTTCACCTCTAGTTGCTTTTGTCCATGATTTCCAGACCTTCCATAAGTTATTTTGATCTAATTTAATCATAACTTGAGTTAAAAACTAAAAACTACACCAGGATTGTATCACTCGGTAAATGTCTGCATTTAAAGATAGAATCGCCCTATGAAACGAACGGTCCTGATTTACTAATAGCATCGCATTGCAATCAGATGTGCTATTTGCGATACCAATCTGTCTGCCAAGAGGAGCCGGATATTACAAAACAGAACATCTATATAACTACGTATTACGATATTTGTTTCACAGGGACTAAATACGGTGCAAGAAGGGACCATGATTTTGTAAGTCATTTAATAAACGCAAAATATTTCTAGAAGAAACCTGACGTCACATTAAATGACTGTATAATATGTTAAATAAACAAAAGGAAGAAGAGGTATCTTTCAGAAAACTTTTTGGCTTTGTGAGGAGTCACTACACCTTGAGCAGCTTGGCACAAGGTTGGTTTGAGGGAAATGTTCCTGCAACCAACAATTTATTATCGTATAGAGATCGTACCAATACGGAGCTCGTGGCAAAGTAATAACAGCTGCTCGGGTCGATCCATCAGGTTAAGCTACGCTTGCCGGGGTTGGTCGGTGGATGGGTGACCATTTTCACATATCGAGACTCCTCCGTGCCTCGGAAAACACGTTAAGCCGTTGCTCCCGGCTGTCATTTGTGGATCTTTGACAGTCGTTACGAGTCGTCAGAATCCCGAAAGTCTGACAACCAGTCTAACCAAGGGGTATCGTATTACCCAGTTACTGGGTTGTGGACGTCAGATAGGCAGTCGCTCCATGTAAAATACTGGTATTCAGCTGCTTCCGGTTAGACTGGAAACCGACCCCAACATGGTTGGGAAAAGGCTAGGCAGATTGATCGAGATCGCACCAATACTTTTCACGAATAATAAAAACATTGTCACAAGCGGAACCGCAGCAGAAACTAAGTAGCAAAATCCAACATTCTTGCAATATCTAGGACGAACTTTAATTGCTTATTCCGCTGTATTTAAAGCAGATAGATGCATTCAGCAATTACGTATGATAATAGACACTATTACATACTACGTAAGTGCTGAACAATTGGGTTAAACTGAAGCCGTTTATGTAATTCACAATCTTCGTCTTCATTCTAGCTTTTGTTCATCACTTTGCTTGGAAGACTTGGTAGATTTTAGTTCTGTATTCGCAATATAAGATCTCAGTGTTTCCGACTTTCATGTACAGATACGTCCATATAGGGCTACTGAGTGCCTAGTGGCGCTTTCAAAGAGTTTTGGATTCACATAAGCTTTCACATAAGCTTTTCGGTTGCTGTCATTTTATAGAATGTTATTTTGTCTATGCCCTCTGATCCCACATCAGAAGATGATGATTAAAAGACCCTCCACGAGTGATGATGATACCCTGGACGGCCACTCTCTACTTTGTTGACCAGAATCAGTTATAATAGTCTCGTTTTGGTTTCTACGAGACCACCACGAAATACATTCTTAAATCATTCAGCCACAGTACCAATGACATCAAAGAATCCTCAGATGTCTTAATATATTCAAACTGACCTATCACGACCAAACGCAGGACCAAGTTCTAGAAAATTATTTGGGAATGTTCCAAATTGCACAAGTTTGCATCAAGAATTTGAAAGTGACTAAAGTCATAAATGTGGCATGATAGTGTGTGTTGTCGTGTAGGTAAATTTAGCTCAAAGCTTACAATTGAGAAACTTTGGGTGTAATAAATAAACGCAATGGCTATGAAAAGGGATTTAAGAAAGAGACATTATAAAGAAAGAAAAGAAAGAAAGAAAATACATTTATTTAGCACAGACAGGGCACACAACACAACGTAACTAAAAGTAAAAAAAAGAAACAATTTAAATGTATATAAACATCTTTTACGCTGGGACCAACTCTGAAATCGCGAAAAAATACCGTTACAATTATCTTGTGGATGGGCTCAGTATCCGAATGATTTGCGTCTGTCACTCACTCAATTAACTGGTCCAATTAAGTCTGTTAACGAAATTAGTGCTCCACGCCAAAATTGGCAAAAAGGAACACCTTTTACTAGCATGCAAACAGAGTGCCAAGTCTTCAGATAAACGAAGAACAAATCTAGCTACATAAACAAAATCCACCACCAATCAAAAACCGCGACCAAATCACGCTTGCATTCGCCTTGGCTCAAATCCAGAAGTCAATTATTCGATACGAAGTTAGTAACTTCGGCAATTATTTCTCATTGCAAGAACACCTTAACGAGTGCTCAGGTGCGATTCGAGTGACTCTTCAAGCCGCGACCCGCAGTTTTTGGCGCTGGTTCCCAGTTGCACTCCAATTTATAGTGAACAGCTCGGGTGATTAACGTGGAGCTGAAGTGATGCAGATGTTTATTGTTTTATGTAAGGGCTGCTGTTTTATTGAAAAGGGTAGGAAAATGGGGACATTCAATTTTGAAAATTTAATTCTGACTGGAATTTCGTCTGAATTTATACCTTCGTCTTCGCCGGGTAGTTCTGTGGGGTGCTGTTTTTATTGAACGAGGCAAGGGGAAAAATGGGGTCTTTTCATAAATTCGTATATTTTATTCTGACTGGATTTATATGCTGATATGCTTCGCTAGAGTAGTTCTGCGAACCCGTGTACAATTATGTGTGACTACTTTTTGAACTCTGGTGAATTGCATGTCGTGATTTTTTATTGCTCCATCTAAGGAACATGTATTAAGAAAAAAAAAAAATGATGCCCTTTTGCTAGATATTTATAGGCTATGATATAATTACAGTATTTTGAACTTTTACTAGTCACAGAATAAGCTGATCAAGTGATTGTGTTTGCCGCTGAGTTTCATAATTCACTTTTAAAAACCTACTTAAAACATTATTTTTAGAAATAATTTTGTGTGTTATTCCAGACCACTTGAAACAAAATGTATTTTACCATGTTAAAAAGCCCACTTACTAAGTTATGTCCAGTGTTTATTTTCCATAGTGGGACATCAAAAGAGTTTTCATATAAAATGGGTATAATTTCTGTCTAACAGACATTGAACTAGAACCTAGACAAAGAATTCCTAGACATTATATTTTTACTTGACCTTCTCCGCGTTAATGGTCAATATCGAAAGTCAAATGAAGGAATCAGACTGAATAACAAGATTAAGATGTCCAATTGAATCACCAAATAACTGTTTTTGATTAATTTCGCCCTCTATCTTTCATTATTATGTTATTGTTAGCGCTTAATTTCCACCCTAAAGTAGGTACAATTTAGGGTCTAGTGTTCGCAAGCGGTACTGCCGAGCTTGAAGTCCTGGTTTCGATTCCCAGGTGGGGCAAAGAGTTATGTGTTATTCTCTTAGGTAATATTGCCCCCTATTACATGGGACAATTTGAGTGTATTATAGGTACACCTCTGCCTAACTCTTCGGGGAAACAGGCGTGAATTGGTGTGATGTCATGATATGTTATAAAGGAAGATTTTATGGTTATTTCTTAGGTTGAGTCGTCCCACTGATGGTCTCACATCATCATCATCATCTTTAGAAAACAAAATAAAACGATACCATCACTACTCCTTTTTTTTGTGTGTCATCAAATGACTTCTCCCGCTCTGGGCGGAGCGGAAGGGCGTGTCAAACTTTTACTGACTAAAACCCAGCCGTGTTCCTTCAGTTGCCTATTGCCAAGGTCCCGGTATCCCTTTCGGACTTTCCCACAACCCTGGCAGGCATCGGTTCTAGCGGACCCCGTCAATTGTGCTGATATCTCTTTGAGGTGCGCGTGGAACATAACGTGCCATCGACCTGGGCCTGGTCCTTGCAAGCCCGCGCCCAGGTTTTTTACTAGGTCCCCAAGAACACGACACACTAACAATACATTGAAAACAAATCAATTCGCCCTATTCAGACATTTTCGGCTACACATCGACGCAATATTATTTGATCTCATTAATTAAGTGGGCTCAATGCCCCTCGTGTCAAGAGCAAGTTGTAGATTGCTAAGTTGCAAGTACCATAGACTAGGAAATCTATATAGAAGGGTACCTCATTGAGGTCAATGCCACTGAAATAATCACCAACTGCTAAGTTCGATTTCCTATCAAAATCAAAATCTTTTATTTCACATAAACCTACATGGGCAATTATGAAAAGTCAGTAACTATGTAGGTGCACGGTTCCAGTTAGTTGTTTTCTATGGAGAAGAGCCGGCAAGAAACTCCACGGTTACTCTTTTAAAAATAATAATTGGCTTATACAATATTTTCGAATTACAAATTCCTATAGACAGCGGTTTCTAGTGACCGCAATTTGACGTCGAGCTACATAATGAAAACGTCAGTGTCTGTTGAAAGTTGTGTGTGGAAAGATTTATTTGAGACCATAAAGGTCAACAGTTTTCAAACACCGGTGCCAGATTTTCATGACGGTTGTCATGGCATGATTGTGTTCGCACCAGCTGCTGTCTTAGAAAACCCACCACCCCGGTTTGACCCACGCCCGCAGTGTAAAACAGGGTTATACATTTTTTTACGCAAGCACAACCGAGTGAACGCGAGTGATCCCGACCGGACAATCCTGACTTTTAAACGTTTTATACGCCAGAAACTGTCCATTGCTAGTTTGACCACCGCATCCAGAGACCAGGAGTATCTCTTCTACCCATGCTTATTCTATATTGCAAGTACTTGCAAGTCCAAGATTTAGTGCGGACGCCCTCGCCACGTGTCGCTAATGTCTGTTTCTTGCCACTAACTTTACTACGTGTATAAATTATAAACACGATGAGCTTGTGGTCTGATTTTGACAGTTTCGTGGTGGTGGCAAATAGTTTTAAGTTGAGGGAGGATTTAGTGCAACAACTTCGAATGTTGCTGGATATTTGGGATGCTTCATATAGGGGGCGCTGCTCGCGTGTCGCTGTTGTGTCATCTCACATGGGTTGCCATAACGGTGATCTAATACTATTTGTTTGTAAAGTGTTAGTTCTTAGTCTTACTAACCATTTTTGAGTCATAATACTTTATTAAAGATAGTTCTATTCTATTCTATAAAGGGTAGTATGACGATGGTGGTGTTTCAATGATGTTGAAATAGACCTCGAAATGGTTTAAGTAAAAATGAAATAGTTTTATTTAAATTAATTAGTTTGCCTTACTACAAAAGTACAAAGGTAAGGTATAGGTATAATATAGGTTCCCGTTGTTATCTTAAAACAGCGAATGAAAATATATATCCCCAAAAGTATTTAGATCCTTATAATAGACGTTGAGTATGTTGGGGTAAGTTCGGAAGTTGTGCAATAATGACGCAGAATAACATGGCAAAGAAATTATTCGTACGGTATTATCCCAACGCCGAACTTACCTCAATATACCTCTTAACTAAAACTGCTTAAAGAAAAAACATTTCAATCAAAATATCCACAATAAGTGGAAACTGAACATTCATCATCCTCTTCTGAAGATAAAATTCTAACCAGGAACTTTCAAAACGGAAGCAACATCATTACAAAAACACCAGTCACATACAAATTATTTATGAAACTCATGAATCATTATGTATGACTGTATAGTATCTACCCGTACTTGGAAAACAGGACAGGAGGCTTATCAGGCGCTGATAACGCATTCTTTGTATAGGCCCTTTATTTTAGGTTAGGTGTTGATATCGCGGCTGTAATCAATATCATGAATTAAAAATTTCGTGTATTTGGAGCACGAAAAATTGAAAATCTAAGCGCCATTGTTTTTGGAGCATAAGTAAAATTTTTATTGAGTATAGATTGAGACCTTTTTTCAAATGGAAACGTTATTGTATTTGTAATACCACAATGAAGTTAAATTTCATTTAATTGCAAAACATAGTTTAATAAAAGAAAACTCCGAGAACTGTAAAAAAAATATTCTCTGAAAACATAACTTGTGGCAATCGTAAATTATAGTGAAACCCGTCAATAATAATTTTAATTAAACACACACATTTTCACCTAAAAATGACTTTCCGAACTCTACCTTTATAGACGTATTTTTTAACCTCAAAATTGTCCTCATATCTAGATATTATTAGTCAACTTATCAAGAACGCTAATAATACAAACTTTTAGATAGTTACAAAGACAATATCTCTAACGTTTTAGGTCATTAATCTGGATCAAATTCATTGACAGACGGCCTTCATCTATTTTTTTGTTGAGATACTAAATATAACTAGTGAAATTAGAAACAGAAAGTGTATGTTTAAGTAGATAAAATTTGATATGATATCACAGATCAAAATACTCACTCTATAGTAAGCGAAAACAAAAGAGCAGGTAGGCACTATTTTGTGTGTGTAAGTAGGTAGTAGGTACCTACATATTTGGACAAATCGGCAAAAATAAATGTGCGTTGCCTTTGCATTTATCTAAAGTTATTTTGTCTAAAGTCAAATAATTACAGTGAAACTATCTAAATTAGACAATACGTAAAATTATAATTTTGAACCTAAAATGCACTTTACAGTTAAAAAACAGTGCTTATGATTTTCGTTAATTATTTCGTAGTTTACTAACTAGCAATTAAGTGCATTGCTTACACACTGTCCCGTTCATAAATAGTTAAAAACAAATGACTGTGTTCATAATTAAAACTTATCGCGTGTAGCCTTAATATATGAGTCATAAAGCCCTGTTTACACATTACTAAACGGTGCATGAAAAATGGAACTGGCAATACTGAACAAGTTGCTCGCGTGCTAATCGGTGGCCATCGCAGTGACTGAAATACATAATTGAATGATAACCGAATGTGAAACTTATTATCTAGAAAATACCGCTACATTTGTCCTAATTAAGTTTAGTACAAGCTCCGTACAATAGTCACAAGTATTTCACAATAGGTTCGCATTTCAAATTCAGTATTTGAATTCCCATTAGTGAATTCACATTGTGAGTCATACAAGTATATTATCAAAGCACGCTAACTCACTAAACAAACGTGACATGAAATAAAAGAACCTAATTCCATTACACTCGTAACGAACTATTAATGTAACGTTCACAAATCGACACCAAAAGTAATTTCCAAATAAAATCCGAGAGAATGAAACGGAAAGTCGAACAAAGTTTTTGATAGTTGTATTTGCGCAATACTCACCCATAATACGACGTTGAAGCAAAACAATGTGTACTTGATACAATAGATCTGGGACTCCAGTTTGCCCACCGCTGGGCCCTTGCCCTCGCCCCTACCAGCTCCGGCCATTTCACTACAAAACACTTAACACCACAAACAAATTTATATTCAGACACTAAAACAGTGTTGTCCACTCACTATCTCGATCGAATCGTAACTGCTAACTTATCAGACCAGATAAACGTTAGCTAGGTTATCTATGTTTGCTAAGATAAAAACGTACGAAAAGATAATACGGTATGAATTGCCACACCTGTATTGTTGGGCACGCAAGCGTTCGTCATTGTCAGTAGGCTAAGCAAATTTGTACTTTGCAGTCATAGCACATCGTAGAACCTACCATTCTTCTTTCCATTTCTTCAACTTCAATTTTCTCAAGAGGCAATATGTAGTCAAAATCTAGTAGATGAATAGACATTTTTTTTTTCGAATAAATATGCTTCTTTCTATATTCATATGAGAGAACGATCTCGGCCATTTGAATATTCTTATTGTATCCTCATTCGTAGCGATTCTTTCCTTCACGGTAATTTTATAAGGGTACCCGGCCACGCTTATATATCAAGTCCACCGATATGGGATTCGACCGAAACGTGTTCGAAATCCGATAAACGGATTCAAACTATATACGAAATGGAAGCGGCCGGTATAAGCTGTAAACATAAATAAGGAAGATCTACTACGTTTTAGAAAACCCCCACGCACGGAACGTTCACCGTAAATCTTACACTTGCAATGATATAAATTTAAGCATTCTCGTACTGTATTCTACAAGTACGACTTCCGAAAATACTTTTAGAGACATTCACTTGAAATAGTTGACAAAAGTGAAAATTCTGAAGTCGCCTGGTGAACAATATTCTACGAAGCCAAGATGGAATTTCTTTGTTTATGAAAATATCGTAAAATAAATTTTAAATAAGACACAAAAAGCAAAATCCGGTTTGGCATGTTATTTGGCTTGGAGACAAAACTAAAATTGAGAAACATTTTTGGTTTCATTTATTTAGCAAGACCTCTTCGTCTTTCTCATTTATGTAGGAATGTAGAACAAAAACTTTGTGTTTAAATTATAAATAAAAAACTTTCAAGTTCTTCTCATAAAATTAACTTAGAACGCACTAAAGAATAGGTACGTCTATAAATAATAAAAAGGATACTGCCAAAACTTTAAAATCTGGTAAATATAAAACGAAATCGGAGAAGAAAATGAACAATTCTTTGACAGCACTCAGCGTGTCTATAAAACTTGAGTTAGCAAAATTCAGAATCGCTCGTAAAAACAAAAGTTCGAAAGATAGCGAAATTACAAAACATTTTATCGCGTTTCCAACAACAAACACATTTACCGCTGACTGTTTTCACCGTGTAAACAACGTGATGATATTGCACAAACAGACAAATGCACGATCACTGTTTCAACGCCACCCTTAATACACAAACCAAGAAAACGGAAAGGTCTGCGGTTAGTAGAACGTCTAGATTCGTGGTAACATTAATTTCACTAATTTCATCGTTCAATGTTTAAGCTTCACCATTAGCTCAAACTTCTTAATCTTCATCAAGATAAAAGTGAACCCCTACATCCGTCATGTATTTTCCAAAATTAGTTTTCACCGCGCCGTGATGAATATTGAAAATCGTCTGATCCTAGGTAACTTGAGCCAAATCGGTTTTGAATGAGAACTGCACGCAAACTTTTTCCTACCAATACTTGGCACAGAAAACGGTTTTGGAAATGGGGTGATAACATAAAGGCGATATAAAAATATATACCCATCTTAATCGTAATGATCATTTGTCTGTTCGTTGTTTACACAACCACGAGGAAATACGGAATTCTCACTTTTCCGTTCGAGACTGGGATCCATTTCCTCACCATAACAACCAACGTCGCGGCGGAAGGCACCCGTAGCTTATATGAATTCTCCTACGACGACATAATGTACAGCGCCCAATATAACCAAGTCTCCCCCACCCTCCTCTTTATTAAGACTAACAGACGACAAAGGAAAATTATCACCATCTTCAAAGCTCTAGTTAAAATTGACGTCTTTGTAAAGAAACATATAAGACTGTACTGTTATCGGTTCATTTGTTACCGTAATAAGTTGTGATCCTCCGACGTTTAACAGGTTTCTTATTGAAGGAAATGTCAATATCTGACGTGAATATATTCGTGCGACTTTGTCACACAAATATGTATCAAATGAAATAATAAAATGTCTCGTACCTTTTCCTGTACATTCACTGTAGCGAGATCATGTTACATTTTGTGACAATGTCCAGTAAAACGTAATGTACTTCTGACACTTGGCTAATGAAGATTAAACCTTTCCTGTGTTTAGGACTTTGCTTTAATGAGGGTATAAAAGAATTAAAAACGTAATTATGAATTTGGGCGATCAGGGCAAGTGTCCGAATAAATGTAATTAATATTAATCTGTGTTTCGCATCCTTTTAAACGTAAACTGACACTGATATTTTGGGCTTCTTTAATCAACATTCCTAAGCATAATATAGCTAATGTTTTAAAGCGCTTCTATTTTTTGGATGTTCCACTTTCAAGATAAACATAGTAACATTTGATTATCCGCCATCTTTGAAAACAACCTACCAACATTTCAGGAATTGTTATTACAGCTAATTTGATACTACAGACTATCAAAATAGTTCGCTCAAACGTTGGAAACTGCCCGTATTTGATCCAACTGAAACTTGGAGAAGTGTGTCAAAGAACTAATAGACATTGAATCGAGCACATTCTTCCACACGTTCGGACAAGGGCTAATATCCGGTGAGGAATGTTTATAGTCAACAAACATGGACTTAGTGCAAACAGATCCGACCCGTGAGCCCTCAGCGTAACTTCGCCTAATTGTTTGCTAGCCGCCAACTTTGTTACAAATGGTTGCTGATATTCGCTTTACGAGTAATCTACGTTGAACGCGAGAGCTAAATTAAATTATATAATTTCTGTGTACAAAGAGAATAAAATATTAGGTGTAATTGAGTTTAGTAAAGCGTTGTATGAAACATACTATCACAGTAGTTAAACAAATCAATAATTTTGCTGACTTTTCAATTCGTGGAATTTTCAATTGGTCCAATTGTTCAATCTCAGGAGTCTCAATTGAGTCACAGTAGTTGTGTGCAGAACTAAGCACCTTAAACAAAGAAAAAGTACAGTTGAAGGAAGTCAATCCGGTCGTTGTATACGAAAAGTAAACTTAAAACTGGAAGACCATAAACTTTCGGAATACATTACAGCTCAACCCGTAGTCTCCGACTAGGAATTGATTCGCAGATTTTATTCAAACTAATCGGATTCGTATTACGAACGATTTTGCAAATTCTGAAGAAACGAATTCAAAGCCACCACGGACCCGGCCATTGAAATTAATACTTCGGTTAAACAGATTACCATTTTCTACGTACTTTCTGTAAGGAATTTCTCCAGTTGAAAATGGTGAACCGTTTTAAATTTCAATTTCTCTTAGTAAATTGAGCCACAGCAAAACGTTGATATCTACATAAGTAATCTTGCTCATCTTATTTTGCGGAACACTCGATTTTTCATCGCGCTGCGTTCTCAGGTAAAAATTTAAATTCATTTTAATATGTGATAGCTATACAGAGTTTGAGTTTATCTTGTGGAACACGTGTTTTTGTAATTATTTCCGTCGTTTGTGGTCCCAATAAATTGTTCCTTTTGTTTTTCCAGCATCCTGCATCTAATTTGTTAATAAGCGAAAACAGGTCATGGAATCCATCATGATTTGTTGGCCTTATCCAGCTATGTACCAGTATCCTGCATTTTGAATTTATCAGTAACTATATCACTAGCGCTGTCCGTTCAATCTGCATCACCCATTTACATCTTGCCACACAAAATATGATTTTCATCAATATTGTTCACTGCATCTGTCAATTGAGTCGTATTTGCAATAACAACAAGCCAGTTTATCATGGGAAGCTTATTGGAACGTCGACGATCATAATTACTGGATGCATCTGCATTGCACCGGCAGCTCATATCCGTCGTAACAGCAGGGGCTGCCTGTCACCGGCTGCCATTAGATATATTATTAATAACATTTCCTTTAGTTTTATTTCAGCCTTTGATACTTATAATGTGTGAGCGTTTATGAAGAGGGGTGGCAACAAAAGTTATATTACTTTTTTTGTATGGTACCTACCAGATTTTTTTGGTTGGTACGAACAAAAGTAGCGATGGATAAGTCACTTCTTATGGTTTCATTTGGCTCTAGGGACCAGTTTTAATTTTGGTTGATGCCGTTCCGAACGATACTGAGCTTATTTCATATGATTTCATTTCAGAAAATTAAATTCTCATTTTCTACCTACATTACCACAAAATCAAGATTATTTTCAGAACTAATAAGCTCCACTAAATTCAGAGTCTATCAAATGTAACGAGAAAAAGATTTCTTATTGAATACTCAGTCGGCTTCCATTTTATTGGTTCGTACGTCATGAAGTGGGCACATATAAAACCGAATGCTTCATCCAATTAGCCTGGAACATCGAATGCTCAGCTCGCAGCTCACTAGTACCAATATCCGGTATTGAATGATCTAAGGATTGCCAAGTGGCCTACTATGTAAATACTAGTGAATGATGGAAACCCGAAGCATTATAGGAAATAAATATACCCTTCTCTACGAGAGAATCCTTTTTAACGAAATCAAATTATAGCTTTGGGAACTTTTGCGGGTTTTATTTGAAAAAGGAGTGTTTTATTTTTCCTGGTATTTCTGAGATTTGGTTCTGATTACCTACTTTTTAAGATAGCCAAGATCAAGTGTTTACATGGATTTATTTTTACGTTTCTTGATATCAATCAATCAATTTAATTTAAGAGAATTTTATTATGATTATTTTCCCCCTTTTTATATATACTTGTAAGTACATATTATTATTTTAACTCTGTAAGCTTTTAAAATTATATAAATAAATTTTGTGGTACCTATAAAAATGGTCATGCTCACTAACTCTTAAAAAGTATGATTAAAATATATAAGAGAATAGTTTAAAGAGATATTCATAATATATTACTATGTAAATGTGATCGAATATGATAATTTACATTCCTTCAATATTTATGTAAACGTAGTGATGAAGGGTTCAAAAGAGGAATAATCAAATGAAGGATATTATGATAGAGTAACTTGTCGACTATAAGGGGTAGTAATTAACTTCCTCGACAAACTCATAGTTGAACGAGAAGACAAACAATTAGTTCGTAGCGATTTTATTGCATTTTAACTTGGATGTAATGAAACTAAAATTAGACTAGGTACTATTCCGTTTTACTTGTTAAATTAGTACTGAAACACGAACTTTAACATCTTTTTTGAATTTGTAGTTTTGATATAAATGTTCGTTTCTATTTCATTTTAGTCTTCGTTCATTCATAACTTTGCCATGTATAATAATATCTTTGCTTTTATGGATATTTTCTTCCTCCCCATGTGTACGTAATCCTAAACACGCATTTAAATCACTATTAGCCGGAGTTCCGTAATCGCCTGGGAGTTAGTTTCCTAAGTGGAGATCAATTAGGCCAATCGAATACGGCGTGAAATGGCGGGTTTGCGGGCAAAGCTTTGGTAATAGACTTATGGGAGGGACCCTGCACGTTCATGTATACGAGCAAAGAGCCGCCGTTAATAGCAAAGTTAGTCATTAAGGAACATTTTGATTGATGCGCAAACTTAGCGATGTGGATTTTTAGCGTTTACGTAACGTTTTTAACTTTGAATAATTACTTTTAGATAAAGCTATGGATTTTTGGAACAACTAAATCAAATTGTAATGAAACCCAGATGTTATAGTGTTTTAATTATTAAAACAGACTTTTTCTGGAATTGAAATATTTTCGCATGTTGTTAAAATGTTGGGAACTAGTTAATAAAAGTAGTGATAGATCTATTATGTAAGTAATTCAATCAATTCTAACCTAAACAGAAGGCTGAAAATCCGCTTTTAAAATACGATACCGCCAAAAAACAATCAAGCAGCTGTTTTAATTAATTGCCTCCTGACTATATAATTACTTCCAAGTTCTATTGAAATACTCCTTCGATTTAGTAGGTTCCCAACTTTAATTAGTTACCCTTTCAATTCTATAACATAGAACCCAAAAACTTGTAGTGGTCACAGATGGTGGAATACACAAATCTTAATCTACTACAGACCTTCCAAGAAGTAGGTTCTGTTAAACTTCGAAGCAAAGTTTTGTGACCTTTTCACGCGAATCCTGTTGAAATATTAATTTGAATACTGATTATTCGTTTCTGTGTTAAGAGTTCGTCTGTTCGTCAAATAAGTACCTATTATTCTTTGTTTAGAATTAATTAATTGAGAAGTTTTTACTCTGTATTTTCTGTTAGTATTTCGTATCTCACGTTAAGTAGGTAAGTTAGTATGTGAATATAGCTTTTGGAAATATTGAGCGCGCTTCATGTGGCTGATTTTGACAAAAGATTTTAATTACAATGATTTATTGGTAATAGGTGCAATAACTATACTAAACGTCGTAAAACTCCAGGCTGTTACTTACGAAAAACCCAATAAAACTTTGTCTAACCTAGGAATTGAAACCAAGACCCCACGCTCAGCAGTCGGGCTTGCAACCACGAGACCACAAGTCAAAACCCTGGGGTTTACTGGGGTTTTTATCACAGGTAAGAAGGGGAGTTTATCTGAGAACCAAACTACAGTGCAACATGCAACAAGAAAACACAGTTTTACATATTTAATAACATCACTCCCGACTCTAAAACAGAAACTAAATAAAAGCGAAGTAAAACCGTTATTTATTGTGAACTAAACTTAGTGGAAATACGATAGAACCAATAGAACTTCATTAGTTTGAAAGGCGCAGGTTATAAATCTCAATCTCGCCGAATCGGTTCAATATAGCATTAGGTTTAGGATCAACGTCTACAGTACGACTCCGTTTATTTGTTGTTCGAGCATTTGTTTTAACAGACTGTGGTGGAAGTAAAAGAGGTTATGATTTTAGGTGGATATTAAAAATATCAATCGCGTATCTATGTATACCATAATATATACCGCGTTCTATTGCCATAGTCATTATACTGAGTGGAAGCCTCCTTGTCACAGTCATGAATGCAGCTGCCAACTATTTATTTATATAAGGACTCCTGATCTCATATTTCTATGATTTATATGATTAAGTACTGTTATCTTTTTGTATGCATGTGGTTCTGTGACAAATAAACCTATTTTTCTTTCTTTCTCTCGCGTTTCTTCAGAAGTGACATTGTGACTTACAAATTTTAATTACCCCCAAACTTAACGATTACATTGCTGCAACTTTCTTATATTATCTTACTGATTGATAAATACAGATTGTATGTTCACTCTGTCTCGTAGGTCTAGCGGTCGCAAGCGCTACTGCTGAGCATAAAGTCCCGGGTTCGCTTCCCAAGTAGAGCAAAGTGTTATTGGGTTTCCCATCTGGAATTTCTCAGGAACAGCCCGGAGTCTGGATTTGTGCCCAGTTGATACCAATATGCTCGCCCCCTTTTTCATGGGACTTCAACATAACCGTCGAAAGTGGGTTTAATAAGTGCATCTCAACCGCACCCTTGGGGAATACAGGCGTGTTGTTATGTTAATGTATATTACAAAAAAAAAACTGCCATACATACTGTATTTGTTCTAAACAGCATCACAGTAGAATATGCTAAGCATTTCATATAGTCACCTAGTGAACTCTTTCATATGTCACTTATGTTATGTAAAATACTTTCTTTTATAATCAGATATACAATAGGAACTCATTTGCAAGACAAAGTCTTATTCTACATAATTCTCGTTTTCTAAAGCTTCGTTCATCGTAATAGATATGTGTCATTGATTTCTAAGTCGCAAAGGCTGTTTCTATTTTTTTTGTAAGAATTGAAGTTCAATAAAACTGAACGCGTGAGTCTAGATCGCGCTGTGCAGTCAGTGTCATCCATGTGTCATCATTGTTATGTAATATTGATACTGACAGCACCTGAACATGGTTTAGATGTGCTGACCTCGTTAAGTTTAATTGATGAACTTCGCTCTTAAACGAGTAAAATGTTACTAGGTCTAGTTGTGTTACAGGGTGCTGTATTATGAAGTATTAATTCCACCATGTTTCCAGTGTGACAGAGAGACGGAGCTATGCAAGGCCGATAGCACCATCCCGTTTTAGCAGTGGAATAATGGCATTAATACTTCATAATACTCCCCAAGGTCTTTCAGATCCGAGCTCACACTGAGATTTTGACTGCTGGTATTTTTTGCCCACGGAATTACCAACGTACGCGTAACAACAAAATATTGTTCCATGAGAATTATTAAAATGCTGTTTCATTTTAATTAAAATCGAGATGTTTACATTGGCAACTTCTTCCCATATCCCATAGTTTCCATTTGCACATGCGATATTTCACCTACATCGTAATAATGCATTTAATAAGACAGGCCTCCCGTACATAGTGCCTAAGTAATAAGTTTCTAGGCTAGACCCTGGGACCTCTATTTGGCATCTTGCCCAGCCTCAGTGTATGTAACCTGCCTCGGTCTCCATCAATTCTGATGGCAACGGCTTGCTATCATTATCCGGTATATGCATTTCTAATTTCTAAATTTGTAGGATTGGAAGTAGTGTTAAATAGGAAATAAATAATTTCTTTCTTTGATAAATAGTCTTCGATTGATTGACTGGTTTTGGTTTCATTTTTCGGTTTAATTTTACTGCAGTTTGGTTTACTTCATTATTTCCCAGGTTTATAATTTTTTATTGGAGCTCAGGGATTTTTGTACTGAAAACTTCTGTATGCGCGTTGATAGATTTTTGGTAGGGGATAAACTCATGGATTCGCGTCACTGACATGCTCGCCCCATAGTGCTGTACTTTAGAATATAGATGGCGTTAATCAGTTTTAACTTTCACTTTTGTCGGCAGTCCCCATGACTGCTATTTTTTCTTTTTAATATCTTGTTTATTTTGTCGTAATAAAACTTCATTATTGATATTGCCCATTGCGGAAGATATACATAATCATGATAACTCCAGTCAACGCTCACGTGTATAATACAACGGAATTTGCAAGTCCCAAAAGCCAAAAAAAACGAACAAACCTTCTACCGCAAAACTATCCATTACTGTACACTTTATTTATAGCTACCAATTAATCGTTAACCAGATTACCGAATCGTTCATAATTGATTAATTATTCAATTAGATTTTCGGTTCGTACCTAATTGTATATTAATGTAAGCATTTAGACTTATCAGAGATTAGTAATAGATCCAGGACATGCAATACTCGTGTAGGTATATACATGAATGATACATTACATGTGATTGGTATGACTCTCGTGTGTTAACATATCGGATTAATCCACTAGCAACAGAATAACAAATTATACAAAAACTGCTTTTGCTTGAAATAAAAAATATTTTTGAATACATAAAATTAAAATAATTTAATGAATACTCAATGAAAACAGTTCCCGCGAAGTTTGGCATCCCTTCCTTTTATTGTAAAACCAAATAAGACAAAAAATCTGTGTGAATCTTCAATGTACGGAATATATTTCTCACAAGAATTGAGCTCGAAATAAAATTTTCGCCGAATGTGGCAGAATTTCGTTTGACAAAAATGTGACTTGGAGAAGTAATAGTCAATCTACATGATTGCTACTTGCAGATCGATTCAGAAAAACTCATAAGCTGTAACTACATTTAAGAATAGCAGGAAACGCAATCCAATCAAGAGGTTCGAATCGAATCCATTGCATTCGAATCAGAAGGGTATTAGCCTCGCTATAGTTATAATGAAGCTATGCTAGAAATTAAAGCAATTACGTTCACCCGAGGAAATTGTTCAATATCCGTGCAGTGTTTCTGCACCGCAAGTGACGGTAAATCTACTTGATAGACACACACAGCGAGGCGGACAATGAGGCTGTAATTACTGAGCATCCCAGTATATACCGTGGTAATGCCTACGTTCACATCTGCAACGGATGTGGACGCTATTATTGGTTTATAATGGCACGATCCATCCAGCCCATGGAGATAAGGGTTATACGACCTTAATAGGTTTCCCCGTAAATGGGAAAGTTGGCAAGCTTCGAAAATTGGGTAGTTTGTACCTAGGGTGGATTTAGATAAGAGTGTTTATCAATTTAAAATTATGTTTAGTTCTGGACGGGAGTGTAATATTGTACGTATATAGTTTGAATACTTGTTGTTATAAACTTATTTTATTTCACTAATATTAATTTTTCTTCTATTTTTGTAACTTGCTGCTGGTAAATTGTAACCTAAATGGAAGATGTCACTAGCTCCTTTATACAGGTACTCTAAAGCTCTGGAGCCAGGTTCTCGAATTTTTCTGTAACCTGTTTATGGCAATAAAGAATTTATTTATTTACTTGTTATTTCTTAGGTATTTTATTTTATTATCTATTAACAAAATATCAATGTATGTAAGTGCATTCTAAATTGTAGAGTTCAATTCGGCGATGTAAGCCAAAACTCTCGTCTTGCAGAAACTATAAACAATGTGTACCTATGTACACTCACCGTTTTACATATATATAGAACTATATTATTTATAGGATTGGATATAGAACTCACCGTTTTCACTGTCGGATACTGTTGTGTGTACGATAGTTTGAAATACAATTACGGAAAAATAGTTCTAAAATAAATTGTTAGGTACATACAATTTTCTATTACCCGTTTACCAGGCACTATCAAATTAAATAATCTATATAAGATGAACTTCACAGTTAGGTATCTACTCGTTTAGCAACAAACTTATCAAAAACTTTCTTTCGCAAATAACCTTCTATTTACAATCGAGATCCGGTATCAGCTAATCTAGAACTCTAGACAATCATCACAGCTTTATCTGAAGAACTTTTTATTAAGAAAAGCAAGCAAAAACCCGACAGAAACTCTTGAAGCTCGAAAAGGATTCCGACTGATTATTCAAATTTGACAATCCTTCGCAAGACAAACAATTGAAACAATTCCAGTGAAAGATACACAATTAGGGACAAGTCCAACTGTAGAATAAATATTCTGTCTTTTGGGAATATTTTCATCGGAAACTAAAACATTTTCCCTTTAACTTCTGAGGAGTTTCGTATTTCGCACGGGTTTATTTCGAACGGTTTTTCTCGTGTTTTACTGACACACAATTAAATTGTTCCGGGAGAGTTGTCAAGCACACGGAAGTGTTGCGTCTACAAGCCTGTTATATTGTCAATAATTTTATGCGACATGTACCTGCTAGAATAATTTAGATTTATCGTTTTATTTGTGTTTTTGAATCTTAAACAAGACAAGTATTTGAATAAAAAATATCTAACTGCTGCTTAGAAGCAGCCACTATACCACTAGGTACTACTACATTTACTATCCCATTCACGTATTCAATTACGATTACTATTTAGGTCTACCTAACTAGTAATCGTAATTGAATACCTGAATGGAAAAAATAATTTCCCGGGTTGATAAGTACTACTTAGGTACTTCATAAATCATGGATAAAATCTGCGTAAATCTGCTAAGTGCTTACCAAAACATATCGTAAATAAACCACGAAACATCTAAGCATGCGGATCCCCCAAAAAGCTTTTTTTACTTAAAAGTAAACGAAGGCCATCTGAGAGCGATTTCCCAAACATATTGATCCCTATTACACTTAAGGAGTTAAAGATAACCGCGCTTGATTTCCAAATATTTAGGCAGGGCCACGAGCCCCGAGCCCCGGGCCCCGATATAATTGCATTCCGTCTCAATCGGGGCTCTTCTTGTGCTGTATTAAGTGAACCATTACCCGGAGTATCTCAGAGACCATGATAGACTTGTCTATACAGGATGTTATTTCTTTGGCGAGAGATTATTCTTGATCGATTATTTTGATTGATTATTTAAGGTATTTATAAGAATGATGTGATTGGAACACCGGGGGTGGTCGTCCTAAAAGGACATAATTATCGTCGTTATCGGTAATTATGTCTCAGAAAGGTCAGGTGCGTAATACTCGAAACCGGCGGCGTGCGCATGTATGATCAGATGTATAATCGTAAACGAAGCGAAAAGAATATGTAAGGACCGTAGCGTTCTTCTGCCTACCCCCATGGAAAAAAGGCGTGAGTTCTTGTATGTTATGTAGGTAGAGTGTTCGAATTCGTGATAGTTTCTACTGCCGAGCTCTCTGAAATGGAACGGGTGGTCTGCGTTATGGAATAGGTAAGTACTAGGCGACTGGTGAAATTTGGATCTGATGATATGTACAATTATTTATATAAATAGTACTAAGACTGTTTGTATGGACTTCGGTCTGAGTTTTCCCGAATTCGGATCGGATGCAGCACACCAGAGTTCAAATGTAAGATTTAGTTGAATTCTCTTATAAGCCTTACGTCATCCTGTGAAAGTTCTAGTAAGTACCGAATAAGTTTTCATATCATAACAAGAGAATCTTCTTCGAACATGATACATTTCCCTGCAATAATTCTCTCGTCAAAAAGTCACCCTGTATACAGGTTTTCAATTGGTTGCCTTTGTAAATGTTGGTTCTGTATTAGGAAACCATTGATTAAATATCTTGTATGTACCTATGTATGTTGGTTATATATTTGTATGCTGTACTCCTGTTTTCCGATACAATTACTTTGGGAATCCACATCAAAGTTTCGTGTCTTAAAGACGAGTCTACATTGTCTATTCAAATAGTTAACAAAAAACGCGGAGAGAGAAACCTTTATCTTAAGTATAGGTTTAACTTGAAACTCAACAATTAGTTACAAAAATAGCACTGGTTCTACAAAAATTTTCAGAAACAACCAAGCTAAAACAGACATAATTTTGTAACAGGCATACTTCGTAGAAACCAAGTCTTAATTAAAATTTGTAGGTACCTTAGTACAAAATGGCGCTGACCTACAAACTTAATAAAGGTTTTTGGAAACGAACCTATTTTGTTTTAAAAGGTTAGTTATTACTTTCTTTTGTATTTCTCCCTTAAGGCGGAATAGAATTTTTCTTTGCCTTTAGCTAATGAAACTTTAGACTTTTATCAAAGCCTCTAAATAATAAACTCGATTATAATTTGCTTCCTTAAGCCTTTTTCTGAGTTAATACTTTAATTTAAATAGGTATTATATCCTGACACGAAATTAGAATTTCACAAAAAGAAATAGTACTGAAAACAAAATAAAACTTAGGTACCAAGCGATCTTTTATTCTTCACCAGGTAACTGACCTATTTTATTGTTAGTTTTAATTTAAACGATGAATATTGAAGTTCACATAAATAATATTAATTACTTCTCTACTGTTAGCCTGGGTGCCTGGAGAGTGCACCTGTTTCTGTTTCTGCGCACACACTTGTGCACTTATATACCTAATGTCTCCTGCGCCGAAGGCTAGTCTCCGGTGAGATTGTCTGTCATGGCCGAAATACGGTCTGGAGGACTGTACTTTACTATTAGCCAGTATTATCCCATTGTTGGGCAAAGCCATCACGATCATCATCACGACTTCTCCTTTCTTTTGCCATACGTCACAGTTCCATGGCGTCATAAATAATATAATTTTTCAATATTTAGAAACGGTTCGCTTATTGTTTACATTCTCACAAAAAACGCTACACACAACTCACTAACACAAATAAAGCAATAAAATTTTACTGAAGACCTCATCTTCTCGCAATTTCGAACAATGTCTGAAAATAATAACATGCAATATAAAACTCTTTGGGGCATACACCCTACATAAAGGGCCGAACAAAAGGACCGCTGGCTTAATTAAATACAACGCCGAACCATTTCAGCGGCCATTTTAATGTTATTAAAATGTTCGACGGCTACTTACCTTGCTATTTTACGATGTACTCGAAAACAAGCGAGATTTAATTTACCTACCTGTATAATCAAATGTGTTTTGATCGTTGCCGCGAACATTTTAATTTTCAATGTTACTTTTAAGAATCCCTTTTAGGGTTAGGGGAGACACGATACTCTTTGTATCGGCCGGTGACCGAATCATGAGGAAAGTTTTGGGTATGAATGTGTATGACCATAAAGGCTCTTACATACTGGCGCGACTTGTCGCGTATTTAGGTACCTATCCCAATTTATTTGGGGTCAGTACCTTTAGGTAAAGGCAAGCGAATGATGAGCAGACTCGCGGATAGCCCAAACCAAACAAAGTATCGTCTTTTTGTTTCGGCAACTGCATCATTACTGCATTGCGTTCGGGCGGCTTTTGCGTTTGGTAGCGGTAAAAAAATCGAGCATCGAGTCGCAGTTTGCAGATGCTAAGTTGCTGTATCGCGCTTCCGAAAAACTAGTAAATCACCGAGGCTAAAGGTATCGTCTTTGCTATGGCCCTTATGTATTCTATTTGATTTTAATAATTGTACGTTCATTTTGTATTATTTCTACATAATCAAAAGGTTCATTGTTATAATAATGTTATACCCAGCACAAATAAAAGAGTGTCCGTGCAGTTTCTTGCCCGTTCTGCTCCATAGGAACCTACTACGCTTTGGAATGGGCAACAGCTTCATCTTTCTGACTGACCAACCCCTTGACAATTCAAAAGTGCCTGTAATTGGTTTATTTGAAATAAATGCTTTGAGTTTGAATATTATGTTGCTTTCATTGGAAAACTAGTTTTCATTTAAATATTTATTATTATTTATTTATTAAACTTTTCCCATACAATAAGTTACAAAGGCGGACTTAAAGCCGCATTTCTAACAAGTTAACCAATTAAAAGGTCAACAATTAAATACTTACATAAATAAACCTGAACAAAGCTATGAAATGTCAAAAGTAATACAAGCTTCTGAGAAAACACTTATTTTATCACGAAAACAACAGCACGCCTGTAATCTTCGAAGGGATATGTAGAGGTTTATCTATAGTACACCCACATATCGCCAGTTATATTGAAGTCACACATGTGGGCAAGCCACTCATTTTAATTTGCAATTTCGATTACTGGTGAAAAAATAAGACTATAAACGTCTTAATGCTCATCACACGGGTAGATAGCTTATTTCCAGTTCAGAAATTATAATAAACAGACAACTATTTCCTAATCGGATACTGAAAAGAAGAGAAACGTAAACAAGAACTCAATTTATGTTATTTTTCTAAGAAAATTGCCTTTAAGGTATTTTACAAGACTCTTTATCTAGGTAGGATATCTATTCTACCTAATTATAAAAAATACTGAGCTAGGAACAAGCTTGTTCTGATAGGATTAACGTAGATAACACCTACAGTACTAGACCTATAAAACGTTACTTTTCATATGTACCATTTCAAAGAAAATTCTAATAATAGTTTTCTCTATAATTCAATTTTTAAGTAATATTATAGGACTACAGTGTGACGTCAGTATTTGTCTGTCATTTTCGATTCCACAAAATATAACTCTAGTACACTACAAAAGGTGCGATTCTTATCGCGCCGTAAGTAGCTAACGATAAGTAGATACCAATTTATAAGCAGCCGAGCGAGCAATATCAAGATGTTGCGAGGAGTGTCCAAGGGACACACGAAAAATACTCGCTACACGCCCTAACACATGTGTCGGGACATAAAGAATGTTGCAGACACGAAAATAAAATACAATTTGTAGAGCATGCGGTGGCATCGTATGTACACATTGTCTCGATTCGACTCCAACCGTTTGTACACCTACCGCCACCTAGCGGCATAAAAGAAAATGTATACCCGACTGCTGTTTGAGATATGGCGCAATTAGGCTTCGTAACGACATAATTTGTTAAATTCTATTACGCGCTCTTTATTTAATGAAGCATCGCTACAACTCACGAATTTGTCAAATATAACCGTGTAAGTACAAAATATGATGACCGCCGTCGAACGTAATAACACCGAACGACGAATATGAAGTCAGATATTGGCAATATCAGCAAATTTAAGATTAGTAGTGTCATAAATTCAAACGTCATGAATCGAGCTAGTTGGTAATACTTCATATATTTTATGAGTCCCGTAGACGTGTCTCTCTGGATAGTAATAAAATGCAGGGAGCGAACCGTGACGGAAAGCAGTAATATCAAGTAAAATAGGACCTATCTAATACTATGGACATCGGAGTGAGCTGACAGTATTTTCAACGTTTATATTGAAGGTATAGTCATTGGACACTGGTAGTCCATATGCTGTGTTGTTTATGTGGTCAAAAGTGGTGTCCAGTGAATCCTGTCGTAACTTTGGCTTTATTCTATCCCTTTTTCGGATTGCATGCCTCGCTAAAAACGATTTTATTTTCTCACATACTATTAGGAACATATACCTATAGAATATGTGTGTACCTAGATATGACAAAAAATTTACTCCATCATCGACATCATAAGTACGAATAGGTGGAAAAAAATCCAGAAAAATCATCTATATTGCATACAAATCAGGCACTACTGCCAATTTTATGCTCACACTATCAGATTTTTTATAAACGTTTTTTTTGGTCCATCATTTTTACTGTTCACAGAATTCATTACGTATTTCAAATCACGTTCATGTTTGATGTTACGTGCATATTTATATATGACCAATTTTTAGCGATGTTATTTTTTTGTTGACGTGGCGATGGCCCTTTTTTGGGCACACGTAGTAAAGTGCGAATATTGTACATTTTTATTTGGCTGATTTAGGTACTTACCTATTTATTATAGTCGCCGCGTTAAGAACTGAGTCGTCGGGCCATAAATCATTGTTATTAGTTTGTCTCGCTCGCACTTATGGAGCAAGTAGCAAACTATCGATAAGACGCAAGGCGTTGCACATTCTTATTGCTACAGACATACAGACACTATAGTTGACCCTCTCCCTCTGCGGTATACCTTCGTATTTCTCTATACATAACATAAACGTACATATCTGCCTACTCCCACTTATACATAAGGTGTATCTTTTCATACACGAAATCTCTTAAGAGTCATTATGAACAATTTTCACTATGGGGCCAAACCTGAAATCGCGAAAAAGAAATCCCTACATTTTGTCGAGCTATGCGAACATAAATGTAGGGAACAGCTGATTTCTTTTTCGCGATATCAGGGTTGGTCCCATAGTTAAAGTTGTTCATAATGATATTGATGAGTACAATTATCCCTTAAGAGATTGAGAGAGATCTATGAAAAGATACACCTTATATATGGAGTTTAGAAATCATTGTAACTTGTTAATATATTTCACAAAATAAAATGGTTGTTTAGATAATTCTACTGAAAGGTGTCTTTTCTTAAGCCTTTGTAGCCTCCATGGCTCCTGAAATGACACAGAATGTCACACAGAATTTCAGTCTTTAAGATAACCTTTATCACACCTACCTGTTCCTCATCTTACACCTAGTACTTTAGCACCTAACAGAAACCCCATATTTCTCCTTCATTCCTAAATCAAAATGAAAACTATTATTCTGAAAGCAGCTGCTAACGTTCTCAGGAGACAGGTTCTCAGGTCACACGATATTTTGTCCGTTACACCGGTATGAAATCCTATAACTGTTAGGTATTAGGGTGGTGCTATCGTTAGGTACTATAAAATGAACCTAAATTACATATTTTGAAAGTCATTCCAGTTTTAAGTAGATACCTACTTAGCATAATCAGCCTATAATGTTCCCACTGCTGGGACACAGGCCTCCTCTCTGTGAGAGGAAGTGGGACATGATCCACCACGCGGGATACTAAGTACCTACTTACTATGTTTTAATGTAGGTAACATAATTGACCTTACCACAAAAACTTAGACACTTGTTCAACGCGTGTCTCATGTCAGTTTTATGTCAAACTCCTTACAGAAATGTCGTGTTTAAAAGGTGTTTAGGCTAAATAACTGATAAACACGGTTTTGTGGTAATAAGGTATATGCTGTGTCTGGTGTTTGTGTGTGAATTTACATAATATTATATTCACACCCAAACATTCATTACGGCGAGAGTCGCCTTGTGAGTGATATTATGTAAACATAAATCTAAATCGAGACGTATCTCTAGCTAGTTAGACTGGAAACCAAAACCAAACTTTTGAAAAAATTGCCTTTTTTCTAGGAAAATAACTTTTTTTTCTATTTTATTTTTCACAAAATGTCAGGCACTAAATATACTGTGGCAAATAAAAGTACCTGTCCTTTGTTTTATCCTTTACACCTACATGTTCTAGGTTAAAGGCATCGATTAATAACCCTGGTTAAAGGTCATATTTTTATTTACCTACCGAAGAATCTGTAGGTGTATCTTCAACAAATTATAGGCCTGATATTTCTAGATTAAATAAACAAAAGAAAAGTCAAAACAGCTTCAAATCTCGAACACCTAATCGATACAAACATACAGAACCCACTGGGAACACGAGAGTATTGTAACCGTCTCCCATACATATCGAAATCACGGCGTTCCATTTTATTCCTTCGGGACAGTGATGTAATCATAGACCGATCTTCCGTTATGTTATTTATCTTTAGCCTTCTTTCATGCATCGGTGGCAGCACATAGGTGTTTGTTTCTCAGATTTAATATGAAACATGTTGGGAGATTGAGATTTAATGATGTGAGCCGAATCCTTTCCTACTTATACAGGGTGTAAGGGTAAACACCGTTGTCATTCAAACCATGGGTAGTTGACTTAAATATAAAAATAATGACCGAACACAACAAAAAAGAAACGTTATTTTCATTAAAAGATTTCAAAAAGTTTCTAACCGACACTGTGCTCGCTAGCGAAATAGCTGATTGACTGAGGGGGGCGGTCGCGCTCGCGGCCGGTCAGGTCACGTCCCGCACCCCCCGCCCGTGTTGAGGTTACTGGTTATTCAGAATTCGTAGCAGAGTGTGAATCTGCTATGATTTCTTTAAAAACAGTGTGTATTCACTTCAGCCATCTTCAAGTGAACTTGACAGGATAGGTAGCAGTCGGTACCTGCCTAGCTACCTACTAAATGTTAAGGTTGAATTAATATTGCCACGGAACGGAATGTAAGCGAGTTTTTGTAATGCATTGAATAGCAAAATTAACTTTATGTCAATAGTGTAACGTACAAACTACACGAGCTTGAACTGCGGGAATTACTAAGAATGCGCGAGAATTCTCCAGAAAACGCGTGACCATTTGGCTCATATCTAATTTTTGTACGTTACACTTGACATAAAGTTCATTATGCTTTGTACAAAAAATTCGCTTCCATTCCGTTCCGACGCAATATAAATTGAGCGTAAGGTAAAAAAAAGTTTAATTAAGTAGGTAAGTCACCTTAATTTGAAAATGAATAAACAGCTGAAGTTTATGTCGAGGGTTTTTTAATACTTTGAATTACCTACTTTCTTTTTATCTACGTTGTCATAACAATTTTTTTCTATTGTTAGAGCCGTATTTTTCCATAACACTCCAGCATCAAATAAAATGATTTCTCGGTAACAAAATAACGATGTATACAAGTATCTTATTTTTTTATTTGTAACGTGGGTGTGAATAGGTCCTGGAGTGGATTTCTTCGAACTCATTTGGTTTATATTTCCGTTTGAAATCATCTCATAATTTGTGAGTTATCAATAACCCGGTAAAAATCGATCAAAATGAAATCAAAATCAAAATGAATCTCGATCCCGCTCCAGACGCCATTTAAACTAGTATATTATATCGGAACAGGCACATATACAGTCTGTCCCCACTTCCTGAAGAACCCTTAATCGCCCTAACACTTCACCCCACATCACGGAACTCAAGTGAACCGAGTTAACTTCCAAGAGACATACTTTTTCTTACTTGAGAAGTGAAGCGGTTGTATTCTGACTAGCTTTAACCGGTGTTTTTTTTAATATTTTTAATTCATAATTATTATTTATGGCTCCTCTTTGGGTCATGAGCTACCTATAAAAAAATATTTGGTCTAGGGGGGAGCGTGAAAATTGATTCACTGTTTTTTTTTATTTTATCACAGGCTTACCTAATACAATATTGTAGTTATAATTATTTAAAGATTAAACTTACAATTATTTAGTATTACTTCGCACGGTATACAATGTTATAATGTTTAATAGATAATCCTTACTGAATTTTAATGGTAAAAGAAGGTTACAACAACGGTCTTGAAGTAAAAAAAAAACTTTAAGAAAAATACCAGGGTAGGCACTTTGAATCCAAAAATACTGATACAGGAAAATCTATCTATCTACAAATTTGCTCAGGTTTAGCCGATCAACACGTTTTTTCTATAGTAGGTACTTCTTTGTCATGCGAGGGGCAGAAGTAAATTATGGAAACACGTATTGATCGGCAGAAATCGAGATTATTAATAAACGAGTAGATCTGCTTAATACGGAGCTGTGAAGTAAAACTGCAGTTATGCTGTTATTAGGTATAATAGACTAGCTTTTGCCCGAGACTTTACCCGTGGATGTCGGAAAATATCCCACGGGAACGTACTACCAGGATTAAAAGTACCCTATGTGTTAACCTAGGTCATAAACTATCTGTGAGCCGAATTTCATCCAAATCCGTTCAGCTGTTTTTGTGCCAATCCAGAACACACCCAGAAAAACGGCGAAAATTCTAAAAGCTATAGTTTTGCATCAGTCTCGTTCCCGCAATACGTAGAAACAGATTTTTTTTTCAAAATATTCAATGTACAGTTTTGACTTCGTTACTATTTTAATATAGATATAGAATAATTACACAAAATAGAATATGTATAGAGCTCAGGTCGGCAGTCTCTTTTTTCAAAAATATATAACATATTTTTTATTTTTCATTTACATTAGCCTGATATGTAGATAGGTATGTTTTGCTTCTGTGTTCTGAGAACTTCGCTAAATTAAACCAGAATCACAGTTTGCAGAAAATAGAATCGGATCTGTGTTGCTGTAAAGCTTTTGAGCATTAACTGAAAGTGGAACAGGGTAGGTAAATAATTTTGCGTATTGCCTTTTTGCAATATTCATTTTAAAGAAAAACGGCATGACATCATTATAGTGATATTGTGTGCCGAAAACATGTTTCTAACACAATTTTTGCCAGCTAACTAAAACCTGTTTGCTTATCATGAATGGTGAGTGCTTAAATTATGAGTATAAGTACCTATAGCAACCAAAATCTATGTAGATAGTGCAAAGACCAAGCTTCAAATCTATCCAACAAAAACCATCTAAAGCGCAATTAATAGCACAGTAAGCGATAAAAGCGCTTAATTGCCAAGTCGTTACAGTTTGCACCTTAGATCTGCTAACTTGTGTTATCTCGGATCAGACACTGCATCATTTGTAGGAACTAGTGGAGCCAATTAGACGAAGGTATTATGTATCCGAGTAATTGTGTACGTAGTTCTAGGATTCAGTAATAGCTTAAAGCTGTCCAGATCGAATGCAAGTTGACAGGCAGAGATTTTCATTACATTGTATCTCTTATTCACTATAGTAAAACATGCAAGTAAAGTAGCGAGCAATGGTAACTTACGATTGTAGCTCGTTAGTTCGGACCCAGCCAGGCTGGTTTACTTTGTGTAAATAATTTCATCACCAACTACTCTCAAAACGGAAGAAAAACATCGTGAGGAAACCGGCATGTCCTAAAAACAAAAATTCGAAGACATGTGACATCTACCAACCCGCACTGGGCCCGCTTCGAGACTATAGCCCATTCCCTCTCAAGAGAGGAGACCTGTGTCCCAGCAGTGGGAACATTACTATGCTAAAGTAGTGGGGGTGAGGGCAAATTATGAGATGATGACATTTTCAGTGCATTGGATTTCATAATACATCAAGGGTGAAATTGAAACACCAAAACATAATATTGTTACGCGTTGATTACTCGGTAATTATTAACGTTGCAATATACAGTCCAGACCAACATCTACCAATATGTTATTATACCTATACCTTCCCAGTTGGGTGTCTCTAGTAAACAAGAATCTGAAGCAAACCCAAGTGAATGACTCTTTAGGGGTGATGAGGAACAGGGTGTAAAGTTCACTCATACTCCATAGAAAAGGGAGGATCCTCCGACCAGACGGGTGTTGTGTCTGGCGGGCAACTGCCCAATGATTGATGTTGGGTTCTTTTATATATGTCCACTGCACGGTAAACTTTAATTGCGCGATGCAGGATTTATGTGACGTCAAGATTTTTGTGTGACGTCAGATCTTTGATGCGTAGTTCGCATGTGGCGATGTAGATACCGCCACAACTCGATGACCCAGAACGGAAACATCTGGTGAAGAATGACGAGTAGAGCCGACCCCAAATGAAATAGAATAAGGCTAGGCAGAGAGAGAGAGAGATGATATTATACCTATATATTGATAATCATCGTTTGGCAAACCAAGCGATGATCGCAGTGTACTGTCTTAGCTGAAGAAAGACAGTTTTGGTCATTCGCTAGACGTAACAACTAAGTTACCTTCAATGTTAGTTGTAAAACCAAATTTTTACTCAATTATTATGTAAAAAGTGTTCACAATGGACGATTTAAAAAAAATCTCAGTACAACCAATTTTTTGCTCTAGTACCTACTTTTAAGTACTTAGTTAATTGTATTTTAAATAGCCAGTACTATTCGCAGTCTGCACTGGAGTGAGATAAAAACTTCGCAAGAGAAAATCGCTTTCACAATATTGCCAAAAGTTTTGTACTTTAAATAAAGCTCTATAAGTTGGTAGCTCTACGACAAGCGCCAAGTCAATAGTATCTCGTTAAAACTTACCCGTAGCTGCAATGTGTCCAAAACTTGAGAGATGGAACTACAAATTATGGAACTTTACTCCGAAATAAAACTTATCATAATTGTCACTTACCCCCTTTTTGCTATAGTGCCAAAAAAATGTAAATTTATGTGTTACCTATACTAAACTTTGTTTATTCAAAAACAAAATTCTAAACTGTGTTTTATTCAGAAACAAAGTTTAGTGAAAAATTTTCTATTGTAAGAACATTGCATCAAAATGCTGCATGCATGCATAGCTACATGACCTACATTGAGACAAAAAATTAAGACAACAGAAAAACTTAGTGTGCAAGCACATTTTACCTTACCACATGCCTTGTTGCTTGAAATGCATTTGTTTAAAAACTAATAATTTAAAATATATGATCATAGCAACTCTTCTTTATTTTTAGTGTGGTTAGTGATTAATCTGCACGCATAGTATGATCACCATAGAAACGGGAATAGACAAAAAAAGATAACAATAAAAATCTGTCATTTTGTCTATTCTTCCGACAACAAAACCCGTTTGTACCGTGTTCAGGCTACGCGTGCAAGTGTCAGAGTTTTTATGCCGCCTATGGGCCACTGACCTGGCTACACATGCCGTCGAGAAATATCCTCACGATGTTTACCTTTTTGAAACAATCGATAATTATACAATACGCACATGAATCCGAAAAGTCAGATACATGGCTCGGGGTCTAACCCAAGACCTATGACTTGACAGGAGACTGTCAGATTTTGAACAAAAATACAGTCAGCAAGGAAATGTGCAATTTACACAAAAACTTTTTTGATGCCATTCGATCCTGTTACTTAAGTTATAAGGATTACAAACTTTAACAGCCGGTTTCTGATTTAAGTATTTGAAGTTGAGAATTTCTCAAACTCTTCTTAAGCATTACTTAAGGTGATTCGTTTAATGTAACCCACGAAATTCAATACGTTTTTTGCAAATCAATTTTAGGAATCTTGTGATATCTTTAATTCTGATCAAAATATTCCTCAAATAATTTAGAACATTTAGACTTGTATGGGAAAAGTTTTTGCGATTTCTGACTTTTGTAGCAGTCAGTCTACCCATCATAAACAAGTAAGTTAGAATCTTATTTCCTACGGAATATAAGTTTTTCACGATTTCTGAATTTTCTAGTAATTAAACCTCAGTTGGTCAGATAGAGTGTTTTTATCCTTATAAGAAATAGGATCGATTAGCATCAAAGATTTTTTTCTGAAAATTGCCCATTTTCTTGCTCCCGGTAAAATTAAAAAAAAAATTGAATGCAGATCAAAATTTCTTAAAAGGTTAAAGGCTCCCACAAACAGGCGCGATACCGCAGGCGCTACAAAGGTAGGTACCGCTGCCTGCCGCGCCCGCGATTTCGCGTCTGTTTGCACGAGCCTTAAGAACAGTTCCATAAGTCCGGTTTCCTATAGCTACTGCCCCATCTCAAAAATCCACCCTGTAGGCATAGTGGTAAATTAGAGGTAGTTTTGATAGATTCAGACTGAGATTAGAATGAAATTCTTACAAATACGGGAATTGCCCCTCTGTTCAATCTACAAATAGTCCTCTAAATATTTATAATTTAAAACAAAAAGGGTACCTATTACTGATGACTACTCTCGATCCAAAAAGTTCCGTATTCCATTTACGTCGCGACAAACTTTTGATTCATTATGGTGAGAGTGCGCCGGCGTCACCCCCGCACTGCCTAATGGCCCGGTGTCACTTTCAAGTTTTCCCATTTTGTTATTGTTACACATTTTTCAAGTTGATCCCATTTGTTCCTGTTCCCTCTTTGCACTTTTGGCTGATATAAAAGTTAATAATAAAGTGGAACTATACAGAAGTTTCGGAGACTTTGTAACTACATATTTGTTTGCAGGTTAAAGTGATGTGAGCTGGTACCTACGTGAGTAGTGTGGCATCTATCAACTGACACTTTTTTGAAGTTTTCTCTCGGTTTTTCCTCAAGGATATTCTTTATAACATTATGAACTTTTTACATCCTTTGTGACCTAACTTTATTTTCTTTAGGAGTAAGCACTCTTTGTAATGACACCTTCACGTACACGGGCTTAGAATTAGAAGAAGCCTTGTCGATATCCTTACTATACTTCCTTACTATATACTATACCTTCTACATATTATACTGTACTTAATATAATATAATGAATATATATATAATATTATATAAAAGCGAAAGTGTATTTGTTTGTTTTTTACGTTTTCACGCTAAAACAGCATAATGGATTTGGATGAAATTTTCCACATGGATACACCATGACCTGGAAAAGGACATTTGTATATATTTGTAAAACCTGTGAATTATTTTATACTTGAAGTATAAAGGCGAAATCACAAGTTGTGTGACCATTTGTGTAGCAATCACAAAAAATCTCAATGTATCACCACGAAATGGTCAAGAAAATTCCATAGTATCTTTAAAGGTCTCAGCGAGTCACTAAATAATGCAACCACAGAACCAATGTATTCTTGAAATCTAACCCAGATATCTTTCTATCTTTATACTTCCTCTGCATTGTTATATAAATAAAACCAGCAGAAGATCGAAGGTCAAAGGTGAAACATAATAGATGGTGTTGGCAATGATACCAACCGTTTTCCTAAAACATATGAAAGCTGAAATTTTGGCAAGATTCTCAATTTCAAGCGAAAGATACGAGTAAAACTAGGAAGTTGTATCTCATCTTGGGAAATATAAATGTAAAGCATATAAGTACCTACTTCTATTATTTATTACAGAACCGTTCATATATACGAGATGAATCCAACAGTTATTTATCAAAAATTGATAAGTATCAATAAGACTGTTACATTATCAAAACAATTCATCCAAACTAAAGAAAGGATCTATTGATCCTGTTGCGTACTCAGCCTAAAATATTCCCACTGCTGGGACACAGGCGTCGTCTCTTCATGAGGGAGTGAAAGAAAGAAAGAAAGAAAAATGCATTTATTGGCATTGTAACATAAAAATACACCTTAAAACTATAAAAACAGAAACAATCAATAAAATGCCAAAAGGGCCTCAGCTCAGCATACTGTCAGATGGCAACACAAAGTGTACCACCTGACGCTGATTTTCAGCTGCAACCCACGAGTGTAGTGTAGTTTATAAATAAAATATAATATTTAAAATGGCAACATTCCGTTTAGCCGGCATGGACTCGCACGCCGCCGGCATAGAATAATCTGTGCGCAAAGCTGTCAAAAATAAATTATTAATTTGTCTGACGTTTTCAACGTTTTGACATCTGCTGAGTGGGTTGTAATCTCCCACGCGGGCCGAGTGCGGATTGGTAGATGTCACATGTCTTCGAATTTTTGGTTTCCTCATGATGTTCACCTTCACCATTTTGAGAGCAGTGGTGATGAAATTATTTACACAAAAAACCGCCTGCTTGGGGTCGACTCCATAACCTTACATCTCGTAAATCGGGGCCGTTACACTGCTCTGCAAATAGATCCAGACTGACAAGAAAAACAAAAGAAGTACTTAACACTAGAAATAAGCTGATTCAGTTCCACCGCAAAGTTTATAATATTCATTCGATGGTCACATTAGATTTTATGTCGCAGAGCGCTCTAGCAATTGACTCCGTGGCTCCGTACATTTCTATAATGCTTTACCGAACCCGGTATGAATGCTTGAATACGAGCATTGTTCCAACAGTTTTATTCTATTACACGACTAAAACTTTAAAGAGGGCTCTCCGACTGGGACAGCTATAAGCACTAAATCAAAACTTTCCCGTTAGGGGGCGCTCCTCGACTAGTTCGAGTGAATACGTTCGGGGATGGGTCGGCTTACCGAATTGTCCGTTTTCCATACAAACTCTTTGAAGAACAAGCGACGATGGCAATTGCTTCCGGAGAAGTTTAGGGTAATATTTTATCTTGATATTACTAGCCTAAGATGATACATGATACGAAGAAACGAACTCACAAAGTCGTTTACCGAAGCGAATTGCTCTTTAATTAGTTCTTATTGTTAGTCCTACATTCGATAGACGATATTGAGTTCTGAAACATTTTCCAAATATGAACTAATATTTGTCAGAATAGTTCTGACCTGAGAGAATAACTTAGTTGGAATGGAACATTACACAGTAGCTATTTGTCAAACTTAGATTCGATTACCTAATCTGAATTCGAGACCCAACGCCGTAACTAAGCAATATGATTAAGTAGAAAGTTCTATTCTACAATAAATCGGGATATGGGATTAATTTCGTTGGAGCAATAAGTCGTGTAACTAATAGGTACACTATCATGGTATCCTGACCGCGACCGGGAGCTATTAATAAATGTCACACACATAACGAAACCCTTCGTCAATTAATAGTTGTGTCGGAGACAGGATTCCTTTCGTGGTCACGCGTCATTAGCGAATGACATTTAGAGGTAGCTCTCGCCCTATTTCTACTAAGAACTATAATGAACTGCTAAGTAAGTTTTAATGATGGTAGCTTTACTTTCGTCTAACATGATATTTTGCGCTTAGTGATAATGGGTCTGAGACGAGTCTGGTTCCACTTGAAAGTGTCTTTTCTTCTGTTTTTCCTTTCTTTTAAAGGGCGGTTCATTGACCTGGCGAAGGCCAGCGGTGACGTCATCCGGGCCCTAGGGTTTGGCGTGGTCTCAAAGTTTCGGAGGTGCCGTAAATCAGTCAGCCGCCAAATTAATTGCTATACCTACTAACTACTATTTAACACGCTTATAAACCGCTGCTGATTGAGTAGGCGCCTTAATTAGTTTAATGTAATAATAAATGTAGTGTGTAAGAGTAAATATTACCAGTGGGAGTAGGAATATTAAGGGCATTACGCACTTTATAATGAAATAATGCCTCTCTATCCCATCACATGTGGTCTGTAAACGAGAATTTCAGTCTAATTCAAACGTGAATCTTTAAAAACTTTAATAAACATTGAATAAACGATCAATTTACCAATTACGAGTAGTAACTTGTAAGTTTATTTCAATGGACATAACGCTCCGTAATGACTGATGGACTCAATCAATCAATTAATTAAAATCTCGCATCTGCTGATAACCATCCGCCATTGAATATTACGGTCGTCTGCTGTAGCTGCAATGAATGTACCTTTATGTAAGTAATGTGTCAGATGGATAGGTGCTCAAATTGATGGAAAATGGTAAAATTAAAAATAATTATTACGGTTAAAATTAATGGCTTTATTATAAAAGGAAATTCAGTCGTGTAAAATATTAATTAAAGTTAAAATGTTTTCATTTAAATTAAGTACTGAAGGTAAGTATTGATGATATCCATATCTGCTTGGTTATTCTTTAATGGAATGTTAGCCGCAATGTATAATAAGCCTTTTTTATGGCAATTCATGTCCAGCAGGCGTAGCATGACGGTTTCTATCTCTACGAAGAATAGACATAGCTTTTTCTATACAAACTGACATTTCGTTTCTTCATTTTTGACATCGCACCGTAGAAATCTTTCTACAATCTGTCATTTTATCTTTCATTTCTAACGATCTTTGTCTAGGTCTTTTTATATGTAGACTATTTCGGAAGAAAGTTTTCTACTCAAACTGTCAAAATCACACTGACAACTGATATATGTCTAAGGTAGTGAAGACAATTTGATTTTGGAATCGCCAGTAGAAAACTTTCTACTCGACGGCCGCAAAGTATAAACGGTTATCTACAAAATCATGATTTTACAAGGGAGCGTTTTGAACGCAAAATTGTGATAATTAATAGAAGGACAAAACTATCTTCTCCTATTTTACATAATTTAGTTAATAATAAGTAGTTATAAGTACCAAGAAAATAGTTAAGGCCAATATTACTGTGAAATTGTTTGATCTTAATTGTTTGATACGGTACTTCGACACTTTGAGAAAATATTTTGTAGTTGACTTAATCAGTAAAAATTGAGAATCAAACAGAAAAAAAAAATCCTATGACAAAACAAAGAATTCTGAGTCGAATTATGTAAAAAAGTGAATTTCGTAAAAAGTGCAGTTGACCCTTTCTACTTTGTTGCCGTCGTACTGTCTACACGAAACGTCATTTTTGTCTACTCTTCCGTCGACAAAACGGTGCTCATGCTACGCCTGCTGCAGACCTATGCCTTGCGGGATTTCTATGATTAGCACACAATAGGACACTCCTTCAGGGCTTTAGATCTTCGTTACAGTGCGTTTATCGCATACACAAGGAAGCTGTAACTCTTGGCATAACCATATACCCAATGGTTATACCCAGGAAATTAAAAACTGGTTTCCTACAGTTTCTCTACACCCTAACTAGTATTACAAATGCGAAAGTGAGTTTGTTTCTTGCACGCTTTTCGCCTTCACGCTAAGATGGCTGAACGGATTTGGATGAAATTTGGCACATGAGTAGACTATGCCCTGGAGAAGAATAAAGCACCCTTTTAACCCGACATTCCCACGGAATCGAGAATTACGCGAGTGAACCTGCGGGGCGCAGCTAGTTAACAATAAGGTAAACCTATCTATCTGAAAGAAAAATATATGTTACTAGAAAGCAACACGCCAACTTAATATCTACCTGTACGGCCTGTACTTACCTGTACTTTCTATTTTAAATAAATGTATTTCTTTGGTGTAAAAAGTTGTGTAGCTCTCAAGACTTCACCGGCTACAAGTTCCACAGTGATTCAGACTCGATGCGTGTTGCTTGTTCCAAGTTCTAACGTTTATATTCATGTTAAAGCTTTTCTCTTTGTTTACTTTGCCACTTTGTCTTTAATAGCTTCTGATTGGCTGGTTTTTTTTCACTGTAGTTGTGGATGGGAGCTTCTGATTAGCTTGTATTCTTTTCTTAAACTGACGGTCTTATGGAGGGAGAATGTGTCTTGGCATACCTTTGTTTTTTTTTTTTTTGACGGTGTGGAATCATCAAATGACTTCTCCCGCTCTGGGCGAAGTGGAAGGGCGTGTCAGACTTTTACAGACTAAAACCCACACGTGTTCCATCAGTTGCCTGTTGCTAAGGTCCCGGTATCCCTTTCGGACTTTCTCGCAACCCTGAGTCTTGGCATACCTACGGGTATCATATAATATAATCAGCCTTTTCGTTATAAATTACCCGTTCCCATTGCTGGGCCACAGACCTCCTATCTTCGAGAGGGATTGAACTGCAATCCACCACGCGGGCCCAGTGCGGGTTGGTAGATGTCACAAATCTTCGTTTTTCGTTCAAGGACATGCCGGTTTCCTAACGATGTTTTCCATCACCGTATTGAGAGCAGTGGTGATTAAATAATTTACACAATAGTTATTTGTTATGCAAGGCTGCAAAGTTTTTTTTTCGCGCGAGTACCTGTTTTGAAACCTGAGCAAGCGAAGGTTTCTAGGATTATTTATTAATAGAATCCTGAGCGTTGCAAAGGTTTCAAAGGTACGAGACCCAGAAAAACTTTGGTGCCGAGCGAAACACACAACTTTTCACCTCACTACAGCGAGGAAAATGCTAGGTGTCTCCATGCATTGAACAACAATATTGTACCTAAGCTTTTATGTACTTTTCGCGCAATTTTTCCGGAAGAAAGCTCAATTCTGCATTATGTACCGCTTGCACTAACTCTACACTGCTAAACAAACCCAAATGGTGGAAAGTGAATTGAATATACAGAAGAAAATTATATAAAGCTTTTTTAAGTGAAAACCTCTTTAGGCGCGTTGAGCGATTTTTTTTTGTGCTGGCCAGTGCGATTATTCTAAAAATGAGGTTGGCGCTCTGACATAAAATAAGTATTGATGCATTATCAGTCGACCCGGCGGTATAGAAAATTGTTGAATAGAAAGGTTCGAATTTTAAAAACTCTTTCCACGCTAGCGGGGAAAATGCTCTTTTCCACGCAGATTTCGAATGACAAACAGAATCTTTCCGAGCTTGTGAGGTGAAAATTACATTTTCTACCCTTTGTTAAAATAAATATTGTATAATTCCGCTACAGGCCAGAATTACCGATTATGATCCGGGATCGTTAGGCTTGGGTTGTTTAATTAAAGGGAGATGAAGGACAAACAGAGTTTTGTAGGTACTGGACAGACAGCCCCACTATTGAACTAACAGACTAGATTTTCTTTGGAATCCTAATGCTAACTATAATATATATAGAATATTATAAATGCGAAAGTGAGTTTGTTTGTTTGTTCATTTGTTACGCTTTCACGCTAAAACGACATGGTACATGGGTAGAACATGACCTGGAATAGGACATAGTATCTTTTTTATCCCGATATTCCCTCGAGATCGAGACTTTGAAACCGCGGGGCGCAGCTAGTAAACATATTAAATTAAATTGTATTTTTGCACGCTGGATATTTCCCAACACCTACCAGAACTAAAGAAGAAGATACTATGGTATAGTTAACGTTTTCCATTTCGTATAACAATGCTGTGATCCCATACTCCCTCCCTAGATCACCCTTTATTAAATAAGTTCAGTTCCAAATTTTCATAACTAATGGCAAATAGAACACAAGAGCTAAACTTTAACGAAGATATCTTAGAATGTTGGCTTTATCTAGACGGAGACCAAACACGAGACTATGTTACTATTTTAAGAACCAGTTGGCAGTTGGAGAAGTCTACTTTATTTCGGTTACAGAGAAGATTTTTAGATCTTGATAAAAATAACTAGGTAGACTACGGTGTACTGAGGGGCTTGTAGCTAAGTTATAAGAGCCACACGGGTCGATCGATCAGGTTAAGCTACGCTTGCCGCGGTTGATCCGTGGATGAGTGACCATCTTTACATACCAAGACAAACGCTGTTGTTCAGCTGTTAGTCCCAGCAGTCATTTTTAGATCTTTGATAGTGTTTACGGGTAGTTAAAAAGCCCAAAAGTCTAACAACTAGTCTTACATCGTACTTACTAGTCGTCATGGTAAGACGGTGTGGAGGTCAGATAGGCAGTTGCTCCAGGTAAAATACTGGTATTCAGCTGCATCCATTTGGACTGGAAGCCGACCGAATTATGGGATTACCAAGTAGGGAACAAAAGTAAAAAATAATGAATTTGGAACCTACCTAAATAAAAATTAATGTCGGATGATAAGATAACACATTTAATAAATATCGATGACGTGGCAGAGGCATTTAATAAGAGGCAAACAGCTTCACAGAGACACGGCAAAGCTGACTCATATCACATGTTGCTCGCCGATCTGTCTCCGACCTACTAGATATACACCGTCTGCCCGTGATTGATGGACGGTATATTAAATAAACCGCACCGATATTACATTTCAAACATATCGGTTCCTTCAGCCAAGATTGATCGCCCCCCGTTTATGAAGACACGAACAAAACTTTCATTCGACCTTGACAACTGTAGAACGCTTCCCGCAAGAAATAAGACACCCCGCTCTATTTTTAAGGAAATCCGCTATCATCAATCAAGCGTTATAAAGCCATTACAATTAAAATGATGAATGTGTTAAGACCGTATTTAGGGGGATCCCGCGGTTATCCCGCCGCCGCCGTAATGCTAAACTTCTGATTTGTAAGGTCGCCTCCTCCCTCACTGGAGTCAGAAAACAAAGAAATATTTCACTCGTGTAATGGATTGAAGTGAGCTTCAAACTTTTCACATTCAGCAAGTTTTCGAACAAATTTATCTCTAGAGGAGCGAGCAAATACATCAAACTTGAAGCAATTTCAAACACTTGTTTCATGAGAACGTTTACAAGCATACCAAATTAATCCTCTTGTATTGTATTTAGAACACGCTTGCGATAGTTGGCTATTAGTAGTAATGGCAGATAATACCAGCCTCGCTATCATTATCTAAAATACCACTCTCTGAAGTATCTATCTACGTAGTTAACCACAGAGTTTAATTAAAAGCGTTTCAAATTCATTACTAGGTATCATTCAAAGTAAAATTCACATTAATCTGCTAACTAGATCCAACTGTGTTTGTACTATTTTCTCGCCAAAAACATCTATCAAGAAAAGTGCCAAAAGTCTTAATCTATAGACTGAGTTAGCAAATATTTTCGACAGTTTTAATGTGTGGCGTTGAGATTTATACTCCCTAAAAGTTGTTTTGATAATCTTACTACCCATTAAGGTAGTTATTCATAGAACATAAATAAATTGTATATGCAACCATATTCGAAGTAAATATTCAGAAATAAATAGATATGTTTGATATCATTAAGATCGTGTGGCGAAACAAAGCGGCACGTAGGAGTTTTCATTTTCCGAAATGGAGTATGAAAAGCTGTAAAATAATAATCCTCTTATTGGAATTTACTACAGAATTTTAGTATAATGATACTTCAGTGTGATTTCAAGTACAGGAAAATCATTATTACAGTATGAAGGGGTATTTTATTTAAACTAAATGTAAAATGCATATACTATGCATGTTCAACCCCAACCTTTTCTTATTTTTTTCTTTTTGTGTTTATTTTATTTTTTGCGTCATGTTAAATAAACGTTTTTTTGTTGCTATGCAAATAAACGTATTTTCTTTCTTTCTCTCTCAACTTCTTGCTTAAACTCAAAACTCAAAGCATTTATTTCAAATAAACCAATTACAGGCACTTTTTAATTGTCAGGGGGTCGGTCAGTTAGAAAGATGATGCTAGTTGAAATACTCAATAATACAGCTTATTACGGTATTAAGTGCTTTACCAGACTGCCCCAGAAGGAGGGTAATTATCCTGTGGGCATCGCTACTAAATAATTATTACTGTGGGAAGAAAATAATCATACTTGTGTAGTAATCAGCTGAAAATGAGTGGTACTAAATACTAGTAACTAAATAAGGCCTAAGTCGAAACGAATATAACTCAAAAAAACTAACGAAAACGCTGTTGCTTTTTAAAATTTAGCGCTTCACACGGAACGAAACGGTGGGTAAAAAAACGTTGTGTTCCTATATATTATTTTTTACTTATTGTTTCGCATAAACCCTAAAATTATAACACTTAAAATCCGTAGTGCAGGAGGTTAGCTTTTTACATGTACAAAGTATGATGATAATTTGGAAGTATTTTTATCTAAAAAAGAACCTATATTTTCAGCCTTCTTACGTAACTTAAAGCAAACACGAGGTGCCATATTAATAATGCAGCAAGAATTGAGCAAGTATATCGCAGTCAGCGAGTTCAGGTCAAGTAAAGTACAACAAGTTACGTACGGCAAGGGTTGGTGAGTCATAAAACTTTCAGACAATAAACTTGGTTGGAGAAGTAGAGTTAGGATAGTTGATCCCGATGTGTCGCAGTCCCGCGTTTGTTTTAATGGCTAAGTTGTGATTTATCGTTCTACCCTGGATCAAGTTGCGGTCACACTTTCTTAAGAGCTTTTAATCAAATTAAATATTCACCTAAGAAAATAATTAAAGAAAATAATGATTGGATTTGGATTTCGTCTGCTATTGTATTTTTTGTACAAGACCCGTATAGGCGTATTTTAATCATGGGAAAAATCTGACGATGAATTTTTAAAACATTTTCGAATAACATTCAATTTTAAAACAGAAATGCTGCAATGGTTATTAACATTTAAAACAAATTCACTAAATATACAAATATACAGTTTTAGGGATCTATATTACATACAAACTTTTAATATACTTACCTAAAATTAATTTAACCCGTTTCAGCTGATAAGTACCTACACAAGTATGGTTATTTTCTTCCCACAGTAATGAATTCTTTAGTAACGACGCCCACAGGATGAAAAAAAACAGCCTTATACAGGGTGTTAGGGTAGACACCGTTATCCTAGAAACTAGTGGTTTGGTGGTGAAAAAAAAAATCTGCTGTTCCATACATATGTGTTCACTTAAATCGATAAAATGTATGGAACAGCAGATTTTTTTTTTGCGATTTCAAGGTTGGTCCCATAGAAAAAGTATATTATAGATGACACCAAACCGCTAGTTTCAAGGATAACGGTATCTATCCTAACACCCAGTATATAACTGGCAAAATGTAGGTGTAACACCTCTGCGAAGCCTTTAAGCGAAATACTAGCCGGTCGTTTTTGCATATAACTAAACCTATACAATTAAAGAACCTCCTCAGACTAAATTCCCCAGTCCTTAAAAAGAAAATCCAGCCCAGTTTCCCAAAGATAAGTCGACATAAATATCACCCCTAGATACACTCACTCCCTGTAAGTTAAAACAAAAATAAATGGTAAAAACTTCAAAAAAACACTAAAAACGTGAAAAATTACTTTAATTTCGGAAGTCGGTGGCAAAAAACGAAAATTGAAAAGCAAAGAAACCGACTTCCGAAATTAAAGTTTTTAGTTTTTTTTTGAAGTCGGTTGTTTTTTTTTTTTTTTTAAGTTTTTATATGTGTACCTACCTACCTGTGTGTAGTAGTGGTACCTACCCCACACAAATTCGAATACCACTACCTGCTATGTAAATAACAGTGACGGATTCAAACAATATATCGTCTACATACACTAAGTAGGAAAAATACGTAATTATTGAAGCTAACTCAAAAACTACGCAAGCAAAGATAATAAAATTTATATAGGACCACCAGTGAAGCATGATCTACCAAAAAAAAAAGAATCATCAAAATCGATTCATAACTGGCGGAGTAATCGCGTAACATACAAACAAAAAACAAAAATAAAAAGAAACATACAGACGAATTGAGAACCTCCTCCTTTTTGAAGAAGTCGGGTAAAAAGATAAAAAACCTGAGCACCTGAGTGTGACTACAGAGGACGCCGGGTATTTCTATTTGGTGCTTACAACACACGACTCGCCATCAATCCCTGGTGGGCCAGTTTTTTGAGTAAAACAATCAACAAAAGGATCATACTAAATTAACAACTCAACACAAACTCTCTTACTCTCTAAAAAAAGAAAATCCAATTTCCCTTATCTTTATTGAATGGCATCTCAGACAACCTAGGAGGTTGTCGGCTGCATAACCGGGCTATCCTGTGGATGTCATAATAAATTAAGGCCCCCAGGCCAGGCATAACATTATAAAGTATCCAATTACCCAAAGATAACTCGAAACAAATACATCCCTATATAAACTCACTCCCTGCAAGTTAAAACAAAAAAATGTTGTACAAAAAACAAGAGCACCTGAGGGCGATTGCGAACGACGTGGGGTGTGTTTATTCGGTGCTTACACACGACTCTCCATCAATCACTGGTGGGCCAGTTTTTAGGGGCCATAGCTCCCAGCGGACTGGACTTGCAGTCGACGTCCCCCCTGACATGCCTCCTGGCCAAAAAACTTGCGGGTTTCGCCATTGGGATATGAATTAACGTGTTTTTCTTTTGGTTTAACTTTTTAGCTAAATCCTTAGATGTTTTGGTAAGTTTGGGTGGTTGAAAAATAAGAGTCTTTTTTAGTTGTTGGTGAGTATTTTACCTGTAATTATGAGGGATATTCTTATGTAGGACTTTCTAGTTTCTAAGTTTACCTTAGACATTACAGACATCGGTGAAGGAAAACATCGTAAGGAAACCTGGTTGTATAGTTAATAAAAGTCTGAAATCGCCAATCAGCCTTAAACAAGCATGGTGATTAGTGCCCGTGTTTTCTTTCTATGTATGAGAAGAGACTAGTATCATTATTTGGAATCCGGAAAGATAGTAACACTACGAAATGCAAATTGGAAGGCTGTTAGCATTTTAAGCTTTGGCTAAAATAAGAAACGATTTAAAGATTTTTAACTATTCAATTGAATTAAGAAACACTGCGCTTTGAACTTCTAACTTCGTTATATTAACGAGCAACTTAAAAAATGTCATTGCATTAAAATTTACTTTTGAAGGGTAAGACAGGCGACTAGTTTGAATAATTATTAGATTTCTCTTGAAAACGTGGAACCAAAAATACAAATAACTTTTCTTCGAGAAAAATTCAAAGACGAGTCTCCCGACTTCATAGAATGATCGCGGACCGGATGGACTGTCCATACATACGGCACTGCTGTGATAGGCATGTTGCCGTCAGCAGGGCCGGTTAGGTATTAAGTCTTTTTTAAATTGTGTTTCTTTTTGTTTATCATTATGAGTATGTATGTAAGTATATTTTCATATTGGATGTTTATATTTAAATTAGTGAATTGTTTCATAATTTATGTATTTTGTTTCTCTTCTACTCTCACACACGTTGTCTACATCTACCTACTTTCCTATCGCAGGTATGCTGGAAGAGATTCTTTAGAAATAAGCATTGCCTTTGTACGTATTTTTCTGTTCCTTTCTTGTTGTCTGTATTTATATGTGTGTGTATAAATAGTTAAATAAATAAAATAAATAAATAAATAAAATTGCTCGAATTATTATTTATTTATTTATAGAATCCAACTTTTTTTGAATTGGCTTAGTCAGTCTTCTACAAAACAAAGGCTAGGCTCCCAAAATGCATTATAACGCTTAATCCGCCTTCAAACTCCAGCTTACTCATTCTATAAACTTACTGAAGACCAAATATCGGTAATTATCAAAAGGAAGTAACCTATAAAGGTAATCCGGATTACATAATTGTCTATTTAATAACTCTGTTGAACTTATTTAGGTCCGGACCTCGCCGGAAGCAACGCACATTAACAAAACATTACCCCTAAGTTTACCTCTTTTGAAAGACACCTAAATTAAGTGTCCACCCTTTTGGGTAAAGTAAAGTAAAATATTGTTATATTATCTTATTGTAAAAGGATGATAAGATTTTAGACCTCAGTGTGCAACGTTCCTTTTGCTATCCCATAACTCTTGGGTAGTAATGAGACCATGTCAAAGAATCAACTATCATTTATTTTTTATTTTTCTTGTTTTTCGTTTTAATTTTTCATACAAAATAATTCGACAAAATTACAATTTCAAACACCTCCCGCAGAATATAAAAAAATTAAATGTCGCATTTTCTTAGCTTAAATATGAATGATTGATTTGAAAGAAAATGATTTACTCGTACTTATCAATGAAATTTAACTTAGATACATACATCGAAAGTTTAGTGTTATGTTACCTTCGAAACTATGTATTTTTGGAACATTTGTTCTAGGACTTTTTTATTATTTTTACTTAGAGCAAATAACCTTAAAGTTATGGGACATCATCAAGAACACGTATAATTATAACAAAAGGAACCCATTTTGAAATAAAATTATTAAAGAATGTTCTCATCATCATCAACATCCTCAGCTTGGCTTCACCCACTGCTGGGCATAGGCCTCTCTTTTCTGGTGCCAATCCCCACGCCAATGTGCCATCTCCATAAAATAATAATGTAGGTGTGTACTATTTAGAGACTCAAGCGCCCGAGATACAATTTTGGGGCTACTATTGTTGCCGGGCGCTTGAGTTCCTAGTTGATTCACAAACTGTCTTTATATTCAATAACCTACCCACTGACTTTATATTTTTCTAACTACTAATCATGTAATTGTATTCCTCTAACCACCTTATGCTTATGCATTACGTATGTATGTATTTATTGTATATGTAAATAGTACACCACTGACTAGCTGCAGTATTATCTGTCCTTCTCGCTTTAATCCATCCAAAGGTTGTCTGTAAAAGATCGCATTTAGCGATAAGACCGCCCATTGTCACCCTATGTTAAATTTCTACATTTATATCTGTATTTTTAATGGTGTACATAATAAAGAGTATTCTATTCTATTCTTATGTAGATACTCTGAAGACACCACCTCTTACATGCAAGCTAATTCACGTGATACCTAAATAAAAAGTCCCGAAATTACGGTTTCTCACGTGTTTGTTTCGGGTTTGCCAAACTAGTTCATAGGTACACACGGCTACACATCAAGCTATACATTTCCAGTTTAAGCTAATCTCGCATTGTATAGGGTTTCTGTATAATGCGAGGTCAGCTTATACTGGAAATGTATAGCTTGATATGTAGCCGTGTGTACAAGAATATTTCGTAACCGAGTCTCTAGCCTCTAATAAATTATTTAATCTATTGACTCCCACGAGATGTCAATAATCTCTGTAGGCGGTCGAAATCTTGCTCTCGGGAAACTTAGATCGACTACACAACATGAGAAACCTTACCGTCTCCTGAAACGTGGGTGTATCGTAACAAACACAAATAAACCTCAGACGCAAAAACACCTACACTCAATTAATTCAACTTGTTTCAATATTTCTTCATCTGTTTATTTTAATCCTGCCCCAGACTCGTCCTCTATGTAGACTATAGTCCAAAACATAAAAAAAAATCTTTACCTAAATCTGAACGATATGTTCCAACGCTGGATTTTTACATATTTGTTATGCAGACGGGGTTAGTGATCGCAGTTATTATTAAGAGTTCGGAGCGTGTGTCTTCTGCGTCCAGCGCTCGGTGTGGCAACACGTCGTGTTCTGGTTTGCAATTGGTCAATGGTCATCCTGAGGATGCCTCGCAGAGAGGTGAAACACGTGTCGATTTCTTACAGGGTTTTTTATGACTCTTGAAGAATAGCTAAGCGGAATAGGTTATTAAATATATCTACGACTATTGTATTTTTCAAGAGTCCGGAGGATGCAACAGTCGTACCCCTTGACCCGTGAATCACTAGGACCCCTAGTAATCACTAGGGACTATTTTCAAAGTCAAAGTCAAAGTATTTATTAGTGTGATTTTTGGTGATACAATAGGTCTTATATTAAGGTTATGGTAACTCAAAAAACTACCCGTTGGGCATACACTATTTAGCAATAATTATAAGAATTTAAACTCGATATTACATACAAATTAACAAAAAATCAATATTAATAATACAATACCTAAATAATATTTTAATTTGCTTATACTTCTTCTTTTCGTGTGGTTAATGACTAACCTGAGGGCTTAGACAAGTGACAATCGCTTCAAAAGCGTTTCAACTTTCAACAGAATTGTCATAAGCTTTTCGATAGCTTATGTCAGTCCTATACATTTTTGCCTTTTCCATCATCGTTATCGCTGATAGAATGTCACTTTGACAGGGCCTCTGGTGCCAGAGCTTTAAAGCCGGCTTGCGGGCAGCCGTCGAAAAATATCTCTCAGGCATGCCGGTTTCCTCACGTTGCTTGCCTTCACTGTTTTTTAAGCAAGCACCCTCACCTAACCCCGCTGCCAGCTTGCTGACTGATTAAACGAAAGGAAGAAAAAAAATATGTTTATTTGGCACCATGTCACAAGTACACACAATATAAAGTAAAACAAAAAACGAAAAATAAATTACTGGCCAATATTTTTAACTCTCTAATTCTCATAAAGTTCGTATCAAAACGCTAGCAGAAGATCACTTAACCGCTTTATACGCCTCTGCCTGAGTACAATCTGGTCTATATTATTTTTGCCAAGCTTTATACGAAACACGTTTTAGGTCAGTCTTTAACATATTCAGTTGCCTAACATCTAGAACTTCATCACCTTTGCTAGTTCCACCAGCTTACCTCATTTCATATTCGATCGCAAACTAACTTTAAGCAAAGCTCTTTCCACAGTTCACTTGGCGACTTTTAACTTTTGGACCAGTTGCCAAAGAACAGGGCCCGATCACACTTGGACAGGCGCATTTTTTAATGAAAATTAATGGTTTATCCATATTTGACAGTCAAAATCAACAGTGTGGGCGATACCGACCACATCAAGGCCGCGTCGCAGCCACAACGCAACCACAAGTGAGATCGCGCACTAGCTGCCAGCCATAACGGAAACACAACGATCTGTCTGTCTGCAAACACTAGCCACCACTTAACTACATCACAATTCTAGCGACAACGCAACTGCAAGACACTGCAGCGACACTATTCACACGTAACCACAGCTTGCCCACATTTTGTTGCTGCGATGTGGTTGTGGTACGTATGTTCGGGTCCTAATACTGGCCAGTTGCGATGTGAGTGTCTCCATTTTAATCCAAGATGGCGGTCCTGAAACAAAGCTAAGTTTTCGGATCACTATCGTTTCTTTTGTTAAAATTCTGTGTAGGTACTCACTAACTAAATTTTTCAATCAAGCTACCGTTTTGTATTGATTTTATAAAGTTTAGCTGTTTAAAGTTACTATAGGCGTTTTGGTTTACTTAGGAACGCTCGCCTCTCTACGTGGTTATTTTTAAATTAATCAATGTTGTTGAGGGTCCTTATAAGCTGGTTCAAGGTCCTTCAATGTGGGTTTAATTAAAATTACAGGAATTGGTTGAGGAACGGTCGCGTAGTTAAAAGCGTCCTTGATGTAAGAGAACAAAAATTAGGTACTGTAGGTAAACGTTTTCTTTCAATTCCAACTTAGTATTTAATCTTAGTAAGTAAATACTGTTTAAGTATAATGGGCTCTGTATTAATTTTATACTAGGTCCATTCACTTAAATTAACTTTCAAGACTTGCGAGAATTTTATTTCTAACTTTAAGTGCACCTAAATATACTCCAAAACATCCAACCAACTTAATTTAAAGTAATTATTATAACAAAACATTTTACTTGGTAGCAGTTGACGTTTCAAGACACCCACCTAATCCGAGAAATCACGAAGTAGCACGAAGCAGAGATCTCCCGTTCGTATTTCAAAGTTCACTAAACTAATTCAGAGTCGACGAATCCCCATCCAGGGCGACACTCTTCGAAATTCGTATTCATTTTCCGTCGTACACAATTGAAGTGGCCATTTTAATCTTGTCGCGAGGTTTCTTAACAATTTCAAAAGCCCTCTCCACAATACCTGTATAGAAAAGTTCTAGGCACCTAAACTCCCCTTCGAAAATGCCCCTAAGAAAATAATTAACATGATTGAATGGAAGTTCTCAGCGGCGAGGATACCACAAAGGGCCTAAAAGGTCCAGTGAATCGTTACTGTAATTGAAAAAGATTGAAGTGAGGGGAAGTGGACATTGTTCGCTTTAGAACTAACTAGTATAGCGATGTTCACAGTTCAATAAATGAAAGGAATGAGACACATATATGTGCCTGTAGGTGTTTGTGCGTTTGCGCGTGAATAATTAGCTAGTGAAACTCCAAAGACGTTATAGGTATCGATATCAAAAAACGATAAAACAAAAAAAAAAAAATTAGTTGTTTTTTTTTTTGCGGTCAACGTGCAATACTTGGATTACTTATTGCAGTTTTATTCGCGTCAACTTCACAGAAATGATGGGTACCTAAGTATTGATGCCTTATCACGATAAAACAAAAAAACGTTTTTCTAAAATCGTTTTTTTAAACTGAAATAGTCAAGTATCAGCTACCACAAAGTAATCATCAATTAAATCATTTTAAACTCCATCTAATTTAATTTGAACTTGACAATGACAATTTTTATAAATTATTTTACATGCAGTGCTTTCACAAGTGGTGGTTTAACACATCATGCACTCAACTAAATCCAGTTTAATGTTCAAGCTAATTTGTTTGCAAAATTTTTAACGCTCTGACAGCTTTTTAGAGTATTATTCTAACATTGTTTTAGTAAAACAAGGGTCGTTAGTGTTTTATAGTGCAGCAAAACAAAGTGGACCATAATATAAATGTGACAACTAAAGGTCATACAAAGGTCAAATAGAAAAAATAGAAAAAAAAAACAAAAGTGTTTATTAACTTTTCCAAAAAATATACGTAAAAAAACCCAACTACATGGATAATGACAGACGTGTCACATTTCCAACACCGGAAGTGAAAATGTTAACGAATAAATAACAAAATGTTCCACAGTTCCACTAAAGCCAGGCATAAGAGACCTGTACCACTGCCGGTGATTAACGAGAAGCGAGTAGAGCTACCAACTAAAAACGAGTATGCGAGCAATGAGTAGCGAGTGCGCGACGGCGACGAGCGATTACTCGCAGGTATACCACCAGGCATGAGTCACTCAGCGAGTGTTCTGCCGGCCAAGCGAGACTCGCTGAGTGATTACCTACTCTCTTTGATAGCTCATGTCCCGAAAAACGAGTACGCGAGTCGCGGTGTGACCAGTCAGTGATCGATCAACTAATAATAAATAATATACGGTCCCCTGTTGTTCTCGTGAAGGCCGAGAAAGATAAACAAATCAAGTATCTTGACTTGGCTCACGAGGTTATCGACATGTAGGATGTGGACTCTGATATCAGCCAATGGCTTAATTGCCAAGAGCCTCGACCAACACCTATGGAGGCTCTCGTTGGGCAGCTGGATTAAGGGCTTGATTCAGAAAGTGGTACTCCTGGACACGGCCCGTATTGTTAGGAGGTTCCTCTCTCTGGAGCCCTGACCGCCGGTAGCTTGGACCCTGTTCCCGATACCGGTGGGCTACAATTTTTATATTTTTTAATATTTTTATATTCTAATATTTAAAAATGTAATTTTTATGTGACTTTATGAAATGAAAGAAAAAATATATATATGTATCTCTTTTACTTACACGAGACCTACAATCTTTTGTACGTTTCTTGAGCGAGAAAATCTTTAATTCGAGCGATTCGCTTCCTCGTCGGCGCCGGCGGCGGTGGGACAAGTGCCTCACGTAGAAAAGCTCGAGCCATTTATTTGCAACATTTTCATTACAGGCCATTGTAAACCAGAACACGTCCCCTTCCCTTTATGAAAGCCTTAAATGATCGCACAATGATATTTAATTAAACATGTTTAAAATCTATTTTAATATACACGCTGAAATTATTACTTCGCGTTGTGTTTAACTTTTCAAAAGCGAAAGCTTTCGCGAAAGCGCCAAGTAATTTAACATAACATAACATGCCTGTAATCCCCGAAGGGTTGAGTTGAACCCATAGTACACCATATTTTGCCATACAATTAGAGGGGATCGGCACTGTTACTCCTTAATACAGGATACATCATAGCCTAGCAAGTAGAGCAGGACGTCACCCACTTGATTGTCCAAGAATAGATTCTACTCACTTTGTGAAAACTGTTACCTTAACTACAAATTGTTTTTTGTATAAATAAAGATTAAATCCAGACTCCAGGCTGCAACTGAGAAATCCCTTATGGAAAAACTAATAACACTTTGCCCAACCTGGGAATCGAACCTAGTACCTTATGCTCAGCAGTAGCGCTTGCGACCACTAAACCAACGAGGCAGTCTTAAACAATTTCCGTAGTGTAATTTTGGTTAAGTATGTTTTCGCATTAAGGAAAAGAGACAAATATGCAGATAGCACACTCCATCACTTAAAGAGTTGAATGTATACTTCAATAGCACAATGATTAAAATGTTAAGTTATATTTATTTTTGTAAATTGGTTCGAGAAAACCTTCGAGGGGCTCGTGGCTAAGTAATAACAGCCGCACGGGCCGATCCATCAGGTTAAGCTACGCTTTCCGGGGTTGGTCCGTGGATGGTTGACCATCTTTACATACCGAGACTCCTCCGTGCCTTAGAAAGCACGTAAAGCCGTTGGTCCCGGCTGTCATTTGTGGATCTTTGACAGTCCTTACGGATCGTCAGAAACCCGAAAGTCTGACAACCAGTCTTACCAAGGGGTATCGTATTACCCAGTTACTGGGATGTGGAGGTCAGATAGGACTGCCTATCTGACCTCCACATCCCAGTAACTGTTCGCTCCATGTAAAATACTGGTATTCAGCTGCATCCGGTTAGACTGGAAGCCGACCCCAACATAGTTGGGAAAAGGCTAGGCAGATGATGATGGTTCGAAAAAACCTTATTGGTAATGGTGATGTTCTTCGGAAAGGTCAGTTGCGTAGTACACGCAACTGGCGTGCGTGTATGACAAGATAATTATAACAAAGTAAAAGGAGTACCTATGGGAGGACCGTAGAGGGTGGCGTTCAGAGGGCCTAGACAAAGTGACATTCTATCAGCGATAATGATGATGGAAAAGGCTAAAATGTATAAGACTGAGTATCGAAAAGCTTATGTCAATCCTGTTGAAAGTCGTTGTAGAAATACGAAACGCTTTAGAAGCGATTGTCACTTGTCTAGGCTCTCTGTAGTTTCTGCCGCCCATGGGAAGAAGGCGTAAGTTTATGTACTTTCTGTTTTTTTTTTTGTACTAGCTGCGCCCCAGGTTCGCACCCGCGTAAGTCTCGATCCCGTGGGAATATCGGGATAAAAAGTATCTTATGTCCTATTCCAGGTCATGTTCTACCTATGAGCCAAATTTCATCTAAATCCGTTCACCCATTTTAGCGTGAAAGCGTAAAAACAAACTCATTTTCACATTTATAATATTAGGATTTATTTTTCTGTTTCATTTTTTTTTTCTGTTTCATTTTTTTTTCCTATCTTTTTTAAGTTTATGTTTTATACATATCACAACTAACTATAAATTATCTAAATAAATCCTAACTAATATGGGACGATGAGTCACGAGCACACTATAGTAAGGTCCAACATGCCGTCTAAAAATGCTTACTGCTATATTTTGCTTACTGTACCAGCCTCACTATCCTATAGTACCTAATTGAATATGTAGATATCCTTCGGGAAATAGATTCAATTGTGGGTATAAAAATAGGGAAACCATTGTCCACGTGTCCTTACTTTTTGCATGTTCAGTGTTCGTGTCAAGGGTCATCGAAAATGGGGCTACGGTTTTACCGAAATGGAGTCCCCGAGCTTAATAATGTCGTAGAATAATAGCGGATATATGTAGATACATTTATTTTCTTTCTTTCTTTTTTTAAGTATTTCTCTTTAGGAATGTTGTAATAATTTAATGATAATTATTCAGGCGGAGGTCTTGGGTTCGACCCCAGCCAGGCACTTTATTTTGTGTACATAATTTCATCACCAGTGCTCTCAAAACGGTGAAGGAAAACATCGTGAGGAATCATGTATGGTATGTCCTAAAACCAAAAATTCGAAGACATGTGACATCTACCAACCCTCACTGGGCCCGCATGGTAAATTACAGGCCACCCCCTCTCACAGAGAGGAGGCCAAAGTCCCAGCAGTGGGAACATTTAAGACTCCATAAATATTACATCGGTAAAACATATATTGTATTTTCCTTCTGGAACCGTCGGGTAATAATGGAAGAAGTGACAGAGAACGTTGCAGAAGTAGAAACTTCATCTGTCTTGCATGAATGCATGACAATACTAAGTGGCTGAGTCAAATGTCCTTTATGTTCGGAAGAAACTTCTTTAGGGAATTAATCTTGTTGAAAACTTATCGGACCTATAATCAGTTTGTAAACGCCAACAAACCGTGGCAAAATAAATACGTTAAAGAAAAAAATACATCATTAAAGCTAGGTGCTAAGTAAAATATTTCATCGAGTCGAAGTACATACATATCTAAATGCTCAAGTTTCCTCTCTCACTGTCTTTTCAAAGTTCCCTAAATGAATTCTCAGAAATCAGAGTCTACACAAAGACTTATATTTCTACAATACCATACCGGTTCATTGATTTATGACAAAAATATTATTCCATTTCTTATTTCCATTTCAAAAAAGTCACGGAGAGATTGCCTAACTTTACTCTTAAAATGCGACCAAACTCCGCGACATGAAAAACCTTTTATTTATTAACACAGTTCATCATTCGGTACAGTTGATGCAAAAGAAATAAAAACGGGTGACAAACAGCTTTAACATGTTCGCACAAAAACGTACAAGTAAGGAAATAATGTATTTCAGAAATAAAACGTTGAACCTTCGTAATATTTTAAATGATCTCGATCGGAGCGAAAATTCGGAAAGTGTGCGTCTAATATTCGAAATACCTACGGATTTTTAGATTTCGGATAATAGAGAGGCGCGTATTCCGATCCGTGAGCGCTCTCATCTCAGTCTCCCGAACCCAACCAAATGTCGTCATCAACATTTACTCCGACCCCTCCCGTCCGCTGCCAACCTCCGGGCATGCGCCCATAATACCGTAGGGTAATCAAATTGCGATAATGCTACTGCACTTGAATCATCTGCGGTGAAAATAAGTTTTATTGGTTTTGACATATCATTTCTTTGAATAGATAAATTATGCACATTTAGTTGGTCGTTATCTTAAAATAATTTGTACAAAAGTTCTGAAAAAAAATTGGAAATATAATTTATAATACTCTTATAGGTACTCGTACCCTATTCTTACATATTTACTGTATTATAATCAACACATAAAAACACAAAATGTTTTGCCGCCAGCCCATGGCACGGGGCGCATGCGCCAGTTCAAAACGACCCGCAGTAAAACGACGGGTCACGTGACTTGACGCGGCATTCGCTCGTCGCTCTTCGGCAGTTGTCGGCGAATCTGCCCGGTGAGCGGGCGTGTCCACGCGCGTCGGAACGAAACTATCACATAAATGTCAAATGAAATTATTTCGAAAAAACATAGTGACATGTGCTTCGTTATAACCTAAACATTAACAATAACGTTCTATTTTTAGTGTTCGGTAGTGTTATTCTACGTATTAGTCGTTTTTAATCTCTGATTTTGTGTAGCGAAATTTATTACCCCGGCTCTATTCGTGATTGTGTTTTCGCTAGCTCCTAAACATTTCTGGCGGCTCGGTTTTGGTTTTAACGTAAATGACTCTACTTATTATGAACTGTTTAAAATAGTGTTTCGTGTTGATTAGTAAATAATAATTGTTTGCCGATGTGATAAATACATAATGGACCGCGTGAGTGGCGTGTGTAGGTTCGGAGGAGTGATGTCGGCAGTAAGAACCAGAACTGGTCGTAGTAAACGGCGCCTGACGGGTCAAAATCAGATGCCTGAGGATTTGCCCGAGCCCCCGCGTCGTGGTCTAGGTGCTATTCTGGTTCTCGCCTGCATACTCGTCTACCACAACTGTTTGTACTGCGGTTTCGTCTTCGATGACATAAGTGCCATAAAAGAGAACAGAGACTTGAGACCACAGACTCCAATATCAAACATTTTCCTCAACGACTTTTGGGGGACTCCTATACATAAGGTAAGGACATCGCCCTTGTTAAGCTTTCGTAGATAATTCCAAACATTTCTTTAAGTGTTATCGCTTGTTTTATTTTATTTTTTGTTAATAATCCTGACAAATCCATTACATAATCTGTTCCAGTCAAATCTCCAAATACCTACTCCTCGAAAATCGTACTGCGAACGAACAATGAAACATTTTTTAATAAAGAATTAACAAAATAATAAATGAATCCTCTTTTCGTACTTTCACTTCCTTCCTTAATACAATTTTACGGTAATTGAATAATATGGAGTTACCAGTTTTCCGTTTTAACTTTGCAAATTAATCAGAATTGTCTGAGAGACATCGATATTCATTAATAGATTAATCAACTTCTCATTTCGATATATTATTTAAATGAGATGGTATTTTGGGCTACATGATCACAGTATTAAAAATGATATATTTTTATTTATATAGATTTGATGATCTTCAACGAACTTTACACCTTTTCTTTCTATAATGACCTTTATTACAACAAAGCTAAGGTAAATGACCTTACTACCTATAGTATATGACTCAGACAAATACAAATTGCGAATTTTGGTTTGCATTCGTAATTTCACGACATTGAAAGACCAATTCTGAAGTTCTCAGAAATTGACAAAATTCTTAAGCAAATTATAGATTTTCGTGCATCCTGCTTCTTTCCCGCACGGGAATCATATTGATATGAAATATTCGGTAAAGACTAACTAAGAGTGCGCGGAAAGAGGAATTGATTTCACATTGCATTCCACAATGCAATTTCCGATGTGGATTCAAAGATACCTTCTACCTTTCTCTAATTAGAAATTATGATTCCAATACTTTTCCAATTACGAACTTCCTTATTAGATAATCGTAATACCTCCTGTATTCGTCTGGTTGTCCTGAAACGAATGTTCATGCTTACAATGTAAACTGATATTAAAAACAATACCGCGATTACATCACACCTGAGATCACAAGATCAATAAATTATCAACCTACATAAAATTGCTTGTACGATCAATCCTTGTGGGATCGCTGTGGATCAAATCAAAATCTTTGCTCGTGTTAACCTTAGTACTAAAGCTGCTTCTCTGCCTTTCTCTTCGGGGAATACAGGCGTTATGTTATGTTATGTATGTTGTACACATGTAAGTAGCACGCAGAAAGGTATTCTTGTAGAACGTTTTAAAAACAAAAATAATCCGTTTTACTCCCTGATCATGGGAAAGATACAATCTGGAACCACCAACATAAAAACCAAAAACTCCAATGGAGTATAAATGATGTTATTTTATTTCGTCCCGACTGTCATTTATCACGCACTCACGACTAATGTATTTGCACGAACATGCAAATATAATTGGTGACCCGAAACACTGCGACACATTACTTCTGTACGAGAGTGATAAATCAACCATTTACGCGCAGGTAACCGGGAAATTTATGGATGTAATCATCATGAATATTTCAACCTTGTGCATTATGCCTCTCACCGATTAACTATCCACTATGCTGCTTCAACTGCAAAATGATATTACATTTATCAAACTTGATTTCGTTGTTTCCAAGCGAGATTTTAGAGGGATGTAAATTCTGGGCAAACAAAACAAATTACAATCGCTGTATTGTATACTAATATACGGTACCGTAAAATCTTATGTACCCTCGAATGATCCTGAATACATAGAAGCACTTCAAACAAATAATTTGGGGTTCCCTGAACATTTCGTACTCTGAAGAGTTTAATGAACCTTGGCAGCGTTACTCCCACTGAGAATATCAACTGCCATTTTCATTGTATCGGATGTTATATGGATCCATCTTAACAAAATGGTTATTTTTGAAAACCCCTTAATGCCTTAAATAACATTGCAAACGTGCTTCGGCTGGGGTATTGTAAACGGATATAGTGTAATCAAAGTAATCGCTCCTCTTTCCATTTGAATATTTTCTGCGTGAAACGTTGAATGGAATGAAAGGGGAATGGGTGGAGTACTCAAATGACTTTGCGAGTCTGGCACAACAGTTGGCGTGATTTGTAAATAAAACAAGAAAATCTTAACAACAGTTCCGTTGGCGTGTGTAACTGTGCACATGAAACGTTTCGTAGAAAATAATAATTGAAAGACAAACATTTGCAATATTTAGGAGATAACATGACACAAATCAAAATCAAAATATTTATTTAAACTTTTCGCACTCAAAGAAAAGTTACGAAGGCGGACTTAATGCCTTAGGTATTCTCTACCAGTCAACCAAGGGTGGTGAAGAGATTAGATGGTAGGTGCTCTGTTTGAATTATTTTATATCACATAAACCTATATGGGCACTTATGAAACGTCAGAAGCTCGCACGGTTCCAATTGGTCGTTCCCTATGGAGAAGAGCCGGCAAGAAACTCCACGGTTACTCTAATGGCTTTAACAATATTTTCAAATTACAGTGTTAGTAGGCATCGGAGGACTTAACAAAATAGAAGATGTTCAATAAATCTACAGTCCAATAAGCTTAAACCGTTCGAAATAGAAAAGAATCTATATAAAAGTCAAATAATAAAAAAAACACCAATTTAAACCAAATGACGTGATTGCTATTACGATTGTAACAAATTGAATTATTATCATGTCCACCAAAGGATTTGAAAAGCACTCTTGTAGCTTACCTAGATTTTACAAATCAAATAAATTATGTACATACAGTTTAAGAACTTGCGTCAAATGAAATCAGTCGTGATAATTTACTGGACTCTGATTAAAAATCCAAAACCTGTTAATATCCAATGCATTTCTTTAAAAGCTCTTAACTTATTCATCAACAGATCCGGTTTATTTAATGAGGTGAATGAAATAGAACCGTGATGAAACTTTCAAGGGCAGGATTAAAAGAATGACATCCATATAAAATGCCTTGTGATGTTAATTTTAAACTTCTTAACAAAGAGAGACAAAACAAACCCTTTGAAGAAAAAAACATGGTCATGTATTATGTAGAAACATGAATCGTGTGATTTTACTGTCCCAATGTTTTAAGCCTTTAAATATTTATCGTAAACCCAGCCCCAGATGAAATTGAGTAACTTGAAACGAAAAGATTTCTTCATTCACGACTATTTCTTTTACAAGTTTTCATTTAGAATTCCAGTCACAGGGATGTAGTTTGATTAAATCGCTTTACTACAACTTTGCAGTGCGGATAAAGTAATTGAATGTCAAATAAAAGGTCACTGGAAGATGTATGGTTGGCTCTTGAAATAAGAGAGAAAACAAGTCAACTAAATGTCGATCGGCTTTAGAAGCCTTAGAACGTAATTACGACTCTTGTGAGGTAGAGAAAATTGCTGTAAAACGATACACTGTTTTTGCCTTTAACGTGAAAAATACAAGCAACAAATTCGTACTTCAAATTATTTAAATCTGGAATATTGAATGGCAAAGAGAAAATAAATGACGGCCAGAAATATAATTTTCTATTAAATCGAAAATTGTGGATAAACCAATTCATCAAATTTTTATTCATATTCATTAATTCCGTGAATTCTGAGTTGTACCAATAATACATAAATATTTGTATGCGGTTTTTCTCATAATGTATGAAATGCTTATTTATCATTCACATAATCTGTATGATGACCACCGAAAACTACATATGTAGTTATTGATACTTTTATTTATTATGTGTAGTAACTTTAATATTTATATGTTATAAACGAATTCCCCTGATTACCTCAGTACATTCTTAGGTATTTGTTAAAACTCTATTATTGAATTCACTATGTTTTCGTAAACATTTTGTTAAGAACGCGAAAGAAACTGATTGTTTTCCTCAATTCTTGCTTTCTTTTGATTGTTGCTGATACTGCTGCATCCGGTTAGACTGGAAGCCGACCCCAACATAGTTGGGAAAAGGCTCGGCAGATTGATTGATTGACTGATTGCAGTAACGACGACTTTAGTTTTATAAACTTATAAATGTTTGCTCTAAAACGTATCCAACACACATACACATTACATACATAAACTCACGCCTTCCCATCGGGGTAGGCAGAAACTAAATAACGCCACCTGCTACGATCCACACATACTCCTTTTGCTTGTAAGCGACCAACCAAGGCTCGAAACCGGTTTAAAAATACCGGTTTATTTCGGTTTTTCTTCGAACTTTTCTAAGGAACGCGAACGTTTACAGAACTTTATTTTAACCGGTTTATGCGAGGAGCGGCATCTCTTAAAACGTTGCAACTTGGGACTTCGTGTGAGGATGCCGTGCTGAATAAAAACGGAAGTATTAACCGATTTTTATTGCTCTAAACCGGTAAATCAGAAAAAAACCTTTCTATAATATTCTTCCAAATACCGATCCCGTTTAAAAAAAACGGTATATGCGAACGAAACCGAATGTAAAGGTTTTTGCGTCAAGTACATACCGGTTTCAAAATTTAACCAGTATCAGAGCCTTGCAACCACCTTAACATACATTATTAGGTATAACACTTTCGATCATTACTTCCCAAAGTAAGAGGCTTACGTCTAAAAGCGTCATGTTTGATTTCAGCGTGACGATGTTACATCTATTCGAATGTTCCATAATCCGGTACAATCGAGCATACACAATGGACGGGGTATTACTAAGTATTTAAATAAGAGATTAACGCCATTTTACACGTCAGCTTAACGAAATCCTGAGTTACGTCATTCTCAAAATGCAAATAAGCTATCAAGAGGTACACTCGCGAGAACATTGAATTTATGAACGCAAAACGAAGTTTGTAAAAGGGACTATTATTAGCAATTTCACTGTGTTGAGGCTGTGACCTCGTCCCCTTATTTATGAGGATAGTGTGGAGCTGGAGATAAACAACTACAGCTTCGAATATAATGCTTCTATATTTTATGATAGAAAATAAATGTTAACATTTAACAATGGCGTCCGGACCGCGACAAATATAATGATACGAAATTACGAATGTTGACAACATCCGCTCTTAGTGGCTGCTGCGGTCGAACTGTCGCGCGCCGCCACCCGGCCGGAGGCGCTAGCGCGCGTGTAAGAGACGCCGTGGCGGGAGCAGCTACCCCTCTCCTCCCGCGTCCCGCTCATGCGTGGTTGGGGCGCGTGTCCGCGCCAACAGGCTCCCCCCGTTGGAACTTGTTCCAAAGTCTGAAGTGGGCAGCAGGCAGAGCCTATTGTAGGCTCGTCGAAGCACTCCCGATGCTGTCCTGACGTCAGCGACACGTGTGATGCCGTCGGACCCGGGGTGCAGATTTGTGATGCGGCCGAGTCGCCAATGGTTTGGTGGGAGGCGGTCATCCTTGACCACAACCAGGTCTCCCAGCTGCAGCAGTTCCTGATCATGGCGCTGCCATTTTGCACGTTTCTGTAATTCTGAAAGATATTCTGTCTGATATCGGTTCCAAAAATGAGCCGCTAAGGCTTGTGCCCTTTTATATCGAGGCAAGGTACTGATCTGTGTCTCTCTTTCTGTGTCCACCTGAGTGGGCAACAACATGATTGTTCGTCCAATTAAAAAATGAGAGGGAGTCAGTGGAGTCATATCGTTGGGATCAGAAGATAATGGAGTAAGAGGGCGTGAATTTAAAATCCCTTCAATTTGAATTAAGACTGTGTTTAACTCTTCGTAAGTTAAATGGGCTAGGGATAGAATCCTTTTAAGAAGGAGTTTAACGGACTTAACTGCGCCTTCAGCTAAGCCGTTGAAATGTGGGCTGTAGGCAGGAGTGAATTTGAAATTAATTGCCTGCTCTGCTGCACTTAAACTAATGTCATTACACCTTGATTTTAGAAAGGTTGAGAGTTCATTGTAGGCTCCTACAAAGTTCGTACCATTATCCGAGTATATGTTAACAGGCCGACCTCTGCGAGCGATAAATCTATTTAATGCAGCTATAAATGCTTCAGTACTTAGATCAGTGACTAGTTCAACATGAACTGCCCTCACTGCCAAGCACACAAATATACAAATGTACGATTTTATAAGTTGGCAGCCCCTACCTTTTCTGTTGGCAATTAGAATAGGCCCAGCATAATCGACAGCTGTGTTACTGAATGGATGTTCACTATGAACGCGTTCTTTGGGCAGATCCGCCATGATTGGCTGAATCGTTCTGCCGGCGAATCTACAACACTTATGACACTCATGTGTGATTTTTCTGGCAAGACTGCGACCGCCTATTACCCAGAATCTTTGTCTCAATGTGGCAAGCAGTAATTGAGGTCCTGCGTGCATTAATAGTGTATGATAATGTCTGAATAGAATTTGGGTAACATAATGTGAAGCATGAATTAAAATAGGATGTTTAACATCATAGGTATAATTTGAATTTGATAATCTACCTCCAACTCTTATTACATTTTCATGTGACATGAATGGGTTAAGATTAAGTAACTGTGACCTTTTTAAAGACTGGCCTTTTTTTAATGTAGAGTATTCATCTGAAAACTTATCTAGTTGAATAAGTTTACATAATAGTAATGTGGCTGAACTTAACTCAGAAATAGTCAGGAATGTAGTAGGTTTATTAAGAGGATGCCTACAGTTGTTTATGAACCGTAATATGTAAGCAGTAACACGTTGCAATTTGCTAAATCTTGAAAACTTATGAATAAATTTGTTTTCTTCACAAACAAGATTGCACAGCACTTTCGTTTCTGGTAGGTTAATCGGGATGGTAGGGGTTTGAGTTGGCCATTGTGGTTTTGGTTGTGTTAAAAATTGTGGTCCTGTCCACCACAGCTTAGAGCTTTCCAGCTGAGTAGCATTGCATCCTCTAGATCCTATGTCTGCTGGATTAATTTTAGTGGGAATGTAATTCCAATCCTTTGCATTGGTAGCATCAGTTATTTCGTTGATTCTATTGCAAACAAATGCCTTTAAAGATGACTTTGGTGTTCGTATCCAACCCAAGACAATTGTGGAGTCACACCAGAATGTGCATGCATGTATATTTAATCTTAGAGCGTTTTTAACCTTCATTGCTAAGCGAACTGCTATTAGAGCTCCACTAAGCTCTAATCGTGGTACAGTCATGCCCTTCAGAGGTGCTACCTTGCTTTTAGCCATGACGAGATGGACCATAACGTTGCCATTCTTTGAGACTGACCGAACATAAACACAAGCACTATATGCTTGCAAGGAAGCATCGCTAAAGGTATGTAGCTCATAGCTTACAGCTTGATCGCATACAATAAGCCTGGGTATAATAATTTTATTTAATAGTAACAGCGATTTCAAAAATTTCAACCATCTTTCTGTAAATTCCGGTGGCAATGAGTCGTCCCACGAAATTTTTGAAGCCCATAATTCTTGCAAAATTACCTTGGCCTGTAAGATGCAAGGATTTACAAGACCTAATGGATCAAAAACCTGTCCTACTGTTGACAATACAGATCGTTTGCTTATTTTATTCTTTAAAGGATCACTAACTGTTGCAAAACTAAAAGTGTCGGCCATGCAAGACCATCGTAGACCTAATATTTTAGCATGATCATCATTGACTAATTTGAGCAAGTGATCATCAACGCTACCTTCGTTTATGCTGTTCAATATGCACATGTTATTTGAACGCCATTTTCTTAAATGAAATTGACCCATTTTTAATTCTTTAATAACTCCTTGACATATTTGTAGTAACTCTGCTTCTGAATTGTGGCCTGATATAAAGTCGTCCACATAGAAGTCGTGTAATATTGTTTCACGTACTAGAGGAGAAGAACACTCCTGACCTAGTTGCACTAGACACCGTGTGGCCATATATGGAGCGGCTGCAGTGCCATACGTCACAGTATTAAGCTTGTAAGTATCTATTTTGTGAGTGGCATCAAACCGCCACAAGATTTGTTGAAGACAGCGCTGCTCTGGTGCTACCAGTACGCAACGGTACATTTTTTCGCAATCAGATGTAACAACATATTTGTGTTGCCTAAATCGGATTAATATATCTATTAGACTGTCTTGGACTGTAGGACCTACATACTGTATGTCATTAAATGACAACTGTGAAGTAGTCTTTGCTGACGCATCGAATACAACTCTTAGTTTAGTAGTTAAACTAGTGTCTCTAACCACACCATGATGTGGCATGAAATACGACCATTTATCGGTACTATGATTAGCTAAAGACATGTGACCGAGGTCAATGTACTCTTTAATGAAATTTGAGTATTTTTCTTTGTATAATGGGTCACGTTTGAACTTTCTTTCCAAAGACTGAAACCTAGATAAAGCTTGTTCGAATGAGTCACCTAATGTTTCTGGTGACTGTTTCAAAGGAACTTGAACAACAAAATGACCATCTTTCTCACGAGTGGTTGTTTTTATAAAATTTAGTTCACACTCATTTTCCTCCTTTGTTGTTGTACGGGGTGATGAAACAGATTCTAATTCGAAAAATCTATCTAATTGTTGTTGAAGGTAGCCATCATTTATAAAATGACATTGTGCCATGTTTGAATAGGCGGTGGGCTTATTACCTTTAGTTTCTTGTTTATGCATCACACCTGATACCAACCAACCGACCCTTGTATCAATGAGAACTGGTTTATTCCTGCCTAAAGATATGCGTTTTGTACCTAATATGTTCCAAAAGATTTCAGCATTCAACAATATGTCTATTTCTAAAGGAATGTTGAAACTAGGGTCAGCTAATTTTAAATTCTTTGGAATGTTCAGCTGTGAGATATCAAAATGTGTGGTAGGTAATAATTGAGTTATCCCTGGTACAATAAAACAATCAATGATGTTTATGTATGACTCAGTGCGTGACGATATAGTCAAACTAGAACGTTTAGTTACATGTAATGATTGACTTAAACCTTCCACTGAAATTGAAGTAGACTTAACTGGTAAGTTAAGTCGGTGACATAGCTTCTCTGTAATAAAGTTAGATGTGCTACCATTATCCAGTAAGGCACGGACAGTATGTTTTCTACCATTACAATCAATAATGTCTATGAGTGCTGTAGACAGCAATACACAACCATTATGTGTAGATGACAAGACAACGTCAGCTTGAATTGTTGAATCTATATTGGAGTGGCCATCCTCCTGTGAGGCTAACACGACACATTTGTCTTGAGACTCGGTAGTATTTGACTCCTGTGAAAGTGCAGGTTCGTCTATGTGCAATGCGGTGTTATGTTGTTTGGTGCATACTCTGCATGGCCCAAATTTACAATCCTGAGGTCCATGTCCTTGTCTTAAGCAATTGTTGCACAGGTTGAGCTTTTTAGCCTCGGCAATTCGACCCGTCACAGACAATGACATGAACTGAGGACATGTGTAGATAGGATGGTTTTCCTTGCACCGAGGACATGTATATGAATCCATTGTTCGTTTTTTGTGTTTTTGATTAGCAATGAATGTTTTCGGTTTAGCATTTAAAGGTTCACTGTGCTTACGAGTGATCCTATTGGTATGGTCTAATGTTTCTAAAAGTTCAGCACGCCCTTTAACAAAATCAATAAATTGTTCTAAAGTGGGTATTTTACATTTTTGAAGGTTCAGGTGTTCTTTCCATGTCCTGTTAGTTGTACTGTCTAATTTTTTACACATAATATGAATAATGATAAGATCCCAATTTTGAATGTTGACCTCTAACATTTTTAAAGACCTAAGGTTTTTATTTACAGTATCTATGAGGCTCCTCAACGCTGAGGAAGATTCTTTTGTAATGTTTTCAAAATCAAATAATGCATCAATGTGATTGTTGATGAGCAAGTTGTTATTCTGATAACGTTCACATAACAATGACCATGCTGTATCATAGTTATTTTCTGAAAAATCTAAAGAAGTAATAACGTTCGCAGCCTTGTCTTTTAATGCCGACCGTAAATAATGAAATTTAGTAATTTTAGGTATTTTGCCATTAGCATGAATGAGAGATACATAAGTGTCATGAAATTCTAACCAATTTTCATATTCACCAGAAAAGGTAGGTAGATGTATTGTAGGTAATTTTAAGTTTAAGCTTGGCCCACCTGCAGTGAGGACAGAACCTGTTACTGAAGACTCCGAGTCGTGCTCCGCTTCCGTAGAGACCGGCCTGCCAAGCACCTCTCGTGCCTTGCCGACTGCCGCGAAGTATTGCGTCTCGAAGCGCTCGCGTTCATTGTATTCATCTTGACACTCAGCATCTGTAATGTCCGGCAAACTTTCGATTTGAATCTGTATGGAATCATATTCACCATAGCACTCTTCAATCTTTTGCAACCTAGCCCCAAGCTCCCTGAGTTGAACGTTACTAGGCTTTTCACATGTACACATGATTAACAGATATTTCTCAAACTGTGTAAGTTTAGCTTTATATGAAGCACGTTTCTTTCTTAATTCTTTTAGGTTAGGCATTGCGAACAGATAAATTGTCTAAATTATATTGAAAACACCAAGCCGTAGGTAAATGCACAGAAAAATGTGAAACTCTTAAGATCAAGCCGTAGGTAAATGCATAGAAAACGTGAAACTCTCAAGGTAGGTGTAATGACAGCAGGTTATACTTAAATGCAAGCGTGCAGATGCAGGCAAGAAGCGGGTAGCGTACGCTCGGACAGGCAAGCAGCCACCGTTCGACTTCAGAGCAAGGGCGCAGCCCCGGTGCAGGCGAAGACAGCAAGCAACGCGCGACACGTGGCGTCGTTGCTCTGCTCGGCCTTGGCGCAACTCCTGTTGGAATGCGACAAATAATGTTATAAGGAAATAATGTTATTAATGTAAAACGAGTTCCTAACTGGGGACGGGATAATCACAGTTCTTAATGTATTACTAGTGACTTATTGCTTTAATGAGAATAAGTCACAATGGGTAGGTACCGAGGTACTGTGTTCATGAAACGCAAGGGTCAACAAATGAATGACTGTTGATGGTATTATGGGATAATTAATGATATATCCACTTAATGACTTTAACCTTGGGAAGATAATTGGAACGAACTCACAAGAATAATGCCCTCCAGGCTATAAGCATTGCTCGTTGATCCTCGTCTACTGCGACGCCATTTTGTCGTTTCACCACGCGGCAATGCCACCACGAGGCACGGATGATGGACGGCACGCTCGATGGACTTGAATCTTGACACGTTGACACGACGTGACGACTCGAACTACGGGATGCTGCCTTGAGGTTCCACGTGATTTTTCCAATTCTCTTCAATATCTGGGCTTCGAAGGACCAATGTTGAGGCTGTGACCTCGTCCCCTTATTTATGAGGATAGTGTGGAGCTGGAGATAAACAACTACAGCTTCGAATATAATGCTTCTATATTTTATGATAGAAAATAAATGTTAACATTTAACAATGGCGTCCGGACCGCGACAAATATAATGATACGAAATTACGAATGTTGACAACATCCGCTCTTAGTGGCTGCTGCGGTCGAACTGTCGCGCGCCGCCACCCGGCCGGAGGCGCTAGCGCGCGTGTAAGAGACGCCGTGGCGGGAGCAGCTACCCCTCTCCTCCCGCGTCCCGCTCATGCGTGGTTGGGGCGCGTGTCCGCGCCAACACACTGTGTCATTATTATCTTCGTTTCCAAAAGCTTTTCCTGTAAGTAATAAAACGATAAGCACGATTGTAAATTAAATTACCGCTGCGTAAATTCTTACTGTTACCGAATTACAAATAAGTATAGGTATTCAGAGGGTACCTTTAGTGAAATGGTCGGCGGCGTTGGCGCGTTTGCCGGCCACATCAATCAATGTCAACAGAGCAAGTTTTTCGTTTGGCTCCGTCGAAGCGTCCGCACTGTTTTTGTTTACAAACTTTCAGCCTGTATCACTTTAAATATTAACTTTCTTAAGATTTGATTAATACCACGAGTTTCGGAGAACTAGTGAACAAGAAATGGAATGAATTATAATGATCTTTGTTCGTAACACGTAAGCTATTCATCAATTCATGGCATTAAAGCATTTTGGTTTTGTTTTCGGCCACTCATTTATTATTACCTTGTAAATCATGGTTTCAAATGCAAACAAGTGCATGCCAACGCAAACTAAATCAACCAAGGGAACCCATACGGTGGCAACATATACAATTGGAGCTAAATATCTGTTTGGCCCTACCTCGATGCAAGAATCTCTCGTCCTACATTTTGAACGCAGTAAATAATATACATAAAAAATTACTCAAGAAAATCTTAAAACATTAAGATCAATCAGTAAGCATCGTAATATGAAACATGTGTAATTGTTTGATCGAACACCTGGTGAACAAAGTTCGGTTTCGATGTCGACAAGGGTGACAATCGAGAATAAATTATTCACCAGAACAGAATAACATTTTATATTGCTTATGCATGGAATATCAGGGATCGAGCCGCTCAGTGCGAGCGCTTTGTCACTCGATTATTTTATTCCACGCCCGCCGATGCCGATTTATGAGAGGTCCGCGTGATCCCCAGTTTTTTTTTGTTATTCGATTGTCATTTTCCCTGTCAGTCGTTTGTTAATTACAAGCTACGGACTGGCACTTCCACGTGTTCCTTTCTACATCACAAGACCAGGGACGCCCTCAGCACAGTTTTTTTAGGGTTCTGTACCCAAAGGGTAAAACGGGACCCTATTACTAAGACTTCGCTGTCTGTATGTCTGTCTGTCTGTCCGTCTGTCACCAGGCTGTATCTCATGAACCGTGATAGCTAGACAGTTGAAATTTTCACAGATGATGTATTTCTGTTGCCGCTATAACAAGAAATACTAAAAAACAGAATAAAATAAATATTTAAGGGGGCTCCCATACAACTAACGTGATTTTTTTGCCGTTTTTTATAGATAATGGTACGGAACCCTTCGTGCGCGAGTCCGACTCGCATTTGGCCGGTTTTTTTAAACCGAGGAGAGTTGCTCCCGAGTTAATCTTTTAAGCCCCTCTTCCTGTTGCGAGATAAATGTGTTTTTCTACGTGAGGTTTTTCTCAAGGCTGCACCTAATTCACTTTTACAGAGTTACAGAGTAAAGGTTGTTTGACCTAATGAAATGGAGGAAAAGGTTGCTGTGCACAAATTCTGCGTAGCAATGAGTTTCATCATCTGCCTAGCCTTTTCCCAACTATATTGGGGTCGGCTTCCAGTCTAACCGGATGCAGCTGAATACCAGTATTTTACATGGAGCGACTGCCTATCTGACCTCCACAACCCAGTAACTGGGTAATACGATACCCCTTGGTAAGACTAGTTGTCAGACTTTCGGGCTGCTGACAACCCGCAACGACTGTCAAAGATCCACAAATGCGGTCGGGACCAACGACTTAACGTGCTTTCCGAGGCACGGAGGAGTCTCGGTATGTAAAGATGGTCACCCATCCTCGGACCAACTCTGGCAAGCGTAGCTTAACCTGATGGATCGACCCGTGCGGCTGTTATTACATAGCCACGAGCTCCTCAAGCTGTTGCTGCTGCTGAGCTGCTGCGTAGCAATGAGTTTACGGCCAAAATATTCGGGACCAACAAAATGTTTCGTTCACTGATAAAATTAAGGGTAAGTATTTAATGTCCCTCTGAACAAAGCTGCAACTATTAAGTAAGCAGTACACAGCTACATACTCAAAACGTTGTGTGTTTGTCCCTATTTCTGTCATAAAAGTTTCAGCCCCGGCACTTATATGGGTGGTTCCGTATAACATAGGTAGTTATTATTTAGGGAGCGAGTAGTGAATTACAACTTGGTTATAACCGCCGTGGTTAAATAATACAACAGGTAAATATGTACAAAGAGTTTCGGGCTCGCGTGACCGGACACTGACGTGAACTTCTAATTTCTCGACCTTTTCAAGAAATTCATTTGTATGTAAGGCACTCGAGTAATTTATGAGATCGCGTGGACTCGGTTACATGAAGCGATTAAACTGTTAAAATTGTTTATTAAAATAACGTTATGTGTAACGTGGTAACGTTATCAGTGTAATACATTACTGTCATTTTAAATTGTTAAGTTTTCAGTCACTTTCTTTCATTTTGATCATGGTGTAAGATAGTAGAATGTGTATGGCTGTTTACCGATTTCGTGTTCCGTCATTTCGTTGTAGAAAAGATTTGGATAAGCAACTGGAATATTATGCAATTCATTTGGATAGCTTAGATATTAACAATATCTTTCACTGTCATTCATATTGACATGCATGCTCGGTTCCGCTAACAAGAATATCCAAGCTATATGAAGCCTTATGTCGAGTTAACTATTTAAAACATCATCAACAGGTCATCGCCGTTTTTCCTTCTAGGAGCTTATACTCACCGATGGTACAGATAAAATAAAAATTACAGAGACATTACAAAATTAAATTAAAACGTACGCATCAGCGAATAACAACAACGTAATAACGAGTTATTGAAATATTTTCAATAACGAACCGCCGCGAGCGTTCGACGTAGTAATAATTTTTATCCTTGTAAATATTTGGCTGGAGCATTTAAAATGCTCGCCAGTGTTTAACTGAGACCCCGAATGTAACCACAATTTATGTAGCTTAACAAGACTATCTACCAATTTAAGCTGGACGTCCCTTCCAGCGATTTACATACGCATTTATTTATTTTTGTTTCGTTGGGCTGTTTCGTACGGTACGCTGATAATATTTATATTTATTTATATAACAGCTTAATATGTTAATATGTTGTTGTAGCTTCATGACGTTTGTGTTTGGGGCCAATATACAAGCAGTTTTTGCTGGTCTGTAGTCTACTAGCTTTGTAAGTGCTGAAACCAAACCTGTTCCTGTCATCAAACAGAAAATATGTGCTCCGATTAACTGGGTATGACACGTGTGGGTATTAAATGAATAATCTTCTCTCCCTGCAGTACACTTTAAAAGACTGATTTACACACAGACAAGAATAAGAGATAATCAGTTAAAAAAACAGAGGCTAGTAGCAACCCCAGTACTCACCGTTAACAAGTATAATAAAGCCAAACAAACTCTCGATTTTTTTCTTTTTTATTCCTTCACAGCCGAACCTTATTGTGATATTCATGTCTTATTGTATTTTAATAGGCATCCATTAAAACAAATATTCTTTTTCGTTCCATATTCGTTTTAGCAAAAAGGTTATACGCGTGTAGGTGTTTTAACTACGCTGAGCCATTAAACTTCACGTAGAGAAGCGCCATACATTTTTCAAGAGTCGTTTTTGTGTTGAAGATAAACGGGCAACGAGCAATGTCGTACGGAATTGTACGTGAAATAAATTACTTTTGCTAACAAAAAATCAAACTTTGTGTACAATATGTAGGAAGCTTGCTTATACAGGTTTCTCTTATATACTTTTCAGGTTTTGCTTATATAAAAAAGGTAAAATGTTATGTAGTACCTTTTTATACCTACCACTGAAAACTTAAAAGTCATCGGCCTTGTACTATGTAAGTATATGCTACAAATATTTCTTGCTAACACCCCATCATTACTGTTTATGAAAGGTACCTTAACACGTATATTACCATGAATATGACGTGCGTGCTTGGTCTGTCAGAATTTGATCGCAGAACCTATTATCCTTACAAATATTATAAATACGAAAGTAACTCTGTCTGTCTGTCCGTCTATCGCGCTTCCGCTCAAAAACTACTGAACCTATTTAAATGAAATTTGGTACACAGATAGTCTAGAGCCTGAGAAAGGACATAGGCTACTTTTTATCGACATACCACGCGGGCGAAGCCGCGGGCGGAAGCTAGTTTCTAATATGTGGACGATTCTGGTTACTACTTAGGTATCTCAAGAAATGATCTAAGGCTCGCAACACCCACGTGAAGGGGACGGTCTATATTTGAATACAGCACAAAACTGATCTTTATTTTGAAACTGAGGTTGAATTCTAACACACGCCTGAATTCCCAAAGGGATAGACAGAAGTGTATAGTATTCCCACATTTCTCCAAATCGAGAGTGAACCAATACAGGGTGTATCAGAAAAGTGTGGACAAAAAGGGTGTGGTACAGACCATACGACTGTACAACTTTCTCCATGGGACTAACAACATAATCGAGAAAAAATTATCAGCTGTCCCTTACTCCTGCCAGTGTTGCGGGAAAGTCCGAAAGGGATACCGGGAATTAGGCAATAGGCAACTGAAGGAACACGGGTGGGTTTTAGTTAGTAAAAGTCTGACACGCTCTCCCGCTCCGCCCAGAGCGGGAGAAGTCATGTGATGATTTCCCACCCCCAAAAAAAAAAAGCTTCAATACCACTCGACCCAAATGTATGGGATGGCTGATAATTTTATAGCGATTAACCGGGCACAAATCTCACACTCCAGGGTGAGAGACTGGTAAATTCGTCCTTAGTTGTCAGGAGTAACACAATAACCACAAAATGTCCCGAGAATTAAAAACATGGCTAACAGGGGGCCTAAACCGGCCACATTAGCAATTCCTCTAAAACCAGTTAATTTCCTGAATCCCAGGTGTCATTAGCAATTTCTCTAATTTGACATAAAAGCAATTCATAATTTGTGGACCATTTTACGAATCTCCATAGAAAACTGTCAAACAGATGAATTATTTCGTAATATGAATTACACGCAGATCATATCATGAATTGTTAGTTTGTGACATTTTACGATGATTCATAATATTTTCATATTATGATTCTGCTAAAGTGACCGTTTTAAGCCCCCAGATCTCGCTTGGAGTGGTTAGTGCACTGTGGACACGCGTGACCCGACATGCACTGCCCTGTCAGCGCGGATGACAACTTTTTATGTTTCATTAACTCATGTACCATTTGCGTAGCGGTTATTTATGATATCGAATGTGTAACTGTGACTGTGCAGTTGTGGTTATTGACTTGGACATAATGTGTCATCTATTTTTTTTTTTCAAGTTTGTTGAGAACAGTTTCCAGTCATACTGTATGTGGATTAACTGAAGAATGATTTAATCTCATAAAACCTACCGTTTTCTACTAAATAATATTCATTAAAACTTTTTATGTTCCGTCAGACACAAAACGCCCCTTTCTTTTTTTTAAATTTTCACTGTTTTCTCACACTTTTTGCGCTTCAGGGACCAATTTGTCATAATACCAATATTATAAACAGCCTAAATATAAATATATGGTGTTTCCTCCCAAATATATTTTCATTGTACTTCGAAACTTCAAGTCATCTCTCGCCGGCGAATTTTGCTTCCTCGTTTCCATTAGACTCATGTACAGAAATGAAAACTTTATCACTTCCAGTTAGAGATTATTATCGCATCGCAGCGAGATGGGATAATCAACTCCGCATATAAGGTAAGATAGTCCCCCAGACGAATTAGCAAACGCCCCCGTCCCCCGTCTATGCGTAAACAGCAATTTCGTCCAGTAATTTGTAGTATGCATTAGAGGCGTCTTATCTTAACCGGTATTCCGGGATGAACCGGGACTTGGGAGCCGGCTGTCTCCGGGACAAACAAACGGAGACATAAATCAACGTCAACACAGCAAGTTTATCGCGCCTTCGAGCCTCGCCCCAGGACGTGGACGCGCGATCCTTTAATGTGTTTGTTCTGTGGAAAAAGTTCCCCTTCCAACTTCTATGCAGATAACAGCACTAGTTCGTTATTTAAAAGCTAATAAAGTTCGCGGTGACTGGCTCTAGTGGCTCTAATAACGTTATTACTTGAACAGTTGGTGATCAGTGGCGAACCTATTCACGTCGTGATTTTAAAATTTCTTAAACCTTTATCTTTCAAACAGTTTCCATGATACCTCTTCTTCCACGAATTAGGAGTTCCTAGTCTAAGGTGACATTACAGCGTGTAGACGGCAAACAATTTGCTTACTCCCTATTAGTGAGAGAGTGAAATAAACAGGGAGAGAACACGTCAACAAGTTAAACATGTATATATCATGCATACAACGTACGTTGTTTAACACTCAGAGAAACAGTCCAGGAAGACGGTCAGTATTATTGCACGAGAGAATAATAATACTTCACATACCTACCGTTCCTAAGTGAATACTCCGACTACATTCCATATGCATGAGAAAAGAGTAAATTCTAAAATGTGAACTGAAACACTAAGGTATCTAATGAGCAAAATGTCTACAACTTCATACAAACTAGATTATTTGGACCAGCAAATCCAATGATCTAAAAGGATTATTGAATTTGCTCATCCGGATCTCTTCCCCATTTTATAATTTGATATTGAACGAATGGCTTTGTTCTTATACAGGAAGTAACCTATTTTGAGACCAGCACGTGGTACGTGCCTGTCTGGGAATTATCAAGGCTCTTGGTAGACGTTACCTACGTGCTCAGACATTCTTAAAACATACAAATATTCGTTTTTTTTGCGTTTTGGGTCCGTTCCTAAGGAGACATATCGACGCTAATTCTATACAAGTGAGGGTACATGGAACCTGATATAACGTAATGGCGGAACAGTAGTGGTATTCTGTAAACATCTCAACGTGAAAACTTAGGTGAAGTGAGCTCAAAGTGAGCTGTCACTCCATCTGACACTAGGGATTGACAGCTCACTTCACCTTAGTTTTCACGGTGAGGTGTTTACATAATAAACCGGCTGACTTCTTAACCTAAGGCTACACTCCTCATATCGAACATAAGGACCTAAAATTCAACAACTGCCAATAAACCCCGTGTACAATAAAAAAGGGTTGGCAAATTACTTCATCATCATCTGCCTAGCCTTTTCCCAACTATGTTGGGGTCGGCTTCCAGTCTAACCGGATGCAGCTGAATAGCAGTATCTTACATGGAGCGACTGCCTATCTGACCTGCACAACCCAGAAACTGGGTAATACGATAACCCTTGGTAAGACTGGTTGTTAGACTTTCGGGTTTCTGACGACCCGTAACGACTGTCAAAGATCCACAAATGACAGCCGGGACCAACTGCTTAACGTGCTTTCCGAGGCACGGAGGAGTCTCGGTATGTAAAGATGGCCACCCACCCACGGACCAACCCTGGCAAGCGTAGCTTAACCTGATGGATGGACCCGTGTGGCTGTTATTACGTAGCCACAAGCTTGACAAATTACTTAATGAAGCATAAAACATGGGATTGTATTTTAGGCATACCTTTAGGTAAATGAAGAGCCAGGAAAAGGGTTTAAAAAAAATAGGCACACAGAAGTAATAAATTAAATTAGGTACATTAGCAAATATTAAACGTTAGAAAGAGAAATGTCTAGGGAAACCAGCTCAAAATAAGTGAATTTGTGTCAAATTAAAGTTAAGCATAATAAAATTTTCTTAGAAACGGCGGGAGTAAACACACTTATATTGTTAATGTTAATTAACAATGTAAAATGTTAATTAAGCCCTAATTAGAATCTGTCTGGAACAACTTAGAAGCTAACTTTAAATCACAAAAGGGTTGTAGAAAGACCACTTTTGATATCATTGAAATAATGTTTTTCTTGTACCTATAATCTGAATTTTGACTGCCTCGTTGGTCTAGTGGTGACAAGCGCTACTGCTGAGCATGAGGTCCTGGGTTCGATTCTCGGGTCGGCAAAAGTGTTATTGGGTTTTTTCATCAGGAATTTCTCAGTAGCAGCCCGGAGTCTGGATTTGTGCCCGGTTGATGGCAATAGGCTCGCTCCCTGTTAAATGAGACTTAAAACATGACTGGCGAAATGTGGGTATACTCTAAGTACACCTCTGCCCATCCCTTCGGGGAAACAGGGGGTGATGTTATGTATGTGTATATTGTGTATGTAATCTGAATCCTAACTAATATTATAAATGCGAAAGTGAGTTTGTTTGTTTGTTTGTTACGCTTTCACGCTAAAACGGCTGAACGGATTTGGATGAAATTTGGCACAGGGGTAGACCATGACCTGGAATAGGACATAGGATCCTTTTTATCCCGATATTCCCGCGGGATTGAGACTTACGCGGGTGAAACCGCGGGTCACAGCTAGTTTTCTATAAAAATGATGGTAAAAATGAATGAGCCCTGATTGAAATCATAAAAATGTAAGATCCCGTAATAAAAGTAGAATGTTATAAAGGGCCTAATTTAAATGAAATACATTATTTTATATCACAAGCATTGCTCCGAATCTAAGGGATGAGAAAATATTCAAATGTAGGGACTTTTTCTTCTTAAAATTATATAAAGTACCTACCCAAGTTATGAAAATGAACGACTATTATACTAATTAGACAAAGAAACAAAATACAATTTATGAAAATGTTTCCATCGCTAATTTGTATAAAAATAATTTGTACTTGAATAATTAGAAAACTATTATTAAATCATTTAAACACAAAATCGCAAACAATTATTAAATCTAACTATTAAATCATTATAGTGTAAACACAAAGAAATCTTTCGTCAACTTTATCAATACTTGAAATCGTATTTCCTTTTGTGTTTGAACACAATAGTGTGGCGACTTGAACAAAATATATTCAATTGCTAACTTTACGTAAGACAAGGTTGGTGAAGCGAGCATTGTGAACGAAGAACCTACTGAGATACTTTGCCTTATACAAAACTTCGGAAGTTTTCCTGTTCGGCACGAAACATTTTTATCCGGCAAGTAACTTGAAAGTTAATTCACTATCCCATGAACCTACTTTATGGTGTTGTTTGAAACATCTTTCTTTTCACTTAAGTTTGAAAGTCTCGAATATATTGCTCTTTTTGTTTTGTAATAACACTTAAATCATTTTCATAGATTTTAATTTGCGCATTAAAAAGCACGCCAGTCTGGCTTCTGTACTGACCACAGGAACTGGAACACCTTCGACTGAAAATACAGCACTTATGGGGCATAGCTTGATTTATTCAGGCAACAAGAAAAGGGTCGGTCCTCAGGACCATACTCAAAGTGCCAACAAGCATAGAACGCATCTTCTCGTCTTCATCTTCAAAGGCTTGAGAAGCGGATTGCAAGATAAAAATAATTAATATATAAATATTTTAAATTGAGTTTGCAAACCATTTTTTGCACTATATTGCAGGGGAAACACAATCCCATTTGATCGTCGTTCATCATTCAATCATTCTAAATCAGAAATATTCCTTCTGAATTCCAATTTGGTACGGAATTCTGAACTAACATCGCTATTTCCAAATGCCATAAATTCACGTTCTGAACAAATAGAAAACGCCGGCGGAAAAATGACATTAGAAATCCTGTCAAACGACAACATTCTGACAAATGATGTATGGAACGATGAAACGAGACACAGTAATCCCCGATGTGTCATTGGTTAAAATAATTATGCAGGGGCGCAGTTGTGTTGTGGGAAAAAACGATGTTTATTTTCATTTAAACATCGACATGAACATGATATGGAGAAAAGAATGACGATAAAGATACATGTGATGCAAAAGCGGGACAAATGAATTCTGGAAAGAATAATATTCAAAGATTAACGTATCAAAATGGAATAGTCTGTGGAACTTGAAAACTCGAAAACAATGTGCAATGTACAATACGAGAAGATGAAATGAAAGATACTTGTTTTTTTTTCAAATCTAGATGATGATAACTATTCAGCAAAAGATGAGGAAATATTATACTTTTATTTTCCAATATTTCCCAAAATATTCGGGAAAAGCGACGGAATATTGCGTTGAACTAAATTAGAAATAACTAATTCCGTTTCTTGGAAGTAAAATTAAATTCAAAGTAGCCACTTATCAAAGTAAAATTATTTAATTCTAGAAGCGAAACTTCGCCTACTGCTAAATATAACACTAATTTTGTTTTTGATACTTTTAACTAAAGCAATCAAATGATAAATGTGGCTATAGACCCAGTAGAAAATATTGACAGTTTTAATAACTACATACATTCATATATATAAACAGTAGTTGATGTTTACAAATAATCTGTACCCGCTACTGAGATGTCAAATAATACCGTCATTTGTCATAAGCGGATCAGGAAGGGAGAATGACAACAATTCAGCTGTAGGTACGGATACATCAATCCCTGCTTCTGGCGTTTATTTCGATTATCTTTCTTCTTTTTATTATTCACGAAAAGTTATAAATAATTACTCTCTCTCAAAAATAACGAGGGCTGTATTTAAAAAGTCTTTTCCGACAAGCCAAGGAGGTTAAGATGCTAAATATGGAAGCAAAACCGAACCGGGACCATTATGTGGCTTAACTGCTCCAAGTCTAGCGCTGTCCAACCCGAGGAAGAAATAGATCTCCTTATTTATTTGTGAGTCGAGGGTCCTGAACTTTTAGCTCGTTATCTGCACTATTTCAACGGAACACTAGCACTACCAACCATTAGTTGGAACTCGGTCGAACAGTAATTTCGTGTGTTTGACCATTATTCACAATTTCAAGCGACAATGTTAGCATTTCTAGTGTGCATACCTGGTGTTTAAATCCGCTGATATTGTTTGTCGTTTTTATTTTTGACACACCATTTCCCCTTTTTTTCTGTTTGCATAATCTAAATAAAACGCTACGAACCGAATAGGTACATTTATCGATTCGTGTTTTTCATTGTTATTGTTGTTTTACCGTTGTTTTTGTATTCGTTTGAATTTTACGATTAATTTTACTGACTTAATTGCCAAGTTAGTGGATATATTATTTTGAAATCTTGTGAAGAATTTTGCATTAAATACGCCTAATTCTTTATTGCTATACTCGTGTCCTTTGATTTCATATCGCCTTATTCAGTAACTTGTTTGTCAGATAAGATAGTAAGAATATAAGTTTTTTTTTATAGTCTATATTGAGTCCCACTGCTGTGCAATGTGGTGTGACGATCTAATCATGGTTGCGGAACCAACATGGCCAGAAATCGCACAAAACAGAGAGATTGGGAAGGAAAAGAGAAAGGTCTTTGCCCAGCAGTATATTATAGGATAGTGTGTATAAATTTTATAACCAAGTTAATCAGGCATATTATTTGACATTCACATAACCTTCCCAGGACATACTTAGACCATTTCTAAAGACGTACTCATCCTACAATTCAGGGCTCTACTCCCAAAAGTTCATAATTCACAGTAGTTAACGTAAATTTAATACGAAACTACACCGTAGTACGTAATTTCTAAGTTAGTACGAACTGTATGTCTTACGTAGATTCTCTTTACCCTGGGGGGCTCGAAGTTGTGTTCTCAAATACGTGAGCATCGATCAAACTGGTGATACTGGGGGCTTATTGCGTTAATTCGTTGGTAATCAAGGGATTAAAGATGGCATTTGTGCATAAGCGATGACCGGTAGCGTGCCAATCGTCTCAGCTTATTGATTATTGATTGCTGTTAATTCCTGAACTAAGCTTATCGTGGATGGCTTTAGTAGAATGGAAATTAACGATATTGCATCTGAATCATTGCACCCATTGGCCGCCCATTGTATATTTTGTAGTGTTTGTTTTTTTTTTTGTTATATATTTTTGTTGTGTACAATAAAGTATATAAAAGGTGGAGGTGTATAAACAAATAAATAAATAATCGTATCGACTAAACAAAAATACATTAATTTAACTTTGAAGAAGCTTGGGTATTGGTTTATTATAGTAATAACATGATGAGAAGTAATCCTAACTTCCTAACCAATACTATAAATCCAAGTGAGTTTGCTTTCACGCTAAAATGGCTGAATGGATTTGGATCAAATTTGCCACGTAGGTAGACCATGACCTAGAGAAAGACATAGGCTACTTTTCATCCTTGATCGCAGTAGACGAAGTCGCGAGCAACAGTTAGTGATAACTATAAATCGAAAACCACTGAGTCATAAGTGCAATACTTTTCCATCCATAAATGCACCACACCACACAATAATGACAAAATATTGTCGCTTAGTACAAACCATGTTACAAGCATCGCCTCCACCATAAATATAGTACGTGTCATCACGATCTTTAGCTTAGCGAACAGATGTGCACGAGACATCGATATGACCTACTTTATCGTCAATGAACTCACATACTGCACTGTACTATCAAACTAGAACATGCTATGTGCACAAAGAAGATAGGTACAGAAGGTCGGCTTCTTATAACGAACGGAAATAGCGTACGGAGATCTTAAACTATCTAAAGGTCGGCTCAAATGAGCGAATACTAATTTTATCCCCATGCCGAAAAAACACGCGCATTTTTGCTCGATATTTATACTATTGATAAGATATATTATTGTTTACTAACACGCTGGATCATTGTAGTCCGATGAATAAAGAATAATAATTATACGGAACGGAACACTTTGTGTACGAGTCCGAATCGCACTTGGCGGGTTATTTTAAATTATTCTTGACATTTTAGTATGAATGGTCCAATTAAAGAAAGCTCTGGTGTAGGCCCCGCTCGCCCCTTGGATCTTGCCCCTAATTACCTAAGTGTACCCAATCATACCTGTTTACAAAAAAACTATTTGTAAACAGGGATGATTAATCATCCACCCTACGGTGGATGATTTGGTAGGATGTTGTTATAGCGGCAATAGAAATACACCATTTGTGATCATTTTAACTGTCTACCTATCGGTTCATGAGATACAGCCCGCTGGCAGACAGACGAACAACAGAGGCTTAGTAATACGGTTCCGTTTGGCACCGTTCTGGTACGGAACCCTAAAAATGCTCTCATTTTTGTTCTGATTCTGTTTGTTCGGTGAAAACCCACCTTTAAACACAATTATCGTCGCGGATCGCGAGTGCAACTTGCATTCGCTGTACGTGAGCCGTGGCTGTGCGTGCGTTTTCGCTCAGTATAATAAATAGAACCGACTTTCTTTACCTATTTATCCATTATGTGCCCGTGCTGCCTAGCCCCTGTTACAAAATAGGGGGGGACCATACATGGTGCATGGAACGCTTCGCACGGGTGCATGGTTTCATGATGTCATTGGCACATGGATGGCTGGAGTTAAACTTGTTATGGTTGCGAAAAGTGGCTCTTACCATTGCTGCATGATCATATTTCTAGATCACAACTTAGATTGTTAACGCTGATTGAAACTATCCTATTCACACGAATATACAGTTTATTATCGCTAAAAAGCCTTGCACTAAGTATTTATTTAGCGCCCCCTTAACAACTTATGGAGATCTGATATGTATACGATCCTCATACCGTACTTAAACATTTTTTTTTTTGAGCTTGGGAAATCATCAAATGACTTCTACCGCTCTGAACGGAGCGAAAGGGCGTGTCAGAGTTTACTGACCAAAATCCACCCGTGTTCCTTCAGTTGCCTGTTGCCAAGGACCCGGTATCCCTTTCGGACTTTCCCGCAACCCTGCCAGGACCGTTCTTATACCCTACATGGTCATGGAGTATTGGACCCAGACTTGTTTTGTTTTGCGTACACAAAGTAGATATTATGTTATCCTGACAAAACAATAAGACTCAGCCCTAACACCACAACAGTCGTTCAAAATCCCTTAGAAAAATAGGGGTTGCTATGATTGCAGCTGTGGGTAACTTCCACAGAAAAGAACCCGATAGAAACAAACAAGCCACGTAGGCCCCAAGCGTTTTGCAGCTTTATGCAATGTATGGAAACAAAGCAAAAAGAGTAAAGGAATTATTACAGGTTCTTAAAACATTTCTGTGCAATAAAGCCGTCGGCTGCCGTCTTGTAAAGAATAATAAACAACAAGCATATATACAGAAATGCATCATTTCACTCCACAAGCATCAAAATAATAGCTTTCATACGCAGCGACCATTACTCTAACCCGGGTTCAGCCAAAATGATTTCATATTTATCAAAATCATGATTCGCCCATTAACCACCAGAAACATTATACGACCACAACATTGGTAGCTATTAATAAACGAGGCAAGCTATTACAGATGGGGTAAATCTCCCGGTTGTTGGCGCCGAGTCACAATAAAACAGGCAGCTGTGCCAAGGCGCACTGCCAAGCAAGTTTAGCGGGGCTCCCTCCCTCTAGACATCGTATGCGCGAGCGTCATTACACGGGTCTTTTAGGTGACTTGTGCGCCAAAACAAGGATTACAGAGTACCTCATAGTTAGTATTCGTAACGAGTTAGAATTAGGGGCTAGAAAAGATGTTTAGCATATCCTAGTTCAGGAAATGTATATAAGAGTTGGTCGGCTGCCATGTCACCATTTAAATAACGACGTTGTTTCGGCACTTGTTTAGGGACTACCTTACTGGAAGTAATATTAGAGCGTATGAAACAAAACATATTATACCTTAAAAAAAAAAATTCAAGTCATCATTCATTTTATATTAATTCACTCGTGTTATAATAATGTTGGATACTTTATTTACCGTAGGTATGTACCTGAAATCTATGCAAATAATTTTTTACTTTACTTTATATTTATCCTGTCCCACGGTTGAGCAAAACGATTAATTAATTATCCGGTTTTAATATTTATTTTTATTTTTTTAGGTTGGCCAACAATTGTTTACACAATACATTTTAAATAATTTGTTTAATGGAGTAGGTACAAGTATAAGTGCAACAATTACTTACAGGCTAACACGACATGCACCATTATTGGTTTTACATAACTAATGCTATAAAGCCAAAATTGAAAAAAAAATGGATATTATTTCTAAAGTTACTTGTTCCATCTTACGAACCGAAAGAGTATTAATTTCGATCCTTCCACTCCAATACACAACAATTTACTATCCTCAGGGTCAGGGTTTATGCATCATTCATGTTTTTATCGCTCTGCAAGTACCATTCATAACTTTATCATACACACGTACCAGGAAAGGGGCTCTAAACTTCGCTGTGAAACACTATCTCGGTATTTATCGTTTCTTGTTATTGTCGTGAAACTTGCTGAAGTCTGCTTCGCTTTGTAAGATCGGTTCTTGTGTTCTTCTCAGTTTTTATTTTGTACTAGATGCGCCCTGCGGATTCACCGGGTAAGTCTGGATCCCGTGAGAATATCGGGATAAAAAGTCCTATTCCAGGTCACGGTCTACTCATGTGCCAAATTTCATCGAAATCTGTCCAGCCGTTTTAGCGTGAAAGCGTAACAAACAAACTCAATTTCGCATTTATAATATTAGGATAGGATATAATAGAATAGAATATTCATTTTATTTGCTCATAATGTAGGTATTTACAATATGGCAGTTACGTGACACTTCACAAACGCTACTTTACAAATACTTAAGTAAATCTGCCATTAATGATAAAATTGAAAAATCCCACTTGTCTACAACAACGTCACCCATATCTTTTCAGTCACAGAAATGGATAAAAATGTGATTGTTATACTTTCCCAAGTAACTGTGAAGCTTTATTTCTAAGTCGACTTTACTCTTTATTCAGTCTACTGAAAAAATCAACATAAAGGAAGCAGGTGACCAGTTTATTCCCTTAAGTCCCTTTGCCAAAAAGGAATTCTGTCCGCTCCACAGTTAAGATCCGAGATTTCCTGTCCAGAAAAGATATATTGAGCTACATTTTTACGATATTTTACTTGCTTCCCTTTTCGACCGAATATTGGATTAGGCAAAAAGGGATATAGTGAGGTTCTAGTTCATCTAATCCTATTTGTTTGAGTGTTTTTCTTCCTAACATTACACTGTTTTAGGTCTAGTGACATTCATTTTATGAATGGGTGTTTCGAAGGTATTTTTTATTCGGGACTAGGAAGTCATAATTATGCGATCCGGTGAAGAAAGTTAAGGCTCTTGCCCTAAAAACCTATTATTTTACGATTTGAAGAGCCTTCCTGGTTTTGTTTTATGTAGTTTAGACATTGTGAACTAATTTACTTAAACACAAGTGAGATTGTGAACAAAAATGATATAATTTTTAATAACAGATACAAATTCTTACTCAAAATTATATGAAAAACTTGGATGCGATTCTGGAGTCTGGTCGAATAAGAAAAGTTATTTTGGTAGAGAGCTTTTGATAAGCTTATTGTTGTCAATTGCAGACGAATCAATGAACTGTCAATTGCATCAACCGCGCCCGTTTACTTGGCACTACTATTTACTAGTGTCAGTAAAGTTTCGAGCAAACATGGTTAAGACAGTAGAGTTAACCGCCGTCTACAAATTGTATTCACTTCCACTCACATAGATTGATTGACACTTTTTTTATCCAACGCTACCGGAGAATATCTACCACTTTATTTTTTTGGAAGGGGTTCTGTGAATTTTTCTGCCATTACAGCTTCTAACATCCCAAAACAACACCATAATAAACCTTCTCTAGAAATAATACGGAAATATTAACATATCTCTCTTCGGGGGCCCATCCCCTGCTATTAGAGGTCAAGCCTTCCACAACTTTCTGTACACCAGGGTTGTCAAAATGTTTACGATTACCGTCGTAAGTTGTTGAAACCACCTAACGAGGCTGCCGACCCTAATGTACAAACTACCCACATTATATTTAAGTTGAAGATTCCTGGCATTGTCAAGAGTGGCGAGTTGCTGTAACTACTTACCAACTGGGTTAGAATGAGCCGCGGGTAATGCGATTCTGAAAGGATTATTTTGTTGCTATCTAGAGATTATCTCTTGAACGACTCGACTGCACATTTATGTAGCTGGAAAGATGTTTTTTTTTTTTAATAAATAGACAACTGCTTTTAAATGATACAATATAATGACAAGGAAAATAGGCTGGAATTATATTTAGCAAAGGATATCCTAATCCTAATCTAATCTTATAAATGTGAAAGTGAGTTTGTATGCTAAAACGGTTGAACAGATTTGGAGGAAATTTGGCACAGGGGTAGACCATGGCCTGGAGAAGGACATAGGCTACGTCTCATCGTGAATCGCACACGAAGTCACGGGCAACAGCTAGTTTAAAGATAAAATGTGTTACTGTAAAAAAAAAAACTACGTTAGTACTCATGTTTCAAACTGAATAAGAATTGTCAAATATTTTTTGTTTCAGGTAAAAACAAGCGCTGTTTCTGCTAAACAAACACTAAATGTTAGTTTTCTTTCACTTTATTAAATGGACGCAATTAAGGTTAGTATACACAGTTACTAGGTATTGAACTAAAAACAATGTGGGACGAATCTAGAAAAACGTCACAATGAAGAATCTTCGAAGTTTGTAACTCATATCAAAATAAGTCCCAAGTTAAAGTGGGTCGCGCGCAACATTGTGTCACTGTCTCAAAATTGAGTTACAATACTGAGAAAGGAGAACTTCGTCCTTTTCAGTGGCACGTTCGAAAATTGCACATTTGGCGCGGGTACACCGACCAGGGCCGGATCGGGCACTCGCCGCATCAGTCATTGTCAACAAAGTTTATCGCCTCTCCTCTGCAAGCGAACGGAATCGCCCAAATGTGTTTGTTGTGGTCTCAAAACGAACTCGCAGCGTCGCAAAATACGGATAAATTGCATTTGCAACTGCTAAGTTGTGCATTTCTTGTTAAATGTCAGCTATACAACGTTTGCTCGACTTTCGAATCTCTCGAGTATTAACTTCTTAAAGGTTTGCAGCGACCACAATGTTGCTTCATTTACATTTGTGAGTTAACGTTTTCTAATGCTTTTCCATGGACAGAGCCATATTGACATACCTGTACAGACCTTTCTGGGACAACTCTTCAACTATAAAATGACTTTAGATTTCTAGAAATTACAATAACGAATTCGTTTCCAGAAAAAGTAAAAAAATAAGTTAATGAATTTAATTTAAGTGTTCTTCTCAAAACGCCGCCGTCTACGGCGTATTTCATTAATATGGATAACGTTTCACGCGTTAAAAAATCAATTACTTTTAATGACTATTCTAGAATTTATAGCCGACGTCGAAGATTATTACTATAAAAACCAGCAGGTTTTGCAAAAAGCGAATGAAGTGGAAATATTATTCACATATTCATACTGGAGATGAGTTCACCGAGTCTGATTGATCGGGAACATTAGCGAGACTGCACAAAAACTAGTCATAAGCCATCTTCTGTTTTGCATGAAAAAAGACAGAAGCGAATCTTGTGACGTCACAATACCAATCATGGCTGCTACCCAACACGCTCGTAAAAGCGGGCCCTAATATAAGATAAAACATCGTTTGAAAGGCTCACATGTAAAGCGCAACAAACGGAGATCGATAAGACTTACTTGAGTAATGGAAAGTTGAGGAAGCAGGCTGACGTAACAGTCCTGACTGACTTCTGGGGGGACTTCATTAAGTTGGGCTCAAGCTGACGGAGGATCAGCGCCGGCTTATTGATTGCGACGCGACCCACGGGGCTCATCCGTACGGTCCGTGACCGCATAATCTAAGGATTACGGAGGGACACAGTGTACTGTGTGTCAGTGTGGAAAACGAAAATTAATAGGAGCGGGAGGCGACTTGATGCAGAAGAATTTGTTGTATTATAGGCTTTGTAAAGATTTCTCCGTTTATTTTGATTTAACTGCTGTCTTTGAATATTATACTGTTGCAATAACCGTTGAATTAAATCTTCTTTTGATAGCGTGATATAGGTTTGAAATAAGCGTATTACCTACTGAGATTACGTGCTTATAAACTTGACTTTTATGAAAGCTCAACATTGCATGCATAAACCTTATCCGTAATGAGATAAACACGACAATAGCTACGACTTATTTGACTTTTATACCTGAATAAAACTATATATTATACAACTCACTTTAAACACCACATCTCATATAATAAGTCCTATTACAATAAGCCCAACTTAGACAACCGTATAATCCAGAGTATACAACGGATGTCATAACAAGGTTAGTGATGTTCCACTATTATACAAGTTGATGTACCTACAAAGTTATACGATTCACAAAAGCCCCGCCGTAATCCGTAGACTCGATATTTGAAAACGCAATTTCAAAACTTCACCTAACATTTGAGTTGATGCTTTGTTAAAATGAAGATATATGTTGAGTTGGAACGTCAGTTCGCAAGCCCGGATTCAGGAAAGCATTTGGTTGAAAATAGTTGCACATCATAGTATAGTTTGAAAGAGTAAACTTTTATGGGTTTGCATAACAAACCCGCCCAGCGTCCTCTGCGTCCAGTGCTTGGTGTGGTAACGTTTCTAGTTAATCGTCATCCTGATGAGGAGCCTCGTTGAGAGGTCAAACACGTGCCGATTTCATACTGGGTTTTTTTATGAGGAATAGGTAACTAAATATATCTACGTCTATTGTATCTTTGCATAGCAATGTTTGACTTCAGTGTTTTTTTCATAAACTTTTTAATAAGTTTAGTTTTTAGTAGGTAGAATATCAATTAATCAATCTCTATCTTCTATATTAATATGTGTCTATATAATAAAAATGCGCATAACTTCAGAACGGCTGGACCGATGTGGCTTTATTTTTTTGTTTTAAAATGTTCATAATAGTCCGATTCAGGTTCTTATGTACGGAAAGAAAAATTTGAAAAGTTGCCGGGTAAATTGGTGCATTTTCTATGGGAAATTTGTAAGAATTATTATTTGGACAGAAGTACAAGAAACACAATAGGTACTTAAGTTTTTTCCGATATAAAATCTCTGCACAATTCTGAGTAAACTTGTCTTGTCAGTTATCGAAAGTTCAGTCACGTATTCGATGACCCATCGAACTGTCCTCGATAACTGGTTTAATGTTCCGAACCCCATTTAAGATTTCTTATCAATGCAAAACTGTCTTAATCTCATAAAGCAATGATTAACAAATGTACCGAAGTATATTAAGAACGATAGTGACAGCTGAAAAGGCCGCGCCAAACCTATAGTAGCTGGCTTTAAGAATGCATAAAAAACAACGGACAGTCGGAGCGGCTGAAGTTGATTTTTCATACATTTTGAAATTGACGCTCACAATCGTCACTATACGTTTAGTGTGTACGCAGCCTAAGGCTTCGTATAAACTACTGACTAAGCAGCGATTATAGTAAAGATCGGCATCTAAATTTAAACGCCGCAGGAATACTTGTCGCGCTCTAATCCCGAAGATGGAGCGTTTGGCGGCGCTCTGGCTTGCTCTCTCCGAGGCTTTATTGATAGCGAGAGCCCCGGGCTCCCTAGCAAGAAACCTTCCTAGAAATAATAATTATTCACTTCTAAAAGCGTACTTACTAACGCTCTCAAGATCCCCGTTCCTCACAAAAATACGATTGGATGTTTTTATCGTCGCTTTTATTTCCTTCATGTAGATGAAAGGTAATATCTGCATTGCGAATACTGTGTTTAAGTATAAAACCGTGTTCGTATATGAGATATAAAAAAATATTACGTCTGGTTATTGCAGTTTGGTATAATATAGCGACAATATGTCGAGTTTTAATAGAAGGAAAGATGTTGGCGTAGATTGAAGGGGATTCAGACTTGGGTAGAACATAGTGCCCAATTCTGCTTTATTGTTACAAGTAAGAGATCCTACAATTACCGGGACTAAAGGCCTGCCTCGGATTGTTTACTGGAAGCCAGATAAATGATGAGCAAAACGTTGCTAACGTTGTGTTAGGGGACTGGGAATGTACTACCTGGGATTAATTTAATGTAGATCTATTTGGGACCATGTGAATGTGCGTTACTAGGGACTATTTAGTTAGGCATGTTACAGATACCTCAATTAATAATTAGTGTTATAAGACAGCGTATGTGGTTATGTTGTTTAGGAACTAAAACCGTTTATTGATACAAGTACCTAAATATATTGCAATTTATCATTACATTTTTATTCACTAGTAAGCACATTTCGTTTCTTACTGTATGGAATGAGGAACAATAATGAACAACGTATTCTCTTAATTAAGTCTTAATTACGTAAAGCATCTGATGAATGGCTAACCAACACATATTAAGACCTACACGCGTAGTATGACCACCGTACGGGTTTTGTCGACATAAGAATAGATAAATGACAGATTGTTATTGTTTATCTGTCACTTTGTCTATTCTTCCGTCGACAAAACCCGTTTCTATGGCGGTTATGCTACGCGTGTTGGAAGTAAATGCAGCATCGGCGTAACAAAAACGTCTACTTATAGCTGCCTGTTTTATAACTCACTTCTAAGTAAAAGACCCTATTCCTGTATCTCCAAATCAACATAAATAAATCTCCATAATCAACGTCGTTTCGTACCTAATCTTAACAAACATCTAAGTATACGAAAAATTAAATCTTATATCCAAATCTCTCGCCTGTATTACAATACATAAAACCGTCTTTATTCCGTACGAGTTCGCTAAAAATATTCGCCCTCCTTCCGTCCTAATAAGGGGCGTTCGCCTTTAAAAGTCCCAGATCCACCGTTTGCGAAGACAAAACAGATTACGTAATGCCTTACGGTGTAACACCGTGCCCTGTAGACTAAATAATACTTTCTTCTTAATTTAAAAAATCTAATCTTTTGTTTCTTAACATAACATAATATTTCGCCTGGAGGAGCTCGTGGCTAAGTAATAATAGCCGCTCGGGTCAATCCATCAGGTTAAGCTACGCTTGCCGGGGTTGGTCCATGGATGGATGGCCATTTTCACATATCGAGACTCCTCCGTGCCTCGGAAAGCACGTTAAGCCGTTGGTCCCGGCTGTCATTTGTGGATCTTTGACAGTCGTTACGAGTCGTCAGAAGCCCGAAAGTCTGACAACCAGTCTAACCAGTTGCTGGGTTGTGGAGGTCAGATAGGCAGTCGCTCCATGTAAAATACTGGTATTCAGCTGCATCCTGTTAGACTGGAAGCCGACCCCAACATAGTTGGGAAAAGGCTAGGCAGATTGATTGAATATTACGCCTGTATTCCTCGAAGGGTAGGGCAGAGGTGTACCCCAAATGTCACCAGTTATGTAAAGGTCAGATGACAGGGTGACGAGTCTATTGTCATCAACCAGGCACAAATTTAGACTCCGTACTGGTAACGTATAATCATGGTGTAAGTACATAATAAAGAGTATTCTATTATATTCAACTGAGGGAAATCTCAAATAGTACTTCGCCCGAACCCAGGAACTTATGCTCAGCAGTAGTTTACGACCTTTAGACTGACGAGGCAGGCAGTTTCATGCTTTATTGCTGATAGATTAAAACTAATTATTCGGTTAGCTAGACGCCGAAACGTGAAAATATCTATATTTTCTTTATTGTACACTACAAAAATACATAACAATAAAACAAATTATTTAAAAACAAAAAACCTGACTGCAAAAACTTATAACCGAAAAGAGAAAAACAAGCATTGAACTTTGTTTTTTGTAAGATATTGCAAGCGGGGACAAACAAAAGTTAGGTACACCATAATTTTCAGGTTATTGGTTTGTCCCCGGCTTTTTTTTGCATTGGTCGATGAAATATATATAAAAAATATGTATTATAGCCTATGTCACTCCCACAATTAAGAGGAACCTAACGACACCTCATATGTTAAAATCCATCAAACCGTGGCTACAGAGCGAGCCAAAGAAATAGACATACATACATACTCTCGAAAAACATTACCGTCCTTCTGGGGCAGCCGGGTAAAAAAGAAATCAAACACTACAAAATATACAATGGGGGGTCTTATCGCTGTCTGCGATCCCTTCCAGGCAACCTTGGAATGGACAGTGATTTGCCTGGACATAATATGGGGCTGTCGTTGGTGCAAATTATAAGTATACGTTAAAAACTAAAATAGATACATACATATCCTAAATAAAAGATACATACACAGGTAACTATATGAAAATATTTATTTCGATACCTACAGAGAGTTATCATTATAATTAATGTTTGAACGTTAATATCAACGACTACAAGGAACTAATATTATTTCTCTTTGACGTCAATATTTGCGAAGTTCTGAGAGAACTCAGTTCACGATATTTTATTCTAATCACACGTTTCAATGAACGGAGAAAAAACAAGTTAGTCGTTTAATTAATTGTCGACTTAATAGAACTTACTTTAAGCGTAGTAATCAATTAATTAAAACAGCTATTTCTCATGCTACTCACGTTGTATCTGAAACTAGGTGTTGTCACAATCGTACTGTGATATAAATAAAACTAGACGTGGCAAGACCCGGTTGCAGCACCACTTAGGAGCTGCCTTCATCCAACTTATGCTTATAAGCTGATTGAATTGGGGCGCTAAGTCAAACCCAGGCAGAGTAGAGTAATTTGAACATACCTTTAGTAATTCAGCATGAGAAGCTGTACTTTTTTAGGGGTATGAGGAACAGGGAGTAAAGTTCGCTCATCCACCATAGAAAAGGGAGGACCGACCAGACGGGTGTTGTGTCTGGCGGGCAACTGCCCAACGATTGATGTTGGGTTCTTGTATATATGTCCACTGCACGGTAAACTTTAATTGCGCGATTCAGGATTTATGTGACGTCAGGATTTTTGTGTGACGTCAGGTCTTTGATGCGTAGTTCGCATGTGGCATACCGCCACACTTTCTTCAACCATGACCTACCATTAATTTAAGTATCAACACACAACATTGAATCGCCCGAAAAATCTAGAGACGGCTCTACTAATAAAATTCGTGGCGTCGAAAGTGTGTTGAGCGCACTTCAGTCATGGATGGCCTTCAAGGCCGACATTTTCTATACGTTGTAGCGGTATCTACATCGCCACATGCCAACTACGCATCAAAGACCTGACGTCAGACAGACGTCACATAAATCCTGCATCGCGCAATTAAAGTTTACCATGCAGTGGACATATATACGAGAACCCAACATCAATCGTTGGGCAGTTGCCCGCCAGACACAACACCCGTCTGGTTGGAGTATCCTCCCTTTTCTATGGTGGATGAGTGAACTTTACACCCTGTTCCTCATACCCCTAAAACGTCATTTTCTATGCGAATGAACGGTGGCACGCTAGGTTCATAGGTCTCATATTTTAAAGGAATGAAAGGTAATAATGTAGTAGTAACGGTCGCGACTTACGAGTTTCAGTTCGTAGGTTCGAGTTTTATAGTCATTGGTTCGAACCAGCCAGGCGCTTAACTTTGTGTAAATTATTGCTTCACTACTGCTATCAAAACGATGAAGGAAAACATCGTGAGGAAGCCGGCACGTCCTAGAACCAACACTGGCCCCGCGTGGTGGATTACGGCCCACTCCCTCTCACCGAGAGGAGGCCTGTGTCCCAGCAGTGGGAACATTATAGGCTGATTATGCTATAAGGTTATAATAGTGAATGAAAGATTGATGGTTTTCCAAGCAAAGGATTTTATGTTTACAGAGAATTTTGTAAGAAATAAGGTTGAAAAGTGAACAGTAAAATTGATACAAAATCAGAGAATGTTGGAAAGATACTCACCAATTTCTTACTCTGAAAACTATACAAGTAGCCAGTTATAAAAATTAGATTTAACATTTCTCATAATTTACAATTAATCTTTCTTTTGACAAAGATATACAATTACAGCAAAAGAACCATGGAAATGGTGAAGTGGGCGTTTTGGGGATAAACTTTCGACCTTCAAAAGGAGCTAATTGGTATATAATTTTGAACTGCACATACACTAGTTAATGACCGTTTAAATGTTCTCTTACAAACACATTACCACGATAATGTCATTATACATCTTAAACTACACGCAACACGTAAGTACTTTACGAACTTGACTATACTTAATTACACGATGCATTATTAATGACTAGCGAAATACTATGACACCGTAATGAAGTTAAATTGACTTAATTTTGTTGGCAACTTCAATTAGCGAGCGGGACGTTGTTTACGTCGAACGTAAGCTTATTTAATGCACAATCATTTTTAAATTGAATAAACAACACCATGTAGTTAGTGGGATGTAGAATGCACTTTAGTGAAGTTAAAAACATGGGTGAATAAAAGCCTGGTTTTGGATTTGGTAAACTTTAATCGCGAAAATTAAAAACCGGCTAAAGGCGCGTCAGACTCGCACACGGAGGGATCCGTACCGTATAAAGATCAAGCAAACAACGCCGAAAACAACACGTTTCAAATTTTATTTATTTTTTACTAGCTTTTGCCCGTGACTTCGTCTGCTATCCAGGATAGCCTATGTCCTTTTCCGGGTCATGGTCTACCCATGTGCCAAATTTCATCCAAATCTGTTCAGCCGTTTTATCGTTAAAGCGTAACAAACAAACAAACTCACTTTCGTATTTATAATATAATATAGGAGATATAGAAATACACAATCTGTGGTAATTTCAACTGTCTACCTATTACGGTTCATGAGATAAAGCCCGCTGACTGACAGACACACGGACGGATGGACGGATGGACGGACAGCAGTGGCTTAATAATAGGGTTTTGTTTGGCACCGTTCGGGTACGGAACTCTAAAAAGGCTTTCAAAATTCGCTATCAGTATTTTATAGAAAATCAATAGGTTAGCCTAGGCACTCACTCATAATTATTATTTTAATTTCTACTATATTTAAACACAATATACTATATTCTAACACTAAAATATTTATAGTATGTACCTCCAAGTATGTCAAAAAAGGGCTAAAGCTCATTGGGCATCAAAAAATTCGTCCGCGTCGCTGTCAGTGGCAAAGGTGCCGAAAGGCCTGGTAGCGTTGCCACGTTGGATGGCAATGTCAGCATTGCCATCCAAAAAATAATAATTTTAAGCCCAAGGACTCAGGTCCTTGGGCTTAAAATTATTATTTTTAATAATAGAACTGTACTTTTATGAGAAATTCAGCAGCCAAAGGCCCACAGGAGTATAAAAAACCACAACAGCCCTACAGTGTTGTTTCTGATGGTGTGGCGGTATCTACATCGCCACATGCGAACTACGCATCAAAGACCTGACATCATCCTGACGTCACATAAATCCTGCATCGCGCAATTAAAGTTTACCGTGCAGTGGACATATATACGAGAACCCAACATCAATCGTTGGGCAGTTGCCCGCCAGACACAACACCCGTCTGGTTGGAGGATCCTCTCTTTTCTATGGTGGATGAGTGAACTTTACACCCTGTTCCTCATACCCCTAAAATGGCAAATAAATTATTCTTCCCTTTTATACTAATTAATCCCTATAATAACAACGTAAACAACATGATAATAAAGGGGTGGATTGCATACACGACATTTCAAAAAGCCGTCAAACAACTAACAACATTTTTCAATAAAAGTAAAGTAATTGTGGCATTGGAAAACGCACAAAACCCAATTACGAACGGTTAATAGCCGAATAAGTTAATGCCCCCACAACATGCAAATAGCATTAAAATATCGGTGGGAAGCCAATTAAAGTCGTAAACTTTAATTGATATTCATGAACTCATAATGGGAAATGTAGCTGAAAACACTGTCGAAAACTTCCACTTCGCGGAGCCTCTAATTATGCTTAAAACGAGCACCTGAGTCACCAGGCACGTTCTACGCTTCGTTATCTTACTCGCTTACTGACTATAATTTTTTATTCCCACACAAATTATGAAAATAAGCAAGATAGTTGAGTTAAGAATTAGCTCTCAAACACTGTCTAAATATCGAATTAGGTAGGTAAGCTTTGAGGAAAATCAACAGCTAATATCTTTAAAACCATTTGCCTTTTAACGCTAATCTAAAAGGGGAAAATAAATTGCTTTATTAACAGAATTCGCGGTATTACACGAAATCAGTTCCGTGAGAAAATCCGTAATATTATCTACTCTTCCTATCATCCTCGAACCTTCAATTAAGGCTTACATCCGAAAAGTTCATCACATTAGTGAATCGGGGTCGATTTTTGAACCCCCGAATGAAAATCAAAGGGAAAAACACACAGAGATTGTATTACCGTGAGCTTAGTACGGAATCTCCATCAAATACTGAAATATATAATGGAGTATTGAAGCTTTTATTATTTTATTTTATTTATTTGAAAAAATAAACGGTTAGTACTTACACATTACAGTGTTACACAAAATTTTCCATTTTCCACATATTTTATAGACAAGTTATAAAACTAAAGCGATGTACATAATTATACAGGGTGTTAGGGTAGACACCGTTATCCTTGAAACTAGTGGTTTGGTGTCATCTATAATATACTTTTTCTATGGGACCAATTTAGAAATCGCGAAAAAAATCAGCTGTTCCACACATTTGTGTTCACTTATATCGACAAAATGTATGGAACACCTGATTTTTTTTTTGCGATTTCTAAATTGGTCACTTAAAAAGTATATTATAGATGACACCAAACCACTACTTTTAAGGATAACGGTGTCTACCCTAACACCCAGTATAGATACAATAAAATTACATAATGCTCTGATATTACTCTGATATATTCCACACTAGCGACCGGCTCCTGCTTTGCACGATTTTTACAACTTAACAAAACATCGAGATAATACCGGACTAAATTCTCTAAACGATGGTAAAAACTATCAAAATCTGTTGCGTGGTTTAGAAAAACAACGCGGACATACAGACACGAAAAGTGATTTTAATTTATATAGCCATTTTTAGGTAGCCAGGTATAGATAAGTATTGAAGATTATGAAAGAATACCTACGTTTATGATTTTTTATGGTTTTATTTTGTAATTGGGGAAGAAAATCCAAAGCTGGTAGCGCTGCGCAAGCTGTGGACTGACTAATAGCGTCTCACTGCCAGTTTTAATTTTCTGATTTTCAATCATTATAGCAAGCCCTAGCCTGTGTTTTTGTTATGTCATCGGACAATGTATTCAACGTCGACTGTATCCCAATTAAAAGCTGAACTAAAACTCCCTAAGAGGTCGAAAAGCGGATCTACAATTATGATTATTTCTAGGTTGCATACTTATTGTGACTTTTATGCACAAAGTTTATTGTTTCTTTTGCGACCAAAGAAGCGAAGGCGTGCAACAATACTGATTCGACTGATTTTATGGAAAATCGAAGGTTCACATGGCTTACGTTCCAATTACCCACTGCCTCTCCCTTCAAGTTGTTGACCTACATACCCTCGGTTTGTTTCCCGAGCCAAAACTCTCAGATCACGAACCTCTTTAGCAAATCAATTCGATCCTTATTCATATTCTGGTAAGGTTGTTATTAGAAGAACAAATGGTCGCGCTTGAAACGATTAATATTCAGTAGCTTTTTACTGTTCGTACCTATCAATTTGTTTAATAAATGATACTTCACACTTCTGTTCTTTTGTAAGTTTCCACAATCCATCTGTCATCGGTGATGCTCTTCCATTTGTATATTTTACGAAGGGATTGTCTGTCTGGGCATTGTCTTAAGCCGGCCGCACTTTGGATGCGATTTCGTACGAATTTGAATCTTAAGAACACGTACGAAAAGGCACTATCCATCCCTACCCTCCGAGCACTGTTCTACGTCGTACATTAGATGCGAGCTAGTCTTGCGTGTATTTCGTATGTTTACGTACGATACAAATTCGTATCCAACTTGCGGCCGACATTACCCTCTTCGAGATTCTGTTAGACCAAATCACTTATACAATAACAAACGAAAGATTCCTGAAAATGTAAATTGTGTGTCTGTTTAGAGTAGAAGCCGACTGCCATGACTGACACTGAAGGAAGGTTTCTCTGGATTCCTTTTATGTGTTGAAGAGCAAACAATGTAACAGCCCTGAAGCGAATTTTCGCGTTAATAATTACATCCTCTTAGTAGAATACAGTCGCCGGTTTTACGGTGAAAGCCTTGTTAGTTTAGAGCTACATTTGGTTTTGTTTTTTTGTGTTGCTGCTATAAGGGTTTTTAAAGAGTTCATTCTAATTAACATCATTAGGAAACAGCGCTCTTTGTCTTTATTTATAGTGTCCCTGCTAGGCTAAGGAATCCCGCATAGCTTACCACATCTCTTTGTTCATCCTTATACTATCCTCAGGGAAGCCACACGTAAATAGTCCTCTAATAGGATTCTTTTTTGACAAGGTTGATGTACAAGACAATTACATAATAAGACATAATTATGTAGAAATAAGAGTTCCAGATTGTGTCCTCAATCTCATTGACCTCAAGTAGATTAAAGGTTCCAGCAGACAGGCCCGACGCGCCTGTAGTAGAACAATTTCCATGAAAACTTCATGGAAATTGTGCTATACCAGAATCGCGTCACACCGTCGCGTCGCGCCTTTCTGTGGGAGCCTTAAATCAATTAAATATCTTCTACTTATATATGCATGCTCTACCTGTAAAAGCACAATCACTATTCAAAATCACCATAGGTACTGCCACTCTCTCAGAATCTGCCCTAATTGCATCCATGTACGGATTAACCATCGAATCGTTTACATCTAATCATTTATGTGTCTTAAACTTGGTATAACTATGTATCCTTTCATATTATAAAACAAAGTCCTCCACCGCGTCTCTCTGTCGGCCTGTATGCGATAAAGTCAAAAACGACTGCACCGATTTTCATGCTATTTTCACCAATGGATAGTGGTTCTCGAGTAAGGTTTTAGTACCTATATCATAACCGACATCCATGCGGGCGAAGCCGTGGGCATCAGCTAGTATACCTATAAATTGTATGTTATATTATACAAGATATAGGTACACCTAAAGCGCTATTAAATCAGTGGTGTACATAATAGCATTAGGTACTTACAACGGCTCGTCAACTCGTTAACTGCCATTACCAAAACGTCGTTAGTCGATAATTTATTTAAATTGACGCGTAAAAGCGTCTAATAAAGTCAATTTTATGAGTGATTTATTACTTTACGTTGTTTTTGTTACGTTTTAGGTTTTGTGCACCAAGATTTTTCAAGACTGTTTACTACTAGCTGTTGCCTGCGACTTCGTCTGCGATATAGGATGAAAATTAGCCTATAGGTATGTCCTTCTCCAGATCTACCCCTGTGCCAAGTTTCATCCAAATCCGTTCAGCTGTTTTAGCGTGAAAGCGTAACAAACAAACAAACTCACTTTTGCATTTATAATAATAGTTAGGATTAGGATTCAGTGTGAGCTCTCATCAAATATAAAAGCATAAGTTTACGTTACGTTTATTATTTTACAAAAACTATTATTTACATAGTCATAAAATAATAATAGTAATAGGTACATTTTTTAAATATATAAAAGCAGAATGTATCAGCTATATGACTAAAGATCATCATTAGTAGAACTTATCGAACTACTTCATAATCATAAGCTCATACAATATCCGGTAACTATCGAAAAACAACCAACAATATACACGACGTTAATGAGATAAAATCCTCTCATACACAATAAAAATTGATCTGTGATCTTAAGAAATAAGACCCTAGAATATATTATCCGTAGCGTAAAAGAAAAACAGCGAAATAAAAACACAATACAGAAACAAAATTACAAATATTATACATATTTCAAAGGAAATCTCCAATCCGACCGTTGCTTGTGGCTCTTAGCTTGCTTTATGAAAATACATAAGTATATTTCTAAATCTTGTAATATTTACACACGGTTGGATATCATATGGTCCCTTGGGCGACCCTTAGTATCAAAATCCGTTGTTCCCGCTCCCTTGTAACTAAATAATTTCACAATCCACAAGGGGAGAATGGGGACATACTACTCGGTTGATTAGTTATCCCCGTGACCGTTGATAAAAATTAAATGAACATGTCGCGCGTGCTGTTTCAGAAATGACAAGTTATGATGGACATTTTGGGGTGGGTTATAATGTCATTTTGAGAGGACGGGGAATGTTATAATGATACTTGAATTTCCTGGGAAACAGTTGAATGGCATACATACGTAGATAAATAGTAATTGTGAATGAGACATATTTATAGTATGCCTAAAAAACGTGCAGCTTAGGTTAAGTTAGTATTACATATATTTAAACATGAAATATTTATCTGAAAAAACCTTATAGGACGCTCAAACACAGTGATTCTTATTGACTTTTAATTTTTATTTTAGCCCTTTCTCTCCACAATGACTAAAAAAAGGTGTAAAGTTAGCCAATAAACAAAGTTCCCAAATAACTTATAATATTTTTTTCACGAGTCAGGTGGGCCAAAATGGAATCACCATTAGAGGTGAAAGCGTTTCAGAATTTTATCGAAAATAGACTTAACGATGACTTTTCGGGCTTGAAACTGAATTGAATATTTATGAGGTGCCCTTCTTCTGACGCTCCACAGACAATACTTAGCTACGCAATCCCGTTTCATATTATTCTCGAATATTATGAAAGGATCTTAACTCTGACGTAGGATTTTAGCCAGGAATACATATGCGAGTAGCTTGAACAAAAGAATGCGAGTAGCTTGCATGCTATTCATGTGTTCACCAGTCAGAAGTTGTTATGGCACAATTTATACATTCCATACTTTAGTGCAAATTCAAAATATTGTATTTCACATAAACCTACACGCGCACTTATCCGCTCAACAATCGATTGGCCTTTAGAAGGCGAAAACAATAAAAAAAAAACAATTGTATCTCGTTAGTGACTATTGAACTTTTACGAAACGTCAGAAGCTAAGTGCACGGTTCGAATTGGTCGTTTCTTATAGAGAAGGGCTAGGAACGCCGGTTGTCACTGAAAACCAGCGCTGGAACTCGTGTCTCGTATAACGGAGCATTATGCTGAGCGATGGCCGTTTAGCGTAGATGTGACGCATATTTTCCTCCAAATTATTCTTTTCTTTTATTTGTTCTTTCTTTGCGTCACGTTAACCGCAAAAAAACGTAGGTATTTTATTTCTTTACCAAGAAACTACACGGTTACTCTTTCAAAAATAAATTGTCTTTCACAATGTTTTCACAAATTACAGTGTTAATAGGTATGGGAGGACAGTCAAGTACTATGTCCTACCACCATTGCGATTTACTGGCATAAGTAGTCCTGGCTTCAAGATCGTTTACGTACCTATCCACGCATACAGAGATTGATTAAATCATCCGTTTCGTAAGAGTGTGTTGAATAAAAATATTCCAACAAAATGTAGGAGTATTTCTTTGGTATCGCTGACCTACATTCTGTAAATTCAACATAAATATGTAATTGGTCACCATTACCTCATTATTGATGAAAGTACTTCAGCTTTCATTCAAAAGGACAAGCATGTATAATTATAGGTACACACCTGACCTCGCAATGTACGGAAATCCTATACAATGCGAGATCAGCATAAACTGGAAAAGTACAGCTTGATTTGTAGCCACGTACATGCTTGAACTATTTAGTTCTAATAGGAAAACCGGCATTTAATTTTTAAATAAATTATGAAGTGAACGTTATTATTACAATTTCTTTATTGTAATCGTTTCCTGACTATAATTATGATTATAGTATTACACACTGTGACAGATTTACTGAGTTGGATTTTTTGCTGTACCGTCATGAGCTTAAATATATTACTTTAAACAGCTCGGCAATAATATCTGATTGCATGATTCATCCATTAATATAAATGACGGCAAATATTTATGTGATAATTTGTGGCACGCAGCACAAATAACAGATAACAAAGGAATACCAAAACTATCTGGCGAGACAAGCGAAAAATATGGAATGCTGCATCGGCTTCAAAAATATGTATTGTGTCAATGCAATATTATCGGACATATCTTGCGTCATAAATATCTGCCGTCTCAGTTTAATTCAGAAGAATGTAATGCCTCAGGTCGAAAATTTCTGATATCACTTTGGAGCATATAACCTAGTTGTAGTCTTATTAAGGAGCCAAAAATGTAAAATGTTTTCACCAAACCTGTGAAAATATTTACATTTTTGTCTCCTTCCGTGACCACAAACAAGCCTTAGTAATTTATTGAAAATATTTATTGAAAGTACTCGTTAGGCCTTGTAAAATTTGAGGCCATTTATAAGGACGGAGCACATGATCTCAACCAAGCTAATTCCTTAATCATTTATATTTTGACACTCTAGACTAATCAACTCAAAATTTAGTAACCCTTTGAGACATTTTCTCTGCCCCATCGCTTTAAGAGTTAACTCGTTACCCTGTCACTGACCGACATTGATCCTGACTATGTAGACTAGTCTTAGAATGTGATGGACAGATCAAAGAATACTGATAATGTTATAGCTAACTACTGAGATGATTTCTCTTTCATGACGTCATAGTGAAGAGTGATGCGTTAAGGTTTTTGTTGCTGACTTGAAATTATTTGAATTGTTGACAGCACTTTGTTTGCTAAAGGTCCGTGTTATGATTTTAATTAATTCTCGGTTCCTATAAACAAAAACGAGTCGTTTTGCTTTTACAATGGTTACATTTTTTATTGCCAAACTGAGCTTATAAAAAGATTCATAAGCTAATTTTACCTGTGATAGCTACTTCCATATGGGAGGGTCTACTATGCAAAACTATGAGGTCCTTGCTTCATTATTGGTAAAGATACCAGGAGTCTTAGTTTAACCAATTACGGTCTGTAAATTATAGGAATCGGCCATTAGAAACGTAACGTAACGTAACTAACTAGGTAAGTATTAGGACAAATATCTTATTCTAGGATTGCTAAATCTTTGTGTTTAGGTTTCCGTACCAACACGGTTCCAACCGGAACCTAACGGAACCTATTACTAAGCCTTCGCTGTCCACCCGTCCGTCCGTTTGGAACGTCAGTGCACTGTATCTCATGAACCCTAATCGTTAGGATACTTGAAATTTTCACAGATTATGTATTTCTATTGCCGCTATTACAACTAAAAATAAAATAAAGTTAAAAATTAAAGGGGGTCCCCAAATATGAAGCATGTTTTTTTTTTCTAAAGAAAAAAAAATAGTTTTCAATATTGTACGGTAGTACGGAATCCTCTTGTAGATATTCAATGTTATATCAGCGTTAACCATTTCTTGTAGCGTGACTGATTTAAGGGGGATGCGCTAAGGTGGCCCGCGAAATTCAAATTTTCTTACGTTTTTTGCAATTTGCAGGTCAGGTTATATGTTGGTTATATTAGGTTATATTAGGTATGGTTATATTATCAGGTTGTATGTTGATCTAAATATTATTTGCGACCGTAACAAAATATGGATTTACAGAATTATAAACATTAGAATCAGCAATAAAACTCTGTAAGTTCATGAAAGTGCATTGAACGACGAATTCATGAAATAGTTATTCAATGCACTTACACGAACTTAAGGAGTTGTATTGCTGCTTCTAAAGATTATAATTCTGTGAATCCATGTTTGTTACGGTCGCAAATAATATTTAGATCAACATACAACCTGATACCATCCATTTAACCGTATCCATAAATCCACCTGAATTTATATACCAACGGTCTGTTTACTCCGTTGGCATATAAATTGATAGGCATAGCCCACGGCATTACACTACCAATTATTCCATATTTTTTTGGGATTCAATTAATAGCCAATATTTTTTTTAATTTGCTTATCTAGCATTTCGGTTCAATGATTATAATAATTGCTTCAGGCCATATTTCCTCTTTCACCATAAATTATTTCGTAACTAAAAAGAACATTGTTTTCATCCGAATATTTTTCTAAATCTTGTACTTAGTTTCATGGAAAAATACTACGTAGCTTCAACAAAATCCCTTCTGCTCCTATTCCCAAGGAGAAAAACATAATTTTTCATGTTACTTTTACCTAACTAAAATTTATTTACTTTTCTTTTATAATATAACTAGCGACCCGCCCCGGCTTCGCATGGGTACGATTTACATGTGATGACGGTATTCTGAGCGGCTGAAATCGTAACTAATGGTATGTTCCGGTGTTGTCGTTTATGGAAGGCCAAATTAAATATTTAATTATTTAATTAATAATATTAAGATTTAATTATGCATGTAGGTAGATTTCATATTATCAATATTACAGTATAGAATTAAAGGACGCCACCGCCACTTGTCGCGCGCAGACTACTATTTGCGCGCAGTCAAGATCAGTATCTTGCGCATAGGCAAGACATGTACACAATCATTATACACAATCTCAAATTCAAAATTTGTAGGTGACAACATCCAATCTGCCTATTCTTTTCCTTACTACATTGGGGTCGGCTTCCATTCTAACCGGATACAGCTGAATACAAGTAATTTACATGGAGCGACTGCCTATCTGACCTCCACAATCCATACTGAGTAACACATACATTTTCAGGTATTTCGACATAATCTAAACAATTGTTAATGAAATAAATGAATGATTGAATATCCAGTCTTCCCTTCCACGTAATAGTGATGAATAAGTTCATGTCAGACTATAGCTTCCCTTTGTTTGTTGTCTTACGCTTTATAAATTGAAGTCGCTTTTCGTGTCTGTCTGTATGACCGCGTTGTTCTTCTAAACTGCGCAACGGATTTTGATGCGGTTTTTACTATCATTTACGCCGGCAGCAGTGGAGGTGCCGCGAAACCATAGCAGCGAAACCGCAGTAGTTCAATTGTTCCGCTACTCAAATCGGATTCGCGTAGCAGAACATGACACGAGTCAATACAATTGAACTACTGCAGTTTCGCTGCTATGATTTCGCGGTGGAGGTGTGCTACCGCCGTTAGAGAATTTATTCCGGAAGATTTATGTAATACATTTATATTAAACTTACTAATAATAAAGAAAAACCGTGCGAAGCCGGGTCGGGTCGCTAGTGTAAATATATGTGCGTCTTCAACTTCGGCTTTTCACCTTACACACACACACACACACGCCATGTTTGGCAAGGCTAATTTGCTACAATATTGAGTTGTTCCCTGTTTGATATTTGATATGAATTAAATTGAAACTGTTTATGCTGTAATATCAATTAGCTTAAACATACTCAAAGCAAGTATCAGGCTTCTGATACCACATAAATTACAGTAATATAATTTCGAGAGTAGTACCTACAGGATGTGAAGAAGATCGTTTGGGGAGGTACTAACATCATGCCTATTTGTGCCGCCAGGCGGCTTTGCTGTGTTCGGCTTCGAAGGTATGGGAAATTTGGTGCAATTAGAGGCAAAGGAGATATTTCAGCTGTCTCTACAGAGTCAACTTTAATCCTAGCAACTATAACCTAGTGAAACTCCGCAGACGCGTTATGTATCGATATCTAATCACAATAAAACAAAAAAAAAAAGTCGAAGTAGTCGGACCACGCACAATGAAGGGTTCCGTAGTTGGGATGAATTTATCCCAAGAAAAATCTTACCATTGTTGTTGAAAAACTTTTTCTCCCATATACTCGTAGAATGTATGGGAGAAATATGGCATGTTTTTGCAAATGCAAATGTAGGTTGGTTGGATTATTACTAGGTAACTTGTAGAGCCTACTTAGCTGTAATGGTTTTCCTTTTAATTTCGTTATATATTATACTACTACCGAGATTTTTTTCAGATATCCAAAACCAACTATTTAGCTAGAAGGGGCACACTTGACTCTAACAAAAATTTTCACTTTAAAGCCTAATATTTCGCAAACGGATTCCTGAATCCAAAAATGGTTTCCATAAACTCACAATATTTTTGAACGACCTTTCCAACCCCACCCCACCCTATGGGATAGGCGAGAAAAAAAAAAACATCCCCACTTTACGCGCAGAGCTTTACACAAAAATAAACGATTTTTTTACGATTTTATTTTACCACTTTGTCGGCGTGATAAATATGTATGTATGTACCCATCCCAATTTACCACTTTTCTAGTACTAAGAGTCTCTGGAGCTAAGCTGCGGACAGACAGACGGACATGGCGAAACTATAAGGGTTATTTGTTGACTACGGAACCCTAAAAAAACGGTTTTCTTAATCTGTTTTTTTTTGTTATATTTCGATAGCTACACATCAAGTATGCGTGGTTACGCTAGATAATTTAATTTGACCCCTTAGAGTGACAACGCACCTGCGGTGCCTCTGGTTTTGCTAATGTTCATTCCACCTTAAACATCAGATACAGGGTCGCGCGTTTGTTTGCCAACCAATAACTTACATAAATGTATAGGTACTTACCTATGTTAGTGATATATTCACCGATCGTGCTCATAGCCACAAACACCCGATATACATATATGAATAAAATAAATGCGGTATAATGAAAAGTGCGTCGTTTCACCCCCTGTCTCCTCGCAATGTTTCCTCATACAAATAAACAAGCATTTTATTTGGGGAACATTTGGGTTGAGTTGACAACTTAAAAGAATTGCCCGCGAAACATTTTCATTTCGTAGTAATCTGGTGCATTGCCAAAAGGTAAATTTTCTCTTTAGGGAAATGACTATAATAATTTTATTTGTTCTGCTTTAATAGTTACTAAGCGAGAAATAATGTTTCTTTCGACCAGTCTGAATAAAGTTGTTGCTTGAATTCAGTATTTAGCATTCAGTATTAGTATTTCACTTAGCAGGAAAGAGTTTGAGTAAATCATCTGCCTAGCCTTTTCCCAACTATGTTGGGGTCGGCTTCCGGTCTAACCGGATGCAGCTGAATACCAGTATTTTACATGGAGCGACAGCCTATCTGACCTCCACAACCCAGTATCTGGGTATAGCGATACCCTTTGGTAAGACTGGTTGTCAGACTTTGGGTCTTCTAACGACCCGTAACGACTGTCACAGATCCACAAATGACAGCCAGGACCAACGGCTTAACGTGCTTTCCGAGGCACGGAGGAGTCTCGGTATGTAAAGATGGTCACCCATCCACGGACCAACCCCGGCAAGCGTAGCTTAACCTGATGGATCGACACGTGCGGCTATTATTACGTAGTCACGAGCTCCTCTAAAGAGTTTGAGTAAATGTGAAACAAAAATACCTCAAAAGCCTTTAATATAAATTGCAAACATTAACCAAATACAGTGCGCAAACCCAATTTGGGGCACAATGTGATTGTTTTAGTTCCATTTCCCCATTAAGAACTTATTAGTTAGGGCCCCTGTTATAGCAAAAAAGGTCTTGCATCCAAGCGGGCATTTGTTAAGATGTAAATTTATTCAGGAATACAAAGCTCGTTCAGTCTAACAAAAACTGTATGAGGGTAATGTTGGGGAGACATGACCTCGCCGGATTACCTACCGCGAATTTTGAAACACCCAGCTAATTTCACGGCATTCGTCTTTTTGTGCATTCACGGTTAGGGGAGTTTAGGACAAATTGGCTCACTTACTTTAGTCTTTTGATTTTAGTTTTTGTTACTCGGAATTAATAATGGATATTTGTAACCGGGTTCTTTTCCTTGTTAATTTTGTAGCGGAAAAAATGCAAATCTCGTTTTTGTTGAGAAAGGAAGTTGAAATGCGTTTAGGAGGAGTAACAATGTGATGGAGGGAAGGGTAAATTAAATTCGTACCGGCTTGATAAATGGGTCACCTTACAATCGACTTCATTTGAGCTTGTTTATGAAGTGAAGTTATCTAAGGGTTTACGAATTCTAAATTGTAATATTGTGTTATAAATTGTCGCCTTAGTAAGGTAAATTGGGATATTAATGTTCGTAAGTAACTACCGTAGACGCGTACCGCAAGGGTTGGATCGAGGTGGCCCTGGAAAAGGATGTTTGGAAAGATTTGGGGGAGTCCTTTGCTCAGCAGTGGGACAGCGTAGGCCAGCAAAAAAAAAAAAAAGTAACTACCAATGAACAGTAAATTTTATTTTGAACTAAATAATTATTCTTTACATCCTTTTTTAATACACTTGCAGCTCATGTTTTTATATTATAAACTATGTCTCAGAAAGGCAGTCGCTCCATGTAAAATACTGATATCCGGTTAGACTAGAAGCTTGGGGTTGGCTTCTAGTCTAACCGGATGCAGCTGGCTATCAGTATTTTACATAGTTGGGAAAAGGCTAGGCAGATGATGATGATAATAAACTAAGTCATTTAACAATTAAATTCATGTCGGTCAGTAAGAAGATCAAAGCGAAACAGTACCAACAAAGCACCCGCCCAATTCTGACCGCGCGCCCAAACTTATGTTCAAATATTTGTTTATGGTTACAAATCAATTCCCGTTTCCCGCTCACTATTGTTTCATCCCAAGTAACATAAAGCTTAAAATATTTGCGGACGCCGGAGGCGCGGTCTGCGGATGACAGCATAATAATAACCTCTCCTCTCTCCGCTATTTCCTAATCGATATTGATCCGCCGAACCTAGTTTTTATACGGAACGATGTGAGGAACTTGGACTCTTTACCTGCTGTTAGAACAATGGACAAAGGAAATTCATATGCGTGTTGAGACTATATATTAAAACCTTATCTAAGGTTTCAGATCAATCAATCAAGTAATGCTGGCCTGTAATACCCACCAAGGCCGAGCTTACGTTAAAACGTATTACCAAACTCGTTCAAAAAGCTTTTAGACAAAGGCCAAATTGCAAAGCTTGAAAACCTCCCTTTGTTTATTATCTAAATGTTCTACCAATATGTGAGGGGCTGTAGATTAGGGTGCGCGGAACTTTCGATTTACGCACTTAAACAATAGTTTCTCCGATGGACGGGAATTTAGTTGAATAGTCAATCGATTTACGACATCCGATCTTGGCGACCCGAATATATTTTAGACATTCTTCGCCGACTAATGCTAAAGTGTGCCGAATACCAGACGATTTTAAGTGCTTGGAAATGTACACTGGTAACGTGAGTCTATACAAATTTGGGTCTCGTACAACTATAGAATAGTAATGTAAAAGTAGAGGATCACGCTCAAGGAGTTCGGTTACCTACATAAAAATACATTACGCACTCCAAACAAAAAGCTTTTTAGGCGTAAAAGGCGAATTACGAAGAAGCTCACTTCGCTTATTAACTAAATATTCATAACGTTCGGCGAACTACACAGCGTGTTCTAAAACGAGCGAACCCCTTGGCGTTCCATCTTGGTGTTTCCATTTGCAATGTTTTGTCTTTTGTTTCTTGTGAGAACTACATCCGCTTTGTCTAAGCCGGGCCGTTTGTGGAACATGCAAATGTTTACCTGGCCGAGGTTTCTACTTTGAGGTTCCTACATAATTTTCTGACATCGCAACCCCAGAAGCGGGTGGTTTGGCCGAGTTTACTTGCAAAAATGGTCTTACTTTCGTTGTTGTAGTTCAACAAATTAGTGTCTGTCTAGATTTCCTCTTCATTAGATAACAGTAATAATGTTTTTGAAATGTTTGCTTTAATACCTCTTTGGGGACCGGGATTTGATCGTTTCTGATACATATACGGTATCAGTAAAGTTGGGAACTTAGTAAATTATTCATTCCGGCGGTCCTGCATGTGAGTTATGTCCACCTGACGCATTGGAATTTTCCAATCTCGCTTTATAGACGGTGGGGCGATCTAGAACATGAAAATATGTAGGAGCCTGTAGTTTTACGATCGATCTCTCTACTTATGTTGGGAGCAACTATGTGGGATGATGAGATGGACATTATTAAACTTATGTAGAATTACAAAGTCGTGTTTAGTAGTGTTAGAAGAAACAAACTTGCTTTAATGAACGTTACGACGTTAGACACGGTTTGCACATAATTAGGTCTATCATTGCTTGCTCTTATAGACTTCTTCTATATGGGACAAATAATTATCTATACATAATATTATAAATTAAAGTCGCTTTTCGTGTTTGTCTGTATGACCAATAAAAGCATCTATTGTGAACACCTCAAAAATAGCATGGTTTGCTTATGTAAGTAGCCTTTCGAATCCAAAGTCATTTACACACGGGCCGCATTGTATAAAATTACTCTTAGTTGTTCAGAATAATAATTATATTGTACCTAAGTCTAAGCTTTGTAAAGTATTAAGTATAACTACACTATTGTATTAGGTAAGCCTGTGATGATAGTTGTATGTGTTTTAAATAAATAAATAAATAAATTATCTTAATCCTGCGTTATAACTTCTTATTATTTATTTTATTTCATTTTTTTTCATATAGATTACATTTATCAATATCTTTATGAAAAAAAACATTAAAATATAAAAAATATTAGTAGCATTATTATTTATTGGTATATCGGTGACAAGTGTCTACTTCGAAAGTTACAGCCCTGTGACAGACGGACGGGCACCGCACCCCTTGGGTACAGAACTTAAAAATACGTATCGCGTACGTACGCTCCAATAATAAAAGCCGTTTATCATTCAACTCCAAACATCCCCCTTACAACTCCAAGTCAATTTCTCAGCTATAAGAAATCGAACAAACTAAAATAAATGGCGCATAGTCGGAACCTCTCAGGGAGATGAAATTCCGGGTCATCTCAACCCCTCGCCGATATGATCAAATATCTGCGTTTGCTTACACGACAACGTTCACTGACATACCTAAGACCCTTTAAGATGTACCACACCCATTCTCCTTAAAATAGAAAGGACCTTTCGGGATATTTCCATATTTTCTATAAACGGAAAAGATGGGGAAGACAAACAAAAAGTGGACGGATGTTTGGCAAATGACCTTCTTCGGGAAATGGAGTCAATTTAAGAAAATGTGCTTTCTAATATCGTGTGTGTCCTTTGATTAGGTGACAACATCCAATCTGCCTAGCCTTTTCCCAACTATGTTGGAGTCGGCTTCCAGTCTAACCGGATACAGCTGAATACCAGTATTTTACATGGAGTGACTGCCTATCTGAACTCCACAACTCAGTTACTTTAAACACGATACCCCTGATAAGACTGGTGGTCAAACTTTAAACACAATACCACTGATAACTTGATAAGACTAGTGGTCAGACTTTAAACACGATACCCCTGATAAGACTGGTGGTCAGACTATAAACACGATACCCCTGATAAGACTGGTGGTCAGACTTTAAACACGATACCCCTTTATAAGACTGGTGGTCAGACTTTAAACACGATACCCCTTGATAAGACTGGTTGTCAGACTTTTAGACTTCGACGACTCGTAACGACTGTCAAAGATCTACGAATAATAGACGGGACCAACGGCTTAATAACGTGCTTTACGAGCCACGGAGGGGTCTCGAATACATAATGTATGGTCACTCATCCACTAACCGACCGCGACAGGCGTAGCTCAGCCTTCAATGAGAGCCGTGCGGCTGTTATTATTGAGATTAGGTGACTACAAATCATTAAGTTATGTAGACCGCAATAATTATACCCAGTGGAGTTAACGCCATATTACGAGAAATGTACCTAGTATTTATCCATGGAGCCTGTTTATTATCAAGTTCTTGAATTGTCTTCACCTTCAATTAGTAGCTAAGCGATATTCTGACGTATGTAGCTAGATAAACATAGTCACACAGCACGTCGAAATTGGATTTAATCTAAGTACTTATATTAGAATTTCTTCAGTAAACGGTTTGTCTCGTTTAAAATACCTACTACGGCACTTAAAATCGAAAGAAAGTACTTACCATAGAAGACGTATACAGACTGCTGTGTTTGTACCGAAGCCCGAAGATCTGACAACTGGTTTAGTGTTAGGATACCAGTAGTTCAATTTTCGTCAGAAATTGGGTTTCGGAGCTCCCATGGCATTTGCTGTGTGAGACATATACTGTTATTCGCTCGCATCTTGTGAGACTAGACGGCTACGTCAACGCTAGTAATGCACAATTATTAACATTTATTGCACTTTTATACTACTACAACACAACTTTAACCCGTCAGCTTTCAAAGCAAGAGTGTATAGGAATCTTCTGGGCTCGCTCGTTCCGTCGTAGACGCCATCCGCCAGGCGAGATCGATGTCAATTGCGATAGCAATAAAAAATAATAATACGGACATAATCCGAATAATATGGATCTTTTTATTTTATATACCGTGTATCGGTCATCTTAGTAATCAGTACCTTTCTAGCCACATCTTGTAAACAATCCATTCTTTGTTTCCTTGGTCTTCCTCTTTTCTAATATCATGAGTATCATCATCATTTGCAGCCTTGTTGCACCCACTGTTTTGTGCAAGCAGGGCACAAGGCTTGAACAAGGGTGGAACAAGGCTTTTTAAATATAATCATCCGCAAATATAGGCGCTTTGACAGTTTTGACAGGTGACCTGACTTCTCAGTGATGCCATCTACTGAACGTCATTTCAGAAAAACCTCATTCCACATTCATACTCAAAGCGTCATTTCCTCATTTCTTTTAGCAGGCATAAAAAAAACTTCTTTAGCGTTTTGATGCAATACTAAAATACCCAAATTTACTAAGAACGGTAAAGATAGACACTAATCATAAATCCTTTTTAAAGGCTGAAGTGTATTTAAAGTTTTAACCACGAGACTGTCAAAGGAAGTGTTCAAGTTTCTTTGACAACGGAAGCTGAAAAGGAAATACATTAACAGCGTACAAGCGCCATCTTTTCTCGTTTGTTTGAAACGTTTTATTCCTTGTAATATCTTAATTTTTTTTATGAAAAAAAAAATTGGAACCTATAGAGAATTCGTTATTTTGTCTTTTGTCATTTTCTTTGAAAAGCTAGACTTGGATCTGTTATAGAAGATAAACAATAGCCTATTATATAAATTGTAAGGGTTGGGAATTGCAAGTGAGGGATGGAGTTTTATTAGCATAATAATATAGATAATGTTCCCACTGCTGGGGCAGCGGCCTTCTGTCTTCGAGAGGGTGTGGGCTACATCTACATCGCGGGGCAAAGTGAGGGTTGGTAGATGTCGCATGTCTTCGATTTTTCGGTTCTAGGACATGCTAGTTTCCTCACGATATTTCCTTCACCATTTTGAGAGCAGTGGTGTTAAAATTATTTACAGAAAGTGAAGCGTCTTCCTGGGTTCGAACCCACGAACTACAACTCGTAAGTCAGTGACGTTACTACATCTTGCAATACGAAACGATGAAACGAAGACCATTCTACATATACAAAAAGTACCTTTGGTTTGAGAGAAAACGAGGAGTAGATTATAGGTACTAATGTGCAACGCACAAACAATGTATGAAAACTTTAAAAAAATACTTGGATTTGCCAGATACTTAAAGCATTTATTAAACAAAAAAATAATCTTATATAATTAGTGCAAACATACAAACATCATTCATAAATCATTAGCGTTACCCTAAATTAATAATAAAGTGAAATTTTACTCCGAACACAAATAATAATTTCATTAAAAACCGCACAATTTGGGTGGTTAAACGGATTTTCGCAAACAATATTATTTAACCGCAAAAACGAACACAATCTCTTTATCTCACCATAGCAGAATTATTTTTTTATCCAAACTTCTAATCCAAACAAACATTATAAAGAGAAAAGATTTGATTTTTATTTGTTACACTTTCGCGCTAAAACGGCTGAGGCAAATTTTATAAAAATCATGCTCAGCCGTGACTTAGGTTAGAACATAGGAATCATAAGATACTTTTTATCCCGTTATTCCCACGGAATCGAGACTTATGCGGGTGAAACCGCGAGGCGCAGCTAGTATCAAATATAAAGAAATCATTTGATGATAAATTTTCTGCAACTTCTCGACCTTAAATAATGGAAATAAGTACAGTCAACGACAAAACTCGATAGCACTTACACGCAAAATAGATATTTAATTAAAATCTGAACAGAAGTAAAATTCTAACAAAAATTTAGTTTCCGTTATTATCAAATTACTTCATAAAAGTGTTTACAATTTTCACGAATGCTTTCTGTTTATAAATAAGTCTCCGGCACTGTCTTCGTATCTCTTTCTACGCTGTATTATTTTAACTACGATTCAGTCATGCATCAAGTTGAAAAATATACACAGAAAAATTCTATAAATAATAATCATACCCATTTATTCCATTTAAAACCACACTATACTCCGTATACAACGCACTCTCCCAAAACAAAAACACAGCAGTAACTAAAAGGTGTCATCAGACCACAGACAAAGTGCGACGCAAAGAGTTCCGTGCCCTATCAACACCGTTCTTTTTGTGCTCTATGATTGATGACCTGCCGTCTTCCTGCCGTTGACGTCGCCGTGTCGGCTCAGATGACGATATTGACGCAAGATTTCTTCGAGTTTCAGTTTCACAGAAAATGATTTGCTGCGTCATTGTGAGATGGGAAAGTCGTTGTTTCTCTTTTTTTTTTTTTTTTTTTTTTGCTGGTATGTGTCAAGATGTGTTTATGTTTTTTAAACGTATACACAACTGAAATCATGAAATCTAGCAACATACATCGTGTGAGTGATCAGAACTAGATTTAACCTGAATACTTTATTTACTTTATAACTTTACTAGCTGCGCCCCGTGGTTTCACCCGCGTAAGTCTCGATCCCGTGGGAATATCGGAGTATAAAGTATCCTATTTCAAGTCATGGTCTACCCCTGTGCCAAATTTCATCCAAATCCGTTCAGCCGTAGCGTGAAAGCGTAACAAACAAACTTATTTTCGCACTTATAATATTAGTTAGGAGTTAGGATATATTACAATGTTCAGTAACAATAAAGCTATACGTTAGTTCAAGTATAAAAAAATAACAAGCATTAGATTTTTTTATCAACCCCTTATTGACCCATTGTTGACCAAAGGACTCCCTTGAACCTTGCACCCCACTTCATTATTGGCTGCAAACTTCCCCTTCTATTTACGTCTCCACACAATACATTATTCTATTTGAATAGTAGTGACATTATTGATGTACACATAAATTCACTGTAAAATTAACAATATTAGAAAATGTTTTGACATCAAAACATGAAAGGTACAAAATACATTTCTGAGACGCTACATAAAATGATAACATTCATTCATTCGTTCATTGCAACTCCCGCACTGAATGAAAATGTTTTTCAATATTCCAGCGAGAAACATCGACCGACATATACGCCACCATACGCCATGTAATTTGTATACTTCAATTGACTTCTTACCATCAAACCGTACCTACAATACATAGAAATGCTTCCACACTGATATATTTACGCCCTCCCAATGAGATTACTCACAAATTCACTCGATTCCATCACATCAGATCCCTCTACAGGATTTGGGAGTGTGCGCAAATTAAGCCCACACACATACTTATAAGCTCCTACTAACATTATCTACACGTGTATAATATTGAAATAAAAAAATCCTTTCACTTTACGAAGAAAGCACATAATAAAAACTTATTACACACTGTACGCACTCTTATTTTCGCAGTATTACGTAGGTACTCTCAGAGACTGTAATAAAGGACGTAAAGTATTATTGAGGCAAAAAGCTCTTTAAATCTTCAATGAAAGCTAAAACAGTATTCGTGGCATAAAATCTGTTGACAAGCGAACGTAACCCTATATTGTACCGTAGATATGATTTATAATGCTTTTATATACAGAACCCGTTCGATGTCGCCGACCTTTCACTTTGATCGATGTCTTTGTCTTTCTTCTCCGTTATCTCTGTCGAGACAATACAACCTCCCTCTACACCGAACTTCCACTATCCTTTGTTGAAATAAAGGCATCGCTTAATTGATTTCTTCATTCGTTACTTCGCTTTCGAATTTCCCGACAAGTGAAAACTGTTAACTTTTCTATAACAATGGATTTCTGACGTTTTGGCAGGCCGGGAGCACGGACGTGCCAAACTACCGATGTGCTTTGTAGCGCAAAATAGACCACACGAGCCCGGCCTGCCGAATCGGGCTTGCAAATGCAATCACACGGAAAATCCCAAAGGTTTTCCTATATTCTTTCACGTTTATAAGGCACGTTGTGGGAAGTGAGTATTATGATTTATAACCGTTCGAAAATAGAACACAAAACCGCCTTTGAATATCAATCATAATCATTATAACGCATTTATACCACACGGCATCGGCATTACGATCCTTCATTCATTAATACATATTGGGTTCCATGACACAACAATACACTTTATTAGACTATAAATATAGGCTGTTTGTAAACTCTAACACTCGAAAATGGAATAGCCGAATTGAAATTAAAACCACATGGCGTATTCTCATAACAATTTCACGCAGTATGAACACTGGCCCGCCAGATTATCTCTGCCAAATCTGACAAAGCACATAAATTGTGCAAATTCAACAGAGCATAAACAATGCATCCGCGTTTAAACGACAAAACACAAATAAAATGTTGTAGTAGGTCGGTATTGCGCAAAAACTTTTCCTATTAACGACCTATATACGACGAGCAAGTAGTGCATAATGCGTATGTTATAGCTCTACTTAATGTTTATCGCTGACATTGATGTAGAATTTATTATAAGTTATGAGCCATAAAACCTTGAATTTAAGTTTTCAATACACTCTTATTTATATACTATTTATATTATAGACTTTATATATATTTAATGTTCCTCTAAGGTTTAGAGGAACAATCGATAGCCTACGGAATCCGGAACAAGAGTCTGTAAATAGAGAATTATAGAACTACTACAGCGCTTTAGAGTCGAAAGTGTTGTAGTTCTATAATGAGTAATGTTATTATATAGAATTCCATACAATTCGACCATTTCCTGGAGTGCCGAAGGACGAATATCATGTTCCGTTAATCCCATCTCGACGCAGCAGTGCTGTAATCGAAGCCAACTCGCTATAAGTAATGCGTACCGGAGGCGCAGTAAAACAAGGACGGGGGACTTGGCAAGAGAGCGTCCCCATCTATGCTAGAAAAACTTTTTCTATCAGCAACACGGAAAATTTATTGCGACAATTTTACTAGCACAGCATAATATCGTGACCGCTGCGTTTGCCGTCTACATAGAGGTTATTTTACTCATGCAAATTCACCATATTGTTTGTTTTGAATAACATCCGCTGGATTTTGCGGTCGTGGTTCGAACGCCGCGGGAAGGTCAATGATCGCTCGTTATATCGTGAAACTGAATAAACGCTATTATGTGTTAATCACGCGGATTATACACATTTTCAGATATTCTATTACGTGTAATGGCAGCACTGATGCTCTGGTGTGTCGTTTACCTAAACAGGGGCTTTAACATTAATTTAGCTGCAGCGCAGGAAACAGACGTAGGTAAATTCTGCAGATTTTATTTTTAGCGAAAACAATGAACACCAGCTGTGCACATAATTAGATTAGAGGAATTCTGCAGTATGCACACTGAGACGTTAGAGGTACTTGTTTTTCATTAAACTTCGCTAAAAGCGTTGCCAACAACAGAACGCGCAAGATATTTTTCTTTATTTCTACATACTGTGAACCGACTGCTTTGACGAGATATTTCCACATTTGTATATCGCGAATGAAGTAAACGTAGAAACGAGTATTTTAACACATGAAAAGACGTGTAAATGAACAACGAGTACCGAATTCATATTTTACTTTGATTATGACTGGATTCTGTACTCCGGCTACTGTAGAGTACTTGTGCTCACTCCGTTTTTGTTTGGGCTTTCATAAATTACAATTTACTTTACACAACTTAGTTACTTGAGATGTCGCGACAATTTAATGTACATTAAACAGGGTTTGGGTGTTATGACGCGACCCTTCGGCGCGATGGGTCACATATGAAATACACCCTTCGCCCGCCGTAGTTCACTAATTCATCCGCGGGCCGGAGTGAAATGTACCACTGTAGGTCCCTATTAGATTTTATATAGCTATCATCGTCGCCATTACGTAACTCCTTCGAGGGAGCCCTCTCACCTTCATTAAGGTTAGTGTTGCGCTCGTGCCCTTTATTCATTATTCCTAAGTATAGCATTACGAGGGAAAAATGCTCGGCAGTTAAGTCGATTGCTATTTTCCATATAAATAGTAGATAATTGGACACCCCGTATTTGGAGCTATTCATGTTCATGCATATTTCGTTTCATTACGAAACAATCGATTGGAATCCGGTCTACGTTATAATAGAAGTGTATAGGGAAAATACTGAAGCATTATACGTCTTGATACTGTTATTACGTAACTAGCTTTGACCCTCGGCTCCGCCCACGTGGAAGTAGGGGCGTACTTACGTCGACTTGTTACCCTATTTTTCAAATTGTTGACGTCTTATGAATGGAACATTCTGGAGTTAAAATGCTTAGTAATGCGAGTTTTGAGTCGCTTTTATTGAGCTCTATAGAAATGGGAAGTTGTGTATAAATTACGTAATTAATACATTTTGTGCTTTTGTCAACGTTTTTGTATTATAATATGTTTAGAATATAATAGAGAATACATTTATTTGTCAGAATATTGGACAAAATTGTTATGTGCATTATGTATTACGATCATAAAGAGAGTTATTGTATTAGATGTACTTTTATAGCCCTTATTCAACTCATAGGTCCTTTAAAAATTTACTAAATGCAGATCATTACATATTATCAGCTGCTTAGTTTTCTAAGCGCGTTGCAATAGAAAGGAACGGTTTATTACGGTGCACCACTTCGTAAGTATAGCTCTCGATTATCAGTTCATACAGCATTTTTAAGAATTGATTAGTGTTAGACCATAAACATGGTCTCACTCACAGGTTGATCATTTATTTGATTAGACAACTATAAATATCAATACACACTTATTACCTATTCTGTTTAGTTTTTTTTTTTTCATTCTGGCTAGCGTTTTCCCAACTATGTTGGGGTCGGCTTCGAGTCTAACCGGATGCAGCTGAATACCAGTATTTTACATGAAGCGACTGCCTATCTGACCTCCACAACCCAGTTAGTTTTTTTTATATTTTTATATTGGAATAATATATTTTACAGAAAAACAAAAACCATTATGGTAAGTGAAGACGTAATCACTTTCATACTTTGATTTTCAACCCTTAAAATATTAATGACTACAACGTTCACCTTGTAAGAGCAATTACTGAGCAATTGATTTCTTCGTAAATTATGTATAGCGTCATTATCCACGCTAGACTTTTAATTGCTCAACCAATTATTCCTAGATTCTCAAGTAAAACTTAGTCTATAGTTTAAGTTAGTAAGTTATAGGGTGTATAATACAAAGACAGCTTTTTAGGCAGGTAACTTTAGAATAAATACGCAATAGGTATCATAAGTTTACAACTTTATATTTAGGTATACTTTAATTGCGTAACGCACTTTTAGGTTATCACAATCCGAAACATTCTGAAGTAAACATTGCTTCACATGTTTGAAAAAATTGTCACCTCAATCATGTAAATAACGCAATGAATGTTGTTTAACTGTTAAAATGAAAGGTATTGTAAGTATAAGCTTAATCAGCCTATAATGTTCCCACTTCTAGGACATAGGCCTCCTCTCGGTGAGAGAGAGTGGGCCGTAATCCACCACGCGGACCCAGTGCTGGTTATTAGATGTCACATGTCTTCGAATATTTGTTTATATGACTCACGATGTCCTTTACCGTTTTGAGAGCAGTGGTGATGAAATAATTTTCACAAAGTAAAAGCGCCTGTCTGGGTTGGAACCTACGACCTAAAACTCGCTAAGTCGCGGCCGATATCACTGGGCCGCCATTGTATACCACAGGACGTTAATATCGATGCTTTTGAAGGAGGCTCACGCTACTAGGTCAACTTACTTATGTAGTATGAAAAGCACACCACGCTTACGTTTCTAATAAAATAGTGAGCGTAAAACTGGCAAAAAGTAAATAAAAACAAAAAAATACACACACATTTGAGCATCATTGCCACAAATGTCTGTAAATATTTCCTTCCTTTTTCCCCGTTTTTTGTCAAGAAAACAAGAAACCTCCAACGAACACGAAATTCCCTGCATGGCGTTCCCATACCTATTGATATTTCCACTAAAGGACAATTTCCCCTGGAGTTTTTGGTAAATCACTAAAATAACACTCTCGACCAACAAAACGGAGTAACTAACGGAAACGACTCTTGAGTTGTGAGAGGAAATTACTTAAAGCCAGAGAGTTGGCAAACAATCTCTTTTTGCTCCGAATGCGTCCGCGGCTGATTCGAGGAATGTCAACATCACTAGTTTAGGTTCCTACTGGAATTAACTTGGTTTTGGAGACGAGGCAGAGGAAATTTATGGAGAGTTACGTACTCGTTGTGTGGTGGGAAATAAGCTGAGAGATTCCGGTAACTTAAGATAGTTCATTCATTTTTCTAACGGTAATGTCTTGAAAATCTGTTATATTTATTTGGCTCAATATAACAAAATATTGCTTACATTAATATCACACAATAAATAAGTATATAAGAATGGTCATTGGAGCAAAAATAGAAGCCCTTTGATGAAAACCGCTCATGACATAATTAGACTCAAACTAAATAAAATACCTATGTACCTACGGCATATAAAATTATTTACATAACACATTGATACATTACTTTATTCGTTCGAAACTAATACCCATAAAGTAATAAAAACTAAAACCCAACTACGACTAAAAAGGTATAAACAAGACACCACAGACGGACAAATTTAAAATCCGGAGTCACACGTGTTAGGGCATAAATCGAACAGATTACGTGTGACTCCGGATTTTAAATTTGTCTGTCTGTGGTGTCTTGTTTATACCTTTTTAGTCGTAGTTGGGTTTTAGTTCTTATTACTTTAATTTTTTTTTAATTCTTTTGGGGTCGTAATATTTTTGAAATGTGCTCATTAAGCCCTCTCATTTGATCCCAACATGATACGATTAAACAAAATTTTTTTTTTAGTTCGTGACTTTATGTCCTCTAGAGGATTTTTAATTTAATGTGACGTCACATAGCCTATAACCAGCGGACGATCAAGTCGCTTCCAACGATACCTCATTTGTCAAATTGTGATGAGTCGTTTAGAAGAAATGAGGGAACAGATGAACATACATACATACATACATACATACCGGTCAAAATCATAACCCTCGTTTTTGCTTCGCCGTAGTCGGGTAAAAAAATAGCAGCACTTAGGTCAGCAGTTCAATCCTACGTGTGAATTTTGGACCAAAATTCATGAAAAATATTCATCCGTTTGGGTGTCATGGCAGAAAACACTTCTACATTACAGTATTAGTTCGCCAAAATTTTGAAAGTTTTCTCGTATGTATTGTACGAGCTAACCTTGCCAAGTTTCGAAGTTTTGGTTGCACTAAACAGAATCTAGATTTAATTCCATTAGGCACTGGAGATTCACCACCTAGTTTTAAACTACTTTGCATTCATTCAACTTTACAATATAAAAACCGACAAGAAATGCGACTTCATAAATTGATCGTAACTTCCTCATTTTCTTTAATATTGTTCAACTGGAGTTTTTAGTCTGTGAAATGGAATATAGGTAGGTTTATAGGGCGGTAAAAATTCTTTAATTAAAGAGTTTTAGTACTGACAAGACATGCGGAACGTCTAATTACTTTTCACATAATATTCCTAGAATCTTATTCAGCTCTGGCCTCTTTGATTACGCGAGGCATCCTTGCGTTCAAGCTTGTTTTTAATAGAGTTATTACTTGTAATTTGTTACATTTATTTTCTACTAGCCCGTGGCTTCGCCCGCGTGAATGTTTTGACAAATTATATACTAAAACCTTCCTCGAGAACCACTATATCCATTGGTGAAAACAGCATGAAAATGCAGTAGTTTTTGAGTTTATCGCTAACAGACAGACAGACGCGGCGGAGGACTGTTGTTTTATAATTTGCAGTGATGATGCAGAGCAATATTACATTATTCGTTTACGTTCCTATCAGATGCAGAAAGAAACTAAATAGACTACTTTTTCCATTGAATTTTAGATCGCCCTACAGCTAGAACATGCTTTACACAGCGTTTCGTTATTTTTTTCTTGGAAATTAAACATCTAAGAGAAAGAAAATTGTGCTGTTCAAAGCATTTTCTTGTATCTATTAATTTGAAGGCTCTGTAAAGACAACAAAAAACACGAGCAGTACCAAGAAACCCCAAAATATTAAATATTTATTCAAAAATGGAGTTCATTCAGAATTAAAATGAAATGTTCATAAATAAAAGCTTGTATCTAATTAATTAATTAGGTATTTTTTTCTTCATTTCATTTTCAGTACATACAAATTATATTTTTAAAATATTAGAATAAAAATTAAAAAAAAAACATTTAAACTAATCAGGTACCTAATATTATTATTGTAATAAGCAAAAATAAAAAAAATTATCGAAAGCCGGCTGTAAAACCCTCTCCGGCTATTTTTCTTGACGGCGCATCCTGTTTGCAAACGTCTCGGGACGTTCCTGGGTGCAACGCGCTTTACTTGGCATGTCCATTAATTGACCGGGCAGGGCACTATTTGCTTTGACGCCGCACCTGCTGTCCACTGTGTTTGATGTAGAACCCTAAAAGCCAGTAGCCAGAATAAACACCTTATCAAAACACCGTGACCCTTTGGCCTTCTAAAGGTACCTACTATGTATTGAGACACCAAGTTTGACCTTCAGGTCTACATAAGGAGATACCGAAGGTCAAAGTCTCAATATATAGCAGGTGGGTAACGCAAACATAACCCCCGGACAGTTAACCGACTCACCAAGCAAAGCGCGTAACGTAACGTCCTGAGACGTCCAGTGGGTGCAATTGTTCAGCTACCTTTTTTTTTTTTTCTATTTGTTGGAAACTATGTTCCCTCCTTTTCCTTCACTAAATCAGGTTCGAAATACTTAGACCTTATACCTTATACATACCGGGTATAAAAAAGATCTTTGAGTTAGCCGAGAGTTAATTTTTTTCCTTCTTTGCAATTTTTTATTTTATTTCTGTACCATATTGCTTGTCGAGTCCCAGGTATGGTCTAGTTAAAGTATGGTAAAAATTAAAATTAAAATGACGGGACACATTTTTGACTCTAGCCTAGTTGATGTGTTTTTTTTATAGCCGTTATTTATAAGGTATGTCCATGATCATCACTAAAAAGAATTTTAAACAACCAGATTTTGTGAAGGAAAAAATACATCATAGTTTCTAACAAATAGAAAAAAAATAAGAGTGGCTGAACAATTGCACCCAATGGACGTCTCGGGACGCTTCTGGGTGCAACGCTCTTTGCTTGGCGAGTCGGTTAATTGTCCGGGTAGGGTGATGTTTGCGTTGGCGCCGCGCCTGACTGTTTGCCGACTCCGGCCTGATTGTCGCACACATTGTCTACACGCTGTAGATAAGTTCCAAGTGTGGGCGATTCTTAGGTGTTCTTGATTTCGTTTTGCAGGTCCCTTTTTATATGTTGGCTGGATATTTGGAGTGGTTAGTGATTTAGAATCAGGAAAAGGTTGTATTAAAAGCGCTTGATCTTCCAATAACATCATCATAGTATCGCTTATTGCCTTTTTAAATTACCTATGTAAGATTTACAATTTCGTTCAAGGTCTTAATAAATAAACATACAACATTGCCCAACCCAGATATCAAATCTCCAATCTGGCCTCAATATTGCTAGATGATAGTAGGTACTTTACATATTTTTTTCGCCTTCAAAGTGACTTTACCAAAATTAAAACGAAGAACTTCAATTTACAGAAACCTGCTTAAATTATTTACCTAACTAAAAATGACACTTTTCGCAAAATTATTCATGACTTATTATTGCAATGACAGACTTCTAAGAAATTATTTATCCGAGCGACCCCCACAAGGTAGATATTTTAAGGTTTTCCTTTTCGCCTCTATTTTTTTGGATACAAAATAAGGTCTCAACGAAATTACTTGAATGCTTAATGTAGATGACTCAGAAATATCTCCTTTGTGTATGAACGTAACTCAAGACATCTAACTGAATATTTTCGGAACTTTCCATGCGGGCTCAAATTTCAGTGAACCGAGAAACTCTGAAACGAACATTTGAAAATTTTCTGAAAAGTGATACGTACATTATTTCCATTGTTTAATGGAAATAATGTACGTATACTCTAACCTTGAGGAAAACATTGAGATTTTAATGAACTGAGAAGCATGATAACATTTTAGATACAATCGTGAGACCTCCTTAATTTCATTATTATACACATTCATTACATTTTTAAATATAAGAATTAAAGAAATATAAAAACATTTAAAATATAAAAAATAGTAACCCACTGGTATCGGAAACCTAATTTTATTGTTAGAATAATTTACAATTAAAAACTTAATGACATAATTAAAATAGTTATGATTCAATTTGTAACAGACGAATCTACTAAGAATTCATTATTTTACATTAGAGACCTCTGTTTCATATTTTACAAATTATAGGCATACTTGTTTTAAGAATCATTTGTTTCTCCATCTAAAAATATTCATCAAAGCCCCGCGCTCTCGAAACCCCTAAAAACAATAGAGCAGCCTGCACAATAAAAAATAAATAATAGCGTCTATGATACAAAAAACTTTGAAAAGAATTGATAACAATACCAAAATGTTTTGTCAAATTCCGAATTTTAACATAAAAATTGTTTTATCATAAATCTTGGATTTAGTCTGAAGAGAAAATTTGTTTTGATGGTTTTTGAAAAGAAGGTGTTCTTCATTTTGTGCCGAAGCTCATAGTAGCGCACTGAGTTTGTTTTTGATCCAGGTATCGTTCGCACCACGCTTACCTATCTACTTCAGTTATGATACGCATTCAATTCAGTCAGACATTCCCTCTTCATCACACTTACTACTTAGTTATATTACCGTTTCAAATAAAAGATCCTATAGAAACGTATATTTACCATTCCCAATTAGAAAAATAATTACAGAGCGCGCTTATCGACCGGTGTCCGGCCATTAAAAATACTGAAAGAATTATATATATTTTCCCACGCAACGAAACACGAGAATGTCACAATTTGGACAGGTAAAGCGAAACTCCCTCAAACACATTAAAGCGAGTATTACTCCCCAGCGTGTTAGGCAATGTAGATAAAACATTAATATGTATGAGTCCCGTAGCTTGTTTGTGGTAACAGCTTAGATTTCCAGACGTTCTCAATAAATAAAGAACGGTGTGCCTAACAGCCAACATACTGGGCCCAATGTTGAGGCCAACAGTAAAACTGACATAAATATTGAGAATCATCATCCACCTAGCATTTTCCCATCTAGATTGAGGTCGGTTTCCAGTGTAACCAGATGCGGCTGAATATTATATCAATATTTTACATGAAGCTACTGCGAATGGACCACTGTAAACCCATTGTGGAATATTGTGAACCAGGAACTTGTAAAACATTCGAATTTGGAACTTTACGCGGGCTCATGATTTATGATCAAGCACTCACGCTTAAAAAATCCGTGGCTGGCGTGAATATGTTGACATGTCTAAAATGGCAACTTTTCAGGGCGGCCATTTTAAACTTTTGAGCTCTTCTGGTAAATCGGTAAATTAGTTTAACGTATGTTTTCCAGTTGTTTTATAGGTTATTTTATGCCATCTTTTGAATGATGACAGTAAACAAACGAAATTCCCCATAGTTTCCATAATAATAGACTTGTCAAGTCGTTCACCAACGAGTTATCAACTTATTCACCGACTTGTCAATTTGTTCACCACAGTTATCAACTTATTTACCGATTGAGTGGCAAATATAGAATAAAACTAGTAGGTAAACAATGTTATTTTAATGACAAACACAGTGAATAATAACGTATTTATCAATAAAAAAATGTTGGGTAGCAAACAGATGATGAATATCTATCCTATGTTTTAAAAAGGTAAAATTTGTTTGGTTGTTTGTAAGTTCGTATGTAGAAGGTAATCTCCGGAACTAAGGATCCAATTCTCAAAAAAAATTCACTGGTAGCAAGCTGCATTATTCCTTAGTGCTATAGGTTATAATTTATGTTTATAACATGCATATTAGCTGAGCTATTACAACTTTTGTCTAGCATGTCGGAAAGAAATACCTCTTAAAACAGAATTATTTGCATGCGCTACCTAAAAAGTTGTATATAATTGAAAACAATGTATGGCAACCTGGTCCGCCATATATATTTCTACAAAAAAGTCAAAGACACCATATTTCTATCTTTTATATTTTATCTTTTACATTTCATTTATGTTTAAAAAAAGTATTTTTCGACATCCTTACGCTTCGATGATTATTTAAACAACAAAATACTAATCCTTCTCAAAATAAACTATTTTAATATGATCACAAAGATATCATAGAGATAAGATTTGCCCTTTACAGTATGTCAATTGGTCATATAGTTTCGGAGATAATAAATTAATATAATAAAACTAAAGAGTTATTTTTTTCTAGCAGCACCCCGTGGTTTCACCCCCATAAGTCTCGATCCCGTAGGAATGTCGAGATATAAAGTATCCTATATTCTAAAACACGTCATGGTCTACCTATGTGCCAAATTTCATCCAAATCCGTTTAGCCGTTTTAGCGTGAAAATGTAACAAACAAACATACAAACAAACTTACTTTCGAATTTATAATGTTAGTTAGGATTACTTACTCAAATTATGCAATGTTGTTCTAATTGAACAAATATTTAATTAAAACACCACTAACCTATCAGTATTGTAGCGTAATACGCAATAAATAAAAAAAAAGAAATAGTAAATTGTTTTATTAGGCAACAAACAACGGAAACATACTGATTAATAATTCAGTTGACAGATACATAGTATTCACATTTTATTAGACCTCAGAATCCTCTTCATCTGGGTTGTCCTCCTGGGTTGTTAACTTCCGTTTCCTAGCCATTCATTCGGCAATCGTCGGATTCTGCAAAAACCGAACATTTAAATACTTATGTAGGTAGGTAGGTATTCCCTCTGTATAGGTATGATTCCAAACAACGCGCAGTACTGCGCGCCAGTGCTGTCTGCCACGTGATTCCGAGCACCGCTGTTATCTCATATAAACCTATATAAAATGTATGGGGACCATTAGTGCACTGCTACGACAGCACTGCTGCGGCAGCACTGCCGCGTTGTTCGGAATCATACCTTTAGTTTATTACACTAAGGTAAAAGAATAAGTTTGGTAGGCAGGTACTCACTTTTTCCTCCATTGCAACTCACAAACTATACACCCAACTTATCAATTAAAACACAGTAGCTATCAATCAATCAAAAGATAGTTCTATTCGTAGTCGTTACTTTCGATATAAAACTCAAAAACAAACGAAATCAATTGAAGCACCCTAGACTAGTTCGCGCGCGTGCGGCTTCTCAACTGACGTATCTCAATAATTCAAATTTCAAACAGAAAAATTTCGGTAGGCCATAACTTGACATGTCAATTTGTCACGATTTAAACAGAAATACTTCGGTTGGCCATAACTTGACATCTCAATTTGTCACAATTTAATCAAAAAGACCTCAGCTGGCCATAGATTGACACTTCAATTCGTCAATTACTTACAGGTGTATAAGTTGAGCTATCAACTATCAAATAATATTTTGGTTACTGAGTATAGGTTGATACAACAAAATATCAATGTTCGTTTACAAAAACATTTGAATCGTTAATTTGACATGAGGTTTTGTCAAGTTAGACACGTTAAAATGGGAGATGTCAACATACTACCAGAGTCGATTGCTCCAAAAGTTATGTATATTTGGGGCTGTAAATTTTTTTCATATAAATTCCGTATGCGTGGGACGTATTAAGCCAATAAAAATAAAAACATAGAAGTCGACATGTCAATGTATTCACGCCAGCCACGGAAATATTCTGCCAACGTAATGTTCGATAATAATGGTACGAACGAGCGACTGGTTACGTACGTTACGTTGAATCGTGTGAAGCCAGCTTGGGGTCAAATTATACATTACCGAATCTGTGTTTACGCCACCAGTCACCATTGGAATCGACGTTGGCGTTAGTTGGGCCACTGTGTAAAGCCAGGGGTTGTGTATTGCGTGACTAAGACGCGATTCTATCATGCCAAGGGCCCTGTTATCAGCGCTCGGACCTGAGCCAGGAAATAAAACATCCACCGCAGTAGTGATTACCGAATACCTTTAGATTTAGTAGAAAAAAGATAGGTATAAAATGGCTTAATAAAAAAACATTCTAAATAAACAGTTATTTATTTTAATGTGTCAATCCACATGGAAGTAGTTATTAGTGCTCAAAAACCTTTTAAAATATTTATAACAAACCGAAACTTTTACTTCAAATTATAATTGATGTCAATCAAAACTGTCGTTGTCCATTTGCTACGCTTTTATTGCTACGGCTACGAACATTCGTTGCTTCACCTCGAAATGAGTCATATACTGTACTGTGTGTGTGTGGGGAACACCCAAATACTCCGAAATATTTTATTTCGAATTTCTATGTTCCGATGTTCAAAAGTCCGTATTTCATAATACCTAAGAATTATAATGTCTATTATTAAAAATCACGAAATTTATTTTACCGAAACTCATAAATGCGATTTTTTTGTTTTCCGATTTTCTTACGTCCGAAGAATCAAATGCTCGATGGGTTTTCGGTCCGAAAAACGAAATTCCGATTTTCAATACTTCGAATAAAATGCTATAGATTCTGATTCAATTATTATAGGGAACCGATCACGTTGTGCTACAAAATTTAGTGACAGAAACGAATCGCTTCAAAAACCGACTTCACGCAGTCTTGTCTGCCTTACCCCTAGAGTGTAATTTAAACCCGCGTAGGCGCGGAGGGGTGGGGGCGGCCCGCGAGCTGAGGAGCAGGTGGTTTGTAGGCCCGCCGCCGCTGCGGTGGTGAGCGTTAAAACCATTTATTTATTTATTATTTATTTATATATACTTTATTGTACACCAGAAAATACATAGCGAAAATAAATAAATTGAACACTACAAAACATACAATGGGCGGCCTTATCGCTTTCTGCGATCTCTTCCAGGCAACCTTAGACCTTACCATCTGCGACGATAAGCTCGCGTGGGGCCGCCCAAAGCCCACAACGCCGGAGCCGTGACAGAAAAAATGCTTGCTGCATGTTGCATGCCTGCTGTCATGTTGTATGCTTGTTATGACCAGCAGAAGAAAATATTTTATTAGATTGAAAATATTTTAATTCAAAACTAATATAATAATAAATAACAAAATAAATATAATAATATCTATCGACCTTTGTACATGACACGGTGTCTTTACGGTACGACGCGGCGTATAAACCGCACCGTAAAAAAAGGTGTCTGTCAACAAGCTTCCATAGTGATCCATACAACACTGACAAGACAACCGTGTCTAAACTCGGCGAATAAACCGTAGTTTTTCACAAAAAATACAATAGACGCAGATATATTTAGTAACCTATTCCGCTTAACTATTACTAATAAAGAGTCATACAAAACCCTGTAAGAAATCGACTCATATTTTACCTCTCAACGAGGCATCCTCAGGATGAAGATTGATTCGTCGCAGAGAACAGCAGAGAGATGCAGAGAGGTCTCTGCGTCCGGCATTCGGCGTGGCAACACGTCGTGTTTGGCTTCGTTGAGAGATGTAACACGTGTCGATTTCTTACAGGACTTGTATGACTCTTTAGCGGAATGGGTTACTAAATAATATCTACGTCAAATTGTGTTTTATCATGTATTTCCGCAGTCACGCTTGAATCAATTAACTATGTATCTGTAGTTTTTCACGGCAAGAGAAACGTGTATATACAAAGGGCGACCGCGTGTCGACCTAAGTGTGGCCGCGTTGTTCTTCTAATCTACAAACTACTAATAAAATCAGCCTTTAATTTATTGTATACTGTGTCAAATAAACGTTTCTCTTTAATTGTCCCAAAAGTATAGTTAAACTATATTCTTCACTTGATTCCGATTCAACGCCTGAAAAGTTGGAAATGTGATTGTATTGTTATGTAGGAACAGATAGAACTCGGAATACGATACCAAATGAGGCCTAACGTCCATTTAGACGGTAAATTGAATACGAATAGCGGGGAATGCCGTAAGGCTCCGGTAAACAGCGACTTGTAAATAGATAGGGACGTCGAAAACATTTAGGGACTCAATCCACCCTTTTGCCTTTTCTGCAAATTAAATGAGGATACATAGTTTGAGATTTAGTTTGACTGCGATTCAGCTCTGTGTGGAAGGAATTAATTCTACGGCTTTCTTATACAAATACAAATAGTTATTATCATTAACAAGTTTTGTGCTACATAAATAGTGATAGAAGTGTCCTTTTAAGCAAATAAATGCCTGTATTAGGACACTCCACTCTTCCCCAACTTATGAGACGGAAGTTAAATTATTTTACTCGGTTTGGTTTAAACATTTTGTTATACCTGGTTTTATTACTAGTAATAAAGAATCATGGAATCTTACCCTTTTTTTTAGGGTGGTAAATCATCAAATGACTTCTCCCGCTCTGGGCGGAGCGGGTGTCAGACTTTTACTGACTAAAACCCACCCGTGTTCCTTCAGTTGCCTGTTGGCAAGGGTCCCGGTATCCCTTTCGGACTTTCCCGCAAACCTGGCAGATGGAATCTTAGCCTAAGATAATTGTTAGCTTTGCCATACATTTTGCTGTTAGGCAGACGCCTGGTGAAAAAGATTTTTTTTCATTGTGTAATGCGTTTGACTTCTTATCTATTTCATCAACAGTTAACAATGTTGTCGTGAACAATCTAATGGTATAATCAGATTAAAAAAGAAAGAAAAATGGATTACTTGTCGCAGACCGAAACACAAAAAAAAACCTCGTGACTAGCAGATAAGTTGTACGGAAATCGGTTGTCATGTTAGGGGCATATGATGTGAAGGACTGAGGAAAATGTCTTGAGAATAGTTTTGATTATGACTGTCGATAGCTCTAAGAGGAGACCAAAGAAACGATGGATGGACTGTGAAAGATGTTATTATGGATAGAAAGCGGGTAACTACCGAGATGACGACTAATAGTGAAGAAAAAGACATGTGGCGCCATCCTCAAATAAATTGGGATAAGGGCAGAAAAATTATGACTAGCAGACACCTTTACTCCATTTGAAATAAGATTAGACATTTAAACAAACCTTTTTACAGTCCATTTTGACTTCTATACCGTAGCGCATAAAGATGGCATTAAAAGCAAAAAGGTTACACAATACCAACTGTCTACAGCAGCTGTCATTTGTCATGCCACCAACGCAATAGAAGTCAAAATCGGTTGAACGGACTATAAAAAAGGTTTATTTATGTCTAATCTTATTTCAAATGGAGGTTTCAGAATCTTACGTGAAATAAGTTTCATGAAACACACACAGCATACAAAAATGCTCATGAAGTATTATTATAGTTGAAATGAATACAGTGTACCTACATCGCTACCTCATAGCTTCGATATGGTGATCCATTTATCACAATTGACTCTAACATAAACCTCGGAGATAACGGGTGATACATCACACGTCGGGTTTTTGTTCACAAATCACTGTTTTTAGCGGAGCTATTTAAATTGTAGGTGTTTTAGAAAAACAAACAATAGTTGGCCGGAATTATTTTTATTTTGGAAAATTTTAATGTTTCCGGGAAATGGCCTTATTTTATGAAATTCACACTATGAAATTCAAGCAATGCTTGTGAGTGTTAGAAACAAAGTATTTAAACTATAAAGAGGTTGGTATTAATTACCTCTCACAGAGAGGAGACCTATGTCCCAACATAGCTTTATGACACTTTTCAAACATCGATTGATCATTTTTTTTTTAACTCACAAAACGGATTCGTCTGCCTCGGCCATAATAACTTAGTTACCAGACACCTCTAGAAATAGAGAATACGATCTATTTACGGCAAACCACACGGCAAAGGCAATGAGGGTACAATACATTTTATAAAAACTCTCTCAAATCCTCATTTTGCGAACGAGAACGGAAGGGTAACTCGAGAAAGACTTTGAAAGCTTATAACTCCTTCCTGTTTTGGGGATTCAATTTATTTTTCCCTTAACTTTTCTTTATAAAAAAGCGTCAAATACTTAACCGTTTTAAAAGTAGTTAAATTGACAAGCGAAGTTTAATAGATGCCTAATCTGTTAAGTACTTCGATCCGTGTTAATTTTGAACAGTCCTATTATGACGGCCAAAGAATCAAAATTGCTATTGAAAATGAGAATGCTGCCAGCCTTTTGGGGATTTCCTTGTATCCTTCCGCCTTTTTTATACATGTTACTTACATTAATTACTAGTTTAGGGGCATGAGGAACAGGGTGTAAAGTTCACCCATCCACCATAGAAAAGGGAGGATCTTCCGGGCAGACGGGTGTTCTGCGGGCAACTGCCCAACGATTGATGTTGGATTCTTGTATATACCTATGTCCATCGCGCGGTAAACTCTAATTGCGCGATGCAGGATTTATCGTCAGGTCTTTGATGCGTAATTCGCGTATGGCGATGTAAATGCCGCCACATTAGTATTATTATATTAAGACTGTTAGTCGATGTCCAGTAATGGACGTTTTTCGGCTGTAATCAAAATGAAAAGTCATTTATTTAAACTAGGCTGAGAATCAGCATTTTTGAACATCAAAATTACATAAGACAGTCCTCCAAAACGCGCACCTTTCACCACTTTTACATTAGCTTTACTTTTAATGATGATGAACACTGTTAGCTTACAAATTATGTATCTATATTATATATATTTTATTTTTTATTATTGTGAATGTGAAGACTATGTGGATCATTTTTTTTCTTTGGTTTTTTATTATTTGTTTTTCCTAAGTTAGTTTTTAATTAATCTTGGTCTGGCAGTTTGAGTAATTTATGCGGCCTACCCAAATGTCCTTTCTTTGGTATTGTTCGTCAAATCGTTGAGCTCCTTAAATTCTGAGTTGAGCTGCACGAATACTGACAAATGCGTGCGTGACAAATCTGTGGTTCTTTCCTCAAAACACCATTTCAGACACCAATCTACATAGTCTTCACATGATCTGACCAAGATTATGTCTGGACTTCAAAAGAGAATGTGACCTCTGAGTATGTTTCGGCCTTTCTTCTCAGAGTAGCCAGATAGGAAACGCCGAACTCATCTAGTTTAAAAAATAATGTGATTGACGTTTAAAAGTGTTTCTACAAACCCACTTACAGAAATAAATCATTTATCATTTATGTATATACATATCGCACCCCTAGATGAAGACTCCAGCAACTCAAAAAACCTCATTTTTCAGAAATGACGAAAAACTGTTTTTGTCTTATATAAGAAAGATATCAAAGATCTAATGAGACATTCATAAAGGTAACGTTGCGGTTGAAGGCATCGTTACGCGAATTATATTGATGTATAGGTATTCAAGTCAGGAATTCGATAAAGCCACTAACTCGAAACTCGTACTTTTAGAGTTAGTGGGGTTTTTATCTAGGGGTGCGATATTTCACCTAAATATTAACCTTCTTTGATCATAATATTATATTCATGATAGGTACTAAACACGTTAATAAACCTGAACCGCCATCAAAACTTATAACATCAAATTCAGATAGTTATAATATAAATTAACAGCGATGTTTCAAAGTAATTAAAATACCTGTTAACGGTCACAACACGGAGTAATGACAAAAGTTTTTAGTTTTACGTATTTCGGGCCGAATTTTAAGCCTAGCTAAGCCATGTGCTGAACCTAAATGTGCCTGTCTGGGTAGTTAGCTAGTTCAAATTAAATAGCAACCGAGAAACACAGGTACCTACTAACCTGGCCTACCTATAAATATTGCGGAAAGCTTTTTCAGATTGATCACCATGAACTAAATTTTTCCAGTAAGTTGTAGTGTTATAGTTCCTTTTCATGTTATACTGCATACTTAAAAGAAAGCTAGATCGAAAAACTGAAACATTATGACCGTCACGACACTTTTGTTACGTAACAATAGCGAAAGCAACTTCGTTCCAATCCGGTGTTCCATCTCTCAATGAAGCATCCTCAGGATGTCGATTGATTTGTCCCAGAGAACAGCAGTGAGATGCAGAGCGATGCAGAGTGGTCTCTGCGTCCGGCACTCGGCTCGGGTTCACGACAAGTCAATCGTCATCCTGAGGATGCCTGCTGCTGAGGATGCTGGATGAGGAGTTTTTTATGACTCTTTAGGAATAGTTAAGCGGATAGTACATTTTATCGGTTCCACGATAGCTCTCGTCTTTTCTCTTTATAATATAGAGTAGATTTTTGTTTTTGATTCACTAAATTTTACTAACATAATATTAAACTATCGTTGCAGCCCTGAATCTAATATTCTAAATTCAAATTCTGACCATCCAACAGTTGATTTACCATTGCCATCGATGCAATAAATATGCACCGAATCCTATGTCAACTTAAATTCAATTCGGTGCATTTGCGAGCGCTGCAGCGCTTCGGACTCAAGACGCGCTGGCTCTATACAAGTAAATAGAATTGTTCCAATAGGAAATAGCAGCGCTCTGCTGCGCTGTATTACGGGGAGTCAACCTAGTTTGCATGTCGCGTATTTATTGCATCGTGTAAGCTCTGACGTTATTTTGTAACGTTATATAAGTTTTGTGAAATATTTTTGAAGTTGTTTCCGAGTTAATGAATGGTTATGCAAATAGTAACATCAGTTACAATTGCAAATAGTAAAATTAGTTACTATATATAGTTAGCTTCTCATGAGATAATCTAGCATGTTACGTCAGAACTCACAAAAGAGAGCAATTTATTATAAGGCCTTAGAGTCCTAAGTTCCTAACCAAAATAAATTAGTCTATTCTTAGCAGTAGCCTGGGTATAATAAAGACCTAAAGTTTTCTTTGTAGACTCTCAAAATATCTCAAAGCTCATTACTCTTTTTAAATATTTCAAGCAAAGTACCAAAAGTTACGTAAGAATTTTATATTTGTTTTACGAAACATGTTATAAAGTTTCAGAACTTCCGAGTCTTGTTAAAAGCACGAACTCTCATGAGTATCAAACAGAACGCCGTTAAATGGAGCGATTGTTCCAAGTAATGGGTTCCCATACAGAGAAAAGTTAAGATTATGCAAAGTGCTAACTTCGGATCTAAATATAGACCACAATTCCGAACTCGTAAATAAACTAAATCGCCCAGGTAAGGAAAACGTAAAACTCTTTTAATGGCAACATAAAATGAAAAACCTTACGATTCAGAAAGGATATTGGAATATCCAACATTCAATTGTCCAAAGGCTATTGTTCACATTGAATGCCTTCGAAAATATTAGTTCACGAAGATTTGCCTTTATCGACAGAACGGAGCCTCGAGTGGGCCCGTCAATGTCATTCCCGAACCCTCCAATATAGAGATATTGATTGCAAATGAGATTAAAATGTACGTACTGATCAAACCCTTTTGTTTGAGCTTAATTAGTTCGTGTAAGCTCGATTGCCTTCAGGAGGAAAGAAACAAAGACCCTTTTATAATTAAAATATCCGTTTTGACAATATATTCGTTTATATAACACACACACACACACACATAAACACACATAATGGAATGTAGTTAGGATTATGAATCACTTAATAAAAATATTCAATTATTTCTAAAGGAATTTAATAGCGGCGGGATTTCGAAAGCCGTTGCGCATACAGCAAAAGAAAGTAAAGGGCAACTAGGACAGGCCGCTCGCTGTCAGAACAATGGCAAATACTAACACGAACAGACAAATGGAACACACAATATTGCACATTTTACCTCAACAAATTCCTCTATTTCACTTGAGGCTGCGACTTTTCACAACAAGTGCAAATGTGCTAGTCATTTTACACAAACTCTGCACAATATCGCGTCTCCATTGACTGGAATCCAACTTGAAGCACATAAAGGGCATCGACGACAAAGGCGTCCCGCTCAAGAAAGAAATGAGCTCGAAATCATAGAAATTAAATTTTGTATCTCGGAAGAAGTTCGCCCTCTCGTGGATGCCCCGCCGTCCGCTTTGTCCCTCCAGACAATACCCACCGAATAGCGACTTCACTCATATTTCATCCGAATAACAATGACCGGTCTTTTGCCTTATCCAATCTCCAATACTAGATTGAAAAATAACAACGTTCCACATTTACATACAAATGAAATGGGAATAGTTAATACAAACAGCTTTCAGGCAACATTCCGCCCACATACTGCCGATTTCTTTGAATGTGCTGCGGTCGAAACAATTGCGCTCCACAATTTATTACCCAAATTAAACGACATAGGAAACCTTTCCGTACGCCGTCATTAATAATGTCTAATTTACAATGTTTAAACAAAGGATCTCACATTGAAAACCCACGAGTGCGGCCCGAACGTCATTATCCGTTCGTCACTTGACAACAAAGGTCGGCTCGTCAGATTGCAAATTAAATTAGAACATCCAGCCGATCCTGTTTATGTACCCTCTTAAATGTGGAATTTTAAGGGGATGCTTAATTCATGAATCTTTGCTGAGTTTGACCATTCAATTTACATTTTCAAACTGGTACTCTGGACGGCGATTTGCATTTCCTCACCATGTATGTTGCATTTATTCACAGACTTCGTGAATATTATGCAACTTTAAGAGGAGAGGCGCGCAGCAGCGATTAGAGGAGTGGTGTTATTTATAGGTCTGAACTCGATCCATTGGTGTTTACCAGCAGCGCCCATTGCCCCTCGTAAATCGTTTAAAGGTTGGGCGTTCTCCATCCTCAAGATGGATGCCCTTGTCAGACTGATATATTTACCGTCCGCCACATGGTCTCCCACTCCCTATCTACTGTTTAACATGTAACTGCTGTTGCTTAAATAAATAGCCTTCATGAATAAATGTTTAAAAAAGGGTAACCTTATAGGCAGTTAATTTTCTCCGCGGCCAACAAACCCTCAAATGCACAATGAGGGTGAACTTGTGAGTGACATGTAAATCTACTGGGCTGAGTCAAAGGGACATTATATTGTTGTACTTGATAAGCGAATTGGATAATATTAAGCACATTAAATGATTAGCACACATTTTCAGACACATTATTGTGTTAAAGGATTAGCGACAGTCACACAGATTGTGGTGAAAGCCTTTATGTTGCTCTTGAACGTCAAAACGAACAAGGGAATAAACGAACACGTAATAGCGAGTATGTGTTGCCTCCGCGCCCGGCGTAACATACGTACCTAAAGTGCGGTATGGCATATTACCCATTTCTCATCTAAATCGTGTGACTTTTGCCCCTTACGCGCGTGTAATGTAGCGCACTTTATCGTCGGTAATCCTGCCGTTATGCTTCTCCTTCTTTACTTTTCGGGAACTCTGTAGGAAGAAATGAGTCGCTCACAATACAATGTTTCGTGTAAAAAACAATAACGGCAAACGGAAACTGGCTTTAAAATATTGAACCACTTCATTTTCTCGTGGCGATAGCTATTATGGACTCGGCTCATAAAATCAAACGTGTCAGTACATGTAATAGTGCTCGGCTTATAAAATCCCCCGTCACGTAAAGTTTTTATTAGTTTGGAGCCTAATGGATTTCCTTACCTTTTTATTATTCGATAAACACGACAGGCGCACGGTTGATTTGAAGAATCTCTTTGAAGCCGGGAGTTCGTCGCAGTTAGACTGTGCTTAAATATTGCTCAGCCGTAACGAGGGGCTGAACCTAAACCCTCGTTGAATTTGGCGGAATAAGCCGCAAACTTTTGTTATTTCTTTAACCTTTTCTTTAGAAAAACCCTTTTAAGTGTACACGTCCTGTGACTGTACTTATACATTTAAAACTTGCTTCACGGTTTCCTGATCCGGTAAATCAAATTCATACCCTCTAACACCCGTGTCGTTAAATATTTTCTTACTCTGATTTATATTCCATTTGACGAAGTGTTCCGAACGAATTCGGATCGAATACACTTGATATATGTGGGTCATGTATGAGTATTCTAAATTGATGAGGACAAATTCTGTCTCGTACTATATTAGTAGATATACAGACGGTTCGAGAAATATCTTCAGATGTTCGCAATCAGAGTCAATATCCTTCGGAGGAAATATTTTCATTATTGATGAGCGCGAGTGTATCCCGAGATTGCTTTGGCAGGACTAGCTACAAATTATTGTTCGTCTTTTCGGTTTTGTACAATGCCTTCGAGATTTTAGTTGCTAGTCCCGAAAAGGGTTCGAAAGTAGGTATTATGATCATAGGTAATAATAACAGAATAATCTCTTTAAATAAGTAACTATAAATAAAAGAGATTTGAAAAATGTAGTCTAGCGTCGATTAAAGAAAATCTCAGAAGTCTCACTGCTTCACATGTTTTCGGCGACATTTTTGGTTTCGTACTATTTTCGGCATGGTGTAAATAAGCCTGTATTTCATTTTTATCTGCATTAATAAGTTCAGCGTAGCAAGATAAAGTGATATATCTACATATAAAAATGTTTTCACAGTATAAGCTATGGCAGGGTTGGGGACGCTGGGGTACGGAGACAGTATCCCTTTGCCCTAGTCGACCCTTGTCACCATGTCGCATATCTGTCCAACTTAATTTTAACACCCTCCCTTCATTGGGAACCTCTGAAACGTCCACCGGCTTAGAGTAAACTCCTTCCGTTTGCTTTATCGTAAGAAATCTGTTCTTTGAAAAACATTTTGTTTTCATAGTGATGTTATAAAATATCGTACAGAAAGAGCCTACCATGTAAAATGTTATTTATTTATTGTAGCGTTAGTTACACACACATAACCCGACAAGGACTAAAGAAAAACATGTACAAAAACTATGCTTATTTCTAAAGAAATCTCTTCCAGTATACCTGCGATAGGAAAGCAGATAAAAATAAATGAAGACACCATGTGTAAGAGTAGAAGAGAAAACAAAATACATAAAATTATAAAAAAACTCGCAATGTTTTTTTTGGTTATTTTAAAGGTGCCTACATTATGTGTTTCTCGTAGAAAGTCATGTTCCTTGTCTTATCGTTATCTTACGTTACTTTCAATATCATTGAGATTAGATTGTCATCAGCTTTCTATCCGATAACCAAGAAACAATAGAGCATTCACACTATCTATGGATGTCGCTCAATATCGGAACTATTCAAATTCAGTTCAATTGAATTCGCAAGTGAAATGAACACGACGATAAATTGGCGCTGAATGATGCTTATCTGTTTCCCTGACAACACCACTGCAGTTGATGCAGTGTTACACGTTTTCACACAGACTTTTTGTTTGAGCACTTGACAAAGAACGTGTTTCCTCTAAACAAGTGATGTAATCGAATCAATAAGAACAATCTAGCTCACAAAAAAGCGTAGAAATACTCGGGATATATCAAGGGTTTTTAATGTTAACACATTATAGTACTATTTTAGGACTCGATAATACTCACAAATAACAGAGTGTGTAACCGAAAGCCTCGACTATTATGCTCGGTAAAATAAATTCATGTAGGTACAATGTTGACCAAAACGTATTCGAATAAATTCTGATGACGTATCCGCTACGTACAGAACCTGGTACAGCCTACCGCATGTCAAATCGATTCAATTCGCAACAGACAGGAGCAGAGACCTCCCAACTTTAAGTGATTGCACGATCCACTGCATTGAGACCAATTTTCCCAGCCTCAGTTATACTACCGAGTACGGACTATTTGAATCGCTTACCTTAGGGATTCCATTCCAATCCTGAGCTCGAATTCCCAACACCGACCGAGCTTGATCAATATTATCTTTCGCCTTCATAAGTATTTGTTGGAAATTTTTCGCTTCCTCGGCACCGGCTATAGATTTAATAACTGTCATCTTTACGACCTAATATTCAACATTTTTTTATATATCGAGCAACATCTGCCAACCCTCATTTCCTTTTAGCTTGCAACATTGTGGGAGGAATTTAGTCGAATGACGATGTAATAAATTTCCTTCTTCGTATGATCCATAAAGCTACGGACTACGGAGAGACCCTCTCGAACGTCCGATATGACGTAATAAAAGCGTCTTGATGAATTAACAGCTGATTATTTGCATATGGTACGTGTGTACGTGTGCCTTGTTGCTAGACTTTATGTTGGAGTTTTGGTACCGTAAAGTGCTCTTAGAAGATGATTACTAGATTGTTCTAAACATCTTTAGAGGGTTGATACCTACTACTAAAAGGAACTGGGGCCGTATTATGACGTATTAATGGCACTATTTTTCCAGTGTGAGTGAGAGAGGGAGCTATACAAGGCAGATAGCGCCATCCTTTTTTCGCAGTGGTATAATACTGGCATTAATACTTCATACTACGACCCCAGTACAAAATATGCAAACAAATGTTAGTCGCAATAAGTAATAAAAAAAGTTTTAAAAGCCTGATGCACTTTACTCAGTCATTCATATTGTAGCTTTGAATAAACTAACTGAGGATATTGAAATAAATGACGAACCCGCAAATATAAACAAAACCACATACGAAACTCCTATGAAATGTTGACGGGCAGTATCAGCTTTTAGCTAAATTGGATTGTGTGATACCAATTGCAAGCGTGTGCATTGTGAAGCGCTTGATTATAGCGGCAATGTAAATTGTATTACAATTTAGGATTTATGCGAACTCCGCTTTATTCAGCGATTACTTTTGCTTCAGTCGAGAGCACAGCGAATTTATTAATTGGATTACTTTCCCCATCCCTATTTTCCTGTCACCACTTTTTACGATTGCCATTATCCATATTAATACCTGAGTATCATAGGATGCTGAGTAACTGGCAATATGAGTGTGTCGGTAGCTTAAGTCCTTTTCAACGATAATCCGCTGTGACAGACAAATGTATTGAAGGACAAACGTGGATCTGAATTATTTATTGCCAATTTCGCTTCACTAATACTGTTCAGAAAAGGTATTTTGTATATACATGAGATGTCCTTCGGACCTTCGTCGTAGGACGATGCTAAGAATAGTTGACAAAGGGATTAGGTACTCTTATACTTACTTGATGGATTTTCGTCACTGTGCTTAGAATAACATGCTGTATATATGTAACTGTTAAGGCAAGTAATTCTATGAACTTCGATAAGGTACTCGGAGTCAGGTACCGTTTGATTCAAACTTAATGGCGGCTCGGAAGTTAGCTACTTGCTGCGCAGTACCCCACCCCTTACCCCGCTGACACATGAAATTGTTACTACGCAGCGACTCGCCTCATGTCCCGAGCGCTACGGAATGATTGGCAGCATATCGATTCATGAACCGAGTTGCGAATCGAATAGGCAGAACTTACATTGATATGGTGAAGGGCACAAAGTAACTCGACGGATTAATAGAGAAACCTTAGGTACTTTTTATCAAAATCATCTGCCTTCCACCGTCTACCTCCACATCCATAATTCTCCGATAATCACGACGATATTGCAAACTTCCATCCACTTTACTGAAGTATACTTTATTTGATCACCCAAAAACGTTATTAAATATCGCAAGGAAGGCCACGATACCTTGTAATTCAGGGATCCTCAATAACAAATTGTTGGAGTTATTTCTAGTGGGTAGGGAGGGGTCCGCGGCAATTTATTTTTCGGTCGCGATCCAATTATTTTTGGGCATGTTAGTGGCGCATAAATCTGTGGACTGGCCCTTGTGCACGCACCTACGCCACCTTGTAATAGTTCGGACATGGAGGGGTGGAGGGGGGCTAATGCGATAAGCTACAAGATTAATTATTTACCAAAAAGCCGCGGGCGCGGTGTTTACGTTTTTGGGAAGTAAAAAATGGCGGCGCGCCTGTCTGACAGTCGCGGTAAAATTTATCGTACAGTCTTTGCCTCCCTACTTGTATATCTTCAGTTTTAGAACATAAGCTTTAAGACATTGCAAAAAAGTGCCGTAAATATTAAAGGAGGTAAGTCATCTTTTATTCTGATGTCGGTGTCGCGATCTATACATACGAGAATAATGATAAACGTGGCAAAAAAAAAAACAGTCAACAAGATTGACAGTTCGACGGCCGAGCAAATGCGTTCGTTTGACACCTGTCAATTGAACAATTTCTAAGGGGTAATTCCCGTATTTTTTTAAGAACGTTCACATTCGCATCTCATTTGGAATCTGTCAAACTTACTATCAATTTACCAACATATACCAACAATAATTATAATGCCAATGTCAGCATATAATGTCAGATGAAAACACAAAGTGTTCCTACTTTTTTTTTGAGGATTGTTAATCATCAAATGACTTCTCCCGATCTGGGCGGAGCGGAAGGGCGTGTCAGACTTTTACTGACTAAAACCCACCCGTGTTCCTTCAGTTGCCTGTTGCCAAGTGCCCCGGTATCCCTTTCGGACTTTCCCCGGAAAGTGTACCACCTGACGCTGATTTTCAGCTGCAACTCACATAGAATCACTTTAAATCGGTCCTTTATTCACAAATTGCATAATATACTATTTTATTGACTACTACTATTCTACTTACTTCATTTATACTCAAAAGGTAATTTCATTTGTTTCAGGTAAAGATGGCAGCCATTTAGTTCGGAGTGCTCGAGTCATAGACATTATAACGCTCAAACCCAAATGTGAAGTATCTTAAGTAGCTTGCAACAGGTATTTTTATTATTTTCAGTACATTTGTACTATCAAAGAAACACTGCATATCTATACACCGTAAGGATTATTTATCATTGCAAGTAAGTAAGGTCTAAGCTCCATCTTTTCAAATCGGCGAAAGAAAGGGTCTATAAATATATCGTTATAGTTCTAAAACAAAATAAATAAATAAAATGATATTCCAGTCCACTGATCACAAGCAGTCGAAACTGGTGTCAGCACAAACAAACATACATAACATAACGTATTTCCCGAAGCGTTGGGTAGAGGTGTACCTATAGTACACCCACATTTCGCCAGTTATGATAAAACCCCATGTAATAGGGGGCGAGCCTATTGCCATCAACCGGACACAAATCCAGTTCTCGAGCTGCTACTGAGAAATTCTTGATGGAAAATCCCAATAACACTTTAACGAGACAGTATAACACAAACAAATTTATTTGCAGTACCTAGTTGATCTGAAATGAGCCGCACCAACCTAATCTAAAAAGGTTACAACTCAAAAACTTCCAGGATAATAATGTTTTCGAAAAATGTATTATTGGCCTCAACGCTTGGCGAAATTTTCTCCATTTAACTTAATTATAGAACAGGTAATGGAGTTTATAGCACCATTATTAATCTCTTGATGTACTCTCTTCTTTGAAAGCTCCAAATATGCTAATTTTAAGTACTCTTCTTAGGTACACTTATAAATTATCCGCTATGAAGGGTGAAATGTAATACATGGGCATCCCCTTATGGGGTCATTATGAACAACTTTCACTATGGGACTAAAAATGTAAAATAAAGAAATCTGTTTGTCTTGAAATCCAATATTTCGTCAAGTCGTAAAAACAGTGGGAAAAAGGGGCGGGTCGCACATTATAAAAAAAACATCCATGGCCATTGCCTAATTGAATACAGAAAGTATAATAAAATTCAAATATTTTATTTTATTTTTAAATCTTGTTGGTCAAATTTTTTTTTTAAACAAGTTCCCCTAGCCAGCCAATTTAAAAACACCAACCCTTGTAAACCACTTTACCAGAATCTTCAGCATCAATTACCTTCCGAATCTTCAACCTCAAAAAACGACCCGTAAACATAATTAGGGATGTAATGAGGCTAAAGTTATAAATCTAGGGGTAGCAGCCCTGATGAAGACGGCAACCAATGGGCCACAACCCCCTTCGTCGGTCAAGGGCCGTCATTAATTCTCTAGCCATCTTATTACGCCAGTAATTACCTATTTATCCGCATTTTCTTACGAGTTTTCTGAAAGTGAGTAATAACTCGGGTTGCTGACGTAAGCCATTTCTTTTTTGGCCGAAGCAGCCAGCTTTGGCACTCTGTGAATGTGTATCTCGGTGAGTAAATCTACTTTTAGAAACTCAGTTTTCTATCTTTATTGACATCTTAGTCTACAGCTGGAAATAGCTGAATCTAACTTAATGATATATATGATAGTGTATATATTACTTCTACTATTTTTTTGCCAAAGTATAGTGGCATTGCCATTCAACGTGGCAAAATGCTGCCAGCTTTTAGGGCACCTTTCGTCTTGACAGCGACGCGGACGAATTTTTGGATGCACTATGATTATTTCCCTTCCCCTTTTTATATACTTATGCCTCATCATCTGCCTAGCCTTTTCCCAACAATGCTGGGGTCGGCTTCCAGGCTAACCGGATGCAGCTACCAGTATTTTATATGGAGCGACTGCCTATCTGACTATATACTTTTGCCTATTATTGTTATTATTTTAAGACTTTTCAATTACATACCTTAGTAAATTTTACTTCCTTTAGCTTTTATATTCACAAATTACGAAATTGAATTCAGTAAGAAACTGTTTTGCAATGAACAATTTAATTTTACGCCAGTAAGTACTTTGTATCAGCATCGTATAAAGCCTCCAGAGATCCTCTTATAAACGTTTAAACTGCTTATTTGCATGATAAACAAAATCCTTTCTCTTCAAGGACGTTTCAGACAAAACGTGATGATATACTCACTTAGTTACACGGCCCTGTAAGACGGAAGGGCTCAGCTCATTAAATCTTATGCGCTAAAACAAACGAAATCATTGTCTTTTATGAATAAAGGAATTTCAAAGCTATAATATCTATTGAAGCGTTGGTGGTTTTGACAGTGATACTAAAAATAAATAAGCAATCACAGTGAGTAAGAGCAGTCGTGCCCCAGTGGTAACGGCCCCGAATAACGAGTTGTAAGTCGTGGGTTCGAATTCGAACCCTGCCGGGCGCTTTACTTTGTGTAAATAATTTCATCACCACTGCTCTCAAAAACGGTAAAAGAAAACATTGTGAGGAAGCTCACATGTCCTAGAACCAAAAATTCGAAGACATGTGACATCTACCAACACGCACTGGGCCGGCGTGTCGTATTACAGCCCTCTCGAAGAGAGCAGGCGTGTGTCCCACTGGCAACATTATAAGCAATCACAATCAAATTCAAAGAAAACCGCAGCATAGCGTATATTTGTACTATAACATTTTTTTTTTTGTATTCTCATACACGGCTGGAGAGAAAACCAAATCGGTAAACTGCAATTAAGATTACCTAACGCCTTAAGACCAAGTTTCAATGACCATTTCCTCACGATATTCTACTAACATCTTTATCTTCAACACACAATTTCTTGTTGAAATCTAATTTAACACTTAATTTAGGCGTCTCTGCCCTTCGTAACTTAATTATGTATTGATTTCGTTTTAAAAAGAAATCAAGTTATTTGTTCATTTTAACGCCGACTAAGACTCTTTGTGGACGCATTTTAGTGACTGTCTAACGTTTGATGTCGCACTTCCTTTTAATTCGCTCATTGGTGAGTGGGTAATTCAAAAATGTCGACTAAGTATCTTATAATCTTATAGTACTTTCTGGCTGCCTACTGTAACATTTTCGGATATCTTTAGATCCAACTCTAGATCAAACAGAATAGACTTTTACTGAAAATCTATTACGCCAGTATAATCGTTTTCGAAGTTATCGCCTTCATAACTAAGTTGAGAGCATCCTAGCGACCAAGAAGACCGAAGTATGTATATATTCCACCTCCAATATGGAATTATTCACTGAGACCGAAATCCGCTTCCCACCTAATCCTGCAGTGGAATACGTAAATGTATTTATTATTAACTAGTTATCCGCATCTACCATTTTAATGAAATACAGATTTATGTAAATTCCTGAGCACCGCTATGAATCGTGACGTAACTACCAGATACAAAATGTTTACTTAATTATTGAAACCAAAACCTCCCTCTTCTTACACCATATCGCTACTATGTTTGTCTGAGATAACTTCGTTGAGAAAATAAATATTTAAACAATATTTCACATTAACTCAAAGACTCAAAGAAAACATGACATCAAACAATTTGGCAAACATTGCGAATTTCTCGGCACGGCCATGTCAATTTCTCTCGAGTCAAAAATTATTATGGATCGTCGTGGCCGTCCTCGTTGCTTTATTATTAGGAGGCGGAGAGTGATTTCAATGAAATACTAGTCCGGCGTATCTCGGAGACCCATTTTCCGACATTTCCCGTGGCGTCCGTAGGCCACTGCTTCTACAATTTTTATGAGTCAGTCGTGCTACACTCACTTTTATTTCTTTTTCCTTCACAAAACGCTGTGTGGGAAGCGGCGAGATCCCATTTTCGGCCAGCCGGCATTTTTGCAAATTTCGATTCGCGGCGAGTTAGAAAAATAAAGATTTCACACGTGCCTTTCGTCGAGTTCCAGTTCGCTTTTATTTTTTACATCCTATCGTAACTTCAAATAATCCTGGAAAGCTTTTTGTTCCGAACCAAACATTTATAGCACTATATATTCTTCTTTACTTCTAATCACGAATCTAATAAAAATGTACGTAAATATTTGGGTAGGGCTTCCTTTTCTGTAAATAGCTGGGAAGCCGAACAATTTCCAAAACCTTTCCGATCCGTTGTAACGCGATACTAAACTTGGTCAATCCCTATAATGCGATGGAAATCATTCCTAAATCAGTGTTAATCCGTTGAAACGGGGCAGCTGTTATTCTGGACCTCAAAATAGTTCATATTAACAGGGTATTGTGTACGATAAGAAGGGGAATGACGGAACATTAGTGTAGATTTCCCAGCTATGATATAACGGAAGCTCTTGTTATGCATTCCGTGATTGGTGTTCTCTCGTTACCTCGCGTCTTTGTCAGTACCTTTCACCTCTTTGAGTAAGGATCAAAATGTTTTACTCGGCAAGGATATACATTATGATAAGATTTGCGAGTGATTCGCAACGTCCGCCTCTCAGAGCGTATTATTATTTTCTCGCTTTGATAAAAAGGTCTTCCCCTTTGTCGTATAAAAATATCTTGTTGGTGTTGTTGAGTATAGATATGTCTTATTGGCTGAGTAGAGTACGTTTTCAGTGAAGTGGGAAATACAATAAAGGACTTGTAGGAGTAGTGAATATAATAATATTTGACTGCTCTAGTTACACACGTATCACTAACATCGGAAATAATGTGACAATTTTGTTATTTTGTTTATTATCTGCCTCTGTTCGATAATTATTATTATAACTTTCAATAGAAATATCTATTGAAACGACCGGAACTGCTCCAAAAATGAATGTAAATATCAAAATATGACATATTTAATTGATGTTGATTCAAATATTCAGTCTATTTTTGTCTCATCACGCAAAAACAATGATGGAACCATCTCATTCAATGCAACAATATTTTATCTCAAAATATTGAGCTGCACTATCATCACAATTCAATACATTTAAGGCCCATTCACACGCCACAAAACCTGATCGGCGAAGGACAATGCAGCGGAAAATGAGCCTTACGTCAACTTCATTATGGTCGCGTATTTCCAACTGTTCCAATTTATCGCACAATAAAAGTGTTTGAATCCGTTGTTTTCAGAAATGAGAGATGTGGTCTCCATTGTGTACGGTATGGAACAGCACGGCGGCCATTGTGGGCCAGCACTCTCGCGCTTTCATCTCGATCACAATAGGAATCTTATCTCAGCCAAGTTTTATATCGCTACGTTGATTTAATCTTAGTGGACGCCGTAATGAACACTTTTTATCTTGGAGACATTTTTTAATGTTAGCTGGCTTTGAGCTTTTATTATGGGTTTCGTTTAATTTTATTTTTAATTCCAAGGGGACCCAAAATAATAGGCGTGGGGTTCGAGTGCTCATCGAGTACTTCGGGACATCGCCAAGCGGTTGGTCGTCTCTTCACGTGACCAGAGGGCTAGCCAATTTTTAGGTTAAAGAATCAGCATTGCCTTCCAACGTGGCAATGCTGCCAGCCTTTTGGGCACTTTTCCCACTGACAGCGATTTGGACGAATTTTTTGATGCCCTATGAGCTCTTCCCTTAATTTTTTTTAATTGTTTACTTTATTTATTTATTTATATTTATACCTTTACATCTCTACTTACACATAATATAATATATTTTAGTTTTAGATTGTCTATTATAATTAAAATTTGTCAACAAAGGAATCTTTATTTATATTGGCTACCTACATATCTTATGGATATTCTCACGACATTTTCCTCCCATTTCTATTGGAAATGAGTCGATTTTTTCTTTGTTACCCCACTCGATTCAGTCCTTTTCTATCCCTATCTAGTTTCTAGCCAGTTTAACTAAAGGCTCTATGTGATTATAGTACACGTACATAGCCTCTTTCTTTTCTGTAAAAGCCTTTTCCCCTTTGATGTGTTTTGTTGCCAAAATCAATGGCTTTGTTCTCTCTGTAACTAGCTGTTCTTTTACCTACCTTTACCTACAAATCTCCCTTTCAGCGTTGTTACGGTTTGAAATTCAAGATAACATATTCCGCCTTTGGCTATCCGAGCTTCAAAGAATACCTTAATTACGATTCTTGTAAGAACAAACGTAGATGGGTGGGAGGCACATTTTTAGGGTTACGTACCAAAATAATAAAAAAGGAACCCTTATGATGCGACCTCGTTTGTCTGCCACAGCACAGCTCTGACTGGAATACCTCAACTTTATTTGCACAACACAGAATATGTTTTTATTTCTATTTATGCGGTATGTTTTTTGACTTTTGATGGAAAATGTCTATAAAAATACCATTCCTATGGAATGTTTACTGTGAAAATGGAAAAATATTTTTCCTTCCAAGGTTCGGAACCCTCGGTGCGCCAGGCTTACTCGCACTTAGCCAGTTTTTTTTGTCTGACAACTTACAAATCTCAGAGTATTCGAGATTATAAATGATAGGGAAAATACTGAGCACCTAATTAGGGGAAGCTGAGTTAAGCCGCTCCTAATATCTTAGCATTACCTTTTTATATTTTCTACTTACAAAAGATCTTGGGCCGGGTTGCAACCAAGGGGGGGGCTAAGTATTATTTTTAATGTCTTTGATAATTGTAGCCTACGGAGATTGATAAAACATCAAATTAAGGTATTCCTACGTTGATTGAACAGAATACTGCATATCCCTCATACATTAAGTCCACCTTTGTACTGTATTTTTCATTTACTTGAGCATAAAGTTTTAAAAAAGCTAGCGATCCTTACAGTAGTCGCAAATGATTTGTAAAATCTGACATCTCATCTAACGGCCTACTCTAGACCGCGCCCACTCATTGGTCAAATCAAATAGTGCGCTTCCCCCCGGTTTCCTGTTACGCACTTCCGTCCTTTTTCACGTAATCACTCCCACAGATTGCAAGAAACCGAGATGAAAGATGTTACACATAAAAAAATTATAAATAAATAATACGCTTGATTACGTACACCATATGGATTCAAGACATAAATATAAAATACTAGCTGCTCGCCCCGGCTTCGCACGGGTAGCACTAAATATTTATCTACGGCTATTTTAGGTTATTTATTTACACCTTGGGTTACATTATTGGAGTTTTAATAAGGAACCCTAATTTTTTGAAAATATAATATAGCCTATGTCAGCTAGGGATAGTGTATCTTCCCAACAGTGAAAGAATTTTTCAAATCGGTTCGGTAGTTTCGGAGCCTATTCAATGCAAACAAACAAACAAACAATCAAATTTTTCCTCTTTATAATATTAGTATAGATAAAATACATAGGGTGACTCAATGGCCGGTACGTTTAGCCCGAAAGTCTGACAACCAGTCTTACCAAGTGGTATCGTGTTACCCAGTAACTGGGTTGTGGAGGTTAGTTAGGCAGTCGCTCCATGTAAAATACAGGTATTAAGTTGCATCCGGTTAGACTTGAAGCCAACCCCAAAGTAGTTGAGAAAAAGGCTAGGCAGATCATGACGTAGGTACGTTTAGCCTGTATATCTGCAAACAAAAAATACATTTGTGTAGACATGAATCTACATAAACACAAGATGGACGATCCATTACGAGGTATGTACCTTTCTATGTTCATTCCGCCATCAGACATTAGGCACTATGCCAACTGTAACACATGGACCAAAGGCCTCTCAGAATCCCTGTAGGTAGGAAGAGTCGCCCACGTAGTTACCTTATCACTTTTGACAACAATCAGTCTGCCTAGCTTTTTCCCAACTATGTTGGAGTCATAGTCCAGTCTAACCGGATGCAACTGAACACCAGTATTTTACATGGAGCGACTGCCAATCTAAACTCCACACCCCAGTTATTCATGGGTAACTCGATACGCTTTGGTAACACTGGTTGTCAGACTTTTGGATATCTGATTACCCGTAACGGCTGTCAAAGATCTATGAATGACAGCTGGGACCAACCGCTTAGCGTACTTTCCCAACCACGGAGGGAGTATCGAGTCGATATGTAATGGATGGTTCGATGCACGAACCGACTGCGGCAAGCATAGCTTAACCTTCGGTCGAGTCTTTTGACAACAACACTCAGTAAATTGAAATGTCATTATGGTTGAAACTATTTTACCTACATTCAACCTTATGATGGTCAGGCATTTACGAGGTCGATTATACATTACATAGCCCCAGTAACGTACCCCATAGGCGTTTTTATTATTTCTAACGTGAGGATACTTATCACCGTGGAAGTCCACGGCATCACGATAACACAGGAAAGTGAAATGTATGGAAATATGTGAGGACGCTTTGAAATTTCCATCCACAATAACGTTATAACCACCTCCTACACCATCCTGAGCGTGCTCAGCCACAAGGTGGACAGCCCCCTTCTGGGGGGTACATTAAATGTACTTACATCGTTTTTAAGTCCTTCTACTAACACTATTATGGGCCAAGCATGTCTGAAATAATAATTATTTGTTACGCAAGGCTGCAAAATTGTTTTTTCGTGAGAGTACCTGTATTGATACCTGAGCAAGCGAAGGATTCAAAGGTACGAGACGCAGAATAAAGCTGCCGAGCGAAACACACAACTTTTCACCTCACTACAGCGAGGAAAATGCTAGGTGTCTTCATGCAATTAACAAATATTTTACGCTTTTATGTTCATTTCGCGCAATTTTTCCGGAAGACAGCTCAATTCGGCATTATGTATCGCTTGCACTAACTCTGCACTGCTAAACAAACCCAAATGATGGAAAGTGAATTGCATAAGAATAAAATAAAATCAAATTTTTTGAACTGAAAACTTCTTTAGGCGCGTTGAGCGATTTTACTTTCGTGCTGGCCAGTGTGATTATTCTAAAAATGAGGTTGGGGCATTGACATGAAATAAGTATTAATGCATTATCAGTGGACCGCCCGTATAGAAAATTATTGAATAGAAAGATTCGAATTTTAAAAACTCTTTCCACGCTAGCGGAGAAAATTTACTTTTTTATAACATGCACGTCCATAAAATGTATAGAAATACCATACATCTTATGGACGTGGACGTGGAGGTTCACGATAATATCGTCACGTTAAGATTATAAACGCGTACAATAAGTTTTCTAATATTGTTCTAGCTATAATTTTCATAATTATTAAATTCTCTACTTACTTAAATATGAAAATAATTACTGGAAATGTACCAGCTGTTGAAACTAATTTTTCTGTTTAAAAGTTAATTCAGTTCCCATTCCGTTGTTAATGTAAAAAGTTAGTTCAATCACGCCTTTAGTCCCAACGGACTAAATAGAGCATCGTACCTATATGTATAGTGTATGTACATTTATAATTATAGCTAATATATTTTATGGAAAACGTATAATTATAAAAAATGAAGTATTCCACATTATTAATGCTACTGTTGAATGAATTACAGAATGTGGATTTTGTTTTTCTTTTTTATACAAAAAACAACGTAGAGTACAAGCTTGTAATGACTTACCCAAATTGAGAAAACCTTTTTACAAACAAAAACCAAAAAAATATTCATCATGATTACATGACTACGAGTATATCCCCCTCTGCCCTCAAGCTAGTTACTTTTTCCCATTTTTCCTTCTCAATTATGTTACGGTATCATGTTTCGTATTTTTAATAGGTAGGTATAAATTTGAGCTGTTTTCATTAAACAAGTTTTGGGATTTACAAAAAACGGAAGGATGCAAATTACGTTCACAAGGATCGATGCTATTGAACGCCGGAAAGTTCATTGTTACCCCGGACAGGTATATAATATAACCGGATTCCATCAATCAAAACAAAAGCTCAGAGTGCGAAAATCAATTCAGCTGTATTAGCATTTCAACAACGGGAGGAGATTAAGAATTTCAGCGTAAACGAAAAACGAAGCAATTACCGATCCGCGCCGAGAACAAACTTTGTTTTACTTGAAAGGAATTAATATTCATTAAAAAATCTTTCTCGGCATCATTCTGTTGAAACTTTGTAATCAGGCTGTCAGGGTCTGCGCGCCGGGAGTACCCACCGCGCGCCTCGTCAGCGAATTTAAGACTTTACCGGCTGCAACCGGATTTTTTCAGCTCTCCAATTCCAACAATCTGCTTTAACTTTTGCGCATTGAACTCTCATATCCGTCAATTTTAAATTGGAGTAGCTGTTCTAGACATTTCACTGGGAATTTTAATTACAAAAGTAATTTAGAATTCAAACGAGTGATTGCGTATAATATTTCAGTGAACTAAAAGCAAATTGTTAGGGGCCAACCGTAATTTGAAACTTTCCGTGCGGGACCGATTATTTGTCGGAAAATTCCGGAACACATCCTCGCGACCTCACGTTTTAGTTGTATTTTCTCCTTGCACCTACGCTCTTTGAATTGCTATATTTTGTACTAGCTTCCGCCGGCGGCTTCGCCCGCGTGGTATGTCGATAAAAAGTAGCCTATGTCGTTCCCCGGGATGCCATCTATCTCCTCGCCAGATTTTATCGAAATCCGTTCAGTGGTTTAGGCGTGAAAAGGTAACATACAGACAGACAGACAGAGTTACTTTCGAATTTATAATATTAGTATGGATATGTAAATAACATTAGATTATATAGCAGATTTTTGCTACATCGTAGCTCGAGCGTATGAGCAATAACGTTACGCAGCTAATTTTAGTTTCAAGTTGTCAAAACGTCAGAAGCAGCGGTCAAGTAGTGGTCGACTACCAACTCGTTAATTATGTGACAGTTTAATCGCGATATAAACGATTTAATTGTATGCTTTTAACGCAAAATTCAGCTTACGTATTCTGAGTAAATCCCTCAGGTACACAAATAGATTACGTGTAACCAAAGCTCTGATTTTCAGCATTGAACACCTCGTTCCTTTCAATTTGGGAATGTGCTTACAAAAGGGGATGGTAGACCGTTATTCCCTTTTGTAATGGTATCAATCTATGCGAGACAAAAGCAAGGCAGCCGCCGTTTCACAATAAATTAAATTGTCGATACCAAACGTAAGTAATGATGATGCTTCGATTTACGCACCGTTTACCACACAATTTCTTTTTAGCCATCGGTTCCAGTGACAACGTTCATTAAATTGATTTATCACAATGTAGGTAACCTACTCACATTCATTTAGCTTCAGCTCTATTCATATTTCATTATTTTTCAATCTATTAGTTTCAGACTAGACTTATTTAAATCTCATGCGAGTTTCATAAAAATAATCACGCAATCTCATTTATCTATATCATTAAATCAATTTGCTGTCGTAATGTCTCGGTAAAAGTAATTAGTTTCTAGTACTCAAACGTACACCACATAAGGCCGTATACAGAAAGAAAGCTAGTAGCCGGCGCCGATCTACCCGCGCTTATCGGCGCTGGTCCATTCTGGTAACAGTTACATAAAGCAAGCGGTTAGGTTAGTTAGTTAAATGGCGGGCGGCGCCAGCGCTGACCGGCGCATTTCGAAGATTGTCGGAACTTGTCGGTGACGTTCGGCGCTTATCGGCGCTTGTTCATATAAATGTCTGCGCCGGTTACCTGCGTGGATCGGTCCCTATTAGCACTGGTAGATCGGCGCCGGCTACCAGCTTTCTTTCTGTATACGACCTAACACAAGGTATTGTACAGTTCGCCGTCCGATAAGGACCAGGCCCGGGTCGATGGCGCGTTGTGTTCCACGCGCGCCTCAAAGAGATGTCAGCACAATCGGCGGGGTCTGCTAGGGCCGATGCCTGCCAGGGTTGCGGGAAGGTCCGAAAGGGATATGGGGACCTTGGCAATAGGCAACTGAAGGAACACGAGTGGGTTTTAGTCAGTAACAGTCTGACACGCCCTTCCACTCCGCCAAGAGCGGGAGAAGTCATTTGATGATTAACCAACCTCAAAAAAAAGGTATTGTACAGTTTTCCAATAAAATCGCGTAAAATAGAAACATAATACGAATAACTGGTGAAGGCTAATACATATTTTCCGCCGCCCGACCCTAAGCATGAAAAATTGTCGGGACGGAACGCGAAATAACTTTTTATATAATAGGTACTGAAGCCTTGAAGGGTTGAAACATCGACGGTCGGATTCGCAAACAGTACATAAAGATCCGGCGATCTCACGTTTTTTTCGGGATGAAGCCGTGAGGGACATCACGACCCTACCCAGTAGCCGGCCGAATTTACCTAGTGCGGGCCGCAGACTTGCCATTCGCGCCGACTCCGGATTATTAAGTGATTCCGCAAAAACAAATCCACCCGGAGTATTTTTTAAATGTTACCATTGAAATATATTTTTCCATTTCTGTGACAGCTTATTTGTGAAAGTTTAATTATACGAGCAAAGTATACGCCTCGGGTTGTTTTCAATATTTTGTGCCGAAATATAAAACGTTTTTAACAAAGAGCTGTCTTTTCTTGTCATTTTTTACTGTCATCCCCAGTTTTTTTAAGTGAGTAATGAAGTCTTGTCTTATAAATCTACAAGGAATGCATTTGTCTAAATTCGCGGGATGTTTATATATTTACTCGATATTTCTTTATCGTTTATTTGCTGTCACAGGTTTGATTTATAATCGTATCGTAATAAATCTTCAATTTAGAACTGTGAGTGTCTAAGCAGTCCTCTAGAATATGTACAGAATTCTTGACTTTTTATTAATGTCTACAAAAGACTATTTAACAAATGTAGGTACCTCACATTTACGATGTTTTCTCTTCATGACTGTGTTATTTATTTTATTTCATTACAGTAAAAGATTACCTACACCTAAATGTTACGTATAAAGTCTAATAACAACGAGGAAACACAAAACATTCCTCAAAAACTCATATTACTTACAGGAAGATTATCACCAATTTTCTTTCATCTCTGCAAATTGAACATAACATAATACAAAACTCATTAATCATAATTTGTGAAAGTTAAATAAATGAAAATGTACTGTTTCTACATTATTCACACAGGAATATTACAACACAGCAACCAGATATTAAAAGAACCGTACAAGTTACTAAGTATGTACGAATTTTCAAGATGTCTTCGCCTGAAGGCAGGAGTGAAACTTAGCAAGAGCATATCAGTCCCCTTTCCCTCAGGCGAATGGCGCATTCACATCACTCAAATCGTAGACAAGTCACAGAGGTTGCCTTTTACTGTACTATTCACTTGTACGCCAGTTACTTTGAATAGAATCTTTCAGACATCTTGATTGAGTCAAAATGGGTTAGTACATTCTCTTGTCTGGGACTATCTCAGGTTTAACGTCAGGGAATTTATTCGAAGATTTACGAGCAAGGTTATGACCGAGGATCAAGTTTAATCTTTTCAGAGCTATCAGATAATACAGTATCCTTGGTGACGTCATTCAACGGCCGATGTCATCAAATGATAATCTAAGCTTACCTTGCAGTCAATTATCATGCTTACACACTATGATTAGGCTAATTATACACATTGGTAATTAGCGTAGCTTCGATTAGGGACTTGCTATAATTCGATTTACAAATTAATAGGCGCGTTTGGGAACCTATGATTATGTGAATTACGTGGTTAACCGTCAGAACTAATACCTGTAGTTTAGAAAATTGAGCTTGGCTAAACGTCATAAACATTATCCAGTAACCACTGAAAGCAATTAACTCTTAAAAGGGGCCTAAAACCCAGGCATAATAAATAAAAATAGCTACGCTGCGAAATATTGACAGCTACAGTCCGGCCGTCCGCGTCGAGAGAATGCGTTCCTGACACCTGTCAGTTGAACAATTTCTAGTACTAATAAGGATCATTTTTGCATTTGCTTAATACAACGACAAAAGTTGATTAACATTTCAGTTTTTTTCGTCTAGCAGCCGCTCAGGTTGATCGATCAGGTTAAGCTACGCTTACCGCGAACGGTCCGTGGATCGGTGACCATCTTTACATACCGAGACCCTTCGGTCTCTGAGGCCGTTGGTCACGGCTGTCATTCGTGGATCTTTGACAGTAGTTACGAGTCGTGAGAAACCTGAAGTCTGATAACCAAAGGGTATCGTTGCCCGTATTGGTACGACAAGAATACATCATGTCGTGGTTTAAATATTAGCCTGTCATTAAAAAGATAGCGTGGTTCACTCAGGAATAGTACCACGTGTAAGGGTGAATTTTGCCAAAGAAACTGAACGCGATCAGCACATCTAAACCGCGTTCAAAACCTGTCAATGTAATCATCATTCAATCATTGTTGTGGAATATTGACACTGACAAGGCTTGAACACAGTTTAGACTCGCGACAATCTAAGAAGTCCGTTTTGACAGCTATAAAAATATTTATTTATATATTCTTTATTGTACACAACAAAAATATGTAACAAAAAACAATAACAAACACTACAAAATATACAATGGGCGGCCTTATCGCTATCCACGATCTCTTCCAGACAACCTTGGAATGGACAGTGATTTGCCTGGACATCAAATCCTTGGGTTGGCGATGAAAAAAAAAATTGGTTTCTTAACTGATTCTCGAGACATATCGATTGAACATACTTAGAGAGTTTGTAATCGACGACTTATCTACATTGCTTAAAACTGATTCTCAAGGCTTAACGTTTTATTACATGTACGAGAACGAAACGTCAAAACGGACTTCTTAGATTGTCGCGAGTTTAGATGTACAGATCGCGTTGTGCTTCATTGATGAAATTCGCCCTAAGTAACGCCACTCCTAGAACAAATTTTAATTAAACTGATACTGAGATTTCTAGGTATTTTTCCAATAATTCTGATACTCGATATGAAACTCAACTTTGACCTACATTATATCGGATAGAAGCCAGTCTCGTTCAATTTCGAGTAGTGGCCGTGTTTTTTATACTGACGTAAATAATGTAAAATTCAATACCGAAGTTCTAGTAGTGCTTCCATTTAGTCCAAAACATGTTTATTTTATCCACAAAATAAATAATTATTACATTTTGTAACTAGCTGTGCCTGCGACTCCGTTCGCGTGGAAGTTGGAAAAGAAAAACATCGCAACATGCTGCGTTTTATGCTTAGACTATAGGAGTGTGTGTCGGATTGCATTAAAATATAAAAAGTCAAACTATATCTCGGGATTAACTTCTAAATGTTTCCCTTACTGGGACCTTTAAGCGAAAGTATGATTGCGTACCACCCATATTTAAACCGAAAATTAGTTGTTAATGATACAACACTACAAGCTACGTATGCGGTCTTTTCTATGAAATGAATATACCTACTCGATACTTACTCGACTCGCCCGCGAACTTATTCAAACAAGAGAACGTCTGGAATGCGTATGCGCGAAACAGTAAGTTGTCCACGGATGTTCGTGGCCTCAGGGGACAGATTACTCTAGTGAAACACGCAGGGAACCGCGACAGTGCTCGACTGGGGAATTTATTTCGATAAACACCGCTAATGTGGAAACAAATGGTATTGCGGTAAGCTAAAAATGGAGTCGACTTCAGACGCCGTAAACACTTTGCCTTTTAAATTATTGTTGGCTTCCCTACAATAACATAAATGTGTCAAAACGGATCTCGTAACTTTCATACAATGAAGGACTAACCAATAAATGGACATGATTAAGTATATACCCACATAATAATTGTAAGTAAGTTGATACCGATTTCAGCTTGCTTACCCTGCAAGCTATGTCGGTAACTCCGATTCTTTTCCGGATAACTTTATTTCTGATATTATCCTTCAAAGAAAGTGAAGTGAACGAACTGGCAAAACTGGAAGAAAGTGAACTGAAGTGGCAGTGGGCTGGCCATGTTTGTCGAAGGACCGATGGCCGATGGAGCAAACGAGTCCTAGAGTGGAGACCGCATATCGGCAACCGTAGTGTGGGACGCCACCCAGCTAGATGGATCGACGACGTTAAAAAGTTGGCTGGGACAGACTGGATACGGAAGGTGGAAGTCAGGGTGTTGTGTACAAAACAATATAACAAATAATAAAAAATAATAACAAGAATTAAAACGTTTTATTCATTCTTAAACAAGTGTGACAATATTTAGATATGACACTGGATCCCTCACTAGGATACCCTGTGTCGCAGGATCTAGTCTCTTTCGACGGATAATATTATGAATTATAAGAGATATGTTTACAAATTACAACTACCTGTAACATCTGTCAAAGATAACGATCTTTGAAATCATTTTGATGTTGGCATCAACATTATTTTATCCTATATCCACCCACTACTGATTATAGTTTTATTTTCAGTTACCGACCTTAAACGCCCGTTCTTAAGTACTCATCGAATGATGCAAACTGAAAACTGTGAACTGAAAATAAATAAATCTTCGTTGTGGTATTGACACCTAAATCCAATCTCTTCAGCACATTAATTAATTATTAGGTACACGGCTGTCTCGTGGGGTCAATGTTCTATACTTCTAGTTACTTTTCAGGACAGCTATTGTCTTTGAAATCAAATGCTAATTTATTGATGAGTAGGTAATGTCTGTAATTTATTTATTTATTCTAAATACTGTTCTCGCTTTTAGGCTAGAGGACAGTATAAGACTAGAAGCTAAGGCTTCTAGAAATTAAAGAGATAAATTAATTATAGAATTTTAAGAAATTAACCACTCGTTTCGTTAGAGGTCCTTTTTTTTTTTTTTTTGGGTGGGAAATCATCATATGACTTCTCCCGCTCTGGGCGGAGCGGAAGGGCGTGTCAGACTCTTACTGACTAAAACCCACCCGTGTTCCTTCGGTTGCCTGTTGCCAGGGTCCCGGTATCCCTTTCGGACTATTCCGCAACCCTGGCAGGCTTCGTTAGAGGTCCTGGGTTCGATTCCTAGGTCAGGCAAAGTGTTATTGGGTTTTATCACCAGGAATTTCTCAGTAGCCACCTGGAGCCTCGATTTGTGCCCGGTTGATGGCAATAAACTCACCCCCTATTACATGGGACTGAAATATACCTGGCGAAATGTGGGCGTTACACCTCTGCCCAACCCTTCGTGTATTACAGGCGTGGTGTTATGTAATGCGTTCTTTTATTCTCTTTACTTACTTATTATACTTCAAAACAACTTACATAACTCGCAGTACACAAATAAATACAATAACGAAGCATTAGTACACGAAAAATACACAAAATCTATTTGTACTTCACAGCCCAGATGAGCCATAACCATAATTTGTTGATATTTTGATATTAGGAATTATGCATATTTATGCAAATCATATGGTTCGGTAGCCGAATGGACGCCGTATTTAACATTAAATAATTATCGTGTATAAATGAGATACATTTGAATAATATTCTCATTACCTTCATGCTTATGTATGTTCAATATGAGCTAAACAGATAGATTGGAATTAGAACAGCTTTGCTAATAATTTGTGAAACGATATGAGCTTTTCTCTCGCACAGTTTCTAAAATGAAGCCGCCATTTCTCGACACCGGGTATTACTTTGGTAATACAGTAGGTACCTACAGTTAAAGGCTAGAGGCAAAAAATTTAATCAACTCTAAAGTCCGGCCGTCTATTGAATGTGTGCTTGACACCTGTCAGATTCATACTAACGAATATGTGTTTTGTGAATTTGATCCTTTTTACTACCATAACTAGTTCAAATTACAGGTGTCAGGAACGCATTCACTCGTCGGCCGGACCTCATGCAACATACTAAAAGAATGAACGACTGTGCCCCGAAATAGGTTTGTTTACTGGCAGTAGATAGGTACTATACACCGACGTCAAACCTTTTGGTAACTTTAACCAATTCTATTTCTTTGCTATTGACGTTCAAAAGTGCCTTTTATGTGCCTCATTGAAATAAATTATTTGACTTTAACTTTAACTTTGACTTTTAAGGGCTTATTTATAAGCGTGAAAATATAATATGGTTTAGCTGACGTTAATCATAACTTAACTTTTACCAATGTTTATAAATAAACGAAAATACGAGTTTATTAAATAAACTCCACAATTACTAAGCATTTTGTTTTTTCCACGATTCGGATATTAGTTTCATGGGTAAAAGGTGTTTATTATGACGGGTAGAATCACCCCAGGTGTCTAAATCGCCACCCTGTATGTAGCATGCATTACTAACCGCCTCGATACTGCCGCAAAATGCAATCTGTTTTCATTCATTCCATTCTGTTACCGCCACATTACGGTCCGCGGTAATGCTGCAATGGTGTGCAAACGACCTTATAACTAAACCTTACTACGTCACATTGGAAACATTATATGACGCCATTTTAACATGGCGCAGCGTATGTACACGTACTTAGCTCTTAGATACGTGCTTAGCGTTTATGTGTCACTGAAGTTTCTTCTCTTTTGCTGAGAAATAGAAACTGCAAGTGCTAAAATACGAATTGTGGAGCTTGAGCTTATCTATAACTATAGCTTTTACAGTGTGGCGAGCACTTTGTAAAGTGCAGAGGTGGAGGAGGAGGAGGGACCTCGTACCTGAGAATAATATTATAGTATCAGTTGACATTTCGGGTGATTTATTAGTGCTTGCAAACTAATACAGTCTTAATTTAAAATTCGTGTTTTTTTCTCACTGGTAAAGCGAGTTTAAAAAAGTAAAAGGATTTTACTTTTTTATTTGTGCAGACAATTTGCTAAAGAACACAAATACACTTTTTGCTGGGTAGCACACGGACGGATATTCCTACGTAAAGCCGAAGGACAGAATCAAATTCGAGTTGATAACGAATCTGATCTCAATAATCTTAGAGGGCAACAATGACTATCCACCGTAATTATCAAACTTACCAAACCATGTTTGTTACCATTTTTAGTTATAACTTTTTTAATTTATTGTTTATTTTTTAAGTCCACTTTTATAACTTTTAAGCATGTAAACTTCTCATTATTTTTTTTCTGTATCTACACAAACTCCACTAAACAGATCATTGACAAACTCTACACTCATCTATCTTTTAAAACACACACTACTACATCTAAGGCTCATGTTAACACATTCTCACACACACGCACAGCTTGTATACCCAGTCAGCAACTATCAACATCTCTATTGCGATTATATTTACAACAGGGATTTATAGAAGTGACTTTTATGCATTTACGCAAAATTCGATCATAATTCCCAATTATTAATAAATAATGAATTGGATGAGCCAACGGTCGCTGACTCCAGGACCTGTGATATTGATGACCGCTCCAGTTTAATTTTTAGCGAGAATTCCCCTTTGAACATTATTGTACAAAATATCAGAAGTGTTAACCGAAATTTTTCAGGATTGCAAACACTTATCAAACGATCAGAAATTGACTGGGATGTGATCATTCTAACGGAATGTTGGATATCTCGGACACCGTTTATTCCACTCATAAGTGGTTACCAATTCGCAAACACACATGCTAACAGGACACAAAACGAAGGCGTTATTGTATATTATAAATCTACCCTTACCTATAAGATATTAGAGCCATCCCTTCTAGATGGCAATTGTCTGATTATCGTTATCAATCCGCAAACTGTGGTTCTCTGTATTTATCGTCCACCGGGGGAAAGAAATGTTTCAAAATTTCTTGAGTCACTGAACAATATTTTACTAACTTTATCGTCATACAATAATATTTTCCTTACCGGCGATATTAATATAGACATAACGCCATCTTCTTCAGATGCAAGAGCGGAAATTTACCTTAATCTATTGGCCTCTCATGGTATGGTGCCTGCGTATTATATCCCCACCCATTCTCAAACATGCCTTGACCACGTAATTGTCAAGGCAAAACTTTCGGTGAAATGTTTTGTTGCCCATACAACCCTAACCGACCACTACAGCGTCATTATAAGCCTTTCCCATATGAGCTCCTCACACCATCTTTCAAAAATAATAAGACGTATTCACTATCCATCCCTTGACGAAAAAATTAAAACTATTGATTTCGACAGTGTTTACTCTTTAGATAGGGCCAATGGAGCTGTATCTGTCTTTCTTAAGACCCTAACCACTTTGATGATTACTTGTACTAAAAAGATCACTGTTCCGAGACGTAAGCGATTAATTAAGCCATGGATTACTCCTGGACTGCTACGATGCATGCGAAATCGAGACAATCTTCATCTAAAGTCTAAAAAGCATCCAAATGATGAAATTACAAAAATAACCTATACGCGTTACCGCAATTTTTGTAATGACATTCTAAAAAAAGTTAAACAAGAGTATGATAAGGCTGAACTCTCTAAATGTCAGGGCAATACTAAAAAACTGTGGGACACCATCAAGACAATTACCTACACCACTAAACAGAAAAATCCACCCATGGATTTGATTGATCCAAATCAGCCCAAAAACTCCGTCAATAAGATTAATCAATTTTTTGTAAGGATCGGAAGGTCTCTAGCGGGATCTATTACAGGGATTGACCCCGTCTCACACCAGACTTCTCTACCGCCTTGTCTCTTCTCTTTTGTCCTTCTGCCCACGGATGTGGATGAGATCAAAATAATCATAGCATCTCTTAAAACCACTAGTGTAGTTAAGTATGGCGACGTTCCCAGTGAATTAATTAAAAGATACAGTAACGTTTTATCTAGCCCTATCGCGTTTATCTGCAACGTCTGCCTTTCCACAGGGGAATTTCCCTCTGATCTCAAGAAATCCTGGGTTCACCCAATTCATAAGTCTGGTAGCAGAGACTGTGTCAATAACTACCGTCCAATATCCATTCTCCCTACACTATCCAAAATTCTTGAGAAACTTATTAACACGCAATTAACCAATTATCTAGAAACAAACAAACTTTTATCTGACAATCAATATGGTTTTCGTAAAGGCAGATCAACAAACGATGCCGTACATCAACTTACTGATACCGTAGTCTCTAGGTTGGATGAGAGGAAAAAAGTCCTAACTATTTTCCTTGATTTGGCGAAGGCTTTTGACACCGTCTCTGCGCCACTTTTACTGAAGAAGCTTGAACACCTCGGAATTCGTGGCGAACAGTTAAAATTGTTCGAAAGTTACCTGAAAGACAGAACTCAACGTGTTTTAGTCGATGAATGGTTGAGTGATGACTGTGAAGTCAATATTGGTATTCCTCAGGGTAGCATCTTAGGGCCTACCCTGTTTTTAATTTTCATCAATGACCTCTGCCAGTTAAACCTTACTAATGGCAAGATTATAACATTCGCGGACGACACGGCTCTTCTTTTCTATGGAGATACTTGGGAGGAAGTATACCACTTTGCTCAAATGGGTTTCTCGCTGGTTATGACCTGGCTAAACAAGAACTTACTCTCACTTAATACAGACAAGACTAAATACATAACATTTACACTAAAAAATACTCACCTCATTCAAAACCCCCTATTAAATATCACGGCACACTCATGTAACAACAGCTCGTCCTACTCATGCTCATGCCCAAAACTCGAAAAAGTGGACTCACTCAAGTACCTCGGTGTGACTTTAGACAAAAACCTAAATTTTAATTCTCACATCGATCTGTTGTCCAAGAGAATTAGGAAGCTCATATTCATTTTTAAAAGCCTACGACGTATTGCTGATGCAAAGGTTCTCAAGACAGTATACTTTGCACTTTGTCAATCTGTACTAAACTATTGTATCTCTGTTTGGGGTGGTGCCCCTAAATCGTTTATGATTAAAATCGAGCGAGCACAAAGAGCAGTGCTAAAGGTAGCTCATGGATTACCATTTTTTCACCCTACCTCTGAACTATACGAAAAGTGCAAGGTTCTTACTGTTCGGCAACTATTTATCATTCAAACAATCTTACGTAAACATTCTTCTTTGAACTACAACTCATCCATAAATGCTCATAAACGCATTAAAACGAATGTATGTTCCACTCAACTGTGCAAAAGTAGTCTTTCGCGCCGTAACTTTTGCTTCCTTGGCAGTTATTTATACAATAAAATAAACTCTGCTTTAAAAATATACCCTCTTACTAAAGCAAAGTGCAAGAAAGTTATCACGACGTATTTACTGAGCCTTGATTACGAGAGCACTGAAAGCCTCCTTATTGTTTTAAGGTAAATGTGTTCTCAGCCTGTCCATCACACCACACTACACCACACTACACCCCATCACACCACGCTACACTACACCACACTACACTACACCACACGACACTACACTACACCAATGCACGCCACACCACACCACATTTCACTCCACACTCTTCAGTAATAATTTTTTAATTACCTTTTTTTTTTATTTTGTTTACTGTATTCCAAAGGTAAAAATAATTTGTTAAAACTATCTGTCAGATTTAAATACTCAAACGCTGTTTTGGGGGGGCCTGGTAATCTGTGTGACAGGTTCTCCTAGTGCAGATACCAGTCTCTCCCACAAAGGATTTATCAGATATTGTAATATTTATATTTTAAGGCGCCTTTGTGGAAGAGAAATAAAAAATGTTTATTATTATTATTATTATTTACTTGCAAAGTCACGCGTAAAAGCGTAAAAAACTGAGTGTTACGTGAGAATTCTCGCAATTTGCAACTCTTGGTGATGACTTTAAACTACATAATAAATAGCGCAAGCGAAAATACAAGGTAAAATCTTAACTTCCAACTTTTTTAAATATACCGCAATAAACGTTTAAATTCGATTTTCTTTTTTTAAATGTGGTCTAAAGAGAGAGATGAACTGCTGCCTGTGTCCCAGCAGTGGGAACATTAAGGCTGATTAAGAATATAGAGATGAGCTATGAATTTAACGAAAATTAACATTCTAGGTAACTTGTGAACGTGTAGACTTGTAACTTTTAATAAACAGAGCCCAGGAGTGATGAAATAATTTACACAAAGTAAAACGCCTATCAGGGTTCGGCCTACTCGTTACAGTATTAATGGAACAAAGCTTGTATACATTCAGACTACCTATACCTTTTCCCAACTCGAAAATATTAAATAACCCAAGCACGTCTTCAAAAGCAATCAGCTCCATCATTTATCAGCAAAAGAAAGGCCGTCGCATTGTCCGTAAAGCAATAAAGCGCTTATTGAAATCGCTGCAGGATACCTGTTCTAATAGACGCCTTAACGGTCGAGGAATCACACAAGCGCACGTAAACTGAGGGAAACAAAACGAGGAATCCTTTGCGAAGCGATCCGTACAAACTTGAGCTTCAATTAGATGAAGCCAAGGACGTAGTGGAGATTAGGATTGAAGAGGTAGGTGTCGTGGGAATAGGAACTATAGTAGATAGTATACGATTCCTTTAGGTATAGGTAGTCTGAATGTCTACAAGCTTTGTTCCATAATACTGTAACGAGTTGTAGGTCGTAGGTCGAACCCTGACAGGCGTTTTACTTTTTGTAAATTATTTCATCACTCCTGGGCCCTGTTTATTAAAAGTTACAAGTCTACACGTTCACAAGTTACCTAGAATGTTAATTTTCGTTAAATTCATAGCTCATCTCTATATTCATAATCAGCCTTAATGTTCCCACTGCTGGGACACAGGCGTCAGTTCATCTCTCTCTTTTGACTACATTTAAAAAAAGAAAATCGAATTTAAACGTTTATTCCGGTACTAAGCACGACACTAGTAAACTTGTAAGACGGAATAGAGAGTGGCCGGACTCTCAGGATTTGTTACGATTTTCTACAAGTTGTAACTTAGAAATAATTTTTTGATACACAAAATCACGTGTAAAAGTGTCAGAATATCAGTGAACTAAATAATGACATTTGGTAATACAAGTCTTGTAAGTTTTGATAAACAGGGCACTCACAAAAACAGCGAAGGAAAACTTCGTTAGGAAACCGGCACGTTCTAGAACCAAAAATTCGAAGACATGTGACATCCATCAACCCGCACTGGGCCCGCGTGGTGGATACTCCCTCACATAGAGGAGGCCTGTGTCCGAGCAGAGCAGATTATGCTAAGGGTTTAATACAATTTAGTACCCAATGTGTACTATATTTTGTGGCTTCACATTAACTAATACATTATCATGGAACGAAGATTGTAGAATATTAAATGAATTCTTTCGATGTACATCTTTTTGAGAATGACTGTACATTCTTTTTTACCCGACTACGGCGAAGAAAAAAGGAGGGTTATGATTTTGACCGGTATGTATGTATGTATGTTAATCTGTTCCCTCATATCTTCTTAACGACTCATCACAATTTGACAAATGCGGTATCGTTGGAAGCGTCTTGATCGTCCACTGGTTATAGGCTATGTGACGTCGCATTAAATTAAAAATGGCGCCCTGTAGAGGACATAAAGTCAGGAACTAAAAAAAAAAGTGTTTAATCGTACCATGTTGGGTATCAAATGTAAGGGCTTTATGAGCACATTTCAAAAATATATATAATAATATTATAACCCCAAATTATTATTTTTTTAAATAAAGTAATAATAATTAAAACCCAACTACGACTAAAAAGGTATAAACAAGACACCACAGACAGACAAATTAAAGATCCGGAGTCACACGTAATCTGTTTGATTTATGCCCTAACACGTGTGACTCCGGATCTTTAATTTGTCTGTCTGTGGTGTCTTGTTTATACCTTTTTAGTCGTAGTTGGTTTTTTAATTTTTATTACTTTATACCTTTTTAGTCGTAGTTGGGTTTTAATTTTTATTAATTTATTTATAAAGAGGACTCTCCTAATACAGGCACTATCTGCCTAAAAGGAGGGTCAAATAAAAAAATTGTTAATACATGTTTTACCAATAAACATTTTTTTTTTTACTTTCGTGGGCGATTTTTTTTACTTTATTTTAGGTGTGATGGGTTTCTAGTCTTCCTTATCCATTACAACAGTCGCGTTGTATGTGTTATTTTTGATCTGTGTATGTATATTTTTTCCGTTATTTTCACTACCTCGGGTAATAGGACACGGGTTTCTTTTTCCGCTCAGCTAGTAATTTCACTTGGTTATTCAACTGACATACTTACAATTATCTCTATTCAAGTATTTTTGCGGTAAATAGAATATTTTGTGTGAGAGTTTTGCTCTTTTTCTATCGTAATTTGGTGAATACTAAAGGAAAAGTGCAGGAAAATCAATATAATAAACATCAGAATGGCGTATCTATCTGCAACTATTTATCTAGCTGTATATATACGAATCTAAGGTCCTCAATAGCTTGTAACAGTTTCCGCCTAATATACGAGGAGTGTGGTCCCGAATTCGCCCGAAGGAACAAAACAATAACATTTACTATAGATCAGATGGTATCTCTAAGGACGCTGTGTTATTCGATGGCGCCCAGAGCCAAGATAACACTGTTTTAGATTATACAAGCTAATTACAACTTAATTGCGAACAGAAGAAAGTTACTATTTAGTTATCAGCTAATAAATTACTGTTTATTTGACTGGTTATGTAGTTTCGTACAGTTTGAACTGTCTAGGCAATTAAAACAATTTTCTGCGTTGCCGTTGGTGATATAGCCAGAAGCATCTTAATAATATTCAAAGCGTATCGACTAGTGTCCGACTGAAACTGGTTTTTACGACCGAAACCGAATTTCGGCAACATTCTCAGTTTTGGCCGAAACCGAAACCGAAACTTCCTTACAAGGATCATGTTTTGAGGGAAAAATAAAGAAAACGTTATTATAATCAGTCAGTCTTTATTTTTTTCTCTTTAAATCACAACATACAAAACGAACTGAAAACACTAGCCAGTCACGACATGATTAGGCATGTGGACGCGACAAAATGTCTTCGTCGCTCACTCGCTTGGATGAACGCGCCGAACATGACCGATCACAGCGCGAGAACTCCCGAATGCAGTTTCGGTTTCGGTCGTAGTTTCGGCAGGTTTGCCGCCGAAACCGAAACTCGACCGAAACCGAACGTTCGGTCGGACACTAGTATTGACGTAACAAAATGTTCTCATATCGACTGTATTTTATTAATCGTCTGTTTATAAACTCTCATTCAGCTGTCTAGTGGCATCTCTGCTGCAAGAAATTCTAACTGATGTAAGTAAAAAATAACTTTGTCCTCTACTTTTATTTATATTTTAGTTACTTACTTTTTAATATATCCAAAGGTTGTCTTTAAAAAATCGCTTTTAGCGATAGGACCGCCCATTGTGACACCCTATTTATATATTTTAAGTCCGTACCTAAATATATCTCATCTGTAATTCGTATCGTGTACACGTAGTACGATAATAAAAAAGTAGTGTACAATAATAAAAAAAGGAATCTAATCTATTCTAATAGTGTTGGCGTTGCCACGTAGATAAATAAATAAAACATACAAAATAGAGTCAGCTACAATTTATTCCATATACCACCATAGTTAGCGAGCCACATTTATATTTTATCGCTGAAGCTCCCTCTATCATCAAAGTTCGCTTGGCATTCACTTTGAGATTTATGACGGAAAGTAAACGCTGGGAGGTCGTAAGATACCGATTGGTTTCTTTTTAGTACTTAGCTTTCGATCTCAGGAATCTGGGTTTCATTGGTAGCTATTCTTTCATTTAGTTTGAATGTAGATAAAAATGTTGTGTTATTTAATGTATGTTGAGAATTTATCTTTTTTTCACTATCGAGGAGCTCGTTGCTAAGTAATAACAGCCGCACAGGTCGAACGATCAGGTTAAGCTACGCTTGCCTGGGTTGGTCCGAGGATAGGTGACCATCTTTACATTCCGAGACTCCTCCGTGACTCGGAAAGCACATTAAGCGGTTGGTCCCGGCTGTCATCGTGGGTCTTTGACAATCGTTATATTGGTCGTCAGAAGCCCAAACGTCGACAACCAGTCTTACCAAGAGGTATCGTTTTAACCGTTCGTCGTTCCATGTAAAATACTGGTATTCAGCTGCATCCGGTTAGACTGGAAGCCGACCCCGCAGGTAGATAGATATATATCGAAGATCTTCTTCGTTCTCATAAGATAAAGATACATTTTATTGCATAACTGATCAGTTCTTGTTTAAAACATAACATTTTTAGGATCAACAGTCTACCCATGTCGAATGTGCAATAATATTAAAAGGCAAATCAATGAACTAACACTAGACTACACTTTTTTTTTTACTAGCGAAATGTGTTTGTTGGTTCTGTTGGTACACCTCTGCCTAACCCGGGATTTGCAGGCGTGATGTTGTGTTATGTATTTTATTTTTTATATCCTACTGGAATTGCTGCATGTTGTTATTCCCAACAAAGCAGCAAGGTTTTCTGAAATCGGAATGTTCGGATTTTTCCATAAGGAATTATGTTAATCTTCAAAGACAAGAGAGTATGAAAATGCTATCTATTTTTATGTTACACTAGCTTTTGCCCGCGGCTTCGTCCCCGTGGATGCCGGAAAATATCCGACGGGGGGAATAATTCCGTAATACATTGTTTTATCATAAAGATAACTCCATTAGTTTACGTGGCGCGCGCCAGTCAAGCTCCCAGTCGGCATGATTTTATTCGACATGTTCAACAATCATCGTCATATTTCAGCCATTTTACACAAAACCCTATTGAATTATACACACTAAACCTTCCTTATGAATCACTCTGTCCATTGGTGAAAACCGTATGAAAATCAGTCAGCTAGTTTTTTTTTGAAGGGGCGGGGTGACTTTTTTTATAATGTGTAGTAACAATTAATGACATTTTTGTTTTCTTATGTTAGTTGAAATCTCTACTACATAATCTAGATTAGATATAGTGCGTTCCTTTAGTTCCTATGCCGTAATGTTGTTTCCACTGTTGTAGGACCAATACGAATACGCTACACTGCTACGGCGCTACCTAATAGGTCCGTTTTTTACATTTAACAGTGGAGCCAACATTACGACAAAGGAATTATTTTATGAAACGCACCCTAGGTATATTTAGAATCACATGCTTCTAACAACTTATAATTTTCCAAACCCACTCCTTCACCGTACCTCCTATGAGCGTTTGTACGTATTTTTACGGTCTGAAGTTGATACCACCTTTATTTCGAAGCAGTAAGGTCTGTATTCGCACTTCAAATAATATTGCTGCGTTCACATTTTTGCTGCCGGACAGTAAAAAACCCTTGTAGTGCACAAATGCCCTAAGTGTAGCAATATTTAACATTAAAATCCTGTCACCTCACCTTTTCTCTCACAAAGCGCTATAATTTCTACTGAGCTCAACTCCACCAGCACATAGGGATGTGCTACACATCACTTATGTATGAACCGCCATTCACCACACTCAACTGTTTCCACCGACCTCACCAGTTTTTGGTCCTGTTTCCAACTAGGTCTATGCTTGGTACACTTTTTGTCATCTGAAATATGTTTGATACTTAGGCTCAATATACACTGCCGCAGAACAGAATGGAAGTGAACTTTTTTGTACAAAGCATAATGAACTTTATGTCTATAGTGTAACGTACAAACAGGTACGAGCCACATAATAGGTCGCGCGTTTTCTGGAGAATTCTCTCGCATTCTCGGTAATTCCCGCAGTTACAAGCTCGTATCTAGTTTGTTCGTTACACAACTGACATAAAGTTCATTTTGCTATGTACATGTACAATTTCGTTACAAAAACTCACATCCATTCCGTTCCGCTTGAATGTAAATTCATAAATTGAGCCTTAATTGGTAAATCTAGCATTTAATATGTCTTTATGTAGATGATTAAGTATATTATTTTGATATTGGTAAATTCAGGGAAATTAATCGTTTATCAAGTTGACTACCAACTCAAATTGATCGTAGGTACATGCGAATCACTACTGTCAATCTTTGACAGTTGCATGAAATGACCGTAACACGACAAATTGATGTAGCGTATCAATTTGATAAACAATAACTTACTCTTCAATTATCTGGCTGTACATACTCGTAGCTATTTAGAATGTTAGGTTATCAGGGCCCCATATTTTTTGTCATTTCAGCTTTTTACCGCACTAAAACAGTATTTCTGGTGACTGTCCTCGAACGAAACTACTTAAGTAAATTCCTTTCGATTTAAGTCAACTTGTGGTAAACTGTAATTGATGCTAACCACGTCATTCATGTATGTATGAGCGACCATACAAGAACCGTTACCTTCCCTCGACGGTTTTTGTTCCTACTTCAAACTAGGGCACGGTACAGTTTTTATTCATCCGATATCCGTCACGAACTTAATTAATAAAGTTCCATAAAATTAATTTGTATATTTTATTCATAAGCCCTAAGTAGCCTGTATTTATTATCGCCTTAATTTTCAGCGCTAATTATTGATTTACAAAAATACAAAAAAAAATACAAAATAGTTTATTGTGACAAAAGAAAATTACATTTCAATTATACGTGTTTGGAGCCTCCCGTTAAGCAAACAATGCTTGTATTAGAAGGCTCCGCTCTTTCACATCATTGTCGTACATTTATACTAACTGGAGTTAATATAGTGTACTGACCTTCCGGGTAATATCGAGTGTAAGTACATATTGTATCTGCAATTAGATAAAATTTACTAATCTTAAGAAAAATAAACAATAAAACTAGTGAAACGTAACGTAAAGTTGCAAATTAAAGGACTAACAGTAAAAATATAAGTAAAACTTATTCCTAGTTAGTGTAAGCGAAATGGTGAATAGTGTGGTGTAGTAAGTAGTGCGGTGTTACGTGTGATATATGGTGAGGCTCGCGATGTGGTCTGATGTGTAGTGTGGTGTGCGATGTGGTGTGAGGTGTATGGTGTGTGTGGTGTGGTGTGGTTTGATGTGGTGTGGTATGGAGTGGTGTGGTGATTTAGGTGTCACTGTATAACTGTATAGAATTCGGCTTTGAATTAATAAACAGAGGTACGATGTCGTTAGGTTCCTACTAATGATGTACTCTAAAAATATAGGTATTGGTGCCGATTCTGTTGTTCACAAACTAAACTAAATTTAAGTTCAGTGCATCTTTTTCTTTCTATTTCATTAAGAAAAGGACAGAAGACATAAATTTTAGTTTAGTCCCGTTAATCAGCGTCTGACGTAAATTGACGTTATTTTAATAGGCAAGTTTTTATTCACGTCTAAACTTGTATGGAGTAGTGACAGTTTGACAGGACTAAACTAAAAGGACATTGACCATCCATATATGGGAGTTGGACCAAGTGCTGCCCAGAATGGACACATAGTGCATTATAAATAATAATAATAATAATACCTTAGGAGTACCCGAGGAGTACCTTCCGGCTCCATCATCAGACCCTGGATACAACCTTGGGCTATATAAAGTACTTGTCAAGACAAAGCCAACGATTCCAAACACGATTGTGCTATCTTGTTTGGTTGAGGAGTTCCTATGGCCACCTTCCGGCTCCATCATCAGACCTTGGATACAACCCTGGGCTATACTAGGTACTTGCAAAGCCAAAGCCAACGAGTCCAAAGACGATGGTGCTGTCTTCTTTGGTTGAGGAGTTCCAATGGATAACTTCCGGCTGTGTCATCAGACCTTGGACACCACCTAGTGTAATAGGACTTTTCAATACGTATCCAATGAATCCACATACGTCGGGGCTATCTGGTTTACTTGAGGAGTGCCCGTAACCACCCTCCAGCTCCATCATCAGACCCTGGACACCATGTTCACACTATACACTGGACACTATAGATTTTATAAGATAGCGTCGTTGAGTTTGAACTCGTTGACTAGGTAGGTACCAGAAAAACATTAACCTTTCTCAGGCAATAACTTTCTAACCCTGAGAGAGTTTTTTTTTTTTTTTTAATTTATAATTTGATGCTAGGAACCATTTGGAAGCACTCCCGTGTCTGGGCAGCATTTGGTCCAAATCGGTCAATGTCCTTTATCTTCTTTCATTTTCTTAATGAAATAGAAAGAAAAAGATGCACTGAACTTAAATTTAGTTTAGTTTGTGAACAACAGAATCGGCACCATTATAATTTGAATTAAGATAGAGAGCGGTAATTATGAATTTGTGCTTCTGAGATAATTATAGGTAATACAACCGGTGTTTAGGTTTTAATTTAGTAGTTGGGTGTTGAAATTAATGTCCTTGTAGATCTTAAAATAATAGGTATCTATTCACTAATGGATTGCTTCTCATTTTCCAGGGAGGAAACTTATACTAATAGAACTACAGTAACATAAAAAAACTCCCGTCCTTTCAGTATTCTGGAATTTCATCTTAAATATCATTATCAAAGTGGCTTGTAAAAATCTTTTATCCTTACCAAAGCGAAGTGCAAAACGCTTGAAGCGTGCGAACTTAATAAAATCCACCATATTGCTACACCAGTAACTGCTGCTTTTAAACAAAAAAAGGAAACCTAAAATTTTCATGAATAAATTATGCTACAATCACAGTAAATTTTATATCGAACACAAGTTTCTAAAGTTCATGGCTATTCAGAGTTCAAGGCTAAGTTTATAATAGATGGAGTTAAATAATAAATTCCTATGGCCCTTCATAAAATACTTCAACCTTAGGGCCTAGACCGATGACCTGGTGAAGGCCGTGGAAATCCGCTGTATGCGAGAAGCATAGAACCGATCGACGGCTCGGTGCTGGGCGGAGGCCTATGTCCAGCAGTGGACGTATTTCGGCTGAAATGATGATAATGAGGGCCTAGAGAAAATTTATCAGTGAAAGCGATGACTGAAAACTCCTAAATGTATGGGAAGGATTGAAAATCGTTGTAAAAATACACCCTAAAATTAAGTTCTTTACTCGAATTTCTATTTTCAACCCTTCCCTGCCTACATTGTTTTTATGAGTCCTAGAGTGGATTGATTCCAGCCATTTTCCGCTATCTTTAAAGCTTAATCGCGGCCGTGGTCCCCGTTGGTCGTTTGGCCGGGAAAATGGTGGACGATTTAATTTGTATGCTAATATTGTAAGGAAACCAACGCCAACTACTCGTATACGCGGTCTGAAAAACTGAATTCAAAGAAAAATAGAAGCATCAAGGCACCAAGGACTGCGGTGTTTACATAGACATAATAGAAGCTAACGACCAGGTGATCTAGCTTACTATTATTGTAGGTATTCTCTTGTGACTCATTCTGACAATACTAGCTGTAATTTGGACTGTTTACAGCTCGTTTCGGGTCAGGATTTGAACTATCTATCATAATTGCATTAATAAACTTTGAAATGTCAATACAATCCTATGTAAAAGATATAGGTAGCTAGACTGTAACCAGGCACTCACCTTTTTTTTATAATTTTATGAGATTGCCAACACTGGCACGCACATCCTGAAAGAAAAAAAAAGCAGCGAAGTACCAAAAACACAACACCAAATTAAATGGAATCTTGATTAAAAATCACATCGCATTTCCCTTTCCGTTCCAATATTTTTCTTTGATTAAGATAAGAACATAAAACAATACTCGTAAATTGATTTTTATCAGCACGAAAGGAAATCCCCTGAGGAGAGCCGAAAGGCCGACAGGTGCTTGACATAATGAAAATGACCCGCTGTCACTAAAAACAACAATTGACCTTTACCATTAAATTACTCCCATTACTAGTAGTAATTTTGGCGAAACGAATTGGCTCAAGGCAAGTTGATGTTATCGTTGGGTAACTAAGCTGGTCGCCGGATATTTGAATGTTTTTACAGCAGGTTTGTCCACTCCTCTATGGGTGGGAAACGTTGACACAGTTGTGAGCAATCGCTTTTAGAAGCACTCCAAAGTAATTCTGACGCCGACAATTATGAGAAATCATGGCGGTAGGAAATGCAAATTCTATGTAATTTTTGTTCTAAAGATGTTTTAACTTTGTATTCTCGGAAAATGTGAAAATCAATCTATAAATGTTTCAGTAAAATAAAAATAAACATTTAGTTTTTTTTTTCATTAACTTTGACGAAGAAAATGAAGTGATGCGGAGTACCTTTAACTAATATTCTCAACTCAAACTCAAACTCAAACTCAAAGCATTTATTTCAAATAAACCAATTACAGGTACTTTTGAATTGTCAAGGGGTCGGTCAGTCAAAAAAAATGAAGCTAGTTGCCCATTCCAAAGCGTAGTAGGTTCCTATGGAGAAGAACGGGCAAGAAACTCCACGGACACTCTTTTAAATCAAAATTTTGTTACAATATATTGGTTACATCATTCAATTGAAATTAAACATGTGAGAACAATGTAAAAAAGAAAAAAAAAAAAAAAGAGACGTGCACGTTAAAAGCGTCCGTAAAGATAAAAAACAATTCAAAAATTAAAATAAATTAAAAATAAGCCGTGGCAGCTTAGAGATGACCAGTCCCTACTGGCGGCGCCCGTTCACGAACATGACGCATGGATCAGCACCATTCAGCTCAACCATTTTGAAGGGAACTTAATGATCCAACACACACGCCACCACCAGCTAGACATTTGAGTGAGCATGACATACTCTCTGCCGCCAGGGCAATTCAAGTCAATGAACGACGTACCTAGTAAATGGTAGCTTTAAGGTAGGTAAGTACATAGTGCTCACATATGTGCTATGAAATTATACAATACTAGGAGATTGAATTTATACAATGTCAAGATAGTCTTTACAATATTCAGGTAGGTATACGAATTTCATCGGAGTTGCTTCTGAGATTAAAATTTAAGTTCTCGAAACTTTCAATTACAATTTAAACTTTACAAACCGTTATAAAATCACAATTTCAATGTTATTTTGTTATAATTTCTTGTGTAAATAACTTGTAAGGGTGCCTATTTTGTTGTCTTTTTAGTTTGCTCTTCTATTTTGTTAGAAAACCTGTCAATAGTACACACGAAGCTTCCATAAAAGACTGACGATCAGGAACATAGTCTGTAACAGCCTGTAACACTACTGTAGGTTGTCCAAAAATATTTAGCCCTCACTACTAAGCAAACGAGGAATATATAAAGAATGGGGGTATTTCAATCGTTAATAGCCTGTGGAACAGTTTAGGTTCATTTATTATGCCTAAATCCATTAGGCTTTGTGGGTACTGCGGGGAGTGACCATGCTCACATCGATTTAAAAATAGAACAAAACAAAGAGGGAATAATTTATAGTTTATCAGAAATTGAGATGACAGAAGGTATTTGACTATCAATTTCAAAAAGCGAACAATACCTTACGTAAAGTCGCATACATAATATATGAAACGTAACAAGAAAAAGAACATGCCGTCCAAATGTATGCAATGCAACATGAAATATATTCGTGACAACAACATTATTAGGATCCGGCTCGAAGGACCATATGTTGAGTATCAATCAAGCTTCAGGTATGCTGCTGGTGGTCTTGACTTAATAATAAACTCCTTGATTTCGATGATATGACTGTATTTCTTGGATAAGTACTGATTAACCGATGTGTGCGCATACTCAAGGTCTCGGCGAGCGAGTGAGAGTTGGGAGGACCGAGGAAGCCCGCGCTCGCGGTGTGGAGTGTGACCTGATGTGGCCTCACAAACACAAAACTAGACGAATTTGTTTCAACGTGTGTTACATTTCATGATACGTTTTACATAATTATCTGTACCTACTCACCATGAAAGATAACTTTGTCACAAACGTTATTGGTTAACAATAATAAATGATAACCAAAGATCCTTTTTATTATAATGTTAAGTGACGTCAAAGAGCACACAGATTTTATGATATCGCCATAATATTTTGTAGTGGCGATGCGGAATCTGCGGTGCGGTGGCAAAATTCAAAGCTTATATGAATTAATAATTCTGTGGAAATGGTTTATTAAGTCAATAATGTTGTATTTAACATTTAAAAATAGTCCTCGTCGTTGCAGTGGCAACTCACTTTGGTATACTTACCAACATCGCTTTGGTAAACTTACAAACAAAGGACTTTTTGGGAATTCGATGTTGACTATTTTGCCAGCAACTTTTTTAAAGGAAAGCAGATATTCTAAAGTTATCAGAAGCAAAGCCTAAAATGGAATTGAGACAACTACTCATCATGTTATTATATTTTTGGCTATAAAAGGTCGTATAATAATTTAAACGGAAACCACGTTTTGTGCGACAATTTTTAGATGAAGTAAGTAAGGATCCAAAACGCTAATAAACTGAAGGTACTTCTAAAAATAACTTAATTGTTAGCAATAATAATTGAGGTTGCTTCGACATTTTGTCACCCTATCAATACCACTACTTGCTATGAAAATAACAGTGACAGAGTCACTTAAAATGTCGTCGCGATAAATTAAGTGGAAAAACTTAATATTGAAGCTAACTCAAAAAATTCGCAAGCAAAGTTAATAAAATTGATATGGGACCACCTCAGAAGCATGACCTACCAAACAAAAAAGAATCATCAAAATCTATTCATAGTTGGCGGAATAATCGCGTAAAAAACATACAAAAAAAAAACATACAGAATTGAGAACCTCCTCCTTTTTGAAGAAGTTGGTTAAAACATTATTCGTTTGTAAGATAACTTAAAAAATGAGTAATGTTTTTGAAAAGTCAATGAATGGAACATAGTTTGACGCTTGACTGTGTAAAGTTTAAAGTAAAAGCGTTATACTGTCGTCATATGAGGCTAAAAGGCAAATAGTTCAATACCTAATTATTAATTTGCTATATTCCAATTGAACAAGCACATTTTTGAGATTTATTCCAATTCAACTATTTTTACAATTTATTATTTTCGCAAATTCGTTCACTACCCGTTAGTTTGACTATGGTAACATTATTTTGCTTTGAACTGTCAATTTACTGAATCCTACTAATATTATAAATGATAAAGTTGGTATGTTTGGATATTTGTTACTCAACCACGCAAAAGCATCTGAACGGATCTTTATGTTTGATAGCTAAGTAGGTAACCTGGAGAAACGCAAGGTAAAGTGCAGACAACGTCGCGGGCAGCAGCAAGTACGATTATATTTCCAAATAAACCCACATATTTATTCAAATTCACATAGAACACTCAGACCAAATAAAAATCCGAGACTGAGCGCTGTCAACAGTGACGTGAGGCCGGTTTCGCAAACATGTAAAGAAAAAAAGCAAGAAAGAAAGAAAATACGTTTATTTGCGGCAAAAATGAAGCTAAGAAAAAAAAAAAAAACAAATATAAACATTTTTTCATTTTTGACAATTTAAGAAGTCCGTGTGTAGTTTGATTGTAAATGTGTGAGCGTGTATGCACAGAGCGGAGGTGTCGTTTTGGCATGCTCCACTGTATTGTTCGCAGCGCTCCGTCTTGGTTTTTAATTGGTCTGAGATAGAACATTACAAAACCAAACCTAAAAGTACAACCGTCCACATAATTCAGTACTACCTAACCTACATTCTACCCAGTCTAAAGCTAGGTACACCCACCAGAGATGTTCTAGATGCCATAACAATTACGTGAGGGCGCCAATATCAGGTACTAGGTAGTGTTATGGGCGCCCGACTAATCGCCTTGGCACAGTATTAGCATCGCTTTAACCGGAACACCGGGCTACATCGATTCTACGTCGGATCATCTTTAGCTAGTAAGTGAAATTAACTAAATAACATACATACTTGGTAGGATTAACGTTTAGTAATGATGTAGATTACTAGATGATGCAATCAGATGTTGTTTCAATAAGAGGTGTTAAACGATAAAATTGTACAAAGATTAGGGTTGTCTTTTCATCATAGGATTATGTAGGAAGATTTTTAGATGCTAGGGTTACCTTCATAGATTTCTTTCTGTGTTCAGAAATATACTTTTTTTGGACGACCCCATAGGGTTAAAAATCACGACACAACACAATTTCAGTTCTAACAAAATAATATTAATACGGCGTTCTGCTGGGCTTGGGACTTTGTGCGAAAAAAATTGTTGACTGTAAACGTGACCACGATATAGGAGAAAAACTTTAAACAAAAAAAGATTTCCAAAAAATACACTCAAAACTGAAAAATAACTTTAATTTCGGAAGTCGGTGGCAAAAACGAAAATTGAAAAGCAAAGACACCGACTTCCGAAATTAAAGTTATTATTCCGTTTTGAGTGTTTTTTTTGGAAGTCAGTTTTTATTTTTCACTTTTTAGTTGCGGTACCTACCCCACACAAATTCGAATATCACTAGCTGATATAAATAACAGTGAAGGAGTAAATGAATACAGCGTCTAGATAAACTAAGTGGGTAAAATACGTAATATTGAAGCTAACTCAAAAACTACGCAAGCAAAGTTAATCAAATTAATATGGGATCACCTCGAAAGCATGACCTACCATACAAAAAAGAATCATCAAAATCGATTCATAATTGGCGGAGTAACAAATATACAAAAAAAAAACATACAGACGAATTGAGAACCTCCTCCTTTTTGAAGAAGTCGGTTAAAAACTGTGTCAGTTTTGTTCTTGACTAGCTTCCGCCCGCGGCTTCGCCCGCGTGGTATGTCGATAAAAAGTATATGTCCTTCTCCAGGTCATGGTCTAAAAATGTGCCAAATTTTATCCAAATCCGTTCAGCCGTTTTAGCGTGAAAGCGTAACAAACAAACTCACTTTTGCATTTATAATATTAGTTAAGATATTTAGGATTCGGGGTATCCAGTAATAGTAAAGTGTACCTATATTTGTCATTACGTTACAAAAATTATTCGATGAATTGCGATTTCGGTTCGCAATCCGTACCAACATATTTCGGATTATCCGACTCCATGTATTATTACGATTATCTGACTTTTCCTTGCCATCCGTAATCTCTCATCTTTGTCGAAAGATTAGAAGATGAATGAATAAGAGCTTAACATCATTAATTTTGCTTCCAACCTACAGTGATAGGTATCAAATTTTATTAGTACTCAAACTTCTGCCCCCGATTTCGTTCGCGTGAAAGGAGATTGACCGCGGACGGGCCCCTTTTTGTGGCGCCGTGTCGTAACTTCACGCTATACAAAATTTATATCTTATTTTTTTATGTTTATTTGTTTTTTATGAACATTTAGTTTACCCTAGCATTGAAAGACGTAATAAATATTTACTTAACTGAATCTTTAGTACATCCGCCAACGAAACCTAAATTAAATGTTGCCAGATGTCAAACAATATTTGGTAAAAACATCGGAATCGATTGATTGATATCGATACTTAACGGTGTCTATTTTACAATGTCTAAACTGTATTTTTGGTATCGTTTTACTATAATTATTTTAAAATAACTATTTAAGGGTGAGTTGCCTATGGCACTGAAACGCAGGCTCATGGACATGTGTATTCTTCCCGTCTTAATCTATGGCGCACAGACTTGGTCTTTGACTAACATCCAGAATTCCAAACTCAAAGTCTGCCAACCAGCAATGGAGCGCAGTATACTAGGCGTTAAATTAACGGATTGTGTTTGTAACACAATACTGCGCTCCAAAACAAAGATAGCTGACGTGGCTCAAAAGGCTGCCCAACTTAAATGGGATTGGGCAGGACATGTCTGCCGCATGACATATTGACAAACTGTGGGCACAAATAGCGCAGAACTGGTGCCCTAAGACAGTGAGACGGGGCCGCGGCAGATCACGTAGGAGATAGCGAGACGAGCTGGATAGGTTCCATCCAAACTGGAAAGAGGACGCGCGGGCTCGCGAAAGATGGAAGGCGTGGAGGGAGGCCTTTGCCCAGGAGTGGGACAGCGTAGGATAGGAAAAAAAAAAAAACTGAATGACCTAAAAAATACACTACTGTACTGTAACTTTGAAAAATCGATATCGAAAGTCGATTAACAAATAATTATACCTGGCAACACCACTCATGGTGTCAGATGTCAGAGATCTATCGTGGATCTATCTATCTGTCAAATCAATAGCCGTTTATTCGTTTCGTGAGTGCTGTTTGTTTTGCGTCGAGTTGAATTACATTCCTCCGTATTTACTTCTGTGATCTACGTTACGATTCAATGCTAACGTGTTTTCGTGTTTTTTTTTGTGAGATATCGGCCTCCTGTTTTATTGTTAAGTGAGCGAATTGACTCTAGTTTTAACAACAAAATGTCTACACCTGGTCGAGATCGGACAAACCGTCCACTCTCACGACGATGTGTAAATTGTTCCCTTCGTTTGGCGCCTAATCTTCGTAGACGACCTATTGAAGATTTAGACGAAAAAATGCTCATCCTTCTACGGTCCTGGGTATCACCTACACCGGTAAGTTTATATTTCCTATCCTAAGACGACCCACTGACCGAGGAGGCCTATATTCAGCTGTAAATGTCTACCTTAAAAGCTGATATTATAATAAATGTTATATCAGTGGTTGCTACAAAACATTACTGTTCACTATGTAACATTGAAAATGTATAAAAATGTGTACTAAAGTGAATGGTGTAATTATCATTATAGGTATTTATATCTATGTATTAAGACTGGTACTAAATAATTGGGTGTATGTAAAGAGTATATTGTGCAGGTAAACATTGCGTGAGTTTATACAAAAAATCGGTACAACCAATAAGTGAATATGTACCTATTGTAATAGTGAACAAAAATATTATTGTAAGTTATAATATTTTTGGTCACTATTACAATAGGTAGGTAAATTCAGTTATTTTTTTATTTTTCAGGTATCATCCGAGGATATCCTGTGCCTTGAATGTTTTTTGTTACTGCAAGAGCGTATACTATCAAACACAACTCCATCTCAAATTGAGGTATCCTCGCCTCTTGGACATCTAAACATAATTATGTTTTGGATGTGGCATTTCTATAGCAAGTCGCAGAACTCACAGAGTTTCCCAAGACTGCCCTCAAAGGACCTTTATTTTAAGATGGACTCCAGCTCATCACGTAAGTGTTATTAACTTGGCAGAATTACCTACTGCATTAAATTGTTGGTATTATTTTTATTAGGAACAAAGTTTTTGTCAGTATAACAATAAACAATAATTTATTATTTTTTAGGTCATACATTTGGAAAGAGTTTGTCGTGCTTGTTGGGAGGCTGCAACAAGAGATATACAAAGACAGGCACTTCGTGACATTAACAGACCTGCACTGGAGTCCTGCAGTGGATTTTGAAAATATAGGAATGGATATCTCGGATGCTGTAATTCCTGAACCACCTCCACTGCCACTGCCTGTTTCACCACCACAGGGACAAATATTGCCCCGACCAGTATCTAAAATTAATTCTCTTAAGTATAAACGAGTATCTGCTAGTTCACGTCATTGCCTATTTGTTGGATGTGAGAGAACTGATCGTCTTTTAGTACCGGTTACTATAAAGGAAGTTTTATTATTTCAGTACAAAATATACATTCCTTTTACAGCTAGAATCTGTGAATATCATTTGTACAATAATCATTGGGAGGAACTAGAGACCCCATATTCGGATTTTACTGGATTTCAAGTTGATGACATATTTTCTAAACTAGAAAAAGCTGCTGAAAGACAGTTAGACTTCAGTGACATAAACTCAATGGATCCACATTTATGCCATTATTGGTTGGGACTTATGCAGAGCAATTTAATGAGCTTTTAAATTGTATTCCATTGTTATATGATCATTTTGCAAACCCTTCTGTTGCTGTCAGCATATTTTTGGTCAAACTCAGAACAGGTGACAGCAATCAAAGACTGTCAACCTTGTTTAAAATACCAAGATCCACTTTGGAAAGAAAAATGAATATCGATAGAAATTGTTTAGATGTACAGTTTGTTCCTAGACATTTAGGTATCAATCACATGTCTATCCAAAATGTAGCATCGCGCAATAGAATCATACCAGAGGGTTTTTTTGGGGATGCCAATATGGCTTCAAATATTAAGCCTGCTATTGTAATATGTGATGGTACATATGTTTACGTCCAAAGCAGCAGTAATTATTTATATCAAAAACGAACCTACAGTCTACACAAATATGCTAATCTTGTAAAACCATTTTTATTTGTTTGCTGTGATGGGCATATTTTAGAGTGTGCAGGACCATATGAAGCAACCCAAAATGATTCATCAATTATGAGTGCTTTGTTTCATAATGAAAATGGTCCAATGCGCTCATTTTTTAGACCCCATGATGTCTTAATTTTGGATAGAGGGTTTAGGGATGTGATTCCTGAATTAGAAACTTACAATTATAAGACTCATATGCCTGAATCATTATTAGAAAATGAGCATCAATTAACCACTGTCCAGGCTAATAAGTCCAGATGTATAACAATGTGTCGTTGGGTGGTAGAGGTTGTGAATGGGAGAATTAAAAGAGATTATAAATTATTTCGTCAGGAATATTTTAATAGAGCGTCAAGTCACCTTATGGCTGATTTTAAAATAGCTTGTTCCCTCTTGAATAAATTCCATCCCACAATTGACGATACGCCCGATGCTGTGGAGTTTCTTAATATTGCCCAAGCAAGATTGAACACAGTCAATTATTTATCAGAATTTATTCAAAGGGAACATATAAACAGAAGACGTACGATTTTCCAAAGCATTAACAGCAGTGCTCCCCATCTAGATAATTTCCCAAGACTAACATTAAGCGATTTAAGAAGATTTGCATTAGGATCCTACCAATTAAAACAGGCACGGTCCTATTATGGGGAGCATGTGCGAGTAAATGGTACCTACAGTGTAGAAATAAGCAATGAATTAATAGAAGAAGATTTGCCCTTAATATTAGGTCATAATAATTATTTAGTTAGGGCCAGAATTAAATCACGACATGTGAGCAGCAGGGTGTATTATACATATTTACTGATAAGTAGAGAACAAAATAGGGCAAATTCTTTAGAGAGAATCATCGCTTATTATTGCAATTGCTTAGTGGGAAATCATACTGTAGGGTGTTGCGCACATACCATGACTGTATTGTGGTATTTAAGCTGGGGCCGTTTTAATGATATAAGCGCCCCAGCTCAATTTCTGGATAATATATTCTATGAAGAATAAATGTTTTATTTATTTGTTTTTGTTTTTTTTTCATAAACCTGTTTTATTATAATGATTACTTATTTTATACAACACTGAGTAGTAGTTAAGAGACTACTTCCAAAGCTTTTAGTCGTCTTTTTCGATACTTACTAGAAGGAGAGGGCTAAGCACACTAATCTCTAGCGAGAGAAAGCGATAGTGAGGCCTATTGTCAGGAATCATAATCAACCTATAATGTTCCCACTGCTGGGACACAGACCTCCTCTCTGTGAGAAGGAGTGGACCGTAATCCACCACGCGGGCCCAGACTGTCTTCGAGTTTTTGGTTCTAGGTCACGCCGGATTCCTCACAATGTTTTCCTTCACTGTTCTGAGAGCAGTCGTGATGAAATAATTTATACAAAGTAAAGCGTCTGTCAGGGTTCGAACCTACGACCTACAAATCGTAAGTTGCGGGCGTTACCACTGGGCCACCACTGCTCTCTGTCTGTCGCCTGTCAGGAATCATCATCCTCATATTAACCTTTAAATGTCCACTGCATAGGAAAGGCGACCCCATTAACATTAACCATAATATATCAACTAGAATGGTACATAATTGTCCATTCAGAAGAAATAAAATCTTGAAGAATTTAATTTTCATAACCTCAATTTCAGCAACCTAAAAAAATAGATTACTCTTTAACCAGGGTGAATAAACAGAAATCGTTTGCAGATTATGAAAATATATTTCTTTATCTACAAAATAAAATAAAAACCACCGTGACACGACAATCTTTTTTGGGGGCCCAAAGCTTCTAAGAAAATGGGCATTGTCCTTTATTGTTTTAATTTATATTGTGCTGTGCCCCGTTAATTCATTTTCGCTTAGCATTCTGTCTGACTTTTTTATTTTTATTCGTCTCCTAAGTGTCGTAGTCTGGTAACCTATAAACCTTCCTCAAGAATTGGGCTTCCAAATGCATAAAGATTTTTTTGAATCAGTAGTTTCAGAGTTTCAGTCCGTTCAAACAAACAAACTCTTCAGTTTTATTATTAGTATTTTATAACCTATAACCTTCCTCAAGAATGAAGCTATCGCAGAAAGATTTTTTTTAAATCAGTAGTTTCCGAGATTGAGCGCGTTCTAACAAACAAACTCTTCAGTTTTATTATTAGTATTTTCAGCAATATGACAAATAAATTAAAAACATTTTGATGCTTGTTTCTCACGCTACTTGCAGGAGCCGACTCGGGCAAATAAATCACGATGCTTAAGCTCTGAGGCGATGTGGAACAACTTGCACGTAATGTTTTAGTATTGCAGTTTACGGAACATTTGTACTACAAGCATTTTACAACATTTTTATTATCAGTGAACTGATCTGTGCCCTACGATAGCTAATGATTAAATTAAAAGACGATGGTCAAAATTGCACCACAGCGCCTACCAATTTGAACCTTATCCTTTGATCAATGCATTCAACCTTATGACATTGAAATATTGTTTCATGCAGTGATGAAACCCAAGAATATCAAACCTAACATGCTCCTTATATGCTCACTTGAAGCAGATTTTTTTTTAAGTTTTTTCTCTAGTTAACTATTGCGTATCGTGTTACAAACACCTCTCAGGCACATTTGTCAACTGCACATATGTCTACCAAGAGTAACACACGCCACCTTTCAGGGTTCACAAACATTTATATTTGAAATATGTTCCTAGGTACTCATGTGTCTGTATTTCAAACATTTCAAATGATTGATCGTGTTTTAAACGGGCGGCGCGCGTCTGTGCTATCGATAGTTGAAATTAAATACATCACGACGATCCATCAAATTGTCACGCGTTCGAAATTGTTGGCTACGTTCAATCTGAACTGTTCTCTGTTCATTTTGAACGTTTTGCTGGTATTATGTTAGCTTTTGAAACATTAATGATGGTAATTAAATTATTGCTCAAAGTGAATTAAATGGATAATTAATTTAGATTTTTTCGTATATACGTATTTTTAATGGCATGTTGCATATATGTGAGCGTGAGATGTAATTATGAATTGTCACTCCTGTTGGTGAGAGGGAATGGGCCGTAATCCACCACGCGGGCCCAGTGCGGGTAGGTAGATGTCACATGTCTTCAAATTTTTAGTTCTAGGACATGTCAGTTTCCTCACATTGTTTTTAGAGCAGTGATGATGAAAATGGTGTAAATTAAAGGATTGCTAAATAACAAGAGACTAAGTAATGATTAGCATCCTCGACCTATCGTCAAATCTCTGTTTCTGTTTTCTAAGTGAGTGACAATGGAAGTGAAATGCTAAACCAAACATAAAACTGAAAATGTCACAATAAGAACTAACCAAGTTGTAAAATATAGTGGAAAGGGTTTTTAACTTATGCTATTAATAAAATTAAAAAACTAGTGCTTTGCTGTTTATCAAAGTGACACATAAAATTGTGGTGTTATAGCCATTTCATACAACTGTCAAAAAATGACAGTTGTGATTTGAATATACCAAATAAAATACCAAGACATAGTGCTGCGCACAATACAGTGAAGCATGCCAAAACTACACCTCCACTCTGTGCATACACGCTCACACGCACAGATTTACAACCATTTACACTAAATCCTCACTAAGTGCACACAATGTTTATCAATACCGGTCTCACATCACTGTTGCAGCGCTGTCTTGGTTTTTTATTCGGTCTGGGGTTTTTCGTTGAATTTCTCGAATGCTCTAAATATTTATCCAGATATTTTATATTTACAGCCTACCAAATATTTGTTTTTCGTATCTAAAGAAATCTTAATGTGATAGGTATTTTTTATATTCGTATACTTGAACAAAGAAACTTATTTACCTTTGATACTAAATATAAATCAAAGCCAGAATGGTAAAATATTCACAGACTCAACTTTCACGTTAATGTATTTATTTATTTCATTGGTTTCCCACAGAGTACTTAACATCATTAATTCAGCTGAATACTAGTATTTTACATGGAGCGACTGTCTGACCTCCACAACCCGAGTCTCAGACTTCCGGGCTTCTTTCTGACGACTCGTAACGACTGTCAAAGATCCACGAATTACAGCCGGGACCAACGGCTTAACGTGTCTTCCGAAGCACGGAGGAGTCTCGGTATGTAAAGATCGTCACCCATCCACGGACCACCCCGGCAAGCATAGCTTAACCTGAAGTATCGACCCGTGCGGCTGTTATTACTTAGCCACGAGTACAAAATAGAAATATTCGGCAGCAGCTGACACGTCATGACTGTACACAAGTAATTATGTTAGTCAAAAACCATTATGTACCTATCTATATATTAACCAAAGACTCATTAAAAGTTATTGCCTACCTCAAAATGCTGCGTAGCATAAAATATACATAATATACAACAAAAAAACCTTTTCAGATACCTGTCCGCTGTAATATCGTAATCACTATAAAAGCCTATACGAGAATTATGTAAATATATCCGTTGAGTAAACATAAATTGAATTAATTGTGATCATCCATCAAAGTATATTGGATAACATAAATTATTACTTATTCTTGTCTGAGAAAAAACCTCTCAACAAACATGGAGAAATATTTTAATGCCTTTCTTAATTTTGTCGTCGAAGACAATGACAAATTGCGGTTTAAAAATGTATCAAACAACATTTTTATTTATCTCGGTTACTTGTAGTGCGATTACTTTATAAACATTATGCTGCGTAATGTTCAGATGAGAATATACGATCTTTTTTACAAACAAAAGCCTTTATTTAGAATAACAAAATTAGGTAAAGATATTTCAAGATTAGAAAAAGTTTTTAGTTAGAGCTACATTTTTATACGTTACCTACAAAGATAAACAGAATCGCAAAGGATGCCTGATGTGAACTTATTTTTATTCAGGTCTTTGCCGATCAATATAACATAACGAATTCCAATGAAATAAGTGTTCTATCTAGATAGAATAAAATATCGTAGGTATTTGAGCTAATCAAGTTAACAAATGAAGTAGGGTCTATAAAACGGAACTTCTTAACTTTCCTACGTTAATATTTTATATTTCTCCTTAGAATTCTACTGCTACCAAACGAATGAACGAATCCGAATGAATGAAGGCAAAATGCAGCTTTTTAAACAGAAAAGCAAGCCAATTTACTGACGCACAAACTTCCAGCATCCAAAGAGTAAGACGAAGTAACAAATTTAAAAGAATAACAGTTTTTAATTGCGTCCCTTCATTTTCGTTTCTATGAGTTCATTTTTTTCGTACGAAATGAAAAAAGTTTCATTGTATTAACCCCTGGCGTCACATTTTAACAATACGCGACGTTGTAAGGTCGCCGGCAATATGCCTTTCATTTTCCAGAATTTTTTTTAATACACTTGTTTCGTTATTCTGGCGCGATTTGTAGTTGAATTTCTAACCTTTTAATATTGTAATGTCTGCTTTTGATAGCGTTTTTTTATCCGAATAAAATATCAAAGCATTTAATTCTTGGAAACTCTTTATTCGGTATTTGTTCAAACGAAATCACGTATGATTGTAAAGTTCTGAGAATTTCTTTACCATTTTGTACGCAGAAATAATGAAATTGTGTAACATAAAACGTTTTCAGACGTACCTATATATAGACATATCGTGAAATTAATATTAGTTACATATTTTTAGTTAATTTATATGAAACAAAAACTTTTTAAATCGTATTAATATCACTTTAAGTTATTTATTTATAGGAGAACCAACAGCTTTAACAGATGGATAACAATTATATAAGAAACATAGAGCCAATTACAGGTTCTCACGGGTAAAAACTAAAAAAGTAGTAGAAATCTTAACTAACAAGCACGATAGAATAGAATATAATAATATATTATTATACAGGGTTTTAGAGTAAACACCGTTATCCTTGAAACCAGTGGTTTGCTGTTATTTATAGAACGTAAAATCAATGGAAAATTACAATTTTTAAAAACTTCTGAACGTATTTGGATGAAATTTGGCACATGGGTAGACCGATATGACCCGGAGAAGGACATATACTTTTTATCGACATACCACGCGGGCGAAGCCGCGGGCGGAAGCTAGTCAAGAACAAAACTGACACAGTTTTTAACCGACTTCTTCAAAAAGGAGGAGGTTCTCAATTCGTCTGTATGTTTTTTTTTTTTTTTTCTATGTTTGTTACTCGATTACTCCGCCAATTATGAAACGATTTTGATTATTCTTTTTTTGTATGGTAGGTCATGCTTCCGAGGTCATGCTTCCCATATTAATTTGATTAACGTTGCTTGCGTAGTTTTTGAGTTAGCTTCAATATTACGTATTTTACCCACTTAGTTTATCTAGACGATGTATTCATTTACTCCTTCACTGTTATTTATATCAGCTAGTGGTATTCGAATTTGTGTGGGGTAAGTACCGCAACCAAAAAGTGAAAAATAAAAAACGGGCAACGTGGCAAAAACGAAAATGAAAAGCAAAGACACCGACTTCCGATATTAAAGTTATTTTTCAGTTTTGAGTGTTTTTTTTGGAAGTCGGTTTTTTTTGTAAAAAGTTTTTTTTTAATTACTTTTTACCACTAGAGTATAAATTTCACCCTTTCACCTATGCGCTAGGGCAACGAACTTGCGTCTCAACACGAGTGCGGGGGATTGGTACGTTTTCAATTGTCAAACTTTTATAATTTTCTGTTTTAAATATGAGGCTTTTGGCTATTTTGTACATATAGTGAATGTCACTCATTATTTTGTATTGTGCGTTTAGTTTGTGCAGAATAAACAATTCTTCTTTCTTCTTTCTTTCTTTTCTTTTAAAACCTTTTAATGAATATAACGTTTTTTTTTGTTGTTACTCGGTCATTTATTTTTATGTTTAAGTCAACTACCCATGGTTTGAATGACAAGAGTGTGTACCCTTACACCCTGTATATACATAACAATAATAAATAATAATACTAATTCTCCAACAGTATGATTAAATTTCAAGGGCCCAAAATACAATATTACAGCCCTTTGAAGTTCTTCCTCGTTTTCAATAAAATGTCCAATTTAGTAGAGTCACCGTCGGCAACTCGACAGTGTAGGAAAACTGACACATCGTTACGTGACGACACGATTCGATTCGACTAGCTGCTATATTACACTGGATGGAGAAAAAAAAAAGGAAAAGGAAGGAATGGTTCCTTGTTCCTATTATTGCTTTGTTTGCGTAAATGTTTGTTACTTTGCCTGTTGTGTGGATACCTGTGAAATTAACTTTAAATCTAGTTAATTTAGAATAGAAGAGTTTAACGACCAAACTCACAAGACTTCTCGAGTGACCGACCGACTCGCGTACGAAGGGTACCGTACCATTATCTATAAAAACGGCAAAAAAACACGTTTGTTGTATAGGAGCCCCCTTATATATTTATTTTATTCTGTTTTTTAGTATTTTTTGGCAACAGAAATATATCATCTGTGAAAATTACAACTGTCTACTATCACGGTTCATGAGATACAGCCTGGTGACAGACGGACGGACGGACAGCGGAGCCTTAGTAATAGAGTCCCGTTTTACCCTTTGGGTACAGAACCCTAAAAAGTCCCAAAAATCATTGCATATTTAAGTTGCCATCTTTGATGCCGTAGTATTTGACGCTCCTAACAAAAAAAAACAGTTATTAAAACATATTTATCTTCGTAATTGTGACAATATTATACGTAGGCTCAATCTCTGTGTATTACGGAGACCTAAATTGCTTTTTTCTCTATGTAATAGCGAAAGCTCCGAAACCAGGGATTACGCAAAGGCGACCTTTTGCTCTGGGCGGTTTTTCCGCCCCAGCTCTTTGGGCGGGCGGGGCCGTGCTTTAGACATTTTTCTTCCCTTTGCGAAAAAAACATAGCACTTCTTTGTACCAAAGAGAATAAATTTTTCGTCCGTTTCAGTATATATACATAATTAACAGAGTAATTTTATAATTATCTGTAACAACACGATTTGAATTTGAATATTTCTTGTCTGTTATTTTAATATACATTTACATAATTATGTTTCAGCCATCATAATGCTAACAAATATTGAAATATTTTCGCGTAATTATTTTAATTACGAGAGTATCAAATAAAATTTCCAAAAATAGGCTGTAATGCCCGGGTTACACGAGGCTAGTTATTGAAGCTAGGATAGCAAGAAAGTGCTAGTAATCTAGCAAGCTAGTTACTCTGGCCTCGTGTCTACAGAGCTAGGTTCATTTCTAAGCTAGTAAGTTAGTGACAAAACTAGCATCTCAAGCTAGGATAGTTAGTAGCGCCCCCCACCGATTTTTAATATCCTGACTTGTGTACTAACCTCATGTTGCTGGCGAAGATAGTACCCAATTAGATCATTTTACTCTACGGGCTAAGACTCCGCAATGCTATTGGCTTTTTACTAGCATCGTGTAAACAGCACTAGCTTGTGCCAAGCCAGGATAGTAATCAGAGGTTCGAGCTTGCTATACTAGCTTTGAAAAACTAGCCTCGTGTATCCCGGTCACAAGAGATTTATGAAGTTACCTGCAGTGCTTTTTGTATTCTAATTAAACAGACATAATAAAACTTCAGGACGTTACTCGTTACTTCGACACATTCCCGTACTTATAATGTACGTACATAAAACAAATCCTACTTCCACGAAAAAGTTATACCAACTTTAATAAGGAAAACAAAATGGCCAAATTTTCTCTCCAATCTATTCGTACATGCCTAAAACTGTGGAAATTATCTCCCCACGGAAAAAGAATAACATTTCAAGCAATTATGGAACACGAATACAACTGAGAAATCCACATTCATCCGCCTCAAGGCTCAGTTAGAGTCGATTTACACATTACCGGACAATTTATGCGGACTCCGAAATGAAACAGTATGCTTACTTTACATAAACTGTACTGTTAGACCCATCTATGCGATAAATATTGCTGAAAACATTATTTTGGGCCTATGAAATTTCAAAATACCTAAGCTACTTATCGTCGCCGAATTCATTAAGTACTAGGATGTTTACGTAAACCAGTAAACGTCTTACGTAAACCGAAGCTAAACGTGTGTTTGTAACGAAGCCTATATTGATAAACCATTACTCAAACTACTAACAGTTTCAACAAGGTCAAGAGTCAAAATTCCTTTACAGTATCAGGTGTCCCGTAAGCAAATATGCTTTGGAAATTGATCGCTTGCGACCTTGCGCGGGTGAATGTGTGTCGGCCCTTATTTGCCAGTGATTCTGTCACCGCAGCTCGGTTGCTGTTATTACACGACGACAGCGGTAGACATTAATCTCTTGAACAAATATAAGGCTGTGTTGCCATCTGCCAGTCGGTTTATGCCAAAAAGTACAAAGTACCGATGATGGAGTGTTTGCATTTGAAGGGCGGTCGGCGTCGGCTAATTGATTTAATTCTGCGTTGAATACTTTTCGTCTGTTTTATATTGTGCATGTTTTTGTTGATAAAGTTATTACGGAAAAGTCATTTGGAATAAACAGGAGAGCTAATTATAAATAGGCACTGGACTGTCCGATTTTATTGTGATTTGATCTGGCCATGAAGTGCTGGGTAAACACGTAATAAAAATGATGTATTTACTAAGAAATATAAGTAGAAGATGTTTCTCGGACACAGAAAGCACAAGAGGTCTTATATCTGACAATCCAGTAATGATTAATTACAGCGTATGTAATCGTTAAAGCCCACATGTTGAACAAAAAATTGGCCATTAAGAAAAATTCGTTTCGCCCCGAATATAATTCATTAATATTAGAACGCTCAGCTGCCACATCTAGCATTACCAACCATAACAAAATCAATTCCGTTCCAACAACCAATGTTTCTTTATTAACGCATCACAAACCAGCTATTTGTACACGAACAATGGAACGATAAACATTAGCGGATAAAAAAAAACCCGATTGAGGATGGTTCTCCCCTCGAACATTCGCAAGTTGTCATCCGTGACGTATGATATGGCGGCAAAGCTGACGCGTCGGTCGTGGTTCCCGACGCGACGCCACGGCTTGGGCACAGAATAGATATGTACAGAAGGTCGGCTCCATACAGCTAGCGAAAATAGGAGCACGCACATAAAGACGCGTACGTTCGGAGATCTTAAACAATTGAAATTAAAAATTGAATCGTGAGTGCGCTTGTCTCCGCTGAACGTGAACCGTGTGTCTTGATCGTAAATCGACCAATCACGATCTGAATCATTTTGAAGGATAATGCTAATCCATTGCTTCGTAAGTTCGAAAAAATCGTCTGCTCAACAACGTAAATATCGCAATGAATGTTGTTGAACTGTCAAAATGAAACCCATCACTACTGTTGGTGTGTTACGCCATTACCCCGCTTAAAACTTTCAATATAGGAAATAGGTACAGAAGTATAGCTCCGTAGAGTGCGCGTCACGTAAAAAGAACGCTGGACACTTACTGCACAAGTTCATGTGAGCGCACTTTTTACGTGACGCGAACATTAAAACTAGCAAAAACTCACACATGGCCGTCTCAAACCAAAACAAATGCCAGTCGCCAATGTGCTTGAGTGCGTCTTACAGCGTTCTCGCTCGTTCTATGGCGCTGACCTTCTGTACCTATGTATTCTTTGGCTGGGGTGCCCGACGCCCGGGTGTCTATTATTTATCATAACCCATCAATTTGTTTCGGTGACTGATGAATGCGCACACCGCAGACCGCAAGCTATACGCCAGATAATCGAGCGTTTAATTGTGCTCACCGCTTTATACGAGCACATCGTAACGTTCGCAATATGCAGAATGTGGTGTCATTTAAAATTTTCATATATACATTTCCTGAAAGCTCTTGTTGTTACTTTTTTATGCGAAATGAGAAAAATACAGATTTATTCACTTAGATAATTATACCGTAGGCGCGCATTTTATGTACTTAATAATTTAGTGTAATTGTGCTTAAATTTATTATAAAAGTTGGAGCAGAATGGCCCTTGAGTGAAGACCGTGTGGTACCTTAGAGTGGCGCTTTAACGTTTTCTCAAATCGATCGATCGATTTGTAAAGAATTTTAGCCCTATTTATCTATGGGCCTTAGTCGTCTGAAATAAATGGATTATTATTATATTATTATTAAATCTTTTCCAGTGAGGTTTGAAGCCGTAAATTTTGGCATGCCTGTCGTAATTCAAGATTGTTAAAAAAAAATGAAAACATGAACTCATAAAAGACTTAACAAGACCTGAAATTCAGATCATGTTTTAAATTGAGAATACAAAACCGTCATTCAACCACACAGGCTTCAATAGGATTCCCTCATTCAATCACCGTAGTCCACCTACTGTAATTACTGGTAATAACCCTGGGGAATTTGGTAGCAAACTGCCCAATTTGCAAAGTTAGCGCGCACAAATCTGCGAGCCAAAGTTAATACGTAATAAGTGCAAACAAATGTTTTCCTACGAATCGAGTTAGCGGTTTTCTGCATCCTCTTCCGATCCCAATTGTTATGTGTACCATAAACGTAACAGTAAATCAATGTTTTTAAAGTAATCCTATAAAAATACGCCGTTACATTTTAGGGCCCTATAACTTCGTACAGTTGAATTTTCATTTTGGTAACGGACAAACTTTTTCGTTGTTAAACTGTGATGGTCATTAAACTTTTGAAAAACCGGGGTATGCAGCGACCTCTAAAGGCTCTAATATGATTGGGGAACTCCTGACAAGTGTTATTTATTAGCACACCCATATTGTTGTATGTGATAAATGTGCTTCCATTATAGCACTACACCTGACATGGAATTTCATTTAAAGAAGAAGCCCCGTATATTATATATTGCTCCGTTCCACTTGCTAATTTTGTTAGACGATGAATCATATTTATGAGACAACCACATTTTTGTGCGTGTTACTCCGTGCTCTATAAAACTGATTTATTTATTTATGATTTAGGCAAATAGCTTGTGTGATGCCTGTTTGTGGACAGGTTTTTGTAGCGTTTTTGCTATTTTTCATGTGTTATAATAATGTTATTATAACATATGAATAATGGTTTGAGATTTCATGTATCACACAATTAACGATGTTTTCATTTTGCATAAGTTTTATAGCGTAGTGTTTCTGTAGTTTCTATATACCTCTATGGGAAAAAGGCCAAGTTTATGTATGTATGCAGTGTTTTTGATGACGGCCTTTTAATCTATACATATTATTGTTTGTTTGTCTGTATTTCCGTGTTGTTCCTCTAAACCACGCAACAGATTTTGATGAGGTTTTCACCATCGTTTAGAATATTAATTCCGGAAGGTTTATGTGTATTAAACGTTATTAAACTTAGTTATATTTAAGTCGTAAAAACCGTGCGAAGCAGGAGCAGGTCGCTAGTTATAGAATAAATTAGGTAGGTACATATGGTTATTTTCTTTTTTGCATCAATATAATTAACTTCATTTCCACACAAATGCCTCGCCGACATGACGTGCACTCCACTTATCATCGCGTTGAACGTTGCGCCTTAAATACGACCACGCCCACTTTTGATAATGCGCCCTTTTATGAATGGCATACGATTAATGCCGTCAATAAATTTTCCCGTGACCACACCCGATTTTAACGAGAAATAATGCGTTTATTAAGAGTGGGTGTGGCTGTTGCGTGTAGGTATACAACGTCGCGTGGTTTATTAACCATAGTAATAGTCAGTACTCAGTATGGTCAATACAGCGGTGTCTTTTTGCTATGGAGGGATGACACAGAAAAGACCACTGACCAACCAACTATCGTCAACGTGTCATAATAAAAACTATTTACAAAAAAGAAACAACCGACTTTATTTTTATTTTTCACTTTTTAGTTGTGGTACCTACCCCACACAAATTCGAATACCACTACCTGCTATGTAAATAACAGTGACGGAGTCAAACAAAATATCGTCTACATACACTAAGTGAGAACAATACGTAATTATTGAAGCTAACTCAAAAACTGCGCAAGCAAAGTTAATAAAATTTATATGGGACCACCTCTGAAGCATGACCTACCAAACAAAAAAAAAAGAATCATCAAAATAGATTCATAATTGGCGGAGTAATCGAGTAACATACACACAAAAAAAAAACATACAGACGAATTGAGAACCTCCTCCTTTTTGCAGAAGTCGGTTAAAAAGTTTCTAAGAACGGCACCTTAGATCACCAAATATTACCCAAATGATTATTTAAGCTACGGTTTGCTACTAGAGTGGTGGCCATATGGCGTCGGCAATTTACCGACCAATGACGACACTGAAACGTTATTTATGAAAGTAAGCTGATGTGTTTTCCTAGAGAGTGTTTGACACCGTAAAGTCTGGCATCATTTTCATGACAGCCGTCAGCGATCGTAAAGACTCCCACAAACAAGCGCGACGTGACAGCGCGACGCAACAGCGCGACGCGACAGCGCGACGCGACTTTAACAAAACAATTTCTGAGAAAACTTCAGCGCGAACAATGCCGCGGCGTCGCGCCAGTATGTAAGAGCCTTTAAGTAGTAGCCACCGCTCTTCTAGGAAACTGTAGCTTTAGGCTGCCTGTTCTCTGTCCTGGGAAAAGAGGAGAGGAGTGGAGCGGCGTGGAGCGGAGTAGAGCGGAGATTAACCAATAAAATTTAATCTCCGCTCCAGAGTTTAGATGCTATTGGTTAATATCGTCACAGCTCCGCTCCTCTCCTCTCTTCTCCGCTCCAGTAGACAGGCAGCCTTAGGCCCCCTATTGTTTTTTGGAGAAAATTGTGTGGAAATAGCCGCCAGCGTTCTCTCTAATATCGCCAATTATCTACCAAGTTGCGGTGATAATAGCTATTTATATATAATAGCTATTTGTTTTTGAGGCTCGTACCCAAAAATGGACGTTTACTGACTTAAACACGACTGTAATACACTTAATCCACTTTTAACAGAAACATAACACCTGTCTAAACTCTCGACGCTCTCTGAAAACCACTCGCTTCTAACAGAATGAATTATCCCGGCATGAATGAGAATGAACCCAAACATGATGTTATTTGTAGATTTTCTTCGCGAAACACATAAGTAACATTATGTGTATCATTATAACACTCATAACGATACGTAGGTAAATTAACATTAAAATAGATGAACTTATGGTATAGTATATAGGTACAATGTTACTGAGCATGCTTATCCTAGATGAATTCCCAGGTCAGGTTCAATGGTCAATGTTTCTGAGTTTTTGTGTCTGTGTTAAGTATAATCCGACCAATCTGGCAAAATCGAGTCCAATCGAGTTCGGATCGGAAACGAGTTCGAATCGTAAACAAAATCAAACTCGAATCGTTTTCGGGAGTAAGGCCCCAGATCGACACGCCATCGCCAGCGTTTCTTGGGCCTGCCTCAAATCGGTGACGACGCCCGTCTTCTGGCACCTACTGTGTGACGGTCCTGACCCATCTGATAATAACATTAAAAGGTAATAATGAACTTCATCTGGAAAATGTACCTAGACAAAACTATAAGTAGCTACAGAACCTATAACTATGACTATCCCGCCTGGATATACTAACAAGGTACTACTACCCTACTCGTAAATCATACGTCATATGGCATAATTTTCCTTATACATAAGTGAGCTGAAATCGTACGAAGACACGTAGATCTTTGATAAGTATTACTTATACTAAAGTTGTAGGTATGCTCTCACTAACTTACTAAAAGGTTTGAGTGCGTACTTTGTTTAGCCTGGATTACCTACTCATATAAAAGTCAGACCTACTTGTACCTACTTACTTGAAAAAGTTACATGGTTTGTTTCTTGAAAATAATCTTTTTTTTACTTAAATGTTGATTTTGAGACGGTTTTTTGATATTAGAATGATTGTCATTTTAATGTTCTTAAAATAAACAGGTATTTTATTTTAGGTACTATTATTATAACTAGGACTCGAATAAATCTGTCTTAAAATATCTCCATAAAAATAATGTTTGGCCCTGAAGAATCACAGTCGCACGGCACAATACGAAACATAAACTTTTATATTTTTTTATAAGTACCATAACAGAAACAAGAAAAACATACTTTTAAAAAAAGAACAGCTCCGTGGCGCATCTAATTAATTCTTCACAATAGTTTTAATTACATGCACCACCAGTGACATTTAATTAAAAATAAAGTTTTTATTTAGCGGCTGAATGGAAAATGTCCGCGAAGTCAAACAAATTGACACATTAAACGAAGTTCAATTATTTCTGTGAAATTAAGTGTTTAATATTGTGGTTTATTTATTTGTTTAAGCATGTATGCACACACATACAAACAGACAAGAAGAAAGGAACAGCAAATTACGTACAAAGGTGATGCTTATTTCTAAAGCAACCGGAATCGACCGCCTGATCAGGCAGGGGTTTCAAAGAGTATAAAACAGTCACCCATTCACGAATTGACCACGATAACCGAAGCTTAACCCCGCAAATCTTAAAAGCCGCTTTTCTATTGTCTATTAATCTGTAGGTAATATGGAATAATCTCATGTTAATTTGCAACAAAGTTAAAAAGTTATTTTAAACATATCAGTAACAGTTCCAGCAGATATTAATTTCCACTTTGATTAAATTTTCGTTAATTGGGTTTTATAGGTTGTACCTACCCGTAAATCCAATTAACAACTAGGGCTTTTACAAATGGATTTTACAAGTTGGTTAATTGGCCTATTTATACTTTTAGAAATAGATCCTATTCTTCTTAGGGTCTCGGTGGCAATCTAAATTGGGTTAGCCTTGAATTTAGATAGTCATTTAGATATTAATAATTTAATTTACCTATTAAAATCTACTTGTTCAAAATAAAATTACCATCTTAATGTTGAATCAAGAATCAATCCCAACTCTTTGCGGTTCCGATTCGTCACCAAATCATTAGTCATTCCCGAAATTCCGATTCGTATAAAATACAATGTCTTTTCAGCTTTACCATTGAGCTGCTCATTTATCGCGGTAAAGGTAAAGTGCAGCGATATTCGTATGCGCCCTTACATTGTGGCTTCTAGTCTAACCGGATGCAGCTGAATACCAGTATTTTACATGGAGCGACTGCCTATCGGACCTCCACAACCCAGTAACTGGATATTACGATACCCCTTGGTAAGACTGGTTGTCAGACTTTTGGGCTTCTCACGACCCGTAACGACTGTCAAAGATCCACGAATGACAGCAGGGACCAACGGCTTAACGTGCTTTCCGAGGCACGGAGGAGTCTCAGTATGTAAAGATGGTCACCCATCCACGAACCAACCCCGGCAAACGTGGCTTAACCTGATGGATCGACCCGCGCGGCTATTACCTGGTCACGAGCTCCTCCCTAACAATATAATGCTTTAAAATAACTATTTTTCTATTAAAGTACGGATAGACCAATGGGTTCTAAATTCAAAGGTAGTAACCGACGACTAATAAAATAATTAAATGACGCAACTTAGTACCTAGTGATAATTAATAGAGTTAATTACCTACCTAATAATAATATACTGTATATGCTGTTAGGGTTAAAGGGGACACCAAAGGAAAGGCCGTTCTAAATATTTCAATAAAACCTTTATTATCCTTTTCTTTATATTTATATTGAAAGGTGTGTTTCACTAATATTATGTGGGATGTGTGATCCCACACAAGGTTTAAATATATATACTATGAATTAAATAGATAAAACAAAAATTATCTGAACAATGAAAACATTTTTTTTGCGCATATCGTTAAGTCCAATATTTTTTTAATAATATACATATTACTAAGTACAGACGGCTACACATCAAGCTATACACTTTCAGTATAAGCTGACCTCGCATTGTACTGTAATCCTACACAATGCGAGATAAACATAAACTGGAAATGTATAGCTTGATGTGTAGCCCTATGTACATACTAATGCCATGGCATTATAGTAGACCCACCGTTGTATCTATATATTATCTGTGGCGTGAAATGGCGGCACGTCATCGCAACAGCTGATCGATTGCTTAGGAACATAATCACGTTTATTGTCTTAACTATGCTCACCTACGGCCTACGGCGAGGTTGCGCTAAACACCGCGGTGCAATTTTGAAATTGGCCGCCATTTTTATTATGTATTATTTATTGTGTTTTTGATGAAGTCCTAATTTCTTGTTTCTCTTGTTACCAGGAACAATCACACAAGTCGTACCGTCCGCTGACTGTGCTGACCTTCCGATGGAACTACGCCATCCATGGTCTGCAGCCGGCTGGCTACCACCTCGTCAACTTGCTGCTACATGCCCTCGTGTCATTGCTGTATTACAGGTAAAGAGAATTCAGTTTTTTTTTTTTATAAAACGGTCCGTAAAACGAAAATCACCTTCACTTTGACAATACAACATGAACCATTGCTTCTTAAGTTCAAAGATTTCGGCTTCTCGACAATTTAAATCGCGCAATGAATATTGTTGAATTGTCAAAACGAAAGGGATTGTGTGTTACGTTATTAGGCTGCCGCATACAACGGCGGTGTATATATAAGAGTGGTCCTATAAAATGTCGATTCCTATAAAAGTTAATCGGCCAAGTTGGATGACGTAATAATCAAATCATTTTGTACCAACTTGAATATTTTTATCGTACAACCAAACACACTCCTACATCTACATACATCTCAGTATTTTCCGGATCCCTTTTTATTATAATTTGTTCATATCTCATCCTCCCTTAATGTATTTTATAAAACTTGAGGTAGGAAGCATGGCGGCACTCCATACAACAGCGCATACATTATGAATATGCAATTAAAACCCACGCAACCTCAATAACATCTAATTACGTATCGCCGAGATTTTCCTGATTTTCATAACATAAATTTCCACTGTATTCGACTTGCAGTTTTTTGTTCTATAACATAACATCCGATTTTATGTTATGTTATAGAACAAAAAACTGCAAGTACCTGTAATACCCGAAGGGTTAGGCAGAGGTGTACTAATAGTACACCAACATTTCGCCAGTTATGTTTAAGTCCCATGCAATAAGGGGCGAGCCTATTGCCAATCAATCAGTCGCAAATCTAGACTCCGGGTTACTGAGAAATTCCAGATGAAAAAACCCAATAACACTTTGCCCGACCCGAGAACTGAACCCAGGAATTCATACTCAGCAGTAGTGTTTGCGACCACGAAACCAACGAGGCACTTTTTGTTTTATAGTGAGAGCAAATTCCAACTTTTGATTGCATAACGGAAAATCGGCAGTGCGGGCAAACTCTGAGTCAAAACTCCAATGACTTTATCGCCTAAATGGGATTGATTAAAGAACGCAGGAAAGCTTAATTGGATGAGCAGGCCTTTCAAATCTCTAGTGCTTGAGAGAATGAATTATTATTTCATATTTATCTACCCTTAGGTTGATGGAAAGAGTTTTAATTGAAGGAGACGCTGTATCATGCCCGGTTCTTGTATTTACAGAAATTGTAAATGGTTTTATAGGCCGAGACTCAGTTGTAAACTCATTTTATCTTTCATAGTTAATATTATTTTTCAGAGCTAGAGGGCTAAACTCTTCGTATGTAAATAAGTATAGTATTTTATTTCATTTCTATGCTTTATTCCACCAGCAATGAGAGTTGACAGATTGCTACATTAGTTTTGTTAGCGCGGGGAGCAAATAAAAGGGTGGACTGTATTTTAGGCAATGGTTAATTGCCGTCTGATCTTACAAAGTTATAACTTTCCCAGACAAACAATTAAATAAGAAAGGAGTATCGTCAGGCGCAGTGGCGTCCGTGGAAGCGAGTGGTCCTCGGGCCGAGCCGTGTCGCCGCCGCGCCGCGCCTCAGCTTGTCGATGACTCGTTGATCATGCAGCCTGCTCATGCAGACCGCCCGCAAGGTGTTGGGTTCGATTCCCAACAAGTTTCGTATAAAATATCAAGTAATCGTAGAATCAGAATAGTCTTATTAACACACGGTGATTTTTAATTCACCGTTTAAAACTTTTCAGGGCATGAAAGTACTCATGATTATAAGCAAGTTTCATTATGAGACCAACTCTGAAATATCGAAAACAATATCAGCAGTTTCATGCAAAAATTCAATATTTACCCGATGAAAATGTATGAAACAGATGTATTTTTTTTTGCTATTTCGTAGTTGGTTCCATAGTGAAAGACGTTTATAATCATGAGTACTTTTACCTACTGAAAGGTTCATAGTGAATTAAAAATCACCGTGTATATCTCTCATTTTATATTATTATCTATGCCGATCAATACAAACATATACGGAAAGCATATCCATAAGTAGTTTATAACAACTGTCCCTCGCGATGACGTAGCATTGATTAATATGAAAGCCCAATCCGAGTTGACCAGCGTTGTTAACTCGTACCTAATTGATAATTGAACAGCAAAACTTTTAATTGTTAGGACTCAATAATCCACTGTTTGAGCCGAAGTAGGCGTGGGTTATTTAATTATTCAGTACAATATACCCCTGATCGGGTGGTTGAGGGTTGTTTACGCCACCAAAGAGTGAATTTTAATTTATTTTTACGCGGTAAAATTGAGTTAACGCGTCGCAGTGTGGGGTTGAAGAAAGGGTGAGTGCTGTGAATCCCGCTCGTGTCGAGGTTTTTATTTTGCAAGTCTGCTCGTTATCGTCCCACACAAATTGCACGCACTACCGTATACTGACGTACGATTCTGATTGATACAGAAAAATGCTGGCAAAAAAAATTGTTCCAGACTTGTATCACGTTTTTGACATATTAAAATTGAGAATATTTTTCTTTTACACATTGAGATGTAAATTGTAAACATTGGAAGAATTTTCAGATAATAAATGAGAAGTATATACTTTACATTTAGATCGCTGTGACCTAAATCCCTTGTTGTAGCAACAGACAACCGAAGAAACGAACGACCTCCAATTAAGATCACATAAAACTTAACTGTAACTCTAAAATACATAATTAATGAATGTAAACGATCTCGGAATGTTCATTTGATTTGGTTGTTATTGCTTTTAAAATAGGAGTGTAATAGGATGCCAGTAGGTACTGTTGCCATTAATAAGTAGTTACGATTTGGGTCGGGCTGCAGCGGCCGCATGGAGGCGTGGGGGCCACCAACTGCTCCAGTTAAGCCAGTTTTAATCAGGCACCGTGCGCCCGATCCCCTTAGTTACTGCTAATTACGGATACTTGCTGTCCACCGCCAACTTAGCCTGGCTTATGCTCAATATCCAATTTGCCAGCATAATCCTATTAACGATTTTCGAGCTCTCATTATTATTTTAGTCCGGCGGACTTGTTACAGAACATCGCTGCGGTTCCCATTTGTACATATGTATTTACAACTTCCCTTTGATAACAAACCCATGTAAACTGTTACGATTCGATAACAAAGTTCAAGTGAAAGGAAAACTTTGAGTTCAAATCCACAGCGGTTCCGTATTTTGAGAAGGTTTGCTTTTGTGCGAAACTATTCCTTACACCACGTTTAGAAAATACAGGACCGCACGTGAAAACCATAACTAAATATTGGCGTACACTAGAATTGTTCCATCCAAAATGTGCCTAAATTCCAAAAATATTCGACCGTTCTTTCGCGTCTGGGCGGCAAATGTCGTCGGTATTTCTATCCATTTGGGCTTAGTCCGGGTCTTGGGAACGGAGCACTACTGCCTATTTCCCTTTACGGTGTTCTAGAGGTGTTAAAATTCACACGCAAATGACGCATTCAGAGCCGACAATAACGTGGTAACGAAGCTCGAACATCATTCTAATCCGCTGAAGTTCTGACTCGGAGCGAGGCCATCCGACTGTGTTCAATGCAGGTATAAACGTAACTCGACGAGACATGTATTGCTAGTAGGCAATACTATGATGTATGACGACAACAACTTGTTTACGCCACTCAAAAGTTATTAATGTACTTAGTGCTACGCTCACTCCAATCATATTAAGCGGAAAGCGGAAATTTTAGGCTGCCACATTATTTGCAACTCTAAAATGTTCAACTTCAAACTTATAATGGAATTACTTTCGAATTCATGGCTCGCTGCCGTTTGCATACGGAAACCCTAATTTGAAAGTAATGCATGTTGTAATATAAAACTTCTTGGGTTTACCTACGATACAGACCCTGTGGATGCAAGACACGTAAACACGATGTATTACAGGAACAGCTTTGTATAAACAAAATGGCTGACAGAGATAAAACGCGATCCTACAGGGAAACACGAGAACAGTGCAATTACCCAGAAAAACGGTAGGTAGAGTTAATAACGTTAATATTAATTAATGAAATATTCCTGAAAGTTAGATATAACCGTTAAACTCTCGCCGGAATAATAATCAAAGCAACTTGAGCCAAAGTAACGGAATAGGCAAACAAGAGAATTTGTTACGTAAGACACGAAGGCTGTTCGGGCCATTCATAACGTAATGGAGCGAGAGAGGCGCCGGAGAGCGCGAAACTTTTTACCGCGGAGTTAAATTAGTTTTTCATAGTACCCGTATATCTCCTGACATATAGTTACTTACGGGGCTTTGTCTATCCTTGCATGAGAGTAATTAATTACATTTAGTAATTAATTTACTCGTAACTGCGAGTGTAACGATACACTCGCAGTGTATCGTTATTCAGTAATAATTATTAAGCCATTTATTAATTAAAACTCCCTAGATGCGTTATTACGGTTTGAGTGTGGTGGCGTCGCTTCGTGCCCATAATGTATCTGTGGTTCAATGAAAAACGAATCGTACGGGAGTGAGCGCTGCGTATGAGAGCAAAAATGTAATCAAACAGATGGAAGGACAAAAAAAAAGTTACCCTAACAGCGCCCCCTATTTGGTAAAACCGTAAAAAACCTAAACGTTAGGTACATTTCAGTGTTGTACACATTTGCATACGCATTTTTGGTTTTACTCAGTTTTATTAACTAGAAAACGTTATAGTATAAAGACTGTATCTGCGAGCTTTAGTCCCTTTTAGATACAGTTTTTCTAGCTCAAGGTTAGTGCTAATGGTTCTCAAGAATTCGTTTCCTATGTATATTTTAAAAAGTCGTGGTCGTTAGAACTTGAAATATTCACAGACTCCATAGTCGTAACACGTTCCTATAACAAATATATCTTACCTCTGAAGTATGCAATTTATCTGAGCACGCTACCAAGATAATTCAGACATTTGAAGTAAGCACGTGACGTCAGAGCCGTCCGCCGTTAACCTGTAACCGCTCCCAGCCACACAACACACACATAAATCGCCCGCGAAGATAAAACTAAGAACAAACAAAAGAGCGCAATAAATAGAAAAATATAGGAGCAGTAAAAGTTATATGACAAGACGGAAACTGCTGTGACGATTTGCGATCCCTCGGGTTCCATTACTGGTACAAACCCTTTATTGCTTCCGTATTTTTGTCGTGTAACATGGTACATGCTGTTTGGTGACATCGTCAATGAATATATTATGTCTATTTGATTGATTGTTATGTGGTTACACGGAGCGTTTGGCAGGACCCACGCCTGATACCAATTAGGCCAATATGTGAGTCGGCCGATCCGTGATTGTTGAGGGTTCCGGCGATGACGAATGGTGCTTAATTATCGACGATACTTCGTCATTTGCTTCAGTCATATTGTGATACAAGGATAGATGTTGTTTTACTAGATGTCTTCAGAGGTTATTGTTGGCACTCCATGTAGGTGTGTTATGAGTAACAACAGTTGTTGTTATTCTTACGAAACATAACAAATGTCCATTTCTCTTTCAACATTATATTCGTCACCTTTATCATTCTCAGAATGAGTAGCCTCATTCTGAGAATGATAAAGGTGACTTTCAGCCCGATATATCTACAAAAATCATAGATATATTTGTAGTATTTTTCTATATTTATACCATATTTATCCATCTGAGTTCGGGAGTAAGATAAACGAGGCGTTACCAACACTTCATTTGTCAAAGGCGGCTGAAGGGTGTGCGTGAAAATGATGAACACCAACTTTTTCGCAGTATCTGTCGTTAATTTGAATTTGTGTCTTACAACCAACAGTGACAAATCACGTGCGGCATCATTTTTCAAAATATTTTGAGTAATTTGCGAAAAAATAACGAGATATCGTGATATGCTTCTTTATTATTGAGGTACCTATACAAATTTTGCCTAAACTCCCTCGTTGGTCTTTCAGTTGCAAGCACATTTTTTTCACAAATTTCATCCAAATCCATTCAGCCATTTTAGTGTGAAAGCGTAACAAACAAACTCACTTTCGCAGTTAATTAGTTTAGGATTAGGATCTCGTGTGACTTTTACTACTTTAGGAATGCGGTTTTATAAGTCTTAATTAACTTTTAGGAATCGTGGAAAAGAGAAAATTACTATCGCGGTATATATTTTTATGTGAGAGACTTGTAATTACATTCCTTTGAAATGAGTTGAAATGGGTTTAAAGCGTAGAATTCGCTATCAACTCCAGGGTATTAAAAACTAAACTATACAGATCCAAATATTTTCGCTAAACTGCAAAAGCTAAAAAAAAAAGGAAAATTTAAAAGCAAAGACACCGACTTCCGAAATTAAAGTTATTTTTCACTTTTAAGTGTTTTTTTTGGTAAAAGGTTTTTATTTTTCACTTTTTAGTATTGATACCTACTCCACACAAATTCGAAACAATCATCAAAATCGATTCATATTTGGCGGAGTAATCGCGTAACAAAGATACAAAAAACATAGCGACGAATTGAGAACCTTTTTGAAGAAGTCGGTTAAAAATAGAGAGACCAACTGAAATGTCCTCACACGCATTCTCAGCCAGTGATGGTTGCCAAAACCTTTGGTAAGCCAAAATAAGAGTACAAATATTTTACTAAAGCACAGCTCTATTTCTGCCAAATTGAGAGTTACATACAAATAGTCTGTATATGAAAAGTATTTACTATTCGATGCTCAGTGGATGTTGACATGAACTTGGTCGTACTAGCGCCGAGCTACTGCAGTTACCGAACTTTAACTGCCTGTTGCCGATTAACGACGGCCAAAAATCCGAGGAGATGACTGGAAAATGTATAGATATAGTTTAGTACTTAGTAAGCTGTAACGATCCAGTAGGTTTGGCTAGAGAACCAAATTCCCTGACATGGCTACGATGAATTAAAATGCATTTGAATATGAAGTACTCGCATAAAGTGTTGCGGCAGATGAATTGTAGATACAGATCAAGTTACGAATTATTTGAAAAATTACAAAGAAATCATTTCTAAGATAAATGATCTAATTTCTGTAAGTAGATTTGTACATATACTTTTACACGTCAAATATATTTTTTTAAACAAGATGAGGTCGGCATTTCCTGTCTCACTTCTCTGAGAAGAAAGGAAACTCAGGTCATAGTCTCTTTTATTATAAAGTTCAGACATAATCTTGGTCAGATCATGTGAAGACCAAGTAGATTAGTGTCTGACATGGAATTTTGAGGAAAGAACCACACACATTGAGTGGACCGTCCAGTCAGTGCACGCATTTGTCAGTAATATATAAATATAAACTTTTGTTATTGATACTCGAAAAAAAAAAGCATAATAATGTAAATAGTACGTATTTTTTTTCATCATAAACAAAGACCTCTCACAAGATAACCTGAAAGTAGTATTTAAAAGCTCTCTACTACAAGGTTCGAATAAAAATCACGAAAATATAGACGTCATTTTTTGTAACCATAATAACCATGAAAAAGCCACAACACACGAATAAAACATTAAATAGAACCATTAGGTACCTCCATTTACATTTCTTCGAATCTACCTTCGTCACCTTCCAATAGTAGGAACGAATTGTTTAAAAAGAATTTTAATCTGAAATCTATTTTGAATTATTTCTTGGAAATAAGTAAAGTTAGTTTTCTAAGAAAGGTAATACTAGTACATTTATGCAATTGAAGTGTTGAAGGAAAACTACCACTAGGAGCAGGGAAACTCAACCTTCGGATCAATCAAGTTTCTTAAGGACTAAAATAGCTGTCAACTTACACGTGCGCAAATATGTACCTACTGAGTGAGTACCTTATAATATGTATGTCGGGATGGAGGTTTAAAGACCCGCCTCTTGAGCACGAGCGAGTTTAATTTCATTACATGTATGTACTTTCTAAGTAAAGTTAATCTCAGACGTCACTGTCGTACTAAAACATCGTGGAGAAATCTGGACTTATAAAGGTCTGAAACCGCCAACACGTCCGCTTGCTGGTGAAAACTTGGTGATCAAAGTTCTTATTAATTCTCCATCTTTGTATGAAAAAGCCTTTGTCCTGCAAAGAGTAACTCACAATATAGCAGGTATGAAAGAAAAATACTGTAATAGGGAAACCAATAAATACTACATTATTATCATCACTTTTCTGCCATAATCCCATTTTTTAGGGTCACAGAGAATGGCAGTACGTCTTCTTCTTACATTGAAGAATGTTTTTATTTTTTTCCTTTTTTTTTGTAAAGAAAACTGCAGTGTTATTTAAAAGTTAATTTCTAATTACTATCCTGCCAAGAAAGGAAAGGTTGAGTACCCCTGATAACGCATCAACTGTACCCAATCACACGTATATTCCGTTTCACACGCGATGTATACCGGCCTATTATAGACATCCCCTTACTTTGCACAAGTAGGAATAGATAGGTATGTTCCCACTCGACCCTTATGTTAAGTATCAGAATAGCTGCCGGTTTAATGAACCTGCTTACAAGTACTCATGAAGCTGATCGCAATATTCCTAGAATGTTAGGGCAATTGGATAGTGATACCATGATGATGTACTATGGTGTAATGAAGAGTTTCAGGAAGACCATATTGAAATTCTTCGTTATATTCAATACTCAATTCTTTATTGCATTCCATATGTGTTATATGTTATGTTTAAAGAGAATTGATAATAGTTAGTTACTCATCATTATGTATGTATGTATTTCATTTTTATTATCTCCTCTTTCTTTAGTTTTAATCTGGCAGTTTGAGTACTTTTTGCGGCCTACCCAAATGTCCTTTCTTTGGTATTGTTCGTCGAGTCGTTGAGCTCCTTAAGCTCTGAGTTGAGCTCCTCGGTTACTGACAAATGCTTGCACTGACTGGACAGGTCCACTCAAATCTGTGTGGTTCTTTCCTCAAAAGACCATTTCAGACTCTAATCTACATGGTCCTCATATGGCCTGACCAAGATTATGTCTGGACCTTAAAAGAGACTGCGACCTCTGAGTTTGTTTCGGCCTTTCTTCTCAGAGTAGTCAGATAGGAAACGCCGACCTTATCTAGATTATTTTATTTTTTTAAATATGACGTGTAAAAGTGATTCTGATATCCTATTTACAGAATAAACAATTTCATTTCATTTAATGAAAAACTTTCTGTATTGGACCAAACCAGAAATCGCGAAAGCTGTTCCCTACATTTTGACGTGCTATGCAAACATAAATGTAGGAAACAGCTGATCTGACGGCGCGTCGTATTCCACGCGCGCCTCAAAGAGATGTCAGCACACTTGACGGGGTCCGTTAGGACCGATACCTGTAAAAAAAATGTGAAAAATGTAACAGCTGATTTGTTTTCGCAATTTCTAGTTTGGTCCTATATAAGTTTATTCAACCAATTCTTTACAACTGTCGCATAGTGAAAGTTATTCATAATGAGGAGTAAAATGACCCCTTAAAAAGATGTGATGAATATGCTTGACTGTAACAAGCGTATTTGGTTTTTCGGCCTTCTCCAGGTTAAAGTTCCATTGTGAAGTTGTGTTTTTGGTTTAGAAAGTCTAGTACATACACCCACAACTCTAAGAAAACTATATTTTTTCACAGCCCTATTAACAGAATAAGATCTCGACTATCAACTTATAAAAAAATAGCAAAAATTACGTGGGGTAACTTTTTATTATTCCTGAGAAAATGGCTGAACACCAGTCGTGAACTTCACGAGTGACGTGAACGCATTTGCACCAAATCACACCTATTTTCTGCACTTAAAAACCTAGTGCAGTATGTGGCACGCGATATGTCTTCCAATAGACACCCATTACCTTCTGCGCATAGCTATCGTTACGTAATCCACTCCCCTTCATATAATTAACTATAGTTAAGCCTCGCTGATAACATCGTTGGTCGTTTGATAGCTTAATTCTAAAATAATATCAGGAACGGTGAAGTCTTATTGGGTTTTTCCATTAAGGAATTGATTAAGAAGCCGGAAAGAGCTCGTCTTCTATAATTTATATTAATTATACCGTCGAACTATGGGTGTACTATAAAAATAAATCCCCTACCACATCAAGGATCGCAGATACATAATTTTATGTTATTTGATTAAAAAATCCAATGTTTTAGAGGTAATCAAATGTCTCGCCACCCTTTTTTTTTAGTATGGTATTCCGTCTGCGGTGGCTTTGCGCCACCGCAGACGAAATACCATACTAAACAATTTTCTATATTCATTGAAAATCCTCTCGACGCAACGCTACGATACAAAAGCGTAGTAGAAGTACGTATTAATAATCGCTACGACAGCGCTACGCAGCGCTACGTAGTGCTACGAAAGTGCTACGCAAGCTGTTTGTGGCTACGTCAGCGGCGCGACAGGCTTCAAACAAGGTGTCCCTATTGGAACAGGCGTAATCGATATTCCGAGTGATCAACATTCTATCAATAAAAATATCAGTATAATCGACTGTTGTGGAATTTCGATGGAAATAGAATGTTCGTAGGTGTTAGGGACGGTTATTTCTGATGGACGAGATGTAACTTTTTCTTTGCAATTTATAAATTTATTTTGTTTTGGCATGTATTGTATTCGCATTTTGCGCTCCTAAAAATATTATTGAACAATCTAATAGAATGATTGCACCTCTTTTTGTGAACAACGAATTATTTATATTTTGGGGTCCTAAACTAGTAATTAGCCAAGTAGCCGCTGCAGCGCTCGCCGGTCGCTGCCATGGCACCGCTCGCTTCGGTCGCTTTGCTCGCTAGACTTGCACGCGATTGGTCACAGTTTCAACCCAACCCGTTTGGCCGGGGTACCGTATATTACTGCGACCAACTGTGAGAACAGGCCAGTAAGTTAAAAAGAGGCAAAATTATTTTAAATAATTGTTCATCATTAGAAGCGCAAAAAGCCTTTAGAGGTCTATTTTCTTTAAGTGTCTATTTTGAGAAGATCAATAAATTTTTAGAGGGTCACTTAAATATTTACCTTTTATTTTTAAAAGGTTTACAGGAAGTCTGATTATATCCAGGAAGTTGAAGCCAATTACGGCAAAATTCTTTCTGAAGGATGTACCTAAAATCTATTTGTAGATTTTGTGAAAGTAGGTTGAGTGTCTGATATTTTCGTGTACACTTAGAAAGTCAATGAATATTTAAACTGAGTGTCTGTCATCGGAGCTTGCGGGTGTATAGTGAAAATAACTACAGTCATAATACTTAAAACTAATTTTTATCGGTCATTTCGTCTGGCGGACTCGCATTACGTAAGCAGAACTCAGTGATAAAGGTTTGAGGTTTTTGATAGTAACCAACAAATATCACATTGAATTAAAATTATAGTCTACTACCTGCGCCACGCGGTTTCACCCGTATTAGTCTCGATCCGGTGGGAATATCGGGATAAAAAGTATCCTATGTCCTAACATAGGTCTATCCGTGTGTCAAATTTCATCCTAATCCGTTCAGCCGTTATAGCGTGAAAGCGTAACAAACATCGACATACCATCCGGGCAGAAGCTAGTTTATAATATTAAAGTTAGGATTTTTATGTTTTCAACCCCAAAATTAAAATCTGCTTTTGATCGTGATATCAATTTATTTTATAATTATGTAAATATCAACACATGCAAGTTTATATATTACCTACGTAGGTACTATTTCAATGAACACAGAACGAATATAGCTAGCAATTAACAGAATCCATACGCTATACAATAAACAAAAGATCACGATCCGTAATGAATAATACCTCCGCTAGTTAATTCCAAATATTGAATACATTGGATCTACATTAATTTAGGCCTTTCAAATGTAAATGGACATGTTTATAGCTCGAATATTCGGAGCTCAATGGATCATAATTTATATCAAATTCACAATATCTAGCGTGAAGACTCCGCCGTATGAACATAAAACCACACATCAAAAATATGATTAAAGTTTTTACGGCTCCCACTACTTGCACTAAGTTACTTATATGTCGTTTAGTCTAACGTCTTCAAGTAGTTTCATTAAAAGTTTCGATATAAAACGGGGAACATAAAACAGAGCGTCACAATTACGAAACAAGTCACAAGCGTATCGATTGAGAGGAGCTCATTAGGTGCGCACTTCGTGAACAAACTAGCCATAAATGTTTTTTCACCAACTTCGCAAGAGATTTCGTCAGATTCGCAAAAAGTCACTAACGAGTGCCTTAATTCCGGCAGAAGTTAGCCGTCGGGAGCACCTTCGCCGCGTTAGTCTCAATTAGCCGTTGTTCCACCTCTGCGGCAAAGTTGCGGTTGCACGCCACGAGGCGGCGCCACTGGACAAACTTGCCCAATTATTGTCATTCGACTTCCACAATTCACTCGGTCAGGACGTACGTACAGCGCTATATATTTCACGAGACAGCGCAGACGGCGGTAAAAATTGTCGACTCAAATTTAAAGTGCTGTTGATAACTAAGTTGTCAGTCCCCGGTGGATTGTTGTTATTACCTGTTTCGTTTCTGTTATAACTTTCTCAATTTCGTCCTTCAATGCTACATTGTATTTTGTGTTCCCATAAATACAGTTCAAGCGCTTATTTTGGTTTAATTTACTGTTAACGGACACCAATTTCCCGAAGGTTATCTAACCCAAATAAACGTTTGGAAGCTGTGTTCGCAGTAAAGATAATGACATGATCGTTCGATCCATGTGATTAAATTATGGTGTCGGCCGAACCGTCAATGTGATGGGTGGCCAATTTATGACGCCTAATTTACTCCGTTCGCCTCTGAGAGGGCATTACATCACCGGTCCCGGGTGATATTACTAAGTGACATTCGACATTAACTTGGCTTCGATCGGACATCATTTATGTCATATATTGTAAATGGCTCCTCGGATCTTGAGAAGTTTTTTTTGAAGAACCGAAGAAGTTATACAGACTAAAGCTAGCCATAGATGAAAAATAAAGACGAAAGTTAAAATCGAATTAAGGCACTTGGTCTACTGCCAAATTATTTGCTTACTTGTTATAACCCATTATAAGCCGATAAACTAAAAACTAGTTACAACTAGATCAAAGAGTGAGGGAACATAATACAGAGCAGTGGTGACCCGGTGGTAACGGCCCCGACTTACGAGTGGTAGGTTGTGGGTTCGAAACCAAGCATGCGCTTTACTTTGTGTAAATAATTTCATTACCACTGCTCTCAAAACGGTAAAGGAAAACATCGTGAGGAAACCGGCATGTCCTAGAACCTAAAATTCGAAGTCATGTGACATCTACCAACCCGCACTGGGCCCGCGTGGCAACCTACAGCCCACCCCCTCTCGAAGAGGAGGCCTGTGTCCCAGCTGTGGGAACGTTATAGGCTGATTATGCTAATAGAGAATATGAAAATAGATTGGAATAAGGGCAGAAGAATTACGAATAAAGAAAAACATTTGAACACAATCGCTTTCATTTCGTGTATTTTCAATAAATCCTTTCACAAAAATAAGGCTTAATAACAAAGCTGACGTTAAGCACCACCGAAAGTGATTTCTAATCAAACTTTACCCTACGTTGTCATACTAATCCGTTCCAAACAAGTCATTAAAGTTTTTCATATAGAAGTAAACATAAAAATCCGTCTATTAAAAGTTTAGCGGGTCTGACGTGCGAGCGTGCGTGCGAAATGAAACCACAAAAGTTTTCACGGCTCAACGCTGCTTATCCAATAGAAATAAAGCGCTGGAAACGCTAGCAATTACCTTTTCAAACATTTTAAAGGTTTTATGTGTATGGCAGTGCGGGTGAGTCCGGCTACAGTTTGAAAAGAAATTAAAGTGGAACATTGTTTAAATCTTTGTGTAGCAAACAATAGGATTTGTTGGGTTTATTTTTTTATTTGGAATCCTGTTACTAGGTATGTTATTTAAAACATATGTTAGGCTATGTTATGTTTCAAACAATAAATAAGCTAATTTATTGCCACTGGTTTATGTAGCTATAAATGGAAGTGAAAATATAACTCACAAAGTAGACAAACATATTCAAAAATAGCAAACTAGTTATAAAACTAACGCAATAACAAACAAACGCCGCAAACCGCAAATCATTGATATTTAATACAATTACAATTCTCCCAACACAACACCACAAATATTTTCCCATAATTTCCCTTCAATCCGTCCACGCCAAACGCTAACCGAGTATCCGTCCATTTGTAACTGATACCACACTGATACACCGCTCTTGATTGCTAATAACCCAATTCAAACAGTTATAAACATAGTACGGTCTACAAAAACATGTAATTCTAGAAGACCATGACATCACAGAATAGATATTTACAGAACAACGGCTCTACGCATCGTGCGAAACCGCGTCGTCTTAAAGCGAGATTGCAAGCACACTCGCGACTGGCATTTGTTTTGGTTTAAGATCGCCGCATTTACGCGTCTATGTGTGCGTTTTCGCAATTTTTACGGAGCTAGCCTTCTGTAGCTATCTACTCTGTGGCGACATATTCAGCCTGTTTATCCATCCAGTGACCTAGTTATTCTGTTACAGGGTGTGCGCAATGTTCCTGCCGGAGTTTGCGAGTTTTGTCGCAGCCATCTTGTTTGCCGTGCATCCTATTCATACTGAGGCGGTGAGTATATTATTTTTATAGCTTCAGTGTAGCTTGAGGAGTGTCTATCGTGAGTACATGTTTGAAACGTGGCTTTGAGGAAGATGTGTCTTTTATGTCAGCCACGTCAGCTTTTTGGATTATAACCCCGTGAAAAGTTAGGTGGTAAAACGGCATTCAATCTGCCTAGCCTTTCCCCAACTATATTGGGGTCGGCTTCCAGTCTAACCGGTTGCAGCTGAATAACAGTATTTTCCATGGAGCGACTACCTATCTGACGGTAATACGATACCCCTTGGCAAGACTGGTTGTCAGACTTTCGGGCTTCTGACGACCCGTAACGACTGGACCGACGGCTACGTGCTTTCCGAGGCACGGAGGAGTCTCGGTATGTAAAGATGGTCACCCATCCATGGACCAACCCCGGCAAGCGTAGCATAACCTGTTGGATTGACCCGTGCGGCTGTTATTACTTAGCCACGAGCTCCTCGAGTGGTAAAACTCCATTGACAATCATTAAGTATACATCGAGAGACAAATATGATTCTGAATAGACACTCCAGCATGTACAGTCGAACAAGCTATTTGGTTTGCAGGCAGATAACCTTGCAGTTACTTTAAACAATTTTGTGAGTGTTTTCAGTAGTTAACAATCCTTGTACGTCACTCTCGTAAGCCATAAGCTCAAAAACGTTAAATTACACATACAATCTACATGAATATTGTCAGTGGAGCGGAAAATGAATATATTTTGCCTGTATACCAAATAGCTTGTTCGACTATACCTATTTTCTTTATAATTGTCAATTAGGTTATGATCTCTAAAAATATAAAATTAAGTCAATAACTATTCGCGAATGCCGGGGGAAGATCACACCTTCCCTTTTTATATAAACACTATGAAAACTTGAGTTCCCCGATATTCACATATCTAACGTCAGCCGCTTTATGTACTGCATGTAAAGGAACTGTCAAAACCGTCAGCGGTACCCTAAAAATAGTGAAGGATATTGTATTCATCTCAAGTTATTGAGGTAAATGTTGGGGTTGCTATGGGAGCCTGTAGTATAGCAACAAGTTACTACATACTTTCATATAAAAATGGTGTATCTTGATTGTTGATCTCATCATTATTCCTATAATTAGGGCTCATACAATAACGAGTCTTCCTTTGTTTTCCATCAAGACTCTCAAAAAAATATTTATCGACACATTTTTCACAAAGGATGTCTTAAAAAGGTCTTAATAAAAGCATGATTAAATTTTTCCGGCATTAAACCAATTTCGAACACTGCATCCTTTATTAAAAGTTGCCCGATTGGCTGCAAAATCTTGTCTCAAAAAGTTTTTCCCTACTTTATGCGCGACTAAAATATGTATTACGAAATAGACCAAAATATTGCATCCCCAGAGCGGTTTGGAATGCTTTTAAAACTTTGATGTCGTATCGGATGGCATTCGGTTAATATTCATTCCAGATATTAAACGTTTTGCGTTCGAAATAACAACACGCTGTGTATGACAGTATCCGTTGTGATTTTTTCGATTCCACCGCATATTTTGTTCGACATTTCATTCGTTTCGTTGTTTTCATTCGAATACTTCATTATATTTTAAAGTGTTTCATATATAGGAGCAATTTTTATTAGAATTCGGATTGCTATCTCAAAAATGTATACTGTGTTGTGTGTAAGCTTGTGAAAGATGTTTATAACCGTGCGTTTGCACTGGCGAAACATTTAAGACAAAACATGTTGAAAGTTCTATTAACTGTCAATGTTCCTTACAATTTTAGACAGGAACTAGAGATTTAAACATGTTTTGTTGTAATGTTTCGCCAGTGCAAACGCACGGTTATACCTACTCTTTTCTGTACAAAATGGGGGTAGAATAGTCGAGGTATTCAAGTTCCTCAGTATATAGATCATATGTGTAGAGCGTGCATTCTGAAAGTTGGCAACGTCGCAAATACCTGTCATGTTTTGATCAATTTGGCAATATTATTGTATGGAAATATGAAATAGCGCTAACCAGTGAACTAAAATTTTGATTATGAAATAACCAATACACATCGAACACCAAAACAGATAAATATTTGACAGCAATTTGCGACGTTGCCAACTTTTAGGCAAGTATCTCAGATGTCACGTACTTATGCAGGTGGGGTTGGTCGTTAAAACTCGCAAAGACTTTTATAGTGCTCTAAAAATGGAAAAAATTGATGCCTGCCTGAAATTAGTTCGAAGTTTAAAATGAAAATTCGCAAAAGAGTAAAAGCCATTCGTATATTGAAACGTTCGTTTGTACGGGTATATTGATGGTTTCAAATAAACATGAATGTTCACAAAAACCAGTGAAACTGCAAAAATGCTAGTAACTAGTAACATGATATTAAAAAATTCGAGCAGATTTTTCTCATTGCACTCGAATTTGCTCAGAGTACATCAAATGTTTCTTTTATTTTGTTTATTTAGATAGGTACTTTCAATCCGGACTGCGAATTTGTGCCCGGGTGCTGGCATTAGGCTCGCCCTCTGTTCCATAAGTCCTGGGATTAGAGGCCTGATATGTTATGTTTATTTTCAATTCTTTAAAAAAGGAAAATTATCTTGCTGCATTTTTTTTACATTGCCAATCAAAGCTTTATTTTTACTATGACCATCTTGCTCTTTCATCTTTATGTTCACAACTACTGCCTAAATATTCAGCCAGTACATAAAACTACATTAGGACACAGTCGGTAGGTAGATACTAGGTATTCGTGCATTTTATGTGAGGATGCAAGTGCTGGGCCACTTCGCGTAAGTTTTACGATGCCAATTTCTTTCGGTGACAAGCTCTCTTGTGTTTCTGTCTAGTGCGCGCTGAGGGTACTGAATCGAAGAATGTTTTATTCAAATATTGAAGTTGATGTAATGTTGCAAAGCTTCTAGTTGTTACACTCGTAGATAGTCAGTAAATCCCTGTGAATTTGGTGCCGCTAACCAACCTATACCTACTGATTTGTAGTTTCGAAAAACACAAATTCAAGTCTATTTTAATAAAAACTCTGGTTAATTAATTAATTAATCAACTTACAAAATAAATACAAAAAGGAAAAACTCAATACATGGAACATGTTTAAGAATAATAAAAACATAAATAATGTTATGTGCATTAGGAACATTTATATTTTTAGCACTAGCTTTATGTAAGTACTAAAATAACATTAGGTGTAAGCATGTTTTACTCTTGTGTAAAATTAACAAAACTATTTTGGGAAATACAGTTTACTGCTAAAAATCTAAATGCTTTACAGAACAAATTTATACATAAACGAGAAAAAAAAATCCTCCAGTGTAATTCTCAGAAACATAATATACGATTCCACAAAACAGACAAACCAAAATTTAGACTATTTTACATACAGCCATATTTATTAGATGTAAAAACAGGAACTAAATCCAATAAATGCCAGGGAAAGTAGCAAATCTTTTTATTTAAAATAATGCTGAGTTTTTGCCGGTAAGTAGTATTATTTGCTCCCTTGCTTCGTGCATCTCCGGATGAAATTAATTTTATGCTCGACATAAAAAAATACGATTTGATGGCAATCGTGTGTTGAGCAAGCGTTTTCAGAATGTTTTTCTGTTTATAGCTCGAGCGTCGAACGGTCTGATTATATTTTCGTTGTTAACCGATTGGAAAAACGAAGTTCTCAATTCGTTTCGTTGTATCGTGAAAAACGTGTTATTTTGATGGCGTAGATCTCTGAGGTTTTCATGACATTGTACGTAAAGGATCATCAGATTACCATCTCGTAATCCGCTTATCTAGTAGATATCTAGGTAGAATTGGACATCTAAACAAATACATAAAATTTAAGTGTCTGTTTGTAATTTCAAAATAAAAGCATTTTACTGAATGCGTAGGATAAAGTATAAATGGTACTTAAAACAAAAAAAAAAATTGTCTTCCTGTCTGTTTGTTTGGGCTAATCTTCGAAACGGCTGGACCGATTTTGACGTAATTAATGATTTTGAGGTAATTCTTTGGCAGACAGCTGATGTTAGGTATAAGGAGTAAATAAGGCTTTTATTTTAGAAAAAGAACTAGGGTCCACGCGGGTGCTGCCGCGGGCAGCTAGTGTATTTTATATCATCAGCCTGTATTGTCCCACTGTGAGGTTTGCCCAGCAGTGGGACAATACCCTTCGTTCACTTCGCTTCTCTTTCGTTTTTCTCCAAAATCTTAATTTGTTTTGTCCGTCTTTTGTTTTCAAATATCTCAGTATACAGATGCACAGGGGGCCTAAACCGGCCACATTAGCAATTCCTCTAAAAGCAGTTCATTTCCTGAATCCCAGCGTCATTAGCAATTCCTCTGATTTGACATAAAAGCAATTCGTAATTTGTGGACCATTTTACGAATCTCCATAGAAAACTGTCAAACAGATGAATTATTTCGTAATATGAATTACACGCAGATCATATAATGAATTGTCAGTTTGTGATATTTTACGATGAATCATAATATTTTCATATTATGATTCTGCTAAAGTGGCCGTTTTAAGCCCCCAGTTGTTTAGAAAACTCTGTGGTTGTTTATGACTTTTCAACTTGGCAAGGTTCCAAGTAAGGTCCTTCAAAAAGAATTTTCAAAATCGTTGAAGCTGTTTACGAGCTTGCAGTTCATTTTATGTTCTTTTCTAAAAATACGTTGTTGACGGTAGCTGCTATAGCTGTGGTAATAACGATCAACGACTGTCCGTTGGTAGCTGGTTATTTTATGGCAACCCACTCGCATGGCAAATTTTACGCCCCGAGAGGTGTGAACTTGACGATCTTTAAACTTTTCGTTTACGTCAGCATTCCAATTAGAAACACTCGTTTTTTATCGTGTCGTATTTTATATGGCATACGATTTATATCCGCGTTCTATTGCTGTGTTAAAAGTGGTATGAACCTAGGTATATTTCATTTATAGAAACAGTTCAAATTATATTCTAGGTAAAGGTACATTTTTTTTCAATTTTCCAGCCATAATTTGATTTGCCAGCAAAAAAATGCACAAATATGTTTATTTTTTATTTTTATTGCGAGGGTATTCATTTTTGGTTGAAAAATGGACCAACCACGGGACTTGATTTGGCATCTTTTAATAAGAAACCTTTAGGCTATTTTCTTCAATCAGATTTAAACTGTATTAAAATCCTGTTTCCATAAATCGTCTTGTTTTATGTAAAGTTGTGAAGCTATTTCGTGAAGATCACAGAGTAGAGGAAATGTGTTTGTAGTGTGCTCGCCGTAATGAAGTCGTGAACGCGAGACTACTGCGGCCCCCGTACGTAAGCCTTAACCATGTTTGCTATTTTTATAGACTGTGGCGCAGTCGCTGCTATTTTCACAATCTTTACGGCGTCTTCTGAACTTGTCCCTTTTTTCTTGGAAGCTCGCGTTGTAAACTTGAAGGTTCTACTACCTCGAAACGTCGTAAATGAGTAATGTGCTGGTTTGTTAGTAACGACTATGCGGACGATGTGGCAGGTTGTTAGGAAAACATCTTGGAGTCTTGGCGTAACTGGCTTTCATCTTGGCAGGTTTTGCAAAGTGTCTTGATAACTAAGCATTATTCATTTTCCCAATACTTTTATGTTTGAAGATAACCAGTAGCTTGGTTCAGCTTGATTTGAATTCACGATTGTAGAAAAGACTTAAATATAGGTATAATTCAACCCGATCAGTTCAAGAGCGATAATCTTAGTGAACTTAATAGAATACTAAGGACTTGCCCCTCCGTCTCACGTTTTTTCACTAATTGCCAATATATCGAGTTTTTTTTAATAATATGTAAGTTTTAACCTTCCAGAATAAATTCTCTAAATGATAGTGAAAACCGTACAAAAACCCGTTGCGCAACGCGGCCATACAACGCAGACATAAAACGTGACTTTAATATGTGATATACATATAATGTATTTACATTATGGAACCCAAATAAATGAATATGAACCCGTTCAGGTGGAGCTTCATAGAAGACTTGGTGCTGTTCTACAAACGACGGGACACTTAATATTATCATGTCCTGCGGGTCCAGCACGCGTAGCATGACCGCCATAGAAACGGGTTTTGTCGACGGAAGAATAGACAAACTTACAGATAGTCAGTTTGTCTATTCTTTCGTTGACAAAATCCATTTCTACGGTGGTCATGGTACCCGTGCTGTCAGCTGCACGTTACAGGAACTGATGGACGCTAGTGATGGTGCCAAACACGTAGCCGAATTGTGGGCCGAGTCCATTTAGATTGCCGTCGACACGCTTAGAAAAATATATAATAATAATAATATAATATAATTTATTTCATAAATAAAGTGGTACAGTCTGTTACAAAGTAATGACAACTTAGGAATAGTTTACATCTTAGATAAGTAGGTAACAATACAATTTACGATCGGAGGCCCTAGACAAAGTGACATTCTATCAGCGATAACGATGATGGAAAAGGAAAAAATGTATAGAACTGACATAAGCTATCGAAAAGCTAATGTCAAAGTCGTTGTATAAATACGAAACGCTTTCGAAACGATTGTCACTTGTCTAGGCCCTCTGATGTCCTAGCTAGGTCACTTAGTAGCCTGTATTAAGGACAATCAGACCTCATTTCCCGAAAATAGGACAATGGTATAGACTGTTACATAATTATTATTAACAGAATTTTGATCAAATAAAAGTACAGTACAAGAATGTGTGAGTGCGAGCGCGTGAGGGTGTGTCTGTGTGCGTGTGTGTGTGGGTGTGACAGTGAGAGTGTGTTTATCTATAAAAGAAGATGAATGAATACGAATACTGTTCGGATCATTCGAATGTTCCAATCGTGACAGAATCTAACAATAAATATTTTCTCTAATAAAAAATCTTTTTCTGACAGGTGACGGGCGTGGTGGGACGCGCCGAGATGTTATCGTCGCTATTCTTCCTCGGCGCACTACTGTGCTACGCGCGCGCCTCACAGCGTAGAAGATACACAGGTAATATAAAAGAAAATATTACGTCGATATGATTGTGAAACGGAATTTATACTGAGAGGACGTGAAGAATGGAAACTGGTGTGAATGAACACTGGTCCAATGTCCTATTGCTTGAAGCGTGATGACGGGAACAATCCGTAAAAGTTTATGTTTCTAGGGATTTTTCAAACTATATGGTTTATTATGTACCTACTAGCTTCCGCTCGCGGCTTCGCCCGCGTGGTATGTCGATATAAAGTAGCCTATGTCTTTCCCTGGGATGCCATCTATTTTCCTTTGTCAAATTTTATCGAAATCCGTTCAGTGGTTTAGGCGTGAAAAGGTAACATACAGACTTTTTATCAATATACCACGCGTACGAAGCCCCGGGTGGAAGCTAGTATTATATATGCGAAAGTGAGTTTGTTTGTTTGTTTGTTACCCGATCATCATGACATTTTGCACACACGTTGTCAGGGGTACGAAAAAGGACATAACCCTATGTCCTTTATTCAGAAAAAAGCTCCCGAGGGATAGAAAAATTACTTTCAGACGCGAGGGAAGCCGCGTGGAAAAGTTTGTAGGTCCATAAAAACTTACGGAATTATCGGCATTTTACAATGATCCGTTAGAAAAGTGTGTAGATTTTGTGATTTCGTTTATGTTTGAAACAAAACATAATTCTCGTTCATTGACTTAATGGATCTCTAATTAATATTTGATGTCTGAAAAGAGCCAGTAAGTGTTTTGGCCAATTCATTTATTTAAACCTTAAATGTATGTTCTCTAAGACAACGCCCTAAGAGCATTCATCCATTATTTAGATGACACGAAAACGTGACTTACACGAAACCTTCCTAACTCCACTTACTTTAAAAGGAAAAAACATTTCAATCCTCTTTTATTTAATGTCGGTAATACTGAGAATCGAAATTCTGTGTGGATATCTTGAATTCCCGACACAAACATTCTTATTTACCTTTCATATTTTCATGTACACTTCAGGCGTCAATATTAGGTACTCATATTTTTATTATTTAAGTACCTAAGGCTTTGCACAGATCAGTCAAAACTGTCTTCAAACAGACTAACACTCTGTTATTATTTCATAGCGTTTTCCTTATTATAGTGGAGTTTAGGAAGTTTTTATGTAAGTCACGTTCTCGTGTTATCTAAATGATAAATGTAGGCGTTGTTTCTTAAAGAGCATCCATTTAAGGCCTAGATAAACTAATTAGCCAAAACACTTACTATGAACATAATTATAGGGGTATCGTGTTACCCAGTAACTCGGTTGTGGAGTTCAGATAGGCAGTCACTCCTTTAAAATATTGGTATTCAAGTTTATCCGGTTTGACTGGAAACTACTCGTAACTCCAATATAGTTGCGAAAAGGCTAGGCAGATTGACGGCAAAGAAAAGGATTTTGACGCCGGTGAGCACACAGTCTTATTCTTTGAGTTGATTTCAGCGTGGTAGCAGCCTAAGACATAATTTGTTTATCCCCAACAGGCACAATCTAAATTATTCAACAATCAATTTTCAGTCTTTGAAGAATGAATGAGAAAAGTTTGATTAAAATTCTTTTAGTTTTTACATTTTAGTTCAACATGTTTGTCATGTTATTAAATAAGTTTTTTGATATCATTTTATTATAAATAATTTTAGCCCAATATTAGAACTTTACTTAGAACAAACCAGATTAATTCTCAGCTGTAATATAATAGTAGATTAAAATACATAAATATGGATAGAGTATTTTATTACTCTGTGTTTATTGTCTAATTTATTAGACAATTTATATTTAATAAATATATTTGTAGGTACTATGCGGTATTTTATTAGAATCTTATAGAATACCGCATAATACCTGCAAAAAATAGACACTACCAGATCATAGGATGTACCGATGTACCAAACGGCATAATTATGTAAGAGTCTATTAACTGCTCCCAAATTACCATGTTTATTTTCTTTACATTCATCCTTGACATAATCATTGTATTTGACATTATTCCTATTATTATAGATACCTCCAATCTAATTTCAACTCCTAGTGGCTTTTGTGGACATGATAATTATTCAATTTGTTACAGTTGTAATAGCAATCACGTCATTTGGCTGAAATAGTTTTTTTTTTTATTGTTTGTCTTTTATATAGATTATTTTCTATTTTGTGAATGTGAGAACTTTGTAGGCTTATTGGACTGTAGATTTACTGAACATCTATTTTGTTAAGTACCTGGTACTTACTTGTTGAAAGGCCTACATCGTCCTCCCATGCCTACTAACACTGTAATTTAAAAATATTGTAAAAGCCAATTATTTTTAAAAGAGTAACCGTGGAGTTTCTTGCCGGCTCTTCTCCATAGGAAACGACCAATTGGAACCGTGCACCTAGCTTCTGACGTTTCAAAAGTGCCCATGTAGGTTTATGTGAAATAAAATATTTTGATTTTTTTGACCTTGATGTTTCCAGACTGGCGCTACGTCGTAGCATGCACCGCTTGCGTAGGCGTAGCGATGCTGTGCAAGGAGCAGGGTATCACCGTCACCGGTGTTTGCGTTGTCTACGAACTTTTCGTAGCACAGAAGGTAAGACAGAACATTATTTCTGCTATATTTTACTTTAGTTTATCGATTTGATACTCCGGACGTTAATATACTGTTTTTTCATTTTCGCATTGTACAAGTTTCTTTTCATATTCGGTCTTCTTACAAAACAAGGATTTCGTTTGATATGGTTTAAACCATCGAACCAGTTTTTTAATAAGAACGCTACTACATAGCATAACATCACGCCAGTAATCCCCGAATTATTTGACTTTGACTCGCTTTATAAAAAAAGCTTTCCAATCTATACGTTTAAATGAAACCAGGACTGTTGCTATCACGGGCAACAATTATTTTCCATCCATTTTTTGCCCGCCTTTACCACAGAATTTAACCAGCACGTTGCAGCAGCCGACCCGTTTGACGTATTTAATTTTAATACAAAATCGAACGGTACAACACTAGTGCTCGAACCAGACCGCCTCACCTTTTTTTTAACTTTTACCTCATGATGTTTTCCGTGTATTTGCGTCCTTTAGTAATAAATTAGAGTATTTAAATTTTGTGTATACTTTTATTTTGTTATATATTACGACATTTACAAGTATTGAGTACAAAGGTACTGCTTATTTCTTAAGAAATTTCTTCCAACATAACTGCGAAAGGAGAAATGATAATTTTATATGATAGGCCATCAGGCTGACGGGCTGGTGGAAATCAGTTCTAGGAAGTTACTGCTGCATAGCACCAACTACACAGAGGTTTTGTAAATGAGATGCTCTTGAAAACAGAGTCAAAATCTGTCCTAAATATGATTATTTCCCCAATAGCATGGGTCACGATCAACCTTCAAAAATGTACGAATAATTGATTACTGTCTGAAAACTATATACTGTTTGTTTACGAACCGCATTGAGTAGTTATACCTACTTGGCAGCAGGAATGGGTGTGATAGGAACTTTTCATAGCCAACCCTGTCATGTGGTTCTTTGTAGTTCGTTGTATTTATTTAAACTAACACCGTTATTTCTTACAGCGTCGAAGTTCAGGCGGCATCAGTCGCTGGTCGTGGGTAGACGCGTGGGGCAAGGGCGGTGGCTGGGGATGCGCGTGCGGCGAGGCGGCGCGACGTGTTGCCACTGTGTGCTGCGCCACGCTCGCTCTACTGGCTGCGAGGCTGCATGTCATGGGCGCGCAGTTGCCAGTCTTCACGAGGTTTGACAACCCTGCTGGAGCTGCTCATCCACCTGCCAGGTACTTAGGATGTTTTTTTTTTTCATTATTCTACCTTTTACCTGTAATTTTGTTGAAGATGCCATCTCAGAAATATAAACATGAAACATACGGGACAAAGTCATAACCTTCCTTTTTGCTTCTCCGTAGTCGGGTAAAAAACTTGATGCAATGTTTTACGCTACTACAACAACTGGAGCTGATAAAATGTTCGGCAAGTTGCTTACCATGAATACGTGGCTTAAGGCTTAGCACTGTAGAGCCGAGATTCCGCGACCCATCATGATAACAAGAAGACAAGTTGGAGATCAGATCAAAAACCACCCCTCACACGAAAAAATGCAGCTAAGCTTGTATCATAGATTACGCCGCGTGTCACGCCACTCTCCGTTTTTATCCGTTCAACCAACCAAGCTTAGCAAGTTGTTAAGTACTTAATCGTGTATTCACAAACATGTCCTCGTATTTTCTTCTTTTGTTACCGGACGAGGGAGTCTGCGTCTTTATGGCCCAGTAATAAGGATAATTGGCTTTGACAAGCACACTAGCTGCGAAATGGCCGGTCGCAAGCTAAGCCACATTAATTTTATGAGCGTTCTCGTTCGTACGCCATTGTTCAAGCGGTGGATTCTTGGCTTACGGTGGAATTCACTTAAATATACAAGGCCAAGGGTAGAAGGTGGATGCTGTTTGTTTGTACTTTGGAGATGTCGCTAACTTTTTGTATTTTGTGTTAAGTTGATTCATGCTCTTTGTCAATGTTCAACATGATCGTGACATAATTATGTCAGCCCGATAAACACTGATCTAGCTAGAGTAAATCTATATTAATAACTAGCTGCGCCATAATAAGTCTCGATCCCGTGGGAATATCGAGATAAAATGTAGTATCCTATGTGTTAATCCAGGTTATAAACTATCTGTTTGCCAAATTTCATCCAAATCCATTCAGTAGTTTTTACGTGAAAGAGTAACAAACATCCATGCATACTTACAAACTTTCACGTTTATCATACTAGTTAAGATTAATTTTATACTTATTATCTTATACTTATTAATCTCATGCTTATTAATCTTATACTTATTAATCTAATTTACATTTTAATTAATTAATTAAATAATTCTTTAATTAATTTGACCTTACATAAACGACAAGAGGGCGGCATACTTATTAGTTCCGATTTCAGCCGCGCGCAGACTTATCTTGCAAGCACTCTACCTCAATACACATCATCACCGCATACAGCGATTAATCAGTAGGGGATTAGTAGTTAGAGATTATCGTCAGTCGTGGAGCTTCTTTTATACCTCCGTTCCTCTCGATTCTCCAAATGTTCCTTCTGCATTCCTATCGTTGTTTATTACCACCTCTTTGCAGGCACCTCACCTTCGCGTACCTGCCAGCTCTGAACGCCTGGCTGCTCACACTACCCGAGGCACTCTGCTGTGACTGGACCATGGGGACGGTAGCGCTCCTGAAGTGTTGGCGCGACCCTCGCAACCTGGCCACGTTGGCGCTGGTCGTCATCATCGTGGCTGCGACCATACACGCGCTGAGGACGCGGTCGTCTGCTCTCTCTATGGTAAGCTACAGAAGAGAAATGAGACTTATTTTATTTACATCTCTGTGTTTTTTTGTGTCAACCGCTTGGTTGCTTGGTAAAAGTATTCATATCCGTTTCAAACGTTCGCGTTGACACAAAAAGGAATAGAAACACATTCGTTTGTTTTATTTTTAAATGAGTGATGAGCTTACGTTTGTGTGTTCATTTTTTTCCAACCACTTGAACCAATTTGTAATGATTGGTAAAGTATTCACATCCGTTTTAAGCGTTGGGCAAAAATGAATAGATACAAAGTACCTACTTACAATTTTTTTACTTTTAAGTTAACTTACCTTACTTACTTACTTAACTTAAAAAAAAACGGTTGCTTAAACCTTTTTTTTTTTTTTTTTGTTTGTGGCAAGTCGTCAAATGACTTCTCCCGCTCTGGGCGCAGCGGAAGGGCGTGTCAGACTTTTACTGACTGAACCCACCCGTGTTCCTTCAGTTGCCTGTTGCTAGGGTCCCGGTATCCCTTTCGGACATTCCCGCAACCCTGGCACCCTCATTTTATGTGCGGTGTCAAAATAAGATAAACTAACCGCTTTCTTTTTCTATCTTTAGGGCCTAGCACTCCTCGTCTTACCATTTCTACCAGCATCAAACTTATTCTTCCCTGTCGGCTTCGTGGTCGCCGAGCGAGTGCTCTACATGCCTTCAATGGGCTGGTGCCTGCTAGTGGCCCACGGTTGGCGACTCCTGGCCAAGAGGCGGGCCAAACTAGCCGCCAGTGCACTCATATTCCTCCTCCTAGCGTTCAGCGCCAAAACATACATGAGGAATTGGGATTGGAAGACTGAGTATTCAATATTTGCTTCGGGACTGAAGGTAAATTGATTAAACAAAGCTACTTCTAAATCGGATTTTTTTGAATTTAGAAGGTTTTGCTAAAATTTTAATGTTTTTCAGGTAAATCGTAACAACGCCAAATTGTACAATAACGTAGGACATGCCTTAGAAGCGGATGGGAATTACGCAGAAGCGTTAGAATTCTTCAACACAGCTGTTAATGTGCAACCAGATGACGTTGGAGCCCACATCAATGTGGGCAGGACCTACAACCATCTAGGAAGATACCAAGAAGCCGAAGACGCTTACGTCAGAGCGAAATCTCTTCTTCCAAAAGCTAAACCTGGTGAATCATACCAAGCAAGAATAGCGCCTAACCACTTAAATGTATTCTTGAATCTCGCCAATTTGATCTCTAAGAACGCCACCAGATTAGAAGAAGCAGACATGCTTTACAGACAAGCGATCAGCATGAGGGCTGATTATACTCAGGCCTACATAAATAGAGGAGATATTTTAATCAAATTAAATAGGACGAAGGAAGCTCAGGAGGTTTATGAAAGGGCGTTGCTGTATGACAGTGGGAACCCTGACATTTATTACAACGTAAGTACTCTGATGGTCAATCAATAATAACTAATCTACCATCTCTATGATTTGAATAACTGACTATCTATACATTATTATAAATTAGTGTTTGTCTGTATGTCCACGTTGTTCTTTAAACCACGTAACAGATTTTGATGAGGTTTTCACCATCGTTTAGAGAATTTATTCCGGAAGGTTTCTGTGTAATACGTTAGTATTAAAGTTACTAACTAAGAAATCTCGATTTTGTCAAGTCCAAAAAACCGTGCGAAGCAGGAGCTAGTAAACACTAAATGAAAGATTATTTTGTTCTTTTTACTTAACCTTTTAACCGCCCGGCTTTATATCGGTTATCGGTTTTCGTGCCCCCAGCGCCTGGCATCGAAAAATCTAAAAATAAATACCTTCAACAAAGATGGTGTGCAAAGCGTAATTAAATAAAAAAAATGATTAAATGAGTGTCGTAAATATACGACTCTGGCGAAATGGACACGAAAATATTTGTCGGATAAATCCGTCGTAAGCGGTTAAAAGGTTAATGTGGTATACAATAAAGTCTTGAATACATATATAAATAAGACATTTAACCCTTTTTTTTTCAAATGACTTCTCCCGCTCTGGGCGGAGCGGGAGAAGGAGAGGGCGGGTCAGACTTTTACTGACTAAAACCCACCCGTGTTCCTTCAGTTGCCTGTTGCCAAGGTCCCGGTATCCCTTTCGGACTTTACGCAACCCCTGGAAGAAGAAATTTAACCCTAAGCTTTGTCAATACCTATATTTGTCTCCTAAGGACTGATGAAGAAGACCGATGTATACTAACATTGCAATAACAAACTGCCTATTTGATTTACAGCTAGGAGTGGTCCTTCTAGAGCAAGGCAAGCCCTCCCAAGCGCTGGCCTACTTAGACAAAGCATTGGAACTGGAACCGGAACACGAACAAGCCCTCCTGAACTCCGCCATACTCCTGCAAGAACTCGGAGCTGCTGACCTGCGGCATCTGGCCAGGCAGCGTCTCCTCAAACTACTTGACAAAGATGGTAAGTTTGGTCAACCATGAGCCATGATGACATAATTTGAAAGAAGGTCTTTCCACTTGGCAAAACATTTTTCCAATTGGAACAATAATATCAAATTGGAGCAACTTCAAGTCAACCTAATTCTTGAGTTAACAGAAACTTTAAAATACAATACACTAGAGGCAGCGGAACTTTTCCTCCCTATGTCACTTTCCGCATTGATGGTGATCAAGATTCTTCGGCTGGCATTTTTCGCTGCCAAGTTGACGGTCATATTTCATTGAACCAAATTAATTGCCGCGTATCTGTTCATTTCTTTAAACTAAGTATTCTTTCTTCTCTAAACTATGTCATATCTATGGACCAGCTATAATTTTACTTTAAATTCCAGCAACAAACGAGCGAGTCCACTTCAACCTCGGCATGGTGTGCATGGACGAGGGCGACGCCGAATGCGCTGAGAGGTGGTTCAGGGCAGCGGTCCACCTCAAGCCTGACTTCCGCTCGGCACTGTTCAACCTGGCGCTACTGCTGGCTGACAGGAGGCGGCCGCTGGAAGCCGCGCCGTTCTTGAAGCAGCTGGTCAGGCACCATCCGGACCATGTGAAGGCGTTGGTGCTTCTGGGTGACATCTATATCAATTCTGTTAAGGATTTGGATGCGGCTGAAAGTGTGAGTATAAAAACTTTCTTGTGGGAACTATTTCAGAAGTGAGTCCCTTATAGTTTCTAACAATGTGCCTTTCTCCACATTGCAGTGTTACCGGCGTATTCTGGAGTTAGAAGCGGACAACGTGCAGGCGCTGCACAACCTGTGCGTGGTGGCGGTGGAGCGCGGCAAGCTGGCGGCGGCCGAGGACTGCCTCGCGCGCGCCGCCGCGCTGGCGCCGCACGAGCACTACATCCAGCGCCACCTCGCCGTCGTGCGAGCGAGACGACAGGCCGCCGCCGCCCCCGCCTCCAACAAGACGCCCCCCAACCCCGCCTCCACCGCGACGGCCACCACAGAAGTGCGAGCGAGATGGAACTACATCCCCCAACAACCCCCCGACCCCCACGAGACCGACGACTCATAGCCTACCGTAGATTATGGAACATGAAATGGATGAAATACGGAACATGTAAATAACATTTTGCTTAGGAATATCTTCTTCGAACACCAAACTAAACGAACGGCCAGTCGCGGTTTTATCTGCCTATCGATTTCTTTTATAATTTCTTCGAACAATCAGGGTATTACCTTCTATCTGACTCGGACATAATGTATTGTATTTCACTTTACTGTCGCTTGATTAAGATTGTTTCCCTTTGAAGATATCTAACGTATGATAACTTCTATATATTTTGTAACGGTACTGAGCGAAGTGTTTACGCCAAACGATATAATAAAATTATTGATCTCTTAGATAAAAAACTTGATTTGCATAACGGCGTTTCGTGATATTAGTTAAAGACATCATTAATTATAATTGTGTATGCCATATATAAATAGGTATTATGTAGAATATGTTTCAACGAGCTTTTGTCATTAGCCCGGTATACGGAATGTATGGACAATTACAATATGTGTGTATTAAAAAAATAAATGGAAATAGCAAATAGAATGTATAAAAACTGTTTCCAGTAAATTAATTCTAAGTTTCTCTAGTCACAATGCTCGTTTCGATAAAAATCTCTTTGGTTATTTACTACTATAGTTAGAATATGAAATACACTGCATTGTACGCGAAATTAAAGTTGAATGACCCCGTGCTTCGATTAGGCGTGGGAGTAGCACTAGTGTGGCGCCCCGCATTTCTGCGAACCCATTTCTAATAAACCTATTATCTAGCTGAACAAACATTTGTATAAAGGATCAGTCATTACTCACCGTCCAAGAAAGTCTTTGGAGTCACCAGTGAACACAGTGGGAAAAATGATATAAGGCCATCAACATCAACACTCATTTTGGGAAAATATTCTAATTAAATTCAGTTTGATCTCAGAATACATCTGAGTCTTCGATATACTTTGTGTTCGGGATTCGTACTTTTAATAAATCATCTCTTTGAAACACACTGCTGTTCTGTTTTCTTCACTTATTCTTATGAATTTTGGTCTTGCTTTTTGTACTTACATGGTAGGACATGACAATATAACTTAATAACTACCTACTTACTCAAGAAAACGAGTGATCTATGTACCACATTTAACTCTATTTATTCTTTTTCCTCCCAATCATATACACTGAGTGCCTAAGTATGTACCTATAGAACTATAATATAATTTTCTTAGAAAATAATTGTAAGATGTAATTGTAATTCTTTGAGGATTACGTTTTTAAGTTCGACAAATATTACAGCAGTGTGTGTATCCTATGTCTTTTGTAAGTCGCTGTCTTTTGTATTTAATAATCCAATTTGTTAGCGGATATACCTAGATACAACCTTTCTCAAAAAAAATAATATTATTTTCTTATTCATTAAAGATATTACGTAAAAAACATGAAAGTGATCGACCGTTATTAGAATTAGATGTGAAAAATGTAATGTTGTTAATGTTTTAAGATAAAAAGTAACTTTTGTAAAAACTGAATTTTTTACAATGTCTTGAAACATTTCTTGTGGGAACTCTGTTATGAGTTGATGAATTCGTAAGGACCCCGAATATTGTAACTATTTGTCGTCAAAACGTTTATTTTTATAAAATAAAATGTTTCAAATGAGTTGATTTTTTTTATTTCCTACCTACTTCCTATTTTAGTATAATTCCTCATCAGTAGCAGATGGATAAGATACAAGCAATAACACTCAGAAACATTATCTAATTAAGAGACGAGAATAATGTAACTAACAGTTTGCAGTCTACCTACACTTCTCGCTACGCATAGGCGTTGCCTGAAGGGTAACAGTTGTCATAAGTTGACGAATCACTGAACTCTCGCATCACGTCATCACACCCCGCCCCACACAGGCGAAAAATCGATAAAACATGGCAGAAATCCATTTGTCTTTTTTATTTAGCTTATTATTAATTATTATCAGTAATACATATTACAATGAAAAAATGTTGCTATTTTGTTTATTAAGTATACAGGGTGATAAATAAAACGCTACATGATTAAAATAAACAAAAATATTCATTTAAATATTAATTAATAAAAATAATAAATGCAATTAATAATAAAAATGCATTCTGAATGTAATTCATAAATATTCATCACTCAAGTTTTCCTGTGTACACGTTTATTAATTTGCGTAAAACACTTTTTACATCATTCGATATTGCTGCCATTTTTAAAGCATTTTCCACCTTTTTTTAAAGGATTTTTTTTTTCTGCGTTGTTTCGTGAAGTAGGTTGTCTGTAGTACCCAATGCGAGTCTTTTGCATAACAAATCTCTTCACAGTTTGATCCTTGTAAAAAAGAAAATATTATTGCTTAAATTTTACTTCAATAGAGAAATCGTATTTATTCTTATTTGCGCAAAAACGCGCACCTATTTCTACCTTAATACAATTATTGAAGGTATGACGCTTATTTTGAAGTAATTTTCAGCACAGGACTCGGCAGGACTTTATACTTTTACGCTGTTCTTATTTTTAATATTTTCAAAATAGCGATTGACTTGAAATGAAGTGAAATTTAATTAGAAATACAATTAATATCCAGCTTATTAATATATATTATTAAAGTTCTTTACCTCCAGGACTAGAATCCATCATTCAAGTTAAAATAACCACCAAAAACTTTAACAAAAAAAATGGTTTGAAGTCGCAGGTTAAAACACGCAAAACACACCCGCCGTTTAACAAGTCATACTTTGGATAAAAATATTGTGTAATTGTGGTTATAAAACCTACACGTAGTTTGCTTGCATATATAGGTAGCCATATTCATTGAGATGATATCTAAACAATGAAAACCAGTTTCGGACACAATTTATATTTTGGATTTCTGCCAACAATTATGCATTTTTCGCCTATGTTCGCCCGCACCGCGAAGCTACCTCAAGCAACGTCTCAGTTAAGCGGTTTGGCTATCAACGATTTTCTCGCTCAAGAAACATTTAATAGTAATTAATCGCTGACTGTATACAACGCGCGCTATTAGCTACCTACTCGTTTGTCGCATCCATAAAAGATGACAGGTGCCATAATGGTCAATATAAATTGTGGCGGAAAGGGAATAATAGGATAGGTAAATGTCAATTTCGCAGTTTCGCCTCCATGGGCGAGTTGTGCGAAATCGCGAGACAGTTTGAATTTGCTGCCTTATAAAATAATCGACTCGCTGTCAAACTTGACATAAACCCCAACAGGGCACTATATAGTAAGGTCCATAGTACTTACCATGAATACTAATTCCATGCATGGCACATAAGTTATCTCGAATTATGACAATTCAACACCTATTCAACATCATATTATTCTCCGTAGTGTCTGTGAACGATATTCTCATATTCTTCTGTCAACTAGTCGTCAATCGTCATCTTTTTTGAGGACGAGAAGACGTAATGCTCCCCAGCAAACCCATCACCTGTTTTTTCCATTTTTAAGATTAAATACGGAAAATACGGACGTACCCAATAATGTTGGTACTCAATTTGTATTTGTAAATGAATAAATGTTTTTATTTCTTTCTTTCTTTTCTTCTACATACTTAAAATAAAAATACTTTGAAAGGTTAAGAATACAGACATCTGAATTTTATTAGGTACTCGGAGAGCATCTCTCCCTCCAGCAACCCCAAGGAATATGAGGAAACTTATGTAGATGCTTATTCTTGGTTCGCTCCATTTAACCGATCGATTTCCAATCAGGTACTTATTCTTGAGCTATTTAGATCCTCGTTACAGCGGTTGGAACTTGGTGAACTGGAAGTGGTCCCGCCATCCAGACGTCAGGTTGGCGGCTGGCGGAACACTAAAATGCTATTACGTAAAAAATAATTTACCTACTTAATTTGTTATAAAGGCGGATTATTTATGCTATTTATTTAACATTCAAAATGGTCCCGCAGTCTTGACGTTCAAAGATGGACGTAATCGAATGAATGAAAGGAACCTAAAGCCGATGTTGCTAGGATAAAAATTATTATTTGTTATAACTTGCTACATCGGTCTCTCATCGCCGCTCATCGTGCAAAAGTGTAGAGAAGTGTCAAATATACGTCAAAGTCTTTGAGTTAGACTTGACATTTCTTTTTCTACACTTTTTTGACACTACTGTTTTTACTCCACAGACTACATTTAGTTTACTCGAAATACTCGATCTTGGCCGTCGTGGCAGCATCAGGATGACGTCAGAATTGTAGACAAACGTTAAATCGTGAGAAAGAGCGTTCTCGCGCTTATGTTAGCCCTGCATGTTAATAATTATTACTTAAATCCAAAGAGTACATTTTTTATGGTTAAATCCATGGCTCCATAGCTGGTAGAAGATGGCTCGTACTTTTAATTTAATGACAGGTAGAAGTACCAGGTGAATGAATGTTCCTTGAGTATACTTGAATACCAGACTGTCTTAAATTAAGTCGACTCAATCTTTTCTGACGAACGTCAGGGTTTGTTAGTTCGAAAGTAGTTTTGAAAGGGTTAAATAAAATCAAAGATCAATGTTTGTGTAAAAGATTCACTATATTGTTTTGTACAGTGAGCATCATCAATTTCAAAACAATATCGCCCCTATTACACTAAGAACGGCTTAAAATATTTTCTCATTTTCCTTTCCACTAGACTTTTAATACGACACGGTTCTAATTGCTTGGAATTGCTTAAATAATTGCTTAATCGTGTAAGACAGAATCAAAAAAACAAACATTTGAAAATAAAAACAGTCAAATGATATTTAACAAGTACAATAAGCAAAGATAGGATATTCTAGCATTTATTCTATAGACGGTAATGGAACCTAGATGTCCTACAACTTTAAGTACTATCACGGTTTGCAGTCCTTTTATGTACACATAATACATACTCTTTTCACGATGTAAAATGGTAAAACAATCCAACGACTATTGGGCGACTAAAAAAGGAACACAAGAATTCACAATTCTTTACAGTTTACAATATTATTTATTACATGCTTTATGTCGTCAATTCAATTCATTCAAAGATTTGAATGTCTTTATAGTATTTTAATTTAAACAAGGTCTTATTACTTAAACGAAATATTAATAACATAAAATAATCTAAGGTCAATAAAGGAATATAATTTATTAACTATACATTTTCTCATCACGAATAACAAAATCTCACTCACTCTCGCGTTTCGAACTTACACCTAAATTTTCTAACTTGAAATACTATCCACTTAATTTTAATTTTCTTTCGATGGACTTTTTTAACCTATATTTTGTTCCATACATATTTTAACTATTGCTGTTACGATGATTCAAATTATAAGGCCCCTTCCAGCCCGACCTTAAAGATAGTTCACAGGTTGCTCCGTGAAACATCTCCTCCCATACTGGCATCCAACATGGTTCCAAACGAATCCACTTTATGATCGCACCTACAATTAGAATATTCGACAACAAAAACAATGTCGAAACCGAAAACTAAAGATAGTCTAACAACAACAAATTATACTTATAATTTCAAAGTTCTCACTCAAGCATCTGCACTCGAAAACTTTCCAAAAATTATTCATACACAAACCTCCGCATGGATATAATCAAAAGTTAAATCAAGTGAAGCATTCGTCTTATCGAATATCTGTACAAATGACCAGTCGTTGTATAAAAATATCCGAGTATATAAAAATTGTAGGCAAAAAGTTAGGGGTCGACTGTAGCTATAAGGTTAACATTAAAACGAGAGTGCACAAGGAACAGTTGGTACAATCGACTTCGTAATTGCTTGCACGTTATCAAAAAACACGATCTTCTATACTCTGATTTTTAATTTGCTAAACTAAAATGACATTTGGTATCGACATAATAATAACCTAGTAAAAAATCTAGCTACGGAGCGTGTCTCACCAAGGAGCACTGAATCATTCTCTGCAGGAGGACCTTCACTGTTGTCGTGTTATTTCTGTAATATTAATTATTTATCGCGTTTTTTTTTAAAAGGTCGATCTTAGCTGTCGTTTTGGTCTAGCAAATTCAAAATCAGAGTTTAGATAGTTCCAACCCTAGTGAAGTTTAAATTTACTGGGAATCGTTGTCAAAAGTGAAGCAATTACGAGGTCGAGTGTACGTTCCGACTGTTGCCATGGCGTGCACTGGCCAGGATCACATCGGTGGTGGTGTGTGGGTTCACTTGTACTCCTCTTCGGCGTCGAAGTCGCCGTCTTCGTCCACTTCGGCGACCACTGCTTGTTGTTGCTGCGTTAGCGCTAACGGGCCCTTCTTGTATGCCGTCATTTCCTATAAATAAAACATGTTTTATTGTAAACCACACAATATACGTTTACGTTATTGCAGCGATATCATTACTAAGTTGTACCCTCTCTTTGCTGCTATATGGCGTTAATTCGTCAAGGACTTTCTAATTAACTACAATGTCTTTTGGCCCGCACGCGGCCCGTCTGGTAGCTTATTGTATCTTTATAAAATCTATGCATAACTTATACAGTTTCTGCTGTTTTATCTAAATCGTTAAAGTTAAGCATCGAAATTACTAGCTTGTGTGATTGTGTGCTATTGTGGAACTAAACATAACATTCAAATCACCAGAATCGCCTGAATGTTCAGTTCTACTCAAAAAGTAGTACAATACGATTATCAAACCTGTGATAGCAGAACTTATTTATTAGCACCCAGGACGGACCTCTACCTATAGGATGGATACCTATGTATAATTTGTTAACAAAACATCCTATTGCAAAAAAAAAAAAAAAGTAACGTAAAATTCAATAAAGTTCTCAACGCTTCTCTTTATTAAAGAAATGTTGCGTTCCGGACGCACATTTTTTTCATTCCGGCTCCCGGGCGTACCTATCACATAAAGGCATGATTCGCACCTGCCACCCAATCTGCTACTATAGAAACCTTCCTTTTGTTATATTAGATACATCATGATATATTATGGGACAGGTGATGCTGACAAAGAATACATTATTTGGTATTAGAAAACTGAAGAATATATAAACTAGTATAATAAAGCTGTAATAGTTTGTTTTGTTTTTTTGTTTAAACGCGGTCATCTCTAGAACAGTCGGATGTGAAAAAATATTTTTGGAATTTTTGAAAAAGGTTATAGGTTATTTAACAACTCGCTACGATCTATAGGAGCCGGCCAAAAAGAAAAAAAGTCAGAAAGTCAAAAATAAGTAATTGCGCGAGCGGGCGATGCGATACGACGCGGACGATGCGATGCGACGCAGACTGTCGCGAACAGAATTTAGTTTTTATATAAAAGTTTGAGAAATATAACAAAGGACGAGGTGATCAGAGTTGAGGTTTCTTGAGCAATATTTCCCCAATGACGAAACATTATAGTCAGCTTCCAGTCTACCCAGATGCAGATAATTATTATTATTTTAAACTAAACAAATTACAGTTTACTCAATAAAGATGGGGCAATGAATGTTTCCAAGGAAGAATTTGGTTAAATAAATGTTCCCGGTTTACTTAGTAATTGACAATGTTGAGGGGCGATCTTTATGAAGTTGGTTTTAATTTTAAAAGGGCTCAATTCTCTCGCAATCTCTTAACTGCTATAATATGGGTGCGTCCGTCCGCAAGAGATGAACACGGTTTACTCAGATGGTTGAGTAGTTTCGATCGCACGAAACCCAATTTATATTTATCCCTATCCCAAAAGACGACTTCACATAAACCTGGCAGCTATGACGAGTCCCTGACAACAAAACAAAACAAAATCTAAAACAACCACTTACCCGATCATATCTCGCCTTATCCTGCTCCGACAGACTCTCGTACTTCGACTTTGTCTCCGGTTCGGCGGCCGCCCAGCGCCTGCCCAGCTCCTTGGCGATGTCACCCATAGTGTACTCCGGGTTGTTAGCCTTCACCTTTGAACGCTCGTCGTTGCAGAACCAGAAGAACGCGGATCTGTAAATGTAGGGATAATTTTAGTGGTGAGGATCATTATATGAGAGTGAGAGTTGATGGTTTGGTTGGCTATAAGCGTAAATGAGACCTACGTTTCGTTTTGGTCATATTCTGGTGAAACGAAATTGTGTATTCTTTTACAGGTCATATTAAAAATAAGCTAGATGAGGTCGGCGTTTCCTATCTTATTTGAAGAAAGGCCGAAATAAACTCAGAGATCACAGTTTCTTTTAAAGTCCAGACATAATCTTGATCAGATAATGTAAAAACCGTCCAAATTGTTGTCTGAAATGGTCTTTTGAGGAAAGAACCACCACACAGATTCGAGTGGACCTGTCCAGTCAGAAAAAGAAAAACTCCTGGAATTGCTTTTTGATATTTAATTTGGCTACGCTAACGTGTTTAGCAAGAAGCAAGTTCGGGAGTTTAAGCTGTTTAAGAAATTTGATAGGTATGGCATTGCAATTGCAAGCAATCGTAAAGAATTGTCTGATAAATGTGCAAAAATTCTCTGCTGTCAATAGGAAGTTTATCTTTTTTTATTACAAAAAAAACCTAGCATAGAAATTCAAAGCTATGCAATAAAAGGGACATTAGTTATAACAGATTAAAGAAAATTCATGACCATAACTCACAGCGATCGCTTGGGCGCGTTGGGGTCCTTCATCTGCTGCCGCTTACGGCCCCGCACCTTCATGTCCTTGGGAGGCACGTAGGTCTGCATCTCCAGGTCAAACCGCTTCTTGTCCTGCTCTGCCATCTCGTGGAAACGTTGCTTCTCTTTCTCTGACATCGTCTGTAGGTGAAATTAGGAATGTTGACTAAAAATAGCCAAATCATTTCGACTTAAAAGTATCAAGTTAATACACTAAAATGTCTGTTTTCTTAAACAATGTTATGTGATGGTTGCAAAATCTTAATTTCAATCTGACAGATTTGAAACTATACAGGGTGTAAGGGACAGCCCTCCGCAAATTAACAGGGGGCATTCAGCTCCTTATTTTGAATCATAATCGTTGTCTCATTTACATTTGTGCGAGTGATTTCAGTTATTTATGCATATTTGGCACTCAATATACTAAATATTGTGCCAATTCTTCATGCCAATGTCCACTGATGATCAATATTGAACAAATAAAGGGGAAAATTAAGAACTTACATATTTTGCTTTTTGTTAACAGTTTGTTTATTTTTACTGGAAATGTAAACTAGTAGTTAAGATTGGATTTTGGTACAATTAGCACATGCTCCTAAAATTTTAATGAAACCGCCCTTATTCCTACTGCTAGGTCACTACTTAGGTCTCCTCTCTGATTATTGTGCATTATTAATTTTATCTCAAGTTATCCTTTGTTTGTGCTTGAGAATTTTTTTACAGTTGGCTTTTGGATAAAAAGTTAACTTTATCTGGCAGATTTCAATTTCATATTTTTTTAAATTTTATTTAAAGGAGGTCATGTCTGTCTAGCACGTGTTTTACCTACCTAATTATGATTACCTAAAACAATCCAACTAAACATATTTAAAACACAAAAAACTTACATTCCACCTCTCAGCGCATTTCTTGGAGAATGCAGCAAACACAACATTCTCATCGGGATGCTTCTTCTTGTGTTCCTCACGGCACGTCTGCACGAAGAACGCATAAGCTGTCATGCGTCCCCTCGGCTTATTGTACGCCCTTGCCCTAGGCATCTTCTGTTTGACAGTCGCTTGAGCCTGGGCTATTAACGCCTGCTGTTGAGCTTGGTGCTGCAATTCCTGGACATTAAAGTTTCATTCTATGGTTTTGAACTTATTCTAACTACTATTACAGAAAAGAAATCAACTGGATTGAAGTAGGCATAGATCCAACCGCTTGCCTGGTGTAACTGATTAGCGCTCATCAATTGAACCAATACAAAACTGTTGCCAACAGTATGTATATCACTCCTATAATCTGCGAAGGATTAGGCTGGTTATGTTTAAGTCTTACTTTCCCACCTGTCTATGTTTGCTATCCATGGGTCTATAAATGGGTTCATTGGTTCATTATTTTATGAAGAATAAAATAAAATATACTCTCTACAACTACCACTGAAAGACAACTACAGCATTAGGTATTTTATCTCCTGAACAGAAATTTGTGTACTTCATAAATCACAAATGCAAAAAAAAAAAACTATTTTGATTTTGATGTATTACCTGTAATGTAGCAGATTGCCGTTGTAAGGCAGCTTGAATTTGTTGTTGTTGGACAGCTTGTAACTGTTCATGCAGAGTCTGTTGTTGTTGCTGCAGAGTTTGAGCAACTTGCTGTTGCAAAGCTGCTTGAGCCTGCACAATCGCTTGTGCTTGTGCTGGGCTCACTTGTAGAGTCTGTTGAAGACTCTGCTGTAGAGCTTGTTGCTGCTGCTGCTGCTGTTGCTGTTGTTGCTGCTGCTGTTGTTGTTGCTGTTGTTGCTGCTGTTGTTGCTGATGCTGCTGTTGATGTTGTTGCAACATTTGCTGCAAAGTCTCTTGCTGACTTTGCTGCTGTTGCTGCAAAGTCTGTTGCAGTGTACGATTATGTTGTTGCAGTGCTTGTTGCAAATTTTGTTGCTGCAGCTGCTGTTGCAGCTGATTCTGCTGCTGTTGGATTGCCTGGTTTTGCTCCTGTTGCACCTGCTGCAGAGTCTGGTGGTTCTGTTGTATACCATTAGCCTGCTGATTATTCTGTTCAGAATCAGGACTTGACTGACTTTGTGGCTGCAACAAATAGAAAATATTTATTTATTTTTTCATATTTCACAACTAAAGTTCTGGCCAAATTTGATGGTTAATCCTAAGTAGGTGCAACCTGTGGCATGCGCGGCATGTGCATTTCGAGGTCCCAACTAACATAACTATTGATTTAATACTTCGCCTGATACACCTCTGGTTCAGAGTGCCAGCCACTTACTTTTTATTTTGGATCATTGGTTATACATATTACAGACTTGATCTTTGGATATTAGTTTTAAATTAATAGCCAGAATCTTTGAACCAGTATTTACAGGTTAAAAGTTATAGTTAACATGACCGAAGAACAAGGGTAAACGAAGTTAGACTGCATTTCCGGGACAGACTTAAGAACTGGCCAGAGTAACCAACACATAGGGAGTCCAGACTATATGGAAGATCTTTGCCCAGCAATGAGACACTATAAGTCAAAATAGAAAAATTATAACTACTTATACGCTTGTAGTTCAGGAATTGGCTCATACAACTCTCAGACGCATGTCTTAGCGAAATTAAGTAATTTTAAGATAACTTTAGCATAGTGTATAATTATATAGCACACTTCCTCACACATGTAAACATTTCATACCACAATTTTAACTTTAATTATGTATCTACATTGTGATTTATGTAAACTGTATGAAGTACCATCATTCTTCCTACAAAATGATGCAGATGTTGTCAGGAATCTGCAGCAGTGACTTCGATGTGTCCCGAACTCTTGGCACCCACCACAGTACCACTATCCTACTGTCGATAGTCGTATTTTTACAGTAAACAACGTATATTATGTACCGAGAATAATGTAACTATTTCACAGTGCTGAAGTAAAGGGACTTTCAAACCTTGAGAAAGTTTGTATCTACATAGTCTACTCTAGAATCAAGCAAACAAGAATTTGATAAACGTATTTTTTCTGAAACATTGTAAAATAAATTCAGAAGACACTTGACAGTACCATGACACCTTGACCTTGACAAACTGACAGTGAGTGACACTGACACTGAAACCATGTTCCTATAGTGCTGTTTAGACTCTAATACAATGAAATTGGGATAATCAATTTTATTTGATTCATCAGCTTGATTTGAGTAGGGTGCTATAATTTTTATTCCAATTTTTTTAAATACCATGACACGACTTGCTTTTGCATATCATTTCGGTTATTCATCAATGCAAGATGATCATATTATGATGATGAAATTAAATGTATTATGATTGTTTTGAACCGAAGAAACAAAAACCAGTGATTGTTAACGTTTGTAACTTGTCGAATCAGTAAAACTAAAATAAAATCTTACTTGTTTTTGGAATTTTATTGGAACCTTATCATAAAGCCAATGCTCCCCGAAGGGATTGACAGAGGTCATGTCATGCACATCACATTTCACCTGCTAGGATATAATTCCAATTCATAAGGGGCCAGGTGTTATTAGAACCGTGCAGTATTCTTACAGTGTGTTTGCACTGGCGAAACATTATATGGAAGATTGACAGGAACTAGAGATTTTAAACATGTTTTGTTGTAATGTTTCGCCAGTGCAAACGCACGGTTAGAACAAGCAATATAAGTACTCTCCTGATTTGTTGAAAAGAATATATAATATACTCTAAGAAAAGAATCGATTTTATTTGAAATATTCTTAGGAACATCCCTAGTTACCTACTTCAGAATAATAATATGTCAGGCTGTTCCAGAAAAACCGTTTTCAAAAAAAAAATAAGACCGAATGCTTTTGAAAGAAAAGAATGAATGAATTGTATATTCAAGGTGCAGTGACCACTCATTATCTGGCATTTTCAAAATTAACGGAGTGAAAGAGGAAAAAAAAATAGTCTTTCAGATTTGTGACATAAACCATATTTATTGAAAGGATGACCGAAAGGTAAGTAAAGAATTGAAATAGAATAAAACGCTTTTTAACCTTAAAATATAGTCGAAGCCTTAAAACTAAAACTAAGGTATCTCCCAAATCTGTAGGGAGGTAATTTATAAATTATTCCCGTGGGTTATTACTTAATTCTAGTTTAAAATCTGGTTACTGTTAAAATTGGAGCATGAAAGTTCCTCTTTGTTAGAATGATTTGTGAATTTTTGATTATGTTTTATTGGTTTATTTTGCTTGTTCCAACAAACTACACCTATTGATAAATACAATAATTATGTGTCTGCTGTAAATAGGTGAATCATAAAATAAACGTACATATACAACAAAAACAGTAATACTGACGGTTTATTTATGTAGGTACGTAATAAGGTGGGGAGTAAACTTGACTATAGGTAAATACCTACCTAAACTGTAAAACAAAAGATTTTTTTTCCCATAGGAAAAAAAAACGTGCCTATTTTAAAAGTTAGGCACTTGTGGACAAAATACAAAAGAAACACTAGATTTAACCCTCAAATGTAGCTACAGACCGTAAAATAGTCTTTTGCTTTGTTATATTTTTCATTTTGCCAATAAAACCTTTTCGTACCGTAGGAGAAGATGTTTGTTGCGACTCTACCGATCCAGATGCATACCACCATGGTTGTTGAGGAGATTCTTCTCTCGCGTTTGAATTTGACATTATGCGGTAATCATAACTCGGAGTTGAGGTATCACCGCCGTTGTTCGAAAATCCACCGGTCATTTTGTATGTATACAGTTGATGAGTTGAGGCGGCAGTGCTTCTTGCAATTTCCTCATGTAATTGTTGTTGATGCTGTAGTTCACCTGCGCCACCCGGCCACCACGAGGCATCGTCGCGCGCACCCCAAGCGTCCCCCGTCGCGCCCCGATCCCCCATGTTACAATCGTAGCTTGCGGTCAACCAGTTATTTTATGCCTCTTTGGTCACTTTAAAATGTTTCCTGCGTTCCAATAGCTGTTGAAATCATGTCCTTTCTCTAATATTGCAAATACTGGAGCGTTAAGCTTTAAGTATTGATAGAAATATATTTTCACTAAAACACTGTCACTTTTCATGCAAATCGGTTTTTATCACAAAGACTCAGTATGATTATGTATGCCACATTATTTTTTAATCAAATTTATTCCATGGAAATCGAAAACGCACAAGGTCTCGCGTGTTGTTTAATGAAAAAGCTACCGGCTGTAAGTTCCACTCCACACGCGTACGTTTTGTCTTCGTTTGTACTTAAGTCAATAAAGTTGGCAACGTCGCAGAGTCAGACGCCAAACAAGTGCACACGAGCGCCCTCAACGCGCAGCGGCCATTTTAGAAACGTTCGAACATATACGAAAAGAGACGAGTGTGCACGAACTGGCAACAAGCTCGTCCAGCAACCGGTCAATAAGACGATTAGCGCAGCCTCGGCTATCCATGTTCATACTGAAATTCTTTTGTTTATAATTCAAGTAAATTTACATGTAGCTTTAATGAGAACATTTCACATCTTACTAAATCAAGAATGTGTTACTTACATAGAACTAACTGTCGTGAAATACGATAAAGTTCTTATATTAATAGGAATTGTATTTACCTATCTATAAATTGTACAGAATTCATTAATTTCTTAAAAGTTTAGTTTGTGGGAACTAGTAGCAAATTGAAGGTATAACATTATATAACACGAATTATATATCACACGATATAAAGAACAAATACTTGTAAGCTTCTAAGCTTTCAAGGCCGCGGTTGTAAGAGTAAAAAATCGGCCATTTTTTATGGAAACTGGCATAACTATGCAGAAATGATAGGTATTTTATGATTTTACAACTTGTGTTTGTAAATGAATAAACAATTATTTATGTAATGTTTTTATATAATGTTACTAAGCGGTTTGTTTAAAGAATTTAGTCTGTGCATAATCTGAAATTTGACAATTAGGTATATCGAAACTCGTTCTATCTCATAACTCATAATTCTCTTGCCCTTACTCAGTCTTCTTGGGGTCGGCGCAACATGTCCTCTTCCATACTTCTCTATTAATCGTCATTTCAGTAGTCACCCTCTTTCTAGCCATATCATCTTTCACACCATCGTTCTTTGGTCCTTCTCCTACTCTTATAGCCATCCACATTCATACTCAGAACTTTCGTCACAACATTTTCCTCATTCCTTTGCATCAAATACCAGTACCATGTCAACCGATTTCCATACAACTTTTCAGTCACCGGTGCCACGTTCAGACATCCTCTAATATACTTGTATCGTATTCTATCGATTCACGTAACACCATACATTCTTCTTAGTATTCTCATTTCAGCTGCATGCGTTTTTTGCCTTTCATTCATCTGTGTTGTGGCCCAATATTCTGATCCATTACTTCTATCTCCATGGCTTGTCCTAACTATTGTCTAAAATATCTACGTTTACGCTTGAGTAACTCATACCAAGCAGTAAACAATGTCACTGTGCTGCTTCTTTCACATCTACTCTGTCTGCATCAGTACATCGCACCAACCATGCTTTTACCATTATTCGGCAGCGCATCTGGAATTTTCACCCTCATCCGCTTCGCGATGCGCGACGCGGCGCGGCTGTCGTCTAACATTTCGACGAAGAGAATTATGCATTATTTCCTTATAACTAAGTAGCATAAATGTTGCATCAAACTTTTAATTTTCTAGTAGCATGTACTTTGCTCATGGGAATTTACCCACAAACTTGAATCTACAGAACAGAGTAACTTAATGGTTTGCTGGGTAAAAACTCGACTTATTAAATATGACTCGAATTAAAATTCGATTCTGGTGCTGATGGCTGCTGGTGGTGTAAGGAGTACGAGAATGTGGTTTCCATCTAAGCATAGCCCACTCATGTGATTCGTTAAGAGAAACTTAATTGTTTTCTCTCATTCTCTTGATCCCTGCTAAACAAAATAGTTGATATTAGACCAAAGTTCAGACAAGGTTTTCGTTTAGATGTATGAAATACAAACGGTAACAGTGCGCTTTCCTTTACTATCCTATTCCAAGAAAAACTGGACTAATAATTTACAAATTGGACAGTAAACCTGTTTTTGGACGATTTTGGCGTTTTGTTAATTGTGCATTCTGCGAAATATAATGGTCATTTTGAACTGATGAATACGTCTAGATTGGGAAACTTTACGAAACTTCTTTGGTCCAAAGTTCTGAAATCTAAAATCAATTAACGCTGAACCAAACCTTTTCAGGTACAGTACAGGCAAGAGTATCCAATATTCTTGTATCAGTAATTTTTGTGTGTTCACTTATTCGTATCCGTAAAAAGATCATGCTAGTACCAATAATATTGTTTATTGTAACTTACCAATAATAATAATTTCAGTGTTGCTTATTTCCATTCATTCCGTGAGTAAAAATAGGTAGAAATGTAGAAAAATAAGCTGGCGGCATACAATAAAAAGTAATTAAATTAAATTTTACACATGCTTTCCACGAGGAAATTAACAGAGGTGTACAGTGCAACTGTGGTCTATGGTATACCCACATCACCCACCCACATTTCGACGCTGACTAAATTCATTCTTATGACAAAAAGGAGCCGAGCATGCTGCCATTTATCGCGAGCTAACTCTTGTCTGCTTACTAAGAATTTCCCAATAGGGTAGAACGCATAACCAATATAACCATAGAATTTATAGTTTGTAGAGAGTAAAACGCGAACTGCGCGCTGTGGCGTAAAGGATTGGAGAGAAAAGTTGCTGTTGTAAGAATTACACAGATGATTTGTTGGCAATCTGAGACATTTCAATTTTATACGAAACTTATTAGATTTATGCCAAATGTGGCTTCAAAAGTGTTTTGGCAACGATTATAAGTATATTTATTATGTACGCGTAGAAATCATAAGAATGATTTTGTGTAGGCATACGTACGAATACGCTTAGGTACTTCATTTTAGACTGCGTCAATGCGTGTTTCGCATCAAGGGTCATTAGTCTTTAAAAGTTATAATGCCCCCACCCTTTTCAGAAAATGCCTGGTTTTACGCCGGTTACGTGCCGCAGCTGTTGCAAAACATACCAAATAAAACCGGACATAGGTACCTACCTATATTAAATTCCATGCCATTGTAGTGTTTTACATTGATAATGTGTAGGCAAAACAATAATGCCTACCAACGAGGAAGGCATTATTGTTATAAATAAAGCAATTTAATAATAAGCAAATAAAATATTTAAAAAAAAAACTGTAAATGATCTACATATTACAAGAAAAAAAATTGTAACCTAGGTAAAAATTTGTACCTAGGTACCTAGTAATTAACGACACAAGAGTTAAAACTACCAGAAAAAAAAAAAAAAACTGTAAGTTAAATAATAGTAGTAAGTAAGTATACCGTACGTATACGGTATGCTTATTAACATTACCTACTACTATTATTATACTTACAGTATTTTACTCAGTCAAACAAGAAACTAGCTCATTCTAAAAAATAAATTACGTTCCTAAGTACCTAATTTTCACTAACAACACTTACAAATACCCGGTCTTCAATTTAATCTATGTTCCTACTTAGAATCTAGTAAGTACCTACAGCTACTTTAGAAAAAAAGCAGTACTTAAGTACCTTCTAAAATATCTTGTGGATTAGTTATAAATATAATGAACTATATTGGATAAAACGCTGAATTTTGAAGTAAAATAGATGCCACACAAACAATAAACTCGTAGAAACCGGACTACACACACGTTCACTACATTCGGTAAAATAGACAAATCTTTCCATTGATGGCTTTATCATACGGACATTGATAACTACCTATTACTTACCTACTATGACATTGTTATGTATACATAAATGGTTGTACATATAGTATCTGTCACCTTACTCGCACTCGGCAGCCATTTGCTTACAAAATTAGAATGTAAAACTATAAATATCGTTTCGAGCTGAACACTGAAACTATTTGAACCACAGAAATAATTTAAGTAGCACAACTTTTCGTTTATTATCAAATTAAATGTTTATAATAGGAAATAATGAAACTCACCGAGTATTGTGTTTATTATAAACGAGCACACGATTTCAGCGCTTATTACGTAGGGAACTTTGCTGCGTTCGTCGTAATGAATACATGAACAGACGATGTCAGTGACAAAACATTCCGATTGGCTTAAATTAAATGCCCCGCCATTTTTCAGCCAATAACTGAGCTAGCCTTAGCTTTATTTTTTGTTTATACTACAATACATAGATACGTTGTCATATTGTATTCATGCACACATTCACCAAAAGAACTGTTTTCGTTTCGCGGTTCTAATCGTGTTACGCTAAAGTAGGTGCTATTCACCATTTCAATAATGCCCTATTTTATAGGTGCACCGTAACTTGAGGCGAGTGAATGAGTGAGTGAATGAAATGAAAAACTAGTAATAATAAATTTGTAATGGCGATGCCATCGGTCGGTGCGGGATACGACGAGTACGAGTCGAGTCATTTATATTCGGCTGCTGCAATTGAGTTATCTAAAAGCACCGTGGACACAATAAATTCGTGTTAATTATAGTTCTGATTTAAGCAGTGATCTACTAAAAGCGTCGAATACTTGGGCAAATAAAACGATTGAACAGTTGCGAAGTAGCAATGAACAATTTGTTGCATATGTGCAGTGAATAAAGAATTACTTTCTTCATATAGTGATCGGTGTGCAATAGACAAAGGGCCGGGTATTTGTTGTGATGATTTTAATTGATTTATTTAACACAAATGTTTTGTGTTGTTATAAATCATAACCTCAATTGTGTGTCATTGTGAATACGTCGAACTGTTTTCCATCGCCTGGTGCGAGGTGTAATAGAAGAGTTCATTTTATTCGTTATATATGATTCAACGGGAGTATCAAATGAACAACGGGTTTAGTACAGGAGAAGAAGATTCTAGAGGTAATTCTGACCAAATATGTTGCCTTATGGATGACGGCGAGAGCTGCAGGCGACCCGCAGGCAACGCCTCGTACAGCAAGCGCATACAAAAGACTGTCGCCCAAAGAAGGCTGAAACTTAACATTGACCCTCAAGTATGTCACACACATTTTTATTTCTTTTTAACTTTCATCAATAACAATATTGAGTGGCTTGAACACAATTGCAGATATGTTGGCTAACCGAATTCCATATGTTATTTTCAGGCCAGGCATACTTACATTTGTGATTATCATAAAACAATGATACAGTGTGCAAGGACGAAGCAGAGGAGGCCCAAGGACTCAGAGGATGACAGCAATGAGGCAGAGATGGATTCACCTGAAGTAGACTGGTTCCAATTACAAGTGAACACACTGAGGAGATATAAAAGACATTATAAGGTGCCAACAAGGCCAGGATTGAATAAAGCTCAACTAGCTGATGTAAGTATTGTATTACTAATATATTCCCATATTTAGTATTTTCAGTGTTTATTTAATTAATTCCTTGAAAAACTTTGTTTATCCTGTTTATGTACCTATAACAAATATTAAAAGTATATTTGATTTTTCCAGGCTATCCAAAAACATTTCAAATCATTACCTGTGAATGAAAAGGAAATAATGACTTATTTTATTTATATGGTGAAGACTAACGGTAACAAGTTAGACCAGAAAAATGGGATGAACTCTGACTCAGTGTAGAATAATATATGACTGTAATTTATAGCTGAAGTGTGTAGTTTTAACATAGTCTAGGATTTTATTTTCTTCTTAAATTTTCAATCTGCATTCTACAATAAAAGCATAGAAATATAGATTGAGAATCAGTTGCAAAGATATTTGAAGTATATTACTTCATGCCAAATTGTAAACTTGCTAAATTCTTTAATGATTCTGAATGAGTGAATGTTTAAAAATGTATTATTTTATTATTCCACACCATTTGCATCCACATGGACTACTCTATTTATTTTCTTGTTATGTTAGTGTAGTTAGATAATATTTTTCTGTATTATACTTAAATCCTTTCAGTGTCAAATGTTATGATTGTTTAATGACGAGGGACATGCAATGGCTAATATAATACTGTTAAGAGAGATTATAATAACAGGAAGTTTTAAAATGTAAATTTATTACATTTTATTTAACAAGTACATGTGTATTATTTCAGTCTTCCTCCGAATCTGATGAAATTTCTATCCATTGTGAAGCTCCTTGCTTTGTTAGTATTTCTGCAGTTTGGGGTTTGGATGCCACAACTGTAAACAAATAAAATTAACCAGCCTAAGTAATGTATATAATATAAAACATGAACAAGTCTAAACATGTTTGGTGAATATGTGAATTGAACAAAAATTTATACTGACCATCATATTTGCTAGGCTCAGGATCAGAATCCGCATCCATTATATCTTCGTCTACCTCATCATCAATATTATAATGTTTGAGTTTTATCTTCAAATCCTTTTTACTCAAACACTGCAGGTGATCTTGTGTTATTACATCTGAGAAGTTTATCTTTACTCTTTTTTGTCTGTAAATAACACAATTCAATTTTATTATAACTAGAATATACGTACAGTGAAACCAACTTATCCTTCTAAGAATTCCCCAGTAGAACTAATTGGACATTGAACTAACCCGTGACTAACAGGAATTGTGATTTTGCCTGTTTCTAAAGAACAAAATGTCATAGACTTCCCAGTCATCTTTTATTGAACTTTGTATATCATAACTATTTTTAATGTGGTATACCATATACCTATAGTTTTGATATGATGATAAGAATTCTATTAGCAACTCATTTTGTGGTTTATGTATATTTATTCCTAAAAGATAACATTTATATAAAGGATCCATAATATTAGGTGTTGTGGTTAGAACTGTACAGTCTGTAAAATTTCAGATCTATAAAAGACCACGATACTGCAACTGAAAACTTAGACACTAGTTCAGTAATCACTAATCACTTTCAATGTTAAACTGAAGTCTTGTTGCTGAACAGATAAATGATACTTTTATGTGATGTCTTGCAATCCACATGTTGCATAGGTGCATGGATCTACCAGACAAGATTATTTCTGGTAGAAAGTTGTTGGTTAGAAATTGGGCCAGTTACCAGTAAACCTGCCCAACTTAGCCAAGAAAACAAGCATGATGGTTTGACAACTGGTTTCCTTGAAGGGATAAGCAGGTGTATCCATAGAACATCCACTATTTGCCATTTATGTTAATATATCAAGTAAGTAAGTACCTAATAGAAGTTTTAACAACATTGGTTACAGCTGAGATATCGCATTATCTCACTGGACAAATGCCTGCCAGTCCCCCCAAAATTTCCAGTTATTTTGTGCCTAAGTATAGTCAGGGAAATGAATTGTTTATCATATTGACACATTAAGGAGGCCGATCCACACCTGCGCACATTCACGAACACGGTTCGCGTGCAAGTTTTAATATTCACGACGTGCACATACTCGCGAATTGTTCTCGAACGCATCCATTCTAATCGGTACAACAGCATCAATCGCCGCAAACTGCGCGTTAGATGTTTACGACGTGCGCGTACGCGCGCAGATTATGACGTATCCATAGCTGTTCGAGACACGTAGTGTGCAATATACGTGCGCGTGCGTGCGTGTGGATCCACCTCTAAACAATTCATATCCCTGACTTTACAACCACTCCAATTTAAATATTAACCCACCTGAGCGTATCATCACTAATGATAGCCTTCTTTACCAGTTCAACAACTTCTTTACATTTATCACTGGCTCCCTGCAAGGCTTTGCGAACTAAACCAGCACTGGATAAGGCAGCTCCACATAAGTTCATTACACATATTTCTTTGTACTGGTTAAACCCCACTATTAGGAGGCCTCCACATGGCGTTGTCCCATCTTCTATGCTGCTTGTGCATACTGATTCTTCTAGGAAGTTGGGATCTGCTAGTAGTATGCTGAAATGTTAGGAATAAGGTTATAAAGTATTATCATAATTTTGTTCTCTTGAATCTGCCTACTACAAACACGCTCTCTGCTCATGCTACTTTTATTGGTATGTCAAAGCTATTTTGATCAGTTATTCATAGTGAATATAACAATTATTTTGCTCTATAGAGTCATGCATGGTCATAATATAACTCACAAGTACAGGATTTCGTCAGGTAAAAGTGAAACTGGGTTTCTGATCTTACTTTTAAGTATAACTGGAGCATATTCAATTCAATTAGCAATGTTATGTGGCACAATCTAATATTAGAGCAACATTGTGTGAGAATAATGATATGCGTGTGTGTGTGTTGACAACACACACACACACACGCATATCCTAACTATAAATGCGAAAGTGAGTTTGTTTGTTTAGTACGCTTTCACACTAAAACGGCTGAACAGATTTGGATTAAATTTGGGATGAGGGAGAAATTTGGCACTTTTCATCCGGATCGCAGAAGAAGTTGCAGGCAACAGCTAGTACCGAATAAAGCTCAAAAATATACTTACTCAGTATTAAATATAGCTATTGTACTGCACACAGGATAATGAAACAGCACAGTAGGTATAGGATCCTTCTCAGAAATGTCATGAATAATGACACTGTCTCCGCTGCGAGTCACATCAGGCCTCTTGAAGTGTGCCAAAGCAGTTACAGTTGCTATGCTTGCACATTCTATGAGGTTGCCATCATGGTTCAGGATTTTGATGTCTACCCTTAGAGACCAGACCTGGAAAATGTTGGAGCAGGTTTTTTTATTTTACTCAGGATTTATTTAAATAGCAAATGTAAACAGATAATTAATTAATTAAACAAGGCATTGTTTTAGTTCTTAGCGAAGCGAAGAACACCCTTGCTCACCAGTGACTAATTTAAATGGTGACTAAGGGATTACAATAAAAGGATCAACAGGGGTTATTCTGTTTATCCACTCCAAAAAAATCAACCCGGTAGGTGGATACTTGGAAATGTATGTCTGAGAATCCACCCTAGGCCTAGTTGGATAAACGGGATTTATAGGCTTAGGGTGGATTTTCGTACATACATTTCCAAATGGGGTTTTTTTTGGTTTCCAAAAATTTTTGGGGTGGATAAATGGAATAAGCCATCAACAGGGTCCAGATTTCTTATCAGCATTGTATTCACATAGTCTAATTTTATGCAAATCTTGACAAATACCGTTTTTTTTTCTTCTAAAGTAGCATGTGTTATTGATAAACATATTAGTGAATAGAAAGCATAGAAATGATTTATTGACTACATAGTACTCTTTTGTACACAAACAGTTCTAACATAAACAAAGCAAATTGTTTTGCAATCCATATTGGTAGGTATAAAACTTTACCTTTTCTTCAACAACAATGCACAAGGACTCAAGGTCAATGCACTTGGAGTCCTTGTAAGCTTTTTCAAGCATTCTATTCAAATGTACCGCAAGATCTGTCTGCCTATTGGCTTCAATGTGTGGGGCTGCCATAGGATTCATCTCTACATTGATGTAGAGTAAACCCTCATTTGGTCTGATTTGTTTCGGTTGTACCACCTCACATGATACTTGTGCAAGGATTCTGCAAAATTAAGAATACAAAATCTTTATTTTTAAATAAGGTTCTCAAGTATCAAGGAAAATTGTCTAGCATTATGTGTAGCAGATAAATCCGTGCGGATTCATATTTTATCTTATTAGATGGAAAGCCAAGTCTTTCGCAAATTTACAACAAAGGCAAGGATAGGATAGGTAGATAAATAAAAACTTGCATACTTAGTTTCTCCCAAAGACACAATACAACTGCCATATTCGGATCCAAAAGATATGTTCAATGTCCTGCTTTCATTATAATTTCTGCCGTCTAAACGCTGTAATCAAAGCATAAGTTTCAAAACTTGTACATAAACTGTAAATAATAATAGTGTTTATAATCAAATAAGAACCGCCTTACATGTCCCTCTGACACTATTTTATTCACAAAGTTCTTTTCGCAGTTCGACAAATATACATCCCTCATATTTTCAAGGTTTTAAACCATTTACATTAATTATTTTAGAAATAAAAATTAGAATAGGTTATGTTTTGATCACGCTTTGACAATAAACGATTTTTAGACAGTGACAATTGTTTTTTTTTTTTTAAACCTGAGGGTGCGTTCGTCTCCAGGTTTAAGTTCACGACCGCGGCGCGCCGCATGTGTTTTGGTCAAAGTTAACATGTACTTTTAGTTTCTAAAACTTGATATTTCCTAAACCGTCTATAATAATTTAATGCACATGATACCTGTGTTTGAATAATTATAATTTTATGTTATGGCAACTAAATACCACCGCGGAAATTCAAAATTCAATTCCACACTACTTCCTGTTTCGCCAACCCCCCATGGGAAAAAGACCGAAGGAAAAATGGGTTTTCGCTGTTTTACAGCTATTTAATTAAAAGTTCGATTGAGTTTGTGTGTGGATGGTGAAGGGATATGGTAAAGTAGTTAAGTTAGTACTGTAAGTTACTTTTCAGTCACTTTGGGTATTACTAAATTGTTGAAAATTGTTTTCAACCAAAGCCTATCCTGATAATTTATATCGTATCAACTTACTTATTATAAATTCTGTTTCAGGTTAATAATACTTAGGTATTCTCTTGGTCAAAATAGCAAATATTATTATGTTTTCGTATTCAAACTCAGTAGAAATGCTACAAAGACTAGGAAAACTTCTTTAAATTACACTAACATTTATTATAGGTAAGCAATATTTATGATGACGGTTAATGCGATGGGTCACCGTTTAGTGCACGTCCATACTAAAGAACCTTTAATATTTTCAGTAAAAACTGAGAATCATTGCATCTAGCTGTTGTCTGCAATCCAGGATGAAAAGTAGCCTACCTATGTCCTTCTCAAAGCCCAGTCTATCCTCTATCTGTCAAATTTCATTCAAATCCGTTCAGCCGTTTTAGTGTGTAAGCACAAACAAACAAACAAACACACTTTCGCATGTAGAATATTACTAGCCCTTGACTTCGTCTGCGATCCGGGATGAAAAGTAGCCTATGTCCTTCTCCGGGTCATGGTCTGGGTGATAGGTGGTCCCAGGTGCCAAATTTCATCCAAATCCGTTCAGCCGTTTTAGCGTGAAAGAGTAACAAAAAAGCTCACTTTTGCATTTTTAATATTAGTTAGGATTATATAGGTGTATTACCTAGTATAATCCTAACTAATATTATAATGCTGCTGTTATAATGAAACAGGCTAGAGCGGTTTTAATTATTTCGCATGTATTTTCTTTTTTTTACCCAATTTATGGCTGGATGCAGCAGGATCCAAAATGTATTTTTCTAGATGGATTTTTAAGAAGAGTAGCCTATTAAGGCAGTAGGTTTGGTAGAATACTGCATTGCTACTTCACACAGCTAAATCGAAGACTTATGATGACAGGCACGTGTGTCCTCGTGGAAGCGATCGGCGGCGGTGATCTCTCGCGTCCGGGTCTTGCCCTGGCCATGGTACGGAGCGAGAGGCCATGGGAAGCCGTCAAATCCTTTTGCGAATCAGTATCGCTCGCGAAGGAGGAGGCGGAACTCGTGAGGGAGAGGCAAATTTCGCGCCCTCACGCCCCTAGTCTCCGCAGGAGATGCCCTGGGCTTCGGGAATCCCAGGCGTATTCCCGGCCACCGTAGGCGCGGACTTGCGGACGGCGAGCAATGGGTAGCTCGCCGTCTGATAAGGACCAGGCCCGGGTCGACGGCACGTTGTGTTCCACGCGCGCCTCAAAGAGAGCACAGCACAATTGACGGGGTCCGCTAGGGCCGATGCCTGACAGGGAGAAGTTATTAGGTACATGATTTCCCACGGTTAAAAAAAAAAATGCACGCGGGTAGGTACGATAGTATTAGTTTCTTCTCATTTTAGGCACCTACGTTTAGGCAGTGACTCATAAGTTGGGTAATATAAAATAGGTTCTAAATCCCGTGACGTGACGCCCGTTTCAGAGAATTGTGAATCTGCCTGGGAGACCAGCTGGAAATAATACTTGAATGAAAAATTATTGGTCCCAGACCCACTGGGTATCGCTTAATGACGAACACTATAGATCACACAGTATGACAATTTACCGAGTAACTCGTCGTGCCGTCACCCATTAACGAGCTATGATTATTTACCTCTACATTATTGCCGTATGGAATAGTATGGATGTGCTTCGTAGGTATATTTTATTTCTTCGTTATGAAATTAAGGATTTGCTATCTAATAAATAGGTTGAAACTGTAGAACGCAACAATTTTGTATTCCAAATACAAATCTAATGCATAGAGTGCGTTCATTATAACTTGCCCCGAGACGCGATTGTAAGCACTGAATCTTTTGCAGTTTCAATACCTACTGTTAGAGTTCAAAGAGGCGACTAACATACCTAATATCTGCCTGCAAAATTCAGTGCTACTCAATGATGTCACGGGTCAAGTTATAATGAATGCACTTTGTCTATACAAAAAATGAGTGACGAGATAGGCTTGTGACGATCTGCCAAACTAGGTATGTCTACTTGGTCAAGTAAAAAAAAAGAAAGTTAACATTCGAAGTACTTCCTACTTTGTCGACTAACGGAAGGATGCATTTCCGTCCTCGCCTCAGGTCTCCTCAGATGCCTACCCTCATAATAAATACTCGTAAAGTAGGTACCTAACCACCATGAACCTCTGAGAACATTGCAGCTGCTATCCTATGCAAAATCGTCAACTACTTATTAATAAATTGGTCTATTGATTTATTTATTACACTGAATGTCAATGTTAATCCAACGTGCATTAGCGTGGGGGGGACAGTGGTGGCGAAACGCCATGTCAGTGGCGCATCCTCGCAGTCGTCCGCAGTGACCACTCGCAGTCGCCTTTCGACCACCGACCACCAAATGTGTCCTACGGCGGAAACCGTCAGCCTCATTATGCCATGGCCGGCATAGAACTAATCATATCGTCGATATGTAATGCTACGTTCTGCGAAGTCCCTTATAATGATACATATAAAGGTGACTTTTAACGGCAATTATTTTATCATTTTCTCGTTTTTTACACACGCATGCACATTTTTCTTTACTCACCTACGGCACAGGTTTGGTTGTATATCTCTAAATTATACCAATTTCTTTAGGGCCAGACTCATTGGAGGCGAAGGGCACCAATTTTATGAGTTTGATGAAGGAGGTCAATGGGAAGAATCTCAAAGTAACGACGTATAATGTAAGTTCAATTTAAAACCTAATTATTAATTTGGTTAAATACCTACCCTAACATTTCAGCAACCACTGCACGCCTCCCTTAGAACTTAGGTAGTTATTCAGTGGTTGCTGCATGACCCGTGTCTCATTTCTGTTCTGCTATCTGGAGGAAGAGCATAATATGTGGTCGCGATTCTCAGCATTGAGGGATTATCGAGGAAGAGGGAGAAGAATCTGGTTGAAGACCTGAGCAAAATACCGGTTCCTCCGATGAAGGTGTGCAGGCACTCAAATACGGACACCTTATTTTTTATTTTTTTGATGGTGGGATATCGTCAAGTGATTTCTCCCGCTCTGGGCGGAGCGGAAGGGCGTGTCGTACTTTTACTGACTAAAACCCACCCGTGTTTCTTCAGTTGCCTGTTGCCAAGGTCCCGGTATCTCTTTCGGACTTTTCCACTACCCTGGCAGCTACTGTCCAGCTACTGTTAAGCATTTGAGCTTTCGCTGAATGGAGTACCTACCATCTATATCTATAAATAGATTTTACCTACATATTTAAGTTGAATTGAAAAGATTCGTTGCGAGCTGGCGACTAGGATGGAATCAATATATTTTCAGAACACTCCCCTAAGTTGGACAGAATTTCACAATGACACGGTGGTCGGCAAAGGGGTGGCGTTCACTATCATGGATATACTGCGGAAAAAATTTAATTTCACCTATGAAGTGGTTGAGCCAAGGAGGAACTATGAGTTGGGGGCTATGAAGGGCGATGATTCCATAATAGGACTGCTTAATGCCAGCGTAAGTTTTTGTGAAGAACTTTTCTAAAAGATTCTCCAATTTAGCACAACATTTCAATAGATCTTATCTACTTCTTCCGTCGCTTTTCACGCAATCACTCCCACAGATTTGATCCTTAAGATTTAGACACTAATATCCTCTGCAAACAAACACAGTGATCCGATCTTTAAAATGCCGAAAGCGCAAAACTTGTTCTTGCATTTTCCAGCCATTTTGGCTGGACTGGATGCATCCCCCTATGCAGGCCAGGAGTGGTAATTCGTTACAATGTTCTAGTACTTAAAAGGTATCTAAGAATAGATGTACCTATTTAAAAAAACAACTTGCGACAGACGTGTGGTTTTGGAAACCAGATGGATTTTACAAGAACTTTTCCTGTTAGGTACACCGGTACACATCAATCAGTCATCATTTCCAGTTTATGCTGATCTCCCATTGTATAGGTTTTCCGTACCTACAATGCGAAGTCAGCTTATACTGGAAATATATAGCTTGATGTGTACCGGTGTACTACCTAACAGGAAAAGTTCCTGTAAAATCCATTTGGTTTCCAAAACCACACATAAAAATTGAGAGAAAGCACTCAATGCACACACACGAAGCATTTGACAAGCATTATGAATAATTTGAAAACAGAAAGTGGACATGGCTGCCGCGTTTCTGCCGACGTTGATAGCTTACCGGGAGAAGGTGTCGTTCTCCATTTACCTGGATGAAGGCGTGTGGGTGATGATGCTGAAAAGACCCAAGGAATCTGCTGCCGGGTCCGGTCTACTCGCCCCTTTCAATGACCTTGTGTGGTAAGGCGACTGCAGTATTGTTTAGAGAGTAGAATCCTATTTATTACCTACCTTCTTAATAGAACATCTCTACCACAATATGTGCACAGGTATCTGGTCCTGGCTGCGGTTCTAACATTTGGACCCTGCATCACATTCTTTACGCGTGTACGAACTAAACTGATCACGGACGACGAAGGTGTTCTCCCAATAAAACCTAGCTTTTGGTTCGTCTACAGCGCCTTCCTCAAGCAAGGCACCAATTTAGCGCCGGAGGCCAGTAAGTACCATAACGTTTATGTACCTAATTGTAGTAAGCTATTGGTAGGTAGGTACGTACTACTAATTGCTTAGAGGTTGACTGTGTAGGTTGCATAAACCTCGGACCAATTTGTAGGCATACCTATCTATCTTTTTCACTTTTGGTAGGTAAGTACTTAGGTAGTTTTGCATACATCTACGATTCCGTCTGATATAACAACAGCAGGCATAAGATTATTAGTAAGTAAAGTAAATAAAAAAATATTGATCGAAATCACGACGCAGTACCTACCTAAAATATTATGTTAAGGCCGCCATCAAAATGATGACACGAGCATTACAAACTAGTTTCATAACTGCGGTCAATTTCTACCCCAGATCGTATCGCTACTAATGGTTTACGTACCTAATCTATCACTTTTTGTCACACTATTTTTACATTGTCAAAATATTTGTCAGGTCATTCTGATTACTGTTATTATGTGCTGTTGATTAATGATGCCCTTTGCAAAGACTATAAGTTACCTACTTTAGATTTGTGTTAAATACTTAGATAATTTTTGTAGGACAGTCCGCGCGCGATTGCTAGTCTCACCGCCTGAGGTATGTGAGCGGTGACACGGGGCCATCCGCCATTGACAAAATTGGCAAACTGAGTTTGGCCTTTGTCTACCTCCCCCGCCTCACCGCTTACATACCTCTAGCAGTCGCGCGCAGACTATAAGTAACTACCGACTTACTTTATCGTTTAGGTAGATCAACCCCCCATTTAGGTCTTTACGTATGAATAAAGTTTCCATTAATTGGCGCAGTGGATGCGTTTACGAGCCCTGGGTTCGATTCCCTTAGGTTGCTGTTGTTTTCCACTATTATGGGCAATAGCTTTCGAGAGTGAGTTGTTTGGTTTGAGTCGTGTCCTATGAGTTCGATTCCCATACCAACACGTAGGTATTTAGAAAAAATACCCTTACGGAGCACGTTATACAAAGTGGAGACGACAATACGACAAAAAATAAAACTCCGTAGGTATATCTAATGACGTTTTCGGTCTACATACAAAAAATTAATCAAAAATATCCAATATTTTAGTTACGATCAAAGATCGGCAAACCCCATTGTCGGCGTGTACGTTACCCCAGCAAGAAAGTGTCTCCTAGAGTTATAGGAGTAGAACGTATAATTTGTGCCTTATCTGCTGTAAATGTGCCCCCACATAAAAAATGTGTGCCCCCTGTCGTTTTGGAAAAAAACGGAAAAAACGATTCTTGCTGGGGTAACGTTTTTCTAGCAGGAAAATTCTAAACGAATGTTCGGAGAGAGAAAAATTGTGCATGGCCAGAGAGCTTATATGTGTGCCAAAATGTGCCCCCAAAAATAAAATTTGTGCCCCTTCAGGTTTTCGAGATATTGCATTTCCTGCTGGAGTAACGTTTTGATGAATCGTATATCTCTACAACCATTGCATGTGCCCCTGTAGAATAAACATACACGAGTAGCTCTTAATGTGTGCCCCTTAGTGCCCCAATTAGATTTAAGAAAATATTTATAGTTTTGAAGTTATCGCGGTTTTATGAAAACCCGAAAAAACATCGCAGCGCCTAAATTAGACAAGGCATAAGTTCGCTGAAAACTGTATTCGGTCCTTCTTGACGCTAATAATAACCATACAAAGTTTCAAAACTGTCCATGCATGCGTTTTTGAATAATCTTGCTAAAAGTCAAAACGATGGTGTCATAACTTTGACGGCAAAATACAAGGAACCGGCTCAATCCCAGATGTGTAGGTGTAAACCAAAATCTTGTGCCTTTAGTCAAAAATATATGGTGAAAATATTCAGCTTGGAATGTTTCGCATTAAGTAAATATAAACAAAAAACCAAAATATGTAAACAACGGCTGGTTATCCGACCAAATTTGAATGACTACTAAAAAGCGACGGATTCATACATATCGATGACCTTCTTTACTTTACTCACTAACCGGTTCACACGTGTTGTGCCTGAGTACACTGACGTAGAAAAGTAATAAGTAATAAAATAAAGTTGTTATTGGATTATATTCTACTAGTTGTTTCTATGACCTTACACATGATTAAGTACATTATAAATAGTAGCCTAAGTGCTATTCCAAGTAAGCTATCTTCTCGATTCTAAATTTCATTAAAATACATCCAGTAATTTATGTGTGAACGAAAGAAATACATCCAGATATTTGCCGGGTCTTTGACCCAAAATTTGATTGGTCCCAATGTTTAAAAAAAAAAATAGTTCATGAAATGTGTGATGAATACCTACTACCAAAAAGAGGTAGCTCTTTTTTGTATATAAATAAAAAGCACGTATTTGTCTTTTTATATATTTATTGATAAGCCGTAGGTTAGATAAATTAACAATTAGTTTTTCATCATTAAGGGGAATGCAACAACCTAGCAATGGCCTGCAAATTGCAAAAAACGCAACAAATTTTGAATTTCGCGGGCTGGTTGGAGGATTCACCTTACTTAATAGAAGATTACCTTTTTTCGCCTCCCCACACCGCTGCATATATCTCTGGCCCCGCGGCATCCGCTGACGTCGTGTCGCAAGGAGTCGCTTTGTCTAGCTTGGAGAAAGTGAGACAGCTAGTTCGCGTACGGTGTTAGTGTGACAGAGACAGTTACGTGTAACGTCGCTCTATTATGAATAATAGGAACGAAGTGTTTATTGACTAGGAAGTGCGTTTGGATTATTACTTGGTATTGGTAAACAGTTGCAGTTATGTTATGACGCCAAGGACACTGTTACGTTGAGTCACGCAGTTGCACTGATACTGTTTGTTTAGTTTTTTTTTAAGTTGGTTGAAAGTGGCGTATTAAGCATTTTATAACAATTATGTGATTGTAGGGGTGTTGAATTTTATGCCACGATCTGCGGTGGTAAGTATTTAATGGCATTTTTTTGACTTATTTAAAAATACTTGTACACTTATCAAGTACTTGGATTTTTTTCATTACTTTATATACTTATTTATTTTTTAACAAAAACTGTTCTAAATCATGTTTGTTTTGTTTTCATCTGAAAGGATATACATACTTTCCGATTGGTCCAATAGAAATTTCATCAAAATCGATTCAGTAATTTACGTATTTAATTCTCTTCTTGTGCTAGGTTGATGAAATATAACTTCTAGTTACAATGTAAAAAAATAATTCATATGTCTCTAAAACTAAGACTCGACCACAATCCGTAAACACTCACTAGGAACTTTGATCTGTGATTTGATGCAATAATTACTTTAAGAATTAAAATTAAGGGAATAAAAATAATAATTTCCACATCAACAAGCTGTTTCATTTATTATAGTCACAAGGTGCATTTAATATATTTTTTAATTAGCTCCCAAAACTTTTGAACGCGACTGTACGGACAACAGCTTAGGTATAATACGTCCAATAAAGAAGGTCATCGATATGTATGAATCCGTCGCTTTTTAGTAGTCATTCCAATTTGGTCGGATAACCAGCCGTTGCTTACATATTTTGGTTTTTTGTTTATATTTACTTAATGCGAAACATTCCAAGCTGAATATTTTCACCATATATTTTTGACTAAAGGCACAAGATTTTGGTTTACACCTACACATCTGGGATTGAGCCGGTTCCTTGTATTTTGCCGTCAAAGTTATGACACCATCGTTTTGACTTTTAGCAAGATTATTCAAAAACGCATGCATGGACAGTTTTGAAACTTTGTATGGTTATTATTAGCGTCAAGAAGGACCGAATACAGTTTTCAGCGAACTTATGCCTTGTCTAATTTAGGCGCTGCGATGTTTTTTCGGGTTTTCATAAAACCGCGATAACTTCAAAACTATAAATATTTTCTTAAATCTAATTGGGGCACTAAGGGGCACACATTAAGAGCTACTCGTGTATGTTTATTCTACAGGGGCACATGCAATGGTTGTAGAGATATACGATTCATCAAAACGTTACTCCAGCAGGAAATGCAATATCTCGAAAACCTGAAGGGGCACAAATTTTATTTTTGGGGGCACATTTTGGCACACATATAAGCTCTCTGGCCATGCACAATTTTTCTCTCTCCGAACATTCGTTTAGAATTTTCCTGCTAGAAAAACGTTACCCCAGCAAGAATCGTTTTTTCCGTTTTTTTCCAAAACGACAGGGGGCACACATTTTTTATGTGGGGGCACATTTACAGCAGATAAGGCACAAATTATACGTTCTACTCCTATAACTCTAGGAGACACTTTCTTGCTGGGGTAACGTACACATTGTCGGCCCATCACTAACTATTTAGTTTGTTTGAAAGATGTCTTTTTTTTCTATGTTAGGATTTATTTGATAGTTCCAAAATACTCGTATGCATTATAGTATTGCCAGTGTTTTCATTTATTGTTGTATTGTCGTCTCCACATTGTATACCATTTTCTAGACACAACCCGCGTACTCTTCGTGACCTGGTGGCTGTTCATGATCTTGCTCTCAGCCTTCTACACCGCCAACCTGACTGCCTTCCTTACCCTGTCCAAGTTTACCCTGGCCATCGAGTATCCTAGAGACTTGTATCAGAAGAACTACCGGTGGGTCGCAGCGGCTGGTAGCTCGGTGGAGCATGTTGTTAAATCTGTAAGTTAACTGTTGGTTTATTTTTATCCAGGTACATACTTAGTAGATACTCATCATCATTTCTGATTTCACGGTCAGAATAATATGTCCACTTGAAAAACCTGTGTTGCTGAATGACATTCGAATTGGAGGCTGAATGAAGTCTGGTTGTTCAGAACACTGGCGCAAATTCATGTTGCATAATGCGGGACAAGTGTGACCTTATCGTATCGCAAAAAACCTTTTGCTCCATTAGTTACCCACTCACACTCTATACGTGGTGTTAGGGTAACATCCTTGAAACCAGTGGTTTGGTGTCATTTATAGAACGTAAAATCAATGGAAAATTACGACTTTTTTTTGTTTTGGTTTCATTTTACCACTTTTTCACCCTTTCCCCTATGCGCTAGGGCAAGGAAATTGCGTCTCAACACGGGTGGGGGGCGCGGGACGTGAACTGACCGGCCGCGAGCGCGACCCCACCCGCAGTCAGTCAGCTGTTTTGCTAGCGAGCACGGTGTCGGATAGAAACTTTTAAAAATCTTTTAATGAATATAACGTTTTTTTTGGTTGTTACTCGGTCATTTATTTTTATATATAAGTCAACTACCCATGGTTTGAGTGACAACGGTGTTTACCCTTACACCGTGTATACATAACCCTACATGAACGGAGTAGGTACATTAGGTACCTACTCCGTTCATTTAATCGCTCGTATCGTTCATTTTTTATATTCACTATCGTTTACCTACTTATTTCAAACACAGGAAGGCGAAGAACTATATTACCTGAGCGCAATGATCAGCAACAGTAAGGCGCGGTTCCTATCAGTGAGTAGCGACAAAGATTTCTTGGATTCCGTCAAGAAAGGCGCCGTTTTGGTCAAGGAACAGACCGTGGTAGACCACCTTATGTACAACGATTATACATCTAAGAAAGACGTGGAAGAATCTGATAAATGCACTTATGTAGTTGCTCCTAATGCGTTTATGAAGAAACAGAGGGCGTTCGCGTATCCAGTTGGCAGCAAGTTGAAGGGTTTATTCGATCCTGTGTAAGTGGATTTGTTTTATACTAGTTGTTTGTAGTCTTACCCCGCCTCCTATTTAAGGGATTGTACACAAAACGTTGCGAATTCGCATCGCGCCGATTCGCAGTTTTGTGTACAAGCCCTAACAGCGATCGTCGCGTTCATGTGACTTTTTATTCGGTAAATCTGAACGCGTGGTCGCGCCGACGGAGGGCGCTTTCCGGTTTTCCGACTGCTGCAGCTGGAGCTGATCTTAAGTTTTATTCCTGTCGCGGGCAGTGTTAGGCTTCCTGTACACGAAGCCGGAGCCGCACCGCATGTTTGTGTACACACGGCTACACATCAAGCTAAACATTTCCGTACAATGCGAGGTCAGCTTATACTGGAAATGTATAGCTTGATGTGTAGCCGTGTGTACCTATACGAATGAATATCACCCATGCGCCGCCGCGTATTATGATTTTTTTTGCGACTAGTAAACCAACGAGTCAGTCAGAGTCCTATATTTTTCGTCTAGCCATAATAGCTTATCTTCGTAATAGTGAGTCCTACTAACTTCTATTCATATAGTTTCTTCCACCTTACAGACTAACACAGATATTCCAAGCTGGTATACTGGACTTCCTGAAGCGCGCAGACCTGCCCAGCACCAAGATCTGCCCGCTAGACCTGCAGTCCAAAGACCGAAAGCTCAGGAACAGCGATCTTATTATGACGTATCTGGTGATGGTCGCGGGATCTGCTACAGCTGTCGCCGTGTTTGCTGCGGAGGTTTGTTTTCATTGTAATTTTTTCTATGTGAAGTTGTGCAGTCTTTACTGCGATCGATAGGGTATAAAGGCGAGTTTAATGTGTGATATTACCTCAGACATCACGTTTTACGTGAGGTCAAGCGCGGTCCTAATAAGAACGCTCATTATAGCGGGCTATAGAGATGACGATTGAACTGGAAAAGACAATTATCATCCTACCTGCGCCCCGTGGTTTCACCCGCATAAGTTTCGATCTCATGGGAATATTGGGATAAAAAGTATTTCAGGTCATGGTCTACCCATGTGTCAAATTTCATCCAAATCTGTTCAACCGTTTTAGCTTGAAAGCGTAACAAACAAACTCACTTATGCATTTAAAATATTAGGTGAGGATATAGTTAGGATTATAGCTATGCTATGATTATGCCTAGCCTTTTTCCTAATATGTTATGTCGGGGTCGGCTTCCAGTCTAACCGGATACATCATATCGGATAGATCATAGATTAGCATAATTAAAAGTATTTTTACCCGACTGCCCCAGAAGGATCTAATAACCTGAAAATATGGAGTAACTTGTTTGCCTGCAATAAATACCTCACAAAAAAAAGTTCACTGCTTGGTTTTCTCTTTTCAGTTATGTTTTTGCAGTCGGGTTTTTTGTTTTTTAAATAATTTGTTTTATTTGGATCATAGATAGATAGATAAAACGTTTATTTGGTGCACACAAAAGACACAGGCAGGCATGTTTATGTAGGCATACAGCTATACCTACATAAAAGAGTAACTTCTGGTTCAACACCTTCCATTTTGTTATTTTCAGATATTCATAAAACGTTACGTCTCCGGCAAACTAAACAACAACAAGACTCTAAAGAGGAAGAAATCGAAAATTAGCAAGAAGTCGATGAGCCACGACGACAGTCGCCCTCCACCCTACGATTCTCTGTTCGGGAAGAATCCTCGGTTTAACGTAGAGACTACACGTACGAAAATTATAAATGGCAGAGAATACTATGTATATGAGACGGCGAATGGCGAAAAGAAACTCATTCCTGCGAGAGCACCATCTTCATTCCTTTACAGATCCAATAAATAACGAAAGGATTGTGGAAACTTAAATGACTTTAGCGAAATGAAAAAAAAAAAAATGTTTTGACATGGACACATGGAAAATAGCTTTGTAGTAGAATTATATACTTCTATCGTAGGCAATAATTCTTAGAATTAATTTGAAGAAAGCATCGATTTTTTTTCTGTAAGGGAAAAATAATTAAACTTATTTATATGGCTCCCGCAGACAGGCGTGACGCGACTCTGGTGGAACAATTTCTATGAAAACTTCACGGAGATCGTTCTACTGCTGTCGCGTCGCGCCTGTCTGCGGGAGCCTCAAGTCAACTAATAAGTAAGTAAAATTACTTAGTTTAAGCGTGTGTGTGTATTAGTTAAGTATGATAACACTAGCACATAAAAAAGCACATCATGTAATTTAAAATGGGGCAGAACTTGTAGTTGTATTATTCAAATAAAGAAATTCAAACAATCTGTTATTACAATACATATTTTTATTAATTGTGAAACACAATCCACAATTTAACATTCATTTCATGTCTCAAAGAGTCCATTAAAAAAAAAAAACAAATTAGGCATGTCTGTACGTATAGAAAAATTTAATTATTACCACTTTTTCACAAAATGTTGCACATCTCGAAGATTCTATTACTGTGATGAGATAGAACATAAAAGTAGTCCCAAAAGAATTTGAACTTGTTTACACACTCGATTAAGTAGGCGGTTGACTAATTTTCATCCGTATATCCTTAGAAATAAGGGTTAAAATGAGTCAACCGCGAACTTAGCAGACTGTACATACATAGAAACAATGGTACAGATAATTAAATTCTTCATAGTACTATTGAGCAGTGATCCATTTGTCACACGTCACATCAGTCACACAAGTTCATCAAATAACCGTAAACATGTGATTATGTCATAAAGTACATTGAAACTTAATCCTATACAATAAAATAAAAATCCGAAACAATTATTTTATAATATTGTGATTGGAGCTAGGGAAATATCACCAAAAAAAAAAAATGTAGATCAAAGTCAACTCATACCCAACGGAGCGGTGAAATATGAATTAATCGCGCTGTTTGGATGGAGGTAAATACACGGAAAATGATTTACAAGACGCTAAATGATTTATTTCCTTGATGCTACGCTATGTTCTGTAATCTACTTTTAAAATCGAAAGACATCATTATGTCCATTCTTAATAGGGGGCATAAAATTCGTCCTGTTTGATAATAGCCCTTTAATTAAATAGAGATGGAAAAACGGTCACCATGAAACAAAGGTTCAAATAGGGAAATAAGTTAAATAGGGCAATATAAAAACGGTTACCCAAAGCAATCGTTTTTCAAATAGGGGTATTTCATATAGGGACGGTCACTCGATAAAAGTTCAAATGGGGTCCAATAGAAACCGTTTTACAGTTTAAAACGGGGAGTATAAAATTCATTCATAATTTTGGGGCGCAAGTGCTATTATTATTTTTTGCTAAATTGTGATTATCTAACTAAGTTATTATTGCAAAGTTACCCGCAAAATGCACTAATGTCGTCATCTATGAAATGCTAGCCTAACTCGGCCATTACTAGTTATTACTACAAAATTACATCACATTTTTAAGTAATAAGAACCCCTTATAATAAAGAGGCTTATGTTTTGTAAATCTATAAAAAAGAATATTTGCTTAGATAGGTTCTAAAATGTTTTACTTTACTCCCCAAGGAGAATTAACTTTAGATTTTACCTAATCATAGTAACAATCCAATTTTGAAAACTGATTTTTCGGCTAGATGATCTAAAAACGTCAGTAATTGTGGTAGTAACAAGAAATTTGACTAACAAGACTTTTAAATGTTAGATTTGTGACTTTTTAATGCAATTTTAATAACTTCCCTACTATTTATGACGCAACTTCACTTAACTGACTACTATAAATTAATCTAAACTGAAAACCTGTCGCAAATACGTAATTTAATTGAAGTCGCCTGTTTACTTTTGATATTATTTAGAAATACTTAACGTAATTCGCAATAACATATAAGTATCATCAGTATTCATCATCATCATTTATATTTATTTTAGATAAGATTGTTAGCAGTGTGTTGTGTCATCCACGTGGAAGATCAGTATCAGGTTATTGACCCCATTTTCCTCGTAAATTTCCTATAATTTACAACGCTATTTACATATTATTGTATTACAAAAATAATGCCACCAAAAAGACTATCTCAAGGTACAAAAAAAATATACATAAAGTAGATAAGTATAGAGAAATACTTAACACAATTACATACATTATTTAAATATTTATATTTATTTTAGATAAGATTGGTAGACAGTGTGTTGTGTCATCCACGTGGAAGATCAGTATCAGGTTATTGACCTCGTTTTCCTCGTAAGGTTCCTATAAATTATAACGCTATTTATTATTGTATTACAAAAATAATGCCACCAAAAAGAATATTTCAAGATACAAAAAAATATAATATGCGTATTGTACTTCAGGGATAAACAATCCAAAATGTATAAAAAGACAGTGCATAAATTCGAAATAGAGGTGCACTTTAAGGATTAAACAGTTTGATACAAAATAATAAATCATATTTTACATCGCAGCATTATTTCATTGTGTTGATTATAGTGAGAGCATAAAGACAAATATAATTTTGTAAAAAAAAAACAGTTTAATTATTTATCTATTCGTCTAAATACTGCCAGTCCTGTCGTGATTGCTACGATGAATAATACATTTTATTGTTGTCTTGAAGACATTTATTATTCATACGTTGAAATTATATTGTATAACTCACATTGCAAAGCATTCAACAACATGGTTTTGGTATAAACAACAACCACTTCTTTCACCGCACAATTGTGAAATACCTCTTAGTAATAAAATATCCAATTAAACTTTACTAACGCTTACGCTAATTACTTAACGTGAATGGATAACTAATAATTTATATTTTAGACGCGTTGCGCATTGTTATGATGGTATCAGTTCAATATGGCGAGGGTTCAATCTCAGTAAAACATATCAAATTAATTAATTAAATCATATCGCCTATTTCCGCCAATTTGTGAAAATTAATAAAAAAACATGACATATTGCATACGTGACGTATAAATGAATTGTATTTATATTCATTTTTCAACTTCTATAATATTCAATTTTAATAAAAAATATTATGAATATTTTTTTCTAAGCATCTGTAACAATTTCGATAAGGTAAGTACTTAATTTAAAATGTGAAACGACGTAACACTAATGAGTGAAGTTACACTAGGTAATGTAGCGAGATTTATCGAATTTTAGTTACAACAGCAGCACACGAGATGATTTGTTAAGTTAGATGACACGTTAGAAATTCGTGATTCTCCTATAATGTTCGAAATGCTATTATAAAAAAATGGACCTAATTTCACAGTTAATGTGTAGTGAAAGTGACGGGGTTAGTCCGTAACAGCTCGGTCGGGCCAGCCGGGTGTCAGACCGCAAGGCGACCGTCCACCATAGGCGACGGGAGCAGGGAACTAAAAAAAATACTATTATTAAACTCCCTTTCTATAATGCGTCTGCTGTTTTGTTTTAATTGCCTTAACATTGATATAAAATCTACTTAATTTATCTTAGCTTCTATTTTTAGCGTCTACAATCTTGTGCCGACAGACGTGGAATGTGCATTTATTTTTATTAAAATGTAAAGCTGCAATTATTACGTTTTAAAGGAAGTTTTTTAGAATCCGTGATCGTACATACATAGGGTGAAACATGTCATATATTAAATTGTACTTTTTTAACCTTAAATAATACCTAATTGTAGTTCTGTCGGCAACTAAAGATTTCAGCGAAGAAAATGAAAAATTCCAATCTTATGGATGCTAAGTAATACTGCAATATTCCAATTTAGCCTCAAAATGCACGCGAGTGTTAATGAACGATCGAAATTGTACTCTTTGGGCTTTTTAGGGTTACTGTCAATATTTCCTCGCTGTTTCTTAACATTTACACAGTGAGTTTGAAAATATTTAACAAATTTTTAACAAGTAAATTAAAACGGCTTTAATAAATACAGGATTAATAACACATTTTATAAATACAATAAAAAAAAAGAATAATTTAATTAATTAAAACTTTCAAAACATTTTCAACATCACTGCGTTTACTTGCTAACTACACAACATCAATTTACTACAATCCTTAATCACATATAGCCATTAGTAACAACGTGATATCACCGATAACATATCGAGAGATCGATAAAATCGAATAGTTCCATCGCTACTAAGTTCCGTCATTGTTACTCTACTAACCCGCACTCTAAAGCTTCTAGGTTCCACGTGGTGGCTTGCCGGCCGGTTGCGCCTGCTCCATTTGTGGAACACATAGATTCGGTCCTAGATCCCATGGTTCGCTGTCTGCAGAGGTACGGCGTTACTGTGGGAGAGGGTGTGCTTTGCTCCTGGAAATCCTGGAATGTTGATAAAGCTCGTATTATATGAGGTTGGCTGTTTTATCAAAATGTGGACGTCCGTGTGTCACCACAAAACGGTAAAATTACTACAAAAATCCCCAAAAGATTTTTACACTTTGAGTACTTATACGTAATCCACATAATCTTGTTTAAAAAACATGTTTTCCCGCCAATGAAGTTGAAATAACAGGATCCCATCATATTGTGTGCATCTTCAAAAGAAGATCAGGGAATTCAGTAAAAAAAAAAGTAACAGAAAATCTATAACGCTCACGTGTAACTAATCTATTTCAAATACTAGAGTCATATCTGATAACAATCAGTTTCATAGATAACAAACAATAGTTCTAAAGCAACAAGATTTGTATCGCATCGATAATGTACCACAATACAAGTGTATATTTTTAAGCGTATATATACTGATACTTGGCTACAAGTACTTGATAAATAGTGTGATAACTTTGCTAATTATGTTTAATTACCCTCTGTGTAATGAGTAGGTACGACGTGTTGGAGTACAGTAATGAAGAAGAGAATATATTTTATTCCTTTTCCTATAAGTAGGAAAAATCTGTTTGTGTCTACCTACTAATAATTATAATATGTAAATAAATACCAACATATTTGGTAAAATAAAAATACATGCTACTTCTATATCAATTTAATAACGATAGATACACTACGTACTGGGTGCGTTCGACATAAAGTAAACGTTTACCTTTATATTATTTCTGAGTAAATTGCCATCGGTCAGACCATTTTCATAGTTGATATCTAAGGTCGTAACAATTATGTGTCCTTCGGAAAATATGCAACGATATTGATCAGACGGCAAAGCGGTCGCCCAGTGCTTCGCAAACGATTAATAAGAACGCTACGCCAATTATCTTGAGAGCACTACAAGCGAAAAGGCATTCCATTTTCTTTCTATAGAAAAATCGTATAACTCTGAAGAGCAATAACGTAGGACATTGAATCTTGAAATTTTTTCACTTATTTCATTTTACTTATGTACACGGATAATTAATATAGGAAGATAGAAACTGTGAGGAATCCAGGAATTTGGAGTAGGTAATTAAAAAGGATACAGGATTGTGAGTTAGCCATTTCACCTTATAGATATTTGTGCCCATACCATTTCACTCAATTATGAACTTAAGTGTAATAGATCCATTATAGTAGTGTGTAGATAAGATTATTTCTGCCACCAATAGTCATGCAAGTTAAATGTTTATATAACAATATTTCTTCGATGTCATCCTTTGTACAAGTTGAGTATAGTATCGGAGAATCTCTAGCTAGGTCGACTCTCATCTAAGGAAATCAAAGTCCAATAAATTGTAAACATTTTACTATTTTTATAAATCTTTTACAACAAATGAACACAGCCTCGTTAACAAACATTTGGCATTAATACAAAATCACTTATGATTTAATGAACCTGTTATAATAATAATACAACTATATGATTCAACAAATAACTTCCATACAAATATATCTTCTATACATATAAAGTATAATTAATCTAACGATTTCTACATCAGTTTTCAGTGAAAATCTTGATATTGTCTGACATGGAGAGGGTCGGGGTGTTCATTTCGTCCACTTTCAACGAAACCATCTCCTTGAACAAGATTTTATCGAACCCTTATCGTTTCTAAAGTGAAAAACTGTAATTGAAATACAAATAATACTGCTAAGTGACTGACAAATTAAACAAAATTAAAATAATAAGGAAAAGAAAAAATAAAATTCCTAATTTCATCATCATTCTTAGCCAAAAAAAAAAGAAAGAATTTGGTTTAAAAATAAAAAGCAAATAGTATAGCATAAATTCAGTTTATTGTGATGTCCATGCGTAGTTCGTGAAGTATAGACAAAATATTTTGGACGCTTCCAATGACGACGTGATGCAAGAAGCTTGTAAAACAGTCACGTTTATTTACTTGCATTATATACCTAAGATATTGAGCTTGCCCAGGCTTTATACAAACATGTCAGCAATAAAGGCTATAAAAACATAACCTTTTTTTACATTGTCCCCATTTTTCGTAATTCTAAGGGGGGGTGCTTCACGGTCTTTTCATAAAGACTAGTACAGTTCTATTCTTTGGTCCTAGAGATATTTTATTCAAAATCTTTCTTTACACTTTTTACACAATATACATAATATGTACAATGGGTTCCTTCAACAATATCCCAAAACCAATTATTGTGTTATTTATTACAACATAATTATGAACACATTTTTGAAATAGGGGTAACTGGTAATCACTTTTTAAAACAAAAAAAAAACCCTTTTTCTAATAGGGGTAACTTGAAACCACTTTTCAGATATTAGAGTGTTGGCGATATGTATCGTTTCTATGAATACGTACGTATTAATTTAGCTGCTCAAATAAATAAACTTAATAGGTAGGGATAGAGGAAGATGGAAAATTAGTAAAGACAGCAAGGTTCGAATAAGTTTAGCTTGGAAGATTGCTTAGCAGATTGGTTATAGGACCCGAGTGTTTGTACTGTTGTTAAGGCGCAGTGGCTAACTACTAAATAATGTCTTCTGGTAAAAGACGCACCTGTTGGTTGGGCCCGCAACACGTTGCGTTGTGACAAAGGTCGTTCGGTGGACAGTGGAGTGCGCAGGGCGCTTCGGCAGATGCCCCGCTTATTATCTATAAAAAAACGATAATTTTTTACACGCTTCTGTTTAGACTTTAGACAGTTTCGATATCCATATTTTGGGATAAGGGTAAAGTTGTATCATCGTATTCTTCTTGAGATTATGATGATACAACTTTTTTAGAAAAAATAAAAAATTGGTAAAATGTGGCTGAACCTATACACCCCCATTTTACCAGTTTTATTTGTTTTGTTTTTTATATTAACACTAGCGACCCGCTCCTGTTTCGCACGGTTTTTAAAATTTTACAAAACATCGAGATTTCTTAATTACTTAAATGTAACTTTAATATTAACGTATTATACAGATAAACCTTCCGGAATAAGTTCTCTAAACGATGGTGAAAACCTCACCAATATCTGTTGCGTGGTTTAGATGAACAACGCGGACATAAAGATAAATAGGAAAAGCGACTTTAATTTATAATATATATAGATTACTAGTAGGGATTTAATATGTGGCTCCATAAAGTGACCTTTTTTTGCAAATAAGGAAAGTAAGTAAGTATTAAAAAACAAATCTTCTATTATTTTAGTATGTGTCTTTTTAATGATGTAAAGGTTCTAATAATTATCATTATTTCTGCAGTACAGATTAATTTATTACCCGACTACGGCGAAGCAAAAAGGAGGGTTATGATTTTGACCGGTATGTATGTATGTTCATCTGTTCCCTCATATCTTCTAAACCACTCATCACAATTTGACAAGCGAGGTATCGTTAGAAGCGTCTTGATCGTCCGCTGGTTATAGGCGACGTCACATTAAATTAAAAAAGGCGCCCTCTAGAGGACATAAAGTCAGGAACTTTAAAAAAAGATTGTTTAATCGTACCATGTTGGGTATCAAATGAAAGGGCTTAATGAGCACATTTAAAAAAAAAATATATTATAACAAAAAAAAAATAAAGTAATAAAAACTAAAACCCAACTACGACTAAAAAGGTATAAACAAGACACCACAGACGGACAAATTAAAAATCCGGAGTCACACGTAATCTGTTCGATTTATGCCCTAACACGTGTGATTCCGGATTTTTTATTTGTCCGTCTGTGGTGTCTTGTTTATACCTTTTTAGTCGTAGTTGGGTTTTAGTTTTTATTACTTTATGATTAAAAAAGTCGTCGGCGGCGGCGTCTACAGCCCTCGTCCTGGTGCTGCAATGTTTTAGAATTTTCAAACAGTAAAGAGGCCGCTTTGTGTAATATTATTTAAATTTAATCTGATTATATTTTAGTAGCACCTTCAGATAACAGAAAAACTTGCAAACACAATCTATATTTTCACGTTATCTAGATAATTTAACGTTGAAATATTACTATTTTATGGTACGATAATCATATTTAGCATATAACGAGTTTTTATAGTTGGTTTTATTAAATGACGAAATTATGATTTTTAAGATAGGTAGGTAGTCATTGATTAATTGTCGCTATATTTCTATGAACAATATCTTTTAGTACTTCAAAAAGATACTTGTTAGCCTCGCGTTTGATCACCATTTCACCCTGAGAGTAAGAGATGTGATCAGCTTAAAGTGCATGATTGCATAGAAGTAACCTTTTTACCCTATATTTCGAAATAAGATTAGAAATTTTTCCAAACCTGTTTTACAGTCCGTTCAACCGATTTTGAGTTCTATTGCGTTGGTAGCATGAACAATGGCAGCTGCAGTAAACAGTTGGTATTGTAACCACTTTATTGCTTTTAATGTCTTCCTTATGCCTACGGTATAGAAGTCAAAATCGGTTGAACGGACTGTAAAAAGGGTTTGGAAAAAATTCTAATCTTATTTCGAATGGAGTATAGGTTAATAGACTCCGGCGATCGGGAAACCAACTCCTGGAACGGAGTTTCACTCCTAAGCGGTAAGTCTGTAAATTACACAATAAAATAAATATAAAATATTACCTCATTTCCACCAATAGGTAGCTCTACGAACTCAGGTTGTATGGTGGTTGAATGTATGCCTTCATTATGGAAGAACTCTTTCACCTTCTCCGCAATCTTCATGTACTCTGACAAATTTCTACATCTATAACAAGAAAGAAATAACATTGTATCGAATATCGAGCAAATGCGATTTTCATTTTGAGTAGGTTCATAACTTCTTCGCAACACTTTAGTTTTCTTCATTCTCCCCTGCCAGCCGTCACTCTATCATTCACTCCCTTTTCTTTCATATCATCTCTTACACAATCCATCCAACTTTTCTTTGAACTTCCTCTCCCTCTCCATCCATCAACATTTATATTCATCACTCTTTTTACCTGACTAAGGCGAAGCAAAAACGAAGGTTATGATTTTGACCGGTATGTATTTATGTTCATGTGTTCCCTCATATCTTCTAAATTACTCGTCACAATTGGACAAATGAGGTTTCGTTGGAAGCGTCTTTATCGTCTGCTGTATGCAGGCTATGTGACGTCACATTAAACACGGAGTCACACGTATCTGTTTGATTTATGCCCTAACACGTGTGACTCCGGATTTTTGATTTGTCTGTATGTGATGTCTTGTTTATACCTTTTTAATTGACTTTTTTTGTCGCAGTTAGGTTTTAGTTTTATAGTTACATGAGTTTCATCCCTCCTCATCACATGCCCTTACCAATGTTAACACAATTACTTATAAAAATGTTGACATCATGAAAATGTAGGCATGCCTAGCTATCATGGCCGTAGGTACCTAGCGCATATGCAAATGAGGTGGTAGGTAACAGGCATTTTCCTGATGACCTAAACTGTTATACTTAGTATATTGTGGTAATAAAATCATTGTTCTGGTCTACAGAAAAGACATGTGGTAAATAAATCAGTAATGGGCGATGAAGATACCTCTTTAATAAAAAATTGTCCTTATTTACATCGGAAAATACTACTAAAAGAGTCATACATTTCGAAATTTACTGGAATCCCTACGTGACCATTTTGAATGGTTTGACAAATCATTGTGGTGGTCCACGGACCATATTATGGTAAATAATTCAGTAACGTGTCTAATACCTCTTTAATCTCTTTAATAAATTGTCCTTATTTACACCGTAAAATACTATTGAAAGTCATTAATTTCGATAATTTACTGCATACAGTACGTGACCATTTTCAATGGTTTGAAAATAATATGTTTTCCAAGCGATATTCTCACACAATGCCGATATAATTTAAACAAAGAGCATTTATCATTGATTGTTATTTAAACACGTTAGTATTGGTCTCGCTTTGTAATATATACAATGGGGATGTGTATATTTTTTATTTTTGCTGAATGATAGCTCTCTTGTTTAGGTATTTTGAGATTTATTTAAATACACTAGCTGCGACCCGCGATTTATCCACATAAGTCTCTATCCCGTGGAAATATCGGGATAAAAAGTATATCCCAATCCAGGTCATAGTCTACCCATGTGTCAAATTTCATCCCAATCTGTCCATCCGTTTTAGCGTGAAAGCCTAACAAACAAACAAACTCACTTTCGCATTCATAATATTAGTTAGGATTGCAATGATTATTTAGCTTGTCCTGTAACAAGTCGCTTATTTACCTCAACACGTATGATAATGATTTGGGTACATAATATATATATATATTTAAATACAGGTAATAATTTCGATACTAATACCGGGAAATCACAACTGTGAATTAGGATGATTAATACTTCCACAACATGACATTTACAAATCCTTGTAAACGTATTGAATTTGTACTTTACTAACACCTAACATGAAAAGATGTTTCAAAAGTAAATCATAAGTAATCATAACCCCCCTTTGGCTTTGCTGTAATCGGGTAAAATAATCTATACATCAGAAATGACCGCATTATCAACATGAATAAATCACCAAGATATTTTAACTCTGCCATATTTCAAGCAATAATTCATATGACAGCTGCATAGGTAAGACGGAAAACAATGTAACGCATGAAATTAATTTTATCTGTTTGGGTTCAATAATTTTATAAAGCCGCTGACACGTACAAACGGTGTAAAATAAAGGCGCCAGCGCATTGGTTCATTGACATTGATTCTGGGACAAAGACTAGTTTGGATTGGCTGTTTGCCAAAAGCAATTTATTCGTGAAACGTTTTTCAAAAACAAACTTTACCGGGTGAGCTGGAAAACTGCTTTTGTTTGAAAAATAAACTTTTTTAACACGCGTGGTTACATACTTGAATACGCCCACGACTACTTTCAAAATAAAAAAAACAATATTTTTTTAAATGTTTGAATAACTGTTATCAACTGAACCTAAGATAGTTAATTGATTCAGGCGTGACTTTGCGGAAATCCATTATAAAATACAATAGACGTAGATATATTTAGTAACCAATTCCGCTTGACTATTCTTCAAGAGTCCTAAAAAACCCTGTAAGAAATCGACACGTGTTTCACCTCTCAACGAGGCATCCTCTCATCTCACCGAGCGCTGGACGCAAAGCTTTGCGTCCAGCGCTCGGTGTGGTAACACGTCGCGTTCTGGTTTGCAATTGGTCAATCGTCATCCTGAGGATGCCTCGTTGAGAGGTGAAACACGTGTCGATTTCTTACAGGGTTTTTTAGGACTCTTGAAGAATAGTCAAGCGGAATTGGTTACTAAATATATCTACGTCTATTGTATTTTAACTGAACCTAACTCATTGATCAATTAGTTCAATTTAATTCATGTTTACATTCTATATCCGCCCACAAAACTACCTATTAGATGAATTCGCTGGTTCATCAAGCTTATTAATAGCGCTACAATTTTATTCATTAGAAAGAAAATTATGTTCTAAGCTTTCCTCTTTCTAGCGCCAGAGAAAATTAAGCGTAACAAAATGCAATAAAAGTGATTAGGATTATAATATAACTAGCGACTCGCTCCTGATTCGCACTTTTACGACTTGAAAAAACATTAAGATTTCTTAGTTATACGTAACTTTATTAGTAACATATTATACACATAAACCTTCCGGAATAAATTCTCTAAACGCCGGTGAAAGCCTCATCAGACAAACACGAAAAGCGACTTTAATCCTTATTCATATCCTTACTAATATTATAAACGCGAAAGTAACTCTCGTCTGTCTGTCGCTCTTTCACGCCAAAACTACTGAACCGATTTAAATGAAATTTGGTACACAGATAGTCTAGAGCCTGAGAAAGGACATAGGCTATATTTTATCGACAAACCACGCGGGCGAAGCCGCGGGCGGAAGCTAGTTTATAATATGTATGGAAGTTACGAACGTAACAAAATGTAATAAAACTTATTATAACAATAAAGTATCAAATTATATGTCTAAACGTGCTACTATGTGTGTATGAGCATTGACACAGTCTTTTCAGCAACCTTATCAAGTTATCAGGCTGCACTAAAAGGCTTTGCTTATCACACGGCGCCGTTATTGGCGCGTGTAAACGACAGACCGACTGTTTGCTAGCGAAGGAAAAGTTTCGAATGTTTAGATAAATACTATGTGTATACATACTATGACGTACTTGACCCAGTTGCAATGGAGCTGGTTCTGATTTGTACGCTAATTTGTACAATGTTACGTTGTCAATTCGTGTCGGAATAATATTTAGTTCATAATTGAATGTAAACAGACATTGATATCATTATAACCATTATAATCGAAGCTGTAGGTATCGGCTTAATAAAAACGAATTAATGTTATGACATTACAGTTATTTAATTATCAATTAGTGATGTTGAAATCGACACCTCAGTATACCTAAATCTTTTAAAACTATGCTAAGTTCGATATAGCCAGTCATTTGGCAATTCAAAACGATTTTAAATACAATAAAATAAAAAAACAATAAATTCTGCAATAAAATACAGGAAAATTTGAATTAAATAAATACTTAATATTTTTCCATAATAATACCGCGGCCTATTAAAAAACTGTAGTTGGTTTATATAAAAGGGATACACAACATTAATTCAAGCCTTTTTACTGAAGTCATAAAATAATGAAAGAGGTTTTATAGCAATAAAACAAAAAAACTTCGTGCAAAAAATTTCAACTGCGTGCCGTCTAGCCTAACTATAATTCCTAATTATCCCACAAATAGGCTGTATAAGAAATCGTGCCAACATTCTTAAGTATTTTTAGTGGTACTCAAGTTAGCCTAGTTTTCGTAAGAATTTATTTTGTCACGTAAGTAGTAAGGAATTGTGCTAGGTATTTATTTCTCGCACATGAAAATATGCCATGATATCCATACTATACTATACTATCCATGATAGATTATTTTTCGGGAATTTTGATACGGTAAAATACTTCATTTACCTATGGAGCAAAATGTTTGTTTAGTATTCGGAAAACTGAATCAGATTTCCTCTCATCCATTATGGTATTTGCTTGCTTTTTTCATGGGAGTACAATAGATTTATCCTATTCAACAAACAGACAAACTTTTGAAGGTAGTACTAGAACATTGTTTTTCAGCTTTGCCTGTTCAACTAATTGAATTTGTTCATCCATTTTGGTTCGGTAAAAGCTTAAAACTTTGCCTGACATCGATATTTCATTACCATCAATCATTCCTAAAACAAATGAATGACAGGCCAAAGCCTGGTTTTAAATAACAATCCATGCATCTGTCAATGTAGGGGTAACCTTGATAGGTTTTTGAGGGCAATTTTTTTTTATTCGTTCATAAATTTTTATGACTTGCTAAAGTTTCCGGCGTAGAATTTTTTTTTAGAAATAATAAGTGATTTATTTTGTCATTGTTCCCAACATAATTACTATAAATTATGGCATGAAAAATACCACCCTGTAAAATATTGCCCCATTGCATGACAAAGGCCTCTTATCATATAGAGCAGGCAATAAAATAAAATAAAGTTCTTAAATGGTTAACTAAAAAAATGCGACGAAAAGAGAATCTTTAAACAACTATTTATTTACAGCATTGCAATATTTTATGGAATGAAAGTTCTTAAATGGTTAACTAAAATAATGCGATCAAAAAGAGAATCTTTAAACAACTATTTATTAACAGCATAGCAAGATTTTATTGAATGAAAGTTCTTAAATGGTTAACTAAAATAATGCGATCGAAAATAGAATCTTTAAACAACTATTTATTAACAGCATAGCAAGATTTTATAGGACGCTTTGTTTACAGTGCATGATTAATTTGACTGTGTGAAAACAAAGACTCAGGAAATACCGAGAAGAGCGAATGCATCTCATACAGCAGATGTACCTATTTATAGTTAAAACTTCATGAAGTCTACAGTTGAAAGATTAATTTTTGTTTCCTCTTTATAACCATAAATTATCAGAAATCAAGGACATGTTCTTCACAAAATAGAAACAAATACAGGAACGAATGTTATGTACGTAGGTACTTATTTCTGCACTTCTGAATTTGCTACCAAAGAGTTTGTTATTTGCTCTCATTTTTATTATATTGCCACTTTGTCCCCTTTCCATTTAAATGATGTCTGTGTTTTGCTATTTCAGCCTGTCACAATTCGCTTGGCCTCTATCTTACACGTGTTTGCACTTATCTATTGTATTTTTAGTACATTTCGGTTTTTTAGCAAATTACCCAATTACTGTCATAGAATAACTGGTAGCTATTATTATTTACTAGCTGTTGCCCACGGCTTCGCCCGCGTGGATGACGGTTACTAAATACTAAAACCTTACTCGAGAACCACTCTATCCATTAGTGAAAACAGCATGAAAATCGGTGCAGTAGTTTTTGTGTTTGTCGCGTACAGGACGACAGACAGACGAGGCAAAGGACTTTTGTTTTATAATAATTATGTATGTAAGGATTACTATCTGACCCGACAGACGTCGTTCTATCCAAATTTCAATAATTCATACAAAAATTGAAAAAAGGACGTACAGTTTATCCGAATTTGAAATTTTTTCGGGAAAAATTTAATTTTTCTTTCAGTAAAAATCCAAATCGGACTATGACGAACGTTTAGAAACAAAATAATTACCAAATCGATTCAGCCGTTCTAAAGTGATGCGCTTACCAACAAACAGCATTTCATTTTTATTGACATTGATAAATGAAATCACAAAAAAAATTAAATATAAAATATTATAAATATTGGAATACCGGGGCCCTTGGCAACAGGCAACTGAAGGAACACGGGTGGGTTTTAGTCAGTAAAAGTCTGACTCTCCCGCTCTGAGCGGAGCGGGAGCGAGAGTCAGACTTTTGAGTTATTTGACGATTAACCAACCTCATAAAAAACAATAAAAAACTGAGAATATTCGCTCCTTGTTTCGTCGCAATCACTATATACGGCGCTCATATTGTATCAGTTTCTCACCTTTTTTGTTTATTTAATTTACACACTAATTAAAAGAAAGTTTACACACTAAATAAACTCTGTCACTATTCTTTCAGAACAGCTCATTCGTAACTGTGTATATTTTCTGGAGAGTTATATTTACAATCAGACAATTATGTTTCAGAAAATCGTGGTATGGCAAGATACATCACTACTTTTATCAATGATTAATTCCATGTTGCATTATAATTACCCCAGCACTTTTATAGTACACCGTGACTAATTTATAACTTCCATGATAACATGGTAAGCAAATTAAGGAAAAACAGTGATTTATCAGCGGCTTATCATCGGGCACGGTATGCAATTGAATTGAAGATGTGTCAACTCAACTCAACTCAACTCAAAGCATTTATTTCAAATAAACCAATTACAGGTACTTTTGAATTGTCAAGGGGTCGGTCAGTCAAAAAAATGAAGCTAGTTGCCCATTCCAAAGCGTAGTAGGTTCCTATGGAGAAGAACGGGCAAGAAACTCCACGGACACTCTTTTAAATCAAAATTTTGTTACAATATATTGGTTACATCATTCATTTGAAATTAAACATGTGAGAACAATGTAAAAAAGAAAAAAAAGAGACGTGCACGTTAAAAGCGTCCGTAAAGATAAAAACAATTCAAAAATTAAAATAAATTAAAAATAAGCCGTGGCAGCTTAGAGATGACCAGTCCCTATTGGCGGCGCCCGTTCACGAACATGACGCATGGATCAGCACCATTCAGCTCAACCATTTTGAAGGGAACTTAATGATCCAACACACACGCCACCACCAGCGAGACATTTGAGTGAGCATGACATACTCTCTGCCGCCAGGGCACATTCAAGTCAATGAACGACGTACCTAGTAAATGGTAGCTTTAAGGTAGGTAAGTACATAGTGCTCACATATGTGCTATGAAATTATACAATACTAGGAGATTGAATTTATACAATGTCAAGATAGTCTTTACAATATTCAGCAGCTCCAACAATATTTTCGAATGCCAATCAATTAGTTTATGCGTCCTTGTGGAGCTGGAGCAGCGCTAAGCCAAGCATTTTTGTCAGCGATGTAATCCCCCAATTTATAATATGCTTGGCGGCATAGTGTGCGTTTTACCCAAGATTTAAATTTCGTTTCATTCTGTTGAAGTATGTGGGGAGGTATTTTATTGTAACATTTTAAACAGTACCCCATGAAGGATGAGTCTACTTTAGCCAGTCTGAAACCCGGTTGAACTAATTGGTCCCTATTTCTAGTCCTATAAGTGTGTCTTTCACCTCTTTTACTGAAAAGACTTAGATTTTTCCTTACGTACATGATGTTTTCATAGATATATTGACAAGGTACCGTCATGATGTTAATTTCTTTAAACAGTTCTCTTAGAGAATCGCGCCTGCGGAGCCCATATATTGCTCTGATGGCTCTTTTCTGCAGAATAAATATAGACTCGATATCTGCAGCCCGTCCCGTGTGACTAATTCTGTACATTTCAATGAACGAATATTGTGACCAGCTGCTCGCAGCATTCGATTAGAAACTGACATGGGTACTTCCGATTAATAAACAATTGTATTCTATGCCTGAAATCAACAGATGCGTTATATGACAACAAAATAAATTGGTGTTCTCAACACTAAAATGAACGTGAATCATCACTTATAACACATCGGCGTATGATAAGACTTTAGGCCCAAGATTGATCAATGCACATCATTATGTCTTCCACGTCTAATCAACTAAGGCTATGCTTTCTCAATGAGATAGATCTTCTTATGCCAGTATAATCAGCCTATAATGTCTCCACTGCTGGGACACAGGCCTCCTCTCAGTGAGAGGGAGCGGGCCGTAATCTACCACGTGTGCCCAGTGCGGGTTAGTAGATGTCACATGTCTTCGAATTTTTGGTTCTAGGACATGCCGTTTTCCTCACGATGTTTTCCTTCACCGTTTTGAGCATCTTATGCCAGCCCTGCATTCTAAAACACACGATCAATAAAATTTTGAAGGATATTGCTAATCCATTGCATCATAGGTTCGAAAAGTGTCTGCTCAACAACGTAAATAACGCAATGAATATTGTTGAACTGTCGAAATGAAAAAGATTGATCGTGTGTTACGCAATTAGGTGGCTGGTCCTATGTTACTTGGGTCAATACGACATGTTTGCCTCATCTATTCCTAACTGTCAGCCGGAATCTTTACTTTTGTCTCTACATTCAAATACATTATTTTATATTCATTACTGCATCAGACACTTGCTTTCATGCCTCTTCATCACATTCATGGAAGGTATATTTAAAAAAAGTTCCACCCACCTAATATGTGCACTGGCGATGATCCTGTCCCCTGCCAGCTGCCACACATGGAACTCATGGACAGCGAGAACACCATCGACCTTTTCCAACAAACGCCTCTGTATCGCGTCCACCTGAACAAATAAATAACGTCAGAAAATACTCCATGGCTTATCAACAACCAAACAATTGTAACAGCCGTGTTTATTAACTTTGTAGAAAGTTGTGGCGTCTGCGTCTGTCGAAAATATATTTGAAAATAGAACGTCAAGATTGTTTATTCAAAATTATTTGACAGATGGTGTCAGACGATTAGTGTCGTTGGAATTAGAACTCTATGTCGATGGTATTAATGACTCTTGAGGTTGTAAGGTCCTAAAAATACAATTGACAGTCGGATTGCCTATGGGATATGTGACCATGAATTACTGAAAACAAAACATAATAAAACTTGTTCTAATTTAGGAATCGATATGGGCGTCATGTTCAATAGCTGCGCTTGCGACCACAAGATCTTATTCGTTACAAATGAGTGTTCAATTTATTGTGGTATAGATAAACAGTAAACACTACGGAAATGTAGATCGGAAGTAGGAATTCCGCATTTCACCGTGAACAATGCAATTTTTAAACAATGAATATTTTAGCAATTGATTATCACAGGGTTACGTTACAGCACCCGCAGGTGCCAAGTCGCAAGGTTTTATTATTGTAATTTATAGCGTATCACTCAAAATTCAACAATTGTTTGGAGGAACTCTTTTTTTGGTAAGACCATTGTAAACTGTTAAGACAGAACATTAATCTTTCTAATTATCTTTCAATGTCTGGTAGCAAAAATTGGTCAAGGCTGTGTCAGGCAAATATTTGTACGTATTTTTTTTTTCATTTATCTCATAACTAATAACATAATCTTCCTCAGTGTTTGCTAGTGCTAAGAAAGTATTTGCTAAATACTATGATGACCTACAATCTGAAAAATGCATGAATAATTTTTTTTCTGCATTTCAGACCACTATCTTTTATACAGGGTGGCGATTTAGACACCTGCATTCGTCAAGGGGGTGATTCTTCCCGTCATAATAAACAACTTTCACCATGAAACTTACATCTGATTCGTGAAAAAAAAAAACGAATTCCTATACAACAGTAGATCAGTCTATTTCGATTCATGTAAGAAAAAAATTATTTTTTAGGAATCGTATACCGTTTTATAGCGAAAGTTGTTTATGACATGTAGAATCACCCCTTGACGTATGCAGAATACTAAATCGCCACCCTGTATAATCTGATAAAATACCAATTAATGAGACACTGAGAAATAAAAGTAAAGGAATTAGGATAAGTTTTTCAACTCATTTGCGTTCAGTTGGAGAGACTCTTGTCCAGCAGTGGACTGCTTCAGGCTGATGTCGGGGCAAGCATCTAAATGATTATACAAAATGGAATCAAATGTTAGCTTTTTCTTCTCTCGTATTATCAACTAACTTTCGCCTGCTTGGATGTCAGAACATATCCCACGGGAACGTACTACCAGGATTAAAAGTACCCTATGTTTGAATCCAGGTTATAAACTATCTGTGTGTCAAATTTCATCCAAATCCGTTCAACCATTTTGGCGCCAATCCAGAGCATACATCCAGACAAACGTACAAAATTTCTTCGTTAATATTTTATTATACAGGGTGTGATGAACTGAACAACTTTCCCAATGGGCACAACATCTTTATCGCGAAAAAAATCGTAGTCGTCCAATACAAAACTTCAATACTTATTCGACCCAAATGAATGAGGCGACTGACAATTTTTTCACGAATACGATGTTGGTCCCATGGAGAATATTGTTCAGATTGATGGTCTGTACTATTTATTACCCTTAAGTTTGACCACACCCTTCTCTTACACCTTGTATGTTTAAACAATATTTGCAAGCAAGGAAGATGGCAGCTAGTCTGGCTTACATTTCAGTACCAACAACTCTTGGGGCTATTTTAATGTTGATATTTAAACAGCTTACCTGAATATGGGTTGGCACAGTTTGCAGGAGAATTAACGAGGACTCTCTGAGTAGCGGCCACACGGACGCAAGTATCAAGATGACTAGCACTATACTGAGCGCGGGGTCGATGTAATATTTGTATTCCCAATCAGTCAGCCATACTACTAGAGCTGAACCTACTACGATTAGGGAACCTAGAACAAAGGAGACAAAAATTGATTAATTTATAATTGTAGGAAAGATCACATAAAACAAACATCACGCCTCTTTTCCCGAAGGATTAGGCAGAGATGTACCTATAGTGGACACACATTTCGTCAGTTGTTTATTATTATGTCCCATGGAATAGGAAATACTTAATTGTGTGTTCATCCCTAGAAGCTTAGCAATTGAGTGAAGCTCTCCTGATGCTTTATGTAGGTGTCGCATTTCGCCAGCCAGCCCTACTTCGCGTAGTTCACGTTTAGTTTTATCAAGCTTCTGTAAATGAGCATTTAAAATGAGGATGGGAAATCTGGATTTCTGGAGCAGCATTCATTGGCCTGTGCTTACAAATTGTTTAGCTGCAAGATTATAATAACAAGATACAGTTGTTAACTATAGTCAAGTGATTGTTGTTTGTTTTTAACCGACTTCCAAAAAGGAGGAGGTTCTATGTTCGACTTTATGTATGGTTCTTTTCGTTCGGTGGCAAAAAGCGGAAATTTAAAACTAAATTAAAGATATTTTTCACTATGTAGTATTTTTTTGGAAGTCACTTGTTTTTCTTTTTTTGTAAAAAACGTTTTTTTTTAAATTTGGAGTTTGACATTTGCACCTTTCAAATTAGTCTACGAGATTAAAAAAACATACTTTAGTTGTGAGCTAATATTGAAATATCACCCTTCCAAAAATAAAACGACACATTTCAACGGTTTTGTAGCAAAACAAAATAATAGGGGTTATCGAAGCGACATGTGATATCACCAGGTGTTTAACGGATGAGTTAACACATTATTGTTATTTCACTCTTTCCCATACATGATAGGTACATTACTCCTGTACTCCCCGAAGGGTTAGGCAGAGGTGTACCAATATATACTACTATACAGGGTGTAAAAAGACCCATCACATAGTCGTTAACTACGCATTCTGTACATCAAATTAAGTAATATTGCACAAAAATAATTGCTGGGAAACGAATATTTATTTTTGGTAAGAAAAATCTCTGCTTACGTTAGTGTGCAACGAAACGCACGCAAAACATTGTTTATGGGTGCATGCAGAGGTTCAGGGTTCGTGGGGTATTTAAAAATAAGTTATATATAACATTTAAAGTTTGCTTTCTTTAATAAACGTCTCCAAAAGTTGGAACTTGGATATCTCTGTAACCAGAAGGTTCCCAGGTAGGGTCCAGAACAAAAAAAAAATCACAATGACGGGAATAATAAATGACCTACGGCTTCGTTAAGCGTCTTTGTACAGCCATTATTATAGGTACTATAGATCGATTGCTTTCTAACTAATAGTAAATACTTATTTGGTTATTTGCTATTATAATACAATCGATATAACTTGGCAATTCCGAACTTCGCGCCGAACGCTGCGCAGTAACATTTTTTAGACAACCAAATGGTGACATGAGGCAAGTGTGAGTGAGAGAACATGCGCGAAAGTTATATGCGCCTATACTCCATTTGAAATAAGATTAGACGTATAGATAAGCCTTTTTTACATTCCGTTCAACCGATTTTGAATTCTATTGCGTTGGTGGCATGACAAATGGCAGCCGCAGTAGATAGTTGGTATTGTGTAACTTTTTTTGCTTTTAATGCTATCCATATGGCTACGGTATAGAAGTCAAAATCAGTTGAACGGACTGTAAAAGGGTTTGTTTTAATGTCTAATCTTATTTCAAATGGGGTATATGTTCAGATCTGCCAAGTTATATCGGCCGTATTATAGTTACAAAACAATCGATCATTAACTACTTTATCTATCTAAAAAAAAAACGATTAGGTACAAAAAATCGTTACCGTTTCGTAATTTCTCACAGTGCTAATCCCAGAATGTGTGTACCTACTATGTAATGTTAACCTTGAAAGTAAACTAATTGATAAGTTGACTGATGATCAGCGTAACTGATCAGATTACTGTAACGTTAACGATAACACACCTTTCGTGAAATTGGTACAAGGTTACTACTGTTTGCCGTTTGTTTTCGTATCAAAATAATGTCAATGACAGTCAATACAGGAGGTTAAGCGTGTTTATAAAAAAAATAATGGGACATCAGTTAAGCAACCTATCTACTAAGGTGTGTGAAATCTGAAATTCTATTCAATTGTGACTAGCTGCCTAATGCCCGATATGTGTTGCAAAGCTTTTTTCATAATTATTGTTTTTGTTAGGACCTTTCTCCGGCGCGCACACATCAACTTACCAAAGTTTCACAATCGGTCTAACCGTTTTCGAGTTTTTGCGAGACTAACGCACGGCCATTGATGTTTATATATATTTAGATATATAAAAAGGTAACATATCATAAACCTAACTATTATTATGATTTAAAAGCATTTTCTAAAACAATAACTGACACGTGTTTAGCTAATGTAAGCTGCTGTGAATAGGTGACCGAAATAACAATACTCAATTAAATCACTTGGGACTAACTGACTTAATTCCATACGCTTTAAAAACCGAGAGTTTTAGCTAATTAAAAAAAACAAAAAAAAAAATCTTCTAGTCTCTAATATTATAAAACATAGTCCCCCCCCCCCCCGCCCGCCGCGTCTGTCTGTCTGAACGCGATAAACTCAAAAACTACCGAACGTATTACCAATAATCATACGGTTTTACCAATAATAGACGGAGTGATTCATGAGGAAGGTTTAAATTGGCTGAAATATGACGATTATTGTTGAATATGTCGAAAAATAAAACCATGCCAACTGGGAACTTAACTGGTGTGCGCCGCTTAAACAATACATTTATATGAAAATAATGTATTAAGTTCGGAATTATTCCTTTAAAAAATCTATTAACTGTATCAACGCCTTCTATCTGCAATTTTGATTTATCTCTGGATCCAATTCTGAAATCCAAGTCGCGGGCAGAAGCTAGTCTAAAATAAAAATTAAATATAGAAAGGTGTCGGTAGAAATGGGAGACCTAACCTCGAAGAAATGCAATGTCAACAATTTAACTGTTAGAAATGGAAAACTTAACCTTTAAGTAATGCAATGTCAACAATTTAACTAGAAACCGTCCTTGGAAAAGAATAAACTATGAAATGCAAAGAACTTAATGGAGCATATAAGTGGAGACGGTTTCCTCAATTGTCTGCGCTTACTCTTTACTACTTCGTGGAAAGATACAAGCATTTGACGTGCTCCAATTTTCGTTCTACACCCGACGGCCATAGTCATTTATTATGCACTAGGTTTCTTTGACCGACGCGCCTTTGAATGCGAAACCTTAGACTTCAAAGGTCGAGTTTAATTTGCAAGACCCGATCAATAGCTGTAACAATAGCTGTTTATAATAACACCACAACGTAGCTTGTGAATAATACAATAGTAAAAGGGTTTGATTGATGTTTAATTTATATGCTTCCTTTGAGAGAGTCACAGACTACCTACTACTGTGACTTAGGTAGATATAAATATAATTTTACTGCAAGTCTAAGTAGGTATCAGAGTGCGAAGACAGTGAATTTTGTGTTAAGAGATCCACTTTAATAAAATTATAATCATTCTTCATTTTATTTTAAGGTTTTCGATAAATTCTCAGACGCATACAAATTTTAAGGGATCCTTTAATGGAACACTCACAAAAGTCAATACTTACACGGCGTTAGGACACTGAGTCGAGTTACAGTTTTCTTTCAGACAAAACGACGCAAAAAAGGGTACATTTCACGAAAAATATATTTGGGATATCCTTCGAATACAAGTAGTACTTCGGTACAAGATGCTTATGTTAAAGAGGCAAGTTTCAAGTTCACAAATTTAAAAAAATACTTAACACTGCATTGCTTGCACGAGAGATAAGTGCTTGTCTATGTAATGTAGTCAAATGTAGTGCGCATTGCCATTGTCCTATTTAGTAAATTACTTACGGATTAAACTGAGGCGTACAAACAATATTAGGTAGTACCTACTTGTGGTCCCAATTTAAATAATATTTACTAAATAACTGCTAATTTTAAAATAACCTAGTAAGTAAGTAGCTGTATTCCATCCGATACAACAATTCAGCTAAGTATTTTATGGATGCAGAAATGATAATTATAATTCCCATGTTAAATTAAACATTAATGTATTTTCAGCAATTTTACGACTTTAATTAAATGTTAACAAGAATTAAACAATCAATTTTCTTTTGCATCAAGTTGGAAAATATTAGCAGGCTTTTTATTCGAGTTTGTCACGGCTGAATCAGCAATTTCCTTATCGAAAGTATTTAGTCAATGTCAAGGTAAACATGGCTATGTATCAAGTGCACCAAGGTTTAGTGCTAACCTACAAGAACCTTCGTTGGCAGTGAATGGAAAACAGGACAATAAACGTCACAGCGTGTGAATTGCTTCAAAGGGTCATGTTACCCTTCAGTGTTAGTTTACGTTGTGTTTGAGATAATATGAGAATGATATACATCAATTTGCAATGACAAGTGTAACGATATTTATAGATATCGTCACCCAGGGCACAGATAATATAAAACTACGTACCCAGGGCTAATGTGTCCAGGCTATGGTGTTTATGGTGCATATTGGGGTTCAAACCTTGACTATAAGATTAGAGACAGACAAGACAGTGTCTATAAGATTAAGGGAACGAAACGATGGATGGATTGTGCGAAAGATGATATGGCTAAAAAGGGGTAAAGAGATGTATGGAAGATGAAGGCATGCTGTGCCGACCCCAAATACATTAAGATATGGGCAAGAAAATAATGAAACAGTGACACACAGGGCTACCATCACTGTGTTACAACTTACAAGAAGGTAAAATATTTGTTTAATTACTTTTCGCAGATGATAAATTAAGTATAAGTATTGAAAGAAATCCGGAAAAAAAATTAGCCCCATGGACATACTAGCCTCGTGGACGTTTTAGCCCCGGGTGACTAGAAATAATCTAGTCATTCCGATTATTCTGAAAGTGAATTCGGTTATGAATAGATTTTGCTATTATTATCTTCCCACACAATCCAGTCTCAGTTAAATAAAGGGTTGGATAAATATCAACTTTTATTTTTGGCAAACAAGGTTTGAAGAAGTTTTTGGCACTGAATGGCACCCCGTTATGGCAGTATTGACATTAGTTTATTGTGTAACAATGATACAATATTTTTGTATGTATCTAGTTCAACGCCTACAATTTTTAAATAACATACTTTCCTGAATTTACTGTTATGAGTTGTGTGGGATGAAAGAAATGTATCGCTTTATTTTTATTTCCAAGAAAAATTAAGTAGGTACATACGATTAAGTAATAATATTTCTTTATAGTGGAAATACCAAATGAATAAACTTAGAATTCCACGAGGTTGCGGTTTTCTATTAAAGGTACCTACTTGAATGAATGATGATGTCTGAGGTTGTATTAATCACCTTCTGAACGAATAAATATTTATAGTTGTAAATAGGAATGAGGTAAAATCCTTCGAATTTAGTTTTATATTTAATTTCCTTTTCATCACGTTTCAAATACTTTCGATAGTTTTACGAAATTAAATGGTCTCGTTATACTTATATCGTCACGTATCAACAGCGGCAGAGTCAAAAAGATTCGTCGTTCAGTAAATATGGTAGCAGGTCTGACTGCCTAGGGTACGGTGATTGAGCTCGAGCATCCTCACTCAACCGCTCTTAAAACAACCCTCTGGTTCTAAAACAATCCAAAGGAATTAATATTAAAAAAATGCCAAATCCATCCCATAATGAATCCAACTCACTCACATGTAAACCATGACTAGGCTACAAATAAACGAGCGATCACCTTTTCGGATCAATGGTGTGAATTTCACACGCGATATCGCAAACAGCCGACAGCGTTAACGTTAACCACTAGTTCAACTAAACCTTTCTAGGCTAAGGCAGTGTTCGTTGACCTAAATGTTACACTGCTTTGATTAACACTAGTCCCCGCCACAGGTACAAACGGGTTCCGTTCTATAATTAGATATGACTTCAGAAAAAAAAAAATCGCCTTACGTGTTGAACTCCTGGATCGCGATAACAACTCTTTCTACTTATTTGGGCGACCCTTGCCTAGGTTTTCATCGGAAAAAAGTACGGGTTTTCCCAAAGAGTGATGACAGTTACTATAGACACAAATATTGACAAGCTTTAAAGAAAAGCCAGCGAAAATCAGCCATATATCTAACTAACTTCCGCCAGCGCCCCCGTGATATCTTTATAAATTATAGCCTAAGTTACTCAGTAATAATAAAGCAATCTATTGTTGAAAGAATTTTTTTAATCGGTTCACTCTCTTTTCAGTTTATTCATTACAAACAAAAATACAAATATTTTCTCTTTCTAATATTAGTGTAGTGTATATATATATTCTACGATGTCGACAATATAAATACTCGTGTATTAGATGACGATAAATGACAGGGATTGCTTGCGTAGTTGCCTACGACTCGTTGAGTAGATGTAATTAAAATCCACGTGTAAGTAGTCGTATCTAACTTTCTATTTTATTTAATTTGTCTAAAATACATACAACAATTTCTGTTTTATTACTACTTTACTTTAAGATGAATGAATATCGAAACTTAATCACATGCCAGATTAAATAGATTTTTAGTGTACATTAGGTATCTGAAACAGTAAGTGTAAACTAATAAAGTATCGACGTTATCGTAACCACTTTACTAAAGAGGTATGAAATAAAGTGGGTGTTATATAAAAGAGAAAATATAATGTCTAATGACGTAATTGTGTCATCGGTCGCCTTTTTGTTCTAACCGCCTACGGATTAACATTGTGGGTAATGATGTCATAAATAAATAACAGTATTTCTTTCAATTTAACATGCAACTGGAAATAGTGAGGCAATCGGTTTCACAGATATGTTTTTTCAATGAGCTGGGGGCTTAAAACGGTCACTTAAGCAGAATCATATTATGAAAATATTATGAATCATCGTAAAATGTCACAAACTGACAATTCATAACATGATCTGTGTGTAATTTATATTACGAAATAATTCATCTGTTTGACAGTTTTATATGGAACTTCGTAAAATGGTCCACAAATTGTTTGTATGTCAAATAAGAGGAATTGCTAATGACAACTGGGATTCTGGAAATGAACTGCTTTTAGAGAAATTGCTAATGAGGCTGGTTTAGGCCACCAGGGGGCTTAAAACAGTCACTTTGGCAGAATCATAATAGGAAAATATTATGAATCATCGTAAAATGTCACAAACTGACAATTACGATGATCTGCGTGCGATTCATATTACGAAATAATTCATCTGTGTGACAGTTTTATATGGAGATTCGTAAAATGGACCACATAATATAAATTGCTTTTGTGTCAAATTAGAGGAATTGCTAATGACAGCTGGAAATTCAGGAAATCAAATGCTTTTAGAGGAATTGCTAATGTGACTGTTTTAGGCCCACAGAAGTCATGATTGATGATTGAATACGAGGTATTACACATGTACTTATATCAATCATGGCGATGGCGACTCATAAATGATTTCGGGGAACTTTAGAAATCCCAACACACTGATTCCAAGCGAGTAGACTCAGATCTTTCAGGTAATTCCACAGTACTACAATGCTATACTTACCAGAGGCAATATATCGAATGTGGAGTAGCCACTTTGTATTTGAATGAGACGTTTTTAATTGCCGTGCAGAAATAAAACATAATCCATTCGCTGAGCAACAAAACAAACAAAGAATCACTCACCTAAAGCATCAGACAGGATATGCAAGAACACGCCTTTCATATTCATATGTCCAGGATCGTGTGCCGCTCTGCAGGGCGTCTGCTTCTTATTATTAGGTACTTTGTCCGGTTTCGGTGGGACCATTTCGTCAGTCTCTTCAGTGTCAGTCGCGTTATGACCTAAGGCCATGTCTGCATTGCTGTTGACGATCTCTGTGAGATGTCTCACGTTGGCTGGCGGTGGAACCCCGCCGTGGGAATGACCGTGTCCGCCCCCGTGATCTATGGTAAAAAGGTTATATTTAGAAGAATATTAGAATAGCAAAATGTCGGTAAAAAATATGGGTTTTTCTAACACGTGCTAGGGCATAAATCGAACAGATTACGTGTGACTCCGGATTTTTAATTTGTCTGTCTGTGGTGTCTTGTTTATACCTTTTTAGTCGTAGTTGGGTTTTAGTTTTTATTATTTTTTTTTTTTTAAATTCTTTTGGGGTTATAATAATATACCTATATATTTTTGAAATGTGCTCATTAAACCCTTTCATTTGATACCTAACATGGTACGATTAAACAATATTTTTTTTCAAGTTCCTGACTTTATGTCCTCTAGAGGGCGCCATTTTTAATTTAATGTGACGTCACATGCATCACTATAACCAGCGGACAATCAAGAGGCTTCCAACGATACCTCACTTGTCAAATTGTGATGAGTGGTTTAGAAGATATGAGGGAACAGATCAACATACATACATACATACCGGTCAAAATCATAACCCTCCTTTTTGCTTCGCCGTAGTCGGGTAAAAAGTATTGGTCTGAGTACGCGTCTAGCACATCCAGCCAACTCTTTCTTCTACCCATGTTTAGTAAAGAAATATTGAATGCAGGAACTGTCTTATATTAGGAAAGGTAAAGGATCCTTCAAGACAAAAACAAATAGACGACACTTCAAATGTAGAGCGAGCTGTATCGGTAATTATGATAAGGTAAGGCGGCGTGCCTTACGTGGTATCGAGTTTTGAATTATTAGATGTGTTTGATTTACTTTGCTTTCAATAATGACAACATTAAAACCAATCTGCCTAGCCTTTTCCCAACTATGTTGGGGTCGGCTTCCAGTCTAACCGGATGCAGCTGAATACCAGTATTTTACATGGAGCGACTGTCTATCTGACCTCCACAACCCAGTAACTGGGTAATACGATACCCTGGTAAGACTGGTTGTCAGACTTTCGGGCTTCTGACGACCCGTAACGACTGTCAAAGATCCACAATAATCCAATAATGACAACATTAATGTCTTTAGAATCTCTTTTGCATTGTTACGCCCATTCATAAGTTTCTGTATGCAAAACAACTCCATACTTGTTTGCAGGCAGAGAGTAGAGTTTCAACTTTTGAGCCTTATTTCTGAACTAGACTCATTTCCACACAGGTGGCTTTCAGCTAGGTTTACTTTTGGTTTAGAAGCAACTTTCTCTAGAACATGTAGGTTTGTACATATTCACCTATGCTTCTAGCTAAACAGTTGTTTAGGGACAATTTTAGTTTCGATGACAGCTTCCACTTTGAGCTTATTCAATATTTAATCTAGTAAGAATTGAGATGACTAATAGAATAACACAATAATTTACCATTGAAATACGCGTAGCTGACATAGTTACAATATGAATCATGTTTTATATTATTATTACAACTAAAACATGCCATAAACAAAGCGTAGGTATTCGATAACTCGAACCGGAAAAGATCGGTTAACCGCTCTTAAGAGGAAGAAAAAAAAACCGGCCAAGTGCGAGTCGGACTCGCGCACGAATGTCTCCGTACCAATATCTATAAAAACGACAAAAAAATCAAGTTTGTTGTATGCGAACCCCCTAAATATTTATTTTATTCTGTTTTTTTTGTATTTTTTGTTATAGCGGCATCAGAAATACATCATCTGTGAAAATTTCAACTGTCTAACTATCTCGGTTCATGAGATACAGCCTGGTGACAGACGGACAGACAGCGGAGCCTTAGTAATAGGGTCTCGTTTTACCCTTTGGGTACGGAACCCTAACAAACAACTTCAGAAAAATTCCAAATTCGACTGTCGACTGGGATGATGTTTAAAAACAAGAAATAAATATTTATGATAAAGGTGCCTGGACCGGTCGTAAAGAATGTTAGCATTGTGACGCAATGACAAGGTCGAGGTACAGTTAGGTTTAATTTATTATCATGGACGCTCATGGACTGCACCTCGAGAAGGCTATTGCGATGAGGTCTTAATCCTAACTATAATATTATAAATGCGAAAGTGAGTTTGTTTGTTACGCCTTTACGCTAAAACAGTTCAATGGATTTGGATGAAATTTCGCATAGGGCACCTTGGCACCTTGACCTGGAGAAGGACATAGGACTTTTCATCGCAGACGAAATCGCGGGCATCAGCTAGTCCATAAATAAAATAGTCTATCTGATTCTGATACTGCTACTAAAACGGGTTAAAAGCTTTTAAGGAAGATGATTGCGGAATGTTAAAACACGCAACTGTATTGCATGTAGATCGATGGTTAAATCGTCGGATTGGTACAAAACAATAAAAATTTAAGCCCAGGATATAGCGGCACGCAGGACTATTGACGTAGTTAGAATACGGAATCAATGTCTTCGCGTTTCCGTTAACTTTTAGGAAATCGGTGAAGCACCCTCCTTCTACTGCGGTCGGATAAAAAGAAGATATTATAAAAGTTTTGTTTACAAACCTACGTATTACTGATACTAATTTAATAGGTCAGTAATTTGTTCTCATTTATAAAATACTAGCTGTTGTCCGCGATTTGTCTGTGATCCAGGATGAAAAAGTAGCCTATGTCCTTCTCCAGGTCAAGGTCTACCCATATGCCAAATTTCATCCAAATCCGTTCAGCCGTTTTAGCGTGAAAGCGTAACAAACAAACCCACTTTCGCAATTATAATATTAGTTATGATTTGCATCGGTGTAGCGTTCGTTTAAAGAAGGAGAATATGTTATTCAATAGGTACTACATAACGGATCGATTTTAAGTAAATTTTCCGCAATTATCCATTGCGAATCGTGTAATTAGTATTTTTTTATGTGTTTTCAAAGACAACTGTACGTACAAAAACAGAATTTCGTAATTAGTTTAGTTTATTTGGACGTTGATTTGCAAGTCTTTGAGTCCGTTGCACTGGAAGAACAAAGCAAGTAAACTAATAGATCAGATAGCGTGTTTTTTTAGAACAAGTACTTAAATGTCTTGTCCGACATAGTCAAATCCTTTAATCTTGTTAGGAGTGCAATAATCTACATGTTAGAAAAGGTGAAAAGGCCGATGGGCGATAGAGAGTAGTTATCAATTTAGACACTTACTATGCGATCAAAATTAGACTTTAAAACCGGACATACACATGCTTGTAACTTGCACAAAAGTATGCGAGTAACTTGCATGCCATTGAGCCATAACAAATTCTGATTGAATGTCACAATAGCATGCAAGCTACTTGCTTATTTTTGTGCCAGCTACAAGCATGTGTATTGCGCGCTTAATGGACTTCCTCTCATATTGTTATGTTTTTATTGCCAAACTTATGCCTGGTTTCTAAAAGGCTAATCACAATAAAAAATAGTAATCAATCAAACATTGCGAGTCGACAGCAAATCAAATAAGTTGTCATGTATTTTTAACAGTCTGCCTAGCCTTATCCCCGGTATGGTGGGGTCGGCTTCCAGTCTAACCAAATGCAGCTGAATACGAGTATTTTACATGGAACGACTGCCTATCTGACCTCCTTTTTATTAACTGTCTGCTTGCTTATTTTTGTGTTGGTTTCAAAAACAGAGAAGTCGCGAGCGACAAGAAAGGTTGCTTACTCTGAATCTGTTAAGGGCAGCCCTATTATTTTTTTCGACCTGTACTATGCGATCGAAAAAAGGATATGCGCAGGAGTAGCATATACTTCACAATTAAGTTTCCGGCACTAACCGATCTCCGATAAGAAAATATTCAACACAGATTACCTTATAAACATCACAATACTCACCATGGAATAAAAATAGCCCCACAATATTGAGTATCAACCCAAGAGTTCCGACGGCGACTAGCAGTCTCGCGTCGTGAATCATCTCGATCTCAATAAATCTCTTCACAGCCTCTACAGTTATGCTGAAGCACAGTGCTACCAGAAACACTGCGTTGACCAGCGCGCCGAGTACTTCCGCGCGGGCCCACCCGAACGTATTCTTTGACCATTTCTTTGGCGACATCTGGGTGAAGACATTTAGTGGTTAATTTCTAAGAATGAGTATTTTTATGATCTTTAGGGGTAGGTACGCGAACGCCGCCGTCATTGCAGCGTGGCAATGGGCTCCGGTCGAGTTCGAAAGGGGTCGGACAATCACGATAAAATGCATTTTTTCTTGGCTTTAAATCGTTTGAATATTTTGTTTTTGGAACCACTTTTGTGTAGCCAAAAAGAGTTCAATCGACCTTTCCGATTTTTGAAGATAAATCATTAATAATACTCAGTGCCTTGATACACGGGAGTTTAGGTAAGTACAATTTCCTATTATGTAATTACGATGATGTCATGAGACCAATCGGTTCATTGAGTCAATGTTATGACTACACTGCGGTGTGAAAAGGCATGCATTCGTGAGAACAATCCTGTTTTACCTTTACGGAAAAACTTATTTTCTTTTTCCAAGTTGGCAGGAGACGTTTATAAATATTTAAGTAGGGAAAACAAACAATACTTAGTACAAATGTTTTGGAATTTGCGTGAAGGCAAAGTTATTATCTTATCTGTCTCTGTGAATTTATATGAATTGTACCTAGTTTGAAAGACAACTTGTAATCACCTAATTAGGGATTAATCTGCTTCCTTTTTTTTTTCTTTTTACATTTACATAGACTACAGAAAGTGGACACGAAGGCAAACACATCCATTACCTCAATGTGTTCATAAATAATTAAATAGATAGTCATCTACTAGTGACTTTAACAATAGACACTAAATAGGCAGAGGAAAAATTATAAGTACTTCAAAGACAAACATGTCAACATACTCAATTAATTTTGAAACAAAACATTATCAGTTCAAATTATGATAATAGAACAAGGGAGCTTACCTTAACTGATAAAAATGCAATAACAAGTGCAGCAACATCGCTTAACATGTGAAATGAGTCTGCTACCAGAGCCATTGAGTTGGTGATGTAGCCGACAATCAGCTCCACGAAGAAGAAGCTGCCCGTCAGCCATAACATCGACAATAATCGGCATTTCTTTCCTGAGAACCTCCCCATGGTTTCTATTGATAAAAAAAAAAATATTATCACACTGTTGTATGCTAGAGCTTGGATCCATGCAAAACAAATTAAATAATTAATCCAACGGAACAGGCATCTTCTACACGGGTAGCATGACCTCTGTAGAAACGGGTTTTGTCAATGGAAGAATAGACAAAATGACGGATAAACAAACACAATCTGTCATTTTGTATATCCTTCCGTCTAACAAAACCAGTTTCTATGGTGGTCATGCTATGCGTGCTGGGCATGCTTGTTCCATCATAGACCTCATCCATTCCATCAGACCATTGTAAAAAATATATATTATATAATTTATTAATTAATATTATCAAACATATTATTATATATTTTGTAAAATGGCAGTCCCAATCCCAAGTGAGTATTGGAATAGTAAACTGAGATAATAGTTTCAGATTAAAAGTATTAAAAAGAGATTGAACAATCCTATTTTATATAAAATTGAAATGTTTCACCACCGGCTAAAAAGTGAAAGATATAATTAGCAATAAATGTGATCAGAAGCAGCATTAGAAAGTCCAACACAGTAATATAATTATAAATCTTGATAGTAAATCTTGCTAAAAGCATTAGAAATTGGTTTCAGGAATGTATACTATATATAAATAAAACTGATATACAAATAAAATTGAAATGCTGTTTGTTGGTAAGCATATCACTTGAGGACAGCTGGACCAATTTGGCTATTTTTTGCTTTAAAATGTTGATAATAGTCTAAATTAGGTATGTATTTATAGAAAGAAAAATTGGAAAAGTTACCCATAAAATAATCAAATTCAGGAAAAAATTAACAATCTTTTTTCTATAGAATTTTTGTATGAATTATTCAAATTTAGACAGGACAAAGGAGTCAGCTAGTTACGTAAAATAAATACAGATTTTTTTACCGACTTCTAATTCAAAGTAATATTTTCTGTATGAGAAGAGGCGTTTCTTCTGCAGTGGGACAGTTAAAGACGGGTATATTATAATATTATTATTGACATTTCAAATAACCATTTGGAACAGTAAAAATATTTTATGCATATTTTTTGGGTTCTAAAACAGGTATCAAATATTTTTACTGTTTTGATGTAGACAAAGAGAACACATACAGTGTTTTATAATGAACAAATAAATTTTACTTTCAAACTGAATTGAATTACCAAGTATATTTTTATTTATATTGTCTGTAAAAGACTAAAATAGACTTGCCTGTTTGTATGACTGGTTATTATAAATAATAGGGAATTATTAACACTCATAAAATTTAATTATTTTTTCATATCACTAGCTGTTCTGTATTGTTTCTTGAATGTATCAGTCCATCCAGTTCAAACCATTACTTTGAGACTACTGATTTATCACAGAATTAGACACATGTTTATATATTCTGCTCATGTGGTATAACTTTTTCTTTCTTTTCTATAACTTAATAAGACCCTTGAAATACTTGGAATACTTCAACCTAAAGACCTTACACTTATGCTACCTAATATATTCTAAACGGGCAATTGTTTATTCATATCAGAAATAATCTTTACAACGAAACGCGTGTGAGTCATGCATATTTCCAAGATTTGGGGTCAGGCACCAAGAGCAAAAAATAAACTTACTTGGTATTAAATTCCTGAACTTCGGTAGCGATGCTAATCTTCCATCAGGTGCTCATAACTCAATGGTACACTAAATATGCACACTCATTTCACAACAATAGGTTAACGTTCTAATACAATATTGATTCTACTCTACCGAGGCATATACATAGAACTCCGCGAATACTTGATAACATAAACATCTAACACTACTGGGTAAATCGAAAACAAATATCTTCTACTGTTGACCGTTGATTTCTGTGGAAATAATCCCATATAAATGAAATTCTAATGTGAAAGCTGATGGGTTAACCGTGGCGCAACAAATTTTGGTACACTTATAATTTTGCTGCAAAGCCAATGAACAAAGGACACAGATAACCGTTTAGCGCGCCGTGGATAATGTTATTTCACTTTATTGTAACAAAATTTATCACGAATCGCTAGGCTCGTTATGCCCCAGCGAATTCCACACAATAATCTGTTTGATCTGCCTGTCTGCCTGCCTGCTGCCTGCTGTCATTATGTCAACTCAAATTCATTACATTCGAAACATAATCGACTAAACTTAAAAAATCGTCTATAACCTCTACTTTTAAGACCTTTACACACTCACGAATGCCAAATAGCGATCCTAATAAATAAATAATTGCAAAATAGCGAGATAATCATATTATTTTTAGCTAAGTATCAAATTGATTAGAAATATGTACCGCACGCAGCTTTTTTTTAATTTGTCGCTCTTTTACAGGATCATCTTGAGCCAGAGTTTCCTTTCCCTTGGCGTTTTGATGAACACTCGTCGTTTAAAAACCAAAAAAACAAACACACTTCGCGTCTCGAAAAAGTCACTACTGGCATGCTTGCGTATACTTGTGTGTGTTTTATTCACCCCCCGTGGCGGCACTGGCACTCACGGCATCGTTTATGTAAAATAATTTTCGTTGTTCAATTTGTTGGCATACGTAGGTAAAGGCTCGTGCAAACAGACGCGAAATCGCGGGCGCGACAGGCAGCGGTACCTTTATCGACAAAGGTACCGCTGCCTGTCGCACCCACGATTTCGCGTCTGTTTGTACGAGCCTTAAGTGGCATGTTTTTCTGAACAGTGCACGAAAAAAATTTTTGACGGTCAATAATAGCGGCTCCAGTCGATCCGTGACGCTGAATCGGGTATATTCGGCTGTACTGATCAGTGCATTTTTTGTACCGAAAAAAAAAAATAAGGTCAATGGTTTTTTGACAGTAGGACTTAAAATTGTCAATGTGTCAAATTGTCAATCAGCTGTCATCTCATCTGATCTGTCATTATTTTGTCAACAATGTCACTTGTGAACAATTAAATAGTGCTCTGTGCTTGTGAAAAACGTTATTAATAATTATTAATTTGTGATGTTTTCGTGACGAATTATCTACTGCAGTGACTATAAATACATTATAATTAAACTAATAAACGATGAAGCAATGGCAATTTCCTTAGAATAGTAAAAGTATCAATTTCTTAAACATAACCTTGCAAAATGGCTTTTCTGAGGTTTGTTGGTAAAGCTTGCGGCTTTATGGGATATGCTCTACAAACAGCCTGTATTACGCATTGCACATTCGAATATGTAGGAGACTTTGTCATGGTAAGTACAGAATGTAGAATATATGTTGTTGTTTCTCCTGAATAAATGAATAAATAAATAAATAACTGTCTGGAAAACTAGCTTTAAAAACCTTCGTCGTATTACATTATTTTTGTAATTTTTTGCAGTGCTCTGGTCCGTCAATGGAACCCACGCTTCAAACCAACAACATACTATTCACTGAACATGTATCTCCCCGCATTCAACGCCTGCGGCGCGGAGACATCGTGATATCTAGGAGCCCTTCAAACCCTAAACAGAACATTTGTAAAAGGATAACAGGTCTTCCTGGCGATCGCGTTAGAGGTAACTTCCCAAAACGTAACCAAGTTGTTCCTAGAGGTCATGTATGGTTAGAAGGTGATAATTCTGGTAATTCTGCTGATTCAAGAGTATATGGCCCTGTACCTGAAGGACTCATTAGAAGTAGAGTTATTTGTCGTGTTTGGCCATTAGATAAGATCACCTTGCTGTCCCTTTGAGCCTTGGGTGCTAAGAATGCCTAGGTTGATATTTTTGTTGTATACTAAGTGCCCAAGTGATGTAGATAAAGTTCTTACCTAAATTAAGTTGGCACTAAATAAGGTTGCAATAGGGGTTGTTGCCCATTCCCTCTTCGTATGTCAAACTATGTATTGTTCCATTTGTGATAAATAATTTTGACTATGATTTGATAGGTATCAAATTATGAATTCAGGCTATCAACAGGCTTTATTTCTGTATATAAATCTGTGTCTCAATGTCCACTATTGGCCCCTTTATTGGCCCCAACTACAATCTAGTATGTTTAGTTTTAAACCTTTTTACAAAAAGCACAAAATGTGCCAAGTTATATTTTTACCGATGTGTTTGTTTGGTGTTATTTTGATCAAATGTAGAGGTGGTAAAATAATTAAAAATATATATAAAAATGTTACAAAAATAAATATTTTTATTTAGTCATGAGTGTTTATAATTCTAAGGGTTGACTTCCACTGTCTTCACTGATTCAGGCTCCATTGTAATTTCAATGTATCTATTGCTGCTTATATAAATTTGCACATTCATTTGTCTTCTTCGTCTGAAAATAATAAAATGAATAAAACAAATGTAATAACACATAACTCAATTTGAAGTTGATAGTTAAGTCTCATGATAATATTTAATATAATATTGTTACATGACCTTGCCTTTGAAAAAATATGGAATGCAAAAAGCTTTAATTTATTTATTAAAAAGACTGTATTTTCATTCTGTTCGCTGTTGCTGTAGGTAAGTCGTTTTGGTAGGAGTCAAGTTCGTCTCACGATCTTCGTTATGAACTGTCGCAGTGTCGTCTAGCATTCAGTGGGACCTAACTTCCATAGTCAAATTATTAATTAACTAGCAACCCACCCCTGCTTTGCAAGGTTTTTACGACTTGACAAAACATCAAGATTTCTTTATAAGTTAATTAAATAATTAATTAAAACGCAAGTTTCATATTATCAATCATAGACGAACATATCCAAATTGATGGTGGTAACCGTATCGAAATCAGTTGCATTGTTTAGAAGAACAATGCTGTCAAACAAACAAACACGAAAAGCAATATTAATTTTAAATTATTACAAGTACCTGTTCTGAAGCACAATAACGAGATTTCCATTTGTTTTTCTTATAACAACATTTTCTATGCTTGCAAGACTTCTTTGAGCCACTCGCACTCGTCGAGAGCCCCTGGGGATGAACTTTGAGAAGTGGCCCATAGCATAGAAGATTGGTTGCTTGATAAATTCGTCATCATCGCCGTTTACTAGAATGGGCGCGTCTACGAAGTTGTCTACCCAGTTTGGACCGCCGTGGGGATTTAAAGCAAGATTCCAGTCAATCCATCCAACAACATAGTGGTTCAAATCCTGATAGGAAATACGTAATTTTAGTATTGTCACAAAGGCCAAAATCGAAACTATTGCCGCCATCTTGTTTTTACAGAGTTTTGCGGTAATGTTTTTCGAGAGTTTTGCGGAATCTATATGCGAACTAAAAAACATCAAAGACCTGACGTCACACAAAAATCCTGACGTCAAATAAATCCTGCATCGCGCAATTAAAGTTTACTGTGCAATGGAGACAATAACCAAGAACACAACATCAACCGTTGGGCAGTTGCCCGCCAGACACAACACCCGTACTCATACCCCTAAAGGAGTATGTATGTATGTTTGTATAGGTTTATGCAGTCGGGTTTTTTGTTTTTTAAATAATTTGTTTTTTTTTTTCAATACAATTCCTGTGATAATTTTTTACGAATGATTACCAACAACGCCCCCCTGTCAATGGCATTCAGGCGCAAAAAGATCCTTGTAGCACTATATTTAAACTTTGAAAGTTTATCATACATACTTCCAAGATGCTCTTCACGTATCTGCCTGCTCGTCTCCAAGATCCAAGAACTACTCTTTCTGAGTTCCAAGGCATTGCTCCTAAAGGGATTTTATTGATTCATATTAAAAAACTGTAGTTCAAAAGACAAATATTGTCAATATACAGACAGACTGGTCAACAAACTAAAGCGGGCCATGTATTGCACGAGCGTGCGTCATTGCAATTTAAACCTTATGTCAATCATATTAAAAATCACAAAAAGCAGCTCTCAAGTTTTACAAAGAATATAGCATATGGGTGGGGTACATCTCTGCCCAACCCTTCGGGGATTACAGGCGTGATCTTATATTATGTCATAGAAGAGAAGTTTACTTTCATGTTGATTAATATATCCATTCGCCAGTTTTATGGTCAGTATTGAAGAATTTATAGTGTGACATGAAAGGAAACCACGATTTGTTTTTGAATTTGTAACTCTATTATTATAATTAGAATTTTACCTTCACAAGCTTCTGTAGCAAGAATTATTTTGCCAGGATACCTGCTCTGTATAGCACTTAATATTTGTGGCGGGAAGAAATTCCCATACCAATGTACAGCTATCCCATCCATGTAATCAATCGATTCCGGAGCCGCGAGTTCCATCTGTAAATAAAAATATAATAAGTGCTTTGGGATCGTGAGAATAAGGTTTATTATTCAATGTCAGCTGATCTGCGCTCTTCTTTAGTCTATTATACTAATGTTATTGATTTTGGTGTTCGTGTGAGTACTTACTCCTGCTAAATAAACAGGTAGGAGGTACCGTTGATCGTCAATAGCAATAATTAACGTTTCGTTGTAGCGGGAATTCTTTATCGTAGGACCGAGGTTGTCGGCTAGCCAGCGACCCTGTAATCATAAATTATTATACATTAGTTAAAACTCTTTGTTTCACTGTGGCTGGTCAAACTACCCATATTTAAATTCAATCTCCGTCCATCAGCTGCCCCTTTTTCCCAAAAAGTTTATATCCTTCTTACCCCTTAAACGGGATAGGGGTAAGTATCCCGTTTATGGGGTCGGCACTCGGTACGTACGGTACAACTTTTTTTCTATACACCTCCATATTAACTGGCATCTATGAGTTCATTTCCTTACTAACCAATAACCATAATTATCTTTTACAAAATCTTTTCTTTGGTGCCTGCTAAGTATCTCTAAGCCAATTTCTTGTATCTTCATTCCTCCATGCCATTGTTGGTCTAGTGATCGCAAGGGCTACTGCTGAGCCAGGACCCAGGACCTCATGTCCTGGTTTCGATTCCCAGGTCGAGCAAAGTATTATTCGGTTTTTCCAACAGGAATTTCTCAGTAGGAGCCCGGAGTCTGGAATTGTGCCTGGTTGATGGCAATAGGCTCGCCTCCTATTACATGGGACTTAAAAACATAACTGGTGAAATGTGGGTGTACTATAGATACACCTCTGCCCAGCCCTTCGGGGAAACAAGGCGTGATGTTATGTCATTTTATTTAAGGGCGCACCCTACCTCAAATTGCTTAGCAGGATCCCCCGTTATGCCGAAAGCATCAGTATTCATTTGGAAATAAATATATGTTAAAATTGAGGATTGATGCTAGGTCCTATTTTTGGCGAAAACATGATTGCATAAAATTTTCTCGATAGAAAAGTTCCTAAGTTACCTCTAAACCGAACTATAAACCGCTGGTATTAAAAAATACTTCAAATTAGATCATGAAACTTTGCATTATAACTGAACTAACTATAAAGCAGGTCATGTTTTTTTTAATTTTTTTATTACCATTATTTTCCCAGTAAAAAGCAATTACCTACACTTTTCGAGGCTTCAGAGCCGCTAGCACCCCACTTCGTCTCGCTCTCACTCAGGTCGCGAGTAGTATGGCGCGAGCGGATAAAATCTGAGGTAGGGTACGGCATTAAACATAGTTGTTTACAATTTGTACATACCAACTGTTGAGGAAACCATCCTAGGGAGTTGAAGTCCACAAATGGAACGATGCCGTTGATCGGCTCGTTCGTTGTCGTTATAGCCCAAATCTTCACGTTCGCTTTATCGTATTCCTCGATGAAACTGAAATGAAACAAATTGTATACTTTAGATGAAACAAGCAGCTGATAGAACAAATAATCTTAAACTTCTGAGATACTCTTTCGGCGTATTTTGCAATAGGTAGGTGCCGGTGCCTTTCTTGGACGATAGGACGATAGGTCTTGGAAAGGGATTATCGCCAGAAAATGGGTGCCTTCTTGAGCATGATAGCATATTTCTGTGTAAAATTACAAACTTTCTGTGGTCACCAAGACATTTATCAATTATTAGCTTTCGCCCGCGGCTTCGCCCGCGTGGTATGACGATAAAAAGTAGTCTATGATCTTTCTTAGGCTCTAGACTATCTGTGTACCAAATTTCATTTAAATCGGTTCTGTAGTTTTGGCGTGAAAGCGCGACAGACAGAGTTACTTTCGCATTTATAATATTAAGTAAGGATGATGAATAAGGCAGTCTTGCACAACCCTTTTTGTTTAGTTAGAAGTGCACTCATGGTGGGACAAATGTTCGACTAGTGGTAAAGAACTTACCGTAGATGGTAATCGGCGAAGGCCTGGTAGTATTGAGGTCTCAGTTGTGCAAATCCTGTGATCGCTTCATTTGTTTTCATCCATATTGGCGGCGACCAGGCACTGGCAGTGATCTTTATCTCGTCTGTCGCTACTCTTTGAGCTCTCTTGATCATTGGCAGCTAGAAATAAAAAAGTTTTATAAGAATAGGTATTATTTAAGGTTGATGCGCCAGGGTGGCCCGCGAAATTCAAATTTTCTTAAGTTTTTTGCAATTTTCAGGTCGGTATCAGGTTGTATGTTGATCTAAATATCATTAGCGGCCGTAACAAATATGGATTTACAGAATTATAAATATTAGAATCAGCAATACAACTCTCTAAGTTCATGTAAGTGTATTGACTGACGATTTCATGAAATTTTCATTGCAAAAAATGTAAGAAAATTTGAATTTCGCGGGCCACCCTAGCGCATCAACCTTAAACCTTCGATTTAGAACTTGGCGGGTGCATGTACTTCAAATCAAATGTTTTATATACACAAATTCACGGCATTTTTTCCCACAGAAACTTTACGGAAAATGTATTCAATGTTCAATGCTGTCCAAAAAAAACTATCTCAATAGGACTGCCAGATTTGGGAATCAACTCTAGAAGCTCGCCAGCCGCGGTCAACCGGCCAGCAAGAGTGTTTTTTTTAGGCTAGTTTTTTTTGTTGAAAATCGTTTGTTTCTTGGTCTTTATTTACCTTCAAAAAGAAGTCATGTGACGACAGTGAGAAGTTAGATAAAGTAGTATCGTGCCAAGGCGTTTCGGCATACGTGTAGGGGTACTCGGAGAAGTCGCAACCAGCGATTGGGACTCGAATCAGGTTGTACTCCAATCCTTCGGAGCCGAAGTAGGTCCTGAAAATGTGACACATTTTTTTTAGGGGGGTTGATATTTTGTACTACAAATTGTCATGGTTTGTAGTTTTCATTTCCAAAATGGTTTTATGACATGGCTATGACGAAACAATAACGATCAAGAATTTACTTATATACTAGCGAACCCGGCAGACGTTGTCCTGCCCGAACAGCGCCACCTATCGGGTTCAATTTATATTTTCAAACCATCCAGGGACCCATTCAAATATACAAACAAAATATCATCCAAATCGGCCCAGCCGTTTAGGAGGTATTAGGTGACAAACACAGATGTACAGAAGAATTATATTTATAAAGATAAGTAACTAGCAACTGTGTCTTATAAGCTTAAAACAACTGAAGATCTTCAAGTTGTTTATTTTATTTTTTTATTTTTTTGTTAGAGATATTTATAAGTAGGTATGTCATTTTCAAGGCAATGCTACGCTTTGACCACTTACCTAGGAGTAGGTAGACAAAGTGTCTGTATCAAAATAAGTTAAAAGAAAACAATGTTATCATCTTACGATATAAATTTCTCTTGTGCGGCATCGGATAGCTTCCGCCAGTTGATCGCAGCAGCGTCGGTGACGGACCCGCCGAATCCTTCAATAACTTGGTAGCGTACGCTCGGGTAGACTCTGAGGACCACGTTGCTCAATATTTCTGGGACTGTAATGTAAAAGCGGTTGTGGGAGATTGGCTGGAGAAGGCCATGTGGAGGGAACAGTGGAAAGCTATCGCATCTCGCATATGATCACAGACATGCGCATATGATCACAGACATGAATCATTTCTGTTGTCTTTGAAATGGCATTGGCTAAAGCACATGAGAGGCCATTGCGGTGTTGCAAAGGTCGACGGGGTGGGCCGCCTAACGTTTTTTTGCCATCCAATCAATCTGCCTAGCCTTTTCCCAACTATATTGGGGTCGGCTTCCAGTCTAACCGAATGCAGCTGAATGCCAGTATTTTATATGGAGCGACTGCCTATCTGATCTCCACAACCCAGTAACTGGCAAATACAATACCCCTTGGTAAGACTGGTTCTCAGACTTTCGGGCTTCTGACGACCCGTAACGACTGTCAAAGATCACCGAATGACAGCCGGGACCAACGGCTTAACGTGCTTTCCGAGGCACGGAGGAGTTTTGATATGTAAAGATGGTCACCCATCCACAGACCAACCCCGGCAAGCGTAGCTTACCCTGACGGATCGACCCGTACGGCTGTTATTACTTAGCCACGAGCACCTCACCTTTGTTTGCCATCCAAATATATTAAAAACACGGACCATTTTTGATATGATTGAATTTACGTATCAAAAATCCTCATTACATACTTTTATCATTTAATCCCTTCAATAAAACTCTGCACGTCGCTATTTCTAACTATCTGCTTAGGGTACATGTGTGCCAAATTGATTCAAGAGTCCACAAAGATCACATACTTCCATAAAAAGTTTGTAAGTAATCAAACGTACTTTCAGGTCCAACGACATCGTCTTCCTCGTCATCTTCATCTTCAGTAGTTGTTGGTGGAGCCAAACCACCCTCGGGCAGGACCGGTACAGGTTCTGGTTCAGGTTCAGCTTCTAGGTCTCCTGGGTCATCCTCAGGCTCCGTAGGTGGTAGTGTTTTGATATCACCGGAACTCTTTTCGAATCTTTTGCCAGCCTGTTACAGGTTTTCAGGTAAAAAGTTTAGTTTGTATATTTCTGAATGGTTGAGAAAATACTAAAAATATCTTGGTATTTACCTTTGAAATAGAAATGTCTGTGGTTAAAATCTTGAGTTGTCGAGATTTCTGATTACCTTTCTATGTGCTCCATTTTCAATTCATCACAAACGAATGTAACTAAGGTGATGTAAGGTGAAACCTAATACCTTCTTGATTTGTAGAAGGAAACGTTGTTATAGGTATAAATAAAGTTATCGAACATCTATCGGGCTTTCGATGAAGCTTTATGAGATTAAAAACACAAAAAAAACCTGATGAATAAATTAAAGGTCATCATGACAACATTGATAATATCGTGGATAGCACTTAGCGGGCTAGTACCTCCCTATCTTGTGTCACCTTTGTCCTTAACATAATCGTCATTGGCTAGCGAATTCGACTGCTGTACGTAGGCTTCTCCGATCGCTCGCCATTTAACTCGATCATTGTCTAAGTTTTGAAGTTGTCAACAGCCTCGGACACCACGGCCTGTCTTGCAGCCGAAGTGCGGGGCGCTTAGCGCGGCACGCTAACATTAATGACATAATCCGACGAGCTCTTGTCACCGTCGGCGTTCCAGCTGTATTAGAACCCAATGGCTTGGCACGCAACGATGGCAAAAGACCGGACGGTATATCCTTATTCACATGGAAGATGGGTAGGCCTTTAGTGTGGGACGCAACGTGTGTCGATACTCTTGCGACATCCCATCTTCCTAGCTCGGCGTGCTGTGCTGGCGGCGGCGCTGCCGCTGCGGCCACGGAAAACTTCAAGCGGCGAAAGTATAATAGCCTTGTAGGCAATTATATTTTCGAGCCTTTTGGGGTTGAAACAGGGCTGTGGGATCCGAGTGCTCATAGTCTGTTTAATGAAATCTCTAAACGGCTATTTGACACTTCCCGTGACGCAAGGGCTGGCTTTTACCTTGGTCAGAGGCTAAGCATTGCCATTCAACGTGGCAATGCTTAGCCGCCAGTCCCTTGGGTACATTACCAGCTGACAGCGATGTGGAGGAATTTTTTGACGCGACGACGATTTTAGATATTAATTGTTTATTTGTATAGTTAGTTTTAATTAAAATTAGTAATAGTTCGTTTTGTTAGAGTTAGTGTTTAGATTTATAGGTACCCCATTCAGAGAAAAAAAAGTAACTTAAAAAAAAAAAAACATTCTCTACAATGTCTACTCTTATCCAGTTGCTACCATTCAGCCGCCCTCAAAAACCGTCACTTGACCAAGCCTTGAACATTTCTGACCTCACCAAGATTTAAAAGTAATTATAAAAAGCTTACATTGTTAGAAGTGTAGACGACGAACATGCCTCGTGCTGGGTTCTCTCGAGTGATAGTGTCGCAGTAGGTGGAATTGCATACGCAGACCACCGATCTACCTTCAATGCCAATCTCGCGAGGTGCGCACGGCAGGTCTTCTGCAATTTAATAATGATATTTGTTCAACTGACATCATCACAACCACCACCAATTGGCTGAAACGGTAATGAGTAGTGCTCGTTTAGGTACTTCGTGGTAGTGCCATGCAAACGACACGTGTGTAACGGATTAATACCTATCTTCTTTTATGACAGGTACAGAAAAGGAAGAGTAGGTAGAGAGCAAAATGTGGGTTAATAATTATAAACTTTAAGTATTGTGTACTTACCACTTCCTCCTACCGTGAGGAATGAACATATTATCAAAGCAGAGGCGATCAACCCCACTTCCCTGTAGACCGCCATCTAAAAATGTTAAGTTATTAAGAATCACATAACTACCAAAGATTAAAAGAAGTCTTTCTTGGACAGAGACCTTCTTAAACATTGCTACTCGGACCTGTCCTTTGCAAGCCTACAGTCTCTATGTTAGACGAAGATAATTATGTATAAGCACTTATTCATGATTGATCTTTAGGTATTGTTGTGATCCATCCGATTACCATAATTTGTTTATCTTGAAATATCTCGCATATTTTACGGATTCGTAATGCAATTTTACCTAGTTTCGTTTTTACTGATAGTACCTCAACTCTTGAGAAATCTTCTAAGCTCTTAGGAGATAAGCAGAATTTAGAAAAAATTTAGGAAATTTTCTTCTGAACTTAGCCTATCGCAGATCACTGCGGGACAAATGATCATAGGCTAGGCCCAATTTAGGGCAGGACTAATGTATTATGTGGTTGCTTAGAATGCAGTTCCTAAATTAAGGGGTGTAGTGCGTTAAAAATTCAATGATTCGTGAAAGTAAGATATGGGTAGTTCTTATAAGAAAAGGACAGAAGCTGCAAAACCCCTCGACTGGTCACCGTGACCCCAAAAGTTCTAGGTCGTACCTACCACAATAACGATTACATCGATCAATGTAACTTAGAAAAATAAAATCTAATACACTTACCTCCACAAATATCACTGACGACTGAATATATTTTGTTGATCAGACCTTGGGAATGAATTTATATCTTATCATGAATAATTTGGACATTATCTTGGGCTGATTAATAATTATCTGTAATTAAATAACTTTGGTATTTGATCGATAATTTATGACACTTGGGTTCATCATCCAATAATGTGAAAATCCTGAGTTGGATTCCCTGGCCGATTCATTTTCAGTAGAAGCCAGGAGCTTATAATTGCACCAGATAGGTTGCAATAGTCACCCTCTATTAATTAAGTCATGTATTGAATAATTCACTCAATAATAAGTCCTTCTGTGGTTTTCAACATCAGTTCTAATACTTCAGCAAATGGTGATTTCCAAGAGAAAATACACAATTTATGATAAAAAATACCCAAATCGCTAAAGATTTGTCAGTGTGCCTATAATATTTGAAGAGGTTCCTCGATTTCTCCTGGATCCCATCATCAAATCCTGACCTGATGACACTGGGACCACCTAGGAAGTATAAACTCTTTCAAACAAAAAAAATAGTTTTCGAAATCTGTCCAGCCTATCTTCGAGTAATCGAGGAACATACATTAAAAAATAAAACATGCGGGGGTCTTTGGGTACTGCCAATAGAAGTGAAAACTAAGTAACATTCATTCATTTCGTCAAGCGTGACGATGACGCGAGTTCCATGATTTTTGTTCACCCAAAAAGTGCTCAACGCGCCTAAAGAAGTTTTTTACTTCAAAAAGTTTGCGACGAACTGAGAACCTCCTCCTTTTTTTGAATTCGGTTAAAAGAGTGTCCTTGGAGTTTCTTGCCCGTTGCGTCTCCTAGAGATGTAGCTTCAATTTTCTGACTAACTAACCGATTCCTTGACAATTTAAAATTAGTAAATGTTTAATTGAAATAAATGCTTTGAGTTTTTTGTTCTAATTCCCATTCCCGCTGCAGTTAGGATTTTCATAAACCAATCAGACCGATTAGTCTTGAGACGGTTTTTACTCTGAAAACGGTAAGTGTCTTGATTGATACTTATGTCATGAGGTGTGAGTTTTGAGTCGTAAGTGTCTTGATTGATACTTATGTTATGAAGTGTGAGTTTTGAGTCGCATAGGGAACCCTTACAAAATAATATTAAGTACCTATCTATCTTGCTTTATCTATTGCTTTTATTAATATAACTTGTGTAAGTATGCTGATTGAATTGTACACAAGATAAATAATTTAAATGTTCTTATCCTTAATCTGGATTTCTTCATGGAGACATTGATTACAAATGTTTACCGAGTTACTACTTAAATCAGGGCGTCATACCGATAAAGAGAGATTCAGAAATAATAATACACATGATTTTATGAAGACAATATAATTAAATTTTCATACAAATCTTTAACGTAGTATTATCTTTAAAATACTGTACACTGTCGGCTAGTATTGTAAAAAATCATTTGCTATGTCGATTGAAAAGAAATCAACTAAGTGTAATATTCTTCAAAACTTAAGAGAGTCAAAACTATACACTTAAATAAAATAGAAGGTAATTGCAGCCGATTGCAAATGATTGTCTCCAACTTCGCCGACTAATTCTTTTTATATTTTCGTATTGATATGGCTGATTGTCGATATGAAAAACTTGTATAGAAGCAAAAACCGCTTACAAATACTAACTGAAAGAAATGCGCTAAAATTATTTTATTTACACAACACGACCTAACGATATCTATATTGAATATTGCCATCGGCATCAAACAATTCCATGTTTTAAGTTTAGTAAACTATATTCGACTCCATTGCTTCGACTCCGTTGCTGTTGCACTAGACTCGAATAATTTGAGTTAATCTCATTTTGATTGAGTACATATTAACATTAAAAATATAAAATCACAACAGGGCAGATCTCTTTCACTAATTATTGAACACGCCGTCGTATTGCAAATAGAAGACACCAAATGTTGTCATAATTTTGATAAGAAATGTTAAAAAAAAGTAATTTCGATCTAAAAATTCTTATAACAGAGTATTGGACAAGGAAATCTACAGTTGCAACAAAAATTAAGTTTTTTCTTAAGTACTAAATATGTGACAACTTCACGGATAAGTTCCTGAACGACTATCGCCATATAAAAAAAGAACCTTAAAGCTAGTCACTTTACAATTTATCTAATATAACTCTATCAAATAAATACAAAAATCTCTTATTTTTATTATCTAAGATAATATTTTCCTACCTCATGTCTTGAAACTAAATACTATTTAATGCACATAAACTTAACACTGTGTAAAATTAAATGAGCGCACCATAGCACGCACGGGAGGACCCTAAATATATTTGACTAAAAGAGAGATCAAATCATTGCCACGATAACATATTCATGCAAGTATGTCGAGTAGTGTGGACACTCATTTGTACTTTGAAATTGGAAGCAAAAGCGGCCGATTGCTTTAAATTAGTTTCATGAAAATAGAAATGTATAGTGAATTAGAAATGGAAAACGCTGTAGGAAGGGTCTGGAGGTTAAAGCTGCCTCGGAACGCGCGAAAGAAGCGCGCGCGCACAAAGAAAAATGTTTCTGATAGTCAGATATGTACATATTGTAGGTACACGATCATACAAGATTTGTCATTACTTTCATATGATACAATTTATTACACAATTTTAGATCTGGCAGACCGTGTGAACACATGGACACTATTAACTTTACGTACATAACAATAGAATATGTACAATGTAGGTACAATACCATACCCTAAGTACCTAGTATTTAATGTGGCAAAGACTGCAATAGTAAGTCAAATCTGGCAAAACGTACGTAGAAACTAGATAAAATGCTATGTCTCAAAAAGACCTAAAAATAACAAGGCAAAAATGAAGTAATAATTAAAGCATAAAAAAATACTCGAAAGAAAACAATAGATGCCAAATTATAAAAATTATGAAGATAAGATTTCTATACTAAGGGACAGAAAGACTTGGACTGGTTTGAAAGACAACTAAACATAGCAACGGAAAATTGTACCACGCGCACTTAACTGAAAAAGAATAGGTGTCGTAACTCTATATATATACTTAATAAACCTATTATTTTCATGGTATACTACACTAAAGTTTAATCTTTTCACTTGTGCATTATTTTTCAATTTTTTCTCTTCATTTTAATGCAGTGAAAAGACTAAATATGCTCAAGTAATTTATGTTAATGTAACATAATTATAGAGGCACTGTGTGTATTCAAATCTATATAATTTTTTATATGATATTTTTTACACGCGAAGTATACCGAACGATATTTCGTATTTTAAGAATTATGTAAAATATTATTGTTACTCTCTTTATCTTAGAACTTATAGAAATCATTTTAGAATGAGAGTATTACGAAAATCATAATTTGAGAATAAAACCTACATATAGACAAGGAAGTCTATGTTGACGACACCGATCGATCAGATGCCGATTCAAGGGATCAGGACTACGATAGACAATATTTAAAATTGAGCTATGTATAATAAACACTCAGTTACAAAAATACTTGTAGCGTAATTTTCAGATCACATTTTGCTATTTTAGGTTTCATAACAAATATTTTTATTTTTGAATCTAAAGAGAAAAGTGTTTACGAGTAGGAGTGAAATTAGGACAGCACTCGGTTTGCGTCCGCCAGGGGGCGCCGGCGGCGGCGCGGCCCACGGCGCGGGCGCGCGACTACGTACTGCACAGGTACTAGTCTTCCTATGTTAATCACTCGGTGCACGCACACATACTAAACGTTCGTTTACGCGAAAGTACGGGAACTTAGTCGACGTTAACTTCTCGTTTCATGATCCGTGTGCGTGCGCCGGACGACGAACGCAGCAAGTCAGGTATCCATGTATTTGTAGATAGTCTGCAGAGGCTTGCGTAAGGAATGGTTGTACGGGAGGCGTTGTGCGGCGTGCGGAGCGCGTTCAGTCTTTGACGAGCCTGTAGATGTGATGCTGCGCTCCGTGCTCACTGTTAGACACTTCAAACACAAACGCGGCACATAATAATGTCTCTTGCGTGTCTCGGTTGGACACCACCTGCAAGAGAAAACATTGTACATTAGTAAATGCCGGGCAGTTTTTTTCTTCGAATTATTATCTTAATAACATAAATCTATCAAAATCTGGAATTCATAGATAACGAACAGCCTAAACCACTGGTGTACTAGAAGCATGAAATTTGGCACAAGAGTTTCTTATATAACGAAGATGAGCAATAAGGAAGGATTTTTGAAAATGTATCCTTGAAGTGGAAAGTACGGGATGAAAGTTAGTCATTTTTTCCGATGGGAAATCCATCGGGCGGTAGGGTTCAGCTTAACTGAAGTGGGAATGGGCGGTCTTAAGTCATGAAACCATACAGTGGGTGCTATAAGAGAGACGTCACCGATTCAAGGATAGAAACCGCCTGGTGTGATGACGAGAGAATGCCCAAAAAAGGCATCGCCTAGAGAACTTTAGGAAGAAGATCTTTCCAAGAAGGCCAGAAGTGGTTTAAACAAATCTGTATTTTTTTATTTAATTTTCAACGTTAACTGACTTATCAAACCGTGAATGCCACTTGAGTATTCTGGTTGCGTAGTTACATGCCCCACATGCTCGTGACGGGTAGCGCAACACATAGCTCTTTAACTATTATTACAAGTAAACAACGCCGATTAAATGCACTCGCTGTTTAATTGCCAAGTGGTGCATTTTTTACTGATTGTGAAGCAAAATGTAATTAAAAGTAAAGGTGGGTTTTCCTAAGCGGCAAGCGGTGCAGTGGGTAAAGGAAGTTAATTGTTCAAGGGTAATTCTTTACTGGAAAGCACCTTAATTATACTGATTGGGTAGGTACGCTACAAGGCAGCATTAGCCATCAGATACCCCAAAAACTAAAAACTTGTCTAAGGTCTACCAGAACGGTATATCAGTTAGGTTAGGTTAAAAATACCCTTGTACGTCCCTTCTTCAAGGGTATTTTTTAGGACAAACCCGGCTACCCCGACTACACACCTAATTATGCTTAATTACAGCAACTGTTGTAAAGCAGAATTTACTAAGGCGGTTAAATCCTAACTAATATTATAAATGCGGAATTTAGTTTGTTAATTTGTTACGCTTTCACACAAAAACGGCTGAATGGATTTGGATGAAATTTGGCACATGGGTAGATCTTGATCTGGAGAAGGACATAGGCTACTTTTAATCCCGGATCACAGGCGAAGTCGAGGGCAACAGCTAGTAAAACAATAAAGCTTGGCTAGTCCCAGTAAATGATTTGGAAAACGCAACGAGAAAAGAACATTGGAGAAATAATATATAACAAAAGCAGCCTATTCTAAAATATAATCGGCCAAATATCACTCACTTGTAGTATAGTGAAGTTTTCTAACACGCTGTTCATCATATATTTCTCTGGCAGATGCTTCAGCTTGTGTATGAAGTTGACCATGTACTCGCACATAGGCGAGCGGTGTATGCGGTATACGAACCGGCCGCCTTCAAAGCGCGCGTACTCTGTTTCTACTTTTTCGACAACTTGTTTGCCGAACGAGCAGACCTTAGTACTACATGTTATGGTCATGTTTTCGTTACTTTCGTACCTGTAATAAAGAAGATCATTTGTTAGATACGTGGTATGAATATATTAGCGCGTGATACCCGCTAAAGTGTTATAAAGTTCTTATAAGTGTCTTCTTTTGCTATTTTTCAAAAATGTCCCGTCATATCCGGCAAAGGTTTTTGCTACGATCTCAAAGATTCTTCTCACTTTCTTCAATAAAGTGAGAAGAATCTCTCTTTCTCGCTTCAATGTCTGTCAATCTCTCTTCTGGATTCAATGTCTCCTAGGCCGTAAAAGGCAACAGATTTCAAGATTATGCTAAGGGCAGCAAGATTCACCGACGCTTTTACAGCTGTCATAGCACAGCTATGCTCTCAAGTAATAATATTTTTATTTTATTTTATTTATTAATGATCTCCTAAAGAACATTTTAGAGCAATTAAGAAGATGCATTTATGTTCATCAGTATGGTCTTGGCATGATATCAATCAATACCTCATTACATTCCGTATTATTTGACGTAATAGTGTGGAATAGCTACAATTTTATCGCATTTATCGCGTCATAGTCGTAAAAATAATATAATTTGGCATTATATAATAAGTCCAACGTCTTTTAAGTTTTCGTCGTCTTTTGACGCAAGGTAACCTGCTACGCGCGTTTTGCGCTCGCAAACTTCCACTCTTTGACTTCCACCAAGAACAGGCCCCCAGAACATTGCTCTAATCGTTCTATGAGTAAACATGTATGAAATCTGTACGATAATTCCTAATTTTTTACGAGGCTGTTGGTTCTTAGAAAAACTATGTATGGCATGGCACCAAAGTAATATCGTCTACGTAATTTTTCAAAATGTTCTACGTTCATCAAAATTCTTAAATCAAAATATACTCACACACTAGTGACGCCGTAAAAGGCCCCTGGATCGTCCAGGTTATTTGTGTTGAGGTCCGCCCAGAATTTGACCAGGAAGAAGGCATTTCTGGGCCCCTTCTCATATAACTCTTTGAGGCCACCTTTCTTCTCAGGGAACTTATCGTTAATCTGTTGTACGTCTACCGACTGTGAAAAAAAGAGATGGATTAAGATAAAAATTGGTACAATTCTCTGTTTTAAAGGTCCCGACCTTAAAAGGAAAAAACAGAACCTTTATAAGACCACTTTCTTGTTTTTAAATATTGAGAAGGGATAGTGGTGAGTGCTCGTTAATTCCATTGTTTAACGGATTAAAAAAGGTAACAAAGACATCATAATAAAACTGTATTATTTGGCTGTATTTAAGGCAAACCGCTCTTTTTATTAGAAATGGAATTAAGTGGCAGTCTTATCGTTAAGACAAATCTTTTACACAAAACATTGAGACAAGGTCTTTTTAAGAAAAGATACCTTACTGGCATAAAGATATATTTACCTCTAATAAAGGATCTGCGTATGTAACTGTGCCGCCTATGTGTACGAATAGATGTTGCGCAGGCGCCGAACTCGGGTACTGGAAACAAAACAAAAGATTACGGTTAAAAATGTTCGTAGAAATCTCGGATTGTATTCGTATGCAACGCTTTGCATTTTTATGGCGAAAATGCACCTCAGCATAGGTTGAAATAAAATTGCCGTTAAAAGTTATTGTAAGTGGTCTACTTAATTTTTTATAACCAGAATTCCAAGTTTTTTTATACAATATGTTGTTAGTATTTATTTAAACATAAAATTATAATGTCAGTCAAAGCGAGACAGTTACAATTTATTATTTCATGATACCAAAAGTTCAAGGTGCGTTACTTTCAATTTGTTAGTGAACGTTGACGGTCCTTTAGTTGTATTGTATTTTATATACTCTATGTTACATTTATTTATTCAAAGGTGCAAGGTAAAGCCTGTATTCGAGTCATGAAAAAACGACGAAGTCTCTGCACACCAGTTAACTTGGAAACGCACAGCTGCAGCTGAGACCTGGTTTTCCCAAGCCAGCAGCCGCCAGTTTCAGTCCGCTGACTCAGTAGATAACCACAGACATGTTCCATGTCCCCCCCATTGGGGGTTTTCGACGATGTCATCTTCCTCGGAACACCGAAGTAGAGGGGCAACGCAGGAACCTAATTTTGTTACTATTTTATTACCCGACTACGGCGAAGAAAAAAGGAGGGTTATGAATTTGACCGGTATGTAAGTATGTATGTATGTATGTATGTTCATCTGTTCCCTCCTATCTTCTAAACCACTCATCACAATTTGACAAATGAGGTATCGTTGGAAGCGTCTTGATTGTCCGCTGGTGGCGGGCTATAGGCTATGTGACGTTACATAAAGTCAGGAACTAAAAATAAAATATTGTTTAATCGTACCACGTACCATGTTGGGTATCAAATGAAACGGCTTAATGAGCACATTTCAAAAATATATATATTATAACCCCAAAATAATTAAATTAATATGTAATATGTTCGATTTATGCTCTAACACGTGTGACGCCGGATTTTTAATTTGTCTGTCTGTGGGATCTTGTTTATACCTTTTTAGTCGTAGTTGGGTTTTAGTTTTTATTACTTTAATCTTTTTAAGTTAGTGATAGTGGTGTGACCGTCAGACTGCCAAGTCAGGTCTCGAGTTTGAACCCATGGCACGCAACTCTGACTTTTCGTCTTCGTGTGCGTATTGTATAATTATCACTTGCTTTAAAAACGGTGAAGGAAAACATCGTGAGGTCACCGGCATGCCTGAGAGATAATTCTCGTCAGCGTGTGAAGCCAGGTCAGAGTCCCAGGGGCGGTATGAAAACTCTGAAACCAGGTTAGCCACCAACCACACGAAAAAGAAAAGAAGAACTAGTAGGTAGTGTAGGTTTCCCAAGTGGGTCAAAGGTCAACCTCAAGTCTTCCAAAATATATTTCCGTGACACGGTGGGTGATAGTCCTAATCTATCTTAAAACCTTACCGTTTCAGGATCCCGTGGATGTTCGACGAAGGCGGAGAACTCGACAAGACGCAGCTTATGTGTTGCTATAGCGCGGCCCTCCCACGGAGGTGGCGGCGCCACATCGGTCCCGCTCGGCACACCCACGCCCCCTACACCGGGAACCCCTTTGTATCCCGCGCCGGGGAACGGTTTTACGCTGGAACAATTAGAAATTTAAAATAGTTTATTGTCCAGATAATACAGTTAATAAGTTCATAGGTTAACCTAAGTGGAGACGACATGAGTAGCTTAAAATATTACCGACAGCTAAGTTATTTATTTGCCAGCGAGCCCCAAACTAGACGGTCTATATCTTGGGGCTTGGGGTATGAATACCAGTGTGGAGACTAGAGCGGTGATTTCAGGTGTGGTATGGTTTGTGTATGTGCGTGTGTGTAAGTGTGCGTGTTTTGTCTCATTGTGCTTCGTTTAATTCGGTGTCAGGTCAAGGTGGTCTATAAAGAAAGACGTCAAGTTCAGCAGAGTTCATGTTTTAATTATGCAAAATCTGGAGAGGCCTTGGATACCGAAAGGTTCTGTTTATCTTGACTCCCACCCTTTTACTGCTAATGATGACTTCATGCGTCATTCACATCACTTGCTAATCGTGTGAAACAAAAAAAAAACAAAAAATTTGGGGTTAGGCGCAGGAATTACAAACAGTAAAACAAGATAAACATATTTTTTCGAATAAAGAAAACAAAAAAATGTAATATTATCGACCTGTGCGAGCAGGCAGCATATTGCAGCATAATGCTGCAATATTTAAAAATAAATACGGCTGGTATTCTGATAGGGCATAATTGACTGAATTCAGGCAAAAGACTTCCACATTTGGACATAGGCCTCTATAATTGCCACTAGTGTCAGTAGCCAGAGTGACAAATTACTTATGGTTCAAAACCTCAAAACTATGTATGATTGTGAAAGTCAATTTTCTCGGGAGTTCTTGACAACTGTTAGAAGGAAGGAAAAGTGACCAGACGATGGTCCATTTACTTATTTTTCTCCTCACAGGGAGTAGGTACAGGACGTTGATTTAAATCTGGTAATAGCATTTTGGGTCAAGTACATGTACTGCGCGGGCCGAGTGTCCTGTTTAACGTCAGCTTAGGAATACCGATACCAAGACACATAATATGCTGCTGAATTCTGATTATTCTAGAAAATGTTAGTCGGGTTAGAAAAGAGTGACCAAGTTACTTCAGTCAAGTGATACAAGTTAAAGAATGTAGCGCAAAATGTTACTTTGATATGGAGGAGGTCCTGTAAAAAAAAAATCTTGAAGTTCAACTACTTATATTTGCTTAAGATACTTACTCTTGTGACGGTCCAGCTTGAAGACCCGGTTGCCAAAATTGCTGTAAAAATAAAAGACTTCGTTAAAATCTTCGTTATTAATAACTTTCAAAGTAAGCTTTCATGTTATTTTATGCTCAAGTTGTTAAATTCTACACACATCACTTGAAGCATTATTTTGTTTGTGAAAACATGGAGATATGGATGTATTTTTATGTCAATGTAGTGCACGCCCTGAACAAAGTGACTAACTGCAAATATGATTATTTCTGTCAATATTATGGAGTCGGTAGATGTTGCCCGCGATTTTGTTTGCGATCCAGGATGAAAAACATATATAACCTATGTCCCTGGTCATGGTCTATCTGTGTGCCAAATTTCATCCAAATCGGTCGAGCCGTTTATGCGTGATTGACTAACAAACAAACAAGCAAACTCACTTTCGCATCGCATAATATTAGTTAGAATTTTGAATAAAGTTTTAGTCCAATCCAATTACCAGTCGATTATTTTGTAATATGATAGAAAAATAAACAAAAATGTGAGTAAAGCAATTTCATTATTCGATTGGTGTTATTGTCGCCTATTCTTTACTTAATACGTGCAATTTGGCAACATGCCTAAGTAATGAAGCAACACAATTTAAAGGCGATTTAGTTTTATTTTTACTAGTAACACAAAGGCATGCCTTTTGCAAGGTGAGTACCGTATGGTGGTACGCTGGGTGCGGTAACCCGGCAACGATCTGTGCGCTAGATAGTGTGCTCATTGACTGCATGGCCTTTTCTTTCATCACCCCACCATCCTAAACGTCATTCATATGTATATTTTAATACTTTGTATCTTCTGTGACATCATTTAATATTTATATCGTGAGCACGGATCGAAAATATTCTGCTAATTGAATCAATAGATCGACATGAAATGTCGCTTCACTAATAGAGAAATGTTTCATGTATAAAAACAATGCTAATTGATATTGAATACATAAATACTGGTAGGTATTTTGAGTGATACTAACCACTTTGAGTTTGGCTTGTATTTCCCGTAGTTTTCGCCTAGCTAGCACTTGTATGTGGGATGAGACTTGTTTTCTCGTGCGCGTCTTTCCTGTTCTGAGTTTTATATACCTTGCTATCAGCTCGTTTCTCCCTGTAATGTAAATAAAATTCATATTAGTCAAAGATATAAAGTAATGGACTCATAATATTAAGAAAATATTCTTAAAATATAAGCATGTTTGACTCTTCTTTGGGGTAATTTAAGTACTTATTAAATGCATTGCATTTTATCCTGGAAATGTCGGTATATGTTATGTTATTAACTAACGACATTTAAATGGGATAAAATGCAACCTAAAATTGTAGACCAAGATATATTCTATTTTTTTTTTTATATATGTATAGACACGTATTTAGGTACATAATAAAACTTACAGACTTAAAATAATAATAATAATCGTAACGGTTAATGGCCTAATAGCGGAGAGCCTCGACCAACACCTCAGGAGGCTCTCATTGCGCGGCTGTGTCAAGGGCTTCAGAAAGCGGTAAGTACTCCTGAACATGGCACGCATAATGAGGAGGTTCCTCTCTCTAGAGCACCTTGGACCCTGATCCTGATGCCGATGGGCTACTATTTTTTTATATTTTTAAATGTTTTTTATACTTAAAAAATAAGTATTGAAAATTACATACAGGATATAATATGTACAAGTATATAAAAAAGATAACTTTCATACTAAACTGATACCTATGGTACAAATCCGAAACGGCACCATTGTTTTAAAATAAAATCTCTAGCTGAGGTACTCGAATATCTAAAAGGTCTTAGTACTTTATCAAAAGTTCTGCTTCTGAAAACAATCCTTGACCAGAATCCCAACATTCAAACTAGGTACATTTCAAACAATTTAATAATTCAACTCGTGATTGAGTTCCAAACATTCAAGCTTCCGCATTTATATAATACCTAACAGTGAGATATTTCAATTTAAGTAATAAAGGGGTTAAAACATGTGCCAATTGCCCGCGGAATATTTAGCATAGCTGTTTCAGACAAACGCGTAGAATGCAATGCAGGCACAGCGCTGCCGATCCTGTTATGAAACAATTTTCAAAATATTTTGAATAGCTATTTTCAATCATTGAAACTGCAGTGAGCCGGAATGCGGGGTGGATCGTCCGTAGTCCAAGCTGGTATTGTGAAATAATTTTCAGTTGGTTTACATTGAATAATGTTGTCGATAAATATTTAAAATTTTCTTTTTGTATTGATACAAATGTAGTTAATTAAATATTTTTGTTTTAATTTCTCGCGTTGCTAGAGTTTAAGTATTAGTAGTAATTATGGCTGATGATAATATTTAAAAAAGTGCGAGAAGTCAGAAGTTTGTCATTTAGTTACAGAAATCTGCTGAAACTTAGTTAAGTAAATTTAAGTAATCAGCACTTGATGCTCTATGACTGTTCGGTGAGCTGTATGTAAACTGTTTTATATTACGGTCATCAAATTTTCCTTTCTTTAGTCTTGTCGGTTGTATTAGTTAAGTACCTAAACTCTACCATTCTAAAATTACTTAACTGGTCAACTGAAGAAAGTACAGTTAGAAACGTTAAACACTAATCATAGAACGAGTACTCAAAGCCCAATTAAACCCATACGTAACTTTGTGACGAAATTTTAATATACATCGTGTATTAATTGATGGACACGATATAGGAACAGCCGGTCAGGGCAAAGTAAATTGAAATCTCATTGAATTCGGGGAATGCGATGGCGACGAGAGGCGGCTGCTGGTGCGAATTTAATTAACCCCTTGCTTGCTCGTTGAGGCGAATGCGTACGTATACGTACGAACTATTTGTACGTGTATTGATTAACAGTACGAATTTGTCAATCACAGAAGAGCGTAGCGAACAGGGGTTAGATACTTTGCGCTTTTTACGTTTCTAAAGTGTTTGTAAGTTGTGGTTGTATCTGTTCCTTCTGCGTGCGAATAATTTCGCAATAAAAAGGTTCAAAGAATCCCATGTCTGTTATTGCCAATAATAACCTTCATCATAATATTCTGCATTGCGCCTTAAATACCGCGCTACAACACGGCCCCTGCTTCAAGATTAAAGCAATATCAGTTATTTTTATATTAAACTAGAATGAAAGCTCAGATCTTGAGAAGGAAACTCTTCAAGACTGTTAAGTCAAACATTCTTGAAATTACTTCGAAATTATGGCACCGTCATAAACTTTTCACGGCGGGTGTTAAGCTAAAATTAGTAAGTGCGGCCACTCTAACAAATTGCTGTTAGCACGAATTAGTAAAGTGAATATACACGTCGTATGTTATCCGTTGTGAGCGTAACTTCCACTTGCGACATACGCGCCCGCGAATTGAGCATTAAGAGTGCTTTCACCCGAAACGTCGTGTGCATCCTTCTATAAATAGTGCGGTGCAGAGAAGGATCAAGTCGAAACGTTTCTATTCCACAGTGAATAGAAAAACAAGAGATCATTATTTATTAGTTCGTTAGTTGGCTAATTTGGTCCATTGCCAGCGCGACGCGCCACGCTCTCGCGCACTCCGCGAGGAAATTGTGCGTGCACGCTCCAGCTACATTATGAATATTGACTATTTTCTTTTTGAACATATTTGTTGCTCTATCGTACATTTATAATTAGTGGTTTGTTTATTTACAAGATTCACAATTTTAGGTGTTTACTATTAAATGAAAGTTAGGTTAGGTTTACTATTAAATGAAAGTTAGGTGTGGTAATTTTAGGTGTTTACTATTAAATGAAAGTTAGGTGTGGTAATTTTTTTATATTTCCCGATCCGCGTCTTACGCCTGGGGCGTTTTGAAAAGTAATTTATTCGACAACTGGGGAGATATTGGAGATCCATCAGAAATACATTAACGTCGTACCTGAGGCATGACTTCGCGATTGTTTTTGCTTATAGAGCTTTTGCCCACAAAATATATTTCCATAAATAATATCAGTCCATTAGGCGTGAGTTTCTGCGTGTCCGTGCATACATTTTTGAGAATATAAAGTGTCTTTGCTTTTCAATTTCCGTTTTTTGCCACCGACTTTTTTAGTGTTTTTTTTGGAAGTCGGTTGTTTTTTTTTTGTAAAAAGTTTTTATTTTTCACTTTTTAGTTGTGGTACCTACCCTACACAAATCCGAATACCACTGCTATGTAAATAACAGGGAAGGAGTCAAACAGGATATCGTCTAGATAAACTAAGTGGAAAAATACGTAATATTGAAGCTAACTCAAAAATTACGCAAGCAAAGTTAATAAAATTTATATGGGACCACCTCGGAAGCATGACCTACCAAACAAAAAAAGAATCATCAAAATGGATTCATAATTGGCGGAGTAATCGCGTAACAAACATACAAAAAAAAAAAAAAAAAACATACAGACGAATTGAGAACCTCCTCCTTTTGAAGAAGTCGGTTAAAAACATTCAGATCAATTAGATCTGAAGGTTTTGTTATACGGTACCTTTAAGTACCTACTTATTTTCCTCCTGTTCAAAATTCTACTTCACTAAAGTTTTTGAGACCCAATTATTAACTTTAATGACCAGTATTAAATTAATATTATAACAAGGCCTATAATTTTATTTCCAAACGCCATATTTTAGACCCATTTTCCGTGTGATTTAAGCTAATTACCAACCACTACCCCACCGATCGACACCATGATTCGGTTATAATTAGATATTATCTAAGACAATTAGGGTGCCGCCAACAATGTGTTAATAGGGAACAACTGAGCATTTTAATAATTTGGGAAAACTTTGCATAATGGCAACATTATGGTAAGTAGTGACGAGGACAGTCCGTCAAAAACGAAGACCTTTGAATGACAAAGGCTCTGCGAAAGATATTAGACTTTGTAGAGTTACACGGGCGTCGTAGCAGAATTTCACGCTGACCCAAACAGGAGCTATGCGGAGCAAATCCTCACGGAAAGGGTTGAGTTGCGACAGGTCTAAGGAGGATTTCTTGGGAGACAATCGGGAGTTATGCCCGAAGCGGGCGGGGCGCTAAACAACGGGCGCGGGCGGCCCGCCCCTTCTTTATATTTTCTTACTGCGTTCGCCGCCTAGCGGCGCGGCCGGGCCCCTTACACGCTCGCTCGCTCACTAATTGCGCATTCTTCGCATAGTTTAGCCCTCCCAACGAACCCCTCGCCTGCCACCCCCGGACCACGTGAAGCCGTGCGCCGACGAAACTTTCATACTCCCAGGATATTGAGCGGTTTTGAATGTCTTAACTCACGAACGTGCCGCCAGCAAAGCTGAGCACTAGCTTTGTTGGCAAACTGTTCCCAACTACAGTCTTCAACACTGCGTGAGCCGCCAACCGAGCTCCTCCACCACAGCACGTGTATGACATGCCCCACTCGATGTACTAATGTAATAACGAATCCGATAACTTAATACTGGCACATGAGACCTAGTAATTGATATCTAATAAACAGCAGGACGGTGTCGGCCTAGCTAGGATAACTTTTATCGGCACTTGACTTCAGTTGTCATAACTTTCAGATAAACGTGTCTTGTGTTTATTCTGCTCGGTCTTTATTTGATCAAGAAGCTGTGTAACTAAGAAAATTCCCAGTAGGTACTTACTTATATGAGAAACTAAATAACAGAAGAGCATAAATATCAGGATAACTTTTAAGGTAATTTGACTTTTTGCCCTAAGTTTATTTTGCTCGACATTGTCTAAAAAAATCACTCACTCATCCAAAACAAAATATCATACCTAATAAAATTTTCCAACCACTGAAATAGAAAATAATTTCCCCATTATTCTTTTAATAAACACACAATAATATCGCCCTAGAAGAATGCGGGATTATTGCAGCACATGACGATGAAGCAAAACAGTGTCCCGTGGAACGTCACGGCAAGGGAGAGGGTGGAAACGGACAAGGGTGACGCACTTTTACGTAGATTAAGCGGGAGGACACGTCCTCGAGTAATGTGGTCATATATTGTCCGGGCGACGCGACGCGTGTGCGCAATTATTATCCACACAGATAGCCATTATCAACATCTTTTGCACATAGTAATAACAGTTAGAGATAGTTGTTTACAAATAGAGTCTGCGTAGTTGAAGTGACAAAGCTTTCTGAATTAATTTCAGTACTTGTATTAGTTGTTTTGCTGTTAACTATGACATAACGATATTTATTATTGTGTTGAAGATATGTTGTAGATTTGTGCCGCATAAAAAAAATGAACGTGAATTCGTACATCAAAGCATATCATAGGCCTAAAAGACGTTGGGCATTCCCCTAATTTCCCCTTCCGCAGTGTGAACCGTAAGATTTGAAGTAATTTAAACATCGCATTTCTTTACGCCTATTAAATCACTTAAGGTGGACACATCGCCTGTGGTAAATTTGTTTAGCAATTCCATTTGGCACCGCGACGAGGCTGAGCGGGCAGTCCTTTAATTAAAACCGGGACGTATAATGTTGGGCGCTTGACGCAAACTTAATGTGCGTCCGGCGGCGTTGTAATGGCACTGCCACCCTCTGATAATTGTCCTATGTCAATTCTGCTCCATAGCACCCGTAATATTACTTTTCGGAAAGCGTTATGGAACTATTCTCCTCGGGTTAAGCGTGCAGGACTCGCGAAGTAACCCACTTCGCAAACTGTTTTATTCAAACTATTATTTCTCCATAATACTTCGTAACTACGAGACGACCCCTGACAAGTTGACAACAGTCGGATAACAAAGCCACGCAGAAGAAGACTTTACTCCTAACTATAAAATACTAAAGCAACACAAACCGTTTCCTTCGGCAGTTAATTTACTGAAGGCAAAGCGTTGCTTTTATGTAGCAATCGTCACGTTCGCGTTAACGAGCTTTCTAAGTTAACAATGTAACGTGAAAAAATTTGCTCCTGGCTCCCTTTCATGAACAGAGCTTTCATTTTAATAATCGAGGCTTATTGAGAACAAATTGGGGGTTCATTTGGAAATACTTTTGTGGCGATGTATATTTACGGGGCATAGCAACATTGCTGACTAATTACCACTCATGTAGGTCCCTAATAAAGTATTTGTACACGTGAACGTTGAAACAAAAGCCACGCGACAACACATGGGTTCTTCGAATTGGCGACATGGTCCGATCAAGGGAGATAATAATTGTCGGTTCACGTCTTTCCGCGGAATCCTATTGCGCAAACGGCTTTGTCGGCCGACTTCAATAGGTACTACAGTGGCTTTGTCTCGTGCCACTGCCATTGTTCATTTTCGGCGGAGTGGCCTTGATATCACTCCATTATTTAACTTAAGTGACATATATAGGTAAATCGACGTATTGGCGTCGGCAGTTTTAACATAATGACTACATGTTTGTGCTTCATATTTAGGCCTATCGTGCGTAACGGACATATCTCTTACAGTCCTTACTTGAGAAACCATTAATCCTATCATCGTACCTACATAGCAGAATCTTAGCTCCTTTATCAATGGATAAATTACCATCTTCATCCAGAGATTAGCCTTTAGCGTCCTAGGTCTCTACAATTCAAGGAAGACATATAGTCTGAAAGCTAGTGCCTACAAAGTCTTCTAGCATGTTTGGACTCACCGTACATCTTGCCCTCGTCGGAGAGAATAATTTTGCGTCTGCCACACGGCGGGTAGATGGCCAGAGCCTCTTGGAAGCTCTGCTCAATGTCTGGACTCCAAACTCCCTCCGCATCGGCCGCCGACATGTCCTGCGAACGCGCTTTGTTATAAAAACATAACTTATTTATTATCGAAACAATGTAGAATCGATATAAATTTTCCCACTGTAGGTAAAGATAGACGTCATAGCAAACACGTTTACACAGGCCACGATTGTTTTGAAAACTATAAGAAAACAAACGCGGTAGAAAGGAAAAGTAAAATCATAAGTAACAATGACAGTGAGGTCTTTCTGGATAATCTAAGAGTTTGGTAAACCGTAAAGCTTGGAAGTCATATAATTACGGCAATAACGTAATTAGCTACATATCCACTAAGTTAGGGAACAATCGCGTTCCGTGCAATCCCGATGTTCTAATTGAGATGCTTCCAGTAATAGCAAATTCACATACTCTAATAGTTGGCGGAAACTGCAACTTTTGTTTTAGGTAGCAGTTGTGAACAAAAAGTTTCTGCATCGAAATGTGTCCTTCATTTGTACGATTGTTATTGTTTTAATGTTTTGCATCATGAACAGTTGTTGATTTGATTACCTACTTCTAATTAGTAACATTTCCCTTAGGAGCACCGGAGAACTAAACTTGTTCCCGCACTCTCTTGGTATTAGCTGTAACTGTATCGAAAGCTTGTTACGCCCCAATGAATCGAATCTTACGATACGATCATTAATCTTATAAACTAAATACGTTTGGAAGATAAACTGTTTCTGTGTTAGCCTAGTCCACTTCCAGAGAAAACGAAACAAATTCAGAAGCCTTATTATTACATGGAATCTAAGTAGGAACACTGAACAGATGTACTTATTATGAACATTTGTAAAGAGAGTTTGCTTACAGACTGTTACAACTCGAGGAGTGCGTCATTGTAATTAATAGACTCGCTTCTATTCTCAAAAGAAAATAAAAATAACGCGCTGCCCTCGACTTGGTCCAACAGGCCGGATCGAAAACATCGTGAATCACTGTTCCTTGAAACTACTTGAAACGTAGCTGTTTCTGGATTTGTTAACTACTGAGAGTCAATATTTACTTGCTATTTCTCACAATCGCGCTTACTAATATTATTTGTTTTAGTTACAGTTTACAATTTATTTCGTTTTCAATCAGCCATAGTGATCTTTAAAAATCTATTAATGATCTGTTTAATGTGATTGATAGCAAAATAAATACTATTGATAATGAAACACAGCAGAAGAAACCAGTTGATGTTACTGGAAATATTTTTTTTAGATCTAGAATTTCTCGGCCTAACATGCATGGATGAGTCAACCGAAAGATTCAGTGGAACTAATGGAAGTCTGTAAACAGGAGATACCTATATTTTATGTACCTATCACTTTACACAATATATTATGATAATGGAAACTAAAGTTACCCTTGTGCGACCTGCAATCGCAAATGCGTGTGAACTATACCTACTTGTAGGTACTTTCTGCAAATTGCGACTGTGTGTGTTTATATTTACACGAACGTACACGGTTAAGTACCCTCTTCTAATCCGGACTTTACTATTAGTTCTACAAACAATGCTCCTGCGCTTGATGACTTACAAAAGGGAACTAAGATTTACTAATAACCTTGCAATAAAATCTACAAATGTGAGTTCACTGTTTCGTTTATAGAGAGACTGGCAGCGATACCTACATGAAATTAATGATCAACCTTCAATCCAGAAGGCATTGGAGAACTAATTTTAACCATGATCGACAGAAATAAAGATAAAGAGAAGTTAAAAAAGAAATAAACAACTTTAATACTACGCTAGAAAACCTAACTAACATCGGAATAAATTCTGAGTAAATTTTTCTTTGTAAAATCTATCTTTTAAAATTCTGTGGAAATGTTTCTTTGTAAAATCTAGCTTATCTTTATTTAAAAAAAAAACTTCGAATATGAAAAAAAAAAAACAAGGCGGTTACTACTCAAACCAGTGACGGCTTCCAGTCTAACTGTAAATAGCTGAAACTCGTGGGAAACACCCACCATCTGAAGATCGGCGTAAATATGCGCTAATATTTACGAGCAGTTAAAATCGACACGTGTTCAGCGCCTCGGTTGGCGAGTGACCAGCAATGATCATTAAATTAATGGGATATAGTTACGTCTGCTGAGTCTGGAGCAGTTTATGCTTTACACTGGATATAATTATTCCAGAAATGGAAAAATGAATAAAATTGCTGCAAGGAGGTTGGTTACAGATCGACCAAGTCTCATAAAGATGGAACTGTTCGCCCTATGGCATAGGACCTGGAGAATGTTATGATAGCTATTCCAAAGTCCTTCTTATCTGAGTCTTATCGGGCAGCTGACTAAGACATACTTAAACCGTAGATAACGGCTAGGATGAAGCTTTAAGGCTCGTGCATACTGGCGCGACTTGTCGCGCGACGCGATAATTGTTCTACCGTGAAGTTTTCTCAGAAAATGTTTTGTTAAAATCGCGTCCGCTGTCGTGTCGCGCCTGTTTGTGGGCCTTTATACGCTTCACTTTCATACCCACACATTGAACACCAACACTCATTTGTTTGGGTTCTCCATCACCTTACCTTAACTATGTGAATAGTCCTGGCATACCTACTAAGTAGTAAAGCTCTTTGTAGTAATGGAGTAATGTAACTTTTCCAGGCAAGTAGGTAGTACCACCATCCACCATACTATATATCTGAAGCCAAGCAGCGTTGCCATGTACTGGTTTGAGGGGTAGGGGCCGGGATAATGCAATCAGATGAGCCATCGGCTTCGTTGCCATTCAAAAACATACAAAAGAGATATTTACCTTCTCATCGTCACTAGCATCGCCGACGTCCAGGTGCTTTGCGTCGGCGCCGCCCGAGCCATTGGTGTCGGGCGCGCCGGCCGCCGTGCTCCACGGGGACGCAATGGTGCCGGCTGCGAGCGCGCCGCTCGCTGTAACAGAAGAAAAATGATTTTTAGCATTATTATTAAACAGTTTTTTGTACAACAAGAAGTGTTAAGGCTCCCGCAAACAGACGCGACAGCACGACGCGATTCTGGTAAAACAATTTACATAAAGGTTTCATAGAAATTGTTTGTTGTTGTTAAAACAATTTACATGAACGTTTCCTAGAAATTGTTTTACTAGAGTTGCGTCGCGCTGTCGTGTTGCGCCTGTATGCGGGGGCCTTTATTGGGTATTTCATTGACGATAACTTAGTAAGATAGACTCAAAATCAATTTACGTACGTAGGTATTAAACATTTTAATGTAAGTATAAATTCCCTAACGCCGACTTTTCAACAAAGCACAACATTAAATATTTCCTACACGTTAAACTGAAAAGAGTTTCAACCCTTTCAAAAGTTTCAACAGCTTCAGTTTTACCTAAAAATAAATCGCTGAAAAGCATTTGTCGCAACAATTCAAAGTTTTCACAAGCGATAACCGATTATATAACAATCAGTATCGTTGTGCCAACCATGTAATTCTCGAGTGTAGATAATGTGTGTGACCGTGAAAATTGTATGTATGACGCATCCATAAACGTAACGCAAGAAAAGTATTAATTTAACCGAATGTAAGTTACTATCCTTTAGCAATGCCTTTCGGTTCCCTTTACCTTTATAACTGTGACGAAACACCAGGTTGGGTTGAGAGGAAAAAGTAATGAAATAGACGTTAATTAATCGTTGAGAAACAATCGGTAACAAGGTAATTTATACATACATTACATTATATAATCAGCCTATGATTTTCTCACTACTGGGACACAGGCCTCCTCTCTTCGAGCGGGAGTGGGTTGTAATCTACTACGCGGGTCCCAGTGCGGGTTGGTCCCAATGAGGGTTGGTCCCAGTCTCCCACTGCGGGTTGGTCCAAAAGTGTAGAACCTTTTTGTTGATTGATATACCTACGTTATAGAGTTACAGTCAAACTGATTTTTCAGTACTTAACTCATTGCAGTTAGGTGGAGAATTGTCTGTCTACACTTCAATGTAAATATGTATAAAGTGTTCAATCTTTTTCCTCAGAATTTTCCAACTAACAATATGAATATAATGAAAAACATTATTGCTAATAATGAATGGATTTGTCCGGTAGAAGTTGATACGCGTCTCCAGCTCTCGGCTCGAGTGCCTCTGACGTCAGAACGTTTGTTTGTTTACCGTGTCGGATGCTCGTCTTGTAAACTTCCAATCGTATTGTGGCCGATACGATAATACATCGGCAAAACTGCGGTTAGTCCGCTCTGTTACTATTTTTAAAGCATTACAAAAAGCTTTTGCGAATTGACGTCAAGTTTTGGACTGATGTCTTGTTGTTTCAAAAGCGAACTTACGAGTATATTTAAATTGATTTCTCCACATTTATTAATAGCAGCAATGAAGTTAAATTAGCATCTAATTTACATTTAATAGTGTAAAGTCGACATTGTCTGTCGCCAGAATAAAGTTTCTAAAGATTTATTTATATTTCGTTAAGAAAATATAACTGGCAAATGGAGTCAAGGAATACCGAGTCCAAATTTTCATAATACCAAATAAAATCTTTGTTCCCTCAAGATCGGAGGCGAGCTCGCAGGCATTCCGGAAATTTTCATATTTACTGTTACAAATATGCAGGTACGAAACATTTACAATATAAATATAATATCAAAACGGAGAATTTCTTTATGAAGATCGGATCGAGAGTCGGGAGTAAAGTATGCGCCGCCTGGCTTCGCGAGGAGCTGTCCTCCTCGTTACTTTATAAATCCTATCTTTACCTACCTACATTCCGGCTATATTTATATCAAAAACTTCCCTTTACACCCACATTTCAATCTACTTATTCTTCACTCTAGTTTTCTAGCCAAAAAACAAACTAGGTTGATGCGTCTAATTAAATTATTCTCGCGAAATGTCATTTCCCAATAATATTGACACCGGTACACTGGCAAAAACTTACAACGTATATTGTACTGTCAATACGCCTTGACGCAACAAATTCGCATTGTCTCCGTCGCATACTTATTGAGAAATCGTCTTTATAAACGAGAAATTGACCTCTTTATAATCCAGAACGGTTTCTGAGAACCGTTTTATCAATCAAAAGTATGCTCTACTAAGTACCTACCTCTTTGATATTTAGGTATCTTTAGGCTATCACGCCTACACTTCCATATAAATCTATTTAGTACGTAATATTATCTATTCACAGTCAATAAGCCTACTTACCTCAGTGGTGGAGCGACACAACTCCACAAGTTGTATCAAGGATCTTCAATTAGGACAATTATTATTCAGCAGTGACTAATTCGAGCGGAGCGCTCGCGGTTGGCTGACAAAGGGCGCATCGTGGACGTGCAATAATTAAAATAATAAAGCATGGTTGTTCATTGTGCTGATATGACAAGTGCCCGCAATAAGTGGGACCCTCGCTACGCCGCGGTGGGGTCGACTCTTGATCATATTTAAACGGGACTACGGGGCCTATCTATACCATGCGTGCGATTTATACTGTTGTGCAATATTAGCACTGTTTGCGATTTTATTTATATGAATGAACTCGTGTGCTTCAGTCTATTGTTATGACATTAATGAGACTACTACTTATAACAAAAAAATCTCCATTGTAGAAATAGGAAAGTAACAGGGAAGGCTATTATTTAACACTTTATTGGAATAGGCACTATGACGAAACCAGCAAGGAACATAACTTCGATAAATTCATAATAAGACGATGAATCAGGAACAGAACTAGGGTAAACTCTCCAGAACATTTATAACATATCCGAGTGGGCGGTACAAAAGGCACACGCTGTATTTATAGACAATGCCCACAAAGTAGGTATATACGTAAGTACGTAGAATATTAGTCACATCGAGGTAAAAGACAAAACTGTTGGGACACTACCCGAGCATAATAGTTACGCATACAGAAACCTTTGTGAAGCAGTTGTTTATACATAGTTTTATCAACCGCTCTACAAATTACAGTAATTTTATAAAGTGAATAGTCAAATTGTTTGCAAGTGCTAATATTTACAGACTTTCAAATTTTCGCTGAATGGCGATATTGAGCAGACATTGATTGAATGTGAATGTCACTTAGTGACTTTTTTCAATTCAGTTTTCAATTGGATTTACTTTCATATTACTTACTATCTGTCTCGTTTGTAAGTGTAAGGTGTACTTTCAGATTTTCATCTCGGAATAATATTTCATTAAGCATAGGTATGCCCATTAACTATGAGCATGGGGATTCTGTAACGTTATATACACGTCAAAACCATATTCAATTGTTTTGTACATATGTGTTGCACGCGATTCCTGAAACAGGAATGCATTTAACATCAACAATGGAATAATTCCGGTAATTTAATGCTGTATGGCCCTTCCATATCGCGTGAGCCTTTTAAAATCTATAAAAGCACCTCTGTTTCGTGGCAGCACGAGTTTTTCCTAACATTGGCTTATTATCCACTTATGCAATCGCAACATTCGCAGCCATTCTAGACCTTGTTTCACTAATTATTATTTATTTACAAGAAACTAAAGAAAAACATATTTTATGTATGAAAAATTTAAATTATCAAAGGACAATTAACATTTTACGACGTCAATAAAACAAAATACAGTAAATGTAATGTGTAATACGTAAATTATATTGTAAAATTAAGTTTTAGTAGGCCCGTTGCGTGGTTTCATCAAGGAGAAAACATTGGTACATTTTTGTCAAGGAGCTTTTCCTACTAATTTCGCCGTTGGCATTGCTTTGAATATATTCAGAAATCACAGGTACTGTTGCTATCCACGGTTTATAAAGTATACAATAAAGAGTAGTAACTATCAATTAAAATAGTTAAACAAAACAAATGTCGATTCTCATTCAAGTTTGTGGTTGATATCCCGTTAGCGGTATACTAGCAATCAGACACATCAAATTAACTTCATATAGGTAGATTTGAAATGTAGAGATATGTTTTCGGAATCAGATTTCCCAGGGCTGCCAATTATAGAATTTCCTGAAATTAGTTAATGGGATTTCTATTTAATTAGCTGTTAGGATCGTAAAGCTAACCTATAATAACGTTATTAGAATCTAAATGTTACATCTGGATATTAACAGTATCATAATCGAATCAAAAGCTTGTAGGTACCGGAGAAACTACATATGTGCAGTTCCGTAAATCCGTAGTTAACATCGTTTTATCTCTCTTCTGTATTCGAGCGCGCGGAAAATAATAAAAAACAAAATCATGAATCGTTATGGGAACAAAAACGTTTACAAAGGTGGTAGCCCTAGTTGTTGGGGTGTGCGATGTGGGGGTGGGGGGCCACCTGTGAGCGTACCGTCCAACGGTCGAGGGTTGCGCGCCAAAGTATGTTAATTAATTTTCGGTTGACCGTCCAGTGCTCTACGGGTTTGCTCAAATCGGCCCACCGTGCGGTTTTCGTATATTTTGTTTTCAGGAAAGGTCACTCATGTAATCCAACAATATTGTTAATACGGTCAATCAAGTTACGGGGTGTGTGAATAAGTTGTCAATTAAAGAATTATATTTGTTTAATTAATTTTGTGATCAAGTGAAATTCAAAGTATCCAGTTAGACATGACCACGTTAAATTATCGCCTACAAGCAACTCGATGACAAAACATGCGTGAAGTTCATACATAATCTTCGATTTTACCGCGCCGCCTGAGTTCAATTAATTATTCAATAGCGTAAACCGCTTGGAAATGGGGCAATAGGTTTTTATTAATTCCTCTTCGGAATATTAAAGTGGGATGGGATGATTAATTATTCAACACGATTATTATGTTTATTAAAATGTGCGCGTGCGGTGGTACAATCAAGCCGCATCACAAAGATGTTTACTGCTCGGCGTGAATGTTTACAAACGCTACGTGGACGACACAAAGGCGTAGTGCGTGGTCCACGTGGCGCGTGCACTATGCACTGTGTTTGGAGTACACCTCAAGTCGTCATTACGTCGTGCACAGGCCGCAGAATGCCATACAATGCTGTAACCCTCTAACTGCCCAACCGTGTCGGCGGCACTCCGCATCCAGTGCGTCAGACGGTCAGCAATATCGCAGATCGACTCATACGGAAACGTCAAACGTTATGCAACCTAATACAAATTGTTTTGCTACTTTGCATGAATTGCGATTTACCTGCGTATGATAATAATGTGCAGTGTTTTTATTACTTCGAAGTGAAGTCGGCCTAGGCTTATGTATGTCACACGTAATGACGAATATGTTCATTGATATGTTCATTGGACTTAATGGTAGATGCGAAGTACTTTGTCACAAGATAAAGACGATGAATCGACTAATCAAATGCCCAATATACTTTTTGGCACTCTGACCCTGGCAACAGATCGGGATAGCGCTTGGTTGACTGCAAAAAAATAATGATTCACCAATAGTGATTCAACTTTCCAAGTCATGGATTTGGAGGCAACAATATCTTCGTAATTATTTATAAAAACTTCTGAGCTTCCGTCTGTCAAAGAGAATAGATACTACACATGAAAATTAAATCATTCAACCGTAAAATTTTGCAATGATCGATGCCAATTTTTTTGGATTTCAAAGTAACCGAATCCCCGAAGATGATCAAGAGATCTCACCTCTGAGTCATGTAGCCGCTGCTCGCCTGCCAACATCAAATAATACTAATACAAAGCATAGGTATTTATGTAGATTGCTACGCCAATTTAGACTTTGATTCAATACGACAACAGATCGCAAGTGAGCGTAGTAGAAGTGAATCATCGTACTCGCTCCGCCAGCTGCGAATTAAAACTCAGATTGCAAGTTCTCAGCGAATGTCTTGAGTCGTCTTGCAACATTAGCTGTAAACACTAAACATTATCACATTTTATGTGTACGTGAGGACTAAGACTCGTGTCGTCGAAAAAAATCTGCATAAGTCGTCACAGAATCTGTTACTGTTCACGCGAGGCGAAATTTTTGTTACCCTCACGAAATCGCTTTTCATGTCAACTCGCGTTTCTACTGTATGATGTATTTAGAAAGAGTTTGTATGTTTCTCTATTGATATGTGAGCTACCGATTCGCTGTTTTACAGTTAGTCAATGAAGATAAATATGTCACGTGACACACCATCGTTTCCTGAGCACACCGTAAAGTGTTTCTACCAAGACCTACGGCACGAGAGAATTGAATTCTTAATTCGATTTAAAAAAAAAAGAAGTATCAATACTAGTCATGACTTTTGATGCTAACAACGAGGATTCTGATTTGCAAGACCCTTAATATGAGGATAAAAGCACAACAGGATAATAAGTTCCTAACTAATAGGCAAGTTATAGGACCTAAAGCGAAAAGGCCGAAAAGCGATAATCCATTAGCAGTCCCTTCTGCTTCATTCTCATAAAACGGTAGTTTTCGGACAATACCTCGGATAAACACATCCGATAAAATCCTATAGAACAGCTTACTACTGTAAACGGCTATTTATGCTCAAGTGTCACGTAAAATGCTCAAGAATCACGCGAAAGGCTTCGTTACAAGTATTTTTTATTTTGAATTCGCAAACATAAACATCCATTTTACTTTAGACGATCCTATAATAGTGTAATAGTATATGTTATTATTTGATCGTGGGAAAAGGAGAGAAGTAACTGTTTCACTTGTTACCCTTTAGAAATATGCACGAGGTTCTTTAGCCTTTGTTATGCAGTTTATATAATCTAATGAGTAAATATAATTAGCGAAACGGGTTTGTTTACATAATGCACATGTGCAGCAATAAAATATGCATAAATTATGGGCAAAGTTCACAGTCTACTGAATTAACATTATAAGTACTATCACAGATTTCTTAATGGTTATTATTTACTACATTCAAGAAACTTGTACGAATGTCACACTTGAAGTTAAAGAAGGAATGAAAGGAGCAGATAATTTGCCAATTATCAAAAAAAGAGAAGCTAAAGATACTACTTTAGCTCACATGAACACATCAACCGTTTTGAACGACACGCGACATATCATGTTGTAAAAAATTAGTCAATCCCTTTACAACAAATAGGATCCGTCCCAAAAAGTGGGAGCACCAGTCCCAGCGAAAAAATGTAGGCAAATGACTACCATGACGCATACAATCTAATTGGTTTTGGGTCCTCTGAATTTGACCCTTCTTGAACATATCCAATAAAGCGAGCGGGATATTACTCAAATATGATATAGATGGCTTGGTAACAAAGAGATACTTATGAAATTAAGGCGATAAATCAGCGTGGTCTGAGCGAGGCGGGCCATGAATGAGCACAGGAACAACGACTTATATGTAAATAATGTCGTATGCCGACGCCCGACGGCCGCCCGCCTGAATATAAAGTAATATGTCACAGGACATTACATGCCAGTGATCGAGTGCTAATAGTCTTACGGACTTCCACGATATGTTTATAATTGATAAGCTGCAAGTCTGCAACTAACAACACGAAATACATCGAAAGAAAGTTACACTTTCATGTTGCCTAGTGTTTGGTTATAAAAGGTGAATGGTACTGAGACGATTGGTTTTGCAAAACGGACGTTCAAATTACTTTTCGTATGGCGTAAATGAGAGGCGTCAGCGCGTATCGTGGCCGCAACCGGCAGAGATAACAACTCACTGTAGTCCGTAAGCAGCCACAGGAGCGTTAAGCGATAAATGTATGGCTTGAGTATGAAATAGCCATTAAGTCGTTTAGACCACTTCTCTATTTGTTGTTGAATGTTCTCCAGTGCATTCGTTTTACCAATTGAGGTAAATTGTAATGATGGGGCCATTATGCTGATTACTATTTTGTAAAGATTTTTACTTTGTCTTGTCTTTGTTTTGTTGTATGATTGACTAGGGTTGATTTAACAAGAGCATATACGTTTTCTAATAAGTATTAGTTAATATTATAAACGCTACCTATTAATAAAAATTAACTATAGGGAGCAATGTTTAGACACATTTTTTCCCACTCAGTTATTCTATTGTTCATTTGTTTTTTATAGTCAATGGTCAGTATACGGTGATCTGAAGTAATCGCCATGATAGTTGAGCAGCCACACTACAACGGATATGTAGGTCTGCTGCGTGCGTACTCTTGCCTTGCTATACAAATAGCTAATATTGAGTTGTAAAGTGTTGCAGAAACCGCGCACACAACGTAGACTCAGGCATATTATATGCAAATGATTGAATCTTCAAAGTTTCAAATATATCCCTCTACTAAACTGTAATAACAATCCCTGATCCGTTGACGAATAATTTCGCCCAATAAATCGCCAAGAAAGCCCAAGCTATGCATTACTATTCAATAATATGCATGTCTCTACATAAGGGAAAAATTCTAAAAACTCAACCCATTCAATATATTTTGATCTTTAATATTCCCTGTTCGTACGGCGTTCAAACGTGACCTGAACTCTTTGCTATTGTGGTTCAATATCAACGACGACGTCAAAAACAATGAATTCATGACCAACTTCCAGCAGAGTGCGTGAGTTTGGAACGCCCGCCATCTGAATATTGAGTAATAGTTTAATGTACATATTAAAGCTTACAGTGCGTCTAATGTAGGTACGAACATACCCAGCTAGAAATGTATCTACAAATATTAGTTAGACATCCAGATGTTAGATCGTGTTTGTTTCATTATGCCGCAGACTCGCATATGTGTGGGGACCTAATGAAGGGAATCTGAGAGCTTTAGCGAGATCAAGGTGCGCTGATAATCGAATTAATTTGAACTGCACTGAAGCCAGCTATGTTGCCGACAGAGGGCTTAACTAAGTTTATGAGTATGCTAGGTACGCTCTTAACGCAACAAGTTTGTTGGGAACATCTTGAGTGCTTTGAAATCGGTTAAGCCATATAGAACCGTTGAACTGTTGTGTTCAATAGTTTGGCTGGTTTGGCGCTCTTCAGTATGTGAAGTCGAGCGTCCAGAGAGATACTGTGTTTCTCTAATTCATGCTGTATAGGGTCGTAAAGTGATTATAGCCGGTGCAATTAGTACTAACGGTTGTGGTGGCCAGCCCAGCTGCGTTGTGATGGCGGGAGACAATTGCTGCCGACAATTCGCGAGGGTTCAATGACCACTCGGACGATGCAAGCAAGACGCGCTCAAACACGACGATTTTCTTCTAGAAAGTTTAGCGTTGTCGACGTGGAACATCTATGTTTTAGCAGATTCCTCTAGACACTATTGATAAGCGGGAAATTACATTTAACTTTTGTTTTTTTCCTGCGGCGGCGACGTGAATAGGCAAGTAGTTCCAATAGTGACATGACGTTCTTTGTTCGTCAGTTGATGGTGAATCACATGTCCAAGCCGCACTACTTCAACGATTTAATGCGGAGTTGAAGAAATAAAACTTAGTTTATAAAACATCAATAACAGGAAATTATTTTATAGTGTAAATCACATGCCTATAAGTTTTATTATAACCATAGACGGGCAGGCTAGCATTGTGTCCGTTTACGATTCTCACAGTAATTATAGTTGCCATAGTAAATCAGCGCAATAATATTTCTCGACGGTATCAGGTATAATTGGATCGCAATGCGAGTAGCATCTATGCGGAAGAACGGGAGCAACATCTCTCGTTACATTCTGTGTCTTGTTCCGAGAACACCATGGGAATACATCGGCGTACTTGAAACAACATAAATTGCAACCTGCACATAAAACTCATTGTTTACAGCTTTCATATAAATTATCTTTTAAATTAATGTCCGCACAAATTTTCCTAATTATAGTCTGGGAATTAAGCAAATAGAAATAAAAATATTTGCTCAACTCTTTCACATACACGGAAGTGGAGACGATTCTTATCTTATGAAAAAGTTACTGGACTAAGCTGTTAGATTTTAATTACCACCCAGTTCATCAAGTTTCGTCAGATTGGGAAGACGTATTTTCCTCTTCCATCATGAGGAAAATAAAGATCCTAAACAAAAACAGAAGCCTGTCACGATCCAACTTTAAAAAGCAAAGCACACCAAAATATTTCCATTAAAATCGACAGAGCACATGAGGTTAAGTGAAAAACTTGGGGAACAAAGGCTGGCGTGGTCGGCTCACTATTTAGTATGCATTTGGAAAGGAGTTGAGGCGAGAGCAATAAGTTTGAGCCCGCGATTTGCATAGATTGTGGCGCGCGGCGGCGGCGGCGCGGCGCGGGCGCGTGTTTGGTGATTTACTTGCGCGGCCGCGTGGGCGACGCCAAGATAACACCTGCGCTGCTATTATGATGACACCTCGGCGAACTGAACCGTAGTAGCACGAATGTTACAAAAACTGTTTAGATTATGTTAAAAAAAGGCTCAACGTAGGACTGGCCTCAAGTTAGTTTTGTCTTCAATGTAATTTTTGCAGAACCTTTGATGTTTCGCCAAAATTCATTTATTAGATATGGTGTAGCTTTGTTGTTGATCAGTTGGCAGTACATTTATTTCAAGCTTTAGTAGGTGTATAATATATCAATTCCATGTCATGGGTCCAAGCAATAGCTATTTATTAAGTCCATAAACGGCAACGCCCAAAATAGTATGCCAATTTGCCCCTTATTGTATATGGATACTTAAAATTATTTCATGACTACTAACGTCTAAAATGAATTTAATTGGTAATTAAATATTTTAGAAGATCGGATACAGGTAACACCAGTGTAAACAAGATTCCATTAAACTCTACCAAGAAGACTAAATAACGCGGAAGAAGTATAGGATTTCATTAATTTCTTATATTTCTCTACATTTATGAATTCCCAAAGGAATAAACAAAAGTAGAGTCAGGAAAACAAGTCTGCAGCTTTATTAATTTTTATTTCCACAGACCGCTGCTGCACGCTTTGGCCATTTTCTTTTACATTTCTGACGTTGAAAACAACCATGTGTTAAGAAATTACAACACAAATTAATCCATATAAGGGAAACCTGGCACAAAAACTAGTTGCGTATATTAAGAAAAACAATTAGGGATGGGTTGTAACAGGATAAACACGATATCTGTTATCACTGTTACTGTTATAAAAAAATAACAGATCCAAATACCTGTTATTAAATAACAAACTGTTATTTTTGTACGGACGATAAATACATACCTAAGTAACAGCCGCGGTAACAGTCTGTGTGTGGATTGTTATAACGTGTATTAACATTAACAGCCGCGGTAACAGTCTTGAGCATCTGTTATTTTAAGTAACAGGTATGTTTTATTGCTAGGAACAATTGTTATTTTTTTATATCTGTTATTTTTATCTGTTGCGATAAATACGCCTCACCCCTTAAAACAATAGTAGCTCATAATCATAAGTGGTGGCTGTCTTGTAGGCTCAGCTCGACTGTATGGCGCGCCGAGAAGCCTGCTTGTGGTTAAATTACACTCATTTACCGCAGCAACAACGTCCGTGGCATGTGCAAAATGTTGCCAGCGACGATTAGCAGAATTCCTGCCTTGCAATAGAACATATAAATGCTAAAAAAAACAAGGGCCTTGCGACACACATATGTACTTAATGACTGGATAGGTTAGTTGTTTTGTTGATTTACCATTTACGTTCGTCATTCGCTTGTGTGATGCATCAACCACCTACCGAGATAATGTTCTGTCATTCTGTCACTTTTATTTACCTGTATAGATGATTGAGTAAGAATTTTAATTAGCTATAGCGAAGTATTAGAAATAATAGGCTTAGTCTGTTGTTAGTTGATTTAATGATTTGCAGTTGCCATGTTACACAATAAGTTCGCTAATGGAATTGATAGCAGTAATTAGAGAATAAGCGTCTGCGACAGCCTGCGGCACGATCCATGGAGTTTCGACACAGACAATCGCTGGCGCGTTTACTATGCGGGTTATTATAAAGTGCAATTGTTGCATTCGGCATTCGTAGCGCATTGACGATGGCTAATTTTATCTTTAACACCCGCGTGTTTTAGCGACGGTAAGTTTCACTTATTTATTTTTAAATCACGGCTCATTGATTTATTAGTGAGTATCAAGCAGCCAGACGCTTGTAAAAAATAAAAATGTTTCTGAAGCCCTTGAAAGAATAATTAGCATGACTGCGTGAAAATGAACGGGTACCTACAACTTTCTTTGTTCTTGTAAACATGTAGTGTGTGAGCGATATAACGATAACCATAGATAATTTAACAAATGGGTTACATGATAGAATGTTAGTTGGCTGATGAAGGTCGTGAAACAAAGTTCAGGTTTTGTGGTCGACGTCCGTAGAACACAATAAAGATGTCGTCACAACTTCACAAGTTTCCTGGGCATGGAGCCACGTACGTCATAAACGTTATAACACTGTATCACTCTATTCTTACCTATAAATAATTTTCATATTAAATTAACTGCGTGTCTAATAATTATTCGTATACCATCATGATTACAATAGCGGCTCTACGTAAACTGAAAATGACGATATGCGTATATGACTGTGTCACTTATTTGTCTTTTTCATAGTTATACGCAGTTTTCGTGAATTGACTAGGAAAATACTGAAAACATTGAAAAGAAACATAAGTAAAATAACCTAGAATATTGTAACCTAGAATGAACATTTCATACCTAGATATATTTTAATGAGTTTAAATTACCTGTTTTGGGTAGTTCACATTCAAGTCGCAATCTGTCAAAAATGTTGGTAAATTGATTGTATTTTTTACAGATTGCGAATGAGATGCAAATGCGAACGTTCTTAAAAATTACGGGAATTGCCCCTCTGTTCTCAAGTTGGTGGTAAATGTAATTTTATATAATCAATCCTAATTCATTAAACGACGGTTCCGTGCTTTTACACTAAACCACCACCATCTTTCATTTAGACTCATCAATCGCTGCTAACCTAACATATAATTAACCGTGTTTTTAATTGCAGTAATTGTTGACTATCACGTTATATAGATCCATACTTCACCGAGACTTTTAAATCAACTCATGCGCAGATTACACGGATGATTAGGCACCAGTCAGCTATCTAGAACACTACTGATAAAGCTGCATAAGAATCTTTTTCATAAACATGAAAAGGATTTATTTTAAATAATGCCATTGAACTCATAAATCTTAATTCTCTATCATATGTCGGAGAGTCTATTGCAGTTCCCAGAAATAACTAAACAAATATTTTGAGAATTCCAATGTGCTTGAATATTCTTCAATCGATTAAGAATTCTATAAGCTCAAGTATCCGACGGAACTTATTAATCTCAGCATTGATCACACTCCTGACCGAGGACTTTATGTGCTCATTTATCGTTCTTACGTATAAGTGTTTTTATTTTATCATTCACATAGGTTTTAATTCCAAATTCTTACAGATTTATGTGTCTACATTCGGAGGAAACTATTTTAATTAGGCTCTTTTCCGTCCATAATATTTGATAATGACTGCTAGGAGAGGTTAAAAAACCTAGTTCTCTAAATAAAATGTTCTCGTCGCTTCTAAATAGCATTCAGAAGATTTTATTTTACGCATTTCCATTTTTATAGTCGTGCAAACACGAACCGTCAATCCACACCCTTATGTATAACTGTAAAGGCGTCGCGCCGGTCACGGGCACTGTGCCAGCAACAACGGTTTTTCTCACCGCTTCCGAATGAGTGTTGCTCGACCACTTGTCATTCAACAGCCGCCGATAATTGGGGTGTTTACCTAATGATCATTAAAAATCGAATAGATCCGCGTTATGCAATCGATTAAGAGCCAGACACAGAATCGAATTAGGAATAAGCTGTTGAGTAAGTTCGGAATTGATTAATAACAGTTTTTGTCAATGTTTTTATATCGATTGTAATAGTGATTTTAATTGCACTATTTAAATAAGTTGTCGGAGAGTTCAAACAGATGATGTTCTGGTGCACTAGACATTGTAAGTAGGCCGAATCGATCACGCTTCGATTGGAGTGTTGAGCTTTTGCTCCGACATAAAGCATCGTTAAAACTACTTGTTTGATCTTTAACCTCGGTCGGTATACACTACATGTAAATACTGAACATGGCTGCGCTTGTAACGTTCAATAATTACCTACAATATGTAAATTGTTAATGGTGGACTTTAGAGAGCTTAAAAGCCCACAATAAAAAATTTACATATTTAACACACAATTACTGAGCGTTATCTCATAATTTGTCTACGGTTTGTTGGGTTGATTATGAGAGGTCTTCGCATTTATTTAACGATAAGAAAAATACAAACAAGTTTTTACGAACAACAATACTAAAGTATCCTAAATGGTTACTTAATAAAAACATGTGCTCGCTACAACAATGAAACAGTAGCAGTACAAAACAAATTCGTGTCGATAAGGTTATTACTCGCTCATAAATATAGCAGTGACAAATAATGTTTAAGACACTTAAGCAGCTCGTATCAGCGCAGGGGACATGACGTAAGTACAAAGGGTGCAGGCGTCCAAGTTGTCAAACGAGAAGTTTTTATCGGGCGGCCTGTCGGCGTTGAATAGAAATGAGCCTTGAATAATGCATGTGTGTTGCGGCCCGCGTCCCGCACCTCTCCAAACTGATTTGTTGCAACCGACGTTGCAACAACGCGATCACGCTCATACACAGGTGTTTACGTTTATACCGAGCGATTGTACGCCTCCACTCCATGTGTTCCAACTCCAACCGACTCGCTGACACCGCATTATGTGATATTAGCAACCTTGTTATACGATTCTAAACCGACTGTGAGAACATTACTGGATTCTATACCAACTTGATAAAAGGGTATTAATAAGCATGACCTGGGTTGCACTATACAGCGTGATGTAGTAAGGTTCTATGAATCACAAGTCTATTACGTAAAACAATGTTTCGTCAAGTTGAGCGTGTAATAATCCTTCGAAACTAAACTGTTTAACGCTATCGGCAAATAGAAAAACATGCAAGAAAATTTTCCGTTTTATAGCTAATCAAAAAACTGCATCAGTGCTCAGCTCACTCACCTCAGCTCAATATACTCAGCTTAGTGTTAAAGCGTAGTTTTGTAGTGTGTGAGCTTGTGAAACAGATACTTAACCGAGCGCCCCGAGGCTGGTTTCACTTCCTGTGCCTTAAAGCCATTGATGCGGCATCAGATATGAATCTTTTTCATGCAATATAGTAATACAAGAATGAAATTCTGTTACAGGTTTGTTGTTACGTAGGCAGAGTAATGGTTGTCTATAGAGTGTTACCTGTCCTGTCAGGAGCTCGTGGCTAAGTAATAACAGCCGCACGGGTCGATCCATCAGGTTAAGCTACCCTTGCCTGGGTTGGTGCGTGGATGGGTGACCATCTTTACATATCGAGACTCCTCAGTGCCTCGGAAAGCACATTAAGCCGTTGGTCCCGGCTGTCATTCGTGGATCTTTGACAGTCGTTACGGGTCGTCAGAAGCCCGAAAGTCTGACAACCAGTCTTACCAAGGGGTATCGTATTACCCAGTTACTGGGTTGTGGAGGTTAGATAGGCTGTCGCTCCATGTAAAATACTGCTGCATTCAGTTAGACTGGGAGCCGACCCCCATAGTTGGGAAAAGGCTAGGCAGTTGATGAGAGTGTTACCTGTCACCGAACGGTTCCACAAAGCAAAATACTTATTACTCATTGTTAATGCTAATTTTACTTGCTGAAAATTAAACGGGTGTACGTCGGAGAGTGCTGGTACATACAAGGAACGGTACATTAACTAGCTGCGTTCAAAGCGGGAATGAAGCAAGCCATTTGTGGCCGTGGTGAGGTTCGGGTTTGCCTCGCCAAGATGGCTATGTTATAAGTCGTAGAACGCAGCCCAGTACACATTTTTGCGCAGTTACCTCCATTCTTAACTAGAAACTAACTGGATGTTTGATTTACTGCGAATTTACATAAAAGATGAGAAAATAGAGAGATGATTCTGCAGAAATGCCGAGAAAAATTATATTATCTTAAAGATTAGAAAGCCATTAAATAATTAAAACACTAGTTATTCACATTATAAGCGCTAGTTATTCACATTATAATATTAATATATTTCAAGTATTTATAATGGAGTTACATTAAATCTAGGTAATGCAAAATTATTAGTCCATCCGCAACGGTATCGGATATATCAAATTCAAGATTTTTATCTGCACAGACATAGAAAGTTTCAGTTGGCAGGAAAGCTGCGTAGCCACTTCATTAATTTGTACCTATACTCCATAGGTTAAGGTAGTTAAAAAAGGGTAAACAAAAAAAAAACACGTGACTCATAGATGCTAAACCTTTTATTTCAAATGTTAAAATGATATTCTATAGAGTCAATTAATAGGCTCTTTTCTGAATCTGAAGCTGAAGCTATCTGTCACATTAATAATAAAGCGTTCACTGGTATCATCAATTATTTTGTCTAATTTAAACATTTTCTGTTCTTCTTTTAGTGCTGTCAACAAAAGCGTCTGGTTAACCGACTAAATGTAATACTTGCCACTTCAGTTGCCAAACTACGTCACAGTTGTACTCTTTAATTTAGCAACGTTATCTTATTCCTTGTATTTTCTAAAAGGTTTGGGGAACCTGTCTTTTTGGGCTCTTTTTTTATTATAAAGAGCCCATGATATAAATCTAACAAAATAGTAAATCTATCATTATAGTAAATCTAACAAAAAAATTGTGCTCAAGCAGTTACATCTACGAAGAGAAGTTTAAGAATAAATGATAAAGTTAAAATATACTATAATAAAAGAGGAAACTATCCTGTGATCGAAAATAAATTTAATTTTGTTATAACACGTTTTTAAACAAGAAAGTGTCAACTATAAAAAACCCTTTTTACGATTAGTTTACCTTTTTTTAACTACCTAAACCTTTAGAGTATAAGTCCTAATTATCAATGACCATGATTGTATATTTCTATTATATTATATTTGTATATTTTTAATATATTAGTCACTAGCTGCACCCCGCGGTATCGCCCCCATAAGCCTCGATCCCGTGGAAATATGGGGATAAAAAGTACCCCTTGTCCTAATCCAGGTTTTGGTCTACTCATGTACCAAATTTCATCCAAATCTGTTCAGACGTTTTAGCGTGAAAGCGTAAAAAACAAACAGACTCGCTTTCGCATTTTATAATATTAGTTATTAGAAGATATGATTAAGCTCAAGTGTTGTTAACTTTCGAAGTTACCTCACAGTGAGCGGACTAAACAGTAGAACGCTGAAATACTTATGTACCTATTAATAAAATTATAATATAGTCGTTATTTACAGTCACTACTATTGAAAGAAGACATTGAAGTGATCAAAAGATTCATTACTCCACTCAATTGCCTTCAGTTATGTATTGTTACATTAGCTTCTGTTCGCCACATTAACTTTCGCGTGGACTAAATTAATAAAGGCTGACATTTATTTAATTCATTATTTCTCAACTCGTGATGAAATGTATCTGGTTTCCGTTTTCTGAATACAACACGACCACTTCAATAAAATCTGAACGAAGCGACGCGTATAAATAAACAGGCGAACATTCTGAAAGGACTTCTCCATTTTTGTCTATTCTGAAAGTTATTTTTAGAATGTTTCACTATGTCTTAACTGCAGTTGGATCACTTTGTGACCAGCAGGTCTTTTCTGTACAAATCACACCGTGAAAACTTGGCGAAGTGAGCCTGAAGTGAGCTATCATTTCACCTGGGGGCCTAAACCGGCCACATTAGCAATTCCTCTAAAAGCAGTTCATTTCCTGAATCCCAGCTGTCATTAGCAATTCCTCTAATTTGACATAAAAGCAGTTCGTATTTTGGTGACCATTTTACGAATCTCCATAGAAAACTGTCAAACAGATGAATTAATTCGTAATATGAATTACACGCAGATCATATTATGAATTGTCAGTTGGTGAAATTTTACGATGATTCATAATATTTTCATATTAGGATTCTGCTAAAGTGACCGTTTTAAGCCCCCTGATGTCAGATAATGATATTGACGTCAGGAAGTGAGATTTTTACAGAATATATCGGGTGATTTTGTTTTAGGTTTCTTGCTTTAGGGTGGCGTAAAAGATGGCTAATGATTTTGGCAGTTGGGACTTCGGAGACCAGTGACGCATCAGTCTACATAGGCACTCAAAGAAACATTGTTTTTGTCTACTATAAAGCTGCAAAGTTGCCAACACCGCTAATCAAATTTCATATTGTAGGCTATTAAGGCTGTGACAGTCATTTACAAGCCTATGGCGAACATGAAGATGGTTCATCATAATATATGCTTAAGTTAGAAATTTTGCGTGACAAAAGCTCGAATACGTTATTAATTGGCCAAAAGCTTCGTAAAAGTCAAAATTTATGCGCAATAATAAAAGAGTCATAAAAACTTCGTAACATTCAAGTTGATTACCTTCAGATATAAGAACGAGAAGCAAATATGTGTCTGAGACTTATAAATAATAGACAATATTCTGGTGAAGAACCTATTTTTTGTCACATTTGCCTGCTCGTATCAAAACATTGCGGTTAAATTAAAATAAAGTAGTTAAGTATAGTCACAAATTCGAAACGGGCGAAACGAAACTTTTTTTTTTTTTTTTTTTTTTCTATAGGCGATTCGACCGAAGTAAAATTTGTGTGCGAATCGACAACTCCAGAAATACGAATTAGACAATTGACACATTTTGCACATTTTCTCGTTGGTGGAAGTAATTTATGATTCCATGCTCTTTTTGAAAATCATACTTACAGTAATCTCATTTAACTGTTAATCGTTGTCCTAATGCATTAAGAGCGGTTCTTCTACTACACAAACAAAAGCTAAACCAGTCGATTTATTAAATGTATCGTAAATAACATGCATTTTAGTTATAGTTAACTCTGCAGTTATAGATACTGCAGACTCTGTATTATATTTCAAAAAATATACAAATACCCAACGACAGACTATATTCAGTAGCTGTCATAAAAGTGTTCATTTGACCAACATTCATTAAATAAAGTGGTATATAAATATATAATAATAAAGTACAATATTTGCGTAGAGGTCTCAAGTGAACGGATCTATTACAATGCCACGGTGAGAAAGCTCGTTCGTGTCGTTTGCGCTGCAATGGCGCCAGCACAATGCTCACGTTTGCGACATCGCAATCAGCATCGTCAGCTCTATGTGTATCGAACTATAAAAGGTCAGGTTAAATAGCAAAGTCGCAATTCACTTGCTGTTTCCATTCCGCACATTTTTTACCGTAATTATTTGGGCTAATTAAACTTATGGACTTGTATTTGTAGGAGCAGTGGTGGCCAAGTGGTAACGGCCGCAACTTACGAATTGTAGGTCGTGGGTTCGAACCCAGACAGGCGCTTTAGTTTGTATAAATTACTTCATCACCACTGCACTCAAAACGGTGAAGGAAAACATCGTGAGGAAACCTATATATCCTAGAACCAAAAATTCGAAGACATGTGACATCTACCAACCCGCACTGGGCCCGCGTGGTGGATTACGGCCCACTGCCTCTCACCGAGGAGGCCTGTGTCCCAGCAGTGGGAACATTATGGGCTGATTATGTGTGTATGAATGTATTTGCAGATAAAGTTAACATTATTACCTACGGACTATTATACCTACAAAATGAAACTACATATCGGTTTTACGCGACATAATCCTTAACCAGTATTTATTAAAGGACTAAAAAGTTTGAACCAAACAGAAATAACGCCAGACATATGATTATTTTCGGTATAGTTGACGGCTGAAGATAAGAAAGAATTAAACAGTTAAAGAAGAGATAAAGAGGCACAATCTGTTAGTGAAATTGAATAAATAGTTTAAGAACACCTCTGTAAACAAAGCAGGTAGAACCAAAGGAACTGTTTAATATAAAAGACCCGACTGCCTCACGAAGAGGACCCGACGCGGTGAAAGGTAAATAACACTATGAGATATAACATAACAATGAAGTTTTAATGAACCACTGTTTCAAATTCTATTCAGGACACTTTTCTGCTATTGTGTTTATTTAGAAATAGTTCAGCTATTCAGCTTTATAACAATTAAACGAAAATGAAATCATGATAAAAATAATATAGACTCTTCAATGTAATTTATTATTCTTAGTCAACAAAAACGATAGTAAGTTTGTTCGAGGATCAAGGCGAAAGAAAAAGTCAAAGTTATCTAGTGTGAATAGATACTTGGTGAACACAATAAGCTCTGCCCACGCGCCGATGAATCATGCGCCCGCGCCGTTGCCGCAACACACACAGCAAGAACAGCAAAAACATTACCTACTTTTGAATAAGTATCCTTTCTCTTTCTACACCTCCGAGCGTGCACCGCGTTCGGCGCCACTCGTTGTATCAATAAACAAATGAATCATTATCAATACATATCTAATAGATTGACTTTGACCATGATTTGAGTCAATGCTAACCAAACTAGCGTCATTATCATTACACAATATTTGTTGTTTTACCTTATAACATAAAGACTGGAATTATTTGGAAAAGATATTGCATAAACATATATACCATGATTAAATCCCCGATGATAAGAAGTGAAAATCGCAGGATAGTCTCCGATGAGACAGAATTTAGGTCTTAAAAGACAGCGTCAAGGAAGCAGTTAGTCTTCTATAGTTACCGATTTCTATAATTTACAGACCGTTATTGGTTAAAATTACGGCTCATGTATCTTTACCAATAATGAAGCAAAGAACCTCATAGCAAATCAAATCAAATCAGTTTATTGCAAACATTTTGTACAGAGGTTGGAATAATATGGAAGTAGCGATCACAGGTAGAATTTGCTTACGAATCTATATATATGCCCCGTTTGGCAAAAAAACTCTTTCTAAAAATCGTTTTACTACCATTGGTAAGTAAAACGATTAGTTTTGTTTATAGGAACCGAGCATAAGCAAGCGTTGGGGACTACTGGACTGAAAAGAACAAACATAACAGATATTTATAATAAAATTTCAATGTAATGTAGAGTCAGTATCCGCTTAAGAAAGTTTTAAAATAAAGTCCATACCGGAGACGAGAATGTTTATAACATAACCCGCCAAATGGCACATAAACGTTTAAAGTGTTGTAAATTATTCTCTCAATCTCAATGGCATGATGACAAATAAACCGTCCTTTCACCTGTGAGACGCTTTTACGATTAAAAGGAAGATATTTAAAATTTTGAAATATTATATGCACTTCGGAAACCATATCAATTATTTCAGCAGTTTGCTGCTCTTAATTAAAGCATCAACACTCGGCACAAACAATTTCCTGATCATATTACACATGGCACACAGTTTAATTCCTCTGTTTAAAATTTAAAACTTACATTTGTGTAATTAATTACGCCCATTGCCCTGAATACAGAAAATGCTATTGAATTGCAACTACATAAACTCGTACAGTGTCAATTGAACCAATGAATGTGCGTCGGTAATACCAAGTCTGATTTCGAAATGTAAGAGCGGAACTGTACGATCAAAATTTTTTTTGTAAGAAATCTATTTACTTATTACATTGGACATTAATTTATTGTCGCATTAACAGACCAGTCATAGCAGCCAAAGCGTGACGAAGTCGAACGAGTGGCCATGAAGTGTGTAGAGCGACTGGCCGGTGTGATACGTAGAAACGGTGACTCACAGAGAGAGAACAGAAATATGCATTACTGTGTACCAGATAAGGACAACAGATTTCAGAAAACAGGTTTGAGATTTCGAGTTTCGATCCGATATTCTCTTGTCTGTGCCAAGTAGACTCCGCTTGAGTAAAGCTGCCGTTCACGAAACTCGGGGAAGTCGTACATTACAACTTTTTATTTTTATTCGGCTTGATACTGTTTAACAATTAGGATTTACTTTAACTGGCCTTCGTCTACTTTTCGATTAATGGTTGTTACCGTAATTAGTCACAGACCGGTCTCGATAACTTTCCCGGGCTGCTTTAAAACAGCTATTATTGTGAATTAGCAGATTTCGTTCTTTATCTTATCAAGTAAAGGTTACCTACTGAACACTTTCTTTATCAAGACATGGTCTGTGTCGTGGTGATGTCACCACTACTTCGGTGCTCTTATCTTAACGACGATAAAACGTTAGTTAGGAATGTTCTACAGACGTAAGTTAGCTAATAAAACGCGTACCGACTGGGCATCCCGTCATCACCGCAGTTATCTCATCTAATGAAAAGGTTATATGAAGTTTATATTATGAACACAATTCCGCGAAAGACAAATAAGACTGCACAAAAGAAGATAGTATATAGATATTGTAGCGATATTGTATGTTAAATCGTCGGCGGCATATGAACACGTGTTTCGCGTGTGATTATCAATCGGTGCAGTGATCGCTGAAGAAAGTCTAGAGCTACACGATTACAGGAATTTTCCGACTCGGTGGAAATGATCGCGTCTCGGTGAATCATTACATGTTTTTGCCTCTACGTTGCCCACAGAGAAAACGCGCGTTTCATATACACGTTAATAAAATCAAACATCAAAGTTGACGTTTAAATTGGAATTTTCAATTTTGCGGGCGTTCCTTGTAAATTGTTAGAACAAATTACAATACAGTAAGTAGTGCCAAAAATGGGACAGTCATAGCCAATGTTGTCCACACGGCTGTCTTGTTAAACGTCTCTGTAATTTATTGAGTACAAGCCGGCGTTTATAAATATTCAATAGTAAATCTTAATCACTTACATCAGCTTATTTGTCCGTCAAAAAAGTACAACGGTGCCTTTAGCGTTAATGGGTCTATTTTTAATGATAATAGGTTGCCGATAATTGTGTAGTAGTATTGACGTCACGGTTAGTTGGCAACGTAAGCGGTCTATAGGAAAACATGCAAATTTGTTGGCTGATTCCTTCCACTATCTTCCAACTTGTCTATGTTAGTATTGTTATTAGATTGCGATGCTACAGATTTATTATCTCAATTGTGTTGGCTCAGTGGCTCCATACAATTTGAGCATGTGGAGATTGTATTTATTCTCTAAACATAACTACTAAAAACCAATCATATTATTTCTATATAATAAAAGTAAACACGGAAAACCTATCGATGATTTGCAAATTAACAGCATGTTAAATATGTTTACTTATAGGCTCGGAATTTCCATATAAGCAAATTTATCTAAGTCACATTTCTGTGTGACTAATAAGGCACACAAAGATGCTATACAAAGATGGCATTACTTATCTTAACATCGTTAAATATTTACGTAAAAACTGTGTACCATTAATGCCGTAATTATACATGTGTTCTAATTTGTATACTTCGAATATGTTCTATAATAAAGATAATGTTATACTTAGACAATGCGCTTCCTAATGTTGCAATTGAAGTGAACGCAACAGATGTAGCGTGTATGTCGTATCTGCGATGCGGTGCTAGGTTTTAGTTGCATACAAATCGGAACAAGGTATAATTTGATCGTGGTCCAACAATCGTTAAGGCTACTGTTACCGGTCTGTGCGGCAACCGGTTTGTCCACTTCCAGTGCCGAAACGACGCCAATCATAGCCTTAACACCAGAGCCAGAGAGCCTTTTATTATTAAACTAACTGACTACATCTTTTTACAAGATTATATTGCTTCCTCACTTTTCTTTAATATAGATTCATTAAAGTATAACGCTTTGATTTAGTTAGAAGATAGAGTAAGTATTTAAGTAAGTATTTAAGATAATAGGAGAGATGAAGAAAGCGAGGAGCTCGTGGCTACGTAATAACAGCCGCACGGGTCGATCCATCAGGTTAAGCTACGCTTGCCGGTGTTGGTCCGTGGATGGGTGACCATCTTTGCATACCGAGACTCCTCCGTGCCTCGGAAAGCACGTTAAGCCATTGGTCCCGGCTGTCATTTGTGGATCTTTGACAGTCGTTACGGGTCCTCAGAAGCCCGAAAGTCTGACAACCAGTCTTACCAAGGGGAATCGTATTACCCAGTTACTGGGTTGCGGAGGTCAGATAAACAGTCGCTCTATGTAAAATACTGGTATTCAGCTGCATCCGGTTAGACTGGAAGCCGACCCCAACATAGTCGGAAAAAGGCTAGGCAGATGATGATGAGGAGAGATGAAGAAAGAGCAAGTCTTTATAGTAAATGGTAAATGTAGTTGCCGCCGCTGCAGCGCTGACGCAATTTTTCAGCGGTACTTGTTGTTTTATTGACACAGTTAAAATGACAGCTTTTATCAGAACGGATTTAAATTGATCCAATGACAATAGTGCTCTTGTTATAAGTTTCTCTCAATATTATAATTTATTCTGCAGTTTAGTTTCTATTTATTTTGTTGTTTCCGATGATTGCAATTAAATTGGATTACGTATATTGAGAAAGGAGATGAAGTATTAGTTACAGTCGTGTTTTACAATTTCTTGTTATTTGTTGGAAACAGTGCCAAGTGTCCTGTAGCATTCATTTGTTCTATTTGTCACGCTTCCAGAGAAATTATATGTTATTTTTCAACTTTTTTTAAATGGTGATCCATATCTAGGTAGGTAGCCTTTAACAACATCGCTTTGTTTTACTTGCTTGGTATGTACCCATGTGTATTTTGAATTCCTGAGATAGAAGCATTGTTTTCTTACGCATGTAAAGTTTTTATTAGTACTTAATACGATTATACAATCATTGGCAGCAATCACTAAATCTCCTCGCAGATGCCGAAATTATCGCGTGCATCGGTGCCAATAGCTGTCTGATTGATGGCTGATCCGGCGGGCATTTATCCATTCGTGAAACCGAGTAGGCGGTTTGACAGCAAAAATCAAGAAAAGGCTGATCAAAATAAGGCGAAAGCGCTTCCAAATCGCAACTTCCTGTGGAGCCTCAAATTAGCCGAAAGCGTAGCAGCATCAGCCAGTGGAAATTATCATGTGGCGTGCTGGAAATTGGCGTGCAACTATACGAACCATTTTAGAAATGAGTAATTGCTGTCGAAATTTAGCGCTCGAGGGTGCGCACCTGCGGGCGCCGAGATTCATTCATGAGAGGAGCAAAATAAAGCGGCGAGAGGTCGAGAACAATCCGCGGGCGATAATAACAGTTGGCTTTTCTTAGAAACAGTGTGGCGTGGAGGCTTCGACGGAGGGTGTGTTCGCGTCTCGCTCGCACGGTTGGGGAGTGAGTGAGAGGGCGTGGGCGGGGCCGGCGTGTTATGTCACGTCGCGGGCGGTGAAGGCGTCGGGAGCGGAGTGCACTGCTGCACGCTGCACTCTCTGCATCCGCCACACTTCCCGACTTTTCGTTATTAACGCTTGTTAAGATCGGAGGTCAGCGGCAGATAAATATGAAGTCAGGTGGTACCTTCATCAGTACCATTCATGTAATGTTCGGTGATTAATGTGTTAATCAATGCAATCTGTTGTGAAGTTAGTATAACAAATGAAGTGTTACACAGGTATACAATGTTTATGCTGATAAGATTTGAGGGGCTACTGATATTAGTAAAGATTAGCAAACAGAACCAAAAAGAACCAGATTTTGAGGAAATACAGAAACAATTAGATTGAAGTATACATTGAATTTGTGCCACCATAATTAACGAAACATCGACCAATACCTCGAGTACCAACAAGATGTACAAGAGAAAATATCAAATGATTAAGTCTAACGTAAACAAGCATGTTTTTTATGTAATTTACATTCTCAATAGCTCAAAGGATTTTCATCAATGGATTGTTATTGAATTTGTTTCCATGTCATTTATTGACCGGTTATGTAGAACATAAATACAGTGAGTCTAATACGATCATTACCATACCAATATCAGCGGTATTCCCATACAAAAACACGTGATTTATGTTCATAGTTTGATTACTACTTGTCGGCTTGGGGATGAATAAAGTAGTTTATGTGAAAATTACCGGTGGGCACAAATGAAAACATTTTTATGCATAAATAAGGCGCGTTATATAGAAACGGCACGATTCAGTCGCACATGGCACAATGCGACGGTTTTATTACACGAGCCAATGGTGAGGCGACGTTTATAAATCATACTTTTATGGTTATTCTTAGCGATAAACTCGACGTTTCTAGCGTTGATGCGAACATTTTGAACGCGTGTGCGCCTACGGCAATGGGTGTTCCTATGCGCTCGCGCCATGTGGTTCGCGGTATTTCCCTACCATGCCAGGAAAAACACTGTTTTATGCTGCATTGATAAAATTAAGCTCGTAAACTAATGAATGGGATACGGTATTTCTATTGTGGCTGAACAATCCAAATCCTATCCTAACTAATATAAATGCAAAAGTGAGTTTGTTTGTTTGTTACGATTCCACACTAAAACGGCTGAACGGAATTTGATGAAATTCGGCACACGGGTAGACCATGACCTGGATTTGGATATAAGAGACTTTTTATTACTGTAGTACGTTCACGTGGGATAATTTCCGGGCGAAGCAGCTGGCAAAAACTAGTTAGTAATAACTTTACTCATTAACTATTAACTAGCGTAATTACTAACTAATTTATGTCGATTATTTCATGAATTTGATATCTAAACTGTTATTAAACATCAATAAATTGTACAGCAGAGTAGGACGAAAGTAGGTTGGACAGAACTTTCTTGCACTCGCAAAATATTGATCTTGAATTAGCGTAATAAGTTTAAAGTCTAATCTAATAGGCTAAGTGGTTAGATTAAACTGCCAATTAAAAAGGAAAATAAGAGCAAAAAATATATCGGGATTGACTTCTTATTTATTTACTTGGTTAACTTCCTGTATTATTTACCTACGTAAGTCAGAAACTGTACTTCCCGCGAAACTGTGTTACTGTGTAAAGAAACATTAACGTTTTTATCCTTATAATAATATTGTGAGAACACCACCGGTTCTCTACTACTACAAGCCTAATCAGTTCATTTATCACATCACGACAAGACAGCATGTTGTTTAAAAAATGATCTTTCGTGTCTAAAATGATGCGCGTGGTAAAAGTTTCTTGAACGTTTGAGATCATTTAAGTTCAAGCATTTGTGTTCAAGTTTGGAAACAAAGCATACAACAATATTTAAAACAAAAGTCTGTAGTAAGTATTTCCTATTTTTTTTTTTTTTAAGAAAATGTCGGTCCGTCGTACAGTCGGTTGACCGAATAAGGTTTTCACACGCGCCGTAACAGAAAAAATAGTTTTTGAGTGATTTTAAACTAAAACGTTAATCGGCTATTTCGTAACTTATTTTAGTAATCGATTAAGACTAATCTGTTTTGTTTTGATAGTTCAACAATATTCATTGCGTTATGTACGTTGTTGGGCAGATTTTTTTTTCGAACTTATGAAGCAATGTATTAGACATTTCTTTAAAACCGATTCGGATTGTGATTGATCGTGTATTACGAAATTAGGGTGCAGAAAGAAATATTTATTTAACTTAAAAAAAAAGAAAGTTATTGAAGCTTCGTAATAATAACAACTGTAAAAACAGTCAATTTACTATTTCTTTATTATTTTTCAAAAAACATCGATTCATCGGATGATCGACCAAATAAGTATATATACGTAACCGGAAAACAAACAACGTTTTTGCCCACAAAAGTTAGTGATAATTCGATGTTTTAACTAAAATGTTAATCGCAAAGGAGAACGTTTACCTAATTTGAAAATCGTTAATCCAATCTGTGTCCATAGTATCTTTTTAATTACATACAACGATACCAACAAAAATCTTATGTATTCTTTTTAAAATCAAGGTCTATATTGGTCGAGAAGCCAAACAAAACTTTCAACCCGTAACCGGAAAAAATCTACGTTTTTGTTCAAAAACGTCGATAGTTCCATGTTCAAACTAAAATGTAAATCGGAGACGAGAGCTATTCATTTTAGATTAAATAAAGAGAAATGTTGTTTTAAAGTTATTGAAACTTCAGAACAATAACAACGATACAAACAGTCTTTTTTGTATTCATTTATTGATTTTAGAAGCACCGTTCCATGGGTCACTCGACCAAATAAGTCTTTTAACCCGTGACCCGAGAAAAACAACGTATTTTGGACAAAAACGGCAGTGATAGTTCGATGTTTAAACTAAAATGTTAATCGAAAAGGAGTACGGTTACCTAATTTGAAATTCGCTACATCAAAGTGATGTTTCATAGTACAACGATACCAACAAATATCTATTTCCTATTTATTTATTCTATACCCCATTTGAAATAAGATTAGACATTAAAACAAACCCTTTTACAGTCCGTTCAACCGATTTTGACTTCTATGCCGTAGGCATAAGGATAGCATTAAAAGCAAAAAAAGTTACACAATACCAACTATCTACTGCGGCTGCCATTTGTCATGCCACCAACGCAATATAATTCAAAATCGGTTGAACGGAATGTAAACAAAAAAAACACTAAAAAAGTGAAAAATAACTTTAATTTCGGAAGTCGGTGTCTTTGCTTTTCAATTTCCGTTTTCTGCCACCGACTTCCGAAATTAAAGTTATTTTTCACTTTTTTAGTGTTTTTTTTGGAAGTCGGTTGTTTTTTTTTTGTAAAAAGTTTTTATTTTTCACTTTTTAGTTGTGGTACCTACCCCACACAAATCCGAATACCACTACCTGCTAAAAAAAACATACAGACGAATTGAGAACCTCCTCCTTTTTGAAGAAGTCGGTTAAAAAGGCTTATCTATACGTCTAATCTTATTTCAAATGGAGTATAGTATAAACTACATTCCGACAGACGGTCGACCAAATAATTCTTACAATCCGTAACCGAAAGAAGATAATCAACGTTTTTTGTCCAAAAAAGTCAGTGATAGTGGATGTTTAAACTGAAACGAAAATGGGAGACGAGGGCTATTAATTTTAAATTAGCTAAGTAAGCGAGTTGCCCCTAAACAGTTTGGCAGTGTAGGGTATTAGTGGTGTATAAATTGGCCAATCAATCGATTCCCGACTCTCGCTTCGCTACAAACAACCTGACTATAGTAATTAGAGGGGCCTATTTGTATTACCAGCCAGTGGATACGGACTACAAAGGGAAATAGCCAATATTTATATGGCATTGGTATTGGAGAGTATCCATTTCACCTCAAAGGCTTCAATTGTTTTGTTAATCAGTAGTATTGAATCGAAATATCAGATTGAATTGTGTTTAATTATGTTGAATGAAATCTTATTATGTTTCATTTTGTGTCAAAATATTTTACACATTCGTGGAAATAATCTATACCTGCTTCTATACAAATATTATAAAGAGGTAAAATTTGTTTGTTTGTAATTGGGGTAAATCTCCGGAACTACCAGTCGGATTTGGAAAAATCTTTTTGCATCGGATAGACCAATTCTTGAGGAAGGTAAGCGGCTAAGGCTTTGTAACATCACGCTACGACCCTTAGGAGATGAGCAAAAAGAAAAAGTCTGAAAAACGCTAAGCGAACACGAAGTAATAAGCGCGGGCGGGTGATGGGATGCGATGTGGTCGGTGGCCGAAATTTCACGCGGGTGACATCGCGGGCAGAAGCTAGTAGCAAATAAAAATAAAATAACGATTTCAAAAACACGGTCTAGATCTACTGTAGGAAAGCTATGAGTTTTATTAACTTGATGTTTGAAATCACTTGATGGAGAATGACTTCAAAGAGTTTTCATTTTAATAGTTAGGTAATTGGTAGGTAGGACTAGATCTTTAATCAGCTGAAGATTGGAACCTTTGCCTATTCGCCCGCATTTTGACAACTGACTAGTGTTATTAAATCGAGAACTTTTATAATTATGTGGTAAGATAACAGTCAACACAATTATTTATGAAGGTATAGGAAAAGGTTTGAGTGGTACGTATGAGGAAACTCTTTTTCTCTCAGTCCAGGCAAGTTTCAGCATATTGTGCAATGAGTATTAAGTTGCCGTCTTGCCGACCGGTTCGTTTAAATTAATTTACAAGTCATTAAAAGTCAATGATATTAAAATATATACAGATCAACTACCCTATCGGATCATGAAAAGGTACCTGTTACATCAATACTTAGCTGTTCTTAAAAGTCAACAGTGAATTTCGCACTTTGGCGCGAAACGATTTACTATCTTCAGAAATGTATCTGGCCGGAATAAAAGCACATTTAGCAAGTCATTGAATCAGTTATGCTATTCTGTAAAAATCTCCACTTGAAAACTAAGGTGAGCTTGAAGTGAACCCTCACTGCCTTAGCATCAGTAGGTATCGATAACAATGACAGCTCACTCCACGCTCACTTCACCTAAGTTTTCACGGTGAGAGGATGACAGAATAGCAAATCAGAAATAATGAATATTTAATATGTTTTTTTTTTGTTTAATCCCTTTTGTCTTCTATCTCACGTTTTATACCCTGTGTTGCCCTACTGCCGGACAAAAGACTTCCTTTCATTTCCCATCTTTTCGAATACAATAAAATTTGGAAGTTTGGAATGTGCTGATTTTTCAATCACGGTTAGTTGAAAGACACCGAATGAATTCTGGATGAAAGAAGAAGTAAGGACTGTTCAGTTTTAAATGTGAAAAATAAGTACAGTCAGCAAAATAGATAACTTGCATCTACTTGTGTGACAGCAGACCTGTGTGACTAGTGTGACAACAGAACGTGACCGGTTTTATGCCGTCCGTAATGAACTCTTTGACTATTAATTAATTTGATAACCCGATTAATATTATGCCATAGATGAAATATGTTAACATTCGATCTGTGTGAAATTCTGGTATTCAGCTCCATCTGGGTCCTTATTATGAAGTTATTGCCACCATGATTCCGTTGAAAATAAGGGCTATAGGTCATATATAGCTCCGTCTCTCTCTGACACTGGTAAAATGAAAGCATTAATTCTTCATGCCTCTGGTTGGACTGGGTACCGAACTCAACATTGGGATTGGGAAAGGGTAGACAGATGACGATGAGAGGAATCATGTTTTTTTTTTAAAGCACTAGCTTTATATGTAGTCAAAACTGCTGGCAAAGGTATTCAGTTTATAAATGAACCATTCGGCTATGAGTAGTGTAATGGAGAGGTTTCTGATGGACCGGAAAGGGGTAGTCGGGTTAGAGTGGTTGCGGACGGCAGTGAGCCGAATGTTTTAGTGTGCCGCCCTTTGGGAGCTTATGAGCAAACTGTGGATTGTGATTTACTGTTAAATTAATTATACATTTAACATATCCTCTCAAAATCTAAAAACAAGACACACTTAGCGGCCATCTTTGCAGCGTTTTCGGACCAACTAAATTAAATAAAACATTACGGCTCTAATTATTGTCAGCTGTGGAACATGCGATATTATTATGTCTCTCTCGTTCATTTCTGTACAATTTGTTTCTCTTTGAGCATATAAACAGATTAAAAATAAAATATCATAGAAATAACCCTCAAGTCCGAGGAGCGATTCCGGATCGCTCGTGACAGTTGGGCACTTTTTGAAATCACGATCCGGGATCGACATTAACATGCTAGAGGATCATGCTGTAAAAGAGACAGGAGATTTTAATGCAAAAGTAGACTTGGAGTTAAAAACCATAATATCAATCTATCCTGTTCATTACCAAGATCATACCTATATGTAATTCTTTGAAAAGACCCCTCCTACTCCTAGGTACTCTAGGTAATTAGACACTATGGGCCTTATCACAAAACATAGACACTTGTACAACGCGTGTGTAATGTCAGTTTTATGTCAAACTCCATATAGAAATGTCATGGGTTCAGGTTAAACAACTGATAAACACGGTTTTGTGGTAATAAGGTATCAGTTAAGGCGAACAAAAAAAGAGGAAGATCGTAGAAAAGAGTAAACACACTATGAAAAATATAACGGAAATATAGAGACAATACAAATAAAATAATACAATTATGATTGCTTAGATTAGAATGAAAATTAATACCTATTCAATTCAATTCATTTATTAATGTTGTGAACATAGGGTAAAAATTATAGATGTTTTACACGGAAATGTTGGCCCGTCCTACGTCCCGATAAAAGGCATACAACATTCTTGAGGTAATCATTTATAAATGTAGCATTAATACACCTACACCTTCAAGTGTACGCTTATGCTTTGCATAGATTTAAGTAATTAATCAAGTAATGTCACCTTGTGCGTGGCTTAAATGATGAGCCTGTAATGTAATGTAATGTCTCTCAACTCATACTGTGAGTCCTCCTGCTAATGAATGTGACTGTGGGTACTAGTATATACGTCAATATACTCTGAGCGTATCTTGGACTTTATGTAGTTCAAAATAAGGTGTTAGGTGTCACGGATAAGACGACGATCAGGTTAAGGATTGCACGGCCAATAAACTCTTCGTAAAATTGTATGACCAACAAAATTTGCTACATATTTATTATAAAAAATAATAATACCTATTAATATTATATTTTTATTATTAATATTATATTTTTAATTGTTTTTTAAATTGTTTATCTAACCTCTCTTTCCTTCGTGTTGGAAGTTAGTAAAATAAGGGACGCCCCACTTAAAAAAATTCAGGATCATCTCGATTTGATTTCATCGAAAAACAAGTGACAATCGAGACGTTTAGTTTCAACCAATAACATTGAAAGTCTAGTGATGTAATTTTTACAAATTAATAATCCGTTATCTTCTTTGATCATCGCTATTAACGTTTTCTTATCAGTATGATTTTACGAAAATCATAAGCTGATAAGAATATGTACAATGTTACCGTGTTCGCACCAGACGCGTGGTTCTCGCAAAAAATACGAGTTTTATCTTTAATTCATTTATTATCAGTTTATATCGGTTTGGAACACAAAACCGAGTGCTAAATAAATAAAATACTACACATTTCAATCTTTGATACGTTCCGTGAGGGATTAGGCTTCTAATGCTATAATTCTAATGGTATCGATTGTTTTCAAGATGGTATCTTCTACACTTTGTATCTTTTAATAATATCTTTTTCTTTCACACTTCTCTTTTCTCTTTCTCTTTAATCTCTTCATTCATAAAACGTCATAATGTTCCGTCACTTCTAATCCCTTTAGAAAAACGTGATTGTTTCATTTTGAATTAAATTATTTATTTAAGGCATTATAATGTCGTAATTTTGAACTATCTTACCAAGATTGGCGTAGTACCCTGCTGGATGCATCGCGTCTATTGATCACCGCAAACTTTCCATTTGTCACTTACCTAAAACGAATACAACATAACGTAAAGTTTAACACAAAATAATAATTCATTTATAGTAAAACAAAACGTAGGAATAAAGTCTGTAATAGCGTTACGTGTCCCGCTACGCAACACGCTACGAATCCCGGTACGAAAGACTGCTACGCAACAGTGCTACGCGTCCCACCAAGCGTCCCGCTACGCAACATCGCTACGCAGCCCGTTACGCAACACTGCTACGCAAATCTCTCGATGTTGAGTTATAAGGATATCTATGGTTATAAGGAAGGGCTCAAAGGTGCTTCAATAGTCACTTCATTTTACTTTTCCTAGAGAAAAATCATAATTTAGCATTAGTTTATTAATTCACAGACGAATTAATAAATTAATTGGGCCGATTTTTCAAAGTTCAGATAACTTGTATGTAAGGAATCACAAATTGCGGTTTGACATGTGCTTGCATGAAGGTGACGAGGCAAAAGGAGTATGTAAGGGCTTGTACACAAAACTGCGAATTCGTGCGAATTCGCAACGCAGAAGCTAAGCGCGCTAAGAAAATCTTAGGGTACCGTCGCAGATTTTTGCGATGCGACGACGCAACGCAGTTTTGTGTACAAGCCCTAAGAATCGTAGCAGGTGGCGTTCTGTAGTTTCTGCCTACCACCATGGGAAGAAAGCGTCAGTTTATGTATAAGTATAAAAATAATGTAACGATTGACATATTGGCCCTAAAAGTTCTATTTTATTTTCATATATTTTATTCTCTCAATTGCTGCCGCGAAATACAATCGATACTTCTTTAAAAACCTTGTATGGTCGCTATGCGACCGCTGCAGTTGTGTGCCCTAATACCAATAGAAATTATTTAAGATTTAGAAAAAAAAATGATAATGTTAGGTAAATGGCTCTACGTCAAAAAGACTTCCCTTTTGTAGCTTTAAAAATAATTATCTGAGAGGAGTAAAAGGATTAATAATTACTTAGGAAGATAAAACAGTTTAACTCTGCCTTTTTACAGCATATACCTACATGCCCTACAAGCCTCTTTTCGGATTGGACTTTAGAAAATAAATTAAACCGCAATCAAAACAATGGCAGTGTGCTTAACCAGACACTATATATCCCACTGTATCATCACGTATCGTGAAATGATTTAATAATTACTGATTAATTAATGTATATGAATTATTTAGACCGCAGAATGTACCTAATAACAACGGAACATGCGTGCAGTAAATAGGTACAGTCACGACTCAATGTCTTTCATAGATAGGCATCACATCAATTATATTTATAATCCATTTAACGCTGAAAGTGTATTAAAAACAGAAATATTGGGTCAGTAAAATGTACGAAAAGAAATGGTTTGGTCTATTGTGCGAATAAAAATTGTTTCCACGTGTTCCTTCATTAGCGTACGCAGTTTTCAGTATTACTTTGAACTCGACATTTTACTTTGAAACTGCACAGAACAAAACTCGCCTCTGTTACAGAGAAACCATATTGGGTTTTGCTCCCGCCAGTTTTGCCTGCGAGTGTACAATTCTCAGTTATTAACAATAATCAATAACCGCACATTATCTACCTCACAGCTACATACAACACAAGTGCGACATGAAATGGTAATCAACGTTCGATTTCACCTGTGTCACATTATTCTCCAACATTATTTGTGTCCAATGTGCATGGAATATTCGGCATAGGGGCCAAAATTCATGTTGCAAGGGCTGCATATTCGAGCCGAGGCATGCGGAGGCGAGCACACGTGGCTGCCACGGCTGCCTGCCTCGGAATCTGACCAAATGCCCATCGGAGCTCGATTGTTAGCTAAATAGCAATGGCTTATTTATGAGCTGTACTGTTTGCGGTCGACGCTACAACTACGTGTTACTGGGAGCGGAAGGAATTTTCAGGATTCAGTGAATTTATCAAGTGATAAACCAGTGAGTGGGATAACAGACACAAAGGAATATTAAATTAAAAAGTACCGTATGTGTGGGGAATGTAGAGATGTGTGATGGCGATTTCGCACATTGGTTTTCACATGGTAATTTGACGTCTCCTGCTTCAGACCAATGTGATAAGAAGTATTACGAATTGTCTATATATTAGTAACGAAACGATTTACGCCGTTTAAGTATAGATAATCCTCATAAATAGCAATTTGCGTCGTGACAAACGATCTGCGTTGCGTCGCTTAGTTTGGAAATCGCGTATAATGCCGCTATTGTTAATTATACAAGTCACCGCGTCGCTAAACATACGATTTATTGTCAGCTAACTGGAACGGCAATACATCTAGCGTGAGATCTGTGCGGCACAGCGTCACGCCTTCGCTCAATACACTAAAACATTGAAAAATTAAGACTAATTATGATCGTCAAGTCGCACACGGAACATGTCACATCCTTTCAAGAGATTAACTTTCCAAAACACGACATTTACTTACTTACATTTAGCCATTACTAAACCGATCTTAAAATCTTAATGAAGCAAGAAGGCGGACGAGTTATTCTTATTGAAAGTCGCATATCAATAAAGCTAGTTTACAATTTGAAAAATCGACATCTTTGGCTCTCAACAACGCAGTAATGTCTGTCGAAGTGCGATCGAACGGAAAGATAACACAAATCGGGCTTCAGATCTGACGGCTACGCTTTTTGGTCGAGAAAAACTACCGGCAGCGACCTTACCGCTTTACTTACTTAACTTATGCTTTTAACAGAAACTTATCGCGATATCAAATCTGGAGCGGTGATTAAGAAACAATAGGACATTAATACAAACTTGTACTAGAGCGAGGCATGAAACGTTACGATTCTATGAATTTCGTGGAATACCTTTTCGGTTATTAACATTTTACAGAGAGTCGTCGGGGATGACGTAAAGGTAATTAAATGTTGTTTAAGTGTTGTTTGCTTTGCTTAAAAGAAGTGAAATAGAGGTGGTTACAGGTGTCAGAGCTGTAGAGTTTGCTGAGGCTGTATATCTCTCAGTAAGCACCGGACAGAGGCAAATAAAACAATGGAACAATGATATACGCGCGACTGAAGCGCGCCTCTGCTAATGAACTGCCGCGCCGGCTCCAAACGCTCTTGGTATTAGACCAACATTAGTTTATGTTGAAATCACTTATTAATTAACTCCCATTATACTTTTGTTGTATTGTGAAAAGCAAATATTTGGCCAAAAGGCTAAGGTGGAGTTATTTCAACCCACGATATGGACACCACCTTTTAGTTTTAGTGAAAAATATCTGATTGTCGGCGTATCAAAAAGTTTCATGCTTGAGTAGTTGAATCAGACAATTTTTCAGCTGCCCTTGAATGGTCAGTCTGTACAATAACCATCTCTTTATGGGTTTTTTGATTGAAAACATGATAGTTAAAAACAAGCAGTGTCCTTTTCAATACGCTTTAGTAACAGATAATAAAGTTCGAACGTGCAATAAATAAATTGATTGTTTCGTGTCGTCGCGAGCCGCGAGTCTCAAGAGCGTTCGGTCAGCGCGCGGTGCTAGATGAAAAAGCATCAGTCGAGGTCCAGCGCGGTATGCGCGGAATGGAGGGAGCATCCGGGCGGCTGCGATTGTTACCAGTTATCACTGAATGTTTTCCACCGGGCATTTTGTGCCGCTACAAAAAACCACATAAAGGGCGGGCGCGGCTCGTTTGAGACGCCGCCCCTGTGGGAAAATCGTCGCCAGAAAACTGCGACGCAAATAAATTATAAACTCTCTCGTGTGGAACGCGATGTCGCATATGTGGGTAGCGCTTTATGCGAAACGCATAAAACGTGCTTTGTTAAAACTGCAACTATGTGCGGGAAAATAAAAACATCGCAAGAACGAGATGAAGCAGCGTTTTGTGATACAAATCGTCGGCGCAATCGGCCTTTGTAAATGTCGCGTGATCTCACGGCGGCGAGGAATCATTAGCGAAAACGGAGCATCCCGGAATAGACTGACAGCGGGACGATTGCAGCGCCCGTGATGGATTACGGGAGCCAACCGGGTTATTACAGCCCGCCGCTTAATATCCACACTCCACGGGAATTATCAGATATTCAAATTATAAAAAAATAATCTCCACGTATCAGAGGTGAAGTCCGGTCATGCACCATGTATTTTAGCATACACGCGCCGTATACCTAGTATTTAAATCAAAACAACTGGTTTTATATCAACAGAGTGGAAAATTTATTTTATAACCTTTATAATAAATAAGAATAATTGAAATTCTCCGTAAATACCACGAAATTAATTAGGCGATGAGTGTATAAAGTTAAATCACAAGAAGCTTGCGACACGGCTAAGTATGAGTGCGGGACGGCGGGTTCTGCGGGGCCGCGGCCACGTCGCTCGCATTGAAAACTTGCAGAAAATGCATTTGCGATAAGAAAAAATTCAGTCCGTCGAGCACATATAAGTACAGCATGGCGACGGTGACATTCCATGGGGAATACTCGGCATATCGAGACTTAAAGTAACCATTTACCGATTGCAGATACGCGATGGCCGACCGAGTAATCTGGTCAGATCGCTTCACTCGCATACTTGTTGCTACACATAATTTTTAACCTAAATAAGTAAGAAATACTTGTCTCCATGGTGTATTTAATGAGGTTGCGAGACATTGCGTGGTTGATGACAATTTACGGTTTCCAATAATTGGCTGACAAAAACTGCTTTTATAAAACCAATTTGCTGTATAGCGGACTTATAAGAAAATAGTGCAACTCCAAGTAACGAGACTTCGAAACTCAAACTTTTCTATGAGTCAGCTACAAAACAAAGTTTCTCCGTCCATTGTGGACGGAACATCTTTACTTAGTCCATCATTATAGGAACAAAGTTACTGTTAACGGTTAGTCTCGTCGTGGAATAACAAAAAAGCGGTCCTGTAGTATCGCCGATGTTTCCATCCTGTTCTCGCACAGGACTTCCATTTAGGAATGAGCAGGATGATAGTGAGTTTTAATATACGGCCTCTAATGTGAGTTGGTTTTAATTTATCGTGCGACAGCCGCGCTGGTCGGAGCCGGCAGGAGCGGCGCTACATCAATCTTCCGAGCGGAGAGCGGTGGCTAAACACTCAACTCTACGTTGAATACAAATCATAAACTCAACTAATAAAATCACTGATTTAGTGAATTCTCAACTCTAAATGGGCATATACAAATAGTCGATGAAATACTTTGGATATACACATTCAAATATTTGCGGGCACGGCTTTACTGAGATAAATTGGCGTATTAATTAGTGATATATTTGGTTGGTTAAAACCAAATTGTTACGTTTATTTGTCATTATTCAGGATTATAGAGATAGAGATTTTTAAATGCAGTCTGTAAAATAAATGGGATATAATGTTGTTTAATACACAAAACGCGGTCTTTCGGACCACAGGGCTGGATACGTACAGGGCAGTGGCACATTAAAATCAATATACAATCATGTCCCTATCTACCTCACCTGTCCAATGCATCATTTACGAGTTTATTGCAGTTTATGGCTTTGTTAATGATATCAATTTCAATTGACTTAGGTACTTACTTTCAACGAGTATACATTGAGGAACTGTAAGGCTCTGTTTGGGTTCACTTAATTAAAAGTAAAATAAATAATAAGTAGATTCATACAGCACCGAAAAGAAACAAACATTCAAAAACATTAAACTTTTAAACTTTGATCATAGATAACTTTTGATTACCGTAATAACTAATGAACCCATTTCGATGTAATATAGATGCGTATTTTTTTAAGCTGTTTCAAGATCACCCATAAAAATACGATGAATAAAATTGACACGCACCAGTGCGTAGGGGTGAACCACAGCAAAAAAACGTCCGGGCGGCTTTGTCCACAAAGCGGAGCGCGCCAACCCTAGTTTTTGAGTGTACGAACTAAACATAATATGAATTCACGTATGTTACCTACTTCATTAATTACTACAAATCAATTGAAGCCAGTTTACTGCGTAACTATAAATGAGTTGGTATTCAAGTAAAAGGTTATTAAATTATGAATGTATACAGGTTTATAGTTTATTTAAACCTAACGCTTACCCTGCCCATTAGAGGAGTTCATTAATTGTGTATATGCTATGGCCACTGTGATAATCGATTTTCAGGTAAAAATAATTTGGAATAAATATAGATTATATTTATGATTAAAGAAAGGAGACAATATCAGAAGTGAATCCAGTTACTATAAAAAAAATAAGTTTCTCTAATTAGATTGATAAATTAGAACGCTTCCTTCAGATCGGCAGATCCGATGTTGTGTTGGGGACTCGGGACTCCAGTTGTCCGTCGCAAACGCTAATGAAGCAACACAAAAACTTCTAATTGTTCGGTTCGACATCTGCCCCGATCCGATATTTTCATTAGACCGCTCGACCGGCGCAATTTGCAAACGAACATTTTTCGCAAAAAGTTTTTTTTATGGAGCGAATACTGCACTGGAGAGGAGTAACTAACGCTAAAATTTTGTTCCGTTGACCGTTTTTGCGCTACAAGTACTAGCGAATATGATTCTTCCTAGTTCCTGACAAAACTATAGTCACGATTTTGAATATCAAAACGAAACGTGTACAGTTACAGCTACAAATTATATGAAATACATAATAACACTGAATAATGATAATATTTCATGCCATCTTCATAAAATATCGGCTGTTTGCCAGTTTAATCGATGTTCTAATAATAAATTGGTAGTCAACTTCTGAGAATATAACGAGGAAACACAATACATAATAATGAGCTGGAACAGTGAAAGATGAATCTACAGTAATAGTGTAAGCGTCTATCGCTTCAAAATAAATAGTCGTCGGGTATCCTGCACACTTTGTTGTAATAGACTTCAAGAGCAAATTCAATCGGAAACTACGTTAAAACTACAAATTTCTACAAGACAAAAGGTCGGTTCTCTCACAAGCCGACAGACAATCAAAGCGAACACGGGGCCCAATTGCGAAATAAAACGTACAAATAACAAGTTTAATTAAATCGCCAAGACCGACCCGGAGCGCGCCCCGGGAACAATTCGAACTATAACGATAGTTTAACAAGTGAACTCAAAGTGAGCTTCATATCGAATTCTACCTGCAATATGTAGTGCACTCGATCGAGAGAATTATTTGTTCACTGCGCTGTGATTTCGTTTCAGAACAATCTAAAGTTGAATAATGTTTTCACATCAACGAAATCATAGGAATTTTCACACAGTCGAATTAAATAAAAATTTAATTTATTATTAAAACTTTCATCACGATAAATAAAAATAATTTCGTTACACAGGCACAATAAAATTCACGCTTTTTTCATTCGTTCTGTGCCAAATATTATTTAATAGTTATACGCACAACGGGGATGCTATGGTTCACACCGTCATATTATGTGAGAAAAGGGGAATTTATTTTCTAATTGACTTACATAACCCTTAATCAATGATTTTATGCCACTATACAGCAACTGTAAAACATTCACTGTTAATATAAAAGCTTGTTTATCTCCTCTATCAATGAAATCAAGACAAGAGCAACTCGGCTCTCGTCGATAATGAAACGGTAGAGGACCGGAAGCTGTTTGCCCGGAGGCTCTATCGGCTGTATTATGATGTGGTGTGTCATATTATGTGTGTAGATCCATTGAAGTGACTACAGCATCCATCTATTGGCTATTTGAATGCTTTTGAAAATGGAACTGACACTGAAACAGTGCCGAGGCTTTTAGAGGGTTTGGAATCTTGGATATAATAGTTATGATAAATAGAATGAAAAATCCGATTAATTCTAGCGCTTTACTGCAACATTGCAGAAATATGACCAGTACGACCAAAGATCGTGTTATGGTAGAATAAGGGTATTTTATGACCTGATAAAAAAATAATGGTGTTATATTGAAAGCACAAAACTTACTCGTCTTACACGGGGTATAGAGTTAATTAATACTTCTTAGAGCTGAATAAAAGCCGTATAAGAAACACATAAAATACTCCTTAATGTTCGGAAAGATATAAATGAGCATGAAATAAATAAAACTCTTTCAAAAGGTCCCGTCCCGCTTCGATTGCACGATCATACTAAACTTTGTAACTGAATCTAACTATCGTAGTTTTTGTTTTAATTTCGCTATGCCATAAAGCGCACTAGACACATTTTGAGATCTTTCTCAAGGGAATTAAATCCATTTGAAACTGGTTTAACTGGTTGCGCATTAACAACAATCGATCCGTCTCGTTGGCTCTAATAAATGTGTACCGCAAGTGATCATTCCGTTTTATGCTAAAAAAATCTTTCTCACTTTCAAAGCAACAGCCACGCTAAAATATATTTTATTACAACACCTCAGTTAAACGTGACATTTATTACATTAATAACCTATGTTTTCATCTTACATTTTCTAACACGTGACAACGCGGGAAAAGTACCAACATGTGCGTTGTAGCCCGTTAATATTGTTATATTAATTACGCACGTAAGCATTTCTGGAAAGTGTTATACAAAAGTACAAGTGACACCGATTTCACACAGCCATAATCCTCATTTGTCACTTCTTTGGAGAGCGAAATTAAGATAAATAAGAGGCAAGGAGTGGGTCCTTTCGCTTCATCTCTTGTTGCTCGAGAAGGTCGGATGGAGCGTGTCAATGAAACTGAATTTGGACTCTATTACTTCGAAGATACAGTTTGTTCCGCCAGGACTGAGTTGGTAGTTTCACCCGAGAGTAATCCACAAATAGGAGTCCGAGAATAGAGCGAGGCTACTGGACACTCGTCGCAATCATATCTCCAGGCGGTGCTGTGAAAATTTTTAACGTTTACATCTCTCCATGACTCAATCTATGTGTGTCATTTAAAAGGCAACAAGTACAAAGAAAAATTAACAATTTCACTAAAAAATTCGACAACTCCGGATGTTTATTTCAGAATTCCAGAATGGTGTCTCAAGATCTAAGATTGTGAAGCTACTTCTTATCTTTAGCTTGCTAGGAACCTTTCATAGTTTTGTCCTGATCTTGCGATTATTTGAGGGGAATTCTCTAAAAAATATACCATTTGATGCTGTGTTTTGCACGATAAGTGTTAAATACCGTTGACGCTGTTTCAGTGTAGATTTTGCAATTTCTCATACCAACGTTCAAAACCGACGGGCATTTGATTGAAGGAAAGGGTCACAAACAATAATTTATCGTTCACTTGACCGACGCCAACTCGATACAAGTTTTGGTAACTGAATACGCAACGCCCGCGCCAACGCAAAACTTACAACTTCCTCAAACGTAAAGAATCAATTTATGAATATAAAAAGACGCACCTGTATGCCCTTGGTAGCGTGACACGATATTGAATGAAATGTTTCGTGGTCGGCGAGATTGTTTGGGGATTAAAGGAGTGAACCTTCCGCAGGTCAATATGGGCAGGTAGCGGTAACCGCTCCTGGGAGCACCGCGCTATTCAATATTCGGGAGGTATTTATTGAACACAACCATCGAATTTGACAATAAATTATTGTATTATTTATTTATCATTAATTAATACCAGTGACAAATAAAATGCTTATTGTATAAATACGGGTTGATTTTAGTTTTTGGATGTTTTTTATAACAAGGTATTTAGGATAAGAGTGGTTTTTGACGACTCACTCCTAAAATAGTCTTGGAATGAACCTTTATAAGAGTTAGAAGTCTGACTACTCTTATAGCTTTCTCCGTTAGTTATATTTAGTCAAATTTTGGACGATCTTGTGCAATTTGTTAATGTTAGATAATTCTATGTTCATAAATAACATAATTTCCGGTCTAATAGATAATACTACGTATGCTATTAAAACTTAAAAAAAAAACGTCAACTTTTTGGGTTTTCCTGTTAAAAATGGTTAAGCGTTACTAAAGTTTAATTAATTAATTAATCTGATTAAATAGTTGATCTGATTTTTGGCTATTTCTACATAACTTTATTGGTATTTTACGCGAAATAATTCTATAATTATTATATCATAAAATTATGTAAGCAACTGCACATTGTAATTTCATAATGCTTTAACCATTATAATTTAATAGTGTTGGTATAACTTATAACTGTTATGAGTTAGTCTTAAATAATAAGTGACTTGTGGACCAATTAATAACTGGAATAATAATCTAATAATATTGAAAAGACTCTTGAATGAAGTGTCGTGCTACAGCTTCAATTTTCTTTCAATTATAATTATTATGATAAACAAATATCGTTAATCTTTTGGTTACGAATGAAACATGATTGCCGTCGGAACTAAGTTCTGTCTGTTTCAGTAGGTTTATACTTATATAACCCTTATAAACCTACTAAATATGATGTTTTTTTTCCTACATGTGTTTATGAGCAATATTTTGACATGAGATGCATGGGTGTCACCTCCATATTAACATACCTAATTAATATTTAGTACTTTCTTCTCTGAACATTGTCATACGATACGAGTTTGTGTAAGTGAATGGGCAGGGCTATACGATTACAGCATCCGGAGAGCGCATCAACTGTACACCAATTAGCTTTGCATTAATGTAACATCACTATGCCACAGTTTATTGTACTTTAACAAACAGAAATAGTCTTCTAAAGAGCTATAACTCCGTTTGAAAGTGTTTTATAGTCCTGGCCATAAGTGAAAGAGTTGACGGTATTAAAAAGAAAAAGTTTAATCAAGGAACATAATAACCGTCTGCGAAAGGGGCGAACGATTCCAAATTCAATTTCCCTAAGACGGAATACGTGATAAATCGTTCTGAATCGGCCATTAGATGCGACGCGCCGTGAGGGCCTGGAGCGTCAGCAGTTTACACGTCTTATTGGTTGTCGTGCAGCTCGCAAGTTGTCGACTTCGCCAGCGTCGCGACGCGCAATAAAAACATCAACTGTATTGACCAAAATAACTCTTGGCACCCATTCGAGAGTCCGACAGATACTGTAAGTGAAGCGATCTCTACAAAACTATATACTTACGCAGCACTTTGCAGTATCAAAGACTTTGGTATACAGTAATTAAATCGGTGAAAAGTTATTCACACCTGTATAATAATTAGATATAATTTGCACAAGTATCGTAATCTCTAACTTCTTCTTTCTTTGACATGAAAAAAGTTTACGTCGGCTTATCATCAGATCGGCTGAAACTCAGTTTTGCTGAGTTGCCTAGTAAACTTAATTTGTACTAGGTATACTATTTTTATCGACACTGACAATAAGTGCATTAGTTACTATTTCAGTTTACCGCGAAATGTTATAGGTACCAACTTAACTAGTAGCCAAGAAACTTATCAAGTCAGAATATAGGTAGGTACCTACTTAAGTACTTATGTGGGTAAAGTAAATTTTATTCGTACCAAATAAGCTATATTAAATGAAGTAGGTATTACTTATTTGAAAATATTATGAAGTTATTGTTTTATATTAATTAGAATCAGAAATTATAATAATATTACTTTTGCCGATAATTTTACAGGTAAATTTTAGTACCTAAACTATTAAAAGGAGGAAACATTTACAAGTTATTTAATAAAGGCTTACATTTATTAGCTTATTCTTTAATAAACTTAACTAATCATTAAGGACTCTATTATTATATTTTTATTTTTTATGAGTAGATAGTCCACTTAGTTTTTCCGTACATAGTCATATTACCTAAACTGTTTTTTTTTTAAGTACCGTTTAATCGTTTAAAAAAGATTCGCCGATTTAAAAATTAAAATGTACATTTATTAAAAATATAAAAATATTTTTCAGCAATAATTGATTCTATGGCTGTTTTATACAGCTTATTTATATTATGAAGTTTTTGTAATGCAACTATAGGAGATCTAGCTGTTCAACAAATAAAAGGACCGGCGGCACGTTATTAAATTAAAAAAATATCTACAAAAGAATCATTTTTTTTATTAAACTCTCATGGAAAATGCCTTATAACTACCTAGCATGCACTTATGAAAAAATATTGAGAACGGCAACAATCCCGTTATTTTAACGAAATTAATATTTATTTATGAAAAAAATATTAATTACAATATTTTTAATTTACCGCGAATTATGATTTTTGTAAAAATTTATATCTTATTTACAAAAACTCAATAATAAGGGTAGGACCTAAGTGTTTTTCAACTGCATAAAATTTTTCAAATAAATCTCCCATACGCCCAATCAGAGGTAATTATCAGCAAGCCTGATGTTGAAATCCTTTTAACTTAACATTTAAGATAAGATCAAACAATAAAAACTTTTAATTAAGAGTCCCAAGTTATTTGTTTTGTTTAATTAACCATAAAATATTTAATTTAGGTATGCAAGAACTTTACTCAACTATGTTGAGTATGGACGAAAGTATGTTAGGAATTTGATTGTTTATTTACTATTTATTTCCAATAAATACTCACGCCTTGGGTAAAATTTCGAATAATAACAGTCCATGTCACTCGTATTTAATTTCACAGCATCGATATCAATTTCACTGTCAATTTGTTTACTATTCACTCGCGCGTTACATGTAAAACGTTTGACATTTCATAAAATAAGCTGACAAGTGACATCACTGCGCGCAGAATACGTCAAATCGCATGCAGCCACCAACGCGACTGAAGTGTATCGCAGGCGAACGATACCAAACCGCGTCTTTCGAAAATTGCGCCATCCCAGTAAGCACACTCAAGCGAATTTAACAACACAAAAGCACCTTGAGCACACTTCATTCCCGACAGCTTGCCTAAATGCAGCTGAATCCTAAAACTAGATAATGTTTACATCGCGAAATGCCGACACCCGAACGACCGGAAGTCGCAGCGAAGCAAACACGACAACTATGTAAAATATTGCAGGATCGCGATCGCATTGTTGACATTCCCTAATAAAAATCACTTATATCTTGACTTGATTGTATGAAAATTGTATCAAAAATAATTTTTACTCACCTATTATGGAGACCGAAGATGAGGTGAACGGACGAATTTTGATTAAATGTCAATTTAGGAGTAAATTTAAAGAATATACTCTTATTGGTATGCGAAGAATGGCACAAAGAATCCCGACAACGCACGCGACGAATGCGCACCTCGTTTGCGCATATGCTGACACAACTTCACGGACGTTACTCCCCTTGCCCCGCGTTCACCCGGTTTTCTTTGCATGTGTGCGTGTCCAGAGTGGTCAAACGTGAAATTTTATACACGTATACACCAACACATATACATTTAGTACCTGCCCTAGCTCCCGAATGCCGCCATCTTTGATTTGAAAGAGATGACGCTTGTTTCTATCTCTTGTTTTCATGACTCATAGCGCCATCTAGAGTAAAACATACTGTAATTAAAAATTCAATAGATGGCTCTGTGTGTGAGTATACAATAATAGTCATGTTGTTTACTTTTATTTGTGTTTTTTGCTTTATAAAATGCTGAGCAACTCTGTAAATGGTATCTGTGTTTAGAAATAATCTAGCAGGTACCAAAGATTTTTATGAAAGTTTTGCATAGTTTTCTATCTGAAAAACCTCAATGTTGATGTTATTAGAAGCTGTACTGATGTTTATTAGCGGTGTTTCTGTTTTCTTTCTAGAAATTACTAACAAACTTCTATTGCACTTTTTAGTTGTCGTTTACTCGTATGCCTTGTAGTAAAGGGTGATGAGATTATTCTTATCCATCAGGTACGTTGTGTTGCTCTTACTGTTAGCGTTGATACAGCATTTTTCTATTAAAAGTATGATAATTGTAGTAAAAACTGCTGTTTATGTAGATAGTTATAAGTTGATTATTTTTATCTTCTTATCTAGGGATTCGGTAAGCAGATGCATCAAAACTACAAGTTATTATGAGATATTTTATTGTTTAAAACAAATGTCTGTCCACCGAATCGGACAAATGTATTCGTTTAGCGGATTGAAATTTAAAAGTAGATACGGTAAGTAACTATAAATGTAAGTAATGTTAACATTCCATTAATTGAATAACAGCAAAAACATACTCAGTCATGATACTATTAACTTAGGTAATAATACCTATTCAATTCTTAATTACCTTAATTTCTAAATAAATAAAAATTCGGGATAACATAATGTAAATGTATCAAATTTTAGCGAAAGTCAATATTTTCTCCATCTATGTTACTATTTTATGTAAGTAATTGATTTCGGTGCTTTATATTCTTATAGTATAATAATAATATTATATATTGCCAACTAGAATTAACTCTAGAATTATACAGTCCTAAATATAATATTAAAGCATTTAAATGTACAATAAATTTCAATAAAATATAAAACGTATTATAGGTAGTTTGCCAATTTCTACCAACAAAAGTTAAAAATTTAACAACGACATAATAAATTATGATAGGTAATCATCTCAATAATCAATTCATTGTATGTCATTTAATACATAATTTACTTTATAATTTAGTTAAATAGTTACTTATGATTAGTAATAAAAATTTGTATTTTGGTAAACCAAATAGTCACAAGGCTTTTTTTTACTTATGTACAAATTAGGAATGATGAATACTTACAGTTTTTTAAATTTATTTAAAATACAGATCGATAACAATAGATACTTTTATTGCAAAAGTATCCAAAAGTCGAATTTATATTATATAATTTAAGATTAGCACTAACTTAATTGGGGCAGGCACTAGGCACCTAGTCTCGTGTTACCGGTGTTGCTTGCAGCATATTATGAGGCCGTGCCTATACGAAATTTTAATATTTTGCTTATTTACGTGATTTTACAAGCGTGATTTTACAGTTAAAATAGGTACTGTGTTTCTATAAGTTTTGATGAACATTATGAAAGATCATTTCAATTATGATCTAATGAAAGAACGATTTTTTTTTGTTTTCATTCGTACATTTAGGCTGTTTAACATATTTTATTGCCAATTTCTTTTTTTTTTTCATGAAATAGGTTAATTTTCAAGTGAAGTTTATTTCTGTTGTTTTAATTCTATGAACGAGAGTGCTAAGTAGCCGTTATCAAATGCAATTCTTTGCCCATTTTCTCTAAAATTTTAATTACTTAAATATTTTTTACAAACTTATAGAATTACAGTATTTTAACTGTAAAATCACGTAGGTAAATCAGTGTAATTGGCAAAATTTCGTATACGGCCTTCTAAGGACTAAACTAGGTAACAACGGTGTTTAAAAATATCTAGGAATTTATTAGATTTGTATTAGGTTCAGACAGCTGCATTAATTGGACACCACTCACGCATCTAAATACCATATAAAATGGAATAACCAATTAATACAACCCTCGATACATACATTTGATAAACTTGCATAATATGGGTAAACGCCAACCGGATCTATTTTTACAACTAACACTACGGTTTTACTATTTATTCAGCTTTTATGTGCATTACTACGTTGAAAGAACCTGGTCTTGATAATTCAGAATTCAAAGTTCAGTAACACCTGTTCTTGTGAAGTTATAAAGAAAACAAATGGCATATTTCCCTATCACTTTTTGTTTTTACACATGAATGAAGGGTTTCAGATGTTATACAGCTATTTTGAGAGCGAACTCTTAAATAAAAATAATTACTCGAGTAAGTAGTCCATTATTTTTAGTTAAGATATGTTTGGTTTGAATACATTGTAGTATAATTAATAATAATAATAATAATTTTGGTCCTTTTCAGTTATCAAAGAATTAATTGAACAAGGCATTCATTTTAGGTACCTAGATAATAATTAGTAGGTACGTTTACGGAAATGGCGGAAATAACCAAAATGTCTCGGGTTATGTGCTTTATCTAAGATTATTAATTAACCTTGTAACTACAAATTTAATATTACATAACAAAGTTGCTAATGTCAATGCTGATTAAGAATCGTCATTTTAATTTGACTTGCACTCTAATTAGGGACCAACCCTAGTATCAATCAATCCGTATTATTTCTCGTCTCGTCTCGATGTTTTCTATTATTTCTGGATTATTTTCCACAAAAATCCATTTAATTATTTTGACAGACTAATAAAATAAAAAAATAACCCACTGCATTTTCACAACTCACATAACGGCCTCACTAACGGCCTGTAGTTCTAGCTTCATTTTGATTTTGAATTTACAAGGCACCACTAATTTACGCTACTTTTAGCGTTTGTTAGGGGGTAAGGAACGAAGGGAATAAGAATTTTGGACACACGAAAGTGAAGGCTAAAGGCCAGGGAAGGATCAGTTGGAAGACTACAAAACTTAAAATACTACCTAGACATTCATTTTAGTGGAGAGTTAAATGACACTTTAATTGGCTGCCACCCTTGCTCCCAGTGAAAAAACATTAGGTATGCAATATGTGGTGCCTACCTACATTTCGTAAACACCAATTACTGTTTCTATAGTAGTGTTTGTAAAGATACACTTCAAAAGAAAAGACTGGGGTTTTAAGTAGGTATAATTAAAGTATGATATAAGTATTGCAGCTTTAATACAAGGTTCTTTATATCGATTTCTGACAGCTTCTATGCACCATGATCATCTTTGTGGTCTCGAAACGGTACCTGACGGTGCCAACTGATGGAACACACACACAAAGGTATTGAAGCAGAAAAATTACAGTAAGTTAAGTTAATAACTTGCATTTATGATAGTCTCTACTTCTTAATCTTCTTAGGGCTTATATTTGTTCCTATAATATCATTTTTAATTTTGTCCATGTCCTCTTAGTGACATTTTCACCTTGAATTCTTCAGAACCCGTTTTGATTGTGAGTTTTCAGGTATCCCCCTTTTTTGTCGGGTTACTTAAAATTCAGTACATTTTCAGGCTATGGAACAAGATGTTTGTCAGCAGATACACAAAGTACCCACTTATTATAAAATATGTAAGGCAATTATTATCTACATTAATTTTATGTCTCTATTATGTACTATCTAAATACACTTTTTTATTATCTTCCTGAATTAATAGGTAAAGACCTGAAATTAACTAGCAATCTAGAGCTACTTGGTAAAGCTTGATCAAACTTGACCCAAAAATTGACAAGGAAGAAGGACCACTATGTCGGTCTTAATAGTAGTTTTCTTAATTATTAGGTACGTGAGTGTTTCTGATTTTGTTTGGTTTTTACTAACAAGCTGCTTAACTTACCTTTCAAGACAAGAAATGATTAACGAATAAAATACCGTAAAACGTGTTGTTTATGCATAATACTGGTTGTAATTAAAATGGCCAATAAAAAATGTTTTTAAAAGACAGTAGAAACGCCTTCCTAGTCTTTATAAATGTACCGAAACTGCCAATATAAAATTTAGAATTCTGACAATCTTTATTTTTTATTGCTTAATGTATACCGTACCTACCTATTTATACATTATGTATAACACTGTACATACATATGTAAATCTTTGGAAAGACGTGTCAAAATATTCAGCTATTCGTTAATCCCCTCGTATCTGCTTTATCACTTTTGACAATTATTCCCAGTACCGAAGTAACATTTCACTAAGGTTGAAACTATTATTCGATTCATAGATTTGTACATTCTTTTGTCATCTTCCTAATCAAAGCAGTGGGCATGAATTTCTAATAATTTCAGTTACTATGTCACTGGCAAATATATTAAAAATTAAATCCTTTTTGTTTTTTCACTTTTGTTTTTAAACTGCTTGTTACGCCATTTTGCCGCCATTTTTGACTGGGATATCCATTTCACCTGTTTCGTACGCAAAAAAGACTTTATCGTTTTGTGATTTACTTTGAGTGATAATTGATAAAACACTTACGAGGGTGACTATACATAATAATTTGTACAAACAGTGATCAATTTTACCTTACCAATCCCTTTTTTGGTGTGCTAAAGCATAAGGCTACTTATGAAACCTACTTACAGCGGAATTCGTTCATTAAACAATCGTAATACAATAGTTACTAAAAATATAATTTATTTGCTCACAAAAACTTTTAAAGCAGAAATTAAATACATTTTTTAATTTTGTGGAAGTTAGGTAGTAGGTACCTTAACAAAAATATATCTTGCAATTCCGTCAACGGCGTACAAAAAAATAATATTCTCATAATAAATTTTAAAGAATTAAATAAAAAAACAAAACAAAATGTAATTTTAAAAAAAAACAATAAATAAAAACATTCAAAATTAATGAGTCAATAGGTTTAGTAAAATACATTTTAAAATTAATAAATAAAACTAATACTATTAACCGACGATCGAACTTGGTACGGGCCGGACAGAGGATTTGGGTCGCTCCGCACAGAAATTAATGATAATAATTGTCGTCAGACTGCTCTCATAAACGAACAGATTTTGTAAGGAGCGAACCATACCCGCTCTCCGGCCCGTACCAAGTTGGATCGTCTGTTAATACTATAAATTATAAAATTAAGATTAAAAATAACTGTAAATTAAATTGAACAATAAATTTAAAAACATTCAAATTAATAATACTTTTAATAAATTTAAATAAAAGAGGTAAATTATAATTTGTCGGCTAGGTCTCATTCACTGTATAATATTATGTTTAATAAATTAGGAAGGGCTTTTTTGAAATTTTGTTTTCGTTGTCTTGAGAAAAACTACTTACTTCATTATTTATTCTGAAACACGCAAAATTTATAAAAAAAAATAATATAAAGTCAGACGCGAGAGGCATTACGCGATAATATTCATGAAAATGATGTAAGATATAATTGTGAGCGAATAAACAATATTTTTCATCAAACATGTTAGATAGTTTTACCAAGGGATTTCCAGTATGTAAGTCTGTGTCGACAAGACAATCCCGCCCTTTTTCAAGTACAAGTTCCTTATTCAAATATCCATATTCCGTTACATGTCGCTGACCGAATCCATTCACAATCAAATTATGTATGTACACGTTCAGTTCGCCTTAATGTGAGTAGGACACACCACTTGGAGTTCGTGTAGAGGGAGGTCGCGGACCACAATGGCGTGGAATGCCATGTTCGCCGTCGCCAAGATGTATTCGCACACCGAGAACCATGTAAATGCTGAAAATGAAAATTTTCACTTTAGAGACAAGTATCAATTATGTATTGGGCATAGGAAACACCTATGAAACCGCAGCGGTATTTTTTAAGCTTCAAAATATCTCAGCTGTACAGCAAAAAGTTTTATAAAGGTTGCTGCGAAGTGTTTTATAAAACTACACACCTTTAAACATTTTTATCTATGATTAGTCTGTATGATTAGTATTCCCACCCACTAAAAGCTGTATAAGGTAACAATTTTGCCTTCATTTTTTGCAATATTAAACTAAAAGTGTAATAGAGCGTTTATAGAGCTGCTTTATTCAGCTGTATTATATTTTTATCAAAAACTAAAAGATTACCTTTATAAGAGCAAAAGATATTTGATAATTTTATTAGTTTACTACTGTCAGTACAGCAAAAAAATCGTACAAAGGTCTTATAACATTATACTAACTAAACATAATGAAAGAAAATACAGGCACTGAAGGGATAGCCAGAGGACATTGTACCTATGTAGATAACAGAACACACATAAATATACATTTTGCCCGACCTGGCATCGAACCCAGGACTCCACAGTCAATAGTAAGATGATTTACTGTGCTCCTTGTGAGCTCAAATCAGTTGAACGGGTAGCATCAACTTTAAACTGAAAGCATTATCGCTTAAAATCTGTACGGCGAGTAATGTCGGACTCCTAATAACTAAAAACTTAATCCGACATAACCTTCTCCCCAGACAGAGCTTATCTATCCCCACATTATCCACAGAAAACGAAAAAAAAAAAATCCTCGAGTCCGCTAAACCACGGTTCCTCCCACAACCATGAGCCGGGGGCCGGGAGATACTCGTACATTTAAATCTGTTTTGACCTTCACCCAATTGCGTAACACAGTTTTAATCACAATCCGAGAGTTTTGAATCCTATTTCTAATCCAGTGCTTCATATGTTTAATAAATTCGTCTACTCAACAACGTAAATATCGCAATGAACGCGACTGAACTGTCAAAATGACAGAAAATGCGATCAGTTGTCATTTTAAGGTGCTCCCTAACCGGCAGCATTCGTTTGTAATGTAACGTTACAGAGTCAAGCATTCATCAGAGAGTGAGGAAAACCGAACATTACAGTGCGCAACCTGGTAGGTAATAATGATACAATTAATTGGAGCATTATATCAGTGAGGGAGGAGAACCGAGCATTATAGTGCGTAATGTCTGTTATATTTTGATAGAACTTGTATCAATGCGCACCACTCGTTACATTACAGGCGAATGCTCGTCAGTCAGGAATGCAAGCAGTATTGTAACGTACCTAATGCGCAAAATGGAATCTGTACAATAAATTACAGACGAATGCTCCCAGTGAGGGAGCACCTTTATGTGTGTTACGCAATAACCCCGCTGGCAATCGGACAAAAGTAGAATAATTAATTATACTTAGGTGAAAAAAGTAAACAAAATGAAAAGAAAATCCCACAAATAGCGGAAAAATACAAATTATCATCAATACCTACTCTGCTTATTTAATAGAACAGGTAATAGATATTGTGCAGAGTTGAACGCTATGACTGACATTTAATTCCGGTTCATGGAAAGGTCACAGCCCAAATAAAAGAGAAATGCGTAATAAAAGGTCACTAAATGATACCTCATCGATTGATACCTGCTTGATACTAGATAGGTAGGTACCTTATACCTAACTACTAGACTAGACTTCAACTACCAGAAATACTTAATACCTACGTGTTATATTTTACTAGCTTTTGTCTGCAGCTTTGCCCACGTGGAGGTCGGAAAATATTCTACGGGAGCGTAGCGGTCTTCCAGGGTTTTAGAACTGTATTGGTTTACGCGGCACACGCCAGTATAGCCCCCAGTCGGCATGATTTTTTCCGACATCTTCAAAAACCATAATAAAATCCGTTCGGTAGTTTTTGAGTCAGTCAGACAGACAGACACGGCGGGAGGACTTTGTTTCATAATATGTACTAGTGATTTCGAGTGTTTTATTATGATTAGCGAGCAAGAACCAGTCTTTATCCGCTGCTAAGAGACTAAACTTAAGTGCAGTACCTATCTTACAAACTACTTATCTAAACAATAAACTGCAAACAATTACCTAACGGCCGGCACAGCAGTCGATGTCGCAAGAAGAATATAATTAGTCCCACGGTGGCAGCAATGGCGACGTAGAACAGCGTCCACACAAGCTTGTTGGACCTCACTGGTTCCACGATATGGCTCGCGATGCATCCGACACGTGCGCGACACAGCATGTGCAAGAGAGCTGCTACCATGAACACTATGAATATCTTCTCGTGAACGACTGGAACACATGGAATTGGGAATCAATGTCGTGCGTTTAGTATGGAAGAATGTGAGCTTGAGCGATGACGTAGGCGAAGAATCCCTTTATTTTTATGATGTTAGTGGACTGAATTGATTAGTATGATGGAGTAAAAGTTATGCAAGAAAAGAGACGATCTAAAAACCAAACTAAATCTGTAGAAATGGAGAATCTTACCCTTGAAGAAGCAGCAATAGGTATAAATCTCCAAAAAGAAAATGTAAGAAAACACTTTAAATAAATTAAGTAATTGATTAAATGGTTTTTGTAAAAGTTGGCACTTACAATAGTTTTCCCTATTGGAGATATACGTAACGCCTGTTAGCGCAAACAACTCTATGAAATTAAGCCAATAGCATGCCGTCCCTAATTTGGTCGCTGCAGTTCGAGCCTGAAAAAAAACATCATCAATTTATGAGTAGGTATTCAGATTCGATTGATCAGGCGAACGACTGTTTGTGCATCGTAGTAAGACTGGATTATTTTTAACTTCCGTTCGATCTAGATAACTTATTTACGTTGTAACCTTTGAAGTTCAAAGGTGAAAACGTAAATCGCTTAAATTAGAAAAGGTTCGGCTACCTTTCATAGATTTTGTAGGCTTACCTACTTCTTTAATACAGTATGTTATGTTATAACGAAGGGTGTTCCCGAGACTATAGCGTCTATACTTACCTACATGGTAAAAAAATATTACCAATAAAAAAGTTTTTTTATTTTTTTATAGTACCTAGTATTGTCGGTAGTCGGTGAAAGGCTTTTCAGTTCTCGTTTTTTGCCATCGACCTCCGAAATTAAAATTATTTTTCACATTTTAGTGTTTTTTTTTTTTTACCCGACTTCGGCGTTGAATAAATGAGGGTTATGATTTTGACCGGTAGGTATGTATGTATGTATGTTCATCTGTTCCCTCTGTGGTACGTACCCTATGTAGACGATGATGATAGAACATCGTCTACCTATAGGCACTAAGAGGGAAAAATACGTATTATTGAAGCTAACTCAAAAACTATGCAAGCAAAGTTAATATTTATATGGTGGTCCCATATAAATTTTATTAACTTTGCTTGCCCTTTCGAACTAAAAAGTATTTTTTTAAATCGGTTCACAATTGGCGAAACACATACACAAAAAAGAAACCTACAGACGAACATAGAACCTCCTTCTTTTTGGAAGTAGGTTAAAAATATTAAAACAAATTACCTTTTCCTCGGTAATATGAGAAGTGCGCTCGCGATGATAGCTGTAGTATAAAGAACCTATCAATAGCCTTGGTCCTAAATGGAAAGCGATACATATTCTCCAAATGTACCTCTGTGGGCTTATCCCGGTAATCGCACTTATTGATGGCACTACATTGTAGACCTGGAAATTAAAAGGGATAGAGTTAATTATTATCAAACAACTTTTCCACTCTAAGCTTTTGGTTAGGTCTGCATTTAGCGGGCAATATCACAAGCAATGAAAGAGTAAAACAAAGAAGTAAAGTACCCTATTTGCTTAACACATGATCTGAATCGTAGGAAGCATCTTTTAGAAGTAACAAGTCAAAAGCTAAAAGAAGTCCGAAAATTTCGAGCACCACACAGTCGTAGCACAGGTCTTTCGAAGCTGCAAACTTGGTGTAACACTATTGGTAAGTATAGGTAGTAGGGAGTGCCTCCGCTGCCGGCGGCGGCTCCCAAAAATAGCGCCATTGGGAACCGGCAGTGACATTACTGCCGGCAGCCGAGATTAAAAACATCGGCTGCCGGCACCGCCGGCTCCCATAATGGAAACCGGCGGCGCGGCGTTTATAAAAACCCTTACTAACCCCAGCTAACTAACCCTAACAAAAATATGTTTTTCTGCATATTCTAGTCGTAGGGGTCACAGTTCTATCCTAACCTAAACTAACCTTTTATGCGATTAATAATCTTACTAGTTCGGTTCCGGGTAGTAGGTACTTTATGACTTTATTACTGGAATATGCAACAAATATATTATGCTCTATTAAATGTTTTTTTTAATTAAGCCTACCCCGCTTATTTACTCCGTATGCCAAATTGACAACCAAAGTCAGCGCCGGCAGCAAATTCAGCAACCGGCGCCGCGGAGGCACTTCCTAATATCATAACAACATCCCCAAAAAATCAGTAGGTACCTACAGTACAGTGCAATTTTTGCGACCTAACGCGATTTTTTTTATGTCTATCTACGGTGACCAGGCTAAATAGCTACTAGGCCACTTCAAGGTCTACCACTTCATGGTGATTATAGAGGTGCGGTAAAGAGTACAACTTCTCTCTAGTAACATAACATAGGTCACCAGTCGATTAACCAAGCACAAAAGTTATGGTTTTGGCACTCAGGTGGATCGATCAGGTTAAGCTACACTTGCCGCGGTTGGTCCGTGGATCGTTCAACATCTTTAAATACCAGACGCCTCCGTGGCTTGAAAGCACGTTAAGCCGGTTGGTCCCGGCTGTTATTCGTGGATCCTTGACAGTCGTTATACGAGTCCTCAGAAGCCCGAAGGTCTGACAACCAGTCCTATCAAGAGGTATCGTATTGCCTAGTAACTAAGTTGTGGGACAGTCGATCTATGTAAAATACTGGTATTCACCTGCATCCGGTTAGACTGGAAGCCGTACCCAGGCAAAAGGCTAGGCAGGTGATGATATAGTGAACAAAGGATCACAGTAAGTACTCATCCAATATGTTTGTTCCCTACCTATTTACAAAGTTAGGCAGTCAACTTGAGTCTGGCTCATAATGAAAAGTCGCAATATCAATGGTCGTGACTCGTGCGATACTGAAAATGTTAATCGATGACTACGCTACATCGAAATCCATTTCGTTATAGAAAGAGTACGAAAGGGCAAACTAGAAAGAAGTGGAAGAAATTGTGGCCGTTGCGCCGGAGTTGGGCAGAAAAAGCTATATAGGTACCTGATCTAGTACCAAAAAGAAGTTCAAAATTATTTCAATAATAAATCTTTCGCAATAAGTAGACCGTTTTCATAGAAATTCTTTGCAATCAGATTGTTTTGTTTGTACAAACGCATAGCATTTGTATTCGGTTTTTCGACACATAGCGAAGCCGCTCTAGTAGTCGTAAGAGCGACAGCCGAGTGTGATGTCCCTTGGTTCGGAGTTAGGAAGTTTGCGGTATGATAAATGGGTATCTCAAGTGGGTACTTGGGTATACATCGGCTACTATCGAGTACCTACGTGCTTTCGTCGTCACAAAGTCGTAAAGCCGTCGTTGGTCACTCCTGAGCCTGATCTCCATTCGGTACCTAGTCGGAGTGTCTGTTTTTGAGCAAACACTTGTGCACTATACCTCCTGCGGCACGCCGGGCCCGAATTTCGGTCATGATCATGAGGACTTTACAGTCCCTATCTACATATATATTATTTGTGTTCTTTTGATAAAGTGCAGGTACCTAACGTCGATAAGACAACCCTTCGCTGCAAAACCAATCGACGTAATGTTTTCCATTATCACGGCCATTTATAAGATCCATGATATATATCAGGCCCAGATAGGTTACTCTAATGTATGTCCGTATACATAAGTACTAAGGTTCTAGCACAGGTTTTAGGTACTGCCAGCCACGGCTATAACCATGCACAAAAGTGCAAGAGAATAAGGAAGCAGGTCATTAGCATATACATAAAAAAATATCGATAACTATTATACCTTATAAAATTAGTCCTATTATGTGAGAAAATGTTGCAGAGCCTTGCGTAATAAGTAAATAAGGGTTAAGAGGCGAAGGGTTAACCGTTGCTACGGTTATATAACCGCTTATTTGTTTACGTAATTTACCTAATTGATAAATGTAAACAGTTATGTATGCCTTTTAAGTACCTGCATTGGTAACCACACGTGCTTTCTTACTATCTAACTCTTATTATTTTGCTATTGGTTTTAATAATCATCACAGCATTTAAGTCATTGAAGAGAAGGATTAAATACTTACCCTACAATGTGTTTCATGTATGTCATCTGCTTGAAACATAGACGCTGTCGCATAACAAAATATTAAAGCACCTAATGGAAGCCAGAGTGCAGTTAAACATATTTCCCTCAAACCATACGTCCAGAGCAGTCCCTTCAAAAGGAAATTGCAAATTATTTCACCGTTTAATCAAATAGCATTAAAATTTCAGCACTTAGCAGGTATAACGACCTTATATTCCAATATTTTAACACTGCTATTTACATCACACTTTTCGTTTGTGCGTTCGTCGCCACGCACATCCAAATTTGGCGGCGACTGTACTTGTGCGTCATTTACCATTTTACTTTCACTCACGCAATACTTTAACACACTGCGATCACATAGTTTTAATGATTCCCATGAGCCTAGCCGTGCACCTCAATCAGCGCTGTAACAACCCCCATTCTGACACATTTGTGAAACATCGACGTTTCATGAATTAAAAATTACTTCTGTCAGATCGATGCCTGTATGCCAGGTATTGATAAAGTTGGCAATGTAAAGCCTTCTTGTGTTTATTCACAAATGCAATTGTAATAGTAAAAAGCACAATGTTACAATTTATGTGGATGAATTAAGGCGTGGATTATATGAGGTTATTTGGACATGCGCATTAGGCCCTGTGGAGCGAGGCGAGGGTTTGTACAATAGGTATACGTACACCCCCTTTCTTAAATGCCTTTTGTGTTAAATGTTAACTTCCGAGTAGGTATCTTTTTGTAGTTCGTAGTTTTGTGAAACAGTCCTTGGAAATAATATGTTTTTAAATGATTACCTTTATGTACCTACCTACACTTATATGAAGGTAGGTACATAGGTAGGTACTGGGTATGAGTACCTATCTAGACATTTTACGCCTAATTATTTTTTCATCAAGCTTGTTCTAACTCAAGATTAGAATCACAGACTAAGTAGTACTATTAGAATGTTTGTTCTGTTTATTTTACTAGAAGTTGCAAGCAAACATAGAAATCAGCTGTGTTATAAATGGGCAATATTTTGTAAACTCGAAAAATCAAAGAAATTTAGATGAAACGTCATGGAAATTTTTCTTACGAAGCTTATTTGTAGTACTTACAGCATTGTAGATGCAGAACAATAAAAAACAATGTGATTAATTTTTTTGTGAGTGATCTTTTTAGAATACACTAAAATGAAGGTAAAACAAAGAAATGAAATTGGTTTTTGGACGTAACAGTTTACGTCAAGTGTAGTGATGTAAATGAAAGATGAAAACCTACTTAGTCTGTAATGAAAACTAACGACCGAATAGTTTACGTCATATAAAAATAAGTTACAGTCTTATTTCTACGAAAATGTACATAAGGGAATAGTTTTTTGTGATTTCTGATTTTCGTGTAGGTACTCAAATCTCAGTTGCTCCAATAGAGTTTTTGAAGAAGAAACAGAGTCGATTGACAACAAAAAAAGTTTTTGTGAAAATTTCCATTTGCTTAGTGCCTATACTTATTTTTTTCAAAAACTGTGAATGCAGAATAAAATATCTCTCAATGTCACAGTCCCCATAAACCGTTTTCCTATAGCTAGAGTAGCGACAGCGGTGAGGGTAGTTGCCCTTATTGCTCCATCTCAAAAATCCATCCTGTATATTCTTTGTCTCTTCTCTTTCTTTGTCTTTGTCTTCAGTTCCTCACCGTTTCGACCCAGACTAATTTTCTTTCCTATCGTGAGCTCTGATGCTATGTACAACACTAGCATCGGAGAAGTTAAAATGTCAATCACAAAAACGTCATTAATTTTGTCAATCAAATGTGAAATGTCATTTCTCGCCGCTCGGAGGAATCAATCGTCCGCTGTTTTTTGATGATAATAATTCCTATTACCAGTTTTGATCGTTTTCGTCAATGAAAAGTTGCAATTTTATTATGAATAATTTGACTTTTTAGTGGCGGAATTATTTTGAAAAGATTAAAAATGAAGTTTATGAAACTTTGGTGGTTGTTTAGTTTTTGTACCATTCAGACGCAAGGTTCGACGCACTGGATGGTCACTGAAGGTGGTCTGATACAGCCGCGGGTAAGATAACTATTTTCTGTAATATTGAACTCTTTCTACTGTCTCCAACTTATAAACCCAATGTCATGGCCATCATATACTTATCTTTTTACTATGTGTTTATTCAGCTAGTTACAGCAAACGTCTTGCTAATTAACTTTACCTTGAACAGCAGTCAGTTGTTAAATTATATAAATATATTGGAAAAACATCATGACTTAATACCGCTCAACTGTTGATTGACCTTTAGAAGGCAGATAATAATTAAAATTCTCTTGTGTCTGTGAGGTCAGTGCTGACCTGATTTTGTAATAGAAATAAAAATTAAAAAGCTTCCCAAAGTAACCATAAATTTTGGTCCAGCTCATGTCTGTCAGTAAGTACAGTTGTGTATAGAGTCAGATTGAGTTTTGTTTCTTATAAAAATATTGTTTCGTTTCAGCTGGACTCACCTTTTGAGATGGCACAACCTTATGACTTACTGGCATTCCTAAATCAAGACACACGTTGGGACAACATCATCAATATACACCATAACTTGTCTCTAAGACAACAGATTATAAAAGGCCTGTGGGCTGAGCTGGAACGAGACACTAATATTCATATGTTACTGAACGAAGATGATTATTGCGTGAGAGCAGGACAATTGAACACCATAGACTGGTATACCTCCTCTTTGGAAGAAGGTAAAACAAAGATTGGCAACCAAGACTTTACACTTCGTAATTTAAATTATGGAGATGCTGATGTTCCTGATTGTAAGAAGATTTCCTCACTGACATTTAGTATGTGTGTGTTTGAACATTTGGAGGTATGTTTATGGTTCAATTTATTTGACATTCATTGAAGTAATTAATATTGTATTGTTATTAAATATAATTGTTGTGTAATTATTAAGTGTGCTGTGCCATCTCAATAATCAATGAAGCATGTGATTTCAGAGTATGAAACAGAGAGAAAACTTGAGTGCAAATCCAGAGACGTCCCTTCCAGAGAATATGTCACCAAGAAGTTCTGACATTACAGAAATGAGTGTTGACCAATTTGGTCACTGGTTGGCTGGAGTTCTAAGGAAGAACAGTTCATCATGGCTACATTACAACATGGCTTCCCTCTACTGGAGGGTCAGAGGAAATGCTCCTAAAGCCATGGAGTGCAGCCGAAGAGCTGTGCATTATGCGCCAAGGTAAAACATATCAAGTTCTCATTGTTCTTGCATGATTAATTTATGTTCTCCACAGTAATTTTTTATCTGGAAACCTATAACATAATTGGCCTCATGAACTTATGTCGTAAATAATAATTTTTTCCTTCCCTATGTATGTAGTACTTTATAAAAATGTTTTTTTATTCGAAGTGAATAAATATTTTTCCTTCTTGTTTCAATTGATGTCATCAACATTATGTTTTACTGACCTAAGTCCTTTCCATTACAGGGAATATAAAGACATAGCTCTTTTGAGCATGGGACTGATACTCCACCGCAGTAAAGTCACAGATGATGCCGTTGTAGTCCTTGGAGCAGCGGTAGACCATGACCATCACTGTCCCATCAATAATTTCATACTAGCCAATGCATTTGCCGTGGTTGGTGACTTCAACAGCTCGTTAAAACACTTTGATACGTGCCTGAAGTTGAATCCTTCGTTTCAACTAGCAGAGAAGCATAGATATGGCATGTTGTGCCATAAGTATATGTTGGGAAAGATGCAAGTAGTTAAAGAGTGAGTATTATTTATGAAAATGATTGGTTTAATGTTACCTGCAGTTATTTCAGAGATTAATTAATAAGCAAAACTTTGTACTCTCCAAAGTGTTAGGCAGACGTGTGTAGTATACTGATATTTCACTGTTTAAGTCCCATGTAAGAGAAAAATTTAAATTATTTTTAATTAAATGCAGTTCTTCTAAAAGCTGCTTTGAGTGGTGCCAAAGCTATAGACATCAGTCACTACACAATGAAAATTCCATTCTCTCATCTATCCACTGCTGGTTATAGGCTGGTTGGTCCATCTAGCTGAGGGATTTTCCCACAGATTTTATGGCTTCACACTGATTACTAACTTGTAACTTTAATATGTTACAGTACTTTAAACAGACTTCGTGAAGAACTGACACAATACAATCAGAGAGAAGCACACTGGCTTAAATCACAGGCTGCTTTCTTAAGGACTATGAAACATGCTGACGAATTTGGTAAGGCATGAACTAGTTAATGTCTGTTCCAAAAGTATCTTAAGAAAGTGTAAACAATCCGTGTCTAAATATCACATATCTACTGAAAAGAATTAGGAACACATTCATCTGTATTTAGAAGGTCAACGTTATATGTCCCACTTTTTTTGAAACATAAACTTTTGAATAGGAAAAGCATCAACCAAAACTTGTAAAATTATCCTTCTAAAACTAACTAAACTATCCTTTAAAACTGTCACTTGTGAAACTTCTGAATTCTATTTTTAAGGTGATTTAAAATGGTTTTAGTATTCAAATAATCAAATCAAAGCACTCAATTTGTAACTGGCATCCACAGTGCGTTTTCTGATCCATTTGTTTATATTTTCATCTAATACTTTTGGACAGACCATGCAAAATTTTTATTAATATTTTCAGTAGAATATAATATGACTGATTTATAGATTACAGGGATTCAGGTAAAAACTTCGACAAGATGACAGAAATAACGGGCTTGAATATAAAAGAATTAAAAAAGGAAGGAGAGAAATATTCGCTGGTACAATACTTCTTAGATGGACCTACATACAACGAAAATTGGTTAAAAGAAAAAGGTGTCCACGCTTTAGACTCTGCATATAACTTGCAAAGACTAATAAAACATATAGGCAGACATGCCAACCTTGCAACAGATATTGGTTCCACTACCATACCACAAGGGGATTATTTAAAACTTACTGATGGGCAAATCCTGAAGGAAATTGGGCCAACACCAACATTCCCAGATTTGTTTCCTGATTTAACTAAAGGTATGTTTTTACTATGTTATATCTTGGTACTGAGCACCGTTGCGTTACCGCCGCGCTATCTTCGCGCTTACGCTGCCTTATACGTGTGACGAAAGCCTAAGCTAAACCATATGTCAGTTGTGAAGACACCTAAAATTATTTACTTATTTAATACTTCAAGCACACAAATGTACAGAGGACTTAACGCCATAAGCATTTTCTACCAGTCAACTAAATTAGTCAGTTAATTAAATAATGGTGCCGATTCCCTTGTTCACAAACTAAACTAAATTTAAGTTCAGTGCATCTTTTTCTTTCCATTTCATTATGAAAAGGACAGAAGATAAATTTTAGTTTAGTCCTGTCAAATTAATCGGCACCTGACGTAAATTGACGTAATTTTAGTAGGCAAGTTTTTAATCACGTCTAAACTTGCATGGAATAGTGACAGTTTGACATGACTAAACTAAAATTTATCTTCTGTCCTTTTCTTAATTAAATAGAAAGGAAAGATGCACTGAACTTAAATTTAGTTTAGTTTGTGAACAAGGGAATCGGCACCAATGTGTTTTTTTTATTTTTTTTATTAGAATTTTCAACAAATGCTTTCATTGAAGAAGAGATACAGAGATCTAAAGGGGAAAAGTCAGTAGAATCTGAGACTCCTAAAGTGTCATCAAAAGGAAAAACGACAGCAACACCGCCTGAAAAGAAGGCTCCTATTGATAGCGAAGATAATATAGATGCGTATGATACAGGGCTCATGATGTAAGTTATTATAACGTTTATTTTTGAATAATGGTATATGTACTTATGTACACACGGCTACACATCAAGCTATAAATTCGTTTTATAATGTTTAGATATCGATTCCCACCACATCCGCGGAGTTAGGCTAGCTAATTTAATTTGACCCTGTATGTTTGTATGTTGTGCTATGTCATTTAAAATTGTCTTATTTATGCTGGGCCCGCGTGGTGGATCGTAATCGGATCTAATCGGATTACGATCGTAATCCACCTCACCGAGAGGCCTTGGTCCCTGCAGTGGGAATATTATAGGCTGATTATGCTATGCAGAATGTTCTAGACTGACTCTCTATTTACTCCTTTTATCAAATAATATGTTATTCTGAGCTTTCAGTTAATTGAGAGCAGTCCCATTGTGATGTCGGCTTTTCCTTTCGAGATACAGTTCTGTAATAAGCTGATATAATCGTCATCCTTCATCATAATAATACTACAAAAAACATGTGTTATCCTCAGATATCCGCCTTCATTAAAAATAAGTCGGAATAGAGAAGAATTTGACAAGGATCCGGAATGGCCGACAAACAAACATTGCAAAGAAAATTCGGAATCATTTCCAGATAACTTGGAAGCTGTTTATCAAATATTTTTACCCTTTGAAAATAAAGGACTAAGGTATTGCTTTTTCATCTTACTATAATTTTCAAACTGTTGTTCAAGGAAATGGTGTCAACTAAAATGGAGTACAATATACTTTCGTTTAATTAGTAAGAACAAGAACTTACCAACGGGTATCGTGTTACCCTATAACTGGGTTGTGGAGGTCAGATAGGCTGTAGCTCCTTGTAAAATACTGGTATTCAACTGCTTCGGGTTACACTGGAAGCAGACCCCAACATAGTTATGAAAACGTTAGGCAGTTGAACTTAATGAATAATTCTGTCTTCGCAATAAAGCGGTTGTTGACATCGCGAAGACGCTGTTATAATGTACATATACGCAGCGCTTGTGTCACATAGATTGTATTTATATCGAAATCGTAGCTTTGAAGCCTCGTGCAGACTGGCGCTACGCGACTCTATCAAAACAATTTCTAAGAAAACTTCATGGTATAACAATTACCGGTGTCACGTCGCGCCAATCGGCACGAGTGTTGACGCTGTGTTAAGGTCGCGTTTGCCCAAAGTCGTATGCGCAACGTACACGACGTTGCGTATACGATTTTAGGCCAGCGCCAAATGTGAAGCCATCCTAACTTAATTTCTTATCTTCAATATCTATACAGGGTGTAAGGGTGAGCTCCGTTGTCACTCAAACCATGGGTGGTTGACTTAAATATATAATATAAATAAAAGACCGAGTAAGAACAAAAAAATAAGTTATTTTCATTCAAAGATTTTTTAAAGTTTCTATCCAACACCGTGCTCGCAAGCGAAATAGCTGACTGACTGAGGGAGGGGTCGCGCTCGCGGCTGGTCAGGTCACGTCCCGCGACCCCCACCCGTGTTGAGCCGCAAGTTCGTTGCCCTAGCGTATAGGTGAAAGGGTTAAATACTCCAGTGGTAAAATGCAATATAAAAAAAAAGAAAAAAAAAGTCGTAATTTTGCATTGATTTTACGTTCTATAAATGACACCAAACCACTGGTTTCAAGGATAACGTTGTTTACCCTAACACCCTGTATTATCTGTTTCCCAGACTGAGCACATTGTTGACTGACAAGATAGGGGTGCCAGCTAACGTGGAACACGAGTTACCGTGGCACCCGCCAACCTGTCCTAATGATAAAGAGGCGGCTACGTTTACTCAGAAGAAATCGCAGAAGTAAGTGATTACTTAATTATAGATGCGCATTTTAACTTTTACGGCAAGAGCTTTCTTAGACCATCAGATCAAATCAAAAAGAAAAAATATCACCAATAAATAACCTCTAATAACTTCCTTTAATTATTTTAAAACAAACTATTCCTTATTGACTGTGACCTCCGTTTAAGTTCGAAACAAAAATATTTGGGCAAACCTAAATAAATACTTGCAAGTTATGTATAGCTACAGAACTACAAGGTGCATTTGGCGCGTGGCCGAAATTGGAAGTAACGCCGCCTTTTGTTTTTTCAACACATTTCACAAATGTTTACCAACAGCGGACCCCTGTCAACGCCTTTCGAGCGCCAAAAGATCCTTGTACCAGTGTAAACCGAAACGACTTCTCTTTACAGACCTCAGATATTTAGTGACGTGATTGTCACGGAACACCTTCGACAGAAACTGTTGGAGTATGTGGCTAACGGTGACTATGAGTCGGTGCGTAATATGCAAGACGCAGAGGTCGGCCAGCGAATATACAGCGCTATGCAGATGGTAAGACTTATCACACGTAGTAAATGTGTGCGTGGAGCATATAATACACACGTGCGCACCCACATAATCCCGACTTCGTTATTGTTTCGGATGGTACCGAGAGCTTAGCGTGTTTGTAAGCACAAGTAAGGTGCGCGTCGCTTCGTGAGTGTTTTCTTGCGTTGCTCAAAGAAAAAAAACGCTCTGAGCGAAAAAAGCATAAATCATATACGGACCGATATTGCTTATTTATTACTTAAAATAAAACTATAACGTGTTACGATAATACAGAAAGATTTACTCGAGTCTTGGAGCGTCCAAATCGTTTTTTTTTCTCGTTGTAAACGTTCAAATGGCGCCTGGGCTTTGGGGATAAGACCGGGGAGTGTGGAATTTTTACCTCACTAAACCACCCCGAGATGGTCCTGAAACCTCCTCTGCGCAACGCCTGTTAAGGCACATCTCTGAGGAGACTGTAAAGGCGTCCCCAAGAAACCTAACTCACTGTGCGCCGTCTTCCCTCTGTTCACTTAATGGAGTCCAAAAATACCTACTGATGCGAATCTATATATTTTCCCGTTTATTTCAGAAACTTGCCCCAAAATGGCTGCTATACACGCTATCGTCGCTCTACTGGCGCGTTCGCGGCAACAACGTGAACGCCTTACATTGTATCCTCACCGCCAGTCGGACGGTAGAAGGACGGTTCAAAGACATCGTGTTGGTTTCACTAGCTTCCTTATATTTGGAGATGGGCTACTTCGATGAGGCCCTTGGAGCGGCTGAAGAGGCTTTCAAAATGAGTCTTTATGAGGTATGTTTTAATTACATAATAATTGTTCTGGCCTCACTAAGAAGGGGGCATCCTTATAAATGCTGCTCAATAATTATAAAATATTATTGATTTCTTAATTATTTGTTGCGAGTTTAAAATAAAACAGTAAGTATCCAATGCTGTGTCAAGTTCCCATTTGGACGAATCTCAAACTCTGAACAACGAATTTGCATCTCATCAACGAATTTTCATCTTTGCATCGAATCGAACTTACCCATGGTTTTAGATTTATCGTGACAGAAGGACGGATCACGTCCTTGTTTTGTTGGTCAATCAAACACAATTGCTAACTTAAGATGTTATAGGGTTTGTGAACTGAGGGCCTAGACAAGTGACAATCGCTTCGAAAGCGTTTCGTATTTCTACAACGACTTTCAACAGGATTGACATAAGCTTTTGTCAGTCCTATACATTTTTGCCTTTTCCATCATCGCTATCGCTGATAGAATGTCACTTTGTCTAGGGCCTATGGACTAGCGCAAAGACGAAATGGCTTCCGCTTTTTAATGCCGAGCATTACATCAACCAGACTTGAATTATTCTAATCTTTTTTGAATTATTCTAATTATTCACCAGTAAAAAAACTACTGTACAAAGGCGGACTTAATGCCTGAGGCACTTTCTACCAGTCAACCTTAGGGTGATGCAGAGACAGACATAGCAGGTGCAACATAAGATAATACATATAACTCGAAAAATAATGAATACTAATTAATACATACATAGATACATACATATAAACAAAATAAACTTAGTCAGGAGAAATAACGACAGGTAGAGGAAAAGGCGAATCCAGCAAATTAGCGCTGGGATGATTCTGCCACCTTCTTACGAATATGTTCACGTGCCTTCACTTTCATTCGTTTTTTTCTTCTCTATCCAGCCATCAACAAACTTCATCCTCGCCGAGTTAAACATGATAAAGAAACACCGCAACACGCACATGTTTCACCTCAAGCAAGTGATCCGAGTGGACCCAGGGTTCATGGGCGGGTTGGCCAGGTCCATGCTGTATGGATGGGCCTGTCTGTTCAGACAGGTTAATGTGCTACAGGACTTGGGTATGTGTGTTTTGAGATGTTGTTTTTAATGGTTTTGTGCATTGATTAAATAGTCGGTCGATCAAGTAGACTTTATTACATGTCCTTTACATAGTCTTTCCATCTTTTCTCGTGTCAGCATTGTATGAAAAAAGTTTAAAAAAAATGCCATTCTGCAAGGTTGGTAGCTGTTGTACACACGGCTACACATCAAGCTATACATTTCCAGTATAAGCTGACCGCGTATTGTACGGAAATCCTGTACAATGCGAGATCAGCATAAACTGCTAATGTATAGCTTGATGTGTAGCCGTATGTACTTCTATTAGTATCATCCTTTGTAGCGTCTGATTTTCTGAATCTCTAATACTTAACAATAAAAAGAAAGCTAAAAAAAAAAAAACATTTTTGTTCGTCCATTTTGTGCTCTATAATCATTTTCGCCCTACTATCAATAATTCACTATTGATCGAAGTTTTCGCCATTCTTTTCTTGTTTAGAAAGTACAAGATTGTGCAATGTTTTCAGAATTCGGCGAAGGCGATCTATGCGCGCAGGTAGAGCCAGGAATGAGTATGGTGTGCGAGAAGGACGGCACGAATTGCCATCTCACTAATATACAGTGTTATGGCTCTCACGAACGTGGTAAGTAAGTTGTAAATAGACATTTGCTATACTATTTTCTTAAATATGGGATCTGTTATATCTATGGACTTTTTCAAGGCTAAATAACTGTTGTATTCAATAAAAGTCTTCACGAACAAATACTAAAACCAGTGTACAGTTTTTCTCTTACCTCATTTTTCTAAATGTATACAGCAATAATAGAAGTGGCGTTCACACGGGGTTACTGAAGTCGGGTCCGCGGGCATTAATGTCTTAATTGATTAGAAATCGTATCATGAGAAGACGCCTGCATAAAAAGTTGGTCTCCAGAGGCCCTAGACAAAGTGACATTCTATTAGCGATAACGATGATGGAAAACGCAAAAATGTATAGGACTGATATAAGCTATCGAAAAGCTTATGTCAATCCTGTTGAAAGTCGTTGTAAAAATACGAAACGCTTTCAAAGCTATTGTCACTTGTCCTGTCTGAAGCCCTCAGATCAAACAAGTTTTGACTCGCCTCGTGTGAACGCTACCACCACTCGCCTTTCAACTAACATTAGCCTACCGTATCTAACATATTCCTTCCTAATTGTCGCAGAAAGCAGCACTTTAGTCAGAATGCTTGAACTAAAAGACGATAATATCCAGGGTGCGGCGGTTGAAGACATGAATGACGGAGTTTTCGACCGGTTTACTAAGGAGATGCCGAAAGACCGAACCGATAAGGCAGCACATTTGAAGAACTTTGAAGCTATGATGAAGACCATTGGCAAAGAGTTGAAGGGCTGCGGGGACAGGGGATGTGAAAGTAACTTTTGTTTTTTACCCGACTACGGCGAAGAAAAAAGGAGGGTTATGATTTTGACCGTTATGTATGTATGTATGTATGTATGTTCATCTGTTCCCTCCTATCTTCTAAACCACTCATCACAATTTGACAAATGAGGTATCGTTGGAAGCGTCTTGATCGTCCGCTGGTTATGTGACGTCACATTAAATTAAAAATGACACCCTCTAGAGGACACAAAGTATAGAACTAAAAAAAAAAAACTGTTTATTCGTACCATGTTGGATATCAAATAAAAGGGCTTAATGAGCACATTTCAAATATATATACAATATAACACCAAAAACTTAAAAAAAAAATTAAGTAATAAAAACTAAAACCCAACTACGACTAAAAAGGTATAAACAAGACAAATTAAAAATCCGGAGTCACACGTGTTAGGGCATAAATCAAACAGATTACGTGTGACTCCGGATTTTTAATTTGTCTTTTTAGTTTATACCTTTTTAGTCGTAGTTGGGTTTTTTAATAATGGGAATTCTAAATCAGTATTCAACTTCTAGGGCAAACAATACGACTATATCGCGAACTATCATTGATTTACTTATAGTATTTCATATTCGTATGTTGTCAAGGTATTCAGCCAGAAGACTTGGCGTTAACAGAAGAGGATTGCACTTATCAGCATTTAGAACTAGGGTACTGGCTGCACATCATCAGTTTCAGAGAGTTGCTTTCTGATGCAGATTTAAAGTAAGTCAATTTTCATTTATATGATGTAGTTTTGTTCTAGCATTGTATACAGGGTGTAAGGGTAAACACCGTCGTCACTCAAACCATGGGTAGTTAACTTAAATATAAAAATAAATGACCGAGTAACAACAAAAAAAAACGTTATTTTCATTAAAAGATTTTAAAAAGTTTCTATCAGACACCGTGCTCGCTAGCGAAACAGCTGACTAACTGAGGGAGGGTTCGCGCTCGCGGCCGGTCAGGTCACGTACCGCGCCCCCCAACGGTGGTGTAGAGACGCAAGTTCGTTGCCCTAACGCATGGTGAAATACTCATGTGGTAAAATGTAGATGTTCTTTAAAAAAAAAGTTGTCGTTTTCCATTGATTTTACGTTCTCTAAATGAAACCAAACCACTGGTTTCAAGGATAACGGTGTTAACCCTAACACCCTGTATGTAGGTTTATTCAAGTACCATTTGCTAAGGCAGTTTAGCAGTAAACTAAAACAAACAAACAGAAACCGATAACCCGGTGACAGAACCGGTATTTCTTGAAAGAAAACCAATGATTTGAAACTCATGTGAAGTGATCTTAATTGCTGTTGATAATCCATGTGAAGTGAAACTCATGTGAAGTGATCTTAATCGCTGTTGATAATCCATGTGAAGTGAAACTCATGTGAAGTGATCTTAATCGCTGTTGATAATTCAGTCAAACAATCACAGCAGTGGATATACGTTTGAATATTTGATTGATATAGCTAACTAGCTTCCGCCCGCGTTTTCGCCAGCGTGCTATGTCGATAAAAAGTACCCATTATCCTTCCCCAGGATGCCATCTATCTCCTTACCAAATTTTGTCCAAATCCGTTCAGTGGTTTAGGCGTGAAAAGGTAACATACAGACAGACCATGTTACTTTCTAATTTATAATATTAGTATGGATTTATGTGTTGATTCAGAAACCAGGTGTTAGATTTCAAACTCAATCTCGAAGCATTTATACCAGTTACAGGCACTTTTGAACTGTCAATGAGTTGATCAATTACTCAGAAAGTTGCTTGTTTCAAAACGTAGATCTCTATACAGAAGAACGGGCAAGAAACACCATGTACATTCTTTTCAATAATTGAAGATGACTGACAAATTATTGAAGATATTACAAAATCCTTGTAAATCTCACTTATTCCCAGGTTACCATCCGAAATCATCTCAATGACACCAACAAATCAAAAGAAGGTTCCAGACTGTCGATTAAACGTCGAGCCGTCGAAGGATTTCTTTCTAGAGCGATTCAGTAAGGTTGACACTGAAGGTTGGGAGCCCGTGCTCAGTCTGATGCATCAGTTTGCAGAGGTGTTCAACTTCTATGATTATGTTGCGCTGGGAGCTAAAATTGCTAGATATGTGGAGCTGGTAAGTTTGGGGGTATTAAATAAAAATGCGTGTTTTTGTATTTTTGTGATAAGTATTATTATTTCGCAGTTTACATAACTTTTGACATTTTTAATTTGTCAATATGTACTAATGTTGTATTGCTGTTTTCATTGCGTAGAATAATCGACGAACACTGATTGATAACCACACATGTAATAGTTTGTTTATTTGGACTTTCATGCATTTTAGCAATATTTACATTGGCAATTCGTGAACGAACTTTAAAAAGGCCACTTAAATAAATCAAACAAAACAAACCTAAAATAAATTACGTACAATTTTTTTTTTTTTTCATCTTTAAAATTTACAGCACGCGCAATCGTGAAATACACTACTTTCTGTTAATTATAACGAATATTTTGTGAGCCCAGGGTTCTTACGGAATCGTCACATTATGTACACATCACCACTGATGTTATACCTTGTCCACTCTGAAATGACGCGCTCAACTACCGCATTTACGCACACGGTAATGCGGATTTGTAAGGGTAATGCGGTAGTGGGGCGCGTCATTTCAAGTGGACAAGTTATACCACTGATTTTATTGATCAAGTTTGTCATGTATGGGGTTCGCTGTTCACGCTGAATGTGTTTGTGTTGTGCAGCACCCAGAGTGCTGGGCCGGCGCCGCAGTAGCGGGCTGGTGGTGCGGCGCGGGCGGGCGCGGCGCGTGCGCGGCGCGCTGCCTGGCGGCCGCGCACGCGCGCGCGCCGCCCGCGCACGCGCCGCACGCCGCGCGCGCGCTCACTGCCTTGCTGCATATGTATGTTGGTTTATCATGTTCTGTAATGTAAAGAAACGTTACGTTAGTTAGTGACTGATTAAATACAAATAATTATTTTAAAGGACATCGACATCGATTTTACGTTGATCGACTGACTTCTCTTGCTATTCACACAAACTGTCGACATTAGATAATAGAAAAGCATAATTAAAATGACGTTAAAGACCGGATATTTTGAACAAGAAGTCGTATTATGTCGTAACACAAGTTAACTTTTAGTACTACTGCCACAAATGATAATTTTCAATTTACCTAACGGTTACTAAGCAGCATTATGTGTTAACATAATAATTCTAAATCTTCTAATTGCAGACAAAATAAGATAAAAGACGCCAAAGAAATAGCCTACCTCGCGTTTTACATTAAACCGAAGAGTCGAATAGAATCGTTCCTAGTGGCTGTGTCGCATACATACTTGGTAAGTAAATGCAATTTATATAAAAAATGCTATTTCAAAAAGCATAAAAACTACAGGTTTTTGTGCATATCTGAATCGAACAGTGTGTGTATATTGCCTCTCTGTGATCACTCTGATCACCAATCTAGCCGTTTTTGTACAAATTCCCTCTGTGTCTACTCGGCTGTATATTGGCAGTTTTTAATATCACTTCTTATTATCGTGTGGTTAGTGTCTAACCCGGATTCAGAGTTTTAAAGCCGCCCATAGGCCTCTGACTTGGCTTCACATGCCGTCGAGAAATTCACTCAGGCTAGTTCCCTCACGATGTTTTCTTTCATCGTTTTTGAAGCAAGTGATAATTATACAATACGCACATGAATCCGAAAAGTCAGAGGTGCGTGGCTTGGGTTCGAACTCGAGACCTACTTTGCTTACTACACTAAAGTAGGATGAAAGTCTTACATAATATTTATGAAGAGTGCGATGCCAAGAGCTTGAACGCAGGTTTACAGCATCCTCTCTCAGCAGCCTTTTCTTGAACTTCCTTCTTCTTTCTGCATTATTGGCAGTCCGGTTCCGTCCATTTCAAGATACGGCTCTCCTGGAATCAGTGTAAAAAAACATTTTTCAATTTCACTCTAAGATTACTTTCGACTCGTCATCGACAGCATAAATATTTTTAAATATTATGTTGAATTCAATTTATTAATCTATGTACACGATGTCTAATTGGAATAATATTTCTGGTTGGTCCACATACATAACATATAAAAAGAATCTGAGGCCCTAGACAAAGTGACATTCTATCAGCGATAACGATGATGGAAAAGGCAAAAATGTATAGAACTGACATAAGCTATCGAAAAGCTTATGTCAATCCGTTGAAAGTCGTTGTACAAATACGAAACGCTTTCGAAGTGATTGTCACTTGTCTAGGCCCTCTGTTTTATATTGTAACCCTCTTATTCATAAACGTTTCTTAAAGTTAAAGAGACGTATCAACATTGAAAATGTATGGTTAAACAGTTGCTAATTCATAACTTAACTTTAAGCAGCGTTTATGAATAAGGCGGTTAGTGTTCATTCATTATAACACCGTTTTTTTATTGTTTTTTATTCAGTCTGAATACGAGCCAGCAGTATGGATGTACCGATACTCTCTAACCTTTGACGAGAAGTTCCTCCCGGCCAAGGCATGCCTCCATGCGACCATGTGTCTCATGCTGTTCGGCGACGCGGCTAAGGCGAAACCTAAGGAAAACTGAATTAAACATGATAATAATGACTGTAAACCGAGTTTACCAATATTTGTATAACGACTGAAGCTTCGCCAAACGATCAAATGGTTATTAATTAGGCCTGAAATCGATACTGCTAGCGGTTTTTGCTTGAGATATTTTCTTTGTATTACATTTGCGCAACTGGTAATTCATTATTGTGGTTTAGAAAAAATAGAGATTTTATTATAGTCTGCGCGCGACTGCTAGTCATCGCCTGAAAGTTGTGAGCGGGGAGACGGGGGAGGTAGACAAAGGCCAAGGTAACTCAGTCTGACAATTTTCTTTTTTTTTTATGGCGCCCTCCTCAGTCTGCCTCACATATCTCAGGCGGTGAATAGCAGTCGCGCGCCGACTCGCGATCCTTATACTCCATTTGAAATAAGATTAGAAATTCAAAAAAACCTTTTTACAGTCCGTTCAACCGGTTTTGACTTCTATACCGTAAACATAAGGATGGTATTAAAAGCAAAAAACGTTACATAATACCAACTGTCTACTGCAGCTGCCATTTGTCATGCCACCAACGCAATAGAAGTCAAAATCGGTTGAACGGACTGTAAAAAAGGCTTATTTAAGTGTGTAATCTTATTTCAAATGGAGTATAGTGATTTAGTGAGTCAAGCAGGGTTACTCAATAAACGATAAGTAAGTTATCTAACAACTTTGAGTTTCCTGTAATATTCCTTGTGTCCCTAGCCTTATATTACAAACTGAAAAATAAATACTCAAGCTGAAACCGCTAGTCTAGTTAAGACCTAACTTATTATGTAGTATGATCATGACAACGATTTTAATTTAATAACATAAGCAGTAATCCCGATGTTCACTCCATACGTATACCTTGTTTATTTATCTTCACTTTGCAGAAGCGATCTGATCGAAAAAATACATATGTTAGTAGAGTACATAAGTGTACTTATATTAAATAGGTGCAGCGCAGACGACACACTTTTTGTGCGATCGAGTCTGTGGCGCATGTGTCTGCATGGCATGAAAAAAGTCCGTCGCGGATTTTACGCAGACTCAACGCACACGACGCACATCTTCGATCATTCTCGTCAGCAGGACTGTAGGGACGTAGACGCTATGGAAATGCAGATTGCATACTCAAAGTGTGCGCCGTCTGCGTTAGCGCGCGTTGAAGCAAACGTTCTATTTTTTTTCGCGCACTGTTTGTGCGGCGCGGCGCGGCGCGCTCTGCCTAAATGACACGGATTTTATATGCGCCAGACTTTTTGCGCGTCGCATGCGATACTGCATATAATTAGGTCTGCTTAGGTTCTATTTTCACAGACTAAAAAGTGCGTCACGGATAGTCTGCCGTCTGCGCTGCACCATAATAATCATAAAAAATCTATAAAAAAATCCAGTTTACCCATTTTCATTCGAAGTGTCGTAAAGATGCATAGATGTTGTGACAATAGTAATTAGTTAGTTAGACGCAAATGATTGTCAAATAATATTCAATAGTGAAGAATATAGTGTAGAAATTAGGAAGTATGTAGGTATACTACATACTTCCTAATTTCTTAAAAGTTTTGATTGTACTTTTCATTGAACAGTTTTTTTTTTTGCTTGTGTCTGCATACGGCAGTTGGCCCAGCGAAATATTGATAAAGCCGTAGGGACAATGACAATATACGAAGGTACCCGAGCCCGTAAGTATAGTTGTTACATTTCACGAACACGCGTCAATCATTGTAATTTATCCCTTATACCTAAGGGCCTAAGAGTCACAGGACGCGCGCTCGTGAATTGCAATGACTATACGGATAGTAATGCAGCTGTGTTTTGTTTTCAGATTGCGAATAAATAGTTTTGATTCCTAACTAATTAATTAATGCGAAAGTGAGTGTTTATTTGTTTGTTTGATACGCTTTCACGCTAAAATGGCTGAACGGATTTCAATGAAATTTGGCACATGGGTAGACATGACCTGGGTTAGGACATAGGATTTTTTTATCCCGATATTCCCACGGGATCAAGACCATGCGGGTGAAACTGCGGGGCGCAGCTAGTTTATTTACATTTTGATTTAAATCGCCGAATTGAGAGTGAGTTTTTAAACTAAAGTTTGTTTAGTAATTAAATTATAGCATCAAACATGCTTCAAACAACGATGTAATCATAAGCTTACTGCCCCATATAATCCTACAATGGAACGTTAGTCATTTCTTTTTATTTATTACTCTAAGTTGAATTATTTCCGCCTATGAGATCAAAATAAATGTTGAATCATTCCTTTGTTGTCGTGCTCATGTTTATACAAATGTTCCACACTAGTTTATTATAAACCGCTTTTTGGTTACTATTTTAAAACTAGTCATAGTTACGTATAAAGTAAAAAAAAATATGTCCGTTTGTACGTTTTTATTATAAGTTCAGAAGTACACAAGTTAATTGAGTTTCGTTAATTACATGTTACCGTGTATTTTCCTATTTTTTGCTGTTACATTTGTTTAGACACCTAAGACTGACGTGTTTTCCAATTCCAATAAACTTTTTAAATTGCATATTTTTTATTTATTTATGAAAATATAGTTCGGTAGCATTGGGGAAGTTTTAAGTTACTTTAGTCTATGTAACACCTTTGTGTTTTTTAAGGTTACATGAAACTTCCCCAATGTAAAACCAGTGAAACCTTTTTCAGCCGATTATCGATTATTTTCAACAGCCGCTACGTCACTGGCTCCCTCCGACTCGAAAACGTAAATTGATTTGAGGGTTACATTTACAGTTCGATTCCAACTGAATGGCGACTCGGTACACGAGGCGAGTCACTGCGCAGTAACAATTTCATGTGACAGCGGGGGTGAGGGGGGTACTGCGCAGCGAGTAGCTAACTTCCGAGCCGTTTGAATCGAAGCTAGCAGACTAGTGTAGATTAGTAGCTACTTATTAGTATCGAATGCAGAGGTTTTGTTAGTCGGGTAGTATGACGAAATATAGCCGGCCATCTGATGAGAACAAATTGGAAAAACGAATCCGAAAAAAATAAAGCAGAGAACAAGGTACCCTACTTACTGACACACATTTTTATTAGCACAAATACTGGTATTCAGCTGCATTCGGTTAGATTGGCAGCCGACCCCATCATAGTTGGGAAAAGGCAGATTTATTGATTTTTATTAGCACAATTAGGTTCACACTTCAAACATTGATAAGGAACAGATGCCCGTTATCACTAACGCTAAACGACACTTAAATGAATGTCTGAATAAAAGAGCGCTGTTGGATTTCAACTTTAGCGCTGAACCGAGTACGAGTGTTAAAAACTTTTTACACCGACTTCCGAAATTAAAGTTATTTTTCCCGTTTCAGTGTTTTTTTGGAAGTCGGTTTTTTTTTTGTAAAAAGTTTTTATTTTTCACTTTTAGGTGTGGTACCTACCCCACACAAATTCGAATACCATTACCCGCTATGTAAATAACAGCGAAGGATTAAATGAAAACATCATCTAGATAAACTAAGTGGAAAAAATAAGTAATATTGAAGCTAACTCAAAAACTACGCAAAGTTAATAAAATTAATATGGGACCACCTCGGAAGCATGACCTACCATACAAAAAAAGAATCATCAAAATCAATTCAAAATTGGTTGGAAACATACATTAAAAAAAAAACATACAGACGAATCGAGAACCTCCTCCTTTTTGAAGAAGTCGGTTATAAATTCATGTGCGCTTTTATTCACGCATTCGTTTAGGTTTCGCCTAGTGTTTGTGAAAACAGGCATGAAGATAAGATTTTGATGGTGGCTGCAGACTGTACCTACCTATAGGTAACCGAAAGTTCGGCATCGACACTACTGGTTTACATAACATAACATCACGTCTGTATTCCCCGAAGGGTTAGTTAGGCAGAGGCAGACTCCTAGTTTGTACGTAGGTAGGTATTTATGTACCTCATGGGTAGTGTACCCATGAACAGCGTTCAGGGGGCCTAAACCGGCCACATTAGCAATTCCTCTAAAAGCAGTTCATTTCCTGAATCCCAGCTGTCATAAGCAATACCTCTAATTTGACACAAAAGCAATTCATATTATGTGGATCTTTTTACGAATCTCCATAGAAAACTGTCAAACAGATGAATTATTTCGTAATATGAATCGCACGTAGATCATAGTATGAATTGTCAATTTGTGACATTGTACGATGATTCATAATATTTTCCTATTATGATTCTGCCAAAGTGACTGTTTTAAGCCGCCAGGAGTCTTAAAAAGGTCACTTTAGCAGAATATGAAAATATTATGAATCATCGTAAAATAACACAAACTGACTATTCATAATATGATTTGCGTGTAATTCATATTACGAAATAATTCATCTGTTTGACAGTTTTCTATGGAGATTCGTAAAATGGTCCACAAATTATGAATTCCTTTTATGTCAAATTATAGGAATTGTTAATGACAGCTGGGAATGCTGGGATTCAGGAAATGAATTGCTTTTAGAGGAATTGCTAATGTGGCCGGTTTAGGGCCCCAGGACTAATTTATTTCAGAAACTTAGAGGATTCATACAAACACTATGTCGTCCGCCACCGCCATCAGAACCGTACCTCAACACATCCGGGTTGCTAGCCACAAAAATTACAATGGGATACACACACAAGTTCAAAATGACAATAAAAAATATTCCTTGTCGGCGCCCCGGCGCAGACCGTAGAATGTGAAGCTCCGACAACAACTATTAGAACACGCACAAGAGTATACTCGGGTTACTAGTCCTGTGCAGTGCCCAATAGTTGTCAAGGGCTTCAGGCTTTTGACGTCTTCCGATGTGCCGATAGAAGCTGGGAAGAAATGAAGAAAAAATAAATTATAAGATGTTTGTTAAAGTGAACACAGTGAAGAACGTGAGAGAGAACACTTAATTTAGTTTCGACAACAAAAGGTAGCAGTTCAGAGTCGAGTTTAGAAGAGGATTGATAGAATTTAAAAAAGGCGTTATAAAATTGCCATTCTTTTAATGAAAACGTCAAAGAGTGACTGACAGCTTTGATTTGAATTTATGGAACATTTAAGTTGGTAGTCCGGTATGTATTAGGTGATATATAAACTACTAATATAAAGTACTTTCATTATAATTTGACCTGAGATGTGATTGGTAGCACTGAATTTTTCTTTCATGTGCTTGGTAGTACCTACTTTTCTGTCAGTCGCCATTTTGACCTCTATTAGTATTAAAATTAAGACTATAAAATTCAGTGCTACCTACCAATCGCGTCCCGGGTCAAGTTATAATGAACGCACTGTACAATACATCCCATCTTGAAATAGTACTTAGTTTTTTTTTTTATAATACCTTTCTAATGATAGAAAGGTATTATAAAAAAAAACAAAAAAACTAAAAAACTAAGTACTCAAAACAAGCTCTCAAATAGGTGAACGTTTCTAAAAAATAGAGCGGAACAATCGCAGATACGAGTCGTAGCACTGCGTGCTACGGCGTAGGCCGTAGCATATAGAGATGCGCGTGAGTTTTTTGCGCGAATACATAGCTACCTTCTGTAAGCTATGCTAATAGGGGTTGGTATAAGATATAGAATATAATAAAAATAAAGAGAATTTATATTTTAATTAAGTATGTTTGCAATATTCAGAAAAGTGTCAGAAAGTTCAAGTCGCATTATACCTACATATAATTCAATTGTATTATATTTTTATAAACCCGACCATGAATTTCATTCTAAAATCAAACATAGGTATCTAAAATAAACACATTATTTTTATTTAAATTCAGTAATACTCACCACAGTTGTTTCACAGATCAGTTTTCAACCGTAATAGGCTTAAATAATATAGGCTTAGGTATTACATTGATAACGGTTTAAACCTACTCGTGTGAAGATGCGTTTTAAAACGAATTTGAATATTTTATTTACCTGCCACAGAACAGTTAAGTTAATAATACTATTAAAGTAATTTAGATTCTTTTAACACATTACTACATTACAAAAATAAAAAGCATGCAAGATTATTTATACTTATACCCCATTTGAAATAAGATGAGACATTAAAACAAACCCTTTTACAGTCCGTTCAACCGATTTTGACTTCTATACCGTAGGTATAAGGAGAGCATTAAAACCAAAAAAGTTACACAATACCAACTATCTACTGCGGCTGCCATTTGTCATGCCACCAACGCAATAGAATTCAAAATCGGTTGAACGGACTGTAAAAAAGGCTTATCTATACGTCTAATCTTATTTCAAATGGAGTATAGATCAGAAAGAATAGGTGATGAATGATGATTTGTAACATAAAAACCTTTCAATTCAGAAATGCTTATTAAAAAGGTCTTCTTCTCTTTCCTAGAATCACTAACAAACCTGAGCTCTTAAATATCCGAAAATTACGAAATAGATTACCCAGGCACTATCCATTGAATCTGACAACAACTTGGTAGTAGGTAAGATAGAAATCTGAAAACATTTTTGAACACTGAAAGGAGTGAGACGTTTGATGAAACTTCGATGATTTGTATAGATCCGGTTATCTGTTTCTATTTTTATTTTAAGTACATATAACATGTATCATTGCGGGGAAATTTGATTACCCGCTCGTTCATTACCTGTCAAATCTGCATGTATACTAACATAGTTATCTATGGTAAATTGTTTACGAACAAATTATGGATATTTGTTCTGAAATAAAATGATTATTATTATAACTTTCACATTTTGCATAACGGCTGAAAAAAATGAGCAAGAAAGTCTTCTGTGAATATTTCTACTTTTGATCTAGGGGACCGTTTTAACGTATGAGAATTGTGTGCCTTACTGTAGTTTCTACTATCCTAACTTCCTAACTAATATTATAAATGCGAAAATGAGTTTGTTTGTTTGTTTGTTACGGTTTCACGCTAAACGGCTGAACGGATTTGGATGAAATTTGGCACAGGGGTAGACCATGACCCAGAATAGGACATAGGATAGGATTTTTATCCCGATATTCCCACGGGATATAGACTTACGCGGGTGAAACCGCGGGGCGCAGCTAGTTATTAATATTCGTTTGAGCAAGAAATGCAGATGGTTACGTCAGGTACTTAACATCACCCCTGTCTTCCCGCGCTTCCCCGAAAGGTAAGGCAGAGGTGTACATCCACATTTCGTCAGTTATATGCCTATAATGCCTATAATGTTCCCACTGCTGGGACACAGGCCTCCTCTCTGTGAGAGGGAGCGGGCCGTAATCCACCACGCGGGCCCAGTGCGGGTTGGTAGATGTCACATGTCTTCGAATTTTTTGGTTCTAGGACATGCCGGTTTCCTCACGATGTTTTCCTTCACCGCTTTGAGAGGAGTGGCGATGAAATAATTTACACAAAGTAAAGCGCCTGTCAGGGTTCGAACCTACGACCTACAGCTCGTAAGTCGTGGCCGTTCCCACTGGGCCACCATTGCTCATGTAGGTAATAGGAGGCGAGCCGATTGACATCCACCCCTTTAACTGTTATGTAATGAGACATAATAAAATTTTAATTGTTATCGAACTGAATCAGCTTGCACACCGGGCACAAATCCAGACTACTTTTGTTAAGTAGGTACCAATAATTATTGTCTATTTGGGTCTTGGTACTAACCAAGATTTGTTAAAAATCAATCATACCCGCTGAATTCAGGTACCTACACCTACGATGTTTCACAGATCTTTCGCAGATCTTTCGAGTGCTTGGAACAATTTGCAATATTGCAAAGGAGTGTAGGGAGTCAGCGATGCAACCACAGTACCTACCTATAACTAGATAAACGTTCTCATGCAACGCTGTAATTGAAACAACCATTAGGTGTGGAGCAGACGATGGACGATTTGGAATCGTATGGAAATCTAACGAATCTATATATAGGTAATTCGTATTAATAGTATAAAATATCGTTTAAAAGTAAAAAAAAAGGGGTTGGATGCCCAAGTCGAGTGTTTTCAATTTTAACATTATGGAAAATCATATTCAGCGTCTGGGTTTGCGGTTGGTTGATGGCAATAGGCTCGTCCCTAAACTTAACGAGCGAAATGAGGGTGTACTATACTATGTACTATAAAGCTCTGCCGACACAGTCTAGTGTAGGCAGAGCTTTATAGTACACACAGGCGTGGTGATATAGTTTACGATTATGTTGCTCACAAAAATACCACGTTAAATTCTAAAAATATTTTTAAGTGGTTAAAGGGGGAAATTAATTAGGAAAATGACCTTTCATTTCAATTAACCAAAAATTAATTCGTGTGAGTTACCTTCGAAGCAAGTTTTTAAAACCTACCTAACTAGTAAGCAGTCGAGTACTTAGTAGGTAGGTCAATAAAATAATAATTGTTAATTTTTACACTAGTTTGAAATATTTAAAAATATGCATGTAGAAACACAGTAACCTACTTTGAATAACTTTAAAAATAATGAGTACCGAGTTACCTAGGTAAGAAACAAATGGTGTCATTTGTACCCACAAATGTCAACATCTGTTTGTTATGTATCGTCTATCGTGTTTTTTAGACAGTAAAATATCAAAATCACTTACCTGATCGTAGTTGCTGAAGCGAGGCTGTATGGGCTAACAATGAACTTACCCGTCAACTTAAAATAAAGTAACACTAAAAAGCTTCTGAGGTGTGAACAACATTGAAAATTAAAAATACCAAGATAGACTAACAAATGCGTCAGAGATACATTTTATTTTAATATTTTTGAATTTCATTGTACCTATTTGTTTTCGAATAAAGCAGAAATAAAAATAGGTACCTAGTAGGTATTCAATTTTGAATAAGTATGAAAATAATTTACCTCGGGAAGGTACTAAAATTTTATCAAGTGAAGGTATACTTATCTCAATATTAATTCACCTATGTTATTTTTTGTTAACGAATTGATTACAGGTTGTGTGTATACACAAACAAGAAAAGTAGGTACCAAATTAAAAAATGAATGCATTTTGTTGTAACACAAGAAGATATAAAATAAAACAGTACACCTACCTCCTAAAACTTACTGTAAATAACCAAAAAAAGAACCAAAAAATAAACCAAATAAATTTAATTAAAAAAATACGAAACATGTACACACGGCTACATAACAAGCTATACCTACATTTCCAGTATAAGCTGACCTCGCATTGTACGGAAATCCTATACAATGCGAGATCAGTATTAACTGGAAATGTATAGCTTGATGTGTAACCGTGTGTACGTATGAGGCATATTTTCTGTGCAATACCATGAAAACAACCATGCAACAACAGTTTTAGAACTACACGATTAAATTAACGATAACTTACTGAAAATTATTATGATCTGAGTAAACTATGATCAAATAACATTTAAACGCAGCCGATTTGTTCAGTGAATAACTTACTGCTAAAGCTCACTTACTGAGCTCAGATTAAAATATCCAGGAAATAATTTCATGCAAGTTATAAAACTATTCCAAATCATAAAATCAGCTGATAAACAAAACATAAAAACACAAACATTTACCAAAACGTTTGTAAGAGCATCTTCACACTTTTGCTTCATATTGTCATAAATTACAGATACAGGCTTCCGTAACATGAATACATTTGGAACATTCAAGAGTCAATCTGTAAGGAGTGTACTATACCAAATCGAATGCCAAATAATCGAATATCAATTGATCGATCACTATAAATCGAAGGTCTAAATACTCGGAACGTTCATAATATCAAATGGTTAATAAATCGAACATTCAATACATCGTACAATCAATACATCGAGTGTTCAAAATATCGATTGTTTATTTGATCGAGCGTTCAACGCACCGCTTATTCATTCTATCGAAATAGCAATTTATAGAATACAAGAAAATCACAAACATTACTAATGAATCACATTTTAATCTTTAATTATTATCTTTATAATTATGTAAATTTTGCGGACGAATACTTCGACGCCTAAAGGTCTCTTTGTTTTTATATTTATTTAGTTAGTCCTTTAGTTTTAGTTTTTTATGTAAATAGTTAGTAGTGTTCTATAAATATTGTGTATAGTAAAGTAGAGAAAAATACAATAGACGTAGATATATTTAGTAACCTATTCCGCTTGACTAGTAGTAGTAGTTTTAGTCAAGCGGAATAGGTTACTAAATATATCTAAGTCTTTTGTATTTTATAATGGATTTCCGCAAAGTTACGCCTGAATCAATTAACTATCTTAAAGTAGAGAAATAAATATAATACAATTTCTAATAAATGCTTTAACAATTTCTAAAAAAATGTACATTTTAAAATGTTGTGTGAATTGCAATTGCATGGACAAACTCTTTTAGTGGTATGAGAGTGGTAACAAGTTGTAAAGTTCACTACTCACTCACTCATTTATTAGTATTTTTTGTGTTTTTCTTATATTCTTTATAAAGTAATCAGTATATTGATATTTCGATAGAATGGATATGCGATGCGTTGAACGCTCGATCAAACAAATATTCGATATTGTGTACGATGTATTGAATGTTCGATTTATTAACCATTCGATATTATGAACGTTCGAGTATTTAGAAGTTCGATTTATGGTGGTCGATCAATTAATATTCGATTATTTGGCATTCGATTTCGCATTACACCCATCTCATCTAAAAGTAAATCTTAATACTAACCCCCTTATTTATAAACGTTGTATAACTGCGTTGGTTGTCTGTATAACTCTACATTTTTGACGAAATATCTCTTAGCTTAAATCAACGTTTATAAATAAATCCCTGAATCGCTACGTTAATAAATAAAGTTCCAAATGGATTGAAAGAGTCAAACTATTTGAAGCTTTATGTATACAAATAAAACACTGTCTCCTATTTCATAAAATCCTAATATCCTTCTTCGTGATTTCCGGTGCGGTTTCTTCTAGTTCGTAGACAATGAATAGTCCGCAATAGCCGCTGTCACACGCACAAGAGTATAGATTTAACTAATCTTGTGCAGTGGCCAGCAGCTGCTTTGGGCTTCATTTTACCAACAAAACTGAAGAATGAAGACTCATCTGTAGATCTTCTAAGACGGACGACAGAACCACAGCGAAACGTAATGCAACGTAATCAAGCTAAAAATGCACGTTAACAAAATAACAAAAACAGTTTAATTAAATTTTAAAATAAACAAAAGACAACTGACAACACAAAACCAACAAAGCAGATTAATTTGTATCTTCCATCGTAAAAAAAATATATAATTCTCGACTACAATATATTTTGTGCGACAGTTCGGTCGGACAGGTCGCAAAAAACTAAGGTGACTAAGATATCGGGTGGCCGAGCGAAGCCCCACGCGGAGGAAACCATACTACCGGCTTAACTTAATGCACGCATATCGGAACATTCGATACTAATACCGTATTACTAGCCACCTCAGCACATTGGTTATATTTTGTAAAAAACTAAAGGTGTAAGTAGAACGCCTGTCGCTATGATTTAAATATAGAAGCAACAATAGAAATGCGGTCACGTGAAAATTGTGCTTATTAAAAAGGTAAGGGATGATTTGGTGTTAAAAGTTTGTTGGTTAAGCCGTCTAAATTCATTTATAAATTGGTAAATTTGCCTTAGTTATATTTATACTTCTTTTTTCTTTCTTATAAAACTTATGTATTATTTAAAATAAAATGTAATAAAAATTGTATATTGCATATAAGTAGTTTTAATAACTTATAGATTTTATGCCATACGTACAATAATCCTTGTATATTTTGGATATCCAAGTAGGACTTAAATAAGTAAGTACCTGTGCATTTAATAGTCCTTGTTATAGGAAATAAAAATATTATGACCAGTTTTATAAAAATAATAAAGATTACAAAATAAAAGTGCACAAATACAAGCTTTCAGAAATAACAAAATTGTTTCTCTCTAATTTGTTACTATTTGAATAAACAATACATAAATTAAAATGAAAAAAATAAATAACGAAAAAACATATAAAACAAAACAAATAAAAATACTTACTGGCCTTATTATGGAAATAAAAACACTAAAATAATTTTAAATCAAACTTAAAATAATCAACACTAGGTACCTATGATTTTTTCGAAAACTTTTATGTAAAAATTCTATTTTGTTGGAGCGTCTGTCGACGGGGTAGGTCGGGGTGCGAATGAACACGGCAGTAGACTACATTACGAGTTGTTGCACGGGCCTATATTATGTCCTGCCTCCACCCCTAGCCAGCTTGGCGCATGTCAAAGGAGGTTGTACGTAAGTAGTTAATGCGTAGGTAGGAAGACCTAGGTAAACTTCATTAGAAAAGTATGTGAAATAGCAGTAGCTATAGCGTACAGCATTATCAGCCTATAACGTTCCCACTACTGGGATACAGTAGGCCTTCTCTCTGGGAGTGGGCCATAATTCACCACAGGGGACCAGCGCGGCATGGTCGATGTCACATGTCTTTGATTTGTAACCGACTTCTAAAAGGAGGAGGTTATCAATTCACAGACAGACATTTTGTGAGCAGTGGTGATGAAATTAAATACAAAAAGTAATGTTTTTGTCTGGGTTCGAACTCACAACCTACAACTTGTAAGTCGGGGCTAATACCACTGGCCCACCACTGCCTTACATAGCGTACCTATGCTGTTTTTTTTTTATTATTATCGTATTTTATTTTATTGAGTTTTTTTTTCACATATCTGCCGTAGCATTAATTCCTGTTTTTTTTTTTTTTTCTGGTACAACTGCTTATCGTATTACAATTTTTACTTTTAATCGGTACTTATTCATAAAAAGAGTTTTTTCAGGCAGAGTCGTCCTTTCAAGTGTTCATTGACGTAATCTAACTTGCGAAAACGGGAGAAAAAAACTATTTTCATATTTTAGTTTCTGTCAGTGTTGGCGTTTTCTATTTGTATTATTAATTGAATGTTGAGAGCCTACGAGACGATGAAGTTGTGAGATGTAAAATTCCCAATTTTCAATGTTTTACGGAGTGTTATTCGTTAAAGATACCATCAACGTCGTATTCCAATATAAAATTACAGTTTTCACTATACCATTTGTTTTTAAATGATTCTATCTGCCTTTTTAAAATACCTACAAAAAAATATCATTTTTGGTTCGAACGAACATTGGCGAATATCTCGGTTACGCTTTTAATTTAGACCACAAGATTAGGCAGGGGCTCTTTCGCGAGGGTTTCGCTTCAAAGGATTGCATTATATGTATCCACCTGACATTTTTATTAATTGACATCATTTGATTTTTATTCCTATGGTGATAAAATGTAGCTTTTGAATTAGTTATGTAGGTACGCAGTAAGCGATAAGATTATAATGATTAATTTTTATTTTATGAGTAATTTGCGTCGAAGTTGTTGATTCCTAGGACTATGTGATTAAATACACATGAAGGAGAAAAAATCTATAGGTTTTTGGTAACTGATTAATTCTCAACAAAGTAACTTAAGGTACTGTTAATTACCTTACCGTTAATTAAGATAATATATTCTCATAACACTACAATTATTATAACAAATAATAGGTAGGATATTAGATTTCAAACAAATCCATCCAGGTCTATTACCTAAAGGAAAAAAAAACATTGAAATGTGACATTATCTCGTAAGTAGTGACAGGTCGGCTGCGAGGCCGTTCGGAAGCCCTGCAAAGGAGGTCGGCGCCTCACTCATTACAGGATTATGAAGTAACCGCCACAAAGATTTAAACCTGGAGGCCTATTCCAGACCGGTAGCTTAGGTAAGTATCGTGAACGATGTTGTTAGGTTTTAGATGGGAAAATGATCCTGCTACTCGAATGTGGAATTAATAACCAATGAAATAAAAAACAACGAGTTGTACCTACGAGAAAAAAAGTACTAAACCTATGTAAGTTTTTGAAACATATCTATACCTACCTAGATACTAAAGCTTTGATATTTATTAAGTCTTGGTACAAAATACACAAATCTCTATTTTTTTATGCACTGTAATACGTACAAACAAACATAAATTTTTGTTTTCAAGTAAAGTATATGAATTTTAAAAATGACTTGATAATTAATGGGGCGATTCTCAAGATTAATCTTTGCTATTGGAATTATGCGAAAAATGCTGAGCATGATTTTTTTTCGTGCCTGTTTTATTTATTTCCATTAAAACAAGGCTCACATAAAAAGCATGACGTATGACATCTGACAGAGAGTATCTGAAGGAGGCATTATTTTATATAGATCGTTAGAAAAAATATCAATAAAACATCAGAAAAAATGATTTTTGTGTAACTTTAAAAATTAAAAGCCTCATCACATTTGAACTGATAAAACTGAGTTTTTCAAACTATAAGTTTTCCCTTTTATTAAATCAATGTAGGATAATGCAGTACAGACTGTATAGGTAGGTGAAAATCTTATATGTTAACAGGATAAGTAAGGTAAATCTTATCTATTAACTTACAGGTTTTTATTACTTCAATAAAGTATTTGTTTTGCCTTGGAAAACTTTCAGATAAGTTTTTGTTGTAAATCTTTTTCTCTTAAATTAATGAGTAAAATGAGTAACTAGATAAACAATCATTTATCTTCAATTGTTTTCTTTCACAATTGTTTTCAATAATTAGACATGTTTTTCCAGTTAATGTTTTTTTCTTATATGAAACCAATAACTACAAAATATACCTACCTACTACCTACGGCATATACATAATACAAATATGGGTTAATTACCTAAGAATAACATCCACACAACAATGCACTAGTAGGTAATCGAAAATCATTAAGTTTATGACAATACAAAGGACATGTTATTTCCCTTTTTTATAAAAATATGTTGTATTCACAGCATTGATTTACCTGAAGCTCTTAAAAATAATGTGCATTGTGAAAATGTTAGTAGGTTATAATAATTTTATTATTTATAAATTAATTTCGAAATAAAAGTTGATATCTTAATTTTGCAAAATAATGGTGTTCAATGAATTGAAGACAATTTATCCTGAAATATTGTCAGTCCACGTGTAGTTCCCTTTAAAAATATAATATGTAAGTAAATCTGGAACACGTGCAGAAATAAATAGGCCGATCGTCTGGATGTAGCCTGAACAGCTGAATAGTTATCATAAAATAATATTGTCAGTCCGTAAAAATCTGAAATAAAATATTTTCAGTGACGAAATAGGTATCTCTGACATACCATATACTTACAAGTATTATTCTAAATTAATTTATTCGTAAGAATGTTTGTTTTAACCCGGACTGCCAAGAAAGGGTTAAGTTTTTTGCGCGTAACTTGTAGGTACGTATGTATGTTTGTTTGTTTTTTGTAATTTACTTTCTTTCCTTTATAATGATTAAAATATTACTCATAGATAGCTTCGTGGTATTTTGAAGGCAATGGAAGCTCTTTCCTTTGTTCGGCAGCTCGCTAAGCTGTTAGTATCGACCAAATCTGGTAGATGGCGCTAAGAGTATCATTTTAACCGAGGATACGAACATTCATCCAATTTTCAGGAAATGGATTCTGAAGATTTACTAAATATTCATATCATAGCTAGAAAAAATATATTGAAAATGTAAAATGTTGTGTTGGGATTTAAGAATGACCTCTTGTTTTGCTAGAAATAATTCCATGAACTCCCGTGATTTTTTTAAATCGATCTGTTAGTTTTAAGTAAATTTAAAAATCGTTCCGTTTCTGATAATCGTTTGAATGTGACACAGAGAGAATGATATTTTAAATAAGTATATTGATGGCGCAAGGAAACCTTAGTGTCAACAGTCTATCCATCTCGACTTACCTTCGCGTGCAGAGTTCATGTAGAAAACTGGTAACCGGCGCCGATATGCTCTTGTCGGCGCCGACAAGCGCTGGTTGTCAACCATTCTCGGCGCCGACAAACCCTGACATATGCAAACCCGCCGGTTACCAGCTTTCAACGTGAAAGCACCCTAAAGCCGTATACAGAACGAAAGCTGGCAGCCTACCAGCGCTTATAGGAACCGGTCCACGCAGGTAACCGGCGCAGGCATTTATATGAACAAGCGCCAATAAGCGTCGAACGTGCCGACAAGTTCCGACAATCTTCGACACGCGCCGGTCAGCACTGGCGCCGCCTGCCATTTAACTAACTAACCTTACCGCTTGCTTTATGTTACTGTTACCAGAAGGTAGATCGGCGCCGGCTACTAGCTTTCTTTCTGTATACGGCCTAAGACTGGTAATAAATTATACAACCAAATGTAGACATAGCTTTTACAAAGTAGTATTCCGGTGCAAAACACAAGTCTAAATCGTTATTATTTTGTTAATTAATAGTCAATCAAGCGATACCTATCAGCCGGTCTAACAGTAACAAACATGGACAGGTAGACATTAGACACCCGAGCTGAAGCCCCGCTCAGGAAGTACCTTCCTGTCACCCGACACGCGGCAACCAGGCGTAATGATACGACTGTAGTACGGGGTAGGGCAGAGTAGCAGGCGGTGTGTTGTGTTGTGTCCTAGTGTTCGGTTGCACGGTATGTTTTGTTTTTTAATTAAATTATTTTGTAATGTCTTGTATTTTGTTTTGAAGTTCTAACTTCGGGGTACCGCTGTAAGTATGGTTGGTTAAATCTAAGGTTCATTTATATTGTCATAAATAATCTAATTATTTCATTTAAGTATAGTGAATAGATTACGCTATATGTACAGTTTTAAAGTACGTCAGTGGTGACACTTTTCCAGTGAGCTGACCTAGCGTAGTACAGAGTTTCAATATAATGAGAGGCCAGCTTATAATGGTTTTGTTACCACTTCCCTGTAACCAACTGTACCTACTTCCAGGGCTAAAAATGGAAAATTCATTAAAACTCAAATAAGTTTTAAGTTAAGTAAACATCCGTTCCTTTTTTATATTCTTAAATTATAAAATGCTTTATGTAGAGGAGAGTTTTTGAAGTTTAAGTGTTCAAAATAGTGAGTTTTAGTTCGTTTCAGTTTTAGTATTAGATCGACACTCATACGTAGATTCTTGTCCATAAGTTCCCCAAAATAAGTAATGTTTGGACATTTGATTGATAAAATAAAAATAGCCTGAACAAAGAGAAGTTCATATCATTCAATGTCTATGAATAGATACGTGTATCCTAATGACATAATAAATGACGATCTATAGTATTCTAAAAATAAATACATATCGATGATGGAAAGGTAAAATGGCTAAAGAGCCATTTTGGTCGATATTGAGTTATATATATCACTGAACTGGATTATTTTTTCTGCGTCGATTGGTCTATTTGCTTTCGCTTCGATTTGAGCACATTTTTTGGCGCTTTAGCAGTACAAATTTTGTTGCTTTTTTCATGTAGTCATGGTTTAAAGCGACGTTTTTTTGATGATTCTGAAGTTTATGTCGCTTTAGTGATTGTGCTCACTGTGCATTGATGTTTGACAATGCTTTAGCATTTTTGCGTTTCTCTATTTCATGTATAAATACCTTATTAGTAAAATACAATAGACGTAGATATATTTAGTAACCAATTCCGCTTGACTATTCTTCAAGAGTCCTAAAAAACCCTGTAAGAAATCGACACGTGTTTCACCTCTCAACGAGGCATCCTCAGGATGACGATTGACCAATTGCAAACCAGAACGCGACGTGTTACCACACCGAGCGCTGGACGCAAAGTGAATCAAATCGCCCGTCACCCCCACTTATATAGGATTGCTGCTCGGCGCTAATTGACTAGAATCGTTATCAGTGCGATAAGCGCGATAAGGGGCGAACAAACGCAACAAAGGCGACCTTGGCATACTGGTATTTAATTCGTTTAACAGTGTAACGTTCGCTGTATTATTTTTAATAATTTCTAAACTCTCTAATACTGACATTTTAAATCCTTTATCACAAGTATGTAAAATTTTGAAAGTGTTATTATTATTTAATGAATGACCTGAATCTATTAAGTGTTGAGCAAAATGAGATTTTTCTGGACAACTATTCCTATAAGCTGCAATATGTTCCTTATATCTTGTTTGGAAATTACGACCAGTCTGACCTATGTAAATACCATTACAATCATCGCAATTTAATTTGTAAACACCTGATTTTTTTTTGCAGCTTATAGGAATAGTTGTCCAGAAAAATCTCATTTTGCTCAACACTTAATAGATTCAGGTCATTCATTAAATAATAATAACACTTTCAAAATTTTACATACTTGTGATAAAGGATTTAAAATGTCAGTATTAGAGAGTTTAGAAATTATTAAAAATAATACAGCGAACGTTACACTGTTAAACGAATTAAATACCAGTATGCCAAGGTCGCCTTTGTTGCGTTTGTTCGCCCCTTATCGCGCTTATCGCACTGATAACGATTCTAGTCAATTAGCGCCGAGCAGCAATCCTATATAAGTGGGGGTGACGGGCGATTTGATTCACTTTGCGTCCAGCGCTCGGTGTGGTAACACGTCGCGTTCTGGTTTGCAATTGGTCAATCGTCATCCTGAGGATGCCTCGTTGAGAGGTGAAACACGTGTCGATTTCTTACAGGGTTTTTTAGGACTCTTGAAGAATAGTCAAGCGGAATTGGTTACTAAATATATCTACGTCTATTGTATTTTATAATGGATTTCCGCAAAGTCACGCCTGAATCAATTAACTACCTTATTAGTACTTTTACCTGAACAACATTATTAATTGTGTGGCAGTTTAGCAAAAGTCGTTTCTGTTTTATTTAGCGCTTTGGCGCTTTAGCAACAGTTTTCATAAATATTTTCGTATAGAACGATGGTTCAGCGTTGTTTTAGATTCCAAATATTATTTATAATTGTATATTAGTCAGTAGTACATGCTTTAATGTAAGACAGTATTGATTTTAGAACTAAAAACTTGTTTAATTTAACATAAGTGTACTTCGTAAATATTTTTTGTCAGCATTGCAAATCTAAGTATAAGTCTTTTTTCTTGCGTGTAACTTAGAATATTAGTGATTTCTAACAACGTCGATGCGTCTACGTGGCAGACGGCTGCAGTTGCCTCTGTCCTTGGTAATGGTACTTGGTGTAGCTCGCGTATATGAGCACTAAGAGTATATAGCAGTTAAAATTCTGTGATTTAAAAGATGATGCCCATTTTGGTACCTGGAGGGGTATAGCCATGATAGCTCTTTTTTACTAATATTTTTACTTTGTTTTTTACTGTTATGCAACTGTTTAGCTATTCGCAATCTGGACTCCGCCTCCGGTTTGGTTAGGTTAGGATAGTTCAGTCTTTCTTGTTGACCCCAGCTTTCTTATTTGTTATTGTTACCTGTTTCGTTTGAATAGCAGGAGAGCTTTTAGGTATGAGGTTTGAGTTGGATTTCCCGAGCTATCACACTGATAAACAAGTTATCTAAGTTATATGTATTTGGGTACATACTAAATGAAGCTGGCAGTCTTAATTACCAAGACGAAGGGTTGTGTCTCGGAAAGCACGTTAAGCTGTTGGTCCCGGCTCTCATAATGTAGATCTTTGACAGTCGTATCCGGTAGTATGAAGCCCGAAAGTCGAACATCCAGCTTATCAAGGGGTATCCCAGTGCCTGTATTGTAGAGGTCAGATAGTAAATCGCTCCACGTAAAATACTGGTATTCAATTGCATCCAGTTACATTCAAGATAATCCTTACGTAGTTGGGAAAAGACTAGACAGATGATGAATGCCTTTTTTAAAATAATTTATAGCAAACTTCGTAAAAGATCGGGGATAAGATGATCGATCACTATGAAATGTACGTACTTACTTATGGGAATAGTGATTTGTGACTTTTCTAAGTACTCTTACCTGAGTTGGTCCAAAAGAGTCTTTGAATCCTTATTTGAAACTGCATAGATTGCCATCATAAAAATGAGGTGTAAGATTAAAGTAAGATTAACGATTTTCTAGCTGAATATAGCATTTATCCAAAATCTATTCATGCAGTTAGCAATTACTCTAGATGTTAATAACAGTCGCCTAAGACCTTTTTTCTGTAGCTACAACATGTCGTCACAACTTCCACCCTGTATTACTCCGATCGGACAAGGAATCAAGACAAAGGCCATTGAAATTCTTGCACTGAATTATTCAATATTAATACCTTTCTAATGATGTGTAATTTATTCTTATTGGAGCGGGTACCAGCTTCCATACATTTCCTGGCATCATCCTTCACAATATGTGTATGTGTTCTATAGACTATTTTGTTAAATTGTAACACGATGTTTTTGACAAGAAGAAGGTACATTATGCACAGAATTATTTTAGAATTAGTTTGAGTTTAAGAATCTTCGAGCCAAAAATGATCAGTTATTATCTATTGTAATGTTGATTTATTTGTTTAAAATTATAACTAACTATGATAAACGACGGTTCTTTGATTGTAGTAGATAATTAGTAACTCTACTTAACCTATCTAATTAACGAATCTAGTTATCTTAGTTGATGCCAAGTTGGCAAGTAAAAATAATTTCCTTTATTTTTTGCTTAATATTAATTAATTAGTCTTCCCTCTAATATTCCGGATCTAATAGTAGGTAGTACACATTGATTGAGGTTACAGATTGATGTTAACGCCTCATAATCTAAAAAATAATTTATTGACAAAAACTGTACAGTAGCAATAATTAATATTTCAAATGAAAATAAAAGAAGAAGAAGAGTTTTAGAAGTTATGCCTCATTCCCATGATACAGCCATCATTTTATGCGCTCTTAAGCTAGTTTTAGTTCACCGTTAGCAAATTTATTTCAGATGAACAGCTCGTTAGAATTGTTTTTTTTCACTCTATGATATTATGAAGTGCATTAGCAAATCTCAGATATAAAAAGAAATTTAATTCTGACAGTAAGCGTATTTAATTATATGAAATACGCAAGTTTTCTGGAGATTAGCAATTTACTAGAACTTTTTAATTTCGATTTTTTTTAAGCGATACCTATCTCCTAAAATAAAGGTTTTATAGAAACCATTTATAATACATATTACAGGAAAAAAAAAATGATACATGAAAATATAAGTAACAAGAAACTTTTATGTGATTTTTTTTCGCAAAAAAAACAACTTTAACTTTCATTCCTGAGATTTCACGTTTTGGCGCTTTAGCAAGTCTACACGTTCACATGTTACCTAGAATGTTAATTTTCGTTAAATTCATAGCTCATCTTCATATTCATAATCAGCCTTAATGTTCCCACTGCTGGGACACGGGCATCAGGCCATCTCTCTCTTTTGACCACATTTCAAAAAAGAAAATGGAATTTAAACATTTATTGCGGTAGGTACTAAGCACGACACTTGTAAACTTGTAAGACGGAATAGAGAGTCGCCGGACACTCTCAGGATTTGTTATGATTTTCTACAAGTTGTAACTTACAAAGAAGTTTTTGCTAAACAAAATCACGAATAAAAGTGTAAAAATATACGTAGGTACCTACTTGTGAACAAAATAATGACACTTGATAATACAATGCTTGTAAGTTTTGATAAACAATTTTGGGAGGTTCGTCGATGCGAGAAGCACAGAACCAGTCGAAGTTGCGGTGCTTATATCCAGCAGTGGACGTATTTCGGCTGAAATGATGATGCTCGAATTTAGTTCTAAAATTAAAAATACTGTCATCTGCCTAGCCTTTTCCCAACTATGTATGTTGGGTTTGACTTCCAGTCTAATCGGATGCAGCTGAATATCAGTATTTTACATGGAGTGACTGCCTATCTGACCTCAACAACCCAGTTGATGGGTTACGCGATACCCCTTGATTTAACTGGTTGTCAGATTTTTTGACTTTTGTCTACTCGTAACGTCAGTCAAAGACCTTCGAAATACAGCTGGGCCATGCAACGGCTTAACGTGTTTTCCGAGGAACGGAGGGTTTCGACATGCAATGGATGGGCACCCATCGACAGACCTACCTGGGCAAGCTAAGCTTAGCCTTCGATCGACCCGTGCGGCTGTTACTACTCCACAAGATGGAAAAAAAAAAAACTTAAAAATTTTATAAAAATGTTTCCTATCTTTTTCCTTTATTCACAGACATGGTAATTATAGTAATAAGTTTTTACGTACTCTCGATAACTTAACTGCTCATTTATGCAAGTGTCACTCTCGTAATCCAAAAAGTAATATTAAAAGGTTAGATGTCGTGGCAAAATAATACAGGGCCACACTGGTCGATCTACAAGGTTGAGCAACGCTTGCCGAAGTCAGTCCGTGAATGGTCACCCATCCATTACATTCCACGTTAAACAATTAATCTCGGCTGTCATTCGTAGGTTAAGGGTAGTTAGAATCCCAAAAGTCTGACAACCAGTCTTGTTTGTGGTATCGTGTTGCTCAGTAACTGGGTTGTGGAGGTCAGATTGGCAGTCGCTCGATGTAAAATACTGGTATTCAACTTCATCCGGTTAGATTGGAAACTAACCCCAACGTAGTTGGGAAAAGGCTAGACAGAAGATGTCACATGAAACTCGAATTTGACTCACTGAAAAAACACCGAACTTAGTTTGCACACTCACCGTTCGGCAGGAAGGTAGCTAGAGTATTGCAAGCGCTTGTATATTGGATATAGGTAACGAAAGATCAAAGGTCATGACTCTAATTATTCTCATATTTTTATTTCCCATCCTTCTAAACTAGTAAGAAGTTATAGGTACCTGAGTTAATGTACCGTATGCAGTTAGCAGGAACTGTTACTTCTAGTTTAGATTACTTTCTTACTTCATAATATTTTATTAGTTTAAACTTTCCCATACTATCACTAATCATTGTGATTAATCTGAACTACAATCTATGATAGTTAAAGGCGACAAAATTCCAAAAGCGCCGTTACATTGGTAGGTGATCGGAACACGTATAGCCACCTGCCGCACACCCCGCTATAAATAAATCGACCTTCAGCTTAAAAATAGACGCCGATCCCTCCCGAGCGAGGTCGGGAAATTGGGTCACTGGAACAACTATCTCTCTCGCACAGTCGCCAACCGGTACGCGTAACAAGGACGAAGATAGGATCTGCAGCGTCAGTGACGTCGCCAAGCTCGTTCATTGAATTTTACAGGCTGAGACGTTCAGCCTTGGTGCATCGCGTTTAGTTATTCTTAATTTTTCGCGGCTTAGTGGGGGTTCATTTGTAATTTGATATGGGATATGGAAAATTTGTTTTCACGTATTTTAATTTGTTTTGTTATTGCTTTATATAGATTGCGAAATTATAACGGTTATTTTTTATATTCATAATTTAGTTTATTTATCATGCTTAATTCAAAATATTTAAAAATCACATTTGGGTTCTATTTCAGGATAATTTCAGTATTAATGGTATATATTTAGCTCCAGAAGCAGTAGTGACGTCAAACGCGGGTGTGGCAGAGACCCATGACGTCACGAGGAAGTTCTGACGTCAAACCGAGCCCCTCTTGCCTCCCCCGGCCCGCTGACACAGCCCGGGCCCCCCCGCACACGAATTGCTTGTATAGCTTTATGGGTATTGTTTCTATGTGGCCTCTGCAATTCGTCTGCAGTTCTGAGCCCGGAAATAAAATTATTTAAATTAAATTCATGCACTAAAATAACCACGAGTCAAAAAGTAAATATTAGGGATCAAACTATAAAGGAAACAAAAATATTCTCTGTATCAAAAGTTCCGTAAAGTCCAAAAAGGAGTATCTTAGAAGAAAAATGGAAGAGATTGCCTGAAGGATACCCAGCTGTTTATAATGTCCGCGTTGTAACTTTGGCGGTTATTTTATAAAACACACATATTCAATATCTGAATACGTTGGACAAGTTAAAAACGAACAAAAATTCGTTAGCACAACTAAGTGCCTATGGGTTACACGAAACAATGGCCTTTATTTAAGTCACAATAAGATTTGTGTTGGGTTCGACCTTGCAACTGAAGGCCGATTTCCCGCAGTTAAAAACGTTAGAAAACTTGTAGCAATTTAATTTCAGACAAGTCAATTTCAAAAACTTGACAAAAATGTAGGAGAATTTGAGGTGAGAGGTTCTTAAAAATACGGGAATTCCCCCTATGAGGTTATAAGCCAACTCAGAAATCGCAAAAGAAGATACAGAAATAGGTAAGTATAAGGTTCCCAACATTTTCCACTCTCTCACAATGATCTTCGAGAAAAGCTGGCACTTCTGAGTTTCATAGCAAACCTTTGCAATGTAGCAAGATAAATGTCTACGAAGATGTGATGAATGTGTGATGGATAAAAAGCTAAGCAACACTTGTGTACAAAACTTCTTGCTGAAGTATTAGCCGAAAACGACCATTACAGAACAGGAAAATATCTCTTTCAGTGACTTCGACACACAAATAACACACATTCTTTAATGTACGATCAAATACCGCGGTTTTTTTTTAATTTTTTTAGTGTGGGAAATCATCCTATGACTTCTCCCGCTCTGGGCGGAGCGGAAGGGCGTGTTAGACTTTTACTGACTAAAACCCACCCATATTCCTTCAGTTGCCTGTTGCCAAGGTCCCGGTATCCCTTTCGGACTTTCCCGCAAATCAAATACCGCCTTTACTTCAAAAACCAGACTCCGACAGAAAACAATATTACACTGATATTACATTACTCCTAGAGTTCTTCATCGTGTCGCTGGTACGAATGTATTTCTGTTTTTTTATCTTGTTTGTCCAAAACCGTCGGTGACAGTGCAGACTGCCCAGATATCACTTTGGCTGCATGTTTTAGGACACTGAAGGCAGGACCTGATGAAGGCCGCGGGAATGCGCCGGATGCGAGAGGCACATAATCGGTCGAAGTGGCGGTGCTTGGGGGAGACCTTTGTCCAGCAGTGGACGTCTTTCGGCTGAAATGATGATGATGATGAAGGCAGGATAGGAGGTGGAGCACAGTTTGCGACATAGCTATCACATCACACCCTGCTGCCGTAGCCACACTATACCAGGTTGGAGTTACATATTCCCACTTGTGTCCGGAGACGGTTCAGGGACTTCCAAGGGGACCACGAAAGGTTACGCCCTGAGATGCTTCTTTGGTGGTAGATAGTAATTAGGACGGGGTAGAGTATCCTGCCACAGTTTGCAACGGGGGTCGTCTGGTAGAAATGCTGTCGATTTTAGGAAGCTGTGCCTTCTTTTTAGCCGTTGCGTTGGTAGTTGTGCGCCAGATAGTGAGTGTCTAGACTAGAATCAGATTCCTGTTGACTTAACATAATCAGCCTAAAACGTTCCCACTGCTGGGACACAGGCATCCTCGCGGTGAGAGGGAGTGGGCCGTAAGCTACCACGCGGGCACTTATCTTCGAGTTTTTGGTTTCTAGGACATGCCGGTTTCCTCACGATGTTTGCCTTCACCGTTATGAGAGCAGTGGTGATGAAATAGTTTACACAACGTAAAGCGCCTGTCTGGGTTCGAACCTACGACCTACAAGTCGCAAGTCGCAGTCGTAACTCAAACTATCTTAGATTGTATAGATTTAAGATTGTATACAGTCAACAAACGAGACAAATAACTAGAATAATTACTTCTAGAACTATGCAGTGCGTATGCTCAGAAGTCATGGACACTGTCTGTTTTCCAAATGTATCATAATTGATCCTTTTGTTACTGTAACATTAATGATGATATTAACAATAAATATTACCTACGAAGTGCAAACATCACTGCACTGCAACGGTGTAAAATTGTATGCCTCCATTTTAATTTATTCGTTGATCGTACTCTGACAATAGTATCGGTCAACATGACTAAAATAAGATAGTACATGCTCTAACACAATGACGTTACAGAAGGAGGCTATTCCATTTAGCTTTGGTAACAAAAATATTTGTACAGAGATCCTAGAAAGCCACTGCGAATCAAGACTGAAATATGCGCCCGTGCACCTCTACTCTACGAGTACGTAGTGGATGCCGTACTGATGCAACGAGTCACGCAGGTACGTGATTTAGGGGTTGTTCTCACTCCTGGTCGTTTCGTGAGCATATAACTGGGATCTGCAAAAAGGCGTTTAGAAACTTAGGTTTTGTTCTGAGGCAGACGCGAGACATTACCAGCATCACTGCTATCAGAGTCCTGTATGACGCATTAGTCAGGAGTCATCTGGAACATAGTGCTGTCATATGGGCTCCACATGAGGCTAAGTACTCAGTGATGTTAGAACGAGTCCAGAATAAATTCGTGCGCCATCTGTACAAGAAACTGTATGGGGTATACCCATTTTACCCTTTGATGTACCCCACTCTATTCGTACTGGGTATGGTGGGGTACAATCAACTAGAAGTGCGGCGGGAATTTGCGCTGGGGTCGTACATAGTGAAACTGCTCCGAGGCATTGAGCACAATCCGAGAGTGCTGCAGCGGTTGCAAGTGTACGTACCCGAACGCTATGTGTGGCGGCGACGGCCCCCGCCACTGCTGGTCGTACCATCAGCCAGGACCAACTTGCTGGCCAAAACCCCTCTGACTCGAGCAATTCGCACCATCAATTATATTCAGGTCGAAATTGATATATTTACATGTCACTGGGGTGAATTCGCAAAAGTACTCTTATTTATATTATGTTATAAAAAATTATCGTAGTTTTAATTTTATATATATTCCTTGGCTATCGCATTAGGCTAAGACCTGTAATGGTAGTTTTAAGGCATTTAAATAAATAAATAAAAATAAATAAATAAATATGGCTTTCATTACGTTTCTTCTTTATAGCTCATCATTTTTTTGTTAAATTGAAATCCACGTAAGTAGGTACTATTCTTAATTAAAACAATACTGTTAAAAAATCAGCTTATCGTTAATTATACAAAACTTAATCCTTTATGTAAGAAATAAAGTGAATGAAATTACATAAATGTTAGTAGATTCAAAAGCAAAATAACATACACATAGTTTGCACGCCAGTATTCCCCGAAGGGTTAGGCAGACATGCACCTCAATTCATTTCGCCAGCTATGTTTAAAGTCCCTTGTAATAGGGGCAAGCCTATTGCCACGAACTAGGCCCAAATCCAGACTCCGGCCTGAAATTCCAAAAATGTAAATCTCTATGGGAATAAGCAAAATAGGTTACGAATGTGGAAATAACTCGATTTTTTAACAACACAATCTATCTTGAACATCTAGTCTCTAAGTTATCAAAGACTTTACGAATACAAAGGATCAATAACATGTAGTGTAGAATCAGCTGTAAGTGATTTATATCAAGTACCGAAATTCTACCATCTAGTCACCAACACCCATTGAAATACGGAAAGTTTCTATTGAACTATAAAAAAAAAAAACCAGCCAAGTGCGAGTCGCAATCGCGCACGAAGGGTTCCGTACCATTATCTATAAAAACCGCAAAAAAAATATGTCTGTTGTATGGGAGCCCCCCTTAAATATTTGTTTTATTTTAATTTATTAATTTATATAATAAATATTCTTTCAACAATAATATTTCAACCTGTTGTCGTTATCACAATATCGAGCAAAAACGAGAAAAAAATCACGTTTATTGTATGGGAACCCCCTTAAATATTTATTTTATTCTGTTTTTTAGTATTTGTTGTTATAGCGGCAAAAGAAATACATCATCTGTGAAAATTTCAACTGTCTAACTATCACGGTTCATGGGATACAGCCTGGTGACAGACGGACAGACAGACAGACAAACCGACAGACAGACAGCGGAGCCTTAGTAATAGGGTCCCGTTTTACCCTTTGGGTACGGAACCCTAAAAATGTAGTTGAGGAGGAAATTTTCGTATTTAGTTGTAGACGAATAATAATCAACGTAATTTTGTCATTTGCAGACGCTGCTACTCGACCAATTTAATCCACTGAAGTTTTGAAGTACTAACTGAAATATAGAGCAAGATGACTGTTCAGTGCTATACATATATGACTATAGGTATTCTCTAGGGCCTATAGGATACTGAAAGTTAATCGTTCCTCTGAAGCCTATCCTAGATTTTTCAGAGGAATGAATATGGATCTATTTTTATCGACGTTCAATAACTCCAGAGTCGGTAGGTGTAGGATGTTCTGAGAATATTGGATCTCGGATACCCTTTGATGTCCTCAGGCTATGCTAGACTGAATTTCTGTACTACCTACCTACTACACTATCACATTCAAGTGAATCGATATATATAATAGATCTAGCCAACGGAAACGTGGTGCATTAAAGTCGTGAAAGCAGTAAGATCGATGCTTTCAAGATGTGGTGTTGGCGGGGGCTACTTCGTATACCATGGACCGCCCTGAGAATGAATCCATAATAGAGAACTCAATATAATCAAGTGGCTATCTACAGTATGTACATATATTTTTTTTCATTCACCTAAGCATTGTCTGGAAAGGCTTATGTATGATACTACGCCGGGTGGAAGGAAAACGCGCTCAAGGCAGAGCACCGGCAAGATAGTCTTGGACACTTTCAAGAAGGCTGTTAGAGGCAGCATTTACCGAGCGGTCCACACTGCAAAAGAGCACAAAGCTTGGAGAAGCGTCGTATGTGGTAGTTTCGGAAAGTTTTGTGACCCAAAAAGCAATTTATCCAAGATTGGAGCATTTTATTTCGGGTGCATACAAGATGTGTGTTGAACTACGAGGTAGACCATGTGATTGGTAAGTGGCTATGGGTGATCTTAGGTCATTGGTCTTAGGGTGATATAATATATGTAGATATACCTTTTACTCCCTTTTGTTAGTTACAGAATGATTATTCAATATCGTGCTGGGGTGGTGTTGCATTGATTTCTGACAAGCAACCTTGAGATAAAATGCAAATAAGACGAGCCTAGTCTGCTCGTGTCAGTGACTTGCAAACTTAAAGCTTGCTCGAAAACTTGATACTAAGGGGAAAATGTTATAATATAGTATAATATAAAATTAATAAAAACCTAATATTATTATGTTAAAATTGTTAATGATGACCAATTTTGTAGTTAATTTTTATTTTATTTAGTTTCATTTGCTGTCCTACAGGGTCAGTAATTGTGCATTAGCTTTAAGCCATTGTTGTAATATCGTGTTTAGCAATCCTCTAATACACATAATGAGGACCTCTAATAAACATAATGAGTATGAATATGAAGGAATTAATAAATGCAGTCAGATAGAACCATTTATATGATTTTTGTTATTGATGGTACTTTATAAGTTCCACGAATTGAGCCTGATAAATCGAACTAGAATGTTTCCGTGAAATATCGGATATCATTTGCAATAAAAATAAAATATTAATCACTAATTCCCGGAATAGAGTTTTAATAGTATTGCAAGGAATACTTGTGTTAATTGAGAGAGTTTTATTTCATATGAATTTCATGAAAATATTGGAAACTGTAAAATTACTGCACGGAACACTTGTGTTAATTTGTAAGAATTTTACAGTTATTATTGTTTGGTCGAGATTTGGATTGTTATTTCTGATAAGTGTAAGAGTTAAGGATTGAACTAAAATATTTTTTCAATAACAATTAATAAATGTTCATAACGTCAGTTGGTATTTGTTATTTTTAGGTTTCCGTACCCAAAGGCTAAAACCGACCCTATTACTAAGACTCCGCTGTCGGTCCGTCTGTCTGTCCGCCTGTCACAAGGCTGTATCTCATGAACCGTGATAGTTAGACAGTTGAAATTTTCACAGATGATGTATTTCTATTGCCGCTATAACAACAAATTCTAAAAAACAGAATTAAATAAATATTTAAAGGGGCTTCCATACAACAAACGCGTATTTTTTGCCATTTTTATAGATAATGTACGGAACACTTCGTGCGCGAGTCCGACTCGCATTTGGCCGGTTTTTATTTATGATTTAATGGAGTAGAAGTGTGAAACAATTTTTTTTTTCAGGTTTATTTCTTCAGTATTTAGTCAGCTACGTTCCCCTTCGAGAGATTTCTCTAAGACAGCAAGGCAACCAGCTGACTTTGTGAAGACAGGTAGATGTAGAACAAAAGATTTATAGGCGGTCGTTCTTACAGTACGTATCGCGGGAATCACTTGTTATGAATTATTCCGACATTCTCGTTAATATTCGTCTTTAATAGCATTAATTTGTTTCTTTGATTTTGCGATTTTTTCGACAGATTTCATCTCCGGAAAATAAAGTCTAAGACTACCTTTGCTTTTTAAACTAATGTGGTAAAGTGGACGTATATCGGGGATAAGGCAGTTTTGAGATTACTTACCTTCAGGAATGAACAATGAGTAAGACGTATTAAAAAATATGTTTTAGGACGCAATCATAAACTGCTTGGGCTAACTTCTCTGTTTCAAGATGAAGACATGAAAAACTAGATATGTGTAATAATGCTAGATTTTTTCTGGTAATCGATTTATTTTTATTTTTTCTTTTTACAATATGAGGGCTATGAGGGCGGGTCGATCCATCAGGTTAAGCTACGCTTGCCGGGGTTGGTCCGTGGATGGGTGACCATTTTCACATATCGAGACTCCTCCGTGCCTCGGAAAGCACGTTAAGCTGTTGGTCCCGGCTGTCATTTGTGCATCTTTGACAGTCGTTACGAGTCGTCAGAAGCCCGAAAGTCTGACAACCAGTCTAACCAAGGGGTATCGTATTACCCAGCTACTGGGTTGTGGAGGTCAGATAGGCAGTCGCTCCATGTAAAATACGGGTATTCAGTTGCATCCGGTTAGACTGGAAGCCGACCCCAACATAGTTGGGAAAAGGCTAGGCAGATGATGACAATATGAGGGTTCCAAATAGGTACTAAAGTTCATGTCTAATTCCATCACTTTATGTACGTCCATTTTTTTTATGTAAAGCGTTGGTTCTGAACAAAATAAATATTTAGGCACGTTTCGTCTGCGGGGAAGTTCCATGGCGTGGGCGAGTCTACAGAGCTACCAGCCAGACATCGCGTAGGCGGCGTAGCACCGTAGCGTCGTAGCATCGTAGCGTAGACGCTCGTAGACCTACACGTGCTCTCAATGTAAGCTACGGTTACTTAACAGTAACTTAACGCTTTTCTTTCCCACTGCAGCAACTTTTTCTAATTTCAATTACTTACCAAATCCAAAGTTTGCAGACAGGCGATCCATATCGAAAATCATGCCAATATTCATTAAGTCAAAAGTCTTTGTAACATGAAAAGTTAAAACTACTATGAAAACTTTCGCAAAACTTTTCATCAAAGATATTTTTTTTGTTCCGATACGAGAGCGCGGGAGCCACGGGGTACGACTACCGCCGACGCGGCGTTCGTCCGTCGACTGCTGCCTTCATCCCGCACGAAATTCCCTTCAGGAGTTAGGCTTGAATGGATCTGCGCTGTGATTGGTTGGGAGCGAGTGACGTCATGACGAAAATCACAATGATGGCCTCGCGGCGGTGTGTTAGGGGGTGTGTGTGTGTGTGTGTGAGCGGAGGCCCATGAATGGGCGCCTTCTGCCGCGCCCGCGCCGCGCCTCTCATGCCCCCTGACGTCACCAAATGCCAGCCTCTATTATGCAACCCAGCATCTGAAATAGAAGCGAGATGTTATTAATAACTTTCAATGCATTGGTATACTTAGAAAGCCTATACTTAACTTTTTTATTCATGCGTGCTTTTGTTTTGAATACAATGACGATATCACGGTAACTTATGTATGTATATAAGTAACGTGTAAGTTAACAACTAGTATCGAGTGCAATTTGATTTTTGTTACAGTATACAGGATCAGGCTTTACTAAATTATTGAAATAGCCTTGAGGACGAATAGGTGTGCGATTTAGATGAAGGAATAAAACCTTACTTTATTGATGTAAGGACATTGTGCTAAAATATGTCTAAAATAGTATATAAAGAAAATATTAGATTTTTTTAATATTTGTTTGTTACGCTTTCACGCTAAAACGGCTGAACGGATTTGAATGTTTGGCACATGGATAGACCATGATCTGGGTTAGGACAAAGTATACTTTTTATCCCGATATTCCCGATCGAGACTTATAAGGGTCAAACCGCGGGGCTCAGCTAGTTTTAAATAAAATATCATCTCATCGTGCTTAAAAGAATATAATTTCCTTAGTTTTCATTTTACACAAAAATTGCAGAGCAGTTTCATAAATGAAAACATATCCTTAACTTCATCTACAATCCTTAATCCAAACCAAAATCGAAAATAAAACAACACAATCCAACAGCAGCATAATTTGACCTTCGAACTTTGCCTATACAGGGTGTTCTTAAAATAGGTTGGATGCGACAGGGTGCGTCCGGTGGGTCGTTGACCGATGCTGGGGGCTGGCACCCCGCGCCGCCCGCACCCCCTCGCCCCGCAGTGACCCGGTCACGATGCAACAAGTGGAAGTGTATCGACTCTACCCGTTTGACATTTAGGAGGAAACTGAAGCGGCTAGGCAACCTGAAATAGATTGAGACTATGATTAACGCCAAATGATGGGGCCTTGGCCGTAATGTTAATTCAGGAAGGTTTTGGTATTAATTTATCGTTTCATATCGCTGTGCAAAAATTTTAAAATATATTTTTTCGTACTGTTTTGTTTTTTTTTAACAGCCTTTTTTCTACATTTGAAACTGAAACTAACAGTCAAGGGCATTAATTTGGTATTCGCTGTGTGAAATACAAAAATCTACGGTTTGATGGGTTTTTTTTTGTATATCAATGGGTTTGATCAATGGGTAAGTCAATTTCATAACTAGAGTGGGTTTTGCTTCCGATTTATTTACTTCGTACTTATTTTACTTTACAAAACATATTTTTTTTAATTCATACAATTACTATCTTAATACAGTTCCATGCAAAAATTAAAGATTGCTTGAGCTTTAAAATCAACAACGATAAAAAATGTATTTGATAAAGTAATAACAGTTTTATATTTCATGTTTTATGAACTATAGTCAGAGTTAAATTAAAAACGAATTAAATTTTTCCAATCACTGGATCCGAGAACTATAAAAAAGGTATTTTAATTTGATATCGCATCTATCTATCAATAAAGTACTTTCCTGTGAAAGGCTAATAAAGGTGAACGGTAAATATATATCCGGAGCTAATTAACTTAAAACTGCGTTTATGAAAACCTATTCCTGAAATAGAATATTTTCTGAAGAGCCTTATAATAATGTAGGCGTTTTATAAGGCGTTGTCCGACCAACGCGTAATAATATTATTATACACGTACAATTCATATGACTTCTCCCGCTCTGGGCGGAGCGGAAGGGCGTGTCAGACTCTTACTGACTAAAACCCACCCGTGTTCCTTCATTTGCCTGTTGCCAGGGTCCCGGTATCCCATTCAGACTATTCCGCAACCCTGGCAGGTTGCATAACACCCTGTCATGAGGTTCGATCAACTAAAGACATGGTCGCCGATGTTTTAACAATACGGCTCCATCATCCGAAGCATGAAGGGTTCACCACATCAATAGGTTTGACTTTGAAGCGTTTGCGTCCAGGAGAGGATGATGATAGTATGGACCCTGCACCAATTCAATCTGACATATAGTTGTATAGGGAGTACTCTCTTGTGTTCGATCTGTCAAGTATGCTCAATATAAAGAAAAAATTGCCCTTGTTATCATTTCATCAGTTAGTTTGCTGAGTGTATAGAGAGTAAGCCCATTGTCTGTTGCTGTGGACATTCGATTACAAACAGTGAACTATTACAGAAGGCAGTATTACATGCCTATGAGGCAATTTACAATTACCATTGTTACCATGTAATAGCGCCTTGTGGTAACATACTTACAACTGTAACGAAGCTTTAGATTTTTCTATACACAGTTCGTATAAGTAGATATGCGTCCTAAAATGCGTTGGTGGAAAATCAAGTATCGAATGTAACCTATAATGGAACCGCTTTGTACTAGGTATATAATATTGCCTACTTGATTCCATGAATGAATCTTTCAGGTTTATATTTAGAACTGCAAACACGAAATAAGTATTTGTAAGGAATCAAGTAGCGTGAAAGCGTGGGAAGATTCGAAATTTCATTACAAAAATAATATGATCCAACGTCTTGTGACGTATGCACATCTCATGTGTGGCATTATTTTGTGATACCAATAACGCCTTATTTTTAATTAAAAAAAAATGTTTTCTAGCGTTTACGACGTCGTCTGTGATCCAGGATTAAAAGTAGCCTATGTCCTTTTCCAGGTCATGGTCTACTCAAGTGCCAAATTTAATCCAAAGCCGTCAAGCCGTTTTAGTGCGAAAGCGTAACAAACAAACAAACTCATTTTCGCATTTATAATAAGTTAGGATTTAGGTGCTAGGTAAAGAACGGTGGACGACCCAATTTCGAAGCGGCAATAGCGCAACGGCAGTACCTTCAGATCGTAAAGGTCATGTGTTTGAATCCCACCTACTGAGTTGATTGTTAAATACTGAACACGTGTCTTCCTTTAACATTACAAGTTAAATTAAATTTAATATTTAAAATAACCCCGACAAACACAAAGCGTTTTTTTTTTGTAGCTAAGAAACCTCTCGATCAATTCACCTTTCAAAAAAATCTAAATCGGTTCAGCCGTTTGGCGCAGACAGACACACAGATACACACGTTAAACATATTTATAACACCCCTCTTTTTCCGTCGGGGGTTAAGAATGAATAAGAAAGACGTGATCGGCTGATTTTTTTATTACATTTGTTTGAGTCTTCTGATAAACTTATAACATATAGCTTCGATAAAGTTGTCTACTCGATCGAATTACAAAATATGAAATGTAGTTGTGCTTTTATTTAGAGAGCATGATGGGTTTTCAATTTGTTTTTGTAGTGTATTCTTTAGTCACACAGGTATCCTGCATCATAACGGAAGTTGACCCTTCCCAAAAATAACAAATTCGAATCAAAATCGAAGTAAAACATTTAAACAGAGGGTGTTTCATCATAGTCCAGGGTAAGCCCATTCATCGCCAAGGCAAGTTCGTGCGTCACAGGCAGCAAGGACACATCCCAGCCTTGCAAGCATGGGCCGTACTATTTGAACGCCCTGTATTTTGGTCTGATAATGGTGTTAGCTATTTTCGTTATAACTTGAAACGTGGTGTTAGGTATGCCCCATATTGGTTTGGTACTTTGGTGTGAGTCATCGATTTTTGGTGAACAATGAATGGTGTTGGTTGTCCAAGGCCATGATGGGGTTTTGTTTATCATATTAAAGTAGGTAGTAAAATCTTTGCCTTCTGGGTATAAGTAAGTGTTCCAAGGATTCTGTTTAAAGAGTGTTTTTTACTACTAAAGCCTTGAAAAGCTTGAAATTATGAAGTAATTAACATTGATTGATCTCTGTATCATAATTTGGATACATATTTTATATACATATTAACCAGATGAACCGTCATGGCAATGCAAACGCCTTCTTACTTTGTTAAGGAAGCACCAATATTTTTTTCTTATTCCATTTTTAAACCATAAAGGACGTAAAGCACCTTTTAATTGCCCTTATAATTACATTTATTTTTACCAAATCTATTTATAGCCCAATATAGATCATTCATGCGTCAGTCGAACGCAGGTGGAACCATGTTCGATTAACAAGTCCGACCAAGAATGAACGAGAGCGCGTCACCCTGCGTGCTTCGATTCATGAATAGAGGCTTGCAACCCGGGATGACCCAGTTTTTGACTCCATACTTTGGACCCGTAACACCATAAAGCTGTAACAGCCAATCTCCTTGCCGGACGACTTTCACCATTATATTGGAACACCGTGCAATTGTTATTGCATGTATAATAAATCGGAATATATACTTGTTGGGTTTAAAGGTATGCTATGACGTCAGTTGGTGCGGAGGGGGACTGCAGCGGTGGAATTAGGTCAGTTTCATTCTGAAACAGGTTTGGCGAGAACGGGGTGAGGCAAGGCCGAGGGGTGCGGCTTCAGTTCAATCGCGAATTTAGCTGCCACTAATTATTACAGGAGTCCACTATGGGGAAGAAGATTAGAATTATTTACAGGATCAATTGTATGAAGTGGAGATTGCCTAGTCATAAAAATATACAGGAGGCTGTTGAGAATTCACTAAGCTATCTATTATATATTGTAAACGTTCCCCAGATTATATCGCTCGCTCGCTTGTTTCATGAAGATCGAACAAAATATTATATAGTTTTCAATGGCATACGATCTTTCATTATAGCTTTCACGAAACGATATTTTGTTGCAATATGTATTATATCTCAAAAAAAAATCTAATCATAAGATAAACCTGAACTTTTGATATTTAAAATTTCGCTCTTGGTCAGTTTAAAATATATGTCTCTATTATTTATAAGGCTCCGTACCGGGTGCGGTTGTTCGGAGATAAAAAAATGAGTTGTAAAGATCCAGTACAATATTAGGTGATCCAATTCTGCACTGGAAGATAGGTAGATACGTACCTAGATAGTTTATATTTCATTTATCTCATTGTTCTCCTCAACAATTATTTCTAATGAAATGGTGCAAATGTTCTTACCAAGGGGTATCGTGTTAACCAGTCGCTATATGTAAAATACTGGTATTCAGCTGCATCCACTTGACTGGAAGCCGACCCCAACATAGTTGGGAAAAGGTTAGGCAGATGAAGAAATGATGCAAATGGTATCTTTAATTCATTACACCAACAACACGGACAGTGAGCTTATAATATTTTACTCGGTGACATTTACCGGCCATGTTGGCTACCTACCGTGAACATTTTAAAACTGTGTTATCGGAGGTTGCAGCACGATCCATACTAATCGAGTTTGCGTCATGGCCGAGCTGACGAGGATACTTCATTAATAGGATTTCCGACTACATACAAACTTTAATGCAAAAACGTACCTAACTCCTATCTGGTGGAGTGGACAGTGATGATGCTTGTGTTAATGTATGTGATATGTGCCATTTTGAATATCATCAAGCCTGTATTTCCCCAATCATTGGGCAGAGTTTTTAGTACACCTATAAAGGTTGTATATTTAGAAGTACTAGTATTCCTGGTAATGGGTACTCCTTTAACTAAGCTAAGTTGACTCGTAGGTTCAGGTTATTAGCGTAACCAGGCATTAAAACTCATTACCCCTCGTTAGACAGTCTGCATCTTGAAAGTAGGGCTACTGCCGCAAATAAAGCACGATTTAGTTTACAACGAAGGCTTATGGGCGTACCATGTCCAATTTTCTGTGCATAATCAGTCTTGCCTGAACAGCTAAGCAATAATGTAACAAAGAGATCGATTTGTCCGATCTGTAGGCCTAGTCCTAGTACGAACGCGCGGAGTAAAATGTAAAGTAAATTCGAACGATTTTAAAATTGAAAACACTCGTTTCGCACATAATATTTATTTTATCCGAAGCAAGGGGGTATCACACCACCAACTTCCAAACTCCGGGCGGTTACTAAGAAATTCCTAAATGAAAAACCCAATAACACTTTGTCCGGACACAGGATGTGACCGTGGGGCTCAGCACGAGGCCGTTAGGCCTGCGCCTGATCTCTCTCCGGAAGTATCGGAATGCCGTCCCATTGGACATGAGAGTGAGGTAAGAGATAATGAACCTGTCTGCGCATACTAAACTTGCGACAATCTAAGAAGCCCTTTTTGACGTTGCTCATCATACATGCCGCGATAACTTTGTATGAACGTCTACGTAAGAGATCGAAAAATCTAATTCATAATCCTAATTAATTACTATGTTATCCATACACTATAACAATAAGTATCATTCGAAAGCACCAAGTTTCACTTTATATTGGAAAAATGGACTCAAAAACACGAATTAATCGTTGATTAATATTATGACAGGATGTTATTACAATTTCATGTCATTGGGTTCGTTGCTATGGCAACGGTAGTGTTGTGAAGATTTTAACCCGTTTTTTGACCGAATAAAATCGATGTTCTGAAAAATCGATATTTTTACAAACATTACATTTAGAAAAAAAAGTAACTTAACAAATAAAATTGATCACAAATATTTTAACCTTCTTTTGATATTTAATATGTCATTAAAGGAAATGGTTAAAGGTTATTGTTATATTTTCTGACTCGGTTATTATGTGATTTTGGTGTTATCGTGTAAACTCGTCGACATTTCTAAAAGAGGAGCGACGATCTTCGCAGGGTGTTTGGTAGCAGCTGGATGAGTTACCGAGAATCGAGCTGAATGCCGTGCAATTGGAGAGGTCCAGTAGTAGACTGCTGTAGGCTGATGATGATGATAATGACGAATAATAAAACGATATGACTCGAGAATCAGTTTGAAGTAATATATGTATAAATTGTCGATTATAAACTCTATGTGTGATAAATCGATATGTCTCGAGAATCGGTTTTAAAACAACCGATTTTTTTTCCGCATCACTAATAAGAGTATTTTGATAGGTGTCAACGCGGGCTTCTTAGATTATCGCGATTAGTGCCCTATAATATCTCCCGCGCCGAAAGCTGGTCTCCGCTGAGATCGGTTGCGATGACCGAAGTTCGGTCTGGAGAACTATTATTTATTTAATTTAAAAGAAACATATTCATATCTTATTATGCTTGTCGCAATAATTGTTACCAAAATACTAAAGGATAGTTGTATTTTCGTTTCATAAATCTTTCGAAGGTGTAAAAATCTTAAAAGTTTACGTCGTGCGTTCGTGCTAAGGCTTCTGTCGCATTAGTTATTTTCTACCATGCAAACTGGATACTATACGATAAGTACACTGAAATCGATGCGCTTCAGCATGAAGAAGATATAGGCTGCACCAGCTTAGTGCAGGTGGCGTCATACGTCACTCAACTGTAATGACGTTCGAACGATTTTCAGTAACATAACATTGTTAACTGTAAACTGGATTGCATTGGGCGTTACACTTTAATACCTTATTTTGTTACATGTCAGTAGGTAGCATTATAGACTTGAAGTGATATCCGTTTATGTCACAGCGAAAGGTAAACTGAGGGCCTAGACAAAGTGACATTCTATCAGCGATAACGATGATGGAAAATGCAAAAATGTATAGGACTGACATAAGCTATCGAAAAGTTTATGTCAATCCTGTTGAAAGTCGTTGTAGAAATACGAAACGCTTTCGAAGCGATTGTCACTTGTCTCTCTGAATAGATTTAAAAAAATAATGGTTTATTTCAGAAACTTGTACAACTACTCCAAGGTACACATTACACCTATGCATTGATTACCTCCATTGAAAGTCGTTGTAGAAATACGAAACGCCTTCGAAGCGATTGTCACTTGTCTCTCCGAATAGATTTAAAAAAATAATGGTTTATTTCAGAAACTTGTACAACTACTCCAAGGTACACATTACACCTATGCATTGATTACCTCCGATGATATAGGCTGCATGTGCAGACGAACTAAATCTAAATGTTGCTATACTATAACTGGGTCTGTCGTTTAGTGGAAGAACTACGCTAGAGGTGGAAATCACTGATATGGGCAGGTTAGTGTTTTTTTTCTCGACATAGCATGGGTTTGACCGAGTTTTATTGTTGGTATGTAGTTGTGCCAGGCAAATGCAAACATTTTGGGGTGGCACTACCTACCTAAGCAACAAAAAATCATCCGCAAATCAATGCTATGACGACAAAACCTTTTAAATCAATCTATCATCCATAACCAATCCATCCATCATTTAAAAAACACCTGAGCTTCGATACGTTTTTCATAGAATCCTGGTTGTGACGTCAAAGTGCAATATCCCAAAATAGGTGACCCGGATAGAGGGTGGCGTTTCTGTGTGCACGCAGTATAGGAGTCTGACGTCATAACCCCCCGTACCGTGCAACCCCCCCCTCGGGTCGACACCATAGCTCCTCTAGGAGGCCTGCTTCGGCTACAATGTTAAAACTTAAAGATCGAACTGTAAAGATCGGGTGTTGGAAGGTTCATAGGTTATATGCATGAAAATCATAACGTAACAGATGAAATGTGGGTGGACGGACTTGTATCTTCGGGGAATTTAGACGTGATGTTATGAATGAAAAATTTTTTTTTTTCAGTGGCCTTGTTGGTGTACCTACTTAATAAGTTAAATCTAAGTTATTATAGGAAAACCACCTATCTAAAATAGTTAATTGATTCAGGCGTGACTTTGCGGAAATCCATTATAAAATATAATAGACGTAGATATATTCAGTAACCTATTCCGCTTGACTATTCCTCAAGAGTCCTAAAAAACCCTGTAAGAAATCGACACGTGTTTCACCTTTCAACGAGGCATCCTCAGGATGACGATTGACCAATTGCAAACCAGAACGCGACGTGTTACCACACCGAGCGCTGGACGCAAAGTCTTTGCGTCCAGCGTCCAGGTCAATCGTCATCCTGAGGATGCCTCGTTGAGAGGTGAAACACGTGTCGATTTCTTACAGGGTTTTTTTAGGACTCTTGAGGAATAGTCAAGCGGAATAGGTTACTAAATATATCTACGTCTATTGTATTTCACCTATCTAAATCTAGACTTACCTGAAATTAATAATAGGGAGGTATGTAGGTAAGTTCAAAGGGTTGTGGAGGTCAGATAGGCAATCGCTCCATGTAAAACACTGGTATTCAGCTGCATCCGGTTAGACTGGAATCCGACCCTAAGAAAAGGCTAGGCAGATGATTATGTAGGTAAGTTCAAGAACAATGTATGGTTCTTTCTTTGAATGAGAATGCCTTGCCTTGCAAAGGGGCAGTTTCGTGCAGACGTCATCTAGTAGAGACGTAATGGAATTATTTGTTTAAAATAGCTTTTATAGGAATAAAGCATTGTACCTATGATATTTATATATAAGCCAATACTTTATAGTGAATTTTTTTTTACTTCAGTGCTTTTCAAGAACTTGTTGGCAAAAATCATTTATTCAAATAGAAAATTTAATGAACTTCATTACAAATTAGTACTCAAATAGATATAGAGCGCTGACTGCCCAGTGGATGACGGCTCGGCTCTACGCATTACGGGAAACGGTTTCGATCCCCGCATGGAACAAATATTTTTATAGCCTTCAGACAGTTTTTCCTGGTTAAATATTTGTTAAAGTCAAAGTTGAAGCGCAGAAAGAGAGAAAAGTGGTCACAAAAAGTAGCACTCTCGGTATCAAGTTCAAAATTCAGTAGGATGCTGGTTATTTTAAAGCCATAAGAGTTGCCATGAGAGCAGTGCCGCCATCTATCATCATTTCCGTCAGCCACATAACATTTTACGGCCACACCTGCCCACCATCACTACGCCACGCCACGGTTGGAACACCCACGGGTCGAACATCGTATAATTAACGTAATAGGTGGCGTTTTCAGCACGATTCTATACTCGACTAATAAAATAAAATAGAAAAAAGAACCGTCCATTTAAAATCTAGATTTTTATAGCTTTTAAGTTTAAGTTGTAACGTAAGAATACAAAATGTGAAAACTTTCATTGGCATTTCAACCAACGCCATCTACCGGGCATTTCCCGATACGCTTCGTTCGGAAAACCGTCCGAGCGGGGCTTTTCGTACGGGGCAGAAATTACCCAACAACGTTCCGTGGCACTTAGCTTCATTCACTCGTTATAGCACAGATAGCAACGAAAGACTATTCACCTATTTCAAAGATGGCGCTGTCAAAATGGCTCTCGTGGACGGGAAAATATTCTCAATTTTTCCTTTAAACGGGTCAGCACGATTGGAACAAAGAGTATGGTAATTTACGAGTATTACCACTATCATCCCTGAATTAATTTCACGTTTGCATATGGGAATGAAACTGATTTTACGCGTCGTTTCGTTGTTATTGCAGTTCGTACATTCTCTACAGGAAACGATTGGTATTGTTTGGTGTTTCGAGGCGCATTCAATTTTCGTATATAATGGCTCTGTTATGTTGTTTATATCACGAGCAATCAATTAATTTTGGCCGTATTATTTAAGCAATTTTAATTTTCCCCACATTTTTTATCTGAGTCTATTTATTATTTCTGGATGTAGACGCAATCTCATTTGGTTCTTACATTTGCACGGATCTGTTTCCCATAATTATATGATTAATTAAGATAAGTACTTATTTATGAATACTTTAGTAGTCATCATTAAGATTAGTGTAACTGAACCTGATAATATAGAAAGAATGAGACTATAGTAAAAGGTAATGTAATAACGTAAACGTTTATGGTTTTAGTCTAAAAAAACTATAAGCGGTTCGTCGTTTGATTCTAGTGGTCCTCGATTGTCCAACTTTTTTCGATTGTCCTCGATTATAAACAAAAAAGCCAGAAATTGAATTGTTTAAATGTTTAATGGCCGATTCCCATAATTTATGGACCGTTATTGGTCTAAATTAATAAGACTCTTGTATCTTTACCAATAATGAAGCAAAGACCTCATAGCTTTGCATAGTAGACCCTATGGAAGTAGCTATCACAGGTAAAATTAGCTTACGAATCAATGCCCAGTTTGGCAATGAAAAATTCTACCATTGGTAAGCAAAACGATTCGTTTTTGTTTATAGGAACCGAGCATAAATCATGAATAGGTAATTCTGTGGTAGACAGTTATTCCACATTAATTTGGAATTGATAATTACTGAAAGTTAACGAGCTTTCGGAATTATTAAGAGAAGCGTGACTTTCGAATCGAATGAATTAATTTTATAAATTCTGTTAACTGAGCCGAATTTAGGTTTGTGCGTAATATGATACAACTCGACTCGTCTTCGTTTACATTATCTTCGCGTTTTAGCGACTAGCGCTTTGTTGTAACTAATTGCTTGTGGGTGTGAATCGGAGAACACGAGACAATAGTAAAATCAGATTACTGATCTATTTTATACTTTATTAAAATTGAGCCGTGAGCTTCTGTTTTTTTTTAAATATATTTTTAGGGTTGATATGATGGATAAAAACCGGCCAAGTGCGTGTCGGACCACGCACAATGGTTATTCAGGGTTCCGTAGTTGGGACGAATTTATACCATGAACAAACTTAACATTGTAGTTGAAAACATGTTCTGGAATATGAGATGTATGGGAGAGCTTGTTTTTGCAACTGCTAATGTAAGTTGGTCGATTTTACTCGGTAACTTGTAGAGCCTACTTAGCTGTGATAGTTGTCCTTTGTTTTCAACTACAATGTTAATTTTGTTCTTGGGATAAATTCATCCCAACTACGGACCCCTTCATTGTGCGTGGTTCGTCACGCACTTGCCCGGTATTTATTTTATTATAGTATTATTATTTTATTATAGTTTTAGAGGCACGCAAAGTTATCAAATAGTCTATTATTTTTCGTGTCGAATTCATAATTTTCTGTGAATGTAACAACCAGTGGTCCGTTCTTTAAAACCCAGCCAAGCCAGCTCAAAAGAATACATATCCTAACAGACATGACTCACGTCTCAAGTACTAGAGAAATATTGTGTAAAACCGTACCAAGACGAGTTGCATCTTTATTCGCCGGTATCCTGCTGAGCACAGTGAGTCACAAAGCAGTGAATAAGTAAAGCTGTGCCGTGTGTACAAGCATTCCTCGGAGTAAGCTGCAAACCGCGGCTGTGGGGAACTAAATTAAATTTTTGTTATGTTGTTCTTTACAAGGAAGTTCTGCTGTTATTTGATGCAAGATTTATGGGTGGTTGGAGTTTGGTTTCAAAGTAAAGTGGCTTTGGTGGTTTTCGATTCATGTTAGATCATCATATTATGAGCCTGTTGTCTCCTACTGCGGGGAAAAGCCCTTCCCTTCACTCACATGTACCTAGGTATTACAAAAGAGATTTATCTTACAGGGCTTATTTTTAAGCTTAAATTTTGAATATATACTTTTTACATTGTTCTCACATACAGAAGCAATGAGAATAATGTACCCAGGATTTTGAATATCTTGATTTAAAAGAGTGCTCTTGGAGTTTCTTGCCCGTTCTTCTCCATAGAAATCTTCGTTTTGGAATAGGCGACTAGCTTCACATTTCTGACTAACTGACCGACTCTTTGATAATTCAAAAGTACCTGTAAATTGAAATAACTGCTTTGAGTTTGGTACTAATTAAACTTCAGTTGAAAAATTAAAAAACTCGATAATCATTAGAGACCCTGTTGAGTACCTACAGCGTAGTACCTGAGAGGAGAAGAACGTGTTATCAGCGATTATTGTATCCTAAATCAAGTATAGAATAATATCATGACTCTGACGAGACGGCTACCTACCTATTTCTAGTCAAATAACTAACACTAGTAATGAGTTATATTATTGTTTACTAACACGCTGGATCATTGTTGTCCGATAAATAAAGAATAATAAAAAATAAATGGTTTTGTTGCGACATCGAACCCGATTTTCATTTACTCAAGTACGATATATTAATTATCTATTTAGATCTTAGTAAATGATACTTCACGGCGTGAGTTACATGACGTTTTTACAAAGCCCAATTCTAGAATCCATATTTGAGTAATGTTTATAAAATCTGTCAGTTTTGAATATAGACTTGAATCGTTTGAAAATACGAGGCTGACATGCGTACCTACCCACTTTTCTTGACAATCCATCAAGTAATGCATTTGAACGTTCCGGAATACAAAACATAAACAAAATGCCGCTTGATTAGGCAAACGTAAGAGTTCTCCATATGTGATTGTCGGTTCATCTCCCTCGAATAATACCACCATCAATCTTCCAAATCCATGTTTATATTATCCTTTCTCTTTCCCGAAGGGGATCGTCATTACGTCACAGGAGGGCGTTCTGTTTTTATAAGCGTTTATTTAGGTACCTATTACACGGCTGCCACAGAAGGAGAGAAATGTTTTTTGATAACATTCGAGTAAAATCGTCACTTCATCCTACATGATTACGGCCCATTTAGGACGTTCTTTTGATTTTCTGAAATTTTTTAGGACGAATGAAAATTAAAAATTGAAAAAATGAAATTCCCATTTAGGACGAGTTGACGAATTACTCGAACGTTCGCATGATTGGTAGGTATGTGTACTTTATTTGTTTTTGAAACACATTTGACGCAGTAGTTTCGATTGCAATTAACTGGGTTGTGGAGACCAGATAGGCAGTCGCTCTACGTCAAAAAAGTAAAAAAACTGGTATTCGGTAAGTCTGAAAGCCGACTCCAATACACTTGGGAAAAAGCTAGGCAGATGTAGATGAGTTTCGATGCGCAGTTTGGACTTTGTGTGACCTATAGTGTTATATTTTCCGGGTTGTAAATGCGACCTAGTACCTATGTGTTATAACGGATTACCTACAAGAGTGTAGATACTAGGTACTTATCTATTACCTAAACTCAGTTTTTTAAATCTCGTATACTAATTTGACATTTCAAGTGATTGTTGTTTGTTTTTTCAATTTGGAATTTGACATTTGCACCTGTCAAATTAGTGTACGAGATTAAAAAACAGACTTTAGTACCTACCATCATTCTTCTTCGTTTTTGGTGTTCGTACAAACCAAAAGATTCGTAACTTCTGTTGAGGTGGAAACATTGACTACCTATATGTATAGTTAGCAAGGTTTATATTAGGTCTTTACCTATGAAATTGCCGTTCTGCAGTACTGGCCATTTCAAATCAAAATAATTTTTTTCAAAAAAAATTCAATACCCGAGAGGCAGTACAAAATGCCTTTGAAGAATTTGTTGCCTCCCGTCCAGCTGATTTCTTTAAGAAGGGCATCAATAAACTGCCACTGCGATGGCAAAGATGCATTGATTGCATGGGTGATTACTTCGAATAAAACAAATAAAAAAATCATGAAAAAAATTCGTTTAAATTTTTTCATACAAAACGGCAATTTCATAGGTAAAGACCTATTATTAGTTGGGTTTACATCTTTTAATTATGAAGTTTAGTAATTGGTTAGCCAAGCAGTAAACGCCCAGTACCTATCAGATACCTTCATCAAGCGAAGAGAATACAATCCTCACATGTAAAACAGTGGAGTTTCTTGTCCATTCCTTTCCATACTATTCGAATTAATTCAATTTTTTTTGTAGGACATTCAAAAGTGCCTTTTATGTGCCTTATTTCATGATTTAACTTTGACTTTGATATGTATGTATATTCTTTTTGTTATAAAAGCCATTACCGATAGTGTTTAGAGAGAATAACTTTTAAAATATTGATGTTGTGATCCTAAAATATTATTGGAGTATAATATTTACTTGTGTACTATGTTTACTATATATTTGTATGTATATTTACTTGGTGTCCTATTTGTAGGTACATACATAAAAGTTCACTCGTGTATCGTTAGCCGGTACAGGCAAAAGCAAAAATTTATCTGATTTTTTAAATTATTACTGCTCCCCGCGGTTTCTCCCGCATAAGTCTCGATGCCGCGGGAATATCGGGATAAAATGTATCTTATTTGCTATTCCAGGTCATGTGCCAATTTTCATCCAAATCCGTTCAGCCGTTTTAGCGTGAAAGAGTAATAAACAAACTCACTTTCGCATTTATAATATTAGTTAGGATTGTTAAAACAGGTTGCTTATATATCAAAGGTAAAGTAAGAAGTAGAGACTTTGAGGACGTTGGAAAACGAGTACCTAATGTTTTTTTTTTTTAATAATCCTCTTTTCGTCCTCTTTGTCATGTTGCGTTGCAGTTCCATTTTATTCACGTTATCAAATATTTTCAGAAATCCTTCCCAATATTTCGATATACGAATACGGGATATTGTGAATCAGATTAGGAGCGTGTTGGTTTAAGATTTTGTATGGCACCGCTTTATATGCATAGGAAATATTTTCTCTTGGAAATATATCGTTTTCACGTTACACGTGTTACTTACGATGGAAAAAAAAATCGTTCAATAATCTTTATGATCTTGTGGCGGTATCTACATCGCCACATGCGAACTAAGCATCAAAGACCTGACGTCAGACAGACGTCACATAAATCCTGCATCGCGCAATTAAAGTTTACCGTGCAGTGGACATATATACAAGAACCCAACATCAATCGTTGGGCAGTTGCCCGCCAGACACAACACCCGTCTGGTTGGAGGATCCTCCCTTTTCTATGGTGAATGAGTGAACTTTACACCCTGTTCCTCATGCCCCTTTTTTTGCTGGGAAATCATCAAATGACTTCTCCCGCTCTGGGCGGAGCGGAAGGGCGTGTCAGACTCTTACTGACTAAAACCCACCCGTGTTCCTTCAGTTGCCTGTTGCCAGGGTCCCGGTATCCATTTCGGACTATTCCGCAACCCTGGCAGGCATCGGTCCTAACGGACCCCGTCAGGTGTGCTCACATCTCTTTGAGGCGCGCGTGGAACACGACGCGCCATCGAATTCCTCATGCCCCTAAAATCTATAAGCTGCATTTAGAAAGTCGAGGTTATAACTTATGAATCGAGCCTACGTGATTCATCCATCTCCTTCAGTAATTACTACTAATTACTCGTCCGGGATAGAGCAATAGAACTCTGTGAATAGTCTAGCAAAGATTCGAATCTCTATTATGTAGAGGTTTATGTTTTAGTATTATTATATAATTCTCTACGTATGCTAGGGTAGGAAAGTGATTATGTACTTCTGACCCCATTTCAAATCGGATTAAAATGGTTCGAATTCGTTTTCTGCAGATCAGGTATTTAATACTTTTTGGCATACAGATTAACACTTTTGTTGACGATTGTATCCAATATCAGAGTTTTCATTTATTCCGGTGACTTGTCGTTTTTTGTTTATCCAATCATTGTCGATGTTTCCATTTGATCATGGTATATCTATTTCATCGAGGTCCTGCCCTCGGGAAATGTGCTGTTTTCGTCCTTTATTATCTTTCTCACAACCTTTGTGTTTGGAACTTTTTGATTCTTCTAGTAGGTATTTGTTGTTTGCCTTTGTACACGATGTAAATATTTTAGCGAAAATGCTGGCTGAATTTTAAGTGGTCATATTTTTTTTTCGTGGAAATTGATGAAAAGTTGTTTGTATGCGAATTTAATCTAAAAGTCATTAAGTTGCTGGATCGGTATTAGTTACATAGTTTTTTTAACCATCGAAATTACAATTTAAAACTCAAAGTCACAAAGGCTTTTGTATCAGCAGTGACTTTATCAAGTCGTGAAATTATACAACCAAAAACAAATTTAATCAAAACATTTTTACAGGGACAATCAAAGAATATATTGTGGAAAGAAATACCTTTTATGTTTTACAATTTTACCTAACCTTTACAAAAATATCTTAATTTGAGAGATTTATCTTTGAACGTTTGAATAAGAGCAACGTATCAAAGAGATGTTGCCATCGTATATATGAGTGTGTTCGGAAACGAGTTCAGAATTAATCATGGAACGCTGTAATGTATGTACGTTTAAGATTCTTGAACGGTAAGAGTCTTTTTAATATAAAACCTACTTTCTTTATACTGAAGCATTCATGAGCAATGAAGTAGACAGTAATTACCGTTGTTCTGTATTTCGGATAAGAATTTTATGTCGTTATGAAGAAAGCTGAAGATTCAAGATGGTACTCAGTAATCATTTAAGCGATGGGGTGCATTTAAAGAGCCTCCACCAGGTGACGTTGTATTTTACTGCTGTACCTCGTGGCCGCACTAATCTGGTAAATGAGGCGCCCGTGACGCGGGCGCTTCGCACCCTTAACCTTGTAGCGAGGAAATAGACTTTTTTGCTTGTACACTGAGTGAATTTACAAAGATAACATTGTATGTAATAAGTTTTAGAAAATACGGTGTTATTATTAAGTTTGCTCCACTGGTTATATAAAATAAATAAACAAAGTAAATACATTTTGAAATTCAAAGAAATCAAACAAGTCTAATAATGTATATCCACCTCCGAAGATTTTGATGAAACCTACGTACGAATAAAAGGATCTTTACATTGTGTGCGTGTATGCCCTGAGGACTACGATAGAAGTTTCACTTGTCAGGTGGGATATAAACGTTGTAGATTACAGACACTTGAGATGTCTGACAGTTTTAGGACTCAGAATACCTTCCCCTCTCGGCCACCCTATGTCTCAAAACTTATTCGATGTTGCGAAAGTGGAAACTGTTAATAAGTTTTTGTTGTCAGCAATGTCAGACTAGAAGTTTATGGATATGGTAACCGCAGCGCAAGTAGCGGTACAAGTGGCCTGCGGGTGGCGAAATTAGGGCTGTATCGTCGCCCAAACAGTCAGGTCCGAAGAGGTGGCACGCCGCACATCATGCGTGCGTTTATTGCGTGCGGTCGTGGGATGAGTCGCATTTTGTGATGGGGCCCGCTAGGCATGGCGAACCGATACCAGTCGGGTGTGCGGCGAATGTACAAGTATCTCCCGGGCCCTCGACTCATGGTAGAAGTAGGAACAGTGGGGTTTTAGTCGGTAGGAGTCCGACATAACATCCATGAGGACTTCGAGGAAAAAAAAGAGCTATAAGCAGTTCTGACAGGTTTTGCAGTGCACTCCCAATTCTCGGTAGAAGTAATTTCATTAGTATCCCTCCAGACAAGCAGACGTTAACTGCAATGGCTACCAGGTTTAAACTATTTCCCAAAGAAAACCGTTCCGTTTTAATTTAGATTCAATCTTTAATGGAACTTGACAATGAATCGCCTGCCGTCCGCTTTGTCCTTTGAAGAATGGACTCCAGCTTGCAGCTTTATCAGTGCAGTCACTGTTCACTGCAACATTGAAATATTGTCGTTTGCACTGTTCTAGACAAGCTCGGAGCTAGAAACAATATAACTCGGAAAAGTATAGTTTTTCTGTCAACGTGGGATCTGATTAGAGTGTTGAATAAACTGTTTATTTAAAGATGATGATTTTCATAAGATGATGCGTCTTTTGAAAAGTTGCTCCACATTTGCGAGAATTATTTAAAAGGAAATGTCTCAGTAACAGTCTGGATTTGTGGATGGTATATAGACCTCTTATATTTACATAATATAAATAAAAGTCACTTTTTATGTTTACCTGCATGTCCGCGTTGTTTCTCTAAACCATGCAACAGATTTTGATTCATCATCGTTTAGAGAATTTATTCCGGAAGTTTTATGTGTATAATACGTTAATATTAAAGTAACTTATAACTAAGAAATCTTGATGTTTTGTCAAGTCGTAAAAACTGTGCGAATCAGGAGCGGGCCGGTACTGTAAAATAAATCTGAAATTGCCAACCTGTCTTTATAAAGCATGATGATCCATGCTCATCATGTCTTCTCTGTATAAGAAGAGGTCTTTGTCCTGCTCTGGGACAATAATAGGCTGGTATTATTTATAGACCTCTGCTGCTCTCCCTTTTCAGAGAACACAACCGCGATGATTATTTATTTATTTATTAATAGGCCTACAATTGTTTACACATATCATTCCATTTAAAAGTACACAATATACATATCTAAGGCTAACACCACATGCACTATATATTTACATTTTTATTACTGCAAATAATTGAGAATGAGAGGCTGTATAAAAATAATGTAAATATAAAGCATAACTTTAGCAATATAACACACAAATCAAGAATAAATTAAATTAATTAAAATCTATAAGTATGTACATTCCTCGAATATATTGGTAATAGAGTGGCAGATAAATAAGTAAAAATTAAACTAAGTTTAGTATTTGGTATACATTAAATTAAAAGTTGACTGAACATTAAATTAAATACGGTAAATAAGTAAATTAATATATTGCCAATTTAGGTTATGCCTTAGTTGTGCGAGTAGTATTTAATAGTTAATTTACAAAATGTCCCTTTGCTACCTATGCTTCAATTAACTTTAAGTGGAGGACATCATAATGGTACAACATTTACCTAGAAACGTTAGGCGTCTGTAGGACTTGTTTATGTGCTAAACTCTAATATAAAACTAGTATTAGTTCGTACTCAGAAAGAGTTCTCGTGTTCACACAGTCCTCTGAGCTATTTTCGGACGGCGACTATTTTCATACCATAGTGCGAATGAACGGACTCACGTACATTTTGTAAAGACTAAATATTTTCAATTTCTGTGTTGGGATATTGTTAATTATTAATACTTATGTGTAGAATGATATGAATATTTAGTGAGTAATTTTAATGTAGAAAAACTTTTACATTCTTCTACGTTTCTTTGACCCAATATTTGACAATATGTTCGCTGCTAACAACCCACACTTGCGCAAAAGCATCATCTACAGGCGTAGAAAAGTTACCATTGTGGAGACTGGTAAGCAGTAGTCGGTCAGTGGCAGTCTGCTGACGTCACGAGAAATACCTAAGAGTTTTATAAATGTCACTAATTTATATTTACTCAGTTATAAAACTTAATTACAATACACAAGCTAATTACCAACACTAAAATATTAATTATAAATAAGTTCACAAAGGAAAAAAAAAGGAATAATATCATTAATATTTATATTATAGATAAATAAATACCTATTCTGAAAAAATGTCTGAAACTCCTATTGAACATTTGCAAGAGACGTAGCCTACGCTAGTCTGTTTTAGTCTGTATAACCACGTGGTTTAGGGGATAGATTATTACATCCTCGTTAAATCTAGTTTAATTAAACGACGGGGTCACAGATTAATGTCTCAAGAGGATCTATTTGTTGAACGATATCAAACACAGACTGATTGATACGGATTAGAGTGTGCTAAATGCACTCAGATAGTTGATTCGTTCTAAAATTCTGTCAGTGTCTGGCCATTGTAGACTCGCAACAATCTAAGAAGTCTGTTTTGACAGCTATAAAAATGAGTTGAGTAACGATGAAAAAAAAATTGGTTTCTTATGAACTGATTCTCCAGACATATCGATTGAACATACTTAGAGAGTTTGTAATCGACGACTTATCTACATTGCTTAAAACTGATGCTCAAGCCTTAACGTTTTATTACATGTACGAGAACGAAAAGTCAAAACGGACTTCTTAGATTGTTGCGAGTGTAGTAAATTAAACAAAAATGTTTGGAAAATTATTTATTTTTCTATTCCTATTACAAATTAGTGATGTACCTACCTAATAAAAATTGTATGAACTAAAATAAGATTTTGTGCGGCAAAAACTAAGGAAGAACTGTGGGTACTGTTTCTTCTGATATTTTTTCTTTCATCTGGTCCTTAAGCTAAGTGCTTTTTATCATTAGAGCTTACTTGAGTAAGTAATTAATCTTAATAATTAGGAATGTACCTATGGAGCGGCTAAACTTCTGTGCTATTTTATTTCTAAGACTGAGAGTAATAGAATAATCTCAAAAGAAGTGCTATTCTTCTCTCGAAACGAGTGTAAATGTAGTATAGAAATACAATTGCTACTGTTTTTTTAAGCAAAACGATCTTAAACGTTAGCAATTGCTGGAGAAACTTGCAAAAAAAAAGAATCTTGGCTACGGCAAAGGCACTTTTTTAAGTTCTCTCGTTTTTTCCACTTTGAATAATTAGAAGATTTTCTCAGGAATTGTGCCATTTTCTGGCTTAGGAACGAATAACTTTGCGGAGTGAGACAATTTGATGAAATAATCAGCGTAGATACCTAATGTGACTGGTCTATCATGGGGACATCACTCAAACATGATTTCGTTATTATGGCCACTGTTGGGATGGGCACCGGCCTATAAAAACAAAATTATTGGATTGTTATTTTTACGTTTTAAAATGTATATTTTTCTTGACTGGATATTTTTTTTGTAAGGTTATATCTTGAATTTAAATACGAATTTACGTGTGAGATGAACGGATACAGCTCCTCAATCGTATTTATTGAATGTCCGTTATTTATTGCACAATGCCCGGATTCGGATGCGATTACGTATACAAACAGTTCGCGAAATAGAGCTACAAATTGATGGTGCAGTGTGTCTATAGATGTCAGTTTGTAAAATTATTGTAAACACAAATCTAAGCCAGAATGCTAAAGTGGAGAATCGTTTGTTCTGTGTTTTATTGTTGGACGATTCAAAAATGATAACTTGCTTTTAAACAATAATACTACTTTCCTGCAAAATTCCAAACTCCATGCTATATTTTCTTTTGGTTATCTTAATTTAGCACTATTTTCCATTGGCGAATTCGAATCGTGTTTTTCTACAGCTACACTTCTGTTCATACTATACTCCATTTGAAATAAGATTAGACATTTAAATACGCCTTTTTTACAGTCCGTTTAACCGAATTTGAATTCAATTGCGTTGGTGGCATGAACAATGACAGCTGCAGTAGACAGTTGGTATTGTGTAACCTTTTTTGCTAATGCCATCCTTATAACTACGGTATAAAAGTCAAAATCGGTTGAACGGACTGTAAAAAGATTTGTTTAATTGTCTAATCTTATTTCAAATGGGGTATAGTCATTTATATTACTAGTAATTTTTTGACTTATGAAACGTAAAATGTATGACCGTAATAATTATCTATAATAATGAATGTAAGATGAGGTGACTAAAACAACCAATTCAATGGATACCAACCACCAACAATTTAGAGTGTAATTGTATTATTATTAATTATTTTTAATTTAGCCATTATTATTGACATACATTAAAAAATTTGTACACTCTGTTACAGTGATACAATAATGCTAATAAAATTATAAGAACTGTCTTTTCACCTGTGACAAACAATAAAAATAAATAAGTAAATGAATATATGTCAGTTTCTTACCTCGATAACTCAACAATTGGTAAAGGTATATGGGAAACAAATAAAAATTGCCACCATATTATGTACCTCAAAAGCATTATCGCAACGTGTGAACGGAGCTAACACGTCGAGAAATAGCCGTGCAGTTAATCAGGCATGACAGAAATAGTATCCGCAGTAAGTCTGTAACAACAATACGTATGCGATGCTGTTTTAACGTCGAACGTGCCGGGTTTGTGGTGACGTCAATATCGACAGAGGACGTCCTTTCTAATGAAACCAAATTGTAACAATATCCACGACTGGTCACTGTGCCCCAAAATACAAGCGATAGCTTAGTTTGGGAACCAGTATTACCAACTCCTGCGATTAATGTACCTTTTTATTTAGAAACAATGTAAATTGGGAAATGATATTTTGGTAGCAATAAACAAACTATTTTTCTTTCTCAAAATTAAATTAACTAAAAAAGAGATAGTCCACTTTACTTTTACAACTCCACTTAGCAGAGAAAATTCAAAAAGAATTTAGTTTTAAGGATGTCATTGACTTATAAACGTAGTAAATGTCCTCTCGCTTCGTTACACGAAAATTACCTGTAGAGGACAGATTAGGTTCCTAGTCGAAATTAACCAGTTTTATTATTGGTTCTTTGTTCTTCTCAGGAAAACCAATCTGTCCTGCCAAAATTTTGATGGAAACAAGCTTTTATACGATGCAAGCACACATGTGCTGCAGATGACGTAAAAGCGACAATTTATCATTTCTAAAAATGAAAATGCTTTCGCCAGCAAAATTCAAATTAATCTATTAGAATCCATTATTTCTTAAAAATGAACCAACAATTTCATAGTTTCAATGAAAAATCTTGCTGAAAATTGTGGTTTTGAACAATCTTTGTGTAGCTATATTGTCATCCAGCACTTGACAAGATTCATAGCGCTAAATATGTAGGTCGCCATTGTTTCACAGCCTGACTAATGCAGGGGTTACACGAGGAAGGCATAATCTGCTGTTTGACTGCTGAAGTTCTGTAGTAAGGAATTCATAGAGACTTTGTCTTGGTATTCGTGTTTGATGGAGTTTTACGAGTCTGAATGTGGACTAAGGCATGACATAAAGTCTATTGAGTTTAGTAAGTGTTTACTATCTTATCTTATCATTTTCCTAGCCTGTGTAGTACTATTTAAATTACTGGCGTCCTTGATAGAGAGCGAGTTGGTTTACATAATCAGCCTATAATGTTCCCACTGCTGAGACACAGGCCTCCTCTGTGTGAGAGGGAGCGGGCCGTAATCCACCACGCGGGCCCAGTGCGGGTTGGTAGATGTCACATGTCTTCGAATTTTTGGTTCTAGGACATGCCGGTTTCCTCACGATGTTTTCCTTCACCGTTTTGAAAGCAGTGGCGATGAAATAATTTACACAAAGTAAAGCGCCTGTCAGGGTTCGAACCTACGACCTACAACTCGTAAGTCGTGGCTGTTACCACTGGGCCACCACTGCTCTCCCTGAGTTGGTTTAATCATGATTGAAATGTTTTGTGTGCTCTTCTCCTATGAATCTCACTGTTTCCTAAACATAAGGCCCTTAACTCACTGGCTCGTGCGTCAGCTGTGCGGGGTCAGCATGCTCGGTAACACCCGGTACCCAAAACTCAGTGAGCGCCTATTATTATATATTTCAATGAGTGCCTCCTGAAACGGCCTAACTTAAAATATCAGACAGACAGGCATTTTAACATAAAACAAAGGTAATGTTGGAAAATTATCATTGCCATTATTCTCCTACCCTTATCCCAATTTATTTGGGGTCAGCGCAACATGTCTGTTTACAGATAACTTTCCAAACTTTCTCCAATTAATGTTTACATTGTTAGGTACAAACTCAACACCTAAAACAGTAAACAACACAACTAGTTTCTAGACTAAACATACACATTAAACTAAGTTTGTGCCTTCAATTACAGGCTGGCGAAACCAAAGTCGCCAATTGGCGGATTGGCGGTTACGAAGCTCAGGCAGTCTGTACTCGGCTTTAGTTTGGAGTTTTAATGAAATAGAAATTCGAGTCAAAATGGTTTGGTGGAGCAAAGTGCATTAACATGTAATGATGTGATTCACATCATTGAACGCTTAACTTTGGGCACTAGAAGTAGGTAAGGCTTTACGACAAACTATAGAATTATTTGTATTTCTAAATGCTAGAAGCTGCTTACGTAGATCGAATTTTGCGACCTGTTTGTCACCAAAGGAAGTGAATATGCTCAGTAAAAATTGGTCTCAGTGTTGATGTAGATGTCGCTTAGTGTCATGTCTCAGCTGGTAATCGGTAATAGATGAGAGTGAACACTAAAAGGGTTTTGTGTAGTCCCATAGGTAAAAAGACCCTCCGCGTGCACTCGAGTCAAAAAGATTTTTATTAAATAAACTTTAATGTATTGCGCATAAGAGAGGAATAAATAGATTTTACGCAGAAAACAGCTGTTCCTCCTTCTAAAATTTGCTTAAAAATACCTCAAAGAAAAAGTTATGGCATCTTTAAAAACGTATAAAAATGGCGTCAGCTTTACTAAGATGTCTTCATTTACGAGTATTCCGATAAAGTTACTACATAGACAGTTAACATCGGCCCCAAGACATAAACGAAGTCATTTAGAAACTTGAAGCAACTTGAAACACGTACCATGAAAGGAAAATCTTTAGAACTGAATGGTAAACTCTTTCCTTGTCTTTTGTTTATTAAATGAAAGAGATGGGCAACAATATAGAGTTCCTATTTAGGTCAGTACTCGTTTTTCGCGTAATATTTACGTAAAATGATACATTATTATCTCTTTCGAGTCAGTGGTTTGGGTGTGTTCTTTCGATAAGGACGTTAATGTTCGCTGAATTTTTCCAAGTTGACCTCGGATTAAAAGGAAAACATGATTAAATAAACATGGAACACGCAATTTATTGCCTCTTTCGCCTTGTGCTGGCTTAAAACGTTGGTTCTTTGGTTAAGCAATTTGTATTAGATAAACCCGAAAAGTCCTGTTAGTAAATAATAATAGTTATGTTTGGTCCTCAGTAGATTGGTTCATATACTTACATATTATAATATATCTGTCGTCATGTACGCGATAAACTCAAAAACTACTGCACCGATTTTCATGCTGTTTTCACAAATGGATTGAGTGGTTCTCGAGTAAGGTTTTAGCATATAATAACCGACATCCACGCGGGCGAAGTCGCGGGCATCAGCTAGTTATAAATAAAAACAAGATTTCATGTTTTATTCTTGAGGGTCAACAACCATTTGTAGGTTAACACCTACAAATGGTTGTTGTTATAAATGAAGTATGAGTTGAGAAAAAATATTTTATTTTGTTAAATCGTGTTTAGATATTATTGATACCCATCACGTCGATAAGTTTCCACAAAAAAATCTGATTGCTGAAACTGATATTTCAAGTCAAGAAATTTGCCTAGCCTTTTCCCAACTATGTTCAGGTCGGCTTCCAGCCTAACCGGATGCAGCTGATTAACAATATTTTACATGAAGCGACTGCCTATCTGACCTCGATAACCCATTAGCTGGGTAATACAATACCCCTTGGTAAGAGTTGTTGTCAGACTTTCGGGACTGTCAAAGATCCACGAATGACAGCCGGGACCAATGGCTTAACGTGCTTTCCGATGTACGGAGGAGTCTCGGTATGTAAAGATGGTCACCCATCCACGGACCAACCCCGGCTAGCGTAGCTTAATCTGATGGACCGACCCGTGCGGCTGTTATTACGTACCCACGAGCTCTTCACTAAATACTAAACTGATATTTCAAGTGACTACATTAATTGCGGTTTATTTATTATGTTTAGATATCGATATCCAACACGTACGCGAAGTTTAGCTAGCTAATTTCATTTGACCCTGTATGCTATGTCAATAAATAAAATTAGGTAGCTATGTCAAAATGTGGTTTCAAGTAGTACATAAGTAACTTTCAAAATCTTTGACGCGATGGCTTGAAATATTGTATTCAGACTTTGTAAATATTCTATTCTTAGGTACCAAAAACGCGCGTAAAGTTAGAAACCTAGTTTCAGGGCAACAATGTGGTTTCTGTATTTGGCTGTATTGAAATTTCTCTCGTCTGTTCTGAAGCCAGATGTTCCTAACGTAGGATATTCTGATTTCAAGAGATTGCAGTCGGGATTTGCACTTGAACATTATGTATGTAGGTAGGTACTATTGACTACATTGATAACACTGGGTTATTCAGAAGTTGCGTGGCTAATATGATTCATCTTGTGCAGTATCCTAACTTATAATGTTTAAAATGCGAAAGTTAGTCTGTTTTTTACGCCTTCACGCTAAAACGGCTGAACGGATTCGGATGAAACTTTGTACATGGGTAAATGGTACGTGTGCAAAATTGTGCATCAGATGAGATGCAGACCAAGAGCATCCCCGATGTGGTTAAAAAAATGGGATACTATTTTCCTAATGTGATTGGAAACTGTGACTAACGAATGTCGAAAGTCACTTTCTAAAGACAAACGGTAGATGAAGTTTGCCTTGGTTTGTATAAATTACCACAATTGACAAACAAAACCAGACACGTAAGAGTCCTATATACCTACATAGGTAGATATATACCTAGGACTCGTAAAAGTCCTATATACCTACATAGGTAGAGATATACCTAGGACTCGTAAGAGTCCTATATACCTACATAGGTAGATATATACTTAGGACTCTTACGTGTCTCGTTTCGTAAAACCTAGACAATATAGTACAATTATAAGGCGAGTTATGTTTGACCTAATTAGGAACCTGTCTCTAGTTTTTATGCGATAACAATAATAGTTTCTATACACAAAAATAATCAGCTACCTAGAAAGTAGAAGTTATATACCAATAATAATAATAGTTATAATTATATTAACATAATTTAATTCTTGTAATTGTATTGGGCTTTAAGATACTATTCCGTAGCCGACCGCAGGCAGCAGCTCGTGTCGCCGTGACACTACTGGTTTCTATGTATTTCTATGAAACCGACGACGTGTCGCTAGCTACGGAAGAAATTTCATAGAACTACATAGAGAGACCAGTCGTATCGCGGCGACACGTCGCCTGCTGTTGCCAGCTGCGGTCCGTTAAGGAATGGTACCAGTCGTTACGGGTCGTCAGAAGCCCGAAAGTCTTACCAAGGGGTATCGTATTACCCAGTTACTGGGTTGTGGAGGTCAGATAGGCAGTCGCTCCATGTAAAATACTCTTTCGTAGATTTTATATAAAGGATTTATTTTCTTTCAATATCATTTTTATAATTATACTTAATTCTACGCCTAGATCCAACATAAATATATATGATAAATATTTAAACATATTATAAATTAAAGTCGCTTTTCGTGTTTGTCTGTATGTCCGCGTTGTTCTTTTAAACTGCGCAACGGATTTTGATGAAATTTTCACTATCTTTCAGAGAATTTATTCCGGAAAGTTTATGTGTTTAGTTACAATGAATGTTACATATAATTATGAAATCTCGATGTTTTGACAAGTCGTAAAAACCGTCCAAAGCAGGAGTGGGTCGCTAGTATGTTATACAGGGTGTTTGGCAGAACGTTGAACATACGAAACGTGGGGTCAGGAGGCTACTTACTCAGCCCTAATTTATTTGGCCCTGGCCTCAAGATATTAAGAAAAAATTTTTTTTTTGCTTTCTTCTATTTTCACCACTTTCTTAGCTTTAAAGTGTATTTTTGATTAAAAATGGGTAAAACAGGCAATATATATATTTTTTAAATTACACTTTGAAATACAAGTGTGCGTGTACAGAGTGTTTCTTTTCCGAATCAATTTTATAGTTTTGTGAATACTTCCAAAACAACATTTTGAATGGTGCTAAGAAAGTGGTGAAACTAGAAGAAAGCAAAAAAAATAATTAAAAAATATCCAGGGCCAAATAAATTAGGGCTGAGTAAGAGCAGATGACCCACCAATCCATCATTTTCGTTGTTCAACGTTCTTCCAAATACCCTGTATACACGAAAATACACGAAATAAAATATCTGATGTTGGTAAAAAAAAAAAAAACTTATTTGCTTTTCTAATGATGTTTAATATTAATTAGGTCTCGGTACTTTTTTCGTATCAATTAGTGCTGTTGAAGTCTGGTTCTAATTGTTTGATGTGAGTGATAATTATTTTACATTAAAATATGATCTACTTACAATATCATGTTTGAGTGCGTTGGAAAATTTACATAGTTTTCCAAGCCCAATTTGTTTTTTTATTTATAGGACATAATTCGTGGCGTGGAGGAGCTCGTGGCTACGTAATAACAGCCGCACGGGACGATCCATCAGGTTAAGCTAGGCCTGCCGGGGTGGTCCGTGGATGAGTGCCCATCTTTACATACCGAGACTCCTCCGTGACTCGCTTTAAGCCGTTGGTCCCGGCTGACATTTGGCATCTTTGACAGTCGTTACGGGTCGTCAGAAGCCCGAAAGTCTGACAACCAGTCTTACCAAGGGATAATAGTTACTGGGTTGTGGAGGTCACATAGGCAGTCGCTCCATGTAAAATACTGGTATTCAGCTGCATCCGGTTAGCCTGGAAGCCGACCCCAACATAGTTGGGAAAAGGCTAGGCAGATGATGATTTATGGGACATAATTCATGGTAAGTTCAACTCTGATGTCATGTTTATGTGTATTGGGAACTATATACCTACACTGATGACAATAGCTGTTTACGTCAACCACGGCTCGAGCCAATATCGGACATTTAGGTGGTACAATGTAGGTACATACTTTTTATTTTAATAGATGTCCGTGTCGACGTCTCAAGGCTTTTTTTGTACATGTCTGTTAAGTGATTCAATATGACATTTTATTTTAAAGATGGACAGTAAACGTAGGTGCTGTAGAATGAGCATTTTCTCCTACAATGACCTCCATTTCTTCCTGCACATTACAACATTAATAAATATATAAATTGGATTAGAGAGAGAAATGTGCAAAAAACATCATGTCTTAGGTACATTATTTTTAATAACAGTTCGTTGAATAGATCATTTACTAAGCAGTGTCGTATGTCACGGGCGCTATATTGAATCCCAAGGGTCAGTATGGATGCGAGTGCTACCGAGCGCAGCAACTAAGTTCAGAGTTTACAGTGAATCTAGAATTCAAAGTGCAGCGAGGGACTCAAGCTCACCCAAGACGAATACACCTTATTCCCCGGGGAGAATACTCTACTTTGCACACCTTATGTGTATTAGCTAGCAGCTCACTAACTCCTATAATACAAGTTTGACTTAGTTTAGGAGTTAGAGAATTCTTAATTCTATGTGACAGCGAACAACCTCTAAGCTAAGATTTTAATTGTTATTAGATTAAGAAATTCTTGAAACCTTGATGGAAATAAAATATTATTATTATTATTATATTAATAAAAGCAATTCGATTTTCGAGCGATTATGTATTCATACTTATGCATTATTATTTAAACATAACATAACGTCACGTCGTTTTTCCCCGTAGGGCAAACAAGGCGAAGAAAAAAGGCATTAATAATTGAAGGGCATTATTATTCATAGTTCCAAATTCAAAACACATTTTTGACTAGCGGGTTAAAATTCAGTAACATCATTGTCCGCCTAGGCTATAATGACTAACTTTATGTTAGGTTTCCATGAAATATAATTTGATATTATCGAGCAGGTGGTGATTTATTTATTTTATGTATTTTTTGGTAGACGTTCATAGGCAATCACTACACTTGTTTTGAAGCTTAAAAATACTATTATGTGCCGAGACCTAGTTCTTAAAGACACCATTCCTTGCATTGTTGTTGCTATTTATAATAGTAGGTCAATTTTAATTATCCCGTAATATGAGAATGTGTTGATTTATTAATTTAGTTGTTTACTCCTTTCGATTAGATTAACTTTCATAGCAAGTAGGTAGTACTTAGATCAGTTGATCAACCAGGGCTGTGCCGTAAACCAAACTCAAACTCACGTCCATATCACTTCACCCTTATTCCATTTTCACCATTAGATATTGACAAATATTACAAACACACGATGACAGTAGCACTCGCAAACAACTCACCAAAATTTCCACTGGATTTTTTTATAGAATATCACTGCAGCATAATATCATATCATTTAAAGTTTAAAATGTTATTTGTTTCTAAGTAAAATTTTCGGTAAAAGGTAGTAGGTAATACAAAACTATGTGACAACAGCATTAGTTGCAATGTTACCGGTACTGAAGCGACACGGCAATTAGAAATAGTTTGAACTCATTTGTAACAGCAACTAGGTACTTACGATCCTCACACAACTGTAATTAAATCGATATAATCAAATATCACGTTTGTTTTATATGAAAGAGGTGAAGTTTTTAATGATGACAGTATGATTTTCTGTTCAGAGAAAAACCTTGTGATAATTCCATGAGCAAAATTAAATGCGTTGGGTAAAATATCGTGTAAAAATGCCTTTGCAGATAGAATGTATGCAATCGTAAAAAATATGAATAACTTCATGATCTAACTAACTGTTTCCTGAAAATGTATTATTTGACTAAGTATCTCTCTAGATTCGACAAAATATTTCATGAACATAAACATTTGACCTACTTAGTATTTTTCATTGGTATTTAACCAGCGTGAATATCTATTATAGATAATTTGCTGGAATCAATTAATAAACTGAAGGTCTAGATTTTTTTTAGATTAATCTCATCTTAAAACAGCTTTTAATTTTAGATCGATTCTCAGAATATCGCCATTTTAGGTTCTCTAGTGCACTTCCAATAATTACGGTAGTGTTGAGTTTGTTCAGGGCGGCTAACTTTACAGTTTCCAATCGTGCCTACGTAGTGTGAAATTCAATCTAGCCCAATTTTAATTGCTGCGATGTTAGCTTACACTGGCTGGAAACTATTGGATCTTTTTTTAATTGCATACGGTTTAGAGCTAATTGCGCTATCTAGAAAATGCCTTTAACTACGTAAGTTTACAAGAAAAGTCTTTAACGTGAATAAACGGTCATGTCATGTCAATATTCTACGTTTCCTGGGCAGTCGTGTAAAAACGGACCATTTGACTTATGAATAATATTATTTATTATTATTGGTTCATTGAGAAATTTTAGAGGAAATGCTACATTTTGCAGTAGGTACATAGTTTAATTGGCTCGCCTTGGACCACTATCCCACCTGGCGCCTCTTTAATGAAACCGACAGATGAGAGGCGGCAATTCGACAACTTTACAAAAAAAAAACATAGCTTTAGTGTTTCATTAAAACAGGATCTGTTGTGAAAAGTGTCAATTTTGTACTTTTTTTGTCGAATTGTCAGTTATATAGGTCGACGATTATCCATGCTTGTCTAGAAACAACCTAATCAGTTGAGTCTCGTCGAGGACTCCCAGGCTATAGCAACGTAAAACATCTCAGGTAAGGATTGATGACATAAAAAAAGTTACGTCCATCTACATAAAGCTAGGGTTGTCACGTTGAGCATAAACTATTGGCGCCACGTGGACTCTTCAGGTGCCAAACAGTCATCGAGATGATTGACAATAAATTAATTCTCTATTATTAGATCCCAATCACAACAAATATAATTAGGATACTAATGACTTCAATCTTCCGCGTTTCGCACGAAAACATTTTCATTTCCTACATTTCATTTGCATAGTTGGACGTTGCTATTTTGCATATCTACCTACTTTTGTTCGTAGAAACTACATGAGTCTAGCTAGTTGTTTTAAATGAGAACATTATCTGAATTAGTTTAATTTAATTCCTCATTGCTTAAAGTGCATTCGTTGAATTCTGTCCGTGGATGACGGATTTCAATTAATCAATGAAATTAAGAGCAAAAAGCACTCAAGCTGTAACGAAAGACTCCACTAGCGTATGTGGGTCGCAGAATAAAATTAAAGTCGGTTTATGTAACATAGAATAGAGCTTTCAATTCTTTACTTTATGGCTTTATCGGAAAACAGTATCTATCCGTAGGCTTTCTATTCGATATTCTCTTTTGTTCTTTTTATCGAATAAATCGAGTTTATGAAAAAATATCGTAAAACGGGTTATTTTAATCATAATTTTCGTACTGTAATAAACTGATACTGAAAATTGTTTATGGAAACGCACATGGCATCAGTCGGTCAGCAATTTACGAGGCATCTGAGTAGTTCAAACTGGAGCTTACATCTGATGTTATTTCGGTGTTGGTGTCAAAACGACACTGCTCTAAAAATGTCTGGACTGAAGGCGTGCGATGGAGAGCGCGGGCGCTGCGGGGCGAGTCTTCAGGCGCTGGGGCGGCGGGGCCGCGCGGGCGCGGGGGGCGGGGCGGCTGCGCCTACGCACTGCCCGCCGCACCTTGCCGCCCGCCTCGCACCAGTCAGCAGCTGTGGCTCGTGTTGGCTGAACCATCTATAGGGCCATCCTCTTTTTCTTTGCTTTAGGTGAGTTTTAGTGAAAGTTTAAATATTTTTACTAACAAAACGGTAATCCGACGCAAGATTATTGAAGTGCATTTAACGTTCAGTGAAGTGATATATCAACGTCGTGGTAAATCGGACACTGCGCCGTGATGCATCGTTCTCGAGATCGAGTGTGTGGACTGACGAGCTTTCCGTGTATCAAAATGATCTCCTCATAAGTGACCGGAATTTTAAAAACTAATGTTCTAAGCTATAACTATGTTTGACGTCATTGATAAGCTCTCAAGTGTCATCGTTGTCTACTGGACGTATTTGACATAGACATTGGATCGGACTACAATGAAGCCTTATCCAACTGTTCAATTTTCCATTTCCTGTGTCACGTGCTAATCGGAAATCCGTTGCGTACTTTGAGATATCACACTCAAATTATCTAATCAAGTAAATAGTATTTCATATAATTAAATAATAACATTGCCTCGTGGATTACATAGGTAAAATAAAATAAGTTTTATGCCGGATTAAACGTAAATTAACTTCGTTGAAGTTCTTAACCATCCGCGACTCATTTTCCTAACCGTATTTATTTTGAGATGCAAGATTTATTTTTAAAATAATTTTATTTACTCCCATCATCCGTGTTGGCCGAAAAAATACCGTTTTACTTTTCACGCTTTCCAACATCGGTCTGCTTTGCATAACGGCCGAAACCCGAGTAAGCGAAGCTGAGCGTTCGCGCCACCAAATTAGGATACGCTATACGCGAGCCAACCTATTTCAGTCGCGCGCGCACCACCCGAACTTAGCCGACTATCCGCGAGCACGCCCGAACCTAATTGTGGAATTTTCATTACATACGTTGGCAACCGTTATTACACGGATTCTTTTACGATCTTCATCGTAACTATTTTCATGATCTAATTTTAGGTTTTCAAGTTTTTTTTGGGATGATGACATAGCTTAGGTAACTTTAACTATGCAAGTAATCTTGTTACTGCAAAGAATGTAGGTAAACGTCTACGATACTCGGAAAATGCAATAAGACTCGTTTTAATATGTAGTAAAATATGGAAAATCTTGGGTAGGTTTTTACTGAGCGGATTTTAAGTATCAAATGTCGGTATTCACACGTCGACATCTTGGCTTTCTTCCAAATAGTTTCAAATAACGATCTTGTTTCTCATGACTATGGCCAAATACGCTTTATTTATTATCGTTAATAGTATTTTGTTGTACCGATGACAGATTCACATTAAATTGTACCTTGACATCTGCTGAGCTACTTCCAAATGTCAAAGAGGATGCGTGATTGCTAATTTTTAAAGGAGTCATGCCAATATGTAGTAATTATTATTTGATTTTGTATCATAAAGATTGATACATTACGACAATGAAAAATGAACTTCGATTTATTTATGATTTATTGTTTTATTTACAGCCTTTACTAATAACTGAATATGATAATGATTAAGATCAATTTATAGTTCATGACTTTAATTTTTAGGGGGAATGAAAATTATTTTTCCGTTTTCAGGACTCCTAGACCAACAAAAACAACACAATGGCGGACGCCGATGACGTAAGGTAAGTCAAAGGACGCTGAAACATGGAACAAAATCATCAACATCCTTTGTTTCGATATATTCAATAAACTTTTTCTTGATAACATACTTAAATTCCGAATTTGAGAAAACATTATCTTTTGGTTAGTTAAAAAAATGTATTGCCGATAGTTTTTCATACGCAAAATTTAACTTTAATTATTTCAAAATGTTGGTCATCTAAACAATGAAGATGGGGCCATCTAAAAAATAGTTTTTTTTCTAGGATTATCAATCTAACATATTTCGTGTATATTTCTTCTGTTTCATTGTTACTTTCCGTGTGTCCTGGGGCTGTTCTTCTGTGCTGTAACATTGTCGTCGCTGCGGATTCACCATATAGTATTGAATGCTATGTCTCCTCGAGACTAAGGTAATTATTTGCTTTTATAACCAATGCATAATGACACACAGACACACTACATACACAGAAAGTCATTTCATTGTCACAATGAGTGATAAGACGATTATGATTATATACGTTTCAGAATTTACACGTTTGAATGAAAATAAATTGGCTCTTAAAATTTTGACTTCAAGAAAACCATTGTTAAAATTTTTACTGATAGCAGAAAGATTTAAAAAAATATACAAAAAGAAGATTATCAATCCAAACATGATAAAGATCATTGAATCATGGTGGATTTTATTTCTTTTTAATTTTACAGTATTTGTTACAGCGATTTCTTTATTTTTACATGAAATTTTGTAAGTCGATGGAGTTCAATAAGTAATATCTATGTCAACTTTATGTAACTAATTACGCAAAAATATAATATTTTAAATAAAAGTAACAATAAGCTTATATACGTACTTATTAATTAACGCACAGAGTTAGATTCAGCACCAAATACACTACTTTATATTTTTTCTAGTTATAATTTCGCACTTAACTTTTTAATTATACTTAGAAGACTTTTAAAGCAAAGAAAAAAAAAACGTCATAGTTATAACCTGCTTCCATAATTTAAAAAATTAAACTATAAATACAACGCTTAAATACCTACTTCTTTATATTTTATTGTATTATACTACGAAAAACAGACCCTACTATTTCAATTTTCAATTATTTACAATAAGGATTGTTGCTGCTCTACAAAAAAAAAAAAAAAAGTATATATTTGAAGACTATTTTTGTCATGAAAAACATCTAGGGTACATCTGGTACATACAATATGGCATCTATTCAAAAAATATTCAGATCGTAGAGAGGAGCCATAAACATGTTTATTAATCCCAAGTCGAGAACTTTCCCTGAAAGCTTGTAATCATTTATGTGATAATACAATATTGACAATATAATATTATAAGAAACTTATTGAGCCTAGGCCTAAATAATCATTTTGTAACTCACTTACGAGCCCGCACTACCTCACAACTCATACCGCACACTGTGATTGCATTCGCACTGAAATAACAAACAAAACTTTCATTCTATTACCATACACTGCCGAGCGAAAGAGGATAAAACTTAAAAGTAAAACTCAGGAAAACTATTCAACTGAAAAGAAGGAAGAGGTGGAAAGGAGGATGTATTTTCTTTGCTCCCAGTGTTTTGTAATTGAATGTTCGACAGTTATCAGCACAATATTTTAGATTTTAAGAACCCCCTGGATGTATCTAAAACTTCGTCGAAGAATATCTTATTTTTCTTATATCTTCAAAGAATTTTACATTAGTAACCATTTACCAAGACGTCCGTTAAGTCCATACCAAACTAATGTGATTTTTTTTTTATGGAAATGAAACCAAGCTTGCAAATCTGTAGCTATTTCTGGCCTCAACTGTATACTATATTGTGCTGGTAATTGTAGCAAACGTAAACACTTTAACTCAAGCAATTTGTTCAGCTTAATGCCGTATACTGAGATTTATTTCTTTCTTTTACAGAAAAAACGTCTCGAGGAGGTAAAGTAACGACGAGCAGCAATCGTTTAATGGACGATTTACACAATATACGTACAATTTATACACTCATTGAACATACAACACACACTGAAACACACACAAAAACTTTTCACAATCAATAGATTTGAAACATTATAAATTTTTCATGTAGTTACAAACATAAACCTAAACACCAACACACATTCACATATCTACATATACTATATACAAAAAGTCAAGCACTTATACACACACATAAAATACATGTTTCTACTCGTTGCCATATTATAATACCATAAACTCAAACACATTTTCACACACACTAACCCAATAGTTAGGTAACTAATAAGAACATTCGTTACCAATGTCCACTCTCTCCAGGCGAAGAAGGCCAAACAGGCCGAGATCGACCGCAAGCGCGCTGAGGTGCGCAAGCGCATGGAGGAGGCCTCCAAAGCCAAGAAGGCGAAGAAGGGTTTCATGACACCTGAGAGGAAGAAGAAGCTCAGGGTAAGTAGAATTTATTAATTCAAGAGACCAATTTTTTAACACAGTAGAAATGGTATATTTAGTTCTCGGTTCGGTCTTCTAACAGTTGCTGCTGCGTAAGAAAGCCGCTGAAGAACTGAAGAAGGAACAGGAACGCAAAGCGGCTGAGAGGAGGCGCATCATTGAAGAGAGGTGCGGCAAACCCAAGAACGTTGAAGATGCAAACGAAGGTATTTATCTGTTCAACCTCCGCTACATCTATGATACCCCTAATCTGATCTTATACATCCCTCACATGATATATTATAGCCAACAAGTGGACATATGTAAAGACCCCATACAATAAGCCATCATACACTTCACAACATGACGGTACCCATGTTCGTGTTTCTCTCACATAGGGCTCCACCATAAGCTACATTTGTACATGTGTTATGTCGAATTATAGATACGATTAAGAGGGTTTGCAAAGAATACCACGAACGCATCGGACAGCTTGAAGATGAAAAGTTCGATCTGGAATACATCGTTAAAAGAAAAGATATGGAGGTAGAGAGATGAGCTGCTGTCAACGAACAGCTCTCTTGTGTCGACTCACAAAACTTACAAAGACTTTACTTTCATATATTAAAAAAATTAACGTAACTTGTGATATGTCAAGTGGCGTGTTGTTCTTACTTCGTCAGCTGGTTTAACAAAGACTTTAATGGTGTGTCCGGCCGACAATCTCAGGCCTATCTGTCTAATGCGTTTCTCTACTTCTTCTAAACTTCATTTGATATCGTTGGTTTTATTTGCGTATACTCACTATCTTCTATATTTCCGTCCTTAAACTTTCTTTCCACTCACACTGGCTAACTGATGGTCGATGGCGCGCGGTGCCGCCGCGGCGGTGGGCGCGGGGTTCGGGTGTACACCGCGTACAATTTTCGGTACAGTACAACTGCGTACAGCGCGAGTAACTCTTGGTTGATGTTGTAGCGGCTCTCACGAGCATCATAACCGGTTACCATCAGCGTATCACCAAGCTTGAAGAGGAGAAGTACGATCACGAGATGGAGGTGGCCCGCAGAGCGCTCGAGGTCTGACCTGGTTTGGGAGCTACTCAATTTATATATTACGCTCTCGTTTTAGTAGTTCATGCCGATAATGTGACTAGTTTAAAAAATTGTTTTGTTTTCGCAGCAATATTATAATTGTCGATTGACGGAGCTGAAAATAAATTATACCTTTCAACCTTAACCGTGTGGATAACAAAGTAAATTAAAAAACGCTGAAATAACAACGACCCGTTGTAGCAAATTCCAAAGCTGCAATAGATTCTGTAGATACTCTCATCGAGTTTTGAGTCAATAACAACATTGATTATGTTTCAGTAATAGTCCATTTGATACCCACCTCAGTACTGATCATGTAGCTTCGCTTACGCTTTGTTCCACCAGTCAAGGGTCCCATGTCGAGTCTACTACACAGCATCAACACAGAACCGTGAGACAGACTTCGAAGCGCCGAAAATTATTCAAAACTTAAAATGTGATTGTTTTTCTTTAGCGGAACTCCAGACCATTTGTCAAATGTACTGGCACAGAATATACAACCTTGAGGGGGATAAATATGAACTAGAACGAGCGATCGAAATTAGGAAAATGGAGGTAAACTACATACATTAGGAATTGGGAATGCATATGACTGAACTGAATGAGTTGATTCTGATTTAGTTGTTACGACATGACATGATAGTTGTACGGCTCACCGCACACATGCACACGTCGCTCCGCGTCGTCAGGTCACTCACACCGATGCCCATGCTCATTCTGCTGGCTCAATAATATGTCTTTCCTTTTTCTATAGCAATGCTCAAGAGAATAATACAGGAGTATTATGACCGCTTGTATGTGTGTGAGGGCCAGAAGTGGGATTTGGAACATGAAGTCAGGAAAAGAGATTATGAGGTATTGACCAATACTTTATAACCATTGTGAATATCACAGTCATCGATTCTGTAACAAACGTGCGCGTGTGACAGTTCGTGTTTATACATTGATAACGCTTTGTAAGTTTTCGGTTGTTTGATGTTGAGTTGTAAATAACGGTGGAAGGTCGGTTCGTTAGTGGTGTATTGTAGAGCGCGTGTGATGTGTCGTAGTGGGGAGGGTCGCGGCGCGGGCGCACTCCGCCCCGCCCACGGCAGGCGTGCGGTGCAAAATCGATCTCCGCCGGTCGCGTCATCTGACATGGAGCTTACACCATTAACTACACTAACTACAGTAACCGCCACCGGCGTAACAGTAACAACACTGCACTCACTACTGGCGCGGAGGTCCGTCACCTCACCGCTGCATGCCCGCGTAACTGTATCATCTATGTGTATACTTGTTATATATTTATGTTAGATATAGCGCGGTCACGTCTCTTTTCCAACTATATTGATCATGTATCGTCTTTACGTATATGTATTTGTATATATTCGTTTGATGTCGTGTCGGTCATCTCTCGATGTGCTTCTCATGCTCATCTTTACCTCGAGTCATCTCGTCACCAATCCGCTTACCAGCTAAAGCTTTGCCTGTTGCATGACGACTATATTATAATATTAGGTAACAATTATCCCTTAAAATACCTATTAAACTCATATCTAAAATAGTATGGCACTTTAATAATAATAATTTAAAAAGTGTTCAAGTACATAATCAAGCATAACGATAATGGATGCATCCGCCAGTGTGACGCTTCATGTGTGGTGGCGAGCTTAGAGGCCTTACTGAATTTTCTCTTTTTTTATGATAACAATTAGAGATACCGTTGAGGTGTAATTGGAACGCTGGACTGGTTCCTCTATTGGCACACGCAAGTGCATAGTGTAAGTGAAACTTCTTGTTCCAAATCTCCAACTTTTCACGTATGTGCCGTAATATTCCGCGCGACTTGTTTGCGTGTTCGGTTGCTGATATACCCCACAAACCTTTTGCAATACCTGTATACACCGAGTGTTTAAATTGAAAGTGCCATGCTCTGGTCGATGCCCGCCCCCTCCCTGTCCGAGCCTAGCGAAGGCCGCTCGGAACGTTCGCATCACTATCCGGGACACGGAGTGGTGTATACTATGCTCACTTGCGAGTCCAAAGACACACAGTACCCACATCTGTATCTACATACATACCCACATTTGCAAGTCTGGATCGATTTTGCACCGTCACTCCATGATACACATTTTCTGCAACGTGGTACTCATACATTGATCGCCGATGTATACAGAATTGATTCCATCGCAACATACATATTAAATTAACTCGCATACCGACAAGCGCTCAATATGTTACAACTTCGATCACTGACTAGACTAGCGTTAGTAGCACAGTTGACTCTCAGCAGACGCGCGACTCACGATTCGATCGCAGCCGAAGCAGTACAATATTGTCAGCGCTCGTGTTATATATGTTGCACATGTATAATATCCTGCACATCTCTATGTACATTTGTGAATAAATCTAGATTGTTGAGGCACAGGAGCTGCAGGCGGCCAGCTACCAATCACGAGGCACGATAAGTAGATCTCTTGCACGAATATTGTCAGATGTACCTGTACTTATATAGCCCACGTTGAGTTGTTTAATGTTTAGGTAAAGAGCACAAGTTTAAGATATATAGGAGGTCACAACCTTGATCCGGGATAGTAGTATAATTATGTTCCTACGACCACAGAAATTAAAACAAGACTTCAGCTCGCAAATAACACTGCCTAATCTATGCTCAGCTCTATATCTTGTTCTGTGCTTTTCTAGTATTAATATTTCGAATTCTTTTTCATTTAATCTTTGTTGTGGGTTTTATTTTGTGGTTATTCTGTTCTTTAGTTTGGGCGCTTTCAATGTGGCATAATTCTCAATGTGCATTGCATGGGGTTTCAGCTGTAAATTGAAACAAACATTGCACAAGTTTGGACCTTCTGTTTGTCGTGTGTTACTTAGTTCTTAATTATTTTATATATGCACATACATTAATTGATATAACAGTACTTTTGATATCAATGAAACAAACTTGTGAAATGATTTCATAAAGTTAGTTCATTAGTAGTTGGTACAATTTTTGCGATTTGTTTCCATATTTTATTTACCTTATTATCTATCCATAATATTTAATTTTATATCTACAATTGCATATTTAACTTTATTTAATGATACTTAATGATCTACTTTCATATCTTTAATTTCATTTCAAAGATAACTAATGTATTTGATTCAAATCCTTCCCTAGTTTACCTGGAATGACAAAAAAAGCTTTTCTTAAAGTTTAGTAGGCAGTATAACATTTCCTTATATTCTCTATACATCTGCTTATATTTTATTAACTCGACGTGTTATTTTAGACCTTGATTTCTAAGAATAGTTCTATTTTAACAGATCTCGGACCTGAACTCTCAAGTCAACGACCTCAGAGGCAAATTGTAAGTATCCTTATAATTTAGGAGGAATAGCTAAATTATGATAATCTCAAGCAGTTCGGGTTTCCTTTCCGCTTCGATTACAACAAGGCTTCCATACACTAATAACGAGGAATGGAGATATCTGGAATATTTTGTTGTATATGTAACGTAGTTTTTATTTGTGTTTCAATATAAAATGGCATTTGAGTAAGGTGTGCGTAATCGTAGGAAGCTGAAATTTTAGGTTCAATCTGGATTCAAGAGTAAATGTGATTGAATATTCATGATAAAAGCACACTTGTAAGCGTACGGTTTTACGATAGGCCACTTTGACTCTTCAAGAGTCCTATGTGAATCATTATTTCACGAAAGAGTCTTAAAGCCTAGAAATGGGCAAGTAAGGATATGTCTGTGAATAAAATTACTCTATGAGACTATTCAAAGCCCGGTATGAGCTATGTTGCTACCGCGGCTGGACTCTCTTTGTAACGGTCCTATTGTATTGTGCAGCGGTATTAAATATGAACACATACCGCAAAATACAAAGGACTATGTACATTGTAAGCCGAATTCTAACTTCCTCGGTCCATAAAACCATTCGCTGAAAATGTGACCAAAAATAGATTAGAAATTGAAATGCAAAAAATTATACACTTTAGGCACCCAAAGTTTAACGACGCTAGCCCACCTGATGACGTAATGACTCTTGTGTTTGAGTGAAATGGCCGGTCAAATTCCTATATTATGAGAAAATATTAACCTAATGCCTTTTACTCCAGCGTCAAACCTACACTAAAGAAGGTGTCCAAATACGAGAACAAATTCGCCAAGCTCCAGAAGAAGGCCGCTGAATTCAACTTCCGTAACCAGTTGAAGGTCGTTAAAAAGAAGGAGTTCACCCTTGAAGAAGAAGACAAAGAGGTAAGATACTTGACACGATTCATTATTATGTATTTCTAGATGATAATATTGATGGTAGTTCGAAAACATAGTCTAATATTGATATAGAAACAATATTCATTAATGTCTCAGATAATATAGTAGATGGGTAAAAAGATAATGCTAGTGTTAACAAGTAGACTGTTGAGTCAAATAAGGCTGTCGACGGAGATAAATCAAGTGCTACCAAACATACCCAATAAGATGTTCGTCTTCGCAGAACGAACCAAGAAGTTTATGTTTCACATACTTAAAACAATATTACACGACTCCTTACAACGTCAGATACATTACCGATGTTTCTTTTAGTTCTTCTATAGAATTGTGTACAATAATGTAATAATATTAAACTTTCTGTCTAATATTCTTCTTAGTTTATATTGGCTTCATCTTGTTCTTATAGATACTTTGTATGTTTCAAATAATATTCTTCTTCTCTTCTTTAAAAATTGTCGTCTGTGAATTTCTTTTTTCATCAACTTCATAGTTTATAGTAGTGTAGTTGCTTCTACTACCTATATTTAGTTCATGGGTTCGACTCCCGACACCTGCAGTGTGTTTATAACTATTAATATCATTTCTTAGTGGTAATATATACTTAATAACAAGCATCATTTACCTAATCATCTTCTACAGGCCAAGAAAGCGGAGAAAGCTGATTGGGCTATTGGAAAGAAGTAGACAATACAATAAAACTAACAGTCAATTTCTTACAATCATTCTCTACAGTTGAACAAATGATGACTTATTTTTTAACTACCCTTTAATTTATTATAAATAAATCGTTCTTTTCTACGATATATCTTTTAAATTCCGTAAAACATCCAAACCTGATAAAACAAGGTGAGAAAGAGTTTGGATGACGCGTTAAATACAGCTTCAACTTTATGTAGATGTGACTTGCAATCTTGTTATTAACATTTTAATTTAACTCCTCCCCAACCAAAGGCTTACGCTGCAAGTTTTAACTTTAAAAATGAGTTTATTTCAGTATTCACGTATTCCTCTGCAAAGCTTCGCTCCTCTGAAACAGGAACTTGAATTACATACCCAAAGCTTTTTCTTCTATTTCTTTTAGTGACTAACTTTCTGAAATAAATCTGCAAAAAGATACTTTTAAAATGTTGTGTAATTTGCGCACAAGATCTTCAATTACTTATCTACATTATCTATCTACACTTACACTCACGAAATGGTTAGACATCCACATCGCTCACATTCAGTTACTCACACACATTTTGTTTAACTAACTATACCTACACAAATTCTGTGTGAACCTTCGAATTTCTTGAAAATTGTAGCAATTTTTATAGTACGTACATAAAATCTTAAAACTTTGAGGCTAATTTCGTCGAACATAATTATAGAAAAGTGTACCAGTAAATTCAGTTATTAAAACTATATCATTGTTTAGGTTGTCAAAGTAGAATAGTAACGAAAATAATATTGTTACAATATCATGATGCGATGTTCCACAGGGTGGCGCTGCAGCCAAGGTAAATAGAAAGTAAACGACACCGCGTACCGTACCGTACACATTTTAATTTAGACGTTGCTCATACACGCGGCATGTTATATTTTCAGCACAGCTATGAGATGTACCGTTATTAGAGTGGCTACAATTACCTAGTTTATTTTTCACTGAAGCTGAAGATCTTTGCCAATCAGACGCATTAACGATTGGCATCAATTCGTTTTGTATATTTCATCCGTCAACCTGATGTCGTGTTCCAGGGCGTGTTATTGAAATAGAGTTCTTGTTATTTCTCCTTTTGATGGATTTAGTTTTTCGTGAGGATAAATAACGAGTTTATTATGCTGCATTTTGGCCCCTTAGCAGATTTATTGTATAAAGCTTTTGTGTGATACCAACATGCGCTCCACAGTGCACACAAAACCCACACTTGTATTATAAAACGGTTATTTCTAGGTTGCTACACAAAATGCTTCGGTTTTCATAGCAAAGTTTTCTTAGATGTGTTATATTACCTACTTCAAAGCTTTGAAGTGTGTGCTTTACACGATTATTACCTACAATTCATGAACCTATTATTACATCAGACCATACTCCACTCACTGAGTCGTGACAATAACGTCATGCTCGGAAATTCGGCGTATGGTGCGGTGGGTTTGCTAAATCAAAGAGCACCATTGACGGCTTATGCCAAGAAAAAACGGTGTGATGTTTTTTTAAACATTTCAATGTTTATAACACATGTTTATTTATTATAAATAAAAATTGCACAACACATTTACTTGGTATTTTTACAACAGCATCTGTATATATTTTTATGAAACCTGCTTCATCAAAGTTAAGCAGTTTGCTGATCGCGGGCGTATCTGGGAATATAGCCGCGCTGCGCTATCGGCTTCGAAGTAAACCAACAAAACGTGAATATTTAATAATGAAACCCTTTTTGTATCCACAGAAAAAACCAGACTGGTCCAAGGGCAAGCCAGGAGATCAGAAGGTAAAAGAGGAAGAGGTTGAGGCATGAACTGTTAATCACCCCCACCTACTATAAGACCTTTACTCTATGTCAATTGACAATTGTTATTAACTATCAACACATTGTGATATACCTACCCTCTATGGTCAGTCCGCGCAGTGCGGATGTCATCCTGTAGGTATCTAGCAACAAATTCCTCCATTAAAATCTATGTACTTGTCGATTGATTACATCCATTTCGAACATGTCAAATAATTTTTTTATAATTATTTATTTATTAAATAATGTTTTTTGTAAGATAATACGTTTAATAAATTAATTTTCTGTACTGTATTACACTTAGTGGATGTCATTTGTGCCCCATTTGCCCAGTATCCCAGTGTATCCCTATGTGTCGTTGTAAACCTGACCAATAGCAGTATTAGAACCTCATTTATTTCAGATAGTGTTTGTAGTAGAATGAACATGTTCCATCGACTTAATATAGAGTCGTGCTCCGGACACCGCGGCTTCCAAGCGGACATCTTAAGAATCCAATATAACTGATCTCTTAGAAAGCTGCACTCCTATAAAATGAGTATTTCAATGACACTGGAGTTCCTTTGAAGGACCTTGATAGCCGCTGGAAATAAGTCGAGATTTGCAGTAATAAAATGAAAACTGTTTGTATTATATAGGAACATACCTAATCCATTTCGACGAATATGTAACAGATACAGACGGATGAAATCCAGATTTTATCCAGAACTTTGTTCCAAAACTTCATAATAGTCCATAAATAGTATTTTATCTCTCCATATATGGACCCAAATGAGTTTAATTCGTATCAACACAATGAAAAATATAATATGAATCCTGTTGAAGGTGTTATCAGCATAAAATATGAAGTGTATTGTTTTTTTATGTTTTATATGGCTACACTTGATCCATTCAGACCCCTTTCTGATCCTTTGTATCCCTGGAGTCCTTTCAATGTTATTGTTTGAAAAAAGGTAGAACACTCTATGTTGTTTGGATTGTTATGTCTATGTAGATTAGATTATCGAGTATACCTATGTGAATGTTTTTGTATCCCGTGCTGGTGGACATTGAACGAAACCTGTATACGTAAAAAGTAAGTAAATGAAGGAGGATTTGGGAACAATATCGGTAAGTAAAAGAATATACATAGTGGAAATATGAATACACAGTCCTACCGCTACAAACATGGTAATAATATACACATAAATCACAATGTAGAACCAAAAAAAATGAACTTGCATGGTATCCATAACTCCTACAGTCAGACCGTGATAGATATTGGATATGATTGACACATAGGCAGAGAGCGAATGCCCCTTAGTTGTGGCGACAAAAACTCTAAAGTTTTGCCACAAATTCACGCGTTGCGACTCCAAGCAGCATAATTTTGCCGCAAGCGCTTGCGCTGCGATCTGTCATAAAGTGTTTTCGCTTGTTAAAGTGTACATGCTATACCTACTGCTACGCGCATAACTACGTCACACATAAAAGCGGTATATATCTTTAAAAACAAACATTTTACCGCAAAGTTCATAAAATGTGAAGTTATGTGGTAACAAATCCAAGCTTAGATCAAATATTTTCATGTTATCCAGTCCCAGGATAAACAAAAGAAAGGAAAAATAAAAGATCAAACAACGATTGGGTATCTTAAAATAGGGGTCCCATGTGGAAAGGAACCTTTAACTCTCGGGGGTCAGAGAAAACCCGCAGTTCAGTTACCTTGTCTAAGTTTGATTACACCCTTACATAGGTAAAAGGGTTAGAGACGTGTAGAGTTCAGATCACAAGTTAGATTAGGTTGTCGGTTCTGATTTGCTTATATGTGCTTACTAAGACAAGCAATTTCCTTATTATTTGAGGTTATAATATGCAAGATCGGGTTATGGCAGTGAAATTGTCCCTAGAGAGAGAGACCAGTACCTAAGTTTTTGCTAGTTGGCTTAAAAGAAAAGCAAATCCTTCAATAATGTTAATTATTCAAATGTTATGTTAATTATTCAAATGTTATGTTAATTATTAAATGTTATGTTAATTATTAAAATGTTATGTTTATTATTAAATGTTATGTTCATTATTAAAATGTAATGTGAATTATTAAAATGAGGTGTGCCTACGATAAACACTATTAAAACTAAGCGATCTTAAAACAATGAGGTTCAGAACCAAGACTGCCTCTTTGGTCTAGTGGTCGCAAGCGCTACTGTGAGCGTGAGGTCCTGTTCGATTCCCGGGTCGGGCAGCGTTATTGGGTTTTTCCGTCTGGAATATTTCAGTAGCGGCCCGGAATCTGGATTTGTGTCCGGGTGATGGCAATAGGCTCGCCACCGATTACTGGGACTTAAACATAATGTGCAAAATGTGGGTGTAATATTGGTGAGGTGCACCTGTAGGATAAAATAGTATGTAGAGGTTGGGTTATTACATTTTTATTTACTCAGTTATAAACCTTAATTACAATATCTATACAAGTATACAAACGAAACAAATAAAAAATAAAGGAAGAGCTCATTGCGCATAAAAAAGTTGATGTGATGTTATGTTATATTAGAACCAAAAGTATGTTATCTGGGACCACAATGATCCCTTCACCATTCTGAAATCAACACAGTTACATTTTATTGTTATGGTAGACATAAATACCGATAAAAATAAAATAGATAATATTCTCGACGGTAATGCCATCACTGACATATAATGCGAATAAAAGGATTTAGTGTTATAGTCTCCAAAGAACATAAAGGATTTATATGAATTGGTTCTAAGAGCATTGCTTCTAAAAGAGTAGGATGTAAAAAACACATCGAAGTGATGAAAGAGTTTGTAAATGAAAAACAAATCCACGATTAAGAGAAAAACTAAGTCATTTTCAACGTTTCAAAGATGAGGATTACGAGACCATTCTCGTGATTTTTACAGGGAGTTTTTCCTAGCATTTTCTGAAAAGCTTTTTCTTGACGAAATAGGACAAATCTTGACAGTTGCTACATAGGATTGAAAATAAAACGACCAACTGTTTATAACCAAGTATTTTACTCCTTTCTATCTTTTAGAAGCGTGTTTAGTTTATCAAACGCTTGTTCAACATCACAATCAAAGAATTCTGAACTAAGTCTACTGCCTACTTCACACGCAGATGTTACTTACCTACTTCGGATCCTTTCGGTAAGACTCGACGCACGAGTCTATTCTATACAAGAAACATCTCGAAAACTTTTGTGCGTCTCATAAAGCTTTCGTCTTTGACTTGACTTATTTAATAAGCTTTGTAATTTACGTTGTTTCTCGTTTGTTTGTTATTATTATTATAACGTTTGTTGTTGAAATTTGAAAGTTGAATCTTACCCTTATTTCTAGCTTCGGTAAAATGTTTGTTCTGTTATTTTTGTTTTGGTAAGTAGAATTTTAATAAGAAGTAGATGAAAGGTAAATGGAGAAAATGAGCGTAAAACGAACATTTAAACTGTTTTAGAAGATGGTGGGATGAGCTGGATAAACAAACGACCAGTGGTCCAAATTAGCTCTGGATTGCAAGCACTAGAAGTCATGAGGAGTAGCCTTTGCCCAGCAGTGGGATGATACAGGCTAACAGTAACAGTAAACTGTTGCTATAATTTTCATTCTACATATTTTGGTCCGTCAAAACATTTTTCACATTAAACTACTTAATTAAGTACTTAGTACCTTATGTAAATTAACTTAGTGTCCACTAAAATTACCCAAATCTCAATATTACACCGAGTGGATTTTATTACAAGTAAAATGAGCTTAACGAACACACAAATTGCTTTCATAAAATGATAATTACAACTGTCTCTCACAAAATTGATAATTTCAGTATTCATTATGGACGTCATTAAATTAATTGAGATGAATAAACAGTGAACTTAAATGACAGGGTGTTTTTAGTTTTACATTGTGATTTATTTTACAACCTTAATATGAATTCATTGCTTGGGACTGGAACGAAAAATGCTCTTGGCTATTATTTTCAACTTTTATTATTTTTATCATTCATTGTCGCTAAATTAAAATTTATTTATTTTTTCGTCATTCACAAATCAACTCAGTTTTTTCCGAATTTCACTTTCTGCAATCATGATTAGAGGCTCATCCATATATAACATGTATTTTCAAATTCAGCTTTGTTACATATGCATACATTCATTTATAGTACTTCCAAATTCAGCGTTGTGCATACATTCATTTGCTTTGAACATCATACGCTTTAACTTACTCCCTAGGGTGCCATATTTAGAAGACTAATGATAGGTAGCATTAGAGAACTAAAATTTTCAGAATCATTTGGCATTTAGTTTTCTACAGATAATATAACTTCTCACATTATTTTCATTCGCTTTGATCGTATATACGAGCTGATATTAGTCCAAGGATTAACTTTTTGCCGGTACCGCAATAACTGTTAGTAAAGAGCAATATGCTCTGCACAATTGTATGGGACACAAGTTGGAAACAAACATTGTGTTTGATTGTAGCACTAGTCGTGTCCAATAATTTGTGTACTGCACATAACAATAACAATAAATTGTGGTTTCGGTGGCAGTCCTCTACTCAAAACCTCATTACTCATTACTATTGGTAACCACTTAATTAAGACATTGTTTCTGGTTGAGTTACTATTAATTATACATGGCCGCTTCCTAATTGCATGTAGCATAGCCCCGTATTCATAAAAACTAAAGTTGCATAACATTGTTGGAGAAACATCATTTTGTGTTTCTGGTAACATGTTTCTGCAACACAAAAACTTGTCACTGAAACAATGTTGTGCAACATTTGTCTCCTATGACTCCGGGGCTGTATAGCACACATGATATTATGGTTCTGGTGTTTTCGCAGGAGGGTGAAGCGGCGGCGGCAGCAGCGGGGGCGCCGCCTGCCGGAGGAGCGCCGCCAGCAGAAGGGGCGCCGCCAGCAGAAGGAGCGCCGCCTGCAGAGGGCGCGCCTGCAGCCCCTCCCGCAGAGGGTGCGCCCGCCGCCCCTCCCGCGGATGGAGCGCCTGCGCCCGCACCTCCGGCTGATGGCGCTGCGCCCGCGGCTCCTGCTGAAGGTTATTATTAGTTTTTCTTTTGCAAAGGAAAAATTTTTATTTTTCATTTTCATCAAATTCAATTTCTATACATATTATTAAAGTCAGTTTTCGTTTTTGTCTGTATATTCGCGTTGTTTTTGACAACGCGTGTTAAACCACGCAACAGATTTTGATGAGGTTTTCACCATCGTTTAGAGAATTTATTCCGGAAGGTTTATGTGTAATTCGTTAATATTAAAATACTAAAAAATCTCGATGTTTTGTCAAGTCGTAAAAACCGTGCAGAGCAGGAGCGGGTCGCTAGTATTTATTATAAAGAATCATAAAATGATAGTCTGTTGTTAAGATAAGCAATAATTTCCGTTACATCAATTAGTTCTTGGAAATAAGAAGCTGCTATAACAACCTACTTCTTTCGGATTTAAACGGAATTCCTCGTTTACAACTCTCCAAGAAAAGCAATTATTTATTTTAAAGTAACTTTTCATCGCGGGATGGGCAGGATTCCAGGCGTTGTCAGCATGAGTGTCTGTTGTCCTTGGCGATCCTCCAAATTACAGCAGTGTTGGAATTAATGTTCACGCTTCCACAGTTGTAGATAAGTAGACACAGATTAGCTAACCATTGTTTATGAACAACTTTCGTGTGGACGAGAATGTCTAAAGTCACCACACTGCGAAAATGGGTCAGTGACAGCTGAATGTATAGGCCCAATCAGATTCGAAAGAAAATTGATAGTCGATCGATGAACACCGGGTGGATCTGGGGGCCTACCACCACCTCATAAAGCAGTGTGGCGGTCTACATCGCCCCATGCGAACTACGCATCAAAGACCTGACGTCACACAAAAATCCTGACGTCACATAAATCCTGCATGGCACAATGGACATGTATACAAGAACCCGACATCAATCGTTGGGCAGTTGCCCGCCAGACACAACACCCATCTGGTCGGAGGATCCTCCCTTTTCTATGGTGGATGAGTGAACTTTACACCCTGTTCCTCATACTCCTAAAGCAGTATTATATTAATCTTACTTCAATGTGGGAAAGAGATGGATCTATACGTCCTTTATAGCTCCATCTCTCTCCTAGTAGTAATTTTAAAATAATACTGCTATAAGATGTGGGGCAAGGCTCCCTGAACGGTCGACGTCATCGATCGATCGTAATCTAGACGCACCTTAATAAATCTAATCTCTTGATGATGCAGGTGCTCCCGCGCCAGCACCTCCTGCAGAGGGTGCTCCCGCTGCCGCTGCCGCTCCACCAGCAGAAGGTAAACCACCCTGTATTAAAAAATACAATAGACGTAGATATATTTAGTAACCAATTCCGCTTGACTATTCTTCAAGAGTCCTAAAAAACCCTGTAAGAAATCGACACGTGTTTCACCTCTCAACGAGGCATCCTCAGGATGACGATTGACCAATTGCAAACCAGAACGCGACGTGTTACCACACCGAGCGCTGGACGCAAAGTACTGACTGACAAAAGAAGAAGTGACTTTGCGTCCAGCGCTCGGTGTGGTAACACGTCGCGTTCTGGTTTGCAATTGGTCAATCGTCATCCTGAGGATGCCTCGTTGAGACTGTTTGGTGGTCTAGCGCCGGTGTGATTCATCACAGCTTCTTACCAAACGGGGTGAGCATTACTGCAGATGTGTACTGTGAAGAACTGAACACAATGATGGAGAAGCTGGCGCATCTCCAACCAGCATTGGTCAATCGCTCGTCTCCGCTGCTCCTGCACGACAACGCGCGACCTCATACTGCACAGCAGACGGTCTCCAAGTTGCAAGAACTGGGGTTGGAAGCTCTCCGTCATCCGCCCTACTCACCAGACCTTGCGCCTACAGACTACTACTTTTTCCAGAATTTGGATAACTTCTTGGCGGGAAAAAAATTCAATACCCGAGAGGCAGTACAAAATGCCTTTGAAGAATTTGTTGCCTCCCGTCCAGCTGATTTCTTTAAGAAGGGCATCAATAAACTGCCACTGCGATGGCAAAGATGCATTGATTGCATGGGTGATTACTTCGATTAATACAAATAAAAAATTCATGAAAAAAATTCGTTTAAATTTTTTCATACAAAACGGCAATTTCATAGGTAAAGACCTATTATATCTACGTCTATTGTATTTTATAATGGATTTCCGCAAAGTCACGCCTGAATCAATTAACCACCCTGTATTAATAAAATAAGATAAACTAGTTGCAATCTAAGTAAGACGGTATTCGAAAGGCCAATGCATTTACGTCAATATTAAGTCTCTGGTGCGTGTAATTTCGTCAATCAACTATTACATACTTTCTAAACTAAAGCATTCACAATTACGCCGATTTCACAAAAATATCATAGTTTGCGTTTCATGTTTACTGATGAGTAGTAAGATTCATATATTTAATAAACTTTTTTCAGGCGCCCCAGCGCCCGCGCCCGCGCCCGCGCCCTCTGCCGATGCTGCACCGGCACCCGCCCCTGCACCAGCACCAGCACCAGCCCCTGCACCCGCAGCTGAATCAGGTAAAGCTGAGTGCCCTACTTCATGGCCAATGGCCTATTTCTCCTTAGACTCATCCCCATCAATGAAACTCAAGAATATATATCGTGAAGAAATTCAATATAACTAATGTATTGCTGTCTTTTTACTGAAATACGAAAAATTATCCAGAATAACTAGACAGAGTGCCTAATTTCAAGTGTTCATACAACTTTCAGCGCCTGCCCCCGCGCCTGCGCCGGCGGCGGAGGCTCCTGCGCCGGCGGCGGAGGCACCTGCCGCGCCCCCACCAGTCGAAGGTACCTTTATTATAATTCAGTTTTATTTGATATCCTCAAAAATTAGTTCGATTTGTAAGAGTTGCCAGTTATAATTATTACGATTAGAGCTAATTGGAGATTTCAGAATCATTGCTATACTTATCAAAATAAGATCGTAAGTCGAAATCTTGGTACTTCAAACATTTTAATGTAGGTACGTGTTCCATAAAAAGATGTCAGAAGAATATCTGAGGTTGAAAAAATAAGAGGTTAAAAAAAAATTGGCCTGTGGAAAAATGCTTGTGATATAACGATTGTTGACTTCGTAGTGATCACCACATAAGTCATGTAATAAAATAAAAATAAATTGTCTTTGTCTTTTTTTTCAGCATCCGCTTAAGAAGTGCATTGAAGGAGTTTACAACGGAATCACATTATTAAGAAAATATATTAGATTCTAATGTGTAAAAATGTCTATAACATTCAATCATCTTCAGCGTCATCCCGGCCCAATGCCTGGGCCCGCTACAATAAACACCATTTATTATTATAATAAAAAACATCATTAATATATTGGTATTTATTCATTTTTGCCGTACTTATATCTACAACACTATCTTTGTTATTTTTATACTATTTCGTCACTATTGTGTAGATAAGTTTTGTATGATATAATAAAATAAACTGATAAATGAATAACGGTAAATTTGTTTTATTTGGGAAACACCTGTTTCTATCGAGAACCTTTCTAAGGGCTGATTTTATCGAAGTCTTATATCTTTTATCACACACGACAGTTTTGACAGTTTTTGTATGGAAAAACTGTCAAAAATTCAAAATAATATATTCGCAGGCTAAGACATACCTACTCGATAAAAGTTTAGTAAAATTCGCCCTTAGTAACTATATTGTCAGTTACAACAAAAGTAGACCACTAAACTACCTACCATATTGATAGTCACAGAAGTTTGACATTTTATAAGTTTTTTATAAGCTTCATGCAGTGTAACAAACCATGTCCACCATACCATATGCTTCAAATACAATGTTAGAATAACATCCATCCTACAGCCTTCACTTTTCTGTAACCAATTATAAGATACATCAAACTAAACTGTCTATAATAACATAACATAACGCCTGTAATCCCCGAAGGGTTAGGCAGAGGGGTACCTATAGTACACCCACATTTTGCAAGTTATGTTTTAAGTCCCATGTAATAGGGGGCGAGCCTATTGCCATCAACCGGACACAAATCCAGACTCCGGGCTGCTACTGAACAATTCCCGATGGAAAAACCCAATAACACTTTGCCCGACCTGGGATTCGAATCCAGGACCTCGTGCTCCGCAGTAGCGCTTGCGGCCACTAGATCAACGAGGCAGTCTACGATATTGTAATACTGTCTATAATCCCAACTATACTATTATAAATTTGAAAGTGAGTTTGTTTGTTACGCTTTCACGCTAAAACGGCTAAACGGATTTGGATGAAATTTGCCACAGGGGCAGACCATCCTGCCAGGGTTGCGGGAAAGTCCGAAAGGGATACCGGGACCTTGGCAACAGGCAACTGAAGGAACACGGGTGGGTTTTAGTCAGTAATCTGACACTCCCTTCCGCTCTGCCCAGAGCGGGAGAAGTCATTTGATGATATCGAACCCAAAAAAAAAGAAAAAAAAGGGGCAGACCATGACCTGGAATAGGACATAGGATACTTTTAATCCCGATATTCCCACTGGATGGGGACTTACGCGAGTGAAACCGCGGGACGCAGCTAGTATTTAATAATTTCCAGTCAATCACCTATAAACTAATCCAAACATACATATCAACCCCCATACACAATTAACGTGACATTTACATTTCTAGTTTTGCCATGAAAACCCAACTAAATTAGTCGGTAGAAAATAAGCCGGAGTCACAAAATAGACATGTGTTACAGGGGCCTAGTGACCGTAATATCTCAGCCTTAATGCTGGGATACACGGCTGGGCAATATGGACAGCTCTTTGAGGTAAACTGCCCAGCGCTCCCTACTTCAATGTAATGTCGAGCTATTTCACTGAATTGCCTATTGAAGGGACTCTTCGCCCAGATTGCTCGGTATTCTTTGTAATTGATATGTTGGGTTTACTTGTTTGATTAAAGATCTTTATTTCATTGCTTGTCTTGTGTGTAGCCTAAGTTCAGAATAGAAGCTTTCATTATACAAATCGTATAACTATTAATTAAAATAACTACACTATTAAATTATTTAATTTAATATAAAGTATTATTATTATTATTTTTGGTAAACAAATTTTGTTTCTTAGCTCTTTGGCTAGTTTAAGCTACATTAACGGGCTCAAGCCAAGTCAATGTAGCGTGTGTGTGTGTGTGGTGACGTTTTTTTTTTTTTTTACGAAGTGTTAATGTTAAGAGGATTGATTTCATTTTCCTCAATTTGCATGAACTTTCTTACTATTCTGCAGGTGTTTAAAATTGCGGCTTTTTGGAGTGTTATGTAAATTGAGTCTTTTAGGTCTATTAGTTTAAGGCTGTGGTGGAGATGATTGGGTATAACACCCAATCATCTCTATTATTATTATATTAGTTTTGTTACATTAACTTGGATCACTCAATCTGCCTAGCCTTTTCCCAACTATGTTTGGGTCGGCTTCCAGTCTAACCGGATGCAGCTGAATACCAGTATTTTACATAAAGCGACTGCTGATCTGACCACCACAACCCAGAAACTGGGTAATACGATACCCCTTGGTTAGACTGGTTGTCAGACTTTCGGGCTTCTGACGACTCGTAACGACTGTCAAAGATCCACAAACGGCTTAACGTGCTTTCCGAGGCACGGAGGAGTCTCGATATGTGAAAACGGTCACCCGTCCACGGACCAACCCCGGCAAGCGTAGCTTAACCTGATGGATCGACCCAAGTGGCTATTATTACTTAGCCACGAGCTCCTTAACCTTCCTTATTAACTTGGATCGCTATTATTAGCAATGAAAAGCTCAAATCGTATGCGAAGGGGTTCAAATGGGCGCGTGCTCACCATTGATAGCTCAATTTGGCTTGTTATGACCTTCCCCCCAAGTGCCATCTCCAGATATTATTAAAACCTCATTACATATTCAAAGCAGGACTTCCATTAAACGGATCAACGTTAACGGGTCCTGTCCTAAGTTCCTGTGTTCACATAAGTATTTACGAAAAGGAACATTAAAAGGGTTCTCCGAGTGAAATCACCCGAGTTGAACGGCCTTAATAATTATCTCTCATTCGCATTATCTTTAGCCACAGTATAAATAAGTAACAGTATTTTATGTTCATAGAAAATGGCCGAAACGATGCGCTTCGAAATCTCAGTGTATATCAGTACGCAACAGTATCGAGTGCGTGGTAGTTACGCACGGTCGCGGAAGGTTTATCTACCGAGCGGCCGTAGGTAATTACTTCAAGGTCACTAGCGAGCTAAAATACTGCTACTTATTTATTCTGTGCTTTAGCCTTATGTAGGTAATGAATGGCCACATTAAATTTAATTAAAATGGGCTTACTGTTGCATTGTAATGTCCGTAATTTCCAGTTTGGTAAACAAAAAGTTAGGGCATTTTTATTCGTTTCATAGATAAGATACCTTTAGTCTGGTTTGAATAAATTCATTACTTTTATTGCACGTGTTCTCTGGGCTTTTGTGAGTTCGGAGTCGTAGCACACACGAGGGGAAAATCCTGAAATTTTCGTGCGCATGACAATGAAACAAATCATGCAAAAACATACATATGTAGGCGGCGAGCCCGCGTGCGTGACGAGATGCGATCTCAGTAGAATCAGAAGCAAATAAGCATTGAATTGTTATTTTTACTGTGATACTCGTGTTAGGTTTTATTTGATATCATAAAATTGTTATTCTTGCATGTTGATTTTATTACATATTCATATATTTTTAGGTTTATTCGCACGAGGGTCGTATTTCTTGGAACAATAAGCAGGTGCTTCTATGTATAAGACGAGCCCCTACACGTCTATGCTTATAGCAAGTTTACATTGAATTGTTTTAGAGAATTTATACAATTTTTAATTAAAATTTCGTCCTATATTAAGTAGTTTAAAGCCTCACATTATCACTACATGATTTCGTAACGAGTGTTACGGTTGTAATTTAGAAAGTGTTTTATTCGGTAATTATAGGGGATAAATGTTAAGTGCCAAGAACATCACTTAACTTCGTAAGCAACAATCATAAGCTTCGAATGTTATGAAAAACATTGCGCAGCTTTAAAACGAGAGTAAGCTAAGCGTTTGCAATGCATGAACGTACTGACAGCTGCGGCGCAGGCACGTGTGACGCAGACATGTGTCCTGCGTCTGGTTGTACAGTCGGCATAGATTTCTGCGCGACGCGTGCTGTTCTGTGCGTAGTTTTTTTGCTTCTCAAAAACAAGTGACGACCAGTGCCCTGTTTATCAAAACTTACAAGCCTTGTATTATTACAAGCATAAAAAAACACTACACGTGTAAATTAAATGTTACAAGTCTCATAATTTAGTCTTCAAGTACTTTTATTTTATAATGTTATTCGTGATTTTGTTTATCAAAAAAATATTTGTAAGTTACAACTTGTAGAAAATCATAGCTAATCCTGAGTGTCCGGCGAATCTTGTCTAAGTTCAGTTTGGTAGTCGGTCAAAAGAGAGAGATGACCTGATGCCCGTGTCCCAGCAGTGGGAACATTAGGGCTGATTATGAGCTATGAATATATATATTATTAACGAAAAAATAACATTCTAGGTAACTTGTGAACGTGTAGACTAACCTTTGATAAACAGGGGGCACATTTCAGCTGTCAGTACGTTCATGTAGGTATTATAAAATCTGCTCTGCCCTGCGCTGCGTGGCCCTGCTTCACCTGCGTCTCGGGTAATTTATTCTCAAATTTATTTTTAGGCATGCAACGTTGATATTTGTTTGGCAGTGATGAATGCGCTGCGCTGCGCCTCGCCAGATGTGCGCCAGCCCTTACTCTCGCTTTAAAGCTGCGCAATATTTTTCACTTCTATCAAAAGTGGTTTAGTCTATTGTTTACGTTAAATTCATTGTTTATTCCCTTAATTAATTATGCCCTTAATTACTAAAGATTTAGCCAGATTTAGCCAATTTAGTCCCACCCAGAACAGATGTTACCTGTAGTCTGAATATCAATTAAATGGGCCTATTTCGAGGGAATATAAATTTCATTTAGCCTCTAACGAAACCTTGTGGTATGCAAGTGTTATAGTTTAGATTGGGATAAACATTATAACCTATCAATCCTCAATCAATCTCAATCTCGTCAAATTAAAATAAACTTGACAACACTTTACTGTTAATCAATATTTACTCAGCAGGATAACGGCTTTACGCCCACCATAATCAGGGGTATATATGCGCTCAAAAACGTACGTTAAGCCGTTGGTCCCGGCTGTCATTTGGGGACCTTTGACAGTTGTTACGGGTCTCCAGAAGCCCGAAAGTCTGACAACCAGTCTTACCAAGGGGTATCGTATTACCCAGTTACTGGGTTGTGGCGGTCAGATAGGCAGTCGCTCCATGTCAAATACTAGTATTCAGCTGCATCCGGTTAGACTGGAAGCCGACCCCAACATAGTTGGGAAAAGGCAAGGCAGATTGATTGATTGATATGCGCTAAAATGCATCCAATAAAGGACCATTGGTATATCTACACGTAAAGAATTAGGTTCGTCGGTCGTCCACAACGCAACTCAAGAATAACCAACACGACGCTACGAATCACAAATTCAGAATAGAGTAGCATTGTGTACGGAACACTGTTGAAATACTAGTACAAAAACAGACTACTCATTATTGATTTTAGTCTGAACACGTTACTATTGAGTAGCGTCGTGGACGATGGGCTTTAGTCTATCCGTGACGTAGATACGTAAGGACGTCCCCCGATGTTTATGCTAATCATGTTCCCCTGAATTGAGAGTCTGGCATTCCAGATTTTTAATAAAAACCCAAAACCAAATTATGGGCCAAGGGATTATTAAATACACATATATTATGTAGAAAAGTTCGGTCTGGATTGAATATATAGGTCTTGGAACGACAGTTTTTTTGGTTTACGAACCTTATGAAAAAAGTTACTTGTTTATGTGAAAATTATGTGGCCCGTTAAGTATTCATATAGTATACAATAGACGTTGATATATTTAGTAACCTATTCCGCTTGACTGTTCTTCAAGAGACCGAAAAACCCTGTAAGAAATCGACACGAGTTTCACCTCTCAACGAGGCATCCTCAGGATGACGATTGACCAATTGCAAACCAGAACGCGACGTGTAACCATGTCGATTTCTTACACGGTTTTTCGGACTCTTGAAGAATAGTCAAGCGGAATGGGTTACTAAATATATCAACGTCTATTGTATTTTATAATGGATTTCCACAAGGTCACGCCTGAATCAATTAACTATATTCATATAGTATAAAGGCTGATGAAATGATATTCAAAGAATTTACGATTATTATGGTTTTCATTAGAGATCTATGTGGGCAAAGTAAAGCATTCAAGTGATTCCCAACACATTACCGTAAAATGGGATATCCGGTGTCGTGGGTGCTCAGAATAAAGCAAATATAACCAAAATAACCCAAATAACAATTTTACATTAGGTATATTACGTATCATTGATTACATGTTTATTAAGATAGGCAGTTAGGTGGGTACATCTACTAATTAATATTGCCATAAAATCATTTCAATTAAATTATACCACAGTAGGAATTTCAGCATTTCAATCAAGTAAGTACCTATACAACAATTTAATTGTGAACAGGGTAATAATACTATTCTCGATTGTACCTTCAAGTTTTAAGTCTAGCGTACAGTCGCACACAAAAGAGGGGTTAAGGGTAGTTACGCCTGGGACCTGAAGCTTGTTTGTAAAAGTGGCTTGCCAATGTATTATTAATGAACTGTTGAAACAACACCTGCTCAATAGATTTTTTTTTATTTGCTATCTGTAGTACTGCTGACAAGGGTTTGTTTCACCAATTACACTTATTGCTACCAGGTTTTCTACTGTGTAATTTTTACAGTCGTAATTTTGTACAGACAAATTTTTGCATATCTGTATCGTCTGGTACTCTGGACTATTGTTTTCTCTGTGTGTCTATCTATCTATCTACGTACTATTCTCTATTCAGTAAATGCTTGTGTATCTTATTCTGACCTGGTATTGTCTTTGGGAACGATAAAGATGTCTGGGTGGATAATAAAGTCTAATAGAGGTGCGACAACTTCGTAATTATTCAGAATTTGTGCCGTTTGAATATTGTCTTTTAGGATCATTATTGTTTTGTTACCTATTTATTTTGTCGCTCCTATGTGCTTTTACATAATTTGTAGATTCTGAAAGGGCACTGGCAACTTTGTAAAAATCTACAAAGTACTTCTGATAAGGAAACGAGACCCTTGTACTTAGCAAAAGAAAATAAAAACTACCACTCTGTGACAAAAGAGAGATACTATCTATACATAAATAAATAAATAAAATTGAAGTGTCTGTTATGTCAAAATAACAGCTTTTTACTAAATGCATATAGAAGTAATAAGTATTCGGCAGGTACTTATAAAAATAAAATAACTGTAAAAATAAAATGTCTCTTTGTTCCGGCTAATCTCCGAAATGGCTGGACCAATTTTCACGGGACTTTCACTGGCAAAATATACCAGGCTGATGTTAAGGAGTAGGTTACGTTTATTTTAGAGATAATAGGGTCAACGTGGGGGAAGCCACGGGCAGCAGCTAGTCTATTCTAAAACCTAAATATCGCGTTTCTACTTTCCATAAAGTACAGTGAACTTTCCTTGAACTTGCTGATCTAGTGCCAATTCTTAGAACCTCATAGGGTTGTGCCATATATCGCGACGTTGACGTAAATCATAAGTATGCTACTTTATCGTTCCTTTTAACTTGAAATACGAGAATGTCTTCAATAACAAATAACTCAAAAATATCACTTTCTCTTATTTAATATGATTTTAGGAAAGGTTTTCTTTATATATCGATGTGCTTTATCGTCAGTTTTTTATTTTATCGTACTATTAAATGAGCAATATTTGTTTATATATATTTGTAAAAACGGCTCTAACGATTTCGATGAGAGTTGCAATATAGGGGTTTACGGGGGCGAAAAATCGATCCAGCTGGGTCTCATTATCTGGAAAAAATCATTTTCTCTATTTTCACAGCCTCGGGAATGTAATATAACTTTGGTAGGATGTTTATCTATTATTACCCGAGCAGAGTTCGATCGACCAGATACTTTAATTTGAAAATATGATTTGAGGAAAGGTTCTCTTTATATTCGATGCGCTTTACCGTCAGTTTTATTTGTTTTATATAAAATTAAATGGAGATATTCGACCAAAGTCTAAAAAGTCAAAGTCTTACATTTTACACAGATGATGATGAACCTATGTTTAAGAAATCATAGTAGGTACAGTCACGGACTTTAATTGATAAGCCGCCTTCAAACTTTTCAATTTTACAGTTTCATACATTCACGAGATTACACGATTAAACACGAACTCAAACCGCACGCTCGTAAACAAGATGACAAATAAATTACTTATAATCGGAAATAGTCTTATTCATAGAGGTTGACTAATAAGTTCTCAATGATAAAAATAAATAAAATGTTGCATTAAGGTTATCCAATCTATTTGATACTGACCTCCTTTGAATAAGAGCTCATTAACTCGTTTATTCTGTAAACATAACTGAAGACAGTGACAGTTGAAATGTCGATGTCATATACGTTAATTTCGAAGTTGCCGAAATGACTATTAATACTTCTCCGTACGCTAACGTTACTATCGCTACGCTTAAACAATCGTTACTAGGTTACTGTTCCTAGACCTGCAACTGGTTGACTTTGGGTAGTCACTCTGCTGTCAAGTTTGTGGTTCTGGCTCTCAGGTTAGCCAACCGGTAAAGTTATTAAATATAATTTTCTTCTACTAATACGAAGACATTATGACTTTCAGTGTTGGGAACCGAATAAACCCGATTTGCATTACACGGCTAAAATACGAACAGTGCCAGGTGGCTTATCAAATAAAGTCCGTGACTGTACATACAATATCTTTAGCAATATAACGAGTATATTCAAAACTTTACAGTTCAAATACAGGCTGTATTTAAACTGTAAAGTTTGAAGTAAACAAACTCTGAAATAAAACATGTTTTCAAAAAAGTAGTAAAAAAGAATAGTACCTACTAGAGTGCGTTTCATCAAATAGTTCCTATGCCGTTATGTTGGCTCCACTGTTGTAGGACCAATATGAATACTGTACGCCAATACGGGGCTACCTAATAGGTCCGTTTTTTAAATTTAACAGTGCAGCCAACATTACGTCAAATGAACTACTTGATGAAACGCACTATACAACATTGTTGTATAGTCGTCGAGAGAATGCGTTCTTGACTCCTGTCAGTTACATACTAACGAATATGTGTTTTGCGAATTTGTTCCTTACTACTTATCCTACTAGAAATTGTCCAACTGACAGGTGTCAGAAACGCATTCTATCGACGGCCGGACTGCATATCTCCGCATTGCTGTCGACAGTCAACATGGCAATGTTGTCAATCTTTTCAAAACTTAAATCTATAGCCGTTTACCGAGCACTAAAATAGAGGAATGGTCCACTTCACATACGCATTCGTTCCCTAAAGGGTTAAGGGCCAACCACAACATGTGCCGAGTGATAATAAATATATATATATATAGACATAACTTCTCGAAAACCTTTTCCCATCACCATCCCAAGCGATATTTCATTTTTAGTGGCCATATTTATAGCGAAAACAACTAAAACGGAGGTTTGTAAACATAGATGGTTCTGCCAAGACTCAGGATCGCAACAAAGCTTTAAAAAGGTTTGTTTAGGTATGCTATTGAATCAAGGTGACGGCTCATCTTATAGGAAGTACTCGCCACCGCTATGGACAAGGTGCAATATCAGAGGTATAGCAGTTGCGTTGCTAGCGCAAAGATAAACTTGAAATGTCCCATGAAGGTACCAGTAATTAACACCGGCACCCAAACCTATTCTTGAAACCAAAAGATGGTGATGAACATGATGATGGATGGCAAGAAGAACCAAGATGGCAGCAGAAAGCTTTTTTTTTTTTTGATGTTGGGAAATCATCAGATGACTTCTTCCGCTCTGGGCGGAGCGGTAGGGCGTGTCAGACTTTTACTGACTAAAACCCACCCGTGTTTCTTCAGTTGCCTATTGCCAAAGTCCCGGTATCCCTTTCGGACTTTCCCGCAACCCTGGCAGGCAGAATTATGCTGCGCTGACGTTCATGTTCGGGGTCACCAGTATAGAGGTTTGAGGAACAGGGTATATAGTTCACTCATCCTCCATAGGAAAGGAAGAATCCTGCGATCAGACGGATGTTGTGCCTGGTGGGCGACTACCCGATTGATGTCGGGACGTTGTATATATGCTAGTCGCGCGGTAAACTCTGCTTGCGCGATGCAGAATTTTGCGTGACGTCAGTGTGAATTATGTGGAGATGTAGATGCCGCCACAAAGCATAATGGAAAGTGGAATACTATCCCGAAAGAGCTGGTTCACAAAAGCCTCTACTACTATTAAAAGAAAGAAAAAAACTATGAAGCTTTTATGAAAAAAGTTGCATATTATAAATGAGAAAAGGCAATAACCTGGTTTTCTATTGTAGCTCAGACTTATGCGCTATTGTGCAGCTTCATAACAGCGTGTTATTGTTGCAGTTCTTATTAGCTTGCAAGCTTTGTATCGCCGCCGCTAGGGATTAGTTACACCCTGTAGGGGTGAAGTGAGCTTGGCTTAGAAAATAAACCGGGGGTGTTTACTTCAGGAAGAAAATCTCTAAGATAGAATGTGTGTAATATTGGAGAGCGTGTTAGAACTAAAGGTATTTCTACGTTAGAATATACGGGAGTCAGATTAAACGAGAGACAAATCGCAGATGTATATCAGCCTAGCACAGTAATGAATTCCGTTTGGGATCCAATAACCAAACTTCTAGCCAACTGTTCATTAATGAATACTTAAATAAACTTACATTTAGGCCGAACTTCGCAAAAAATTCAAACATAAAATATAATAAACTAGCGACCCGCTTCTGCTTCGAACGGTTTTTAGGGTTCCGTACCCAAAGGGTCAAACGGGACCCTATTACTAAGGCTCCGCTGTCTGTCTGTCTGTCTGTCCGTCTGTCACCAGGTCGTATCTCATGAACCGTGATAGCTAGACAGTTGAAATTTCCACAGATGATGTATTTCTGTTGCCGCTATAACAACAAATAAAAAACACAACAACTAAAAAACAGAATAAAACAAATATTTAAGGGGGCGCCATACAACAAACGTGACTTTTTTGCCGTTTTTATAGAACCCTTTGTTACGGAACCCTTCGTGCGCTAGTCCGACTCGCACTTGGACGGTTTTTTGGACTTAAAAAAAACATCGAGATTTCTTAGTTATGTTACGTATCATACACATAAACCTTCCAGAATTAATTCTCTAAATGATGGTGAAAACCTCATCAAAATCTGTCGCGTGCAACAGCACAACATACAGACAAACACGAAAAGCGACTTTAATTTATAATATGTACTAGCTTCCGGCCGCGGCTTCGCCCACGCGGTTTGTCAATAAAAAGTAGCCTATGTCTTTCCCCAGGGTGCCATCTATCTTCTTGCCAAATTTTGCCGAAATCCGTTCAGTGGTTTAGGCGTGTGAAAAGGTAACATACAGTGAGACAGAGTTACTTTCGAATTTATATTATTAGTATGGATAGATGTCAAGTTATTTCTGATGGATCTTTTAAGGTAAATAAAGATATCCACCCACATTCTATTTTCATTCAAGAACTTAAGTCAGTGAATAATTTCAAGCACGTAGTGGGTCTATTTGTGTCTATTGAATAAATAAAATTCACGTTCCTTGGATATTCATTTCAGTGGACATTTTCAATTCACTTGAAATATTATTACGTGCCCTAAAATAAGAAATAGACTTTAGTTAAAATAGGTTGAACTTACATAAGGTAAAACCCAAGGGTTAGGCAGAAGTGTAGCTATAGAACACCCACATTTCCTCAATTATGTTTATTATGAGGCGAAGTATAGTGTCATGTTGGAACGTGTTCAAAACAAGTTCACTAGACACTTGTATTTCAAGCTGTATGGGGTATATCCTTTTTACCCATTGATGTACCCTACACTGTTTGTACTGGGTATGGTAGGGTACAACGCGCTAAAGGTGAGACGGGACTTTGCACTCGCAGCGTATGTAGTGAAGCTACTGCGTGGCGGGGCGCATAACCCGGGAGGGCTGCGGCACCTGGAACTATGCGTGTCTGATCGGTACGTGTGGAGGCCCCTGCTTGCTGTGCCTGCAGCCAGAACCAACCTCCTGGCGAGGACTCCTCTCTCTAGAGCCATGCGTGTGGTAACGAGGTTCACGAGAGGGTGGATGTATTGTGGTGCAACTTGAGTGAATTCGCAAAAGCTGCATTATTTATATTATTTAGATGTAGGTTAAGATTTAGGATTATGTTATTTAGATGTAGGTTAAGATTTAGGATATAGTATGTAATTTTATAGGATATAGATTAAGGATGCATGTAAGGCCTCTCTATCGCATTGGATCGCAGATCTGTAATGGTAGTGGTAGGTAAGAGTTGTGTAAATAAATAAATAAATTATGTCCCATGTAATGTAGCAACCGTGCACAAATTCAGACCCCGGGTTGCCGAGAAATTCTTGATGGAAAAATCCTATAACACTGCCGACCTGGGAACCAAATTCAGGACCTCAAGCTCAGTAGAGAGAGCATTTGCGTCCCCTAGACCAACGCGGCAGTCTTAGGTTGAACTTATTTTTAACCGACTTCAAAAAGTAGCTAGCTATACGTATTTTTTACCCGACTACGGCGAAGAAAAAAGGAGGGTTATGATTTTGACCAGTATGTATGTATGTAAGTATGTATGTATGTATGTATGTATGTATGTATGTTCATCTGTTCCCTCATATCTTCTAAACCATTCATCACAATTTGACAAGTGAGGTATCTATGGAAGCGTCTTGATCGTCCGCTGGTAATAGGTTATGTGACGTCTCATTAAATTAAAAATGGCGCCCTCTACAGGCCTAAAGTTAGGAACTAAAAACAAAAATTTGTTTAATAGTACCATGTTGGGTATCAAATGAAAGGGCTTAATGAGCACATTTCAAAAATATATATATTATAACCCCAAAAGAATGAAAAAAAAAATTAAGTAATCAAAACTAAAACCCAACTACGACTAAAAAGGTATAAACAAGACACGGGAGTCACACGTAATCTGTTCGATTTATGCCCTAACACGTGTGACTCCGGATTTTTTATTTGTCTGTCTGCGGTGTCTTGTGTTTATACCTTTTTAGTCGTAGTTGGGTTTTAGTTTTTATTACTTTTTTTTTTTTTTTCAGTTAGCCTATGTGGATGATATTTTCACTTATTTATATAGCAGCTACCTAGTGGTGTTTGTGAGGGTTAGGTACCACAACTAAAAAGTGAAAAATAAAAACTTTTTACAAAGTTCAGTAACAATTTTGTTCATCTTAACATCTACTGGACATAAGCCTTCCCTATGCATTGCCACAATAACCAGTCTTCAGTAAGTTATTTATTGTTCCCGTCTCTATTCTAAATGCTTTCTTCTTTCTTCTTTCTTTCTTCTCCGGAGTCACACGTGTTAGGGCATAAATCGAACAGATTACGTGTGACTCCGGATTTTTAATTTGTCTGTCTGTGATGTCTTGTTTAATACCTTTTTAGTCGTAGTTGGGTTTTATTCAACCATAGAAAGATAGGACTTGAATATCTCGCGTGTAGTCTGTAATTAAAATATGAGGTGTTATTCTAAAGAAGAAAGCATTTAGAATAGAGACGGGAACAATAAAGAACTTACTGAAGATTACAGTAGTTGGGTTTTAGTTTTTATTACTTTAATTTTTTTAAATTCTTTTGGGGTTATAGTATATAATTATATTTTTGAAATGTGCTCATTAATCCCTTTCATTTGATACCCAACATGGTACATTTAAACAAATTTTGTTTTTTAGTTCCTGACTTTATATCCTTTAGAGGGCGCCATATTTAATTTAATGTGACGTCACATAGCCTATAACCAGCGGACGATCAAAACGCTTCCAACGATACGTTATTTGTCAAATTGTGATGAGTGGTTTAGAAGATAGGAGGGAACAGATGAACATACATACATACATACCGGTCAAAATCATAACCCAAGGAGGGTTAGGGTGGTTTTTCTTCGCCGTAGTCGGGTAAAAATAAGCCTCTTCCATCGCTAGCGACTTCAGCGCCCGAGAAAACTTCAGGCAAGACTAACGTGTAACGTCTTTCTGTAGCCTGAATACAACTAAGTTTTGATTAAAGCTCACATTAAGTAGAACTGACTTTTACAACTTGCATGAGATGACTAGAACGTGAAAGGACTGTGAGAGCTAGCTTTAATATTGTAGTTCTAAACTTGAATATAGGCATAGTCTGAAAATGTTTACCTTTGGAAACCTTACCTTAGAGGTTAATTGAATCCGTGACATTAGCATTTAGTACTAGAAGTTCTAGAATAATAAAACTATAAACAGGCTGATATCAAACTTTAGAAGACATATTGACAGACTGTTAGGCTTACCATAAGTAGATCCCTGCTATACTATCGAATATTGGTAGTTTTATCATTATTTTCGTCATTCACTAAGGATCAATCTGCCTAGCCTTATCCCAACTATGTTGGGGTCGGCTTCCAGTCTGACTGGACGCAGCTGAATATGGTGTTTTTAGCATGGAGCGACTGCCTATCTGACTTCTACAACCCAGTAACTGGGTAATACGATACCCCTTGGTAAGATTTTCGGGCTTCAGACGACCCGTGACGACTGTCAAAGATTCACAAATGACAGCCGGGCTTGACAGCCAACGGCTTAGCGTGCTTTCCACGGAGGAGTCTCGTAATGTAAAGATGGTCACCCATCCACGGACCAACCCCGGCAAGCGTAGCTTAACCTGTTGGATCGACTCGTGCAGGTGTTATTACTTGGCCACTTACTCCTCTGCCCTCCGTCACTGACTGTCAATATTAAAATAATATTTTATTTTTTTCTTGACCCTTTTCTGCCCATAAATATTTGTATAAAATGCGACGCCGACCGACGATTGAATATTTTCAAGAACAGAATGGCTGAACCAGTATCATTATCTTTCTGCTGCTGAAAATAACATGAACTATAAAGCATGTGCAAATTAATGCCAGTCGTGAGTCGTGTTGTGTCGCGGACTAATAGTGTAATAGACTAACCCTGTCACTTCCCACGGGTGCCGTAAGGGTCGATTAAGTAATTGCTTATATTTACGGGGCAGAGGGTATTTACGGGTCGTTATTATAATAACAACAGATTATTACACTATCGATTTGACGGTAGGGAAGTAAATCGTTTGTATGATTCTTGTGCAAACACGAAATTATGAAAAAAGAGAACGAAGGAAGGTTTTTCATGGCAGTGAAAACCGTCTTTTGTTGGTAAGTCGAATTAACAACTCATTATTAAATTAAAGTTAAAATCACTTTTAATTTCTTCAGCTAAAGAAAAATGCAGTTTCAAAATCTCACCTGCTCTAGTATTTTCGTCGGCATTGCACATATTCTCCTGAAAAATACAACAATTCTGCTTATACACGAACAAAAGTATGCAAATATCTTGATGCGCTGTCCCCTGGCGGTATTCGCTCATGTACAGGGGACAATGAGACAGGTAGATAGTTCTTATCAGTAGCCGTATTCAGAGAACACGTCTGCTTTTATAACAGACTCGCATTTTCCAGAAAGATTTACATAGCTAGCAGATTTTAAACAAAAGCATTTTTGTTCGAGATTTTTCTAAAGAACTTAATATTAATTTACAATAATATTTCTTGGGTAATACCTAAAGATGTACCAAAAATCTGAGCTAAAGTGCTAAAGCAATCAAATCTCTTTAAGAGTTTCTTACATTTTGAGTTTCATAAAATCTGAGCGTAGATGTTTATAGTAATATTTTTTTCTAATATAATAATATCCTCTTCTTTGGTAATAGAAAAAGTTGACGCTGTTCAGATAGAATAATAAATATTTTATTATTCTATCTGAACAGCATAGATATCTGAACAACATAGATTTCTTAGTTTATAGATTTCGGCAGGTAATGCGCCATCAAAGCCAACATATTATTCTGGTGCATGGCCCGTTTCTCACATCATATTCGTATGATTTTCATCATCATCTACCTAGTCTTTTCCCAACTATGTTGGGGCGGATTCCAGTCTTACTGGATGCAGCTGAATACTAGTATTTTACATGAAGCGACTGCCTATCTGACCTGCAGAACCCAGTAACTGGGTAACGCGATGCCCCTTAATAAGACTGGTTGCCAGACTTTCGGGCTCCTGACTACCCGTAACGACTATCAAAGATCTACATAATTATGTGTGTCCGGACCAAAAGCTTAACGTGCTTTCGGATGGTGGTGGATGGTCGCCCTACTACAGACTGACCTCAGCAGGCTAGCTTAACCCTCAATCAACCCGAGCAGCTGTTATTACTTAGCCACGAGCCCATCCGTAATTTTCATGCCTGAAATATTACATTCCTAGATTCGCCTTTCATGTTTGATCAAATGAAAAATAAGGCAAATCTATTCAAAAATGATATAGTAGGTACTATCGTTACAAGTAGAAAAATATGATCTCAAAAAATCTATACTGCTTGTGCTTGCAAAAAACCAAACTGAACGTAGATACGATAAAATATTCGCACTCTCAGCGTTACATTATACTTGGAGTGTTGTATTTGTCGACACGCCTCATCTACATCGAATATGTAGAAGCACTGCTACAGACATCCGTTTTCTATTATGTTCCTCGCCACATCCTGAGGTTTATACGTATTGCATAAGAGCAAACCAAACCAAGACATGCATGCAGGCAACAAGAGCATGTGGCTCAATATTGGCGGGAAGCTTAAAGAATAATAATGGAGAAAATTCAGTTTCTTTACTACGAACACTTCATTTAAGCTTGCAAAGTAACGAAAGGTCTTTATTATTCACTTAAGACAGAATTTACTTTATTGTACACCAAAAGCTAAAGTCAGCTGCGGTTTCACTAGCATTCTTTGTCCTCGAATAAAGTGATTCGATGTCCTTCTCGGAGGCGTGTTAAAGCTCTGTGAAAACCGTGGTTTTGGAAAGAACTCACACATAAAAACCAACAAAAATGCTGCGTCACGATTTTTTTGTTTGTATAATCTATTACTAGGTCGATATCAATTCTTTATCATTGTTATAAATTAAAGTGAAGCGTTTTCGTGTCTGTCTGTGTGATACTATTGTGTTCTCAACTACGTAGCGGATTTTGATGATACCGTTTTCACAATCAGAATTTATTCCGAAAGGTTACGTGTGACGGTTAAATACACGGTTAAATACTTTAATATTCAACTAATATATACTAAATAAATCTCGATGTTTTGTCAAGTACTATAAACCGTGTGAAACAGGGGTTCGTCCGTAGTTTTTACAATATGCATACTATGCATATTAGTAATATTTACTAACTAAAGATCGTTACGATTTAACTACTCTCGTGAAGACTATGTAAATATAAACGCAAGCCGCAAGCCCGAAGCTCTTACCAGCATAATACTTTATTAGCTTACATAATAATAATGTAAAGGAGGAAATTGAAAGAACACAGAGTACAAGAGCTGCTGTAATAACGAGCAAGTTGAGAACCTTTACTCTATGCTCTTATTTATTACTTTAGAAATATAATACCTTTCCGTGCACCGCTGTTATTACTGTCCATACATAGTTGTTGCAAGACGAATATAAGGGTATTGATAACTCGTAGGTACAATTTTCACAAAGAGAGTTGAGATGGGTGAGGCGCAGACGTTTGTCCATTCCAAGTCCCTTGATATTTGAGATGTCCTCTACAAATAGGTGGCAAGCCAACAAACGTTGAGACGTTTCTGACAGATCGCCACGTCAACATCTTGTCACTTCTGAGTGAATTGTGGTCCTGACAGTGTCAACTGTTATTATATAACTGTATATTATGCCGCATAAATCCTACACAATGTATCTCCGAAATTCATTTAGTATTCAGAACTTCACGGTAAATAGAATGAATAATATTATCCAAAGAAAACTCATACAACTTTCTCTTCAATATTTTGAGTTTTCTAAACTTTGTCATTTAAGATTCAGAAGGCGATGTCTTCAAAAGTTCTATCATTTCTCGTTTGATTTTTTGCATTGGAATTTTCTACAATTTTTTGCATTAACCTCGGTGAAGTTTCAGTGAAAAAGTTTCTGAATTGTGGTTTTCACTGAGCGTATCAAAGGTTTGATGGAAACAATTTTGTTTGTTGGCTTATGTTCCGTCCTCATGAAAGGTCTGTATAAATAAAATTGTTAGGTACTGAAAATGAATGTCGAGCAAATTGAATTTTTTTAAAGTTAAAAGAAGAAATTACTGCACTCAACCCTTTAGAAATTTTTATCTCATTGACCTGCCAATGGCTTAATGAATTTTCTTTTTCAAAAGATATAAGGAATCCTTTTGAAAAGCTGCCTTCGTCAGGGTAGCTCGATGAAATACGCTTTCATTGAATGGTTAAAGACGATGGGGAGTGGACCGCTTGTAGTTTACACTTCAGGTTGCGTGAAGGCTCGTACAAACAGGCGCGACAGGCAGCAGTACCTTTATCGACAAAGGTTAATACGTACCTAAAGAGCATACTTTTTGCAAATTTTTTCAATAATGCGCCAGTAATGCATCTTCTTTCTTCTTTTTCGTGTGGTTAGTGACAAACCTGGTGTCTATTTTTATGCCGCCTTAGGGCCTATGACTTGGCTTTACATGCCGTCAAGAAACATCTCTTTAGCATACCGGTTTCCTCACGATGTTTTTCTTCACCGTTTTTTAAGCAAGTGATAAGAAGTAATGCGTTGTGCATAATTGTCGGGAAATCCGCTTCGGCAAAACCATAAATTAATAACGAAGCAGGATTGAAGTAATGATTAGAATTTCCTTCAAGAACAGTTACAGGAATGCAGTTTCATAACAGTATTCATTATACAGTAGAGATGCCTGCAGCCATACTCTGAGTGGAGAGCTTAAATTGTGACTAGTCTGGGTTTAATTATGAAAGCACCGGAATTTAACCTGGAGAAAGATAAATTAATTTAGTATTGTGGCTTAGGAGGCAAATTATAAAAATAATTAGGTTTGATAAAAAGGTAATTTGAAATATGACGTCCTATAAAATATGTGTTGTGGTTAAAATAATAAATAAGAACCAAGCCGATATTTGGGGTTGGGTTTAGGAACGTGCCACCTCGCTAGAAAGAATGTAAAGTAATTTCCAGAGGGTCTTCTGAACCCTCAAAAATTTTTTAATGCCGGTGACTATTTATAAAAAAATAATGTATTTTTTTTTAGGTAAGTTTAAAAAATGTTACTTACTTTATTCTACTATTCTATCGAGGCGGCACGTTTGTAAACTTTAACCGTTTTATTGCTGACACTTTCTGCCTGAGGTTCGCGTCTTTCTACATTTGTTATTGTAAAAGTTTGAAATTGTGATCGGCGACACTTAGTGGTTGCAAACATACTCAGGTCTTTATCAACTTTATTGCCATCCCTGCTAGGCTCACGTTGGTTATATAAAATAAGTGTCATAAAGTTCTCAGGATTCAAGTTGACAGGATCAAGATGAATGTTCAGAAAGTTGAAAGAACCAATTTAGAAAATGTCTTCTATATTCTATTCACATCATTATTCATTGTAATACTTACGTCAGAAGTTATAACTATAACCTTAACCTTCGAATTTTCTTTTTGCCTTTATAAAAACCGGTTGATTTTCAGCCATTGACTTTTCCGTTTTAAAAAACGCTACCAAAGGATATAAAGCAGGACACTGTAAATGACGTAAAAACGTTGGCATAACCGCAAGCGTTTCAAAAGGTTTAATTAAAAGTGTTTATTTTAGAAAATAAATACTTAATTATTTTAAATGCGAAAGTAAGTTTGTTTGCTTGTTCACGCTCACACGGCTGACAGATTTGGATGTTAGGTAGATCATGACCTTGATTAGGATATAGGATAATTTTTATCCTGAAGTTCCCTCGGGATCGAGAATTATGCGGTGAAACCGCGAGGCGCCGCTAGTCTATTTTAATATACATATTTCAAGGCATGTACACCCGCCAAAGGAGATAAGTAACCAGTCACGCACACTACAAAACTATCGCTGCTGTGTAAACGATTCATTACGTAGTGCTCAATGAGAGCCACGCACACATAGCATTCGTAGAGTGAGTGCGCAAATGTCTTCTTATAATGATACTATAACATAATTTCGCGTTGAAATCTGTAGCGTTCGTAGTTCAACGAATAATACATATACTTCAGAATATTTCTGTGTGGATTCGATTCCCTGAAGGTGTGATTCTTTTTGAGATTTAACATTTTAAGTTACATCAATTGGAAGATTTTTTGTTAAGAATTGGTTTTATTTATTTAAAATAGCTTTAATAAATAAAACCATTTTTATTATATATCTTTATTTAAAAAATAAAAGAACATCACAAGTTAACATGTTTTATTATAAATGCACAATATATTTAGAACATAATTACCATTACATCTTTTTATACAATTACATAATAAACAATGGACGGAGTGAATAAACATGTCACATAGATAAATATATAATCTGATCCAGTAACAATAACATCACTCACACTCCAGTACCGCCGACTTATTTTTTCATGGCTAAAATATAATGCTGTAAAGTTTTGACGAATAGTAATTTCGTCTAATAAGCTAAAATAACAAACAGCAAGTAGTAACAGACAGTAACACAAACAAACGTAACAGTGACAGTAGTGTCAGTAGTTCAGTTGTAACATATAAATTACATTTTTAAATATTAATGTGAAAATAACAACATTTCAAAATATAAAAATAGTAACCCCCGGTGGGTTACTATTTTTTATATTTTGAAATTACACTGTAAATGACGTAAAAACGTTGGCATAACCGCAAGCGTTTCAAAAGGTTTAATTAAAAGTGTTTATTTTAGAAAATAAATACTTAATTATTTTAAATGCGAAAGTAAGTTTGTTTGCTTGTTCACGCTCACACGGCTGACAGATTTGGATGTTAGGTAGATCATGACCTTGATTAGGATATAGGATAATTTTTATCCTGAAGTTCCCTCGGGATCGAGAATTATGCGGTGAAACCGCGAGGCGCCGCTAGTCTATTTTAATATACATATTTCAAGGCATGTACACCCGCCAAAGGAGATAAGTAACCAGTCACGCACACTACAAAACTATCGCTGCTGTGTAAACGATTCATTACGTAGTGCTCAATGAGAGCCACGCACACATAGCATTCGTAGAGTGAGTGCGCAAATGTCTTCTTATAATGATACTATAACATAATTTCGCGTTGAAATCTATAGCGTTCGTAGTTCAACGAATAATACATATACTTCAGAATATTTCTGTGTGGATTCGATTCCCTGAAGGTGTGATTCTTTTTGAGATTTAACATTTTAAGTTACATCAATTGGAAGATTTTTTGTTAAGAATTGGTTTTATTTATTTAAAATAGCTTTAATAAATAAAACCATTTTTATTATATATCTTTATTTAAAAAATAAAAGAACATCACAAGTTAACATGTTTTATTATAAATGCACAATATATTTAGAACATAATTACCATTACATCTTTTTATACAATTACATAATAAACAATGGACGGAGTGAATAAACATGTCACATAGATAAATATATAATCTGATCCAGTAACAATAACATCACTCACACTCCAGTACCGCCGACTTATTTTTTCATGGCTAAAATATAATGCTGTAAAGTTTTGACGAATAGTAATTTCGTCTATTAAGCTAAAATAACAAACAGCAAGTAGTAACAGACAGTAACACAAACAAACGTAACAGTGACAGTAGTGTCAGTAGTTCAGTTGTAACATATAAATTACATTTTTAAATATTAATGTGAAAATAACAACATTTCAAAATATAAAAAATAGTAACCCCCGGTGGGTTACTATTTTTTATATTTTGAAATGTTCACGGGAACAGTATTATAATTATTACCAATACAGTTTCTAGGAAAATATTAGATTTAAATTCGTTAAAATGTCTGAAATTTAAAGGCAGTATAAATGTTACGATAAGTCGGCGGTAATTGTTGATATTACACTTTCTCTAGATTATCCGTAATTAATAATAGATATTAAATATTTTTTTTCCGTGTATTGGCCTCCTTTTATTCTCCATAGTATTGTTCGTCCATCCTTATCTGATTTGAAACATTTTTCATCAGTAAATAATATGACGACATTGTTTTGCCAATCGAAGTGCCGATATTCCTTCGATTCGCGATTATGACGGCGCACGGTGGATAATAAAATTTTCCGCATCGGTTTGCAACCTGAAAAGCCGTCCGCTCGCAGGTGGCATAGTGACGTTGCTGCCGTTTGTGCTGCTGCTGTTATACTGGTCTTAGCGGATGGAGCTGATGTATGGGTGGCAACAATCTCACGGTGCCGAGGCGAAGCATTTGTGTAAGCCAATGGTGTTGGTCCAGGCAGGCGACAATTTATTTCGCCTGTCTCAGCGTGACGATGCACCCACAGTCGAACAGGTTTTCTCTACAAAAAAAAAGTGAAAATAATTATTAGAAATAAACATACACCTCCCAAACTATGAATTAAGAAATTTAAAATTCCTACACAATATAAATAAAATGAAGAGAATATAGTTTTGTATATTTATATAATATAAAGATAATTCATATACTTATACGTAAATTATATAGTTTATTGAAATGATATGAATATAGAATTGAATTGTATACATTTATAATAATAATAAGACACAATATTATTCACTATATTAACATAAAAAAATGTTTTTATCAAAATCTAAAAAGTGCTGAATTTATTATTAATTGCTGAATGCTGCATATTATTAGAATAAATATCCTTTGATTATTTTCCATATAAAATATGCAATTTACATTGTATAATAATTTAGAAAAAAAAAACCTTTCAACGTTGTTTATTTTATTTTATTATCTCCTATTCATTTCCAAACATAATCATTATATTTTTCAATATTTTACGAAATACAGATGAAACATTTATTATAATACAGTGTAAAATGATAATGATAATTATTAAATATCGATATAGTGAGTGGGTATGCAGTTAATAAATAAATACTCTGGTGTAATTTCCTATTATTTTCAAATACTCATTAATCACTACAATTCGTTAAATGAGACACAACAGATATACTCATTGAAATTACTGGGTAACGGTGATATTATGTCACCAATAAAATACAATATTTTTAATAATAATTTTACTTACCGATATCATTAGGCACCTTGCGAAATCACTAACAGAAATGTTTTGCTCATGCAAAACAATAATCTGAGCTTTTGAAATATTGTCAAATGATGCATAGTCTCAGTTAATCAATTTATCACAATCACAAACTTCGTAAAAGTGCAAAAGAAGGAGTGTAGGTGTAGTTGCTAATGCGAACTGACTCATACATAAGTTCACAATTGAAGGCAGGAATATATTTTTAAAGCGGGTAGTTAGCTTCTAAACTGGCAAATAATTTTAAGTAGGCGAGAAACTTGTTGTAGATTCTCAAAGTGGTCAGAATATTGCTTTATCAGTTAGTATATTAATTCTAAGTTACAAAATCTCAAAAATAGTAAATAAGTAAAACCGTGGATCGAACTCAAACCATTTGTCACTGTGGGTTGAATGCTTACCCGATGCGCCACGAGAGCGTTGATTTTAAGTGGCGAAATTACGATATACTATCATTTAGAAGACATTAACGCACTCACTCTACGAATGCTATGTGTGCGTGGCTCTCATTGAGCACTACGTAATGAATCGTTTACACAGCAGCGATAGTTTTGTAGTGTGCATGACTGGTTACTTATCTCCTTTGGCGGGTGTACTTCATGTTAGTAGTCATTACATTCATAAGTCTGTAGTTGCCAATAAGTCGAAGTTATGTAAACAGTTACTTACTGCATTAACTACTTAAACGTAGGCTTTGATGTAATAGGTACCTGAGATACAGCTTTTGACTCTGTGCGCCTAAATGGACAATTTTTTCTTGAATTTGTAGCTCGCTGTCAACAAAAAAAAAAACAACAAGCCAAGTTTCCCAGTAAATCTCGTTCACACCTTGCTTCCACTATAAGGTAAAATGAATGACAATACTATTATGCAATACACCCCATTGCCTGCTCCCCCATTTTCCTTATCTCTTCTGCAGGTGAGCCCGTGAAGGGTTATCGCATACACATAACCGTGTTTCTTGGGTTCCATAGCCCCACAGTCCCCTAGCCCCGTAGCCCTGTACGGATGCAAACGAGGTCAATGTATGGAAATAAGAGGTGGTGAGGAATGTGCTGTCTTATCTTACGGATGCACTTTGTGTGTAAGAATAGTATTGTTTTGTCGGTTCAAGAAAGAATTTCAAGTGTAGGTTGAAAGTATTGTTTGGGTATTATTAGCAGGATATATAGAATCCTTCAGATTCTGTTAAGTTAGTAACGTTAAGGGCCTACCCTACCTCAAATTGCTTAGCATGATCCTCCGTTATGCCGAAAATACTGCAGCATTAATTTTGAATTAAATATATGTTAAAGTTTAGGATTGATGCTAGGTCCTATGTTTGCCGAAAACACGATTACATAAAATTTTCTCATTACAAAAAATCCAAAAGTACCTCTAAACCGAACTATAAACTGCTGGTATTAAAAAAAATACTTCAAATTAGATCATGAAATTTGCATACTAACTGAACTAACTATAAAGCAGGTCTTATGTTTTTTAATTATCATTATTTTCACTTTAAAAAGCAATTACCTAACTATTCGAGTTTTGAGAGCCGCCAGCACCCTACTCCATTCCCACCTCGCTCTCACTCAGGCCGCGAGTAGTATGGTGCGAGAAAGATACAATTTGAGGTAGGGTAGGGCCTTAATAATAGGTATAAGATATCATTGCTCAAAAGAAATAATAGGAAGTATTTTTAATAGGAGCAGTTTCTATTTGAATGATTTTGTATTTGAAAACTCCCTCGCAATATTTGTAGACATAACACGTTGTTACATAGTAATTTTATATACAGGATCGATTATAAATGGAAAGCTTTTGAGCGTACCAATAACCCTTTTCCATCAACTGAACGTCAAAGATATCCTCTGTCATGAAACTATTCGATAAAAAGGTAAAATAAGAAACTATTGTATGATACGAAACTATTAGGTCAGTTGTTCAGGGAAATAATTTTCTTTTTCAGTCGGACATTGAAGCTATTGATCCTATCGGTTAAGTGGGGTTGAAACGCTAGGGCCATGGGGTCCCAGTGCCCACTTAGTTTTTCAAGACATTCGCGAAGTGGTTGGTCGAGTCTTCACGTGGCCAGAGGGCTGGCCTATTTTTAACCGACTTCTTCAAAAAGGAGGAGGTTCTCAATTCGTCTGTTGTTACTCGATTACTCCGCCAATTATGAACCGATTTTGATGATTTTTTTTTGTTTGGTAGGTCATGCTTCCGAGGTGGTCCCATATAAATTTTATTAACTTTGCTTGCGTAATTTTTGAGTTAGCTTCAATATTACGTATTTTTCCCACTTAGTTTATCTAGACGATATCCTGTTTGACTCCTTCACTGTTATTTACATAGCAGGTAGTGATATTCGGATTTGTGTGGGGTAGGTACCACAACTAAAAAGTGAAAAATAAAAACTTTTTACAACAAAAAAAAACCGACTTCCAAAAAAAACAAAAAAAGTGAAAAATAACTTTAATTTCGGAAGTCGGTGTCTTTGCTTTTCAATTTCCGTTTATTGCCACCGACTTCCGAAATTAAAGTTATTTTCACTTTTTTTGTGTTTTTTTTGGAAGTCGGTTTTTTTGGCCAAAGAATCAGGCATTGCCTTATTGGTGGCAATGCTGCCAGCCTTTTGGACACTTTTCCTGTTGACAGCAATACACACAATTTCCCCCCCCCCCCCTTTTTATACAATACTTGTATTCTTTTTTAGCCATTTTTTTTAAATAATAAATATGTGTAAATAAATAAAAATGACCTGATTTTAATGCCAAAATATATTTAAAAAAACATTATTTTGTTTTTATAATTTACAATAGGCTAAATAGGTATTTAACTATGATTATAATAATATTTATAATCATAGTTAAATACCTAATAATATTTAAAGGAGGAGGTTCTCAATTCGTCTGTTGTTTTTTTTTTTTTTTTTGTATGTTTGTTACTCGATTACTCCGCCAATTATGAACCGATTTTGATGATTTTTTTTTGTTTGGTAGGTCATGCTTCCGAGGTGGTCCCATATAAATTTTATTAACTTTGCTTGCGTAATTTTTGAGTTAGCTTCAATATTACGTATTTTTCCCACTTAGTTTATCTAGACGATATCCTGTTTGACTCCTTCACTGTTATTTACATAGCAGGTAGTGATATTCGGATTTGTGTGGGGTAGGTACCACAACTAAAAAGTGAAAAATAAAAACTTTTTACAAAAAAAAAAACCGACTTCCAAAAAAAACAAAAAAAGTGAAAAATAACTTTAATTTCGGAAGTCGGTGTCTTTGCTTTTCAATTTCCGTTTATTGCCACCGACTTCCGAAATTAAAGTTATTTTCACTTTTTTTGTGTTTTTTTTGGAAGTCGGTTTTTTTGGCCAAAGAATCAGCATTGCCTTATTGGTGGCAATGCTGCCAGCCTTTTGGACACTTTTCCTGTTGACAGCAATACACACAATTTCCCCCCCCCCCCTTTATATACAATACTTGTATTCTTTTTTAGCCATTTTTTTTAAATAATAAATATGTGTAAATAAATAAAAATGACCTGATTTTAATGCCAAAATATATTTAAAAAAACATTATTTTGTTTTTATAATTTACAATAGGCTAAATAGGTATTTAACTATGATTATAATAATATTTTAGTAACAATCAATGGCCCTTCAATTTTAGGTTTTCCTTGGAAAAGTTTAATAACAAAACTATGAATTTGAAAAGCTCCTGGCTCGTAATGTCTGCAACATTGCCAGTGCGAAAAGACTGAGTTTGCAAATAGCGAACTTACCGTACGGCTGCAGTTGCCTTTGCCGTTGGCAATGTGCCGCCTCGTGTATATGAGCACTTACTAAGCATTAGAATGCAATGTGGGTCGCTACAGGTTGCAGACGTGATTGTCTGAATAATTATATTAATGATAGTCTGAAAACCAACAACCTACTCGTAGCTACTTTTATATTGTACTAGCTGCGCCCCGCGGTTTCACCCGCGTCAGTCTCGATCTCGCGGAATATCGGGATGAAAAGTATCCTATGTCCTATTCCAGGTCATGGTCTACCCCTGTGCCAAATTTCATCCAAACCGTTCAGCCCTTTTTTAACGTGAAAGCGTAACAAACAAACTCACTTTCGCATTTATAATATTAGTTAAGATTAGGATAACGACCGGGTGACACACTTCAATAGAGTGACACCCAGTGACCTTAATGATCTATACCAAGAATTTTATTGCAAAAACAAACCTATGTAGTTCACGGTAGTGACTTGTGCGTTCAAAAAACCAAAAATGAAGAACCGTTTTTTTTCACTGCCTTTTAAATCTTAGACGTTAGTTGAATAGAGATTTCCTATTTCATTTTATTATGAGGTAGGTAGTGAGATGTAAATATTCATATCGTGCTGCGCTTGGCAGTAGTAAACAAGCGCTCAGCAGGGGGCGGCTCTCTGGCTGCACTGTGAAGACTCAACACTCGGATATCTCATATTACTAAATATGAATATAATTATTCTAGAGCAAAATAAGACATCCTAACTAATATTATAAATGCGAAAGTAACTTTGTTTGTATGTTACGCTTTCACGCTAAAACGGCTTAACGGATTTGGATGAAACACACCTTAACCTGGGGAAGAACATAGGCTACTTTTCATCCTGGATCGCAGTCGAATTCGCTGGCAACAGCTATTTATTTTATAAATACATAGATAGCGTAGTAAGGAGTGTAAAGAAAGGATTTCGTTGTTGAGAGTTTAGCAGTAAAAAGGATAATGAAAAAAAAGGTTCAGTGGTTATGACCTCATAGAAGTAAAAACTTACGATTGGAGCCGAGTATAATTCAATTTCGTTCACTAGTCCTTCAGAAGGACCGCAAATTGCGCCAAGTTTAAACTTCAAATACAAAACCGGCCAAGTGCGAGTCAGACTCGCGCACGAAGGGTTCCGTACCATTATCTATAAAAACGGCAAAAAAATCACGTTTGTTGTATGGGAACCCCTTAAATATTTAATTTATTCTGTTTTTTAGTTTTGTTGTTATAGCGGCAACAGATATACCTCATCTGTGAAAATTTCAACTGTCTAGATATCACGGTTCATGAGATACAGCCTAGTGATAGACGGACAGACAGACAGACAGCGGAGCCTTAGTAATAGGGTCTCGTTTTACCCTTCGGGTACGGAACCCTAAAAAGGAGGTTGTGTGCTTATGACCTCATATAAGTAAAAACTTACGACTGGAGCCGAGTATAATTCAATTTCATTCACTGTTCAGAAGGACAAAATGAACCTAATGAAATATTAAGCTGGCATTTCGACCCAAGCTCTACGAAATATAAACAAAAAAACCTTTCTTAATAATCTTTTAGCCTACCTTCGTTTTTAGGCTAAAATATGGTTACCTGGATGGTGCACTTATAAACAATATTCATGAACAAATTATTATTGGTACAGGGTCCTGTTAATCGTCGAGTTTATTACGGAGCCTATCGAGACGGTTCGTGTAAAATACTGATATTTACCCGCATCTGGAGGCCGGCTCCGACATTGGGGAAAGGTGCAGATGGCACGTGACCCGCAAACCCATCTCATCTTTGAAGACACCTTTGGGCTTTGAGATACTGATTTGCTTTGATAATAAACTCAATATTTATATTTGATTTTCGTACAATTTACGACTTAAAACAATAATTTCATAAATATTTGGCAACAACAGAAGTTACATGTATTTATTTATCAGTATGAGAAATGTTCAAAAGTTCTGGGAATCCGTTACAGTGTCACTTGTTGCGTAATTTGGTGTTGTTCCAAATAGGTCATGTATATAACACCAAAATGTATCCACAGTTATTTCTATAAAAGCTTAAAAGAATAGAAATTCATATTTATTACTACTAAGCTTTTTAATTTGCTGACCCAAATATAGAACAAAGAAAGTGCTGTTTTACACAAATGTACCACTAAAAACAAGAACCAGCAACTTAATTGCGTAATACAATCAGAATTGGAATCGGTCTACAAATGTCTAATCCATTGCTTCATATCGCACCTCCGCTCAAATAGTGTCACAACTCAAAAAAATGTAAAACCTTTTTTATTGTAGGTACAGTCGAAAAAATTTAATTCTGATCCACCATAAGCTTATTTTCGTACAGACATTCAAATACAATTAGATCGACATTCGCGTAAATATACATTTCCTTATTGTCATCTGCTATCTTTGTTATTTTGAAGGTTTCAAGCGATTTATCGTCAAAGTGGGTCATGATTCACTTATACTGACTGTACCATTCGTTTCAGAAAAATTCAAAATCTTATCTCACATAGTGTCATACTTATGGTTTAAATATTATGACAGACATACACTATTCGAGCGGAGGTGCGATATGTTCGAAAAATCTGCTCAACAACGTAACTTACGAACTTATGAAGCAATGGATTAGACATTTGTTTCTCACCGATCGTGCATTACGCAATTAGGGAGCTGATTCAATAACTACCCTTTTATTTATTTCCTTTTGCTATATAAACATTAATTTGTTCCGGGAAACTAAATCGCAACTCGTAGCTTATCAACCAATTGCTCAGTCATTGCGAAATTCGTACCATGAAATCAGCTCCTGATTACTGTCAGTCTTCAGAATCTGCCTGTTTCTGGGCCTACCACAGTTGATGTGTGATCTAATCAACAACAGTACGGGATCAAACAAAACGGTACCTACGTGGAACATTTGGCGCGTGGTTAAACTCAGAACTAGCGCCGCCATTTTGTTTTTTAATACAATTTCGGTGACAATTTCACAATTTTTTACGAACAAGCCCGCTGTCAATGTTATTCAAGCGCCAAGAGAACCTTGTACCACTCTAGATAAAATAATCATTCAAAAAATAGGCATGACTGCCGACAGAAGTGAAAACTTAAAACTAATATTAGCGCCATCTATATTCTATAGTAAAGCACTACCGAAACCATAAGTTTAGGTACCCCTTACCAAAAATTGCTCAAGGCGACTAAAGAAGTTTTCACTCCAAAAAAATATATTTTCACTCTCTTTACTGGCCAGTATTGTTTGAACTACTTCAGTTCACAGCGACGTGGGACGTGTTAAATGTAGTGTGCTTGACTCTAGATAGTCTCGCGTAAATCATTCGCTGCGGGGTTAAAGTCGGGACTGCTTAGATATTAGTCCTGGGAAAGAAAGAGGATGAAATCTTTATAAAATATATTTTTAATGTCTTCATTATCAACGTATTCTGTTGTTTTCAGATGCTGATTGACATCTCAGACCAAATATTTGGTCTGACCTGTACATTGGTTTTCTCAATTCAACGACACTGAGCTTGATTCTCGGCTAAATTCATTTATCTTTTTATTTATCTAATTACACAATGCGGTTTTAGTACGTAGGTACCTATCGGCAATTAATTCGTGGCTTAACAAAACCTTGCAACAAACTCTCTTGATTATTTGACATTACCAATTATTTTTCATAGTTAAGGGGAAATAAACATACATTTATTATTTGCAGGGACAAGGATGTTTTTGATAATGTTTAGTAAAATGATGTACGATTCGATAAAGATAATAATTAGGTATGAGCTTGGCATGTCATTCGGTACTACACTCAGTAACAATCTAGGTAGGTACTTAGTTTGTTAATATAACATAATTTTGGTGATATTCACTGAATCAATATTGTCTTGTTTAAAACTTACATGAAAGCTACTTCGCAAAAGGAATACCAGACTGTAATGTAGGAATTTATTAAAATAAAATTTTCTCTTGCCCTTTTCTACCTTCTTATCGGATTTTTTTGCGAAACAATCTAAATACGTTAATGAAATGGGGGAGTACAGGAAACAAAAAAATCAGAAGGCACTGGTATCACGATCGGACTCATTGCAAAATTCCCTACTAATCCGAAATTGGGGAAAAAATCGAGAACAAATACAGGAAAATGAGAGCAAGTAGCACATTTACATAATGCATGTATTTATTTTTTACTATCTTTCTAGAACATTTGCTGTAATATACATTTTTATAGTGTAATTTTATTGCTACATAGAAAAAATGGTCTTCTGCGTAAAATCAATATTATAGCTCTAAAAACACACAACTAACAATACTTTTGTATACACAATGAAATTCCGCCTCCTAATTGGTATATAAGCCCATTATTATTATTTTTAATTTTATTTATTAACCAGTAAGAAAACCAATTTATTTTAACTGGTTTCAGTATTGTATTAATCAGTTCAAAGATATTTAATACGTTTGAAGGCGCTCTTCCAACGAGAAACAGGATCTTCATAATTAATTAGAATATTGCATTAATTTATTGGTATCGGAGGCGGGATCTTGTGCCGCATAAATAAATAAATGTTGATTTTCTTGTGAAAGTTAATAATACTGTTGCTTAAGTATTGTTTTGGTTGTAGGCTCCCCTAGTTTTAGATTTTTCGTTTATAAACGAGAAGCAATACAAATACGATATACCTACGGACCTACATTTTTACTGTACAGGAAATCTTTTGTGATAGGCTATGTTTACTCTAAAAATTGCAACTAAATATAACATTTCACTCTACTAGGCACTTTAATCTATAACATAAAGCAGTTAGTAGTTGTTAAAACCGGCTTTTAGAGCTGGCCTAGGCTGAAACTCGCTAATGAAAAAGTTTTCAGAATTTAACAACACTCCCGCGTTCATAGTTCTCGACAGAGTACTCCACAGAACATCACTAAATGTTTTGAATGACCTTAATTAAGCAGGTACACCTAAATAATATGGTGTATTTTCTAGTTTTACATTGAAAGCCTCGGTAGAATTTTTAATAGCTGAAGCGCTGAGCTTTTCATTGCATTTTTATGGTTTTACCTAAGTCCTTTCATTGCACAAGTAAAGTGATTTACTTAATATGAAAAAATGTGAAAAAATAAAAATCATTTTTTAGCCGATTTCGGCGAAGCCCGAAAGGAGGGCGCATTTTACTCAATTCCTAATTCACTCAGAACCGTTTTTTTATTTTTGATCAGTTGATTGACAAAACAAAATATTGACATCCACTGAAAGATTTCACGTGTGAAAACTGTGTCGAATTCATGAAATGTTATCGCTGGATATTGAATTCTATGTCCTTACAATAAAGTAGGTTTTATTAGTTAGTCGGTGGCAAAGTGTTGGTTGACGTGTGTTGCGAATATGCGGCAGGCGCCAGCGACTCTTCCGCATTCTATTTGCAGTTGCTGGCGTCTATCAAATATTTCCACGTATCGAACTAAAATATCGTTTGTGCACTAATGTGCAGGTCATGCAACAGCTATCCTCGAGTATTTAGTTTAATAATTAATAATTGTAGACTGAAAATAAATCTTAGGTATTAATTGTTGTGTTTTTAACACGTTTTTAACCAATGGAAATACGTGCTTGACATATTTAATTAATATTAGTATTTCAGCCAGACGGCAAACTCAAAAGCTTTTCCTAATTGTCTGTAATTGCTTCTCGATTCAATTAGGATGCCACTTCCAGTATTTCAATTAGAAAACATAAGCAAAGAAATGGCCTGAACTAACAGACCGTTTTCACATTTGAAAATAATAACGTGGGAACGACGGGAATAACGTGAGTGAAAATGTTAAGCAATTTTCAAACACATTTCTTTCCCACATACAAGGACATGCCACCTTTTTGAACTGTGATTTTCATTCAAAATGTTAATAGGTAATACCCTAGTAGGAAAAGTATTAAAGTATGCAAGCAAAAATGAACCTGTAGGTATAATTAGGGAATTTATTTACTAAGCAAATTGACACCCTTCCACAATTTGTCGTATAGCAGTGTTAGTGTTATAGGCATTTTATAAAATACGAACAATTTTTGAAAATACGGACAATTTAAGTTGGTACCTAGTCAATTTCCTTAACACCTATAATAAGCATCATACCATGTATATTATATACTCATGATTTCGCAAATAAAGTAATTTGAATCTGAATCCTTAATTAATTTCCCTGACTCTACATAGTTAGAAGTACAGCGACTAGTTCAAACCAAATTTTAAACACATCTCTATTCTCATTAAATTAATAACAGAAAATGGGTAGACGCTAATTATTTTAGTATAAAGCAGCTTAACATGAGATTATTATAATAGTTGGTGTAGCACACAGTACAGTTTGTCGACGACTGGTCCGGTGGGGATCGTGAATAATTGCATCGCTGTAACACGAGTGTGTTGTTTATACAACCCGCTAGAGGTAGATTTACTTCGAATAACATGGTTCTGGCTTACATATTACCTGGATTTTAGTATTTTTGATGCGTCCCTTCTACGAGTATGTGTATCACTGACATGTAAATATTGGTATGCGTTGAGGTTATTGTTGACTTTCAAGATGCATAAAACAAATGTAACTTCTTATTTTTCAAAGTGTATGTTCTTGATAAGCTATTATAGGTTTATTAGTATTTGGCGCATGAATAGAGAAAACCCATAGTTCTCAAAATGACAAGTTACCATACCCAGTAACTTTTACGTCAGTGATATCATAGCAAATTATTTCGTAGAAAACAAACATTAAAATAAAATAAAAAAATAGACAAGACTGTGTTTTTATTGGAGAATTGTATAAAGAATTTATATTTTACATTTTAAAATTAAATCCTTTGATATGTAAAATGTGAGAGTTACACGACAGACAACAGTTATTTTGCAAGCGTTTTTTTATTTGGTGGGTGTTTGACTTCAATGTTAATTTTAACCCTATTTAATATTTAATTACTGTGGCTTGTAGGTATTCCGTGCATAGAATAAGGTGATAAAACATTCTGCGCACTTCTTGCATTTAATGATATAACAACGCAAATTCGTCCATTACGACACTCTTTTTTATTTCAATTTTTGTATTCATCATACGTAATCTGTTGATTGTTAAAACAAAAACCACATTTGTTTCTGTACATATATCCTAGCAGATTATTTCGTTGGAAGAGGTGAACATTTTAATTAGAAATCAGCCAGGATCCTGAGCTTGTCTACTTTACCAACTTATAAGTTTTGTTTATTGGCCGGTAGGTACGGGTTTTTATGTCCAAATAACTCTCCGCTATTTTTATATATAAATAACCCCACCCCAATAAGTACATCAATATTCAGATAAAGTTAAAAAACGAATACTTTCAGAAAAAAACATAAAAAACATATATTTACTTTATAAAAAACAAAGTCGTTTTAGCGCTTAGACGCTTCTAAACTTTACGATAGATTTAGATGCGGTTTTCATCATCAATTCGAGAATTTGTTCCAGAAAGTTTATGTATAGTACTAATATATTTATCTTACTTAGATTCAGTACATAAGTCTTGATATTTTGACATGTTTCCATAGAACCCGTACAAAGCAGGGGTATATAAAACAGAAATATGTTATCAAAACTTGTAAATTACAATAAAAAAACCTTTACAAGCAAGTTGTTCCTCGGATATTGTAAGAGATAACTAAAGGGAATGGCTTGTTGCGGTGTTGCCTGGCAACAACCCTCGTTATTTATGGACCATTGTGGTTTTTATACCAGCACCGAGCTGCATGATGCAGAGCGTTCAGTAGCTTTCATTAAGTACCTACTTGCTTGTAATATCGCTTCATATTTTATTGGCTAGGAAGAGGTAAGTTTTTAATAATTTTGCATTTATATTTAAGCGGATATAGTTTTATTATTTTGGGTTTTTGGGATGATTGGTTCCTGTTCTTGTGTCTTTAATCGTTTACTTACTCAATTTAATCTTCGTGTAATTAAAGCGCAATCAGCCTATATGTATTTTCACACGGCTGAGACACAGGCCTCCTCTTTTCGAGAGGAAATGGGATATAATCTAGCACGTGTGCCCACTGCAAATTGATGAAGATGTCAAATGTCTTCAAATTTTTGGTTCTAGGACATGGCGGTTTCCTCGGCGTTATTTTGGCGTTATTTTCCTTCACGGTTTTGAGAGCAGTGGTGATGAAAGTTATTAATAAGTAATTATCATTGAATTAACTCAAAATTATCAAATAAATAGGTTTTGAAAGCATCATAGTGTTCAAGGGAAATTTGAAGTTGTGAATAACAGAACATGGAGAAATTCTGAGATTTCGTCACTCTTCGTTCTGTAATTAATTTGATGTGCTAAAAGGAGCTTTTGTCTTCCTAAAGCTCGTATTTGACACCAGAGCAGTGGTGGCCCAGTAGTAACGGCCGTGCCTTATGGGTTGTAGGTCACAGGTTCGAACCCTGACAGGCGCTTTACTTCGTGTAAATTATTTCATCACTACTGCTCGTACAACGGTGCAGTGGTCAGGGAAAAAATCGTGATGAAACCGGCATGCCCTCACATACCAACCCGCACTGGACCCGCGTGGTAGATTACGGCCCACTCCCTCTCACCAGAGGGAACATTATAGGCTGATTATGCATACTTGATATCTGAATTATAAGTGGTTAATATAATTAGAATATCAAAATTATTTGTTCATTCACTAATTGAATTCGAAATATTTTACTTCATAAAACCTTAGTGGATATTATACCTAATTGTGTACCTACCAAAAGTAATATTAATAATCCATTCCATGATTAATTATATTCCGCAATTACTTGTCCACTTCTGATACCACATTCAAAGAATAACAACTTCGAACTACATTTAGTTAATTCCACTGTTAGCCCTTTCTGAACGATGCAAAAAAAGTGAACTATTTTGAATGAACCCTAGGTAAATATTAGTTCTGACATTTATATTTACCTTCATTCAAAATAGCTCACTTTAGAAATGATATCAAACTCCATCCAAAACTAAACGTGGGAGTCCTTCAAACTTTTTGCAAAATTTATTCAGTTATTTGAATAACGGGATATTTAGTTAGGAGAACCGGAGGCAAAGCATTCAGTTAATTTATCTATCTAGGTAGAGTAATCTATTCTGTCATTCGGCTCGTTTAATTATACAGCCCTACAGCCCCTATCCTGTGCTGAGGACAGGGACCTTTGATCCTTGAAGATTGCCTCGTCAGACTAAAAGCCATCTAGAGACGGTTCAGCGAATAATCTGGTATCGATTGATTGATCTAAAATTGCACGGATATCATATCAACCTGTATTATCATATCAAATAGGCAGAGGTGTCTAGTACACGGACATTTTGCCTATTATGATTAAGTCCCGCGTAATTGTACCCGGACCTAGCACAAATCTATTCGGGCTCAAATTAACACATTGCCTGAGCTGGCGATCGAACTCCTGCTCAGCAATCATGCTTATGACCATTATAAGAACGAGGCACTGTTATGAAATAGGTACATTCAGTAAGTTTCAAGAAATTGATACCTACAGAAAATGCAATATTTAATGTAAAGGAAAAAGACCCGCATCGCTAGCAAGCCGTCCCCGATTGCAGCCCTTGAGTAGCTCCCACTATTCGATTTAATACTCACTACCAGCAGAACTCCTCAAAGGAAACGATTATATCTTCCTATGTAAGTCGTAGTACAGACCTTCTTGGAAAAGTATGCGCTTCGGGAATCATCGTCTATCTTCGGAAATGTGTAGTATACAAAATGATCTATTTAGTATTAAAAATTATAGATTAACAACTCTATGCAAACAGATGACGATCTGTCGCTCAAATACATACTCTGTAACCCTACAGAGAGTAAACTTCATACATACTCGCAATGTATGTACTGAAAGCGCGGCATCGGCAGGACAAAAGTTTGCCTCTGCGGCGGTTCCTGGCCGACGCAAAGCTTCTAACTTTTGACGAACGTTGCACCACAGAGTAACCACTCTGTGGCGCGACGTTTGTGCTAATTCGGAAACAAGAAGATACCGAAGCGCAAACCTTTTTTGGTTTAACTGTACGTACCTTGTTCAGAACATTTCAATCGCGTTTCGCATACTGAGTGAACACAAAACCAATATAACGGTCGCTGTGGTTATATTTACTTAGACTTGTGTAGTTTTAAGGTTTAGGACCGGATTTAGGGCTACACAGACGCAGAACATGTTTATCATGCGAAGGTTTAATTAGTTAAAACATCTAAATCCAAACGAGACTCATCAAATGCCTAATTATCTAAGTGCATTGCCAACTGAGGAAAGAATACTAGAAATATCATCAACTTTGCAAAAATAAACTGGAGTTTTGTAAATAATTACTTACTCAAACTTTATTCATTTACATTATTTTTATAATCATGTTTTAAGTAGGGAGGAGATTTAAATGGGCTAAAAAGCGATCTTATTAGCGTAGGAACTTGAAGGATATGAAAGTGACATCAATCCTCACATACTTAATAATTCCTTCCTGTTACCCAAAACAAAACAAACGACGCTCAACTAATGAAACGGAGAGCAATGGTGGCTCCACGGATATCTATGGGTGGCTCAGTGGTAACGGCCACGACTTACGAGTCGTAGGTCGTAGGTTCGAACCCTGACAGGCGCTTTACTTTGTGTAAATTATTTCATCGCCACTGCTCTCAAAACGGTGAAGGAAAACATCGTGAGGAAACCGGCATGTCCTAGAACCAACAATTCGAAGACATTTTACATCTACCAACCCGCATTGGGCCCGCGTTGTGGATTACGGCCCGCTCCCTCTCACAGAGAGGAGGCCTGTGTCCCAGCAGTGGGAACATTATAGGCTGATTATTATTATTTTATAATGAAACAAAGTTATACCGACTATAATATCGTCAGTATAACTTCGTTTCATTAGTTGAGCGATCATTAACCACACTTTTGCTGTACATATACCCGGAGATACCAGGAAATAAGTGATCTAGCCAACAATACATAATATGTATTGTTGACTAGATCACTTATCTCCTGAAGTCCTACGGGTATATGTATAGCAAAAGTGTGGGACTTGGTGAAACTTCAGACATCGCCGGCGTTCCTAGGCGGATCGTTCAGCCGGAATGAACGCGATCCTCGTAGCCCGGGTGCCTCGCCGCCATTCTCGAGATTTAAGTCTTGAAATGAAATCGTTTTCTAGGAAAAAGGCATTCCTGTTAGTTATTTAGTGCGGCTTGAAAATAAAGCGTGTTCCGTAGCTCTTTTCTCACCTTTGCTTTGCTTATAGGGATGGATTACCGACATACTTACCCGACCTTATTACTTAAAAAAAAAATCTTTTTCAAGACCCCATAATTTGATGGTAACAAATGTCAGTCAAAATCAAGGTTTCGCCTACTTGTTATGCTAAAACACACAAAACGTAACAAGCTTCTAAAGGAATCCTATTATGATGCAAAACCAAGTCCCCTTAATAACGCTATCTACATGTTTGCAAGAGACGGAAGGCCGACGAGACTATTGATTACTTCCACTAATTTATTTACAGAATTCTAAATGGTTGTGGCAAAAATGAGCATGGAGAAAAATCCCAGAAGTTTCTTTCGAGGTTAGGTTTATTGAACGAAAGTCTTCAGTAAATTGAACAAATGAATGCTTTGTCAGCGACGGGGGCATATTCTCAAACCACAAGATATATAAAATCGTATTCGATGTCACTGAACCCAAAATCTCCCTGCGATATTTTCCCTTTTTAGTGAAACCGGCAAATAAACAAGAAATCTGTTGCCATTATCTACTGTTATTTGTTGTCTGTACATCAGTAGAGATTTTCCTATTTTGCTTACAGCTGAAAATATAAATTGTATTTATTTGGGAACGTCTATTTATTCTTTCGTTATGACTTCAAAGCTGGTTAGTAAACAGGAATACGATACATTACCGAAGTTGAACAATTTTTTTTTTTTTTTTTGGTAAGCTTGATTTGGAGTTCATAGACCCACAATTACAACTATTTGCTCATTCGTCATAAAGAAGAGTGACAAATTGTAACAGTAAACCTAGGTACCTATTCAGACTGTAAAAATAAAACTAAGAAGGTGCTAAACGAGGGTTGAATGACTTGTTTTGAACTAGATAAAAAGGGCAACTCTTAATCGCTTCAATGTTGATACAAAAACGGCCCCTGGCATGAAGCCAAGAAGCATAGGCAACATAGAACCTCTATATACTTATTTCTTATCTATCGTGAATTTTTATCCCTTTTTCGAGGAAAAACGTGTCGTGCTAAAAGTCAGTTCATGCGATATATCCAATTCTGCTTAATGCATTTGCACCTAGAGCTAATTTGAATGACAAAATGTACGTTCATTGGTATTGGTACTTACAGCTACCTATAAAAATTTACATAAGTATTCGTAAACGCAGCGAATTCATTGACATTCAAAAAGCTTCTTGCTCTAATAACATCCTAACGAAAAAACATAAAAGAACAAATTGTCTTAAAAATTCAAAGGCTCACTAAATACTACTAATTCGTTTTTATGTCGAGACTCGCAACGTTGAGAATAGCCTCCGAGTTCGTCGCTTGCACGTTTATAGACGAAATTACCGACTTATTTCAATGTGCACAGAGCTACCCAATGTCTTCTCAGAAAGAGAAATATCAGCCTCGTTTTAACTTGATTGTCCAACTAAATCCACATTTTTATTCCGTACTAGCCAACTTCCTCCTGCCTTTTAAACGGCTTTACGCGAAAGAGTTTAAGCCGCTGAAGTCTGCACTTATGTATTCTTTCCATAAATAAGGGAGCTTGTTTAATAGTTCGAGATGAAAAGTAGCAGGTAATCCTACAACAACTTAGAGCATTTCATAAACTATGTTCATAGAATTCTCATCATCTGCCCAACTATGTAGGGATCGGCTTCCAGTCTAACCAGATGCAGCTGAATACCAGTATTTCTCATGGAGCGACTATCTGACTTCCACAACCCAGTTACTGGGTAATACGATACCACTTGATAAAACTGGTTGTCAGACTTTCGGGCTTTCAGATCTCAGACAGTCGTTACGGATAGCCAAATACCCGTTACGAATGTCTGAGATCTACGAATGATAGCCTGGGACCAATGGCTTAAAACGTGTTTTCCGAGTCACGGAGGGGGCATGTGTATGTGTAATGCTTGGTCACCCGTCCACGAACCGACCTCGGAAAGTGTAGCTTAACCTTCGATCGACCCGTGCGGCCGTTATTATTTAGTCACGAGCTCGTGGAATTTGAAGTATTCCCAGTAATAATAAAACGAGACTTGATTAATATCTCAACTGATGCAAAATAAGTCGGAAACGCGATATCTTTCACATTTCTCCAGGAACAGAAAATCCTCATATAATAAATCTTTGTCTGGTAGACACAGATCGAGATTGTCTCGCTAATAAATCAAGTTACAACTTCTACATCAGTGTACTAAATAGGATTGAATAACTAAACGTCAGTTCAGAAATATTTACCAGTCTGGTACCATATAAGGTTCAGCCCACCTAAATAAACGGAATACTTAAAGCAACGTACTATTAGGCTATCAATGGGCCATAAGTCGTCAAATATAGAGCCGGTCCATAAAAGAGCAATCGTTTTGCCTTATTAGAAGTAGATGTATAGGACAATTGCGGCACGATTACTTTTGTTATGGCGTTTTTACCAGTGTAAGTTGACCTTTAGTGTAAACCACATCGTCCCCTAATAAATCAGGTTTCTGGTTAGAGTGGGGGGCGGCGGCGGGTCAGTATCGCTGGCACTATGTGTACTATATTACGAAACGGAAATAGAAGACATAAAACGTAGCGGGAAACGGCATTTCCATTTAATGTTACCAAAATGATGGTGAAGTGGGTAAGTGTAACTATGAAGTTATTGCGGTTATTTGTTAACGGGTTAGTAATTGTTACAAGTAGGAACTTGCGCTATGTACCTGCATAGCTGCTCTATATTTTAGAAACTCCACGCAATTCAGTGCGTAGGTATCATATCATAAACTTAGTTCAATAATTTATAGTACCTACCTATCTACCTACCTACCTATTCGATTCGTGTATAATATTGCGATTCTTGGGGAGGCCTATGTCCAGTGGTGAAAACGCGTGTGAGTGAGTGTTTCGGCTGAAATTAAATGTTGAAACATAATATTGAAAAAGAAATAAAGAAAGAAAATACGTTAATTTGCGGTAAAAACATGACGCAAAGAAAAAAGAAACACAAAAAGAAAAAGCGCATCACATCCACGCAAAACCGCCACACTGAACAATTTATAAATCACGTCTTCACGCTTCAATTTAATAAAGGTATCCATTTCCTAGCTAGACTCATTATTTTAATTGCTTTCAATTACTAGTAATGAAGCAAAGGAGTTCTTGGAAAATTATAATATTAATTAATTTCGTTATTAGAAGCTTCATTTGAATCCCAATAATTTGCTAATATGCTTTCAAAGCTCTAGCCTATGTTTTCCCATTTATTTTTACAGTAGGCCATAGTTCAGTAGTATCAAAACCAGCCTAAGCTGGCCACTTATTTTAAATCTCATACTACACTAGGCCAACTAAGAGCGTTATCACACTGAAGATTTGCCAGCGTGTTTCCAGCGAGGCGATTTGTGAAAGTGTTATAAGTGCGAAGCGAGCTAAGCGCGACTTCGCGCCGTATACACCGTGTTTTCACAATATTGTACACTCGCTTTTCTCACTCTATCTTATACACTCACGTCAATCATTCTCGTTACGCAAACGCGGCGAAAACGTTGCGCACACGTGGCTTACTTGCTACACACACGTAGCGAGCACGTTGAACAATCGCCTCGCTGATAACTCGCTCGCAAATTGCAAGTATGATTAGGCCCTTAACGTCAAAGTGTTACCACTGACTTGCGGCTTACTGTAATTAACATTTTCTTCTGCATAATAATGATAATAATGCTGTTGGACTAAGAATTTACTTAAAATTGCTTGTGGGTTAGGTATACGCGGAAGGTTTACAACGCTCTGCGCGTTCATTACAATAATACGCTGAGGATATTGTCAGGGCTGACTCGGTTTTGCAGTGCAGGCATGTTTGCGGAAGAGCGATTTATGCCATCATGCGCAAACGGTGTGCATCGATGTTGTGGCGATTCAGGGGTAGCCCTAACAGCATTTTAGCTTCACTGGCGGACCTTAGTCGATGGACCATTTATCAGGCTCTGGGCTGGCAGAAATGTGCGTGCACATGTTCATCTAGCCACTAATTTATAAGTTTTGTAATTTTAAGATAATGAGTTTACTAACATTGGCTAAATTCATACTAACACTATATGGATCCCTTAGTCTGAAATAAAATATTTGAATTTGAATTTAAAGTTTGTAATGAAGCACCGTGTACGAACAGACAAACATTCCTCGTTCAACTTATGGCATGGAATGTCTCTTCAATATTCTTCTAATTCCGTGTAAGTCCGGCCACTTGTGTTCACATTAACAATGCCCCTACCCACACATGGACAAGCTTCACTACCGACGCGTCGATGCTTAGTTTGTTTAATACATTATTGCTTCGAAATGTTATCTACTGGCATTTTGATTGTAAGGAATCCGGATGAAGGGATGTCTTGTGTTTACTTGATTTATACTTGATAACCCTTCTTTATAACAAAAACCCCTTAGGTAATGCAAAACGTGGTTTAACGATAGTCAATTTTTTTGTGATAATCTTTAAAGTACGTTGGGGGGAATCCGTTTATTAGTTATACTAGCTGCTGCGCACAAAACGCCCGCGTGCGCAGAACATCCCATCAAAATCGGTCCATTCGTTTTGGAGATTAGAATAGACAGACGGACAACATTTTTTTTTTATGTCTCAACAAATACTTTCGCATGCCTAAAGTAAGAAGCTGTTATTTTGACATTACAAACAGACACTTCAATTTACAAATTACAAACACAGATTACAATTTATATCTTGTATAGAAGAATAGCCGAAAGGTCTTTTATGTACCTATAATGTGTAGATAAAATAGTTTCAGTTTTTTATGTACCTATTCCCTACTATACCTACTTTAGTTTCGCAGCAGTGTAATAGGTTTTGTCTGACCTACTTAGGAGGAGACTTACCTAATATATTTTAATAAACCCGTGTGTCTTAGAAAAAGAAAATAATATCGGTAAGAATATTTTTACTCCAAATTATTCTCGTAACACAGTGGAATGTTTTTAATATCACAAATACAAACGATTCAGATTCAGATTGAAACTTGGTGGAGCGAGTTGTAATATCCGGTAGGAGCGAACTCTGATTTTCAGTATGATTTTCTAGACGCATATTTTCAAAATGTAAGTACCAACTTATTAAATTAGAGTAGCTAAGCTTTTTTAACATGAAAATTCAGGAAAAACTTAATTATCTATATTCAAAAGTTTAGGTAATATAATTAAACTTATACATGTTTTGGTAATCGAGGAAGTATTCGAATTTCAATGTAAAATTATATCATAGACACCTTCTTGTGTTGCAATGCTTTGGTAACTGTATTTATTTTAATTTCCAAGATTATATTTATACATATAATGGTACCTACTTAATGTTGAATTTCATCATTATATGTATATTTTTTTGTATTCTATTTAAAAACATTCAACTCAAAATACAGTTCGTTTATTAAACTCTACAAATTGTTAAAATTACATGAAATGTAATTAGAGAAGAGCTCTCAACATTCTCTTCAGTTTGTGCATACCTGAAAGTTCTAAGGACTTATTCACGATGATTCGCAGGAACGTATTCAGAGGTGACAGACCGAGAAATGTGACTTGAATGGGATACTTTAATTAAATTGACACTTTAGAAGAGTCTTTTTGATATTCGGAGTCTTATAGTATACTAGCTTCCGCCCGCGGCTTCGCCCGCGTGGTATTTCGATAAAAAGATAAAAAGCCTATGTCCTTTCTCGGGCTCTAGAATATCTGTGTACCAAATTTCTTTTAAATCGGACTTTTGGAGTGAAAGCGCGTCAGACTGACAAACACAGTTACTTTCGCATTTATAATATTAGTAAGGATTGTACCAGTCTATTAGGCTCGAAAATTTTTACCGTAGGTATAGTAGATACCTACATGGAAAATATAAGAATAAAGATGCTTTCAGTTTCGCTACTAAGAGCTACATTACCTTCTTTTTAAAACGACTTGGGTAATACTTTATGACCCTTAATTTGAGATCGTAAATAATGTTCAACATTTTAGGCTTAAAAAGTTTGTCGACTGCGCAGGGAAAGTAGCAAAAGTAATATTTTAGGTCGTAAAGTTAGTGAAAACAAATCCATTTGACTTTCACAGCGGTCTCATATAACACAAACTGTAATTATGCGCTGAAATAACACTTAGAACTTTATAGGTATTTAGAAATAGTACTAAACTAACAGTTAATGGTAACAGCTGTAATAAAATCTATCTTGATACTGACTTATTCCTATACTAACGTTGGCTCCCAACTTTGCATACATTTGCTTGGAAATTGAGCAAATATATATAATGCCTCTCCTTGCAGGAGTAGAATGTTATCATCTCATTTGGTATGCGGATCTTAGATTAAAAGGGGAAGTCACTTGATATTTTCGTTTAATATTTTTAAGCGATATGAGAACAGAATTGTCTGCAAACTAATCTAAATGAAAAATATTTTAACCACGTCATATTCTGTGCTTTCAGTGTACAAAATATACAATCAAAACCATGCAATCTAAAACCAACACTATAACCGTCCATATCTGTTTAAAATACCCTTAAGATAGTTAATTGATTCAGGCGTGACTTTGCGGAAATCCATTATAAAATACAATAGACGTAGATATATTTAGTAACCAATTCCGCTTGACTATTCTTCAAGAGTCCTAAAAAACCCTGTAAGAAATCGACACGTGTTTCACCTCTCAACGAGGCATCCTCAGGATGACGATTGACCAATTGCAAACCAGAACGCGACGTGTTACCACACGGAGCGCTGAACGCAAAGTCCTTTGTCGATTTCTTACAGGGTTTTTTAGGACTCTTGAAGAATAGTCAAGCGGAATTGGTTACTAAATATATCTACGTCTATTGTATTTTAAAATACCCTTGTTCAAGTCCGTAAAAAAAAAATACCTTCCTCCGTGCAAAAAGGAAAACTACCTACTATAGTTCCTGATCAGCTGTTGTGCTGTATTTTTTTAGTAACCGACTTTTTAAATAAAAAACTTATATACAAAAAAAAAACAACCGACTTACGGTTTGGTTTTTTTTTTGTGCACTATTTTTGTACATCTTTTTGCAATCAGGTAATAATCTCAATCATTTAATTTCATAGAAACGACCTTCAAACTTCCGTCTGAGAACGTAATTTTATCCCGCAAATGGCAAATCTTCGGCGGCAACGAGTAAGGGAGGAGTCCATACATTATCATAAATTAGATATTTTCCTAACTTTTTGTAGGATTATGTTCTTTTAGCGAGTATAAGAGTATCCTTAAGTGGTTTGGTCATGTTGGGAGAATGAATGAAAGGCCACTAACAAAAGGTATAATAATTACAAGGCAGATGTGACTGGAAATATCGGAAGGCTACCCTAGTAGGATATAGTTATGTTTAAAGAGACCTTATTGGTGATGATTTTCAGAAAGATCAGGTGCGTAGTACTCGCAACTGGCGGCGTGCGTCTGTGACATTCTATCAGCGATAACGATGATGGAAAAGGCAAAAATGTATGGGACTTAAGTCAATCCTGTTGAAAGTCGTAGAAATATGAAACGCTTTCGAAGCGATTGTCACTTGTCTCAGATGTGTGCACGTAAACGAAGCAAAATGAGTATGTAAGGATCGTAGCAGCTGGCGTTCTGTAGTTTCTGCCTACCCTCATGGGAAGAAGGCGTAAGTTTATGTATGTATGCTCTTTTAGCATCGGTTTCAAACTTGGTAAGTACTCGATTTTGTGTTACGTAGACTGCCGCCCAACTTCCAAATTACAGTTGATATGCAGCGAGGTATTTGAGATCCAGACTTCGTTGTTTTATTTTAGAACTAGAGGGTCTCGGACTCTTTGATGCTGGAAATTATTCCACGGGAACGTACTACCGGGATAAAAAAGTATCCAATGTCCTAACCCAGGTTGAGCTCCTTAAGTTCTGAGTTGAGCTCCACTATTACTGACAAATGCTTGCACTGACTGGACAGGTTCACTCAAATCGTTGTGGTTCTTTCCTCAAAAGACCATTTCAGACGCTAATCTACATGGTTCTCATTTATGGCTTGACCAAGATTATGTCTGGACATTAAAAGAGACTGCGACCTCTGAGTTTGTTTCGGCCTTTCTTCTCAGAGTAGTCAGATAGGAAACGCTGACCTCATCTAGCTTATTTTCAATATTTTTTAATATGACGTGTATAAGTGATTCCATTATCCTATTTACAGAATAAACAATTTCATTTCATTTCAATCTTTAGCCGTAAAAATGTAACATACAAACAGAGTTACTTTCGCATTTATAATATTAGTACGGAAGTATGGTTATGGATTACTGTATCGTAGACATGCTATTATTTGTAACATCTGCTGTTAATGCTATGTTGCCTCAAACTAACACAGCTTTAATAACTGAATAGCGTCTAGCTAGTGGGTACATTTAACTAAGAAGTTATAACTAGACCAGGAAAGTTCCTATGTTCAGGTATTTCATACATCCTTATTGCATGTTGCTTGATTAAAATACAACGCTTGGCTGCCGCCGGTGTATGTAAAGCATACTCAATAAAAGTATACTTTTTCCTTTACAGTACGTTTACGTTTTGAAATTAACGATCCTGTAACAAATAATAGTGACATTAAGTATTTTGATTATACTTATAAAGTAGGTACACTTAACATAAATTCAATTTGCTTGTCGTGGTTTAAATTACATTCTAGCTAGAACGTTCCGAGAGATTCTCTTAAATGCAGGTATAGTCTATGTAAAACAATGAGTAAGTAGCTCAAATATCTATCTATACGTGCAAAATCCAAATAAATAAAATTGAAGTATCTGTTTGTAATGTCTAGATTCAAACAGCTTTTTTCGAAATGCTTATGAAAGTACATGATACGGTAAGTACTTATAACAAAAAGCATTTTTTAAAATTTTTGTCATTCTGTCTGTTTCTTCCGGGTAATCTCCGAAACGGCTGGACCTATTTTGACGGGACTTTCACTGGCAGATAGCTGATGTTATAAGGAGTAACTAACTATTCTATCTTAGAAAAATAACTAGGGTCTACGGGGGCAAAGCCGGGGCAGCTAGGTAATGCATAAGGCATTAAGTCCGCCTTTGTACCTTTTTTGTGAGTGCGAAAAGTTTAAATCCTACTAATATTATAAATGTAAAAGTTTGTGTGTTTGGATGTTTGTTACTTAATCACGCAAAAACGGCTGAATGGATTTGGATGAAATTTGGAAAAAAGATAGTTTCTAGCCTGGAATAACACATAAAATACTTTTTATCCCGATATTCCCACGGGATCGAGATTTACGCGGGTGAAACCGCGGGGCGCAGCTAGTAAATAATTAAATAATGAATAAAATTCTTCAAGTCCACAAAAGTTATCAAGAAAATAAACTAAGAGATTCCAAAAGGTTAGGAAATAAATTAACACTGCAGTGAATCTCGAATACATTAGGAACCCTGACCACAGTCACCTACCAACATTATGTATATGTTCTGTGTCCAGTCTGCAAGGCCCTTAGCAGGCCCATTACTTGTAGTTACATATGGGCCGGGTCTACCACTGGACACTTACGCTTCTGTGCGCTTGGCCTATTATCGAGCTGAGTAAATAGTCCACAGGTGTATTGTATGTGAACTAGAACGTAATGTATGTAAAAATAATATCCACCAGTAGTGGAGGCTCATGGCTAAATAATAACAGCTGCACGGGTCGATCGAAGGTTAAACTACTCTTACCGAGGTCAGTCCAGGGATCGGTGATCGACAGGAGGCCGAAGGAATCTCGGTATGTTAAGAATTATATACAGAAACTTCTCCGGTCTTCGGACAGCAAGTTAGGCCGTTTTTCCCGGTTGTCATTCGAAGGTTGGCTTGACCGTTGTTACGGGTAGTCAGAAGCCCGAAAGCCTGACCACTAGTCTTACTCAGTGAATAATTGTGGAGGACATATAGGTAGTCGCTCCATGGAAAATACTGGTGTTCAGCTGGACTAAACTAGAAGCCTAGAAGCCGACCCAACATGGTTGGGAAAAAGCTTAGCATGTTGAGTGGTGGAGGCTCACCCTATAAAGTCTACCCTATTACCTTGCTGATTAGCATTTTTTTTTTACTGCATTGGACACACATTGGACGTGCAGATCTAGATATGAAAAAAAACATTGTAAAAACCTCCCTGTATTGCTTATCAGGTTGCTAGAACTCTTATTGAGAATCGACATCGACATAACGAAATATTCCTGATAAAAACTTTTTACAAAATAAACAACCGACTTCCAAAAAAACACTAAAAAAGTGAAAAATAACTTTAATTTCGGAAGTCGGTGTCTTTGCTTTTCAATTTCCGTTTTTTGCCACCGACTTCCGAAATTAAAGTTATTTTTCACTTTTTTAATGTTTTTTTTGTAAAAAGTTTTTATTTTTCACTTTTTAGTTGTGGTACCTACCCCACACAAATCCGAATACCACTACCTGCTATGTAAATAACAGTGAAGGAGTCAAACAGGATATCGTCTAGATAAACTAAGTGGGAAAAATACGTAATATTGAAGCTAACTCAAAAATTACGCAAGTTAAGTTAATAAAATTTATATGGGACCACCTCGGAAGCATGACCTACCAAACAAAAAAAGAATCATCAAAATCGATTCATAATTGGCGGAGTAATCGCGTAACAAAAATAAAAAAAATAAAAAAAAACACAGACGAATTGAGAACCTCCTCCTTTTTGAAGAAGTCGGTTAAAAACCATACATACTTGAGTGACATATTCTCATTGTTGTATATCGAAGCATGTCTACTACAACAATAGTAAGCATTTCTATGACCAATCACAAAGACCTGTATTCATTGACAGTGGAACATGTTTTCGTCTGAGATTCGGAGAGCGGAGAGGGGCAGGAGAGGTCAGGTAAGACTGGCGATTGTCATTTCTTTATTTTGGTAGCCCGAATAGTTTGGAAGAACTACCCACGCACTATGTCGTAACCTTATTTGCCCATTATAGTTTGTCGAACCCAAACAAGCTAGAACGCCCAAACATAGTCCCGTATTGTATTGTGATATGCAATTATCATTCTGTATACTTTTATCGAATTCATTATTCATTCACAATACCGGCTTTTGACCGCGACTTCTCTCGGTTTTGCGGTGCCCCATAATACGGTCCTATGTTCTTAATGTTTTTCCCTTTTTTGTTTACAGGTTCGTTGGAGGGTTATGCGGAATTCAAAGGAGTATAATTATATTTCAACCATGAATTTCCTTTATACGGTACGTACATATGAGGTCGGATAGGAAAATTCATTTCGACAATACACGTATAATTTCTGTGGAGTGAAGAAATCATCTTGTATTTTTCTATTTGTTGACCGACTCTTGACGGCCATGAGAGAGAAAATATCAAATATCCTGAGAACCTACACTGGATATTATTACTAATGGTAGAAACCACTTTCTTCTAGATACGTCTTACATATCCTAACTATAATATTATAAATGCGAAACTGAGTTTATTTGTTTGTTACGCTTTCACGCTCAAACGGCTCAATGGATTTGGATGAAATTTGGCACATGGGTAGACCATGACCTGGAGAAGGACATAGGCTTCTTTTCATCGTGGATCGCAGACGAAGTCCTGTGGGCCTAAAACAGTCACATTAGCAATTCCTCTAAAAGCATTCAATTTCCTGAATTTCTAGTTGTCATTAGCAATTCCTCTGATTTGCCACAAAATAAATTCATACTATGTGCCGTTTTACGAATCTCCATAGAAAACTGTCAAACAGATGAATTAAGTCGTAATATGAATCGCACGCAGATCATATTATGAATCGTCAGATTGTGACATTTTACGATGATTCATAATATTTTCCTATTATGATTCTGCCAAAGTGACTATTGTAAGCCCCCTGATTTCTTTATATATTTCTATACCAGTCGATCTATTTTATACAGCGTGTAACAGAAATGTGTGATCATATTTAATCGTGTGTTACAGATCATCAAACGGATCAACCTTCTCCATGGGACCAACATTGTAATAGCAAAAAAATTATCACCGGTTCCATACAACACTTCAATAACATCTCGACCCAAATGTATGGGACAGCTAATAATTTTTGATGAGATTACGATGCTGGTCCCATGGAGAAAGTTGTTCAGTTTGATGGTCTGTACCATACTCTTAAGGGGGATGCGGTAAGGTAGCCCGCGAAATTCAAATTTTTCTTACGTTTTTTGCAGTTTACAAGTCATTGTCAGGTTGTATGTTGATTCAAATGTTTTTTTATTTTTATTTGAACTTAGAGAGTGGTATTGCTAATTCTAATGTTAATAATTCTGTAAATCCACATTTTTTACGGTCGCTAATCCAATTTTAATCAACATACAACCTGATACTAACCTGCAAATTGCAAAAAAAACGTAAGAAAATTTGAGTTTCGCGGGCTAGCCCGAAGCTTTCGCTTTAAATTTAACCACACCTTTCTGATACATGCTGTATATACCTTGAAGTGAGCTGTCATTCCCCCTGACGCTAGGGATTGACACCGTTGACAGCTCACTTCACCAAAATTTTCACGGTGAGATTCATACAAAATAAAGCGGCTGATAAATTTATTTCTCTGTATTTGTACCTACTTGTAATATTCTTACCCTTACAGTAACTGTTTTACGTAAAACAGAATTTCATTGCTTATCGGTTCCCTCTGGTCTACTTAACATTCATAGCAATAGGAAAGCAAACAGTATAATAACTGCGACTATGATCTTTTATTTACATGTCGGGACAAATAAACAGCTAAGGAAAACTAGGGAGCGACCCACTATGCCGTTTTAGCGTATAAGAACTAACAGCACTATTACTATGTACCTACGGAGTTAAACTCAGGTACCTTTCTTTAGTGTTTTGCCTACAAAGACTACTCCCAAGTTTTGTCTAAGCTTTGGGTTAAATTGTAAATCACTTAATACCATAGTATATTAGACAAGTTTGCATACTTTTTATTACCTACCCTATTATCAAAAAACAAGAAACGGATTTTTTTTTAAATATTTTAAAGTAAGACTTTGTTATTACTTATGTACCACCAATAATTATTACGGAAGAGAAGTTGACTTTATTATTATAATTTAATGAAGTATCCTGACTATAATTATCCTAACTAATATTATAAATGCGAAAGTGAGTTTGGTTGTTACGCTTTCACGCTAAACCGGTTGAACGGATTTGGATGGAATTTGGCACATGGATAGTTAATAACTTGGAAAAGGGACATAGGACCTTTAAACCCGATATTCCCACGAGATCGAGACTTATGCGAGTGAAACCGCGGGGCGCAGCATAGTCTAAAATAAACAAAAACGCGTAAGCGCCGGCGCCGCCTCGTTAATGTCGCTTAGTAGTACAACGCACCTTATGAGTAGGTAAGTTGTTCTTAAGAATATGAGAAGCAAAATATTATTTTTCTTGAATAAGAATTTAAATTTAACTAAAACATTATCAACTTTTATTAGTAATTAAAACTAGGTATATTATATTTTTAGAATGATTATTTGCGAGCACGGTTAGTGACGCAGTGACATTCAGCAGAGCGTGTCTCAATTCTATTACTGTTTAGAGTGTATAGCTTTTATTATTACTTACTTCTCATTAGACATGAACTTGTTATGTATTACTCATTATTCATAGAATCAGGTTAGGAGCACGGATTACTCACTTTATTTCGTGGATATCAGAGTAGATGGTCTGATGAGGCACGTAGATAGATATAACAACTGTTCAAGTAGGTTTTTTTCATTCAACGGTTCCATAATGCATACTGCGATTTTTTTTGTTTTATTTTTTACCAATTCTTTCTTCAGACAGTTTAGACTAGCTTTTACCAGCGGCTTCAACCGAGTGGATGTCGGAAATTATCCCACGGGAACGTACTGCTTGTATAAAAAGTATCCTGTGTGATAATCCAGGATAGAAACTATATGTGTGCCAAATTTCATCCACATGACACAGAAACTTTCACATTTAAATGAAAATTAATCCAACGAAATGCATCAAAATATTTAAATAAAACTAGGTGTGGGTTATTGTCCATAGCAGGTGTATCTTTTAAACCGGTCACTATTGGTGGATACATCTTAATATGACTAATTAATTTATGAATAAATGAGTGAATCATGTATCCTGACTCAATAAATGTTTCCAATCTAGGAACTAGTTTTCAAAACATGACGTCATTCCTACATGATAGACTTATCAGGAGCTACTCAGCTTCCGTATAAACTAGCGGTGTTACGAGATGATGACGAGTTCAATATTAATACTTTTTTTTTTCAACCTGTTTTGTCCCACTGCTGGGCAAAGGTCTCCCCACAGCTGTCCTTTTTTCCGTGTGTGTTGCCTTCTTCAGCCAATCCCCCAAAAATTCATCTAAGTCATCATCCCAGCGTTCCCTCGGCCTCGCTCGGTGACGACACCCGTCTTTTGGCTCCCACTGCGTGACGACTCTGGTCTATCTGTCCCGAATCCCGACGCATCCTACATACATGGCCCGCCCAATCCCGCTTCAGCCTAGCAGACATGTTACCCATATCAGGGATTCTTGTTTTGGAGCGTATCGTGGTATAACGTTTTCGGTCGTACTATGGTTTGGACTTTAGAGATTCGATGCTCGAGAACTCAAACTCAAAACATTTATTTCAATTAAACAATTAAACAATTCACAGGAACTTTTGAATTGTCAAGGAGTCGGTTAGTCAGAAATATGAAGCTAGTTGCCCATTCCAAAGCGTAATAGGTACCTATGGAGAAGAACGGGCAAGAAACTCCATGGATACTCCTTTAAAAAAATAAAATGATACACAGATACAAGATACTCTTATAACTCTGTTAAATAACAAAGCTGTCAAAAAGTAGGTTATATGCTGAACCTTTATTTTTTCAGTTTTGCATAGCTGCAATTAAAAATGCATTAATAACGGCAAAATTAACAAACAATTATTAATCATTTGAAGTTTATTGCATGAACGAGTAGAAGTGTTTATTGTAAGCTAATGAACCTTAAGTAAATTTCTCAGAAATTCTATTAATAATATTCTGAAAAAAAAACCACTAGCTCAAAATTATAAAAACATCTCATGACTCAACCCTCAATTTAATAAGGACCCAATCATCTATAGCAACCAAAATATCACCCACTTCTCGAATATTCTCATCACAATGATCATTTACTAAATATTATGAAAGAAGACGAAAATCGGTTTTCATTTCAATATTCCTACCCTTATTAAGAATGAGAAGAAAAACGTCAGATATTACAATATAAAGATCCTTTGGAATTGATTGAAACCTTTGTCAACGGAACAGGAAAAATATTAAAGGTCAGATTTACAAACAAGATGTGTACAGTCAACAAAAGAGATAAGTAATCGGAAGGCCAATTCCCGTATTTAAGACGCTGACAAGAGCTAAACCGCGGTCACTGTCGAATGAATAGAAGCGCGATGTCACAACGCTTGTAATTTACAATTATTAAACATATGAAGCAATTAACTGTTTACTTTTACTCCTTCCATCAATAAGTACCTACACAAATATTATAAAGTCTTAATATTTTATTTATTTCCAGGAATTGAATTAATTTCCAGGAGTGCATAACCAAAACAAAATCATGCCGAATTTCTAGGCTTGTTAAGTATTTATCTGTTTTGTATACTGTACCTACTTAAAATGCAAATCTGGCATAGGTAATAACATTAGAATACTTAATAAAGATACGATCCAAATCCGTACGTTTTCAAGGGGCTTAAGTAAGTACCTAATTCACGTCAGAGAGTAGGTAGACGCATAGCCGGAAATTCCGTAAATTCAGGGAGGAAGCGTTAATAATTCAAAAACTTTTAAATGAAACACGTAAAAGCATATCTGGATTTTTTAAATCTTTTGATTGTTCATTTGTTTCGGGGCCGCAACAGTAGGTGACTTATTATTTTATTTATTACACCTTTGTAATAAAATTCAAAATCATCAGGGCTTTCGAGATTAGTCATATTTTTCCTTGTAATATAAGTACAACGTGTTTCTTTTGATGTCACACAGCTCAAAGGTTATATGTTATAAGTAAAAATAATACAAACTGTCCTAGAACAAGTGTCCCAAAAATACATAGTTTCGTAGATAACATAATCAAAGACTCTCGATGTATGTATCTAAGTTTCATTGATAAGTACGAGAGATTGATAAATCATTCTCGTTCAAACCAGCAATCATTCAATTATGCTAAGAAAATACGACGATATTTTTTTTATGGACAACAATAGTCTGTTTTTTTTATATATTGCACGTAGGGTATTTTACATAAAATAATCGTGACTTTGTCGATTTATTTTGTATGAAAATTGAAAACTTTTAATTTAATATGCCAGTTGATTCTTTCACATGGTCTCATTAATACCCTAGAGATACGAGATATCAAAAGGAACGCGTTGAATAATAACTATTATTAATAATGAATTAATGCGTAATTTACCCATGGAAAACAAGGTGTGGTGGAATACCATTGATTAATCTGCGGCCTATTCTTGAATAATGACCAATGTGTAAACAGGAACCTGTTGGCCTAATTACAGCCGCTGAACCACTGTTCTTTTGCAACAGATACTTACATATTTATTTGGTATTATTTTTTCGCTTTCAAACTGACATTTTTGCGACAAAAACAAACTTTCTAAATCGAGGTATGTCATTTAATATTTTCTTCATATTTCCAGCTATTAAAAAAAGCCTTTCAAAAGAAATAAAGTTTATTTATCTTTTCAAAACTTGCAAGAGCCATTGAGTGGCCACATGGGAGCGACCAACCCTTCACTGCTTGTTCACTTTTGTTATTTTTAAACTTTATGGCTTCACTTGAGAACAACCAACGCACTTCATCTATTATTTTACAATATTCCTGGCCTTAAGTGTTCGTTATTAATATTCTTGTTAACCCCTGTACAAAGCCGAGTGTTCTGTTAAGAACGGGTTCAACTATTGAGTTCACTCCTCTAAACTATTGAGTTTGGGATTTAGAGTTGAGCTATGCGTTTGTGCAGCTTAGAATTCAGCTCGTTCGGATCTTAGGGCTTTGCTTCGGTGGAAGCAATTATAATAAAGGTGTGGCGTGTGACGGAAATTTCTATATTTGATATACATAGATTTATATATTGTAGGTACGATGTAGAATGAAAGAACAATATAAAACCAGTAATTAAATTTTTCACATTTTTCGACTTTTCTGCAAACATAAACATATATTACCAGGAAAAAAGAAATTCTTTTTTATTAAAACCATTTCATGATTATTATACTGACGCTTCCAATTTTATTTCTGTAAGTAGGTTTGTACAAACACTTTTACATGTCAATCATATTTTTAAAATAAAACTAGATGAGGTCGGCGTTTCCTATCTGACTACTCTGAGAAGAAAGGCCGAAAAAAACAGAGGTCACGGTCTCTTTTAAAGTCCAGACATAGTCTTGGTCAGATCATGTGAAGACCATGTAGATTGGTGTCTGAAATGGTCATTTGAGGAAAGAACCACACAAATTGAGCGGACCTGTCCTGCACGCATTTGTCAGTAATCGTGCAGCTCAACTCAAAATTTAAGGAGCTCACCAACAGTATATTAATAAACAAATCAAATATTGGCAACATTTTGGCTCAACTACGGCGCTGAGGTGACAAAAAAGCTATCTTCCAGCTTTGTAACTTATGCGGTTGAATTAACAGACAGACACAAAACAATACACAGTACACGCAGTAGGATTGGCCCAAAGCACTCACTTAATCTCCCTCAGCTAAAGTTGTTAATTTAACCCGACTTGTTTTACATAACTCCTCCCACCAATTGCTGAGGGACCCTGATGCCTGGGAGCTGTTAAGGCCCCTTTATAGTTTCGAAGCAGCGAGCTTAGCCTTTCAGAATTAGCTCGAATTAGTGAACCAAATGACCGACGAACTTCCGTGTGGAGCCCGCGTTTCCCACTGTTGACAGGATGATGCCTACCACAACGTGAACCGCACTAAGAATTTCCTCGAGATTAATATCATCGACGCTTCTCTGGTGCTAGTTTGTTAACAAGTGTTGTTCAGCCAGCAATGTATGATGTCTGGTGCGATAATCTCAGAAAGTGATTACGTCGGCTCTTGAGACCTTTCGTAGTAGACGCAGAAGTGGAACTACGTAGTGTACGTAAGTCAGTACGGCGGCAACGCTACGGCTGTTGATACGTGCTGTGCGAGCCACGACGCTCTGATGCGATGTTTTTCGCGCCGATTTCGAATTTCGAATAAATGTTGCGTATGGCGAATTTTACTTTAATGTGTTTTAGTTGAACAGTTTGCACTGTTATCTGGGAGTTTGAGTGAAAAGTGGTTCAGTGGTGAAGTTTTATTATCGTATTTTGAAATAACTGAGAACTTGTTGATAACTAGCAATAAAATATTGCTAGAGATGTTCCTTGATTGTTAGGTAAGTGGAAAATGGATGAGAATTTTAGATTTAATTATTTTAATTTAGACGTCTACCTACACATCTAAAATCAAAAGATAATTTGTCAGCTCCACCCACTACTAAACAATATGGATCGAAAATAACAGCTGATATAAAAACAGCACACACTCTAGATAACATTGAATTAAATATATATAAAGCCATAAAAAATCATTAACTCTTTCATCTCGAGTTAGAAGAGTCATAAAATTCGAGAGCACCTATAAAAGTCGCTTATCTATGTAACATTTTAAGTCATAAAACGTACTCATTTTGGTAAAAACATCTTATAAAGCGAGACTGAACCTACATGTAACTAAATCTTCCCATAAGGTGGAACGCATCATTAATTTCGACTATAAATTAATTTCATGCTCAGCTCGGGACAGATGCGTGAATGTTTCTAATACCAACAAAAACTAGTTACTAACAAAAACAGTTGATTTTAGTTTATAATCGTGCACAATCTAAGACGGCCTTGTACGTCGAGTATTAAGTCACCAAGTTGCAGAGTGACTCATATATACCCACAAATGGGAATCTTATGCCTTCTCATTCTACCCAACTTATCTTTGAGATGCTAATTAGCTAAACGCGTTGTACAATAGCTGCAAGAATATGCAGTTGACAATTTATTATGTAAGTATATAAACAAATTAATATGTATGTCACTCAATGCCGTTCGTGTTGTTTATCTTTTTTTTTTTTTTATCTGAATGATATATGTATAAGGCTGGTTTACAAAAGTAATATTAGTAGGTAGTTGATATTGGTTATAACCGCAACATTATTTTTATTGTGTTCGATAAAGGTACATTCTCATGTACCTATGTACAAGTTATGTATTCTGGTGTATATACTTAGGTATTTTTTATAATAAGTTGCAAGGCATGTGCTATTTGTACCTATAAGATAAAGATAATGGAAAATTATGATTAAAAAGAAAATAGATTCTTTCTCTTCAGCGTTTTAAGATTTACAAAAGTTAATTTTCCGTCGTGAGACTGGTTTTATGGTACCTGTTTTACAAAACGATGTTTTTGATTTTATTTATTAGGAAGTATGACAAACTAATTATGCAGATAAAGACCCCATCTCTTGACATAATCGCCCTTTCAAATAAGGATCTCCTGACCTTCAAAACCTTTCAGAATTACGGGTATTAAATCGAAGTAAAGGGTATGAAAGTTCACGGAGTTTATATCCTAATTCGGATCAATCAGAATTTTTATGAGTTTAAATCCTATAACTGTTTGACCGCTAATTAAAATTATAAATATTTTTCTTGAGAATGTAGCATAGTATGCTACATTGTCAAGAAAGATTTTAAATTTACATTTTTTGCCTAAAGAAATATTATTTAGGCTCAATTAACTTTATTTATGCGAATTTTATGAATGAACTCCAGTTGTTTTTAGTTTGCGTATAATTGAATGCTAATCCGCATTATAAATTAAATTAAATTGACTTGTTATTTTTATTGACAACCCACCACAACGTGTTATGACACAGAATTCGTACCTAAGCCGTAACTGTCATGTCAAGCGAGTATTCAGTGCGATGAAGCGACGCGTATTCAGTGATTTCAGTGATGACCGGTGACGGAAATACCTGCGTCGGGCGCGCCATGTGCGTTGTATGCACAGTCAGCATTATGTATGCGTGACCGTTGCACTTCGCACCGGAACTATCATCGGATTAACTCGTGTATGTGTGCAGTGCGTGTGTGGTAGAATGTGATTTAGAAAAACTTTGTAGATCTAAGTTTTTCTGTTCTATGTTATGGGGTTAGGTTTCCGCACTTAGTCCTTAATGTGGACCATTGTGCGTGAGCCATGGTGGCCGTCGTGGTTACTATCCAGCCCACCTCCCTCCAGAAGCTAATTAAAGCTCCTGGTCTATTCAGAACATCTGTGCAAGATCTGGGTGCCCCGAGGGTTTCTGTTCGAATCTGGGTGATGCTCCTGCATTCAAAGAGCACGTGCGCGACGGTTTCCTTAGCCTCCATACATGCCCTGCACAGAGGACTGTCCGTAATGCCTATTGTGTGGAAGCGTTTATTTAGCGAGCAGTGCCCCGTGATGGTCCCCGACACCAGGCGCAGGCCGTACCTGTCCAGGTGTAGCAAACGCCTGGTTAGCCTGCTATCCAAGGATGGCATAGCTTCCCTGGACTGTCTGCAACCCGGTGTCGAGGTCCACGAGCTCTCTGCCTGTGTGTGGGTGAACTCCTGTATCCACCTGCGTATTTAGTTGAAGGGGATGGGTACGATAGGCTCGGGTCCACAGACTGACGTGCTGGATCCTCTTCCAGCAAGTTCGTCAGCTGCGTCGTTACCTAGCGATCCGCTGTGTCCTTTAATCCATTGTAGTGTCACCGTGTTGCGGTTAGATACTAAAAAAATTTAGATCATAAACCTAAGAAATTTTGTAAATAGGTTATATTCTCATAAAATTATGAGGATTCCCGTGATGTTGATCGAAATGTACGAATTTTTAAGTGCTCATATACGCGAGCGGCACGTTGCCAACGGCAGAGGCAGAGCCAACTGCAGCTGACACTCGTCAGCAGCAGCCGTAGGCGCATCGACGGCGCTGCAGTTGGACGCGTCGGCAGCTGCTGTCGACGCGTCAACGGCTGCAGTTGTCTCTGCAGTTGGCAACGTGCCACTTGACTGAGACTTTCATTATTTATCAACATTAAATATGATTATTTGAGTTTGCCTAGCTATTTCGTACACTTCAAGATTGACAAATGAGATTTAAGAATCATGTAGTCATAAAACGAAAAACATGTTTAACTAACATGTAGGTGAATTTGGCTACATTCCTAAAACAACAGATTTTTCTGGTTTTTAATCTCCGGTCTCGTTAAAAGACGAGAATACTTGTCTTGTTTTTATTATTAATAGTCTACTTACGGTACTCAATTAGCATGCGAACAAAAATAAAAGATACATTTTGATTTTCTTTTATAGCAGGATTTACGTTATTTGCCTGTACCCTCTTACAGAATAAACAGAGACATCTATCACGGGTTCTGGGTCAAAAAATATATTTATGACAGTACTTCTTCAGTGAAAGGCTCACTTTTTACGATATTTTGTATAAAGGTTGAGGCAAGAGTTTTTATTTAATTTATATACATTTCAGCAGGGGCAAAGTTTGAGTGGTTTTCTGTACATACATTTCAGTTTTGTGAAAATAACTTCTAAGTTATATACCTGTCTCACTGTGAAAATTTAAGTGAAGTGAGCTGTCAATAGTGCCAATCCCTAGCATCAGGGGGACATACACACACTATTAATCACAATCTGAGTGATTTTTAATAATATTGCTAATCCATTGCTTCATTATGTTCGAAAAATTTGTCTGCTCAAAAACTTAAGTTAAACAATGAATGTTGTTCAACTGTCAAAATGCAAAAGCCATTGCTACTGTGTGTCACGCAGCTCACTTCACATCCTTTTTCACCGTAGGTTTTTTACCTTCTGTTAAATAACTTGTATTTGTATAAAAGTAAGAAATAAAAAACATAAATAAAATACATAATATATTTACATAAACGTAAAAACGTACAGTAATTAATGCGTTACCTTCAACTTTGAGTGTGAGCATTTAAAATTAGCAGACATCACAAGATGCACAAGGTTTGTGCAAATTTTGACCTAGCTTAACTATTATAGCTTTGACATACCTACATAAATCCATGTATATACATAGATATGGTGATTTAGGTACATTTGTACGTTGGTTAATGGATTAATGGAAAATGTAGTAGTAGGTAATGCCTAGGTATACCTACTGAGGTAGTTAACGATCGAAAAGTAAACAAATAATGAACACCGATAGTAGCTAACCTTAAAATCCCTCCACAAGTAAGAATTATTTCAGAAATGCAAGTTTCAGTTTGACCACAAACTATTTCAGTTTGATCACCTTTGTAATTTTTTTATTCTGGCATTTTGTACGAACACTCGGTTTGTGCAAAATGGCAGAATTTCATATCTATCAGTTTATGTCGGAGCATAAAAACACGGTTTCCGTCCTTACAGTTAATTAAGATTAACTTAACTTCAAATTATTAGAACTACACACATATCTATACAGTAGTTAACTCGAAGATTATATTATTACTGTTCGGTTTTAACTATTAACTTTAAAAAGTTTATTCTTCTTTTATTTTTAACCTTACAACCAAGGAATATGTTACATTTTTGAATGGCAAATGAATGCAAGTCGGAGGCTCGACCCAGATCCTTAAACATTTACTGAACATTCTTATCGATAGTATAATTATAGAGTAACCTTATTCGTAGTTATCGCTTACAATGCCTACTGAACATTAATTAATTACGCAACATTTTATTTCCGTAGGTATTACAAAGTACACTCACTCACACATTACATCACTCACACTCACTCTCATTTTCTTTTTCACTTTCACTCATATTAGTAGGAAAGTTTTCTTGTTAAGAAAATTAAAGGTAGAGAAGTCGTGACTTTTTTTCATCATAGGATTTGGATTTTCTTGGTGTACAATTAATGTTCTCCTGTCTCTTAATAACACATATGTAACTAATTATATTTGGCCCAATTAATAAATAATCTTTCAAGATTCACCTATTACATTTCTTTTACTACCGAATTAAACAACCTACATTAAAAACCCGCATTTACCTGATGCATGTTTCTTACCCGTGGCATAAACGATAAAATCTAAGCAACAAATTAATGACTTGCATCGTCTAAACACAATAACAACAACAACTTGCAACTTTGTGTAACTTTTAGTGTTGCTTCAACTTATGGCCCACAGGCAATTAAATTGCTCCGTGTAAGGCACGTGTTCTACCGCCGGCGATTAACAAGAAGCGAGTAGAGCTAGCAACTAAAAATTAAAGTAATAAAAACTAAAACCCAACTACGACTAAAAAGGTATAAACAAGACACCACAGACAGACAAATAAAAATTCCGGAGTCACACGTGTTAGGGCATAAATCGAACAGATTACGTGTGACTCCGGATTTTTAATTTGTCTGTCTGTGGTGTCTTGTCTATACTTTTTAGTCGTAGTTGGGTTTTAGTTTATATTACTTTAATTTTTTTTAAATTCTTTTGCGGTTATATTTATATTTTTGAAATGTGCTCATGAAGCCCTTTCATTTGATACCCAACATGTTACGATTAAACAATTTTTTTTAGTTCCTGTCTTAATGTCCTCTAGAGGGCGCCATTTTTAATTACATAGCCTATAACTAGCGGACGATCAAGACGCTTTCAACGATACCTCATTTGTCAAATTGTGATGAGTCGTTTAGAAGATATGAGGGAACAGATTAACATACATACATACATACATACTGGTCAAAATCATAACCCTTCTTTTTCTTCGCCGTAGTCGGGTAAAAACAAGTGAGTAACGAGCAGCGTGTGCGGGACAGACAGCGACGAGCGATTACTCGCTGGAATGCGTATACGCATTCCAGCGAGTAATCGCTCGTCGCGAGTAACATCCCAAACGAGAGTCTCTCACCGAGTCTCACCCGCCAAGCGAGCGTCGCTGAGTGAGTACTCTCCTTGATAGCTCTTGTCGCTGCGATAAACGAGTACTCGCCGGCGGTGTGCTACTCAATCTGCCTAGCCTTTTCCCAACTATACTGGGGTCAGCTTCCAGTCTAACCGGATGCAGCTGGATACCAGTATTTTACATGGAGCGACAGCCTAGCTGACCTCCACAACCCAGTGATAGGTAATACGACACCCCTTGGTAAGACTGACTGTCAGACTTTCGAGCTTCTGACGTCCCGTAACGACTGTCAAAGATCCACAAATGACAGCCGGGATCATCGGCTTAACGTGCTTTTCGAGGCACGGAGGAGTCTCGATATGTAAAGATGGTCACCTATCCACGGACCAACCCCGGCAAGCGTAGCTTAACCTGATGGATCGACCCGTGCGGCTGTTATTACTTAGCCACGAGCTCCTCAGCGGTGTGCTACTACACCTAGGTATAACTAACTATTAATATAAATATCTTTTGTACGTTTCTTGAGCGAGAAAATCGTCGATAGTTAGTCGCTTCCTCGTCGGCGGCGAGAAAAGTGCCTCAATGAGGTTTATTTCGTAAGCTAATTAAGTTCCTAGCTTTTTGTGACTTGCCCAAACTTTATTAATATAATTTTACTAAATTAACTTTAATAATACCATTCAGTGGATATTAACTGTAGCTAGATGAAGCAATTTGATTTAACTCATTCATTAGTTTAGTTAAATCTAAAAGCGTTTTTATTTCCTACATTTATAGCCCTTGGGTGGATAAGATCTGTGTGGCTCATTTGAATTTGGTACCCAAAAATACACAAACAAGAGATAACGTGACCGCACCTACTTCTAATTATGAAACTTATACATAAACACGTCTTTCACGGCTGCCTTTATTTCCCAACTGAGAAAAATATTTTCTCAGTAGTAGGTAAAGATAGTGTTTTTTGAATTAGGCCAACAAAGTCGCAATATCGTCTCTAAATCCGGTAGCTTCGCAAATAAAATCTTTTACAATTGGGTCAGATCTTGTCAAGGGAACTCGCAGCGTTTTGCGTACGAATTTATTTAAATAACGCTATTTCTTTATTAAATGTAACGCAATGGCGGAATATAGTCTAGACTTAGCTCTTCTTCTTTTTGCATCTCAATTCTGGAGAACTACTGCAAAAATCCAACTGAAACATTTTCATGCATAAGTAACGCTCGACTGTACTTTGAAAATTTGCTACGCCACAATTTTTCTATTCGCCAGTACTTTATTCTCCTCATATTTCATACTTGGTTGGAGTTCACATTGATAATACCCTAATACTCGTCGCAAAATAAATAACGTGAACAAATCATATAATTATAATATTTATTAAAAGGGAAAAGTTTACATAATAAAACTACTTTCGCATTCCTCTTAACATACATCACGTTTTTGCGGCTCTATTTCTATAAAAAACTAGGGTTTCTTTTAATAGATAATAGGTTTCTTAACTTTTGTTGGAACAATACCGCTGAGATAATAGGAAACAAAAGACAACTACAATAATATATTTTCTAGGAATGAGAACAGAGACATTATTAATTGCTTTTTATCTAAATACACCGAGGTCTCGATACGTTACCTACGTCACAGTATAATAAAGTAACAGTATTATGTCTCGGCAGTCACCTTGAAATAATTACCTACGGTCGCCCGGCAGATTAACCTTCCGCTTCCGTGCGTAACTACCGCGCACTCGAGACTTGAGATTTCGAAACGCGTCGTTTCGGCCGTATTCTATGAAGACATAATACTGTTAATTATTTATACTGTGCCTATGTATTTTATAAAGACTAGAAACCTAAAGGCTCTTACATACCGGCGTGACCTGTCGCGCGACGCGACTTTTAACAAAACAATTTCTGAGAAAACTTCACGGTGAACAATGTGGTGGGGCGCCAGTATGTAAGAGCCTTAATATGACATCATAATCTTAACGCGTGTGACGTAATAACAAAAGACGACCTTATCCGGAACTTTGGCAGATGCCAGAGTCATGACCTGAACGACTTTACCTAACAACTTATACACCCATTAAAAAGTTTAGACTTTGTAAATACGAAGTTTAAGAGTAAACTTGGTCAGTCAAGTTAGTGCGTCTCGCTTCTGACTACAGAATAACAGTTCCTCTTGGGGCTGTGCTTTGTTGCTTTACAGAACAGATGGAACTAGCTACCTTAGCCCAAGGCCGATACCACGGAACTATAAATAAATACTCGTACCTGCTAGAAGAGCCGTTAAGATGCCGCTGTTTTTGTTTTTGTAACATGTTGTCTGTTTTGTTTTGAGAAATGTGTTCGTATTGTGTCGTAAATAATTGTCGTCGTAACTAAACAGCCTAAGTTATTATGCAGTTGAAAACACGTAAATAATTTTACTGTCCCGAAGACATCCTGTGTAAATACCCATTCTTAGTTCGAAGACATTAAACGCCAACTGGGTAACACATTAGAACCGTCTACATGTTAGTTTATTTTTGAAAAAACATTTTCAAAACAAGTTATGGAACATTTCAACGAATACGAATATAAACTTGTATTTAATATCACCCTAAATAATCAATGTCTTCCGGGATGTTTGCAAAGTCCCCATAAAGGCGGCAAAATCTAATTTACTTATACCCAAACAAGTAATTGACGGCTTGATCACGCATAAAACCCTATTTCAATTAATGGGTAATACGCAAAATTATGCCACAGAGGATAAGTCTGGGAAAACCCTCGGGAACATCAAAAGACTTCACTCTTTGATCATAATTTATCTCCACATAGACACGACATTAAAGCTACTATCTATTTTATACGGTAATATGGTAGAATTATATTTATTATAGCATAACTTGGTGTAATGGCATTTGGTTCCATTCAGCACTTGAACTAGCTATTTTAATTGGTTTACAAAAGATCTCCGATAGATAGTCGAATGCTTTTAGCTTAATTTGACTTAATTAATGTCGTTTTGTGATAAGAATCACTTACTTACCAACTTTGCATTGATATTACAGTCAGTTACCATCATAGGAACCCGTCAATTTTTAGTTTTTTTTATTAATAATACCTACAAAAACGATTTTCCTGTAAAAAAAATATACAAGCAAAAAAATCAGCAGTATTTAAATCAATCTTTTACTGCATTAAGGAGCTAGCAACCAAAACTTAAACCAAATTCTACATTTATTCAGAATATAAAGTCTTTGAATGCAAATACAATAATGTCACGCTGAACACAACACGTGATCAGTAGCTAAGCTAAAGAGATTGATAAGGGAATGAATAATGCAACGATAGCCGTACAAAGATTTACGAAATGCACTCCGTTCAATGCATAGACTTTTGGCTATCGTCTCGGAATGTGGCCGGATACGGTTAGAGGTTGGCCGTTCCGCTTTTCTTAACGGATGGCGATAAAAGTGATGTGTGAATGTCAATAGCAGTGTCGGTGCAGCACGTATTTTATCTTTGTACAGTCAGGGATATTTTTTGTTAAGCAAATTGAGACTCTACGTCAATTTGTCGTGTTATAGCCATTTCATACAACTGTCAAGAATAAAAGTTGTGATTTCACCAAAAAGAAATAATTTCCCTTAACTTTTTACCTGTGAAGCTAGCCTGATATGCATCAATCTTTGAAATGATTATTTAACTAAAAAAAATAACCTATTAAACTGGATTTTTTAAATATTTTTTACGCTATGACAGTAGCGCTACGAATAATCAGCAGCTTAAAAGTATTTAATTATTTACTGGATTAATAAAAAATGCAAGCAATTTAGATTTATAATCAGGAATGTTACCCACAATCAATAAGTATCCGAACGAAAGTGCCATAATAATAATAAATTTATTTATTTTTAAATGTATTTACATTCTAATATTTCAAAATATAATTTATATGTTAATAATTAAATAAAAGAAATAATAAATTAAGTTACGAACTATAACTATCTCATAATCTCCTGCTTGACACATTTAGCATCTATAACTCCATAATCCCAAGTCGTTTCTTTGCGTATTGTTCAAATGGAAAATGAAGCGCATCCTCTTTGACAAACTTCGCGACTTCTTGTTACAAACAAACAATAATTCTTCCGTAAGTCTGATTTGAAATATCAGTGACAATAAAATATGGAATTTAAATAAACAGGCAGCATAGGTAAATCATGAATGCATTAGCTAACTAATCTTATAAATGCGAAAGTGAGTTTGTTTGTTTGCTACACTTTCCACGCTAAAACGGCTGACCCAATATTAGTGAAATTTGGCACAGGGGTAGACCATGACCATTTTAGGACACAATACTTCTTTTCCGATATTCCCACGGGATCGAGATTATGCAGGTGAAACCGCCGCGCCGCGCGCAGCTAGTAATGTTCAGTAACTAGATTCTCATGGATGAAATAGGCTTTAATAGGTCCTATATAACTTAATATATTTCCTAATAAAGTTTGCGAAACCCGGCAAGTAACTATCAAAGGTCTTTTGTGCAATGTTAATCCAATTTTTTTACAATTAGGCCATTAAAAGGCACTTTCGAATGTCATCATTTACAAGAAAATTAAATTGATTCTAGTTGTCCCTTCCAAAAGGAGATTTTTCCCCATTCTTCCCCATGGATACTAAATTATCTGGTGTACTATGCTAAATCGAATTCCAAATAATCGAATATCAAATGGGTGTCCATGGGGAAGAATGGGGAAAAATCTCCATAGTTACTCTTTTAAAATGTTCCACTGAATAACGTTTGCGAGACTATCATAATACATATATGTAGGTACACAACAACGCTAATATTGTTTTATTTTAATAAAAAGTTAACAAACTATGCGATGGGCGACTGTCGAAAAGATAAAGCGAGGAACTTTCATCGCTAGGAGATTTAAAATACGAGTGAGTTTGGCCGGAAAACTTTAAAATTAATGAAATAAGTTGTCTATTGTGTTTTCAAATTATAATGTTTAACAGATATGTATTCTGGAAGCCATTCGTCTTTCCTGACAAGTTATGAAACTCTCTTTGTTATACTTACCAACTGTTTATTTTAAGAGACAGTGGAAATCTTTTTGTCTTAGAAGATTTGAAAACATTATAATATCACGCCTGTAATCACCGAAGTGTTGGGCAGAGGTATACCTATAGTATTCCACATTTCTCCAGTTATTAATCCCATGTAATAGGCGAGGATATGGCCATCGACTGGGAAAATCCGGTCTCCGGGCTTATACAAAGAAATTTTGAGATTTTTAAACAGTCTGTGTTAGTCAATAAGTCTAAAGTGGCTATGACTCAAAAACATAAAATGAATCATGATGACTGATCTCATTCTAATATAGGTCCGTGTTTACCTGAGTCAAATCAGTCGGTACTCATCTCCTCTGGTAGTAGGCAAAACTGTTAAAATACATTATTTCCTGTGACGAGTGTCGTGAGTAGGCAGGCAGATTGGACGTAGTTGGGAAAAGGCTAGGCAGATTGGACAAGTGTCGTGAGTGTGTGACGAGTGAGAGAGGACCATCTCCTCTGCGATAGACCATCTCCTGTGACATACAAACATTATCATTTTAGGATATGTAGTGACCTGCCAGGGTTGCGGGAAAGTCCGAAAGGGACACCGGGACCTTGGCAACAGGCAACCGGAGGAACACGGGTGGGTTTTAGTCAGAAAAAGTCTGACACGCCCTTCCGTTCCGCCCAGAGCGGGAGAAGTCATGATTTCCCACTGTCAAAAAAAAAGGATATGTAGTGAAGGCAATTAGTGAGAAAATTTGTCAGTTTTCGGCTTAGTCAGTTTAGGTAACTACATGACCTTGTGAAGGCCGCAGGAATCCGCTGGATGCGGGAAGCACAGAACGGGTCGAAGCGCGTGCTTGGGAGGGCCTATATCCAGCAGTGCACATCTTTCGACTGAAATGATGATGATGACAGCATGTCGGAGTAGAGTACGTCGACATTGAATCATGTCGAACTAGAATTATTGTTGAACTAGTATGTCGTCGAAGTCGCATCATTTCGTAGTTAAGTCATGTCGAAGAAACGTTTTTTCGGAGTACAGCAGTGTCGGATTTCAGGTATTTCGAACTAAAGTATAGTCGAAATAAAGACGTGTCGGAGTTCCGTATTGTCGAAATAAAATCTCTGTTTGTCGATGTTCAGTTTGGTGGCCGAAAAGTTCAATTTATTTTATAACACAAAGATCTTAATATCTATTCAGAACCAGAAAGGGTGCTTGACCTAAAGAAACTAAAATAATACAGAAACAGTTTCATTGTCCTGTCCCGCGTTGGCTATAAGCAGTAATGCTAATACTTATCAAGCATTGTCCGAACAGTAGAGAGTCAGTAACAGGTGGCTCTATTTATTGCGGTTCTCAGCATTATAAACGTCTAATTTATTGTGAACTTACGGCTTTCTTGACTGGGTTTTACTATTCCCTTTTAAGGGAGTGATAAATGTTATAGGATTGTATTTACTGTGTAAACTTGGGTTTATTAAGTAGTTGTTTTAAGACTGTTGTTTGTGTTTGTTGATTGTGGCTACCTTTAACCTTTAAGGGGTTGTAATTAAATGCAAAGTAGCGTCCTCACTAATCTTCAATTCCTTTTTTCAAACGGCATTTACTCTTTTGTTTTTATAGTAAAGCTACTGTTTTGTATAAAAGCGGTTCCGTTTTTTCGATTTTGTGACTGTTCATAGCTTTCACAGGAAACCAAAGATTAAGTGAGGACTTTAAAAAAATAATTACACATTCAATCAAACCAACCCGTTACAGTAAACAATCAATTTAAAAAAAAAAACGCAACACATTTGCATCTCAACTTATTCGGCGTTAAATTTTCACTCGTGTATTTCCTAAGGTCACGTTACATTCAGATGAGCGCATCCGACGCTCCGAGTGACGTCATCCCGTTGCCATCTCTCAGATGTCGGAAAATCAACATATTCCATATTACGTACTATGTAGGTAGTTGTAGATAGCTTGTTTACATTCTCGTGTTTATTACCTCGCCTGTGGGCTTATATGAGGCAGTTTTTGAGTTTAATATATGTTGTTTATTTATTTAACACTTTAAGCAATAGTGTGGCAGCGGCTATAGTTTTATTTTTATTTATTTTATCTCTTTTCTTCAGCACTTCTTTGAATCTTTTTTTTGTGTAGCTACTGTATTTTGTAGCATGTAACTGTTTTTGTCCCTAATAAATAAATGAATAAGCAGAGAAATGTACAGAGGCGAACTTGATGCCATAGGCATGTTAATTTGGTGTGTTCCTAGTCTCACACAATTATTTAATAGCATCCTTCCCTTCTTTTTGTGTCACTATTTACTTTCCGCTGACTAACATGTCTTCTGCCTTTCAGAAGTTAAAATTTTATATCAGTTCAAATAAATAAAAATAATTAATTTTAATTGAATAACACGGACATAATTATAGTCTAGTCTACCTAAGTGTACGGTCAAAGAAATTAATTGCTTATCAAATTGACACACAACATCAATTTGCCGTGATAAAGTCATTTCATACATCTGTCAAAGAATGACAGTTGTGATTTGAACGGACAATTTACGTTGGTAGTCGATTTGATAAATAATTCTCTGACTTTACCTACCCACCTACACAATAATTAGCATAAAGCCTTCGAGGAAGACAGAACTAATAACAAGCACCGACAAAACGACGAAAATTCATGCTTCAATTTTCAGCTTCTATTAAATTATCCGTCTTCAGGTAAATCCGACGACTGCTTTATACGCCACCTGAATAGTTTTAGATATGAATTAAGCCTCTCCCCCACAGGCGCGTTTTTATCGCTCGATAATAACGTAAGCGTTATTGCGATATCTGTTTTCAATACATTTTGTATTAGGACGGCCACGAAGTTCCACACTGCTGCGATAATAACGCCGCACTAGGAGTAGGACGCGCATTTCTCCGTCCTGCGATATGGTGATATTTATTTATTTATTTAATACTTTAAGCACACAAATGTACAGAGGCGGACTTAATGCCATAGGCATTTTCTACCAGTCGACCTTTGGGTGATGCAGAGATAAACAGTGGTAATAATATAATAATAAATAATTATGATAATAATGTGTTCTTAGACCATTTTGTATTAGGAGGCATGCGATCTTACACAGACCTGCGTTCTTATCGACCGATAAAAACGCGCCTACGGTGGAGAACACTTTAGAAAAATTGCACGATAAAACGCAAAGTGTACAAGGAATCGGGACGCATTATCGCAATAACGTTTGCGTTATTATCGCGCGATGATAAAGCGCCGGTGGGGGAGAGACTTTACCTCTATCATGTCGAAACAGACCTCTAAATATATATTTGCTGAATTAGATATTCCAGTGCTTAGTAATTTTGGGGGGAGGTTTGCCATAACTGCCACGCGAAATGAAGAGATACGTAGGAGAACCAGGTAACCAAAAAAACCCCGAAGGATTGCCTGACTTAAGTGGTAAGGGGGAGGGCACATTCCTCGCAGAACAGATGTTCGATGGAGCTGAAAGGTTTTGGTGTGGCGACTGCGTACCGGAAGACATAGCATTTGCCCAACACGGGAATTGAACTCATGCTCAGCAGTAGCGCTTGAAACCACTTGGCCAACGAGGCAGTCCACATTTGCGTCCTTATATAATTCCCAGTAACGAGAACATGATTAACTATCATACTGTTAGTATTAACATATACTTACAGAGCTGTATTATGTATGTGTTATGTTGCATCTGGCAGGGCACGTGTGTCCGCATATAAAAATAGCCGGCCGCCTTGAAAAGTGCCCACAGCCCAGGGCCCGGTCTTGAACGATAACTGACTCATAAATAAAGTGCCGGCGTCCGTTAAAAATCAATCATACTGTACACTGATTTAGAATTAAGAGCATAACAGTATGACGCGTTTTATAAACGTTTTCGGGAAAATATTCTGAATCACATAATTTCACGCGGCACTTGAAATCTTATCTTATATCTATACATATTATAAATCAGTGTTTTTCAAGTGTGGGTCGCGAAGCTTCTATAGGGGAGTTGGGGGAGCAGCAAAAGGCTGAGAAAGCTACTGCAGTAAAAAAAAACAATACTGAAAAAGATTTATTAAGAAAAATGTTAACTAAAGGACATAATCATTTGTATAAAATAAACAAAAAATAAATCACTAAATAAAATACATGAATAAAAAGCAGCGGGTAATATTTCTTTATACTAACGGGGCCGTGTTATGAAAAAAGTTTTACAAACATTATTATAAATTAAAGCCGCTTTTCGCGTTTGTCTGTATGTCCGCGTCGTTCTTCTAAACCACGCAAAAGATTTTGATGAGGTTCTTGCCATCGTTTATAGAATTTATTCTGGAAGGTTTGTGTGTAACATTTCCTCTCTCCTTAAACGTCATCATAAATAGTTCCTTGCTGTTGTTTCATGTTTATTGTTATATATATATCTAACTATGTATATATTATATATATTTTATATTTATATAGATAAGATAATGCTTTATGAGTGTATGTATTTATTCTATATGTAAACGGTACACAGTGGTGTACCGTTTACATATATAGGTACAACAACAATTACAATACTGCAGGTAGCCAGTGGACTACCTGCAGTATTGTCTCTCCTTCTTACTTTAATCCATCGAAAGGTTGTCTGTAAAAGAACGCTTTTAGCGATAAGACCGCCCATTGTGTCACCCTATGTAAAATTTTCTAATTTATGTCTGTAATTTTTTATGGTGTACATAATAAAGAGTATTCTATCTATCTATCTATCTATAATATACGTTATTATTAAAGTTACTTAGAACTAAGAAATCTCTCGATGTTTTGTCAGGTCGTAAAAACTGTGCGAAGCAGAAGCGAGTCGCTAGTAAATTTATAAGTACATTGTTTCGATGACGATAGACTACTGTTAGGTATAATTTCTTTGAAAAGCATTTTAACATGGAAAAGGGCTAAACGTTATAATTTATTTCGGTTTTGGCTATCCCATTGTCTACTGTTTTTATAATGATGATGTTATCATCACCATCTTATAGATCTTTCTATAAAACTTACTTATAAATCCATGCTTTTCAATCTACGCAATTTGCAAAGATATACTTTAATAAAAATGATACCTATAGTACCTACTACATTATCTTTAATCAACTGTTCTACGAATGCCATCATCAAATCCAAGCAGATCCATTTCTTATCAGCAATTTACGAAAGCTTAGCATAGCTTTATTCAAAATGAAAATCAGATTCTTTCATTTTGAACAAAGTGACTTTTTCCTAACTTTGCATAATCAATTCAGATTCAGATCTTTTTTTATCTCCTAAATCTAACCTTCTAAAGTCACTCGGTAATATTTTTATTCGTATAAATCAAACTTTGACTCTTTAATGACGTCTAATTATAAAAGGACTGAGTCTTCCATTTGTGCGAAAATTCATTTTTAAAAGTTTGGAAAGATTAAGCGTCCGCCATTAATTGTACTTAGGATGACTAGGCGATTTCCTTCCTTTTTATTACAATTCAAAGAAAACTTAGCTTTGTGGTTGTTACTAGACTGAATATTTTATCTAAGTATATCTGCCTAGCCTTTTCCCAACTATATTGGGATTGGCTTCCAGTCCAACGGGATACAGCTGAATACCAGTATTTACATGGAGCGACTGCATATCTGACATCCACAACCCAGTGACTGGTAAAACGATAACCCTTGGCAAAACTGGTTGTCAGACTTCCGGGCTTCTGACAGTCGTTACGGGTCGTCAGAAGCCCGAAAGTCTGACAACCAGTCTCACCAAGGGGTATCGTATTACCCAGTTACTGGGTTGTGGAGGTCAGATAGGCAGTCGCTCCATGTAAAATACTGGTATTCAGCTGCATCCGGTTAGACTGGAAGCCGACCCCAACAAAGTTGGGAAAAGCCTAGGCAGATATGACTATTTTAACATTGCAGGGCATGGATCTCTCTTCTTACGAGAAATAGAAACACACAGAAAACCATAATTTCGATTATAAAACAAAAACAATAAAGTTACCTTTAAAATTACTGCTCCATTTCAATATCTAATACTTTCAGAAAGCGTGATTCCCAGTCATTTGTTCACAATTTGTTTTTCGGAGTGGTGGATTACGATTCGACCAAAACTCATAACATTTCGCTTCGTCAGCGATACGGGACCCGATAGTGGGACCCTTCACCCGACCATCCCTTATTGAGGACTTACGTCCCGGTCAAACGGACACCCATCAGCCAAATTGGGTATGTACTGAAAGGCTGAACTTTTAAAGCTTACTGGCGTTCTTTTTTTTTCCGTAAAAATGTTTTTTTTGGTATTACGGGTGGTCGGCTTTAACCTTTAATATAAAAAAGACGAATGTTATTACCTTTGTAAAATATTTTTAGGTAACGTGTGTTGTAAACCGAACTGTACTATAATGGTAGTCATAGGACTTAGAGGCCACTCTTAAACGCTTTCAGGCGACAGTAAATAAATGAATTATTGATAATGACTGAAATATGACCTAGGTACCCAAAACACGTAATGAATTACTCATATGCTTGTGTGTAAGAGTAATTCAATACGTGTTTCGAATCAAATCATTTTAAATTAATATCCTTCCTATCTGAACTTCTAAAACATTTATCTGTACAAATACAAGCCCAAAACAAGGTTCTAAATCGGCCGGGGCGTGACCAATGACGCAAAAAAGGTTGTCGCCTCCACTTTCTAAATTTATTTATAGGGACATTTTGTTTGCGGTCGGAAAACTGTACATCACCTGAAATATCTGAACAATCGGAATAAATCCCAACAATATGGCGAGCCTAGTTGTTCTAATAAATTACACCAGGGTTTTTACTAAACAGTTTTTACATTTTTCTGAGGTACAAAAAGAGTAAGCTACAAATACAAAGGAAAGCAGAAAGAGTGGAAATATAAAGCTGTGTTGCTTTAAAAATATTCAGCACGAGCTCAACAGGAAAAGGTCATACTGTGATGCAAAAGGTTAGACAGTCCGCTACGTTGATACAAGTACTGTTTTCCAGGTTACATCGGCGTATTTGATCATCTTTACAACTTCTGAAGGCTCTTTTAAAACACTCCGTGATACCATCAGAACAAGTATTCATAACTATAGGGTGTTAGGGTAAACACCGTTATCTTTGAAACCAGTGGTTTGGTATCATTTATAGAACGTAAAATCAATGGAATACTACGACTTTTTTTTTCTTTTTTTTAAATTAAATTTTACCACTCAAGTATTTCACCCTTTCACCTATGCGCTAGGGCAACGAACTTGCGTCTCAACACGGGTGGGGGTCGCGAACGAAGTCAGCTGTTTCGCTTGCGAGCACAGTGTCGGATAGAAACTTTTTAAAATCTTTTAATGAAAATAACGTTATTTTTTGTTGTTACGCGGTCATTGATTTTTATATTTAAGTCAACTACCCATGGTTTGAGTGACAACGGTGTTCACCCCTACACAATTTGAAAATTAAGGCTTATCGTTTTCGCTTACAAATTTTCATTAATTAAGAGGTACACACGGCTACACATCAAGCTATACATTTTCAGTTTTTGCTGATCTCGGATTGTATAGGATTTCCGTAGGTACAAGGCGAGGTTAGCTTTTACTGAAAATGTATAGCTTGATGTGTAGCCGTGTACATGTTCTGTTCACACTTACATATAAATATTAAATGGGTGGTGACACTCATTCAATCCCTTGATCAAACTTTATTTGAAAGCTGCCTGATAAGTGACGGGTTCGCTATTACGACCGTACCTTCCCCAAAACTCAATCTCAGTATTGATTCCGAAGTTCCTATCCGCACATTTACCTCAAAACATTCATTAATACAGTCACCGTAGTACAAACACGTTTGTTGGCCCATAGTTGCCCGAAGTGATATGTAACGTTAATACCCTGTCAACTATAACTCAGGGGATAAAGCCGAGTGCACACTGATCATACAAATAGTCATTATTATCAATTACACGTGGTACATTCATGGTACATAGATCGGTGAACGTTCCGATTTACATAACATCACACTGGTATTCCCCGAAGGGTTAAGCAGAGGTGTGCCTATATTACACCCACATTTCTCCAGTTAGGCCTAGCACACACGGCGAATTTTATTCGCGCGTTTTTATTTTTGCGCTTTTTATTTTCAGTGTATGTTATTGAACCGAGCGCGATTTTTAAATCGCCAGTACGTGTAGCTATATAAGATGCCATGTGTTTCAGAATTGCGATAAAAATTTCGCGCGATTTTCGCAGTGCGGGCTTGGCCTTATGTTTAAGACACATAACACAACATAACCACGCCTGTATTCTATGCAAGGCTATTCAGAGGTGTACCTTTACTTAGTACACCCACATTTCGCCAGTTATGTTTAAGTCCCATGTAATAGGGGGGCGAGTTATGTTTAAGTTCCATGCTATAGGGGGGGCGAGTTATGTTTAAGTTCCATGTTATAGGAGGCCAGTCTATGGCCATTGCCAAATCAAGGGTTTTGGCTGTTGCTGAGAAATTCATGAATTAAAAACGCAATGACGCTTTGCCTGACCTGGAATCCGAACCCAGTATCGCACGTTCAGCAGTCGCGCTAGACCAACGAGACACCAAGCTTCAAATTTTCTGTCCAATCACTAGGCTGTATCAGCTAGATGTAAATTCTTCAATAAATATTCAAATGAATCAAAGAAGGTAGATTGTGGGTCTGGCCAAAAGATGAGGGATGCTCAACAAATCTTCTTGACATTTGTTATACATCTATTCAATCATATAAATTCGACGCTGGCCACAGAAAAAAATACCTATAAAAGCGATTTTTTCAGCTATGAAAATGTTTTTTGTGAAAACTTGAGCATTGACGACATTGGTTTCTGCTCTAATACTTTGCTATTATTGTTGTTCATTGTGGAAAATTGAAAACTGTTTCTCGTAGTTTATTTTCTTCAAAGTTCACTATACTTAATTCTGTACAAGAAGTTTCATACTTGAAAACACAAAAGTATTGTAAAAACCGATCCAAACTAAAATATTCAAATAATAATTACGAGTTATAAAAAAACACATTTGCAAAGATTCCATTTGGGTCCAAAAATACTATTAAGTACCTCACTATTAATATTACCACGAAGGTGTCACAAAATCTCCAAATCCATGATTATTCATCATCTGTAGCTGTCACATTCCTCCGACTGAACCACTCTCGCTAATTGGTTGTGGTGCACAAACCTAATGCCGTAATGAGATGAGGTGACGCACAAACTAATTAATTTGTACCGGGTTGAGAGGCATCGTAGGAATCACGTTTGATCATTTACTGACGGATTTACAGTGCACTTGATTAATCAACTGGGGTAAGACAAAAAGTTTGTGTTTTCATTAGGGAAATGAAACACGTTTGAACAGATTCCTAAGGGTGTATGTGGGGCAGGGTTACATTTGTGCTTAAGCTCTAATTAAAACACGTTCTGCACTGATTATCTACAGTGGATTGAAATACAATAATACTCTAATGAATTTATGTTTACACCAACTTGTATACAGCGTGTAATAAAACCCTGTCCGAACCGTGAATTGTTAAGAATCATACTGAGAGTCTATTCATTGTGGTTTTTTATTCGGAAAAAAGAAAAAAAAAATGCCGCATTTTTTTCAATGGGGAATTTTACCTGGTTATTACATGGGGCGCTGGAAGCCGTCGTTTAGCGGGTGTCTACAAGTCATTCGTAACTTATGACCTCTGTAGAAAATGTGCTAATTTATAATGAAATTGGGGTAATTTTGGTACCTACCTACTAAAAACATGAATTTCAAATTGCAATAACTTTTTTATTTTCAATGTTTTTTTTTCGGGTAATGTATTGCATTACCTATGTGCCCCTTTCGGATCGGACAGGGATTTTTGTACACGCTGTATATAAATATGTAAGTGTACCTACTACTGAATGCAGAAAATAATAATTTTATCTCTGTTAATTATAATATAAGTATTTATATTGAACTTAAATTACTTAAAAAGCTTAGTGAAGTCTTTGGTTCATCAAAGCAAGTTTCAGGTAGGCACTTCCCAAGTCTGGCGATCTTTGATAATTTTCAAGCAAACTAATTGACTGTGTTCTTGGAAACAGACTTGACGTTCTGAGTTGGTTTTATAAGTTACAATTTTCTTAATTTAATATTATGTAAGTATTCTAAGCGATTGGGTTATTCCCCTGTAATGTAATGATTTTCTACAGTAGGTAAGTATCTAACGCAGTGTCACGAAGTCCGATTAAATAACATCTTGCTAATGATTCAAAAGACTAGGTATTTAGCGAATTAGTCCTTTTTCAAGCTATTGGGCATTTTAAGAATTGGGCATTCATCGACTAAGCCAAGCTAGTCATGTAGGGGAAATTAATTAAAATGATTAACTACATATATATGAATTGTATAATAAAGAAAGAAGTTAGTTCATATTTACGAGATTTACAAACAAACTATTATTCTACCTGCTGAATAAAACATTGGTTTGTCGAAACAACACGTTTTGTTGTTGCAATTAATTAACCATGGAGCATTGACAATTTGAGAGCGAGGTATCTTTGAAGAGGCTCTCGGCGGCGGAGGCTAAGGGGGAAAATGAAGAGTTACCGCTACTTGTGGGTTTGTCCTTAATTCATTTCAAGCCTTTGGAAAAACAAAGAACGTAATACTTACCTACTATTTATTTTTGTAAGGTAGGCCGCACGGCATGCAGTGGTATCAAAATTAGTACGAGCTGGCTTCTTATTCTATTGAAACTCCTGTTATCGATAGCGTTTTGTTAAATTGGAAAAGGCGTCATAACGTCACGTCCGCTACCTGACGGCGCGGGCCGCTCAGCCAACGAACGTTTAGTAAAAGGCGTTTCACGAATTGATCGAGCCAGTCTGTGTGCAGTTCTCAACGAGTCCACTACTCTCTACAAATATTCACCTACAGTCTGTGAAAAAGGGTATCAAGTCAACGTGTGATTAAGTCCTATAACTATTTTGTAATTCCTAAATTAGTTCGATTGTAGTAGCTATGAAAACTTATTTAAAAAAATTATTAAATGTGCTGAATATGATATATTTACAAAACACATAACATCATGAATTGTTTCCCCGAAAGATTACCCTAAGTTAAGTCCCATGTAATAGGGGGCGAGCCTATTGCCAACCGGCAGCATCAATAATTTAATATGAGTATAATAAATAAATACATTACTTGACATGTTAAACAAGCAGAAGAACCCATAAAAACGTAAAAACAAACGATATATTCGAAAGCCTTTGAACCAAATAGAAATAAAAACTCAAAATTAAGACCTAAATAAACAAAGTGTTATGAAATAATCGCGCGCCACTCGCGCCGTGTCGCCTTCACAATTTGTATTGTAGTACCTTACAGCGCTCTTTCAGCGCAAAGCTGGAAAATTTTCTTAAACTTTCTTGAATTTGTTCCCAGCATAGTGCCTTGTTATTACGATACTATTCTATAAATCAATTAAGTATTCGATTCGAATCGAGTAATACTTGTTACGAAAACCTAACAACTACTACGAAATCGAACTGTTTGTAATTTGTGTTTAGCGAGTATGGTAAGCCGGTATCGAATAGATTGTAAACTGGAAGGGTTATTGGGAACTATAATTGATAAAGTTGAGTAGACCTACTCAGATTTGTGTGACCTTAACATTTTGTACTAAAACAATTTCATTTAGTATGTTTACCTTTCTACTTTTAATAAGAGCTTTTTAAATATTGTAAATAGATACCTACACAACTGATTTGTTGTATTAAATAAAACACAAAAAAGTGGCTTCATGAAAATCAGAGACCTAGATTTATTAATGTATTACCTACCACAGTTATCCAATTACGTATTCCAGGCTTGATTTATAGCGAATATTTAACAGTGGGCAACACCGAATCCAATAACGAAATTATTTTCGCGTGCAATTCATTCGCAACTCTCACCCCACTTTGTTTGATACCATACTTTGGTATAACGAGCAGTTTTTGTTTGTTTGTCAAACATTCGTGACACGCCGCCTCTGCCTTGTTCACAGAATCTACCGCGGACAACATGTCGTGTTCCCCTTCTTTTTGTTGTACATCGCTTTTTTTCACAATAACTTTCGACCACGACACTGACGGAATACCGCAATGGTGCACCAAATGAGGAAATCCGTTCTTTGAGCTTCCCGCTCTACGGACTTTGTGAACGAATCTGAAAACAAATAACATCGCCCGTGTCTTACACAGGTAGCTCATAATGCTGTTCGCTGCACCGACGAGAAATATGCTGAGAATTATATGTGACTGTGATAAAATTGCACAGATCTTTTATACACCGTAGTATGAACACAAAATTGTGTTCTCTATAATGTTTCGTGTTTATTTAACCGTCACAATTCCCCTCGTGTTTCTTTAAAACTTTACAAAGTCTTATTATAAAATACTTTGAACAAAAAATTTGATAGATTATCAAGGGGCCAAAGGAACCAAGTCTTTAAAAAGTTTCAGCTGTTAAAACGTTACAAAACTTTGGGTCCGCCTTTGATAATTTTTCGATAATGGGCGAACTTTTGAAGTTTTTTCCAACAGTTTTTCTCGTAATCTATTGGACGTCAACCCGTCTAAAGAATATTGCAGTCAATACAATCTGTGGAGGGGACGGTTCGGATATCTACTGCTGAGGGAACAAGGGAATTGCCTGTCATCTATCAGCGGCAGCGTGGGGCCAATCCCTGTTTTTTGAACACTCTTTACTAACTTGCTACGTGTTTAAGTAGACATAAGAGTCCTCTTTTATGAGGGAAACATAGTCTAATTTATTTCCGCACTTGCATACATGCATGGCCGTACATGCATACAACTCAAATTTAAAACAGTGTCAGAAAAAATACTTCACACTGTTTCATATTTTTATCTGCAAATGTTGAATTATTGTCGAGACAACTCTGCACGCAATATTTCATTTTCCAACCGACACGACATTTTCCGTTTTTTTTTTACGTTCCCAATAAAAAATCTCCTGTTAAATAAATTGTAATCATGAAAAACAGAAACTCAAAAGTTTTTTTTTTTTACCAAATGCCTTTTCGTGAAAAATAGAAATAAAATAAAAAGTAAATCGACTAACAACATTATTTATTCAAATCAACATACGCGTGTCTACACAAGAGTAACAGAATTTTTAAGTCGAAACTGAATATTCATCACAGAAGATCGGGTATAAAATTTTAAATGGCGCTTAGCCGTGTCCGAGTTACTATGGACATATTGACGATGCGTAAAACCGACACTCGCCTACGTAAAACTAACGTGTACCTAGTTCATAAACTTCAATCGGTACGGTACATAAAAATGTTTCTGTAATAGAGTTATGGTCTATAAACAGCTTTACTTAAGGTGGATACGCTAGGGTGGCCCGCGAAATTCAAATTTTCTTACGTTTTTTGCAATTTGCAGGTCAGTATCAGGTTGTTTGTTGATCTAAATATTATTAGCGGCCGTAACAAATATGGATTTACAGAATTATAAACATTAGAATCAGCAATACAACTCTCTAAGTTCATGTAAGTGTATTGAATGAAAATTTCGGAAATCATCAGTCAATACACTTACATCAACTTAGAGAACTTAATGTTTATAATTCTGTAAATCCATATTTGTTACGGCCGCTAATAATATTTAGATCAACATACAACCTGATACTGACCTGCAAATTGCAAAAAACGTAAGAAAATTTGAATTTCGCGGGCCACTCTAGCGCATCAACCTTAATACGAAGATATGGTCAGGGTTTATTTTAATGTATAAATAATAATAAGTATAACTTTACGTGCAATTTATTTATGTACACATGGTATCCTTACATATTATTATAAAACAAAGTCCTCCGCCGCGTCTGTCTGTTGTCCTATACGCGATAAACTCAACTGCACCGATTTTCATGCTGAACAGCACGCAAATCGGTGCAGTCGTGTTTTTGTATATAATAACTGATATCCACGCGGGCGAAACCGTGGGCATCAGCTAGTACTATATAGGTTAATATAGGTTAATGTATAGTTGCATACTAGTGCTTTCAATATTTAATTTTTAAAACTTCAGTTTTTTTTTACGTTCTGTTTATTGGGTATGTAGGCGTTAAATCAAATTATTATACCCAATTTAAGCAATAAAAAGTAACATAATTTCCAAAAAACACATTATTATATTTCAGAGGTAGGTCTTTCAAACGTAAGTGCTTTCTAACACCAAATATCACCAGTCACCTTCACTAGTCCAGATAAGCATTTCCGCTTCAAAAAGGCACCTCTATTTCTTACAAATGTGCTCTAACGGTACCCAAAGTGCTTGGAAACTAAAAATAAAGCACAACAATCTGTCGGCACTAAGCAATGAAGCGCAAACATTCTCGGGGGAAATCTGGAACTGTCTCACATTGCGCTCCCAATTTAATCGAAACAAAATTTGGTTAGCTCCAAAGAAACTTTTCCTACTTGAACAATTGAAATAGGTAACGTATGAAATTGGGTGTTTCATGTAAAAGCCTACTAACGTACCGCCACGAGCACCAATATGTATACACTTAGCAACTTTTAAAAGTAATTTTCTCCTACTGTATTGATTGTAATTTTATGTTATAACGAACATAGTATTTTGAAACCCATATTATTATGAAATATAGTTATTCCACGAGAAAATCGTTATTGAATTTTGCTGAGTGTATATTTTTGCTCGTGACTGTACTTACTACCGTAAAAAAAAACGCAATTGGATGGACGTAGAGTTCCGGATACAAGCCATCAAACTACTACAGTACTAGCTACCACTCCAGATTTAGTGGAGCCCGAATAGTCATAAATAACTGTAGAACTAAATGTTTTTTTTAATTGCAATTAATTCAGTCTTACCAAGGGATATCGTGTTACCCAGTAACTGGGTTGTGGGGGTCAGATAGACAGTCGGTCCATGTAAAATATTCTTATTCGGCTGCATCTAGTAAGACCGGAAGCCGACCCCGACATAATTGGGAAAAAGCTAAGTAGAAGAAAAAGATTTTATAACTGTGAAAAAGCCGATTTTATTAAGCACTAGCTACGCCCCGTGGTTTGACACGCATAAGTCTCGATCCCGTGGGAATATCAGGATAAAAGGTCTTTCAGATTATTAGTTAGAATGTATAGTTGGTGGTTCACTCGAACGTCTGGCAAGTGTAGTTAATTGATGACTAATATTATGACATTAGATGGCCGCATACCGGGCATCTTTACGAGGTTTATTACCTAGTAGAGATTGCCAGCTAAAATGGTATGCCTTCTCCGAAAACACACAAAAGTATGGTTATTCTCAGTCAGGCCACTAGTTTTTACCTCGTTTACAACAAAGACCAGTATTAGACTTAATCCTTTCAATAGCACCAAATCCTTTGTGAGGTCTGCGAGTTTTCCCTTAATTACGTTTTTTACCTTCACATTTATTTTTTTCTATTTTTCTTATCAGTTTGCTTAGGATTATATCTCTACCGTGGCCTAATTCCAAGGCAAAAAAGGATTCGCTCGAAAATAAAAATAATTGGACTACGAAAGTAGCTAAAACAAAAACCAATCTCTTATATTGAAATTCCTAATCGAGCTTTAGGTTGCTAAGTCGCTCAGAATAAAATTAATAACGCTGTCTAAAGTACTACGCATCCAATTTATCAAATCGGAAGGTTTAAGGCTAAAATGTCGAAGAGAATATAGTATATTTTTATATGAGGGAGTAAGATGAACAAGGGCTCATTTGTCAAAGGCTTTCGAAGGGTTCAGGAGAAAGTGATCAACTTCCACTTGTGCCCTTTGGATAGTCATCCATATTCCTTTTTTCAGTCTTCGTTTAATCACTGTGACAAGTGACAGGTTTTCCCTTAAAGGCCTTATTGCATGGCAATCTTGTCTGCGTTGACTCTTATTAACTGTCTGTTACTTTAGTATCTGTTCAAAGCGTTATTGAATTTAAGTAGACTTTTTTATTGTCTGCTTCAGTCGTGATCCGAGGCACTGCGACTAGAAAAGGTTAATTATTATACAAGTATAAAGTATAGGAGTTTAAATTATCTACATAAACTTTTGTGATATATTTTTTTAACCTCAACGGCGTTACTCTGGGCCTAACTCTGGGCCTTCATCTCATCTGACGGTAATTGATGTTCAGGCCAAAGGTGGAAGCCAGCTTCACCCGGAAACTTCAACCACAGAGGAACCGGCTATTACCTCTTACTGCCGAAACGCAACGACGATGTTAACTTTGTAGTTATGGCGATAGACTTAGATAAGATGGTGGTAACTAGCCAGACAGACTTAGGTAGAACAAGCCCTACCACCAACCAAACCGAGCAGAAATTTTTACCTCCCCTAGGAATCGAAACCGGGACCTCTGGGTCTAAGACAGGTAGTCTTATCACTAGACCATAGAGGCGGTTTTGTGATATTAAATTATCACAAAAGACAAGCTGCATATCCTCACCATAGCCAATATTTACGACACCCACGCAAAGAGCATGATATGGATTAGGCAATCTAGAAAAAAACCCTACTACAATCGTAGGTTTCTCTTTTCATATTAATCCCATAAAAAACGTCAAACAATGAACTCTATCAATCAGTTTGTGTAGCACAAAATTCGTTCGGACAATCCTGCAGTGAAATCCGTTGTTTCATCTCGCCTACCAATAGTTCGATTCTCCATTAAATCCGGGCTAAAAAAAGTAAATGTTACAGTCCACTCGTCACCGTCCAATTTGTACCTTCCATAAACGACTTTCACGCAATTTCAGAACGACCGGTGCAGCTAAAAAAAGTTTGAGCGCAAATATTTATTTTCAGTGATGGCTTCTCATATTTGAGTTCTATTTCATTGGTACGTAAAGGATTCAGAAAACTGTTAAAAAGCTGGTGTAAATGTTTAAATAACGAATGTTTTAAAGCGGGGTTTATACGCTCGCAGCTTAGGTCGATGAGGCGAAGAAGTATCGGATGTTAGAGACCAAGACTTAGCCGACAAAGTTCGCCCGCTAGTTTAATCTTTGAGCACGGAACTGCACGGACTTTATACTTTACGAGCTCAAATTATTTTGGGCGAATGCTATCTCAATTTCAAGTTATTAGATTTAATTAAACAGAAAATGCTTTTCTGTGCCCTTAAGTTGCATGGTGCGTTTAACCACAGTGAATATATAGCGTGCTCTTTGAAATATTACATTAAATAAATAGCACCTAGATTGTTCTCGTTACTATTTTGAAATAGCAATTTTGTTAGCTTTAAACAGGCGCTCATAAACATGTAAAGCCATTTATAGGCACCAGGGCGAATTTATGAACATTGACGCATTTGTGCGCTCGTTACGTTATTTGGTACCTACTTCGGAATACTGAACTACACGAAAATAGTGCGAGCCCATTGAGCTGTAACTCTGTTACCGGACAAATGGTGGACCATAACCGGCTATACTCGAGTAGTTTATGTCGATACTCGACAAGCTACCTCGCTGGATCACGGCCGACAAAAAGTCGCAGCTGCGGCTACTATCGCATCTACGTGCACAGTCTATGGAGTTGCGGGAATAGGATGTGCATGAATAATGGAGATGTTTCACAAAATTCCATTTTTGAAACTGAAGAGTATCGGCCTCTGCGTAACTGGGATACAAGTGAAATGTTCGTTTTTTGACGACTAGTTTTTTATTGTTTATCAAAAATTACAAGCCTTGTGTCATTATTTAGTTCAGAAGTACTTATATTTCTACACTTTTATTCGTGATTTTGTTTATCAAAAAATTATTTATAAGTTACAACTTGTAGAAAATCATAGCAAATCCTGAGTGTCCGGCAAATCTCTATTCCGTCTTACAACTGTCGTGCTTAATACCGCAATAAATGTTTAATTTCGATTTTCTTTTTTTAAATGTCAAAAGAGAGAGATGACCTGATGCCCGTGTCCCAACAGTGGGAACATTAAGGCTGATTATGAATATGGAGATGAGCTATAAATTGAACGAAAATTAACATTCTAGGTAACTTGTGAACGTGTAGACTTGTATCTTTTGGTAAATAGGGCCCCTGTCACTAATACTTTTCTAGTGATGTCGTTAAAGATGACAAAGGGATTTTTTTTTAATGATTATAGGCTGATGTAGATGATGGTAGCACCAACGTCATTATTTCTGTTTCCTCTATCGTATCGGCATGAACCGTAAAAGGTTCATGGCTCCTTTATGCTAATTATGACGTACTATGGTAGAACAAGGGTGGTGATAAAGGCCGACTTTATTGCTTCAATAACCACCCTTGTATCCTACCGTGAATTTTTGTGGTAATTGAGATGACCAAAGGCCATGTTTGGCAGGGGAAGTTTTCAGATCGACCAACATAATAGTGCCTTTGTGAAACACAGGTAGAGATTTCATCAGCCTAGATATAGGCAGCTGCTGCTCGTACACTGGTAGTTATAGAAAATAGAGGCTAGCAATAACAGCTATTGGCAAGGCACTAGTACAGTGATAGTATTGTTATGGGCCTGAATGTGCGAGTTCTATTATCGTACAGACAATATCGATTGAAATGGTTGTTAGCTTACCTACCGCAAAACCTTAATACCGAATCGGCCGTATTGTCTTCGACAAACAATATTATATACTATAATATATGGCTATAATAATAGTCGTTCAGACCGTATTTCGGCCATGGCGGCGAATCTGAAAAAATTGCCTTCGGCGCGGGAGAAATTTTAGTGCACAAGTGTGTGCACAGACCAAAGAGTATTAAACCACGCAGATATAGGTGCACTCTCTCTTCCCTCACTCCCATAGTCCGATGGGACGGCACGCAATCCGACACGACCGGAGAAAGATCAGGAGCACGTGGGCGATTGCAGGTATGTCAACACATATCTACAATAGCCCATAAGCTTAGCAAAATCTATTTGACTTTTAACTGGCTCCCATTTTAACACGAAACAGATTTCCCGCAATTTGATTTGCACATGTAGAACGTAGTGTTAAGTGAGGATCGAACTGTCAGCCTCTCGCTTGCACGTCCGCACCTCGACTTATAATATGGCTGCCAACGCGTACAAAAGTATCTCCATACAATACATATTTCACGCTCCTTTCCCATTCACTCGTCAAAGTCAAATTCAAAGGCCCTACCAAGAGTGCGTAGGTACCAACATAATTGGGCCCTTACTTTCTATCAGGGTTGGCTGATTGAAATTAATTTCATTTAAATAATGATTTAATTATATTGCAATATTAATTTGAAATCAAAATGAACAAAAACAGAAGATTTTTGAAGTGAAAATTTCTTTATGCGCGTTGAGCCATTTTTTATTACTAAAATTAACATGGTTTCTCTCAGTTAAATGGAAGTTTTATTACAATGCGCAGCATAATAGGTACATAGACATCAACAAAATAGAAGCTATAACTAAAATACCTAAACAATTATTTTTATTTTTATTCAAATTAGATGAATAGGTATGTGTCAATTAATCATCGGTTTTTTACGAAAAATTGTGCAATCAACATCTACTTAAAATTAGGTATGGTCAGCAACAAAAGTTGATGACACATCAGTTTTTAAATCCTAAGTATTGAGCAAAATATTATCTTTAAAAAATCTGTTTTGTTATAAATGTTAAAAGTATTCTCAACAGTAGGTACTGTTAACATGAAATGCTCAAAAGCAATGTATCGATCAATTTATAATAATATTAAGTATGTGAAAGTGTTAATCGACTTTTGTTGCCGACTGTACGTATCTATCAACAATTTACAACAAAAATCTCTTCTCTTTATAAAATCATATCTGATTGAATAAAAAACAGATTTTTGCCATCCCTGCTTTCAACTCAAGTGCACCCTAGTTCCGAGCTCTGACTCACACATGATAATGAAACTGTACTAATATTTGTTTATCTACCGTTCAAGGTAATTGCGAGGCTGTCTGCTAAGTGCTAATAGAACACATGCTGCCGTAATTAATGGGAATTGATAAGCAATTAAATTAATACGGGCTGTATAGACTGCAGTGGTGTGTTGAACTGTCTGTTTGTGTTAATTTAGTTAAATCTGACGTGAATGACATTGTAAACAGAGAAGTAATAGTCTGTTTTTTAATCTCGTAGACTAATTTGACATTTCAAGTGATTGTTGTTTGTTTTCCAATTTGGAGTTTGACATTTGCATCTGTCAAATTAGTATAAGAAATTAAAAAACAGATTATAGTTGATTAGGTTATATGCTAAAAAGTTTAAATATAACTAACTAGGTAAGTTTTCGCCTTCCGGTACGCGGTCACCATTCAAGAACTTTTTGCCTCCATCGGCCATCAGAAGGCTAATTCTCAGCGGTACTTAAAAAAAGGTTGACATTCAAGTCGCAATAATCTGTCAAACTTTTCAAAAATGTTGGTAAATTGATTGTATTTTTGAGATTGTGAAAGAGAATTCGAACGTTCTTAAAAATTACGAGAATGGTGTTCTGTGAGTAATGTGCCCTGCCCACTGCCACATAAGGCAATTCTTCGGGCTATATCGGTTGCCTTGGTTCTCCTACGTATCTCTTCATTTCTAATTCGAGCACGTAGGTAAATTCCAAGCATAGCCTCTCCATTGCCCGTTGGGTGACTTTCATCCTTATAATGAGGCCCGTTTTGAGCAACCACGTTTCACATGAAGGCCTCTCACGAGGTGGAACGACGACCTGGAGAAGGCAGCAGGAATCCGCTGGATGCGAGAACCGGTTGAAGTAGCGATGCTTCGGGAAGGCCTATGTCCTGTCCAGCTGTCAATGAACGTCTTTCGGCTGAAATTATTTATTATTATTATTTATTTAAATCACAATTATAACACCGAAATGATGATGATAAAGTGGTAAATATTATAAAAGAAGTCAAAACTTAAATTATGATTTGCCAGTTTCTATGTACGTACAAATCTTCACTTTGCAATATAAAAGTACAAACGTTCATTTTCAAATGTGAATATCAAAATCCTGTTTCATTCGGAAAAAAATAAAAAAATCCTTGTGCAAATAGAAAATGCTATTTTCTACGTAGGTAAGCTTGTTAGTGCCACCCCTATGTTACTTGTTTTGCTAAGTCGACGACTCATCGCTCGCAATTTTTGTTCGATACTAAGAGTAACTGCGACAGATATTTTCGTAAGTTTTTTTTATTCTCTGAGAGAAAACCCTTCCTGCTTTTTATTCCGTGAAAAATGGAAAAATGGTTTATAAAGCAAAATGTTCATTTATTCTTTTAGGATTCTCCTACTGGAGGACGTAAGCTCTGGCCTTTGTCATCTGGAAAAGTTGTTTAGCGTTGAATTTATTGCTCATCTAAATAAACGCTGTGACTTCAGATCAATAAAAAAAAACGTAATTTATATGAACTGTTTTTAACAAATTTAAATAAAACAGTCCCCAAAACACACGCCCTTTACCACTTCCGAGTGCTTTGGCTGGGAAGAAGAAATGGCACAACAAACTCCCCAGCAGCAGCTGTCTGTTCAGTTTAAAGACTTTACACAATGTCCTTGTAATTGGAAAAGTAAAATTAAATGAATATATTATTATACCTACATATATCGCTCTAGCTAGGTCACCCTAGCTAAGAATAAAAATGTACCATTAAAACACTATGTTCAATTAGTTGTTATGATACACCCGCCATCGTCGTAGAAGTTTAGCGACTCACACTTGCCAAGTTTTGCCAGTTAGAGCAAGACACACGGTAGAGCAAGGCATCGTTACACCGAATGACACTGAACATTCTAGCTTAGGCAGAGACACCTGTTCCACAGCCAGCGATTAACGAGAAACCAGTAGCTAACAACTAAAATCGGCAACAAGCAGCGATTGATCGACGGCGATGAGCGATTACTCACTGGTATGAGCATGTTACTTTATTTGTATATTATTACATATTTTGTGATTACTTAAACTCACACACTGTCTTATTAGTATTAGGATTTGTAATGTAAAAATGTTAGGAATATTGTGATATTGTATAGTTACCTACTTTTACAATGTTTGTAAATGTGTGAGCATCATGTATCTATCACATATTTTTATTAATCAATTTATTTGTCATTGCTCCATTTTTAATTCTTTTTACAATTTGTGGTAAAGTAATCGTATTCTAGGTGTATCGTATTCACATGTATAATTGATGTATACAAAATATTGTAAACCATTTTTTTTAAAGAGTAACGGTGGAGTTTCTTGCCCATTCTTCTCCATACGAAAACTACCTTTTGGAAGGGGCAACTAGAATCAGTTCTATTTCTTAGTTTTTTTGACGTTCAAAGGTGCCTTTAATGTGCCTATTTGAAATAAATGATTTGACTTTGACTTTTGACTTTGACTTTGATGTACCAAGTGTAAGTCTCTGAGTGAGTGTGCTGCCCGCCAAGCGAGTATCGCTCAGCGAGTTATCTCTTTGATAGCCTTAATTGTCGCTGCGAGAAACGAGTACTCGCTGGCGGTGTGAACAGTCAGCGATCAACTATTAATATATGTATCTCTTTTACTTACACGCTACGTACAATCTTTTCTACGTGCGAGAAAATCTTTGATAGCTAGTCTCTTCCACATTGGCGCTGGCGGCGGTGGGACAGGTGCCTTAGGGGTAAATGCAGCAAAGTTTGTAGGTAATTTCGTCGGTATACCCGGTGGAAAACAGTACCTACTTACCCCATTCTTAAAAGTGTAAGTTACTTTGATCGTTTTAGTTAATTAACATTGTTTTCAATCGGACTTCGATGTTTACAACCTATGGGAAAATATGGAAAATTTAGGGCTTTCGTTTTTTCTGTCATATGTACATTCGTAAACTTTTAATTACCTTGTAATATTACAATATACTATCCTACACGGTAGAGCAAGGCATCGTTACACCAAATAACGTCCAACATTCTAGTTTAGGGGAAATGCAGCAAACTTTAGCTATACCCCGATGAAAAACAGAACCACATTCTTGGTAAGAGTGTAGTTGGAAGTTACCTTGATCGTTTTAGTTAAATAACATTAGTTTTCAATCGGACATAGATACCCAAAAGCGGTGGGAGAATTATTAAATATTAAGATTTTGTTAACTACCCTTTTCTGTCATGTAAAAACGATAGTATTTTATTTACCTTACAAGACTTGCGCACGATGGAATTGTCCATCGGAAAAAATTAAGAACTTTCTTACGAACTTTCCCAGTAAAAACGTTGAACCCCTTTAGGGGTGAATTTTAAAAAATCATTCCTTAATGCTCACTTTCGCGAGATAAGAAACACTTTTGCATTTGATGCATGCTTTGTCTGTTAGTGACTGAATGAATTTAAGATTTTTTTTGAGTAGATAATATTAAAATGTGCCCAATATGTTTTTTTTTATATTATCCTCATGGTAACGATTCTTTTTATTATATTTAGCTTGCGTTGACAACGACCCTGTGTTACGTTTGATAAGCAAAAGTTACCCTTTTGATACCAACAGTAAAAAAAAACCTGAGCATAGAACGAAAAAAGCTGACGCTAATGAATATTTACCCTTTTGGCACAACCTTAATAAAATACTTTTACATTGTTTTTACGAACAAACATTGTTTAGCGATACACCAAACAAAATAAACGAATTATTTTCGTACTATAGTATAGAGCATAAATGCCGAAACGCACACTTATAATTTTCTCATAAATTAAATTATTACATAAATACTATTAATACTCATTTTATATGTTGGTCACCTCTGCCTCACGCTTCGGGGAAAACACAGCCGTGATGTTATGTTTTTATAGAAACAGATGTGCGATGTAGAAACAAAAGGAATGGTACATGATTCGTAGAACGTGTGTTTTCAGAGGCAGGGATGTGAAACCTGTGGGCTCGGCTTGAGGGTACTAAAAAAGGGATGACAAAGAGATATTTAGGGGTCGTATTCTTTATTACCTATCACATTATTCTCTCTTCTGAAAACCAGAGGATACTAAAATGTGAATTGAAATAAAATTGTTATAGCAGATTCATTTGAAATTTCGATCTTTGAGATGATAATAAAATCATTTTTGAACTATCACAATATTGGACATAGAAAATAAATCAGTAGAAATGTATGTTATTCACTGAGCCTTTAAGTGATAGAACTAACCGAATGGCACATATCGTGGAAAAGTTTTTTCTACAAAGGGAAAGAAGGAAATCTAGATGAAGCAAAGTTAATTAAGGCATCTTCATTCAACACACATGCGAAGTACGGAAAAGCTGATTCAAGAATATCACTGTGTACTTGTGCTCATTACTTGAGCATCAGCATTGTTATTCTGTAACCATCTCACCGTGAAAACTTAGGTGAAGTGAGCGTGGAGTGAGCTGTCATTGTTATCGATACCTATTGATGCTAAGGCTGTGACAGTTCACTTCAAGCTCACTTCACTTATGTTTTCGCGGTGAGATTTTTACAGAACAGCTCAACAGGTAGACGTATTCAATGAGTGAAACTCAACTTGGCCATTTTTAAGACGACTACTTCTATTATTAAAGTAATAAAAACTAAACCCCAACTACGACTAAAAAGGTACAAACAAGAGACCACAGACAGACAAATTAAAAATCCGGAGTCACACGTGTTAGGGCATAAATCAAACAGATTACGTGTGAATCCGGATTTTTTATTTGTCTGTCTGTGGTCTCTTGTTTATACCTTTTTAGTCGTAGTTGGGTTTTAGTTTTTACTACTTAATTTTTTTTTAAATTATTTTGGGTTTAATATTTATATTTTTGAAATGTGCTCATTAAGCCCTATCATTTGATACCCAACATAATACGATTTTTTTTTTTTTTTAGTTCCTCACTTTATGTCCTCTAGAGGGCGCCATTTTTAATTTAATGTGAGGTCACATAGCCTATAACCAGCGGACGATCAAGACGCTTCCAACAATACCATCCTACCATCATATCTACCATCATCCCTACCATCATTTTTCAAATTGTGATGAGTCGTTTACAAGATATGAGGGAACAGATGAACATACATACATACATACATACATACCGGTCAAAATCATAACCCTCCTTTTTTCTTCGCCGTAGTCGGGTAAAAATTAAGACTTTTTAGACGAAAACAACAGATTCCAAGAATGTTCCATTATTCATTAACTTTTTTTCACTTGAATAATTACTTATTTTTGTATTTTCTCTTTCTCGGAAAATGTATTTTATTGAGAGCTTTCCCAGGTCTTACTTGATGATAATTGTTCATTATAAGTTAAATTAACTAACTTAAGTTGTATTTACTTTGATGCCGGAAAATATCTTGTGACGGTATCTACATCGCCACATCCGAACTATGCATCAAAGACCTGACGTCACATAAATCCTGCATCGCGCAATTAAAGTTTACCGTGCAGTGGACATATATACAAGAACCCAACATCAATCGTTGGGCAGTTGCACGCCAGACACAACACCCGTCTGGTCGGAGGATCCTCCCTTTACTTTGGTGGATGAGTGAACTTTACACCCTGTTCCTCATACCCCTAAAATCCCATGGGAATCTACTACCGGGATAAAAAGTACTTATTATGCAATCCAGGTTGTAAACTATCTGTGTGCCATCCGTTCAACTCCTGAGTTCGTGATTGAGTAACATCCAATCATACAAACTTTCACATTTGTAATATTAAAAGGATAAATTCAGTTGTTTAGTGTTGTCCATCTTCTTGTAATATCATAATCTCATAATCGGTTCTTATGACAACTCCAGTGATAGATCGGTTTATTGGCTTAAACATAATATTGGTAGTGATATATTGTGTCCCTTTAAACGAACTAGAGCGGAACCGCTTTTATGCGACGATACTAAACAACTTGAACCAGATGGAGCAATAATGTATGGAGTTTACAATGATGTATAGATTGCTAATGCACAGGTAAGTACCTACCTACGTCTTTATTACCTTTATAGAGTTGCTAGTAGATGAGTAAGCGATAGCATGGTAAATTGGTCACGCAAATGACTGGCCAATAAAAAAAAACAATAATCAAATAATGTACGAAGATTTTCAATTTGTGCTCCTCATCCGTTTGTAAAGTCAGAGAAACAATTTTATTACCAAACAGAATTATCATAACTACACTCGCGACAATCTAAGAAGTCCGATTTGACGTTTCGTTCTCGTAAATATATTAAAACGTTATGCCTAGAGAATCAGTTTTAAGCAAAGTAGATATCGTCAATTACAAACTCAACGATCAATCGATATGTCTCGAGAATCGGTTTATAAGAAACCAATTTTTTTTTGCATTGCTACCCAGAGTATTTTTATAGCTGTCAAATCGACCTTCTTAGATTGTCGCGAGTTTACATTTATTTAAATCGCAACTGTCATTCTTTGACACTTGTATGATATACTAGATGCGCCCCGCGGTTTCACCCGCGTAAGTCTCGATCCCGTGGGAATATCGGGATAAATAGTATCCTATGTGTTAATCCAGGTTATAAACTATCTGTTTGCCAAATTTCATCCAAATCCATTCAGTAGTTTTTACGTGAAAGAGTAACAAACATCCATCCATCCATACTAACAAACTTTCGCGTTTATAATATTAGTTTTTCTAATTTTCCTGATTTTACAATCAAGGAGTTTTTTAAGACGAGGAGTAACTCTCTAATCACCAGTCCATCAGGCAAACGCTGTGATTACGGCTAAGTTTATAGTTGTTAAAAGATTTACGATGTCCCTGAATGTACAAAGACTGTTACGACCTAATTAGTAACTTGAATGGTAAACCCTACTTAGTAAAAAGTTGTAAGTAGGTAATATAATGCATCAGAAACTTATAGTCCAGATTTAAACTTAGGATAATTCTTGAATAAATTTTTACGATGTCCTTAAAGGTCCAAGGACTGTGTTACGACCTAATTAGGTAATTCCGATTACTATCGACATTACGTGATCGTGATGCTAATGCGACCGATCAATGGAATAGTTAACTAGTTTATCTCGACTAGACGTTATAGTAGAATGGCTTAGAAAACAAACCGAAGGTCTTACTATAGTTCATTGATCCTTTTACTCCACGAAATCATTAAGAATGAATGAAAATGTAAATACCTAAGTTGAAATATGTTTGATATCCGCAAAGATTCAGGTCAGATCGATGTTCCAAAGATGAAACTTCGTTTTTCGAATATGAAATCCTCTACAGGTCACGGATTATCTTCAGTCGATCGTAAAGAGACGCATCATTATTACGTTCGGGATAGAGCCGAACGTACCCGAATTGGAATTCTGAGAACGAGAACTGTAGGTAATGTTTACTCGGTTACATTACAGTTGGCCAGAAATGTCCGTCGTTTGTCTGGTTTCAGGTTACCTCTACAGTAAGAGCAGACCTCGAAAACTCGTGACTCCAAACGTAGCGTCCAATTTAGAATTCCACAATGCCTTTTCGAGTTGTCTGCAAACATGCAACCCGAGACCCAGCTTAAACGAATGGTAATCAATCAAAATTCGACCAAATATTGACGTAAAAAAAACATTTTGACTGCGTGAACAACATCAATATCGCCATAATGGGACGTTGTACCTGTCATATAAAATATTTTCTCATATCAATTTTCGGGTTGTCATGTGAAACCTTTGTCCAATAGCTGGATCCTCTATGAGATGCTTTAATACAATGCAATATTTTAAATGGAGAGTCCTCTTGAAAATCGGTCCTTTCAAATTTTCCAAATGTAGAATACATTCGGAAAATTTTGCGTCGCGCGGCGAAATACATTCCTATGAAGCTTTCGTGCGATATTACAACATAAGAATTTCAAATATATCTCTATTTGAAATTCATGTTTATAATATATATCTATCTGTATTAATATCATACCCACGAAGTTTATTTGTATCTTACCAACTCATTCTTTACGTGAAATTCAGTTAGAGTGTCACTGAAATATATCTATAACAAAACTTCATACTCTTCATGTCTTTAGAACAAATAAAATAAGTGGAAAACCAGAGGTCAATGAATAATCGCAGAATAAATCAGTCTAGCGGGTCACACGTCTGTTGGTAATTCCTTCAATCGCAGCGCAGTGGTCCAGCAGTCCCAACACGATTTACGAGGCAAACTTCCCGGCGCGGTGTTCATACGTTCCACATAGGCCTTCAAGTCATATATCACCTAAGTTTTATTGAGAAACGCCTAGATTCGAAAGATTGGAAGGACGTATTTTCGTATGTTATTTTCCAGAAAAATGTTATGTGCGAAAAACTTTACCTGCTTCTATCCACGGACCACAAAGGAAAGGTCTTGGAAAATATGCAAAGTGGATTTATTTTGCATATTTCATAAAATTAATCTCTCGCCTATTATTATTTTTGTATATATTCTGCAGGTAAAACTGGTTATCAAACGCTTTGAATTCAATTTGGAGCGATCCCTGCCATTATTTTTTATTAGTATGGCTACCGTTACCGTACTAAGATTATGTGGGTATAGTATAAACATCCCGACAATACAGGCCGGCTGAAGCGCTTTTCAAACGGCCAGCGAGAATGCGGCCCCACATAGTACTGCTATACAAATAAACTGGCTATATGAGTAGGGGAAGACCAAAGAAACGACGAATGGACTATGTGAAAGATGATATGGCTATGAAAGGGGGTGACTACCAAGATGACGACTAATAGAGAAGTATGGAAGAAAATTTAATATTGTGATAAGGGCAGGTGATGATAATACTGCTATACAAATAAAGATACGGTCAAACTGCACCTAATCATTTTGGCTTTCGTATAATAATATCTACACATACCTACCTAATTATTTCGTATAATAATTATATTACAGACGTCTGACCTCGCGTTTGTGAGAAGATTGATCATCTTATTCATCATAACCCGCGGATACTTGAATACGGCTATAGACGTCATTAGAAATAATAAATGTTTTATTTGTTTGTATAAGGAATACAGCATTTTTTGTGCACATTTTTTATTTGAGAACCTCGTAATAGTACCTAGCTAAACACGTCATTTATTTATTTTAAACTCAAAATAACAAAAAGTGTTGCCACATTATCTAGCGCTACGTACCTACTCACTGTTGACCTAACCTTGTAACACTGACCTTAGCGTCTGTACTATCAGTTCGCGGGTCTGTGTGTATGCGGGTCTATTTTACAAAACCACTTAGCTGATTGCAATTGGGTCTTGTACCGTGACTTTACCAAAATACCGGAAAAGAGAAATGTAACATCTGTACCGAAAAGTGATACTGACGGGTAGAAGTGTGAGTGGTTGACTGATAGAAAATGCCTATGGCATTAAGTCCGCCCTTTTTACATTAATTGTGTACCTGTAGTAATAAATAAATAAACACTGCGAAAACAAATTGCCGAACCGAGAAAGCGCTAAAATCGTGTAAAAGATAATGAAGTTATATATTATTGCCTATCCTTTTTGACCAACAGTTATCTTTAATAAATAATCCAATTTTAAGTGTAGAAATAAAAATGTATACAAAATACCAACTCTCATTAATAAGCAGACGAAAGTCGAAATTCTTCCTAGTTTAATTTATTTCATTAGTTGATTCTGTCTGTATCTACCAAAGTCGATTCCAGTCGATACCAATTAATTGAGATCTAACCCACTTTACGAGTGCACTCCATCCAACGATTTTATAAAACGCACAGCAGCGGAGAATTGTAAATATTGAAATGTTTACAACGCTGAGCGGTTCCCGGGTTATCGTGCTCGACAGTGCACAGTGGTCTGAAAACCAACGAGTTTGTTTTGCATATGAAAATCCTTATTTAGTTTAGTTACCAACACATGTAGGACTGTGGGTGGCTTAAACCAAGTTTTGTAGATAAATTGGACCACTTGAGCTTCGTAAACGACTTTACTTTTTACTTTCACGAAAATAAAGCGGTATCTTAAAGGCTCGTACAAAAAGACGCGATATCGCGGGCGCGACAGGCAGCGGTACCTTTGTCGACAAAGGTACCGCAGCCTGTCGCGCCCGCGATATCGCGTCTGTTTGCACGAGCCTTAACAGCAACTGTTATTTAGGTAGAATACGATGTTGTGTTTGTGCACCTAACTTACAACTTACGGCCCACAATTCATCCTATTGTGGGCTCGCTAGTTAGTGGTGACTAGGGAAATATGTTCTGATGAATGTGCTACACCATCACAAATGGACACAGATTTGTAAATACGATAGTGATATGTCTTTCTGTCTATCTATGAATTGTACATAATGTTGTGTCTCATTATTATTTCATGATATCATCTCATTATTATTTTATACAGGGTGGCGATTTGGACATCTGCATCCGTGAAGAGTTTGATTCTACCCGGTAGTAGTATTCCCGGCATATTCTACTAAACAACTTTCACCGTGAAACTCACATCTAATTAGAATCCTATACAACAGTAGACAGGATATGTTATTTTTACATTTGTTTCATAGCGAAAGTTGTTTAGTATGACAGGTAGAATCATCCCCTTAACGGATGCAGGTTACTAGATCGCCACCCTATGTAGGCTTTAATTTTGTGACAATTAATGTCATAAAAATGAAGGTTCGGAAAATCAAATCTTCTACAACTGAAGACGGTATACGTTTATAAAAGTTGGATAAAGTACCTAATCCTTGCTGTCGCGTTATATAAATGGATAACATCAAACAGGAGTAAACAACACGCCTTATGGAAAAGCCTAAAGAAAACCAAGTTTATATCCCCTGAGTTACGACAGATTATCCGAAGTAGCATTTAAAGAGATGACGTCGTATAATAAATGTCGCAAATGTTATGTGTGTACGCGTTTTAACTTACTATGTCAAACTCAAAAGAGATAATTTAAACAGTAGGACAGTAGGTAGTAATTTTGGTCACTGCCAAAAAACACGGTCAAAAAATAATCAGCTGTTCCATACATTTTGTCGATTTAAGTGAACACAAATATATGGAACAGCTTATTTCTGTTTCGCGATTTCAAGGTTGGTCCCATAGAAAAAGTTTTTCAAAATGATGAGTACAATGACATCTTTTCGCGTTTAGCATAAACAAAAACTATTTTTTTTTCGCGATTTCAATGTTGGTTCCATAGTAAAAGTTGTTCAAAATTATGAGAGATTTTTTCTTTATGCTAAACCCAAAAAGGGGTCATTGTATGACCCCTTTTTGGGTTTAGCATAAAGAAAAAATAACGTTGTATATGTCGATCGCGCGGTTAACTCTGTTTGCGCGATGCAGAATTTGTGTGACGTCAGGTTTTTGATGCGTAGTTCGCATGCGGCGATGTAGATGCCGCCATAGTACCTAAAATGGCTGCTTTTTATTTTATTATGTCTTCTTTATTCTTGTCTCGATTCATAATCTTATTTTTATGGTTAGGTAGTCATAAAAATCCTCTTTCCGCAAAATAAGCTTTTGAACCGGAAGCCCTGAAATGTACGTGTACCCTCGGACAAATCAGAAGTCATAGAATGGTCCTCTTAGCGACCATGGATCCTTATGCTCCACTTATTTATCTAGTATGTAAAGTCAAGTTTATACATTTGTATGAATTGTATTGTATGAAATCGCTTTATGACGGTAAATTGTCGAAGGGTGTCAATATGCTCCATAATTAATTTTCTTGACAGACAAGTAGGTACATTAGTATGTGTAAAAATACTGCAAACACGGTTTAGTAAAAGCTCACATCACAAAATAAATTATTCCAGCATTTTCTATGTTTCTACACCAAAATCACATTTGTTACCGAAAAGAAACCGAAGAAACCGTAGAGTATCAAGACCAAAAAACCCATTCTTTTCGTTCTCTAAATCTTTATCTCCAGTTCCGTTTAATCAAGATTTATAAATAGCTTGCTGTAGACAAAGGGTAGTAATTACTATTGTTTATTTGCGTTTGCTGGTTGAGCGCACCTCAAGAATACAACATGTGTATTTATAGGCGGCAGATTGTAAGGAAGCGAGAACAACACTGTGTAAACAGCGTCCTGGTACGTCCTGAGACATCTCCGATTATCCTGGGCATAAGATGAGTTACGTTATTGTATGGAACACCTCTAGCCTATACATATTATGCAGGTATATTTAAGCTTATTATTATGTAGGTATAGTTTGTCCAGTCTGAAATGAGGCACCCCCTTCCGCATGTTACGTTCAAACCGCGGCGTCCATGTACGTAAAATGCCGTAGTGGGGCGCCTCATTTCAGACTGGACGAGCTTTAAGCCCATACTTAGGTACATACTGCATTATAGTTTGGTACGATGGTAAACCAAATTGGTTCAGGAAGTAAGTAACAACATATTGTGAACCTCGATTCTTTTCCAAGTTTATTAAGGGGTTTTTCTCAAGAAAAAGCATGATGCCACAAATGACAAAAAAATACTATTCAAATCTTGCTTTCAGTAAGTACGCGTAAAACTATAAAAGTCACAATTTAAGCCATTTTGTTTGCGACCACATAGTGTCAACGAATGATACATTTTTGATATGATACATAATATTATGATTCATTTTCTTATTTGTATCCTGAGATCCGGCCCATCTTAGGCTACAAATAAGAAAATATCGTCAACAAAGATACAATTTACGTTAACGTTATGCATAACGTTATATTTTCTCATTATCTTTCCATTCACGTTACCATGTAATCATTATATTCACAGCGGTAGACCCCTTAGCTAAAGAACCACCTGTTAATATTGAGGAGGCACGCCATCACCATTACCATTATCTTTCCTTCGTTATGGCGACGTTAATTAAACGTTTTAGTAAATGGCACACAGATTTAATCTCTTCTGCTCATCATATTAAGCCTGTAAAGTCCACCGACGAAGTTGAATATTGTGTACCTATACACCATTTGAAATAAGATTAGACATTTAAACAAACCTTTTTACAGTCCGTTCAACCGATTTTGACTTCTATGCCGTAGGCATAAGGATGGCATTCAAAGCAAAAAGGTTACACAATACCAACAATAACAACTCTACTGCAGCTGCCATTTGTCATGCCACCAACGTAATAGAAGTCAAAATCGGTTGAACGGACTGTAAAAAAGGTTTATTTAAATGTCTAATCTTATTTCAAATGAACTATACCTAGATTGGGGTAATCGGTCACTTATTCTATAAGACATTTATTATTTGCTTGAATGGTTGGACTGGTCGCAAGCGCTACTGCTGAGGCTGAGCATGATGTCCTGGGTTCGATTCCGGGGTCGAGCAAAGTGTCATGGGGTTTTCCATCTGGAATTTCTCATTGACAACTCGGAGTCTGGATGTGTGCCGCCCGGTTGTAATAGGCTCGCCCCCTATTACATGGGATGATGGGACTTAAACATAACTGGTGTAATGTGGGTGTACTTACCATGGAAATACCTCTAACTAACCCTTTCAGGAAACAATAAGGCGTGATTTGAGTATTGGTTTGGTCACGTTTTCGAATGACAAAAGGTGACCAGACTCTAGTTATTTATATCAAGAATTTATACAATCCTGGATCCTGGTTCTGTGTTATTGAGTTTTTCATTAAGAATTTATCAGTAGCAGCACCGAAGTTTGAATTATTGTCCTAAATATCACAAAATATTTGGACTAGGTTTTATCGGGGGAAATGTGAAAATAATTTTCGATTCGCTGTTACAATGTTGTATCTATCTATAATACATTATATTTAAACACGAATTAAATCAGCCACCAGTTTGTAGTCAACTCGGTAAGTAAAAAAAAAAGTGACAGTTTGACGTTAATCCAATATTCCTCTTAAAAGTCTTTACAGTAATAACACACATTACGAGTCGTCCACTCATAAATAGCTACTAGTAGGTAAGTGCACACTTCAACAGGACTAGCCTCGCTAGAGATCCTTGGCCCAACACTTGACAGTCGTAATGTGCACTTGAGAGCGACTCCAAGTGACCCTGATTGTTACGGGAGTACTTCAAGAGGGACGGATGCGCTCTCAAGATGGTCTTTTTTATGACTTTTTGATGTGACCGTTTGTGACGGCCTTTTTTGGTTACTTGTTCATAAGTGGGTAGTTCAAGAGTTACTGCTCGCTTCGGTGTTAACCTGAAAAAGGTAAGTAAATATAGTTAGGTAGGTAGTACTTAAATACTTATTTAAATATACTCAATCCATACTAATATGATACATTCGGAAGTAACTATCGGTACCTATGTGTGTTCCTTTTTACGCCTAAACCACTAAACCTACACTAAAAGATGGATCTGTAGCGTGTGACCTGGAGAAGGATTTAAACTACTTTTCATCCTGAATATTTTTATTAAAAAAAAAAACAAAATTACAATATACTTACACGCAATTAGGGACCAATTTTTTTATTTTATCTTTTAGTTGAGCTTTTGTGTTATGCTATTTCTTTTATGTGCACCAAATAAATGTTTATAATATCTATCTATTAGAAGGAGTCGCAGGCAACGGATAGTCTAACTATAATTGTAACATAAACAAATGCTATGAAGCTTTTCTAACAACATTCATATTTAACATAACCTAGCAATATATCCGCAATACCAAAATACGTCTAACTCGTACTCTAGTATTTTCCATCTTTTTATATGGCGCTGAAACGTGGTGCATTAAAAGCCGCGAAAGCAGTAAAATGATGCTTTCAAAATGTGGTGTTGGCGGAGGCTACTTCGTATAACATAGACCGCCATGAGAACGAATGAATCCATACTGGAGGAACTCAACATCACCAAGCGGCTATCTACATACTATATGCCAGGAGCGTGCCCTCAGCTTTTTCGGACATATTATGCGTTCACCTAAGCATGGTCTGGAAAGGATTTTGATACTGGGCCGGGTAGAAGGAAAACGCGCTCAAGGCAGAGCACTGGCAAGATTATCAGACGCGATCGAAAAGGTTCTTGGAGGCAGTATTTTCCAAGCGGTCCACACTGCAGAAGACCGCATAGCTTGGAGACGCGTTATGAGATCGCGATCCTTAACATTGAGGGAACGACGAAGACGAAGAAGAGAAATATCTCAAGTCGTTATGAAAAATTCAATTTTTCCTCTCTTCCAAACTTCTTTTTCCCCTACTTCCCTTACTTCCAACTTAGTTATCCAAACAATCTCAGCAATCGTAGACTTATATCCGAACAAAACTTTATTGATTTTGCTTTAGACGTTTACATAAGGGAACTCAAATACAATTGTAAAATCGTAATTTTACGGAGTTTCATAACTAAACATTAGAAGTTGACCGGAATTAACCACAAGGAAGATGGTTATCTTACAATCAGGTAGGCACAGACTTAAACACGATTTCCGAATTGAGAATTTGAAGTTCAAACTCTACTTTAGGATACCTAAGGTGACTACTTCATTATAGACCGTGAAATATTTCTTAATTTTTTGCAAATAAATTTTGAATTTCTCTGGATAAAGTCAAATTCTCAACTGTTAATTCACAATTAAGAAACCGGGTGTTAGCCTCTAAATCCTGTTCTAATCTTGCGGGATACCGAAAGATATTTGAATTATTTAAACTTAGCACAAGATAGTAAAATAGTCAGTATAAACTCTAAGCTCAAACCGCAAGCAAAGCATTAGTAGGAGCACTTAATGAACACACGATACATTTGTTCACACCGAAAACCAAATTGTAAATGTAAGCGTGTCTCCGGGTAAAACCGACGCTTACGTTAACGTGGGTCGCTTCCGAGATAGATAAAGCGATAATTTAAGCAAGGTAGTTGTATCTGTTTAGGATATTTTTGAATTAATCTATGCTTTTGATAACAGTGTTTTGGGAAAATGTTGTTATCAATTTTATCACATGAAAGTTTTATCATTTCAGTGCTCAGAAAAGCCCGGCTTCGTATCATTGTTTTAACTAGAAGTTACTTACCGAATTCACTCAGTCTTAGTTTTCTTACCTCTAAGTAGAGCCAGGGAAATTAATTTGACACACTACGCCTATTTGCCGTGTTATAGCCATCTCATACAACTGCCAAAGAATTACAGTTTGTGATTTGAATATTCGGACAGTTTAAGTTGGTAGTCAATTTGTTAAACAATAAACTCTTTCTTAACAGTCGTTTCGTCGTCTCTTTATCAAGGTTCTCCTTTCAGCTGCACAGAAATTTGACTCAGTGTTCATATATCAAACCGTAGGGATGCAATCACTTTAGAATACTGACCATACCGGACTTTTAGAGCTTCGTCGGCGATTTGTCTTCCAGGTCGCGCATTTAAATGCTGTGGACCAAGCTCCATACGATATTACATGCATGACATATTATGCTATGCATTATTATAAGTATTATTACGGTATTTGCAGATATGTAGAGTTGACAGGCTGGAGTAGTGTGCTTAGCTACAGTCATGAGCAAAAATATATTACTAAGGACAGCGCAACAATAATATCTGATTACACGATTCATCCATTAATATCTGTCGTCAAGATGACGAGAAATACATATGTGATCATTTGTGGAAGGCATATACAACTGGCAGCACAAATATGTGACATCGAAGGGACACCAAAACTATATGACGAGACATGCGACGCCAAAATATAGGATGCTGTATGATGAGGCTTCAAAAATATGATTATGTCTATGTTGACGACCTGGGTTTGTTAACAACGTGGCTTTTAATTATCATCATCATCATTTCAGCCAAAAGACGTCCACTGCTGGACATAGGCCTCTCCCAATTACCGCCACTTCGACCGGTTCTGTTCTTCTCGCATCCAGCGCATTCATCCAGTGTGGTGTGGTGTACCTTGTCGTAATAGCTGATCGAGTCTCTCATCAGTAAATCTGCTGTCATATCTTAAGTTAACAGTTGTGTTTGATATACCAAAATAACAACAGCAAATCAAGACACGTAATGTTTGACAACAGCCGGACTATTTTGTAAAAATCTCATCGTGGAAACGTAGATGAAGTGAGCTGTAATTACACCCGATGGTAGGAATTGACACTATTGACAGCTCTCTTCACCTAATTTTTCTCGGTGAGTTTTTACAGATTAAATCGGCACGTTAATTTAGAATCCTGCCAGGGTTGCGGGAAAGTCCGAAAGGGATACCGGGACCTTGGCAACAGGCAACTGAAGGAAGACGGGTGGGTTTAGTCAGTAAAAGTCTGACACGCCCTTCCGCTCCACCCAGAGCGGAAGAAGTCATGTGATGATTTCCCGTCAAAAAAAAAAACAGGTTAATTTAGAATCGTAGTATATCTGTTTTCTACGTTTTTACAACCAAACCATTACTTATCAGAAAGTAGGTGATAGAATTTCTTAGAATTTAGTTGATTCGGTAACCAAAAAAGGCTAAGGCGTTGACCAGACGATGGACAGCTTATCCACGGACAATTTTTCCGCAACGATAGAACGTATGGAAATGTATGCAGTAACGCACACGGAAGAGAAAACGACCGTTCTGACTTGATGCTCGCTGGATGAGCTCTCTCGCGGCCATTCCCGGTCAAAATGTCCGTCGTGTGCCGAGGGGCCTCATTAAACTTTTCGTCCCAAAAGACCAATAAGACAAGTGGAGTCGCAGAGCACAGCTTGTTAAACTTTATCAAACCCACGCATAGAAATATATAACAACGCATTTACGTCACAATCATCGGTGAACAATGACTAATATAATCGCGATTTGTTTTAATACCACTGTTTACTGTAAGACGCATTTTGTATTACATTCGGAGCACGAACTGTCGTGGCCTTGGCTTGCTCAATCACTGCGATAACAGCCACTGAACTATTAACAACCAGGCATTGAAGAACCCCGTCAGCCATTCCTGATACCCCCTTGGGTTTACAATAAGGGAGGTGCTGGGAGGGAAAGGGAGCTCAAATAACACTGGTCTGTTTTAAAAGGGCTCTACGATGTTATGGTTTACTCTTTGCGGGTAGAAACACTCCAATTTTGATGAAAATATTTCAAGTGCTTTAATTTTAGCGAGTTTCAATAAGTGTTGAAACAACGGCTTGGAACTTGAAACAAGTTATTTATTTAATTAACTTCTCTCTAAATATGGCTTGGGCAATTTTGAGTTCCAAGAATTCAACTGGTTTTTGTTTTAAACATTGTTCTATTATCATGATTGTGTGTTGTAACGATAAGGTTATCGACGAGGCATCATCAGGTTATCCTCACAATGCAATGACGTGAACTCTTCTAGTTGGAATAAGGCCATGGATAATTATAATGGGTAAACTTAAAACGATAGCGACATAATCTTTCTACATACAGTTTTATCCCATGTTAACCTTTGCGATTACACTTAATGTATGTTCCGTGCACATAATACACAATGACTACCTACTGATTTGGTTTCTTCCTTATCAGATCGTGTTATCGTTTCTTATCAGAGTTTATTATCGCTGGAAGCTTTATATCTACCTTTCATTTTTTTTATTCTATCAAAATCAGTATATTCGGATTCATCCCTGTTTTATCCTCAGATTCTAAGGTCATGTATTCCCACACGGTTGGCACTAAGATTAGAACAGAGCGAACTGAACGTCTTATCTGAAATACATTTTGCAAATCTTCGTCGATAATTCTACGCGTACAAAGGGTCCATTGTTCAGTATTGTGAACGTGGAAACTATTCAATTCGGTGTGAATAGACCTCTTCTCCTCGATGCAGAATCCACTCTGCACTCTGATTAATTTACGATGTTCAAATGAAAAATATCACACTTTCGTTTTGTTCCTCTGCTGGTGCCTTCGATATACGCTGCAATTAATGAGAATATTGGAACGTTTTGTTATTTTTATAGGTATAAATAATGATTCATTGGGTCTTCCCTTATCGGACAGAAAACGAAAAACACGACCATCGATCTTTGTGCAGAAAATTCTAATCATTATTAATGCGGGTTTGCAATTGTCTCTCACTGTAGTACTGTAGCTATATCATCATTCCACACTGCAGCATGCCACGCGCGCCAGCCGAGTGGCCAACCACGGAGCCATAGTGCTCTGCTACCGCCACCACGATGGTGCCGCCCCCGTCGTGAGTTCCGAGAACTACAGACTAATACGTGCTGTGGTGTGAATACTTATTGGTTTATTCAAATTTTTGTTTTTTTTTATCGTAAGAATTTGTACTACCTAGACTACCTAGTAGCTAGGCTTTTCTAAAATAAACTTAGTATATACCGTTCCTTTTCATCACCTCGGCTCCTAACAATAAGTACTTTTGTCCATCTACCACCTTACCTAGGATATAAAAAATCATGATAAATTCTGTGGCAAAATCTGGAAGGTGTTTGCCATTAAGGTTTTCCAATCACAATCAATCCTCAAGAAATGGGGCAGCTTATTTACATATCAGAGATTTTTGATTAAGCTTTCCGACACTGAGGGCTAATTCCTTTTGTAAGGTGAGAAAAGAGCCTATTTTTAGCCAATGAATTATGAATTTCACCCTTATTTCCACTGAGAAGGATTTATTTTATGTTTAATATATTATTAGTAGTATAGTTATTCGTAGTCTGGTCTGCAGACGGTCGATTAGTACCTAGCTATAATTGATCGCTTCAATACATATTTGGTATTCCATATCGTTTGATGGACGATCGATGAACGACCGAGCATCGATCGATAGTGAATTCCACACCACCGATCGACCGTAATTGGGCTGACATGCCAAAGAAAAGAATGATAATTGTTTATTTGGCACACATTCTATGTAATGAACATATCTGATCAAAATTAAAAACTAACATAAAATAATAAAATATAGGAACCACACTAGACACTCATCAACGGTCGACGACCTTCGTCCATAGTCTGTTTGCGCCGTTATTACTTCATAACACCCATAACAAATTCGAAATTAATTAGGTTCCCGAGATAATAAATTACTTCGCTTACTCCTAGACAATAGTTACGTGTACTCATTAGCGGTACACGGTACTACAAGTACAATATAGTTGTTAATTACATTATAACTATCCTTTTCTGTATTCTATTAACGAAGACGCATGTACTTGGGTAACTGTCTGTCTTGGAAAACTTGGATTAAGTTTAGCGTTATGTTATCTCATAATTTGGGATAAGACCTGGTTAAAAAAAAACAGGCGTCTATCTTCTTTACCGTGTACAATAAAATATTCTGTTAATATGAAATATAAAGTTAATCTAAATCTGGTCCCTGATGGATAGAATATGATCACATTTAATAGGTACCAGGTGAGGTCAATCTGAAACTTACTTTAGTTTACATTTATGAACTACTACGAGGTCCTTTATTTTCTCCTCTCATGACAGAAAAGTTAAATGTTCAAAATAAGGGGAAATCCCCAAAATAGTTGTTTAAAAATGTTTATGATCATAGTTTATTTTGTCTAAAAAAAAAAAACTGGCGAGAGCGACAAATAGATATTATTTAAGGGACCGGCGGAGCATCGATCTCAACTATGAATCGAGTGCTACAAATGTTGTGCTAGTGTGCCTTTTTTTTTTTCTTTTTTTTTTTTGGGGTGGGAAATCATCATATGACTTCTTCCGCTCTGGGCGGAGCGGAAGGGCGTGTCAGACTCTTACTGACTAAAACCCACCCGTGTTCCTTCAGTTGCCTGTTGCCAGGGTCCCGGTATCCCTTTCGGACTATTCCGCAACCCTGGCAGGCATCGGTCCTAACGGACCCCGTCAGGTGTGCTGACATCTCTTTGAGGCGCGCGTGGAACACGACGCGCCATCGACCCGGGCCTGGTCCTTATCGGACGGCGAGCTACCCATTGCTCGCCGTCCGCAAGCCCGCGCCTATGGTGGCCGGGAATCCGCCTGGGATTCCCGACGCCCAGGGTGTCTCCAGCGGCGGCGGTTAGGGGCGTGAGGGCGCAGGCTTTGCCTCTCCCTCACGCGTTCCGCCTCCTCCTTCGCGAGCATCACTGCTTCGCAGAAGGAGGTGACCGCCTCCCATGACCTCTCGCTCCGTACCATGGCCTGGACCAGGGCCGGACGCGAGAGGTCAGTGCCTCCAATCGCCTCCACGAGGACACGGCGGTGCTCCACCCAAGCAGGGCACACCTCCACCGTATGCTCCACCGTGTCTTCCGGACGATCCGCACAGTGGCGACACCCGGGCGTTTCCTCCCGCCTAATCGTGCACAGGTACCTCCCGAAGCTGCCACGTCCAGTGAGGACCTGCGTCAGGCGGAAGGTGAGGACGCCGTAGCGCCTCTCCAGCCACTCCTCAAAGAGGGGACTTATCGCTGCAATTGTGGCGTGCCCAGTGCTAGTGTGCCTGTCGGAGCGATACGCACAGCCACCGTAAACTGTACGACCACGCACACATTTTCATAGACATGACATTTGCTTGACGCGATAGCACTACTAGCTATTGAAAATTTATGATAAATTTGGATGTGTTCCTTAATACCAAAATGATGAACGAAAAGTTAATTTTTTTCCATTTTTTTTTTCGATAATTTGTAACTTGATAATATAGGCTATGTTTCTGCTGAAACAATATCACAAGTATTGTTGTTTGTAATACAGAAAAAACAATATGAAAACATGTCATTTACGCTGTAAAAATGTGCGAAATTAAATTTGGCTACAACTTCATTTTAGTTTTTTGTTTTTTGGAAAAAAAAAGATGTAGGAACCTAGATAAATACTGTCTCAATCCGAATAACAAAAAAAATATGCTCAAATTGCATAGTACCTATTTAGATACCTGTCTCGTAATTTTTCTGTACTTTTCATAATTTTTCTTCATACAAAACATCTGAGGTGAATGAAAATGTTCAATTCATAAAACTCCTAATTATATTCAAGTAAAAGTTATACTTATGGTAAGTAAGTATCTCGTCTTTTGTATTTTGTACCAAAATCAAATAGACATTTCAAAAGAACTTCACACTCTGTCATAAAAATCTAAAGTTTTATAAAAACATCGTTGAAAAAGGTTCTTAATTAAGTTTCTGGGGCATCCGTACCTTTCCCGCCTACCTTATTAATTTCACTTTAGCCTCTGAAACCTTCAAAAGGATATTTTATAATAATAAAAAAAATTACCACCTCTAATGTTTAGGAATGTTTATGTTCATTGAAGTTGACGCCCTGAGGAGCTCCTGAAGCGAACATTTTACTTCATACGGAGTTCTAATTTGATGGGTATTAATAATAAAGTTGAACGTAAATATTTGATTTTCAGTGTAGAGATACCTTTCGGACGGACGGCATGAAAAGGATATATTTTGTTTGTGGTCCTCGTCCGGAGGCGAACGTTGGGTTTATATTGAAAAGGGTCCGACTATCGTATCATGCATGACTTTTAATTAGACTTGGGTGAAACTTTCCTCGTTAATGTTATTTCAACGTTAGTTTTAGTTATAAAAACATCTTTTATTTTATAGAACCTGTGATCCGTGTGTCGTTTAATTGTTTTTAAAAGAAAAGTTTCAGTATTTATTGGGAAATTAATTAATGGACGTCCGGTCGGTATCGCTCGGAGCTTCAATTACTGGGAACGAAACCACTCGTAGACACGTGTGTATATTCACTGTTTACATAGGTATAGGTTGGTATGCTACCTACATACTTTATATTATTTATTCAAGTTCGGGCGGGGCCAACATGGCCAGAAATCTCACAAAACAGAGAGATTTGGATTTGGAGGCCTTTGCTCAGCAGTGGGACACATTATAGGCTATAAAAAACCGGCCAAATGCGAGTCGGACTCGCGCACGAAGGGTTCCGTACCATTATATATAAAACGTCAAAAAAATGATGTCTGTCCCTTAAATATTTGTTTTATTTTAATTGAATTATTTATTTTTAAAGTGAATATATAACTAAATAACCTGTGAATATTTCAAGCGTTTACCTGTTGCCGTTATCAATATCGAGCAAAAACGAGAAAAAAAATCAAGTTTGTTCTATGGGAGCCTCCTTAAATATTGATTTTATTCTGTTTTTTAGTATTTGTTGTTATAGCAGCAACAGAAATACATCATCTGACAGACAGATAGCGGAGCCTTAGTAATAGGGTTCCATTTGCCCTTTGGGTACGGAACCCTAAAAAACATGTTCATTTTCTTATTGGTGATGTTCTTCAGAAAGGTTAGGTACGTAGTACTCGCAACCAGCGTGCGTGTATGACCAGATGTATAAGCGTAAAGGCAAAAGGAGTATGTAAGGATCGTAGCAGCTGGCGTTCTGTAGTTTCTGCCTACCCCCATGGGAAGAAGGCGTTAGTCTATGAATGTGTTCATTTTCCCTGTAGGATAGAACTTTAAGCGAAACATAAGGCTGTTCATAATCGTCTCCTGATTTTATTGATATCACTATTTATTTAATTAATTAAAACTTTTTACACTCAAAAAAAAAAAGGTACAAAGGCGGACTTAATGCCTTAGGGATTCTCTACCAGTCAACCAAGGGTGGTAAAGAGATTATTAGATGGCAGGTGTTCTGTGTTTGTGCGGAATAGTCCGAATGGGATACCGGGACCCTGGCAACAGGCAACTGAAGGAACACGGGTGGGTTTTAGTCAGTAAGAGTCTGACACGCCCTTCCGCTCCGCCCAGAGCGGGAGAAGTCATTTGATGATTTCCCCCAAAAAAAATTGTGTTGTGTGTTTCAGTTGTATCATCAATACCGGAGTAGAGGGCTATATTTTTTTAATCCTAGAAGAGATTTCCATAGGGAAAATTCCGTTCCACTTTCACAAAATATCTTATGTCTCTAAGGACCATAATTTTTTTCTGTAAAAATCTCCCGGTCGTTCGTTCTACCCACACCAACACCACTACCCACATATTATTTATGTAGAACTATCTGACCCGACAGACGTTGTCCTGTCTAAATTTAAATAATTCATACAAAAAAAGACGTTAAGTTTTCCCCGAATTTGAAGATTTTCCGGGAAACTTTTTCAATTTTTTATTCCGTAAGGACCTGATTATAATAATAATCTTTATTCAAACAAAAATAACTCAATTTGCAGAAACACTGTGTTGGATAACAACTGCTTTAGTATAAAACTGTGTCGCGGTCATTAACGCACACCTCCAAAAAGTTCGAGACAAACTAGTAGAACAAATCAAATTAAAAATAATAAAAACAAGAATTAAAGAAAATAAAAATGAAGAACTTAATAAAAATATTAATTAAGATTCGAACTACAATAGTATTATGAACACTTTTAAATAATAAAAAATCCAAATCGGTCCACTGAAACACTTACTAACGAATAACATTTCATTTTTATTACATAGATTACTAAAACTTTATCACAACTTTCAACTAAAAAAATCCCAGTAATACCTACATTTTTATAGGCACTTCAATAAATGCAGGGTGTAACAATACCCATAAACTAAGTAAAATTGCACAAAAAATAATTGCTGGATAACGACTTATGTATTATACAATCAGTTATGAATAAAACATATACGATTGTATGTAACTAATTAAAACGTACGTGGGGTCTCATCGTATGGTAATTGCTATCTAATCTGTGAGCAACAAAATGCTTACACGACCCTATTACAATTTCGCTAACGTTTCAACCCTCTGCTTGAGTTTTTTTTTCATTTGTTATTTTTAAAGGGAATATGGCTATTCAATATTAATATTTTCTCTTCGCATATTAATATTTTTAGAGCCATATTTCTTTTATAACATAATCATGTTGGTGAAACTCAGATTTGGTTTAGTTTTTTATTAATCTCCAATAAAGGGTCATTAGATAAATGAATTAGTCTAAACTTATATTATAAAGAGATAAAATAAAATAGTTTGTTAATAAGTTTGTAAAAGGTAATCTCTGGAAGTACCTACTGATCCGATTATTATAAAAAATATTTCACTTATGGAGAGGTACAATATTGCTGATTGGCATAATACATGTTTTATATTAATATCTACAAGAATTTCACGTGGACAAAGTCGCGTGCAGAAGTTAGTTTTCTACATTTTACATAGCAATTTCTTTAGATCCTATACCTAATAGCGTATCGTCTTCTATAATAAGTTACTCAATACCTATTACCTACCGATATCAATATTTCAGATTTCTAAGAAGGTACTTATGACCCCAGGGGAAATACGTGTACCAGTACCTATTATAAATGCGATAAAAAACTCAATATTATAAATCCAGTTCAATAGTTTATCGGATGGTCGCTTTACAAACAATGTTTGGTACTCTGATAACCTACTCTGGTTCGCCACAGGCTCGCCACATAAACAAACAATTCCTTTTCTCGTAATTTATTCGAGTCACAAACGCAACCATATGAGTTTCTAGTGCTCGAACAAAGTTAGAGGGATAAAAAATATGTTTGTTTGTAGAAACGACGTCAAATATCCTTTGAGTGGACTCTGTGTTAAATCTAACTTGTTTCTACCCGTGACTTCACCTGCATCGAAGTCAACTTTAGCATCAAACACATTCCATGACGCTCGAAGCTTTCTATCGGTGAAATCATGTTTTTTGATCGTATCAGTATTTCGAGAGACCACCTCTTGAGTTGAGAACGATGCTAAAGCATGAATTTAAAACTTACAGATTTCATACCAGTATCTTCTTAAATCTTCATCCGTATCTGAAAACAAAAAACCTAAAGCCTATCCCGAATCCTGAGTCTGACCAATAATTTTTATAAGTACTACCCATAATAAAATTAGGAATAAGGTGACACAGATATATTAGCTGCGAAGCGAACGATGGGCTAATATAATAGTAATGATGATTGATTTGACGTAAAAAGAAAACACGATTCAATAAATGATATAAGTGGATCAATCAATCAACCCACGATCAGTCCCCTGCTGGGTATAGGCCCAGGCTTCGCCTCAACACCCTGTCCTCCGCTTTCCGCATCCAGTCTGTCTGGCCACTGTCCACTGGCCACTTTTTAAGGTCGGGGTGCATCTAGCTGGGGGCCTCCCACACTTCGCTTGCCGATCTAAACTCGTCTGCTCCATCGGCCATAGTGTTAGATCGTGAAATTAAACTAGGATTGGCTTTATATTCATTATATTGTATGTAAAGGAACAACACGATTCTCTCCCGCTCTCTCCCGAATATAAGTGTCGTTTATCGACCACTTCGTGCCGATCGCTAGTGCGGCCCGCTCTCACACGCATAGGGTTGGGACAACCATCGGATTGTCGTTATCAATAGGTAGGTACTCGCTCTGAAGTCTGAATCATCGGTCAAAAGTTGTTTCTGTTCATCTGTTTATAATATTGAGACTAGCTGCGAGCGAGTTTCGATCCCGTCGGAATATCGGGAGAAAAAGTATCCTATGTCCTAACCCAGGTCATGGTCTACCATGTGTCAAAGAACCATGACCACCATCCTATACATGCATACCCTAACCAAAACGATTATGACCAAAAGCTACATATGGTGCATTTAAAAGCACCTTAGACCTAGATTCTGATATAATTCCTCTATTTTAATTTAAACTAAAGGTTTTTGTATATTTCAGAACAAAAAAAAATACTTTTCCTGGCAAATAGCTCATTCGTTTCACTTCAAAAAACTATTGATTGCTAATCGTTTTCTGTCAGGCGTTTTATACATAACTTGTTCAGTAACGAATTTCTATTTAAAAAACAATTGGCGTAACCTAGTAGGGCTTGACTAGATTTAGCAACATAAATAACAACATGATGTGGCATAACTCGCCACTAGGTCTGGCTGGGACCAGCTTAAAATGTACCAAGACTATGAGAGGCAGAATAAAATCAAACTATGCTATGAAAATCAAACGATCCTGTTAGATACATCTTTATCGCTAAGCACGTCTCTGGTGGAGAGGCTGACTTAGGATAGTTAAAAACATCTGGAGTGGGTCTACCAGATGCTTGTAACTTATCGAATAATTTCACATACTAGTAAGGCGATCAGTGTAAAGGAAAATAAAACAAATCTCTCACAAACAGCGTAGGTACGTCTTTTTTATTCAATATTTAAGCATTTATTTCAAAAACCTAAATAAATATAAGCCATGGCAGTGAAGAGACGGTTGTTGGGACTCAAGATGCGTGGATCAGCACCATTAAGATTATAAACATTTTGAAGGCAGCAGAATGTACAACATCAACCCTCATGTTGTTTTCTGCAGTTGTACGGAAAATTCACTGTCTGGACGTCTCTAAATACGTTGCACGCGCAAAACACATTTGATGCACCGAAACATTGATGCATGATTCCAATCAACTCAGCACCGCAATATTGTATCCAATTACATTTCACCGATAAACTGACACGTATCGTTATTACAGTAGGAAAACAAAATCGACAGTAAGATATCGCTTTCAAGAATATGTATATCGATCTAAAATGTGCAGAAAAGTTACGGGTAAGTGTTTAAATAAACAATAAATAAGCAAACAAACAATAACACACGCACAAAGCACAACTTTGGACTGGTTTGAACGTAACAGTAAGTTTCTATGGCGACGAGTGACAAATGAGTGAATGAGCGAGTGACAACTAATATCAGTGTTATCAGACAGATAATTTTTTTTTACTCACAAATCAAGAATCACAACAAGAATCTGCTTTATTTTTTTTGGAGCACTAACACTATAATTATCTTGTTGCATGTTGTTCTATAGATAGTGCTGTGCACTTCTGTAAGTGACGAATTCACAATACCTTCCATAAACTGTATGTGATTTTTTTATTTGTGTATGTTTTAGTGCGTTAATGGTTGAAGTGCCATATCAATAAATAATATCGTGGCCTCCATGGTTATCTCATGTACCTCAAAAATAAGGTATACTCCTACCACTAATCTGATCACATTGACCGAATGAACGAAATGAACTGCAATCTTTCACATTGTCGCCATTAAATCGAAAATGTAACCGGAACTACAAATAATATTTATTTTTATTCAATTTTAAACATTGGCTTTGATTGACTCTAGACTATTATCCTAAATCTAGTTTGAATAAATGCAGGATACTTGAAAATATGAATTGGCTGTAATCGATTAGGGCAGAAATGGTCATGGTAGGTAATTTCATTCAAATCTGTTCTGCCGTTATAGCGTGAGAGCGTAACAAACAAACATACAAAAAGCAAATAATTTTAATAAATTAGCAGCAATCAGCGTTTGATCGAAAGGAAAAAAGGCCTTTACGATATACAACGGACTTGAAAAAATAAAGGCACTGGATAAAACCGTTTCGTAACTCTTGGCAGAAGCAGTTCATTCCCTAAGTTAAATCATTAAGTGATTCGTGAATACAAAACAAGATGTTTTGCGTGGGAATACCGCAGCCTAGTCCAGGATTTATCACGTTTCTTGTTTATTCACACGTTTTATGTTTTATCCTCTTGTTTTTAGGGTTCCGTAACCAAAGGGTGTTAACAGGACCTTATTACTAAGGCACCGCTCTCCGGCCGTTCATCTATCCGTCCGTCCAGCCATCTATCACATGGCTGTATCTTTTAAACTGCAAGAGACACTTTTTTTCACAGTGTATGTACCTACTACTATGGTCGCTATACCAACAAATTATTAAAATATAAAGCACACACGTCACGTAAACTGTTTTTATAAACTTAAGTATAAAAAACTAGAAGCTTCTGGCTAAGTAATAACAACCGCACAGGTCGATGCATCAGGTTAAGCTACGCTTGCCGGGGTTAGTCCGTGGATGGGTGACCATCTTTACATAGCGAGACTCCTATGTGCCTCGGAAAGCACATTAAGCCGTTAGTCCCGGCTGACAGCCGGGTAGTTTGTAGATCTTTGACAGTTGTTACGGGTCGTCAGAAGCCCGAAAGCCTGACAACCTGTCTTACCAAGGTGTATCGTGTTACCCAGTAACTGGGTTGTGGAGGTCCGATAGGCAGCCGCTCCATGTAAAATACTGGTACTGGTATTCAGCTGCATCCGGTGAGACTGGAAGCCGACCCCATGATTGTTGGGAAAAGGCTAGGCAGGTGATGATTTAAAAAAATATGTGATACGGATTTCTTCGTGTGCAAGTCCAACTCGCACTTGACCACTTTTTTTTATTAACACGTTTTATCCTCTTGTTTTTTGCGCCTAAATCCTTATAAAACTGGCCTATTTTTCTCAGAACACACGCGCTTTCGTTTGGTTTACTTCGTAATTCGACACGTTTGTTTCTTTCATTGTTGTAGGTACTGTACACACGGCTACACATCAAGCTATACATTTCCAGTTTATGCTGACCTCGCATTGCATAGGATTTCCGTATAATGCGAGGTCAACTTAAACTGGAAATGTATAGCTTGATGTGTAGCCGTGTGTACCAATATTCTGGGATTGTGTTACCGTCTTAAATGACGTGATATTTCTTCGTCTTGATAAAGATGGAAAAGGAAGAAAATTGTTTTGCCATTTTGGGTGTTCTTACTTTTATTATACCTAGATGCTTGGAGGTTTGGAAAGAAAAAGGGAAAGCCTTTGGCCAACAGTGGGACACAGAAGAGGCGAACACAAAAAAAAGTTACTTAATTTTCAGCTCTTCACGACGCCGACAGTACGATTTTCTTTTTCAGCCACATTTTCACTAAACAATCGCACGTGCCTACATTTTATCAATATAAAACCAAAAGCACTTAGTTCCTTATTCATTTAACTAGCTATATAAAGTAAATTGACACGGTTGGCGACGCGCCAAAATATAAATTTGTCACTAAGCGGTGACTTTATTGCGTTACGCGATGATGTGATAAATGGTCACCTAGCCCCGAACACTTATTACATTATTAGTTACCTTGCAGACATATTTATTGGATTTTTTATTTATTAAAATCGTGTTGGCTAGGTGTTATTGGATAGGATGCAAATATTATTTTAGAGCGCATTAAGATCCAGCTGAATGAAAGTAAAGTACCTATACGCAAGTCTTGGAAGGGCTTTAAAAAGGCATACGTTTAATATATGTTTTCTTCATAAAATAGGGTTTCTTTTCTATTTTAACAATAAAAAGATTATTATTTAGTTTACTTTCTCACGAATTTTACACACGGTGTCTACATCTCTTATCTACTTTCCTATCGCAGATGTGCTGGAAGAGATTTCTTTAGAAATAAGCATCACCTTTGTACGTTTTTTTCTGTTCTTTTCTTCTTGTCTGTTTGTTATGTGTGGACATAAATGGTTAAATAAATAAATAAAGAGCTCTTGAAGAACTTTATCCAATAACATTATGAAACATTATATAGATTTAATATTTTGAATTATTGAAGTTAGTTCGCAACTTTCTTGAAAATCGCGCCATTTTCAATTATTTTCCCACATAGACCCATTTTTCAATAATATTATCTGCAAAACCACGAAATAAAATCATAAAGCATATTTCTCCGGTGTACCGTAAACTTAGGATAAAGAAACAATACCAGTAACAGGGGGCGCGTCGGGAACCATTTTGAAATAATCTGAGCAGAGATAGAGTTATAAAACATGGATACGACGAGCGTCCCGGGAGAGCCACATATTCATTCACATCACACGATCCAATCTTTTATACATGCTGTTATCGAATTTAGTTACGTGTGAAATGTACTGGCGTGTGCAACCTACTGAGTTGTCTACGTATTTATATCTCTTCTTGTTTTTACCTCTTTAATGTCCCGTGTTCGTCCAATCGGTTAATGTGTGTGACCAGTGGCCGAACGGCAGTAAAAGAAGTAGGAAATAAAGTGCATCTGCCGCTTATCACCAACAGCCATCCCTGTGATTATATGGAAAAGAAGTAATTGGTGGAAAATGATTAACGAGTTATAGGAGGATTTGGTTTTTTTTTTACCCGTTTCAGGCTTAACTTGAAGTTCAACTTTTGACCAAGAGCATAATCAGCCTCTATTGTTCCCACTGCTGGGACACAGGCCTGTAAGTGTGGGCTGTAATCTACCGCGCGAGCCTAGTGCGGGTTGGTAGATGTGACTTTGAACTTTGACCAATAAAATGTCATAATGGGTTTTTTTTTTAGACCTGTCTTAAGGTTCAATAAATAGCTTCAGGAAAGGCGTTCTCTGTTTAGGTGCTCAGAACAGTATTCCTAATTACCAGTCTCTTGGTGTATACGTCACAGTTTAACATAATCACCAACAGTAGCGTCTACGAAATAATCGTTTCCTGGATGAACACTCAAAATACTACTCTTCGAGGGTTCCTCTTGCTGAATGGGAGGAGGTAAACCCATTAACCGAACAACGATACTGCTGCTGCAGTAGAAATAGGTACGGAACAAGTGGAAACGAATAGTCTTTCACGAGAAGCTTCACTACTACAAAATCTTTTGCTCAAATTGAAATCACTCTGCAAGTCTATTCATGTTGTGATTGAACACCTCTAAAGGCAATAAAAGATACGATACGGTAGATATGGTCGACTTACGAAAACCTAAACCATACTTATAACCTTGTCATATTATACGATACAAATGACGACATCCAAGATGAAACGCGTCAATGAACAAGTTTAATCTGACAAAGTCCAAAAGTGATCAACGTTTTCATAGATGATTGTACTCCAAGTAACAAAACATAAGTATTAAACAAGTAAACAGATGGAAACTTGTATTCCTTGCCCTAGCAATCTGCGATTTCTTGTGTATCCTCCTGTGTTTGTGTTGTGTTTGTTCGCACAATCGAACACAAACATCGTTGTTACAATCTGCGAGCCGATAGGAAACCCCTTGTTACCTGTAAGCTCGATAAGAATTGAAATATTGTATTGTGTGAGATAAAATGTATTGAACAGGCGCGTGGTAGTTGTGTTTGAAATATTGAGGATTTTTTGCCCTTTTAAGCCTATTTCATTTAGGTTCGGTTCTTGTTACCAAAAATAAATCAGCAAACTTACATTCACTCAGTTATATACCTAGCCAACACATTACGAAACCTTAATCACCATAGACAAGCTAACAATAAAATATATATAGGTACTTATAGTATGTACAAGTATACCTATAACACAACTTAAAAAAAGGGGAAGAGCTCAATGGACATCATAAAATTCGTCCGCATCGCTGTCAGTGGGAAAAGTGCCCAAAAGGCTGACATTGCCACGTTGGATGGCAATGCTGATTCTTGTAGGTAATTCCATACCAAATATTTCTAGAAAATATTCGTTATATTATGAGTCGATTTTAAATGCATGAGTAACTATACTTTGCTGTGGACAATAATGGAGCTTCAACCATACAAGTATTGTTCTTTATCAATAATTATTCTCTTTCATTGTCACGACAATATTTTCCAGAATCAAACTCAAACTCAAAGCATTTATTTCAATTAAACCATTTACAGGCACTTTTGAATTGTCAAAGAGTCGGTCAGTTAGTCAGAGAGTTTAAGCTAGTTGCCCATTCCAAAACGTAGATCTCTATGGAGAAGAACGGGCAAGAAACTCCAAGGACACTCTTTTAAATATGGATATAGATATTACAAAATCCTGGGTACAGTATTCTTGTTGCTTCTATATGTGAGAACAATGTAAAACAAAAAATAATCAAAAACAATTCAAAATATACGTAGCATTAAAAATAAGCTCTGGCAAATAAGAGATGACCAGTCTCAACTGACAGCGTCCGTTCACGAACATGACACGTGGATCAGCACCATCCAGCTCAACCATTTTGAAGGGAACCAATATACAGATAAATCTTACTAACTTTGTACGATCGTTGATATCCTCTACGCAACATTAAGGATCTCCATTTACAATATCCTTGAATTTCAATACCCCATAACATACACGTAACATTTTTACTACATGACCGTATATAAGTTATTTACGACTGGTAACCTACTTGGTGGAGCTGTAACTCCATATTAACTGGGAACTGGTCGTCATCACTTTTATATCGCTTACGCAAAAAACAGATCTTGTTTTGATCATGTGGTTGGATGAACAGAAAGCAGAAGGCGATACATGAAGTCTCTTTACCATATCTTTCATTAATGTACTTGTTTACTTTGTTTTCAAAGTTAGTTGAATGTAACATGGAGCATGTTTACGAATGTGTTGAATAAGGCAGTGTGTGCTCTGCTTAACTTTACCGCTAGTTAGTAGGTATTACATACTTGATCTTTGAACAGACTACTACACTTCGCGTTCTTGTTATGCCCCTTATACGAACGCGCGGAGTAAACCAAACATAAATTCAAATGATTTTAAAATTGAAAATACTTGTTTTAGCCATATTTTTAGTGTCAAGACTTTATTGATAATTATCTAAAAGTAACACTTATTTTGCTTGGCGCATTTTAAAGCAATATCCTCTAATACAGTTGGATATTCGATTCAAAAATCGTTTGCATTTATGTAGATACGTTTACTTCGCCCATTCATACTGTGGCCTCTATATGTCTACGATGCAATGTGTGTAAAGCATGTTATGGAAATTAAACTGTGCTAAAAGGGACAATAAAACGCTTCCAATTCGAATCGAGAAACAGAACTGAATAAGGCATGTGACAGCTAGCACGATCTCGATCACTGATGCGAAAGACCTAGCTCTGCAGTCACCAAACTGCCTGCATAGCTAAATACTAGAAATTGGTAGGCATCTGAGATTTAGTAGTTAGCTTTCTACTAAATCTGGATATAGCGGTTTTGGGGGTGCTAATAAATCAGTTTCCGAGCTTATAGCACTTCCCAATGGGTTGTTGCACTAAGCATGGTATCTTAAAGGCTCGTGCAAACTGGCGCGATATCGCAGGCGCGACAGGCAGTGTTACCCTATCGCGCCTGTTTGTGGGCGCCTTTATTGTATACTAACCGATGCCCGCGGCTTCGCCCGCTTGACAAATTATATACTAAAACCTTTCTAGAGAACCACTCTACCCATTGGTGAAAACAGCATGAAAATCGGTGCAGTCGTTTTTGAGTTTATCGCGAACAGACAGACATACAGACGCGGCGGAGGACTTTGTTTTATAAATATTTACCGCCTTATTCATAAACGCTGCATAACGTTAAGTTATGAATTAACAACTGTTTAACCATACATATTCGACGTTTATACGTCTCTTTAACTTTAAGAAACGTTTATGAATAAGAGGGATAGTGATAGTGATAGATCCTATAATTTATATTATTAATTAAAGTCACTTTCGTGTCTGTCTGTGTGACCGCGTTGTTTTTCCAAACTATAATAGACAACGGAGTTTTTTCTGCCATTTAGAGAATTTATTCCAGAAGGTTTATAGGTATGTGTAATACATTTTGTAATAAACTTTAATATAATAAGAAGGGGAACAATAAGGAGGGCTGGATGCGAGAAGCACAAACCGGTCGAAGTGGCGGTACTTGGGGATGACCTATGTCCAACAGTGGACGTCTTTCCGCTGAAATGATGATGATGATGATAATATGATGATAAATCTCTATTTTTTGCAATTCGAAAAAACCGTGTGAAGTAGGTAGGGTCGCATACAGGAATGTAATAAAGACATACCTAATTAATTTGTATGATCTTGACCCGTTAAAAAGTTCCAGCTAAATGCTTTAGCAAAAGGGCTATCAATACAAATAACATTTTAACGCACAATAAAACACGAAATATTACCCAAAAACATAAACATTACGTCTGATTTGTGATAGAAAAGTTACTCAAATCGTAGTGGACATAATATTATCGCTGAGCGGACAGTCTATTAATGCCTGTCTACAAATAGCCGAAGTTTATAAGTTATGGCCAACTCCAAGCAAATTAGCTTTTCAAACACTATGTATCGGGGCGGCGGCCATCAAACACTTTACTGGGATGGGAAGAGTTTCATTACGTAACTCTACGAGTTATTTTTGCCTGTTGAGCTAAATTTAGAAAGTGGAACTTTTGGAAGCACCGTTTTACCGTCAATATCGGTCTGTGATTTGACATTTCTGTAGCACATTAGTTAACAGATCTTTTACTAGGATAAGTATTTTTTGTTGTTGTAAATAACATATAAACATACTTATTTATTTATTGATTTTATTATTTATGTACACACAGTAAATTACATAAAGATACGACATAATTATAATATGACTACAAAGGCCTGCGAAAGGAGAAATGAGAAAGAATTGTTAACAATAGTGTGTGAGAACAAGAAGAGAAAAATATGATTATGCGAAGTCTTAACTAAAATAATATTAAATACTATATAAATAGCACTAAAAAGAGGTGAAGAACGGGCGTTTTGGGTGACTGTCTTATGTAATTTTAACATTCAAAACGTGCTGATTCTGAGTCTAGTTTGAATAAATGACATTTGATTTGATTGATATATATGATATATAAACTTTTTTTGCACAGCCTTTATTATCCCACTGCTGGGCAATGATCTCCCCCACAGATTTCCAGTATTCCCCGTGTGTTGCCTTCCCTGTACATTATATTAAAACTTAATAACATAGTATACATGATATAAATAATATTGAAAAATAAAAACCCATAAAGGCTCCTACAAAAAGGCGCGATATCGCGGGCGGGACAAGGGTAGCGCTTCCTGTCGCGCCCGCGATATCGCGCCAGTTTGCACGAGGCTTAATATAAAGCATCTTTTGTGTCTTAACTTTGGAATTGAGTGCGGGATATGAAAATCGGAAGTTATTATAAAAGATATGTGTTTTGTTTCAGAAGTGAATTCACGCAGTGCTGATATCAAACCGCAGTTATTGGAAATCCACCCGGAAAAGAAAAGGTAAGATTTTGTTTACTTAGGTATTTACACGACTGCGGCGAAGCTAAAAAACCGGCCAAGTGCGAGTCGGACTCGCGCACGAAGGGTTCCGTCCGTACCATTATCTATAAAACGGTAAAAAAAACATGTCTTTTGTATGGGAGCCTATATATGTATATGTTTTATTTAAGCCCCTTAAATATTTGTTTTATTTTAATTTAATTATTTATTTTTAAAGTGAATATATAACTAAATATTCTGTGAATATTTCAAGCGTTACCTGTTGCCGTTATCAATATCGAGCAAAAACGAGCAAAAAAATCACGTTTGTTGTATGGGAGCCCCCTTAAATATTTATTTTATTCTATTTTTTAGTATTTGTTTGCTTAGGGTCCCGTTTTACCCATTGGGTACGGAACCCTAAAAAGGAGGGTTTATTATACCTACATTTATATGAAATACCTATAATGATATATAATGTTGATCTCTTAATACTAATGCGAGGTTTTGTCCTACACTATAGTAGAGTCCTTGTGGGTCTTACAATCTGTTTGCACAAAAGAACTTCAATGAAATAAACGCCTTGAATTACGTGGGAAACACCTTTAATGACTTACCTATATTACGACCATTAGGTACTTACGTACAAATTCTATGGGCCACACCTACTTACATTGATTAATTTCCAATATGGTCTTTAATATCATAGTATCTATCACTATATCACAACACTTTTTATGCTCAATAAAAAATATTTTGACAATCACAATCAAAGAAACCAAAAAAAACATACAAGTTGTTTTTTTTTTCACTATTCAATGATTTGTTTGACGTTACGAGGTCAATTCGCGTACTCGTCTATCTATACTACTAGCGTTGAACAAAAAGAGGTTTGTGCCCGATGCTCCTATATTCGTCGTGATAATCTATGAACGCCGGATATTGGCATTTGGCGAGCCCACTAGGCACTAGATCACGCACAGGCCGAACACAGGCTTCATACAAACGAGCAATTGGTGACTTATTAGAACTATGCCAGGTGCTGCACGAACTTTTAGAAATATGTTAGGAAGGTAGGTACTCTAACTAGGCTTGGGTAATGTAGAATTCATGTCTAACATAGATTATGTCAATAATGTGAACTTATGTTACGTTACAAGATAAAGACTTTTTTGTTATATCTACAAGCGTTTCTTTGTAAAATATATATTCGATATTCGATAGTGTTTCCGCTGTTCGAATTGTATAAAAAATATACTGACGAAAAACCGATAAATAAATTATATGGGATTACTTCAAAGAGACGTCCAACTTGTGGTCTTTAAGCCTGTGAAACGTTTAATAAAAGTTTAACACTGCAGCGGGGTATTGTAAAAAAGTTCTGTTGTCTGTAGGAATTTTCACAAAAAATAGATGACTTATAATCCCGGGAGCGAAATGAGAAAATTCGAAAAGTTGAAAAATTTCCGAGAAAATTAATATAAAGTGGAGAGGGTGTTAACGGCGCTTTTGCGGGTCAATTAAGACGGTACCATTGTGAAAACGCAAAGGTTTTCAGACAGAAATCACGCTACAAGCGACCCGCTAATTAGCCCAAAAAAATTAAGAAGAGGGGTGAAATTAAATTAAAACAAAAGAGAGTGCTTCTTTTCCGCGCGAGCGCTGCATTGTAGCGCTTTAAAGCGAAAACGATCGATGTTAGCTACAGGGTGTTTTATTTTCGAAGTTGCGAGAGGTTACGGAAGTACCGAGCGACGACTCTTCCGCTCTGGATTAATCATTAATCTTTCCTGTCTTTACGTTAATTTTGTCGTAAAAACAGTTCACCGTTCAAAGCTTTGTAAAAACTGAGGTCGTTAATAAAAAAGTATTTATTGAAGCTTATTTAATTAAGCCTAAGTATTTCATTGTGCGTTGGCTATTGTTTCCGTTTAGATTAGTAGTTATAGAATTATTAATTGTTTTCTCAATCTGCCTTTATGTTCAATAGATGAGGTCACTTGCATTCAGCAAATGCAAGTGACCTCATCTATTTATCACGATATCTCTCTTTATATTAATCGCGTAGTGCTCCACGCGATCAAATCATCAATATCATTAGGTGTCTCCAATATAAGGAGCGTCTCAATTTGGAGTCGAGGTCCAGTTAAAGAACAACTATTACAGCTATAAGTTGACCTGTCACGATGCATACATCAGTCATCGTGTAGCTCAACCCTATTTTAGGGAGCTCAGCGACCTGTCGCTTGACGATACTGGTGGAACTGGTGGTAAGTTAACGAGGCATCAGTAACTCATGCTCAGCCTGACATGTGCCGCTATTTATCGCATTCTCGGCACATTACACGTGTTTAATTGTTACGAACGTTCGGGCTGAAGCACAATGGGTTTCTTTTCCGTCTAGCTATAGAAAAATGTGTAAGTAAGATTGGATAAATTGTGATTTGGCTGTATTAGTTGCGACTATTCCTATTAGTGATCATCTTCTTCTTTTCGTGAGGTTAGCGACTAACCTGGTGTCAAAGTTTTTAGTCAGAGGCTCATCTTCTGACTTGGCTTCACATGCCGTCCAGAAATATCTCTCAGGCATGCCAATTTCCTCATGATGTTTTCCGTCATCATTTTTTAAATGAACGAGATAAATCCTCTACATCCAGTAAATTAAATGGTAAGTAGGTACTTTACGAATGTACAAAACAAAATCCATGCTTAAATAATGCAAACCTAAAGAACCATTCGCCTGCTTCAATTCGGTGTAGGCCCCGCTCGCCCCTTTGGATCTTGTGATCTTGATCTCTCCCCTAATTACCTAAGTGTAACCACTCGCACCTTTCAATATTAGATGGCCTCACTCGCCCCGATTGTTAGTGGGTTAAAAGTACAGTCAGCACTCTAAATTTTTAAATATTAAAATAAATATTGTTTTCTTAAAACTTAAATCAAAACCTAACAAAAAGTAAAAGTATTACAATCATTAGTATAATACTAATGATTGTAATACTTTTACTTTTTGTAATACCCAATATTAAACATAGTTTGTTTATACCTAACAAAAAGTACTAGGATTGCATGAATTCAAGATAGTATTACAATCATCAATTAGTATTATCCCACTAATAAGATTTGGATGAAAGGCTCACAAATAGTTTATAACTAACAAATAAGTACTAGGCTTGCATAAATTCACGTTTTGTTACACTTGGAAATAAGTAATAAACTAATTAGCAAATATCGCAAAACGCATCCCTTCCACTTTATAATACGAACATAGAAAGAGAAAGCATTCATAATATATTCGACTCTAATTCGATTTTCTCAACGGGTAACATATTTTACCAAATTTTTTGTTTATAGAACCTATGAAAAAGGTTCCTTTTGTTATTATAGGTAAGCCAGGCAGCAACAACTATCACAAGTGTCACGAGTTGGTGAGATTACAGATAGAGTTAAAGTAATCAAATATAGCGTTATTCATAATGTGTACATTTTTCTGTCTGACTGTACCTTTTTTGGTTAAATTTCAAAGGACATGCCGCAAGGGGCGAGTCGGTACATCAAAATAATTATTTAAATGTCAATTTTCCACTCGCCCCTTCGTAAGGGGCGAGTCAGTACACCAAAATTATTAAAAGACGGGGCGAGTGGGACATTTTAATCAAAGGGGCAAGATCCAAGAGGCGAGCAGGGGGGCCTACACCTTCAATTCAACATCAAAACTTTCAATTAATAAATACACTTCCCAAACGTTTTTGTATTCTATCAAAACGTAAACATGAACATGTTCGTGCGTATTGTGTACCTAATTATCACTTCAATAACGGTGAAGGAAAACATTGTGAGGAAACCCGCATGCCTGAGAGATATTTCCCGACGGCATGTGAAGCCAAGTCAGAGGCTCAGGGGTGGCATAAAAACTCTGACACCAAGTTAGTCACTAACTACAAGAAAAAAAGAAAATCATAAACAAATGCCTGTCTCAGCCCAAATGCGATTAAAGTACGGATAATATATTAATAGCGACGATCCGACCTGAGACCTTTCTGAAACCGTTACAAGATCCACCCACACGATAAAGGATAAAAGCAATTTTTCTTCCGTTTCTAGAAAAAAAAAGTACAACAAAAACAGCGCCTTCTACGTAAATTATTTCCAACCTCATTCGATTCAACTCGCAGTAACCTTTCACTTGTTATCACTTTGAGCAATCTACAGTAAGGAGACCCTAATTTCCGGTAAAACGTCGACGTATTCACAGTGAGGATTCTTCGGCGCCTTTTTCTGAAAGTTACCGTTTTGAAAGTCGTTTCGGTGAAGGAAATACGAGGGCTCGTTGTGTAACGTAAAGGGACTTATTAGACATGCTGCTTCTAGTATCAGCGATTTAGACGCTTTTCAGAAGCTTGATACAGTGACGGAGCTCTAAGCTTGATAATATAGCGATAGATATACATCACGCAAGTTTGACACCACCACGCTCAAACGTTCAAGCGAGTCGCCAAATAGCGATGGAGCATTGCAGCGATCGCACAAATCCACGATTTTGCCATCACGGTCGAAAGCAGAGAGTCGCCAAAACGCGATCCAGCATTTATGAAGTTGCAAAATCACCGATCCCTGGTGTTTAAAGTAATAATAATAAGGTGCAGACGGCAGACTATCCGTGACGCACTTTTTAGTCTGTGAAAATAAAACCTAAGCAATTATATGCAATAACGCATACGACGCGAAAAAAGTCCGGCGCACATACAATCCGTGTTATTCTGGCAGACCGCGCCGCGCCGCGCCGCACTAACAGTGCGCGAAAAAAATAGAACGTTTGCTTCAACGCGCGCTAACGCAGACGGCGCACACTTTGAGTATGCAATCTGCATTTCCATAGCGTCTACGTCCCTACAGTTCTGCTGACGAGAATAATCGAAGATGTGTGTCGTTTGCGTTGAGTCTCCGTAAAATCCGCGAAAAAACAAAATTTTTGCATGCCATGCAGACATTTTGGGCGCCACAGACTCGATCGCACAAAAAGTGTGTCGTCTGCGCTGCACGTAATAGTCCTCCTAGTAATGGAAAAACCCAATAACCCACGCTCAGCAGTCGGGATTGTGACCACGAGACCAACGCCAACGGTGCGGCGTCGGTGTTAAAAGTAGCATGTCTGCGAAGGCCTTAAGAGCTCAGCTTGTATAGTATGCCACACGCGTGTAGATCGGATGACAAATGAGTTCTGCAGACCTCAACCGCAATACTTTTGTTCTAACTTGTATTGTTCGAGTTTTTCAAGGACGTGACCGCTATACGCGTTCCGTAGAGACTACAGGATGTAGTAAAAAAAGAGGGACATTTTCATGAACACTGCGGTCTGATTTAGCATTTATTTGTAACCGTTTATTTTTACGAGCGTAGTATCAGTATTTTAAGATTGTACAATAATTTACAAAGATTGCCGAATATAAATACGTTTTGTTTTGGTTTTCAATAATGACGCGTCTCACAATGGACTTGTGAATTTAAAAACGTGAAAATATTGCACCGTATATTTTAACAGAAAATTGAAGTGAAAATATAGCACAGTACATTTTCTAAGTCTCGACACGACACTAGATAACCTTGGACAATCCTACGTCTTTTGTATCAATATAACTTCAAAACTATAATCGCTTTACTTTGTCCATAACTTCTATTTTATCGATACGATAGTCATTTCGGTATCGTGCCCATCGTTTTACGATATTTTACTCGATATTCGGCGCTAATTGAATGAACTATTGGCCTCTCCAATTCCTCTTAGCGAAGGGAAAAGGTTATTCATGTTCCTATAAGCTTTTCAAGGTCTTCCACTGTAGGGAAATATTGAAATAAAGGTCTTTTTTATTTCATGAACTAAATATTGTTTTAATGATCTTGTCATAAATATCTAAAAGTACATTTATTGGTATTTTATATTTTAAATATATATTGTATACTTTGTTATATAGTTAGTTTTAATCAGTAATTTAATTTATTATATAGTGTAAATAGTTAGTATAGTTTGTAAGTATGTAAAATATTCTTAGTTAAAAACATATATTTAGTTGATGATGGTATTGTGTTAACATTATCTAAATCATAAATCTTTTATAGTGTAACAGCAGTTGCCTCTTTTAGTAAACCAACTTCTTTCAAAGAAAACCGAGAAAAAAGAAATAGGATTTTCAAGATAATTCGTTATCGCTTCACAAGATGGCAAGCAGCATAAACATTTTAGCATCATTCTCTTTCTACAAACAAATTCACCATAACAGGAAATAAGGAAAATGAAAGAAAATATCATATTTATTTTCCATAAAATAAGGATTGTAAGTGTAATGCACCGAAATGTTTGTTCAAAGGGACTAGACAAAGGCGAACGGCGTCATGTGGCGCCTTTCCGTTTGTGTACGACAATAGAAACCACAGCTTGCTAAATAAAAGTATTTTATTTTATGAAACAGTTCATGGTTAATGGTGTCTGTAAACGACGGATACTGAAACGGTGAAAATAAAATTCACGCTGTATAAAATTAAAAATAAACCCTGTTGTTAAAAAGTCCTGTAAAACATTAACGTAAAATTCTGTCGGAGCTATCAACTCTTGTGTTTCGTCATTAAATCGCATGTAACATCATCACATCGCGCAATCCTTGCTTGATTATTTAACTGGCAGTTCCGAGTTGTGATCCCAATTCGCTTAAAAAGCAGTTTCGTAATTCCCAAATAAAGCATTTACTGTTATAATTAATTTACTTTATCGTGGAGTTAATAAATCCTTATTCGTATTTCATGGAATATAAAGCGGTGACGTCATCAGGCGAGATATCGCCACGTCACGCAGGGTTGTCACCGAACACTTGGCTGCGCTCTAGTTTCCTCTTTAACCCGGAGCTATGTATCAAAAATGTCGGGATTATGCTAATTACTCAATCTGTTCCGAGTAGCAGATGCCGTGAAACAAGGCTTGCATACTCAATTACTTGGTATATTTCATTTCGCAGTAATGAAAAAAGTACGTGACAATGTTACGTTCTTCGATACAAAAAAAAATATTACGTGCAAAATGAAAACGATAAACCCTCCAAAAAGTGAGTTTCCTTTGCGTGATATTCATTTTATGGTACAGTCGCTTAATTTTTCAAGCAGCTCAGTATCATTTCTTAACAACAAAATGTTCGAACCGTTAAACAGAAGTGCCTATTTTCTCAAAAAAATACGTGCCCATGCTTCTCCATTCCATTTTTGTCTCTGCAACAATTCATGTGTTTTTTTCGCCTATTTTTGGATATGACAACCCTGGTGCGGCGCGCGACAAGTCCCATCGTGGCGCGTCGCCAACTTCCTGAAACCACTGAAAAACTTTCCCCTTGTACTTCATAGATAGCTGTCCGCTCACTGTACTCTTTGTACATTAAACCTGATTTGAATTAATAGGGGGTTATCTTTATTTAGGTATGAGTATTGAAATTCATACCTAGTTAATAGGTGTTATATTTTAGACGAAACGTCTGAAACGTCTTTTCTTTTAACGATGTTTTGTCGCTTGGTTTTTTTACCGTAATGGGTCTCCAATACACACACCTAGAATTGATAACTTTTACTTATTTACATCTTTTTTATCAAGAAAAGTTAAGTTAAAGCGTCTTTTCAGGCATGATTTTTTTATTTTTTTTATTTAAAGAAGCAAGCATCAAATATTAGGTACCATAAAAACTTTTTACAAAAAAAAAACAACCGACTTCCAAAAAAACACAAAATACGTGAAAAATAACTAATTTCGGAAGTCGGTGTCTTTGCTTTTCAATTTTCGTTTTTTGCCACCGACTTCCGAAATTAAAGTTATTTTTCACGTTTTTTGTGTTTTTTTGGAAGTCGGTTGTTTTTTTTTTTGTAAAAAGTTTTTATTTTTCACTTTTTAGTTGTGGTGCCTACCAAACAAAAAAATAATCACCAAAATCGATTCATAATTGGCAGAGTAATCGCGTAACATACAGAAAAAAAAAAAAAAAAACCTACAGACGAATTGAGGACCTCCTCCTTTTCGAAGAAGTCGGTTAAAAATCAAATGTCAACACTTATTAGGTACCATAAAACAAAAGAACCCAACTAACATCATAGCTTAGTCCACACTTTGCCACCCTAAATGGGGCTCACTAACAGTCGCCGGACACAAGACATCAGCACCAGATGCCGCCCACAACTGCCAGATACAAAATGAGCCACTCTCGTAGATAATACGTTACGGACCTAGAACGCGTGCTACGGACAGAAACTACCGCAAAAAGTATAAATCCCTACTAAGGGCGTAATAAATTGGTGTAACGGGCGGCGGGGATCTTGTTAGGTCGAGACGGCCGTAAACCGAACTGTATACCCGCTGACGCTCCCCATACGAAGACGACATCTCTCGTCCTGAGGGATCCACTACCTATAGGTACTACTAACTGACAACTAGAGGTTAAAGGTTGGAACAGGGACACTTTGCTCAACGTAATGTGTATTTATGGCGTCTGCTGATAGTAAAATTTTATGCGCACGCTACTACGTCCAAATACTTGTCTATTATACATATAAAACCTACTTCGAGCGTGCTGGAATGTATATTTTATTTTCTGTCATCCTTTTTTTAGAGTATGCCGTATATTCTTTAGGAAAATCGTAAAAAGCCGCTTCAACTTACCTAGGTTTTATACTTTAATTTTTCTAAGAAATTATGCTTTCCACGCTTACCAACAACGCGAGGCCAAATAAACAAGCGCAAGCCGCAAGTATACCAACAGAATAAATGTAATTAAAAACTTGAACCGATGTCCGTAACAAGCGTTTAAAATTAAAAAGCGTGTACTCAGTAAGCTACAGTTGATCCAGATTAATATTCCACCGGGAGAAATTAAAACAAAAGCGGACAGAGATTGAAACACGTCTACGTATTGATGAATAGGTATGTCCGGGACAAAAACAAAAGAGCCAATTATTCTTTCAACACTCGGCGACTATTCATAAGGCTATTGTTTACTCTCGCGCCCCTCTTTTCATCCATATCCGCTTGTTAGAAAAATTCAAACAATTTAATTTCTCATCTAAATTTTTATGTAGACGCTATTTAATTTGATATTTTTCAATGGGATTTTTTTTTGCAGTTTTGGGTGTTATTTTTTCATTGTTGCTTCCTGATTTATATTCTAAATCAAATAATTTTCTCTGTACTTACACATCTACACTAATATTATAAAGAGGAAAGATTTGTATTTTTGTATTTTCTGTGTATGTTTGTAACGAATAAACTCAAAAACTACTGCGCCACCACTAGAAAGCTACATTCACCCTGAGTAACATAGGCTATATTTATTGCTAGAAAAGATTAGGGATCCTTACTAAAACACCAATAATGTAACCCAAGGTGTAAAAAAAAATGCTAAAATATTCTTTACATCGCGTGCGCTGCGAAAACTATTGAGGATAGAATAAAATAATGTACTACGACTTTGCAGAACACATTATTATTTACAAAAAGTGTCGCGACAGCATATGTCTAACTATTTTAGTTATGCCACAATAAGAGATCTTTTATTTTGAAAATTTAATTGAAATTACGCCGCTAGAAAAGGCTCTTTATTTGTATCTTGGTATTAATCCTTATCAAAATAAATAACTTCATATTTAAGACTGCTTCAATGGGTCTGGATGGATCTTCAAGGTAGGGTAGGTAGGGTAGGTAGGGTAGGTAGGGTAGGTAGGGTAGGTAGGGTAGGTAGGGTAGGTAGGGTAGGTAGGGTAGGTAGGGTAGGTAGGGTAGGTAGGGTAGGTAGGGTAGGTAGGGTAGGTAGGGTAGGTAGGGTAGGTAGGGTAGGTAGGGTAGGTAGGGTAGGTAGGGTAGGTAGGGTAGGTAGGGTAGGTAGGGTAGGTAGGGTAGGTAGGGTAGGTAGGGTAGGTAGGGTAGGTAGGGTAGGTAGGGTAGGTAGGGTAGGTAGGGTAGGTAGGGTAGGTAGGGTAGGTAGGGTAGGTAGGGTAGGTAGGGTAGGTAGGGTAGGTAGGGTAGGTAGGGTAGGTAGGGTAGGTAGGGTAGGTAGGGTAGGTAGGGTAGGTAGGGTAGGTAGGGTAGGTAGGGTAGGTAGGGTAGGTAGGGTAGGTAGGGTAGGTAGGGTAGGTAGGGTAGGTAGGGTAGGTAGGGTAGGTAGGGTAGGTAGGGTAGGTAGGGTAGGTAGGGTAGGTAGGGTAGGTAGGGTAGGTAGGGTAGGTAGGGTAGGTAGGGTAGGTAGGGTAGGTAGGGTAGGTAGGGTAGGTAGGGTAGGTAGGGTAGGTAGGGTAGGTAGGGTAGGTAGGGTAGGTAGGGTAGGTAGGGTAGGTAGGGTAGGTAGGGTAGGTAGGGTAGGTAGGGTAGGTAGGGTAGGTAGGGTAGGTAGGGTAGGTAGGGTAGGTAGGGTAGGTAGGGTAGGTAGGGTAGGTAGGGTAGGTAGGGTAGGTAGGGTAGGTAGGGTAGGTAGGGTAGGTAGGGTAGGTAGGTAGGGTAGGTAGGGTAGGTAGGTAGGTAGGGTTGGAAGGTAGGGTAAGTTGGTTGGGTAGGTAGATATTTTGGTAGATGTAGGGAGGTAGGTGTAGGTAGGTATGTAGAGTAGGTAGAGGGTAGGTAGGTAGGGTAGGTAGGTAGGGCAGGTTAGGTAGGTCGAGTAGGTAGGTAGGGTAAGTGCGCCGTAGTTAAGTACTTAATGCTACCCGTGCGAAGCCGGGGCGGGCAGCTAGTATATAATAAAGCAAATCATTTTCAATGACTTTAACTTTTTGTTGAATGAAATAACCAATAAGCAAAAAACAATTTATCTTAGTAAAACATTTGTATTATTTATCTACATCTATTCTTAAATATGGAGCACTTTTATATTTTTACGAAAATTGAAAAATAAATAAACCGAAATATAAACAGTAGTTACTGGTGTAAAATTTAAAGAACTTGATAAATCGCTTTTATACAATGGCACCGAACCGCTATAAATATTTTATAGACGTTTTATGAAAGGAACTTTCACGACACTTTGTCGAAGATGTCCAAAAACGAATTGTTTTAATTTCAGAACTATGTAATTGACCTGTTTGAAATATAAAGTTCAATCCGTATACTTGAAAAAAAGATAACGTTTTTAGGGCCCTAGAAACTGAATAAAATCTGCAAGTAAACACCATTACATTATTCAATCGTCACCATAATTGCTTAATAATATCCTTAATCCGAGGATTTGAAGGATATTCCTAATCCATTGCAAAATTTGTCTGCTCAAAGATGTGAATAACGCAATGAACGTGCCTGAGTTGTCAAAATGCAAGTCATTGTGATCAATTGTCGTGTGTTACGCAATCACCCAGCTGATCTCAAATACGTCCAGAACAACTATTTTGTTAATGTCCCTTGGCAAACTTCATGTTTCGACTGTCTTCGGATTTCTAGCAGTTGCAGTTGCATTTGGTGCAGACCGGACGTTCTCAATCGACTTTGAAGTAGGTACATTAAGACCATCCGGTCTTTACTAAATGCAAAGGGCAACTCATAGAAATCCGACGACACGTTTGCCGAGGGACATTAAGAAAAAAGTTGTAATGTACACTATTTCCTGACAAATCTCATCTAAATTCGGAGACCTTAGGACAGAAATTTATAGTAATTCCAAAACATAAACAAGCCCATTTTCTGGCTGTAAAACAATTCCGTGTGACACTACAGCTACTATTCGTTTCGCGTTATCTCACTCGTCGAGATTTATAAGCTACAATGCGTACCTACTCCTCTTTTTTTTTTTCTTTTTCCCGCCGCAAATATCACCACAATTTTGTAGTGTCGCGGCCATACACAGTTGTGTTTTTTCGTCTATTGGTTTATTGGGTTTGTGGAGCCACTTGAGAGCGTATCTTTGTACAATTTTCCAGAAAAAAAAAACTTTATTAAATGGTTCGTGGTTATTCAAAAACAGAAAACTAGAGTTCACTTAAACAAGTAAAAACAAGCTAACTTCTTTGAGTGAAAAAAATATTGAGACGTTATTACATCATAATCACAAATTTATTTTTGCAGTAAAATAATTATGTAGGTCCTACATTATTTAGCGTAGGAGGAAAAACTCGGATTTTTCCATCATAAATGCGTGTACACGCCTCACTTTTAAATATAAATATTAATACTGTTAGTACACTAACCGATTTATCGTTCGCTTCCACCCCTATTTACCCCTCATATGTTTGACTTGGTTACCCGATATCGAACAGCTTAAATAAGTGTTATTTTGTGTCTTTTATAGGGAATTATTTGATGTATAGTGGGGAGAGTCGGGAGTAATATACCTTAGAGGATTATCTCCAATTGTACTTCAATTTACAAATCACTCAAATACCAGGAATCTCAAATACATCTATTTGCGAGTCCACATTTGAGTCAATTTCACAAACTTTATGGAGCGCGATAAATCTCTGAGGGATTATTGTTTATCCTGTTCCTCTGTTGTTGTAAATATTCCATCACCATTGTCTGAACTAAATCCACAGAAAGGGGAAAACATAAACGGGTTAACTTGTTTTAAAGAAATAATAATCATCTCTTATGTTTATGCGAAAATCGTATTAAAACGACGAAAAGTATACCTACATGCTTCCAAAATACTTAACAAAATTTACACCCTGAATTTACACCACTTACCTACACCTGAAATGTGGTCATGGCCACATTTTTTTTTTTGCGAAATCGTCCTGTTTTTATATCGCCTGATAGAAAGTGATGGATACTACGATAGAACGAGTGTGCCAAGAAGATGCCAGTTCACTCTTGCTTTGGAGGAAGACGGGATATCTCTGATTCACTTTGATTCACTTTTTTTTCCGTGGGGAAATCCTCATGGATACCCTCCGTTTTAAGAGAACGGAGTGTTATGTCGGACTCCTACCGACTAAAACCCCACTGCTAATTACCCTACTTCTACCATGAGTCGGGGCCTCGAGAGATACTTGTACATTCGCCGCACCCCATTGTGTTACAACCTCACAACTCACTAAATATTTGCTAAGACTGCCTAATTATCCTTACAAGGTAACATCATTATTTTTCCAAGAATATTATTGCGTATTTATGTTCCTATAATGGGAGTATCTATCGGCCTTGCCTGCGTTAGAAGTTGGAGAGCACTATGTAATATTGCTATCGATTCGCGTACTATCTGCGGAAATGAAGATGTAATATTTCTCTATTGAATACCTATACCTTGTATGTTATTATTAACGATTCAATTAACTGTGATGTAATAAAGTTGTTCTTTTAAATGCTCGTATATAATGTTCCATGTGTAATCTTCTTCAAATTCATTGCATCACATTGCATCCAAGTTGAAATTTTATTTCACTTTCCATCAATTATCCATTTAACGGCGCAGGATAGCTTTTACCAGAAGTGGTTGCCTTATTAGTGGTTCAGCAGCTTCAATATCATCAGGTTTGTAGCAGTTCGTCGTGGATGTGATACGATATCTTCTATCGTCAGAATAAAGCCGCCAGGCAACTATCGATGCGTCGCTCTTCTAGAGTGACAGTATTCAACCAGTGTCACTCCTATCCGAACTCTTCCGTGGTTTCTAGTAACTTCGTAAAAAACTAGACCTAAGGTACCTAGATTTCTCCAAAGTTCTTTAAAATATTACTTTAGCCAATTCTTTATTATCCTTACATAATCGGCCCTCCACTGGGAACTGGCCGACGCGGGCCCAGTGCGGGTTGGTAGATATCAAATGTCTTCGAATGTTTGGTTCTAGGACCTTCCGGTTTCTTCACGATGTTTTCCTTCACCATTTTGAGAGCAGTGATGATTAAATTATTTACACAAAGTAAAGCGCCTTGCTGGGTTCGAAACTACGACCTACAACTCGTAAATCGCGACCGTTACCACTGAGGCTCTTATTATCCATACCTTCTCCTAATTTCTTCAATTAATCCTTATTTTAAAACAATGTTTTCTTGTAAATATGATTTGAGTTGCCCTATTTAAAGTGGCCAAAACAAATCAATAATATAAGATATAATTAGCTCTCTCAACTGTTCAATTTTCTATAAAGGTCAGCGAGTTCAGCTGATTGAAATGATGGTCAGACCTTAATTAACCGCAGTCATTCACCCGTTACAGAATTCAATTAGTTAGATAATATTGTTAACCGGCTAATAAATCTCCAGCGATGACCACATTTAACCATTTAAACGGATAAAACTGCCGTATTGCTGGTTATTGCATTATGTGGGAATAAAAGTTATCAGAACATTGGAAATGACAAAGAACACTTAGAAAATGTTTAGCGAGATTCAATAAAAACAGCATCCTATTTTTCTTTTTCTTTTTTTGTGTGTGGGACATCATCAAATAACTTCTCCCGCTCTGGGCGGAGCGGTAGGACATGTCAGACTTTTACTGACTAAAACCCACCCGTGTTCCTTCGGCCTGTTGCCAAGGGAGCCGGTATCCAATTCGGACATACGAAAAAAAAAAAAAAACAGTATCCTAAGAACTATAGCACAGCTTCAGCTCTACAATTGTAAAGCAGTTTGTGCGGAGGTTGGTTGGTACTAACACTAGATAATAGGTTGTTTTAATTATTTTTTCCTAAAACTATGGATTCATTGTTACGAGAAAAAAAAGATTCGTTTATTTATTACTAGCTGAGTCCCGCAGTTTCAACCGCATAAGTCTCGATCCCGTGGGAATATCGGGATAAAAGGAATAAATATCCTATGTCCTTCTCCAGCAGGCGTAGCATGACGGTTTCTATCTCTACGAAGAATAGACATAGCTTTTACTATACAAACTGACATTTCGTTTCTTCATTTTTGACATCGCACCGTAGAAATCTTTCTACAATCTGTCATTTTGTCACGATCTTTGTCTAGGTCTTTTTGTATGTAGACTATTTCGGAAGAAAGTTTTCTACTCAAACTGTCAAAATCACACTGACAACTGACATATGTCTATGGTAGTGAAGACAATTTGATTTTGGAATCGCCAGTAGAAAACTCGACGGCCACAAAGTATAAAAAGTTATCTACAAAATCATGATTTTACAAGGGAGCGTTTTGAACGCAAAATTGTGATAATTAATAGAAGGCCAAAGCTATCTTCTCCTATTTTACATCATTTAGTTAATAATAAGCAGTTATAAGTATCAAGAAAATAGTTCAGGTCAATTTTGCTGTGAAATTGTTTGATCCAAAATACGGAACTTCGACACTTTGAGATTTTTTTTTGTAGTTGACTTAATCAGTAAAAAATGAGAATCAAACAGAAAAAAAAAAACCAATGGCAAAACAAAGAAGTCCGAGTCGAATTATGTAAAACAGTGAATTTCGTTAAAAGTGCAGTAGACCCTTTCTACTTTGCTGCCGTCGTACTGTCTACACGAAACGTCATTCTTGTCTACTCTTCCGTCGACAAAACGGTGCTCATGCTACGCCTGCTGGTCATGATCTACCCATGTGCCAAATTTCACCCAAATCACTGTTCAGCCGTTTCAGCGTGAAAGCGCACAAACAAGCTCGCTTTCGTATTTATAATATACCTAGTAAGGATTATCTTAGCAACTATTTAAATATGTGATGTTTGAGTCTCGGTCTGTGAATATTTATCTAGATGCTTGATAGTCGACGAATGGCGTTCAGAATCAACCATCTACATATTACATTTGCCCTAATATTCCGTAGACTAAAGTAAATAAGATCTACAACTTATAAAAACATCTCTGTTATTCTTACTCGAAATATATATAATTATGTATATTATTTTATAACGGCCACTCGTTTTTTTCTAAACAATTCCAAGGTTATCCATTAATTACCGGACACCCTGTGTTTGAGCATCAGTTTGATATGAATATTCATCTGCACGCTTGATTGTCGACGAATGGGGTTCAGAAAGTTTTAGCCATTTCCATATTACATAAACTCTTATAAGCGTAGATTTAAATTAATAAAACCGAAAACCCAAATATTAATAAAACTGTAATTCGTCCTTTGATCAAAGATTTTTGTCTCAAGAATAAAGTTTTGAAAGAAGGATAGAATCTCTCTAAACTTCGTAAAGAAAACATTTGAACATTAAGAATATTAATTATCTTTGTTGAATTTTCAATCTACAACGATTTTTTCTTGTATTATTCAAACTGTGGAAGCCTTTCTATTAATTGTCGTTTTTAAATTGAAAATGAAAGAAGTGTCTGTCGAATGAATTTTGGTTATTCTTTTATTTTAATCCGATTTACGTAAGTATCTCTTGAAAAGGACTGACGAAGACAGGGGGGCACACAAAAAACTTCCAAACTACTTAAAATTTATCCTCGAGCGTTAAATTTCCCATTGAACTCTTCCTAATCGTGTCTGAAGAGTTTGGCCGTTTGAAGAATCGACAAAGATTTCTGAAGACGCGATTTTTTCACTGAATAAAAGAAAATGAGAATTTCTATTGACCTGATAATTGTCGTTATATTATTCCCCAGTTGCATTCTTAAGTAATTCAATACTTATCAAGTTATCACATACCATTTTGTTCCTACAATACCTACTAGGAAACCATAACATTACAAAAACGCATCCACCAAGTCAGAGCGCTGTCAACAGTGACACTGTGCACTTAGTGAGGTGAAGTTTGATTGTGAATGGTTGTAAATGTGTGCGTGTGAGCGTGTATGCACAGAGCGTATATAGGTGAAGTTTTGGCATGCTTCACTGTATTTGTTCGCAGCGCTATGTCTTGGTATTTTATCTGGTCTGAGACATTACATAACATGTATACCGCTACCTATCTAAAGTCTCGCCAGTATTGCTCGAAGCACGAGCAGCTAAACTACTGAACATTTCGTTCATAAAAATGAAGTTCAATGTGACAGCTTGCTAGTTCTAGTTCGTTCTAGAACAAGCACTAAGCTTTCCTACGAGAAATTTCAACAGGCTGCTAGGAACGATAAGAGCATGGTCTATGTTTTTCGTTAATTTTCAAGCTTAGTTTTAAGTTTAGTTATAGGGCTTTGCCAGCTGAACTTATACTAATCCTGCACGTTTTTATTCCTTACGCGAGTAAGCTTCAAGGCAATTTCAGACAGCGAAATTGCTTGGATTAGGTATAAAAGTGAAATTCAGAGTTTCAATAAGAATTTCAAAGTTATTTTGAACCTTGCGCTTATGTAATGCATAAAAACAAAGTTATTAATATTTCTGAAAATTGTTGGTTCCATTTTTACGAAGCCGTTAAAAAAGTGACACAATTTTTAATGGTTTTCCGAGAATAAAAATTAACGAACACACTAAAATTGGAAACATTTAACCTTTTATTCGAGACAAAAACGTTTCAATATCTCCTTTCTAGGGTAGGTACAAAACTGAAAACAACCAAAAATACAGCTAAAGACTATTCTTTGCAACCATTTTATTTTAACTTCGTTTAATGGTAACTTTAATCATTTGGCAACAGAGTAAAAGTGCATTCAGCTGACAAATTATACGGAGGCGGCGTAACTGAGCGGCAAATTGTTTCCAACAAGAACAAACCTATAAATATTATTCAGACAAACCTTTTTGTTCCGAGTTTCGGTCTATTGGAGGCCCTTATCTCAAACAAAACGTTATAATTTAGGGTGTACGTTGTTATAAAAACAATACGCACAAAATTTGGCTTCCAACCCGGTCAAATGTTTTCATTTCAACAAAAAACAAACGCTCGAGTTCACAGGAAATCTGCGAGTGATTTTCATGGTTTATTTTCATGGCATTTCCGTGGGGTTTTGGCCCAAAAGTTTAACTTTGATAAATAGACAATGCATTGGTGAGGCGAGCCGTTCTTAAAAGAGATCAATAGAGATACCAAAATGAGAGATTATGGAAAACGAATAACCTATCTATTTAGTTCGTGTAATTTTTGCATAGTAGCTACGAATCAACGATCTGGTAGCTGTGTCTTTGACGTGTTTCAAACTGAATCAATGGAAACATAAGCCAAAATAGCTTTATATTAGGTATCGCAACCCGATAGTGAAATGGTTCAAGCAAACAAGTCTAGCTCATATATTGTGTAGAACCAATTATATTACTTTCCTAGAGCTAACCAAGCCCTGCATGGTTCAAACGGCGTGACTTCTGAGAAAACTTATCACTAACATGCTACCTTTCAACACTTTGCTAAAGTCCGACGACTTTTCGACTTTCAACTAATATTATAGATAGTGCCATCCCCGAAGACGCACCCCACTCCGTTCCACTCCTTACTAAACTACAGCTTAGAGTACAGTAATCCCGGAGGGGGGCGCGTCTTCGTGGATAGCACTATATTCATATAAATACATATCCTTATCCTTACTTCCTTACTAATATTATAAATGTTTGTTTGTTACGCTTTCACGCTAAAATAGCAGAACGGATTTGGATGAAATTTGACACATGGGTAGATCATTACATCTCACATCGCTATTCACTCTCACTTCGAATGTTGAATCGGGTTCGAGTGCGAAGTGAGCGTCGAATTGACGAGGGAATTACCTTACTGAATGCCACTTCTTACGTCATCTCATACTTTATCTGTCTAAATCTCAATTTAGTTCAACTCGCTGACACGCTCGCAAGGGTAGCGCTAGTGTATCAACCGAGTTTTTAGAATGCCAATCAAGAAACGCACAGCGGATTCAGATTCGACGTTTAGAATGAGGTTCTACAGAATCACACACCATGACTCGGAGAAGGACATTGGCTACTTTTCATCCTGGATCGCTGACGAAGTCGCGTGCAACAGCTAGTATTTATATAAGTATATCTGTATAAATGCGAAAGTGAAGTAACTTGTTACCCTTTCACGCTAAAACGGCTGAACAGATTAATTTTGATGAAATTTGGCACATGGGTAGACCATGACCTGGATTAGGATATAGGATACTTTCATACCGATATTCCCACGAGATCGACTTATGCGGGTGAAACCGCGGGGCGCAGCTAGTTCCGCATAAACCTCATTGGCACTTATGAAACGTCAGAAGCTAGGTGCACGGTTCCAATTGGTCGTTTCCTAAGGAAAAGAGCCTGTAAGAAACTCCCTTTTAAAAATAAATGGTTTTTACGATGTTTTCAAATTAGTATTAATAGGTATGGGAACTGTCCTCCTGCCCGTAGGGCTGTCAACAAATAGGTACCAAGTACTTAACAAAATAGAAAATGGTCTACAAATCTACAGTCCTAACAGCCTACAACTTTCTCACATTCACAAAATATAAAACAATTTATATAAAAGATAAATAATAAAAATAAAAACCTACTTAAACCAAATAACTTTGCTAGGCAACCGCTGATATATTTCCATAAATCCGTAATATGAATGATCGTTGGAAACTTCGCCCGGTGTGCTTGTCTATGATAAAAAGCTATCTTAAAAGTGTAATAGTGTTTGCCGATCTTGTTTTACTTTAGCTCTAAGATCGGTCTTTAAAGGCAAAGAAAACTCCAACCTTAGGAGCTACAATCACTCTGCCTAACCTATTTTCAACTATGTTAGGGTCGTCTTCCAATCTAACCGGAAAAAATAACAATAATTTCCAAGACGCGACTGCCTATCTGACCTCCTCAACCCAGTAACAATTTCTTGTTTTTGAACAAATTATTTGTTGAACTAAGTAGCTAGTTCAAAATTCTTATTTTGTCCCTCAAATAATGTGTTCGATTTTTAAACTATTGTCATTTCTTGACAGCGCTCCTCCTCTGTCATAACATAATTTAATATTAATACCATATTCTACACAAAAAATAACGGGTGATACATTTCTCACGTTACCCTGAATAACAAGTAATTATTGTTATGATTACCTACCTATTTCGTATCGCTCGTACTTACTCCTATACAATTAATCTTAGGTGAGTAGGTGGTAGGTAAGTAATGAATGGCTGGTCGCTTCGTCGCCTTTATTCATAATTTTATTAATGATCTTCCAAATTGTTATTAATATTTTATTAGGTTGTCGTTTAATTTAACCAGCTGATTTTTTTTTGTTTTATTGTTACCATTATCTGTCATCCATGTTACCATTTTTATTTGGCGAGTTCACAGCATGGCTTTTTCATCCATACATTTTTATCCGTCTCCATCTCAGTATTCACTTCCTTCCTTGCTATATTCATTTTTCAGTAATTTTTCTTATTGCCAATTCAAAAATGGTGTGCAGTGAAGTTTTCTTTCTTTCTTTCTGTGGCAATGGTGCAGTAGCTCAAAGCACAGCAGTTTGGTATGATCATCATTACAGACCAATAATTAAACCAAGCCAAGATCAACCATACCAATCTCTATTACCTACTTACCAGAAGAAACCAAACCGATAATATAAAGATCATGATGAAGAAATAGTAAAATATCAGGGTCCTATAAAATGTCAAACCATCAAAAGTTATAATGAAATAAATTGCCGGTAAATTTGTTTAACAACCCATTATGTCCCAACTTACATCATTAGTCATTATTTTGGAGCCTCTAATAAACTCTAAAAGGTAGTAGAAAAGGCATAAACAGCTTTGAAATTGTAGAAATTACTATCTCTCCTTCATAGTTTGCAAATTCAACATTGTAGGCAAGAAGGACTAACTCATCATAAAATACGAGAATTTCAGAATATTTAGTTTTACACACATTTCTATTTTGTACCTTAAAAGCAAAAAATAACAGTGTATTTCACATATGAATAAAAATAATTAATGTCAAATTATTAATCGTTTAAGCAATATTAACTGTTTTCCAATTATTGCTCAATACCTGGTTAGTGAACACATAAACAGTCCTACAAACATTAGTGGTAACAATAATGCAATTAATGCAATTATTAAACCAAATTAGCTACCAACGCCCATATTGAATACAGTTCTGATACTAAAACTGTAATTACAAACAACACACGGACCAAACACGGTGTTAGTGTGAATTTCATATTAACAACACTAAATGTACATATTATTATAATATTTACATGAAACGAAATAAGTAAGCCCATTATAATGTACACACGGCTACATACCTATCAAGCTATACATTTCCATATAAGATGATCTCCCATTGGATATAGGATTTCCGTACAATGAAAGGTCAGCTTATTCTGGAAATGTATAGCTTGTTAAGTTGCCGTGTGTACCACCAAAACATGCTGTGTTTCTGTTAAATACAACTTCATACGGTCCGATTCAAAGTAAATTAACAGCATTAATCAAATAGTCGGTGCGGTAATTAATGTACATTTCGTATTCAGCAGAGTAATGAAAACTTTCGATGGGTTTAATTTAATGTGGGTACATAACATTGGTACATAATAAACAAGTCAACAATAGCAAAACAAAAGAATCAACATCAACAGAAGTTGGTACCAATCCTTTGTATTGAAAGGTTTCCCCAAGGAGCGATTCTAGGACCCCTTATATTTAACGATCCGTACAATTTGTTCAGTCCGTTTAGTAAAATGCCATATCTAACGATTTCCAATTATAATGGCATCGATACACAATTTTTATGCTAAACTACTTCAGTGCAGGCCAGTTTGTGCAATAAGTCGGTTCACTGACTCTCGAGAATCTCCATCTTGCGAAGTTACGCCATGTCGTTAGTATGATATCCTATTATCGAGGACATATTTAAACTTGTATTCATTATCTAGAATGCATTTACTATAGTGGATACTTTTAAAACTGTAGTATTTGTTAGTGCTTCATTATGTGACTAATACTGGATCTTTACTCAATTTTTTTTCTCTTAGTCTTCAATTAGTCAAAACTATAAAGTCAAAGTCAAATAATTTATTTTAAATAGGCACATAAAAGGCACTTTTGAACGTCAAAAACAGAGAAATAGAACTGATTCTAGTCGCCCCTTCCAAAAGGTAGTTTTCGTCCATACGAAAACTATGTTTAAAACTAAACTTTAAAAGTCGTTTTTAAAAGAGTAACGGTGGAGTTTGGAACTCCACCGTTACTCTTTTAAAAACGACTAAATAAGTCGTGGTTTTGACTAATTTTTAGTAAGTTTAAAATAAGTCTACAAGGTTTATTAAATTTTATTCAAGTACAAACGCTGTCATTTGTCATTGAACACTTGTAAGTATATCATTAATTTGATTGTGATCCTTTTTAGAATGTCGCCTTGACGTCCCTTATTTGTAACGTTATGAAGTCAGTACTCCAAAATTAAACGTAAAATGAGAACCTACTTAGCATAGTTTGAATACATTTTATTCTTGGAGGGCAAAGTTGTATGGCTTAAACAATTTACATATTGACCAGTCTTGGTCACAACTTTGGACATCTACTAGAAACTGTCTCCATTTGAAATAAGATTAGACGTATAGATAAGCCTTTTTTGCCCGTTCAACCGATTTTGAATTCTATTGCGTTGGTGGCATGACAAATGGCAGCCGCAGTAGATAGTTGGTATTGTGTAACTTTTTTTTGCTTTTAATGCTATCCTTATGCCTACGGTATAGAAGTCAAAATTGGTTCAACGGACTGTAAAAGGGTTTGTTTTAATGTCTAATCTTATTTCAAATGGAGTACCTATAGTTGTAATGGTTCGGGTGTTGCAGAGCAATTAGATTGTGCACGTCTGTTGAACACAGTGCAGCGTCTTATGATGCCACTGTACTAAAACTGTCACTTAAGTTATTAAATTATGAGAGTGTTTTATATTGCCTTTAATTAGAATATAATATTTTATCTACACCCATGCTATAAATCCTCTATAAAAGTTTCTGAAACAGTTAGCTTATTGCCAACATTAAAACACTATTTGTTTTAATGTTGTCATAGTAACCATAATATCATCAAAACGGGTGTTATTATGTTGTACTAAATTTCATAATGCAACTCATTTCAAAAAAAGAACAGGCGTGTTTCATTAACAAAGCACCGTAATTTAAAACAAAAAAGCATCTATTACTCGGATTCGAAAAATTCGTTCGACGTATCCTCCATTTTTGTTCGATATTATATGCAAAGAATCTTGTATAGAAGATTCATATCATGGGTGTAGATAAAGTCTTGTATGCAACTGTAAATAATTAGGTATTAAAACACTCATGTGATACTATTCGTATTCGTGTTATACTATTAAACCCACATTCGTGTTTTAATACCCCTTATTATATAACAGTTGCATAAATAACTATTAGAAATTACAATCGTATATTATCGGATCGAATACAATTAAAAGGGAAAGTAAAAAAGTAAAAGGAATAATAATATATGACAACAATAAAGCAATACGGATGAGGCCTAGTAAAAAAAAAATGCAATTTAGACGGTCAGTCAGATATTTAAAAAAAAAATGACTATTTTTTGCTTTATCATATTAATAAAAAAATACTAAGATAAAATGTATTAAAGTTGGGTAGTGGAAGCTCACTAAGTCACAACTGTGTTTAAAATCAAGGCGCGACGTCATGCCACATTTAAACTCAATATATCGCCGTAATCTTTTGATTACAATATAAAAAACCAACCTGACGGACAAAAAAATTTAATCATCGTCATTAAGATATGATGAAGATTATGCTGAAAGACAAACCCTGACTACAGAATGCAAAAACCATGAGAAACGAAAATGAGAACTGGATCATACCGAAGGAAAAGTCTGACCTATAGCTATGTTTATTTAATGTACTTTTACGGACTTAAAAACGGATCAACGTCACATGCCTTCCCCCGAAGGTCGAACTTGAAATTAAATAAAGTCCCCACTCCTAGTAAATCTTATTACCGTTAGGATAGAGAGGCATCCTTTCAAAATAAACAACGTCAATAAAAGAGGGTTACTTTGTAAAAAGTTTTTTGTTGACGAGCAATTTGATCTCGTAATAAAATCAAGTTGGGATATCGTGGAGAATTTTATTGATGTCGTTTCAACTGACCTAAGAGAAGAAGATGAATAAACAGAACCTACGGTTTTAGTTAGAGCGGAAAATCATTATTATGATTTTTCAACCACTAAGAGAGTAGAGAGAACATATTATTATGGTACGACAACAACGAAATTGCGCTGTACAACGCCTTTTAAATTTAGTGTTGTAACGGAACCTCGATTCCACTTCCGCAAGAGTGGAACTTCCGCAAGAAATCGTACCTCCGCTTCCGTAAGTTTCTGCGGAGTTATAACGGAGGTTTGTTTACGTTACGATAACGCGCGAGGAGCGACACTGGGCGTCGCAATATGGAACTAATACCATTATAATGGTATTTGAAAGACTGTTCGAAACTAGTTTATCACACAACTTTATTTATTATCGAAATGAAGTGAAAAACAATAGGACCATTTTACAAAAAAGAAAGAAATGGTTTTTCTAGCTCAATCTAAGCTCCAGTTTCAAATATCTCTATTACATTAAAACAAATCATAACATTGCGCCACGAGCTGGTTGTTCTGCGAAACACAGTTTATTCAGTTCACGTAACATTAATTACGTGAACAAAAATGAGGGAGCCGACATTTATTTATTTACTCATGCGGGGAGGAAACGTTACAAAGCCGACCACTCGATTAATCTGTGATACCCATGAAATACTACGAATTAAGTTGTATGTGGTTAGGTGACCACAGATTGCGGCTGCGATACCTACCCAATATACAGGGTTAAACTTACGTTATTGGTTGAAATTGAAATTGTTTATTGAAATAATTGATTTACATAAATATTTTACAAAATAGGGCCTTAAACTAGAGGTGGTGTACTAGGTGTTAGGGTAGACACCGTTATCCTTGAAACTAGTGGTTTGGTGTCATCTATAATATACTTTTTCTATGGGACCAACTTTGAAATCGCAAAAAAAAAATCAGCTGTTCCATAAATTTGTGTTCACTTAAATCGACAAAATGTATGGAACAGCAGATTTTCTTTTTGCGATTTCAAAGTTGGTCCCATAGAAAAAGTATATTATAGATGACACCAAACCACTAGTTTCAAGGATAACGGTGTCTACCCTAACACCCAGTATAATAATTGGATTCTACCTGAACTAGGAATAAACCATTATCTCAGGTATCTCACTCAAGTGCTTATACATAAGTGTGATCTATGATTTCACAAATAGTAAAATGATTTATCTACTATAATTATATTATGTTTTAATTAAAATTAAGAAAAAAAATATTACAGGTCGGCAATCCGTTAAAAGGAAGTAAGAGAGGTCATTTGCAAACAAATGACCCCTGATGACCCCTATACCAATGTCAATTATTTTCGAGACAGTTTATTTTTTTAAATGAATGAATTAAAAATATTAAATTACTCGAAAATGGTTGACATGGCATATGAGTCATCAGGTGTCATTTGGTTATAAATGACCTTTCCTACATCGGCTTAATGGATTGCCGACAAATAACCAATAACCCAGTATAGGTATTTTCACTGTTTTTCAGTAATATTCTGTTTCTTCCACTAGCAATTTTCCATGTTGTGAAACATGTGATACAGACGAAACTATTGGGGATTCGTCACTCACTGCAGAATTTTGACTTTTTGAAAATTCGGATGTCGACGTTCCACGACCTATGGCCGTCCGTACCGTCTCAAAAATCCTACTATAAATTGTATCGCATAGGTATAATAGGATTGTCACAATACAATCTATGGTTATCCTTTACTACAAACTAGAGCTATAGAGTAACAAATACGCAAATAAGCCAAAAACACGTCGTATTGGTATTCGCAACTCCAATCCACAAATCCAATTGCCGATTCGGGACTTAACTATATACTCTACGTTTTTATTCGTACTACACAATATGAATTTCTTTACAAAGGGGCGTGCGTGGCGACCTATGGCATCTAAAGCAAACTTTTTGGTAAAACCTCTTTGTATAATCGAATTACCGTTTTCGATCTTTATTTGTACTCCTATGCTGGATTGGGTTTCTAATACTTTTCAATAAATGAAGCCTCAATGTTCATTGTATGTAGGTACTGGGAAATAAAAAGCTTTTTCAATAAAACCTGATGGAAAATAAGCGTAAGTAGGTAAGTACGTAATATAAGTTTGAGAGTACAGTCACGGACTTTAATTGATGAGCCACCTGGCACTGTTCGCATTTTAGCCGTGTAATGCAAATCGGGCTTAGTCGGTTATACTCGTACATCCAGACATAGAAAGTCATGTCTTCGTATTATAGAAGAAAATTATATTTAATATCTTTACCGGTTGGCTAACCTGAGAGCCAGGACTACAAACTTGACAGCAGAGTGACAACCCCAAGTCAACCAATTGCAGGTCTAGCAACCGTAACGTAGCGACGATTGTTTTAGCTAGCCATAGTAACGTTAGCGTACGGCGAAATTTTTATCAGTCATTTCGACAAATTCGAAAATAACGTCTCTGCCATCGACATTTCAACTGTCACTGTCTTCGCATAGGTTTTCAGAATTATCGAGCTAATGAGCTCTGATTCAAAAGAGGTCAGTATCAAATAGATTCGATAAACATTATATTTATTTTTTATTGATAACTTGTTAGTCAACCTCTATGGATAACACTATTTCCGATTACTAGTATTTTGTCATCTTGTTTACGAGCATGCGATTTGAATTCGTGTTTAATCGGGTAATCTCGTGAATGTATGAAACTGCAAAATTGAATAGTTTGAAAGTGGCTCATCAATGAAAGTCCGTGACTGTACACAGAGGTTTCCTAGAAAAATACTTTACCTTTCATAGCAACAAATGTATATGGAATTCACCGTCGTTGATAAAGCAGTAGGTAGGTAAATTAGTAGCGGTAATGGAAAATTGAGTTCTAATTCGAACTCACTCACGGGAACGTCAAAGCGGTATTGATGGAAACGAACTGTTCACCATTTCATGCCTCTCTAAAATGAAACACGCAGGTAGGTACGGGTAATTAATTTCCTAATTGCATTTTGCTGAATACCTACTTGATTTTCAAGAAGAGTCAGGATAGATAAGTTCATTTTTTAATCCCAGAAACTAATTTGACATTTCATGAGCTAAGCCGAATTTACATTACGAAACTAGTTGTGCGAAATTAGTTATTCAATGATAGTTTCTCGTGTAAATAGATAATTATTTACACGTGGAACTATCAATGATTATCTAATTTCGCACAACTAGTTTCGTACCTAATGTAAATTCGGCTTCTTAGTTTGTTTTTTTTTTCAATTTGGAGTTTTACATTTGCACCTGTCAAATTAGTATCTGGGATTAAAAAACGAACTATAGTTAGGTGCGAAAATACCTACCTAAAGTTATAAAGCTTAAAGTTTTTTTTTTAATTTTAGTAGGTATTTAGTGGTGTTTTGTTAGTAGTCTAAACAATCCTACATATTATACAATACGTATATCTTAATCAAAAATAGTTAAGGGCTATTTGCACATTCATAACTTAACTGTCATAATTTAATTAGTAACACACAATCAAACCGACTTCCGAAAAAAACACTAAAAAGAGAAAAACAACTTTAATTTCGGAAGTAGGTGTCTTTGCTTTCCAATTTTCGTTTTATGCCACCGACTTCCGAAATTAAAGTTATTTTTCTCTTTTTAGTGTTTTTTTTGGAAGTCGGTTTGATTTTTTTTGTAAAAAGTTTTTATTTTTCACTTTTTAGTTGTGGTACCCACTCCACACAAATCCGTTTAGCACCTGTTATGTAAATAACAGTGAAAGAGTAAATAAGGAAATCGTCTAGATAAACTAAGTGGGAAAAATACGTAATATTAACGCTAACTCAAAAACTACGCAAGCAAAGTTAATAAAATGTATATAGGACCACCTCGGAAGCATGACTTACCAAACAAAAAAAGAATCATCAAAATCTATTCACAATTGGCGGAGTAATCGAGTAACAAACATAAAAAAAAAAAAACATACAGACGAATTGAGAACCTCCTCCTTTTTGAAGAAGTCGGTTAAAATGAAGGTGTCCGCCTTGAAGCGCAGTTTATTCATCATCCGCTGAAATCAGCGCCACAATGTTCCTGTAATTAATGTTTGAAAGCGTCGTTCGGTTTAATTTACAGCGGCCAGTACGACCATGGTTACAATTTGACGTTGACAGCGCCTTTATGTCAAAGTAGTAAGGGCGATTTTCGTAAATCAAGTGATGTTGTTGTTTACCTACCTGCGGTGCATGTGAAGAATCTGGCTTCGTCTGTGAAGATAAGATCTGCAGCACCGTTTTTAATTAAAGAATGTCTTACTATATTTGGCTGATAAGTAAACTAAAAGTTTGTGTTTTTTTTTTACCAATGCTGTACCTACCTACATAGGTACGTGGCTCTTAACGTATCTCGCTGTAATAGGTACTTAAGTTTTAACGAAATATTAGTATCAATTTATTTCCTTAAAGTTCGTTTCATTCGATTAATTCTCCGTTTTGAATCGGAATGATGTTCGTAATTGCTATTTCGTTCCCATTCGATACGGGTCTTAAATCAGGTAGGTAAGTTTCAGCGATACTTGAGTTTTCTACGTGAAATAAGGTGAGTAATACGATTTATTTCTGATAAGTTTGCTTAAATTCCTTGCTTGAGTTTGATATTCCGAATATTATAATTCAGTTCAACTCTGTTTGCAGATTAAGTTAAGTTTAAGCACTGTAGTTACACTTTAGCTGGCTGGTAACTTTGCACTGTAAACTAGACTTGAAATAACGTTTATTATGGACTTATACTCCATTTGAAATAAGATTAGACGTATAGATAAGCCTTTTTTACATTCCGTTCAACCAATTTTGAATTCTATTGCGTTGGTGGCATGACAAATGGCAGCCGCAGTAGTTGGTATTGTGTAACCTTTTTTTCTTTTAATGCTATCCTTATGCCTACGGTATAGAAGTCAAAATCGGTTGAACGGACTGTAAAAGGGTTTGTTTTAATGTCTAATCTTATTTCAAATGGGGTATAGGTATGTAATATAGGAGCAAAATTAGGTTGCTTAACAACAGGGCTCATCACTCAACTAATCAGGCAAGCAATTACAGTTTGCAAAAAATACCTACCAGCTTTCTTAATATTAGAAACCGAAATATAATAAGTCAAATAGCCCAATTTAACCCTCTCACAGTCCTCGAACGATAAAAGTCAACAACGGTAATCATCCAAAAGTATGCTTAGGTTAAAAAGTGTACCCTTTTAATTATGCGCCGCTTAGGAAAACTGGAAACGTTGCAAAAAAAGCACGAAGACAAACTCTTTCATTTGATGGTAATCAGAGAAAACGTGCAAAACAAGTAGGTACCTACCGATTTTCATTTCATCATACCGTTTGAATCCTTTTACTGAAAGAACTTTTCAATTTAATTCTGAGAAAAATAATTTGCTAGGACTTGCTTCTTGAGCAGAGCAAGCACTCCATTTTGTTTGAGAAAACAAATTCAGCTCCTAGCTCCAGTACCTAGCTACTTGAGGGCAAATGTTTTAACAAGTCTTTAAAAAATGACCGTTAATTCCTATAAAATTTTGTCGGTGTGTTATAGTGTAAAACCGGCCAAGTGCATGTCGTACCATGCACAATGAAGGGTTCCGAAGTTGGGATGAATTTATAAAACAAACTTTGTAGTTGAAAAACTTGTTCTCTGATACATAATGTATGGGAGAACATGTTTTTACAACTGCAAATTTAAGTTGGTCGATTATTACTCGGTAACTTGTGTGGAGCCTACGTAGCGGTGATAGTTTTCCTTTTAATTTCGTTATATATACTACTGCCTTGAATTTTTTCACATATCCAAACCCAACCATTTAGTGGGCGGGGGGGACCACACACTTGGCTCTATAAAAAATTAGCACTTTAAAGCTTAATATTCCGCAAACGGATTCCTGAATCCAAAAATGGTACCCTAAAAAAAAATATTTTTTACGATTTTTTTCCACTTTGTCGGCGTTGTTTATTTGTATGTCCGTACCAAATTACAGCTTTCTAGTACCAACGGTCTCTGAGCTAAGCCGCGGACAGACGGACATGGCGAAACTATAAGGGTTCCTTGTTGACTACGGAACCCTAAAATCGATTAAATTGTTTTATTCTTCGTTTATGCAGATAAAAGTTATCATTCGTGAACAAATTATATTATATCATTACAACTTTTCACGCCTGAATCCTTGTCAGGTATACAAACTCAAGCCAAGATCTGTAAACGTTACTACCCTCGTACTTTGGCTAAGCGTTTCCTGTCACTGTCGCACAACTGTTAAACTATAAGTGCAAGATTGAAACGGAAACATGTCTAAATCAACGAGTTAGGTAACGTTTATCGTGACCTAACTATTTTTCCCCGATTTTAATAACTTGGTTGTAGACAGCTACCCATAACTTTGGTAGAGCAATAAACTAGGTATAATGATTTTCCATTATTTTCTATTAGGTATCAAATTGACACTCAATGAAATCGCACCGTATAATATCACCCTTAAGGGAATTGCATGCGCCTAGGAAGAATTCCAAGTAGGCAAAAAATACATAATATAGCATTACATGACATGTTAGTTAGCATTAAAACAGAATATTTAAATAAATGTTCATGTTATGAGGATGAGTGAAAGGCTGACTCACAAAAAATATTAACAAGGCGAGTGGAATCGTCGGGAAAGGACGACCTACAAGGACATACCTTATGATGAATTGTTTTATTGTTCTTCAGTACGGTCAAGTGCGTAGTACTCGCAACCGGCGTGCGTGTATGACCAGGGGGCTTAAAACGGCCACTTTGGCAGAATAATATTAGGAAAATATTATCAATCATCGTAAAATGTCACAAACTGACAATTCATAATAAGATCTGCGTGTAATTCATATTACGAAATAATTCATCTGTTTGACAGTTTTCTATGGAGATTCGTAAAATGCTCCACAAATGATGAATTGCTTTTGTGTCAAATGAGAGGAATTGCTAATGACAGCTGGGTATTCAGGAAATGAATTCGTGTTAGAGGAATTGCTAATGTGGCCGTTTTCGTTTACGTTCATACGGCAGGCCCCCTGACGTTGGGTGCTGCGCGCCGACCTCCCTAGCGGCGTCAGCGTAGTTTGCTACGCTGGTCCTGGCGCAAGGGAGGTCGCACCAGGCGGCGGTCGAACTCGCGACACGCGGGGTTGCGACAATCGTCGATAGAATCCGGCAATTGGGACTCGAGGTGGCCTTGCACAAGTCCGAGGTCATGTGTTTTCATGGCCCTCGGAACGCGCCACTGTCGGGTTCCCAAATCACGGTAGGAGGGGTTCACATCGGCGTCGAGTCGACGATAAAGTACCTAGGACTCGTCCTCGACAGCCGGTGGAACTTCGTGGAGCACTTCCGTCGTTTGGCTCCCAGACTGGACCGGGCCGGGGCCGCCTTGGGGCGGCTCCTGCCCAATCTTGGGGGGCCAAACGCCTCCTGCCGGAGGCTCTACGCGGGGGTCGTGCGGTCCATGGCCCTTTACGGGGCACCGGTGTGGGCGTGTTCCATTAGGCTGCGGCCAGCCCGCCGGTTGAACGCGTCCCAAAGGGTCATGGCCATTCGGCTGGCCCGGGGATACCGCACGGTCTCTCGTGAGGCGGCGAGCCTCCTTGCCGGATTACCGCCATGGGATCTGGAGGCGAAGGTCCTCGCGCACATTTGGGAGTGGCGCGAGGAGATGAAGCGCCGGGGCGTAACTCCGCTACCGCGAGAAATCGCGGCACAGCGGACAGAGCTCCGGCAGGATCTCATGGCGGCATGGACAGTGCGATTGCCGCAACCCAGTGCTGGGCACGCCACAATTGCGGCGATAAGTCCCCTCTTTGAGGAGTGGCTGGAGAGGCGCCACGGCGTCCTCACCTTCCGCCTGACGCAGGTCCTCACCGGACATGGTAGCTTCGGGAGGTACCTGTGCAGGATTAGGCGGGAGGAAACGCCCGGGTGTCACCACTGTGCGGATCGTCCGGAGGACACGGTGGAGCATACGGTGGAGGTGCGCCCTGCTTGGGCGGAGCACCGCCGTGTCCTCGTGGAGGCGATTGGCGGCACTGACCTCTCGCGTCCGGCCCTGGTCCAGGCCATGGTACGGAGCGAGAGGGCATGGGAGGCGGTCACCTCCTTCTGCGAAGCAGTGATGCTCGCGAAGGAGGAGGCGGAACGCGTGAGGGAGAGGCAAAGCCTGCGCCCTCACGCCCCTAACCGCCGCCGCTGGAGACACCCTGGGCGTCGGGAATCCCAGGCGGATTCCCGGCCACCATAGGCGCGGGCTTGCGGACGGCGAGCAATGGGTAGCTCGCCGTCCGATAAGGACCAGGCCCGGGTCGATGGCGCGTCGTGTTCCACGCGCGCCTCAAAGAGATGTCAGCACACATGACGGGGCAACCGAAGGAACACGGGTGGGTTTTAGTCAGTAAGAGTCTGACACGCCCTTCCGCTCCGCCCAGAGCGGGAGAAGTCATATGATGATTTCCCACCCAAAAAAAAAAAAAAAAAAAAAAGCCCCCTGACGTATGAACGTAAACGAAACAAAAGGGGTATTTAAGGATCGTAACAAGGGGTGTTCTGTAGTATCTGCCTACCCCATGGGAAGAAGTCGTGCATGTATATGTATATATGTAAATAATTTTTGTGCAGTTACTATTTCAAAACAGCCAAATATCGAACGTTGTATGCAGATTCCATTTGCAACTTCAGCAGTTTAGTTTGTTTTTATGTGATAAAGTTGGAACATAAAACGTCGGTTACGTACATAACATGTGTCCTTTAGCACAGCATAGAGAATTGCTAACTTCTCGAAGTAATTGCATTTGCATTCAATGTGTCTGTCAAGGCACTGTCTAAACGTCCACTCAGTCATAGGCACAAAGAAACATTACATTAATGTATATGTTATGGACCAAGTGATTATTAGGGCATTATAAAAAATGCCCGGGCTGTTTGAAAAATGCCCAATATGAGAGGGCAGTATGATAACAACTATTGAAATAATCAAATCGACCGGGCATTTTTTATTATGCTAGTCACCTATGGGGCAGCACAATTAAAACCAGATTTTATTATTATTATTTTGATTTCAAACGTAGAATCAATATTTAAAATCAAATAAAATCTTTCCATTCATAGACCCTCTGCTGACCTATGATGACTTTACTATAATTAAATACCTGTGTATTTTTAGATTGCCCAAACACCACACGGCAATATTTATAATGACGAGGCAATGTGATAATTATGGTAGTTCAAATTATAATTAATTATTTCGCCCTAAGTAGCTTGTCATTCTTCATAATGCGCGGGGAATAAGGAAAATGCCCCTATTTATTACTTGGTCCATAACATATATCTTAGTGCATTATGCACGAAGGTAAACTTGGACATGAAAATCTTAATGCAACTTGCCTGAATCTAAAACGAAAGCCTACTACCGTACTGACGAATTTCTGAATGATAAATTAATCTAATTTTGTGTATTCCTAATTACTTTGACATTAAATTGACTAACTTTATTATCTATTATAAATTGGCCGTTCAGGCAAAACATGACAGTGATATAATTTAATTTTAACATCTTGCATGCAATGTGTGTTTATGCTCATGGACAAATAAATGGTCTTTATCTTATCTTTAACTCCTAAACGTTACATTCTTTAACCTGAATAATTCTGAATCTTGAGTTCCATTTGGATTGTAGAAAAAGAAAAAAGTCACTTACGCTTTCTCAAGTAAACCCAAAACATGAAAAACGTCACACCACCTTCATGTGAACTCGTTTTCTTGCTTAATTATGTCATAACGCATTATTATGCAAAAAAAAAGCATAATACCTTATGCTTTTTTTTTATTCCACGAAATTAAAACTTGAAAAACAATAGCTATGACGTGGTTCGTCTCGTCTTTTCAACAGAATGTCAGCTTGCCGAACAACCCCGAGGGCATCGCAAAGATACTATAATTAAGTTTCTCTTTTTCAATTTACGTACTTCTTATTTTCTTGATAACAAAAAGGGTTCGAGAAATTCGCCATGTTAGAATGTAACTTTTGCAATCCAAACTAAATGAATTAACCGGCTTAACAATCTACGTTCTAAACACACGACGAACTGAAAGATAACTCTTTATTGCCTAAGTAAACTGCCCATATAAATATATTGTAAGCAATAAAAATCCTCAAGGGTCCCGTTTTCGGGGTTTTAAAGATCCGAACAGAGCTGTTTTATTAGTTAGAAGCCGAGTTAGCGCCCCAACCGGCTGTTAAAACACAGATCCTCAAGTACTTGCAGACATTATTTCAGAAACAACTTGGTCGTGGCTTATTATACAATGGATTTGAATTGTCATAAGGAAGGAACGGAGGACGACAATCGAGATTTTATAAAATGTTCGCCGGATTATTTCCCTTCCCTACCTAGTTTGCATCGTTGTGGCAAACTAATTCTACGATTGACAGAAAACTGATTTACCTATAATTATGATTATTTGGAATTTTCAGGTCAACATCTACGTATTCTTCACTTCTGCATTGAAAGCAACGTTTAGTGTCGACATACATTTTTAAAGTCCATACTAATTTTAAATTTTTCTTTTTTCTTAAAATTAATATCGAGAGTCAACGTGTATCTGTTTCGCAGAAAACTTTGTCCTAAGTATTCCCAAATGGTGGATAGCACCTGTAATTAGGAAACTTCACATCGTTGCACATAGCTTCAAACTATACAGACAGACACGCCACTGACACGTGACACTGCATGTGAGTTCAACTGACATTTAATCAATTGAACAGTCTATCGCAGCATAGCTCAAATCGAACTATCTCCAAAACCTTCGAATTTTGAAAACTCAGCAAATTCGAGATGGTGAAGCGCAGTAGCATAAACATAAATCCAATCACTTTTCAACGTGAGAAAATCCGCTTAGTAATAAAAACGTTAAGGCATGTGGAATTTATCCGGCCAGCAAATGCAAGCATGTGGCTTGTCCAGTCTTAATACATTCTAAGAAAATAAACTTTTCCTTTTAGCAAGATATTTAAAACTGCTTATTTTATGCTCGCGGATGCTCGTTCCTTATTAGTTAACTAAACTGCTAGTTAATAGAAATTGTTTCATAATCTTGCATTTTAAAGAAGATGACCAGTTTCTGCCTACGAATTCGGGTTCTTGTGCAGGATTTCAGTTTATACACTAAGATTTAAAAATACAGATCTAATTTATCATGGTTAAATTATTCCGAATAAACCCCAGGTTAAAATATCTGCAAAAACAGTATTTTAATTGCTTCCGCTTTTCTCTTAGAGTGCGTTTCATCAAATAGTTCCTATGCCGTAATGTTGGCTCCACTGTTGTAGGACGAACATTTGCACGTTACGGCGCTACCTAATAGGTCCGATGTTAAAGTGCCAACATTACAGCATAGTAACTATATGATAAAAAAATTGGTTGCCTGTAAAGTCGGTATACGGGCGAAAGTTTTACGTGACAACGACTTTGAGTGGTAAAATAATTTTAATGTGAATATTCATTCGCTCTGTCTCTCTCGCTCTTAGGCGGGCTAACTGTGCTCGAGTGGAAGGGACGCGTGCCTTTCACTTTTTATGTCTGTCTCTCTCGCTCTTAGGCGGGCTAACCATGCCCGAGTGGAAGGGACGCGTGCCTCTCACTCGCTCTCATTGTGAGCGCATAACGTGAGCGGAGCGTAACGCAGTTTCTTGAAGTGTCACCCGGCAAACCAATTTATAAGACGTTGTCACGTCAAAACGCACCCCATATGCACTTCCCGATTTTGACGTTCCAATGTAACCTTAATCATCCGGTAACCATACCTACACATAGTATGTAGTATATATAGTATGGGAAAAATAAACTAAGAATGAGTTATTTTCGATGAAGTGAATTTTTATGACATAGAATAACTATGCACGTTTTGTATAGAATTATTTTTATTTATTGACACGCCTACAGGTTAGGTTTTTATTGACATTTGTGATGATCGAATACCATAATAATCAATTCGTATAAAGGAGTGTTATTTCTTTGACAATGCTTCTGACATTAGTGTCGGGACCAACGGCACAATTTATATGGTAGCAATCTTTTTCATAAAATCTCTAATTCAATCGATTCGAGTCAAAGCATGAAAAATAGATTTACAAAAAATATATTTTTGAATTGATATTTTATTATAACCTTTTTAACTATGTTTGATTAATAATAACATAACATAACATCACGCCTATAATCCCCGAAGGGTTAGGCAGACGTGTACCTTCCTAAAATATACTCTCATTTCGCTAGTTATGTTTAAGTTCCGTGTAATACGCGGCTAGCCTATTGCCATCAACCGGGCACAAATCCGAACACCGGGCTGTTACTGAGAAATTCCAGGACAATCCCAATAACACTTTTCCCGACCCGAGAATCGCACCCAGGACGTCATGCTCAGCTGTAGTCAAATGAATTCGATTTTAATGTTTGAGGTTCGATAAAAATCAATTATCATTTATCGATCTCAGATCGTAGGACATATCGTATCGATCGGAACATAGGAATAATACTATTTAGCAACTATACCCCATTTGAAATAAGATTAGACATTAAAACAAACCCTTTTACAGTCCGTTCAACCAATTTTGACTTCTATACCGTAGGCATAAGGATAGCATTAAAAGCAAAAAAAGTTATACAATACCAAATATCTACTGCGGCTGCCATTTGTCATGCCACCAACGCAATAGAATTCAAAATCGGTTGAACGGAATGTAAAAAGGCTTATCTATACGTCTAATCTTATTTCAAATGGAGTATAGACAGCTAATAAAGTCTGACACAGCGGTTCGATTACATGTGAGCCAGCAAAATTTAATAAAGCAGGGTTTATTTTGGAAAGTGGTGGCAACGCATCAGCAATAACCCTGGTGTTGGGGATGTCTATGGGCGGCGGTGATTGCCTAATTCCCGTAACTAAAAACGTTGAAATCCAAGTCGCAATCTCATCTCGGCGACAATCAATGTCAAAAACTTGTCTTAAACTCGATAACCACAACGCCTAGCGCCATCTCATATCGAAAAGCAAAGTTATTAAGTGAATACTTATCTTTATTATTGTCAGTTTCCAGGTGTTTTAGACTCGTGAAACTTTTTTATCCGTAAACTGTAGAATACAACAATTGCAAAAATAAAACAATATTTGCTGCACATTGATTTCGACACCTAAGCAGACGCCCATAGTCTTACTGGTCATGTCATTGAGTCGTGAATTAGCCATAAGATATGTCGTGCAAGCTTTGTTCAAAATTCTCTTTTGAGCTCTATCGGAAACTCCAGGAAATGATATCATAATCAGCCTAGAATGTTCCCACTGCTGGGATACACCTATACCAATACCTGTCTTCGAGAGCAAGTGGCTGTAATTTACCATACAGGCCCAGTGCGGGTTGGTAGATTTCACATGTCTTCATGTGTAAATAATTTCACCATCACTACCTACTCTCAAAAAAACATCATGAGGAAACCGGCACAACCTAGGAAATTATAGAGTTTATGTAAAACCCTACCCATAGATGATGTAGCATCAGACGTGCAATAAATTTTCCAAACTTTATGATTTACGAACAGTACTAGCTGTAAACAACACAAATATTTTTATATCTTGCCATTTACAGAAGTCGTTACAAACGAACATTAACCAAATTGCGTTACGTTACGGTCTTCGTCTTTCATACTACAGAAACCTGCCGCTAATATACTTATTTATCATAATTTTCTGGGACATCTAGATTCTGTTCCTACCGACGACGTTTTCTTGAAACACCGTAATTAAAAAAATAGTAATTTTAAATAATATTTTCTTAGTTTAATATCTGCAATGCTAATGTAACGTTAGATAAATTAACATAATTATTCATGACCGCATAATTTGTACCAAATAAACACTCGAAATTTCAGCATGGATACTCGTCACTCAATGGAATTCCCAAGAGGATTTTTGTGGGAACACAAGTAGGGAACACACGTGGGGAGGAGACACGAGACACGAATACAGTGTCGATACATAAATACAACTTAGCCTGCTAGAAGGAAACCGTCACTAGAGTCCGGCCAAAACTAATTTTTGGCAAAATCAAAAGTCATTTCTTAAAACTAGGCTGCGAATCAGCACTTTTCGAACGTATCATTTACATAAGACAGTCCCCCAAGTCGCCCACCCTACATCACTAGCTTTAGTTGACAGCCCAAAACCAAACGAAAATCGGCCTGATTTGCATTTTCTGCTGAAAACCGAAAATTATAAGAAAAAATTGAAATTGAAATATAACGCAAAAAAATGCATTTTTGGCTGTCGAGAGGTTTTTTTTTTTGGTAAATTTTAAAGAAATAAAATAGTATCAATCTTTTGATAATAATATTTAACCGTTTAAAATTAAAATCACACAAAACTTTACACTTTGTTTTTTAGGGTTCCGTACCCAAAGGGTAAAACGGGACCCTATTACTAAGACTCCGCTGTCTGTCTGTCTGTCCGTCTGTAACCAGGCTGTATCTCCTGAACCGTGATAGCTAGACAGTTGAAATTTTCACAGATGATGTATTTCTGTTGCCCCTATAACAACAAATACTAAAAAACAGAATAAAATAAATATTTAAGGGGGCTTCCATACAACAAACGTGATTTTTTTGCCGTTTTTGTAGATAATGGTACGGAACACTTCGTGCGCGAGTCCGACTCGCACTTGGCCGGTATTTTTTGCCGTAAATGAAAATTTCATTATATATATGGATATTTCAGCCAAAAAACGGAAACGAAATTCGGTCGTACTCTAATCACACAGCCATGAGTGATAGAGACGACGTTCTACAAGGCCGGTCTTTTTCAAAAAGCCGATGTGCCATATTTACTGCCGGGTGCTGTTGTAACTTGGTGAACTCAATTAAGTTTATGTATCGTCGGAGGCTTCGCGTGAAGAATGCTAAGGCTCAATATATATGGCCGCGGAACGGAATGGAAGCGATTTTTTTTTGTACTATCCATAATTAACTTTATTTCAATAGTGTAACGCACAAACTATATACGAGCCCAATCACAGGAAAATTCTCGTGCATTCTCGGGAATTCTCACAGTTACAAGCTTGTATCTAGTTTGTACGTAAGAAAAAACTTTTTTCGTGGTCGGTGGCAAAAAACGGAAATTGAAAAGCAAAGACAACGACTTCCGAAATTAAAGTTATTTTTCACTTTTTTAGTGTTTTTTTTGGAAGTCTGTTGTTTTTTTTTTTGTAAAAAGTTTTTATTTTTCACTTTTTAGTTGTGGTACCCCCACACAAATCCTAAGCAAAGTTAATAAAATTTATATGGGTCCACTATGGCTATGTAAATAACAGTGAAGGAGTCAAACAGGATATCGTCTTGATAAACTAAGTGGGAAAAATACGTAATATTGAAGCTAACTCAAAAATTACGCAAGCAAAGTTAATAAAATTTATATAGGACCACCTCGGAAGCATGACCTACCAAACAAAAAAAGAATCATCAAAATCGATTCATAATTGGCGGAGTAATCGAGTAACAAACATACAAAAAAAAAAAAAAAAAACATACAGACGAATTGAGAACCTCCTCATTTTTGAAGAAGTCGGTTAAAAATTGAAATCAACTTCATTTTGCTATGCACAATATCGTTACAAAAACTCGCTTCCCCTCCTTTCCGTGGCAGTGTAATTTGAGCCTTAGTACACTTGGTGCCAGGATTGCGACACGCGTGTTTAAGTCGCGCCTAAAAGACACGCCGCGGTTGACTTGACACTTTGTTTCCAAGTTTCTTGTGGAGTATTTTGGGTGTTGGAGTTAATTCCGGAATTAGGTGTGCGTAGGTGTGCTTTTATAAGCTTCGCATTAAATAGGAAATGAGGTAGGCACTCTTCTCATTTGTTTGATGATGAAACATTCAAATTAGGCGAGAGATTTTCTCGAAAAGGAACTATGAAAAGAAAGAAAAAACTTAACCAGTGGGTCTAAAACGGTCACATTAGCAATTCCTCTAAAAGCATTTCATTTCCTGAATTGCCATCTGTCATTAGCAATTCCTCTAATTTGACACAAAAGCAATTCATATTATGTGGACCATTTTACAAATCTCCATAGAAAACTGTCAAACAGATGAATTATTTCGTAATATGAATCGCACGCAGATCATATATTATGAATTGTCAGTTTGTGACATTCTACGATGATTCATAATATTTTCCTATTATGATTCTGCCAAAGTGATTGTTTTAAGCCCCCTGATCAAGTATTTTTATGCCAACTGGAAAACTTTCATTTAATTTTAATGTTGACACGAATGCTTTAAACATACTTCTAGATATCTAGCTATCACATAATTTTCACATTATTACAGAATACTCGTACATTTACCCCTCACACATTTTCGGAGCGCAAGATATTCGGAATGTCAGCCATTGCAGAATGCGCTCAATGTCAACATTTTGTGCTCAAAATGATTAAATACCTAAAATGACAAATGGTGCAAGCCTTCGCGCATATTAAAAATGTTATTTGAATAATATTATATTATCTAATGCAATACAATTTTTCATTATTATTACTTCCGTATTTATTTCGGAACCGTTTTGGATTTTTTTTTAAATCCCGACATCGAACATCGTTGGCTTTTAGAATATTTTATATGTTTGAAACAGGACAACTAAATTTCAAACGATCTAAATAATGTTTGAACACGTACGTTTGTATTCAACGGCTTAATACCCTATTGTTCCCCGCTGTGCTAAAAGTAGGTAGTCACAGTTTCCTTTGTCTAACAAATTGAGTTCCATCCTGACAGCTACCTAAACTTTCCTTATTGTGTTCCTTAGGTGGTTTGTCGAAATAAATCTCTAACAGCAATCGATTAAGTTTCCAAAGTAATAAACTACCAAGAACCAATTAAAAATATCGAGAGGAAGCGAGGAATGAGAGAGAACAAGAGCAAAAGTATCCATGTTGTTCACAGATGCAGTTTGTCGAATGTCTTGACTGTCAACTAGGGAACCGATTCCAATTTAACAGTATTGCCCCGGGATTTGTTGCGATCGTACCAACCCGATACCACAGTATAAAGAAGTACAGTATTCTATCTTCATAGAAAACTGCCGAAACGTCGCGCTTCGAAATGTCAGTGTATATCAGTACCTACGCAACAGTATCGAGTGCGCAGCAGGGTAATTATTTCAAGGTCACTGCCGAGATTTAATACTGCTACTTATTGAATCTGTGCCGATACATTGACTATACGAACTAGTAATTGGCTATCAACTACCCACAAACCTATTCTTTCAAATCTAAATAGAAAATACTTTTACAAAGATCTTTCAGTATTAAACGAAGTCCAATGTGGAGTTAATGCGTTTTCCATAAAAGTAATTACGTACGTATGCAAATGAATGGTCAGGGCTTTTATAAACCAATTTGCAAAAAGATTAATTGAATTGTAACGGTCATTTATTGCTAATATTTCTAATGTTTTTCGTATGAACTAATTAACAACTGTTATCGCAAGCTAATTGAATGGATGTCATTTATTATACGAGAATAAAAATGTAGCTTTTACGTAATTAATGAAATCGTCTACGAAACGAGAGTGTAGGTACTTATCATCATATATTAAAAAAAAAACATAATAATCTATCTAAATAAACTGTTAGCTAAGCATGTAGTTCAGAAGCCGATTTACAATTCATATACCCAATAAATCCCAATTCGACACTCTTGAAGAATTCATTTCCTTTCGAAATGAAAGAAGAATTTTTCCAGAATACGATAATGAATACCTGAATTATTCATACTCCAACACCACCGAGGGAATCAGATACGTTTGCCTCGAAATTTCGTATAAGTAAATCGGCGATTAAGGTTAATTATCAGCTGAGATCACGCGACGTTCCGACACCTCCAGCTCGTTTACACCCCATTGTGAATACAGCCTCCCTTTGACAGCCTAGCTGTTCCCTTTATACGCACCATCCGATCTTTATAACATCGTCTAGTTACTGGGAGACCCAAATATTTTATGTCTCTATTTTACTGCTCCCTACGTCATATTTTATCAATATAACCCACCGAGTGATTCTCCTAAGCTCGTCGCTTGTCATATTAAACTTCCACAAATATAATTTTGCAGTTGTCGACAACTGTAACGTCGTAACTCACTTAACAAAATAGCTCAAATAGTTGCTCACTTGGCCGGCGGCAAAATAAAGTTTGTGGAACAGTTGCAGTGTAAAATTTATGGCCGACCCTTCCCTATAGCCTCAAGGAGTGAATCTTCCTGTTCTCTCTGATTTCGTATTTGGGATTAGTGTCTTCGGTGAACATTTTCATCGATTTGATTTCTCCATAAACTGAAAATCTCCAAGGATTAAAACTGTTGATAAACCTCTTACAAAACTTCGAAGGTACACAATAAGCAGGTTACATAAGATAAGCGCACGTAACAACAAATTTAATGTCTTGCCAGCGAGCGTTATATTTACACTACACAATGGAATTTTCGCCATCTAAACAAGAATTTAAAGAAGTTTTATTGTTATTTCCGTGAAAACAAGTACCTACAGAGTTAATTGTGTTTTATCCTGTTTGGGGCAAGTTAGAGTTGGCAACTCAGCACATGGACTTCCAAGAATGGCTCCTCTTGCGACTCCATGTTCTTAGTTAACCCAATTTCTGTTTTATCTGTTTGTTCCACTTCTGGACCACAAAACTAATCAAACTAAACCTCCTACTGTCATCAATTTCATATCCGGGTGTATTCGCATGGTAGAATGGTAGTAATATTTTACCCTAACTGTAATCAGATAGATAGCTTATTTCACTATAGAACTTTCATCTATAAAATCGTATCCTCGTTTAAACACTAGCCTTACTACCACAAACCGTGTTTATCAGTTGTTTAGGTTAAACATCTTTTAAACACGACATCCTATGTATGGAGTTTAACGTAAGACTGGCATTAGACACATGTTGAACAAGTGTCTAAGTTTGTTTATTAAGACCCTAGTTCTTTTAGAAGCCTATTTTATTAAATAAATAGTTCGTTTTAGAAGCGTTTAACAATCCAATTAAGTAATTTACAAGTGAGCAAAAAAGGCGCATACAAAAGGCGTAACAGATTGCTACGCCACAAGACATACCCTACTTTCTTTGACTGTAACCTCGCTGAAGTCTTTATATTTTTTTAATGTAAGTTTTTGCTTAGATCTTGTTTTTCACAATACCTAGCTAGAATATTTTACAAGGTTCTAATTTTACAATGATTGCTGACAGAGTGGACTGGTCCGTATGTCATTCACTGCTGTCAATTACATGTGCCATCTTAGCCAGCAGACGGACTGCATTTCAACTGTTTCAACTGCACTCCAGCTGGAAAGCAGTTTGGATGCATTACCAGTACATTACGAGTATTGCAGTCGCACTAAACTGCATTCAAACTGCAAGAATGCAGTCCGTCTAACACGCGCCTAACACTTAGTTTTAAGGAAAATGTCACTAACCCGTCTTCGATCAAAATAAAGATTAATTATAATTAATTTGAATGAATATACTAATATTCGGTGACGAATAGTATTATAGAAGACTGGGTTTTTTGTCACCGTAGATTTTATCTTTTGTAATTATTACCTGTTAATTTAACTTTGTTAAGTACCGTGCGTGACCCAAATAAATCAGTTTCGTCCTTCCTTTACGTCCTTCCTTTTTCTTTCTTTTAAACCCTCGACGCAAAAAGGGAAGTGTTATAATTTACACCCTGGGTCTTGGCTTAATGCGACGCGCGTGATGCTTACAACCCCGTGTGAAAAGCCGTGGTTGTATGATGTAATAGTCTTATTTGTTGTTCTCCATTATTTTTAGGTTTCCGTACCTCAAAAGAAAAAACCGGAATCCTTCAGAAATCAGAAATCATTTATTTTGCAATGAATGTGGGTACAAAATAAGATGTAAACATTGTAAAAGCAGTTCCACACTCCACACTCTACCTTACGGCATGCAAAAGTAAAAAAAAATAAAAAATGTTTTAACTACTCAATTATACAAATCAAAAAAATAACAAAAAAAGTATATTTAACCGGATCTACAGCCTTCCTACTTATATTATACATCAAAACACCGTTCTTAATTCTATATTTTACAAATGATTAGATTAACAAAAATAAAAATAAATAAAAATAAGATATAATATAATGTGAAACAAAAATAATAAATTAATATAACATTATAAACTCTTGTCATTCAAAAAATCTTGTATAGAATAGTAACATTTATCTATAAGTAAGTAAGTACGCCTCTTTTTAAACATACGGAATGACTCTTCTTTGTAGGCATGAGGTATTTTATTATAGATGATGGGCCCCATTGAAACTAAGCTTTTTCTTAATAGGTAATGCTGTTTTGTGCCTACCTGTAAACATTACATTTTTATATTGCGATCTAACAGATCCCGGACGTGTTCTAATATCGTCCATTAGGGTAAAGAGGTGAATGTTTGTTCTAACAAATATTGCAACTTCAAGTATATACAAAGACGGGAAGGTGAGTAATTTTAGAGACTTGAAAACAGGTGCACAGCTGTCGGTATTTTTAAGACTACTCATTGATCTTATGCAACGTTTTTGGGCTTTGAATATCCTCTCCCTCTCAGTACAGTTACCCCAGAATCGGATCACTTCGTTGTCCGTCCGTCTGTCTGTCTCTTTTTAAACTCGCAAATAAATCAAAAGGGTACGTTGACTTAGAATCATGAAAGGTTCTTGCCTTTCATGATTATAAGCATGGTCTCACAGCACAAGTAAAGATAAAAGTCTGAAAACTGATAATTTGTAGTTTTATCATATTTAAAAAAAAAACTCCCCCTGAACCTTTACCCTTGGCCGGTTTTTCACTGTTATTCATATAAGTTTAATGGCTCCCTTGAATGTGGGCAACCTTGAATGTGGGTCCCGCAATATGCATCCAGAGCAACCAAATTAAATCCTCTTACGAGCTATTCAAATGCGCTTTAATAATACAACAAGAAATAAATAAAACCGTGTAGCTACTGTTACAACAAACACTAAATCTTTTTTTTGTCGGTGCTACAAGGAGAGTTAACAATGGATTGTAATGGCTTTCTTTGTTTTTTTGCCAAATGGTACAATTACGTAAGTACATAAAAAATCTGCAAACGTAAAAAAGTTCTTGTCCACTCTACTTTCAACTGAAATGAAAAATTCTGAAACGTATAGTTAAATAAAACAGAAAACTAGTTTCAATTTAGTTATAAAATTGTTCGTTCAAAAGTTACCCGGAATTAAAGACCGTTTAAACGGTCATTTTTGGCAGCCTCTAGTAACATTTGGCAATAAATATGTCCGTCTATAGTTTAGCAATAAAAAACAGGCCCAGCGTCGCCCTGGTAACTTTTGTTTCGAAACGTGCCGATTCATATTCTGGAAGCCAACAATTTTGTTCTACCTAACTTTAATTTCCTTTCATGACATGCTAAAGGGAATTATTGAATTTAATTTTCGCTAATTTTTTTTCAGTGTCTTCCTATGCTTGTGAAAATTTTCTTTGCAACATAAACATTTTCTGGTAACGAAGTCACAACAGATGTGACTTGTGTATATTATAAGATACATGTATATTTGAGACAGGTTGTATTCACGTAGCGCCATTTATGCCTGCCTTAATGTAACCGTGAGCGAAGCAAGGGCACCTGTCGCTTTCCTCGCTTATTACAGTTAATTAGGAACATGGTGTATCTTCGTATAACTTCGTATATTTTCTCTGTTGTTCATAATTTTGTTAATTTCCGCCGCCGCTAATAATTTTGCTCTGCTTCAGTGATGATGTTCTGATGTGTGAATCCGACAAGCAATTTCGAAACATTGGCAATGGGAGTCAATTCATGTAGTTAATAAACAGGTTATTAAAATCTTCAATTCAATGATAAGCGTCAGTTTCATTTAAATATACTTAGTTCGAGTAGTGAACGGAAGAAAACAAAGCCTTTCCCTTGGGAAATCTAAGAAAAATGCATCTAGTGTTGGTTTACCACGATTTATGTTTGTAGCCATAAAAACTTTTCACTGATTGATTGATGATTATTTAATTCACATCGTTTGGAATGTGTAGTAATGAATTGTACAATTCCTTTAATCGCTTGTTCAAATAATTCAAATAATGTGGAAATACATTTCATATAATGTTTTCCAGATTTACTGTTTCGGATAAATGTAGGTACAGCAAAATGATTTGTTCTCGTAATAACTTTGATGAAACATACCTACCGGTATTTCAATATTCATTACTACATTAAGTAATAATTTTATTTTATTGTAGACGCGTGAACTATCTGATTTCATTTTCCCTCCAGCCTACTTATACTCCGTTGGCTTCGGAAAACAAAAAAAAAACCTGACGAGAGAGCTGTCAAAAGCGTCTGGTTAACCGACTAAACGTAATTGGTTATAACGTATTTTTAAACAATAAAGTGTCAACTATAAAAACCCTTTTTACGATTTGTTTACCTTTAGTTAATTACCTAAACCAAAGCAGTATAATCCTAATCACGAATTTCAGGCCTTTTCTCTACAGAGCAGAACATAAAGCTTGCTCACTGAGTGTTAACAATTTCACTGAAACAAGGTAAAGAAAAACATTTTGTTTACCTTATTTCAGTGTTTCAAAACTAGAAGCGGTTAATCTTTTTAAAACATAAGAAGTCGGTTTTCAAATGATATATTATGTTGTCAACAGAGATGAATGAGATAGGGACAAACAAACATTAGTGAATGCTCGTGACGGTGACGCTGCCCGACATTATTTTTGATTTCTCTTGAGGTTCCTTATTTCTGGGAATTATTAACTATGAGAACACCTGATGTCCAATGATCAGTTTTTGACAGATATGCCATTCAAAATCTGTCAAAAACTGATCATTGTGAGACCACTGACAAGTTTGTAAATTAGTAGATTTGGGCCCCTGTAAGATACTTATGTTAGTAATATTTTTATTTTAATATATTTTCAGTAATTTTATGGTAGTTTTTAAAGTTGGTTTTAAATGAAAGCGGATTTTTTTTTTCAATAATTAATCTAGTTACACTTTACACCAAAAAACAAGGAACATGGTAGATATCCTTACTAATATTATAAATGCGAAAGTAACTCTGTCTGTCCGTCTGTCGGTCGTCCTTTCACGCCAAAACTACTGAACCGATTTAAATGTTTGGTTCACAGATCTAGAGCCTGAGAGGGCTACTTTTTATCGACATAACACGAGGGCGAAGCCGCGGGCGGAAGCTAGTACTATATATAATGCCTCCTATTTAGAGCAACTCTAAAATTCAACGAAAAATCCTCAAAATCAATTTGGATCTCAACTTCATCCGTTTATATTTTAAGCTGTTAACGTATAGTGGTTTCGGTCGGCGGTTTGCGGCCTCGCCAGCAATCTGCTGCTATAGTGAATTATGTGCACTGTGCTTTATAGTAAGCGTGCATTAGTTCAGTTATAGTACAGGATGGCTTTTTAATATACGCAGGTAAATTCATTGGTTGTCAAATTGACACACTACGTCATTTGCCGTGTTATAGTCATTTCATAAAACTGTCAAAGAACAGTTGTGATTTGATTATCCGGACAATTTCAGTTGGTTGTCAATCTGATAAACAATTAATTTTACCCTGATTTTACTTTGCTGGATACAATATTGTATCGTTATCAAGGCCGTTCAGTCACTTATCCACCATCTTATAATATAACAAGCAATTTAATATTGGACAAAAAAGTTTATTTTTTATAATTTTTTCCTTTACATACTTTTACATAATATATATATGTCAGTGTTAGAAACAGTAAATAGAATTCAATGTAAAAATATTATGAACGGAAACAAAAAGTCATGTGATTTTTGGAAGCACCATGGTAGTTTCAACTGTATTTAAGGTACTGAAACATTGACCTACCCCGCACATCAACTGCCCTGCAAATAATTATTGTAGACAGCCGACAGCAGATAACTTTTCTAAAAGAAATACTGCTGAAATCCAAAAATATAGAAACAATTCAAGCCACAAACATACCATTTCTAACAAATAACATACAAAGTTGAATTCAATGCGCCTGAGGCCGCTGAAAACTATGGTCACTTCGGCGTTGTAACACGTGTTATGGGTTGTCGAATGGGACTTGTCGCGTTCTTGAACACTAAAAGCAGAAAACACCCTATATTACTTCGTTCACCCTGTATTTGCGCATGGGCGGTCTCGCCACACGCCAGCAAATTGGCCGCCTACTGCGATACATTAGTTCTGTTTTATCTAGCTGCGGCTAAAATGTCTGCTTATCTACCACGAAGTATGTACTTCCCTTACTTAGAACTGGCTAAAGGTTGGCAGATACTGGAAACGTAACAAAAAACCAAACACGTTATGCAATGTAAACTTTACGGATAGGAATTCAATATCTTATAACATTTTAAAAGCAGCCGTCACGTAATACGGTTGTCTTAACCTGCGTGATCCGCGCCCTAACCGAAAGCGACTGTCGCGCGATCGTTTACCTGAATAATGTCGTACATACGCGACTTAATTGATCGCGCGATTATGTCATATTATTTAAACGATCGCGACAATCGCTTTCGGTTAGTACGCGGCCTAAGCATATTAATTTTAACATTCGCTACACTGGGCATGTCAGCCTAAAAAACCACTTTAAAAATCTACTAAACCTCTTTTTTCAGCCTATGGAATAATATGCCTACTTTTAGACCGCCTTTGATTTTAAATAGTCAACCACAAGTATACAGGAAACGATACTAAACGTTCCAAGAACGCCCCTTGAATCGCTAGAATGAACCGAGTCGTGGTAATCTATTTGTAGCGGGACCACACAGCACGGTATTACTCCGAGTGCATTACTATCGAGTAAAGAACACACTTACAAAGCCACCACTCTAGTGTGGTCTCACCTGCTTTGCCTGGTGTTATTCACACCTTTTCCCCATCGGCGTAGGCAGAAATTACAGATCGCCGTATGCTAAGATTCCGACATAGGGCCTTGTTTCTCTATTCTCCTTTTTCCTCGCCCAACGTTTCCTCGATCAATAACACTATTCATTTTTACATTAAAAAAATCTTTTCTTCTTAACAAAACTCGGTTATAAAAAATTCATGACAAAACTCCTGTTTCAGGAACTTTTTAAACCTTAATTCAATAGAATCGTAAAATGGGATTTACATTTTTATCGGGAGCACTCCTTACGCTTTTAAGGCGCTGAAATCTCGTCCTCATTTTGAATACATTTTAATCCGCATTTTCTTCAATGCAACATGCTTTCGACAAAGATGTGATTTTATCGATATTAGTTTACTCTCACATGGATTTGAATAACTTTATTATTTCGTAAGTGTTTTGCATTCGTTCGTATTTGCAGTCGCTTTATCTAAACAGAAGGTATGCATTAAGTCCCTACTTTCAATGTGATGCCCGCGGCTTCATCCGTGGCATGTCCTTCCCCAGGATGCCATTTATCTCTCCGCCAAATTTTGTCGAAATCCATTCAGTGATTTAGACGTAAAAAGGTAACATACCGACAGAGTTACTTTCGAATTTATAATATTAGTATGGATAGTATGGATGATGTAACATAATTAAAACGACTCCTCGTCGGTCTAGTGGTCGCAGGCGTTCGCAGGCTTCGATTATTATCGGGCATTGGATTTTTCTTTGAGGAATTTCTCAGTAGCAGCCCGGAGTCTGGATTTGTGCCCGGTTTATGTCAATAACGTCGCCCCTCATTACATAACTGGCCTAATGTGGGCTTACTATACCTCTGCCTAACCCTTTGGGGATTACATGCGCGATGTTATGTTATGTGATGTAAAATAAAAACAGTCATCTCATACAAAGATATCATCCATATAACACCATCTTTCCTCAGTAATGAAAGTCTAATTTCCACTTGAATAATTTACATTGGCGAATAACGACGTAAAACAAACATCAAACAAAAGTCCATTCCCTACTTACAGAGTCCCTTCAGGTTTTAAATGTGGCACCATTTAAAACCTGAAGGGACTCTGTAAGTATTACGTACTGTAAAAAGGGTAACAATTTGTCCCTGAACAGCTGACCGAGTCTGACACATTTGTTGAAGTGATATCTTTCGTCGTAGGTAGGTACCGTTCCACCTTGCAGCTCACAAGTTATGTAGGTATTGTATTAGTAGTAAGTGGTAAATGCTAGTTATCCAATCTATATTGTATTATTAAAAATAGAGTTACAGAAACTGTTTTAAGCGTTGTTGCGTAGTTTACCTACAGCATAATTTTAAGAATATTCCACAAAAAGTAATACGTACATATTGATAGGTATACTTTTTTGTGGAAAAATAATTATAATATTAATAATACTTTTTTTGATGTGTAACATCTTTCCTCTCCTTTTCTTGCAAACTGTGGGAGTGTATTTCGTGAAAAGGGACGGAAGTGTGTAACAGAATGCCGGGGAAACGCGCGCTATTTGATTTGACCAATGAGCGCGCACGGTGCTAAGTAGAGTTAGCAGACATAATATGGTACCAACCGATTTTTCGAGAGGTTGGAAAGAGAATGACGATGATGATGTAAAATGGATTTTTGTTAATATCATACGTCACCCAAGATATCAGATGTTACACATCTTACGCGACTACTGCAAGGCTGGCTCCTTATGTACACTTTTAAGTACAGCTAACCCCTTTGATTAAATCGAGAGAAAACTGTAAGGAAGGTATTCTTCCCCCCTTCCTTCATCTGACAAAAGCCACGTTGACGAATAGGCGGCGAATCAACTGAACAATTGGAGCTCATCATCACAATGACGAATAAAATATGAGGCAATTTAGTGGAGACCATCTTGCGGATTAAACCAGGGCTGCCCACTTAAACGGCAATGTTGCCCTGAAAGGAAAATCTCGTATGAACTTTCAGAAGCGAATGAATTATGATATGAAGTGGGATCAAAATAGAAAGCTTTTTGGATTATTTCAATAAGGTTTAAAGTAGAAACGAATGCAGCTTTCTTCTGTGAAATCCAACCCTAAAGACACATCTCTTCAATCCATACGGACACGTTTCATAGCTCTCAACAGTGACTTGAGGCCGGTTTCGTATACATGTGTGCACATATTTTGGTGTAGTTTGATTGTAAATGTGTGCGTTTGAGTGTGTATGCACGGAGCGGTTGTGTAGTTTTGGCATGCTTCACTGTATTGTTCGCAGCATTCTGTCTTGGTTTTTTATTTGGTCTGAGTTCACACCATCAAAAAAAAAAGGTACAAATTGAAATATAGCTCAAAACGAAGTTACTCTCATTGTAACTTAATTCCGTGTTATAAAAAAAAAACAACCGACTTCCAAAAAAAACACTAAAAAAGTGAAAAATAACTTTAATTTCGGAAGTCGGTGTCTTTGCTTTTCAATTTCCGTTTTTTGCCACCGACTTCCGAAATTAAAGTTATTTTTCACTTTTTTAGTGTTTTTTTTGGAAGTCGGTTGTTTTTTTTTTGTAAAAAGTTATTATTTTTCACTTTTTAGTTGTGGTACCTACCCCACACAAATCCGAATACCACTACCTGCTATGTAAATACCAGTGAAGGAGTCAAACAGGATATCGTCTAGATAAACTAAGTGGGAAAAATACGTAATATTGAAGCTAACTCAAAAATTACGCAAGCAAAGTTAATAAAATTTATATGGGACCACCTCGGAAGCATGACCTACCAAACAAAAAAAGAACCATCAAAATCGATTCATAATTGGCGGAGTAATCGCGTAACAAACATACAAAAAAAAAAAAAAAAAAAAAACATACAGACGAATTGAGAACCTCCTCCTTTTTGAAGAAGTCGGTTAAAAAGGGGCAACCACCACCGGCGCGGGTGTATGACCATGTATGAACGTAAACGAGGCAAAAGGAGTATGTAAGGATCGTAGCATGGCGTTCTGTAGATTCTGCCTACCCCCATGGGAAGAAGGAGTGAGTTTATGTATGTGTATTAGAAAGGCGAAACAACTTTCAGCTGCGCATTATTATGATGAGGAGTAAAAGAACAATATCTATTCCTCAAGAGTCATAAAAAAACCCTGTAAGAAATCGACACGTGTTTCAGCTTTCAACGAGGTATCCTCAGGACGACGATTAACCAATCGCGAACCCGAACACGACTTTTTGCCACGCCGAGCGCCCACTCGGAGTGAACCAAATCGTGAAATCGCCCGACACCCCCACTTATATAGAATTACTGCTCGGTCCAACTCGGCTCGGATCGTTCGTTTGATCGGTAGGTTACTAAATATATCTACGTCTATTGTATTTTATAATGGAAGTCACGCCTGAATCAATTAACTAGAACAACAACAATTTTGTCACAGCCCTTGTAGTTAAATCATGCTCTGCACTGCACCAACTCCTAAACCTAACATGGTATCCAGACCACACATAACTCCAGCCGCACTACGAGACACTTAAACCCCGTTTCGGTACGTTACGTGTTAAAGCGAGGGTCGTCACTCGCACAGGATTTAATTAATCTCATTGCGGATTACTCCATGTCCCAATAACCCAATAAACAGCAGCCCTGTGATTGAATCCAGGCCCTTTACGACCTTCTACAACTCGTTAATCCCTTGTGACACCTGTTCCACCTGCGACGGAGAAACAAAATGGAGTGGAACTCGAAATACTAATATCAATAAATATTCCCTTTAACTTTTCTCTTTTAGGGAACTTTTGGTGGAAATAGTGTCAAGGGTGACATTTTTAATACCCTTACCTGCCAATAGGTAATTAGTTTTTGCTACTTGCTTCCGTCATTTGGAACAAATAACTTTATAACCTACTGTTGGATGCCTTTCAAATATTAAATCGAATCCTGTAATTCGTTTCCCCGAAATGTTGGGCAGAGGTGTACCTACAGTACACCCACAATTCGCCAGTTATAATTAAGTCCCATGTAATAGGGGGCAAGCCTATTGACATCGAACGGGCACGAATTCTGACTCCAGGACTGAGAAATCCCAGATGTAAAAACCCAATAACACTTTGCACGAACCGGGGAACGAACCCACGGCCTTATGCTCAGCAGTAGCTCTTGCGACCACTGGACCAACGAGGCAGTCTTGCATGTCTTAAAACGTCAAGGTATATGCTATAGCATTATCATCATTTCATGCTATAGTTTTATCCATAGTGAGTTTTCAATTTCCTGTGAGATTTTGTCTAAACTAGGTATTACGAAGTCGACTATACAAAACTGCGGTCAATGACACCTAATGTGCGCCTTTACTTTGAGAATTTTACTAACATAGTTTTAAGTAGGTGTTACATATACTTTAACTACGAAAACGAATTATATACAGGGCGCAATTTTATTTATTTTAATCCTCTTAAAAAAAAAAACTGTTCCCTACATTTATGTTCGCAAAGCTCGTCAAAATGTAGGGAACAGCTGAATTTTTTTCGCGATTTCAGGTTTGGTACCATATTAAAAGTTATTCATAATGATGAGTACAATAAGAGGATTAAAACGAATAAAATTTCACCCAGTAATATACAATGCCACAAACCACACATTCAGTGTACAAAACGCATACGTTTAGATAACAGAGCAATACATTTCAATAACCACCATCTGGAATGTTCACAGTTCAGCTTTCTCTAGCTAAGTTATTATGTGTATGGTGTTCACCATACACACCCGGACTCTAGTACCGTCGGCAATGCACTAAGCTCACAAAAAACTAGTATTTTACATAATATATTATTCAAAATCCACTACTTTTAAGGTTTCTTAGGCTGCGGCTAAGGAATTATAAATAAATCATACTTTATTGTACAAGGAAGAAACACATAAATTAAACATTAGGGATGAATGTACAAGTGGTTGTCAGGTAGAACAGCTGGTTCCAGAACTAAGTAAAAAGATACTTGTATCTCAGGAGCCAAAGTTCCTCACAAACTATGACTATTGAACTATTATTAATTATTTTTAACTATTATAATTGAACTAATTATGAAAATTTGATATAGATTGATATATTGACATAGTGCTGTAATGATAGGTAATTGCTTGCCAATTGAAATTAAGTTCACATTATTCCTTAAGAATGATCCATGTCCTGTGATGGGCGTTTAAAGACAGATATAATTCAGTCACACATTCCAATCATAAACATAATTTTAAAATTTCAATTTCGACGCAAATGTTGTATATAGTCCCGCCTTTGTGGTTCCCAACATTCGCAATGTACGCTTCGGCCACATTTCCACGATCAGCGTTTGACTCTGAGCGTCGACATATTAATCACTGTAACTTCATTTATTTTAAATTCAATTTAAAGGAGAGAAAATAACTTACTTGTGGAAACTTTGAGAGGAAACCCGGGAAAATAGTATGCAAATAACGCAAACTAGGATTTATTTTTCTTTAAATAGATTTCTAGTACCTACCTTATGTGTTTTTTTCCCTACTAGTACCCCTTTCAACCTCACAACTAAGCTAAATATACTTATACTAATTGAATGAAAGTAATATTTTATTCCCTTTACACAACTAGTTAAAAGGACGGAGGGATTTCGTAGGAGTCATAACTAACAAGCGTATTTTGCACAAAACCACACCTACATACCACACGCCAAATGAGGGACTAGCGCAAAAAGTTTCATAACAACATTAGTACAATACATACTCGGTTACGGCTTAAAATATTCTGCCGTCTGTACACAGAGCTACGTCCCACATGCGAGACGAGAGCAAATTGACGACGAACGCAAATCTGTCATCCCTCGACTAGAATAGGGGAATTTATAACAGGGATACATTTTAAATTTCAATGGATTTATTTTTTGGGTCGCTGGCAGTGCTTCAATATTACTTGTGCCTGTGTTTGTCACTCTCTTGCCTTTGAAAAGTGCCTTTTGAAATATCAACAGAGGCTTTTGATAGTTGCTTTATTGCCAACAATTTTGACTGTCTGTCTAGTGGAATAAACATGTTCTGGCATCAACTGTGGACCATTTCACCATCTTCATCCTATTAACTCACAAATCCACTAGTAATCTTCGCCGATTGCTCAAGTTACATAACTAAATTTGAGAAGTACGTTCACCATCAAATGAATATCGATGACACGCAAAAAGCTCGCAGTATTCTTGAATTATTCATCGATTCTCGTTTGCATTCTGATCGCAGGCGTCCTCCATAAGTCGGAACTAACACGTCTGACTGGGTACTGGGAGCACCACAAATCCTTGGGACATGTAAACAGATACCATTGAAGTACCATTCCGTACATATTCGGAGCAGATAATCTGATTATGTGCTGCACAGCACTAGTGGATCCTACTGTCCGTGTGCACTCATGTTTTATGGAACACCGAAAGTGGCCGACGGCGCCCGAAGGCACCCGAAGATACGAGACTTGAGCTCTAACTACACTCGTGTTAGAAACTTTTTTAGTTTAGAGAAACAACACGCGTTTCAAGCCACAAGTTAGATTAGTTTTTATATGTAGGCTTCGCAGAAATGTACTGGCGAACATCGAGATGAGATGGTACTTTATATGGTATCAGCTTTCTTGACTTTCATAATAGATATACTTTGTTATTTATGGATAGATAGATATATCTAACCACAATGTACTCTTTAATATATTGACTATGTCATGTTTAATATTTCTCCAAGCCACTTTTATGGTGAGAACTAGAATATAACGATGGTCATACACAAATTCGTATTTGCTCAAACAACAACAAATCCTCGTGGAATTGTGTATGATCAATGATCAATGTTTTATTCTACATAGTTCGCATCATAAAAGTGCTTAAAAATATTAAACATGAATTTGCTAAAGTAAATTTTTGTATCTAGCCAGAAAAAGGGACGAAAATTATTTTTGCTATAAACGATTGATACATGACAGAATAGCCAACTTGGTGTATTTTGTTACTAAAATTACTTTACATAGCAATTTCGCTATCTCTTGTCGCTTTTACAACATGAAAATAAATTACGCGCTTCATATTTTCAGCGTTTCAGTGAAAATGTTTGCAGTGAGTAATGGCATGGTAACATGACACTATTAGATGAATTCGCCCTTCACCATTTAGAAACAACGACACGACTACGATACGACATCTATCTAATTAATTAATAATAAGCTTTTGGCTGCTGCTGAAAAAGGGAAAAATTCAAATTAATGTTAGATTTTTCAAAACGTAATTAAATACATATACTTTGTAGGGTTCTCCAACGTCGCTGTTTCGCAGTCAAACGAAATAAAGTTGTTACCGAAACTGGATTCCGAAACGAGCTTTTACATTTAGATAAAGTATGAACATACATTATTTGACGGAACAGCTCTACGGTAAAACTCGAACGCTCAACGTCACGTACCTGAGCCGTGTTCAAATAAAGCTTATAATTAAATTCCAAAGGTAAAAAAAAGGTAGGACAATAGATGCAGTGACGTCACAGATCGCTAGGTGTAAGCTATTAGCTCTCAAGGCCTAAGCCTCACCCTTTATGTAATGAAGGCAGAGCGACATGCGAACCTTCCCAATTAGTCATCACTATAAAAATGTTTGTACTATCCTACTTACTGGAAACTGTCCTACCTAGAATTTTGGCTAAAGCATGATGTAATTAAGGGGTTGTTAATATTTAACTCGTTAGCATTTTAATTCTACAATTAACATAGGTACCTTCACAGTTTTATGAAATAAATTACGTAACTATTGTAACCCTGAAGTAACGATAAAGCAAAGACATTAATTATCATCATCTAAACATGAGAGTACCTAGGTATCAGAAGCAGCTTTACAATGCACCAAGGTACCAAAATAGAAATATGTGCTGCTGTCAGATGTGTCATTACACTAAAGTTGTTTTAAATGTGCTGATGTCAGATATGTCATTACACTAAAGTTGTTTTAAATATGTACTAATGTCAGATGTGTCATTACACTAAAGTTGTTTTAAATATGCACTAATGTCAGATGTGTCATTACACTAAAGTTGTTTTAAATATGTACTAATGTCAGATGTGTCATTACACTAAAGTTGTTTTAAATATGCACTAATGTCAGATGTGTCATTACACTAAAGTTGTTTTAAATATGTACTAATGTCAGATGTGTCATTACACTAAAGTTGTTTTAAATATGCACTAATGTCAGATGTGTCATTACACTAAAGTTGTTTTAAATATGTACTAATGTCAGATGTGTCATTACACTAAAGTTGTTTTAAATGTGTACTAATGTCAGATGTGTCATTACACTAAAGTTGTTTTAAATGTGCTTATGTCAGATGTGTCATTACACTGAAGTTGTTTTAAAAGAAACCACTAGCTCTTATCGGAAGTTAACAGCGTACTTCGGTTTCTTTAGATCAAAATTCGATTTTATGTCTTCTGGCATACTCTAGAAGTTAGTCTCTAGTCCAGACGATCTATTCCATATTAATCTCACCGTAAAAACTTAAATGACGTGAGCTGTCAATAGTGCAGTCAATCCCTAGCATTAGGTGGAATGTTCACTTCGCCAAAGTCTACACTGTGAGTTATTTCAGAATATATCTGCAGATCAATGATATCTAGTGACAAAGTTGGTCCTGGCAACAGGACTGAAAGCATAAAGCAAAATGGCTACATTCAACCTACCTATATGTGGGTAGAAACATTGGAGGAGGCTCGAAAACAACGCAGTAACAAAGGCGAACCCTTTACGTGAGCAGAATCGAATTACCATGAAGTTAATTAAAAATGAAAAAAAAACACTCACTTCCGCAAACAAAAAAAAACGTCCGGAGTCTACATCATTATATTTCCATTATAACAGCCTGGACACGTGCAGTACTTAAAATGGGCCATTTATGGAACCCTGCATGGAATATAGAATAGACGCGAGAAAATTATATTTAACAGTCGGATTAGTGAGCACTAGATAATTATATAAATAATAATTATTGATCAGATAGACGTAATAACATGGCGATAGGGGTGAGTTTTTCTAACATTTCTACTACACTAGAGTGCGTAGCTTGTCTGAAAGAAAAACAAAACGAACAAACATTCAGCAATCACGCCCTAATGTCAAAGAGGAGTACCTATATGTTTCTTCTGAAGCCATGACCGAAAACCTCAGCTGTTAATGCAAAATTAAATTAAATCCAGAATTTTTAAATAAATTATGAAACAAATTATCAGAATTCACAATTTAACAAGATGACACGATATGCAAACCTCAAAATTTCCAGGCCAAATCTACAGCCAGCTGCATAGTTTTACTTTGATGAAATACTGTTTCAATGACTCCTTCACCTCCAACATCACTCACGAAATACTAGGATATAAGCTCTTTCTAAACCTCTTCATCAAATTCTTCTCCACCGAGAACCCTAAAACAAAAGAGAAACACATCCTGAAGTAACACTAAACAATAAATCTAAGACGTGTGCAATGGTCTGAGAAGTGCAATAGATAGCGTTAAGTTGCTCGTAAGACGCTCAAGTGTGGCGCAGATGCATGTGCCAGGCCACAACGTTAACTAAACTACCCTATTAAGTCAGCTGATCTTACAAGAAGAGAGAAATTACTGCTTTAATTAGTTGAACTTGTTTGTTACTGATTTGTTAATAGGAGAAATGGAATCAGACAAAATCCTTAAAGAAAATAAATTAAGGATGACTTGTGCACTCGGAAACGTAGGATACAGTTAATTGTTTTAAAAATAAAATGAAATATGCATACTGCAGTCCTTCGAGTAGATCTCGATTCTGAAATGTAAATTAACACACAAACATTTTTAGATTTCCGTACAAGAAAAAGGTTTTAACACAGTATTGGTTTCGTCTTTTGGTTGAACCTAAAAAGGGAAGTCAAGACTAAATGAATAACCCGTAAGATTATGATTTTGGGATCCGTTGCAGTCAGAACAAGTTACTTGTTAAGTTACCAGTCACACATTCTGTAGCCGACCGCAGGCGACGTGACGCCGCGACACAACTGGTTTCTATGAATTTCTATGAAATACCTTCTGTAGCTAGCGACACTTCGTTTGCAGCTACGGGCGAGTGACAGACGACACGTGTAGCCCGCCCGCAGACCAGGGGGCCAAGTCTACTATTTTACAAACGTGTCAGTGGTCTCACAATGATCAGTTTTTGACAGATATGCCATACAAAATCTGTGAAAAACTGATCATTGTGAGACTGGAGTGCCGCCAACACTCGAGCGATAACACGTTTTTCTCTCTTCTATCTACCGACTGGAATACGGGCAGTTGCTTCCTGCGGTCAGGGTTGGAATCATGATTGCAGCGACACGACGCTGCGACTTGTCGCCACGACACGTCGTCGCGCGTCGCCTGCAGTTGCCGCCTGCGATCGGGTACGGAATGGTACCTTTACGAAAGTTACGACGATACTTCCGGCTCTCCCTGACGTAGACGATATATTACAGCCTCATTTCAACAGAGCTTATGTAGCTACTGTTCTAATTTGTATTTTAATTTATTCTATTGAAGACGGGAAAGCAATTAGGGCAAGGAAGGAGAGTAATTAGTGCTCTTGCCGAATCTAGTGCCAAGTGAGGGTTGTCGCGAAACAGAACGACAAGACTAATGTTAGTAGTAACACTGATTACTTATGACACGAGTGAGTGACACCCCTGAGATATAAAGACAATGGAAGTCGGTTTAGGAATTCAGGCCTTCATGAAACAAGTTGTTATTATTATAAATGTATGTTTGCCTGTCACGCGTTGTACAGACAGGATCATAATGTGGTCATGTTTTTAAGAGCGATGATTTATTTAACTTGCTAAAGAAAAAATACCTTTGATTCGAAAAATAATTTAAAATATTTTTCCAAAATGGGCGCGACACGCAGCGCAACATTTGTCGCGCCCGCGATATCTCGCCTATTTTTGGGAGCCTTGATAATCATAAAAAGATCTGTTATGGAGTCTTATTTTACCCTTATTTTAAAGTACCTACAAACTTACACTCCTTATTCAAAACTAAGTAACTAAATAACCAACAATCTACTTTAATCAAATCAGCTCCCAAAGACTTCCTCCTTTACAAAGGAAAGACAGGAGGGAGATGTAATTCGGTTACAAAATATTGTCGCCAGGCAAGCCACGAGCCATTCATTGGGTATACATCAGCGAAGCTATTCGTTCCCAATGTCATTATAATGGCGAACTATGTTTGCACGGCTTCCGGGAGGCCCATAAATAAACCAAACTGCAACGAACTTACATCCTATGAGGTTAAGTATTGTGTTTATTATGATAGATGAAGCTGGTGTCGGTTTCACAAATGTTTTGTGCGAAAAGGATGTTAAGACATAAACATTCGACCATGGCGAGGACACGGCTAGAGAGAAAAGATTGACAAAAGTAGAATGATTCCTGTATGATAAGTGTTTTTTATCCAAGGGACCTTATTATTTTTATAGTTAAGAGAAACAGACAGCACCCAGTTAAAATGCATTTAAAAAATAACCTATTTCCTTACCATAAACCTTAATAACATGTGTCTTCATTCTATATAATGTTACAATGTGTGGCAACAAAACATATTACACATTGGGTACGTTATACAGGATACAGTAGGTATTATAAAACACAAATTATTGTAGACAATCAAATGAATTCTGGTCAATGATCCAGTCTGAGGCTGTACAACAAATCAGAACATTTTTCAACTAGCTTCATGAGTCCCATAGCCGATAACGACACCCTGATTACCCACAACAAACAAACTAACGCCCATTATACCCCCTAATTCATTGTTACACAAGATAAGATCCAACTCGATAAAAAGGGTCTTCTGTAGCGAATGACAACCATTACAGCGACTGTCGATCCGTTGCTAATTGGTGGCAGTTGGGCGCGATCCAACCCGACTGGGAATGCTCATCTTGCTTGCTTCTACGACGAAACTAAAGGATAAGGACGTGTAGAAGTGGAACCGCCTCTTTAGTCAGATATTTAGTTTTATCAGGTGTTCCATCAGGAATTTTTCAATTACTTGACATAGTCAGTCTTACATACAGGTGATCTAATAACTCATTTATTTATTAAAAACTTACAAATACTATTCTTACAGGATGACCCCAACACAATAGTGCCTACCTTTGTAATAGGTAATTATCAAACATGCTATAAAATCTTAACCTAAAATACAAAAACACAGAATATTTAAATATAACTAACAAAATTCAACAAAACTCTTTCGAATTCACTCAGATTGCACGAAAATATGTCAATTCTTTCATGCACTTCGTTTAGTACACGTGTACTGCCTACCGTCCCCATCGCGGAATACAAGCGTGATTTTTTTGTACCATCATCGTCTACAACATACTACCAACACCAAAATCTATAAAATTGACAATCCGCTGTCAGTGCTTTCTACTAGCAATAGGTAGTAGTCAATATTCGGCAGCAAAGGCGCACGAAACGGCCATGACTTACGAGTTGTAGGGTGTAAATTCAAACCCAGACAGGCGCTTTACGTTGTGTAAATTATTTCATCACCACTGCTCTCAAAACGGTGAAGGAAAACATCGTGAGGAAACCGGCACGTCCTAGTACCAAACTTTCAAAGACATGTGACATCTACCAACCGCACTGGGCCCAAGTAGTAGATTACGGCCCACTCCCTCTCACAGAGAGGAGGCCTGTGTCCCAGCAGTGGGAACATTATAGGCCGATACATTATGCTAATGGCGTACGTATAAAGCAAAATACAGTACCCCTTCTATACCTACGGTTTTCTTATTCTATGATAAAAAACGACCTATAATTACACCCCACTGAGTGCTCCTATGATTCCAAATTTTACGTCGTACTACGAGACCATTAATAAGTGAATTGCTCTGTTTTTAAACTAGTCTCGGAGCTATATTTGGGAAGTAAATATCGTTTATAATTTACTGTTTGACTCTTAGACTATTTGAAAAGGACAGTGTGGAGCGTTTAATTATCTACCTCGCAACGGACAGCCAGGTTAAATTATTATTAATGTGTGTAATTTGTACTAGAATACGTTTAGTTTTGTTCTAGCGGTTCCTATTTCTGTCTTCATTATACGAGCATGAGTTAGATTTGTTTGCGTATTGCATCTGTTTTAGCAAAACACTAAGTTGGGTTTTTCCATTTGAAATTTCTCAGTAGCAACCCGGAGTCTGGATTCGATTCCCGGGTCGGGCAAAGTGTTCTATGTGCTATGTTAGGGATTTGGTTTCCACACTCAGTCCTTAAGGTGGACGATTGTGCATGGGCCATGGCGACCGTTTGTGGTTATTCTAACCCGGGCGAAGTGTTATTGGGGTTTTTATTTGGAATTTCTCAGTAGCAGCCCGGAGTTTGGATTTGTGCCCGGTTGTTGGCAATAGGCTCGCCCCCTATTACATGGGACTTAAACATAACTGGCGAAATGTGGGTGTAGGTACTATTAGGATACACCTCTGCCAATCCCTTCGCGAAAACAACGCGTGATGTTATGTTATAATCTGCTTTTAAAGTAAGTCAGACCGCGTGATTAACATAACATCACGCCTGTTCTCCACGAAGGGTTAGTAAATTAGTTATAGGCGTACGTAATAAGTACGCCACATTTCACCAGGTAGACATGTAGTATCATTTCTTATGCTTTTTACCCGACTACGGTTATGATTTTGACCGGTATGTATGCATGTATGTATGTTCATGTGTTCCCTCATAACTTCTAAACTACTCATCATAATTTGACAAATGACGTCCGCTGGATATAGGCGATGTGAACACACATTTAATTGAATATAGCGCCCTTTAGAGGACAAAAAAGCAGGATAAAAAAAATATTATGCCGTGTATTGTATCAAATGAAAGGACTTGAGTAGCACATTTCAAAAATATAAATAATATAAACACAAAAAAAAATGCGTCGTAGTTGGTTTTTATGAAGAATAGATCATCTCTATATTCCGTCCATTGTTTATATTTATAGTTCCAAGAAAAAAAAGGTCCAATTACATAATAACTTGCTAAACCGTCACGTAAACTAATTTCCAAAACGGACAGCAACGTAATGGATTGCTCATTGAATAATTACACAACGCTACTAACGCTACCCTGCCCCTACACGCAGACTATCCAACAGTGACGAATTACCTCCATTGCTGCATTACTAACTACATTGATCAACCTGTGCCGTACAAATGGAACAATGAACGTGATTCCCTTGACGTCGGCTCGCGCAATCATAACGTAACACAGCTACAATCAACGTGACAGGCGTGGGAATCCTCGAAACTGTCTCCAGGGTATTTTAACTTCAAAATTTCGATTAGCGCGCTCGTTTTCGCGTTTCCCGACCATTTACTTTATATAAATGAACGAACTAAAATTACCGTTGTATAATTTAACGGGATAGCCAAACCTTCCAGTGGAATAAAAATTGAATATCCCTAGAGAAAATAAAATATATCCTTAATGTAAAGTTATTAAAACCAAGAGCTTGTTAAACAAAATAAAGCTCCCTGAGCACCAGATTTACTCCGACTGGGTAGTTCGATGTTTGTGGGCTTAGCGAGTTTTTTTTTTAACCGACTTCAAAATAGTAGGTTATATGTTCGTCTGTATATTTTGTTTTGTTTTATGTACCTATGTTCATCGATATTTTCGTCAATTGTGAACCGATTAATAAAATTGTTTTTTTTTTTAAAGGGTATACTCCTCAGGTGGTTTTTGAGTTAGCTTCAATAGTATTTAATCAATTTTGTTTATGTTGATGATGTTATTTTATGGTTTTCACTGATGTTTACATAGCAAGTAGTGGAATACTAATTTGTGTGGGGTAGGTACCGCAAAACAAAATGTGTAAAATAAAATCATTTTTACTTCCAAAAAAAAATTACCGGCTCCCAAAAACACTACTAAGTGAAAAATAAAATCAATTTCGGGAAACACGAAAATACAAAACCAAAGACGAAAATCGAAAATAAAGTTATTTTTCAATTTGTAGTGTTTTTTTGTTGTCTTTTCTACATCCGCTTTGATGTTGTGTATTGCTCCCATTCCGACAATCAACAAGCTAAAGCTCAAGGTTGGGAAATGTTAAACAAAACAATCTTAACGACTTTTATGTTACAATAAATACCTTTTTATGCTTGAAAGCTTTTTATTTTACTAGTTATGAGATTAAGGCTTCCACAAACAGGCGCGATATCGTGGGCGCGACAAGGGTAGCGCTGCCTGTCGCTCCTGCGATATCGCGCCAGTTTGCACGAGCCTTTATTGCAATAAACAAAGATTGGGTTTTAAAATAAAAAGAGCTTCATTGACGTAAGCTAAAATTAACATGAATTATTATAATATTCAAGCTTTTATCAACATTTATTTTTATATAAAATTATGAAATATCGACTTGAAAAAACTGATGAATGAAATATTTCAAACCATGTCGGCGTACATAATGCGGTAACCATATTGGTTCATTATTCAGGAATCGCAATCACTGGCTGATTGGCTTTTGGTGACAATTGGTTCGGCTACGTTTTACATACGCGTGACCAGCTTCAATCGTGAAATGAATCCGATTTTCAATAAAATCAACATATATTTACTGCAGTAAAATTCGGTGCGAATTTTTTACCAATTTTCCAAGTTGGACACCGCAGTTTTCGTCATCATTATCATTATGATATCAGCCGAAATACGTCCACTACTGGATACATCCTCCTCAAGACTCGCCACAGTGCATTTTTAATACCAACCAATCAATATACTGGAATTTATAATAAAATAAATTTTATTAATTACTTAAAAGTAACTCCCGCGCCTTAGACTGGAAGCCGATCCCAGCATAGTTCGGATAATCCAACTATGTTGGGACCGGCTTCCAGTCTTACCGGATGCAGCTGAATAACAGTATTTTACATGGAGCGACTGCCTATCTGACCTCCACAACCCAGTTCCAATAACAAGTAACTTCCACATACGCTGATAAAACCAACAGGACGGCAGCTAGTCACTTATCATTTAAAAAGTGAAGGCACGTGAACCACATGCGTAAGAAGGTGGCAGAATCACCCCAGCGCTAATTTGCTGGATTCGCCTTTTCCTCTACCTGTCTTTATTTCTCCTGACTAAGTTTATTTTGTTTATATGTATGTATCTATGTATGTATTAATTAGTATTCATTATTTTCTAGTTATTTGTATATCAATTGCTCCTGCCATGTCTGTTTCTGCATCACCCTAAGGTTGACTGGTAGAAAATGCCTCAGGCATTAAGTCCGCCTTTTTACCGTTTTTTTTTTTAAATTGTGCATAAAGTTTTAATAAAATAAATAAATAAATAAAAATAATTAATAACCTCATCTAAGTAGCAATTTACTATTCTTAATATAAAATTGTTTTCATTCAAGTAAACCTTTACTCTTTTTCAGGTAAGATCCATGCACTGTGTTGAACCTACACACCAGGCAGAAATGTAAGACCTCACTTACAGAAGTGAGGCGCGCAATCCATTTAATACGAGATGCAGGATAAAACGCATAGTCGGCAATCCCTTTGAACTTTGTGCTGAGGTAATGGACCATTAGAACAATCACGCGACGCGCACGCGACGCACCACGGACTCGTCTCTTCCCTTTTTCCCCATACGTCAATAGACTTACAATATCCTTTTTACTGACAACGAACGAAAGTGGAAATAGGACACGAAATAAATTCTTCTCGTTCGTTGTGTGACGGCTTTTAGATATACTTACTATCTTTAGGAATGTAGGTAAGAATAGTTTCAATAGAAATCAGCACCCTAATTGCGTAACGCACTATCAATCACAATCTGAATGATTCTGAAGGATATTGCTAATCCATTGCTTCGTATGTTCGAAAACTTTATCTGCTCACCAACGTAAATAACGCTATAAATTGTGTTGAACTGTTAAATTCAAAACCATTGCTACTGTTTTCTTACCACGCAGTTACCTCGTAGGATGAGCATAACATTTAAAATGAGATGAATACTTACAGTAAATTGCTGCTGGCTTTTGGCTCAAACAGAATCGGCTTATTTATCCACAAAAAAGCTTCTAAAGCTCTCTAAGGTCACACCAAACGATATCATCTTCAAAATATATAATATAATAAAAACAACCCGCCGCCGCCAACTGACTGCCTGTCCTTTTTTACCCTACTACGGCGAAGAAAAAGGATGGTTATGATTTTGACCGGTATGTATGTATGTATGTATGTATGTATGTATGTATGTATGTTCATCTGTTCCCTCATATCTTCTAAACGACTCATCACAGTTTGACAAATGAGGTATCGTTGGAAGCGTCTTGATCGTCCGCTGGTTATAGGCTATGTGACGTCACATTAAATTAAAAAAGGCGCCCTCTAGAGTACATAAAGTCACGAATTAAAAAACAAATATTTATTAATCATACCATGTTAGGTATCAAATGAAAGGGCTGAATTAGCACATTTCAAAAATATATATATTATAATCCCAATTTTTTTTTTTTTAATCCGGAGTTCACGTAATCTGTTCGATTTATGGCCCTAACACGTGTGACTCCGGATTTTTAATTTGTCTGTCTGTGGTGTCTTGTTTATACATTTTAGTTGATTGACATTCTTGTCGTAGTTGGGTTTTAGTTTATTTATACATTCTAGTCTGGTGAGAACGCAGCCTAAGTTTTCGAATCAATGTAATATTCGGAAACAAGCTTTAATTTACTAATATTTTAAAGTGGCGTGGTCCCTTACCCGTATTCATCGAAAATATGTATTAAAGAGAAACAACTCATTAAAATTGTACCGCTAATGTTTTACATTATAACGCTGAAATCTCTGATAATACACACGCATGAACGCTTTAATCCTCTCCTATTATACTAGCCGCTCGTCGATATTAAACAAATTAAATCCTCTTCGTTATCAGCGATATCGGAGTCTCTATTATGCAAATTGATTGCCAGGTACAGTAACAAATCTGTGCTGAAACAAATTCCCCTTTCATCGCCCACGCCGCTAATGATGGCACTCTACGTGGTACTGGGCAACCGATACATAAATGTACTGTAATTAATTTTCGCGTAGACTTCAATTTATGTGTTCGCTGCTTGATGTTGAATACAATTTTAATGCAATTAATGTAAAACAACAACATTGAGAGAACTTTAATGGCAACTTCGTGGGTAGAAACTTCCTGAAATATTCTCAGGTGCGCTGAGAAAGTTTTCGTGTCCCTGAAAGCAGGCTGTGTTTGTACTTTATATTGCATTAAAAGAACAATTTAGTCAATTGCAGGTGATGATTTCGTAAGCAATACTACGGAGCAAATATATTTTTATAATATCATGGGTTAAGTTAAGTGCATCTAACATTGGGCGGTTAGACCATTATGACCTTACGGGCGGCGCATTGGAAATGACTTTACTACACGACTACCCAAAAATGAGTGTAATTTCAATTATCTCTTTTCGTTTTTGAGAAGTTTAAGATTCTTTCAAAAACGTCCCAAAAGAAACGGTCATAAATTGGCGTTTTATTTACATAAAAACAAAATATAAACATTTTTTTTTCAATCTTTTGATACTGTTATCATTTTTTTCTATATTAATTGAGGAAGCGTCAAAGCGCGGTCGCACGTTTCTTGAAAACGGGTAGTTACTGTAGCGATCGATACTATACAGACCACGCGAAAATAAGAAAAGACAACAGATAAAACCTTTGTTTGAGAGATAACTTCTATTGCTACTCAGAAAAATGTCGCGTTTAACGTGAAAGAAAATGCCCCACGAGGTTCTTTTAAACATATGAACGTGCTTCGAAATGAAAACAGACGATGAGAGAGCTCTCACAGTTACATTATGAAAGTTAAACAAAAAGGTCCGTTTTCGTACTCTGCATGCGAAGCAGGCAAGCTAGGCTTTACCTTGTTCAGTCGCTTGCTAAATCGTTTTCTGTGTATGTATTAACCTTTCAAATACGATGTAGTGCTACGTTATGTGATGGCAGTAAGTTACTTCTGTTTTGGCTTTTACTTTGATATTGTATGATAATGTTAATAACTTTATTCAAAGAACTCATTAATTTTAGTTTTTTCGTTAATTTAGTATAGGGGAAACAGTATAATAATTGGCACTATAAGCCGATTTCTACTAGTATTTGGTTGATTTGTTTTGTCGGATTCTAGTTTACATATGTATAAATAAAATGACGCATTACGTTTAAAAATTAATGTTTAACTAACTGAAAATTTTAATTTTAATTATTTTACGGATTGTTACAATCATTGGCACTTAAGCATAGTGAATGGCACTACAAATTATGTATAATCATTGGATTGGCACTACTGGAAGTGTTTTATAGTACCAATACCCAGATCTTACTATACTCCTTCTCATTGTTATTAGACTATTTATTTTTAGTTGGTTGCTTCGGTAATTCCTTAATTTTTTTCTGAATTTGCTGTATTGGCAGGTTTTAATAAAACATTTGAAGAAAGAAGAACTTACACGCGAAATGTTAAATGTTCGCGCGGCAGTTTTTTTCATATATCATTTTTAATAGCTTCCAAATCTTATTCCAGGTCTGCATCTGAATATCCTTTAGCATATTTCCTACAACTCTGAACCTGGGGCATTCTTCATTCATCTAAAATAGGTATAGTCATTAGCATCATTAAAAGATATAGTGATTGGCAGTGCCAATAATAGATTTTTGACCAAAAGTCAGAAAGTATAGTGATTGGCATAAGTGCCAATGATTAATTTGCAAACAAAATAAAGTATAGCCATTGTCACCAATAAAAAAGCCGATGAATATATTTCACAACGCTAAAACATCGTTTAATACGCTTTAATTAAGTGAATGAAATTGTTGTTAAATTTTATCTCACTCGATCAAACACATTTTTAAATGAGCGGGTAAAGAAAGATGGTGTACGTTTGAGACATAGATAAATGTTTCCATTATATGAAATTGTATATTCTTCCAGTAATTGTGTTGCTATAACATAAAAAAAGGAAAACATTCGTAACACGCAGCATAAACTAGCAAAGTGGCAATCATTGGGGGGGTGCCAACATTAGTACTGTTTACCCTACCCAATGTAGGTACCTATATGTATTTTATCATATTAATAAATATGTATAAACTTTTTGGTTGAGCCATCTTTATCATAGTTATTTTAAGGATAATAACAATAGATCCTTTAATAATATTATTCGTCTACATCAAACATGTCAAAATAGCAAAACTTTTTGTAATTAATGACGGCCGAGAATTAATTAATTCACAGAAACTTTTTTCGACAAAAAAAGTTAAACACTGCCGTGGAAAAGATGAAAGTGAGTAAGCAGAGTTTATCATACTGACCCCTGACTCTTTCTCATGTAAATTAGGAGGTGCTCACACACAAAGCGATGTGATTAATTTCCTCCCGTTCCCCCGTTCCTCCGTGTTCCCCCATTCCCCCTAAACTCTTCACATAAAGCCCCATTAGTTTCTCAACTATACTCCGCGCTGATAATTGTTTTCATTGACTTTGCTAACGGTACCTCCTCGAATAAGTTACAAGAGGGGAGATTAGGAATGTGAGACGCATCACTAATTTTTGGAGGTCATTGAGTTGAATTGCGCTGTAGATTTTAACTGAAATGGTAATGTTGAGCTGTTCTTCTCTGGATTCTTTCTTTGAATTCTGATCGAGTTCATACTAGATACCCCGCTTTACACGGTTTTTACGACTTCACAAAAACATCGAAACTTTATGTTATGTAAGTTTTTAATATTAATGTATGTCTGTATGTATGTTACCTTTTCACGCCTAAACCACTGATCGGATTTCGACAAATTTTGGCAAGGAAATAGATGGTATCCTGGGGACGGACATAGGCTTTTTGTTTTAAAAATAATCCTATGGGGGTGATAAAGGAGATGAAAGGTTAATAGGAACCTAAACAACGTGGTCACACAGACAGACATAAAAAATGACTTTAATTTACTTCACTAGTCTATCACTTCACTAGTCACTTCACTAGTCTATATTTAGAATATATAAATCTGCTAAAGCTTGAAAAAGGTCTCGCAAAAGCAATAATACTTAGAATCATTGAAGTATAATAGAATACTCTTTATTATGTACTTGTACACCATAAGAAATACAGATATAAATGTAGAAAAACATAGGGTAGTAAAACATTGACTACATCTTTAATAGAGAGAAGATGTCAGCACGTGAGAATAGAAAGATCTGAAATTCTTAGAGATTACATTACATATAAATTTCTCAGTACCAGTTAATCTCTTATCCTGCAATTTTTCTAATAAACTATTCCAAGAATTTCGGTAATAAACTCTCTTATAAACTAGTCTAAAGCCGCCATCAAAGAGATAAAAAGGTGTCAAAGCCAGGCTTCGCAGAACGACTCTAAGGAAGCCGTGTCACCTGTCCTTGTCGACTTCGACTTCCTTATCTAGTCCGAAGTCCGAAGGTAATCCCTTGAGGAACAAGGAGAGTAACTGACAGCAATGAAAGTTAGTGACCGCAAGAACTAAGAAGTATAAGTATCCTAACTTAAATATCCATACTTCTATACTAATATAATAAATTCGAAAGTAAATCGGTCTGTTTGTCTGTCTGTATGTTACCTTTTCACGAAATGCGAAAGTGAGTTTGTTTATTTGTTTGTTACTCTTTCACGCTAAAACTGCTAAACAGGTTTAGATGAAATTTGGTACATGTATCCCAATCCAGGTCATGGTCTATACTTTTTATCCCAATATTCCCACTGGATCGAAGCTCATGCGGGTGAAACCGCGGAGCGCGGCTATTAAGTTTATAAAAGTTTTTCAGTTTACATTATGTCTATAGCGCACACACTTTCAAAACATAAAATATTATTATAGACCATAATTCCTAATCCTATAATTCCTTGCGTAGTATATCTTCAATTTTGTAATTTGTTCTTGATATCTATTTATCTATTTAGGATCTCCAACAAAAGTCACTAATACACAATACATCATCATCATCATCTGCCTAGCCTATTCACAACTATGTTAGGGGTCGGCTTCCAGTCTATCCGGATGTAACTGAATACCTATATAGATAGATATACACAATACGTGACACATGAATAAGGGGCAACACCGGGCATTGAGTAGGTGTACTCCTTCACTTATAGGAGACAACTCAAAATTAATGCATATGGGAGCCTACAGGAAAAGTTTTATGAAGACACATAATTCAGACCAGACTAAGCCCCAATAAAAACCAAATTTAGCTCATTTACAGACGTGTCTATGGATTTTATTGTCTACACATTATGCAAAGTAATCTTAAATTAAAAGACAAGAGACTACAATAGTACCCAGATTCAGATACCTTTCTTACTTAAGCCCTATAATACATTTATTGGAATCTAGATAAATATAGAATATTGAACTACATTACAATTTCTCTCCGTAATATCTGCCGCGAGTATAACAGACAGACGAAATTACATCGCAGTCGAAATCCGAGTTACTTCCCAGCCAGAACCGAACAGATCTAAATTGTCGTGATGTCTTTCTTAAGAACTTAAGAGAAGCCACGAGGCGAACGCAGAATTTAATAACGGAACTTCTATTTCCAGATATTATAATGGCCTAAAAGGAACCCTAGATAAAATTTACTTAATTGTCAACCTCAAAACGCCAGTTTTCATTTACGACTTGACCTTTTAGCATCAACCGTCAGTGTTTCAACGCAAATCGCGCCACTCGGGAATAGAAACATTTTTACGTGAAAGTAAACAGGAACCATAATAGAAATAAGCTTTAGCGATATTGAAATCAGCTTTATTTTTTGGTTGATTTGATGAGAAAATCCTCCGTTGGGTAGGATAGAAAATTCGACGTCATTATAATAATTGTGTGGCCCGTATTACGGCATTATGACCAATAATCGCGGGATGTGCGCTATCGTAAGCATCTGAACCACGTCGCATTTAACCGGGTCTCTGACGTCACACTCTATGGGTATTATACATTTTCGATTCCATTTCGATTTGCAATAAAATATGCGAAAACTTCCACTTGTCGTTTGAAATTACTCGCTTTTATATTTCGACAATCGGCGTAAGGCGGCACTTCACCCAGCCTGAGGCGATAAAGCGCGCCTGCGAGATGAGATAAGACGAAATCCGCCGATAACATACCTACCCCTTTATCGAGGTGTTCACACGGATTTATCTCTCTCCAGAGTTCCTGCTGCGCGCAAATGACACGCATTACAGCAAAATGGCTTCGTTAACCGACTCCGCAGCCCACCTCGGTTACATACAGGTTACCTTTGGAACACGTGTTGGGTAAATGTCTAGAAATCTTCATGAGATAAAGAGTAGTCATCATACAATCTTATTTTCACCTCCGGGTAGCGTACGTTAATTATAAATGATTTTATTTCTGTAAGTAGGTTTGCACAAACACTTTTCATGTCAATCATATTTTTAAAAACTAGATGTGATGTTTCCTATCTGTCTACTCTGAGAATTGAATTTATATCATAAAATATTATGGAGATAAACACGTCCTACATTTATTAGGCATCCTTTTTAGAATAACGTTTTCAGTCATTTTCATACGAAAATAAAACCGACAGAGCTCTAGCGAAAAAAATACGAGACTGTACGTGCGTATATAAACAGAAAAAATCAACAAAACTTAACATAAAAGTGTGCTAAACTGAATTTTCAAATGGTTTGTACATAGATTAAATGTAAACGTATACATCCATCCACCCACTACGCTGCGCAAAGGTTAATAAAATAGAGAGAATTTCAAGAGACTAAAATGGTTGGTACATTGGCGTGTGCTAGTTGATAATGGCTACTAATTTGATTTATGTTTTGTGTTGCGTAATATAAATGATTTTGCGTACTATTTAATAGAATCATTTTTTTTTTCTAACTGAACAGACAGCCGTGCTGCTGGGGAGTTTGTTGCGCCACTTCTTCCCAGCTAAAGCACTAGGAAGTGGTGAAGGGCGGGCGCTTTGGGGGACTGTCTTATGTAATTGTGACGTTCGAAAAGTGCTGATTTTCAGCCTAGTTTGAATAAATGACTATTGATTTTTTACTTAAAAATTTTTAGATACAAGGTGACTGTAATTTGAATATTGATTATTTCAGTAATTCCTCGAATCATGAGTTCTAATATTAATTGGCAGTTATTTCCGTAGGTTTTCTGTTATATATTCCTACGTAGCTAAATTTCATTTCCGACGCCAAACATCTTGCTGGTACAGCGTCATCCTACAAAGCGGTTAATGGTTTCACCATCCGTTGCTTTACTGATCTCAATCTCTTCTTCATTCAGGCGAATATTACCCATAACTCATTATTGGGTCAACAAGTCTAATCCCCGGTTGTTTGTATAAAATATCGCGCCCAGGCGTTTCTTAGACAGCCAAAAATGAGTCTGATATTGTGCGGCAAAGTGAGTATTTTAAATAATTTCCCTTGGCGTTAAACAAGGCAATTTGTCAACGTCGTGGAGTGAAGGCACTCCATGTGATGCTGAGCGAATGGCCCCTCAGGCGCGCCCACCACTAATAACTTCTTTCATTGAATACACTTTTTATACAGCCTCATTCCATTTCATCTCCATTAGCATACGTATTAGCTGATTTTCAGATTACTTCCTTCATACGAATTTCTAAATAATTCAGAAAATCCGAGGGATCCTCTTGAAAACCCCCAAATAGACTGGGAAGAGAAAATGGTCTTCACATTTTTCTCTTGAAATTGAATAAAATGAGGCTCGCACATTCTTGAGCATCATCGAAAGTCCCCCTCACTGGTATCCTAACTAATATTATAAATGCGAAAGTGAGTTTTTTTGGTATGCTTTTACGCTAAAACGGGTAAACAGAATTGATTTAAATTTGGCAATGTCTACTTTTTATCCCACTATTACCACGGGACCGAGACTTATGCAGGGGAAACCGCGGGGCGCAGCTAGTTGTTTAAAAAAATATATAACAGAAAAGTATTTAAAAAATAAATTATTATTCAATCTAGAAATAATAAACTAAATTCTGAAACATTCTCTGAACAAAATAAACTTTTATCAGCTCGTGTTATTTCATGTATAATTTTATAGTTTTATCAGTTTTTGTTTTAATTATAATAACAAAGTGTATTCACGATAACAATATTACATCATGGTATTATAATATTAAAACAATATATTTTTATACATTATGCAACTTTTCAAGACCTCCAGTCGTTGAAGTCACCTTGAATTCTCAATATCAGTGCTCTGTATAATCCAGTGAGCAACTGTTTTCAAACTATTGATTGTGCGTCTGAATACTTCGCCATTACTTTTAATAAGATTTGGTTCTTCACTTACCGCAGTTGGAGTTCAATAACTTCAGGCCTTTGTCTTTTCTCTTTGATTTAATTAAAGCCGGTCATACTTATTCGACTTCAATTTGTGAAGGTGGTGGTGAACAGTCAGCGACTAAAATCAACGAACACTTCAGTATTTTTTTATCTTCATTTTTGAAACTAAAAAAGGAGAATTTATTAACTTTTATAAATTCAATCAGTTTTATGAAATGCTGAAATATGAACGAACTAAATACCTACTAACGAACACTTCTGTATTTTTTTATCTTAATTATTGAAATTAAAAAAAGAGAATATTAACTTTGATGAATTCAATCAGTATTATGAAATGCTGAAATATAGTGTATCGAATAAGTTTTGTATCAATTTAGATTATGTGAAAAAAAGCAGTTCTATCGACGAAGATGATTTTAACTGCGATTTTAATTATTCTGCCAGTCAGCGAGATCTACAAAGCATTCTACTACATATTTATGCTCGTTATTTTGCATGCTTCTGACAGGGTTATAATAACTGGCTCCATCCTTTTAAAAACACTGAACATCGTCCGTGCAGATAACATCAAAGTAAATTGCACAGAGCAAAAACGTTCTGCAAATTCCTTGCCATAGACATAAAACGTGGCTAGTGTCTATTGTTTCAACTAAATAGTTTTCCTCTGGAACTCGACCATAGCTCCTAATTAATCTCTTGACAGTTTTACTTGAGCCGCAATCTCGGCTTTTATCTTACAAGATCCTGTTGGAGCAACAAAATATTTGTTGTTTTATTAGCTATACTGGGTCTTCGTTGTTTTATTAGCTATAATCGCGAAAAAAAAATCAGCTGTTCCATACATTTGTGTTCACTTAAATCGACAAAATGTATGGAACAGCTGATTTTTTTTTGCGATTTCATAGTTGGTCCCATAGAAAAAGTATATTATAGATGACACCAAACCACTAGTTTCAAGGATAACGGTGTCTACCCTAACACCCTGTATACCGACCTGCACCCTAATTGCGTAACTCAGCACTTTCAATCAAAATGTGAATCATTTTAAAGGCCTCTTTTATTATGTTTGAAAAAATAACTTAAATAGCGCAATGAATGTTGTTGAACTGTCAAAAGAAATCCATTGCTACTGTTAGTGTGTTCCGCAATTACCCCGTGGTAGTTAGAAAATATGTGAACTTTGCTTCTGCAACTTTTATGTAGGTAAAATATTTTATCTTGATAAATCATGTGATAAATTGTATTTTTATTTCTGTACCTAAATTAGCTGCAAAAAACACTTTATACGTCAAAAGAATTAACTATATTTTAAAACTAAATGGTATTTCCTAACCGACTACTCTGAGATGAGACACCGGAACGAGAAGGCCAAAGACATAATATGACAGAGAGTATCGGCTTTCCGATTATTATCCAAAGTTTTGTGAGAAGGACAATCACTAAACATTAATTTGGGGGTGTCTTTTTCACAATATTATTAATACTATATTCTTTTCTATTGTATTGTAACTACTAACACTAGTAATAAGTTATATTATTGTTTACTAACACGCTGGATCATTGTTGTCCGATAAATAAAGAATAATAAAATAAATAAATAATTGGCTGTTCATAAAACACGGGCGGCCGACAAAATACTTTAGATGGCCTAACAAGAAAGTTATATTATCTTCGAAAAAAAAATTGATTTAGTATTCACAACTCGTGCAAAAAGGCGCTTCTCAACCACAAACAAACTTATTTCAATATTTTATTGTACGAACATGCAGAGTAAACAGAGCGCACAAAATCCCTTCACGTAGAACAGTTGAAGTTAATATACTGTAAGATTATAATAAAACATTATTTATTATAAAACTGAGATCAAAGAAGCTTACTTCGAGAGACAAGAATCATGAGCAGAATGGCGCGGAGGCGCGGTATAGGCGACATCTTGTCTCTTGAAGGCACATTTTTTGTTCGCCACTATATTGTCTGCAAACAACGAAAACTATTAGTGACGTCGCTCACGTAATGGCTCTAACACATTCTTGAGAGTCACTTATATCGTCCCTTTACAAACAATACTAAATATTTGTTGCGGTACGATTTTACGAACAAAGCTTTTATACAAAACTCTTTTGAGCTTCACAGAGAAAATTCAAATGAAATATTTTCAGCTTTTCTCACCAAAATGACCATAACATCTCGGGAAACAGCATTTTCTGTACAAATGATTGTTTTATTGTTGCTCTAACTACGCCGCTGTAAGGCCGTAATAGTGCATTTTCGTTTACGCCAGAACGCCCGCACTAATGACTAGGCGAGTACAAGAATTAAGTAAATCCCCAACTCTGCTTTTGAATAACTAAATATACAATGACGTCACATTAAATTTGTAGTCACTATTCGACGGAAAATTAAAAGGCTACTTCTAATTGCTCTTCAATAAATCATTTTAAAGTACGCAGTGAAAACGTCCGTGAGTGTTCTTCCTAAAGCAGAGTTGCGGCCATATGTTTTGTATTTACGTTACCAACTCAATTAACTGGCCTCACTCACCACGGCCTGCAACTATTTAGGGTTAAATAAGCGAACTAATTAAGACCATACAGATGTTAGCAGACAGTGCACAGGATACATGAAACAAGCACGTTAATGTTCAGAAAAAAAAAACTTGTCTATGTTTTTATTAGGGTAATTTTATTTACTGCATACGGCCAGATGATTAAACGGTACACAAATATGACCGGTATTAAGCCGAGGCGTCTGTTTATTTTCATATAATTCCACTGCGCACATTCCGTGTAGTTGAAAATATCGGCAGGTAAGGGCGGCGTGTGTTCGTCCGCCGGCTGCCTCTTCAATCATGCAAGTATCTGCGGAATGCCTGAAGGAATTTTTCGATTAAGCCGCCGTCCCACTGGCAAGAACTCGCCGTCATTGTATTAAACATGACTCGACAACACCTAGCTGTAGGGTTACTTTTTCTCGGATGAAATTCGCCTCACTAATTCACTTTTTTGTTCATCCATTTGAAAAGACAAACTTTTTTAATTTGATTAAAGTGTCCAAAGTAACAATAGGAGACATATTTTGTTCGTTCATTCGTGGCTTCACAGTAAAATTTTGCCCGAGGAGATAAAGTTCCCTTAAGGTAAGAATAATGTATTAATTCTTTTAGTTACTTTCATTAAAAATCCGTGTGATGGTGATAATCTTATTGAATAGGAATAAGAACCTTCACCTGCTCCTCCCTAACAAATCGTATAAGAGGATGAACGTGAGTAAGGAAAGAATGAAAACTTTTTAGTTGCTGCGAAAGTTCATCGGAATTATGGTTGAAATTCCCTTAGTTCTAGTTGGGCACGTGCCAAATGAGAATTCTCCGCAAATTAAATACCCAAATAGATGAATTCGCTCTTTTATACTTATTACTGGTAAGAATGGCCATTTATGAGAAAATTATGTTTTAACAAATCGTCGACTGAAAATATAGTTTAATAGATCTATATTGTAAGTGATGTTTAATTGGCGGAAAGATTCCTGTATATTTTCCTTTTTTTTCTGTGTAACACTGTTTCCTTCGTTCAATAATTAGGTAAGTATCAACAACTTTTTGGAAAAATAACTACTATTGTTAATACTACCTTTCAGTACCTGATCTCAAAATTATACAGCCAGATAGTTCCCCTCATATTCCTAGCTAACCTATCTAGTGTTACCTATATGAGCGATAACGGTACACACTATACAATTCAAATCAGTCCCTAATCGAGATCCTGTGTCCATTACACAGAGTTAATTATTACGTTATCATCGTCATGTGACGCACCTCTGGGAAATCACTGGGACAAAAGCTAGATTGCGTGAAATTGATAACAGACCTTATTTGAATAATTATGCGATGAAACTTAGAATGGGCAAGCATTTAATAAACATAAGCTATCACATAAGCTGCACACATTCCTGCAAAGACAAGCCTGCATAAAAGCAACGTACCATGACCACCTTAGGTACCTACGAAAATTCCATAACATCATACAGAAGGGGGGAAATTGGTTGACGAAGAAGAAAAAACTTGGAACGACGTTTGTGATTGTAAGCAAATATTCGTTTTTTTCGATCAGAAGTGATAGCGATTTGATTAATACAGCTCGCGTGTAACTCGAAGACGCGACAGCGACGCTGTCTCATAAGTCAGAGGGAGCCGTCTGTCAACCACACCGACACTTCTCGTTTGATATCGACTCCAAACAAATCGACTACTTTAATTCGTTCTGTCTCCGTCTATAAGAATGACGCATTGCTATTCTCTCATTGCTGCCGCTGCGAGGCATTTTGTACTAGAGAATATATCACTTCCACGGTATGCGTTTGACGTTCGCTATCGACTGGAATTATACGTAGACATTGTTTTGAAAGTTCCAAAGACATGATGTACGAGCTTAGTTTTTCAAAGTCCAGCCCAAAAGTATTGGTTCGTTGTGCTCCAACTATTCGGACGTGGAACTAACAACAAACTGGATGAAAAAACACAAACAGAACAAAGTTAGTGAACCGTTTCGGGACGCGCTCCGCAAATATCTGTTGTCGACGAATCTAATTGTATTTGTAACGATACGCAATCTTCGATAAAATACGTATAACATTTAATTACAAGGAAAGCCACCGAGGGCTATAAAACTTCAGGGTCTTTATAAATGTTATATATAGCGAAGTAATTAGGAATAAAATGGGACAATTTCTGTCCGCAGATATGGCGTGTGGGCGCGAGCTATGAATATTAATTCGTACTATTTTAGGGGCGTAGAGGGAGATAGGTACCTTCGACCGTTTACATTATGTATTCGTTACGAATAAAGATTTGATGTTTGATTTTTACCAGGAATATTGTACGACACTCCTAACAAATTTCCTGGAGAAAATCGCTTCAGTATAAGTGAGTAAAACAAGGGTATTTATTTATTTTAACTTTTCACACTCAAAAAAGTTACAAAGGCGGCTTTGGGCATTCTCTATCAGTCAATTAAGGGTGGTGACGAGATAATATGGCAGGTGCTCTGATTGATGGGCACGCCACAATTGCGGCGATAAGTCCCCTCTTTGAGGAGTGGCTGGAGAGGCGCCACGGCGTCCTCACCTTCCGCCTGACGCAGGTCCTCACCGGACATGGCAGCTTCGGGAGGTACCTGTGCAGGATTAGGCGGGAGGAAACGCCCGGGTGTCACCACTGTGCGGATCGTACGGAGGACACGGTGGAGCATACGGTGGAGGTGTGCCCTGCTTGGGCGGAGCACCGCCGTGTCCTCGTGGAGGCGATTGGCGGCACTGACCTCTCGCGTCCGGCCCTGGTCCAGGCCATGGTACGGAGCGAGAGGGCATGGGAGGCGGTCACCTCCTTCTGCGAAGCAGTGATGCTCGCGAAGGAGGAGGCGGAACGCGTGAGGGAGAGGCAAAGCCTGCGCCCTCACGCCCCTAACCACCGCCGCTGGAGACACCCTGGGCGTCGGGAATCCCAGGCGGATTCCCGGCCACCATAGGCGCGGGCTTGCGGACGGCGAACAATGGGTAGCTCGCCGTCCGATAAGGACCAGGCCCGGGTCGATGGCGCGTCGTGTTCCACGCGCGCCTCAAAGAGATGTCAGCACACCTGACGGGGTCCGTTAGGACCGATGCCTGCCAGGATTGCGGAATAGTCCGAAAGGGATACCGGGACCCTGGCAACAGGCAACCGAAGGAACACGGGTGGGTTTTAGTCAGTAAGAGTCTGACACGCCCTTCCGCTCCGCCCAGAGCGGGAGAAGTCATATGATGATTTCCCACCCAAAAAAAAAAAAAAAAAAAAGGTGCTCTGATTGAGAGGAACAATGTTAAAAATTATCGTATCGATATCGAAGATTTCATATAGAAATGAGGATTTCATAGCGAGCGTTGTAAAGTCAGGGAAACGAATGGTTAATAGTACATTACTGTCGCGGCCAGCAGTTAGGGCATTGATGGCCGATCGTGAAAATGTGGGCCGAGGGGAAGCCGAGACACATACGTGAGCAAATCAATTCCTTTCTCAAATAATGCGCGGAAATTCAAACTGAGTAACATAATCAAAATTCCAGAATGAATGACGGACAACGATAATTTTTCACGCGCCAATACGTTCATTTGTTTCTTCTCTACTTTAAACAGCTCTATTAGCAAGCCAAAATATTTAAATAAAATCTTTGATAAGTTACCTCCTTGCTTGCCATGTGTTGAAGTAAAAAGTTCGTTCCATTTTTAAATAACAAGACAGATATGAGTTTCCATAGTAATTTATTTGGCCGCTAAACACGACAGATATGGATTTTCATAGTAACATTGCCGGCCGCATATTTACTTGTTTTTTACCAGTACAGCAATTTCGGTTAATCTCGCAGAAGGTTATCAAAATAATGCTTGAATTTCCAAGCATGTTTGAGAAAACAAATTAACTATCCTTTCAGAGCAGCTTATAAACAATACCGACATTCCACGTCTATACATCCATATTTCGCATACAATGTTAAGTCCCGCGTAAACCCCTTTAATATCCTACTTATTTATTCCACCCTACACTCCTAAATACAGGATAACATCCAAACTTCCTTCATAAAATAGAAAAGAAATAAATATCTCTAAAATAATTACATCATCGACGCCCGGACATCCCATAAAAATGGAGAGCATAATCTAATCGGCAATCTATAAAATGGAGATTTCATTTCCATAATCCTGATAATAAACGTTTGCTTCAGAATTTTCTTCAGGATTGGGGCACAGTAGGTACCCCGAATGAAATTGTTTCATACCTACCGAAATTCTGTTAGAACCTATAAAACTTCGTGGATTGAATTAATAACGTTAATTGAAAATTTTAACGAGTTTCACGTAGTTTAAACCTTATGTTGTTTTTGTAAATGATATGTAAAATTCGGGACCTAAGTTGAGAAATTAGTTAGGTAAATAATTATTTATTAGAACTAGGACCGATTTTTAGGGTTCCGTAGTCAACAAGGAACCCTTATAGTTTCGCCATGTCCGTCTGTCCGTATGTCCGTTTGTCCGTCTGTCCGCGGCTTAGCTCAGAGACCGTTGGTACTAGAAAGCTGTAATTTGGTATGGATATACATATAAACGACGCCAACAAAGTGGTAAAAAAAATCGTTAGTAATATTTTTTTTAGGGTACCTCCCCTACACGTAAAGTGGGGATGGTTTATTTTTTTCTCTATCGATCGTTTATTATTTAATCTCATGGTGTGGGGTATCGTTGGGAAGGTCGTTTAAGTTTGTTAAAACCATTTTTGGATTCAGGGATCCGTTTGCGGAATATTAAGCTTTAAAGTGCTAACTTTTGTTAGAGCCAAGTGGATATGTGAAAAAATTCATGGCAGTAGTATATATAACCAAATTAAAAGAAAAACTATCATCGCTACGTAGGCTCCACAAGTTACCGAGTAATAATCGACCAACTTAAATTTGCAGTCGTAAAAACATGTTCTCCCATACATTCTGTATCGGAGAACAAGTTTTTCAACTACAATGTTAAGTTTGTTTTATAAATTCATCCCAACTAACGGGAACCCTTCATTGTGCATGGTACGACATGCACTTGGCCGGTTTTTCTATGTAAAATATTCCAATAAAGTATTGTATGTTTATGAACCTACGGTCTATGCAATTTTGGTATCTGTAAACCCAACGTCGATATGGGAGAAACCCTATTGTGATAGTTATTTTAACGTTTTGTAAAAAAGTATACAAACGTGTATAGTAAATTATGAACTACTTACTAAAAGTTTTACGTAGCTTCTCCTTCTATAATCAAAAGTATAACAGCAAGCAGTGATAACCTGGTGGTGTGACCGTCGGACTGCGCAGTCATAGGTCTCGAGTTCGAACCCAAGGCACGCACCTCTGACTTTCCGGATTCATGTGCGTATTGTATAATTATCACTTGCTTCAAAAACGGCGAAGGAAAGCCCATAGGCGGCATAAAAACTCTGGCACCGGGTTAGTCAATAACCACACGAAAAAAGAAAACAAACGTATGCTTCATGGTAAATAATTTCGTTTACTTTTCTTCTACCTACTTAAAAGTAAGGTCCTACAATTAAGGCTTGCACACAAGACAGCAGTTCTTAAATCCTGGCCATTGGCGGCTATAACTCCGCTTGCTGTAAAGCCCGCATTTCTCCGGCTTAGGAAGCGCTGCTCAGCGCTAACACAGCCAGCTCTTCGCTTTAAGGCCACTATTAGTGAGCAAACAAATATTATATCTGTAAGGGTTTCGTTTAACTTATAATATATTCTTTATTTCGGACTACACATACAAGTACACGCAATCCACAATGTACCCACTTATAAGTTTTTAACACACATACATGCAAGAACGCTGAACAACTGAGATACCTATGTCTAGCAGTTTACGGAAACTGAGTCGGTTGATTCGCATAGGTACACTTTAATAACATATACCTACACAGGGCCGTAGGCAGGAGGGGGGGGTTTGGGGGTTCAAACCCCCCCCGAAATGCGAGAAACCAGAATCTCAATCCAGAGATCGACCTGCTAGGGCACCTCCATATACAGATAATTGTAATCTATTTCGCATAGGCGTAGGTACTTTATAATCTATAATAACAGTAAGAGTATGCTTAAATACTGTATTTTTATCGACTCTGACTTCGTATTTAATAAATTCCTGCAACTTCAATATTCTCTGAGATATTCTAACCTCCCCCAGCCTCTCCAAAGCGGGGTGCAAAAATTTTCGAGCTCTTCTGCATCATCCTTCTCAAACTTTTCAGCATTCGATAAAGTTACATCTATTTCTGTATGATCGGTTAAAGAGAAAGAAAACCTAACTTATCGAAGCTGGATGCTAAAAAATTTCGAGCTCGCTTCCCTCGCAATCATTTTTTTAAGATTTCGGAAAAGAGTAAAATTGATTTTCTAAAAATAATACTCTTTTTTTTTAAACCTGTTTTTACTATTTTTCTACCCTCTCTGAAATCAGAAATAGGTACCTACTTCATTTCTTCAAAAAAAAGATGACAACAACGCCCCCGAAATGAATTCCTGGCTACGGCCCTGTACCTACATACAGGCGTGATGCCTGTATTTATGTATTTAATGAGACCATGTCAAATAATCAATTGAAGGCTACGAATTATTTTTCAATACATTTTTTTTCGCTCTCTTATGTTTCATACAAGATAATTCGACAGTCACGATTATTTATGTATGACAACGTCGCATTTTCTAACCTTTAAATATGAATTAATGGTTTGAATTAAAATGATTTACTCGTACTTATCAATCAAACTTGATACAAATATCGATAGTTTAGAGTTATGTTATCTTCGAAATTATTATATTTTTGGAACACTTGTTCTAGGACTTTTTGTATTATTTTTACTTATAGCATATTAACCTTATGAGACATCAAAAGGAACACATATGAGAGAAGAAAGTAACATAATTATTTTGACAAATTAAGGTTACTGTTATAAGGTAAAATCACAAAGGAAAAACGTCAAGCTACACGTTATGATTGTTATCTTATTAGCTAGTTATTCCGAACTCGTAATAAGAAGAAATTACTCGTGACCCGCCATTGTTGATTAACATAATAATATAATTATCCCTGATTATTTCTAGCCATAATAATAAAGGCGATGATTATTATTTGAGCGACTAGATTACGTGGGAATATTATCTTAGTTGTTCGCTCAATTAACGTAAAACATTATAAGAATAAGGCCTAATTGATTTCAAATGAAAACCAAATGAAACATTACCTCTACATTAGAAAAGCCCGGAGCCCTGAAGGGTTCAATACTACGCTTCTATAGAAATTAATTATTAACACCATTTTAGATTAACTAAATTCCGATCATAATTAGAATACCTTTCGAGCTAATCATTAAGTATTTAGAGCAGAGAACTCACAGGATTTTCTGAATAATTAATAAATAAGCAGAAACCGTTCTTAGATTTAACCTAATTAAACTTGATTCACAAATTCTCGACGGCTAACAAATTTCTGAAGGCCGGTACTAAGCCGTCCGGTCCGCTCCGGTAATGACCTCTCGTGGGATAACATCTCACCGAGTAGCCGTGTTGGAGGCTTACGATTAGGACACCGAAGGATCTTGACCGCCAAATAATTGCTGACGTTACTCAGACTAATGCACACTTGCGATTACACCGACAAGATTGTGTTGAAGTTGCTCACTTGTAACACCCCCATATCATTGCCTAACACTGCGAAGTCACAAGACAACATAATATCACCAAAGAGCACGCGACGATAATCGCGTGGTGTGTTACGTGTCTGTTCTCGGCTTTAGGCACTTAACTGAGCCGGTACAAAGATACATTGGTACTAATAATCGCGTTACGCGAGGAGCGATACACATCGCATTAGTGGGAACGCTTTTGCGTACCGAAGCTTCAGATAAAGGACTTGCTGGGAATTGCGTAATAAATTCAATTGAAGAAATAAAGGAAATTAAGTACAGGGAAAGGAATTTTTAATGAAAATAGGGAAAAAGAAAATTACCTAAAATAAATTACCGAAAACTAGTTAAATATATCTGAAAATTAAATTAAAGTTACAATGCTCATTCTTTGTAATTACGCACTACCACAGCTTTCATAAAGTAAAGCTCCAATAAAGCCCAAAGAACCTTCTCTTGTAGACTTTAATTCTTACTTTTATAGTCAAGTACAAAATTAAAGAAAATCTTTCTTTACTTTAACCATTAGTAAGTTGCTAGTACAGTTTTTCTTCTCGATATTGATCGTTCTCTCTTCAACCACATACATTTTAGGTGAAAGGACATCGGATGTATCGTACCAAGAACAAAATCCGTTGTTTCTCATTTGTTACTATCAATTAACTATGATCTCCCCAACCTACCCACATGTTAGTAAACAAAGGGTCTAATAAACCCCTGCCTATCACACTGGCGCGTTACAAAGCCCTGTCTCATATCAAGCTATAATAAAACTAAGCTGTGACATTCTGACCATCTGTCCCTACACGGACGTAATTTGCTTTCAATTAGTGCCGACCGGTTAGCAAGCAACATATTTGCTTAACTTATGAAAGATTGAAATGATATTGTTTATTCTGTAAATAGGATATTGGAATCACTTTTACACGTCATATTAAAAAATATTAAAAATAAGCTAGATGAGGTCGGCGTTTCCTATCTGACTACTCTGAGAAGAAAGGCCGAAACAAACTCAGAGGCCACAGTCTCTTTTAAAGTCCAGACATAATCTTGGTCAGACCATATGAGGCCATGTAGATTAGAGTCTGAAAGGGTCTTTTGAGGAAAGAACCACACAGATTTGAGTGGACCTGTCCAGTCAGTGCAAGCATTTGTCAGTTATAGTGGAGCTCAACTCAGAACTTAGTTAAAACTGACTATTGTTAGTCTTTTTTCAAAAACAATGCTTGCCATGGTTCCGAGTAAGACCTAAATGAATTAGGATGTAATTGGACAACACAACACCGATTAAAAGTTTGCACCGAAATTGTACCAACTGATTAATCACTTCCAAATCATTTCCATGATAAATTTGAAAATTGTTTACATAGATATGTAATCGGATCATTAAATGCTGGTGAACTTGGGCCTAAAACTTCATACTAATAAAAAAAATGATTTCACTTTAACAGTGTAATACCGCATGCAGGATACGTAAAGGATTAATCACTTGGTTAGATTTTAGGTATCAGTTTAACAAATGGACGTACATGAGCAATACGGCTGTGTTCGACATAGACTGGGAGCTTCCGAACCAATGAATGAGGACTCTGTCGTTTTCAGGACTTGACCGCGGCTTGTGGTTTTCGGATTTCAAGCCGATAAGTTCGGTTAGTTACTCCCCATTTTACTAGATACCTGCTGGGACCATGTCACGACCAGAAATGTTGCTATCAATTAAGTTTGGGTTTCGTATTTCAGGAATCAAGGTTTTCAATCATTTTGTCACCTTTTACTAACATTTACTTTCCGTGAATATCCGCGTCGAGCCGAAAAGGACTTTAATATGAATGAATGGTTCGTATCAAAGTCGTAACATAGTTTGTGCCAATTCACTTGTTAACTTCCTGCTTAATGCCGTTACAGGTATTTTTGAAATACAGATCAAAGGAATTGGGTGAAATCCTCACTTAAAAATTTCAATTAAAAATCGGTGTTTGTAACCGAACGCGGTTGTCGCTCCATTTATCACACTTGTTGTTATAAACGACCTTTTGGGCTTCTCATGTATTTTTATTACCCGACTGAAGAAGGAGGGTTGTGTTTTTCATGTGTTTCTACGTCGTAATTCAAAATCTTCTTTAGATATTTTTACTCCGCGAACTATTGGAGCGTGTAGTAATTTCACGTTTTTGCGGCTTCTACGAGTATCTGACCTCCCATATTTCATTTTCCACGGTATAAAATTAAGGAGCGTTTTTTAGGGTTCCGTAGTCAACAAGGAACCCTTATAGTTTCGCCATGTCCGTCTGTCCGTCTGTCCGCGGCTTAGCTCAGAGACCGTTGGTACTAGAAAGCTGTAATTTGGTATGGATATACATATAAATGACGCCGACAAAGTGGTAAAAAAAATCGTAAGAAAGATTTTTTTTAAGGTACCTCTCCTACACGTAAAGTGGGGATGGTTTTTTTTGAGTGAGTTTGTTAAAATTATTTTTGGATTCAGGGTTCCGTTTGCGGAATATTAAGCTTTAAAGTGCTAATTTTTGTTAGAGCCAAGTGTCCCCCCCCCCCTCTGCCAGCTAAATGGTTGGGTTTAAATATGTGAAAAAAATCATGGCAGTAGTATATATAATGAAATTAAAAGGTAAACTATCACCGCTACGTAGGCTCCACAAGTACCGAGTAATAATCGACCAACTTAAATTTGCAGTTGTAAAAACATGTTCTTCCATACATTCTGTATCGGCGAACAATTTTTTCAACTACAATGTTAAGTTTCTTTTATAAATTCATCCCAACGACGGAACCCTTCATTGTGCATGGTACGACATGCACTTGGCCGGTTTTTTATCTTTTCTTGTGAAAATGGTGTTGGAGGGATATTAATGCGCGGGCGCCAGTGTGTTCTGCTTTGATTGTTTGCTACGTTGCCGGAGTAATTTACAAAGAATGAGCTATATTATTTTAGGTTTACTGAAATGATTAGATACTGCTTGGTGAGGGTGCTAGCTAGCAGATCGAAAAATATCAAGGTGCGTTATGACATTTGCTGTAAAACCGGCCTGTAAAAGATCTGTTATTAGTAAAATTAAATGTATAAGAACTGATTATGATATTTAAAAAAGTAGGCAGTCATGGAGACTGCGGAAAGAAGTGAAAATTTAAAACTGGTATTAGCGCCATTTATATTCTATAACCCAGCACTACGTGAATCCATAAGTTTACTCTTTAATAAAAATCGCTCCACGCGCCTGAAGAAGTTTTTCTTCATTAACCAAGTAGTTTTAGCCTGCAACTATGTTTGCCGACATACACATAAGTATTCAGACAGTTTCGCTAATATTCTAATAGAAAAACATAATGAAGCACTTTTGCACACTATCCTAAGCTGGGTCAAAGCAATGTAGGTACCCATTTCCGCATGCAATTCACGAAAGTGTTACAAGTGATGCGCGTTTTCCATTTCCGCATCAGTTTCCTCTAAATAACAGCTCTAACGTGGAAAATTTTCGGCCATCAGATCACTGAAAACTGCCATTTCGGTTCAAGTATTACAAAACTAATTCTCTTTATACTTTGAACCGCCAAGCTGACGTGCACATGTGTCCAACTGCATACAACTAAGGACTAAATTTTGGATCAACTTAGGCACGTGCCGCTTCCCGAGATCCCACTTCCTTTGATATGTGTTTACTTTCTTTTTTTGTCAAGGAGAAAAGAACGTTGCAGCCACGCTGTGCAATATAAAGGACTTGTTTGTTAGGGATATGAAGACATGTTTGTTTGTTAAACGGAAGAAAACTAATGTTAGTATGCAAATAATCAGTCTATAATTCCCACTGCTGGGACACAGGCCTCCTCTCTGTGAGACGGAGTGGGCCGTAATACACCACGCGGACCCAGTGCCGGCTGGTTGATGTCACATGTCTTCGAGAATTCGAACATGCTCTTAGTAGGGTAGGTATTATGAAAGGAAAATGCAGTGCACTCGCGTGGTGGATTACAGCCCACTTCCTCTCATAGAGAAGCGAACTGAGAGCCAGCAGTTGGAACCTTATAGGCTGATTATGTATGATTGACTACCTACCTCGTTAAACTTGTGGTCGCAAAAGCGACTGAGCTGCTTCCCAGCAGGCGTAGCATGACGGTTTCTATCTCTACGAAGAATAGACATAGCTTTTTCTATACAAACTTACATTTCGTTTCTTCATTTTTTACATGTCACCGTAGAAATCTTTCTACAATCTGTCATTTTGTCTTTCATTTCTAACGATCTTTGTCTAGGTCTTTTTGTATGTAGACTATTTCGGAAGAAAGTTTTCTACTCAAACTGTCAAATCACACTGACAACTGACATTTGTCTATGGTAGTGAAGACAATTTGATTTTGGAATCGCCAGTAGAAAACTTTCTACTCGACGGACACAAAGTATAAACGGTTATCTATAAAATCATGATTTTACGAGGGAGCGTTTTGAACCCAAAATTGTGATAATTAATAGAAGGACAAAGCTATCTTCTCCTATTTTACATCATTTAGTTAATAATAAGTAGTTATAAGTACCAAGAAAATAGTTAAGGCCAATATTACTGTGAAATTGTTTGATCCAAAATACGGTACTTCGACACTTTGAGATTTTTTTTTGTAGTTGACTTAATCAGTAAAAATTGAGAATCAAACAGAAAAAAAGTCCTATAACAAAACAAAGTATTCTGAGTCGAAGTATGTAAAAGAGTGAATTTCGTAAAAAGTACAGTTGACCCTTTCCACTTTGCTGCCGTCGTACTGCCTACACGAAACGTCATTTTTGTCTACTCTTCCGTCGACAAAACGGTGCTCATGATACGCCTGCTGGACGGGCAAAGTATCCTTGGTTACGTATGATAAATTTATTATTAAGTTCCAACCCAACAAATGCCAGACACAGAGAAGGCGGGATTTTGGGGATGAAGTGAAATCTCAAAGCTTAGTTCAGACCCGCCCTGTTGTTATGTTCTCTCTACAAAACGGTCATTGAACCCAAGAGAACAATGAGACTTATTGTTTCAATAATATTATGTAAACTGTCCCTACAATACCTATATAAAGGGAAGACGGAAGTTCACATACCTTTCCTAATATAATTGCAGGTAATATTCTCTGAACCGGAAGGCGGAAGGGCGTGTCAGACTTTTACTGACTAAAACCCACCCGTGTTCCTTCAGTTGCCTGTTGCCAAGGTCCCGGAATCCTTTCAGACAAAAAAAAAATAATCATCTGTTCCATACATTTTGTCGATTTAAGTGAACACAAATGTATGCAACAGCTGATGTTTTTTTCGCGATTTCAAGGTTGGTCCCATAGAAAAAGTATATTATAGATGATACCAAACCACTAGTTTCAAGGATAACGGTGTCTACCCTAATACCCAGTATATATACATATTTTTTTTACTAAAATTGGACACCACTCTACTTATTTCCATTAGAACATTGTAAAATGAATACTCATCACGAAATATTAATTAATTACCAAAAATTACTTGACAAGAGAAAAACAGGCTTGCAAGCGCCTCTCTACATTTAGCTCACCGAAGCTTAATATGATATTAATTATTAAAGGAAAATGACAAAAATAAACATGAAAGACGTGTTGATGATGAATTACTTAGGCAAATTGAAATGTAATTTAATTTGACCTGTTCAAAGGAAAGTTCAACATTAAAGTACCTAATAATATATTTATAATGTGTACGAATTAATGTCCCTTTGGTAACGCTGGATGTTTATACTTTTGGCTTAAATGTTAACACGTAAATAATAGTCCTCCAGACCGAATTTCGGTTATGGCGACCAATCTCAGCGGAGGTCAGCCTTCGACGCGGGAGATATTATAGTGCACAAGTGTATGCAAAAATAGGTGTACTCTCTCTCTTCCCTCACTCACAAGTAAATACAGTGCTCGGCCGTTAATATTGCACCTCGAAAGGAAAAGGTTCTGTCGTCTTTGTCACTCGTCACTTTAACATTGTGAAATTCTCTTTTTTTTTATGCGACACATACATATACAACGTTATTTTTTCTTTATGCTAAACCCGAAAAGGGGTCATTGTACTCATCATTTTGAACAACTTTTTCTATGGGACCAACATTGAAATCGCGAAAAAAAAACAGCTGTTCCATACATTTTGTCGATTTAAGTGAACACAAATGTAGGGAATAGCTGATTTTTTTTTCGCCTAACCTAATATATAACGGAATAGGTATAGGCTTTTATTGTTCTCACATTTACAAAAGACACATTAAATGACACCATATAATCATTTGATAAAAGTAAAGTAAAAATCGTTTATTTCAACATTAAAATTACAATATTGAGATAGCGTTGGTCCCAAACTAGGCACAGTCTGTATCTTGGACACCATTATAAATACAAAACATTTTTAGATAAAAAAAATATAATAGTCCCACTTACAAAGTAAAACTTTGAAAAAGTTCTATACAGCGTTGCTTATTTGTAATCTATGCGTAGATCAGCAAGTTCCTAATTTAAAAAGAACACGTGATGGTAATCTAAAACGTATATATAGGTATCAAAATCCTAATATCCTACTGATGTTATTATGTTTGTGTGTTGGGATGTTTGATACTCAATCACACAAAAACGGCTGAACGGATTTGGATAAAATTTGGCACACAGATAGTTTATAACCTGGATTAACATATAGGATACTTTTTATCCCGGTAGTACGTTCTCGTGGGATAATTTCCGAGCACCACGCGGGCGAAGCCGCGGGCGAAAGCTAGTCAGTCATCAGACTCCTAGACTAAATACATAATACCTACTCACCATTGCAATATTCAAATATTTCCTCTAACACTATTCTTTATTATATTTCAGATAGCGAGCGGCTAGAAAGGTCAGTTTCACAAATCTTCTAACAGTCAAACACCGGAAGGTTCTTGGCTTTACCCCGGAACAGCAAACTGACCCTTTTTGATATATTCAGGAGCGCCTTCAAAAATGTAGACTAAATCGTTCCCTAAGTTGCGCTTACATGGGTGATTTTTCCGGCAATTATTGCCTGGGAAATAATTTACCGAAGGTTCTGGAGCAATCTGGTAATAGTTTAATTTGGTAATGTAACCGCAGTAGTCGCTCCATGAATTACGTATTACTAATTAATATATTGCCAAGTTGATTAAATTACTTAATCTGTGGCGCGATCACAGCAACAATAAAATTGCTTGGTACAAGTTGGTTGGAATAATAATTGCAGTAAATTGCATGTTATCGTGACATGATAATTGATCAATATTGCTCATAATTTAGCAATTGAAGTTGCTCGTGTAAACGTGCCTTTAGTATACAGCTTTGAAACATGGAAACTCTCTCAAAAGGTCCTGCTTTTAATGAGATGAATACGCTTTATCCGGATAAGCTTTTCAGTCTCGAAGTGTCGAATGTTTCTCCTTCGTTCAAAGTCAAGATATCCTTTGTTGCCCTTTCTACGATATTTTCTAGTAATAGAATTAACCTGTCTACACCACCACACTCTATCTTAATATAGGAATCTTAATTAATCAATTTGGGTCCGATAAGAAACAGATGGTTCAACTTTTAACGTCTCAGGTCATCAGAATCGGAACCAATGAGCAAAATAATGGTTTGAGTAATGAAAGATCTCGTTTCAATTTATTAGGTAACGACACCGCAAATACAAATTTAATTATCTATCTACAATAATTGATTAATATCACACTTATAACAGTCGCACGGGTCGATCCATCTGGTTAAGCTACGCTTGCCGGGGTTTGTCTGTGGATGGGTGACCATCTTTACATACTGAGACTCCTCCGTGCCTCGAAAGCACGTTAAGCCGTTGGTCCCGGTTGTCATTCGAGGATCTTTGCCATTTGTTACGGGTTGTCAGAAGCCCGAAAGTCTGACAATCAGTCTTACCACGGGGTATCGTATTACCCAGTTACTGGATTGTGAGGTCCAGAGATAGGCAGTCGCTCCATGTAAAATACTAGTATTCAGCTGCATCCGGTTAGACTGGAAGCCGACCCCGACAAAGTTGGGAAAAGGCTAGGCAGATTGATTGACCACACTCAATAAGAGGATTGTACATAATTTAAAAGCATCCTATTTAATACAATAACCAAATTAATTGGCCTGGACGGCTGTATTTTCCGACGAAATCGAAATCATTATCTATCCTCATCAATTTCGCCGGCCCCTGATAATCTTTGATGAAATCCCGATTAGAAGCTCTTGTTCAGTTTTTTTTTACTCCCACACTTAATCTTTCAGCCATTTATCTAACAGACGAATATAATACTTACGTACTACTTAGGCACTTATAAAAAAGATAAAACAAATGATTTTTTTGAAATAAGTGTTTAACAAAAAGAAGTTCTAAATATAAAAGAAAATCGTTTTTACTTAAAAGAAAAGTTATAATTCTTTCTTTTAGAACATCACAAAACTTAGGTTTATGCTTTGATACTTACTCTTGCTGTGTACGAGTTTTTTTTATTATTGGAACTTCGTTTCCCAAAAAGTCATTTATTTTATATTTTTACTAGCTGCCCACCCCGGCTTCGCACGGGTAGCAATAAGTACTTATCTAAGGCGCACCTACCCTACCTACCCTACCTACCTACCCTACCTACCAACCCTACCCTACCTACCTACCCTACCTAACCTCACGGAGCCCGAGACCTTTCCAACGAATGCAAAACCGTGGAAATCGGTTCGTGCGTTCTGGAGTTATAGCGTCAGGAAGGAAAACTCGACTTATTTTTATATAGTAGATAAGTACCTAGTAGCACAAAAGTTTTTCTTTTCGTCTGCGTTAGATAAATTGCCCTAAATAAACACTGGTCTCGGTTTCTGCCTAAATTAACATTTCATTAACAATAAAGTTATAATTATGCGCAGTAATAGAACGTGTAGGCCAAACTAAATCTCTCACCACTTCAGAAGTTAGTACATTAATCATGACTTGGTAAGTCACGGACGTAATTACACTGGCTACCAGGATTTCCATTGTTACCATAACATAGATACCTATAACTTCTAACACAGTACACACTTGTACAATATCATAGAATAGAAAACACAAGTTACAAGATATATGTATATTTAGAAATTTTACATAGGGTGACAGAATGAGCGGTCGTACCGCTAAGAGCGATCTATACTCCATTTGAAATAAGATTAGAAATGAAACTTTTTTAAAGACCGTTCAACCGATTTTGACTTCTATACCGTAGGCATGGATGGCATTAAAGCAAAAAAAGTTACACAATACCAACTGTCTAATGCAGCTGTCATTTGTCGTGCCACCAACGCAATAGAAGCCGAAATCGGTTGAACGGACTGTAAAAAAGACTTATTTAAATTTCTAATCTTATTTCAAATGGAGTATAGTAGTTTAGTAGTACAAAGAAACTGTTATAGACTACGCAATAAGCGTGCTAGATTATCTGTTTTCAAACCACCCACCCTGGTTCGAGCTAATAAAGAAGTAGGTACACATAAGCTGAAAACACTAAAGAAATTGCATAAATGAACTACACGGTAATCTACCTACTAAGAGCTCTGCCTCATTAGTGCGTTGCGTCGTCGCAGCGTCAACGCTGCGTCGTTTGCCATATATTTTATTAGCTTCCGCCCGCGGCTTCGCCCGCGTGGTATGTCGATAAAAAGTAGCCTATGTCCTTCCCCGGGATGCCATCTAGCTCCTTGCTAAATTTTATCGAAATCCGTTCAGTGGTTTAGGCGTGAAAGGTAACATACCGACAGACAGACAGACAGAGTTACTTTCGATTTTATAATATTAGTATGGCTTTCCTGGTTTAACCATAAACACTCAGTCGCATCGCTATTTATTTGCACTCCAAACGTGCAGTGTACTTAATTTTACCATTACATAATTTAATTACATCATGAATAAAAAACAGTAAACTGTTAACTGCCACGATAAAACTGTTATTTTTCACCCTGAAAATGAGTACATATAAAATTTATGAATTCTCGACGGTCAATCGAATTACACCTTACCAGCATATACAGGGTCAGCCCTGGGTGTAAGGGACAGCCCTCCGCAAACTGATGGGATGAATTCAGTATATCATACTAAGACGGCCGGTACATGAAATTATTTCAGGAACGTTATGGGAATCCAATAAACCTGAATTGTTTTATTACCTCACACGCAATGTATCGTTACCGTGGCACAACCCACAAAGCCGCACTCCCCGTGGCGCGGGGGGCGCGCTCTCTTCGCGTGATTTATCAATGTAAATAATTCTGAGTTTCACGTGTCGTTCGCTATAGTATTTTAACATCCATTGCTGGTTTTATGATTTTTGCTGTTTTATTTACATAAATGGAGTGCTGCGTACAGAGAATGTAATTTTACATTGAAATAAAGGAATAGTAACTGAAAAATCGATAAAAAAATGAAAACTTACCAGAGAAAATTTCCGGTGGAATATGATTCAAAATAAGGAGCTGAATGCCCCCTGTGAATTTGCCGAGGGCTGTCCCTTCCCTTACACCCTGTATACGCACTTAATTACATTACTTATTCCAATATAAACTGAACCGTACACACGTTCAAACGAGGCATGAAGTAAACATAAAATCTTTATGTGCTCGACAGTCACATACCTCCCATAAGTTGTATGCCATTTGCATAAAATAATTCCATTTCAAAGAAAATTACGTATGTAACCTCATCCTCTGGGAGTATTAACGTTTAGTGGAAAAGAGCTGAAGTTTGACTCGCTATTTTCAGAATCTTGCGTTTTAAAATTTTCAGAGGGAAAATCATGTCGTTTACGGGAAAAACTAAAGCTTATATTGAACATAATTATTTAAAAGAGAATATAAAGTAAGAGGTGGAAGAGGGTGTTAACTTATTACTTTACTAGAGTTTTTTTAAAGTGGTTTTTAGGGTTCCGTACCCAACGGATAAAATGGGACCCTATTACTAAGACTCCGCTGTCCGTCCGTCTGTCACCAGACTGTATCTCATGAACCGTGATAGTTAGACAGTTGAATTTTTTACAGATGATGTATTTCTGTTGCCGCTATAACAACAAATACTAAAAACAGAATACAATAAATATTTAAGGGGCTCCCATACAACAAACGTGATTTTTTTTGTTCGTTTTTATAGATAACTGGCTTCCGCCCGCGGCTTCGCCGCGTGGTACCTATGTCGATAAAAAGTAGCCTTTCTCAGGCTCTAGACTATCTGTGTACCAAACATTTAAATCGGTTCCGTAGTTTTAACGTGAAAGCGCGACAGACAGACAGACAGGGTTACTTTTCTTACGGAACCCTTCGGAAAACTTCATCTTCAGGCTTCAGTCGCTAAAAAAATACTGGTATTCAGCTGCATCCCGTTAGACTGGAAGCCAACCCCAACGTAGTTGGGAAAAGGCTAGGCAGATTGATTGATCTTCAGGAAATGTTAGCTTTCATAAAGCGTGCTAACAACACCGTACCTATGCAGGTATGTCTAGAATAACCAAAGATTTTTATCAAACTTCATAATAACCACGTTTAAATTCCAATCTTTTTCCTTTATTAAGCTACAAGTATGCAAGCACTCGGCTCCAAGTGCGATCTACGTGATTCGTCTAAACCCTTTATCACAGAACTCCAATCGACCTCGCTAGACGTCTGTGGCTCGTAACAAACTTTAAAGTGCACTTCGCAGCAAATGTTACACTTGTACTGAAACTTTCATCCGTCCCGATACACTTTCAGCGGACAAAACCGTGCAACTTCAGCGTCGAACAAATTACAAGAACATCGCAAACTTTCGTGTTAATTGACGCTCGAACAGTTTGCTTTCAATTTATTCTTGTAGTTTGGTGTTTGAGGATACTATCAATAACACTGAATAGCATCTCGGAATCTGGATTTGTGCCTGGTTAATGGCAATGGACTTTTAAACATAACTGTCGTTATGTGGTTACCTACTTAACTATGCCTAACTTTTCGGGCAAAACAGGGTCGAGACTTCCTGCCCGTTTTGCCCGAAGAGCATCAATGCTCTTATAATCATGTTACTTACTAAAATATCACGATTTACTTATTATGAAATATAAGTAGATAAGTAGACTAGCTTCCGCCCGGGGCTTTGCCCGCGTGGTATATCGATAAAAAGTAGCCTATGTCCTTCCCCGGGATGCCATCTATCTTGTTGCGTGAAAAGGTGTAACCTTTTACGTGAAAAGGTGTAACCTTTCACGTATAAACCACTGAACGGATACAGACAGACAGACATAGTTACTTTCGAATTTATAATATTAGTATTAGTATGGATACGATTTTGTTTTCAAGCGTCCTCTCAACCGTAGTAGAGTATATATAATTATGACTAAACTTCAATTGCCACTCACTATTTCGCAGTCAAAGTGACTTCGATTCTAACAATTAGCTTTGGACAAGAAGCCGTTCAGTTATTGGAAACCCGAAGCCGACTCTAACTAATTGGCTAAAGGCAAGGTTGAAGATGATACTAGTATTTGTAGAATTGAATGAATCTTTCCAGGTGTTTCATGAACCTATTAGTGTAAGCCCAACATCACACACGTTTCTTATTTGGGAAACAAACAAAAACATGCAATGGATCAACCGTTCGCTGCTATCCATCCATATACGTTGAATAAATCACCTTTGGGAAACAGTTCAGTGTGCAGTTAACAACGATAGTTTAGCAACACGAACCTGTGTTCCTACTGTTGTTACCGAAACTCCAATTTTGCATACAAATCTAACCCTAACATGATCCTTCAAAGCGAATAAAATTAAGAAAAGATTGCAAAAAAAATCGGCCAAGTGCGAGTCGGACTCACGCACGAAGGGTTCCGTACCATTATCTATAAAACGGCAAATCATGTCTGTTGCCCTTAAATATTTTTTTTATTTTAATTTATTTATTTATTTTTAAAGTGAATATTTAACCAAATATTCTGTGAATATTTCAAGCGTCTACCTGTTACCGTTATCAATATCGAGCAAAAACGAGCAAAAAAAAATCACGTTTGTTGGATGAGAGCCACCCTTAAATATTTACTTTATACTGTTTTTTTAGTATTTTTTGCTACAGCGGCAACAGAAATACATCATCTGTGAAAATTTCAACTGTCTAACTATCACGGTTCATGAGATACAGCCTGGTGACAGACGGACAGACAGACAGACAGCGGAGCCTTAGTAACAGGGTCCCGTTTTACCCTTTGGATACGGAACCCTAAAAAAAAAGTATAGTTTCTTTGTAGGATTAATCTAGGGGCTGTATTTGGAAACACTAATATACATTTACGTGATATTTCACATTCATGGATGATAAAAAAATCAAAAGGGTGGACCACTCGTGAACATCCGTAGGATAATCCTTAATCCTACGTTAAAAATACTTTTCGTAATTTTCGTGCAAAAACGACGTTCGCACTCACGAACAGTATGCAAACAAAGCATAAAATACTGTAAAAACAAAATATTTAAAATCTATTGTTTTTTTTTTTAAATAAATCTATTTCACAATTTTATTTCCCTGTGTGGCGAGTACTTTTCAGTTTTTCCGCGTTAACGGGCAAGAGCACTCGACGCCCGATTGTGTCGCCGGTTCACTACAAAACGGCAATCTTTACCGCGCATTTGATTATTTTATATTGTAATACTGCGGCATATAATAAAAACGAATTGCTTTATATAAAGGAGCCTCGGTTTACCTAGCCTATCTATCTGATATTAAGAAGTACCCTCGACGACCAAGACGGGGAGCGAAGCGTTTTAAATGTAAATTAAAACGTTACCTTACACAGGGCTTTTGTAATTCACTTTTCTTGCTTAAGTACTTTGAATCACAAGGTTACTTATATAAACGCTAAAATTGTGAAACACTAAAGATACACTGACTATGACTGTTCAACTGATCATATATAAGTCTAGACTATTAGGTATAAAGAGAAAAGATTTGATTTTTTGTATGTTTGTTTGCTATGCTTTCACGCTAAAACGGCTGAACGGATTTGGATGAAATGTGTCACATAGGTAGACCATGACCTAGGTTAGGACATAGGATACTTTTTATCCCGATATTCCTACGGGATCGAGACTTATGCAGGTGAAACCGTGGGTCACAGCTAGTAACAGGTAAAACATAACATATCATCACGCTTGTTTTTCCTCGAATAGTTAGGCAGAGGTGTACCTATAGTATACCCACATTTCACCAGTTATTTAAGTTGGTTAACATATTTAGATACCTTTTTACCCGACTGCCCCAGAAGGAGGGTAATGTTTTTCGAGAGTATGTATGTATGTTTGTATGTATGTATGTATGTATGTCTATTTCTTTGGCACGCTCTGTAACCTAAACGGCTTGATGAATTTTAACATACCTACGAGGTGTCGTTAGGTTCGTCTTAATTGTGGGAGTGTAATAGGCTATAATTTTTTTATATATTTCATCTGCAAACAAAAAAAAAGGGAGGGAAAGATTTTCTTTTAAAAATAAATTACAATATTGGTATCAAATAAAAGCTAGTAATGAGTTAATTCCAAATAATATATAAATTACCATTATTAGGGTCCAAAATGATCACATATCATTTTAACTCACCACCTAAGTACACATTGTGGAATGCAAATAAAGTATTGAGTATTGAATTAACAAAACTAAAAAGTTTGAAATAAAACAAATTATTTAAAAAACAAAAAACGTTTTTTGTTTTTAAATAATTTGTTTTCTGTTATTAATAACTCCAAGCCATTTAACCCAGTACATGCGAAGGCTCTTACTTTTCTCCATGTTTCGAATGGTTTAGCAAACAAATGAAAAATGGTTCATGCCTGCTTCTACAAACAAAACTAGCGCTGCGTTGAAAATAGAAGCTATCGGTCGTTCGAACATTTTGATTTAGTACGCAATCACACATTTATGATGTGAATAGTGGATCGAATCGGATTGATGTATGTGGTTATTAATGGTGAAGTGGGATTAGGCTGCGTTTCCGCCAGAGATGTGCGATGGAAATGTGTCGTGCGAGGATGTCTAGCTGTGCTGTGAAAATGTGCGGGGGTTTCCACTAAAGCTGTGCGATGAAAATGTGCCTACGAGGATGTGTACTGGAGCTGTGAAAATGCGCATTAATGTGTGCTGCGAGGATGCGTTGCGAAGCTGTGAAATGTGTCGAGGGGGGTGCGGTGTAGTGGGAGCGGAGTAACGCGAACGCCTGCCTGCCGCTCACGTCTCACTTTGCTGTCGTTAGCGCTTGTTGGACGAAAAATTAATTGATGGTACAGTATGCGCAAACCTCGCAACACATCCTTCTCAACACACATTCCTCGGAACACATCCCTCGCAGACATCACTCGTACACATCCCTCGCACACATCCCTCGCTTGTTTTGTATGCGCAAAAAACTAGCTCCGCCGAGCCGTTTCCACCAGAGCTGTGCTGACCGAGGCGAGGTAAATGAAGCGATTCTATTAGTTCTTTACAAACACATCCCTCGCTACGCATCCTCGCACATCTCTGGTGGAAACGCAGCCTTAGGCTGGCCACATTTGGCGCTTGTTTGCTTTTACAGCTGTCGAAAATTGCTGCACACGGTGCAAAGGTGGGTGGTGGTAAAGGATTGAGTTTTTAATAAACAGCCCACAGCTTTTAATTTAGACAGGATCAGATTATTTTATTTTTTCCCTAATCGTTGATTTCTAAAAATAGACAGATTAGCGCCAATCGTTGTTGTCGACAGTATTTTGTAAACACTGCTAAGGCAACGTATAAACAAGCAAGCGTCGCCTTCTATTTATAGATAAAATCTTCCGCTATACACTTGGATAATGGCAAAACTGAAATCATGAGCCCTTGCGACAGCCTGCCAGAAACAGTATGCAAATCAGCCGTGTTTACTGTAAGTAATCCGTCTGAATTTGTTATTTTGAATAAGATTGATTATTAATTTCTGTCATCAATATTCTGCCTTTAGAGCTCCCTAGAGCAATTTATAATACATTATTCCATAACTTTTGTACCTGCCAATAATGTTGTAGAAACATGTCAAGCTCCACCATTTAGACGCTGAAAATCGACGATGTCGTTTAAAACACATAACTGGAATAATGTTGGAATTAGTATCTGGAAAATTCTTGAATATAATAAGAATTCCACTTTATGAAAACATTTACTGAAGTATATGTATTTTAAGTAGTAGTTACAAGAATTTCCATGTAATGTAGTTGAACGCAGGTACATAAAGAAGTATTTTTTTTCGATGTCGCTTACTGAAATTTTACAGAAAAAGCAGCTGTGCGTCTTGACTAAACGCCCACGCCTAAAAAACTCAAACCAATTACAACAGTACATGATATTAAAACTAATTAGATTGATACTCACCAACATACACAATTTTCTTTCCTCATCATTTTCTTTTTCACTACTTATTCCGAGTAACTGGAACATTCTTCCGTATCTAATACACGGAAGTGTTTCTTTTGAATAATTAAATGAATATTTCATCAGATTTCCTCAGGGTGATTCATTGTTCATGCTAATCAAGGGTTAACCGCTCCACCGTCGATTTGCCCTGAGAAGTCGATAACAATAAAAATTCTATGCACATAAAAAAAAACAGTGTCGACACTGTTTGACATTGTGGTTATTAGTAATCGGTTACTGTGGGTAGGCAAATAGTCGATCTAGATAGAGGGACCTTTATATTGTAAGTAGTTAGATATACCTACATAGTTTAAATGTTGATCTTATTTGGGTACCAACCTTCGATCAATAATTCACCAACCATAAAAATCTTACGCCATATCAAAACTATCGAAGCTTTCAAGTTGCGCTTGACAATATATTTTTAATAATCGCTTTTATTGTTGTCGAGAACAATACGTGTCAATTGGAAAAAATGCTACGCGGCACCCGTGCTTTTACCCGTCCAATGCATGTCAATGTCGGCCTTTAGCCTTTACCAGTATATTCAGCATTAGACAATTATAAGGCTTTATTGGTTCTCGTATTTATTCATTCCGTAAAAAGGACGCAATAATTCTCAAGCAAAGTACTAGGAATTTAAATAAGTTGATCGCAATAAAGCTAGGAAGTGCAATAGCTGCCAGCGTTTACAGCGTGATCCCGATACAGACGTGTAGTCGTCTGCCGTGCCTGACAGTCGGGCGCAATCTGTCGCTGTCGACCACAGATGTGCCGTCGTTACCCCCAGTTCCGGACTACCCCGCCTTTCGAAAGCAGGGTTAACATGAGAAAGTTTTCTTTGAATTTCGACGTGTTTATGAAATGGTTGAATGGGTTGACTGTGTCTGTAACTCCTATTACGTAATTTTCATAAATTCGACTTCTGTATTTCAGGGCAGATTACTATTTTATTTTACTATTTACCCATGTGCATTACCTTATTTCGGTGAAGAGTTTAATAGCGGTTTTGTTTAAGTTACATTGACTAAAAGAAGCAAATCAATTACGATGCAAACACATGAAACCTACAAGCTGAAAAACGGAGAAAAAGCACATGTCTGAAAAGTTATCGGAGGAAAGCTTTAACTTTGTTCATCTTGTTAAAACTCTGCGATGCTTGCTAGCTGGAGGCTGCGAACCAATCGCTTCACAGGGTACTACAGCATGCAATTAAATTGATTCGAACGGGCCGCCCAGCGCTGCAGCGCTGCAACGCTCGCAAAAGTGCTGTTAAAGCAATTGCTGTTTGCTACACTTCACACGCTAATAGGTTTTCATAAAGAATTTCTTTGTTACCTAGAGTATGAACGCACAAATTTTAATGACTAGGCATCTAACGACTGCTGATGCTGTCTAAATGTTATGATCCAACTGATGATTCCATGCACCTTTGTGAATCCCATGCCATTTTATGACTATTGAATATAATATTCAAGCTTCACTGACATCTCCTACAAGCTTTGATACATTACTTTCACATAGCCGAACTAAAACTAGCTTCACGGGCTTACAGCCTTTTTCAGTTTTAAGTACCTACTCAAACCCTTAACTTTCGGTGAAGTGGTCTAAACTTAATCCTTCTAATTCCTAAAGATTCGATGATGCGGTACACTACTCCAAAAGTAACAATATATTCTAGAAAGTTAGAATAGTATTATAAATCATACATTATGCGGCGAATTCCACAATGAAAGTTGTCAAGAACGCATTCTCTCTCGACAGCCGGATTAAATAGAACGGGGAATATAAATAAACGCAATTTGAAAATAATGTTTCACACTTTAAAATTAATCGAATGAACTATAAAAATAATGGTTTCCTCAATAAATATGCTTAGCTTTAATATTAATTGAATGACTAGATAATTAGACAATGGTGAAAACATTTTTGCGGCAGATTGTATGATTCGTCATTTTGAACTGGGTGAAATAGGTTAGGTTAGGTTAGAACTGTGGCAAACCCCGCACGAGCGGTGCCGCGGCAGCACACGGCGAGCGCTACTTCCAAGTTGCTCGCAGAATTATTTTCACCATTAACTAATTACCTATCTAGTCATTCAATTAATTTTAAAGTTAACCATATTTATAGTCCAATCCACTATTTTATAGTTCATTTAATTAATTTGAAAGCTAAACATTTTAAAGTGCGAAGAATTAATTTTTAAATGCTGATACTTATATAAACATCCCACATAGAACTTTTATTAGTGAAATTCGCCCTAAGAAGATATCAGCCCAGCCCTAATCACTAGCGACATTGTCCCTTAAACTGAAGCTTAAAGTTAGTTTCGTCAGAAACATGTGGTCTGCTTCCGCTGTTTACACGCCGGAAGATGGCCGCCGTTGATTGCGTTACGTTAATTAATCGACGTTTGTTTACAGAATGATGTACTTGTTGTACTTCCGCGTTGATCAGCTACTGGTGTGTCAATGTTCGTTAAATTGATGGATTAGAATATGAGTTCAGGAATGGGGAACATGAATTAAGGCTCGCACGATACTTCGGAAATGCGAATTTCTGTCAATCCTATGAAATTAATGAAGAGAGGATAACTCATGCAATCTTGCCCTGATTTCATCTAAGAAACACTACTGCTTTAACAATATTTTAACATAAAACCACCAAAAGTACCTACTGTCACTTCTCAGACGACTGAAAGCCTGAACTCTTACGGAAAACTGAGAAAAGTCTCGAAGAAAATTGAATATAATAAGGGAATAAGCTATAAAAGTGAGTGTGAAATATCGCAGTGATCTTGACAGGCGTTGTCCACTCGACTCGGCAGCCATTGTGGCACATGGCGCTAAATGCTGTCAGTCTTGAACATCGCTATTTTATTTTTCGTTGGTGACTTTCTTTAGCTGTTGACACTTGAAAGAAAAGGCGTTGGTATGAAAGCTGATTTGTTGCCTTCGAGTGTTTTTAGGTCCCATACTCACGTACCACAACCACACCACATCGTAGCGACAAAATGTGGGCAAGCAGTGGTTAGATACGTATGATTAGTGTCGCTGCAACTTTTAGCAGTTGCATTGTGGTTGCGTTGTCGCTACTTATAGTCGCGTTATGGTTGCGTTGTGGCTGTGACATCGCTTTGTTGATGTGGTCGGTATCGACCACACGGTTTATTTATTTAATACTTTAAGCATACAAATGTACAGAGGCGGTCTTAACGCCAAATGTGAATAGACTATTATAGACAAGACACCGCAGACAGACAAATTAAAAATCCGGAGTCACACGTGTTAGGGTATAAATCGAACCGATTTCGTGTGACTCCGGATTTTTAATTTGTCTGTCTGCGGTGTCTTGTTTATACCTTTTTAGTCGTAGTTGGGTTTTAGTTTTTATTACTTTAATTTTTTTGTTATTCTTTTGGGGTTATCATATATATATATTTGAAATGTGCTCATTAAGCCCTTTCATTTGATACCCAACATAGTACGATTAAACAATTTTTTTTTTTTAGTTCCTTACTTTATGTCTTTTAGAGGGCGCCTTTTTTTTATTTTTTGTGACGTCACATAGCCTATAACCAGCGGACGATCAAAACGCTTCCAACGATACGTCATTTGTCAAATTGTGATGAGTTTAGAAGATAGGAGGGAACAGATGAACATACATACATACATACCTACATACATATATTATACATACCGGTCAAAATCATAACCCTCCTTTTTTCTTCGCCGTAGTCGGGTAAAAATATCCTTGTAGCAGTGTACCTACTTTCTTTTACTGCAATCAGCAATATAGGTAGTTAAGTAGGTAGAAGGACAAGTACTTACTCTACTTTAGGTATGTCAAAACCACTCAACAGCTTATTATAAAAGTCATAGTTACCACGATTATTAAATCCCAAGTAGGTACATACTCAAGTTTTGAGTAAACAAAGCCTAGCAATATATATTAAGAGCTCCAAAGTTACGGAACCATAATGATTACAAATTCTGACACAAGTCAAACAAAGTATCTAGTTATGAACGTTCGTCATCCTTAAACTTCAATATCTTGTACGGAACACATTTACAAGATGAGAGATCGTTTCTTGCGTAAGACAGAACCCATCATTAGTCAAAATAAAGGTGCCTATTCAATGTATGATAGTACACACATCAAAAGTGTCTAGGGATCAAGTATATTTTTAAATATAAAAACATATCCAATTAATATTTACCAAACTAGATTAGTTAAATATTCATTGGATACTTTTTAATCTTCCAAGCTGGCTTCTCACATTAAACTTATCCCAATATTTTGAAACAATTAAGAAAAATTGAAATTTTTGCAAATTGTGGGAAATTAACCTTAGTTAATGTCGTGCATTAAATGGCAAAAAAGGAAAAAATTAGGATTCTTAAAAATTTTACTGTAAGGATTTAAAAAAAAATGAGTTAAAAATTTAAGTACTTATAAAGCAAATTAAAAGTTGAATTCTCCCTTTTTTCACCCGACTAATGGTAATGATTGACGGACGGACTCCTTAACAATTCAAAAGATTGAATTAAATACTCGTACTTTGAGTTCGAATTATAATCATCCAGTTCGTGTCTCTTATCAAGAGAACACGACACGAACTGAGCGAGATGAACGCTGAGCAAGAGTTCAAAACGTAGATACTTATACTTAAGGGTCAAGTCGAGGCTTTAAGCTCTACATCTCAAGCCATTTTTCATTAAAACAAGAGCAAACGACACACTAGGTCTATGTGTGCAAAATAACGGTTCAGAATAAACTAAGAACTCTTTTTCAACGACCATCGACAAATCTCGTGAGCTTGCTGACCGCACCGAGTTGAATCTCAAAGTATACATACGAAGGCAAGGCAAAGCCCTCAAACCACACGACTTTACCCCAAGTACCCTCAAAGCGAAATAAAATTCTCACCGCGAAGATTTACGAGCTGTTAACAAAAACCTCCTTGTACTCATTTTAATATTCACACAAAGACTCAGACTTTAATTAGTTTCCCTTCATAACTTAATAGATTCCACGAAATGTTTTCGTCTCCCAAAATATGTACCAATTGTGTTTATTTATGACTAGATTGGTTTTTTTTTCACCCGGAGAGGTGGGCAAAGATCATCACTCACAGGAAGACATCGCCGCCGTCGAGGAAGACCGCGGGCGACCACGGCGAAGGTGATTTGACATCATGTATTTGCAGGGCCAACATGGCCAGAAATCGCACAAAACAGAGAGATTTGGAAGGAAAAAGGGGAAGTCTTTGCCCAGCTGCGGTACACATAATAGGCTAAAAAAAAATGAAAAGCTATGAATCAACATGCTTCATTTGCTGAAAATCTGCAACTTACATGTTGTTTCAACAATTGCTTAAATAGTAGCAATAAATATCTGTGGGCGCGTGAAATTTTTGATGTAAGCAGCATTCGTTGGCTCAGGAGTGGGCTGGTTTAATAGACCATTTGGTCGGGAATGACCACATTTGGCAACCGAGCAAAACTGAATCACGCGGCGCTCGTCGTGGCCTGATAAACTTTTCTCTACTGTACTTTTTTTGCATGTGCGCAGAAAATAAATTGGTCTACTTATGAAGTTAAATAGATCGAATAGGTTTAGATGTACTTACCTAAAACCAACCTTATACGTACCTGTTTAAAGCTTATCATACAAACTAGGAGTAATTTAAAACAAATTTCAGATAGAATAAAATGGAGGTGACGAAGTGACCAATTAAAACAGAAAAATAACAACGCAGTCTGTCTGAAACTGAAAAGAGCAAACTTACATTATTTATTTATTCGACAAAAGGGGAAAAATGTTCTCGAAACCTGGCTCCTTTAAAGGCATTGCAATACGAAAGAGCCGCCTGCCAGCTGTAAATAACCAAGTTCTTTTCACTTTAATTGACTTTACTGCATAACTTACAAGTTTTGTACAGCTCTCGAATCTATAAGTTGGACGAAATTTTACACAGGTTTTACCTTGATTTCCTCTTCGGTTTGTTTTAAAGAGATATTTATTGGGCCACTATTTGAATTGAATTTTTATTTAGCTAAGTACCTGCTGATAATTTTGTTAGAAAAATTAATGTAACTTATAAGATATTCACGCTAAAATGCCTTCAATTGAAAATAGCAACTTACAGCATGCTGCTTAGGGCCTAAGCGGGCGGCGTACTTTATTTTATTCATGCAGTTTGAATTATATCTTATTTATTAACCACTCACGAGTATGAGAACATTAAAAGCTGTGTAAACATAAACTCAAAGCGTTATGTAACTTTTGAGTTGGAACTGTAACTTTATTACAAGTGTGGCGTAACTTCAAAGCTATGCGACTGCAAGGGAAGTGAGCACTTACACAGAGAATTTACTAATATAACAAATTACAAAGTTGCACCAGCATGTGTTGCCAAAGTAGTTGCTTCAGTTATTCCTACTGCGAATGAACAGCTGTTCTGTTCATTATGGGAAGTAGGATACTGTCAGAATGTGTCGCTTTGTCCTGTAATATGGCCATTTGAGTCTGACGGACCACCACTAAATAGACCCCATTTACCGCTTGGCCACAGGACGGGCGGCGCGAACGGCGGGCGGTGCGGCGGGCGTGGCATGACTAGTACATTTTTATTCATTTGTTTTAGTCGCAAGACACTTCGGCAACGCGCGAAAAATCGCTGCAGCGAATGTCCCGTGGCCAGGCGGTTACTTGGTTCAAACAAATATGTATGCAAACGACGATTAACCAAAGAGAGAGTGTTCTCTCTTGTCTCTCATATTAAATGGACATTGTTCTGGTCGGTGCAATAAATTACAAAGGCACGATTAACCGAAATCAGATTGACAAAAAACCCCAATTTAGTTCGAACCGAATCAATTACGATCAATGAATATTCTTGGCAATAATTTGTAATTTCAAAAATATGTTAACAATTCCGATTTAAAATCAATAAACGTAAATTAAAATAAAAGTGTCAATGCGGGATAAAACAGGCGCGACGCGACAGAGCAACGCGACTTTAACAAAGGAATTTCTGAGAAAATTTCACGATAGAACAATTACCTATTACCGGTGTCGCGTCTCGCGCGATTAATTCGCGCTAGTCAGCACGAGCCTTAACGCATCGGATTCCCTTGAGGTTCGGAATCATGAGACTGCTCGACTGGTCGGAGAAGGTAATAAAACAAAAACAAAATAAACAATTATTCTGAAAACAATGAGACGCCCCGTCGCATTCGTTTCTAAACATTTTCCGACTCATTCGTTTTAATCGAAATGCTGCCGGATGTTCTATTGATTTTTCAATGTTTACCTTATTAGGTACATTTACTTATTACACAAAAATAAAGTTAGGTACCTACCTACATGTAAACCGCTGTACGCTTTATTTCCGCTTAAAAACAGGAAGTGGTTTTCGCATTCATAGTTCACCGGACGTTCAATTGAAACCGCACTGGGATAATTACCTATAATGTGCCATCAGTTCCATTTGTCCCAATATGACGTCATAGGTAGGTACTTAGGTATTGCAAAATGGCCTGAATATTTCACTAAAGTCAAACTATAGCCCTTTGTTTCGCATTCGTACATTACGTAGAAGCCTTTGATAGCGTAGAACACTGGGCTGTGTTTGAGTCTCTCCACCGCTGTCAGATCGATGCAATGTGGATGTCCTCCGGTATATTCTATTCCCAAAATAATCTATTCCCAAAATATTCTATTCCCAAAATATTCTATTCCCAAAATAATCTATTCCCAAAATAATCTATTCCCAAAATAATGTATTCCCAAAATATTCTATTCCCAAAATATTCTATTCCCAAAATAATCTAGGTATTCCCAAATATTCTATTCCCAAAATAATCTATTCCTAAATAATTTATTCCCAAATATTCTATTCCCAAAATAATCTATTTCCAAAATATTCTATTCCCAAAATATTCTATTCCCAAAATAATCTATTTCCAAAATATTCTATTCCCAAAATATTCTATTCCCAAAATAATCTATTTCCAAAATATAAATATAATATTCTCAAAACATGATATCCTCAAAATAACGTCTTTGTGAATTAATTTATCTAAATTAAAAAACCGAGTCACACTGGGGAATCCAAGTGGATTTTCTTGCGAGTGAAAAATCATGATAAGCAGAAAACCAGTAGGTATTAGATACGTATCTAAGATTCTTTTAGCGCTAAGAAGAACATCACATTCGTTATCGATTCAACAAAGCCATTCATCCTCCCAGTTTCACTAAAAGCTTAGGTACCTACAGTATATACAAGTGAGTAACTGGGAGATTTTCTCTTTGAGGTACACATTCATTCCGAATACTTTTGATTCCGAAGTGGGAAAGGTTTTTCACCCACATTCAACCTAATCCCATATCGATAGGTCCGGAACGACTGCTAAAAACACAAAAAAAAGACGTACACACGAATGGAGAACCTCATCCATTTTAAAGTCGGTTAAAAAACGACCAGTGCGAGGCGAAAAAGGCTCCTAAGCCTTTTTCACGGGTCATTTTTTGAGCATTATGCTGTGATAGGTCTCAGCATAATGCTTAACACAATACAACAATACAAACAGATACCTATATGTCTAGATTCTATACATAGGATTCCTACATATTCTATACTATACATCCTGTTTAGGTAATGTTTGGTCAAAATTAAAGAAATAGTTCTGTTGTCGAAGCATAAAATAAAACTATGTTATGTAGGTCAATCTGCCTTTTCCCAACTGTGTAGGGGTCGGCTTCCAGTCTAACCGGATGCAGCTGAATAATATTATTTTACAGCCCGTCCGTCTGACCGGCACAAGGTGACAACCCAGTTACTGGGTAACACGATACCTCGTCGTAAAACTGGTTGTCAGACTTTCGGGCTTCTGCCACCCAACCACGGACCGACTTCGGCAAGTGTAGCTTCTCCTTCGATCGCCCTCTTAGATAAGCACTATCATATGTAAGTATTTAAATAAATTGCATTCCTCCTTTATAAAATGTTTTTGTAACCTTTATATAAGTTAAATAGATTTTGAGTTATTGAGGGGTCAAAAGTGGCTCCAAATGGTTCGTGTAATAATATTTAGATATACCTAACACTGCTGCGTTGCCAGTTTTTTATTTTAACTTGGCTTTAACAAGCTGCCGCGTGTCTAAATAAACAAATAAGTAGGTAAACTTGTTTCTGTAAACAAAACAAAGGATTTTTTTTACGTAGGTGGGAAACTGTAGGTTCTGTTTTTATTTTAACCCCTTGCTCATTGAATTGGTAAAGCAGATTCGCTGACTTCATGGTCAAACATAAATGCTTCAACTTTTCAAAGCCTGACCGTTCTCCCGACTTAGTAGGTACCTACCTAATAAGTACCTATCTTTTAACGTAAGCAAGATTTGCCCGATTAAAACATAAATAATTTATCTACCTTACAATAAAATACTCTAGATCCATAGGTAAAAAATCAAGTTACAGTTGCCGTGTAATGTAGGTACTTACGGTGCTCTTACACAAGCCACGAAATTGCGCAATTCACAATTCTGTATAGAAATTGCCAGCAAAGAGATCTATGATGTCTAAGATGTCTTTGCCTAAAAAGCAACATTATAATTATGTGGAATTGTGGATTCGGTATAGGTTCGTGAACCTTTGCCCACAGAACACTATTACTCCTTAGGTCACGTCATCGAATGTTAAACGGCTTCCTCGCTTATGACCAGCCTTCTGTCTGAAGCAGCTACCTATTATAATTATGTAAGATAATTATTTAACGTGGTTGTTGTATCGAGTATTGATTTATCAGTCCCATACAGTCTGTATGATACAGATATATTATACCTACCTTATGCCAAAGAGGCCTAAAAAAGTTGACCCTAAAAAAAGATAAAGTTCTCCATGTCCATCGTAAACTTTAAACAGCGCCATCTTTCCGCAACTATGAGCGACTTTATGAAACAACGACTCAAGTTCTTTCTCTCTGGAAACCTGTTTTGCCATTGGTTGCTAGAACAATGTAGCGGATTGTGTTGCAGATAAAACTTATTGCTAACACGCCATTGGCCATATTTCAACATGTTTATAAAGGTCCAATGAATGATCTCAATTTTCTAGTAAAATTGCCACGTAAACGAGAACAAGGTGTAACGAAAAACAAATTCTTTGTGATCTGTCAAACAGATGACTGTTCAATCGGTATATCCGCCTTGAAATAATTATTTTAAAGTGATACAAGTAAGTAGAAGTCTTTGTTTAATGTAATAACAGGTTGTTTGTAAACGTAATTGTGATATTTGTATAAGTTTCTCTATGAATAAGTCAATATTCTCAGTGAATAATACTCGAAACACGCTCTACAAATTGACGTCATTGGTTTGATTTCCATCACAAAACCAAAAGATTTTACAATATAATACACTATTGCCGCAATTTCCTACAATATATTCCCTAAAAATAGCACTCAATAACTCAATACTTTCCGCTGCTGAAACCAGCACATTACAATGTTTTATAACTTTAGTCTGTCTAACGAAAACAGGTATTCCTACGTTGAATTTTGTATTCCATTGTAATGTTATTGTATTTGAACACAATACAAAGTGATTTAGAATACTATTAGTCCAGTTTTCTTTATAATCTGCCATAAAGCGCCACATGTAAACCCCTCGCACATTGGACAATTAGGTTTCAACTATGTTTAATTAGGGGCTATTACGAATATGTGTCAGCGCCTTGCAGTGTACGACGCCCTAAATCGTACAAGCCAGTATTAATAATAATGAGAACAGTATTCGCGTGAACATAGATATTATCACATAATATGTGCATACTCCCTACTTTTGTAGATAACAATGATAAGATAGTGTGTTTTCAGTACTTTATGTTTCAATCCGTCCTTATAACCCGTGTTGGCTTAATTTAATCATCTTTGAAATTGTTTTAGGTGAGGGGTCCCAAAATGACGACCCAAGTACAAGCTCTGTACGACTTCTCGGGGGAGCCCAATACTACAGAGATGTCAATAGCCTGCGGAGAAGTATTAACATTAATTAATACAGAAATTGGTGAAGGCTGGTGGGAAGGAAAGAAGGCTAGTGGAGAGACTGGTTTATTTCCAGCTGCCTATGTTCGTAAACTAGCACCTGATGAATCAGTTCAGACTAAAGTAGCACCTGCAGCGCCCCGGTATGACCAAGCAAATGATGACTGGGGTGACCAACAGTTTAGTGCTGGTGACAGCAACTTTCAAAGAGGTGCTTCACATGAAGAGGGCTGGGATGACGATTGGGATGATGACACATACTCTGAAATAGGACCAGTCCCACAACAAAGTAAACCTCAATATAATCAGCAGCTAACCCCCTTACCAGGGATGCCTATTAGTGACTTTAACCATCAGAATGAAGAAACAGCTTCTAACTATGGATCATCAGTGGGAACTGTCAGAAAAAGTAAGTTTGCACCATCATCTAAAGTGAGTGGTGAGAGTTACTTACTTGCCACATTAAATGTAGAAGTAGCAGATTCTGAAAAAGTTTACATAGTTCAAGAAGAAGACAGATATGAATGGTGGCCAATAACACAGCCATACAACGTCACTGTGGCCTCTCCAAAGAAAGAATCCAAGTTTAAAGGTATCAAAAGTTTCATTGCTTATCAGTTAACACCATCTTTCAACAATATTCAGGTTTCTAGAAGATACAAGCATTTTGATTGGCTGCATGAAAGATTACAAGAAAAATTTACACTCATTCCAATCCCACCATTGCCAGATAAACAAATCTCTGGCAGGTATGATGAACAGCTAATAGAGCGCAGAAGAGTACAGCTTCAGGAATTTGTAGACTGGATGTGCAGACACCCAGTACTATCCAAATGTGAAGTGTGGCAACATTTCCTCACTTGTACTGATGAGAAAAGGTGGAAAGCTGGTAAACGGCAAGCTGAAAGAGATGCCTTATTAGGTCTTAATTATTGCATATCAATAGTAGTACCTGAGAAAGCTTTATTACAGTCTCAAGTGGACCACATAACTGAACAATGCCATATGTTCATCAACAGCATGGACACTTCTGTCAAGTCTGTCTCTAGCATGTGTGTTGCACACACCAAGAAACTCCAAACCGCGTACAGAGCCGATTGTCAGAAAGTTGGTGAATCATTCTGTAGCCTTGCTGCTTCACTAAGTTTAGATGAAGGATCACTAGCATCCACATCAAAGCTAACAACAGCAGTCAAAATGACTGGCAGTGCATACATTGACATAGGAAGAATGTATGGTGACCAACCAACTTATGATTGGGAGCCTCTAGGTGATAAATTCCATTTATACAAGGGAGTTGTTGGAGGCTTCCCTGATGTACTAGGTACCCACAAGAGTGCGGTGCAGAAGAAACGGGAATGTGAGAGACTGACAGCTGAAAATAAGATGGAAATAGCACAACTAAATGAAGTACTGAGGAGAACCGACGTTATATCTTATGCACTTCTTGCCGAAATTAATCACTTCAAAGCCGAGAGAACAAAAGACCTGAATGCAACAATGCAGAAATTCTTGAGGCAGCAAGTAACGTTTTACAAAAGAGTAGTGGAGAAGTTAGAAACTACTCTCAAATATTATGACGAATAAGGAAATATTAAGCCAAGAATTTGATAATGAACTAATTGCTTATAACTAGATCCATCACAGAACCCTTCATTGTTTTATAAATTTTGTGTTACATAGTGCCAGGGTACGCTTTATACAACTTGACAATGGGCAGGGTTGTGATAACTACTTCTCATTGATAATAATACCGAATTATCCAGAACATAAGCAAGCTACATCAACATAAATAATGAGTAAGGATTAAGGTGCATTTATTTATCAGTCCTAAAAAAAAATGTTTATAAGTACTAATAAATAATAATAATCATACAAAAACTTGAGTAATCATCTAAAATGTATCTATACATTATTTTATTAGGGAGCGGCCACACCGTATCTGGCGACACCTTGTCTATTATGCAGAAATAGAACTGGTAAAATAATAAACTTGGTGCCACTGGGCCATCATGTGACTAATTTAATATAAACAGTAATATAAGCTGCAATAATATCTCCAGTAGTTGTCACCAGACGGTGTGGCCCCTACTTTACTTTCTACTTGTCTAATCTAAATTATAAAAATAAAGTTATTTATTTATGATAATCAAATATGTATTCATGTAATCCCAAGGATTATAAGGCAGTATTGAAATAAGGTTGCATAGAATGAATTTACATTGTGATGAAATAAATTAAGGACTGAATGAACTGTAATAATGTTGATCATTATTGCTTAACTTTTACAAACTCAAATTTTCTGTATATATTTTTCGCACTCTTACAAGGTCTTCATAATACAATGTTTTTATTATGTATACATAGTTTTATTTTATTTTTATTTAATGTACCTACTAACTGTGGATCAATTATTTTGAGACGTTTTGTTGTATAATTATTTAGAATTTTAAGTGTTGTACTATATTCCACTTTTATAAGCTATTTTAGGAATTTAATTAAATAAACAATGTAATTCGTTTTAATGTCTTTCAATTTATTACCTTGATGAGTAGATATCGATAAAAAGCTCGAATAAAATCTGTAAGTATTTCAAAGTTGTCTTCTGAAGATACTTAATTTTATTTTCTTGAAATAACATAAGTTTCTTTATATTTTCAGAATTGAAAACGAACATGAAAATAAGAGAAGTCAGGTGAAGAAGAATACCACGTGACTGAGGCTTATTAACGATGGCTGAAGAAAAGAAAAAGGACGCGAGTGCTCTTCTGGCCAAAAAGAAGAAAGTGAAGCCGCGCAAGTCCAGAGATGCGGACTGCTGTAGCGTCAACTTCTTGAAATGCGTCCTACATATCTTCAATGTGGTGTTTCTGGTGAGTTATAAATAACTTTTTTACTAAACACCTATTTCTTCTTTAGACCACTCGAAAACTTTTAGCCTTTATACATAATGTACGAGAACATCACACCTGGGGCCTAAGTCTACCAACGTTGCAATTGCTCTGTTGCAAATGTTGCAACTGGCTCGCCATTGTTTTTGACAGATTTTCCATACAAATTCTGTCAAAAACTTATAATAGAGAGACCATTGGAACGTTTTTAAATTAGTAGACCTGGCCCGCTGTTTTTCCGAAGGGTTAGGCAGAAGTATAGCTTCCCATTCGATTTTCTATGATCTTTTATTTGCTGCATTACTGTGAGCCTACATCATCACACTGCGGGGCAAAATCCTTCCTCCAAATTTTAGTACCATACTTGTCAATGTTTAAAAGTCGTAGTAGTATCATAAGGTTTTAGGGCCTATCATATGCACCTGGTTTATATGTTTCGCGCCATCGACGCGCATATACGCACTGCAAACGCAACTAGCGCTGCTTTCCAGGGCAGAAAACGCACAGTCGACTGACGACTCGCGTTGCATGGAACGCGCATTTAAAAAAGGCGTGTGTATAGGCCCTATAAACCTATAATACTACTTTGATACTACGATAATTCTTTGAATTTTTTGCACTAATGTGTTACAAATTCATGGGCAATCAAAAGCGAATCTCCAAGAAAGTACCGCATGAAATACGCAAGATTGCTTTACTTTCATTTTCGTTACGCATGTCTTTCGTTTCGCCACATGGTCATGGTGCATATAATCGTGCCCCAACGCTCTATTATTCAACCTACTGCTGATATTGCCGCGTCGTTTCACTGTAAATAATGAGTATGATACGGGCAATTAGTACTTATCGGTCGTTACCGATATCATGATTTTAAGAATGCTATTCTTATACGCAGTATTGGTAAGTAGACTAGGCCTTTGCATTATTGAGTACCTACTCAGTAATGCAAAGGCGATAGCTCCCTACACCCTAATTGCGCAACACACGATCAATCGCAATCTGTTTCATTTTGACAGTTCAACAACATTCATTGCGTTATTTACATTGTTGAGCAATGGATTTGCATCAACATCCTTTAAAATGATCCAGATTATGATTGATCGTGTGTTACGCAATTAACGTGCAGATTTTAGGTCTCTCGTTTCTGTAATAAAAAAATCATTTATTTCAGGTACATATCACCAATTGCCATAAATTTAAAGAAAAAAATAGATAAAACTAAATAAGGTCTAATTAAATTAAATCAAATTTGATTTGAACAATTTGAAACAAAATAAAACAAATCAATATTCATTGGTCGTTGTGGCGACGCGACGCTTGCGAGAGGTCTGTCCTATGTCAGCCGAACTGAAATTATTATGATGATGATATTCATTGTACGTATGAAATCGTTATATATAAGTACAGTAGGGAATTAAGCTGTAAGCGGTGGTGGTAACGATGGATTAATTAGCATTCGCATTCATTGTTAGCAAGTGTGTTCTCATTTAGCATTTAGCTAATGATATGTAGTTGCGAAATTCTGTGAAATGCTAAGTGAATTTTCTCGTAATTTTTCATAGCGGTAGATATTCTTAAATAGATAATACACACAGGGCCGTAGGCAGGGGGGGGGTTTGGGGGCTCAAACCCCCCCCCCCCCCCCCCCGAAATGCAAGAAACCAGAATCTCAATCCAGAAATCGACCCACTAGGGTACCTCCGTATCTATTTCGCATAGGCATACTTTATAATCTACAATACCAGTAAAGGTATGCTTAAATACCTACTGTATTTTTATCGACTCTGACTTGATATTGAATAAATTCCTGCAACTCATTCTCTTCATTCTCTGAGATATTCTAACCTCTTTTTTTTTCCCAGCCTCTCCCAGGCCGGGTGCTAAAATTTTCGAGTTCGCTACGCTCGCTCTTGTTTCCTTTTCTGCATCATCCTTCTCAAACTTTTCTGCATACGTCGACAAGTTACTTCTATTATATATGATCGGTCAAAGAGAAAGAAAACCTAACTTATTCGAACCTGGATGCTAAAATTGTTCCGAAACTGTACTATTTTTTTTACCCTCTCTGAAATCAGAAATACATAATTTCTTTAAAAAAATGTTGCCACCTTTAACCCCCCCCCCCCCCCCCCCCCGAAATGAATTCGTGGCTACGGCCCTGAATGCACGCCAATATGTACGCAATAAATACACGCCAGGAGACGTCCTAAGGCGAACGCACTTTTAATTCGCATATTAACAAAATTCACATACTTCATTATTATCAATTATCGTCATGTTAGCAATTAGCATAGTATTAGCATCTATCATGCTAAGACTCAAGAATTCACATGCTAATGAAATTAATGCAAAATCGCATTAATTGCTATTACTAGTGGTAGGCCCCGTGTAGTTACTTAAACGGATTAACTAGGTATAATTATTTTGGTAAGTCGTGGACCGAAACCGTCTCTTGGAAGATTACGTCGTTAGGTCACGTCATAATCTTCTCATGGTCAGATGACGCGAACCTGTTATTTAGCCTACAAAACATGTTTGTATGCTTATAATAAGATTGACCTATTTCAGTAGTTATGTATAGCGTGTACGAAACACTTCCTGTAACCGCTCGTTATGATAATCTAAACCCGAGTTTTTTTTATGGTATGGTGATTCAGTTTTTTTTTTATTTGGTATTTTAAAACGACAAATTTTTTTTTTCTAATTGTCGTCATGATTTGCCGAGCCGCAGCACCGTACTCGTCAATCTTCAAACCGCAGACATAAACCTTTTCCCTTATCCCAGTTTATTTAGGATCAGCGCAGGAGGATGAACAAGATATTTTTTTTCTCCTTCTTCATACATCTCTATCAGCCATAATTTTAGTATTCATCATCATGGTCTATTAGTGCATCATGATTTATTTATGTACAAAAATATAAAACCATTGTGGTGTTTAGGTGTTATGATGAGTTACCAATTGTCCGTTTTAGGTATTTTCTTTACCTGCAACTACTTTCCTTAACCCACTTGACCTTTAGGTATACCGTATACCTATGCCTCATTATAAATGGATATTTGACGTAGACTGGCTTTTATGCTAACACCATGCATGGAAATACGCATCAAGCTGCCTACTGTACTAGATAAAAGGGGTGCACTAAAAATAGCCTTTACTAGTGACGATGCTTTGAGCGTCAGATACATGCTGTGCAATCAGCCATGTCCTGGCTTAGGGGTAGCCAGGACATGGCTGATTGCACAGCAGCATAGGTCACGGGATCCTAACTTAAAATGCGAAAGTGAGTTTGTTTGTTTGTTACGCTTTCACGCTAAAACGGCTGAACGGATTTGGATGAAATTTGGCACAGATGTAGACCATGACCTGGAATAGGACATACGATAATTTCTATCCCGATATTCCCACGAGATCGAGACTTATGCGGGTGAAACCGCGGAGCGCAGCTAGTAATATTATAAATGCGAAAGTGAGTTTGTTACGCTTTCACGCTAAAACGGCTGAATAGATTTAGATGAAATTTGGCACATGGGTAAACCTTGACATGGAATATGACAGGAATGTTTTTTATACCGATATTCCCGCGGGATCGAGATGTAATGTACGCGTGTGAAACCGCGGGGCGCAGCTTGTAAAAATATATTAAATTTAAAATTTAAAAAACCCCCGACAAAAACAAAGCATTTAAAAAGTAAACAAATAATATGTATTGGCCCTTTAAGTTTAATATAAAAGTTGTAGGTAATATTTTGATCCAAGCGTCGTCGCGTCGGGGGACGGCTCATGAAAGTAGGAAATTAACAGCAACTATCCTTTCTACAATAGCATATATTCATTATTCCTAGTGTATGTTGGCGTTTTCAGCTTTTTAAATTTCATATTATATTACTAGTAGAAACGCTATGATCAACCCGCGGCTCGCCGATATCTGCGTAGCTGTACGTACTTTTGCCACAGTGAAGCTAGTTTCTAATTTAGTCTCATTTCTCTTTCCTACTCCATCATCAGACCCTGATCACCATCCATCTGTAACCTATTTTTGAGACCTTTCCAATGAGCCCAAACACGATACCTCTGCTGTAAATTGGTGAGGGAGTTGGGTATCCTGCATCCAGGTGATGCTGCAGCATCAGTTCAAGGTTACTATATTCTTCTAATATCATTGAAGTAACAGAATTCTAAATTTCCAATCGATTAGACCTGTGAAAGATGCTCACATCCATTCATCAACTAGAAAAGAGCTGATAATCTTCAAATGGCTGAACCGATTTTCTTGAATAATAGCTAAGAACACTCTCGATCAAGTCACCTTTCAAACAAAACAAAAAAAAACAAAATCGGTTCAGCGGTTTGGCAGCTACGATGGAACAGACAGACACACAGATACACACGTTAAACTTATAACACCCCTCTTTTTCAGTCGGGGGTTAAAAATACTCATCCGGACTCTTAAATCGAGCCACCCTGCTTCTTTTGTAATAATAATTTCTTTAACTTGTTAAATAGTAGTGAATTTAAATTTGGAAGAAAGAGGCCACAATACGAAAATGATGGCCAGACATACTGGCCATCATTTTCGTATTGTGGCTTCAAATCTGCATCAAAACTTTCTTTGATTATCACTATTCAAACTATTTTGATGTTGTAGGCTTTTCGATTTAGTACTCCGGGAGTGTATAGAGAGTCAGCACAATAATGAAGATCATTTCGTAATCAACAGGTTTTAACCAATACATTGGTTAAAACCCAACAGAATTACCTCATGAAATTCATGTATAAGATAAGAAAAAGAAGTACACAAAAGAAATTACAAAAAAAAAACAACCGACTTCCAAATAAAGCACTAAAAAAGTGAAAAATAACTTTAATTTCGGAAGTCGGTGTCTTTGCTTTTCAATTTCCGTTTTTTGTCACCGACTTCCGAAATTAAAGTTATTTTTCACTTTTTTAGTGTTTTTTTGGAAGTCGGTTGTTTCTTTTTTTTTAAGTTTTTATTTTTCACTTTTTAGTTGTGGTACCTACCCCACACAAATCCGAATACCACTACCTGCTATGTAAATAACAGTGAAGGAGTCAAACAGGATATCGTCTAGATAAACTAAGTGGGAAAAATACGTAATATTGAAGCTAACTCAAAAATTACGCAAGCAAAGTTAATAAAATTTATATGGGACCACCTCGGAAGCATGACCTACCAAACAAAAAAAGATTCATCAAAATCGATTCATAATTGGCGGAGTAATCGCGTAACAAACATAAAAAAAAAAAAAACCTTCAGACAAATTAAGAACCTCCTCCTTTTTGAAGAAGTCGGTTAGAAATACCCATTCAATTTTATTAATGTATATAAAAATAATCATTAATGTATATAATCAACTTCAAATTCTCAACAAGGTGTGACTTAATCATAATTACACGAACAAAGTAAACAAAACTGAAATCTAACCAATTATTTGATAACAGTTATCAGTCATATCGCTAGATAAACAACATTGTGTGACTCAGTTCGCAGGCGCCGGCGTACTAGGGGTGGGAGCGTGGACTGTGACGTATCGACATCGATACGTGTCGCTGCTACCGACGCCAACCTACCCGGCTATCGCGTACCTGCTGATAATAGCCGGGGCTATGGGAGTCCCCCTGTGCGCCCTTGGCTGCTGCGGGCTCAAGACTGAGAACAGAACCAGCCTGTTATGTGTGAGTATTAATATCAATTCCTATTTTAATTTAAAATAGTGTCCATGGAGTTTCTTGCCTGTTCGTCACCATAGGAACCTACTATACTCCATTTGAAATAAGATAAGACATTTGAATACAACTTTTGTACAGTCCGTTCAACCGATTTTGACTTCTATAGCGTAGGCATAAGTTTGGCATTATCATCATATTTGGTACTGGATTATTCTTGAAAAAATGGCCTCTTGGAGAAACAGCTAACATATCAGATTGATCCTGAAAGTTGGCTCGCACGAGTCATGTGTAGGTTAACTCTGAAAATCCCATACGCAATCATGTTTCATTTTTATATAATCGCTATTACGGACGGACGTATATCATCATCAAATACTAGGAAAATAGGTAATCGAGGCTTTGGATTTTCCCTAACTTAACTTAACTTTTAACCTGGTTTAACTATTTTACTGGCGCAGTCACAAGCTTATCTAAATACGTCCAATTAAAAATATTTAATTTTTTCGTAATATTTCTCAATTTCCAGTACACATACTTCCTGCTGATAACGTTCATCCTGGAGGTTGGAGCCGGCGGGCTGGCGTACTACTACGAAGTGGCCGTGGAGGATGAGCTGAGAGCTGAGCTCAACAACACCTTCCTGTCAAACTACGCACTCGACACCACCATCACTAACGCCGTGGATCGAATGCAGACTGAGGTTGGTACTGGTAGCAGACATTTATTTATCTATTTTTATATACTTTATTGTACACGAGAAAAATACATTATAAAAAAATAATTAAACAATACAAAACATAGTTAACCACGAAAAATGCTGAGCCGCATAACTTAAATAGTAGTACTGTATATAGGTTTTTCAGGCAGGCTTTTTGAGAGTAAGTGATCTGCAGTGAGGCGTTGCAAGTGAAGTCACCAGAACTACCCGACGACAGTAGATAATACTTGACCCTGTGCGGTAAAAGGCGCCTTTATTTATATTTATATAATTAAACTAATTAGTTCTAATATTAATCTTATAATATTTTCTTTGTTGAGTGACTCAGTCTGCAACGATTTTATCCGTATTTGGTCATGTAAACATAAATTGTCACGCGTTGATATTTTATGATAAATACTTGGCTAGGCGCCCAGGATTGCAAGATAGTTCCTCAAATAAATGCCTTGCATGCTACAACGTAAAATATTTTTTCTAAAAATGAATATAAAGAACTTAGCAAAACAATAGATAAATAATCGCAACAAGTTTTAATGATGCAGCGAACAGAAAACATTGCTCCGAGTTATTATCTATAGGCTGATTGAAATGGCATTATAGTTTTGTTTTTATATGAAACACCACTTCGCACGTGCTCTGGCTTAATCATGTTCCTGTCTTTATCTTGCACTTGTGGTTCGACAGTTGTGCGACGGAGACAAGAATAACTCTCTACCAAAACGTGCTTTATTTAACGCGTTTATAGATCTCGACCTGAGTCTAGGTCTTTTTTTTTTTTTGGTTGGCAAATCATCAAATGACTTCTCCCGCTCTGGGCGGAGCGGAAGGGCGTGTCAGACTCTTACTGACTAAAACCCACCCGTGTTCCTTCAGTTGCCTGTTGCCAGGGTCCCGGTATCCCTTTCGGACTATTCCGCAACCCTGGCAGGCATCGGTCCTAACGGACCCCGTCAGGTGTGCTGACATCTCTTTGAGGCGCGCGTGGAACACGACGCGCCATCGACCCGGGCCTGGTCCTTATCGGACGGCGAGCTACCCATCGCTTGCCCCCCGCAAGCCCGCGCCTATGGTGGCCGGGAATCCGCCTGAGATTCCCGACGCCCAGTGTGTCTCCAGCGGCGGCGGTTAGGGGCGTGAGCGCAAGCTTTGCCTCTCCCTCACGCGTTCCGCCTCCTCCTTCGCGAGCATCACTGCTTCGCAGAAGGAGGTGACCGCCTCCCATGCCCTCTCGCTCCGTACCATGGCCTGGACCAGGGCCGGACGCGAGAGGTCAGTGCCGCCAATCGCCTCCACGAGGACACGGCGGTGCTCCGCCCAAGCAGGGTACACCTCCACCGTATGCTCCAGAGTCTATAGATCTGAAAGCCTTTGATTCATGTATCAATTGTAGGTATGTAATCCGAAGAAAAGTATGCGCTTTGGGAATCATCGTCTATCTTTGCAAGTACGAACGTGCGATGAAATCTAAGATACAGTTGTTACAACCATGGAAGTATTTTTGAGAGACAGATGACGATTAGCGAGTGGAGTAGGTAACCCGACAGAGAGAAAACTTCATGCAAACGCACTGCAGTACAAAACTTAGAAGCTTTGCCTCTGCGTGATGGTACTCTGTGGCGCGACGTTCGTGCTAATTCGGTTACAAGAAGGTTACCGAAGTGCATACCTTTTCTGGTTTAACTGTATTTGTATATTATGTCCTTTATTGATCACTGTAAACGTCATTACTCTCCCTCAGTTCAAGTGTTGTGGCGCGGTGAAGTACTCGGACTGGCGGTACAGTCCGTGGCACGAGCACGACCCACGGCTTCTCGTGCCCGACTCGTGTTGCAAGACTGTCACCAACCGATGTGGCGCAAGAGACCATCCCTCCAACATATATTATCATGTGAGTATCAGTTCATTGTAAACTATAAGATGTGATCTTTTCGTTGATATTTTTCGGTTCACCGATCTATCTCTGTGCAACGCTAAGGTCATTCATTAATTCATCTTTTCCTTATCCCAATTTATTTAGTCTTTGTCTTCCATACTTCTCTATTACCGTCATTGCGGTAGTTACCCCCTTCATATCCATACCATCTTACACACAGTCCATCCATCGTTTTTATGGTCTGCTCCTACTCTTATTTTTTATTCTTATTTACTCGTACACCTTAATACTAAGTTAATAATAAAAACATTACCTCTTGTTTTCGCTTCACCACAGTCAGAAAACATACATTTTGATACCTAAAGCTTTGTCGTTGTCATTCCTTTGTTTAACTTTTTTTTTATTATAAATAAACACAAAATTTATCATTCTAAGGACTCTGACATTCCGGATTTAGATAACTCAGATTCGTATCTCAATATCAGTAATTTGTTTACCTCATATCGAACACAACTAAACAGTTTCTTCATCACTTCCAGGGCTGCATACGACAATTCACGAACCACATACGGGACCACCTCATCATCTTAGCAGCGGTCGGGGTCGGGATGGCGGTCATCCCTATATTCGGGTTCCTGTTCTCGTGCGTGCTGTACGTGAAGATAAAGCACGTGATAGACTGACGGCGGGCCGCGCCGGCCAACGCTAAGACCCGCAAAGTGTTCGACAAGTCGGCGCGAGGCGGCGGGGCCCGGGCCCCGCGCGCGCGGCCACACGCGCGGCCCCCGCCGGCCCCCTGCCCCGTGCACCCCGAGCAGGCCAAGCGGGCCCCCATATCCACCATCAGCGACAATGTCAGCATATAAACTCGTTGTATCGAACCTTTGTGAACGAATGTTGACGAGTGCAATCTCGATGTAGACTTAGATCATGTGTTCATCGGATGTTAATCGATTATTATACAGAGTTAATGTTCGCGTCTAATTATAGTGAAGTAGAAACTGTGACCGAATTTATATCAGAGTGTATCCGAGCCGGAGCTCGATAGTGACTAATATTGTAAGATGGTGCTATACTATTTTGTTATAGAATCGCGGGTAGCTAGCGCATCAAATGGGGAGGGAGTATCTTATTATTTAATTAAGGAGCCATTTGGAATTGCAAGTATGTGTAGTAATTGTGTAATTAAATGTAACTACCAAACATTGAAAATCGCAAATGGTTTTCCTAAAATTATCATCGAGTCTCAGCACAATGCAACCGCAACTAAATATCAAAGAAATCTTTCACGTAATCTCATAATTGATACACCTTCATAATTTATAACCTTTACTCATTTATAATTGCTTACAATGCTATTATTTCTGAGAGCAAACACAATGTAATTGTTCCTGGCATGATGACGACATAATTTGCCATTCCTAAGCACACGAAGTCGGCAGTACGTACATCGAGCCAGCTAATTTATGAATTCCTTCGATAAACAAGATGAAAAAGTATAGTTTGTGTTTTTATGTAGTACAGATCGGACCCTGCGTGTGGCATACTGATCGAATCGTTGGCGTTCCTTTCTGTAATTAATTATTATACATACTGTTTAAACCTAGTCATTAAATTACAATGCAAAACAAGATGGAAATCCGTGACTTGGGTGCTTAACTAGTCCTGTTGTTTTTTTTAATCCATCAATTATATACCGACTTCAAATTGAAGATCATAGTATAATGTTACAATGTATTTAGATCACAGAACCGTGTTTAATCAATTACACCTAAAAAAATATGTGCCTTAATACTTATAAGATTGTATATAAAAATAATGTAATTTAAAAAACAGTTAAACTATAATTAAATTATTCGTTCATATTTTAATAATGAGTTGTAAAAGATTATGTCCAAAGTTATAATTGATAATCAAAATTTGGGCTGGTGGCATCCTTATCAATTTTATTATAGTGCTTGCCTGGCAACAGTTCGTAGTGTAGTAATACAAAGCAAAGCACTGACTCGATAAGTAAGAGTATAGTTGTCGCATTTACAGGTCATCGTCCCTACATTTTCTAGCATATTTTATTCCAATACTGAAATAAAGTCCGTTATCGCCCTGAATCAATATCTATCAAGATCTTCAACATGTTCTAATAACAAAAAACCATACATCGTTTATTGTTTGGGTTCCTACGGAGACATATTAGAGAAAGGATAATGACCTGATGAATTGTTATGCGAAAACGCGACAACTATACATAGATACGTGCACCATGAAGTACTAGTAATAAAAAATGTTGTGACGACAGCACATCAATTTGGACATTAAAAAAACCACTGCATTTGTACGAAGAGATAATGTGTTACCATTTCTTTCTGTCTCTTGTGTTTTTTCATAGTTGAGACGCCACAACATAAACCGTTCAATATAACTTGTCCCTTGCCGTCATGTTGGCACCATTCTTTGTCTAGCTTAGTTTCAATACTAATAGAGTTCAAAATGGCTAACAGAGCTGTGCAACCATTCGTCTCACGGGATTAGTTAAAATGGATCAAAAGTGACAGTCGAAGGGTGAAACAAGACATACACACATGCAATGCTTCAAGGATCATTTGACGCTCGAATTATGTTGACAGTGAAACGCTGTTGATAAACATTTGTGAATATTTTGAAAAAAACGATACCTAAAAGATCCTTGTACTGCTATACTGATGAAATACAAATTGCCCATCGTTCAATGTGGTCTCTTGGTAAGGTAGACGCCTAGTTGCGCCACAGAATAGTACAGAAGGCGCACTCCGCATTTTAAGTTTGAAGCCACAAGTACGCGGCTCATCTTGTTCAGCCAATTAAGCGTAACGTAGTCGGAAGATACAAGAGTTACACGATAGAAAGAGAGGCAACTTCTAGGTGAATACAACTGTAGATAATTAGCGCCGTGTGACCTGAATTGCACTTTATTGTGTCGAAGCTAGAGTCGCTTTTTATTTAAATGATTTTGCGGAGTGAACAATCTGTATTAATCTGTAGTTGCGCTAACTTATAATTATCTAGTGTGCCACCAGCCGCCATGTTGGTGTTTATGTTAATTGTACAAGAAATGTTTAAAGCCAAATGTTAATGTTAAGTCATTGTTTTGTACGGGTACTTAATTGCTGTTACTATGTCTAACGTTTCCACTTAATTTACTAACATTTACACGTTATTATACTTTCTTATATTCTATTAAACGTCATTATGTGCGTTTGATGTAATTGTTAAAATCTCAAGAAAGCACTATTTCCTATTATCATTTCTTTAAAAGATTGAAATTATTCAATTTAATGTGCAATCTCTTGTCTTTACTTCAGTGGTTACACTTTTAATGAATTATAACAATAACATCACGCCTGTATTCCCCGAAAAGTTGGGCAGAGGTATAGGTACCTATAATACGCCCACATTTCGCTCAACCACAAATCCAGACTGCTACTGAGAAATTCTAGATAAAAACCCCATAACACTCATGCTCGGCAGTAGAGTAATTTTAACGCCCGGTTTCTTCGGCCAGTTAGATCACATGCGTTTAAATTTGCCACAAACCGGGTTTAACTCGGGTAAAACCGGGTCAAGGTAAATCCTACGTAAAATGAAGCCAAAATGCAAGGCAAGAGATTTTATTAATTACAATAAGCGCCTGTTAACTTTGTCTTCACGTTTCAAAATTCTTGTTAATTAATACAGTTCAACTAAAACTGCAGTTGTTTTATTTTCTCTATGGTAGGTCATCGTTGGCATTATCAACCATTATTTATAAAAAAACGATTCTGTTTAATTATGCTTTTAAATATGACTTTAGCAGCAGGTACCTAACTAAAACTTGTTTTTTGTACATTTTTCGAAACTAGTATACAATTTTTTGCAATACTTTTTTTTAAATCTGTTCTGGAGTTTCAGTAATAAATTGACTGTGTATCTTCTTACGACAAAAAGTAGGTATTCAACAAAAAATGCAGATAAGCCACTTATTAATACTGCGAATACTTGCTTTTATCGATACCACATACTTAATCATTTGTAAATAACCAGTCTTGTGAGTATTTAACATAACTCTTGATATTTTATTCATATTATGTTCTATTAACGCACACATGGAATAGAATTTTAAATAATGATATTAGAATATTTAAATGTTTTCAATACACTTGGTCTTGATCTTTTTTGCTATTGGAAATCCCCGAACTCGCTTTATTTACCAACCAAAAAAGACGAAGAGGCAAATGGACTTTTAAATGGTCATCTTAATTTGATGTATTAAGATGACCTACCTACTTCATTAGTTTAAATGATTAATAATTACTTATTAATAACACTATAATAAAATGCAACGAAATGCAGTCAGTAATCATTCAGAATTCCCTTCAGCTAAGCGCATTCATGTTTATAAAATGTTAGTTCGCGTGACACTGTTATACGCAGTCATATCGTGTGCTTTATCCGATAAACTGATCAATCCAGACCTCGGTTCTATAGACGATGTACTAGATATCATACAGAAGACATCTACCCCACCACCTGAACACAGAATCCGAGTTGTACCACATGCCAGATGGCGAACAGAACCCTTCGTGCATCCATCAAACAATTTCAGCATGAACAGCCTGTTTACAAAGATTATGGACGACATGAAGAAGTTCATCAAATCAAGTTTATATCCATCAAACATTGGCTGGAACAAAAAAGAAGGAAACCATTTTCCGACTCCAAGCTCAAATGAAATGAACTCGCGACCGTTTCAACCTCTCGGAGTGACCAAGCAGCGACCTCACATACAACATCAAGGTGAACCGTCTGTCCACGGTGGAACGAGTTTGTCGGATAAGCCTGCGAATAATAAACCTATCTATGATCAAGGTATCACGTCAATGCTTCACGGAAATACTAAACGACCCAAAGCTAAACAGGATATTAATAAAAATAATAACGACTTCGACTACGATTTTGATGCCCGAAAAGATACTGTAAAGTAACCATAAAATTGGTAAAAATGCTAATTCTATTTTAATAATATCTATTATACTCGTTATTGCCTCGTCCTCAATGATGATAGAAAACAAGTTGAATACACTTGTTTTCTATCATCATCTTCGGACGAGGCAATAACTTCGTATAATTACCGTCGAACTTCACTTACAGGTAAGTTCGTTTGACTATTAAATTTTTGTCACTTCACAGACAATATTAGAAACATTTTACAAATAGGTACCTACTTAATAAAAAAACGTCAAGAACCAAAGTAAAAGTTTTACCTTCAACTAAATTATAAATATTGGTCACACTAAAACATTATCTACCAACCCTGCCGTCACTATTCACATCCAAGTAAATCACTTAGCACTTGTGTAGTGGAAACAAACATTTAGAGGGATTTATCTAGTTTTTGAATAACTTTATAATTTTTCAAATAAACTTGTGAGTCAGAACAGGTTTTATAAGAGAATAGCAATCGTATTGTGAAGATGACGCCTTCGTTGTACACACGCAGGTAAACGAACATCGCACTTAGTCAGACTAGGACGAGCGCATCTCTTCTCTACGTTTATTTATTAACTTAATTAAAAATGAAGTTCTTATTCTTAGTCCTTGTTATAATAGTTGTGAATTGTCAGTGTAACGCTAGTTTATTAGAAGGATTCTTGGGTGGTGCAATAGACGTACATACAAAAGTGCATGATGCGGCCCACGATGTCGCTGGTGCGTTTTTGGGAGGCGTGTCGCAAGTTTTGAACAGTCATCGTCAACCAGGATACAAGCCAGGGAAACCGCCGGGTGAGACGGTTGTCGTGGAGGTCGTTGTGGATGATGATGGACCACCAAACCAAAACGGATACCGTCCTCAAGGTAACAACAACAATGACCGACACCGTCCCGACAACGGCTACAACCACCACCATCATCATCACGGACAGCACGGTAACCAAAACCCGAACAATTATAACCAAAACGGCAACGGTAACTGGAATCCCAATAATCAATATGGGAACCCTAACAACCAGTACGGGAACCCTAACCAATATGAAAATGGAAACCCAAATAACAATCTATACAATAAGCCGAACAACCAAAACGGAAATCCCAACAACCAGTATGGGAATCCGAACAGACCATACGGAAACCCAAACAATCAAGGGAATCCCAATAACCAATATGGAAACCCTAACAACCAGAACGGGAATTACGACAATCAAAACGGGAGACCCAACCAGAACGGTAATTACAACAACCAAAATGGAAGACCCAACAACCAAAACGGAAATTACAACAACCAAAATGGAAGACCCAACAACCAAAATGTAAATCCCAACAATCAGAACAGCAACCCCAACAACCAGAACGGCAACGCCAACAACCAATATGGAAACAACAACAACCAGAATGGAAACCCCAACAACCAGGAGGGAAATCCCGACAACCAGAACGAAAACTACGACAACATATTCGGAAAGCCTCCAACTAACAACGACTATAATAATCAGCCTTCTGAGAAACCAAACCAAGATGGATATCAAGATCAAACTAATGAACACGTAACCACCAAGCCCGTAGTAGTAAATCCAACAAGTATAGGTAGCGTCACTAAACCGAGTTACGGATACAAGCCGGCAGAAGAAACCACGAAGAAAAATATAAAACCTGAAGATGAGTATCCTCTATTCGTACCACTTGGACCCAACGATTATGTTTACGGCGGTGACAAAATAGAGGTTAATGCCCCTAAAAGAGAGACAGATAACAGTAAACCAAAACCAGCCGACGAAGACGAGGACTTGCCACTAGACATAAGGATACAAAATCAATAAATATAATAACAGCAGCTGTAAGCAATGTGACGTTTATATTTTTTTTTTTTTAGATTGATACATTTATATGTTTTATTCACTGCGTCAATACCTACCCGTCGATTAAATCTAAAAATACATAAATGTCTTTTTTTTGCCCAATTACCACCGAAATATCATGTCTGGCTGAGTCTGACCAAATCAAAGTAAGTAGGTACCTACTTAATTATTTTTTTATAGAATTCTTATTCTTTGAGGCATAAGATGTCTATATATTTATTGTCATCGTTAATTAAGTAGGTAGGTAGATATTTAAAACTACTTCCACATTAAGATTTTTTACTACACCATACACAACCACCTTCAAAGTAGGTACCTGTTATGAAGACAATCACTATATCTCGTCTATAAATAAATATCTACGATTAACCTTTAAGGAGAATACCTACAGAATGTTGGATATATATTTCTTAAAACATACGGTAGTCTCTTTATAATAATTTCACTGGGTTTTCTTATTTATCCAGCATCGCATAGCTCATCATCTACTTGTCTGCAGGTTACCTTAGCAGAATGAATAAAATTAATCCATATTAATTATGTCTTGGATAGTTTTTACACAGTGCACACTGTAGATAAACCATTCTGTAAATACTTAATTCTTTTTTTGTCTAATCATGGAATTAAATAGGAAATCTTCATTAATAAGTAGGTAAGACACCAGCAGTTTGACAAGTTTATGAAAACCGGTAATTTAATGTAATTTTTTCCTCATTGTTCTACCGTATATGCCATTGAGGAAAAATAATACCTGTTATTTATATGACACATCTAAATATGTTACTTAAACCTACTACGTATGAATTGTACCTACTTATTTATACTTACATCACAACATTCTCGTAGGAAGATGAGCCATCTAGCTGCTATTGCGATGATTTACCATTTTGTGTTCATGAAACCATAATTAACTTTGTGTCTTGGCCTTAAGTGCAAAAAGCGTGAAGCCCAATGAACAACAAACAGATACCTTATTACGCGTCCAGCTGTTTCCAAACCAACACATTATTTACTGTATATTTATTAAAAAAGTTATTCAACTGTATTAAAAAATCATTTCATAGTAAAATTACCCTGTCATGAGTGAATTAATAATTTTTGCGTTATTAATCGTAGGAAAAATACACAGCCAAGCAGTCGTGTCGCGAGTTACTAACCTACGACCTTTGCACGCGCCTGCGTTTGATCAGAGACCGGTTCCATATCAGGAATATATGGGTTTTCGAACTTCGTCTCCTCCGCGGCTGTACACAAATCCGCCGCGACCAGCTGATCGCGACCTGCCGCAAAAAGCCAATGGAAGTGACAACCTTACCCTGCCGTCGACCGTGAGAGAGACCCAACCGGAACGGAAACTATTTGTTTCTTCCAAGATCCCAGACAAGATAAATCGACCTTTGTACGATAGTGATCCAGTGAATAACATCGAATACTATAGCGCCTATAGCAACGATGTGTACGAAGATATTAATTTTGAGAATAACAGAACGTCAGGATACGTCATAAACCCAGCTATGAGGCAGAATACCGTAAATGTGAAAAGTGAAAATGTGACAACAGTGAAACCAACATATGTAAATACAAACATTCCTAATAATGGGAGCGTTCCAGCAATCAGTCTGGATGAACGATCATCGTTTAACGGCGACCCGTGTCCTACAGGGTTCGCCAAGGTAAACGGACAGTGCGTCAAGGCGGACCAGTAATTCAGTGAATAAAAATTGCTGACACGTAGGTAATGGACAATCAGAAATTACCGTCGAAAACACTCAACCCTTTCAGTGTTCAAGCAGTGGTTAAGACAAGTGCGTGAAAAAGTGGAGGTTAGATACTTAATTATAATTGGTAAACCTTCCTATAGGTTGTGAAGCTATTATTAGAAAAAAAATGGTAAATTATTTAATCTATAATATAAAGGGAATGAATGTAAAGTGATTTATTTTAATCTTCTGTGTTAGTCATAATGAAATAAAATTCGTTTGTAAATTATACAGATTAGGCGCATGAAGACATTGTTTTACTTTTAAAACTTTCATCAGTGATTCTAATCAAACAGTGTGTCAACTTTACATTCCCAAAAAAATGAATCGGAAATACCCGAATTGGAAATGGAATACTTACTAACTTTCTAATTTGAACAAAAAAACCCGAGACGTCAAGTTGAGGCTGATGACGCCGCACAGCGATTCGATTAGAACATGCTAGCTGGACAAAATTATTTATTGGGGTATTTTGCTTCGTACGGCTTTTTTAAGATGTTTTAATGCATTTTCAGCACAAAACACCCAAATAAAAAAGGCAAGGTCACGCGTACCTAAAAAAAAAACCACAAATGGCACTTAATATTTCGTTTAATGAGACAGGTAGAAAAATAACAATCCTAAAATTATTAACAACAGTCATAAAATACTCAACTACTAATAACCTCTACTAATTACACAAACGCACATAATGGGACATCATTAAGTGCTATGTCCGGAACTTCCATCGCACCCCCACTTGCTTATAAGGGAGAATAATGAGACAGGAACTAAAGATTAAAATCTTCATGCTGTGCAGAAATAAGACGTTCAGCCGTTTTATTTAAAACTGCCTGAGGCCCTAGTGTGAGTTTCTTTTAACTATCTCGATTTTACGCATCGAACGCGTTCGGCGCTCCGATTGGCCCTTCAATGGCCTTCACTGGTGACGGGCCAATTGGAGCGCCAAACGCGGTCGATGCGTTAAGTCGAGATGGTTAAAATAAACTCACACTAGGGCCTCTGAAGTCTAATTTCTGCACGCGTTTCGTTTACAAAAATCTGTTCCTCGGGAGAGTAACTCTCAATTTTTGCATGCCTAACACTATACAATGATGGAAATACCTGATGTCCTGCTTTGATGCTCCACTTCCTTGTTTGTTTATAGGAATTGGCTTGTAGATTTGGCGTCTACGTAATATGCCAAAGCCTCGTCTTTTGACAAACATCTTTGTCCTTTGTGAACACCCACACTTCTTTTCATTACTTGGCACTTCAGGACTATGACTTGCTCCTTTAATCACTGAAGCCAAGTTCCGATGTCCGGACAATCGTGCCGATATTTCGGCTGCCACTACCAATTGGTTCACGTCCTGTCATTGAAGAAGGTCGCCCACGCGCCTCCTTTTCGTTTTTTCACTAGCTTCAGTGAAATAGTAGATTTCACTATGGCCTTTCTTGATGATAATGGTGCTGAGTGGTGGACGGATACTTTGAACGTAAAATACCCAGCCAACCACTCAAAGTTCTTAGTCAGGAAGCGATCGCGGTGTTTCCCAGACCTTTCCCATTTTTCTGTCAACTGTTTTGACTTCACTTGCAGATGCTTCCGTGATATTTGTCAAATCATTTTTCATCGATAGAAAATCATACAGTCCACTATTACGGTTCTCTTTGGGATGTTTCTGCCATACATTAAAAAAACTGAGTTTTTGCGACTGAGAATTCGTATTCTGAAAAACAGCCAAAAAAACAAAGTTGTACTCAAGTGCGCAGGCTAAAATTACTACAATTTTAAAGCTAATAGTTATGGCTATGATATATATAATTTCTAGCCCGGGTACAAGAGGGTACAAGTACTTTCTAGTCCAATGAATACAGAAAATGATCAAAAACTAACAAAATTATTTAAACTCAACGTAATAAAATAAACTGCGATTAAAGTAAATACATTTACTAATTATTATTAAAAAGTACATACCTTTAACTTGAAGATCCATTACTAATTTTTTTTTTTAAACTTACACTCGCTGACATACCTATAGTGTTACTTCGGTAAGCGCAAAAATGAACTAAACAAGTAATTTTTTAACCCTTTCTCTTTATACTTCCTTCATTACCGTATCAGAAGTTGACATTAGCCCAAAATAATTCTCGGAATTGGGACAAATGGGTATCTGGCTAGGGGCCCAGGTAATACATTTCACGAAATTCAACAGTGACTTTTGTCCAGCTAGCATGTTCTACTCGAATCACTGTGCGCCGCACAGTGATTCGATGTGTGTGACTATTTGTATTTTATTGGAAGTACAAATTAATGATATTAGATATGTAGGTTATTGCAGTAGTAGATAGTAGATTATTAGCAGTAGTAGAGTAGCAATAGCATTATTAGCAGTAGTAGAGTATTAGAGCATTAGAGCATTATTAGCAGTAGTAGAGTATTAGAGCATTAGAGCATTATTAGCAGTAGTAGAGTAGCAATAGTAGATTATTGCATCGAGCACTTTAGCGAAGTGCGTAATCTACTTTTCTTTCAAGTACCAATGCACCTACCGTGATAAAAAGAAAAAAGATGATATACCTACTTAAGTAATTAATGAAAACAAACAAAGTTACCCGCGACTTTTGCGGCAAAAGGCTAATAACTCAACTGAACGCAACGCACACACTCACTCACTCACTCACTCACTCACTCACTCACACACTCACTCACTCACACACTCACTCACTCACTCAAGTCAAGTCAACTCAGACAGACAGAGCTGGAGAGACGAACCCTTTGGGTATGGAACCCTAAAAACAGTGCAATAATGAAATTTCATACAACTTTACTGCACTGTTTTGGTTCTAAGCAAAAATTACGACCTTTGTGGTCGGTTTTACTACGTAGTTGAAAGAAATAGTTATTAGTTATGCAAGGCAGCAAAGTTTTTTTTTGGCACGAGTACTTGTAATAAATAAAAATAGAAATATAAAAAATAAATTGTAAATATAAAATCCTGAGCGTTAAGAGGGTTTCAAAGGTACGAGATGCAGAATAACTTTGCTGCCAAACGAAACACACAACTTTTCACCTCACTAGCGAGGAAAATGCTAGGTGTCTCCAGGCATTGAACAAATATTGTACCTACGCTTTTATGCACTTTTCGCGCAAATTTCCGGAAGAAAGCTCAATTCGGCATTTTGTACCGCTTGCACTAACTCTGCAATGCTAAACAAACTAAAATGATGGAAAGTGAATTGAATGTACAGTAGAAAGTTATTTAAAAACTTTAAGCGCACTGAGCGATTTCTTTTTCGTGCTGGCCAGTGCGTTTAATCTAAAAATGAGGTTGGCGCACCGACATGAAATAAGTACCTATTAATGCATAATCAGTGGCCCCGGCGCTACAGAAAATTATCGAATAGAAAGGTTCGAATTCTAAAAACTTTTTCCACGCTAATAGATAAAATGCACTTTTGCACTCAGGTTTCGAATGATAAACAGAATCTTTCCGAGCTTGTGAGAAGAAAATATTTTTTGCACTGAAAGGAATTTTAAAATAAAAGTACCTTATGCAAAACAACCGTTGTGATGATACCAAACATGGAGCCGTACACAAAAGCCTTCCTTCACTAAGATGATTGTCTCGAGACTGAATAATGACGCTATAAAGCGTCTAGCAGTAGCAGGCCACGCGGGAGGTCACCGATTAGTTGGACCGATCAAATTAAATCCGCGGTAGGATGAATGGTCCAAACTCATCAACAGAATCAGATGGAGAGAGATCGTAAGTATTCATAAGAGCTATATGACACCACCTGCGCCGCCGCTCTGTCAAGAGCGAGGCGAAGAATAGAAGATGATTCAAATCTAAAATGAAATAAGGAGATTAGCGTGTACGGTGGACCCTCTACTGCTGTGATTTAATCATTTATAAAGTACTTCCTACGGTCCACTGAGCTTTGCTCGGCAGATTTTATTTTTCGAATTTTCTTTTATATGAGACCTAGCTAGATCGATTTTTCGCCCTCGTATTGCAACTTTCATCGAAATCGTTAGAGCCGTTTTCGAGAACGTGATTACAAAAATATAAATATTGATAATTTATTAGTATAGGAAGGGCCATAAAAATACCTTCATCTATAACCATCATCATCATCATTTCAGCCGTAAAACTTCCACTGATGTAATCTGTGGCGTAGGCCTCCCCAAGCGTCGCCACTCGCCAGAATGACCGGTAGGTACTCTTCGAATCGCATCCCGTGGATTCCCGCAACCTTCACCCAGGTCATCAATCATCAATTGAATCATTATTTATTTGCATGGGTGCACGACAGCACGCAGCACGTAAGAAGCAGGTAGTAGGTAGCTAACTACCTATACCTACTAAAGACTACCAAATTCTTGTTATGTAAACAGGGATAGAGCATTATTCCGTTGGTGTATAGAATAGAATATATTATTATTATTTGCTTTAAAACATGGTACATTAGTACATGGTACAAATAAATAAAATTGAAGTGTCTGTTTGTAACATGGAATAAACAAATAGACCATGTAGTCCATGTCAGAGCCAACTAGTACAAGTTTTTAGCTTCTAAAAAATTATACTAGATGGCTCTGTATTTACAAATGGGGTTGAAAACTGAAAGCTCGTCATAGGTGGCAGCACTGTTGTCCGTCCACAAACCGTCATTATTGTATTTATGTGTTCACTGTTGTGTCAATCACAAATATTTATGTATGCGACTTGCAATGTATCACAGTTAAAAGACGAGCTATCTAAGGAATAGGAAAGCGTATATCTTATCACTGATAACAAGCACCTTTAGTGGAAAGATCAATAAATTATTGTATACATAAATTATTAAATAACATAATAGTTGGGCAGAGGAGAACCTGTAGCAGGTACACACTGCTACACATCAAGCTATACATTTCCAGCTGACCTCGCATTGTACGGAAATCCTATACAATGTAGGATCAGCATAAACTGGAAATGTATAGCTTGATGTGTAGCCATGTGTACACCCACATTTCACTAGCATTATAAATTTTCATGAAAAAAATATACATAAATTATTATTTCATGAAAAAGTAATTCAATGGAAGACTAAAAAGAAAGAGATGAATATAATGATTTTGATTCTGTAAATAAATATTTGATACGACCGCGAATCATATTCAGATTGAATCAACATAAAACCTGTTTCGCCTAAGCTCGTTTGTTTACTACGAAAAAATATGGTTATGCTGGTGAATGTGATATACAGCTGTCAAATTCTTGCGACTAGTAAGTAATAATGGTGACATCGGTGACATCTGAAGTGAGCAAGTGGCAGTCTCAGACGAAGTAAAAAATCTAGACAGAGCGCTGCGAACAATAAAGTGAAGCATTCAAAACTACACCAAGCTCTGTGCATACACGCTCGAACGCACACATTTACAACCAAACTACACCAAATCGATTATTTACAGCTAGTCCGTCAATGAAGCGTCACGCTGAAACAAATTAAATTATTTTACCGCGAAAATGCCGCCTTGAGCGTTGAAAGGGTGCAAAAAAAATTCTTAAAAAAATAAAAATCCAGATGGCATCACGTTTCGTATGTAAGTAAATATAAAACTAGATGAAAATCCATAATTTTAATAGATCAAAATATAACAGCTTGGAACACAAAATCTTAACTAAGTGTTGTCAATAGAATGTGTCACAATTTTCCCTGTTTATTGGGTAAATAATTTATGTGATGCGAAACGTAACATTACAGGTTCATTTTTCACATTTGGACATGTAGCCATACTACTGCCATAATACTTTTTTTTAAACGTAGCCTATGTTACTCGGGATGATGTAAGGATTCAAACATACCCCATACATCCAAATCCGTTCAGCCATTTAAAAGTTATGGTAGACTAAAGAAACTCATATAGGTACTTAAATACATAGGTACATGAACCCTGAAAACATTACACTCCTTTTTGCAGTCGTGTAATAATAAAAATGTAGTTACTTTTAACTATTGTTTTATTTTCTTGTCGGAATCAAGCGAGGTATAAACATTTTCAAAAATATATAACGCTTACCTATCTATTTACTTGTCCAGTCCCCCGCCAGTACTTAAGACAAAATATTAGGGTAATGAGTTTTTACTGAGCGGCAACACTCACTAAGTGCACACATGTTTACGAAACCGGCTTCATGTCACTGTTAACAGCACTCTGTCTAGATTTTTTACTTCGTCTGAGGTGGCAGTTTAAATCCTCTCAACAAGTTGATCGATAGAGTGTAACCGTGCGTTTGCACTGACGAAACATTACAACATGTGAAAATTCTCTTAATAAAAACTGCTAAATAAGTATATATTTTGAAAAACTTAGTACGTTTCGGCAAATTATATCTCTCAGCTTCCAACATTCTCTTTTGTTCTTACTAACTTGGTCTTGCCAATAATCAGTGTTGCCACTTTAGTGATTTTGTCACTAGATTTAGTGAATTTTAGGAGATAGACAGTGATAATCTGAAAAAAAAATCACTACAAAATTATTTGATTACTTGTAGTGATATTTATAGAATGTTGTGTTTGGATCCAGGATACACTTTGCTGAGTAAAAATTACCTGTTTCGGAACTTTAGACGTCTTTGTTTGGTTCATCAAACCTAACACGTATGTAAAGTTTGTATGTGAGTGCTGCATACTATTGCTTGTATTTAGTTAGTTGCTAGTACTTGCTAGTTTCCGATCGCTAAAGTAGGAGATATACTTATTCGATAAATATCTAATAATCATTCAAGTCAAGATCTAAAGTTTTTGTGTGGGTTTTTGTGTAGTATTTATTTCGCATTACTGCTGATATAATTACTGCTATTGGAAGCAATTCTAAATACTCATTTAAATAAAAAAAAAACTGACAAAACTGATGATTCATCTCAGCCGTCTACATCTAGATAATAATCGATCAAGAATAAGAAGACTTACCAACAGAAGTATTTGGAGTTGATTTATAGTTTTGTCATGTTTATTTTTATTCATTCACAATTAAAATATTATGTTTTGACTTACCTTGTGATTTAATTTTAAATTATTTAGTGAATTCTGGGGATTTATTTTAGTTAAAAATTTCGCTAAATCTGGTGAATTTTCAGACCAAAACTAGTGAAAAAGTTTTCTGGAAGGTGGCAACACTGCCAATAATCTATTAGCTGTCAAGCGTCTGTCCGACTCGTAGCCCCACATCGCCACACACGGACATTTATGTTTTTTTTTTTTAACTAATGCTGCGGCTGCACCTGTGTCTATCGTGACAAAGCAAAGCTAAGTATGTTTTGTTCGCTAAAAAGTCATCACGCTAATGCAGAGGTTAAATTAGCGGCTTCATCATTCAACGATTTATCGTGCAATAATCCAAGATTTCGACAGAGCGTCTATGCAGTCCGAAATCAACAGTCGAAATGACCAACGCTAATACGAGTACTAACTAGCGCGCTACAACCCTTTGATTTACCGCCACCCGGATGATAAGTGCTACGATAAAAAATTTACTCTGTGAGTGCTACGCAGCCCGAACTATCGCGACGATAGACGATAATGGTTGGTCACATCTGCGCGTATCGTATCGCTGGGCGAACCTTCGTCACGATAGACGCAGGTGCGGCCCCAGCATCAGAGAAAATGATAAAAATTATCAGTGATGTTATCAGAAAAATAAAAAAGTTAAAAAATACTAAATATGAGGAAAACAAATGTTGACAACCCTACCTAGTCTACCAATATGGTAACACTGGAAACTATTGTCATGTCAGTGTCATTTGAATAGAACGTGGAGTAGCCGGCATTACTCTTTTGTAAAAGATTTACTATTTTTTCGGAAATCTATTTTTGAGAATTTACCCTTTACCACGCCAAGTTTACAAAGAGAAGATATTATAAATCCAGTTCTCATAAGGTTACTGTTCAGAACAAGTTTCAAGTTAAAACACACCACGTGTACAATTTTCTTCTACAACACATACTTAGGATCCTATAACAAGCTTCAGGTTTCTTTTTATGTGATCGACATACGTACAGTGTATATAGTCGTGATTACTGTATAGTACAGACGCTACAGATAGCATCCTAACGTGCACGTGCCGCTAAAATGTCTGCCAAGGCCGAAGTAGATCTTCGCGATGGACTCTCTGCAGCACAGATCTTCGAAAACCGGGAGGGGCTGACCTACAATGATTTCCTGTTGCTACCAGGGTACATAGACTTCACCGCTGAGGAAGTTGACCTAACTTCGCCACTTACAAAAAAAATTAACCTGAAATCACCGCTTGTATCAGCTCCTATGGACACCGTAACCGAAGCCGACATGGCTATAGCGATGGCGCTCTGTGGCGGCATCGGCATCATCCACCACAACTGCACTCCGGAGTACCAGGCCAATGAAGTACACAAAGTGAAGAAGTATAAACATGGGTTCATCAGGGATCCTGTATGCATGGGCCCCGACAATATTGTAGCTGATGTTATTGAAGCAAAGAAAAAAAATGGTTTTACTGGATATCCCATCACAGAAAATGGCAAGCTGGGAGGGCGCCTCATTGGTATAGTCACTTCTAGAGATATTGATTTCAGGGAGGGAGATCCTCAACTAAGTCTGAAGGAAGTAATGACACCCATTCATGATATGATAACTGCTCAGTCTGGTGTCACTTTACAAGATGCTAATTACATTCTTGAAAAGAGCAAGAAAGGTAAATTGCCTATTATTAATGGAGATGGTGAGCTGGTTGCCCTTATTGCCAGAACTGACTTAAAGAAGGCTCGAAGCTACCCTAATGCATCTAAAGATTCCAACAAGCAGCTTTTGGTTGGTGCTGCAATTGGAACTCGTGTAACAGACAGAGAACGCCTCAAGTTGCTAGTCAATAATGGAGTGGATGTGATTATTCTTGATTCATCACAAGGAAATTCAGTATATCAGATTGAAATGATAAAATTTATTAAGAAGACCTACCCTGACATCCAAGTTATTGGAGGTAATGTTGTGACAAGAATACAAGCTAAGAATCTCATAGATGCTGGTGCTGATGCCCTGAGAGTTGGCATGGGCAGTGGCTCTATCTGCATAACCCAAGAAGTAATGGCCTGTGGTTGTCCGCAAGCCACTGCAGTATATCAAGTGTCATCCTATGCTCGTCAGTTCAATGTACCAGTGATTGCAGATGGTGGAATACAATCTGTGGGTCATATTGTCAAGTCATTAGCATTGGGAGCCACAACTGTCATGATGGGTTCTCTACTAGCTGGAACATCAGAAGCACCTGGAGAATACTTCTTTTCTGATGGTGTCAGGTTGAAGAAGTACAGAGGAATGGGTAGTTTAGAAGCTATGGAGAACAAGGATGGAAAAGGGGCTGCAATGAGCAGATACTTCCACAAGGAGACCGACAAGCACCGAGTGGCACAGGGAGTGAGTGGAAGCATTGTGGACAAGGGCTCAGTCTTGCGGTTCTTGCCATACCTACAGGCAGGCATGCAACACAGCTGTCAAGACATTGGTGCTCGGTCAGTAGGCATCTTACGTGAAATGAGCTACTCTGGAGATCTGAGATTCATGAAGAGGACTTACTCGGCTCAATTGGAAGGCAATGTGCACAGCTTGTTCTCTTATGAGAAACGATTATTCTGAAAAAGTGTCATAATGTCTCCGGGACATAAAAACTAAACCAATATAAATGTATATCTGAATGTAAGAAAAGATCTAGTTAATTTTTGAAGAAATAATCAATTTTTATAAGATAAGACTATGAGTTTGAATATAATTAGGTGTTAAAAATAAAATATTATTATATAAGTGTATGTTATCCATTGCAACAGAGTATTCCATTTTAATATTTTATCATGTTTATTTCTTGGTGTTTTAAGATGTACTTAAGCAATTTGTTGCTTTGTGATAAAAATCAAGTTTTAAAGAAATAAAGTGTGAATTAAAATATCTTCTTTTTATTACATTTTACACAAACCAACAGAAGACTAATACATACTTACTTTACATAAATAATAAACTTCAGCTAGGTGTTAATAAGATTACTCATTTATCTTGTTAGCAGCCAAGACACTAACCTAGCAGTAGCAGGGCTTCCCGCTTCTAAGTAAAGAGGATGAGGGTATATCAAAAGCTTATTTATGTAATGTTCATGCCTCTGATACTTAGGGCCCAATCACACGAGGCTATAGATAGAGCCACATTGGGCTGCGGAATTATCTTATAAGGCAACAGTGCAGTTTACAAAATGTACCTAGTGAATAAAATTGAAAAGAATATGCTTAGGTTTGGTGATGTTGAGACTTGAAAGATTGAATAAAAGGCGACTAACAAAAGGTATTTACAAGGCAGATGTGAGTGAAAACGCTGGGAGGGGGACGCCCTAGGAGGGATATTATACCTTATTGGTGATATTCTTCAGAAAGGTCAGTGCGAAGTACTCGCAACCGACGTGCGTGTTGCCTGCATGACCAGATGTGTGAACGTAAACGAGGCAAAAGGAGTATGTAAGGATCTTAACAGGTGGCGTTTTGTAGTTTCTACCTACCCCCATGGGAAGAAGGCGTGAGTTTATGTATAATGTAGGTAGCGTGTTCTCAAATGAAAATTATCGCTAAATTACTGTGGTAAATTGTCAAGAGTATGTAAATTGCTATGATTGGCTTTTGATAATTCATTCAACTAATTACAGCAGTTTACACGCGCTTGAAAATTTGTCATATTAATTTTGCGATAATTTTCGTTCGACAAACTGGCCGTAAGTCAGGCCGTGGTCTATTACTAAGGGTTCTTTGGTGTTAGCATGATGGATGGATATCCTAACTAATATTATAAAGAATGCTATAGTGAGTTGAGTTTTTTTGCGCTTTCACGCTAAAACAGCTGAACAGATTTGGATGAAATTTGGCACATGGATAGACCATGACCTGGAATTAGGACAGGATACTTTTTACACGACTGTCCAAAATGGAGTGTTATGTTTTTTATCCCTGACTTGCGCGGGTGAAAACGCGGGACGCAGCTAGTTTCGAATAAGTTACATTGGCAGTCGGTGTTTTCGAACCTGTATCCTCGTAAAACATCGTGGAAACCAAATCATTTATCATAAATTGCCAATTCGCTCTGAGCAAGTAGAGCAAGAATGGTCATTAATACCTGGCGCAGATTAGGACGGGCCGCACCACAATGAAACGTGTTGCAAAAATCCTCCATTACTACACCGCCCTATTTTATGAAAATGCTTTGCGCTACGGCTCATTGCGGCTGTAATGTGCGCTTAGCTCTATTAGGATTCCCGACATCTACAATGTGACGGATGACAGGTTTGTAGGTGGAGAGTGATAGTTAAAGAAAACAACACATGTTCTAATAATCACAATTTATTGGAATTATAAATGCACAAGCAGGCATGATTATTTTAATTTGACAATAAATATCATAAAAGTGCTAAATAACTTAATAAAAATTATATGTGCTACAATCTATGGTTTAGACTGGTGCGTCCAAAAATGTTTTGCTTAACATTTTAAAAACTGCATCCTAGGTAGCAATTCTACCGTAACTGCACGTAATATTATCGTCTGTTGAATAATAATACTCCTTCGTCTTAAAACCAAACTCATAAGTCGTCAATACTGCCAAATAAAATATCGTAATCTCTAGAGAGCGTAGCAACCATGTGATAATACAAATATTTCTTAAATACCTAATAATGATATCAAGTCGGTATTACACTGGTCTTCAACAAGATCTTGGCGTCACGTTGGCTGAATAAACTATAGTATCGTTTACAATTGTTAGCCTCAAAATGCTTAAAGTTGATCTTGCTGACTATATCAAGACAACCCAGCTGATAGTCTACCCTGACAAACCACAGATAGACGTAGGAAGCGACCGGCTAAGTCTCAGTTGTAACGCGTTGTAACTCATTTCTTAATAAGTTGAAACTATCAAAGCGATAAGCTCGCATATCAGTATTAATTAATTCAAGACAGAAGCAGACTTAGCAGGTCTCAAATTTCGATAAGCACACTCGTAAATCTGAGTACATGCCTTAACGACGTCTGTATCTTACTTTCTCAAACCTAACGCACCAGTCGGAATGCACGAAGTCAAGCGACCAAAGCGTATAAATCTTACTGAGATTACATCTTAGCTGAATTCAGCACGTTTAAGCGTGTTTATAATATTTAAATTATAGAATTTTTGATATTGACTTAAACTATAGAGAAAAATACTCGTGGACCTAGAAAAGAGTGGGGGCGCCTTTAATACAAAGCTTTGTTTATTATGGTGCTGTTTGCGATAGCGGGTTTGTTGGTGTCTGCAGAGGCGAATAATGATTGTGTCGGTATAAATTGGTTCCATCCACATTTTCTAGGGCCATGGAAGCACGGCAACTCGCTCAAACGTGCTGACAGGTCTGTAACGCGGCACTTTGCGTGTGCGCCTACTGCTTGGGTGCGTCTGCGTCGCCGTCATCGTCGTGCTCGCGCTGGAACTCGGGCCCGTGCGTGACGTCATCCTCGAACACGATCTCCTCTGGGTCAGGCGCACGCGGCAGGAACTCCTCGCCTGGACAGATCTTCTTGAAGATCTGCTCAGCCTGCGAAATAAACACAACATTTAATTATCTCTCGTTGAATTAAAAAATCATTTTAATTATTTGAACGCGTAGCATGACCACCGTAGAACCACCGTTTTGTCAACGGTTAGAATAGTCAAAATAACAGATTGTGATGGTTAATCTGTCATTTCGTCTATTCTTCCGTCGGTTCCTGCAGGTCATTGCATTTCTTTTATCGTGAGTGTTTTCGTTGATCAGTAATATCTGTATTTATTTGTCGGCGTAGTCTTCGTTTTAACTTACTGTAAAACATGTTGGTAACCTATACCTACTCCATAAGTTATTAGACTACAAACTCTTCGGAAGGATAATGTTATCAATAAATTTTCTTAAACCTATACAAAAATCTACGTTCTATATTTTGACTACCATCTATAAATTGCACCACAATTTCATTGAACCCACCATGTGTTCAGTTTACTTATCTACAAACTGTTATAATTATGTTTATATTACTCTATCGTTAACTGGTTTAAATATTTATTAGAAATCGCAAAAGATAACACATACCTAAAGATAACGGCAAAAGGTACCTATACCTAAAACCCATCTGCGTTGAGTGTCGTAGATGGGTTCTGTATTAATTAAAAAAAAAATGTTTTTCATTAGAATGCAATGCAAAAACGCTTTTTCATCGCTATTAAAAACTGACTTGCCAATTTTCTGTCAACATTATGATATTTTAGTGGACAATCACTACGGAAAAGTGGGGTGGTAGAATATTTCCGTAGTGGCAATCACTACAGAAATATTCTATCCGCGGTTTGCCCCCGCATGTTGAATATTTTAAAGATTTTTCTGAAAACCTCTCTCTGTTTCCAAAGTCCAGTCCTAGATCGACTAGGTATTTGGTAATCTGTAAATGCCCGTATTTTCATTACATGAACAACTTGTTCCTTCCTTACCTACAAAGAAAATTAGGGATAGGCACTTTTTTGTGGTAAAATTTTACACCTATAAAATATTTTGACTCTTTCTAAAAGGTCATAAAACGATATTTCGTGTAAATTGCATACTGGGCACGTCATCAGTTATGCGAGAGCTTGGTATATCGCGCTCTGTGCGCATAGATTCTATAGAGAAGTAATAATTATCAAGTACTTAGATAAATAATGTTATTGACTACTGAACCCTAGAGATAATTATCATATCGACACTACAATCGTACACGCTGTATTGAGTAATGAAAAACAATAACAGCGGTCATCTGATTGATGACTGACGGAAATAAATAATTATCATGTTTTGGGTCACTAATAATATTCTTATCAAAGTTCTTTTCGTGTTATTTAAAAGGAGGTTTCTCCGTCTTTAACTTTTTAATCAAAATTAAAAAACATTTATTCAAATTAGGCTGAGTATCGGCACTTTTTGAACCGCCACTTCCTAGTGATTTAGCAGGGAAGAGCAAGTGGTATGGTGCAACAAACTCCCGTAATAATTTCATTTCTTTTTTTTACCTACTCTATCTACGCTACGTAAGGAAAATAAATTGGCACTTTATAGGAACTTTTATTGGTTACGTAACCGAAAAAAAATCTTCACACCTTGAATTTAAACCTGTAAAGACTTTTACTTTTCTCCTCTGATCATAACAGACCAGGCATGAGTGAATATAAATAATATGTGGAAAAATTGTTACTTTAAAAGCTTGTCTCATTGATTTACTATGGCTTTTGTTCTTCTTCCAAATTAAGTAGCAAATATAGCAAATACGCACACAAATTTAAATTTCCCAACCCATTCAACAGAAGGCCTTGGAAAAAATTGTGCAAGGAATTATAATAGACTAGCTTCCACACGCGGCTTCGCCCGCGTATATATCGATGAACAGTACCCTATGTCCTTCCCCAGGATGCCATCTATCTCCTTGCCAAATTTTGTCTAAATCCGTTCAGTGGTTTAGGCGTGAAAAGGTAACATACAGACAGATAGTTACTTTCGAATTTATAATATTAGTATGGATGGTCATCATGAGGTCTGATGATAAAGATACGTATAAACTTTTCAGAAAACGCATCACAGTTATTGGTTTTAAAGTCTACAAATGGGTAGGCAAAATAAGCTAATAAAGTATTTCTATCAATAATTCTCTAAGTTCGAATTGAATGACTGTTTCATGAAATCATGACATTTGAGACCATTTCTAACTAAGACAGTTGTATTGACGATTCTAAATAGATATTTATTACGATCACGAATCAAATTTATCAACCTGACGTGCAAATTGCAAAAAATATAAGAAAATTTTATTTTAAAACCTTAACGCATCCCCCTTAAGTATTAACAATATTTTTTTTAAACTATTTATTACTGAAGGGAGCATATCCATATGGATATGCCAACCCCATCGTACCTTATAAATTATTTAACAAGTCTTAACTATGATAGAACACGAGGCAACGACGCCAATGACAATCTCTCTTGTATGTTTCGCAATAGTTTCATTGTTATCAAGTTTTTTAGCTAATAACTTTGACATCCGTATGGTTATCACAGAATCATGCTTCACAACGTGACTATTACGTTACTGAACAAACTTAGGGGTCACGGTCCCTTCACTATAATAATTGAATTGTTTCGTGTTCACCCACAGTAAGTGTTAATGTAAATAACATGGCAGCTAATTGAGCAGTAGAATGGCGTAATAGCTTAATAGATATCTATGTAGCTATGGGTGTTGACCAACTATTGTTTTGCGAACTGACACAGAATATTGATTATTGATTATACCTGACCTGAATAAACTTATTAAGTTAAGACTTAAGAGTAATAAATAAAGTAGGATTAATGAAGATAGATTATAGTATTGTTAATATGCCATGGGGTAGAAATACTAACTAATATAATTATGTAAACATGTCGTTTCAAGTTTGAGCAACTACAGATTGCCTAATACACAAGAAAAGTGTTAATTAAATAGTCATTTTAAGATTTTCCTATGATTTTTATTTGTTTTTGTTAGTATAGACTTCCCTGGAAAGGCTTACGTGAAACATGGTGTTACACGTAAGCCTTTGCAAGCAGCAGAGGCCCGTTTGACAACATGGTACTAGATGTAATGGGGCACCAACTTATGAAAACCCATGACTGCTCTTCAGCAAGATCAGACCAACCCAGATAGTTACGCAACATCACATCAGCCGAGTTATACTGAGTCTGACAGAGTGACTCCCCAATCCCTAGAAAAAAGCAATATAGGCAGCCTTCTGCCTATAATTATTTTTAAGGGTTACTATCATCCTAATCCTAACTTTTATTAATATTATAATGCGAAAGTGAGTTTGGTTTTTGGTTTTTTAAGCTTTCACGCAAAAACGGCTGAACGAATCTGGATAAAATTTGGCACATGGGTAGACCATGACCTTAGGACATAGGATATTTTTTATCCCGATATTTCCACGGGATCGAGACATGCGGGTGAAACCGTAGAGGGCGCAGCTAGTTATTGTATTAAAAAAAAGAAGTTTGTATCAAGCATCTTCTAACTTATAGTAGGTTTACTACAAATTATAGTAGGTTCGTTTTTGATCACTATCTCATCTGACCATAACTGGTTTAGAGTTCATGTACGGATCCGTCTTCGTGCATCTGAAAAATCCGGAGTTTTTCCGGTCTTCCTCTCCGGGTATAATATAGGTCTGGCGATCCCAAGGATTGGTCGGGTCAGCAAAGATACTCAAGAATCTTGCAAACTCTTCTGGGATTATTTAGTGCAAAACTCAAGTTACCTAATAAAAGAAAACAAATTGAACACTGATCCGCAGTGCGATCCGCCGTTGCAATCCGACGCACTGACACTGTAAGCGGAAATTATTATTGAGCGCAGCGAATGCCGGAACGCATGGTGGCAGCACCATGCGTTCCGAAGAACTTGTGGCGAACGAGGTCCTAGCATTCCTGCAGTACCAGCCGGATGTCATGGACGAGGTCAGTGTGATCCAGATCTGCACATTCAACTTCAATGAAGAGGAGATACGCAGGGCGAAAACACTACTGTATGAGTCGCTACATATAGCCAACTCAATGCCGTAATCGTAAAACTGTTGAAGGAGACCCCGACAAGGATTTGCGCAAGCTCGTCACATTCGACCATGTCGACGTCACCAGGCTGCTGCGGGACATCACAACCCTAAGATTAAGCCCGATCTTACTGAGGTAGCAGATTTACGCAAGACGGTTGTAGGTCACACGAGGCAGGTACAAATGTGAATACATGTCACGGCGCATTCAATGCATCGTAGCTAAGTTTCGAGTCAGCAAAATTTGACTCCTCGCCGGCCGTCGTCACTGCAAGCGATGCAGGCCCGCGCCCCGCCCTCCGCGTCCCCCATCGGCGTCGCGTCGTTGGGAAGCCAACTAATATTCAAATCTTTTATGGTGCGGGTGCCGACTCATCACCCGGAGACTTTTATGAAGGAGGAATGTTAGCCGACGGGTGTCGTGTATCAGCGTTTTCGCGGAAGGCTACTGGACACCACGACTCAGCGCAATACGTCCCCGACCCAACGTAGTAAATAGATTTTGTCATTTATTATTTTGTGTATTTTGGGCTTTTATAGTTTCCTGAAAATAAAGCAATTGATTGATTTTTCTTCTCAGGTTTTTAGAAAGTTCTTGCAACATTACGGACCGAAGCCAAGTTAATGCAGCATGTGGTGTGTTATGTCAAAGATGTGTTGTGATAATAATATAATAATAAAAACCAAATAGCATCTACCTATTTCACATCTCGTCACTATGTGCCCTGTAGTTTATAATATTATATATTTTAAATGATTCGGGCACGAAATCGACAGGTTTTTATCAATTTAATTCACTGTTTGAAACAAAGGGTGATTAAGTAGAGTTTGTCTTAGTTAACAGGTAATACAAGCTGGTGTCCGCAACTCCACTGCAAAGCGCGTATTTTGCATCCAGAGTTCTTTTTTCCTAATAGTTAGCAAAACTTTAAAACTTATAAGAAATGTTTAAATCACAAATTAATCTTCAGCTATATTCTTTCATTTAAATTGAAATTTGTATTTTATGAAAATACAATATCGTCAAAATAAAAGGTAAAAATTAAACATATTCTCGAGAGCGCAAAATTGATGAAACTATTATTAATATTTGCTGTGACTAACAAGAAGTTTTGCGCCACAAAAATTATACTTAGTCACAAAGATCTATATTACAATTATTTCTTCCATACTCCCAATCGTACTATGCTACTATTGCTAATAATATTATAAATGTGAAAGTTTGTGTTTGGATGTTTGTTACTCAATCACGCAAAAACGGCTGAATGGATTTGGATGAAATTTGGCAAACAGATAGTTTATAACCTGGATTAACACATAGGATACTTTTTATCCCGCTATTCCCACGAGATCGAGTCTTACGCGGGTGAAACCGCGGGGCGCAGCTAGTTAAATTATAAATTGACAAGGGTGTTTTTTTTTCGTCCTCGGATCCCTAACACCACGCTTGTTGCCGGAGTATTACTTATTAGCCGGTCAAGACAATAACTACGGATGCGGTCGCCGCTCCTGCCTCTAAAGTTCCACATTCTTTTTAATATAATCCAAATCCTCAAAGTATTTTCGGGTGATTTCAACTGACTATACTTGATCAGCTAGCAGCAGTACGCACTACGTGCATAGCATAAGCATAATCAGCCTATAATGTTCCCACTGCTGGGACACAGGCCTCCTCTCTGTGAGAGGGAGCTAGTGTGTACCGTAATCCAAAAGTATGAGATGAAAGAGTAAACAAACTTTGTTCAGTGTTTAGCTTAAATTCTTGTGCAATTACTCACTAAAGGGAATTAGTATCACATTCATCTGTATTACCTGTATTTCGAAGGTTTCAACTTTATTTCTCACCACTTTTTCCAACAATTATTGTGTTTGATTTATATTTTTAAATTGTATGTACCTAATTTAAAAGTCAACGACGAAAATTGTGGTTATAAAAATTGTCAAATGAAAAACATCTTAAAATTAGAATTTCGAGTTATAAGTATTCAAATAAAAGTGACATTACAAATTGGCATCCACAGGAACGATTGCTGATCAATTTTATTTACATTTTCATCAAATAATTTTGGAACAGACGATGCGTGTGTCGTAGTGTGAGGTGTGTGTACCTGTTCCACGGCGCGGTCGAAGTCTAGTCCGGCGTCGGGTCCCGAGCACACGTGCACGCTGTCCACGACGCTCGACACTGGAGCACTCGTGTCTTTCACGTTGTAGAACAATGACCACAAGCACTGGAACAATAGAAATACATAGATATATCGAGTATGTCAATTTACGGTAGTTATTATATCTTTAAAACGTTTTTTTGCTGGATTTTGTGCTTTCCCATGCTGTTTTTATACAGAATAGACAGAGTATGACTACGGGCAAAGCTCGTTATGTGCCTGTTTGTCTACTAATCGAATGGCCAGACTTTATTCTTAGCCTATAATAGCATTTAAGCCCGCTTCTACCACAAACCACTAAATACGTTCAGCGCAAACCGAATTTAATGTAAAACATCGTTGTTTCTGTGAATCGTTTGATGGAGACAGCGACCGAATAATGTTTCAAATATGTTTAGCGCTAAATACATTTAATTATTTGTGATGCTAGCGGGCCCTAAGCGCAGTGTAATCCATTTAAATTAGATATGAGTGATACCTTAGGTTTCTCCGCTTCTTCAGTTTGATCGCCGCCGGACATGTCGAAGATCTTCTCTGCGATGCCCATGAGGTCGGACTCAGCATCCTTCACCTTGTTGGTTATGAAGTACACCACAACTGCAATATACAAGTTACAATGTATTTTGTTTTTTTTTATAAGAATGTACCACGAGTTTCGGATCAAAACATGGGGTATGTGGTTGTATGAACTGTCTATGATAAACTAAACACCGCAAACGTTTGCGTCTGCTTTGCAATGGAAAAGGAGAAATCATCGCAATTAATTTGTGACACTGACTGCCATGCATGAATTCCTCATGATACCTATAGGTAAAAAAACTGTAGTAGGTAATGCCAGAGACTGGTATTGTACTGTGGGGTAGATAATGCTCAATGATAATGGGTAAAAGGCTCGCTCTTTATTACATAGAATTTAGGACAGCATTCATATGTGTATAAACAAAGTGTGACGCATGTTTCATGTGGTAAAGTAATCGTATTCTAGGTGCATCGTATTCACATGTAATTATAATTGATGTATACAAAATATTGTAAACCATTTTTTTTAAAGAGTAACGGTGGAGTTTCTTGCCCATTCTTCTCCATACGAAAACTACCTTTTGGAAGGGGCAACTAGAATCAGTTCTATTTCTTAGTTTTTTTGACGTTCAAAAGTGCCTTTAACTTGACTTTGAAACAAACCAATTGCAATTTCGGTTGTGGTCTGATAGTTTCCCTAATAATAAATAAGGGCCTACAGGTTTGAAGATCTTATAATCTTTTTTAAAAGTTTATTTAGGTTAACAAAAACTATACAATTTGATAAGCATTGGTTATTCATTTGTTACAGTGCGTTTATGAAATATATTATTGCACTACGCAACAAAGTTATCAGTACGCACTATTTAAAAATTAAAATTACATTAGTTGCATGTTAAAAGCGTGAAATTGCTCTATTTTTGTGTTTTTACTAACGTTTTTACATAATACTAGCTTCCACCAGGCCACCGGCTTCGCCCGCGTCATAACATTCAACATAGCAACATAACATTCATATTTTTAACATAACATACTACTGGTGAAAGAATTTTCAAAATCGGTCCAGTATTGTTTGAGTTTATTAATTACAAACAAAAAAAATACAAATCTTTTCTCTTTATAATATTAATAGTGTAATGTAATCAATAATTGCATTCAATTGTAATCATTTACCACGCCCAACTGGCTTACTACTTACATATCAGTAAATATTGATGGCAGGTAAATTAGTCACGGCCGCATACAGTTTAGGGATACTCGACGCTAATTAAACACCCATTTCAATATCTGGATTGAAGTGGTTCACAGTGAGTCACATATTACTCAACAAAAAGACTGAAGTACTGCGTGTTACTGAGTGGCGCAACTCTACAAAAAACTGCAGTAAAAAGTTAAATGAGCTTGTGACCCTGGACGAATTTTTGTGTAAGTACTTTGCCGGCTAGTTGGAAGTATCCAACTTACAAGCTGGTTTAAATATCGCCAGTGGCGCGGTCATGATTTATCTGGTCATAAAGAAAAGTACCACCGATGATTCATGCGTGGCCAATTAGCAGATGTTTTTTGGATCGCTTTGAAGGAAACGGTGGCGCGTTCAAAAAAAGTGCGTTTCTATACCGTAACGTAGTTATGCGTAATTATGGTACTCAAATGATACGGTTCTATGGACGCTAAGTTTGCTAATAAGGTGACACAAATGTCGATAATCTTCTTTTTAATTGCAATAAATCTCATCTACGAACTGTGCTGGACCCACAACGAAGGCTACTTAATTAAGCATCCAAATTATTTATCTGCTGATGTTTACTGCCAAATCCATCCACAATGCGGATATAAAGTGTTAAAATAGAAAACATTTCAGACGGCTTCTTATATCCTAATTTGTTTCATCGCGTCTAGCCGTCTGAGTTGGAATTTATCACAAATTAAGGTCAAGAGAGAATGTTCAAAATAATGACGGTTTGCGGTAACAAACCGCTTACGATGTGCATTCTATACTTACACAGTCCTTTGGGGCAGGAGCCGGTAGCCGGGCCAACTTCCAGCACGGTCACAGAGTGGTCGCCGTCATTGATGGGGGGGAAACGAAGCAGCGTCAATGGTTCCTTATCATTCTTCATTATCGAGCCATTCGTTATGAACACCGCCTTAGATATGTCGCTACTCTCGGCCGGCTCCGGCGAGATCAAGTCCTTAGGACATTCGTTGATGCCGATCACCAAGTGGTCGCAGTTCAAAGTCTTTGACTTGCTGTCAATCGTCACCACCGTCTTCCCTTCGTCCACAGTCTTTGTCTGAACCTTGTCGATCGGCCGGTTCAGACAATACACGCCGCCGAAAACAGCACACAATCTAAAAATAAAACATACAATTTATTGAAGAATGCTAAACTTTTAAACTACCTACCTAGTGGAAGATTTAGAAGCACCCGTTTCTGATCGGTTCATAAAATATAGACATTCGCTATTTCGACGAAGTAATGTAAATTTCCGCTATTCCATCTTTATAGCCTACAAGATACCTACATTCAAATAACATCAATCTGGAATATTTCATTAAATTATAATGATTAAACCAAGCATCGTAGCAATTGCCGAACTTTAATTATAAACTTCCTCAGTGAATAACCTTGTGAAAAACGCAAATAAACCGGTTCAATAGTTCTATGAACATAAAAATTTCAGCGTGTCCATAAAAATCTGTTTATTTTTAAACCGACCCACATGTTGTGTTGTCTTTGTTTCTCTACCTACGACCTAAACTCCTGAAATAACAAGAAATAAACGATAGTTAGCCACACCATTAAGTTTTAGAATAGATTGAAGTAATTATGATGATTTATTATTATTTTCCAAATATAGAATGTTCCTATACTCTGTCTTGCATGGAATGTTCCCGCATAAATATTGAGACTAGGCAGGTATTAGCTAATGGGAAGTCGTGAGTGCCAAACCCCTAAACATTCTCTCATTTGATACGATTGTGACCGTCGTCGGTGACTCAGCGACGTTTTTATAGTTTAAATAAAATAGCCGCTACGCGCAAATATGTTAATTAAAACACTTCGGCTTCATTGATCGACTATGTAACAAAACTGATAGATTTGGAATTCCTATAACATAAATTAAATAACAAAGTTATAAATGAAAAGTCAGTTTAAAATTACGATATCTTAAATCGTGCTGCATGCAACATTAGAAAGTTGCTTCATTTTTGTTTGCGTAGTCGAGTTGTGCACATGTGGGTCATTGTACCGGCGACCATCGAGCCGGCACTTTCATGGTGCACTTTTTTTGCAATAACAATTGATAATGTAACATCAATCTCTCTTCTGCTAAGTAAGATGGTCTTACATTTTGAAATAATCATTCCAATCGACATGAATAGGCTTGCTAATGTGGATTAATCTCATAAAATCAAAATAAAACATTCACCGTGTCGAATTCTGTTTTGAAGACTATTCTACAACAAATTATACACACAGGTGTTGGTTGAAACGATGCTATAAAAACCTAGTAGCATCGAACGTCTTGATAAACAAATGATCAGTCATTCACCCACTCGATCAGTTTTGTCGTACGCACCTGCAAAAGCATTGTGGTAATTCTCCGCTGCCGTACATGGGCCAGAGGAAAGGCGTGTTGCCGTAGCGCCCGAGGCTCATGAGGAACTTCTTGCATTCCTTCACGCCCTCGAGGCAAGGCATGGTGTTGGTGCCGCCGGCGATCGCATACAGCACGTAGTGGATGAGGTTGGGAGTCAGACCCTTGTGTGCTAGGTACTCTTTGAAGGTCTTGTCGTTCCAATCTAAAGGTCAAGATGCAGGTAAATTAAGCGTTTGGCGATATGTGCTTTTTGTGGCAAACTAGGAATATGAAATGGAACTGTAAAAATTAAATGTAAACTATTGGTCCAAAATAGCCATTATCTAAGAGTTTTGTGGATTTATAAGACTTTCGACACAACGAAAGGCGTTCTCAAAACTTACCTTTAAATTCATTATTCATCTCCTCTTCATTGTATCCAACAATAGACGTCAGCATCTTCATAAGCTGACGTTTCTCGACGATGCCGACGGCTTCGGTGGCGAATACATCGGCTCGGGAGCAGGGAACGGGCATCAGTCGGTCGCTGAGCCACGTCAGAACCCGCGTGACGCAGCGGAACTCCGCGTAACGAGCTATGTTCGAGGATATCAGCAGCTCGACGAGGGGGCCGCGGGAAAACAGCAACTATTTTATGGAAAGACAGTTGGAAAGGTGAAGAACTAATTTGTAACAACTTGTTTTAATAACACAACAGAAGACGAAGTCTGCGCCAAAAAGTAAGGTTCCAAGACGACTCTCGATCTTAGCTCGGATTCAGGAATCCTCCTGTGATTATGATCGCATTAATCCAAACATTAGTCTATCTCAGAAGGATGAATCAGGTTGAACATATTTTTGGATTTCACTATTGCTTTGTTTGACTCATAATGTAGAATTGGGACTCAAATTTCTTGCATTTGAGTTCTACATTATGGTACTATTCATTATACTACATTATAATAGGCACAAAAAATGCATAGGAAAAGTTCCTTACCTTAGGTGTCATGTCAATGTTGAACTTCCTATACTCTGACGCGAAGTTGGCCTGGCTCCACACCTTCTTTCCTGGCTCTGGTTTGGCATCTTCAGGCTTTTCGTCTCCTTCTTCTTTTTTCTCATCTTGTGCAGATTCCCTTTTAAATTCAATAAGATTGATTTCACATTTTGTCTGTTAATAACACTAATATTTCCATTATTTTCACCAGTGGTACAATAAGCAGCTTTTTCCAAAATATCGAATTAGTGTTTTTCTATAAGACTTTTATGTTAAAGTCTTTATGGGAAATGCTTGCATTAAACCTCGGTGGACCCAGCTTTGGTCAAGCTACTAGAACCTCACGAAAATGTATGAAGCTGGAAATCTTACTCACTTTTCAATATACCATTTTTCAGCTAAATTGTAGACCTGTAGTTGTCTTTTTGGATCAGAGTTGACTTCTTTGATAAATTTCTGCAGACCATCAAAGTTGTAGGAAGCCCATAGGCCTCCGTAATGGTCACTTGAGTCTAGATGTAAGACATTTTTTCCTATTCTGCTGCAGGCGGCAGCCACTATGGACTCCACCATTCCTAGACAAAGGTAAATAGTATATATCTTAACAAAAACAAGTGAAGTCGAAAATATGAAATACCTACTAATACAATAATAAGGCTGCTAAGTCATAAGTACTAGCATAACATAACACCAACATTGTACACTAACCGTGCATTTGCACAGATGAAACATTCAAGACAAAACATGTTGAAATCTCTAGTTCCTGTCATAAAATTTATGGAACATTGACAGAAAATAGAGATTAATTAACATGTTTTGTCGTAAATGTTTCACAATAAACGTCTTGACTTTGACTTTGAATACAGATCTGAAGGGAGCTATTGAAGGGTGGGAGTTTTTTTTTTCATTTTGTACTGTCCAGAATAATAGAATTTATTATAAATAACATGTTTACCCTAAAACCTAAAGAGTGATACACTTTCACTAATAGTTAAGTGTTAATTGCTACAGAGATGCCTGTTTAAGAACTCACTCTGTCCAACATGTAATTAATAATTAACAACATAACAACATGCCTGTATTCCCCAAAGGGTTAGGCAGAGGTGTATATATAGAACACCCACATTTCACCTGTTATATTATGTAATAATTTTATAGATGCCAAAATTAAGATTACGAAAAAAATATAAATGATGTGTAAGTTACTCTTTGTTTCTCAATAAAACTTTTATAAACAGTAAGTATTCATTTGTTAAGTATTTTTACTGTATTAGGTAATTCTTAATTGCTTCCTTATTTCAACAAGCTTGTGTTGTAAAAAATAGTCTAAAAAAAAATGGTATTGTTAGTTGCACTTCAGTATGAATCTAAAGCAAATTATAACAACATAAACAATGTTCAATCAATTCTGCCTACCCTTTTCCCAAATATGTTAGATTTGGTTCCAGTCTAACTGGATGAAGCTGAATACCAGTTTTTAACATGGAGCAACTACCTATATGATCTCTGAGCTACAAATCTTAACTGTTTCTGGGTACTAAAAAGTAAACTAAATAAATTATGACATTATTTTGTCTGGCACTGTGCTGAAATAATCATATCTTTAGGACAGAAGAGCTTGCTGCTGCACTCTTCTTGCCTTAATGCTTCTGTAATAAGTACCTCTATGGAAACATTATCTTATGTCAGTCATGAGAATGCCTCCCTACCAATTATATTTTATTTTACCCAATACATTTAACTTATATTATTGGAGTAGTTGATTTGAAGTAAATTAATATTCAAAGTAAATTACTTTCCAATTAACTAAATTGATCCTAAGCTCTTAACTGAATAAGTATCTTTCAGCTACTAATAATAAAGGCCTCACCTAGTTATGACTGTTACAATGAAAAGCAAAGGTTCTTGTTATCTTGATAGTATTAATAGGTGCCTAGTAGTTAATCAATGTTTTAATCAAATGCTTTGTTACAATACTTCATAATACATGGATTGTGGTGACTAGACATGCATTTCTTTTACAACAAAACATTCAAAAGATAAGCTAGAACCTATATTTTAATTCCAATCTACCTATTCTATAGATATAATTATTAGACAACGAATTGGTAAAAAAAAATCAAATCACTATAATAATTTTCAACCCATTAAATTATTATAGTGATTTGATTTTTTTGTATTTTATGGCTTACATTCTGAAACGGTTGAACATATTCATAAATTCTTTGTAGGCAGACAATGACAGCAGCTCGACTGTCTGTGCAAATATTTAATTAATGACTAAGCTGCAGTATTGGGGCGAGTTTACGTTTTATTGCTACTATTATAACAAAAAAATACGTAGAGGAAGTATAAAGGGCAATTGTTTCACAAAATAGGCCACAATAAAGCATTTTCAAAAGTAAAATTGATGACTAGACAGTTAGGAAAAAAAAAGGATCGATAAGTAGGCTGCTATCGCCATCATGACCGGTGCAGTATTACAAGGATATTATAGCATACCTGTCCCCACAACGATGACCTGGAAATCGGTCGGTAAATCGTCGTCCATGATTTCCGCTTATTGTCTATCCACAAAAATGAAAAGTTATGAAATTAACAATTACAAAATTGAACAATCTCACTTCTCTAGATTTGCCACTTGACACTTTGACAGTGTCTGTCAAACGGACGATGACGTTTGACAACCAAGCATTTGCGTTCGAAAACTAGCCCCGAAAGCCCATATTATCATTATGGAGTAGGTAGTTGCAGTGGTCTAAGTGCTGAAGCAAGTACGCAAAACCTACCGGAAATTTTTATACGCACTATAAAGAAGCTGTAATGATTATTCTCATCACCATCATTGGCACCCTTATTCCACCCACTGCTGAGTTTAGGCCTCCTCCCTTTTGTGCCATGCTGCCCTGCCCTGTCTGTGCGAGTCTCATCCGGGTCTTCCCCGCGTGCTTCTGTAGGTCGTCCACCCACCAGGCTGGCTGTCTGCCAACGCTCGTTCTACGGTCTACCGTCTCTCGGCAACCATTCCGTTAGGGCTCTGCTCCACTTACTATCATCATGTCCAGCCAAGTGACCTGCCCGCTACCATTTCGGAGCCGGTACCCTTAGTCCTACATGGGATCTTTAAGTTACGGATCCGGTCTTTCAATAACAAGTACCTAGATAGGCCAAACTGAAATGATTAGTAAAGCTTCAATCAACTCAAGTCATCGCAATTTTCTTCCAAATTGATATTGTAAATTCTCCCTTACTGCAATATAGGTAACCGCAGAGCACGGAGACGCCTCGGCGGCCGCTTGGAGGCATTGTCAGCACTTTCAACAAGGCAAGCGTGGCAGTGGGCGTCACCTTTTAGGCGTTTACTCACAGTGATGAGAGTGAAGTACTTAAAGAATCTGCCGGCTTTAACTGGCCCGTGACAGAAATAATACACTAAACGCACTAAACATGATGCTCGGTCGACAACCTTTTGCACCCACATACTGGTACATCAGCGCTGCTATTAGGGACTTTGGTGATAACAATAGCATTACAGGAAGTGCAGCTGCACTTCACAAACAAATCATGATACATAGACAGATAATAAATAATTTTGATCGATTGTGCTAAGAATATCCGATCATAAACTTGAATGTTAGACGAAATTGCCAAGTTTCGACCCGTGAAGTTTCCGCGGGAAGTTTCAACTTTTTAATGTTACGGTGCGTGTCGATGATAGTGTTTTTCATTCACTATCCGTGCAGTAAATGTACTTACAACTTATATACTTACAAGGTTAAACGGGTACGGGTCTACGGATAAAATGTTTTTTTTAAATACCTACCTACTTAAAATTCATCCAATTAGCCCATTCCTGACTAAGCATGAATAGATAAGTAGGTATTCGTTTTTAATTTATTACGAGAGCTCAAAACCGAAAGTTGTACAGGAAAATTTTATTAATTAAATTCACGCCAAATATTCGGAATAAAATTCACCTGATCAATATGAAAATGAGGTATCCTACCCATGAATGCCATGAGGATGTTATATGTAAGACAATCTTTATGAGAAATCTTAACAACTCGTTTATTTTTCCACTGATGTTAATGATTCTTAGGATTTCATTCGTGTCTGAATGTTGGTCGTAGTTTTACGACTATGTGGTTTCAAGGACTTCATAGTAGACACTATAGATAAAAGTGAGCGTACTTTATTTGCGTAGGTATTGATATTTTGTTTCTCTTGGTCGTATACTGTAGCTACTATAACCAAACCTAATAACACAATTATCTGACATAATAATTATGGTACTTACCGATTTATATTAGAATAACCTCAATAGACGCCACCATAAGGAGCCCAAAAAATTGTACTTACCAGAACGGGTTTTTACGGGTTTTGTCGACGGAAGAATAGACAAAATGATAGATAAACAATCACAATCTGTCATTTTGTCTATTCTTCCGTCGACAAAACCCGTTTCTGTTACCCCATCATGTGTCAATCGGGCTTATACAAACCGTCATCAATTAAAATCTATTGTGTCTCGATAATGATATGTGAAGGTTTATGCTCATGCAAAGCGTTCTGGTGGTACGTGGTTGGAACAACTTTTTGGGCTCCTTTCTGGGCTCTAAAAATCTAGGTAAACAGGGTTTACTTTTTGAAGTAAATACTAAAACGAGTTTTTGAATCATGAAATTGAAACAATAAATGAGTTGCGTTTTATATTTACAATTTTTTACATACATTTCAACATTTTACAGACTACAGGGAGCTCTTTTTAATTCGAGCAACGAACATTACATAAACTAACACGTAAATCTAAATCGTAATAAAAACGACTTATGCGTAATCAATCTACTGGGCCCGCGTGTGGCTGTGGCGGGATCGAATCACCCAGAATCAATAAAACCCCGGTGTCCGCGTAACATTGTTACTAACAAGAACTTAGTGGCAGTTTACTTGGAAAATGACATTGGTACGAGCAACATCTTAGGCCGCTTCCAACTTCAAATTATTGTTCAAAGGACGTATTGGTCTTCTGTGCCCTTGATTTCTAAGTAAAACTGTAGTTTACAAAACTAATTAAGTATAATACAAATACACATTCTCAATTGACTTCACTGACGACTATCTACCCTAACAAGTTTTAATATCTACATTGTACAAACACCATGTGAGTCGGCAATGCTTTGGTTAGATCATCAACCGCACTTTCAGTGGGGTTGGCAGTTAGCCCGGTAGAGTTGAAAACTTTGTAAATAGAGTGGCGATTTACAGAAGTTAAAAATTCGTCGAAAACTATTATATTAAATAATTACATTAATTTAATGTAACTACAAATGACTAATTCGGCAAATCTTTACATATTACTTTTACATCGAATCGAACACTATGGTGAATACCAGCGGAATTTGATAAGTATGCGTGGGTAATTATGTTTATTGTACTGATCAGCCGTTAGCAAAATAAATACACATGAGCAAAATTTAACTAATTTGCTACCTATGTATACACATACGCAACATTTAAGTAATTAGTACATTGTTTACAATTTTTCCGTGGGCTGGGAACATCAACATTATGAAACATCAATTTATTAACAAAAACAATCTATATACACAAATGATTATCACATATTAAAATATCGACTCTTTTCAATCCAATTGATAGTCAAAAATAAAAAGCGCAAGTACAAGCGATACATTACATAGATCATGCTTGTCAAGAAGCAACAGCAGTTTTATTATATTTTTACAGTGCGTTAGAATGGAGTAGGTATGAATAAAATTTCAATTTGGTAGTTTTAAAACCAAATGATATGTCGAATTTTATGATATGTTAAAATACAAATAGATAGTTTTGGCAATGGAAAATGTCGATATTTTAATGTGTTAACTAACATTAATTTTGCCAACGATTAGGTATATACTACCGTTCGGCATAGACTAGAACAATGTTTCTCGTGAATGTGAAGCACGGTCCAGCTGCAGTGGCAGGGTTGTTGGTCGACTAGAAAGCTCTGTGCACTCGCCTACCAACGTCGCCTCACCACCTCCACTATCCGTCGAAAACTGCTCCACTTCATCATCAGTGGAGTCCACATCGTCCTCTGCAAATACTGAATCCGCACCCACAGACGCTAATTCACACTCTACGGCATAGGACGGGCCTACGCTGCCTACTGACGCGAGAGGGGCAAGTCGCTCACTAGGGCAAGGCGATAAACGGCGTTCTGGCAAAGCACACACTACTGATGAGCCCCGTCTTTCTAAATAGAAGCTTCCTGAGCTGGAACAAGTCGCAGAGCTCAAACGTCGGTCGCGGGGACCAGCTGATGCTCGACGCTCTGCGAATCGTAACGCTGAACCAGGAAGCGAATCACCGCGTACGGTTGACAACCGACGAGGCGGTGTTAATAAGCTCCCATATCCACCTCCATATGACGCAAAACGCGCTGTTCGAGGCCAAGGGGGCTCCTCACTTATTGATGGACGAGAACGCGCACGTTCTGATAGCGCTTCTTCTAGCGCTGCCGTAAGTTGCCTCTCCTCTTCGACTGCCTGCTCTTCGGCGACAACAGCTTCAGCCATTTCCACCAGTTTTGGGTCGTTTAAAGCCTTCACGGATTTGCTACGGCTTTTATAGACGATCAGAAAAACCATTAACGCAAAAAAGCCACCAAGAGTAGCGGCTATTCGTACGCCCGTCATGACGTCATAAGTGGCATAGAACTCGATGCGCACCCGGTCGCGTTCGGCGGCCCGGGAATTAATATCACTAGAGTTCCCGGTCGCCACCGGCTCGATGCCAGTCCATCCATCTCTATGATCCATCGCGCAGTCAAACGTTCATCGCCTGCGAAAAATGAAACCAACTATTACTAAACTCGTCTGATTTTGAGACAACATAGGTACACAAAAATATATTTAGAAACCTTTTTCTACATTATCTTTTTAATCCCCTAAATTAATGAAAGTGGTTTATCAAATAAAAGTACTTTTGTCCAGATCAATTTATCTCTGTGGAGTACTGTTTATTAAGTCACCGGATAAGTGCTTATCGGATAGATGCACCTATGGATAGTAACATGTTGAATACCTATTTCATCAAAACTTTCATTATTCTTCCTATAGATAGAGAAAGATTTAGTTTAACCGCTTCGGCATCGCTGGTACACATGCGGTAAAATTTTTACCAGCTTAGGTAATTAGGAAAATCCACGAGAGATATTTTGCATCAAATCGATCATGTGGATGAGGTTTATGTTGGTACTGGTACTGGGTACATACTTCATAAGTCGAACAAGAGAGACCGCACAACAATGTTGTCGCTAGGCGATTTCCGTTCGCCAGTTGCATCGGACTACACTCCCGACATATCTGGGACACGGCGTGCATATTGTGGAATGGTTCCTACATTTCAAATTTTCATTTAAATATTTAGTTTTCATCACATTCGCCAACTATACAAATCTGGGCACTTCTTCAAAGTTTAAATTTTAAAGTGCAAGAGTTTTTTGTCCTATAGGGTGATTAGAACGAAATCCTTAGACGCGTTTAAGTCATAAAAATCTATACCTACCGAACATAAGTTAGTACTCCATTTATTAAAAGGATAGAGATTCTGAATAGGTTTAATAGCCACAACAAATTCTACCTGCATCCTTGTGAGCAATATTGGCATTACAATCGTACGAGTTATTTATTTGTTGAAAGAAGTAAAAGATTTTACACACACACTGCACAGGTAGGTAAGTTCCTACAAGCCATCTCTACTGATCTTCCGGACACAAATACATAACAAAATACATGTCATGTCATGTCATTTTCAAACATTTCGTGGAATATACATCCACCATTGTCAGATTGAAGCCAACAACATCAATCTCTTACGAAAATACACCATGAAGGACATTGAAGGAATAGATGTTGGCCGTGTTGATCACGTTCCTGGCTAGACACAACTAACACAAATGCAATATTGAATTCCGTTTGACCTTCAATTTTATATTCGGAAAGGTACAAAGGTGTGATACGTAGGCACATACAAAAAAAAACTTCTCGGCATGTCAAAGTCCTTCTTTATTAACTTGATTTAGTTTAAATAGCATAAGTATTTGCATAGTAATATAAAAATAAAGTTAGGTACTTACCAGTTTACCAAACTAATCTTAGTAGGTACTCAGAAAACCACAATATAACTGAAATGTGTATTTACTTATGTATAATATGCCAATATATACGATAACATTTATATGAGCGAGAAAGAAAAAATCCAAGAGCACTTTACCTGTTGTTATGTAGGACAAGTATTTAGCTCTCACATCGGCTGTCTAAAACAATGAACGGATATTCACGAAAGAGGCTAATACCAACAAGGGTGCCCGTCCTAATTATGTACATAGCTGCCTACTCAATCCAGATATTTAGCTCAGAAAATAGCTAGGAGAACAACGGTAGGTAGGTATCAGTTTTTGAATTAACAATATTAATTTATAGAAAGAGTTCATTTTGGCGAAAATTCCCCATATCGTAAAACACCCTAATTAGTATTTGGAGGACTGAGAATACCTCCAAATACAGAAACTACGATTAATTACTAGAAAAGAAGCAATTTTTCTTAATACGATAAAAGATTTTTATCCAATCAAGTTTCATGCTATAAAACCAGTAAGTGATATAGAAGTCATCGTGTGTACCCACATAATAACGTTATTAACGCAGATATAGGTACACAACACAGTTCTAAATTGCACGGCAGATCGATGTATTACACCAACACACAATGAAACTAAATATAGCAACGCAGGTGGAGCACTCGGTCACTCATGAAGGAGTAACAGCTCAAATCATTACCTACAATATGGGCGATGTTTGTTTCGTTAATATCGAAGCTTATTATGCATCCACGTAACAAAGGAAGTCCACAATTTTATTTTATTGCGCAAAACTGCTGGACCTAAATATACATTTTACGGACGAAAGCACCAGAGAATATGAACAGAAACGTGAATTATGTTTTACGTAATATGGAATTTTCTAAAAATGGAGAGCGTGGCTGTTTTTTTTTGTATTAAGACTATTAAAAAAAACTGTCTGTAAAGGAATAGTATGTTTGTTTGAACACAAAGAAGTGCCTACTTAAGAACTATTACTTCGTCGAAACAACATGAAAAGTAAATACCTACAACAATGATTTTTGCGATCAAAGGCTTTTGGCTTGTTTTGAACGTTTTTTTAGGACTTAAGCCTATAGCAAACACAATTACTACTAAGTATGTCATTAATAGCAATCCTATCATAAATGAAGCAAATCACTTGAGGCCAGGGCCGTAGCCAGGAATTCATTTCGGGAGTGGTTATTGCAAACTTGTTTTTAAAGAAATTAAGTACGTATTTCTGATTTCAGAGAGGGTAGAAAAATAGTGAATACAAATTTAAATAAAAATAGTATTTTCCTCTTTTTCGGAAATCTTAAAAAAATTATTGCGAGCGAAGCGAGCTCGAAATTGTTTGCATCCAGCTTCGAATAAGTTAGGTTTTCTTTCCCTTTGACCGATCATACAGAAATAGATGTAACTTTATCGACTTAATATGCAGAAAAGTTTGAGAAGGATTATGCAGAAAAGGATGCAAGAGCGAGCGTAGCGAGCTCGAAAATTTTCGCACCCCGCCTGGGTGAGGCTGGGGGAGGTTAGAATATCTCAGAGAATGTTGCAGTTGCAGGAATTTATTCAATACAAAGTCAGAGTCGATAAAAATACAGTATCTAGCAATAAATAAATAAATAACAATAAAAGCAATATTCCTCTTTTCGGAAATCTTAACAAAATTATTGCGAGCGAAGCGAGCTCGAAATTTTTAGCATCCAGCTTCGAATAAGTTAGATTTTCTTTCAAATCGGACGGTGAGACCCACTTAATCTGATAATCGATTGGAGGCTCCTATGATAAGTATAGCCAATGAAAAAAATCTAAACAAAACAACGTACCTATACAACATTTACCACCACCACATCGGAAAACATACAAAACAATACATTCATGCATTGATGCATAGTTTAACAAACCCACTGCCGATTGGTGAACAGGTGAAAGAAAAGTAACGAGATAAGACCTCGTCAAAAACTCTCAGTGAAATGAATAAAATCTCAAGTTTACCTATTTACATGAATTTTGATAATCATATCGTTTTGTTGGTGGCTGTACAATAGTAGTATTCAGTGAGACTTGGCAAGCGTACAAGAAAATATTAACATAGTGCATACCATGCGCTGCGCATGGCAGGAGATTACAAACATGAGTCATAAGGTCTAAGGCCTGGCTCTATCATGCAATCCTTCAGGAATCTGCCACAACAGATTTTTTGATCTAAAATAATACTTCACGCGCCTTTCATGAACTTACAAACAAAACTTTATGGCTGGAGGGGATTCACGCATATAAATGCTGCATGCAGCTAGAAAACGGTAAGGGCGTTACCTATAACTTTTATTCTATGAGAACTTCATCACATTAATTTGTTCGATTATGTTTTAGCAGACTTATTATTAGTACGGTTATTTGAAAATTACTAGATCGTTTGAAACAATATATTATCCGGGTAGGGGTCGAGCGAGACGTAGTTCCCTAGACACTGGTAGTGGCAGTGGCACGCGTTGGGCGATTTACGTGTCAAACTGTAGGAACTCTAGATTTATTACTTGCAGGTTCCCTTGGGGCATCCTGGGTCTGAGAAGTAGATTTTTATGGATGGTTTTATAGAAACTTAATTGTATTTTATGAAACATTATTTCAAACAATTTTGTTTGTATTGTTTTATTTTTTTTTACAAAATATCTGGAAGATTCTTTTGTTCAAAAGGTTCGAAGTTTCGAAGTTTGAAAAATACTAATATCATTTCCAACTATAAGTATCTTCCACAGCTAAGTGCGTCGATCCAGCCAGTTTGATAGAAGTCATGTGCAACACTAATGTATTATACTTTAGATAGCCACATACACTGAGTGTATTCAAGTGTTTGTGTAATTACTGTGTGTCCTAACTTAATTATAATACCTATCATGCAATTGCAAAGTTTATTAGGTTTACTATACAAAACGCAAAATAAGTTGTTAGATTTATAGTTAGTTATGTAGAATCTTACTAAGGTATTTTGTTCTTTTTTTTTTTCAATATTATTCATTTTGTGATACATATTACCTAAATCTATAAAAAATACTTTTTAGTTGTGGTATCTACCCCTACCACTACCTGCTATGTAAATAACAGTGACGGAGTAACTTAAAACATCGTCCATAAAGACTAAGTGGAAAAAATACGTAATATTGAAACTAACTCAAAAACTACGCAAGCAAAGTTAATAAAATTTATATGGTACCACCTCTGAAGCGCGAACTACTAAACAAAAAAACGAATCATCAAAATCAATTCATAATTGGCGGAATAATCGCGTCGACGGCAGATGAATTGAGCACGTCCTCCTTTTTGAAGTCGGTTAAAAATGATTATCTAATAAAGAAAAAATAAAAGAAGTAGGTACTTAGACGTTTAGTCCTCAGAGGAAAGAAACTTAAATTATGTTTTGCGTATTCTCTAGGTATTTTTAGACTAAAATTACTGCACTGGCATTTTATTAAAGTTTTTGCGATAGTTTTATGGCTATTTATCTTCTACAGATCAAACCTATAACAATAATCAGAGTACTAAATAGAAAACTGAGAGGTAACCTCATTTGATTCAATTCATTCAATAGTTTAAAATAATTAAAGGATTGGCATGAGCTCAAAAAAAACCTCATCATAATCTGTTTCGTGGTTTAGAAGAACAACGCGGACAAACAGACAAACACGAAAATCGACTTTAAATTATTATAATATGTATAGATACATAAATCAAGATTTACCAACTACATACATACACAGCATTAACCCACAATCTTTGTCATAATAATGGATCTAGTTTTAGGGGGAATCACATTACAGCACGCTTAGCATGACCACAATAGAAACGGGTTTTTTCTACGGAAAAGTAGACAAAATGACAGATTAACAATCACAATCTGTCAATTTGTCTATTCTTCTGTCGAAAAAACTAGAGATGTTATATTAGGGTCATTTTTAGGTAATCCTATTATTGAATATATTAGTTTTCGCATATTATGATCCCATAACTATTACCCATATTAGTCAAATATTAGTGAACTGATTCATTATTAGCTACACAATCTAATATTGATACATGCTAATATTGAATCGCGATTAAAAATGTGTGGAATAAAATTAGATGTCATGAAGTAAAATTCAAACCAACACCTCGAATTCAGTTACAAAACGGAACTGTAACTATTTTTTTTTCTTTTGCTTATATCTCGAAAATGGTGTGTCCTATCGCAAAAATAATGAAAATTTCGACCCCCTTTAAAAAACACTTAAACCCGTAATTCTCAACATGTTGGTAATTTTTTAAATTTTTTTTCTTTATTTTCCATACAAAAACTGAAAAATTCCATTAAAAACACGTCGAGGCTGCCGTAATAATCAATCACTGCCATTCACTGCTTGCGTGCACATAATAATATGGAGAGTCGCTGTGAGCTTCGGTCACCACAAATATTAAACTAATATTCGTATTAGATTAAATTAGCTAGTGACAGTGCGACAGAAGTGAGAGACCGCGACGCGATCTCTCGTCGTCGTAGTGATTCAGTGATCGCAGTCAGCGAATGGTGATCGTGATAGATTAGCCTGCCTAATATTTGACTAATACCTGGTAACCTAATATATTATATTGTCATATCCTAATATGAATATACATGCTTGTGTTATAATCCCTGTACCTGTTATGAATATATTAGTTACACCTCTAGAAAAAACCCGTTTCTATGGTTGTCATGCTACGCGCGCTGCAAAGAGAGAGTGGCCTTGTCTCTCTCTTCTTTGTTTCGCCTTGACGTCACAAGATTAAAATGATTTATTTGGATGTATATTGGTGCCGATTCTCTTGTCACAAAATTCTCTAAACTAAACTAAAAATCACTAAAATTTAGTTTAGTCCTGTCAAACGATCAAACCCATTCTGAAATAGACTTTAAATGACACAACTTAACTATAATTTAGTTCGACAGCACTAAGATGGCACTGAGATTAGTTTAGTGAAAATGCTATTCTGAATTTGACGATTTAACCTAAAATTTTGTTCTATATCTAAAATCCTCTAACTAAATCTGACTATATTTAATCGCGATTAAAAATGTGTGGAATAAAATTAGATGTCATGAACTAAAATTCAAACCAACAGCTCGACTTCAGTTACAAAAAACAGTACTGTATTTTTTTATTTTCTTTTGCTTATATCTCGAAAACGGTGTGTCCTATCGCAAAAATAATGAAAATTTCGTCCCCCTTTAGGAAACCCTTAAACCACTAATTCTCAACATGTTGGTAATGATTTTTTATTTTTTGACGTGACAACGTCTTATAAATTGGTTTGCCGGGTGACACTTCAAGAAACTGCGTTACGCTCCGCTCACGTTATGCGCTCACAATGAGAGCGAGTGAGAGGCACGCGTCCCTTCCACTCGGGCATGGTTAGCCCGCCTAAGAGCGAAGAGAGACTGTCAACTGTCAACTGTCAACTCAAAGTCGTTGTCACGTAAAACTTTCGCCCGTATACCGACTTTACAGGCAACCAATTTTTTTCGTTATTTTCCATACAAAAACTGAAAAATTCCATTAAAAACACGTCGAGGCTGCCGTGCATGCGCGCCACTGGCTCTAAAAAAAAAAACACGGTGTAGGGAAAACAAGTACCAAGTGGAGGCGCGCGGTTGTCAAATTCGATTTTAGTTGTGTCAAAATAAGTTTTAAATTTAGAGAATTTATTTGGCAGAATAGCTCCAAGATTCCCATAGTCAAAAGTAAGGAATTTTAGAGATAGTTTAGTTAGTTTAGTTCGGTGTACAAGAGAATCGGCACCAATGAATATTTTTTGATAATTAACTACATAATTGTGTAGTGTACAAGCAAGGATTGCCCTGTTACATGTAATGAAAAATGTTCTATTTACAAAGTATTATACAAAATATTATTGTGCATAATTTTTGATTGTTTATTGCAGGTCATACACGCTGCGGTCAACTGTACGGTCTACCTGTGCAGATCTATCGACAAGTTGTATGTTCCAAGAACTGCTCCTCAGGTCCATTCCAAATATTCCTATACATGCTCCGGTCACCTGCCCATGTAAACCTCTCCGGTAGATTGTAGCGTGTATGGTCGCCATAAGATTCTCATATGATCAAATCTGACTTGAGAATAATGTTTGAAAGGCAATATTGGCATAGTGCCAGGACAACAATTTAGAAAAAAAAAAATTATATTGCTCTACACTTTAGCGAGCAATTTTAATAGAAGACTGACCACCAGACACCTTGGGATATCAAATGCAAATGAATATATATGAAAGTATCTGATCAGACTATGTCCCACTTGCTAGTTTCCAGTAGTGTCCTAAGTGCCCAAATACCACCACCAACAAATGCTCACTTGAACTCTAAAGAAACAGCATTGAAGGCTTAAAGAATGCTGCTGTTGTCGCAATTTAATGGGGCAAAATAATATATTTATAATCAACCAAAGTACCGTCAACACAAAAAGAACAATATTAAAAGAAAGTATAAGTAATTATATTTTATCTTGAATGAGTTGACAAGCGAATCCTTTCATGACAAAGGGAATAGTAAGTGATGACATCAATCTTGATTGTTCTTGATCCAATTGCAGGGCAGGGCAAATAAAAATACATGTATACAACATAACCCAGAATATTGTAAAGATGAAAATAGACATCCTGTTGTAGAGAAATGTTGTCAGCTGATGGTTCTCTTACATTCCCATCATGTTATGAAAATAATGATTAGTAGGTAAGTACTAATGAAATAAATATTTATTTATGAAATAGTAGCTGATGGGTGGGTTGTCATATGGGAGCTACATGTATTATTTGCAGTTAAGATAAAGATGGTGAAACAAGTGAGAAAATTACTAATTAAAAACTGAATAATTTTAGAGAGCATTTTCAAACATTCCACAGGTCAACGGAAATAAAGAATAATAAGATTTTTTTATTTACCAGCTGAATAGCATGATTCGTCGCCCGCAGGAATTGAAGAACGTCGTGAGTAACGATGATTTATTATGTACATGTCCTTGGTAAATTATTGAAAAATTCTATACACCCATTCATTGAAAACACTTAAAATAATAATATCTACATTGTGCACCGATTTACAAACTTTAACATTTATGAAATTTATCGCACCAATGAATTTAAAAATTATTACTACAATAAAGAGTAAATCACGTTCCTGACATTAATTCAATGAAAGTAAATAAAACACCGATAGTCATCTTCTGGTTGATTTTTATCGGATAATAACGAATCCTTTGCAATAATTAGTAATTTAAAAAAAATGGTAATTCAATATAACTCCTCCTCCAATCATATGAATGACACAAAAAAATTAATGAAAAACTGAAAAAAAATCACGATTTTTTCAGGGCTGTTCGTTTTACGGTCCACGATGTTAGTGTCGCCACTCGGCATTTCAAAGTTTTTCAGTTGTAGTCGGTAGGCCACACAGGGCCACACTAGGCCACAGCACTAACTAGTCACACATACAATCAAACATTGAGGTTTTATTTTTTCTTTTTTTGCTAAAACTTACGTAGTGAAGAAGCTTGTAAAAATTGCTACCTAAAAAGGTTAGAATCACAGACTAAAATGGAATGAGTTACCTATTTGCGTGCGAATGCACTCCATGTGGTTAGTAGGTACTTATGTTCCAGTCTTCGTGGCAATAGAACCTCGGCCTCAAATTCAATTTAGATTAACATCAAAAGCCTGCAGTGGTCTAAGTTGGGTCTAAATAGGTTTAAACCCAACTAAGACTCATCCAGGTTACTCATCTAAACCAAGTTCGTAAATGGTAACTCAGCGTTATATTTTTTTTTTTTTTTCAGACTTAAACTACAGGAAGTCAAGGCCCACAAAATTGTTTTGGCCGTATCTGTGCATTGCCAAATTACAACTGCTTCGTTTGACATTGACAATTATTATTTGACATTGACATTTGACAATTATTATTTGACATTGATTTGATACTTGACAAATATTAGTTTGTATTTTTAAATTTCCATCCCATCCACAATAATTCCTGAACATCATATTCGAGTTCCTGATTCCTCATTCGCCAGCATACACTACAATTTTTTGCCAGTGAACTGGGTGAAATTTTGTGAATCGGCTGAAGTATTGACTCTAAAATGGCAGATGAATGGAAAGAGTACGTGAACGATCCAAGAACTGTTTGTAAATACGGAACTAAATGTTATCAGAAGAATCCGGAACATCACCAAAAATTCAAACACCCACCTCAAAATACTAGAAAAGATGTTCATCGTAACAAGAGGCGATTCTCTCCGTATACTAGAGACTCTCCACGCCATTCACCTCACCCTCGTGGCAAGGATGAATCACCTAGCGGTATTAGTAAAGATAAGGCGGCAAATGAAGACGGCGATGATAGTAAAGAAAAGCAGACAAACGATGAAAGCGAAGGCAGTAAAGAAAAGGCTGCAAAAGACGGTGATGATAGTACGGAGAAACCAGCAAACGATCATAGATCTGAAGATCCTGAAGTACCCAAACCTGAACGTGTTATACGTAAAGCCATAGAACTTCCAGAAAATATTACATTTTATGATAAAAGTACTGACAACAGTCTCATAAAGGAACTGTTTTTAGTAGAAATGCCTGAAGACTTTTTCAAATTTTTTGAATGCATCAGTGATTGTGGGAAATCAGTGGAAGATACATTAGCAAGTGTGAATTTGTTACCAATCGGTCCTTATGAGTTACTGTCAGGGAAACTGCCTAAGTTGGACAATAAGGAGTTGTACTTGACTCACTGGAGATTCTTTTATGATCCTCCTGAATTTCAGGTACACCATAAATATTTTGAATATTAAAACTCTTTGCACCATCTTCTTTCTGCCATTCAATAATGTGCCTGTTAGGTAGCTAGCCTAAATATAATTAAAATAAAACTTATTATAAGTTTTGTTCACATGATAATTACCTCAAATTATTGTACCTTTTACAGGCTGTTCTCAAAAGGAAAAAAAATAGTGAGTACCACATTGGATACTTCCGAGATGATCCTGAGCAGAAACCAGTATTTGTAGCCAGTAACGACAGTGAGAAAGGCTATCATATCACTCCTATAGCTCAGAACATATTTGGAGCTGTTTAGTAAGTATTCACTTTATGGGAAATAATAATAAAAAACTATCTGAATCTTTCATAGACATAAAGTTTCTAAAGAGATAGTTTTGTAAGTGTACTTACTGCCCAGAAACTGAAGAAAGAGTTAAATACTTAATATTTAAAATTCTCTTTCAGTGTGTATTTGCAAAATGAGAAAAAAAATTCACCTTTTACTGCAATGTCTTGTCAAAAATTAATGAATAATATTAAAGCCTATGCTGAGAAGAACAACATTTCTTTGGAAGAATTCAGTATGAAGAAAAGATTACCTCATACGGTTACAAGATCATTTCATGGTGCAGGCATTGTGGTGCCTTACAATAAGAAAACACAAATAGGATACAGACACTTAGTGGAAACTGATGGTAAGATGATGTCATTCGTTTTTTTTTCTTCTTATTTTACCAATGGGCGTTAATTCAGCGGTGTTGAATTCAATCAGCCTAGCCTTTTCCCAACCATGTGGGAGTCAGCTTCCAGTCTAACCAGATGCAGCTGAATCAGCAGTGTTGAATTATAGGCATTAATTCATCAGTGTTGAATTGAAGGCCTTAATTCACCCGTGTTGAATTGAAGGCCTTAAATTACCAGTGTTGAATTGCATAAATTCACCAGTGTTGAATTTAAGTCGTTAATTCACCAGTGTTGAATTAGAGGTGTTCATTCAATAAATTCAGCAGTGTTGTATTAGAGGTGTTTATTCACAAAGGTTGAATTAGTGACTGTTATTCACCAGTGTTAAATTATAAGCGATAATTTGGCAGTGTTGAATATAAAGAGCATTAAATCACCACTGATCAATTAGAGGCGTTCTTTTAACTGTTGAATTAGAGGTGTTCATTCCCCAGGGGTGAATAAGAGTGAATGTAAGATTAAGAACTTCCTAAATAAATAACTAAACAATTTTCTTTCTTCCAACAGCCAACTTGAAAAAACTGTTTGCTAGCCTAGAAAAAGCGACAGATCAAAATGAAAAAGATAAATTACTGTCAGACCTTCAGCCTGTAATAACATATGCTAGTATAGCTGTAGATGAATTTGATTTTGGAACTGGCTTAGAGGTTGGCATAGCTTTATTCTGTTCTGGACTCAAGGAACTGGAACCCAGTGCAATGAATAGCTTGACTGCAGCATACTCTGTGTTGAACAGGTCATCATTTGGGGAGATAATAAAGGTATTTTAAGCTATTTATTTATTAAAAAATACCCTAATGACCTTTATGGTATTTTATTTAATGTTAAAAATTCCAAAACCAATACTTTATTGCTTTTTTCAGGCACATCTGAAGTATCGTCGCAAAGGTCCAAATGTTTCGCTGCTGCATGTAAAATAGTCCAGTGTATGAAATTAAGTAACAACATAATATTATTATGTAATGAAAGTTAAGGAAGTAGGTAAATATTCTCTTCTCAGCTATCTTTACTACAATATCACAAACAGACTGACAATAGAACCCTACAACTAAGAGGTTGCTGGTACTTTTGGGTGATTTTAATGTCAGTAAACATTTATATGCGGGTGAAACCGCGGGGCACAGCTAGTTTATCTAGCTGCGCCCCGCGGTTTCACCCGCATAAGTCCCGATCCCCTAAGAAAATCGGAATAAAAGGTATCCTATGTCCTTTTCCAGGACTTATTCCACAAATCCCCCTGAAAGTCATAATAGGATAAGCTTAAATAAACATAAGAAACGGATAATTGGAATTTAAGAAATAAAGTCTAGAATTCTCCCTGATAATCCCTCTTAGGGGATAAAATTGGAATCGGAAAAATGTAATGTTCAGAAATCCCACTCATATGAGACCAACTGCATTGGCGAAGTTTTGGGCCAATCAAATTTGAATAACTGTCGTGCCAGCGACACGCAAGAACTCGAGACTTTCTGCCGCATACTATATTTTTAGATTTACTAATTATTATTGACTTTGACAACAATAAATAAGTATTTGACTAATTTAACAAGTATAAAATCAGTATAAGTACCAAATTGTTGGAACTTTATAGTTAACAAAATAATAGTGCCTTTATTATTAGTACCTAATGAAGAACTGTTATGTATGTCTAATGGATTTCGTTATTTATTTAGATATTGAATTTAATTCGGTGTCTTTTTTTTAACACTATTTATGACTTTGAAAATAGCTTAAGTAATGAATGTACATACTGAGATGTTAAAAATCATGTTTTTCAGCCTTTTTAATAAACTATTGAATTGATTTTCTGTTGTAATCAGGTCATCGTCATTGGCAGCCCTGTTCTACCCAATAATGAGGATATGCGTCCTTCCTTTTGTGCCCATATCATGTCATTACAACAAAATGTTTAATACTGTCTCAACAAAAACATGCCAGTAGGAAGAGTATGTTTCTTACGTTCACTTCGCGTCACTTATATTAGGAGACAATACTGCCAAGTTTCACCACTAGTGGCGCTAGCAGCTCAAATAGTAAACAGATATTGCGTTCTCATAGCATTAATCAGTGTTATTCTTCAAGACCTTATAGCATAATATGTATTTTACCTATATACAGTCATCAGCAATCAAAAGCTGCCTGCAGTTTCATGTTTAATTCAGGTACTCCTCTGCCTACACCGCCGCCACCCGCCAGGCCATTTAATAGCGTCATCTACTCGCATTTAATCGAGGATTCAAGTCCTAGATTGATTACCTATGTATTTTATCTTGTTAATATTAAGTGGAGATTGAACATTAATTGATATACGCGATAATCGAAAAACTAAGTGTGAAAATCAATTATGCGAATGTTTAGATTTTTTACGAAATTATTGCGCACCTTTCTTCATTCTTATGTCTGTAGTGCTAGAGCAAAAATCGTGTTTGAAAGTTTCGAAGTTCAGTTACAAAATCCAGGCCGTTATAACCAGGGACCCATTTTATTATTGACATGTTTAAGATAGTCTTGCTACTTTCAATAATAGTTATTGGAAAAATCTTCAGCGAGGAATCAGACGAGTTCCGTGTGCACATACGGCACAAACCAAAATCAGCATATCATCACAAACCAGCTCACGGTAATAAGCACCGTGAATATCAAAATCCACCAGTGGGCTTGCGGAGATATTATGACGAAACATTTTCGAAACTGCTCGCCAGATACCTTTAAATTTTCACAGAGTGTTGTGCGAAAACCTCTCGATGATATTTTTGTAGCGTCACCGTCGGATGTGAATCTTGATTTGTATAAAAAAATAATATCTTGGATCAGTGGATTAACCGGAAGTGGAAATAAATATGAAGATACGAATGTGAATAAAAACAGCAAAAATATATTTTGGATAAAAGGATTTTGTCCATAAATGTCTTCATAACCAGTGTATATTATTTAGGTAAAGTATTAATACAATACGTTCATTATAACTTGTCCCGTGACGCAATTGGTAGAACTGAATTTTGCAGTTTTAGTTTCAATACAAATAGAGTTCAAAATGGCATCTGACAGAACATTACTACCAATCACGTCTGACTGCAAAATTCAATCGCGTCATGGGACAATATAAAATGAACATACATCAACATTCCATGCATGACTAACACCCGGTTACTGGAATGAAATTCTAAAAAATTGTCATGAGCCCGTAAACTGTTGTGATTATTTGACTGAATTATAACTGCCAATTGAATCACTTGGTAATTTTGAAACGTTGATTATTTTCGTTCCAGAAACCGGATGTTAGTTTTTCATGTTCATTGTTCATAATAATGATCTAGCCGGTGACTGAGACCAGTGATGCACGTCCCTCTGTGTAACATAGCACCCTTTCTTTTTACGCAGATTTCTTCGTCGTGTCATCCGTCAGGCACTCAGGATGCTGTCCAAAATTTGGATGGAAAAGTCAGCATTTGCTCGAATATACTTCACTGGAATTGTCTTTGTTACTGTCTCTAGCCGATATCTACACTCAAAATATTACTTAGTATTAGGTATTTAGTCTAAACTCGCGTGACCATCACCGTTTCTCACACGGTATAATCATTTTTATGGTCATTGCTCAAATTTTGTTCAATGGATATAAGCAGGTACCGGGGTGGGACATCATCAGCATCCGCCTACAGCAGTCGCATTGCTGGACATGAGCTCTCTAATAGCACGTCATTCTGCTCGATTCCCGGCAACTCTCATCCAGCTGCAACCAGCCGCCCGCACCCTGCGTAAATCGTCACTCTACCCAGCTTGAGGGCATCCTACTTCACGTTTGACGATTCGCGGTCCCCACTCACGAACACGTCTGTCTCCAGGCCCAAGCGGCCCAGCGGTCATCGTTTCTACGGCTTATTTTTATACTATGGGGTGGGACAATTCTGTACTGTCACGGTACAGTAGGTATGCGATATTTTATAATTAAATTATAAACAGGCACAAAGAGTAACGTCTTTATTTTGAAAATGTCCTCCACAAACAATACAAAAATATTCAGAAAAAAAATGTTGATTATCTCAAAATGCGTTTTAAAAACCAGATTAAATCAATTATCAGATCTATTGAAGTTATTCCTTAGGTTTGTCAGCAGTGCTCAAATGTAGAAATAAAGATAAAGGACAATGGTCGCTACCGTACACACTGTCTCTTATAACATTATCACACAAAGCTGGTAGCAGTCTTTCTGATATTATAAAGTAATCCAAACGCCTGAAACAATTACAATAAGATGAAATTAAAGATGGCATGTTAAAAGTTGCCAATGTAATTTTTATACCTAGATATATCCTCAATTTGTATCCAATTGTTTGGGAAGATGGTCCATATAGAATTTAAATTAGGTATTTAACTAAAAGGTTGTGTATGAGTATGCTAAAAATAGGTATGACATCATTTAATGGAGCTAGCTACGTTTTAGAATGCAAAAGGTCGAAACTTGATTATGGTTAAACTTATCTATTAGAACTAAATAAAACAAAAAGTCTTACCATCCTACGTTTTTCGCCCGGCTATTCATCATGTAGGTCCAGAAGGTGTAAGCGCCGGTCTTTTCCGGGTACAAGTAGCGGTACGTGTCGACGAACCCGTCCCCGAGCAACTCTGTCATCCCGGCACGCTCCTCCTCAGTAAAGCCGGCGTTCTTTTTATTTGTTTTAGGATTAGTTAAATCTGCAAGTGATTACGTTAGTCAGATTTTCATAATAAGAAAAATGCGAGTCCCACTTATGGTTTTCCTGATCCAGCATACTTCAAATATGTATAACAACACAAACTACAGCTTACCTTACTTTTTTGCGAGAAACAAAACTAGAATAACGTGTTAGACCCATCACATTATCTAATGAATTAATGTTATTAATTAGAATAAAATATGTACCTATTTCTTTGTGTGAAACATTCATGTCACCACAAATTATCACAGGCTTCTTCTTATCTAATTCCTTAATGTGGCGACGAAACTCTTCGTTCCATTGCAGTCTTTTAGGAAGGGTGACTAGTTTCCGGCCCGAGTTAGGCACATATGTGCATATTAAATAAAATTGCTCGTACTCTGCCGTTATAATACGACCCTCGCTGTCCAACTCCTCGTTATGTAACCCATAAACGACGTTCATCGCAAGTTTTGTGGTATAAATGCCTACGCCTGCGTAGCCATCTTTATCGCCAGCCACCCAATATGCATGATAGCCAGGTATATTTGCTACTTCAGCCGGCAGTTTGTCTTGTGAACATTTTGTCTCTTGTACACATAATATGTCAGGTTTTTCGTGTTTAAAATAATCAAGACAACCCTTAGTTGCCCATGCTCTAATACCATCTACATTCCAGCTTGAAATTTTAAAATTCCATTCTTTTCCCTGACTATTGTTGGAAGAATTGGAGAAATCAATAGACTCAAAATCTGTTAATGATTTATTTTTAGGTGGTGCTTTCTTTTTCGGTTCTCCTGCAGGCGCTGAAATACATTACATTATGAAACAGAACATACGACAATTTTACAAGCTGTTTACACTATTTTGTCGTATGTTGTCTCATCTTGAGTAAAGATATCGCCATCCTCTTAGTCGTTTATTCCCAGTCGCCAATCATGGGAAGATAAATTCCCAGTCGCCACCGGCGGTGAAAATTCCCATTTGCCTCCGGGGGCAATCCCCGCGGGGGCGACTGGGAATGAAAGCCACCAGTGGCAACTGGGAACTTTTATTCCCATTTGCCTCCGGTGGCAATCCCCGCTGGGGCGACTGGCTATAAACGCTCTTAGTTTATGTCAATGAAAGCCCAATGTAACATGCACATAGTACTTGATCTAGCTGAACAACTTGAACCAGTTATGGAAACAATTTATTCCATGGATATCATTATCGAATTTCACAACAGAAAAAAAACATCTATGCACTGCAATTACTTATAAATAAGAACCTCTAAATAACCCTATAAATATCAGAAATATCATGCGAAAAAAATATTCTTATATTTCTTTTAATCTGTCTTAATTGTTATTAATTAGTCACCACATTGGAAACCCAATATTATTTAGTAAAAGTTTTATTGTCTTGATACTACATAGTGCGCTTGATTGTTAGCCTGTCCCTTACTTATATCCAAATAATTTATGAAGCAGACCCAAGTGCAGCATTGCATAAATTAAAATATGTAAGTACCTATGTATATTAAACTTTTTTTACTTGAGAGTACAGAAAGGTAGAAAAAATAATAAAGCATTGAACATATACATTTGGAAAAGTTTTATTATGAATAATAATTAATGATAAACACACTTAATAGTAACTCAAAACAATATTTGTCAAATGTTTAAATTATAATCAACAGTACTAGTTACCCTTTTCCGCAGCTCCCTTGCGCCGACGTTTTGATGTGGGCTCACTTTCTTGTGGTTTCTCATCAGGAATATCTTCATCTTCATCATCATTTTTTGCCTCTGCTGGAAAGATAAAATTATTCATTGGTTTAACTGAATTCACTATGATAGAAATAAGTTTTATATAGGTAATTATGTCTTAAATTTACCTTTTTTGGTCGCCTTTCTTTTCTTAGAGGACAAGGTTTCATCATCATCATCATCTTCATCTTCCTCTTTAGGTAGGGCTTTCTTCCCCTGGTTCTTCCTGCCTCTTGGTTCTTTCTTCTTAGGTTCAGGTTTGTCTGCTTCTTTCTCATCATCCTCATCGTCATCTAGATCAATTTCTTGAGCAACCTTCGCAGGGGCTCTTTTCCTGCCTTTAGGTGCAGGCTTTTCTTTTACTTCCTCCTCAGTGGTATCAGACTTGTCTGCTTCAGGATCAGGGTCAGCCTCAACTTTAGCCGCTTTCCTTCCCCTGCCCTTAGCAGCTGGCTTAGGTTTTTCTTCAGCTTCATCTTTTGGTGTGTCTTCACTTTCTTGTTTAGCTTTTCTGCCTCTGCCAGATTTGGGTTCTGGTTTCTTAGCTACAGGTTCTTTCTTTCCGGCCTTCTTCCGACCTCTACCTGTAGCTGGGGCTTCGTCTATGTGACCATTGGCTTCTGAATTATCATCACTTTGTTCATTTTCCTCAGTTTGGGCAGGTGACTCTTCTTCTCCTGATTGATCACCATTTGATGGTTGTTTGTCTAGAGAATTTGAATCATCTACATTCTTCTTACGACCCTTCTTAGCAGGAGGCCCTACTTCTTCAGGTACTTGTGGTTCCCCTGAATCACTGGCAGCTTTCTTTCCACGCTTTGGCTTCTTATCAGCAACAGCCGCAGATTTTTCATTTAGTTCAATGTCTGCTATAAGATCTGGCTCTGGCACAATTTTTCCTTTACCTCTCCCCTTTTTGGGGGCATCATTTTCTGTTACTTTAACATCAGCAGCTTTCTGCAAAAAGTATCTATGATTGATTAACTATCACAAAACAATTCCAATTCAAACCAATGGATAGGTTTGAGTTAGGATTCAAAACATAGCTGTAATAGGTAAGTATATACCTTATTTCAACATAGGAATAACACTGCTATTGATACTTCTTAATTTTAAAGTATAACTTAAAATAACAATGAGTTTGAAACTCGGGCATAATGACCTAGGTACGATAAATTTTCTGGAATATAAATGCTTTGTAATATTTGTATAAGAAGTAACGGACAAGGAACGCAGTACGACATTGGCTTCAACAACAAAGTGGCGCCAATTGCCGCCAATGACTTACATTGTGCCAAGACATGTGTTTGTGAAACCACGACTGAGAGGTAACGGGAAAAAGACGAATATATTCACGTAATAATTTGAGAAAACCGCAAAAAATATCACAGCAATGGTTTCCTATAAATTGAATTTGTATACGTCTGACACTAGTACTGTTTAAGTGCCCATCGATAACAATGCTAAACCCGTTTGTAAATTCAATGCAAATACTCGAGATTACATGTGGTTTACAGCAAATATAGCATACCTTAGCTTTAGCAGACCTAGGCGCCATTGTCACGAGGCAAATGTTTCAGGAAATATCACCGATTTCACAGCTATTTCAAGCGAATCTCTGCTTCACCCGTCTGAAAACGCGTTGTTGAGAGCAGGGGTAGCGGGCGAAGTTTCCGGCAAAATGACAGATATCGCGCACCGCCACTGCCGCCAAATTTTTGCCGTATTTTTTTTTTAAACGTACTTTTTAATGGCGGATCACTCAATAAAGCTTTGATCACACTTAAAAAATATTGTCTATGAAATATTATTTCAAAAACTGGGAAAGTGGGAACTAAGTTTTCCATTTTAACCCATCTCAATCCTGACCTTAAGCAAGTATGCTAATGCTAATCTGGACGCAATGATGGACGTGTTGACGACAGCAGGGAATTATTATTTCCTCTGTGTTAATTATTGGACGGTAGAAACGAACTTATTCGGTATATTCGCAATCCTTTTATAAGTGACCAAAAACCGACAAGCCAAAACCGACAACGCACACGTTGATGTAACTATTTAGGTAGGTATTTATGATTTTTTGACATACTTGATTTTTTCAGATTGGCTCTATATAATGACAATATAAAAAAATATAACAGACAGACTGGATAGTATGGCATTCATTGTTACTCATAACAAACAATATTTCTGATGACTCATTAGTCATTAGTAATGAGTCATCAGAAATATTGTTTTTCTCTTGTCTAATGAGTCATTCATTAGACAAGATTCTCAACGTAGCCCCGCAGCGAAGTATGGAATGAACTGCATAGATTGTATGAAGGCGTGAGCTAAGATCGTCTTTATGATTTATGTTTGCAGTTTTTCAGCTACAAAAACAATAATGTTATACATATACCTACAAGATAATATAACAAAGCTTCACTTTAAAATTTAAGTTCCAATGTCTTCGAGAGCCTTTTTTCGATCCACAGTGCGCCGCAGTATCTTTACAAAACATGTTGAAGTCAAAGTCTAGTTCCTGTCAAAAATTGTATGGGACATTGACAGAAAGTAGAGAATTCATGTTTTGTTGCGAATGTTTCGCCAATGCAAACGCACAGTGATCATCAGTGATGCACATCAAAGCGTACCGACATGTCATGGCTCTCGCGCGTTTTTGTCATAAGACTCGTAACTAGAACTACGAACTGCCTAAACCGCTACTTTATATTTTTTTCCTACGATGATTTTCATTGCAGCTTAAAAATCTCTTGCCGTGCCTTGTTACCAGTGGGCGCTGGCCCTTATTCTGAGAAAAGCGTTTTGGTAAATAATGCTAGATTGTACTTACTAATTCCATGTGAAAAAATCATCGCGTGGTTTGACTTGAGAATATATCTGTGACTTTGACAGTTTGGCATTGACCATTTGTGACTTTGACAATTTGACATTGACCACAGACAGATGTTTGACATGTGACGGCCCTGTCGGCAGCTGTCAGTGTCGTGGCAACGTGCAAATCCTTCGTTTCCTTGAATGGGGAAATTTTTCTGCATGACTAAAATTGCTGACTAAAACCCCGCGGTAATGGTAAGATTTCTGAAACTTAATCATATTTTAAGGCCCTTTCTAGTATATTGAGAGCGTACGGCCAGGTAAACTGCTTCCCTCAATCATTGGCAATTATCCTCAAGCCGGGAGTAAGAAAGGATACTATATGCACTAAGCATACGTTGTTTAAAATTTTCATTGAAATTTCAGGCTACATTAGATCGTAAAGGCACCTTTAAGGTGGAATATCTGCAAGATATTGAGAAGACAGTCCAGGCGAAATGGGACAGTGAGAAAATATTCGAAATGGAAGCACCAGACGATGGGAAGCCTCATGAAAAGTTCATGTGTACGTTTCCCTATCCGTATATGAACGGGCGCTTGCATCTTGGTCATACATTCTCTCTATCAAAATGTGAGGTGAGTCCAAACCAGCTATAGGTATATAAATCAATGTTTACAATATCAGCTATCAAGTTATACAAAGTGAATACCTACCTTACATGCATGATGCAATATTGAAAAAAATCTCAACAACATCTACAAAATGAATTTCTCATAGCTATTCTTTTTTTGATAAACTGAGTTGATTGATTCCATTTTTCAATTAAATATGTTGATACTATGAATAAGCTTCTAATCTTATTTTTTAGTTTGCCTCAAGATACTATAGACTGAAAGGCAGAAAGGTACTGTTTCCTTTCGGATTCCACTGTACTGGTATGCCAATAAAAGCTTGTGCTGATAAGTTGAAGAGAGAAATGGCTCTCTATGGTTGCCCTCCAGTATTCCCTGAAGAAGAAGAAGTTGCAGTGAAGGAGGAAGGTGATATTGTCCCCAAAGACAAAAGTAAAGGGAAAAAAAGTAAAGCAGTGGCAAAGACAGGAGGGGCCAAGTACCAGTGGCAGATTATGCAAAGTATTGGAGTCCCTGATGAGGAGATCAAACTGTTTGCTGATGAGAGCTATTGGCTTGAATACTTTCCTCCACGGGCTGTAGCTGATTTGAAAAGAATGGGTATTCATGTAAGTATTTTTTCACTCAGTGAACTCAACCCTGTATAATGAAAAAGTTAGTTATATTGTACCATATTCTCACAAAGATACTGGTTTTTTTGTCTGTATAAATAATCCTGGAAAATTACATAAAAATTAAGAATTCACTAATTAAGAGACACTATTGTTTTTTGCAGGTAGACTGGCGTCGCAAATTCATTACTACTGATGCGAATCCGTTCTACGACTCATTTATAAGATGGCAATTCTACCATCTCAAAGAGCGTAATAAGATCATGTATGGTAAACGCTTTACTATTTTCTCCCCCTTGGACAAACAACCTTGTATGGATCATGACAGGAGCACGGGAGAGGGGGCTGGCCCTCAAGAATATACACTCCTCAAAATGGAAGTGGTTGAACCTTTCCCAGAAGTTCTCAAGTATGTTATATCATTATTTCTACTTACTGGTGGCCTATTGCTGCCATAAGCTTTAAGTAAGCATCATAAATGTATAAATTTCAAAAATAATCTTCCATTGTAGGCCACTTAAAAGCAAAAAGGTGAGTTTGGTTGCAGCAACATTAAGACCAGAGACAATGTATGGTCAAACAAACTGCTGGGTGCATCCTGATATCAAGTACATTGCTTTCGAAACAGTCAATGATGGAATATTTATTTGTACAAGACGAGCAGCCAGAAATATGGCTTACCAAGGTTTTACAGAAAAGGATGGAGAGTTTAAAGTATTACTAGAAGTTGTAGGACAAGACCTAATGGGTACTGTTATAAAATCCCCATTCACTTGTTACCCTAAGATATATGCTCTTCCTATGTTAACTATCAAGGAGGATAAAGGCACAGGTATTGTAACCAGTGTTCCTTCTGACTCTCCTGATGACTATGCGGCACTCGTGGACTTACAAAAGAAACCAGCTTTCAGAGAAAAGTATGGTATCCAAGATGACATGGTCCTCCCATTCAAACCTGTGTCTATACTCGAAATTCCCGAATTTGGAACCATGTCTGCCGTTCATTTATATGATAAGCTTAAAATTCAAAGCCAAAATGACAAGGATAAGCTAACACAAGCCAAAGAGATGGTTTACTTGAAAGGATTCTATGACGGCGTGTTACTAGTTGGAGAATTCAAAGGAAAGAAAATCCAAGATGTTAAAAAGAATTTGCAAACAAAACTTATTGAGGAGAATGGTGCAGTGATTTATTATGAGCCTGAAAAGACCATTATATCAAGGTCAGGGGATGAATGTGTAGTGGCTCTTTGTAATCAGTGGTATTTGGACTATGGTAATGAGGAGTGGAAGAGTCAGGTGGAGAAGGCTCTCGCTGCTATGAATACTTACCATGATGAGGTAAGGAAGAACTTTCAAGCCACCCTGAAGTGGCTGCATGAGTATGCATGCTCCAGGACTTATGGTTTAGGTAGGTCGTTTGTTTGGAAACTTTAATGTAATCTAATGTCTAATTTGAGATTTTATATTTGACAGTGATTTTCTTCCTCAGGAACAAAACTGCCCTGGGATCAGCAATGGTTAATCGAATCTCTATCAGACTCAACTATTTACAACGCGTACTACACAATCGCCCACTTCCTGCAAGGCGACACATTTAGAGGGAATAAGGAAAATGCTCTCAAAATTAAACCTGAAGACATGACTATGGCTGTTTGGGATTACATATTCTTCAAAGACGCCCCCTTCCCGAAAAATACTAAAGTGCCCAAAGCCGCTTTAGATCGAATGAAGAAGTCTTTCCAATTTTGGTAAATAGTATTTCGAACTTAATAATTTTTATCAACCCATAAAATTTCACTAAAACTACTATTGTAGAGAAGTGCGACGCGTTTCAAGAGCACTTAGCTTCGATATTTGTTTTGTCGGCTATCGGCGTATATCGCACCCGATAACGAATTAAAAATACGCCAATTGTCATTACCCGTATCGTTTGTCCGTATCAATTGGTTAATGCATGCAAGTTTTGCGTTCTTCGGCACCTTATTCAATTTTTTGGGGTAAATGAAAAGTTATGCTGCGCCCACCCACCCCAAAACAGATTGGGATAATGGCAGAAAATGATGAATATTCCGGGTTTATTAGGTATTATCTTTTTTTTCAATTCACATTTTGATCATTGTCCATCTCAGCGTTTGCATCCTTCTTTCTAATAAACTTCTTATGTCATCTTTGTAAAGGTATCCCGTAGATCTCAGAGTGTCAGGAAAAGATCTGATCCAGAACCATTTAACGTTCTACATTTATAACCACTGCGCATTGTGGCCTAAAGAAGAAGAAAAATGGCCGAAAGGCATCAGAGCTAACGGTCACTTAATGTTGAACTCTGCCAAGATGTCAAAGTCTGACGGAAACTTCTTGACACTGACGGAATCTATTGATAAGTTCAGCGCCGATGGAATGCGTCTTACTTTAGCGGATGCGGGAGATTCAGTGGAAGATGCCAACTTTGTTGAGAACACTGCTGATGCGGCGATCTTAAGGCTGTATACTTTCATTGAGTGGGTGAAAGAAATTATTGCGGCGAAATCGACTTTGCGCACAGGTAAAAGTAAAATATTTATACTACTTTATACTGGCTTTTAGAGAGTTTGAAATGGCTCTTTTATAACCACCTTATCACGTTATCTGGCTAGGCTGTATAAATGTACTGCGTTTATTCAATCACCCTTTATCTAAAGAACAAAAACAAACAAACGCATTAACAAATTGGCGAACAGAATTAATATAATGTACAGCGTGCCGCTACAATGGCGACATTAATTTAACACACGGGTAGGGCTAGTGGCCAGTAAACATAAAAAATATAATAAAATTAAATAATTCGTAAATTGAAAAAAATAAATTTTCAAACAAACTAAATAACAAAAACATAACCAAAATTCAGGTCACTCTGTGTAAAAGCTTCATGAGTGAACTCATGAAGCTACCTACCAGCTGGCTTACGTTCTTTCGGCTTTTCGGTACTATGCTTTGTTGTGTCTATGCTTTGTTGTGGCATAACTTCTAAGAAATTGCGCGGCTGTCCTCTATTCACCTACCATATGATCCGTGACCTAGGCAAATGACCTCTTCGCTACAGTTCTTTAAGTACAGGTTGCTCCAGGATCGTAATTTAGAAAATTGTAAATAAATCAATAAATAATAACGTTTAATGAAATTCAAATATTTTCATAAAAAGAATACGCGAAATCGTATACGCGTGTTAAATTAATGTCGCCATTGTAGCTGCACGTTGTATATATATATATATATAATAGCACTAGCTGCTCGCCCCGGCTTCGCACGGGTAGCACTAAGTACTTATCTATGGCTATTTTAGGTTTTTTTTTTACACCTTGGGTTACATTATTGGATATTTAGTAAGGAGCCCTAATTTTTTTGAAAATATAATGTAGCCTATGTCAGCCGGGGATAGTGTAGCTTCCCAACAGTGAAAGTTTTCAAATCGGTTAGGTAGTTTCGGAGCCTATTCAATGCAAACAAACAAACAAACAATCAAATCTTTCCTCTTTATAATACTAGTATAGATTGAGGGAGCAATTAATTAGAATAAATTAAAAATAACTTACTTAATTTATTTCCTTATAAAATAACTTACATAGACTATGAGAGAGTAATCATTTTGTATTCATCTGTGGAGGCTTGTAATTAGCAATGTAGTTGAATATTATTGTTATTATAATGTTATTTGTCTGTAAGCTTTCCGAAAAATAATAATTTTTTTTTAAAGAAAATGCAGTAAATAATTTTTTTTTAAATTATTTTAACAGGAGAACACAATTTCCACGACAAAGTATTCGTAAGCGAGATGAACACTAAGATCAATCAGACAGACAGTAACTACAACAAGATGCTGTTCAAAGAGGCGTTAAAGTCCGGTTTCTTTGAGCTTCAAGCGGCTCGGGATAAGTACAGGGAGCTATGTTCTGAAGGAGGCATGCATGCTGAGCTGGTGACGCGGTATATTGAAACGCAGGCGAAGTTGATGTCGCCCATCTGTCCGCATGTCGCTGAGCATGTGTGGGAGCTGCTGGGAAATGTGGGTATTTTGTAATTATATTTAGATAAAAAATATGTCCAAATTTACTTTTTACAGTTCATTAGAATGAAGGGGGCGAATCGGTAAAAGTTTTTTTTTTTCCAATTCCCTTTCATCTCATCCAAAGGGTGTTCTAATAACTTTTAGAAATACTTTCTGATGATTTCTTTCTTTCCATCAGAAAACAAGCATCCTCCACGAGCGCTGGCCAGTAGCGGGTGATATCGACGAGGTTTCAATCAAAGCCAGCAATTACTTGATGGACGCGGCGCATTCTTTCCGTATCTACTTGAAGAACCATTGCGCGGTGAAGAAGCCTAAGAAGGGAGAGGCACCTAAACCGGAAAAGAAACCAAATAAGGCTGTTATTTGGATCGCTAAGGAGTATCCTAAGTGGCAGCATATCATTTTGACTACTTTGAAGGAAGTTAATGGGGTAAATATATCTTTTAACTTTCTTCTCGATTGACATAACATTTTATGACGATTTTCCGTCTTAGGGTCAGTTCACACTGAGATGCGAAGTGTGGCGCACTTTTTTATGATCCGATACAATATCGAATTTATTTACTACAGAATAAGGTACACGCGCTGTGCAGCACCGCGCATCTCAGCGTACTATGACACGTGTCAACCCTCGAAATTATACCCTTTTGTGAAGAAAATAAGTTCGATAATTGTTAAGGTCTGAGCTGACCCTCAGACACTACTTCTTATGGCTTTTCTTTATAAAAATGATTCCTTGTATGATTCATCATTATGGCATCGATGGCCTCCAAAAGCCGTTATTGTTTGCCTCGTATTTTAACTGGCATAAATCCTGTTGTACTGTTTATTTTGTGAGATTTTAAATGTTTTATCAAATCCATTGCAGCCAGCAGGTCTCCCCGACAACAAAATCATATCCAGCAAATTGGGTGCTATTCCCGAACTAAAGAAATACATGAAGAGAGTGATGCCGTTCGTGCAAGCGGCCAGAGAGAATATGGAGCGCATTGGAATTGAAGCGTTGTCTGTAGGCCTGCCGTTCGATGAGGCCGCCATTCTGCTGGAGAATAAATTGTATTTGCTTAATACTTTAGATGTGAGTCGACTTTTTTTTCTTCCTGTTACTTTACAACAAACCTTTTGTTTTCTTTTATTTGTCCTGCGTGAGATTAGGTGATTATTTGCGAACTATTATTTATTTTCTTATTCTCGATATTATCATTATTTTAAGCACTATTCTAGTGTCTAAAAGTTTCAATAACGGAAAATGATTCCACATAATTTGTCCTACACGAAAGAAGAATTAAATTCTTACACAAATGCAGAAAAATCATTTTACATTTCACGAGCACGCCCAAGTCATTGTAATTTAAACGTTGTGTGAATGCTCATAAGTCACAGAGAGCGCGCTCGTGATTTACAACAAAAAAAAAACTCTTTTTCCAGCTGGATTCTATAGAAGTAAAATTCACGGATGATGCTGAAGCTCCAGAAAAAACAAAAGAAGACTGCGCACCGGGTCAGCCACACATTTCATTCAGTGTAGAGTCGGGCGTAGACGCCACGTTCATCAACCCGACGGCTCTGAACGGACTGTTCACGGTATCTGCTACACTGTCCGATGGTGACACAGTCGAAAGGGTGAAGGTCAAGATCGCTAAGGAAATCAAGGCGATTAAAGGTGAGAATATTAAATAACTGAAAATTCTGTACAAAAATGTAAAATTAACATGGAAAAACGTATCTCGCTATGGCACCCAGTTTCGTTCTTGTTTACTAATGATTGTCTACAATTAGCAACTAATTGGCCTTATATTTTCATATTTGCAGACTTGAGCAGCCTAAAACTGTGGAGGTACAAAGATCCCGTGTTAGGTCCCCGGACAATTCCCGTTCCCGGAGACCACGAGAGCAAATGTGTAGTTTTAGACAACGCATCGGTATTAAAAGTAGACCTAACTTCAGCCACAGTAGAACTAGTTTCCAATGGAACGAACCTTCCTGTGGGCACACAAATGGTTTACACATATGAAAAATAATTATGTTCTTATTTAGGAATACATTATTTATTGTCATTTTATGTTCGTTGTTTTATTTGAATGTTCTGATAATTCATTACGGTCGGCCCACATCTGGCAAAGAGCAGTGCTGTCACTGCCACAATGCTATCCTTAAATGAAGGTCGATTTTGTTTGGCTATGCTATTTTTCAAGATCACTTTTTTTTGTAAAAATAGATAGTAATATTTGCGAGATTTACCAACGAAGATTAGCAAACATGATAAATAAAACCTAGTAAGTGGGTTGTGGAACTTGTGCAGGTCAGATAAGCTGTCGCTCCATGTAAAATACTAGTATTTAGCTGCATCCAGTTAGAATGGAAGCGGGCCCAAATATAGTCGGGAAAAGGTTGATGAATGATAAATAAAACAGTTTTTTTTTCTGAATAAAAACAAAATCAATCTTATATTTCGGTATAAATAGATTAAATTCATAATATGTATAATTAATGACATAGTAGATTTGCCAACAACGACTAGGCTGCTAAGTAGGTGCGCTGGGAGCGAACAGTCGATCTAGGCCAGCGCCCTCGGGCGCGTCGATGGCACTGCGCGGCTTGTCCTTCACCACGTGCATTGTTGGCAGGTCTAAGATGTACACTTCTTTCTTGAATAGCTGGCCCACGTTGCGGCCGATCAACTGGAATACGAAAAAGTTTTAGTTGACTAGTCTCTGGCAATCATGTAGGATACGGAGATATTATACAGGTCGAGTTTTTTCAATGAGAATCTATGAGAAACGAAGTATAATAGTCAAAGTTGTGAGCTGGATTTACGAATTAAAACTGCATAAGTAGTGTCTTTAAAAAGTCGTGGTTTAGCTAGGCATCCACAATCAATTTTGTTTTTTGGCATATACATTGTACCTGTGTTTATTTCCAATCGATAAGTATGTGATATACATCAAAATCTACAAATAAGTTTACTTCCCAAATCAAAGAAAAGGGCCATATTTTAATTTCACTGGCAAACTCTACCTAAGAAGTAGTGTTGAGATAAAAATTCTATGAATAGATCATTGTTACATACCCTAGAAGTAATCTTCTTGAACAAGTCCCGTTTGCTCTTATCTATCTTGGAAGGCTTGGTGTTATGAGCTGTGAGCTTCTCGTCCAGTCGGTGCAGGTCGTGCGCGTCCACGTCGGGGATGGAACTTAATACTGCCACTATGCCTGGGAATAGCGGGCGCAGGATCTCGTATGTCTGAAAAAGAAATAATAGATTTATAGTGACACTTATGGCTACTTGAAGTAAAAAGTAATAACAAAGTTGTAAATGGAGCTGCTGTTCCAGTGACTTCATACAATCCTACATCGCGCAAGTAACATTCGTCGAGAAAAAGTCCTAATTGTATACAGAATCTTAAAGCAGACATTAATTGTCGGGCGGCCAGACACTTCTGGCTGGTAGATACTACATTTTCATAGGACAAAACAGCTGCACCTGTTTCCCTTAAAGATTAAATTTTTCTTTGGTTTAACACAGTGCGCACAGTTGTGCTTAGTAGAGCTTAACTGCATAAAATGAACATTACATTGAAAAATTGAGGTAACCATGTCACCTACTAGATATAGCTATGAAATAAGTTTTTACCTGCACAGCCAGTGCTAACAAGGCAGCCTGGTTAGCGTCATGTTGTCCATGCACCCTCAAGGCCTGCAGTACCGCAGTGAGGGCTCCGTTAGCTTCCCCTGCCCCGACTCGTCCGGCCTGCAGTGCTGCGCGCAACGCGGGCATGGCGAGGGCGGTGGCTCGGAGAGAAGATGGCGAATCGTTCCATGTTAGTGCTCGTATTACCTGAAATATTTGCGAGTTTCTATTAATATTTGAATCCAGCGGAAATTCAGTTTCATATTTGTGTTTCTTGTTCGGTCCTGGTCAGGCCAAATATGTTTGGATTTTTCAATTAGAAAGTTCTCAGTGGCGATTCAATTTGTGCCCGGTCCATCAGCATAAGGCTCCCCCTATTACATGGGACTTAAACATGGCGAAATGTAGGTGTATAGCACTTATACACGTCTGTCTACTCCTACCCCGGGGAACAAAGGCGTGTCTCACCGTGTACAAGGCAGCCGGCCCCGCGCTGGGCTGCGCCAGCACGAGCGCGCCGAGCTCGGACACGGTGTCGGGCGCGCGCGGCTGCGCGCCGCCCGTCGTAGTGTCGTCCTCCATGTCGTCCGCGTTGTTCTCTACGCTCAGTCCGCCGTCTACCAGTGATATCTGGAAGTTAAACAAAGTACTGAAGTATAAACATAAATGAGGTGCATTCAGCATTAAAAAAGGGGCAAATTAACAAGTGCGGTAAGTGCCTCGACATTTGTGTCTTTGTCTAATAACAACAAATACATGGCGAGTTAACAACAGCTTTACTGCCCCATGTTTTAGAAATTTACAATATAAAACCGGATTAAATATTAAATTCGAGTTATTGTGATTTAATACTCGTGCTCCTGGGGCTGATACAAGATTATGGAAATTACTAAACTGCTAATTCAGTGTGATGTCAAACAAGGGGTATTTCATTACGGCAGTGGAAAAATCTATGCTATATGGACCCTAAAAGATGAAGTGAGCATAACAGTTACATGCCACATTTGTATACAGACCTTCAAAACTTCAAGATGTTCCCTCGTCAGGTTCCTGACGAGGATATCTTCGAGAACCTCCTGTGATTCACTGCCACCTTCCTCTTCCAATTTTCCAGATTCATAGAGAGACGAGATGTAGTCCCAGCGTAATGAGAGATGGGTCAACACTGTAAGAATGAAGAAGTCGTGAGTATAGGGAGGATATTGTTTGTTAGGCTATTACCTGATGGTAAATATATAAATACGAATCTGTACAAATATGCAACTTTATTTACTAAAGTTGCTTTCGCGGTGTAGCAATCTATGAAATATCTGTAATAACGTTTAAGTTTTTATATAACTGTATGAGATCACAAGGGAGTTTTCATCTTAGGGATTAAGTAGAAAAAATGCCTAATGTGCCTTTCATTACACCGTCACCCTTACCCCTCCTATTGGAACTGAACAACGGTGCTCAGCGGCAGAAACAAACATGTTGGCACAGTTAAACGTCAAAAACAGCTATATTACAAAAAAAAAAATAGCTATAAACTTACTGAAAGGTGCGAAATGGTCCAACAGAGGTAAGGCAACATCCGCATAATGTGCGGGCGGACAGTGATGCAGCAGCGGCTTCAGCGCATTCCTGACTATGGGGCGCAGCCAGTGGTCGGGCAGGTACTGCAGCCCGAACAGCAGCGAGTCGGCCAGGCAGCCCGCCAGCCCGGCCGCGCCGAACAGCTCGCGGCCCAGCGTCGCGCCCGCCGCGCCCACCAGGTGGCACACGTTCTCGTGCAGCGTGTGCAGGAAGCTCTGCATGCGGTCCTGTGGGGTTACCGGTAGGAACGTGAATTGGCAATAATTCATATTAACCGTATAGTTCGGAAGCGCCCCCGATTGGACCAGTGGCGTTCCTTCCATAGAAGCCCAAAAGCCCGGCTTGCCTTCAAAATTAAGCCTATCAATAAAAAATAACACTATATAATAATGGTATTACCCAGGGGAGGTACTTTCATATTCAAAAATCATTATTCACAAGAACAAACGTAAGCCTACCAATAAAAAATAAATTAAAAAAAACAGTCAATAATCTCGAACTCAATCATTCATGTCATAGGAATAATCAAATTTCGAAATCCCCGCTCTATCTGCCGCGCGCACTGCGCAAGGGTGCCAGATCTACGTACTCATTGAACTCAATCATTCATAAGAATACAATTTTTAATACCGCGCTTTGTTGCCAAACCTACGCGCCACTACAATGCATTCAAATGCGCCTTCTCGCTCACACTCGTCGGCTTTCAATGGGGCTTGCCTTACCTTTCTTTGTCTAGCAGTTTTCGCCTACAAATTGCTATAGAAACTTTTACATTTGTTGATATATTGGTAAGTACTTATACGCAGATTTGTATGAAATGAAAAGCCGGGCTTTTTTAGAGTTCGCGCAAATGCACTAGCCGCGATGTTGACCCGCGTAAAGTGAGTTGCAAGTCCGCGACGCGACTCGATTTGTTATTGTTTTGAAATTAATATTTTGAGATCAGTATTTTATTTCCAAGTGCTGAGATAATGAATTAGTTTTACTATTTAAAATGATTTGATAGATATTGCGGCTGTAATTCGTAAGTGTGTGTGTCTTAGTAAGTACAGTGTTATTTTTATCATCAAAATGTGAATTCGGAAACTGTGTTCGAAAAGGTAAGTATCTACATTGAGTTTTCTGGCAGTGTAACTCTCTCTTTACTTCACCGTAATCAACCCCAAATGAATGTACCTAATAAAATTTGGAAAAAAACAAGTATTTTTGTCAGTTGAAGAATATAATTGAAATTGGCATTCGATTGTTTATTATGTTGATGAGTATGACAAACTTAGGTAGCTGGTGGCATGAAATACATCAAAATTTGTATAGTATTGTTTGTATGGCAATTGTAGTTTCGGTAAACCACTGAAAAACAAACCATCTTATTATTATTACATCTCATCAAGATCATAAAACACAATAATTTTCTTATCGAAGATATTCTTCGTAACTAGGTGTTTTGAAAGAAAGATTAGAGTTGGCTATTGTCATTATGATTAATTATAAAATGTTATATAGGTACCTAATGTAATATCTCATTTAACATTTTCAATCGACATTATAATTCATAAAACTAAGTACCTATGCTTACGGTAAAAGAACAACAAATCGATAATTTGGGGGCCATCTAGCGGCTTATGATTGAATAATTTTGGTGACAAGCGAAAGAATTTATTATGGTGAAAAGGTCCTAATCGGTGTGGTAACGCGCATTCGTTAATATAGATGGCGCTTACTTATAATAATGGTGTTATCATGAACAACAAAGAAAATCCGTAAATCGCTCACTTGGCAGTTTTTTTTTTTTTTAAATCGTAAATAGTCTGTGGGCTTGCCCTAATTTAGAACCTAGGCACGCTACTGGATTGGACCCGAACACACAAACCTCCGCTGGTTCGGTAGCGGGTCCCATTGGACCCCAGAATGACCACATACGACACCCTAACTTGATTATGCAAATATTGAATATGCCCATCAAATCTTATGAATGTGCGGTAATTAAGAGAGTTGGATAAAAACTCATTATGTCAACGCCATTAAATCTTTCTAATTAGCGCGCAAGTTAATTAAATTACCTTTAAATAATTCAAGACGTAAATACGATAATCGCCATTTTGATGACAGTGGTGGTCGAGGCTAAAAAACATAAACACTTGAATATTTCTAACATCCAAACTCCACCACAGGGGCAGTGAATAATACATCATTTAATTATTTGACGAATTCATCCATTGTTCAAGTTAAATAAATAGTGGTAATGAAGGTTTGTGTTATGTAAAGTTGAAGTTTCGCGCCAATCTTGCGTGTTATCATTTTTACTTTTCACAAATATCACTCATACACATGTAGATACGATTTAAAATGTGACAAATGTTATTCAAAATATTAGAAATAACAAGACAATGCCCAGATCATAATACACGAACAAAGGTCCATTACACGTAATATTCATTACCACTACTCAATTTGTGTTCAAAATTGCCTTTATTGTATTTTTTTTATTGTAATGATGTCCGAAAGCGATTATGCCAAACGGTTTTTTTTTTTAAATTTCGTTTTTCTCGATGAATTATTATGTCGAATGTCGGAAATCGATACTTGGAAATTGAAATAAAATTGTTTTAAGCATTAAATACAATAAGTAATGTTTATAATAATGATTTATACTTTTCTAATATAATTTTAATGTTTTTCAGACATTATATTGAAACCTTTTTAATTATTCTATTGACTCAACAGGCAGTATTTAAATAACCGGGATGAATTTCGCACCGAAATGTTTCTATATTTGAATTTAAATTCGGAATGCGCTCGCTGTTCAAAAGTATTTTAATTTATTGGACAATTTTAAATTGTTGATTTTATTTTTGATACTTTCTGATAGTTTGGTACAGAATGCCCAGTATACATTTTTTAGGTTTTTTTTTGTGGTAGTTTCACAACGAGATTTAAAGTGTATGTCGGACCACGCACAGTGAAGGGTTCCGTAGTTAGTAGTAATTTTATCCACTGCAATTTGCAAAAATAAGTTTGTTTTTATCGAAAAAAGTATGAAAAACAAAGTTAATTCTGCGGTTTTAACCGAAAATAACCAGTACCAGCTCTTCATATATATAATAACAACCAGTTCTTCCAAATTTTCATCGATATATGTAGTGTAAATAGTGTCCGAGTAAAATAGCAGTATGACATCCAGATGCACGCTCACACGGACGAGACGAATTAATAAAGAGGTCCGTTTTTTAAACGGATTTTGGCTATCGAGTTTACAATCGGCCTGAGACTGATGTCTATGAGAATTGATTAACAATATTATTATTATTTCATCTTATTTGGTTTCAGCACTATCACCATTAACAAATTCACACTTTCTCTCACTCAGTGGCGTGCCTAGGGGTCAAAACTAAGGCAAGCCACAAAAGATTTAAAAAAAAAATTGGCAATTTTTTTTTTTTTTTTTAATTAATTCATATTTCTCTCGCTCGCAAAGTCGCAACAGTCGCTACAGGCAAAATATTATAATGAATCCAGCTACTAGATTTGTAATTTCTAACTACACATTGTTTACGATGTTGATACTATTTATAATTACTCACAATGTGAGCAGCATAACTCTTCATTCTTCGCTTCTTTACCGCAGACAGATGACAAACATCAAAGCACACGGAAGGTATTACTAGATAGATTTACAGACACATCAGCAATGACATACCTTCAGTGGCTTTGATAAAAGCCGTTTGTTGTCAATTCGTTAGAGAGCATGATCCTGGCGCCTACTTTGATTTGTAAGTACAATTAATTATGCGGACCTTACAAAATATAAAAATTACTTTCTGTATTCTAAATCAAAATTTCTATCTTTCTGTAAAAATGATTTAATTACATCAGCGTAAAAAGTTGGTGAACGTTTTAGTTCTACCAACAGCTGTTTTTCTATTGCAATTATCGATAATTCGGAAAGCCGCTCTTGTTGTTGAGTATTTCTTAAATATGTGTGAATACGTTTTAAAGATGAAAAAGCACGTTCCGCGGAACAACTTGTCGCAGGAATGGTGACAATTAAATAAGCTAACTTTAAAAGTTCGGGAAAGGCATCCTGGAGGCAATTTTCATGTATGAAATCAATTAAAGTGAAAATATTGCGCTCTTTTAGTTCAGGTGATGAATATAAACTTAACAACTGAGTCTTTAAAGATGGGATATCAAAATAGTTTGCATAAATGCTTGATAACGAATCTAATGCTGCTGTCGGAAAAACTCTCACATAATTATCAAAAAGTTTATTATTAAGCAATTGGAAAAACTGTAATTTAAATATTTCTGAATATCTTTAATTAATTTCGGAAGATATGTTATCAATTACTTGGACAAATGTCCGTTTGTATTCTGTCCGATCGCAACTAACGTTACGTCTTAAACGAGGAGCTGAATTATTTAACAATGCACCTTCATAAATTTCGTTGAATTTTGGAAGGAATTGTTCATGCAACCATAACTGAAACTCCTTTATTTTATTGCAAGAATAACCAACATCGACTTGTGATTTTTGAATTATGTTGTACAAGCCGTCGGTTTTTTCAAATACTGTGTGAAACAGGGAAAGAAAAAAGTTAAAATTAAAAGATGTTAGCAAATTATAAAAGTTTTCTGCGGAGTATTTACTATCACCATCCCATTCCTGCGTGTTGTCAGTCATTTCAGTAAACAGATTGATAAGATTTACGAGTATCAATTGCACACACTTTAGTCCTTCACAAGGAACAATTGCATGCGTTTCCGAATTCATTTTAATGTTAAAAATCTCTTAATCACTTCAGAACAAAGGTAATCACAGCAAAAAACTAACCACAACACTTAAATTCACAGAAAATGGAAAACATATCAAAGCAAAAAAAATGCGCCAGTAGCCGCTCAAAACTTTGAACTAATTTGATTGAAATTGTATCATTCTTTAAAAATGCACGCTTTGCGCAGCGTCGCGCGCAACGATTCAAACACGCGATTCGTTTCATTCATAAAAACCCAAAAGCCGGGCTTAAATGTTAGAACAATTTGCAAAATAATTTCATTCAAATAGTATCAATATCGTATCTATGCAAAAGTGAGATGTCCAGAAGCTGGCTTTTGCTTCGTTTAAGTCAGCTTGTGTGAGCGAGAAAGATGCAATGTACTACAGAATTGACGTCTTCATTCATCGATGCGCTCTCGCCTAACGCTATTGTGTTAGAGCGAGATCGCAACTGTGGCAGTTTGGCAACGGTGTTTTGTTTGAGTAAGTAAACCTGGCATCGTTGCTTGTACTTATAGCGCGCGGCTGGTGCAGCGCGAAGTTTAAATGTTATTATTCTTATCAATTCTTGCGACATGAATGATTGACTTGGAAGTTTATAGGTGTAGCTTTTTTTAATTATTGGCTCAGTTTTGAAGGCAAGCCGGGCTTCTGGGCTTCTATGGAAGTACCGCCACTGCTCTCACTCTATCAAATACGAAGACACTCACAAGTATAAACGCGCGGAGGGGCTTGTGGCTAAGAAATAACAGCCGCACGGGTCGATCAATCAGGTTAAGCTACGCTTGCCGCGGTTGGTACGTGGATGGGTAACCATCTCTATATACCAAGAGCCCCTCCGTGCCTCAGAAAGCACGTTAAGCCGTTGGCCCGGCTGTCATTTGTAGATCTTTGACAGTTGTTATGGGTCGTCAGAAGTCCAAAAGGATAGTCTTACCAAGGGTTATGGTGTTACCCAGTAACTGGGTTGTGGAGGTTAGATAGGCAGTCACTCCATGTAAAATACTGGTATTCATCTGCATCCGGTTAGACTGAAAGCCGACCCCAACATAGTTGGGAAAAAGCTAGACAGATGATGGTGAGTCGCAAGTATGAACGCTTTTTCGTGTGACGAGTTCTGCCAGTCTACTTCTACAGCAAGGCGCGTTTAAAGAACTTCGTTCCAAAAATATTATAGAAAAATTAAAAATAAATATTTGACACGTCGCACGGTATAATTTTGCAAAACCTTTTTTTTTCAGTATTCTAATTTTGCCCCCCAAAAGTGACCTCATATTCAAAATGTCATTTATTTACGTTACACTGTCTGTTTGGGTCACAGAAATTTATATATGTAGGTACCAAATTTCATCTTAATCGGTCCAGTACATTCGAAGTAAATTGGATGTCACATACCGACAGACCGACAGACAGACACGATTGATCCTATTAAGGTTCCGTTTTTTTATTCGGACGTACGGAACCCTAAAACGGACGCGTAGAAATTGACGTTTCATTGTCACGCTCTGCCCTAAAAGATTCCTACTTTCCGCTGCAGGTTGCGCCAATTCTCTCGCATGTGCCAAACGTCTCAAACCTCGTGCGGGCAGGTCGGGCAGCCGTATAGCGTGCGGCCGAGCGACAAGTACAACTATAGCTACCTGAGGCCGCGTAGAGATCGGCGGCTCATGGTCCCTCTGCCCCAGCAAGTTGCGCCGCTCGGCCGCGGGAGGCGCCAGCGCGCGCGCGTGCGCGGGGTGGCGCGCGGCGCGCGCGGGCGGCGCGTGCAGCGCGTGCAGCGCGCGCAGCAGCGCCAGCGCGGGCGCGAACAGCGGCAGCACGTGCGGCGCGCACGGGTTGCGCCAGGCGGGGTGGCCGGCCGGCGTCACGCCGCCGCCGAACCCGCCGCGCGCCGCCTTGTCGGGGTCGCTCGGCACGCACGTGCGCTTCACGACGCCTGGAAGTGGTGCTAGCGTCGTTAGCATCGTTACGAATAATACCACCGAGAAAACAGACATGTCAAATACACCCACAATTTGCCAATTATGAATAAATCGTGGGAATCAAACTTGGGATCCCATAATCGACCGTCTCGCAAGTAAAACACGAGATGCTCGACATTATTACAAATATCAAGTTTATTTAATAACAATACAAATAATATTCATCGCACTACTGGGACACACCTCCTCTCGATGAGAGGAAATGGGCCATAATCCAACACGCGGCATTGCAAGTTTAATAGATGTCATATATCTTCGAATTTTTGGTTCCAAAATATTTCCAATTTTCTCACAATGTTTTCTTTCACCATTTTGCGAGCAGTGCTGATGAAATATTTTACAAAAAGTAAAGCGCCCTATTGGGTTCGAACCTACGACGTATAACTCGTAAATCGCGACCGTTACCACAAAGCCAACATGACCCCATAATCAAACTAAAATCGTAAAAACCTGAAGAGCAAACACATTCTACATTATTACATACTACTAAAAACATCGAAAAACGGCAACAATTTCTTACCCAATAACAACGTAAGTGCGTGTAAGAGCGTGCGTCGCGCTCGTCCACATTCGTCTTCCTCTTCTGTTGGCGGTGCATCTAAGCCTACTAACCGCGCCAATCCTTCTGCACTGGCTAAGTGTGGGCTTAGACTGGCCCAGCGCTCGCTGCAGTCGCCTAGGACCTGGTGACAAATTGCGATAATTTTTATAGTGGAAGATACAAGAAATATGAACTATGGTAGGTATGTTACGACGCGGAAAACTAAAATACTCACGCCCAGTTTCTGGAGCGAAAATCAATACAATAAAAAGCGGCCAAGTGCGAGCAGAACTCGCACACGAAAAGTTCCGTGTTGTCTAAAAAAATTGATCATTTTACAGTAATAGCGAAAGCCTCTGCAGGCTTTAAAAGAAGACAAATACAGGAAAGAATTTTGGGTGCACCCATTGAATTTGGGTTTTGGGTGAACTTCCATCGCGTATAATGTCTTCCTATATAGAAAACGTTGCCGCCGAACTTACACCCGACCGAAGTTCGGTTGAAGGCCAAAACGTGACGTAATTTCGACAAAATGTATTGTAAGTTATTGAAATAGCATTGCAGGCGCAATCATACCGAAGTTTGATCGGGTATCTTCGGCATAGTGTCCTTAGGAACTTAGTCATCAGGTAGACTATGATCTGTGTTAAAATATAGGATACTTCTTATCCGGCTACATAAATTGGTTTCCCTAGTATGCGAGTAAAACCGTGAGTAAATGAACGTACCTGAGCCACCAGCGCGCTCTGTCGCTCGTAGCAACAGAAGTGGTTCGAGACCAGCAGTAGCGCCTCCTGCAGAGTGACGCTCTCGACGGCGCTGAGGTCGGGCCGCGCCAGCGCCGCGCGGCTCAGCTCGTGCAGGCGCCCGAACACCGGCAGCAGCAGTAGCGGGTACTGCAACATAAAGGTACACATTGGGCACATCAGTGTCATTATTTATCGGCCTAAAATTATACAAGGTAAATAACGGAAACACGCTGCGATGAAAGTGAAATGGAGAATAGGAAGGTTATTTTTTGATGATGCTAAAATTTATTGTATCGGTCTTTTCGTGAGTATTGTAAGAATTAAGGGGGATGCGCTAAGGTAGCCCGCGAAACTCAAATTTTCTTACGTTATTTGCAGTATCAGGTAGTATATTGATCTAAATATTATTTGCGGCCGTAACAAATATGGATTTACAGAATTCTAAACATTAGAATCAGCAATACAACTCTCTAAGTTCATGTAAGTGCATTGAATGACTATTTCATGAAATCGTCATTCAATTCAATCGTCACTTACATTTCAATTTCGCGGATTACCTTAGCGCATCCACCTTAAGCGTCCTTCGATCCATTTTAAAGCTTGTTTGTGACAATATGAATCTTAAGGAATATCGTAGCAGGTAGCAATCTGTAAGTCACATAATGCAGCACAGAATTGCAGCCGACTATGGGTATTCAGCATTTCTATTCAAAATTTAACAGATGAATATCATCCTATATCATATCAATCTCCACCCACATACCTTCGAGCCTAACTTAACGAGTAGTCCGGCAGCATGTCGTCGCACATTCTTGACAGATCGCGAGCGTCGATCGTCAGGCGGAGTGCCCTCGTACACCAGCGCCGCGAAGATCTTGTCTAGTACACGCGGGAGTAGATCTGCACCGGCATTGCCCACGCCTGGACCTGGTTTTTATGGAGAAGGTATTAGTGAAGATGGTTGAACTGAATTTTAATCTGAATAGTAACATGATGGCAAATGTAGCAAAGTGCGTCGTGTTCCACGCGCGCCTCAAAGAGATGTCAGCACACATAACGGGGTCCGGTAGGACTGATGCCTGCCAGGGTTGCGGGAAAGTCCGAAAGAGATACCGGGACCTTGGCAACAGGCAACTGAAGGAACACGGGTGGGTCAGTAAAAATCTGACACGCTCTTCCGCTCCACCCAGAGCGGGAGAAGCGAGAGATAATTTCAAAACCAAAAAAAAAAGTTGTAGCAAACTGAATGCAGTGGCTGAACATTTGGGGGTCTATTCATATACGATGATTAAAGTTAAGTTACGTTCAAACGTCAAAAATGTATGGTTAAATAGTCGCTAATCACTACTTAACTTTAAGCAACGTTTATAAATAAACCCCTTGATAATTAAACAGATTTATCAAGGTTACAAGTGGATGAATTTAAAGTCTTTATAAAAATCTAGCTCAAGCTGTGACCTGAGCTGCAATATGGTATCTAGAGACAAAGAAATCTTTATTTATCTCAAATCTGCTTTTATATAACTCACCGGCCAGTTGACTGTAGGCACAGCTCAGGAACACAAAGAGCGCGGATATGAAGGACAGTAACAGCGACAGTATGAGCGGCGCGCTCGGGGAGCACACCACGCAGCGCTGCAGCAGCTGCAGGCCTTCCACCACTGATGGGCGAGGGTCCGCTTGGAGTAGTCGGGACAGTACCATGTCTAGTACCTGAAAGGGGAAAACATATTACTAGATTCACACACCGCTGGCAAAGTGTATAAAATTGGCATGTGTTCACATAAATATTTCGTAGTCACGAGGCTAAGCTAGCAGGTGGAGCTGGATGAAGAAATAGAGCAATGCAAGTAGAATAATGCGAAAACCATCTCGCATACTGTTTATCTACGGTCGCCAATTGAACACACACATTATGGCATACGCCAAAATTAAGTCCATAAGGATCAGAAGCAATCACAAATACGGAGAATGACTTTTTCATATCAAGCATCAACTCTTTCCTGTTTAGAGCAGATATTTTTTTTACAAATACAAATAAATTTGAAGTGTCTGTTTGTAATGTCAAAATAACAGCTTTTTTACTAAATACATACGAAAGTATATTTAAATACGGTAAACAAAAAAACAATTTAAAAAATTTTTGTTTGTCTGTCTGTCTATCCATTTGTTCCGGCTAATCTCCGAAACGGCTGGACTTTCACAGGCTGATACCTGATGTTATAAGGAGTAACTTAGGCTACTTTTATTGGGGTCCACGCGGGCGAAGCCGCGGGGTGCAGCTAGTTCGTAATAAAGACTTACCTGAGATAGAGCCTCCCATTCAATGTACATAGGATGATGCGTGTCGATCTGTTGTGGGCAAGTGTCCACTTTGTCGAGAGCGGCGCGCGTCCATTGTTCCACGAAACCCCACGTCACTAGCGGTGCCGCTTTCATGCAAAACCTGTAAGTTTTTTTTATTACAAATCATTCGATTTTGAACCTCATCGGAGTGTCATACAATTCAATCGCGGCAATGTGTTGTGGGTGCCAGAGTCACCCCAACGCATTGCCGCGATTAGAGTTTCACACGGGATTTACCATGATTCATTTATATGTTTTTGTGTCCACATTTTTTATTGGTCTATGAAGGAATGTGTAAGACAATATTACTATGTTGCTTTAGGCATACATATTGTTGATTGGTCTTACGTTGAAATTCTCCATAGTAATCACACTAGGCGAGTCTCGTCGATCGTAGATAAGGATTACCGGACCAAACTAACAAACAGTTCTAAGCCGAAAATATTTTAGATCTTGACAATGAAAAGATAATTTGTAGAAGTTCCCTACCTTATAGCGACACAATCCTAACTAATATTATAAATGCGAAAGTGAGTTTCTTTGTTTGTTTGTTACGCTTTCACGCTAGATCGGCGGAACAAAAGACCATGACCATTTTTGCCCTAATCGATTACAGCCAATTCATATTTTCAAGTGTCCTTCATTTATTCAAACTAGATTTAATATAATAGTCTAGAGTCAATCAAAGCCAATGTTTAAAATTGAATAAAAATAAATATTATTTGTAGTTCCGGTAACATTTTCTATTTAATGGCGACAGTGTGAAAGATTACAGTTCATTTCGTTCATTCGGTCAATGTGATCAGATTAGTGGTAGTAGTATACCTTATTTTTGAGGTACAGGAGATAACCATGGAGGCCACGATATTATTTATTTATTTATTGATATGGCACTTCAACCATTAACGCACTAAAACATACACAAATAAAAATCACATACAGTTTAAGGAAGGTATTGTGAATTCGTCACTTACAGAAGTGCACAGCACTATCTATAGAACAACATGCAACATAATATAGTGTTATAGTATAGATTAATAAGTTCTTTTTTAGGTATAGTATTTTTTCCGAAGCAGATTCTTGTTGTGATTCTTGATTTGTGGGTAAAAAAAAATTATCTGTCTGAAAACACTGATATTAGTTGTCACTCGCTCATTCACTCATTTATGTCACTCGTCGCCATAGAAACCTACTGTTTCGTTCAAACGTTGAGCTCTTTGGTGTGTTATTGTTTGTTTGTTTATTAAATACTTAGCCGTACATTTGTTGCACTTTAAGCTCGTTATACATATTCTTGAAAGCGATATCTCATTGACGATTTTGGTTTTCCTACTGGACTTACGATACGTGTCAGTTTATCGGTGAAATGTAATTGGATACGATATTGCGGTGCTTTGATGATTGAAATCGTACATCACTGTTTCGGTGAATCAAATGTGTTTTACGCGTGCAACGTATTTAGAGACTTGCATTCAGTGAATTATCTGAGCAACTGCAAGAAATCTTGATGGAAAACAACATGACGTGTTGGATAATTCAGTCTCCTTCAAAATGGCTAAATGGTGCTGATCCACGCATTTTGTTGGGACTGCCCATCTCTTCACTGCCATGGCTTATATTTATTTAGGTTTTTTAAATAAATACTTAAAGTTTGAATAAAAAAGGCGTACCTACGCTGTTTGTGAGAGATTTGTTTTATTTTCCTTTACACTGATCGCCTTACTAGTATGTGGAATTATTCGATAAGTTACAAGCATCTGGTAGACCCGCTCCAGATGTTTTTAACTATCTTAAGTCAGCCTCTCCACCAGAGAAGTGCTTAGCGATAGAGATGTATCTACTATCTAATAGGATCGTTTGATTTTCATAGCATAGTTTGATTTAATTCTGCCTCTCACAGTCTTGGTACATTTTATGCTGGTCCCAGCCGGACTTAGTGGCGAGATATGCCACATCATGTTGTTATTTATGTTGCTAAATCTAGTCAAGCCCTACTAGGTTACGCCAATTGTTGTTTAAATCGAAATTCATTACTGAACAAGTTATGTAAAAACGCCTGACAGAAAATGATTAGCAATCAATCGTTTTTTGAAGTGTAACGAATGAGCTATTTGTCCGGAAAAGTATTTTTTTTTGTTCTGAATTATACAATAACCTGATGCTTAAATTAAAATAGAGGAATTATTTCAGAATCTAGGTCTACTGTGCTTTTAAATGCACCATATGTAGCTTTTAGTCATAATCGTTTTAGTTAGGGTATGCATGTATAGGGTGGTGGTCATGGTTCTTTGGATAAAATTTGGCGCACGGGTAGTCCATGACCTGGTATAGGACATAGAATACTTTATATCCCGGTAGTACGATCCTGTAGGATAGTTTCCGACCATCACGCGGGCGAAGCCGCGGGCAAAAGCTAGTAAGATAATAAGTTGAACTTACTTAAAGCTGTCTAATATCTCGGTGCGGCACCGCGAGAAGAATATGGCGAATTCCTGTTCACTGTCGTAGTCCATACAAGCGTACGTCACGGCGTCGTTGGCACTGCTCACACGAGACGAAGGATACGACACCTGCGGCACCAATAACTTTTTAATAGAAACTTTATCTGATTAATTCTAAACTTCGATACATAGTTTCACCATCTTAAAATATTGTTTGAAAGTGACTATATTTTTGCTAATGCAATAATGCGCGGTTTTTTCAGTGAATTAATAACACAAGCCTTGCAACAACCTGCCAGGGATGCGGGAAAGTCCGAAAGGCATACCGGGACCGTGGCAACAGGCAACTGTAGGAACACGGTTGGGTTTTAGTTAGTAAAAGTCTGACACACTCTTCCGCTCCGCCCAGAGCGGGAGAAGTCATTTGACAACTTCCCAACCTCAAAAACAAAAAAAGGCACAATCTATGTGAATAGGCCATTCATGGTTATTCATGAATGGCATAAGGGATGCATCGCCAGATTCAAATGAGGTTGAACATCAGCCAAGTTTGAAGGGACAAAATTTTTCCACATAGGCTTGTTTTTGTTAAGTCACAGATATTTATCGAGATCTTTTATTCAAAGTTAAAACCTAATGCTATAGAGCTAATACATATTCAAGGTCTTACCTTAAGTACTTTAGGCGCAGACGCCTGCAGCCACCTCGGCACAATAGCCAACACATACGGCAGCTTCGATATCTGCTCATGCTTCAAGAACGCTAACCACACAGAGTTAGCGGTATGCGCGAGCGTCAGTGACGGATGTGACGTCAGTAGCAACATCGTCTCTAGCAGCATCGGCAGCCATGACTCTACGTCAGTCGCGTAGCTCCAGAGAGAAGTGAGTTGTTGAGCTAGACCTGCTAAGACCTGGGTGAACAAGGTTTTGGATTATAATCTCTAAAATACTACATCCTAACTAATATTATAAATGCGAAAGTGAGTTTGTTTGTTACGCTTTCACGCTAAAACGGCTGAATGGATTTGGATGAAATTTGGCACAGGGGTAGACCATGACCTGGAATAGGACATAGGATACTTTTTATCCCGATATGGCCACGGGATCAAGACTTACGCGGGTGAAACCACCGGGCGCAGATAGTACAGTATAAATGTGGATGAAGTCAAATAAGTAAAGTTCGGAAGGGTAAGAATTCTTGAATCTTGCGTTCGGTAATTTCTGCTAATCCTAAGGGCGAAAAGGCGTATTGTCCATTACCACGCTACGATGACGCCACAATGAACTACGTTTGGATAAAAAAATCTTAATAAAAACAGACTACTCAACAACCTTTACTATTGTCAGTTTCTATGAATTCACGAGATGTTTTGCTTCATTTAATCTTTTAAAAGGGAATGTGTGTGATAATAAAATAAATTCAGTCTTTATAGTTACCTGTGAGAACTTCTTTAGGAACAAATAATGAGCTTCATCAACAGTATTGATGCTATCGACTGCAGCGCGGTGCATACACGAAATCGCATCCTTACTAAACAATATTACAAGAGGTTTCTTTTCTTTTGTCTGAAAGATAAATATACAAATTATAATTTTGATAGGTACATATTTTTCACAATTATCTTGTTACAATATAGAGTAGCAAATGAAAATTCAGGTCGAAGCTTATTTAAATCATATTATTGGAATCATAGAAATGTCGAATAAGACCTGTGACAGTCTCTTTTAAAACTTGATGTTTTTTTTTAATCCTCAACGGGGAAGCTCTTGGCATTCATCTCACCTGATGGTAAGTGACGATCAGGCCGAAGGTGGAAGCAATGTTCACCCCGAATCCTAAACCACAGACAGAGCCATCCATACTAATATTATAAATTCGAAAGTAACTGTGTCTGTCTATATGTTACCTTTTCACGCCTAACCCACTAAACGGATTTCGACAAAATTTGGCAAGGAGATAGATGACAACCTGGGGAAGGACATAGGCTACTTTTTATCGACATACCGCGCGGGCGAAGCCGCGGGCAGAAGCTAGTGTGCCATATATACGGCCGCGTATGTTCAATGTTACTTACAGATCCCTTCCTATGAACTATTTGTAATAAACATTCTGCGGCGGGTAGCTGGAAGACATCGTCTTGCAGTAAAATGCAAAGAATTTGTAGCAAGCGCCCGTTGTTCATCACTACGTGGTTTATGGATACCCATTCCACGTAACCCGTCAGAGTCAATAACACAACCTGGAATGTAATGTTTATGTATTAATTACTATATAAAATATTGGGTTACTTTTGTTGGGAATCGAACCATGCATGAGCAGGCTGCGTAATCAACGCGTCATCGACAAGCTGAGGCGACAAGGGTCGGCCCGATGACCACTCGCTTCCACGGACTCCACCGCCACAGACGATATTCCTCTCTAACCTAATATTTAATTTTTTGTTCAGGACAGTTTATATTTTGTAAAGATCAGACAGCAATAAACCATTGCTTAAAATACAGTCCACACTTTCATTGCTCCCCGCGCTAACAACTTTCATATGACGAAAGTTTCAGCAGGGGAGAGGTTATGTAAAATATTGTCGAGCAATTTAACATCAAATGACTTCTCCAGCTCTGGGCGGGGCGTAGGGCGTGTCAGACTTTTACTGACTAAAACCCACCCCTTGCCTGCCTGTTGCCAAGGGCCCCGGTATTCCTTTCGGACTTTCCCGCAACCCTGGCAGGAGCACTATTATACCCTGAGTTACGACCGACTGGTGCAACTAAAGCTGAGTTGATGCATCCACTTCTTTACTTGGACCAGCGAGAACTTAATTCAGATAACATATGCGTGAGCAGTCTCCCTTAGGCGCATTTAAAAAGTTTGTTTCTCTTTTTTAAGTATAAATTATTGTTAATAAGTCATTTTGAGGAGGGCTGTGTAGTATTATATTAACAGTATACTTTCCTAAAGCCGTTCAAAGGCTTAAGGAAAGTATACTGTCGTAGGCGTTAAATGGTTACCGGGACTAACATTTTCAAGTGTATTTTGTGTGTGGCATACTCAATTAATGCAATACATAATAACGGTTCTTATTTACCTGAACCACCTGTCCGTGGCTAGCGGCGGCAGCATATTCCCCTGCGGCAGTCTTCTCTCTAAACTCCTGCACATGCATCTCGATGAGCCGCATGAAGAACGCGAATATCTCCGACATGTTGCTAGTTAGCCCTTGGTTTATATCCTTCCGTCGTTGGTTGTTTTCTAAAGTCTGGAGACAGGAATAATAGTTAAAATAACAGTTTCTTAAGTTATAGTATAGTTATAGTCTATAATTTTTTAACAAAAAAATTATGAAAAAAGAAAATAAATTTTGCTTATAGTAGATCATTAAAGTTATACCTAAATGCTATGGGTGCAATTTAACGCATTTAAATCCACACAACCATAGATTCAACGACGATAAGCCACCAAAACATTACATGTTAGTAATCACAGGTAATTTGAAATGCTTGAGGTCTTTTTAAATGATCAAGCTTAGGAATTTTTCTTCAACTATTATTTTTCGCCTTGGGGTAGCTAACAGGCTGACGGCCCCTAGTTGTTTACCAACGTATTTATTCACTTGCAAGACCCAACAGATTCAAAATTTATTGCCGATCTTATCTTAGGGACAAAGTTTATAAGATGGATGTCTAGGATTCATCAGCACCCATTAACCAAAAATAATATTGCTCGGCTTCAGAAATCGCAGTCGGGGCAGTAATTTACCAGTCGAATTGTATACAGAGAATCAGCTGATTCTACTATACTTTATATGAGCTTCAAAGCAATAACAAAGTCTCGACAATTGCGTAATTCAGGAAACATTAAAACAGGATGCTGCTCTCATAAATAATGTTTTAGTATTTTCTCATTCCAGCATACAAATCTATTTATGTAAGTCGAAACACGACAGTGTGACATCATCAATGCAATTTGTACACACACATTGCATAACCTTAGGTATTGAAAGTAAATCAAATATTCACATGTAATCGAAGGTTGGTCGTGACAAGCGTCGTTAGATATTCATTAGCAATTTCAACTGATAAAATAACTGTTATCTAACTTCTAAAAATTGGGCTTCCTCATAAATCATTTATTGTAAAGATAATTTGATTTTTATATAAGTAATTAGCTGCGCCCCCTCAGTTTCACCCGCGTAAGTGTCGGTCCCATGGGAATATAGGGATAAAAAGTATCCTATGTCCTATTCCAGGTCATGGTCTACCTCTGTGCCAAATTTGATCCAAATCCGTTCAGCCATTTTAGCGAAAACCGTAACAAACAAACTCATTTTCGCATTTATAATATTAGTTAGGATCCCAATACCTAAAATGTACTGCAACATATTTTCTTAACAATTCAAAAGAGTCACAAAGCTGACCTACAAGTGCTCTTTCACTGCTAATAACTCTGTGTACAGATCAAATACCATTGACCTATTTTACTAACTACTTACACAATGTCGATTGCATACATTATCCTTATTATTAGATGTATTTTAGCACACCACTATCGCCGGAGCAGGCTTTCTATACATGCCATGGTATTTCTATAGTGTAGACATGGGGTGTCCATAATTATAGTGACACTTTGATACTTTATACATTAACATAATGCTATTAACTAATAATGTTTGTAAATGTGCACTACTGAATAGAGCAGACAAAGATATTCTCAACATTGGCAAACAGATTGGTGATTAAAATTATGTTTTCATGTTCACTCAATAAACTCCATCTAGGTCTAGAAGACTAATAAAGTCTGCTAAATCCTAACTTTAATATTATAAACGCAAAAGTGAGTTTGTTGTTTATTTATTGGTTTGTTATGCTTTCACACTAAAATGGCTGAACAGATTTGCATGAAATATGGCACAGGGTTAGACCATGACTTGTAAAAGGACATAGGATACTTTTTATCCCGATTCTAACGGGATCGTGACTTATGCGGGTAAAACCGCGGGGCGCAACTAGTACTCTATAAATTTTGTACTCACTTGTAAAATAGCTACATCTTCAGCCAGCCTCAAGAACACATGCAGCACAATCTGTGTATGCCTGTGTCCTCTAGAACACGCGTCACTCAGCTCGGCCAGCAGCGTGGGCCACTGTTGCGGCCACTCTCTCTTTATCATCTCCACGATGACCCGAGCTAACGCGTCATTCAGGTGGCTGGTCTCCCATCCACCCAGATAAAGGAGTTTCATTGCATTCTCCTATAGGAAAAGTTTAAGTTAGTGAATAGTTGGCAACAGAAAAATACAGTTTTTTTTCATTTTTATTGTAGAATTAAAGAAAGTTGAACGAGAGCTATACATAATTAATAGTGCTATTAGACAAACTGTAGTTTGGTAAGAACAACTTTGAGAGGGAGGCTAATAGAACAATTCTTGCTGGGCAGCATTCGGGAAGCTTCTTCGCGTATTTCACAGAGCCTAAAGACTGTGGTCTTCAATCAGTGTGTATTGCCTGCTATGACTTACGGAGCCGAAACGTGGACACTCCCGGTACGGCTGGTCCGTAAATTTAAGTACGCTCAGCAAGCTATGGAACGGGCTTAGTCTCTCTGAGGCATTGCGGATTCGATCCCCCGAACATAGTTCATAGCCATATAAGACGTAGAACCGATGACCGTTGGGAGAGACGTGTTCAGTGTTCTAGAGTGGAGACCGCGAATCGGCAAACGTAAGGTAGCGCGCCCACAGGCTACACTGGAGCGAAGATCATGGTCATGTTCGTGAACGGGCGCCGTCAGTAGGGGCCGGTCATCTCTTAGCTGCCACAGCTTATTTTAATGTGATTTTTTAATGTTTTATTTTATCTTTTTATTACAGACGATTTTAACGTTCTGCATTTGTGCCCGTTCTTCTCCATAGGTATCTACTACGCTTTTGAATCGGCGACTAGCTTCATCTTTCTGACTGACCAATTCCTTGACAATTCAAAAGTGCCTGTAATTGGTTTATTTCAAATATAAGCTTTGAGTTTCATCTTCGCAGGGTGGCTGGTAGCAGCTCAAACTCAAAGCATTTATTTCAATTAATCTATTTACAGGCACTTTTGAATTGTCAAGGAGTCAGTCAGTCAGAAATATGAAGCTAGTTGCCCATTCCAAAGCGTAGTAGGTACCTATGGAGAAGAACGGGCAAGAAACTCCTAAGCAGCTACATGAGAGTTGCCGAGAATCAAGCTGAAAGGCGTGCAATTGGAGAGGTCTATGTCCAGTAGTGGATTACTATAGGCTGATGATGATGAGGTATAATATCAAATACTATAAAACCATCTTCATTTGCGGTTTTGAAACTCAAATTGTAAAAGCATTATAATTACTGGCCATAAGAAATTATGTACTGGTCAATTGTAGAAAAACTAAGAGAATTTGTTTTATCTGATAAACAGAATATTAATAATAACAATAGCTCCCACCCACTGTGGGAGTACTAGATGACACTTCTGCCCAACCCTTCCGAGTAACAAGGTGTAATTTTATGTTATGTTATTTATTACTCTGCTAAGATAATTAAACATAATTATTGAAACAGATGTAACTGTATAAAAATTAACCACCACAAGTGTGGTTCATTTTTTGAGTGTGTAGTTTACAGCACATTAAACATTAAATAAAATGTTTGTTTTCTAATCATTTTTGAGCAATGAGTACCTGATCAACATATATACTTCATTTTAGAACACTTCAATTGGAATGACCTTGAACAATTTCTTCACAGGCTACAATTATTATCCCTACAAATACCTTAATAAATACAGAACATAGTTTTGGTGAGCAAAGATCTTTCAAATTGTCTGTAGAAAAGTCTGTTTCATAGTATCATTATTGTTATCAATAATGATACTATGAAACAGACTTTTCACTTTTTTTTTTTTTTTTGACATTGAGCAATAATATTATGAATTTGAGGAAAATGCTACATGAAAACTTATTCATGTTATAGGAAATGTTATTAACATTACCTTAATAAATATCTTCTCAGCTTGAGTAATCTGGGTCCATCTATACTTCACAGTATGTTCCATGAGCTGGAGACCAAAGTGTTTCACTCCAGGAGAGTATTGATTGCCACTGGCCAGCAAGAGACCGGCCTGGGCACACCATGGCGAATTCTCTTTGAAGCTACAAACATTTAAATGTTGAGTACGCAAGTAGGATCCAATAAAACCATAAGCTAGATAAACATTATCTGGATACAACAATAATACAATGCACACACAACAATTACAACATTTTCAATACATAATATTATTACAATAATAATATTTTTTACAATATTTTCTTTCCTTTTTTACAGCTTAAAATACTTTAGATGAAAACAAGTCAGTCAAGGTTACACAATCAAACTTGTTTAGTATAAAATTTTACATTAGTGTTATATTAATTTGAGAATAAATATTTTACCTTTCGCATGCATTATAGGCCTGGCTGCGTTCTTCATGAGAAACAGTGGGGATCAAAGTGAGCTCAACAGCACGACTGAGCTCGTCAACTAGAAGAGCCACCTCCCCGGTAGCCTCGCTACCTACACCCACTACGTTCATCGCAGCTCAATACTACACCTAAAACATATTTTTTTTACCTTATATATGCAAAGATAAACATGAAGAGCATAACTGCTTAAAATTTAATAATTTAAATAAATATGAGAGCATACTTTGTTTGTGAATCATAAATGAAATCAAGACATCATAAATGTGCAAAATTGCTGTCAGTTTGTTTGTTTTTGTTGGTAACCTCTGACACATTTGCCTTTGTTGATTCAGGAATGACAAAGAAAATTATTTGATTTTTATTCACATACTAGCTTGAATCCATATAGTATTTTTGTAAAATATGAATGTAAGAAATTCTCACTTGTCATGTTACTAAATGATTTAATGTTGAAATATAATTTTATAAACTGATAGACTGATGCAACATGGAAAAACTTCAATCAAACTTACCAACAGCAGTCAAGAAAGTAATCCCCATAGAATATTTTTCACTTCATATTTCCTTTCAGGAATCTGTAAATTAATGAAAATTAGAATTGTAGCTCGTACAATTATTTAAAATTTTAAATATTTTAATTTTATTCCTGTTTATCGAATGCAACCGGCAGGGCATGCCAATAAATTAACAAAAACAAATTGGACAGTATGATAATTGCAATTCTAATTACAGTTGATGATTAGGAACTATTTAAGCAATTATTTTACCCAATTATATTGAAGGAATGTATTTAAATTTCAGAAATCAATTTCAAAACATTGGAAACACCTCGTGTCTACCGAAAAGGAATCGAATATCGGCCACAGACTAAAGTAAGTAGACAACTAGAGTAAGTAGGTAGTACTTGTACTGTACAAAGAGATGAGATGTCATTGGATTTTAGTTGCACAGCTGATTCATTAATAAAATCATAACTTATTTATGTTTATTGCAAGACACTAAATACAATAATTAAGTATAAAATTAAATAAAGTCCGAAAATCTTTTATATTTTGTGTTTTATTACTATTGTTGAGAATGTCTTTCTTTGAATTTTGGGATATTTTCAGACGAGACGGCTGCCACTTTTCAAGGTTTTTGACTTTTCTTTACGTCACAGAAACTTGACAGCAGTTTGATTTGAATTCTGTTTATGTTGGAAACTATAAACTATTGTTTTACGCTATTTAATTTCATCAATAAAGAAACTTGTTTGATTCCGGCATGGAAAACAAATTTACTTACCTCGAACCATCTTTAGAAAAACAACTAAAGGGCCACCGCAATGGAATTACTGCGTTATATTTCAGTCCCAATGAACAACAAATTGCTAGCAGCTCGCTGGATAGCAGTGTTTTGGTACATAAATATTTTTTGTATTAAACTATAAATAATTAAATTCCATACCTCTGGAATAAATAATTATAGAGACATATTTTGTGTATTGACTTGTTTTCTGTGTTCATGTCCTAGCTATGGGATCTACGTGGTACTATGAGAAGCTACAGGTTTCAAGGCCATGACGAAGCCGTTATGGATGTAACGTTTTCTCCTTCGGGCAAGTATATGGCTTCTGCGTCGCGCGATAAAACCGTTAGGCTGTGGGTGCCCACTGTGACAGGCAGCACTGGCATGTTCAAGGCTCATTCACAGACTGTGCGGTCAGTGCAGTTCAGCCCTGATGGGACGAAGGTAACCCAAAGTTTCTTAAACTGAAACCGTAGCTAGAAAACCGTAGAAGAAACCATAGAAAAAATTTGATTAGAAATCAATTTTTTTCTACTGTTTCTATACACTTACCTATAAATAAAAATTATCCTTACCTTTCAGATAATCACTGCCTCTGATGACAAAATAGTGAAGCTCTGGTCAACTGATAAACATAAATTCTTAGCTTCATTCATTGGCCACACCAACTGGGTAAGATGTGCCCGCATGTCCAGTGATGGTTCAATTATAGCCTCTTGTTCAGATGACAAGTCTACTAAGCTCTGGAACCTGGACAATGGAGAGTGTATCCACACTTATAAGGACCAGAAAGGCCATGGGTTATGTCTAGCATGGCACCCATCAGGGTGTTATATTGCTGTTGGTACTTCACATGGTAATGTGAAGTTATATGATGTGAGGACACATAATCTAGTGCAATATTATAGGTAATTAGTAAAACTTTCCTAAAACAATTACTTGATTTTGCATACAGAATTGGTTTCTGATAATTAAAATCTTTTTGTACAATTTCAGTATTCATACTGAGGCCATAACTTCAGTAGCATTTCATCCGAGTGGAAGTTACATCCTAACTTCAAGCAAAGATGGGAAAATGAAGGTATGGACTAGTTCTATCTTCTACTACTACCCACAGTATTGGAGGAACTGTTTCTAAAACATATCCTAACTAATGTTATAAATGTGAAAGTAAGTTTGTTTGTTTGTTACGTTTTCACACTAAAACGGCTGCATGGATGAACGTTGGCACATGCCTAGACCATGACCTGGACAAGGACATAGGCTACTTTTCAACCTGGATTGCAGACTTAGTAGCAGGCAACAGCTAGATAAAAGATAAATCAAATAAACACTTCGTACTAATACGTAACTAATTTTCAGATACTGGATCTTTTAGAGGGTCACCCAATATTTACCCTAAGTGGGCATTCTGGTCCTATCAATGCTGTCAATTTCTCAGCTGGGGGTGATACCTTTGCCTCTGCAGGAGATGATAAACTGGTAAATATATTATTAAAGTAAATAAGATTATAGTGTCTGAAAAAATGTTTTTGTATACTTGTGTATGTTAGTGTATGGCATTACACAAGAACTGCTGTGTAGTTAGTATACATACATTGGTAAAGAAGATAATGTAATTTACTTATCAAATGTATGAATTATATTGCACACATGTAAATGTATAATATTTTGTTCATGTTTCCAGGTTTTCATATGGAAAACGAACTTCACAGAACTAGCAGGTGATTTAAAGGAAAACATTGCAGAGAATGGATCAACTATACCTAAGTGCATCTCTCAATCTTCTAAACTAACAACCACATCAAAAGACACGAAAGACAGGAATCAGGTTGCTCATAAAAGATTCTACTTGTAGTACACACTATAGTGTAGCACATAGTCATTAGCTAATTGTAATGAATTTGTATTTATTATTTTATTTAATAAGTATGGTATAAAGAAATACATTATATTATTATATTCTAAATTAATAATAAAATTCTAAAACTCATTACTCTCCCCATTCAGGATAATTCATTGAGATCCATTTCAAACAAGTATATGGTAGCCTTTCAAAAAATAGAATTCAGAGAAAACTGCAATAATTACTATGCATTAAAACGTTCCTCATCATACTAAGTTTGCAATGAGTTCAAGTATTAATACAGTTTTCATCATCCATAAAATAGGGCTCAAAAGCTTGGTATCAATGCTATCATACTCATAAGATTCCTGTAACTACATTTGTCCACCTGGATGATGTCAGTCAATGTAACCAATCCCCGAGACTGAATTGTTCTGAAGAACCAAATGCTAACAGTACAATGGTTGAACCAATATTGTGCAGTCAAACAGCACCTTGTCTACGAGGCTCATATACAATTGTAAGTCCAGTTCGCATAAATACACCAAAGAGTTGTGCATGTGTACCAAAATCCACACCAGCTCTGTCTGAATGTTCATCAGTTGATTGTTCAATGCACAGTGTTGGACATGCAAGTCATATTCCTCGAATCCCACCCAGCCCTACTACATACACCCTACCCTCTGTTTTGGACAAGTCCAGGAGGTCCACAGGAACATGTGGAGATGGACAAGATTATGACTTGTTTGGAATGATCAAACTAAAGGAAAATGATGTTTGTTACACTAGTGGCACTATTGAGTGGGTGGGTAGAAAGAGGAGCTTCCCTATAAACAGTGGATTTAAATTAATTAATGAACAATTTGAACAAGTAAAGAAAATAAAAAAGTTGAGTACTACTAATACCTGTGATATGCACAGAGATACAGAATGTAATTGTCCTGATGTATTGCCCACTGTTAATGCTATGGTTGACCATCTGAATGCTCTCCATGAAGCTGTAGATCTTGTTGACTTGAGACTCAACACTCTAGAAGATGTTTTGAGCAAGAAAAAAGAAGGAAGATGTGGTCCAATTTAACTACTTAAAATGATAATTTAATTTAGTGGTTTAGTCTCTTTATTAATAAACTTTGTATAGCAAAAATGATTTATTAAAATACTGTAATAGTTACATTCTATACACTTAACAAAATAACATCATTTTAAAATAATATACATGATACAACCATATTAACAATAGAATTTTTTTAAAGAATAATGTCAAATTTTGGCTCAAGGCATTCTCAGCCTTCTAATTTGAAGGGACTATAATAATACCATAATAAAAAGATTGATAGCATAAATTATGCTGGTTTTGTCTTCTGAACTTTTCTATTACTATTTTAAAGTTATCTTACTCTAACACAACTATTGAGTGCCCACATAAGTTGTTTTCTTGCCTGTTTTCTTAATTACTTCCAGTAGCTGGTCAGCACTGAGTGTGGATGTGACTGAAACCTTTTGGTCTGGCAAACTTATTGAAATGTTTTCCACACCCTGACCCTTTAGCCTGTTGAGTACTCTTTCTACAGCACCTGAGCACCCCTCGCAAGTCATTTCTACGTTGAATACGTGTGTCTGTAATTACAAATCTAGGACTTTAGTATGAACACAATATTTATAACCAAAATAAGACGATACTAGATAATAGGGTTCACTCACCGATGACATTATTACTCTTAATATGTCCGTGTGTTTACACGTGTGATTTCTAAATTGATTTTATGTAGAGAAAGAAAGTCCAAGATACGAATGATTGTGGTTTACGCTTATCAGTAAGCAGCTCAGTGACGTTGTCAAAAATTATTCAAGCAAGTTGAATGTACTCTTTATGTACAGTTAGTTCAAAATGAACACATAATTGCAATGGAATACGATTCAATATTCCTTCAATCGTGCTTTACTACTTGAAGAAAATGTTTGTTTATAATCTCTGACAAGCAGGCTGTCATCTATGACCGTGGCAGGGCCATAGACTAGAGAGTTAATATTGGATCAGATACAGAGTGCCCAGGGTATAAAGTAAGGAACCAAAATAAATATTACCATTACTTGCTAGCCGGTAGGGATGCAAAAGTGCAAAAAAGTATCAATATTTAAAAAAATATCGATTACGACATATTATTCATTATAGAAATATTTCTGAAGTTCAATTGTACTTATTTGTTTTTTAAATAAATACTAAACTATACCCCATTTGAAATAAGATTAGACATTTAATAAACCTTTTTTACAGTCCGTTCAACCGATTTTGACCTCTATTGCGTTGGTGGCATGACAAATGGCAGCTGCAGTAAGCAGTTGGTATTGTGTAACCTTTTTTGCTTTTAATGCCATCCTTATGCCTAGGGCATAGAAGTCAAAATCGGTTTCAAATGGAATGAAGGAAAAATGTCTACTTTTGACGGCTCTGAATTCAAGCGGTTTTAGTCAGTGGCGTCAACGGTGTTGCTATTGGAAATATATCGTATTTGATACGTTCTACTTGATATTTTATATCGATATATCGAGCTTACCGGGTGGGCGCCACCAGGTTCCAAATCTCCGGATTCATTATGAGCTTAAACATTACCCAGAGACGAATCTAGACCGGCTAGCAAGAAAACAGTCACAATAAAAGAGTGTACCTGCTTTGTTATGTTCATGAATTTAACGGTTTCCTAGAAGAGCGGTGGCTGCAGTCTGCAGTCATAAAAATTATGGCACTAGCAAAGATTTAATTGTTAGATTCGCCCATCCGCGTCAAAAGATAGTCACGTTTCTGTTTCTGACAACTCTGACACACATTAATCGAAACCTACGGTTCTAGCTTCTTGTATTCTAGCAACTTCTCAAAAGTTGACAGCACTGCTGACAGCATTAAGGCCAGCGCACACCTGGCAAAGCGAAGCGCAGCGCATTCGTCACTTCCAAACAAATATCGACCTTGCACTGGTTGAAATAAAGTTGAAAATAAATAAACTTCAATTATTTCGAGAGCGCGTCTAAGCGTTTATTTTTCGGCATGCAACGTTGATATTTGTTTAACAGTGACGAATGCGCTACGCTGCGCCTCGCCAGATGTGCGCCAGCCGTTATCCTACCTCTCATCCTCCCCACCAAAAGTGGAATTAAGCGCGTAAAAGCGTTTTCACATTGTCCGATACGATATTGGTGTCGGATACGATATCGGGGCAAGTAAAATGTATGAATTATTACTTGCCTTTCACATTGTCCGATCCGATACCGATTCGAGTGGTTACTAAAGCTAATGCTCCTTAGTCAAGCTGGCCCACTACTGAGGAACTAAAAATGCAAGTGATGCCGCGATTGGCGTGGCCACTTATTGGGCCCAACTCATCTAACATAATACATGGTATTTACCATCGGCTGGAAAAGAAGAAGTATTGTTGTAAAGCATTGATTAAAATAAAATCTTGGAACGTTATACACGCGAATACCCGGTGAGTGACCTTAAAAAGCCTAAGAAACATTTTCACCTTTTTTCACAATTTTCTACGTTCTACGTACTTTTTCATCACTAATAAAGTTAGTGATCGATGGTTTTCATACATTATATTCGACATTGTGAGATAGAAGTAATTAATACACATCCGTAATTATAACGAAACTGGTTTTATTATGTGTAGGTACTTATGTAAAAATAAATTAAAGCTAAAGTTCGTTTTTAGAATTCCGTACCCGAAGGGTGCCAAACGGAACCCTATTACTAAGCCTCCACTGTCAGTCTGTCTGTCAACAAGTTGGATCTCATGAACCGTAATTGGTAGACATTTGAAAATTTCACAGATTGTGCATTTCTATTGCCGCAGCTATAAAAACATATAATAAAAATCACGTTTTGTCACCATACAGGTACGGAACCCTAAAAACAAACAACAAAGATTTGAAATGTAAAACTACTATCTGGGAATAATAATGAACTTTAACAATAACTTTACAGTACAGCTTCAGTCTTTGTTCTGTCTGGCCAACGAAAGATGATCCTGAAAATACGCGCGATATTAAAAAAAAACAAGACTATTTATACCTGTACATAGTTCGATAACACGTGTTGATAATTGAAGTTTTATTTTGTTTAAATGAAATTAAATTTCCATTATAAACACGAATTATCCCAATAGGTACGTAAGTACCTAAGTTTGTAGGTATAAATATTTGTTCGTAATAGTAACATAGTGTAAAAGGGAAAGGCTTTGCCCGGCAGTGGGACAACACGGGCTAAATACTAGATAGTTAATAAAGTTAAAAAGCTAATTTCTCGTGTAGAGTGTTCGCAAGATAAGTCTGTGCGCGGCTGAAATCCGAACTAATAAGTATGCTGCCGTCTTGTCGTTCATGTAAGGTCAAATTAAGTATAGAATTAAAGCACGCCAGGCACCCCCAATCGTGCACAGACTTATCTTCCGCGCACTCTAATAACAATTATTGCTTTCGGTGTTCAGTGTCTGAGGAACATTATTTGCAAGGTTTTTCACCAGTGTGTATGACAAGATGTCTTTTTAAATTACAATTATGATTAAAACTACGCTGACATATTTCACATTTGTAAGGTTTTTCACCAGTGTGTATACGACTGTGTTTTTTTAAGTCACAGTGATAACTAAAACTATGCTGACATATAGCACATTTGAAAGGTTTTTCACCAGTGTGTATACCAACATGTCTTTTTAAATTACACTCAATATTAAAACTACGCTGACATATTTCACATTTGTAAGGTTTTTCACCAGTGTGTATACGAATGTGTTTTTTTAAGTCACAGGGATAATTAAAACTACGCTGACATGTAGCACATTTGAAAGGTTTGTCACCAGTGTGTTTACGAACATGTTTTGTTAAATCCCTTTTATCACTAAAACAACACTGACATAAATCACATTTAAAAGGTTTTTCACTATTGTGTATACGAACATGTTTTAATAAATCCCTCTTATCATTAAAACGACGCTGACATAAATCACACTTATAAGGTTGTTCACCATTGTGTATTCGAATATGTCTTTTTAAATTACTTAATTGACTAAAACTACGCTGGCATACCTCACATTTGTTTTGTTTTTCACCAGTGTGCATAAGAATATGTCTTGTTAAATGACCTTTATGACTAAAACAACACTGACATAAACTACACTTGTAAGGTTTTTCAACAGTGTGGTTGCGAATGTGTTCTGTCCTCGTACCCTTTTCACTAAAACTGTTATTAAGTCCAGGTTTTGTATCAGTGAAAGGCTCTTTGTTGAATTTAGTAACACGTTTGGACGTACGATGTTGAGTGTTCTGGTTAATTTCAATGTCTGATAGGTCTGATAGTTCATTTTTCAATTGCTCAGCTGTAATTGCGCCTTCTATTTTTATTGTTCGTGTGTCTAGTTTTGGTTTCTCCGCGGCGGGTGCACCTGTGATAATAGGTGAATCTGATAAGAACAATTTTCGAAGAAGATATCTCTACTATACCTCATCCTAACTTGTTCAATTATTCATCCTCAGACCAGAAAAAAAAAATCTTGCGACAACAACGACAACAACGCGGGACGCGGGAGCGTCTACCGCGCGGCGGACGCTGCTCGTGTTATTATTATGGCGCTTTGCACACCTACGCGACCGTAACGCGGGAATACCCTGTCGACAAAGCGGGACTGTGTTCGCGGTTCGCGCAGGGGTTCGCGTTGTTGACGCGCGTCCCGCGTTGTGGTCGCGCTGGTTTGGCCGAAGCTTACCTTTTATTGTTTACTTAAGGTCCGCACAAAATAGGTCGACGGCCAGTCCGTATCCGGACCTGAAGTCTATTCTAGGTGTGATTTAGTTAGTTCATCATTCTCTTGCCCTTCTTGGGATCGGCGCAATATGTCATTTTCTTCCATACTTCTACAGCGCCTTGGGACTGCTGATTGTCCTCGCAGAAATAGAGTAAGTTCCCGGATTTGAGGATTATCGACTACTCCCCCTTTCTTTAGACTTCAGATACTCCATTTTAACCTACTCAATTATACCCCATTTTAACCTACTCAATTCTTCCTCAGACCAGATAAAAAATTGTTGCACAGCTTTGGCTCAAGCTTTAAGCTTCGGCCAAACCTAAGCGACAACAACGCGGGACGCGGCAGGAGAGCGTCGTATTTTAACTGTAAAATTACGTAAATCAGCGAAATCGGCAATATGTCGTATTCTTAACCATTTATGACTTCGAAATACAATTATTTCGAAGTCACAAATAGGATAGAATTCAACATTCCACATGTAAGCAGGTACGGCCTTTTGGTAATGCTAACCACTTCCTATCAGGTGAACCATTGACCTGTTTGATAATTACTTACTTTTCGTCTCCCTACTTCTTTGTGTCTTCTTAGATACTTCTTGTTCTTCTTCCACATCAGGTTTAAACTCCATTAGATCAACATCATCTTCTAAATGTGATTCAGAATGGTGTGGTAGTATATCTACTACATCTAGACAGCTATTATCTAAATTTTCCAGTTCTAGCTCTGTAAGTAAACGAAACCAGTCACGAGTATTACTCGTTTATTATCAATATTAGTTTTATTTCACAACATAATGTGGGTAACCACATAACACCGATTATATTTTTAATTTATTGATATTAATTATTGATACTAAAAATTTTGTTCTTAAAAAACATACCATCACTTTGATGTTCCTGTTTTGGCTCAATAATATCATCTAGTCCCTCACAATCAGCTGGTTCTTCTTTAATAGCAATGATTTCTGTTTGACATTCATCAGCTATACTTATGTACACTATTGGAGATTTAACAAACCCACTGAAAAGCTCAAAGTGGTCTTGGTTTATTAAAATATTGGCCTGTAAAAAGATATCTATAGTATTAGGAATATATGCTGGTGATCAAAGTTCCACAAACAAGCACAAAATTTTTATAGTTAATTGATTCAGGCGTGACTTTGCGGAAATCCATTATAAAATACAATAGACGTAGATATATTTAGTAACCTATTCCGCTTGACTATTCTTCAAGAGTCATCAAAAAACGAGGCATCCACAGGATGACGATTGACCAATTGCAAACCAGAACGCGACGTGTTACCACACCGAGCGCTGGACGCAAAGTGAATCAAATCGTTTTTTTGACTTCTGAAGTCTTGACTATTGAACTGGACTTTCGTGTGGCTGCCTTAAGCTTCTACACTCAGGGCCTCCAGCCAGGGGCATAAACTAATTTAAACTAAGTGAACGCTCGCTAAGGGCACACGTTCCGTTTTACGAACCTCGGCTTAGGACGTCACTGACTAACGCACGGGAAGACAGCAAGACGGGACAGGCTGGATCGAAATATCAGATAAATTATTATTAACAGGGGAATTTGAAGCTACGTGCTCAGCTGCGGCGCGGGCTGGCACTTCATCGGCCAAGGGACGGGGGGACGAGTTTAATCGGGGTCGCGGTCGCGGAGGTCCTCGGCGGCGAGGTCGGTATGACGGAAAGCGTCTGTTTTTGTGAACTGTACTGGTGGGCCTACTGTTCTCCTGGAGGTGGGTTACAGGGTCATCTGGCTCTACGAAAACATGCCTCGGACGGCGGACTTTACTAATCCTAGAGGGGACATAACTAGCGGCCTCGACAACCAGAGGGTTGCGACTTTTGGCGGCGGTATCGAAATAACACTTGGAAAGGCGTTTGAGAAACTGGCGGATGGTGGGGATCTTTAGGTCGAGATGGAGGATCTCGTAACGAAAGAACCAAGGGGCTGACGTGATTGTACGTAGGAAACGGTTCTGGAGGGTTTGCATCTTATGGATATAGCGGGGCTTCGTGTGAGCAAGCAAAGACTGACCCCGCATAGGTCATGATGGGACGAATGCACGCCGTGTAGATACGCAATTTGCACTTTAGTGACAATTTGCTTCGTGCATTCAAGGCGGAGTGGAGTCTGCCTAGAGCGAAAGGCTCGCGAGCGGACCTGCTTTATGTGCTCTTGAAACGAGAGTTTATCGTCCAGCGTTACACCTAGATATTTAGCTTGCTTCTCCCAAGAGATCGGTTTGCCAAACATGGTGAGTGGACTGGGCACGGGGTGAATCAAATCACACGTCACCCCCGCTTATATAGGATTGCTGCTCGGCGCTGATTGGCTAGGATCGTTATCAGAGCGATAAGCGCGATAAGGAGCGAACAATCGCAACAAAGGCGACCTTGGAATACTGGTATTTCATTCATTGAACAGTGTAACATTCACTGTATTATTTTTAACAATTTCTAAATTTTCTAATACTGACATTTTAAATCCTTAACACAAGTGTGTACCATTTTGAAAGTGTTATTATTATTGAATGAATGACCTGAATCTATTAAAAGCAAAATGAGATCTTTCTGGACAACTATTCCTATAAGCTGCAATATGTTCCTTATATCTTGTTTGGAAATTACAACCAGTCTGACCTATGTAAATACCATTACAATCATAGCAATGTAAATGCATCATGTCGATTTCTTATAGGGGTTTTGATGACTCTTGAAGAATAGTCAAGTGGAATAGGTTACTAAATATATCTACGTCTATTGTATTTTCAAACTTTTTATGTTATACTAAAGTACCCTGCAAAGTCATCTATGCTACCAACTTCATTGACCACTGCACAAGCCATAATTGTATATCTCGCACATTATCAAACTGCCACAAACAAGTTTCAAACAGAAGTTGTAGCAGTATTATTTGGAGTATTTAACATGTAATTGTAAACACCTACATTTGACAAAAGCGTACATTCAACATTATCAACATTCAATGGTTGATGGTACGAAAGTATGAGCTTTCGAGGAATTCTGGTTTGCAATTGGTCAATTGTCATCCTGAGGATGCCTCGTTGAGAGGTGAAACACGTGTCGATTTCTTACAGGGTTTTTTAGGACTCTTGAAGAATAGTCAAGCGGAATAGGTTACTAAATATATCTACGTCTATTGTATTTTATCATGGATTTCGGCAAAGTCATGCCTGAATCAATTAACTATCTTGCGTGGAATTACTTTATATACTGAAATTAGAAATTATGAGAATAAATGGCTGTTGAAGAACACCTCACCTCATCATCCTCATTCATCATCAGAGCAAACAGCTCTTCGGCTTCCAGACATTGTCTCAGTAATCTGTAGCATTGCTTTAATTTAGAGCAGCAGAAGAAACAAGCAAGAATCGGCCTACTGTCTTCAGTTACAAACTGCAACATAATTTGTCTTACACTACTTGGTTTTTATGAAGAAAATACCGTTCAATTTGTAGTAATGCTATCCAAGCCAACTTAAAAAGTTATTTACTTATTTCAAATCAAAAATATGAACTTACTGGAATATTAGTCAGCTTCTCATATAGTTCATGCAACTTTCTGTTAACCACTACATACATTCTAACATTCTCCACTAAACATATCCTACACATTGGCAGTTTTTCCATCTTTTAACTCAAATAGTATCACTTATGTAAATTTTTAATTTTTTATTAATGCAGAACAACACTTGCGTTGCCTACAAATAACGGGTGAGGCTTGTATATTATTATTACGACTTCTACTAGTAATCTACAAACATTTTCCTAATAAGTTAATGAGTAAACTCTTCCTTTGTGGACCACGGTAAGAATGGAGCAGAGGACGAGAGAGAGCTACAAAACTAATTTTATCTCTCGTGGGTAGTCCAGACAACCTAAATACCAGTAGTCCCGTCGATGAGTATAATCACAGAGCACTATATAATACTGGTAGTATAATGTTCCTTGAGTGTTGAGTCCCGTAGTTCACATTTATTTCGTTTACTTCACAAAAAAAGAAAAGATACGAAAATTTAAAAGCTACTTGACGGCTAGTGACCTGACGGCAGTTTGACAAATACCTACCTGTCAAAAACAAAAAGTCATTGACTTCACAGATATTTTTTTTATACTTCATGCAGGGTTGGATTTAGGTATGTTGAAAAAGATAGTACAAAAAAATGAAAAGGATGGTATTTATAAAAAAATATAGTACACTTTCATTATTTTTAATTTAACAGTATAAAGTCGTAAAATCGACATAATTTTTTTTTTTGGGTAGATTCTCTCGGTCTTTCGTCATTTTCAGCACCATCAGTGTTGCCACTTTCCATAATTAAAACATTGAAAACGTATTATTTTTCACAAAAATTGAGCAAACTTTGATTGAATTTCGAATGGAATGGAAGGAAAGAGATTAGTGGAAAGAGAGAAGTGTACTGCGGAGGATAATCGGGGAATCCCCGGCCATTAACACCGAAAACATCGCAAGATCAGAATTCGGTCGTATACACGCACGGTCGAAATATTCATAATATGACGTAAAACTAAGCATTCGGGAGCAAACTTTAAACTGTAGTATTTTAGCGTACTATCCTTAGATGCGGATAGTATATAGTACAAAGGGCCAAATTATAGTATAAATACTATAATTATAGTACAAAATCCAACCCTGACTTCATGTCATTTGGTCCTATATGTCAAGATTTTTTTTTAAATTATTATTTTCGAACAATAACGCCAACAGAAATGGTCTAAGGGTATTAGCCGTACTTTTATCAGAATGCAAATGCACGATTATTTCAAGTAACTCGGAGTTCTAATGTGTTGTTGATTTTTTTAGAACAAAGGAAGCGAGGTATTTAAAAAAAAATGACCCAAGTCCACCCCAAATGACTTTTTACGATGTCAATCATGTATAAATACTCTGTGATGTCTATTGACGTCACGCAGGACTTAGCAGCATCAGCACGAAGCAGACCTCAGAGGCCCTAGTGCGAGTTTCTTGTAACTATCTCGACTTTACGCATCGACCGCATTCGGATCTCCGATTGGCCCTTCACTGGCCTTCACTGGTGAAGGGCCATTCAGAGTGCCGAATGCGTTCGATGCTTAAAGTCGAGATGGTTAAAAGAAACTCGCACTAGGCCCTCAGGACAGTCAGGACTGAGCACAGACTACTAAGTACGGTTTCATTGCCAGCACAGGCAGATGCAGGTAGTACTTACTGGTACTTCCAGAGCCAGTTTCGTACGAAACAGTGCGAACAGTATATTCTCAACAACGACTGACACGGGCAGTGTTTTGTGGAAACTGTCCATAAAAACCACTTCGGAAAATATTTCAAGTTCCTTTGCGCAATATTCGATAAAAGAAATAACAAATTTTTATTTAGTTCGACCCTATGAAAAACATTATGCTCTCGTTTTGCTCGATTTCATAGGTACCTAAAATAAAAATGTATGATTGCATTGCTGATAGTCCACAGACTAAGTAGTACTTGATACACTTGATAGTCTGTTCTACACATTAGGTACCTTACCGTGGCTGTCATTTTCATTGATGGTGGTGCCGTATGTCTCCGAGTTTTATTTTTAATTATTTTTCTTGAAGTCATGTTAATTTAACCACTAATGAAAACATGTCACTCAGGGAAAATCTAAGTGAACTAGGCTGGTAATTATATTTTTGTAGAAGTCGTTGTTTTAAGGAGAATACTCGAATGTTCACAGTCAAACTAATATCTGATTTTTTCAGGCACCTAAGTGAAGAGGGTCTTGATATTGTTAGTGAAAATGGTCAAATAGAGGATATAGATATCATTACGAAGAAGGCATTAGATGTGAGTGATTAGCGAAGCTACATTTTCTTATTGTCAAGGTCTACTGGTCAATTGGTTCTGGTTGTGCTAATGTCCGATTCTTATTGTTTTCCAGTATGATTTAAGAGATATAGGAGATGCAGCGCTTCCTGAAGACTTTACTAAAGAACCATCTAAGTTGGAGAAGCCTGTGATACTCCAAATACAGAAAATTAGAAATGTGTCTGCACCAAAGGCAAATGAAGAGTCTACCTCTGCTCCTCGAATGCTTAAGTTGACGTTACATGATGGTAAATCAACATGTACAGGCCTAGAAACAAGTCCTATCTCCAGTTTAAGTATTAATACTCCACCGGGTACCAAGGTGATGTTGAATAACGAAGGCCTCGAGGTCTGTCACGGTGTGGTGTGGTTGGTTCCTGAGGTCATAACAGTGCTAGGTGGAAAAGTCACTCACATGATTGAAAAATGGGAACTAAACAGGAGTCTCGCTAAGCATACTAGAGGTGAGTTGGTTCTGCTAATTTCAAAATAAGGAATTTGTAAAAATGAGAATGATTTAATTTTATTTGATATTGAATATCCGTTCCCCAACACATAACTCACAATATTTTATGTTACCCATAGCATAAGCTTATAAGCATAATCAGCCTATAATGTTGCCACTGCTGGGACACAGGCCTTCTCTCTACAAGTGGTAGTGGGTCATAATCTATTAAGCGGGCCCAGTATTGCCTTTAATTATATGATTAAATATAACATTATTAATAATTTGTATTTTTTTCATGTAGTTTTGGGAAAAAAAAAATGCTGTTGATTGTGATTTTCAATCTGTTTTGTTTTGAAGTAATGCCAATTTTATTTGGCTGCATTAATTTACTATGGTCACTATAATTATAAAAAATATATTTGCTGCTGCACTATAATTATAAAAAATATATTTCAATTGATATCGCATTCATGCAATTGTTTTATTCATTAAAAAAAAATATCCCACATATATACATCTGTACTAATATTATAAAGCTGAAGAGTTTGTTTGTTTGTTTGAACGCGCTAATCTCAGGAACTACTGGTTGGAATTGAAAAATTCTTTTTGTGTTGGATAGTCCCTTTATCCAGGAAGGCTATATAACATCACGCTACGACCAAAAGGGGAGGAGCATAAATGAAAAATGTTGCAAAAACGGGAAAAAATATTCCTTTTTGAGAGCTTCCGTTGCGTGCGCTGCGTAAACGGTTTAAGTTACGCAAATATCATGTATGATGGAGTTATCCCTCTTTAAAAGTTCTAAAAAAAAGTCCGCGACAGCATATGTCTATCTTTTAAGATTGACTCACTATTTTATGGTAATCAATTTTTTTTCGAATTTAATGCATTATTTGCGAAGGAGTTTTATCGACTTAATATTAATTCTTATTCAAATAAATAGTTTTAACATCAAGGGTATTTATGTAGCAGTAAAATACTTTTTAATTCATTCGAATTGGACATTTAATTTCGAAGATATCACGATATAAAAATGCAATACGCGAACCGTTCGACGCCGGCGGCGGCGCCGCGCCTCCGCGACGTTAAGAGAGGAGAGGATAAGCACATGGGTAGACATGACCTGGAATAGGACATAGGATACGTTTTATCCCTATATTCCCACGGGATCGACATCTACGCGGGTGAAACCGCGGGGCACAGCTAGTACAGAATAATTATGTTGTATGGACATCAACCCTTTCATATTTAATTTAATACATCACTTTGTTGCAATATGGATTGGTTTTGGGTCTTTTCTTCCATAGACATTCATTGATGAAGTGTAGAGGCCTCTTTGTATTTTGCAGAGGATGGATAAAAAAGAATGTTAATTCAAATTCGAAAATCATTTTTGGATTGAGAAGCTACATGTAGCACAAAACACACACTCTTCGCCACTGCTAATTAAGCAAGTGTCTGAAATATATTACCATTATTTTGTAGGGGGCCCTGGTGTGGATGGAGGTCCTCCCCCATGGATACCATTTGGTCAGAGACTAGAAGCTCTCACACTGGACAAGCAATTCAAGAGTTTAACAGAAGCCGCTAAACAAGATAATGCGGAGTTCGAAGCTCAGAGAAAAGGTGCAATTGCTGAAGCACAGAAACTGTCCTCTGGTGTTAAGAAAGTAATATGTCTTTTATATTTACTAGTAATTCGCTAAAAAAATCATAATAGCTAATAAATGTACAGTGTAATGCTTGTTTTACCAATTACATAGTATGACTTGCAGCCTAATTGCGTAACATGCTGGCATTCGCTTTCATGTTAACAAAATAATTTGATGAATACATGGTCTAGTTGTTGCCTGAGGTTTTGCAATGTTTGTTTTCGTTAATTATTTTGCTAAATTTCGAGTAGTATAATAGTTTTGTTGAATGTTTGTTGACAAGATCTGAGTTATGCAATTAAGCTGTTGATTTAGTAGAGGTTTGCGTCTAACTTAAACACACATCTATGGTTATTCTAATAAGATATCAAGAGTTTACTTATGCTTTTTTAATAATTAGTCTAGTTTTGCTTAAGTTTTCCAATAAGTTTCTCAATTACATTTAGCTACTATTAATTATTCTCATTTCCAAATAATTCAGCTTCTAATATCTGTTTATATTTTGCATTTCAGGTGTTTGGTGGAGGCACAAAACCTCTATTGGATGCAAATGTACAGAAGATAGTTGATGCTGGTTTCTCAGAGGAGCAAGCTGAAAATGCTCTGAAATATACTAAGAATAATGTTGATAGGGCTCTTAAGATTCTGCAGAAGAGAGACAACTCAGAGAGTAGAAGTAAAGAGAAGCAGCAGAAAGAACCAGAACCACCCAAACGAAAGGGACGGAACAAGGATATGAATGATGAGGACATACAAGTGAAACCATCAGGAAAAGTGTCCTTATTTGACTTCTTAGAAGATAAGCTGCCTAATGTACCTGATAAGGATAAGAGCAACCGCCAGAACAGCTCCTCGCAAGAGGACAGGAATGATCGAAACAATTATAATTATAGGGAGAGGAATAGTGGGAGAAATAACCCTCGTAATCAAGGAACTAGGTTTGATGGTGCCAATAGACAAAGATCTGACACTAGAGGACATTATTCTCATGATAATAATCATTCACATAGAGATGATAGAAAATACCAAGCACAGAGTGAAAAGCCACCAAGGTTTCAGAGGAAGTTAGAAGAGAAAAACAAGCAACAACAGCAGTTCCAACATCAACAGCAGACCCAGAATCAGTTCCAAGCCAGCAGCATTAACCTGAACATGCATTACAACAATTCATATCACACTCTTCCGCCGCCGCCACAGAGCCACTTTAATGAAAAGAATATGAGGAGTGAAAGGAATTATAATAATGAGAATAAAATGCAGCAGCAGCAGCAGCAGCAGCAGCAGCAGCAGCAGCAGCAGCAGCAGCAGCAACAGCAGCAGCAACAGCAACAGCAACAGCAACAACAACAACAACAACAACAACAACAACAACAGCAGCAGCAGAATTACCGTAATTCTGCGAGTACGATGGAGAGTTTGGTGGACGCTACGGCGAACTTGAACTTATTGGCGACTCAGCGGGCGGTGGAAGAGCTGCAACAGCCGCGCACCTACCCGCCGCTAGAGCAGGTGTACGCCAAGCAAGCGTACCTCGCCGCGCAGGGCATGCCGGACATACCGCCCTTCAGGAGGGGCAGCGACCTGCAGAAGTACCAGGAGCAGTCGTACCAGCGGCGCCAGCAGCCGAACGGGTACGTGGAGCCGCGGCAGAGCAACCTGTACGGCAGCGTGGCCAGCTACATGGGCAACGCAGCGGCCGCCGCGGCCGCCGCGGCCGGCGGGTACGGCCCCGCGGGCCGCACGTTCGGCTACGGCGCGCGGCCGCAGGAGTACGCGGGCGTGCGCGGCGCGCCCTTCCTCGCCAACTCGCTGCTGGGCTTCCAGAACGCGGCCGTGAACGAGCAGGCGCGCGCCATGCTGGGCGTCGCCGACATCAACTGGAAGGTTGGCGACCGCTGCCTCGCGCTGTATTGGGAGGACAACAACGTAAGTTCACGTAACTAATGGGTGTGGCAAAAAAGAGCATTAACAAGAAAAGCATTATATTTGACAGGTTTTTGCCACCTTTCCTTGCAAACAACTTCGCCATTATATTCACAACAAGAGATAATTGTCAGACAATTTCAGTATACGACTTTATATCTGCAAGTAAGTTTTCCTCACAACCAAATCTTATAATTTCAGTTCTACGAGGCCGAGATAACGGGCATATCGGCTAATACTGTAGTTGTCAAGTTCTGTGCCTATGGTAATCATGAGGAGATACTCAAGACCAATTGCCTGCCGTTCCCTAACCAAGGTTCGTGAATTTTTATCTAGTAGTAAGTATTTGATAATATTTTAATCCTTTTATATATTTTGTGTATAACTTTAACTTTAATGTTATCAGAATTATTTAAATCAAATAATCACCAATAAATTGATGAAATTGCTGTTAACTATTTATTTAATTCTATGCATTTATGGTAGAACAATAGTTATTTATGATATAAGTGCGGAAAGTAGGTGATTTCCGACGAGTGGCATTTTGATTCAAGAACGAGCGCAGAAAAAAAATATATTGAAAAATTAATATATTGATCAAAATCTAAATCTAGAGTAGGTAATTAATAACGCGTTTAATGAAGTATTCGTTTTGTTGCTAAGGAACCTCGTTCCCGCCGGGGCTCGCCCGCGCACGGCCCCAACCCCCGCAAGCCCCTTGTCCCTTCTCACGTATGATTTAAAACAAAAACCACGTCAGGCTGACGGAGTTGATAATTTAAAAAATACTGAAAAGTAAAAAGTACTAGTGCGAAAAAGTGGCCCTTTCCGCACAATTTGGCTGCTTTGAAAACGCTCCTTTCGAGCACATGCATTGTAAAAGCCTTTTCTATTTGTTTATTGTTTTTATTAGTAAGTATTTGAATTAATGCCTTAAACACTTTTCATGTAAATTGTAATAGCATGAGGCTGATTAAGTCATTCTCACGCGCCGTGTCTGTACGCAGGCTCTCACGCCGACAGCGCTGCGTACCTGGCGCAGCGCGGCGTGTTCGCGGCGCGGCGGCCCTAGTGGTGCGCCGCGGTGCCGCCCGGCGGGCCCGCGCGCCCGCCCAGCTGACCGCACCGCGCCGCCTCCTGGCGGGCCCGCGTCGGGCCAGCTAGCCGCACCGCGCCGCCTCCTGGCGGGCCCGCGTCGGGCCAGCTAGCCGCACCGCGCCTCCTCCTGGCGGGCCCGCGCCGGGCCAGCTAGCCGCACCGCGCCGCCTCCTGGCGGGCCCGCGCCGGGCCAGCTAGCCGCACCGCGCCGCCTCCTGGCGGGCCCGCGCCGGGCCAGCTAGCCGCACCGCGACGCCTCCCGGCGGGCCCGTGCGCCCCCCCAGCTGACTGCACCGCGACATGCACTAGCCTGAGTAACCGCGCTTGATTTTATAGCGCGCTCGGGATTTTCAACGCCTTGCACTGCGCCGAGAGTTGAAAATCCAACAATGTGTTTTTTTGACGCGTTGGGATGCACTCTGTTGGATTCTCAATGCTCGGCTCGAGTTTAAAATCCAGTGCGTGATAAAAAATCGCCCGTGCTAGGGGCTAACACACAGCTGAACATGCAGCCCGATACAACCCGACACACCCGATACAGGCAGCTACATTAAACCCCCGTTGCAAAGTTGCACAACATTGTTTCAGCAACATGTTTCTGTGTGAAACATGGTGCTGGGGACGTGATGTCTCATACTCATGGGGAAACGAATGGCGCAATGTTGTTTAGTAACTGTATCTCTACTTTTGTTTCCTCACGAATATGGGTATTTATTTGTACCAACATTGAGGAGTGTCTGATTAAAAAATAATAAAATATTTCCATGATAACTAATAAAAAAAAAATAAAAAAAACACTTTTTCAATTTTGAATTTTACTTTGAATTGGACATTTACTATTTGAAATATTTGTTTTTAAAAAGAAAGGAAGTTTTGGTTCCAATTTTAAGTTTACAATCTCAATAGGAAAATATTTTTTTCAAAGTGTATTATTGGTTTTTGGTTAGTCAACTTCTCAATTGGATTCCCGCCCGGTACGGATTTAAAGTGAGCATTTTTGAAAGTTTGCAGTGATTCTCGTGATCGAGTGGCGTTGTATACAACGAGTATGCCGACACATTTCCTATACGGAGCCACGATTGACAGACTGATTTCGCGTACGCATCTATACGTTATAAGAACACTTGTATTGGCGTAAAAGACGAGTAAACAGAGTTTGAAAACCCTGTATTCATTTATTCCATTCATTGAAACCACACTGTATTATCTTCCATATAAAATGTAAGTAGTCTATAATGAATGCATTATCTCATGATGCATGAATTATGGACTGCGTACATTTAAGCATAATTATGCTGCGGGATCAGTCTAACTTATGCTTTTGCGCTGCAGTCGCGTCAATACTGCTCAAGGTACTCTGCTAAGTCACTTTTACCGAAGCCATGAGTACCCGCGTCGAATTCTACGGGATGTATTCTATATGTGCGATCGATCCCAGGCCTCATACAAGACGAAGCGATTGCGAATAACAAAAATCCTTCTAATGTCGAGGCTTAAATTACACTTATCAGTATCGATTTGCTATTGTATACTGAGAGATTTTACTTGTGCAAACGCATTGTTATCTCGTCACTACTTTTGCTAAAACTTTCTTCACAATTAACTGAGAAGACTGAAAATAGATTTTCACCGCTTACTGCAATACGGTTGCATAGTACGTTTTGGTTCGTTTGTTCCAGCTCACATGCAATACTAATAATTTAGTTGACACGCGATATGCGTAATAGTATATTAAATCTTTCAGCTGCTTGCGAGTCGGTATTGATAAGAGTGTTTTGAGCCGACCATGCTCTCGAGTGCCCGAGATGATTCGGTTGAATGTTCAGCTAAATCTCTAGTTCGGGATGAGTGAATGAAGTTGAAATATACTTGCGCGATCGAAACGTTTGGTTATAGCTCCACAGAAGGTTTTCGCTTGCAGTCAACATTTTAAAATACCTCCTAAAGATGTATGTAATAATAATAGGTACGTGTTAAATGTTCATATTTAAGTCCGTATGACACGCGGAATTTTGTGAGTTTTCAACTTTCTTCACTTCATGTATAAAGGGAAATGAAAGGGCTCACGCGCCGCTGCGTAGCTTCTTATTTGATACTTGTAATGTTTGTGTACAAAGGATTTGAACATGCGTTAGGATATTGATGTCAAATTATGAAATTACTTGCATTTATTTTGTTGTCTTCTATTGAATTGAAATATGTATGTTTATTTGATTCGATTTGAGGAAAGTGCAGATGTTTTATATTACACGCTCTATATGACGTAAAAGTACATAATACACTTAAATCACTAGGCTAATGTTTTAGAACGATTCTTCAAAAACGAATATGTAAAAAGCAGTGTTTTTTGTGGCTATAAACTGAGGAAAATTGCATTATTAGAACAGTTATAGACCGAAATTATACTCATAAGAAATAGATGGTTACATAATGCGTGGTTACGTCACTTGTGCTTATACAAACGTCAATCATTTTGTACCAATCACTTACATAATAGCTTTTGTTGTCAGTCGAATCCATAGTACAGTTTTGGACTACAAGCGATGTGCCATGTTCATAATGGATCTTATCTTGTCTCTTCTTGTCTTTTCTTCTTAGTCTGTAGGGATCGGAAATAAACGAATCGAAATATTATTTATCGCTATTAGGCCATGTTTGAAATTAAATATTATTTATTGTGTTAAAGTTTTTCTTCATGCAAGATGTATATTTTAACTTGAAGGAGTTTTGATCGAGGAGTCATTCTGGGCTCAAAACCTTGCGGTAAGGTAAAGGCTACGCATAACGGCGGACGGCGGGAGACGGTATCGACGAGGATTAGCCGAGGATCAGCCCGCGGTATGCCCGCTTGCACTGCGTCTCCCCCGCGACCGTATGCTCGCGCACTCCGGCGCATACCGTCGCATGCTGCAGCATCCCGCCGCGGTATGCTCCGCGGTCGGTTTCGAGCTTTGGAATCTAAATCTTGTTACCGTTAGATGCGTAAGAAATTTACGTTGGTAAATATAAAATACTGTGCCCGTCCGCCGATGTGCGCTGGCCTTTAGTGGAGCTTCTAAACATTAAACTGCTTTTTGTATTCGTATGTCGGTTAAACTCTGGGTGCCCGAATCTACCAGATTAAGGTTACTTTCCTATTGTTTTTGGTTCAGAAGACAGTCTTCATTTAATTTTGCTTTGAATAAAATATACAGCTTTTATGGTTTTATCTTTGTCAATTAATTTATAAGAGAAGCTACGCAGGTCGTGTTGTGTATCTAGGTCTAATTAAAGCGTTCTTAATGTTTATTAATATAGGTAATATAATGTTAAAAAGATGTAACTCTCATGCGTTAATTTATTGTCAGTCCGTATGTAACCAACAACAGTAGCGAGTTGCTTGTATAAGTGTATTTCGTTGTATTTTTAGCGCAAAATATGTAATATATGATTATAATTTCAGTTAAAATATTATTTGAAATGTATTTGTTTTATTTTATATCCGTGTCTAAATAGATATAAATAATTGTACCTACGAAATCACCTACCGTTTACTGCTACATGTTTTGATTAAGTTTGTAACAAATGAGATGTATCTATAATTTTTAATATCGTTCATTTGTATGCGATCATTAATAATTCGCACTTGCTACTTATTTTATAACGAAAATTTTCTAACTCATTAGTGATATAGTTTGACCGAGGGCGCTGCTCCGCGCCTTAGGAATGCGCGGCGAGGCACGCTAGCATTGACGAATGAGCGGCAAGACGCCGTGAGCGTTGACGTATGAGCGGCCTGCACTGCCCCCCAGTCTCGACGCGCACATACCTAAGGCGCGGAACAGCGGTATCGGTCAAACTCTATCACTACAAACTAATGCTATATTATCAGAGCCAGTAGCAGGTGAGGATGATTGTGAAATCAAATAGGATCTACATGCTGTGAGATGGATTCGCGCTACTAAGTATAGTACCGTGATGCACTTGTATTCAATATCATGTTACATTTCACAAGTTCAAAGCACTTGGTTGTCTATTTATTGCATAGTTTCACTTTATTAAGACCTGCGCGCGATCGGGATAGGTCACTTGAGACTTTTATGCCTTAGGTTTTGTTTAGAGTTATTCAAAGATTTTTATAAGACGGGTATTTTTGGTCATATTATATAGTTTTAATAAGTGTAGATAAAGATCATCTAAATACTCGCTAAAGAAGTTATAACAATATAAAGATTTATCCACACAGAAGCATAATATCTGTGTGGTGTGCCTAAATATGTAATCTCTACGAACGGCCTTATGTTCCTATCTTTTTAAATGTTTATAACTTTAACAATTAAGTAGAATTTAAACAATTTGGAACCAGTTTTGTTCATTGGATCTTTGCTTGGTCACGCGCAGGTCCATTTTCTTGAGTTTTTAATCTAAAACTTATTTACTAAACTGATTGCAATATCAGAGTATGATTTCGTGTAAACCAAAGCTCAATGACATCTTAGTTGGTAGTAGACGCAGTAATGCTCATATTGATGTAAAACCGCGTTGATTACATTTTACCACCAGTTTATAATTATGTTGAGTTGAGGTGAACGTTTATTAACAAAACGCTAATAAAAGAAACTGTGACAAACTGTTGTTTTATTTATGTACATAAATTGCCTAATTGGCTTTACGTTTATGCAGTCATAGTCTGGCAACCTAAATATCTGGGAATCGAACCTATTACTCAGGACCTGACGTTCAATAGCCAAGGCGCCGTATTATGAAGTAATTAATGCCATCATGGTTCCAGTCAGAAAAAGTGATGGTGCTATAGGTTATATATAGCTTCGTCTCTCTCCCGCACTGAAACCGTCATAATACGAGACCTGCTCTTGTCCACTAGGTACTGCGTGATGGTTTGCTAGAGATTTGCATTGAATTTGTAGACGAAATCACAAAAAACCATCAAGATCTCTATGCAAACTGTTATTATTCATCTCAATGTACATAACGCTCATGCGTAATGAATAAAGCATCGTTCGTCACAAAAGTGAACTCTCAAAAGTTCGTTTATTTCAAACGTTTTCCGCTGTGTGACGTCAACGTTTTATTTTGTAAATATAGAGTAATGTAATTAGTCGTAATGTTTTCTTTCCGATCTTTCATTTTAAATAATCGCTGCGTTACGACACGGTATTTACCTGACCTAGTTGCGAACACATGAACACGTTAGTACTGTAGGACCCTTCGAAGGCTGCCCATTCTTCCTACAGCCTACAGCTTGGTAGGTGGGGCGTCGCCCGCGTGCTTGACTCAACAAACCAGTTGAGTCTGTACTACCGGCCACGACGCACTTGTCGTCTACCATAACAAAACAACTCGTCAATGAACTGTTCAAATTAACGTTGTAACTGTAGTGAGAAGTAAGAGTGATGGTAAAGTGAAACTGTTTGGCTAACGGTTCTATACAAGACGATATCGGATTTCGTGACAAAATGTAAGTAAACTCCACGACGCGACGCGACGCGACCGACGCAGAACTTATGTTGATGTTGACATCAATCGGGAATTTTTTAACTTTAAACTACTGTTAACACTTTCAGACCTTTTCTTATGTTATTGTTTTACTTGCTCGTTTTAATGAAGCGTCATACAATGCTACTTTCACTTATAAACATCGTTAAGAGAATGGATTAGATGGACCTTGTGTTAGCCGGTGTATCACCTTGAGTGTTTGCGTCTGCGCAAGTCGCGTAGCTCCTCTCTGCAAGTGGTCGTTATACTTCATGCACGCATGACATACATAGCATTACATGACATTCATAACATTACATAGGCTGCAGTCAATAACATTGTACAGTAGCTAAGTAGAGTTAGCTTATGTGCCCATATATATTATGATTTAGGTACTTACCTAGATAGATCCTTATTTGATTTTGATCCAATATTACCTAGGTAACCATCCTATAATGTTTTCATAAACAAAAAAACTGCAAATGTAGAGGAGAGAGGCTAAATTTTCTGATCGATCACCAGGAAAAAATCCGAAACAGTCAGGTTCACAGGATTCAACCCTATCGGACTCGACTTTTTTCATTTACCTTGATCATTGAGCCCTAAAATGGTAGCATTCGAACTAGGTACCAAAAACCTATAATTGGGTAGCTACGTAACCTACCTATGCAAATCATCATCAAAATGCATGATCAGGTAGCTATCTGATTCTGCATTTTGGAGCCATTGGTACCTACCAAACAAACGAACTAAAACGAACTATTTTGGTTTGCACATCAGCAATGAAAATAGAACATTATATTGCCTACAGTACGCACGGGGCACATACGTAGGTGGGTATATATGTATTTGTTGTAAGGACCTACCTACATATCTATAAGGTTACTTGTGGGTACAAGGAAAACTTTATCCAAAGCAATAAAATCTAATGTCATTCTCAGCCTAACAAAACACACATTTCAGTAACATGATTGATATTAAAAATCGTTTTAAAATCCATTTTAAATTGCGAAGAAAAACGAAATCAACTTATTGGAGGTAAGAACGATTTAGCTATTTATTTATCTGTTGTACCGTGGCATACTAGATCACCTAGCAGAGTACCAATGTCGACCACATCCTTCCTACTGACATGAGCAATGATATAAAACACGATTAATTCTATTTCACTCGTGGCAGAGGTACCATGACTTAATTAATTAGATTCAAGTTTTTGTACCAAGCTTAGATTAATTACAAGGATGTAATTAGATTGTGCGCATCACCAGAATAGCCTCTTGATAAATGTTTGTCATTTTGATGTGTGTAGATTAGGCTATGAATGGTTAATTAGTCCTAATTTGTAGCAAACATTTAGGTACATCATTATATATGTGAGTATAGTTACCTACTATACATTAATGCTTCTGCAGATCTCATGACATGTGGGACTATGATCTACTGAAGGTCAAGCCCATGGACATGGTGTAGGATGTAGGTACCTACACTGTACTTAAGTACTGTAAGATAGGTAGGATATGTATATTAATAATACAAATATCTTGGATATCTCTGTACATCGTTAAATCCAAGATTACAGGCCAAAAGGTGGGATAAGTCGTGCAAATCTCGGATCGGCAAATTTTGTAATTGCCATCATTATTAATCCTGTACCTAGAGTTCGCCTATCGTGACATGATTAGGTAATAGTATGGCCGCGATCTCAGGATATTATACCTTTATAAGCACCTAGAACAAGTGGTGCGATAGTAGGTAGGTGCCTCCTCAAAGTAAGGACCACACGCACCTACTTTTACTCTCATTAAGAGATGCCAAAGCGTGCCATAAGTACTGTCCTATGCACGTGAATGGCTTACAAACAACTGGATATATTGTAATCAACTTTCACTGTTTAGTACTCAAGGTTGACGTTAATATTATGTAGTACTTACCTACTTATGATACTTACTCTATACACCTGTGACTGAACGTTAATCTTACCATCTAGAAATACCAGAATAAACTAGCAGTGCCTGTGCCCTGTAGGCGTATCTAACTGCCGAAATTCATGTCAAACCTTCAAGTATTCAAACCCACCTTACAAGTTTTACGGCATTTTTGCTTGTGGTGTCACTGTTTTTAATGCTCCAGAAGACGAATTTTCTCATAACAAGATAGAATTCTAATCTGAGAATAAACAAGCTCACCAGAAACGTGGGAGTCGTAACATACGAAATAATTCGTCGCATATTGGAACCATCTGTCGTTATAGTTCAGTCAACACTTCACCTGCGCGCATGGTTGATAAAGTTAATAATGTGTGCATCAGTGCACCCCTTGTAAGACTTGGGCCTGAGTTAAAATGTATGGGTAGGTATCTTTTGGAAGGCGCAACGTCGCGTCGGTGGCATGTTGTAATTGTGAATTGTCTCATAATTTATACTTCAAAATCATTAAATATAAACACATCGCTGAAAATTTCTTATTTACATATTCACAGATTCGCTATGGGAATGGGAGGAGCAATGGACAGTTGCGGCAGATGTATGAAGTTCTCATTAATATGCATCAATGTAGTCACCTTCGTAAGTACCAACCACTTTAATATACTTAGCTTTCATAAAAGGCATTAAAATCTTTAAGCCCCCAGTACACATTGGGCGAACCTCGGCAAACCTATACTGGGCCTTTTTGCGTGATTTGCCGTTTGATTTGCGTGGCGATATTCCCTTAGGATCGAACCTTATGCTGGTAAAACCGCGGGGCGCAGATAGTAAGAAATAAATCAGGCATTAACGTCAAAATGGGCAACCTCAGATGTTATCTTAGATTACTCCTTTCAACTTCAAACCTCGTGGAACATCCTGCCGATTAAATGAAGCAATATTTCAAGACGAACGCATTAAAAGACAACAGCATGAAGCAATTTAGATCGTATCTTAACATTAGACGGACGTCCATCTGCATTAATCACTAGAAAAAATGGTCGAATTCACGATAAAAAAAACTCTTGTCTATGTTATTGATGATATAGGTACTGTAGTGTACAGGTGTGCACGAATTACGAAGTTATGTTTTGTAAGACAACAATACTACTTCGTTCAAGTGCGTGGGTTTTGGTGGCATCAATTGCATCTACCTGTACCTACTAAGAAAATATTAGAATGACCATGTAGTGTCATTAGAGGCAGGTATCTATGCATCCGTTGCGTGTCGTCAATGTCATAGGTAATGTAAGTGCATGAGTGACCTTTCGTAGTCTTTAATGTTTGATGCCACTTACATCAATGAAGTACAACCGGTAGCTGATTACTGCTCATCACGCAAACTTAATGATCTAACTTACAATTTAATTTATAGATTTAATCTATGCATGAACGTCGAGGGGTAGAGTTTGAAAAGTTGCTAAGTACCTAAAAGTTTTTCTTATTTTCGTAATCGGCGTATTTCAGGCCCTTTCGTGTTTACTCCGCGGTCTAAGAAGGTTGTCTACGTAATCCACTTAAATTAATTGCCACTTTTCTATTTGTTTAATGCAACCTCTTTAGTTCGAATATTAACGATGAGTGACAATCACTGGCCGTATGTCATCAAAATAATTTTAGATGCCATTAAGATTTAATTTTTCTGTTTTTTTCCCTGGAAAATGGCTTTTGTCAATATATTTTTACATAAATTGGCCAGCCTTTTTCATAATGTAAACGATAGCAACCTCTTTTGTAAATACATTGTGAAATGAACGGAGTATTTGTGCTGCTCTCTTTCGAAATGGTTCAGATAAAACGTATTATTTGTATTCAGCTTTTCGCCTTTTCTTTTGATGTAAACAGCGCAGAGGTTCAAAGGTTGCAGGAGACATTAATTCGAGTCTACTATCCATATTTAAAGTACTATCCTAATTAATACAATCAACCATTACAAACCGTAAACTAACTTAAACAATTTCCGCATTCCAGATTGGCGGTGCAATCGCGCTGGCCATAGGCCTGTGGGTATGGATTTCCCGTTCCTTCTCCAGCACGCTGATGAGCAACAACATGTTCATAGCATCAGTGGGCGTGGTAGTGGCCATGGGAGCTGCGCTGATGCTGCTGTCGCTGCTCGGGTGCTGCGGCGCCGCCAAGGAGGTCAAATGTATGCTGCTTACGGTGCGTTTGTAATGAGACAGTCCCACCACATGAATAGTAACATTTTGAATTACGATAAAACCGGCTTACAAAGCTCTTTCACGGTCAAACTATTACCATGACGTGCGGTTGACTACCTACATAGTTTGAGGGCTGCTACAGTATTGGTGAATGTATAGAAAAAGAGCACACGCTACTGGAATATTCATTTGAAAGTCGATATGCTGGTGTTTATTTAAATGCTGATTTCTGTATCTGAATAAATAGGAACTGAATCCTATCGTTAATAGAGACGAGTATAGTGGAAATACTCACACATACCTAAATCATAGTCTAAACATAGTTATTTGCCTAATCATCATTTTATACTATTCCAGTACTACATCCTGGTATTCATAATCTTCGTGGTGATGCTGGTAGGCGGGATCCTCCAGTTCGTCTTCAGAGAGAAGGTCATCACCACCTTAGACCGAGAGTTGTATGCCGCCATCCCTTATTACGGTGTCAGGCATGAGTATACCAAGTCCTGGGATGACACTCAGACGTACCTGAAGTGTTGCGGTGTCAAAGGATACAAGGATTGGAATGATAATGTCCCTGAAAGCTGCTGTCGGGAAGTTTATCCAGGGAAGGTGAGGGTTTATGGATAATAAGTATATTTTTTCTCTCTCCACATCAAAAACGTTGCTGAGCATGTTTTGTCCCATGATTATGAGGCTTAACTTTTTTGCAACCTCCTTAGGTCTAATACTACCGATAAAGTTGCCATCACTGGCCATATGCCATCAAAATAATGTTAGATGCCATTAAGATTTTCCGTTTTTTTTTGCTAATGGCTAGAGTAATTTTATTTTTACAAAAAGTGGCCTGCCTTGTTGATGGACTGCAATCTAATCTTCTTTGTAAATCTGTTTCACACAGGTTTTATGGTGGCTCATTTTAACAATGTGGCATTCATCTTTATTGTTATTTTTAATTGTGAACAGTGCAGGACGTGAAAAAGTTGCAGGGGTAATTCAGAGGAAATGCAGTCGGAGAGACTTTTGAAAATTAGTTATTTGAAGAAACTATCGTAATAGCGAGCGCTCGCGTTCAGTCGCCATTCGTGCGATAAGGACAGCTGCAGATCCGACTGAATACCCTAAGTAAAAAGTCATAATTCGAGGTTCGGCTCTCGCCTTTTCCTCCTCCAATATTGGACCAATTTAAAAGATATTTCATAAACTGGATAAGAAGGATATATACTGTATCCCTATGTTTTTATTTTATCATTGATAGTTGTCAAATTTGTACAATAGGCGTCTGTTGACAGCGGTCTAAGTAGGCAATTTTGAGCATTTTTTGGGGGTTCTATTGCTTCTACATAATGTATCATGAAAAAGGAAAAAACATAGGGACATAGAACTAGTTGATATTATTTTACTGTAAAAAAATCATTGCTTAAGGTCATACACCAGAAAGAAAACAGAAGGGAGCGTTTGTATGGAGAAAAGACCAATCAGTATTCTCTATTAAATAATAAAGTAGTAACATTTACATTCTGAATGTTTCAGAGGATGGATTGCAAGGGGTCTCCGAATCCTACAACAATGTACGTGGAGGGATGCCTCACTAAGGTGATAGACTTCCTACGAGAAGATGCCGTGTATGTCGGCACAGCGGCTGTCATCATTGCTCTGATAATGGTAAGTTAACTTGTGATTAATTACTTTAAAAAACATGCAGAACATAATTGTCATTTGATTTGGTACTTTTAGTAGTGTTAAAGTGGCAGGTTATCGAAATAACTACCAAAACTTGACGACATTGATTGGTAACTTACTAATTGCGTAACTTATTTTCCTAACCGATTAAGTCCGAATTTTCAATCCGTTTCATTTTGACAGTTCAACAACAATCATTGCGTTATTTACGTTGTTAAGTAGATTTTTTTTCGAACTTATATAGCAATGGATTAGCAATTTGTTTCAAACCGATTGAGATTGTGATTGATCGTGTATTAAGCAATTAGGGTGCTGGTGTAAATTCCTGTTTATCTTAGCAAGTGGCGAAAGTACCTACCTAAGATTTTAATACAGAAAGTAATTACCTATTTTTCAAGACTGGTGGTGTTCTATTCACACACCTTTCATACAGGCAATATAATACAACAAGTACCTAAAGGTCACGCATTCCCACGCGTATGTTACGTGACTTTAAACCAAAATAAAGTTTAAACACCACAAGTTCGCATTGTTACGAGTATGTTTACCAACTTAGTATAATTTTCCAATTCCCCTGTTTCAGTTGCTGGCTCTGATATTATCGTGCGGATTGTTTGTAAAGATAGAATGATGACCACACAATGACAACCCCAGGAGTTCAGGACTTGACTTGTAGAAGAAAATCGAGTATTAATTGTACGATTATGAATGTGTACTAGTGATTTGTTTGATTCGTGTCGTGTGCAGACTTTTCTACTTATTTATAAAAATATTTTTTTGCAATAAAAATGAGATTGCAGCCAGTTATGTTTTGTTTGTTTTTGATGTTTGGTTTCGTTGTGATCTGATTTGATGTGAGCAACTTGAATTTTGATTACCTTGTGAATTAGAATGCATGATCGTAGCTCGTAGGCTTAGTGGACTGTAGATTTGTTGAACATCTTCTATTTTGTTAAGCACCTGGTACTTACTTGTTGAAAGGCCTACATTGTCCGCCCGTGCCTACTAACACTGTAATTTGAAAATATTGTAAAAGCCAATTATTTTTAAAAGAGTAACCGTGGAGTTTCTTGCCGGCTCTTCTCCATAGGAACCGACCAATTGGAATCGTGCACCTAGCTTCTGATGTTTCGTAAGTGCCCATGTAGGTTTAAGTGAAATAAAATAATTTGATTTTGATTTTGATCTGCTTTTTCTGTTCGGGAGATTCAATTTAGTTATAAACTAGCTTAACGCATTTCTTTGCAGAACTACCCTCTAAAGATGAACTTTCAACCTTAGAACTAGAAAACAAATACATCTCGGTTTCTAAATTTTAATTAAAAAAATCTTTAGAAACATCTGGCAAAATATTTAGCCTCATTTCTTAATTTTTCGTCTTGGCGGAAACTTGATGGTGTTAGGGAGGCCCTCGCGATACTGGCCAGTGCGGGTGAACCAGCCACAGGAGCGAATGATGCAGTCCGAAGTGGTGGTGCCGAGGGGCAGCCCTAGCGCGCTGATTCGTTCCAATGTCGGGGGTGGCCCTGCTACTATCTATGGTCACACAGTTCAGATTGTTTCGTTCCAATTACAAGTTCGAAGTCCATATATTTTACTGCTAAGCTAAGCTGATTTATCTACTCTCTTAACATAAAGTTCTAATCATGAAATCAACAATAGTAGGTACCTAGCCTCTTATAATATGCAACAGTTAAATGAACTACTAAACCGCTCAACTGTGTATTGGCCTTTAGAAGGCGATAACATTTGAATATTGTGTTTCGTTAGTGACAGTTGGAGGTCTATAGGAAGACTTTAAGAGATGGTAAACTACTTCTTTTATAGCAGTAACATGCCAGGCCCTAAAAGGACAAACAACACTTTCCTCCTTTAAGAGTAAAAAAAAAACGACTTACCCTTCCGAACACCACGTGCTTACCATCGAACTGCGGCAATGGCTTGAATATAATGTTGAACTGGCCGCTAACCTCATGGTTTGGGGTAGACACCATAGACAATACACCTGGAAGTTGTACATTTAAACAGCTGTTAAATTGTGCAGTGCAACCTGCTTTCCGCAACCCCCGACTGGTGCCGGTCGTGAGGCAGTGAGGTGTTTGACTCACCCCGTGATGTCTAAGAGGGGCGCGCGTGGAACACTACACGTCGCCACCTCGGGTCCTGATGTGTGGGGGCGACAGACGTCGCCGAGTCCGGCGCCCCTGGACCCATTTAGGGGGGCTGGAAGAGGGCGTTGTCCGCCCTCCGCTGACGCCCGGTGTGACTGCTACGGGCCAGGTGAGTGGACGAGATCTCCCTCTCCCTTTCCGCAGCCTCTTTCTTGGAAACCACCGCGTCGCAGGACTCCTCGCTGCCAACCATGGCATTCACTATGGCCGACAGCGACAGGTCACTGCCTACTTCTGATATGAGGGCACGGCGCGGCTCCTCCCAAGCGGCACACTCTGCCAGCGTCTGCCACGCCGTGGTCTCCCGGCAGTTGACGCAGTGGTGGCTTCCGGCTCCACACCAGGCGTGCGGCTCGTAGGTAAAGGTCCTGACTTAAGTCTCCACAGCAGGACACAGATATAGTCTCAAAAGCCCACTTTCCATTTATTGGTCCTGAACCATAATCGCAATACCACTATGAATTCATTATCAAGTACCTAATTGAAGGAGCAGCCAGCATCAGTAAAAGAACCTTTGTATTGTTGTCATTCATATTGTCTCTGTGTATCCTCCGTTGGTGAAAGTTGTTACCCACGAGAAGATGGTGTTTATCTATAACCTATCTATCGTTTTTAATATATACTAGCCTACAGGAGCAGCCGTTTTAGGACCGAATGCCTTACTTGCTGTTAAAAAAGTAATTTGTCATCAAACGGGCCACGAAGGGCAAATTATGATACGTGTTTTGTAATCGAATCGTCGGGTTGAGCAAATGCGGAGGAACTCCACGATCACTCCTAAAACAAACTAGGACCTATGATGTTTTTTCGTTGCGGGATTATAATGGCTTTAACACTTAATAAGAAACTTTTTACAAAAAAAACACTAAAAAAGTGAAAAATAACTTTAATTTGGGAAGTCGGTGTCTTTGCTTTTCAATTTCCGTTTTTTGCCACCGACTTCCGAAATTAAAGTTATTTTTCACTTTTTTAGTCTTTTTTTTGGAAGTCGGTTGTTTCTTTTTTTGTAAAAAGTTTTTATTTTTCACTTTTTAGTTGTGGTACCTACCCCACACAAATCCGAATACCACTACCTGCTATGTAAATAACAGTGAAGGAGTCAAACAGGATATCGTCTAGATAAACTAAGTGGGAAAAATACGTAATATTGAAGCTAACTCAAAAATTCCGCAAGCAAAGTTAATAAAATTTATATGGGACCACCTCGGAAGCATGACCAACCAAACAAAAAAAGAATCATCAAAATCGATTCATAATTGGCGGAGTAATCGCGTAACAAACATACAAAAAAAAAAAAAAAAAACATACAGACGAATTGAGAACCTCCTCCTTTTTGAAGAAGTCGGTTAAAAACTGCTCTTCGTCATAGAATCGCTCATTACCTGGTACAGTATGATTCAAGTCGCAACTTTCAGCAGTTAAAGGTTCAATGAACTCAACTTCTCCCGTTGGAGGTGGTATGTACATTCCGAAACCATTGTCTTTCATGACGTCACCACCGCAGCAGTACAGCTCGGGTACTATTCTAAACACAAAGATTTCTGACATCAGTGATTACCACCAAGAAAAAAGGTTTATTTGTTTCAATAATATATTTAAAATAAGTGCGCATTAGCTATGAGAAGAACATAATTTAATAGCTGTTAAAGGACAGCAAGAGCGACTGCCCAGGGTACGTTGGACATACTACGTGGTCGTGTGCCAAATTTCATCCAAATACGTTCAGCCGTTTTAGCGTGACAGCGTAATAAACAACACAATTTCGCATTTATAATATTAATAATAAATAATAATCAGTTCTCGAAAATGACCATGTCACGTTGTACTGGGATCGGTATATCATTACTGACAGGACTATTGTTGCCAATAAGCCTGATATAGTAGTGATAGACCGATTAGTGCGCCGCGCAATGATAGTCGATGTTACCATCGTACATGACAAGAACCTCGTGAAAGCTGAGAAAGAGAAAATCTCGACTTAGCACACGAGGTTGTCGACATGTGGAATGTGAGCTCGGCTATCATTGTGTCGATTGTCGTAACGGCCAAAGGCTTGATGGCCGAAAGCCTCGACCAACATCTCTCGAGGCTCTCGTTAGGCGGTTAGATCAAGGGCCTGATTCAGAAGGCTGTACTCCTTGATACGGCTCGCATTGTGAGGAGGTTCCTGTCTCTGCAGCGCTAACCTACGTAGCTTGGACCCTGCTCCCGAGACCGGTGAACCTCAACTTCTTTATATTTTTAAATGTTTTTTTAAATAATTTTTTATCTTAAGAAATATTTAAAAGTGTAAATAGGTAAGAAGAAAAAATAAATAAGCGACATAATAATCATTAAAATTATAGTATAATATTATAGTTAGGATTGTCTGACATAGAGTTACTTAAGAGGCCGTATACGAAAGTTTGCCAATTTCGCTGATTTATGTGATTTTACAATTAAATTTCAGTATTTCTATAAGTTTTAATGCACAACATGAAATATCATTTCAATAATGATCTAATTAATGAACTCCTTTTTTATTTTTAATATTTAATTAACACTCAGGGATAATGTTGCTACCCATTAGTGAAGGATTTTTTGGAATCAGATCAATAGTTCCCCCATATAGGTATACAAACTCACAAATGTTACCTCTTTATAGTATTAGTAATAATATAGAAGGTAAGATTACTAACCTAAAGAATCTGGTGCCAGTATAAGCATGGCCAGTTTTAGTTCCCTTGACAAGGGTCAAGAATAATTGGCAAGTCTCCGGCATGATATCAGTGAAGAGCTCGATCATTACTTTACCAATCTTTGAGCCACCTTTGACCCAGATGTCCATAGACACCCTGTGATGATAAATATATAAGATGTATCTATTCATACGCGATTTTTTTTTCTCCTTTACCACCTATAGACGTTCCTCTTAAAATATTTTGTGTATGAATAGATAGGTACACCTTATCCAGCATGTAACAACATCACTGTCCGATCCGAAAGGGGTACAAAGGTACTGCAATCATATTACCAGAAAAAAATTAAAATGTTTTTTTATTTTTTTTAATAATAAAAAAGTTTTTGCTATTTGAAATTCACATTTTTAGTACCAAAATTACCCCAATTTCATTAAAAACTAACAAATTTTCTGCAGAGGTCATAATATTTTATGACTTGTAGACACCCGCTAGACGACGTTGGTCTGTGCACCATTGTAATAAACCGGTAAAATTCCCGACTGAAAAAAAAAATGCGGCGATTTTTTTTTTTTTTTTTCAAAAAAAAAAAAACACAGACTCTCAGTATGATCTGGACAACACCCTCACGGATCGGACAGGGTTTTTGTTATACGCTGTAGATAATGTATTTACTACAAAAGTAAAAATCGTTGAAGAAAATACTGATTACGTAAGTTCCTTGCTCATGATCTATAGCGCTACAAGCTTCCTTTGGCGTGTGGCCAAAATTATTAATAAATCCGGCCGTTAAGCCGGATTTAATGCCGCCATCTTGTTTCTTTCATAAATTTCACAAAAAATAATTGCACAAATGTTTACCAACAGCGCCCCCTGTCGGTAGCAGTGTAACACGTGTGACGTCACATGACATCAAGAACGTTTTCTTTTAGAGAAGTTTTTATTGTTGTACCTAGTAGCCTGTGAAAGAACTTTAGAAATACCGAATGTTACCCATCAACTATAATTACTACAGTATAATTACATCAGGAGTGACTTACTTAGTTCTGACGACGTGCATAGGTTTATCAAACGCTGCGTCTTTTATATCACGATCAAGTTTACCAGTTTTGAATAATATAAATGGTAATCTGAAAATCAGCATCAACATTCAGAAGAATGTAGGTACGACTATCATCCGGTTTGTAAAAGGACGTGACAGAATTGCTAGGTACTCACAAGGCACCTAAAATAAGTTTATTTTTTGTTTCTTTCCATTCTTTATCCAATTCTTTAGTGAGTAGCTGCTCCGATCTCTGTTAAAGCGTTTGTAATAATAATATTAGCAACAAATTAGTACGTGCTTCGCCAGCAAAGATTACCGGGTACAACCGTACAAGTATGCTGAATGCTTCATAGACAATTGGGATTAAATTTTTCCACGAACAAAAAATGAAAAAACTGTGAAAAAAAAAACAACTTACAGCAATGAGTAGTCTGGAATAGAAATATAAATTGGACTTCTGTATTTCGTCCAGTCCTCGTTGACGTTGTTTACAGAGCAGCTTATTATATTTATTGTTGGGTTCAGGCGACCAGCAGTCCACGTACCCCTGGAAATTGTACATCACGTCTTAACTGCTTGCATCCTATTGGTGGGGTACTCCCGTTACCTCATCTTAGAGAAGCTCACAATGAAGCGCTCGCTCGCTTGAATGGATTTGGACTCTCTATAAGATACTATTACAGGACCGCCTCTTCTCATGGGATGTAACTTCATCTAATAGAAACTGTGGCTTTGTAGCAGTACATCTTTACTTGCTATTGTTGTCGTTTAGAGATTTCAGTATGTATTAACATGTCGTAGAACACTGTTATTTTTTACAAAAGCTTTATGCACATACTCCAGTTCTCTGTATATGATTGATTCTCTTGAGCAGATCTTTGTTGACGTTCATGTTCTCCTCCAGCTGCCGTGCGTAGTAGTCCAGCCTTCGAGGCTTCAAGTATAGTTCCGGAAAAAGGGACGGCGGGTTATCGTCCACCAAATGTTTCAGCATTTGTAACTAGATTAGAATAAAACTTGTCAAGTGTAATTAAAAGTATTTGTGTGTATGTAAAATGTTTTAATAGGTATTATAAAGCAATTTTTGATGCAAGCAATGACTAAATTCTACTGTTAAAATATCGACTTGATCAGCTTCATACGATTTACCTCTTTTTGATGATTGCACCAGCATTGATAAAATTCTATCGGTAGTAACGGAAATCTCGGCGGCTGTGAAGTAATACGATTAAGATTTAGTCTTAAATTGAGAAGGTGTTAATTTTATTTTAATATTTACATTTACATAATGAGATTACAAGTTTAAAAACACGTGGCTTTCGCACGCGCGGTGGTCTGGGTTTCTCAGGTTCGGGTGGAGGAGTCTTCAAGAGCGGGTTTTCCAACAATTCGTCGCATGTCCTTTCGCGTAGAGGATGCATGGTTCACTGCTATATAAACTGGTTGTTAAACACTTTCTCCCGAGCTAGAAAACAAATATGATGTTATTAGATTTGGTATGCAGCAGCAGCAGCCTTTAAAATGTTAACAGAAATGCCACCTACCTACCTTAGTGCTGGATTTCGAATTCACCTGCTATAATTAAACATGGATAGCAAGCTATCTTCCTGCACGTAAACTTAATTCAATTAAGTAGGTGATCTACACTTTTATAATTTGGTTTTGGTGAGCATTCATGCCAGTTCAAGCTTCATAATTTTACTCTTTGCGTCTCACTCAACTTTGAAAGATGTCATAAATGTTTTCTTTTTATTATCGCCGTGACAGAGAAGTCCTCAGAATAGTCTTTATTCTTCATATGGCTTGTATTAAAAAGGATTGACATACATGTTTTCTTTTTCGTAATAGCTTATTTTTTTTAGAAACAACTTGCACAAAATCTTGTTTGAGAACTTAATGATACTTATAATTTTATAGTCAGGGCAATAAAATACATCTGCTGTAAGAGGTCATTTTTTATTAATTTTTTTTTTATACAAGAGCTTGCTTTATTTGCCATACACTAACTGCAGTGTGTCCGATTTTGCGGCGGGCACAGTTGCGTCCTTACATACGTCTTTTTGCTTGGCTTTGGCAACTACATCGTACGTAGACATGCTGATCTGCAGCGGTTTATAGGAGATGGTCACAACTTGGGTCAATTTGTCGTAATATACAGCAGGATTTGATAACACGTTGTTCACTTCAACCCTGACGTAGTCTATTTCGTGACATTCTGGAACCTGTAAAAAATGTTTAACAAAGGACACTACTACTATTTATGCTTACTTGAGTAGACTTGTTTCAGATAGCTTCAAAATATACTTTATGTACGTGCTTTTTCGGTATTTATTATCCGTGATAGCTTTGATTTTTTAAATTGTTTATCGATAAAACTGGAATTCTTCTAGGAAATTAAATTCAAATTCAACAACAAAAAGATGAATTACTAAAGTTTACTAAATATATTCATTGTAATGTAATCATAAAGACAAAGATAAAGATAATTTATTTGCATAAACATGTGTACATTAGTAATTACTTTGTTAATCATCATTTATTGCATTCATGTAGTTTACAAGTTGTTACAAGTATATAGGTTTCATACATGAACCCTGCTAGGGCACAGCAATATAAATAGTTTAAAGTGCTACAGTGTCGCAACAATAAACAAAACACGAAAGAAAAATACCAGTCCTAACATATTTTTTTTTAAATTAATTGGCGAAATCGATTGACTACACCATGTTACTTCTAGTATTCTACTTACGGTTAAGAGTATAGTCCTTGTTTTCTCTAATAGCGAAATATCACCTTGATTGTGAGATACAACCCTACTGCTCGGATCATTGTCACCAAACTCCCACACTTCGGCAAACGCAAACTGTGTAGTTGTAGCGATACAAAGAATAAGAGTGGTTTGTAGACTCATTGCATTAATAATTAAAACCTGCTTAGTGCTTATGCGACGACTATTTGACAAGCTGCCAACGTTTAAATTGTACAAGCATGTGATATAAATATAACGTTTGAACCTTGCTGTATACATTCAATTTAAGATATTTATGTATATATAAATGAATTATTATACTCACTGTAATGCGTTTTATTATGTAGAGCAAACAAAATTGATTCGTTCAAAGTGTTTGCTCCATATCATTTTTAATTTTTTCACTGTGTAATTAGTTGTGCCTATTGAAAATTTACATAAATTCGTTAAAAATACATAATTGTTATTGTAATACAACAAACTTACAGTTTGTATTTATATCAAAATGTAAGTTAGTAGGTTCTTCGTCAGAATACATTTGTGCCTATTATTCGTTACATACACTTTACATGCATATTTTGAAACGTACACACGCTATTCAGAATGCGATTAGTGAAAATCACTGATAAAAGTAAGCATACAGATTATGTAAAGCACTTTTTTATTTCCATATCGTTAATTTAATTCAATAATATACATCTAACACTAAAATAATAAATTAATAATAATATGTACACTAGACAGATTCGTTATTTAAATATTATACAAAATTATTATAGGGCCAATGTCATGTCCTTGGGGTACACCACCTTTATAATGATGTAAGGCTAAATTAAATTCCCCTTTCTAGCCATGAGAGATTCTAAACAACAGATTCAATCTAATTTTGGAAATGTAGAGTGGAATAAATTTAATTTGGTTGTTTGAAACAGGAGTAGATATTTAAGTCGCACCACTCGCACCTGATCGAAGGCTTTTTGAAGGTTATGAGGTGATGTCTGTATGACGTTTAAAGCGCTTTCCTACTGTTAACGATGTTATCGTTGGTTGTTTATTTCTGAATTCGAATACTATTTGTACAGCTCATATAACCTTTAGCGAAAGCAAAGGGTCACAAACGGTCAACGTTAACATGCAGTTACAACAGGCACTCTTCGCATGGGTTGAACCTCGCCTACGATTCAGGAGAATAATCTAAGATTGTTAAGCATCACTTTTATGAAGCAGATCCTCATAAATAAATTAGTCTTCGTATAGAGTCCATAGAAATATACAACCGTCAATAACGTGTTTTAATTACACATTTTTTTTAATGATGCTATTTATTAGTGCAGTCATAAAACCGATGTTACAGCTTAAACTGTGAAATTATGATTTGTTAGCTAAAGACTTACATGGAATTATAAACATGGAATTTTTTAATTACACGCAACATATTTGTAATGGTGAATTATTTTCTTAAGTAGTCCCGTGGTCACAGGACTTAGATAATACGGGAAAGAAAACCAGAGTACTTAAGTTTCTATAATATTTTTTATAATAGAAAAAAATATTTTATTTTTGTATTTGTCGTAACAGTCTATTTTCATGAACAGCTAAATTCTTACTGAAAAGGCCTGCCGCGTCGTTGGTCCAGTGGTGTTATAACGCAGCCCTGCTTCCACACAGCTTTCGCCACTATGTCATAGGTCGAAGGGCTGTGTTGCCATAACTTGTAGGCAATAGTAACCAGACTCGTATGCATATTAAAATCCACTTTCGGGCTTGATATCAAGTTATCAATTTGCACACTTACATGTGTAATTACGTAACACTGTGGAACCTGTAAGAAATCATTTATTAGTTTAGTGATCAACATTAGGCCCTGAGTTCCAATCCCTGGGTCGGGCGCTATTGGGTTTTTCCATCTGGAATTTCTCAGTAGCAGCCCGAAGTCTGGATTTTTGCCCTGTTGATGGCGGTAGGCTCGCCCCCCATTTTATGTGACTTAAACATAACTGGCGAAATGTGGGTGTACTATGGATACACCTCTGCCTAATACTTCTGGGAAATACAGGCGTGATGTTATGTTATGGGTTCAACATTGCAGATGTTTTTATTAAGTTACAAATTGTCAGTAATATTGCTCGTGAGTTGTGGTGGTAAGCATAAGTTTGTTATGGTTCCAACAATATTTAAAATTTTCGCAATATTTAGTACGGCATAGTACCCATTTGACAGGCTGACGTGCCGAAAATGACACATTATCGATCACCTGTTCAGCAATCCATCTAAGACTTGTACTTACCGTTAAGTTAATTTTCTTAGTGCGTTCGAATAATCCAATTTGTCCTTCATTATGAGCGACTACTACGCTGCCCGGAGTATTAGAAACACCGAATTCCCATTGTTCGCTCTGTACGATTTGTGCAATAGACATCGAAAAGACGATGCTGAGAGTAAGTGATTTGTAGGATCTCATCGCACTACGATCAACCAATTACTTACCTACTTAAGTAATAACGACTCCGCATACTAACACTTCTTAAAACCCGGAAATTTTAAATTTGCGTTAACTCGCATTGGTGTTATACGTAAATTAATTTTGATTGTACGTAATAGTATACGTATGTTACACCCTTCGATTGCAAGCGAAATTGATTCGTTCTATCCGTCTGTACAATGTAACTTTTTTGTATTTTTTATTGTGGAATTTGTGCCGCCTAAAGCAAAATTTGACAAGCAAATGCAATCTTGCTCATAGCTTAATAGTGGCACAAGTCCAAACTATGAGGGAAAGATAAATAGTTACTACAAACATAGCACTCCTTATAGTTTACTGAGCGTTAATGGACCAACTCTACCGAGGAAAGATGATCTTTGCAGAATTACTGATAGCAGCTGGATGAGAGTAGCTGTGCATAGAGTAAAATGGCATGAGATTGGTAAGGTCTATGAAAAGCAATGGACCGATAAAGGCTAATGATGAACAGAGCTAAATCTACTAGATGTTTAAATTATTTTGGACATAATCGCAATTAAAGTAAATTTTAATTAAAAAAACGTTACGTCAATCAACAGGAGACGATATGTTAGCAGAGAGTCATCTGTTTGGTCTTTCTGGTCTGGTGGTGGTGTATCATTTTGGAGGTTTTCTTGTTTAACGAAGAAACGAAATAATTTCACATGTTTATCACTTTTATTTTAATTTTTTCCTAAAAATACAGGGGTCATGACAGGCGACTCTGATTCGTATTTGTATGCTTAATTCCTTTTCAGTTATCCATAATACGTTCGTCCAGGAAAGGCTTCACATCCCGGTATCCACACAGCCTTCCCAATTATATCAAATGACGAAAGACTGCTTGACAATGCGGCGTAGTGTATGGTCACTACATTAGTCTTTGAGTTAAATTGCACCTCTGGGGTGGAAATTAGATTTTTGACTTCTACCTTCACGTACGTCAATACATAGCACTGTGGTACCTGTAATTAATGCGTTTAATGATTAGTGATTTAAGTTGTCAGGGGTTTTTAGTTTTATATTTATATTCCTCCATGTGAATGATATAGTACGAGTAATATACGAGAAGTCGCATTAGGTACTTCTTTAAATTTATTTAAGTTGGATCAGTTTTAGGATAGTACCTAACATAACTTAATTTTTTTGCTAATCATTTGTAAATAACAAAAGGAGATATTTTTTTCCTAGATTATCATTTGATTCATCATTGCAAATCATCATAATTATCATTTTTATGGTCTTGAGAATTTTATCTATACTTACCTAAGTAAGAACAAGGACAAAAAATGCAAAATCTTATCGTTGGAATAAGTTAAGAAAGAAAACCACGATGACGTGTTATCCAGGATCTTCATGAGAAAAAATATGTTATTTAGTAGAATTTTATGACGGATCGAAACTTACAGAAAGACTACTATTTCTTAAATCGGCGGTCTGCAAAATACTTGAGGTTAGTATTGTAAACCATATTACTTACAGCTAGTTTCATTTTCTTATTGTGTTCAAACAGTCCCATGTGACCTTCCTTATGAACGACTTTTAAACTTCCTGGGGTATTAGGTTTTCCAAATTCCCAGACTTCACCAAATGCAACCTGTGTAGCCGACAGGACTAAACAAAGTACTGATATCGAATGAGATCCCATTGCACTACGATCTACCGACTTTATAAATAAGTGAACCCGATTCAACGAGCCCACACTTCTTATAACTTTACTGTTATTATTTTACTTTGTTATCCCAATGTTATACATTCATTTAATTTAATCATACATAGCACAACACGATGTTAGTTACCAAGTTCGGATTCAGTAAAATTGATTAGCTCAGATTTTTTTTTAATGGAAGTGATATTTTGTATTTTTTATTATTGTTGAATTTGGTATGCCTTGAAAAAAATTTTGGTACACAAAATCGCTCGAACTCAGTACGCTTGTAAAAATATGCATAATAATAAAAAAATTAAAAAGATGAATGCGCGAACCAGTACTTAGTTATTTTATTTACTATATTAGATCTCGAGGTATTGGATTACATGGAAAGCATTTTGAATTGTTTTTAATCATGTTCAATTATTTAATAAATTTTCTTTTAGATTAAAAATAAAGAAAACACTGTGTGGTTTAACTTTTATACAGTTTTTTTTTCCAAAATACTTTTTGTCTAATATACACTTCCTTTTTAACAAGTGAGTAACCTATTCATGTATTTTATGTGTATGGTTAATAAAATAGTGGACGGGTATAGAAACGTGGCGCCTCGCTAGAAAGAATGTGAGATCTTTGGGGGTTCTAGAGGGCCTCCTGAATCCTCCACAACAAGTTGCTTGCTAGCAAGTTTTTTTTTTAAATGTAAGTTTAAAATAAAAATACTTTTTTACGGATGCAAGAGCGAGCCTACGAGCTTACAAGCGAACAAAGACCCTGCCATCCCCTTGGGACCTAACCTGCCTCAGTTGGGGTGCCCCAATTCCCGATACCGACTTAGTAGGTACAAAGGCAATAAGAACTTAGGATGCGAAAGCGAGGGAAGCGAGCTCGGGAGTTGGGGCACCCCGACTCGGATAGGTTGGGTTCGAAGGGCATAGCAATAGGCTCGCGATATAATAGGGGTAATATAGGGCTTAAACATAAACTTAAACTGGTGAAACATGTGTATACTATAGGTGCACATGTGCCAACTCTTCGGGGTATACATGCGTGATGTTATGTTACTTCATTAATAGAATTGTAAAGTAAAAGTAAAGTTTTGTGTTCATATTTAAAATATGTGCTGATGGCACGATTACAGATGAGGGATTGTAACTATACGCAATAAACCAAACCATTATATTTTCTTATCATTTATTACTTTTACTTTCACCATCTTGCGTCTTCGTTCTTTTGTTGAGAAACCTGTCAATCCACTGGATCTTCTTGGTCCTGTGGGACGAGTTCGATCTGTCCGTCGTCTGGGCTTTGTCGGTACTGATTGCCCTTTTGGGCATGTGGGCCATGTGGAGGATGTTGACCCTGTGGAGGATAATGGCCCTGTGGGCCATATTGTCCTTGTGGGGGAAATTGTCCCTGTGGGGCAAATTGGCTCTGTGGTCCATAGTGTCCCTGTGGGACATTTTGTACCTGAGGGGCGCCCGGTGGCTTATCGTAACAACCCTGTTGCCATACAGCCTTTGCAGATATAGTAAAGGTTGATGGACTAATTTTCCATAAGCTGTAATGTATCGTTATTATGTGCGTCTGGTAGTTGTAATAAACAGTTGGACTTGAAATTGGATTCTCTACTTGCACATTTACATACGTAACTACATGGCATGGAGGTACCTGAAAAACAAAAAAACTTTATCAGCTGTACTTATCATAATATAATTGAGATCAGGTTAAAGTTTTCTCTCTCTCGCGACGTTAAAGAATGGTGATAGTGTCATCTGTGCTCCGGTTTTAACTTTAATTGACGAGTATTTTTTTTAAGTTCAACAATGATACTGGACCAATTATAAACATGTCATGTTATTTGAAACTATTTGATTCTACTTACAATTAATTGTATATGTTGTTCTTTTTGAAAAAATGAAAATTTTCCGTTATACTGGGAAATTAGTACAGCCGTCGGATTATCATTCGTACCGAACTCCCAAAGCTGCCCGTACACTATCTGTATAGCCGAGAGGCTAATACAAATTAGGAGTACCGTTTGAGATCCCATCGCACTTTGACTCGGTGACTTCAAAATGATGACAATTTGAAAACGAATCCTTTGTTTTATAACAATAGCTTTATTATATAGAGACTATGTTTGCAATAACACATTTCCAATATATTTCTATTGTAAGTTAAATCGATTCGTTCGGTCGTTTGCACAATAGATGTATTGTTGATTTTATAAAGTGTAATTTGTTACACTTAAAAGAAGTTGATACAATATTGCCAGGTTTAAAATAAGGTTTCGGCGTAAATAAAAAATCTATACTTGTACTTTAAAATTCTGTAGTTGCGATTTTTAAATGATGAATATTTACAAAGACACAATGGGTTCTTCACTGTGCCGTGGCAAAGGCGTAGTACAGGAAAAACTTCAGTGCGTTTCATAGGACACTCCGGATCATATTCCTCATGTACGTTGACCATCGTGTTACTATCGTCTGTATACATAGTGTTGATCCCTTCGCAATGTCCTGGTCCGTACTCGAGACCAAGATTTATTGAGCATCATACATTCCGAATGTCAAAGTAATATGGTAGCTCGTTACTAATCACAATGCGTCAATGTCTGTAACGTTAAACATTGAAAATAGCATCATATAGGTTCTGAAAGCGTCAAATTAGGTCCTTAATTTTCGAGGAAGACTACAAATTGTATATTTGGACAAGTGGGGATGATTTTTTTATAGTTATGTAATATTTCCCCGTTCCATCAAAATAAACTGAGGACTTGCCACCCCAAAAATGATATTACCTATTGTTTATTTACTTATATAGAGTTAAATGTAATTGTGTATTCTATAAAGTGCTGTGTATGGGTGTAAACGGACGGCGCCGTTTAAGATCTAATGACGAATCATAAAAGCTGCCTGCGACACATATATTGCTAAATACAGGGTTAAGGTGAGTTGTAAGCTATCGCCTTCAGCTTTAAAAAGATCTGATCGGAGTCGATATGTTTTTTCATTTCCAAACTATTAGTAGAAAAAATAGATCAGCATTTAATATTTATACGTTGCAATTCGAAAGACTGATTTGGCAAAGGCTTTTGATAAGGTGAATCACAAATTAGTTAGTATACTGAGGTGATTTGTTAGTTTTAGTAGAACTAAAGAAGCTGTTGTATACATACGTAAATACACTTTCCAAGTAAATGAAAGGGTGATTAAATATGTCAAAAGCACTGATTTTATCCATATACTATATTGCAATCATATTGCTTATAACACGGAGCAAGTGAGATCCAACTCTTCCAAAGCAGAGGTGGTATCACGGGAATATACGTTAAACATTTCGTCAGCAGCATAATTATACTTATAATTTATATTGTGTGTGCTGTACAAAATGACTTTTGACACAAAAGTAGAAACACTTTCTTTTTGGATCTATGATATTAGTATTGATACAATTAATATGGATTACGTTACCAACTGTTTACTACTCCATGAATTGTAACTGTAATAATGGAAATGCAAATAAGTATGTAGTGTTACATAAAATAAATGTAGCTGTCGATGTTACTGTGAAGGTATATTCTTGGTCGAAGCTGTGAAGGTTAGATAAAAGTTAGCTCAGTATCATTTAGCACATTATAAGACCGGACTAGTACCCTAATTGCATAACACACTTTCAATCACAATCTGAATGTTTTTTTTTTTTTTTTTATTTAAGCACAAAAATGTACAGAGGCGAATTTTGAGGAATAATGCTAAACCATTGCTTAGTAAGTTCGAAAAATTTGACTGCTCTGCAAAAATTATATCTGCTGACATGTTGTTGAAATACTATCAAAATGAAAGCCATTCCTACTGTAAGTTTGTTATTACACAATTATCCTGCTGAACAAGAAAATGTTACAGAACTATCACGTCCTAGAAATTTCAGGTAAAAGGCGTTTTATTTATTTTCTGGCAAATGGTGCGGGTGTACTGTACTATAATAAGTACACCTCTGCCCAACCCTTCGGGGAATCCAGGCGTGATGTTATGTTATGTTATGTGATGTGATGCGTAAGATAGGTAGCTATTTCTTGAAAGAACTGGAACTTATGATTAGGTATTTTTCATCATTCCTGCATGGTGACTTCCAACGGCTATCTCAAGCCAGCCCTAGACCACAACTTTAATGTAGGTCCCTCTATATATTAGCAACACGCCCGATACAGGGGCAGTACACACGAGTGGTTCGCATTGGGAGCGAAAAAACCAACACCGCGCGTACTGAATACTGAAAATGTAACTAATTTAACTCGTGACTTGTATCGAAGGGAGATGCGGTATATCGGAGATTTGGAGGTGGCATTATCATCGCTCAGGAAAAAAAAACGTTAGCTCTTTCTTAGAGTTTCAGCAAAAGTTAATCCCTGTATATAAACAATAGATTATTTGGTATTTCAGTTTTACCAAAACCCAGAATTTTGAATTTGGCTACCGTCAGTGTCAGAAATGACATGGGTGACTATCACTCTATCGAAAGCAAGTATTTTTTAAGACCGTATGATGGTACATACGGTCTTAAAGAATACTTGCTTTCGATAGAGTGATAGTCTAATGTATGTTGTGTCCGTTCAGTATACGTATACAACTTACTGTTCGTACGTCCAATATACGTACCTATACAATATTTTTATATTATTATATTATATTTATATTTTCTATCTATTTATGTGTATGTCCTGAAAAGCTCGTGGCTAAGTAATAACAGCCGCTCGGGTCGATCTATCAGGTTAAGCTACGCTTGCCGGGGTTGGTCCGTGGATGGGTGACCATTTTCACATATCGAGACTCCTCCGTGCCTCGGAAAGCACGTTAAGCCGTTGATCCCGGCTGTCATTTGTGAATCTTTGACAGTCGTTACGGGTCGTCAGAAGCACGAAAGTCTGACAACCAGTCTAACCAAGGGGTATCGTATTACCCAGGTCAGATAGGCAGTCGCTCCATGTAAAATACTGGTATTCAGCTGCATCCGGTTGCAGACTGGAAGCCGACCCCAACATAGTTGGGAAAAGGTTAGGCTTATTTATTTTATGTGTATGTCCTCAATGCGACATCCACAGTCGGTACGCTTCGCACCTCCATACAATTGATGCACGTATGGTCAGTAAGCGGCGTGTGTTTGCTTCGGGGCCGGCTTTTTGTCCGTCCGTGCGTCTCACGGTACCCCGCTCCGCTGTTTAGGGCAAAGAACAAAACACTGACAATATTCTTCGTAGTGGGGACTACGTGGTTTGGGTCAACATCGACATGCTGTACTGTGGCTGTAGTATAATCATTATCCGTGAGTATAATACTGTTACAGTTTATCCTAATGTGTGTCTAGATCAAGATACTTATACTGTTTCAGTCAATAAACTAGTCTTTCATCTAACATTTATGTTCAGTTAATCTATCCATTTCTATTTATATCTTCCATTTTTAAGTTAGTTATTATGTGAATTATGTTCCTTATGGCCTATCGAGGAGCTCGTGGCTACGTAATAACAGCCGCACGGGTCGATCCATCAGGTTAAGCCACGCTTGCCGGGGTTGGTCCGTAGATGGGTGATCTTTACATATCGAGACTCCTCCGTGCCTCGGAAAGCACATTAAGCCATTGGTCCCGGCTGTCATTTGTGTATCTTTAACAGTCGTTACGAAAGCCCGTTAGCCCGAAAGTCTGACAACCAGTCTTACCTAGGGGTATCGTATTACCCAGTCACTGGGGTTGTGGAAGTCAGATAGGCAGTCGCTCCATGTAAAATACTGGTATTCAGCTGCATCCGGTTAGACTGGAAGCCGACCCCAACATAGTTGGGAAAAGGCTAGGCAGATGATGACAGCTTATCAGGTAGATATATGATTAAAAAAAAAACAGTTAAAAATAGTTATAACAAGTTTATTTCCCAGTATAAACGTGTTTCTGAACTATGATTAAGAATATGCGAACTGCAGCAGCACGATGGTGTATTTCAAGGTAAGAGCCATCAGTTCTATCGCCAGACTGTTGATGACGAACATGCGGTACACTGACATGGGTTCCACAGTGGTGATCACGCGCATTATGTTCTTGATGTAGCAGCGAGAGGTCACTGTAAAAATAAAAGGACATTAGTAGGTATATGCTCTGTTTTTAACCGACTTCTTCAAAAAGGAGGAGGTTCTCAATTCGTCTGTATGTTTTTTTTTTTTTTTTTTATATTTTTTTTTTTTTTTATGTTTGTTACTCGATTACTCCGCCAATTATGAATCGATTTTGATGATTTTTTTTTTGTTTGGTAGGTCATGCTTCCGAGGTGGTCCCATATAAATTTTATTAACTTTGCTTGCGTAATTTTTGAGTTAGCTTCAATATTACGTATTTTTCCCACTTAGTTTATCTAGACGATATCCTGTTTGACTACTTCACTGTTATTTACATAGCAGGTAGTGGTATTCGGATTTGAGTGGGGTAGGTACCACAACTAAAAAGTGAAAAATAAAAACTTTTTACAAAAAAAAACAACCGACTTCCAAAAAAAACACTAAAAAAGTGAAAAATAACTTTAATTTCGGAAGTCGGTGGAAAAAAACGAAAACTGAAAAGCAAAGACACTGACTTCCGAAATTAAAGTTATTTTTCACTTTTTTAGTGTTTTTTTTGGAAGTCGGTTGTTTTTTTTTGTAAAAAGTTTTATCAAATCCATTTCATCAATATTAGGTGTTCCAAAAGATTTTCAACAAAATTTTAGAAGTATGAGGAACAAGGTGGAAAGTTCCTCATCCACCATACAACGGGTCTTCCGACCAGACGGATGTTGCATCTGTTGGGCTACGGCCCGACAGTTGTAGTTTTCAGTATTTATGTTAATCGCACGGATAACTCTGATAGCCCAATGTGTGTATACGTCAGTGTAGTTCGTATGAGGCGGTATAGATGTCGCCACAAACATTTTAAGCGTATTTATAAGCAGCAGATGGAGTGGTGGAGGATCGAGTCACATAGTATAGGGTTGGAGACGGGTTAGTACATCAGTGGACTGCTAAGTATATAGATGGATAAGGATGATCGATCTAGTGTGATTTACAAATGCGATCATTCACCGTCCATACATTTTTGGGCTATATTTGTGAATTATCATTTTCGGACTATATTTATATATTTCCGAAAGAGTACGTTTTTCTCTTCATTTTTACTTCTACAAGCTATTAATTTAATTAGATAACTATTAATTATTTGAACTAAAATATACTGATAACAGTATTTTTCAAAATCGTATATCAGCGCAGGGAGTTGTCCTTCAGATTTGGTCTAATAGTGAAAAGTGAAGAGAATAACATGCTCTAACGGATAATATTTATTTTTTTGGCACTTTCATAATTTAGCCCAAAATGAATGATCTCCTTTTCAAGGTATAGGCGTAAAGTTTTTGCCACCCTTGCCTCTACAATACGCCCTCGTCCAAGATTATTACAATTAAACGATTTTGTTGTAATTGCACGTAAAATAATTTTTGGGTATATTTTTTAAACTAATCAAAGCTCAATCATGTGCGATTACTAAGGCGGGGTAATGCATGCTACTTACACAATAAAGTACATTTGGTAAATGTGAAAAATTAATCTTTATTGCGCTTACAAAACTAACTAGAATATGGAAGTTTGCTACACGACAAGGGAGAGGGGAAAGTCATCGGCAAAATTTGTTGCAGACTTCTATCTGTAAAACATCAGAAAACAGAAAACCGTTATGCAGTAATCTTTTTGATTTTTATGAGATAGCAAAAATAAAGCCGCCCCAGAAATCTACCGCCCTAGGCTCAAACCTACTCAGCCTGCTGGTAAATCTGCCACTGGATCGATCAGGTATTGCTATAATTCCCAAGCGTGGCAAATGGTCGATGATCGCATTGAGTTGTCATTCTTTGTGATTCCACAAAAATAAGCCACTCGTCTACTTCTGACCAAATTAGTATAAACAACGATTACTGGGTTAGGCATAAAGTTGGATAGCGGTACCCAGTCCCTTACCATCCTTTGTAAAACTCAACCCAGCATCAATGTATTAGCTGCTACTGAATTAGAATTAACAAAATTATGCAGCAACACGACAAGTCGACGCGAGGCATCGTTGCGGACCGTCTAACGTCAATGTTGCACGCGTCAAGAGTCGCGCGACAATGAAATTGTGGCGGTGAATTCGCTTTTGTTGCAATGTATGAGTAATTGCGCGAGTTTATTACTGTGGCTGCGTTCGTTCTTGTTTGGAACCGGGAACTTACATTAGGATATGTTGTAATCTTTTTATGAAATACCTGTTCTAGGGAAAAAAATTGATTTCGTCTTATATGACAACTAAAGTCTCTCTGTCGTTCTGTGCATTTTCATTTTCATCTTGCTATTTGCCAGACGTGGTGGTTATAATAATGTTATAAATAAACTCTTCTAAAATCTATGCCTTGGCTGGAATGCCCATCGTAGATGTGATGCGAAAACAATGGGTTTTTTATCATCTAGGATTGTAATTTAAAGTGATGCAAAATTCAAAGCATTAAATTAAAATACAAACCGTTGTCAATTTTCGCCAAAGCTTGAATACAGCTCTCTCTCATTTGAAACAGTTTGCCCTCCAATAAATTTACTAAAAAGCATATCAAGCTTAATCTTGTAATAAATCTGATACTTAGCGGGTCTGGTGCTACTATGAGCTGACTCCATCTGAAATACTGTAAGTAAAAATGTAAGGATACAAACCTACTGACATAAATATTAGACCTAGCTTTAACACTATTATGCCAGGCTTTTTCAAGTAGTTTTGGAAAATACACTGACTCTAACCAACCAATTTAACCGTGGGTAACTCAACTTTCGTTAAACCCTTTTTAATTTTGAAGGAGGTCTCTTCTACAGTTCTATCATCAATCATTTCATAAAATTAAATATTTTAGGTACTCCCAAAGGTTTACAGGAAGAAAAGTATTTACCGTTTTCTGACTTTTCTAGTACTCAAACTTCATTTGGTATAATATAGTTTTTTGTTTATGTGAAATTTGAATATTTTTTCTTTCTTGCTGACTGTACATTTTTCTCAAAATCTGTTGGATTTTGAGAAAAATGTACAGTCAGCAAGAAAATGCAGATAAAAAATTCTAAAAAGTTAAGGACAGTCTCGTATGACCGTTTGTCTGTAGGTTATGGTACCCCGTCTCAAAAATCCACTCTGTATAATTTGTTCCACCTACAAGAGTTAGGTATATTATACACATTTTTAAACTATATTATATACTTGAAGAGCGATTAAAAAAAAAAATGCATGAATGCATAAGTGTTTTATTAAAGGAGTTGTAACCTGCCTAATTATCTCTTTTTTTCGACTTTCAATGTGTACCTCGCATTGGGCGGAAGTGCAAAAGGTAGTAAATATTGTGGTCTAAACTCCCGAAGGCGGTAAGTAGATACAATGTAGCTCTTACCTTTATTTCTACCGTAGTTATAAGTTTTCTCGTGGCAACCAGATGGTAAAAGAATAAATGCGTCACTATGAGTAGCATCTGAAAAACAATAAGCACAAAAATGAGGTTGATTTCTTTTTATATGTTCTTAACTGATTACAACGTTAACGTTATCATGAATTTCATCTGAACTATTGGTGACATACCCGTTCCATTTCCCTATTCTGGAAATATGTTTCGTTCTAAAAGATACGTATACTTTTACTTACATAAATACGAAACACCTTTTCAGTCAACCGGATAGCTTCAACAACACCGTCGAACGCCTGCCATATATTTTGATACATCTGGATATTTAAGATCATCTGCTGCCATTTTATTTCTGTACCAAAATCTATCATCTTCTTGATAAATGCTAGTCTTTCGTATAAGATCAGTAGTATCGTTAGAAATAAAACAGCTTCAAAATCTTCTACACAAAACAACATGACTATATGTGGTTCAATCCACGCCATGCTCAGGTCGGAGTCGATAGTGTCTAACACCAAATGGTAGCCGTGGTATAACATGAGTAAAATCACACTTAAAGTATTAAAGACGTATATTTTTCTATTCTGCGTTCCTTTACCTGTAACTTTTAAGTCTCTGTCTATCCTTTGCAACGTTAGAAATAGCTTTATGCTAGTGTCTCTGTTCATACAAATGTTGGTGACAATGATAGCACCGTTCAGAAACACTCCCATGTTAATTTGGAACATTGTTAAAACAAATTCAAGGTTACTTGTCGTAAACTCTACGCTGGCTATGGGCCAATTAAACTTAAAACATGTTGTTATGCAGGTAAATGAAATGAAAAATAAAGAGTATGCACTTTGGATCCAAGCCGGCGGAGAGATGGCGTTACATCGTATATTCACTCTCACAGAACCTATAACTGTTTGTACATAAATTAGTGGTTTAAACAATTTTATAAAATTGTCATCTAAAATATATTTATTTAATTTCTCGATATTAGATGCCATTATTTAATCGTAGGTCAGTTACTACTGAAGCACTGTCGCTTTGTCATTTAAACATAAATAAATTGTTCTAGACATTTGTCATTCAATCAGTAAAATGGAAAGCATTTAGCTGAGTAGTTTAGTATTATTACCATGAGTAATTATAAAACCATTATCCAGCTATTTTAAATGTTGCCACTAACGTATTTGTATAAGGAGTTTATCAGTTGTAAAGCTGAGTGTGTGAGAGTGGCTGTGTCGTGAACTCGTGACCATCGAACTACATTTATTATTTGGAATTTTAAATAGTTAATGAAATAATAAATTAATAACAACAAGCATCTGTCTCGTGCCCTGTACCTATTCTTCCTTTTCGTAGCACAATCAAAATATGTAGCTTAGCATTAAGTACCTACTAATAATTTTAATATAGAGCTGTTCTAGGAACGGTTTGAGAATTAATAACATATTTTGAATTAAAATAATAATTATGCTTAGAATAGATTTTAAATTTGGGACAGAAATAAGCAGTGTTGTAATTTACACAATTAATTAATTAATTAGATACTTACTACTTAAGAATACGATGTTAACGTTTGTTTCATCTAGAAATGTCTGTAGATCAATTAAGCCGTGTCAATCAGTTTAGAAGTTTAATTTAAAAAAGTAGATTTCTAGGATAGCACATGATTTTTATTGCACCACTAAAGTTCCGAAACGCGTTTGATCTGCTGACACTACAGGTAAATTATTTGAAAGGTAGTAATATATTTCACACTATACGCTGGGTGTGGCGGCGTACCTACCGGCGTAGTGGCGTAGTACATGCAGTACGCGCGGCTTGTCATTGTTCCCACACAGGCTCATCAAGTATGCGCCTCTGAATTTTGAGCTGCGTATTCAAACATGTCCCCGTAAGCCTCTACAGTACGTATTTTATTGGTGCTTCACACGATATTCCTGTAATAAATGATTTACACAGAATTGTTTGGCATAGCTAGAAACAAGCAAATACGGCGTGCTTCGATTTTGCAAAATAAATTAAACTCGTAGTAATTTTATACTAATTTCGGCAAAAAAACAAAGCTATCGTTTGTAATAAATCTGGGTGTATAAAGTAAATAAATTGAATTTTAATTACCTAATTGTTTTGGGACAATGATTGATGTTTGAGCTAATGACTGATCTGGCAATAGGAGTCTTTTTCTGTGTTCAGATTACCTCCTACTAAATAGGTATATTTATTATAATTATATATTTTTTTAACTTATTATAATTTTGATTGAGGAGCTCGTGGCTAAGTAATAACAGCCGCACGGTTCGATCCATCAGGTTAAGCTACGCTTGCCGGGGTTGTTCCGTGGATGGGTGACCATCTTTACATACAGAGATCCCTCCGTGCCACGGATGTTGGTCCCGGCTGTCGTTTGTGGATCTTTGACAGTCGTTACAGGAAGAAGCCAGAAAGTCTGACAACCAGTCTTACCAAGGTGTATCGTATTACCCAGTTACTGGGTTGTGGAGGTCAGATAGGCAGTCGCTGTGAGTCGCTCCATGTAAAATACTGGTATTCAGCTGCATCCGGTTAGACTGGAAGCCGACCCCAACATAGTTGGGAAAAGGCTAGGCAGATGACTTATTATAATTTTGATCAAAGTGGAAGTTTTTTTTAAAATTTTTTTTGCTACTTCCTTTATTTTCGGAAATGAGTTTATTGCGAAAACGCCAGAAGACAAATAAATGAAACATCCTATTGGTATTTTGACGTAGTGCAGCATAAAAAATATCCAACATAAAACGCTGCAACTTTTTATCGTATCGAAAAACTAAGCACTAAGTTCTCTTGACTTTTCCATTTACGAGAGCGACTAGAATCGTATTTTAAAATATAATACGCTTTTATTTTGGAAAATTCCGCGAGTGGCTCTGGGGAGAGAAAGCTAATTTCAATTTCATTTAGTTCTGGCGCGTTTCCATGTGCCGACCAGAGAGTATGGTACGCCTGTACAGACCGGATTTTTCCTTAACCACAATATTATACCGTGGGCAAGTTACTTTCTTGATTGTTTACATAACATTCGTTGTATGTATTTGAAGCTGAAACGGATTAAATAAGGCCCTCTGTGAATCATGCATTTATCTGAAACCACTATACTTAATGAAATAGGTTTCTGAAACAGAAAGCAAAACGACCGACACCCTAATTACGTAACACACGATCAATCACAATCTGAATCATTTTGAAGGACATTGCTAATCCATTGCTTCATAATTGTCTGCTCAACAACGTAAATAACGCAATGAATGTTGTTGAACTGTCAAAATGAAACGGATTGTGATCTAGTAGACTTTGTTAATTTGTAAGTAAAGTTCGGGCAATTTAACTATTAAACAAATTGTCTAAATTGTCCGTTTATTCAAATCACACAACTGTCAGTCTTTGACAGTTGTAAGACATGGCTATAATACGGCAAAATGACAATTTTTTTAACAATTAATTTCCGTGACTGTACAATAACACAATGAAGACGACTATCTACACAGCAGCATTGCTATTCTGTAACCATCTAACCGTGAAAACGTAGGTGAAGTGAGCGTGGAGTGAGCTGTCATTGTCATCGATACCTACTAATGCTAAGGCAGTGACAGTTCACTTCAAGCTCACTTCACTTTAGTTTTCAGGGTGATATTTTTACAGAATAGCACAACAGAACCTTCTTTAAAACTAGAAAAATAGAAAAAAAATAGAAAAATCGTTTATTGTCCAGGTAATATTACAGTAAGCACGTTTACAGGTTACAAAAACAGGTTTGCAGGTTACAATATTACCTATAGTTAGGTTACACAAGTTATTTACCAGTGAGCCCCAAACTAGACAGTTAGTCTGTATCTTGGGGCTCGGGGTACGACTTACAGAGTGGAGACTAGATAGGTGATTTCAGGTGTTGTATAGTATTTTGTTTGTGTATGTGTGATGTGAGTGTGGTGTGTGGTGTATGTTTGTGTTTGCGTGTTTGTTCCCATAGTGTGATATAGTGTCAGGTCAGGGCATTTATATTAATTGTTCCGAGTCGTCATAACCAGAGTTTTGCAACATTTTCTTTATTATCTTTTTACAACTGAACGAGGTAGTATTTTTGATTTCACAGAGCTTGCAGACTTTATTGTACGTATTAATGAGAGAATAGGCTGGGGAGCGTCTAGCTAGTAAAGAGGTGGTGTCAGGTGTTGGGATTCTATAGTTCCTTTTGCTTATGATTGATGTGTAGTCGGGTCTGCTTTTAATAGTTTTATGAGTTTTGGTACAGGCAGATAGAATGAAAAGCTGGCGGACTCGGAGAACCCTCGTTTCACGATAGAGTTCGTCAGTAGAGAACCGGTAGGGCTTCTTGAAAGTTACTTTTAGAAGCGCTCTCTGTGCTCGTTCTACTTCAATCAGATACGTCTTTCCAGCACTACCCCACACACTGATGCAATACTGAATTATGGATTGGCATAGCGCTAGGTAAACTTGTTGTAGTGTGTCTGTGGGTACGCTGTCTCGTAGTCTACGCATGGTGTGGATGAGTTTTCTTATCCTGCCAGAAAGGTTGGATATATGTTGTTTGAATGTTAGGTGGTCATCGATGAGAATACCGAGGTATTTAATGGAAGTGGTACGTTCAAGAGGATGGCAGTCACAAGGGTAAGTAGAAATGCTAGAAGAGCAGTGATGCAGTTTTAGTTTTAGGTGTTCCGGGGGTTTTGAAGCGGCAGTCTTGGAGAAAACAATATATTTTGTTTTGCTGCCATTTAGCGTGAGGAGGTTTCTGTCCAAGTTATTCGCGATTAGTGACAATCCCTCTTCTGCTAGACAGTGTACGTTTTCCCGTGAAATATGACGGCTGTATCATCTGCATAAGTTATAGTATCAGCATTTTTCACAGAAAGGTTTAATATGTCATTAATATACACAATGAAAAGCGTGGGACCAAGTACACTGCCCTGTGGGACTCCAAAGTTAATAGGGAGTTGGTCACTAGTGAAAGAGTTTACTTTTGTGTACTGTTTCCGGTTTGTCAGGTAGCTTTTAAACCATTTAAGGCAAATTCCTCTTATTCCTAACCATTCCAGTTTCTTGAGAAGTAAGCCAGTTGATACCGTGTCAAATGCCTTTGCAAGATCAAGGAAGATCGCAAGGCATTTTTCATTTTTCTCAATATGAGCAGAGACACAATTGACAAGGAGAGTGGCAGCGTCCTCGGTCGACCTATTCCTTCGGAAACCGAATTGGTTATCAGAGATGAGATGATTTTTCTCAAGGAACGATATAAGGCGGGAGTTAACAATCCTCTCTAATATTTTAGAGACAGAGCTAAGTAGTGCTATAGGTCTATAATTGTCTGGTGCATGTTTGGCACCGCTTTTGTGAATAGGAGAAACCGCAGCTATTTTCCAACATTCTGGGAAGGTACCGGTCTCAAGGCTCAGGTTAAAGATGTGCATCATTGGTACTAATAAGGACTTTAAAGCTCTTTTAATAAGAATAACTGAAATTTTATCAGGACCAGGAGCACTTTCGACTTTAAGGTCTGAAATAATTTTAATAATTTCATACGCATCTGTCGGTTCAAGGAGGAGAGAATGTGAGTTAGAGACGTCGGATGAGTATGTATTTATTAAAGATTCATGAGATAGATTAAGTTTTTCTAGAATCATGTCTGCCAGACGGGATCCTACTGAGGTAAAGTGTGAGTTACAGGAGTTGAGTGTTTCTTTTTCTCTATTGGGGCTCAGTAATTGGGAGCTCTCTTTGTTTCTAGAAGATATGTGGCCTATTGATTTAATTGCTTTCCAGAGATTTTTTGGATTATCTTTATTATCAACAATCTGTTGGTTATTGTAGTCAGACCTGATTTTTGTAAGAAGTTTGGAAAAAAAGTTTCTATACCGAGTGTATATTTTATTTCGGATAAGGTCATCAGGGTTAGATTTACAGTCATTATGGAGTTTGTCACGATGTATCATACATCTTACTAATCCCGGGGTGATCCATGGTTTGATGCATGCCAATTTCCTACCAACTTTTACTTGGCGCGTGTGTTTGTTTACAGTAGAGGAAACAATGTTCGTGAATTCTGAAGTTGCAGTATTAACATTTGTATCTTTTGTGATAATTGACCAGTCAACGCTATTTAGGTCAGCAATAACTGCTTCGGTGTCAGTTTTACTTATCCATCTCTTTGCAGTACTAGTTGAAAGATTACGTAATGAAATATTAGCGACAACTATATCATGATCAGTGATTGAGGACTTGCAAACGACCCCAAAGAATTCGGTCTGAGTCTTTATAAATATGTGATCTAGGCACGCTTTATCCCTAGTTGGGCTAGTTATGGCAGGAAGTAGACCATGGCAAGACATGAGACACAGGTACTCTGATGACTGACTGTTGGTAGTGTTGCAAATATCAATATTAATATCGCCAGTGACAATTAGTGTTTGTCTATTTGCCAGTGAGCTCAGTAATGTATCCAGTGAGTTCAGGAATGGATCAATATTACTAAAAGAAGGAGATCTGTAAATGCCTAAGATTGCGACTTTATCATCGATGGTTATGAGAAGTCGATCTGCGTCTAGTATTGAAGGTTCAGTTGCTATAGTGTTGTAATCAGTTTTAACAAAGCAAATTACACCTCCGTTTTTATTTTGCTGAACCGATGTGCGATATACATTATATCCTGGTAGAGGATCTATAATACTGCCGTCAGACAGCCAGCATTCCGTTAGAATGATAACATCAAAGCAGATTGTAGTTCGCTGCAGCATTACCGCAAAGTTGTCAAAATTGTGCTGGAAGCTTCTGATATTGAGCGACAGAATTTTGAAATTAGACTCGGTATTTTTTATTAATGTTTGGCAGTGATCAGTAGTTTCAACGGTGTGACAGTTTACTTGTAGATTTTCGTCTAAGTCTTGTACTATGTTATGTAATGCCATTAGCGTAGTGATGAACTCGTTGTGCATATTTCCGAGCGGATATTGTCACCAAAATATCAATATCCCAGGTATTTTCGAAAAAGTACGCTTAACAGAAAGGCGTATCTAATCTATGGTGGTGAGTGCAGCTCCACGGAACCTTGGGAGCGTTTGGGTACCGTAGGCAGATTACACCCTGTCTGAGCCCCAATACGCAATTTCATTGCAAGAGGATTTCGCATTTTTATCGGCGAATCTATCCGGTGTCTCTGCTATTAGAGTGCCCTCGCTTGAGAGGGTTTCAAGGCCTTTATTGTTTGTTAATGTAAGGGGTTGTGTTGTTTGTATGATGAAATGAAGAAATAATCGTATGTTATAATGTTTCTATGTACAATATGTACATGTTCCGACATAATTAATTATATTAAGTATACAACGATATTTTTTCTTTATGCTAAACCCGAAAAGGAGTCATTGTACTCATCATTTTGAACAACCAACAACAAAATCGCGAAAAAAAAAACAGCTTTTCCCTACATTTGTGTTCACTTAAATCGACAAAATGTATGGAACAGCTGATTTTTTTTTCGCGATTTCAATGATGGTCCCATAGAAAAAGTTGTTCAAAATGATGAGTACAATGACCCCTTTTCGGGTTTAGCATAAAGAAAAAATAATGTTGTATATTATGATATATTGTATGTACAAAAAATGTAGGCATACACACGATACAAAACACACACCCCCACACAATCGCACAAACACAGAGACACACCATCAATCACTCGCAATTGCACCTGGAGTTCTAAAATACAGTCCAAGGCTTAGTTTAGACTTCAGATCATCCACAAATTACAAAATACCCGTCAACATTTATGTTTAACTAGTATGAATGTAATCTGTGGAGATAAATAAACAGACTTATAATTTTCAAAGAACTTAATACACTGTCTTCATTCACTTCACTTCACTACACTACACTTCACTTCAGTCGTGTTATTCAAGGATTCATCAGACGGCGACTAATGCTGCTTGCTTTTATTGTTTGTGGTTGACCTGTCATAATGATATCGGACGAGACATGGAAAACGGCCAACAAAACAAAGTAAACAAGTATCAAATAAATAATAACATGTATATTTGTTTCAACCCAAAAATAAACCGTATTTCTTAATCCAGACAAATAAAGTACATAAATAACTTCTAAACGAAGGTTCTAACTTTGTCTTTCTACGTCTGAGTGACACGGGGACAATTTAAACCGTGGTACACTCCGTGCCAAGATATCAAACCGCTCTTACGGTGGATGATTCATATTATTCGCCTTAGACTTGATTACGCCAGTGATCTTGTAAGGGAGCGCGCACACGAGTCAGACGGCTATATTGTACCGGTAAATTTTCGTAAGTAGATGTCGGGTGTATGTTCTTGGAATTAAATGCACTTGAAGAGGAGGACTAACTTGTAATATACAGAGAGAGTTTGTATAACTGTATACTTATTAGGAGTTGACTCTGAGCTTTACAACTGGTTTGTTAATTTATGCTATTTCTAGTTTTTACTCGCAGTTTCGCCTGAGTGGAGGTTGAAAATTATCCCACGGGAACATACTACCGTAAAAAATATTCTATGTCCTAACCTAGGTTTACCTGTGTGTCAAATTTCATCAAAATCCGTTCAGCCAGTGTTACTTTAACATATACATGTATTGATCTATTTATTTAATACTTTAATCAAGCACACAAATGTACATTTCTTGCTTTGACCCACGTGGCATATTATCAGAATCTCGTACCTAATAAAAGCGATTGCGTCAGGATTAAAAGTGGTGTAATTATAGGACCTTATAGAAAAGAAGGGTGCATATGAAAAACTCGAGTGGAGCTGTTATTACGAAATGACGTGTTAAATGAAAACACGGCTTATTTGCATAATAAGGAGCCCGACAGCTCCCCTAGGAAATAATGACAAGGAAGTTTTGAGAACGCAATGGGCGAGAAATGAAAAGCTACGCTGAAGAAAAATAACATATCTACAATGTTGTATGTAGGTCCCATGTACCTTAATAAAGTTATTTATTCAAAATTGAAAGAGAGGTGAGCGAAGAAATAAGAAACATTCAAGAAGATGAAAGAATATAAGGCGTGGCTGCAAAGGTCAGAAATGCAAAGAATATAAAACTACCCTATTTTTGAAGAGAAACTTCTTAGGCGACGACACGATAATTGGACGAGAATTGAGAGTCAAATTTCAAGGAAGCGTCACGGTTAGGCACATTTCGTTACATGAGAGAGAAGAAAGATATAACTCTCTCTGTCTCTCACACTAATTCTCTCTTATTCTTTACTAGCTGCGCCCCGCGGTTTCACCCGCATAAGTCTCGAACCCGTGGGAATATCGGGATAAAAAGTATCCTATGTGTTAATCCAGGTTATAAACTATCTGTGTGTCAAATTTCATCCAAATTCGTTCAGTAGTTTTTGTGTGAAAGAGTAACACACATCTATCCATCCATCCATCCTCACAAACTTTCGCGTTTATAATACCTATTAGTAAGATTTTTAAAGAAGGTTTACCTACTTTTATCACGTGTACGGTGCTGCACGCACAAACATTTTCATCCGTTTTAATTTACACAAATCCACATAGTCTTACAGAGTAGTCTTATCGCAGCCAGCTCTAATTGAATTCAAATGAAATTTAATAACATCACAACTTATAACTACCTCGCTTTGATCAAACTATTGAATCACACAAACAGTGTGCAAGCCTCCCACTCAAAACCACCTCGTTAGAACTTGATTAGAGAGGCCACAATGCGATAACAAGCCGGGCTTACAAGCCAAAACTTCTGATTATCTCGTTTATGGGTTCTGCAACTTTTTAAAGAAATGTCTTCGCGAATTAACTGTATATCAGGAAATAATGCCGCGGGGCTAGTGAGGGTGCGCGGGGGCGCGGCGTCTGGGGGAACAAATTGACAATTTAGACCGTATTAACAGACTGTTGCTTGGAATTGCTTGTGTTTGAGTGGTCGGGTTTTTAAAGCGATAGGGTGAGCAGACTTGTCTTGTAAGTTGGCTTCGTATGAAGTGTGTTATTCACACACTCATAAATGTATGTGTAGACGAGAGGTAATTTTATTAAGTACTAGCTGCGCCCCGCGGTTTCACCCACGTAAGTCTCGATCCCGCGGGAATATCGGGATAAAAAGTATCCTATGTCCTATTCCAGGTCATGGTCTACCCATGTACCAAATTTCATCCAAATCCGTTCAGCCGTTTTAGCGTGAAAGCGTAACAAACAAATAAACATACAAACTCACTTTCGCATTTATAATATTAGTTAGGATAGAACACAAACGATCTCTAATGGCCGATTCCTATAATTTACGGACTGTAATTGGTTAAACTTAAGACTCTTGTATCTTTACCAATAATGAAGCAAAGACCTCATAGTTTTGCATAGTAGACCCTCCCATATGGAAGTAGCCAAGTAGCCACCCCAGGCATAAAATAAAATTAGCTTATGAATCTATTTATATGCCCAGTTTGGCAATAAAAAAGCTACCATTGGTAAGTAAAACGACTCGTTATTGTTTATAGGAACCGAGCATAAATGACATTTGTGATAAAGCTAGAATGTGCTTGAATTGAGTACAACATATTTCCAATTCTTAACTAAGAATTTATCCCTACTACCTACATATAAAACACTCATCTACTACCATTCCCCCATTACATAGGCCACCGAGCAAGTGCGAAGTTTAAGTAGATAGTTGAAAATTGGCATATTACCCGACAATGGCTATGCAATCGCAAATGCATTAGTCGAAGAGTGCTGGAGTCACCCGGCTTCTAGTCCTCGGCTGACCGTATGCAAACCTACTCGGTAATCGAACCGACGTACCGTCTCAAGTGATTCTGTATACTGCCTCCATATACTCCACCAGGAATGGCTTGACATTTATTTTGGTTAGCGATTTTCTTAATTAAATTAATGATGGGATCTATTCCCATCATTAATTTAATTAAGAAAATCGCTTAAGAAAATCTCCTAGATTACTCACAGACGTGTTGAAAAACCAGGTTTGAGAAGGCGATAGGATTTTATAAGGAAATGCAGCAGCATCTTTCTGCAATCACTTAGTTAACCATTTCCTCGATATTCCAACATTGGACAAAATATGAACAAATGACAGCGGCTGAGATTCTCTCTTCAAATTCAAAAATATCATATTTCTCGTAAAACCTACATTGTCAGGCTAGTTGCACGGTTCCTATTGGTCGTTTCCTATCGAGAAGAGTGGGAAAAAAATCCACGGGAACTCTTTTTAATTAAAATAATTGGCTCAACTAATGACGACGATTACTTTAATATAATTCCGATAAGTATATATTATGTTCTATGAAAAACTTATTTGTTTAAACTTCTTACCAAAATCCTATTATACACAAATATTCCACAAATTCCCAGCTCGTATCAGTGGCTCGTAAACTGTAAATACCAGTTAAGAGCCAAAAGACAAATGAAGCACCTTATCCGCACGAAATCAAGACTAATATGTTCACGCTTGCAATTTAAAAGGGTAAGTCAGGAGTTCAGGACGGAACTCTTTAAGACTTTGATGAAGATTTCCTTGTTAGGGAATTAGTTCGAGGGGATAAGGAGGTGAATGATTGTTAGTAAGGTACTAAGTAAATGATAGCACTATGTATTTGTTTCGCCTGTTTGTACGAACCTTAATGCTCCATATTAACAACGTAACAATCCTCATGTACAGACACGAGCAAAAATATTTATACACTTAGCAAAATTCAATAAACATTTTTTCGTGGAATATCGATTGCAACTTTGAGATGATACCTATTTCATAATAATATGGGTTCCAAAATACTATGTTCGTTAAAACATAAAATTACAATCAATACAGTAGGAGAAAATCACTTTTAAAAGTTGCTAAGTGTATAGATATTGGTGCTCGTTGCTAAGTGTATAGACATTGGTGCTCGACAGTACTATGATTTACTACTAACGACATTAGAGCACTTGCTCTAATGTCGTTAGTAGTAAATCATAGACAGTTCAAGGATTAGGTATAAATGTACTTACATTTATACCTAATCCTTGAACTGTCTTAAAAAAATAACTTATTTTAATTATATAGAGTTAAAGTTAGCACCAAACTTGATGGCTGTTATCGGCGATAAAATTTTAAAAGTAATAAATATGCAAACGAACCAAGTTTTCAACTGAGACGATTGGCGCAAAAATCTTCGTTTAAATAACCCTTTTTATGAGCTAGGTGATTTTAACGATGGCTTACGGAAATATTTCAGTAGGAAATGTAAGTTGATTTTGTTATTTTAAAATACATTATTCGGAGCTGAAGTACGTTTCAGATTTATATGATTTACCAACTTGCTTGGTACAAACAACCACATATAAGCAAATATTGATCTTCCCATTGAAATCTAGTAAATGAAGGAGTGTGAAAAGGGCTAAGATGTAAGAGGGTTTTTTTTTTTGTTTTTGAGGATGGGAAATCATCAATTGACTTCTCCCGCTCTGGGCGGAGTGGGAGGGCGTGTCAGACTTTAACTGACTAAAACCCACCCGTGTTCCTTCAGTTGCCTGTTGCCAGGGTCCCGGTATCCCTTTCGGACATTCCCGCGACCCTGGCAGGCATCGGTCCTAACGGACCCCGTCAGGTGTGCTGACATCACTTTGAGGCGCGCGTGGAACACGACGCGCCATCGACCCGGGCCTGGTCCTGTTCGGACGCCCAGGGTGTCTCCAGCGGCGGCGGTTAGGGGCGGGAGGGCGCAAAGTTATTAGGGCTAACCTTAGAAATTAAAAGTATGCAGCAGTGATAGCTCAGTGGTGTGACCATCGGACTGCCCAGTCATAAGTCTCGAGTTCGAACCCAAGACACGCATCTCTGACTTTTCCAATTCATGTGCGTATTTTATATTTATCACTTGCTTCAAAAACGGTGAAGGAAAATATCGTGAGAAAACCGGCAAGCCTGAGAGATATTTCTCGATGGCATGTGATAATTTGATATTTACTTATTATCTTCTTACTACTAACACTAGTTATTAAGTTGTTTTGTTGATACTAACACTATGGACTCATGTTTGAAATAAAGAATTTGAATTTGAAGCCAAGTCCGCCCATGGGCGGCATAAAAACTATGAAACCAGGTTAGTCAATAACCACACGAAAAAGAAAAAACCGGCCAAGTGCGAGTCGGACTAGCGCACGAAGGGTTCCGTACCATTATCTATAAAAACGGCAAAACACGTTTGTTGTATGGGAGCCCCTTAAATATTTATTTTATTCTATTTTTTTGCATTTGTTGTTATAGCGGCAACAGAAATACATCATCTGTGAAAATTTCAACTGTCTAGCTATCCCGGTTCGTGAGATACAGCCTGGTGACAGACGGACAGATAGACAGACAGACAGACAGACAGACAGACGGACAGACATACAGACAGCGAAGCCTTAGTAATAAGGTCCCGTTTTACCCTTTGGGTACGGAACCCTAAAAAGAATTAGAAGTATTTAAATAATTCTTAGAACATTGTCTTTATTCGTTTTGTGACTGCCGTAATAACTAGCCCAATCTCACTATTACCCTTACAAAAAATGGTATTACAAAAGATACACCCATATAATCTCAATGAGGCAGTATTTATGCCCGTCAATACAGTATGTAGTTATTATGTGATTCATCATTACGTGTCAGCTATGTTTTATGAGGCGGCGTTGCCCGGCGCTGCCCAATTTCACGCACCAACACCCGCTATATACTCGCAGCAGTACTAGTATTGCCAAATATGCCGCCGGAGTTAAACGTTATACTATATGTAGGTAGAATGGAATGTGATTTTATGGAATGGATAAAATAAACTCGTTTTTCGTTCTAAAAGTGTAGAAATCTCATCTGAAGAAATCATAATTTATAGAGAACATTAGCTGGAGCTGCTTAGCTGGATCAATTCTTGAATTTCACCACAATAATTAACAAATTAAACATTCAGTTAATTACAGAGGCAAATTCTTCAACCCACCATTTCAACCCGCAAATGTAAAACAGTAATAATGAAGTTCCACATTGAGCTCCGTCATTGCCCCCCAAACGCCAATAAAGCTGAGGTCTAGATTTATGGGAACACACGATAATCATAAGCGGAACACAACACGCGTTTTATTGCCCGCCGGCATTCTACACTCAGCTTTATTTGCATATTATTCCTTTATTACTCTCTCAGAATTCATATGCTAATGTCAACGACGATATTTTCGATCCCAGCGGTATCCTCACGGATGTGACCCTAAAGATTTCGACACGTTTTATGTGTGTTTCAGCGGGTTCCATTTGAATATGTTTTAAGTTTGCGAATTTATTATGTGTTAGGAAGTTTTGGTCAATTCTTTCTGGAGGGTTATGTGTCTTAGGAAGATGTTTTGTGTTTGGGAGAGTATATTTAGGTGCTGAAGCTGTCTTGTGATGCAAGGCGATGCGTTCGGTCTACATCCATGAAATGTCTCACTGCTGAACCTCCAGCATGCGTCATGTCATAAGTATATGAACATATAGATCAGTAAAAACCCCTGCAACCATTATTCAGACGACATTGTTGCCTGCTCAAAATAATAAGTAATAGAACGGAAGCGCGGAACTAAAAAAAGTTTTAAAATACACAAGTTATCAATGTATAATTCAGCAGAGGTTTTAAATTATGGTGATAACGAAATACTCTTCAGAATTTTCCAATTTTACAGGTTTTAATCTAAAGAAAATCTGCATCATACTTATTTAAATCACCTAATTTAAATATAGAACTTCTCAACTGCACCAAAGCTCACATTTTTTATACGTCCATCTCCATGAAAACGCAACAAAGTACAGATATTGATCGGGACCCAGCCACCCATGTAATGGTTTTATTCCGAGCGGTGATACCCTGCCGTCTTGTTCGACGCACCTGTGATATCCCGGGCTTACTTCTAACCAGCTAATTGCTAAGAGGATTTCGGAATTAACGAGAACAGATCACGTTTTTGCGTTGAATACCTAATTTAGAATTGAGATGGATCGTCTTTTGTTAGGCGTTAAATGTTCTTCGGCGGTACTTAAGTGTTTTTAGGATTTTAAGATACAGGCAGATGTTTTTGTTGCCTAATTTTTAACACAATAATTTGTGCCTTATTTAATTTGTTGATCTATTTTAGAATAAGTAACTTGTAGATGGGTATTAATAGGTTAGGTTTAGTAAAACTCTTAACAGAACCTACATGTTTAATTAAAGTAGTTAAAACAAAAATATACCGTAATAGGCAAGTTCTAGAACCATCGTGTGATAGATAAGTGATAATTGAATGATATTTAGAAAGAAAGAAAAATAGTTTTAATTGTCACAGAAACACGTGCATACAAAAAGATAAGAGAAATCAGAAAAATTAAACAAAATTGATGACGAATGTTTGACAAAACTTAAATAAAGTCGAATTTAAAGGATCGCTGAAGGAATTAAACTATGTTAGTCACACGATACTTTCCTCATGTATATAATCCGACTGAGATTCCAGTGACATAAAAATGTGAATAATTGCGGGTTTGAAAACTTGATAGACTCTCATCCATATTAATAAATCATTGCAATCAATTTGAAATAATAAACAAGGAGTACAAAATGCCCAGTGTACAGTGCACAAACATTGAACGACAATTGCGACCAACTGGGCGATTTTAATTTGTAATCCAGTGCGGCGATTAAACGTCGACCGGTAAATACGATTGCCGGATTAAAAGTCCACAGTTCATTTAACAGCTGCCTCAGTAATACCGTGAAAGCTTATTTTAATTCGGCTAATTAATGTCCAATTGTTTCGTGTATCGAGTTGCCATAGTAAAATGTTTTAATAACCTCTTTTTTTTCGTTAATGTTCTTAATTTTAAGGCGCTAATTGTGCCTTTGGATGGTTTTTGTTACAAAAGAAGGAGGTACTAACTCATGTTACGTGTATAGGTAGGTTTGATGAGAAAAAAAATGGGTCATAGATTCGTTGGCGCTTGAAACCGTTTGAGCCCCGCAAAAGTCTCACGACACAGTTTTGATGACGGTTTTATTTAAAGTAACGTTTTTTTTTAAATGTTTTTGTAAAAATTCTGTATTTTTACATGTACTGTAAAAAAATCCTAATAAGTAAGACACTATCTCAATCGTATTTCATTGAAAACATAATGACGTAACCTAATATAATAAAACTTAAAATTTAAGAGATAGTACACAAGCTTTCCTAATAACAAGTATCCTACACGTCCCACCAATTTCCAAGAAAGGTATCCCGATGTACACGATGTATTCGTAGACGCTGAACTTTGGCGCGCAGAGGTCAGGACGGCGAAGGTTCTATTTACAGCGAATATCGATGTTCTAATATGGTTCACCCACAGGCTCTAGCTTCAGTGCACATAACCTGTATTTCTGAAGAGTATTGAGCATTATCTTATGTTTAGATAAACAGGACTGTCTTAATTAATGTTGTCGGGTCTAAAACGAGTGGAAAAAGGCCAAAGTCGTTCCTGTGTATAAATCGGATAAAAAAGACACTATTGCCAATTATCGGCCTATCGCGATTTTCTCCACGTTTGCCAAGATATTTGAGTCGATGATCTGTCCTCACATCCAACGCCATTTCAGACTACCTTACAGATCACCAACATGGCTTCGTTGCCTCAAGGTCTACAGCCACGAACTTGGTGTCTTTCACGGAGTCCCTAATGGAATCTATCGACAAAAATAAACAATTTGACGTGTTGTACACCGACTTCAGCAAGGCCTTCGATAAAATTCCTCATTCCATACTAATTCTCAAACTAGCAACGTATCACTGTTTCCTTGCTGAAATGGCTGAAATCATATCTATCGAAGCGTGAATTCTATGTTGTTGTTAACGGTTTTCGATCTGCCAGCAATTATTGCATGACTTCCGGTGCCCCACAGGGATCACATCTGGCTCCTATACTATTTATTATATATATAAATGACCTTCCCCACTGCTTTTACTTTTCCGAGTGCTTTCTTTACGCTGATGACCTAAAGTTCGCTCGAAGAATAGAATCATCGAGCGATATCGCGCTTCTTCAAGATGATTTGAACAGAGTTGTTGAATGGTGTGAGAATAACAAAATGGAACTTAATTTAAAAAAAATTTACCATCTATCATTTTCAAGAAAGTCGCACCCTACACACTCGGAGTACTTCATACGCAACAAAAAAATACAAGAAGTGGATGTAGTTAGGGATCTAGGAGTACTTTTCGATAAAAAAATAACTTTTGTCCCCCAGATCGAGAATATTATTAAGAAAGTATCGAAAATGTTAGGGTTTGTACTAAGAAATGCAAGGGGCTTTAAACAGGTTGGTACCAAAAAAATGCTATACTACAGCCTTGTACGAAGCGTCCTGGAGTATTGCAGTGTTGTATGGAGACACACACACTACGCCGTACATAAGTTACTCCTGGAAAGAGTTCAAAAACGGTTTTTGTGGCACCTCGCATTTTCTAGAGGTAACAGTAAACAGCTGCTCTCTTATAATTCTCGTCTCAAATATTTCAAAATGCACTCGTTATCAACTAGAAGAGAAGTTATTGATGCCCTGATTCTCTATAAGTTGCTTAGAAATAAAATTGACTGCCCAAACCTACTGAGTCTCCTAAAGTTTCGTGCCCCAGCCCGTAATCCACGAAATCCTATCACACCACTATACCCACCCCTGCGCAGAACGGTTCTGGGTGCTAACTCACCGATTTCACGCCTATGCAAAAGCCTGAACAGTTGCAGTGATCTTACTGATATAAACCATGACAGCATAGGGAAATTTTATAAAATAATGATTGAGCACTATTCTCACAATGATCTCGCTACTGAATGTTAATTGTAATGTTAATTCTAGGTTTCAACTGTATTTGAATTGAATTATGGGATTTTTTATTATATTATTTTTATTTTTATCGCTCTAATTTAGTTTATTAATGCTATTGTTACCAATCTTTTATTTTTTATTTAGAATGTTATTTTTGTTACTATTAGATATTGTTGCGCATGAATGAGCAAAAATGATTGATTATCTATTTTTATAAATATCTTTTTTTTTGGCTTTATAGCATTAGTTATGTAAAACCAATAATGGTGCATGTCGTGTTAGCCTGTAAGTAATTGTTGCACTTATACTTGTACCTACTCCATTAAGCAAATTATTTCAAATGTATTGTGTAAACAATTGTTGGCTAACCTAAATAAATAAATAAAATGATGCTTATCGAAGCCAAGAGTCACTTGATGTACTCCCTGTCATTATGATCATTGTTATGTACCTACTGGACCATACCTATGAACCTCCTGGTTTCGGAGACAAAACAAGATCAAAGTCCTAACGTTTTTTCCACGAAAACAAGTTTTAAATATTATAACTTAACTTGAAATGCCCTCACAACTCCTGTACCGTTACGTGCACCCAAAAAGCAAAATGTTTTCCGAGCGTTACATAGCGTGCTGCCGTAAACAGCGATTTTTCACAACAAAAATCAAACTCGTTTCTCGTTTCTCAGCAATAATTTTTGCTCCATGTTACTTAAGTTTGATGAATAAGATGCGTAGTTATTGATTTGATGGCTCTTGTATATGATAAATCGACTATATGAATCAGAACGCCCATTTAAAAATGTTCAAAATCTGGGCACTATCTCATCTCAGCGAAAATAAATGTCAAACACTTGTCAGAAATTAGAGGTATTTTTGACAGAAGAGAATACAGACGTTCGTAAAAAACGGGAATGGCTCTTCAGTTTTTTTATAATCCATTTGTTAAATTTGATTAAATCAACAATATAAATCTGTTTCAAATCATCTAATGGATTTGTTTGACGGATTTCTATTCACTACAGTGACAACACGTAAATCACTGACCTTGTTGAATTTTATTTCGTAGACACTTGGAACATCTCTTGTCACAGGAGTCCGGTTCACCTCATACTTTATTGGAATAACTTACCTATGTAGTTATTAAAGCATGGAATAAAAAAGGTTTTGTTATTCATAAGTCAACTGCGGGTTATACTAACTGCGGGTATAGTTGGATCCGAAGGACCTTAATAATCCTTCGATCCGAGTTCTATGTAAATATTTTGAATATGATCCGGAATTAATATGACACATATGTGACCTGAAGATATGTATAAAATATGACATAAATACTTTTTTTTACAGATGTTATTTTAGCATCTAAGTACTAATAAAACGCTAGATTTTTGTATGAAATCTAGATGAAAATATGAGATTTTATAGCTGAAATCTGTATAAAATGGCGTACCTTGCGTAGCTCGTCCAGCTCGCAACATGTCAAGAGAGGCTCTTGCTGTTTGCACGCCCTGTTCAAACATGGCGGCTTGTCACTTGTTTATTTTAATAACATTATCATTTTATTCTGTGCTTGTTGGAAAATCGGTGCTGTCAAGTGTGAAAATATTCTTAAAACTCTTGCTGTTCTGATAGTGGTAACATGTACTTGAGTTGTAGCTTTTTTAACCGACTTCTTCAAAAAGGAGGAGGTTCTCAATTCTTTAGTAAGTTTTTTTTTTGTGTGTGTGTTCCTCGATTACTCCGTCAATTATGAATCGATTTTGAAGATTCTTTTTTTGTTTGCCATGGTCATGCTTCAGAGGTGGTCCCATATAAATTTTATTAATTTTGCTTGCGTAGTTTTTGAGTTAGCTTCAATAATTACGTATTTTTCCACTTAGTATATGTAGATGATATATTATTTGACTCCGTTACTGTTATTTAAATGGCAAGTAGTGATATTCGAATTTTTGTGGGGTAGGTACCACAACTAAAAAGTGAAAAATAAAAACTTTTTACAAAAAAAAAAAAACACCGACTTCCTAAAAAAACATGAAAAATAACTTTAATTTCGGAAGTCTGTTGCAAAAAACGAAAATTGAAAAGCAAAGACTCCGACTTCCGAAATTAAAGTTATTTTTCACTTTTTTAGTGCATCAAAATGCGGACGTGATCATTTATTTATAAAAGTTATCTATATGTTTGAGTTTTTCCTTTTTACTAATAATCCCTTTATCAGTTAGTGACTGCACCCAAAATGTCATAAAGCTCTCTCGCAAAAAATAATTCAAGTCAGTCGTTTATTTCCAATATAGAAAGTAGAATATCACGTATTTTAAAGCAGGAAAACACTAACACATTTCTAAAAATAGCTCCAAGAGTTACGGCATAAGCCGCGCCGTGCGCACTGAGAGCAAATCTCAAGTGTACCGGTTACGTAGCAAACGAGACTCCTACGTAATTGGTTGGAAAATTCAGAAGGCTTACCCGGTTGGCCGGCCTGTATCGACATGCTTTTGCTGTGGAAATATTTTGCCTACACGCTTTTCTGATACTATTAGTGCAAACTGTAAGGATTTGGTAAGAAACTGCCGAAAATTCGGAATAAATCTTGCAGAAAATGTGCTAGATGTATAAACGGTTGTCATAAACAACATATATTATAGGTATTCATATCTTATCATGCGTATCAATATACTAGAAGACGTAATATACTGCTCTATGCTGAGTAAGTAACTCTCTTATTAGATAGATATGAGAAAATTCATCGTAAAATTCTATGCCTCGCACATAACTTGCTACTCATCTCAGCAGAATTTGGAAAAGGGGATTTATTTTTTATTTTATCTATTTCAAAATAACGGAACTGTTGCGGCAATCATTTGAAATATTTCTGTCGACAGTATATATCGAGATAGGCAACACGAAGTTCACAATAAGTATAAATGATCCTAGGTACCGGTCTAGAAAATAGTGTAAGCTACCATCCATTTAACTTTAAAGCCCTTACTAACCCTAAAAGCCTTTAAAACTAATACCCTACCATAATTAGCTAAAATTACTATCAAACGAGAATAAAACAAAATAGGTACAACTAAAAGTTAGTTATCTATGGCGCGGCGTCGTTTGTCAAAGCTCTTGCGTCCAAAAGTTTGGCTATTAACCGAACCTATCGGCTTCAGCTTAACTCCTACTTAACGTGACGGGATCATAATTGATGCGCTTAACTTGCTTTTGGCATATTTTAGATTAATTAATTAATTAAGTATTGATTGTGATTAGGTTTTGTATTAATTATTCTACGATCGTCTGTAATTGATGTATTTTATCTCTCCCGCAGACAAACAAATCATCCGTCGAGTTTACCTATTTTCTATTAAATAACTCAGAAACATATTGCTTTTTTGCTTTCCGAATAAAATAGGTCTAATATTGGTTACTTTTCAAAGTTCGTGAAGAAAGCTGATCAAAAACGATTTACAGTTATAGCGAAAATCGACCTGATAGTTAAGAATTATCATATAGTTATGTTCAGCAATCATCATTTAGAGCCTTTTATGATAAAGAGCATCCACCCAACCCATTTGCAGCAGCACCATAACCCTAAAAAAGATAAGTGATAAGCAAGATGTAAAAACTCCGTTTAATCCGCGACCAATTCGCGGTACAAACACTTTTATCGGTTTAGGCCCACATTAAAAAAGAAGGATACCGATATAAAATTAAGTCAACAAGCTCCGCCGAAAAATTATTCATAGAAAAAGATCGCGAGGTGAAAACTGTGGGGTGGGCGTGGGTAAGGGATGAAGAAAGGGAAAAAGTTGGATAACAGCCTTCATGAATTGGAAATGTAATTTGGCGGGTAGGTGTGTGTGTGGCAATTGTTTTCGTTCTATTGCCGGATTACGACGTTTCTGATTGACGACGCGTGTGGCGTGCGTCGCTTCGGTACGATGGCGCTAGTTTCGTTCGGAATGGGATGGCAGTATCAGTTGCTTGTCGCCGTTTCAGCTGATGGAATATTGAGTGATGGGGAATTGTCGGCGACGTTTCTGGTTCAGAAGTTTAGGTTCCATCTATACTGGGTAAGAGGTGATCCTTTGATTAGTTTGGGAGTTATTTTTTTGGGTATAGATACATTTAAAGTATAAAGAAAGAAAGAGAAAGAAAAAATGATTATTCTGCACAAACTAAATGCACATTACAAAATAAAGAATGACATTCTACATATACAAATTAGCCAAAAGCCTCGTATTTATTCATAAGAACTTATAAAAGTTTGACAAAGAAAAAGGTAAGTTTGACAAGTAAGTTTGAGTATCGGTTTGTTTATGGAATTAAATGAAAACCTAAATAAACTACAACTTCGAATGCGTTCTGCAGCTTCTCGCATCTTCTACTCAAAAAACCATGCAATCACAATCGTGCAGTTGAAACAAACTCAATTCCTCCGAATAGCCCAGTTACATGTAAGCTCCACATAACAGAAAGTATCCCCACATTCCATCTGCCATCTCATCTGCAGCTCTCGGCAGACAATCTTGTGACAGACACGCAGACAACAGAGGGTCTGTCTAGCCTCGTAAAACACACGTTTTACCGACTTATTATACGACAACGTTTTGTAAAAACGACTTTCTCCGAGTAAAGGGAATCTAAATTGGCGTAAATTTTACGAGCACTATTTGAAGTGAGATGTAATTTTGTCAGGAGCTGATGGGAGTTTTTTTCGTGAACGTGAGGACGCCATAAAATGTTTGAAGGGCGGTTTAGATGCCGTTAGCCCGGACCAATGATAAACACGGCGGCCATTAAAGTTCAGTGTTATCAGGTAGCGCTGCTAACTTGCTAAGTTTGTTGTTGGGCGCAAAATGAAATAGTGTCTCAGACACTTGTAGAGGTGATGGACGAAAATAGAACACTGGAGCGGCCAGTAATTATTTTGGCATAGACAATTGTGCTAAGTTTAATTAAATACAATCAAGTCCCACCATTTCACAAATAAAGTCTCTAAGATGAGACGAGACTTCTGAGACTTTTTTTTTTTGTCAGAACAATGTAATCTGGAAATAGATCCAGAAAACAACGGCATGAAACTGACCAGAAGTAACCCGATCAGACACTAACCTGAGTTCCCATGTTTCTATGTCAAAGTAGGTGTGTTTCCCTTGATATGCCTAGCCAATAGTGTCATCTATCTTAGGTAGCACACTAACAAAGACAGATGACCCGGCCGTGCAAGCTAAGGGGCATAAAAGGTTGGCCTAAGGACATAATAGAAAATGTAATTTACAGAAAAAGTGGCTGTAAAAGTACCTTTATCGCTATTTTTATAGCAGTGAATAGTTTATAAGTACATATATTATATGGAACCTTTAGAAATAGATGGTAGAGAAAAAAAAAAATGTGTGACAAGTCAATGAGTTCTTTTCACTGCTGTTATTATGACTATTACCTAAGGTTTTTAATCTGGAATTAATGAATATCGTCCGTGAATCGTGTTATTTATATATATTAACTTATTAACACGATTTTAGCTCGATTATATTCAAATTTAAATTATAATTGAAAGCCTATTTTTAACTTATAGAAGGAGGTATATGTTTTTTTGACTCTGTATTCAACAACCATAAAGTACTATAACTTTTTTTGGCAAGCTTAAATCTTTATATAAAAAAATATAACGGTACATTTAAGTTAGAAAATAATGACCAACTAAATGAAGCATCGTAAATGATCAGTTCGTTCTTGCTTTGACTCCACTCCGTGGGGAGTACAACGGCTGGTTGCGGCTGATAAAATGCGCCTCCAAGGAGACCGGTACACTCACACGCGAGTGTACACCAGCGGACATTGCTATTTGGACATTTGATAACTTGGAAGAATAAAAAAAATACCAGTGTATTCAATAAGTTTTTAAATTATGTTGGTGAAACAAGTGAAATCTGATTTAGGAAAAATGCACTTTCAAGAAGATGATCATATTTTCTTAACATTTTCACTAAAAACCTTTCTTGTTGTAGAGTCTACGTTGGTTAGTCTTTCTTTGCGCATTGAGACACTCAAAACTTTGAAAACACTTCACATTACCCTAATGTGATCTGGTAGGGAAACCAACAACCAGACTTTTAACTTTCTTTTGATTATATCAGGATTGAACAACGGAAGAACCTTTTAGACAACGAACAAGTTGCTTTAGTTAATTCTGGTCGAAAACCAACGTGGCAATTCCCTTATTTTTAAGAACGTTTATATTCACATCTCATTCGTAATCTGTCAAAAAATCCATCATTTTACCAACATTTTTGACAAGTTTGACAGATTGCGACTTGGATGAGAACGTTTTTTAGGAAGAGAAATGGCTTTCAGGAAAACCTTGAAACAAAGAAAAGTAGTACAAAGTTATACTGTGCCAATACTTTTGTCCCCGATTGTAAATATCCGCTTGATCCTATATACTTAATTCTGTTTTTAATTAAAGTTCAAGTTACCGTGAAAAACTTTTCCCGATGCAAATGAACGCATTTACCTTACGAAGACTAGCTTTACCTTCCGGTACAAGTTTAGTTATTACTTAGAAATAATTAAACAACTTATTTCTTTGATCTTGTGTTTTGTATTGTGGTTTCTGTTGTTGTTTGGAATAGGATTTAATTTAATTTAGCCTTTATTACATTTACAATTGAGACTGTTGAGCACGAGGCCTTGAGGTCTGGGGGCCTACCAACACCGCTTACAGCAGTATTATTTTACTTCGTGGGGGAAAGAGATGGAACTATACGTCCTGTAGAGCTTCATCTCTATCCTATACTGAAGTAATATTAAAATAATACTGCTGTAAGCGGTGGTAGCAGGGCCCCTGAGGTCATTGCATAATCAGCCTATAATGTTTCCACTGCTGGGACACAGGCCTGTTCTCTTCGAGAGGGAGTGGGCTATAATCCAGTACGCGGGCCCAGTGCAGGTTGGTAGATGTCACATGTCTTCGATTTTTTGGACATGTTTTTCTTCACCGTTTTGAGAGCAACGGTGATTAAATTATTTACAAAAAGTCTGGCTTGGTTCGAACCCACGACCTACGGGTTACGGTTCTACCGGCTTTTGAGGTCAGAGGTCATTAAGACCAAAATATAATTGGGTTATTATTTTATCGCAGTTCGGAAAAAAGATGTTAGGTTATCAACGAAAGAGAGCCCATAATGAAAAGGAAAAGCCTAATAATTAAACATTAGCGTGGCCATCTACTGAACCTAAGTAATCTAAAAACTAGCATCGACTCGAAAAGAACAAGGCACATAACATCACGCCTGCAATCCCCGAAGGGTTAGTCAGAGGCGCACCTTACGCACATTACGCCAGTTTTATGTAAGTCCCATGTAATAGGGGGCGAGCCTACTGCCATCAATCGGGTACAAATCAGATTCCGGGTTTATAAGGAAAAAAAAAATTATTAAAATATTCACTCAAAGGATCGGCAGTAGAATCGTGTCAACAATAAGATAAGTTAGTACTCTTAATACCTACCTAATTGCAGTATACCATTTAAACCGCCACTGCAAATACCTAATTGAAGTCCTTAGAGTCCGTTTTCCTTGTCCCAAAACAACCAAGAAACTTCCATATATTTACAACCGCAAACCAAACACATTATATCGTATATAAAGCAGGACATTCACGGCAAGTTTAAAATCTAGTTGTCTGAAACCCATTTGGCGGTACCTGGCTAAAGCTAGGTCCAAGCTACTGCCTATGGTATGACTCTGTAATCAGCCATTCCGATGCAAATTCGCTCGCTGAACCAACTATGGCTTTATATAAAGGGCTGTATTCGCGTTTACTGTTGTGTGTTTGATTCAAATGTTGTGAAAGGGTTATCTTATGATAGTAAGGTAAATATTTACCCCAATATAAGGCTCATACACATAATCTTATTCTTGAAAGAATTGGGGGCAATCTCATTCACTCTGCAGAAACTCAGAGCTCGCTTCTTTTTTTTGCTGATAAAATACAGTCTTGAAATTGCTACCGCGTTTTAGTGTTCTATAATATGTAATTCTAGCGTGTATATATTTTTGGTGTGGATACCATAAAAATACTATTCTTTATTACCAGGTTACTTCGAAGTTTTGCCTTGATATATAAACTGTAATGCGTTACTAACAGAGCCTGCATTGAGCTGGTTTGCTGGCTCTTCTTCATCGGAAAAGACCAATTGGAAGCGTAAACCTTCTGAGAGTTTTAATAAGTGTCCATGTAGATGTATGTGAAATAAAATATCTTGAATTTATTGAGATTTCGTGGTCCAGTCAGTTTTCCTTTTCACTCGAACGAGCATCCAACTCAGTGTCCACACCGCGACTGTATATCCATCCCAATGTTTGGAGCCGCGTCCGCTATAGGAGTAAGTGAATTTTCCCCTTTATGCAGCCACTTGACTCTGGCTACAGAAGGTTTTATCCTTTGATTACACTTGGAGAAAGTTGCGAAGGAACTCAATGAGGCCCCGGGCGCGGCGATAGATGAGATCGTTTCAAAACTTTTGTGTTTACATGTCAACGTTACTCGATCCGTCTAGATTGTTCGAGAACAATCGAACACGGAAGATGATACGCGATATTGGTTTCTTAAGAAGGTAGTACTTTAGCTTTTTAATTACGTCGCGTGTTTGAATAGGGACCACCTTATGCATATTCGGTCTTATGATAAATTCATTTATTATTTACGTTGTAGAGCAGACAAATTTTTCGAACACGTGAAGCAATGGATAAGCAATAAATAACCTTCAAAATCGTTCAGATTGTGATTGAAATTGTGTTACGCAATTAGTGCTGAAATACATGATTTGACTTTAAAAACTGTGAAGAAATTACACCAACTATCATTCAATCTATCGATGACAAGCCTTACAACAACAGTAAAGCACAATCAATACAAAGAAACTTGTACAGCCAGCATATTTACCCATCACCCATTCAAGTCACGTACACTGTCGTACGCCACGAAACAAAAATTGCAGCAATGCCGAAACAGTCTTGCCAAGTGACTTCATTAGGAAAAACTTGTATTGTCAACTTTCCGCCGGTTGTACTCTGGAGCCAAGGTAAACAGGACTGGTGTCGGTTTGTGATTTTGGCTAAAATATCCTAACTAGATAATACTTGGCGTTGCTAATTTTGCAGTGATGCAGTGTTTAAGGTGGCAATGATTTTTCTGGGATATGTTGTACCTATCCATTTATACAAGGTGAAGACGACAATACGACAAAAAATAAAACTCCGTATATCTAATGACGTTCTCGGTCTACCTACATACAAAACATTAATCAAATATATCCAATAGTTTAGTTACGATAGCTAGTCAAAGATCGGCAAACCCCATAGTCGGCTCATCACTAACTATTTAGTTTGTTTGAAAAAATGACTTTTTTAATTCGTATGTTAGGATTTATTTGATAGTTCCAGAATACTATTATGCATTAGTATTGCCAGTGTTTTCATTTATTGTTGTATTTTCGTCTCCACATTGTATTTATGTGAAAATGAATTTAATTCAGAACTGCTCCACAGTAAAGGCACGTGGGACAATGTACGCTGATAGTTTCCGAGGTTTTACCTAAGAAAAGAACTATATGTTTGGGCTGTTTGTTGAAACACTAGGGCCTTGGGGTCCGAGTGCTCATCGAGTATTTTGGGACATCGCTAAGCGATTGGTCGACTCTTCACGTGACCAGAGAGCTGGCCTTTTTTTAGCCCAAAGAATTAGCATTGCCATTCAACGTGGCAATGCTGCCAGCCTGCCCAATGAGCTCTTCCCCTTTTTTATTTTGTTATATAATTGTACATACTACAAGGTCAGTCTAACCAAGGGGTATCGTATTACCCAGTTACTGGGTTGTGGAGGTCAGATAGGCAGTCGCTCCATGTAAAATACTGGTATTCAGCTGCATCCGGTTAGACTGGAAGCCGACCCCAACATAGTTGGGAAAAGGCTAGGCAGATTGATTGATTGAATTGTACATACTATACCTACATATTTCTTTCTAAATATAATTATGTAAGTTCCTAGAATTTGTATATTATGTAAATAAAATTCACATTTAATTAGAAAATAAGTTACACCCATATGTTTTATAGACCATGTTTTGTGGCGAACACATGTCTAACGAGTACTAGACCGCTTGCTAACTTTTGTAACCATATGAAAATTATAGCCTAAATGAAGTACTAAGTAACCAACTTTCGACAACGGCCCCAAAACTTCATGCACTAACTGTGTTTAGGTGCAAATTCAGACCTTTAATTACTATTTATGAGTCCGAAATACATCTTCATAAAAAGGACCAACTTTGGATTGTAATTCGGAGAGTAACTATCAAAATCGTTACAACTTAAGCCATTCATTACTAACTTAATCTTGAATACAGCAAGCAAGTCAAATATTGACAGGAGGGTGTCTGGTGGAGTGCGGGAGTGATAAGCCGTGAAGGGCCCAGTCTTATTGGATGAGCACACAGGCAATCACGGCCGGACACAGCCGCCCAACTGGCCGTTTCGCTCCTGTGACGTATAACAAGCTAGATTAACTCGTAGATGCGACAATTTTAAAGTATTTTCAACTTTTCTCCTCTTTATTTAAAAAAAGTTGAAGGTTTTTCTCAGGAGTATTGGTTGGGTACCTAACTAAGAGGAAGACAGCTTTTTTTAAACTTTATTCAACGTATTACAGTAGGACATTAGTAGGTAATATGAATTCCGTTATGATTGTATGATAATTTTTTTAGTTACCTATTTGAAACAACCATTCGCGAAAGTACAACACTTTTAGTATCTAACCAAGTTCGGTTTTATGGAGTAAATGGACACCTGTCACTTATGCACTAGATGCACGATGTGTCTTGATATTCCCAAAGCTGCACCTTAGACCTAGCACGCACTGCGATAAAAAATCGAGCGAAATTTTGTAACACGTGGTATCTTATGTATCTACACGCACTGGCGATTAAAATTCGCGCTCATTGCAATGTCGTACACTGAATATAAAACCCGTGAATAAAAATCACGCGAACAAAATTCACAGTGTGGACTAGGCCTTAAAAAATAGGAGAGAAAATAGAAAATCCAGTGACCATGGCACCTTTGTCACAACTGCAGAACTATTCTAATCTTTGCCACCGAACCTTCAGTCCATTTATTTGCATTGGTAATTCATAATAATGTTATTATTGCCAACTCGACATTGTCCAGCTCCCTTTGATTGTCGGCCCCCAGTAATCGTGTTTGTGTCTGTCCAAACTATGTTATATTGATTTTTGTTATTAAATAACACGCTTTAGTTGTCAGGGGACGTATTGACCTTTCGATTTTGTTATTTCCATGACCCGAGAGTTGCTCCTCGTTTGTTTAGTAAAGCCGTAAAGGTTAATTGTACGGAATGAAAAGGCTCGTGGGCGGTCGCGAATTTACTTATTCTGACATAATTGTATTATTTGAAACGACAGGTAGCCTAGGTACTTACGGCGTTTCATTACTGGGTAATCGACGTGTACTTAGATTTGACGTTTCCCTACAAGTTACAATGGGAAAATTTCTTTGAAAGAGGAAAATATTTTTCCGATTTATGACATCCTTTACCTATTTGTGAGAATCAATATCTTTATTTATTTCTTATCGCCCCCTCCGTGACACCAGTAGCTGGCGTCCGTTTGTCTCAAAGACAAAGCTGCTTTTCTTGTCTAAACCTCCAACGATAAATCCATTGGTGTCCAGTGCAGCTTATGCGGAACCCCGCTGCTTTCTCTGCCAACACTACAGCCACATAAACAACTGAAAACCACCCTTATGTCTCCAACATAAAGTCTACACGCCCTGAAAAGTTATCTGTGTGTGTCACGCCAAAAGCAATACATTTTTTCCAGTTGGAACAATGAAAAATAACCTTTATTTCACCGATTTAAAGGTGGAATTGTCGGTATAAATAATTTGCGATTGTGTCATGTTTCCGATCATAGTGAGGGCTTGTTTGTCTTTGCTCCGTGTCGACTTTAACGCAAATAGTAAAAATATTGTTATTTTAAAGAATTTTATTGGGCTGACAGATGAACTATAAAATAAAATAAAAAATTGACAATTGCTCAAGAACGAAAACTGTATAACTGCATAATGTTTTTTTTAAAGAAACTAAGTATTATAAACCCATAGAAAGCTGTAAAGTGATACTTCAGAAAGTGTACATAGAGAAAATTTTGACTTGTACGGTTTTCTTTTGTAAATAACGCTCTACTGCCTAGATGAGTGATGAATAGAAAAAGAGAGGACTTATCACTTGTCAGAAAATAGCCTTCTTTTGACAAACCCAATGACAAACATTCATAACAACAAAATATTTATCTGCTACACTCCCCAACAGTAGGCAACATACTCGTAATTAGACGTAGGGCACTATCCATTGCGGGCGACATCAAATAGTTAGGAGGCGTGACGGCGACGCGTTTGTGATGCTACATTGAGCACGATTTGCGAGCGGGCGTTCGGGTGCGCTCGGCAATGTTCGGTAAACCGATTTAGGAGCTAAGGAAAATTTTAGAGTTATTTTTGCAGGTTTGTGTCGTTCCTTTGTTATGATTTTCTTGGTGGAGCTACATATACAGGTGCATTTGAGTTACTGGAGCGTGATGACAAGGATACTATTTTCAGGATGAACCAATAGAACATTTCGGTCACTAAGGTACGCTCGCACAAGCAAGTCGCTTGAACGCTTGCTTGAATTTGCTACGTTAAAAAGCACATCGTGATATCAAGTATAAAGACCGATTTTTATGCTTAATATCACGATGAGCTAGTTAACTTCATCACCATCGTTTCAGCACAATTTTCGCCATGTAATTTTCATTTCAAATGAATTGTCGACATGAACCCTGCCCAAACCTGGCCTCCGATGGTCAAAGTTCATTTTTCATAACGTATGATGCTACTACTCCATACAAGCATGCTGGTTACACAACATGTAAATCTTCCCAAGCCATACACACCACACTCTGTATTTCATCAACACTCGAAACGCTACACACTTCATTCAAAACTTGAACAATACGTTTGTTACATATAATTTGAGACAAAACAAAGCGAAAGTTGTTCGTGTATCTGTTTAGCATCTCTGCAGAAGTTGGCGCCATCGGAGGGAGTATGATACACTGGCGATAAATTAAGAGGAACAACAAAGTTGGCGCGGATAATTACTACACTTGCGTGTCCATTCACTTGTACTTTCATTATTCTTGGGGCGCGTTTTCGTTGTTGTGTCGTGTTCATTTTTGGCTTTCTGGTATGGTATTGTAAGTCTTGATCTGCGTATGTTCGGCAATCATTGCTTTCGTCGATCGATCGATCAAAGGTGGTCAATGTAGTGTCTAAATAATAAACTAAAAAATACACACACGTAGCGATTGTCAGGAAAAGCTCGTGTTAACAAACATAGGTAATATGCTGTCAATATTATAGTACCCAGTCAGGAATGTTCTTAGATTTTATTTCACAAAATGAAGTCAGAAGCGAAATGGACTTTTCGGAGAGCGCTAGTCGTAAAGGTTTTCACCGCGGCTATATATTATTATGATGGCTTTCGTCTTCGTGAAAATCATGAAAGTAAATCTAGGTTCCCGTATCGTATCGTGGACACAATGGACCTGTACAACAGTAGCGACGTACCAGTAGCACGTGTACGTAATGACTCCGCGAACTGTTTGATTTAAAGTCGCAACAATTGTGTTTACGAGCTGACACCCCTGCCCCCCCTGCCCCCGATTGCCCCTGCCCCCCGAATTAACACTACCGATGATAAAGCTACACAAGTTTTGTTAAATGGACGGTGTTGGGAAACGATGCTGTTTTCGGATGATATTGTATGCGATAATCGAGGATTCACTGAAGGTATCGATTTGAATCGTTATGTGAGAGGAACTATACCTACGGTTATTAGCTGAAACAATAAGAGCTTACCCGTATGCGTATAGAAATGGATGAGTAAGCTTTGTTTTATTGAAATAAATGTCTACCCACACAAAATTGAAAAATTCGAATGGCACGTATAGACGTGTATCGAAATAAAATAAAACATTTAAATTTGATTCACTTCTATACAACAAATTATTTTACTTCCCCAACAACCTTGACATTTTATCTCAGACAATATATAAAAACGTAAACAATACCCATTTTTACAAAGGTCTTCGGGTAATAAACAGGTATTTGTCAAACAACTGGTGCGAATGAAGGTAATGCTTCGTGAAATACCGAAATGAAATATGTATTAAATCCAGGGCCACAGAGATTAAGCTGCTGACGGGAGATCAGATATTAATGAGGGCAAACACCCAGAGCGAGCGACGCGGGAAACAAGAGATTTTCAAGGTGGCGGAGAAGGTTTAATGATAGTTGGGGTCGTTAGTTCGTGTATTATTTTTGCCCTAATTTGGAACTGTCGGCAACAGTTGGCAATAAACAAAAAGTATATACATTAATATGTGCTAGGAAAAAAGTGAGTACTTTTTTTCTTAATTAAGTTTTAATTCCAATTTTTATTTTATTATTATTTGTGTTCTATTTTAATTTAATTGTGAAGTGTGACTGGCTTCTGAAAAGGCTGTAGCTATTTGTCCATTTCAAATATTAACAGAAAATATCGATGCGACAGTTCAATTATGTATATTTTGATAGCTCGTCCATTTTTAGTCACCTATACCTTCTATAGCGTTCGCCTCGCTCCCTCTGGATGCTCACTAGGTGAGCGGGGAATCAAAGAATTTAATCTACAATGAAAGAAGTTGGAGGTTCTTTGTGCGTGTCACCCACCCTCGGAGCTGGCGTGATCTAACACATGGAGCGAGGAAGTTATATTCTGTAGGCTTTTGAGGAGACTTGAGAGGAATGAGAATGATAAATCTACCTGAAAGTTTTGTCGTTTTTATGGTTTTTTACAATTGTACCAACATAAGCTCGTGCTACGAAGCTCGTGGCTAAGTAATAACAGCCGCTCGGGTCGATCCATCAGGTTAAGCTATGCTTGCCGGGGTTGGTCCGTAGATGGGTAACCACTTTCACATATCGAGACTCCTCCGTGCCTCGGAAAGCACGTTAAGCCGTTGGTCCCGGCTGTCATTTGTGGATCTTTGACAGTCGTTACGAGTCGTCAGAAGTCCGAAAGTCTGACAACCAGTCTAACCAAGGGGTATCGTATTACCCAGTTACTGGGTTGTGGAGGTCAGATAGGCAGTCGTTCCATGTAAAATACTGGTATTCAGCTGCATCCGGTTAGACTGGAAGCCGACCCCAACATAGTTGGAAAAAGGCTATGCAGATTGATTGACCAACATAAAAGAAACTAGGCGTTGGAAGGCCCCTCACAAGGTGGACCGATGACCTGATGAATGATGTACAGAAGCAGAACCGGTCGAAATCGTGGTGCTTGGGGGAGGCCTATGTACAGCAGTGGACGTCTTTCGGCTTAAATGATGATGATGAAAATAAACTGAATGTAATGACTGCGAAAGACTTTTTTTTACCACTGCCTACTATTGGGTCTAGATAAGTTTAATTAAATTAAACAGATTTTGTACACGTATCAGAAATAAAGACAGGTTAACTTAACTGCCAGATAAGTTTCCAAAGAAGTAAATGCTTTGAATAACTAATTGTTTTGATTGGAACTATATCGGTAATTTTGCAACTGTAGTCACAGTTTCCGTAGTGTAGCGGTTATCACGTGTGCTTCACACGCACAAGGTCCCCGGTTCGATCCCGGGCGGAAACAGACTTTTGTTTTACAAACAATTTCTTTAAATTTATATAAAAAAATACCGCATCCTCCACATCATAAATCTTCACCCCCGTTCCTTACAATTCAATATCATCCCTTTGTTGCTGGTTTTCTCTTTAATAAATGCGGCGAATCCCCAATTTTAGCTCGAATAATATTGTCACCTCACCACGCCCGAGCCGCAGTATTAGTAGAGAGGGTAGTTGACTTTCATAGGCTCTTTGTAGATTTTTGAATCGGGAAAAATGCCATTTGAATAGACGTGTCCTGAAACAGATTGGCTTCTGTGAGTTATCGCGGCTTTTAGCTTTAGACTCAAATGCTTGGACTTTGAGATCGGATTTTTGAAGTGAAAACTTCTATAGACGCGTTGAGCACTTTTTGGGTGAACAAAAATCATTGACCTCGCGTCATCGTCACCGAACGCTTGTTGGGTGAACAAAAATCATGGAACTCGCGTCATCATCACCAAACGCTTGAAGAAATGAATGAATGTTACTTAGTTTTCACTTCTGTCGGCAGTCCCCAAAGACTGCCCCGCATGTTTTTTTTTATGACTGTTTGTAAGGGTTGAAGTATTTTACAGTTAATTTAAGAAAGACAGTAATAATATCGAAATGTATGACAAAGCACTTCCTAATCTGTTCCTATTCTTGGAGGGATATTTGAGCGTACAGTCGACCTCGTTATTGCTCCACTTTTGACAATAATTCTCAGTAAATTGAAACATTAATAAGGTCGAAACTATCCAACTGTCACATCATAGACAAAAATAGACATTCTTGTTTTAAGACGATAAAGTGATATTAACAATGTTGATTTGCTTAATTTGATTTCTTTGATATGATTGAATGTGATTGATTGTATGTTATTTTATGTTTGAATAAGGGTGTTAATTACCTGAAAATAAATAAATTTATTTATTTATTATTATTATCACCTCACCACGCCCGAGCCGTTTATTATTCATTATTATTAAGCTGAAGAAGAGTGGTAAAGCAATAACAAGGTCGACTATACCTATTTAATTAGTAATTGTGAAAATAAAAAAAATGCTGTGATTTCACGACTTTAAAATTTACCAGCTAGTAATATTCTACTGAAATATGCCGAGATTCCAAAAATCAATACAATTTAATCAATCCAACCACAACACTGCGGCCCATAACAGTTATAAAGTTAAAACAAGAGTTTTCTACGAGTTAATTAAAATATAGAGTGAGCCAATCAGAGGCATCGAATGGGAGAACTTGGCGGTACACTGCCAGTATCACTTGACGACTTATTAATTCGATGCGGGAATTTATTCGTTTGTTGCCCTTTGTTAATTACTATATTAGAACGAAAATTTGAATATTTGGAGCGATAAAGTTGTATTTTAATTGTTATAATATTGTTTTTATTGGTTGGAAAATAAATGGCATAGTTATAATCAGACTAACTTCTTAAACTTAACTAACTATCAAAATCAGCTTTAGAGTTTACTAAACTTTAAAAATAAACTTCGTACTTTTTTGACCGCCAGAGCATATAAACTCATTTTCATTCAGGAACTCAATAACGCTATAGTTACTGAGTTCCTGAATGAAAATGAGTTAGTCTTGACATAAGTAATTAGATTAATTTGGAGCTACTTATATAATAATGTTGAATTACAACTTATTTTAATAACGTACTTGTTGAATTACTCTATAATTTTAATAACCCATTAATAATTAACTATGATAACTTCTATTTTTTTTAAAATCATTTTACATTTTTATAAATCTATTATTTTGCACGTCACGTAGTGGCAAACATATTTGCACTTAATTTAATTTATCATCTTGCATGCACTTTCTATGTAGGTATGTACACACACACGTTTATGCAAATAAATAATCTTATCTTATCTTATACTAAAGAAACGAAAAAACAGTATGCTTTGCTATTATTTGGATTGGGTTTTCACTACAACATCAGTTTATTCCCGTATCATTCTTCCGCTCCAAGCCCGTCTTATCCAACGCTATCTTCAGTAAGTTATTAATAAATAAAATGGTCATGGACTCACAAACTCAACTAAAACACATCCTTTATTTATTGCTATAAATAATACCATACCTCATTGATAAATCGACTGCCCATCTCGATTAACGGACCATGAAATCGATTCACTCGATTATTTTTTTACCGATATTATTAACAATTACCGGGACACTAATTTCGCAGCGAATGATGCATCAATCCTTGCCGAAGGTAGATTAACTCCATAATACGCGGCAGTCGGTGACATATTGTATCATTAATCTGTGCCGAGGGGCTGGCCAGTATCACCTGGCTTATATGTAGCTATATTATGTGGAGCAACATTATTGTATACTGAAATTGGAAGTGGATAGTGTGTTCGATCTTCAAAGGTAATGATTGGCTTATAATCGAATAAGCAGTTTTGTCTAAAGGCGAGTCTCCATTTACTTTTGCAAACTTGTTATTCTTAACTGATTGAATCGAAACTTTGTTCTAGTTTAATTCCAATAACTATTGTTTTTATTAGGTAGAGATGAGAAACGAAAATATTATGATGACTTGTGTCATTTTTCATTAATAGTCATTTAAAAAACGCTCTTTAAGGATTTATTGTATCATTAATCTGTGCCGAGGGGCTGGCCAATATCACCTGGCTTACATGTAGCTATATTATATGGAGCTGCAGACATTGTTTACTGAAATTAGGAGTAGATGGGTGGAAAGCGATCAGTTTTCTTATTTGGGTACCCCCTTCAGTGCATACCTTCGTGCATAGTGTCGAGAATGTAAAGATGAAAAAGAAAGAAAGATAGAAAGAAAATATGTTTATTTGCGGCAAACATGACGCTAAAAAAGGACAAATACACGAAAAATAACAAATTGGGTGAAAATATGCGTCACATTCACGCAAAATGGCCATCGCTCAGCTTAATGCTGCGACCCTATGCAAGACAGAGCCCCAGCGCTGGTTTTCAGTGACAGCCGGCGTTGACGTGATGACGTCAGTCGTGCAGCATATAACAAATTAACAATAACAAAAGATGAATTCTTTAAGATTTTTATAGAACTTAAAGACTTTTTTACCGGCAAGGATGAAAGAGATTGCGCATTTATTGATAAGTTTGTCTCAGAAATCGTTGATTCCGCCTTTTAATATCGACAATAGCATGCGGAGTTTCCCACAGGGTTTATATATGCAGATGCGATCCCGTTCAATCTAGGGCCGCATAGGCTAGACGTACGTTACAATATTAATTATTCATCGGATCGAGCGAATAAACCAATTTCACGGTTCTTTGGTCGCGAATCGCAGCGAACCGCCGCGGCTTATACAGCGGGTGTCGGAATAACTACCTTGGCCTACAAGTGTCGAGATGTTTTTTTTTATTTTTACTTAAGATAGATATGTTAGGGCTGTATAGCAAATATAAATGCAATGAGAAAGAATCCCAAAATATACCTAATATAGTACCACAAGGACCTTTTGGCCCTTGAATAATATTGACAGGGCGTTTTTGAAATAATATTTTGTGAAATTGTATTGAACAAATAGTATGGCGGCATCAGTTCCGATTTCTGTCCCGCGCCAAAAGATAGTACGGTTGTAGAGGGAACAACAATGTCATTTTAATAAAATTCTTATTGCACAGTTGCGTCTTCGTGATGTATAAACAATTGCAATTCTCGTATTTTTTATTGTAGTAAATAAAAACTTCTGTCATAAAAAGTTTTTATTTTTATAATGTACGTACTTACTACTATGGTAGTACCTATCTCAGTTAGAACGAGAACGACAAAACCTATTATTTCGAGGTAACTTGAAATTATACTCGGGATTCTACGGGGTCATTTAAGAAAAGTTTGACTATATAAAGATACGACTCTTCTAATATTAGCAGTTAGGAAGCTTCTTATCTTTTCTCCATTTTTAGCAAAAACGTGAATTACCTTTTATTAATAAGCAGAAAAAGTGACTATTAACACCATCTAGGTATCATGGGTAGTATGGCATGCATAACGGATGACGGATGCATGAGATGGTATGCATGACGAACATAGCCTACCGAAACTTAAAATTATAAACTGTAGCTGTAGGTACCTATCTACTGCAAAATAAACGTAACATAAACATCGCGAATGTCCCTGAAGGGCTAGGCAGAGGAGTACCTATAGTAGGTACCCACATTTACCTACTGTCTCTTAATCCAATAATATTTTATAAAAATATACAAATTGCTTCAGAAAAATATTAATGAACAAAATCACTAATTTGCAGAGCACCCTATAGAACAATAACTAAACGTATCCATTAAGCCGAAACCGCGCGATCAAATTTGCAGCGTCAGCGCGCACGCAACCGCCCGAGCGCGCGTGTGACGTCACTATTCAGTATACATACGATAATTGTACCGCAAAGATTTAACGCGGACTAATTGAAGCTAGAACATCAATTAGTGTCATTTTAGAAATAATCAAAGCCAAATGAAACGAGCTCGCTCATCTTGTGCCGTATGCGAACTGTGTCGATGATTATAAATTCAACTTTGTATAATGAGTACACTTTACATAAAATTGAATGTGTGAGATAGCTATAAGAGATTTCAGAAATGAAAGACTCATGTCTTTGAACAGATTGTTTGCCAATTTAATAATATCCTCTCAATTCAGGAGTTATAGGTGAGGTACAGGGGTGCCAGGTGATTATGGTGTTTACAGTCTACTGTTAAACATGAGTCAAGAGAATTAAGTTACAGTATTAAGTAATAATACAGCATACTATTGTATAGTTTTTTTTCTAATTGAACAGCCAGCCGTGCTGCTGGGGAGTTTGTTGCGCCACTTCTTCCCAGCTAAAGCACTAGGTAGTAAAGGGTGGGCGTTGTGGGAGACTGTCTTATGTAATTTTAACGTTCGAAAAGCGCTGATTCTCAGCCTAGTTTGAATAAATGACTTTTGTTTTGAAATCTACCAGTACGCAACAGGCAGTCACGTACGGACGCGGAAGGTTTATCTATCGAGCGGCCGTAGGTAATTATTTCTAGATCACTGCCGAAACATAATACTGTTACTTTATTATACTGTGCCTAAGCATGAACAGGCAATCCGGAAAAGGCCCCATTTCACTGCTGGACACACGTGTAACCCAATAAAAGTTACGACGCAGCTCACACCGAAAATTCAGCACCAAAATTTCATACACACGCAATTTAATCACCAAAATAAACAGTCCCAAAACTTCTATACATTCTATTAAATTAAGCCTTTCGGTTTGAATATGATAATGCTCGTTAATTTTTATTCGCTCTGCCGAGCCCCAATTACCCGGGCGGGTGGATCCGACGGATTCCAACGTGAGGCGATGGGAACCGGTCCACCCGGGTGTCTTCGTTTTCACTCTTCGCTGATTCACTGACTTGGGTACCCTGATTTAGACAATTAAATTAAGTTTTGGGCTAGAGTTTCGTAGATTTTGGAGAGTTAGCTGTCAATATGTTGTCACACCGTAATGGTGCTTTATTTAGGCCTATGATAGTAAATCTAAAGTGAAGTGGAAGACCCGCAGATGCGGGTATTATTGTTAGTTACAAGCTTTTGCACGCGGCTTCGCCCGCGTGGATGTCGGAAAATATCCCACGGGAACGTACTACCGGAATTGAAAGTCTCCTCCTCTCTCCTCTGTCTCCTCGTCTGTCCTCTGTTAATCCAGGTTAAAACTATCTGATTGCCAAAGGAGAGTGCCCAAAAATGTATCGGCAAAAAACATAGAGTCGATAAAAAAAAACTTATTCCCATGATTGTCATGCCATCTTTATGAAACTAAACAACGCCAGTGCCCATAACAAAACCCTATGCAGTTTTCTGTCAATTTTCAACAATCCTGATGTGAATGCAAAAACAAAAAATACTTCAAGAGCACAATAAACATATTAGAGACATTCGGTTTCAAAACACATCTCAAACATTTGCTCAAAAATATGTAAAGTTCAGCAAAGTTCAATATTTCATGAATGATTTGTGTTCGTCAACTCGTGCGCAACGGCGCGTGAAATCGCTTGCATCGTTCCTACGTGAGTCAGAACTCGTGATCTAAACAGCATGCAATGCCTCCCTCCTGATATGATTTATATATTAGGGGTGGCTGTCCAATCGAAATATTCCGAAATAAGGTAGCAATTTTGTATTGTTTGAAGATCTGAGGTTAGCGGTTTATTCATAAAAAGTGGATTGTTACTTAGCTACTTATTCGAGCAGAATGATCTCATTATCCTGTCTAACACCTCCGGCAACTTTATAACTTATTTTATTTTTGCTTATTGGGTCGATGTAAAATAATTCGCAAGATGACTCAGGACTGCTTACATCTAAAGTATTTTAGAATTTCTGAGGACACTGTTTTGCTTACTGCATTTATTTACTATTGAGCGATATTTTGTGCCTATAGGAGTGCGCATATTATAGCCCAAATCGACACACACAAAAACAAATAATGTAGATCAGTATCGCCATACTTAATTAATGTTCGTACGGGTGAAATTGTAGCCAAAACAACCCCTTTAGTTACAGGAAACCTTGTCTATGGTCAGTTCGCTGTAAGTCGTAATAATTTCACCGAAATCCGTAACAACTCTATGAGTAATTTTAAGGTTTCTCGAATAGGCAGCGTCCAGTTCCGTCCGTTCCACATTTAATACAATATTACTTGTCAACTCTGAATTGAGTTGTGCATTTTATGGTTTTCGTTAATTTTGCGTCCGCTATTGTTCGTATTGCATTATATTGTTTTAAAAAGGATTATATTACTGAGAAATATATTAACTTTCAGGATATGAGAAGAGGCCTTTATTATTGGGTAGAACGTCGGGCTTCTGACGACCCGTAACGACTGTCAAAGATCCACAAATGTCAGCCGGGACCAACGGCTTAACTTGCTTTCCGAGGCACGGAGGAGTCTCGATATGTAAAGATGGTCACCCATCCACGGACCAACCCCGGCAAGCGTAGCTTAAACTAATGGGTCGACCCCTGGGCTGTTATTACTTAGCCACGAGCTCCTCAACTTTTTACCAATAGATGTAGTATTTAAACGCCAATTACAAATTCTACTCCTCCATTTTAGTAATCAATAGTTGAACACTTTAACCAGTAATTCGACGGTAGGTAATGCTGGGCCCATTGCTGCCTCTGCACCCAAAGCTGGGGGCCGTAGCTTTGTGCTCTGAAAACGCAATTAGTGTTGCTAGCTAATATCATGCTATTGTGAAAATGAGCGCACACTGACGATGACATATTATTGTCTTTCCGAGAAACTACTACCTGCACTATGCCCGGAAATATTTGGTTACCTGGATTCATCTTCTTGAAAAATTAAATAACTTTCTGCAATCTTCAAATGATTAGGAGATTGGTTATAATCACAATTACGTATGGTTTTTGTCAATGTACTTTGAAAAGCCATGATCACAGGGGAGTAAAGGCTCCCGCAGACAGGCGACAGCGCGTCGCGGCTCTAGTAGAAAAATTCTATGAAAAGTTGAAAGAATTTAAATTGTTCTACCAGAATCGCGTCACAACATCGCGTCGCGCTTGTCTGCGGGAGCCTTAAGGCTGAATTTTGATTTTTCTTATAGAAATAAAATCACTATCAGATGTGAACGTTTTCGTGATCGTTCTGCTGATCTTTTACAGTTACAGCGAGAAAGAAAACATGCTATAGGTAAACCGTTTCATCTATGACTTTGATCAAAATGATTAACGTCGATGATTATGTAGGTATAGTAAATCACTGAATCATCATCATCATCATCATTTCAGCCGAAAGACGTCCACCGCTGGATATAGGCCTCCCCCAAGCACCGCCACTTCGACCGGTTCTGTGCTTCCCGCATCCAGCGCATTCCCGCGGTCATCGGTCCACCTTGATCTATGGCTCTAATCAATTAAATAATCCTAAGAAATGAAAGTAAAAAAAAAATTACACCGTTATTCGTTGCCAATCATTGCTATTAGAACCCTCAAAACAACTTAGTTTCCCATACAATAATCCTTAGAGTACACATATAAACAACAACAAACATAGGTGAAGTACAGCTATAGTTAAATAAATGCAGTGTCAAATGATAATGTTAATCCGTCACATGCAATGTGTCGGTGTCGCGTCCCACGGGATTTATTGGGGCGAGCAAACGAGCGGTTAGAACGCTGCGTTTATTTTTTTATTAAACGCTGTTTTATGAAACTCAAGTTACGACTATTTCACATTGACTAAGTGTATATAACTGTTAACTGACATTATGAAGAAGTCTAATTTTTGAAGAAGTCTAATTTTTGAAGAAGTCTAATTTTTGAAGAAGTCTAATTTTTGAAGAAGTCTAATTTTTGAAGAAGTAAAAGATGAAAAGCAAGATTATTTTGGTACAATATTTATTAAGTGAATTAGTCAAATAAGTATTTAAGTAAATGCGAAAGTAGAAGTTTCAGTCTACTGCAGAAATAAGACTTCTTCAAAAATTAGAAGAAGTCTAATTTTTGAAGAAGTCTTATTTCTGCAGTAGACTGAAACTTCTAAATAATCTTGCTTTTCATCTTTTACTATCAAACCAAGAGGGTTTTTTACTTATTTGCCTACTTCTGGTTGGATCGTATAGCTTATATAAAAAAATTATAATGATGTCACAATATAGTGGTGACAGATTATAATCATAATCAGCCCTCAACCGCACCTGGAAACCATGTAACGGCCAGTGTAGTGTGGGACGCCCCCCAGCTAGATGGACGGACGACATTATTAAGAAGGTGGCTGGGACAGACTTGAAGACGGAGGACGGTGTTGTAGCGCAGCCTGGGCGAGGCCTTTGTCAAGTAGTGGACTGCCATAGGCTGAGTTGATTGATTATCATAATAAACACCATCCATAGACGCCTTTAAATTCACTGCAGAAACTAAAATTTACACGTATTTAAAAAAAAACGTAGCTACAAAACGCTCGTCTGTAACTCATAAATCAAAGGAAAATGTGGAAAAGGGGTGCGAAATGACACGTGTCGCTGTGTGCTGATTGGTCACATCGCACCCCCGGGTGCTGGGGCCGCGTGCCAATTATATGCAATAAGGGATAAGCTGATTTCGCTATGTGTCGAATTTCTGCTACTTTGCTAGGTAACAAGTGACTGATGTATGAGACAGCGCTGTTTTGTTTTTATTTGTAAAGGGTGAAAAGATACTATACCAATTTGAAAGAGAGACATTTTCTAAACTATCCCCAAATGCATTCTAGTTGTGTAGGTACTTTAAATACATAACTACGATGCATTTGCACATGATATAACATATAGCATTAACTAGGATATTATCATGCTTTACAAAGAAAATCAGAGTCTTAACATAAAAACGCTTTTGAATATTATTTTCAACACTAAATAGCCATCCATTTTGTATCATGAAATCATTTCATTGTAACAAAACTTGATTCTACATTAGAAGGCAAATCACAGTAGCCAGATTTGTATAAAGAAATGGATCCCCGGACATTTCTCCAACTAAACCACATTGTTTATCGAACCGTAAAATGATCTTCAAATGGGTTAACTATTCTCGTAAGCAAATACTTCGTTCGATTAAGTTATCACAAAGTGAGTATACTAAATCCAATTTTATTTAAACGGGTAAAATGAAGGGCGAAAAAGAGCAAAAATGTTCGACAACAACACAGAAGCAGAGGAAGGGTCAATTTATTTACGTATTGATAAACCCTTGGACAGTTGACAATGGTGACGGTTGGACGGATCAGCCAGTATAATTGGACCCGTCTTATTTAGAAATCGAACGTAATTTGAGTTTTTGTTTATTTATTATTTGATTATTTTCGTTGGTCTTTTTGCAGGGTTAAATCAACAATTCATCATGACTTATTCGTGTAATGTTTAGTAAAGGGGCCATATCGTAGGTGCATCCACTAAATACACTTTTTTATATAAAGATACAATAAAAAGCCAACGTATAATTAAGGCTAGGTTAGCTGTATTCAATCTGCCTAGCCTTTTCCCAAGTATGTTGGGGTCGGCTACCAGTCTAACCGGATGCAGCTGAAAACCAGTTTTTACATGGAGCGAATGCCTATCTGACCTTCACAACTCAGTAACTGGTAAATCTTGAAGCCTATACAGTCTTGCCAAGGGGCTTCAAGATTTAAGACAGGTTTAACAAAAAAAGACAGGTATCATTTTGATTTTACTTCAAACTATACTGAAAATCAGCATGTAACACTACAACCTTATCAAAATTGGACAAGCCTACATACAAAAATGCGATACTTGTAGAGTAATACCAAGAAACTTATTTATTATTTTCGCATGATAAATCCTCAAAAGGCCAGCATACACTGGCGGCAGATACCGAGCATAAAGCGAGGGTCGGTCCCCAAGAGGTCCTATTGATACTGTTAATGAAATCCGTGACCCCCGCCCGATAAGTGCGTCTTCTTCATACATTTTTATCTTGGCAACTTTTGAAATGAGCTTGAGATAAAGATAAGATTTTAATTTTAGAAAAAAATTGTTTAGTAAACCCGTTTTTGTTATTCATTTTCTGTATGTTCAAGAGACGTTAATAATCCGTTGTGCTAAATCCGTTTTCTATTTTCGATCAGCGATAAAAGAGTGATGCAAAGTTGGCATAAAATAATCTCTCTACTTATTTTATATTATTTTTATGTATTTATTTGTGAAAATTATCGGGTAGTTTTAAATCATGTAATTTCTTACCCGTTTTTAGGGTTCCGTAGTCAACAAGGAACCCTTATAGTTTCGCCATGTCCGTCTGTCCGTCTGTCCGCGGCTTAGCTCAGAGACGTTTGTACTAGAAAGCTGTAATTTGGTATGGATATATATCTAAACGACGCCGACAAAGTGGTAAAAAAAAAAAATCGTAAAAAAGTTTTTTTTTTTAGGGTACCTCCCCTACACGTAAAGTGGGGTTGGTTTTTTTTTTCTTGTTAATCCCATCGTGGTGTATCGTTGGAAAGGTCGTTTAAAAATAATGTGAGTTTGTAAAACCATTTTTGGATTAAGTTATGCATTTGTGGAATATTAAGCTTTCAAGTGCTAATTTTTGTTAGAGCCAAGTGTCCCCCCCCCCTGCCAGCTAAATGGTTGGGTTTGGATATGTGAAAAAATTCACGGCAGTAGTATATATAACGAAATTAAAAGGAAAACTATCACCGCTACGTAGGGTCCACAAGTTATCGAGTAATAATCGACCAACTTAAATTTGCAGTTGTAAAAATATGTTCTCCCATACATTCTGTATCGGAGAACAAGTTTTTCAACTACAATGTTAAGTTTGTTCTATAAATTGATCCCAACTACAGAACCCTTCATTGTGCATGGTACGACATACACTTGGCCGGTTTTCTCCATGTATCTACGCACTGCGGTACGCTTTGGAATAGGCAACTAGCTTCATATTTCTGACTGACCGACTCCTTAACAATTTAAAAGTGCCTGTAAATGGTTTTAATTGAACTAAATGCTTAGAGTTTGAATTGAGTTTATAATCACTCTATTTAGCTGCCTGTTTAAAATGAATTCATAAGTATCGTGCATTTTTAATGTCCATGATATTAGTACCTGAAATTAGCAAATTCACGGAAATCAAAATTGTCAATAAGCATTACCTTTAGAACGATCAATTCTAAAGCAGCATTCAGACTATTGAGGACTGCGCGCGTTCGCACCGACCATTACGCATTCAGTTGGCGTGCGATATGAAATGTGCATTTACACATAATGTCGACTAATTGTAATGCAAACGGTTACGTGGCAAGAGGAGGCTGATAATTGGCAGCCACCTACGTGCCCATTGCGCTCGGCGAAAAACACGACAAATCGTTCCCTCTGATGTGAATAATAATTCCCTATTTGGTTTAATCATATCATCGGCTTAGTGGCTTAATTTTTCTGCAGGCTTTTATTGGGTTATGTTTTAATTTTCAATGTGTTGAAACCAATGTTTTTGTACTTTTCCTTTATTTGGATATTGCCAGCTACTTCGCTATTAGCACGTATGTAAACATCTGCATCTGAAAATCATATCTTACAACGTTGTTTTTTGCAGCCATGAATCTGCACTGTTCTTAAACATTAGCCTAATTCTCTTGGTCAGCCAAGAATCTAAGGTCATACTATGAAAAATACTACCTTTTACCTGAATGATTTCATGGAATATCTTTAGCAATCCACTTTATAATGACAATGTGTTAATCAAAATCAAGTCATTTATTCAAATAAGGTTGAGTATCAGCACTTACATACGACAGTTCCCAAACCGCCCGCCCTTCATCAGTTCCTAGTGTTTAGGAAGGAGTGGCACAACAAACTCTCCAGAATTTATGATACTCCATAGACGATCAAAACAATTTATCTAAAAACTGTATTTTGTTAATCCCTTTCCTCATTCGCAATCAACTCAATATTTATGTTTCCCCACATTAGCATAAACTCGTAATGAAATTCAAAGTTTTTCACACGTGCTAATTGTAACGAACGCCGTCGCGGCGCGCCCACAAATTGTATTATCAGACCTCAAAGCTCAGACGTCTGTTTGCGCTGCCTTCGTTTGACGTTGCACTAACTCGTGTGTTGCAGTATCACGTTCTTCTGTTGACTTGAAAACTGAATTGTTCTTCAGCTTATTTCTACATTCTTGTGCCACTCTGTGATTTAAATTGCCTAGAACTGAAATTTCCTGGGCTGGTGACATCCACCAACTCGCACTGGGGTCATAGCTCACTCAGGGAGAAGTTTAGACCATTCAGATGGAGCGTAGTCCCAGAAATGGGAACTTTATTGATTGATTATTTTTGTGTGGTTTCAATGAGGACGATTCCTTATCGTTTCCAATCCCCCATTTTTCATTAAAGAGTTTACTATGTTCTTTTCATAAAAAAATATTGAAAGAACCCTTCTAATAATATCAATCAGCGATAAAATATAATCTGTTTTCATCACTTGTTCTTTTCCCCTGTTGCGCTTAGATTCGATTTTAGATGCTAGGATAATCCGATATTAGTTTTAATGAACATGTCAATCATGTATAGAAACATGTTTTGTGTTAAATGTGAACTATTGTTAAAGATTAATGAGAAAATGTATCGATGAGAGGATTATTGATTACCTTTGTTGGCAACGTCTCTTGTGGGTTTGATTGTTAGTGTGATAGCCCGATAGTATATTAATTTATTTATTTAACCGTTTATGTACACACATATAAATATACAAGAAGGTAAAGGTAAAGAAAAAATACGTACAAAGGTGATGCTAATTTCCAAAGAAATCTCTTCTAGTATACCTGTGATAGGAAAATAGATAAAGAGGGATGTAGAAACCGTGTGTAAGAGAAAACAAAATTAAGTGTAAAATGAAGTACAAGAGAAAACAAAATTAAGATGGGTTTATTTAATTTTTTATAGAAGTGCTGAGGAAATGTTTTAACCAATATGCCATACGAATAGAAAACTCATGAGTTCTATCACAAAGCTATCGATAGAACGAACCTATTCTAAAAGTCTAGTACGCCGTTTTCATTCAATTTTTTGTCACTCACTTAATCAAAACAGAATTGCAACATAGCAGGAATGCTCGTTACACGCACTGCCTCGCTTTGTGCATGAAAAAGAAAGCAAGAAAGTCACCAGCCCTACATCCACATGAATGCGCCTCGACAATAGCCAATTTGACACTTTATGTGACAATGAAAAACTTAAAAAAGTAACAATTAGGGTTGTTCCCACTGTCCCATTGTACGCTACGGAAGCAAGCATTTAAAATTCCATTAGGCACTTTGAATCGAACTGGTAATAATTGGTGTAACCCTATTGACTTTTCATATTGGCACTCGCCTTACTTGGACTATGTGATAACCGTTTTAGCCTTAATAGCCTAATCGATGGTTGTTATACTACCATTTCTGTCCTAGGCTGTGAAACGATTGGATTTTTATTGTAAGTTAAAAAGCTTTTCAGAGCTTGCTTCAATTGTAAATGTTTTCCTTAATATTACCTATTTCTCTCTGTCATATTATAACGATAAACAAGAATGTATCGCACGCGCATCAGAGTGGAAGAAAAAAAACTTGTGGAGCCTACGTAGCGGTGATAGTTTTCCTTTTAATTTCGTTATATATACTAATGCCGTGAATTTTTTCATATACCTAGAACCAACCATTTACCTGGGAGTGGGGGGGACACTTGACTCTAACAAAAATAGCACTTAAAAGCTTAATATTTCGCAAACGGATCCCTGAATCCAAAAATAGTTTTGACAAACTCCCATTATTTTCAACGATAAAGACCTTTCCAACGATACCCCACACTACGGGATTGACGAGAAAAAAAAATCCCCACTTTACCCTGTACCCTAAAAAAAAGTCGGCGTGATTTATATGTATACCCATACCAAATTACAGCTTTCTAGTACCAACAGTCTCTGAACTAAGCCGCGGACAGACGGACAGACAGACGGACGGACATGGCGAAACTATAAGGGTTCCTTTTTGACTACGGAACCCTAAAAACAGAATTCTAATTTCCCCTTCAGTAGAGTGTGAACATAGTTTTTTATATGGCCAATTAATTTTTCAATTTCAACACGACTGGCTGGCCATAGCCGCAGAATAAAATGTGATGTCGCTTGTCAAATTAGTGACGGTTGTGATCGGCCATTTTGCTTTTTTAAATTTCGAATGCCGCATGATTGACGACTGTTATTGAACGCGCGCTCTCGGCTGAAAACGGATGCGTTCAGTCAGTGAGAAAAGTTTACATGAAACTTTTGTCACATTATTTTGTTTAAAGTACTTTTTGAAAAAGGAAAACACCTACAAGTTTGCTGCAAGAATGACATAAAACTATAGGCCGTTTCTGTTCATTGTTTTTTTGACTAATTGCGCCAAACTAAAAAAAAAACCATGACTCCAATTTCATTTCGAAATTAATCCAGTCAGTAATAAAATTGAATAGCTAAATTAATAGTTTTTGCCTTTACAATATCTTTATGGCCCTCGTAAAGTCTCTGGTTCGTATAAAGCTTATTTATAGTTCCAATTAGTGGAAAATTGGCGTAATTAAGAGCGGACGTCAACCAATTTTCATCAGTTGTGTACCTTTCATTTATACGTGACTAAGGGAATCTGATATTTTATTCCATATGTATAGTAAATATACGTAGTTCTTAATGTTTGCCGTTCAAAATTGCGTGTTTATTTGCAAAAAAACAGCGTTCACCCACTCTTCTGAACGCAGCGTGGTGCATGCCAACTTTGCCTTTCTTGGCAATATCGCAATTTATGTATTACCTATACGTCAAAGAGTATGAAAAGTTCAGATGATTCAAAATCTTCTGGAGATTTTGAATTTTCGCTTTTGCATGAAAAATGCTTATAAGACAATGAATCACATATTTTTTTCAAGGGGTATCGTATTGCCCAGTTTCTGGGTTATGGGGGTCAGATAGGCAGTCGCTCCATGTAAAATACTGGTATCCAGCTGCATCCGGTTAGACTGGAAGCCGACGCTAACATAGTTGGGAAAAGGCAGGCAGATTGATTGATGTTTTAGTATTTATAACAGTGCTATTGTGTTTCTTACAATTCACCGTTGCGCAATTCATTTATTTGATATAATTATTGAGTCTCGGAACCTTTTAAAAGAAATCCAAAGAGATTTAATAAACATTCCTTTCTTCCTAGATGCAAACAACTCATAGGCATAAAATCGCCACGTCCTTGTGAAAAAAATCCAACTGTGCGACCACTTTTAAAAAAGGCGAGTTTTGTACGAAGCACCGGCGGCGGCGGCGCGGTTCGATGTAATTTAATTTCATGAGTGGCCTACCAAGCCTCGTACGCTGAATCGTAATAAGCAAACTTCGGAACAAGTTTGATAAGCTTTCGGGGCAATTACCAAGATTAAATAGCTGCCGGTAAGGGCTTTCTTAATGTAAACGCTGTACGTTTTAATGTTATAGTGAGGTTTTTGAGTTCTATTGAGAGTTGTGAAGTGGGTCGTTGTGGGGTAATGTTGTGTATTGGTTTTTTATGAGGCTAGACAGATATTGGATAAGAGAAGGGAAGAGTGCCTCCGGTATCTAAACTATCACCTACCTATACAAAAAAGTCTCAAATTTAAAACAAAAAAAATGCCATAAAAGATCAATAGTGTACTATCCTGTATATTCAAATAAAAACTAAGAAATTTCAAGCTCGAATTACCTTAAACACACAAACAAAGGCAAGTACACCGGCACTGATAGTCAAAATGTCCCCTAGGTAGCCAATTAGCGTGCCTCCCGTCCTAACGAGCTGTCAAACTTTTTGTACGCGCACCCTTTGTCTGTCGCAAACTGGCCAATAATGGCGATACTCGCGTATTTTCACTTTTAGACGTGAAAATATTGAAAATGTTAGAAGGTTTTATAGTGCAGCGTTGAAGAGTTTAAAGATGACATTTCTTTTGTTGGGGAATCAAAAAATAACAGGTGGGTTTGGTATTACATAAAAATATGGACCTCGGCAAACGAGCAAGTAAATCAAAATATGAGAAAACGTTAACAAGTCACAAGTTTAGATCCAGGCATAGAAGAAGAACAATGCTTAGAAGAGTTTGATGGTGTAAAAATATGGGATTCGGAAGTCAGACTCCATCCGGCTAAAAATGAACGTTAGCTATCTTGAGCACAATAAGGATAGTCGGCTGACCAATGAAAAAATTCTTGTACAAACATGGTCAGTCACCTGTCAACATTCTCGAGTAGTTACAACCGTAGGTACCTCAACGTATCGAAAGAACCGGCCGGCAACCGTCCCGAACTGTAACTCCATAACCAGGGAGTTATCCAGCAATAATTATGTGATGATCATTGCAAAATTCAAATTCTAAATCTTCAACTCAACTCAATTCTTTATTGCATTCCATAAGTGTTATATAGATGTTATAACAAGTAAAAGAACAATATGGATCCTGTCAAGCACAGGGAAGAGGGCTAATTAGCAATTCAAGCAATTCAATATTATAATTATAATTCATCTAAGCCATATTTTTATTCACAAATAATAACGAGTATTGAGAGAATTCGCCAGTTTAAACTCAAATGTTATATTCAATCAAACGTAACAAATTGAATTGTGCGGAGCCGGTCCGAGCGGGAAGGGGTTTCCAAACAAATGGTGGACCAACGAACCGATGGCACCGTCAGCTTCCTTCAATATTTCTTATTTACATTTTGATTTATATGCGAAAATATTTGCTGGAGAATTATGGGATAAATCTGTGAATTTGTGTTTAAATGTAACGTTTAGAGTGTTTAGTTTTTGTCTTCCTTCACGATGTTCCTGGTTTCTGATCCATAACATGTTCTTTCTTCCCTTTATTTATTTATTATCTTTCTTACTGTATAGAGTCAACCTTACTTATGCGCGCTACACACCTTCAGTTTTATCTGTGCGATTTATCTATACAGATAACTATTCATATTTTGATTAGATCTCAGTTAAACTGTACAGTTCAACTGTTTGTTCTACACACATAACGATTTCACTGTACAGTTCGACTGTTCAGATAAATCGCACAGATAAAACTGAAGGTGTGTAGCGCGCATAAGTAAGGTTGACTCTATAGACAGTAACATATAGTTTTTTGTCACACAGTGTCTTTGTCATCACAAGCAAAATATCGTAGATTGACATGCTAGTTACAGTTTTAGCAGTCAGTCAACTATTGAACTTGGGGCCAAGTCTAGTAATTTACAAACGTGTCAGTGGTCTCACAATGATCAGTTTTTGACAGATTTTGTATGGCTTATCTGTCAAAAACTGATCATTGTGAGACCACTGACACGTGTTTCTGTGAACATTGTTGTTTTGAGTAGTCACGATTTTTAGGGATGAATCCGATTTATAGCCTCTTGTCATGTCACCTTGATACGTTTTTCCAAAGTACTTAATGCAATAAAAACAAAATCATCACTCCGCAAAGCTTAGCTAAGCGCAGACTGTCCAAAAATAAACGTGACCTCAATAAGAAGACGAAGTAATAAGTATTAAATCCACGTTAAAGATTACAAGCTACTTTCGTTCGGCAATAAATTACTCGTTGCGACGCCGTGCGACACCGTGCGATACGCTGCGAATGGCGGCGAATTAGCGTGACGTCACTTTGGAACTTACCTAAACGATAATGACGAAGTTTAAGGAATGTTAAGGCGAGGGCTTTAGGGCTGAATAGATTTTTAATGTGATGACTGTGATCAGTTGATGACCGTTGCGTATTATTTGTTAAATATTGTTTTTATTTATGACTAGCTGCTGCCCGCGACTTCACCCGGTTAGACTCTAATTCTTTTTTATTTCTAATCTTTTATTTTTATCGTTTTTTTTTTTTTTTGACTAAGTTAAGTCCTCCTTATAACACCAGAGGGGCAATTTCCGTATGTTTAACAACGTTCGCATTCGCATTTCTTTCGCAATCTGTCAAAAATAGAATTAATTTATTAACATTTTTTAAATACGTTTTTAAGTACGAGAATTGGCCTTCAGCTATGTACCAGTGAAAGTCTCGTCAAAATCTGTCCGGCCGTTTCGGAGATTAGCAGGAACAAACAGTCAGACAAAAAAATTAGACATAGATTTTTTATACAAAAAAGCTATACTATTGTGAACGCTAGAACTATGTATGAGTTTTTTTCCATAAGTATTGAAAACACTATACCCCATTTGAAATAAGATTAGACACAAACCCTTTTACAGTCCGTTCAACCGATTTTGACTTTTATACCGTAGGCATAAGGATAGCATTATAAGCAAAAAAAGTTACACAATACCAACTATCTACTGCGGCTGCCATTTGTCATGCCACCAACGGAATAGAATTCAAAATCAGTTGAACGGAATGTAAAAAAGGCTTATCTATACGTCTAATCTTATTTCAAATGGAGTATACATAGCTCACAGATTATTTTACTTCAAACTGATTTATGAAAGAAAAGACGATACAAAAGGGCACCATTTTATTTCCACATTTATTCCGGAACCGTAATCGTTGCAGTTTAAATAAAATACATCCCTCGCTTAAAACGCCACAAAACTTAAACATTTATTCGCGATCGGTATTGACAAATTAAATCGTTATTAATTTGCAAGCGTTCGGCGTCAACCAGCCGCGCCTTGAATTCATAAACACTGATTGTCAAATATGTGTCTATTGTCTCGTCTGGTTTAATTGTTTAATGATTTACACGTACGGGTATCAGTGAATGATGAATAGGGGATTAAAAAAAAGTTGTCTTTTTCCAATAACACAAGGTTTATTAAATAACGTATGTGTTTCAATTTTATTTAGTACCGGCTAACCCAACAGACATCCAAATTACAATAGAAAATGCACTTTCAATTTTCCCAATTTTCCCGGCAACTTTTCAAATTTTTCTTTCCGTAAGAACCTGAGGGCCTAGACAAGTGACAATCGATTCGAAAGCGTTTCGTATTTCTACAACGACTTTCAACAGGATTGACATAAGCTTTTCGATAGCTTATGTCAGTCCTATACATTTGTGCCTTTTCCATCATCGTTATCGCTGATAGAATGTCACTTTATCTAGGGCCTCTGATTCGAACATTTTAAAATAAAAATTTGCCAAATCGTTCTAGACTTTCTGAAGTACCTAATGCGTTTACCCACGAATAGAATTTCACTTTGAATTTCGGTAATTGTGATGTAATTGTGAAAAGGACTCAACAAAAAGTAAATGTTTTAAAGTAAGGTTTCAATTTAGCTTCTGTTTTCTCTTTAATCAAACTTATGACTCCTTTCACTGGTTTCCCTATTTCTAATTGTTTTACTTTTCTCCCCTAAGTTTAAAAAACCTCCATCCCTAGGGCCCTGGTACATTTACATTCTAACCCTTGATAGGTACTAAGCCAAGCTTTCACTGTCTCTTTACATTATCACCGATGTAAATGTAGTCACATTATGATTGACGTAACTACGCCTAGTAACGACCCCAACACCCAACAATAATCTTATCACCCGCCCAATTCCCAAACTGCAAATTACTTGTACAATCCTTGCGGCCCAAAATCACAGAATATGCATAATTTAGATTTTCCCAGCGCAATCTAGTACGTAGACAAAGCAAAACAGTGTGTAATGATCAAAGTTGTACTTGTTCGTCACAATCGTCAGCCGCTAGGAATATTTGCATACAGCCCGCGGGAGTCGGGACGAGTAGATAGTTTGCACTTAACTACTTTCATTTACAAGTCATGTGTGTTTCTCAGACTTGATGATTTTTTGAGTGTTTGTTGGAATATACTTTCAATTTATGCTTATGTTAAATAAGAGAAATTAAACCATTGGTCCCGACCGTCATTCGTAGATCTTTCACAGTCGTTACGGCCGTTAAGCCCAAAAAGTCTGGCAACCAGTCTTACCAAGGTTTCGTGTTACCCAGTAACTGGGTTTTTGAGGTCATATAGGCAGTCGCTCCATATAAAATACTGGTATTCAGGTGTACCCAGATAGACTGGAATCCTACCGCTAAATATTTGGGAAAAGGCAAGGCAGATAGATAGTTAAATAAGAGAAAATTATAATTTACAGGAAGGTTCTTATTATAAGCCCTTAGACCTAGTGTCGCGCCATTTTTCTTTTAGAGTTGCTATAATACATAATAATCTAGCCAATGTTGTGGGATTCGTTCAATATTTGGTTAATGAAACTCCGGATTTCTTCTTACTTTATGTATAATTATATTTTTGTCGTCTAACGTCTTTCAAAATTATGAGAAAAAAAAATGCAACTTTTCCAGCTACCGCGAAAACCTTCTGTTAGTTGAGTGTGTTAACCAACTCTTTATAAATTTGAGAGAAAAGTATTTTTCTAAACTGTTTCCGCAGTACAACAGTCATGTTAATCTAACAGCTATACCCAGTTATTTGGTCGATGTGGGGTAAGTAGTGACGAAATCCTGAAGGGAAAACCTGCCACCCTCTTCAAAATTGTTAATATAGGTACACAGATCGATGTCTCAAAAGATCTTAGCTGCAAATAATGCAGTGAGAACTTAAAGATACAAAATACGGGATTATGTAAATTTTGAGCTACTTTACCATTCAAATCCTATCTCGGGGTGTCTGGATTCGGCTCTCAGGATTCGTGAGTTTCGTACCTGTCGGTTTACTCTTAAGAATATTGTTGAGTATCGGGTGTTTACATTACTTAAGAGTACCTGCTGGTACCTGGGCGACCGAGTTCTGCTCGGTTGAAGATAGAGAAAACGAATTTTCCCGGATATGAGACCTAGCTAGAATTTTTTTTCACTCTTGTAAACCCCTACATTGCAACTTTCATCGAAATCTGTAGCCGTTTTCGATAACGTGATTACATATACAAATATTGCTCATTTATTAGTTTATGATAGGATAAACGGAATTCCTAGCGAAGTAATGTTTTAATTGGCAAGATAAACTGTATTATTGAACTCCAGCTTAGAATAGGAACTTAATAAAAATACAGATATACACGTTGTAGGTAACAATGACGTTTTGGACCACTGCACTTTAACCATCAGTTTTAGCCATCACTCCTCCATCGTAATTTAAACAATGACTAAGCATTTTAAACCAATCTAAAAAAGTCCTATACCGTAACTAAAGACATTAAAAAACAAAATAAAAAAACTTATTTGGTGACCCTTTAATTTTTTCACATGGGTCTTTCGTTGACCCGTGCGAGGGGCGCTATCCTTAGGGTCCGGTTCTATGGTCACCCCGTCACCCCGGCGTCACCCCGTCACCAGTAGTTATACGCGTCACTTCACACATTACAAGGGTTGCTGATTGGCCACGTTTCTCTAGACCTTCGTTATTTTATTTAGTTATTAACTTTTGTTCGGTTGATCTCGTCACGGTGCTTTCTGATCTTTGTCGCTTGGTTCGTTTTTGGGGTGTCAAATTAACGTTGATTTTTGGTAATTTTGTGGGGTTTTGCGTTGTTTGTAAAATAGTCTGTTTTTTGGTTAAGTACGTTTTGGTTAATCAGATCATACCTGTTATTATTTTTATAGGTGTTAGAAGTGGTTAAGCATTTCTTTATGAAGGTCTTACTAATTAAAAAAAATACTTCTCTTGGACTTGACCGATATAGTTTCAGGATTCTAGAAATAGATCTACTAGGTAGTTACTAATTAAAGCTTCTTCGAAGAAGCTTTTTTCTTTCTGTAATTTGAAGAAAAAAGGTGTGTTATTTATAGGTTTCTAAAACGGTATAATGGTTACGGAGCTTAAAAAAGCTTCAGCGTTACTTAGATGATCGGCTTTTATAACCTCATAAATTATGAATCCATATTTTATTTATTAATCGAAGATTTTCTCAACAAGGGTGCTCGAAAGAAACTCTTCTTCCAGATACCTACTTTATTTTAGATTTTTTTGAGTGAATCTTGGAAAAAAGAAAGTATTACTTTGCTACACGTACCATAAAGACAAGCTTTTTAAATCGTTTCTTTAACTATCTCCGTTCAATCGAGTGGAACGACTCAGTTATCAATTCCCTATATCGAGAGATGAGTTTCCATAATGATGGCAATAGGGAGCTCGCCGTGTATCTCCGCTTGTGTGGTGGTGCAAGTTATAAGTGAAAAAATATGATGTAGGTACGAAGCGCCCGAGCAAAATTCGTGGCAAGGTGGTTAAAGGTAGAATGTTTAATTAATATAATTTTTCGTGGAATTTGTGCATCACTTTACAATCCACGATGCGTGATTAGTATTCCGGAGCGGGTCGCTAGTTTTAAATATTTTTAATTTACTTTGGACCCTCAGAGCAAATAAAAACCAAGACAGTCAGCGCGCTGTGAAGAGTGACGTGAGGCCGGTTTCGTAAATATGTGTGCACTAAGTGTAGTTTAATTGTAAATGGTTGTAAATGTGTGCGTGTGGGCGTGTATGCACAGAGTGCAGGTGTAGTTTTGGCAAGCTTCACTGTATTGTTCGCAGTTCTATGCCTTGGTTTTTTATTTGGCCTGAGTTTGGACCACGCGCAGTCTTAAGCCGGTCATTTGGCCGTAATAATCGTCCAGTGTGCACGTGAAAGAAACAGGCGGGGCGTCCACACTTTATTATCTTCATTCGCGTGTAATTGGACAAGACGCGGAGAGGACAGTTAGCCAGTGTGCAGTGGGGAAGGTTCAAACGGATTTATACTTTTGAGAGACGTTTAGAGAAGCTATAACTTAGATGTAATGTTGCAAATGATATAAATGTTTATTTTTTAGATTTTTGGGTGTGTTTAGTCACAATACACCAGAGGAATAGATTTTGTAACTAAGTGATTGAAATAAAATTTTGTTCATTCCGAATGTCTGCAAAAAGCTAGATTACGTATGTCTATGTCTAGATTAGGTATGTCTGGTGTTTACCTTTTCCTACTTAGGTTCAATTAAATTAATATACTTGAAGGTAGGTTACTTATCATTTTTACTCATGATTATTACGCATGACGAGTAAAAATATTTATTTTGCCATTCGTTTTTTTTTACTTAATCAAAAGATTTAAAAGGACGGCGTGAGTTAAAATGTGGCATGACGTCACCCTTTTATAGAATTTATACTTAGTTGTGACGTAGCCAGCCCCCACTCCCCAACTTTAATGCGTTTTATCCATGGACATCTATGGTTTGAAAATAATGTTTAACTGTATCAGTATAAGAATGAAACCTGCAATTTTTATTTTCTGTACTCATATAGGTTCTTCAAAACATGAAAACATTGCTAAGCACTTACCCGAGCCCCATAAACAGCAAACATGGCAGCCAGCACGCAGCTTAAACTGAATTAAACATTACCATTTGATTGATACGAGTACGCAAGTAAGAGCGATTCCATTACTCGCACGCAATCTAAGTTACAACTTGTGGGTCACAGCTTAAGTGCAAGTTAGATGGTTCCTACGTTTGATCAGATTGAAACTGTTGAAGACTTGAAGATGCATTTACGTTATGAGTTTAGGAGATCCTTTGTTTAGCTGACTTGCAATCTTGTATTATTAAGTTTGGGAGTGGATTTCAATTAATTTGGAAATAGTTCCTTCAAGGCTTCAAATAATTTATTTATTTATTTTGGGAAAACAAGCAATCATACATTGTATATTAAAACTAGATAAACAGTATGCAATAAGTAAAAGTACAATCCACTACATTTCCAAATGTTACTATTTTATAATTGATACAGTTTTGGTAAAGTGAAGAAAAATCAATGTAATGGATACTTAAGAAAAATACATTTTTTTTTCGCTATAAAAATCTAAAGGAGATGTTACATTTTCGGCCATAAAGTGTACGCTAATGAAAAAATAGGAAAAAAATCCACGAATTGAGGAAAAATATTCTTTCCTGAATATTCCCCTGATTTCTTTGGTACAAAAAATATTAGTTTATCAAATTATTGCCATATTCATGGCGTCGTCTTACTTACACAATGCTTTCGTCCAGAAGTCATGTTACATTTAAACATAATAAAATCACGTAGACGTTATTTAAATACTAAGAAAGGCATGTATTTCTCTGCTATTAAGATAGCTAAAAACAACTTTTATGATTAATTATAAAGTGTGATTCATCATTTTAAAAAAAACGAGGATTGTAGATTTGTAGGTACTTCTGGACGAAATATTCAATTGGTATTTGACATCACATCTTTGACAGTTCTAGATTTTAAAATAGAGATGGGTTGTAACAGATTAAACACGATAATTGTTATCACTGTTACTGTTACAAAAAAATAACAGATCCAAATATCTGTTATTAAATAACAACCTGTTATTTTTGTGCGGACGATAAATAGGTATTTAAATCTCAATTGAATATCTTCTATATCTCTTTTGGTTTAAAGTCGATACTCGTATCTATCTGTTATTAAATAAAAGCCTGTTACGAACGATAAATACGTAAGTAACAGCCACGGTAACAATGTGTGGGGATTATTATAATGTATAAACAGTAAAGACCGCGGTAACAGTCTTGAGGATCTGTTATTTTATGTAAAACGTGTGGTTTATTGTTAGGAACAATTGTTAACTGTTATTTTTAAATATCTGTTATTTCTATCTATTACGATACATCGCCTCACCCCTATTTTTGAAAAATGTAAACGTCATCTGTCCAACCAATCTGTCATGATTGGCTGTCGATGGTCGTTTAACGTCAAACATTTTCAGTTTATAATTAGTACCCAAAAAATATCAGATATTATGAAAAAAAAAAGCCTTTACTGTATTCAGGGGTTCGTTTTCCAGGTTTTATAAAGTGTACATATTATGGCCGGAGTCCCATACAAAAATGAAACGTCTCTTTTAATACATGCTGTTTTAATTCATTTGAGAAACTTATTAACTAAAAAACTAAAAGGACTACATGCTTAAATAATCGTTATTAAAAAATTTGAGTAAGGCGCTTAATAATTTGTTTTTTAAATTTAAGTTTAGATAGGGCAAATATATCAATATCGTTAAAATTATTATTGTAAGCCTGAACCTATCTCTGTAACGACGCTCTCTCTCCTGCATTTATACGACAGGGAGTTGTAGCAAACAGTGGATAAGAGCGCGCCTCTCGTCTCATTACAGTTCTAAGTACAATATAGCATATTTTACTAATCAAATCAGTGTAATTAAAATTATTATGTACAAGTCCATGGATAATGTATGCGAAAACACACCTATCTTTAACTGGTTTCGACAAAAATGTTACTGTGATAAAAAGTAGCCTATTTCACAGACACGCTGTGAAATAGGCTACAAATTATATTGATAAATGCACGGTTCTTGTGGTATTGATCACGGGACCGCAACCACAGATAAAAGCTGGTCATTATACATTTACCCAAAACATACACAGAAAGAAAACGCGAATACGAATTAAGTCTAACAAAGACATTTTGTTACTGATCGGATACAAACATAGGATCTTTATAAAGTTCGAAGTATCAGTTCTCATTACCGTATTTATTTCCACTGTAGTTTAAAAAGCGTAACGAACACAAAAGAGTGCAATGTTATCATATTACTAGTTTTGTTAATCTTTAACAAGGGGGATAAAGCTGCGTGAGAGTCGAAGGGCCAGCGTGAAGTTTTTTAAACTTAATCTTGTTTACTAATAATAATTGATTTTTAGTTTTACTTGACCTGTTCAAGGATAAATAAGTAGGTACAGTTACACGATATATGAACGAGTATTTGAGACTATAAGATGATGGCATGAACAGTTTTGTGGACGCTTAAATGAGGCCGTTTTCTCTATCTTGTAGATGTCGCCAAAGACAACTGTTTTTTTTTTAAATGGAAAAAGTTTGAATCCAGTAATTGGTTGTCAAAACAAAAACCTTAGGATCACTCAGATGAAGTTAGATGCTTCAAAATCAGCTATCTAATTGCGTAACTTATTTTTGTAGCCGATTAAGACTAATTTGGTTCATTTTGACAGTTCAACAACATTCATTGCGTTATTTACGTTGTCGAGCAGATTTTTTTTTTCGAACTTATTATGCAATGGATTAGACATTTGGTTCAAACCCATTCCAATTCTGATTGATCGTGTATTACGCAATTAGTGTGCAGGTTTACTAACAATGAGGAATATTTTCACTCTAAAACCGTTTTGCGAACAAACCAGTTGGTTTTTAAGGTTCGTGAACCGACACATCAACAGGATTTAACGCAAAACTTGAATGGCCTGATGATTGACATTACCATGATCAACGGCAACTATAATTGAGCACATAAAGTGGTATAATGAATGTAGCGGTACTACGGTACCACCCCTCCATAGTTAACAACCGCAAACAGAATATGAATCGACGGGACGCAATCAGCTACATTTTGTTTGATTTGCAACACATCTCGTTAACACCACGGCCAATATTGCCAGTTAAATAATCACTATCATTGTTGCGATCCATGTAAAAGTGCTTGTTATCTGTTGTAGCTTATGATAAATAAATAAAAAAATTACAGAAAATATGATGGATGGAATCATATGGTGCTTTATGGTCGTCACACACCGAACAAGTCAACTGAAAGTAGCATTTAATTTCTACAATATTGTCAGCAAATTTTTTTACTGTTGCGCTGATGAATGAAGATATAATTTTACATTGGTTACAAGAGTATTTTGATGGAAGGACGCTGTACAATATTCACTATCAGTAAAATACGATGAAGGTAAAAATTATATAATGAAATTAATTTTTCGTTTTATTAGGTGATATCAGCAGCATAATTGAGATATCATAAATGAGAGACAATGAAAGTATAAGAGCTTCTACTTTATGAGTTATGAAGCTACGGGCAGCTCCGCTGTCAACCATTTTTAACCAACTTCTTCAAAGAGGAGGAGGTTTTCAATTCATTTGTATGTTTTTTTTTTGTACTCCGCCAAATATGAATAGATTTTGATGATCCTTTTTTTGTATGGTAGGTCATGCTTCAGAGGTGGTCGATGTTCTATGTGACTCCGTCACTGCTATTTACATAGCAGGTAGTGGAATTCGAATTTGTGTGGGGTAGGTACCACAACTAAAAAGTGAAGATTAAAAACTTTACAAAAAAAAAAACAACCGACTTCCAAAATAACACTCAAAAGTGAAAAATAACTTAAATTCGGTAGTCGGTGTCTTTGCTTTTTCATTTTAAATTTTTTGCACCGACTTCCTAAATGACTGGCTAGTTCAGTATTATTTGGGAAGACTAAGTATCCTCATATTCCTTGTGCTGGCTGAAAAAGAGACTAAATGAGGACAAACGGGTATTAGAGACACGAAAAACAAAACCCCCTGTTCATCGCAATCATCACATTCAAAAATCAAGACACATAATCAAACAAGGAGAGCTGAAAACGTAAAACAAAAGGCTTGGTCGACACTGCGCAAAAGTTAACAACATTAACTTGTTACTCAGTTATTCAGCTGAACTACTGCGAGCGAACGAACCCATTTAAATGAAGTGAAATCGAATGAACCAATGTGTTATTGTCAACGGTTTATTGTTTGAATTATGTTCAAGCTGTTAAACTGTCACGGGGTGAGTCGAATACTAAGCTTTGTTGTGTAAGTTGATTTATGTATTCTTGTGAAGGGAAATTTTTATGATGCTGTTCCGATCTAACGATGTGAAACTGGCGCGTCAAAAACCGTGAATCGTTTAGTTGATTGAAACTTATTAAATGGAGTTAAAAAATCTTCTGGAGCATTTTCGCATTGACCTTTGAGTGACTGACAGCCAAGGATGCTGGTAGAAAACTTGTTTCTTGACATATTTTAACCTAGCTTATACCTACTTATACGAACGAATTCCTGTGGAATACAAATATTTAGCCATCGACCAACAGATTCGTCCGATTGCAGCTTTATAAATCCGCTAGCTGCACCCCGCGGTTTCACCCGCGATATAGGATAGTTTTTATCCCGATATTCATCCCGTGGGAATATCGGGATAAAAACTATCCTATGTCCTATTCCCGGTCATGGTCTACCCCTGTGCCGAATTTTATCCAAATCAGTTCAGCCGTTTTAGCGTGAAAGCGTAACAAACAAATAAACTCTCTTTCGCATTTATAATAGCTTTCTTAATATTATATAGGCTTCGCTCGCGTGGTACGTCGATAAAAAGTATGCCTATGTCCTTCCATGGGATGCCATCTATCTCCATTCTCGAAATCCGTTCTTGGTTTTTGGCGGTCCGTGGTTTAGGCGTGAAAAGGTAACATACAGACAGACAGACAGACTAACAGACAGTTACTTTCGAAATTAAAAAAAATAGTATGGATTATAAGTTAGAAATAGGATTAGGATTGCTTCCAACACAACGAACACACTTTTCCGATATAAAAGTTATTCTCTCTTCAACAAAACCATAGTTCACAAATACTCCTCCACCTGTCGGAAGGTATTCCTCCATTCCACAAAAGATACCCGCTTCATGAGTGGTTGGATCTGAACACAAACATTCAACTATGCAGACGGTCCCGTCTAGATGCACTCCATTTAATTAATGCCGATTTACTAGTTAGCAGTTGTTAAGCGAATGTGTGGGGGTTGCTGCGAACCGGACCGGCCGATACGTTTTGTGAGGCTGTGGATTTGTTGGAAGCTTCGGTTGGACATTGAAAAATAAGGTATGACAGGAGTTTTTAAAAAGAAAGGAAAGATACGTGGCTTTTGGCTAATTTGAATGTTTTTTGTATGTTTTGTCTTTTTATTTTTTTGTTGTATTTCGTTTTGCTTGTGCAGAATAAACAATCTTTCTTTCTTTTTTTTTTTCTAAAAAGAAAATACTTTTATTTGCGGTAAACATGACGCAAAAAAAGAACACAAACACAAAAAAAAAAATGTAAGAGAATCTGACTATATTTAATCGCGCTTAAAAATGTGTGGAATAAAATTAGATGTCATGAACTAAAATTCAAACCAACACCTCGACTTCAGTTACAATAATAAAAACTAAAACCCAACTACGACTAAAAAGGTATAAACAAGACCCCACAGACAGACAAATTAAAAATCTGGAGTCACACGTAATCTGTTTGATTTATTCCCTAACACATGTGACTCAGGATTTTTAATTTGTCTGTCTGTGGGGTCTTGTTTATACCTTTTTAGTCGTAGTTGGGTTTTAGTTTTTATTACTTTAAATTTTTTTTCATACTTTTGGGGTTATAATATATATATTTTTGAAATGTGCTCATTAAGCCCTTTCATTTGATACTCAACATGTTACGATTAAACAATTTTTTTTTTTTAGTTCCTGGCTTTATGTCCTCTAGAGGTCGCCATTTTTAGCCTATAACCAGCGGACAATCAAGCCGCTTCCAATGATACCTCATTTGTCAAATTGGGATGAGTGGTTTAGAAGATAGGAGGGAAGAGATGAACATACATACATACATACATATTGGTCAAATCATAACCCTCCTTTTTTCTTCGCCATTTAGTCGGGTAAAAAGGAATACGATGGGGGGAAATATGCGCCAAAATTCACGCAAAAAAAAATGTCGTGATGACGCTGTTTCATAGCACTGCCTGCACTGGCATCCTAATGGGTCCTTATTTTGAAAGAATTCGTCGTGTGTATATCTCCATAAAAACGCACGTACGGGCGTTTTCGCGTTATACTGTACGAAAGCATAAGTTTTATGTAAGTTGATAAAACAATAAAAAATCATCACTAGAAATACTGTTACTTGTGCTAAGTATAATAATAATAATCGATTGTTTCAGGTATTTGCACCAATAACATTGAAATTATAAAGTCTTCTTATCGTTTAAAAAAGAAACAAACAATAGAATAACTATGTATAATTTTGCCTACACCTTCAGTGGTTAGAGAGTTCAAATATCTCGTCGCGTTGTCACACGCAAAAGGTGTAATGTTACACTCCAGTGTGTACGAAGGCTCATAGTTTATCGACTTGCTCGCGGTAATCTAATAAAGTCCATGCACTCGGATGACCAGCGGAAAGACGGCTGGGTTACATATATACCTTTCAACAATGGTTTTAAATAGTTCGAAGAGAATTGGCATTTTATACTTTTTATTTGAAGTTCAAGCAAATTTTCTAAAAGAAAAACCAAGTTATTTTCATTTTAAAGAAATGTTGTTCCACGAAAAGTTTAAAAAATAAATGGTTATAGTAAAAAAAAAATATGCTATTTTGGTAAAGTACTTATGCTTCATCATCATCATTTCAGCCGAAAGACGTCCACCACTGCTGGACATACGCCTCCCCCAAGCACCGCCATTTCAACCGGTTCTGTGCTTCTCGCATCTAGCGGATTCCTGCGGCCTTCACCATGTCATCGGTCCACCTTTAGAATATGTGTTAGTCAGACTTTTAACATGATGGATTAGTTAAAATTCCAAACGATTAAAACCATTTCACTCCTCAACAAATATGAGAACAACTCCGCCGAGTTGTTTATCCGTACAATGGGATAAAACTTCCTAATCTCCGGGCTATGAACTAGATTCGATTAAATGTTGAAACTCTCGCCAATTATTTAGGTTTATTTCGACTTTTGAAGCAACTCATTAAGCCGAACAACTAGATACAAGCTGCGTGTTTTAATTTATTTTAGTACCGGTTGACTAAAGAGGGGGTCTGTCTAATTAATCACATTTATTTATTTATTTACCCTTAACCATAACCTTACATAACATCACGCCTGTATTCCCCGAAGGATTAGGCAGAGTTGTACCAATAGTACACCCACATTTCGCCAGTTATGTGTAAGTAATAAGGGGCCAACCTATTGTCATCAATAGAGCACAAATCCAGATCCAGGGCTGCTACTGAGAAATTCCAGATAGAAAACCCAATAACACTTTGCCCAAACCGGGAATCGAACCCGAGACTACAGCAGTAGCACTCGCGACCACTAGACTAGTTAATCACATACACACTATATAAAAGGATTACATATTTAGAAAAACTATATGTAATTTACTAACTCTCTTCTCATGGTACTTTCATATCGTTGAAGGCAAGTAAAGATTATGCTTCAGTTGTGCACTAATAAAGCCGTCCACTTCCATTTCCATTTCTGGGTAGTCATATTTGTACCGTGATTTAAAACAAATTAAATCGCATGTCTTTTTACTACGAAATAACCTTAAAGTAAGTAAAAAAATAGGATAAAACAAAAGGGACAAAAGGGATGCCTAGATAAAAAAAATCCATTCCGTAAATTAGATAATAAAAAAAAATTGATACGTATTTTTTGCTTTATCATATTAATAAAAAAATACTTAGATAAAACGCTTTAAACTTGGGGAGTAGGGGCTGGCTACATCAAAACTAAAAAACTTAGGCGTGACGTCATGCCATATTATAACTAAATGTATCGACATAATCTTTTGATTACGTAAAAAAAGAAAAAAATGTGTCCAATATTTTTTAGTCATCATTTCTATTGATCCCTGGCTCCGCGTATCTGAAAAGTTTGGAATTATTCGTTCTGTAATGAAAGTGCCCTATGCTATTTTCCAGGTACTGAACTACCACTCTGCTAATCGCCCAAATCCAGTTATTCGTTTAGTCATCAAAGCGTAAAGCAAACAAATTTACTACAGATTCACAACATTAACGGATATGGATTTTCAGAATACATTAAATTATTCAACTTATTAAATTAATCCGTGGCAGGTAAATGTCATTAAATTATTACTCGCAGCGTATTGACACCAGCCGTCATTTACAAATGAATTCGCGTGTGGCTGACGAGTACCCATGGGCCATCCTATATTCACGCTTCAGAGCTGATAGATATGTGTTATTTTATTACTGGACTAGGCGTTGCCTTATTATTATAATTTTTTTGAGGGTGGGAAATCATCAAATGACTTCTCCCGCTCTGGGCGGAGCGGAAGGGCGTGTCAGACTTTTACTGACTAAAACTCACCCGTGTTCCTTCAGTTGCCTGTTGCCAAGGTCCCGGTATCCCTTTCGGATATTCCCGCAACCCTGGCAGGCATCGGTACTAACGGACCCCGCCAATTGTGCTGACATCTCTTAGAGGCGCGCGTGGAACACAACGCTCCATCGACCCGGGTCCGGTCCTTTTCGGACGGCGAGCTACCCATTGCTCACCGTCCGCAAGCCCGCGTCTATGGTGGCCGGGAATCCGCCTGGGATTCCCGACGCTCAGGGTGTCTCCAGCGGCGGTGGTTAGGGGCGTGAGGGCGCAAACTGTCTGCCTCTCCCTCACGCGTTCCTCCTCCTCCTTCTGCGAAGCAGTACCTAGGCGTTGCCTGCAATTTCACTCGCGTGGATTTCGTTTGAGAACTTAACTGTTAATTTTCCTATACATATTTAATAGCCCGTTGCATCATAATCCTTTCTTAGCACACAAACCTCACAAACACTAGCGCGTTTTTATCGCGTGATAATAACGCAAGCGTTATTGCAATATCTGTTTTCAGTACATTTTGTATTAGGACGGCCACAAAGTTACACACTGCTGTGATAATAACGTCGCAATAAGAGAACGACGCGTTTTTCCGTCCTGGTGAGTGTTCTTAGAACATTTTGTATTAGGACGCATACGACACCTGCGTTTTTTCGCGCGATAAAAACGCGAACCGTAAGAAATAACGCACGATAAAAACGCAGTTGCGTGCAATCGGGACGCATTATCGCAAAAACGGTTGTGTTATTATCGCGCGATAAAAACGCGCCGGTGTGGGAAAGACTTAAATACACCATTTATAGTTGTGTTCTTTTTGGTGAGGTAACAATATTTTCACTGCTTTTTCCCACTCGCACTTGGCCGGTTTTTATGTTCGAAATTCAAAGTTTTACTGTTGACAGTTTTTGTTTACGTCGCGTCGTCTTTGTGAAAGTTTGAGCTATCCCTAAATATCCCTTGTTTTATTTATTGTGATCACTAGAAGTGTACGGTTACCATTGACTTATATATTAACGGTTACACATACATATGGGTGTGTGTGTGCGTTAGATCACTGTTTAAAATAAATCCACTATTATTTTCAAAAGTGCACTACAAAAACGCTTGGTGTATATAAAATGATTTTGTGGGGGATAGTGCCATGATGAGAAATGGGGAGAAACATTGACAAGATAAATGGACCAGATTTGAGATGAGATGATTAATTATCCGATGGGAGTGGGTAGCCTTGAAGAAATGTACAAGGTAAGTAATAATGAAGGAACTTTCTGACGACTTGTTACTTAGGTACTTAATCATATCTGTGTTTAATTAATTAATTATTTAAGGTTTAACAGTGTAAAATGGTTATTATAACAGATTATTTCCACAATATAACCTACATACTTACTTATTTTTGTACCTACCTTCTTAGTTATTTTGAAGGGTTTTCTTCTATCAAGTGTACAGTACCTACATATTTACAAAATTATTTACATTAAACAAGATAGCTACCAAAATAAATTGAACTGAAATAGTGAGGCATTTTGAATGAAATATTTATGTTGGCAAAAGTATTTATCCTCTAAACAGCCACAAAAAGCAATCCATCAAATACCAAAACGTTTCAAATGGTTATTTTATACAATTCGCCGAATTTTATTTAAACCTGTACTAGGTACCATATAAAGTAACCTGCGTTTTTTTCATTTCGTTTTAAGTCTTCTTCAGCGTAGGCCTACTGAAATACAACATGGTTAACGTGTGGCAGACAGGGACAGTTTGATGCATTTATGGGATGATAGAAAGAGATGCACATAGAGAACGCAATCCGTCTCCATTGCACGAGCGAATGCACCGGCTGTGTACGGTTAACAGATAAAATAGTGCAATATAAATGTCGGAGTTAACAGTTCTGTTTTTGTGGCATTTGTTGCTGAAATAAAACTGTTGGCTTTATAAAATTCCCGTGTAGAATTTTTAATGAAATATCATTAACCGTACGACCACAAAACCGAGTTTATCAGTTGTTTAGGTTAAACACCTTTTAAACACTACATTTATGTATGGAGTTTGACGTAAAATTGAAATTGGCACACTTTGAACAAGACAGTGTCTTGTACACTTTGACAAGTTTTTGACCTAAATGTTTTTCACGTTCACGACTGATATTAACATGTGTGGACATAGGTAATAAAAAAATGAAACCAATTTCTAATAAAAAAAAAACTTGTATGGCGTTTCATTTATGTAGATAAATACAATCGGCAATTAATTATCGCACAATGTTCCAATTATTTTAAGGGAAAAGACAAAACTGTGTTTTTATACCAATCTATTTCACATTTATATACTTAATCAGTAACATTCGTTAACATTGGGCACCGTGATCATCATCAAAATCTATTTCAAGATGAACGCTGCAATATTTCCCTAAATACTGAAGCCTGATGCACCTTGCCCTGCTGTCTGTACTAGCCCACACGTGTGGCGCAAACGAGCCGGCCTTATAATGAATAGCCGTCGCCTGCCACCATATTTCAGCGAATTAACAAATGACCCGCTGTCATTGTGCGCGCGGCGCACAATTTTTCTGCGCACCGTACCTAACGGCTTGATGTAGGTGCGGTTGGCGGTACTGTTACGTTCACGTTGCTGCTGTTGGTACCGCCGAATTGATGTTGGGTTTATGGTATATACGATTTCCGGTGAGGATTGTTATGATTGATACTGGGCTTGTAATTAGACAGGAAATAATAATATTATATTTATTGCTCAATTTCTTTGCAAACTAGTTTTGTATAATTTAGAAGCATTTTTTCAATTTTTGTAAATGTGAGTACCATGGAGCCGTTTAGTATGGTATGATGTATGTTGACTTGAAATAGCATGGCAGATGAGAGTATGTCATGCTCACTTAAATGTCTCGCTGATGGTGGCACGTGTGTTGGATCATTCGGTTCCCTACAAAATGGTTGAGCTGGATGGTGCTGATCCACATGTCATGTTCGTGAACGGGCGCCGTCAGTTGAGACTGGTCACCTCTTATTTTTGCCAGAGCTTATTTTAAATCTTAAATTTTGAATTGCTTTTGATTCTTTTTTGTTTTACATTGTTCTCACATATAGAAGCAACATGAATACTGTACCCAGGATTTTGTAATATCTATATCCATTTTTAAAAGAGTGTCCTTGGAGTTTCTTGTCCGTTCTTCTCCATAGAGATCTACGTTTTGGAATGGGTAACTAGCTTCAACTCTCTGACTAACTGACCGACTCTTGACAATTCAAAAGTGCCTGTAAATGGTTTAATTGAAATAAATGCTTTGAGTTTGAGTTTGATATTTATGAAGAGTTTTGTCGACACCGTGTAAGAGACTGTTAGTGATGATTTTGCTTGAAAAAGCGTTGAAATGTAGGTAGTTCACACATACTGTCTTCTTCTATTGAAAGCCATAATAAGAATGTTAAAAAATTGTAAGGGGTTACTAATTGAATATGATCTGATTCCGTCACCGAAAATGTGATGAGTGAAAAGAAAATACCTAGTAGTTTTATGGATCTTTGTGTGCAGTGTTATGTGCAGTTTCATACACTACTTTATTTAAACTTATGCAATTTCGTAAATATCGCGGTCAAATGCAAAATTCCACCGCGTGGGTACGATCAACAGCAGCTTCCACCACAGATAACATCAAAATCATTGAGAAATGTACAAAAAAAAAATTCTTCTTAAAAAAAGTATGTCTTACTTGCCTACCTATCGCAATCTGTGAATTGTTCTCTCTATTTGCTCCAACCTCACTTTTTCAACCACCACGAAGTCGACCTTACAAATCTTTCAGCTAATATTTACCAGTTGACACCTGAAGTTTATTCCGTTTTTCGATCCAGACAAAGCCGATTTTCCACTGGTTGGAATCCAGTTGAGTCCCAGTACTTCGGCTTTCCCTGTCGGATTAGGTCCGAGGAGCTTTGGTCGAAACCTATTACTATTTATAGACAATGGTTTCATGATCAGCTGGTTCATTTGGGTTTTTTGGCTTGGAAGTGGATGGATAGAAAGGCAGTTATGGAGATAGCAAAGTTGAGAACGACAAACATGAGCTGTGTTACACAGTGAACACCTCTGAAAATGATACAATGTATTCCTCACTAGAATATTGTACACCATATGGGTATGTTACAGCGATCCTTTATGTAATAATAAGAACAGATTTTCCACCTGTTACAAACAATATGAATTTGAATTCTTTTAGCTACTAAGACAACTGTAGGTTAGTAGTGCTTAAAAATCTGTTACTCCAGAAATAAATTACATTTAAAATTATCCAAATTTAATTATACAATTTTTTTAATTTTTAAGTTTTTTATTATTTTTTTATTATATTTATTACGACGTGTTAGCAGTAAGTGGACACTGTTGACTTAAATTTAGTTAATTTTGTTTCAGTACCAAGAGCTGGCGGTACCAGAGAAAGCTGTGGCTCTCCTGGGTGACACGTACAACACCATCCGTGGTGACGTCATCCCCACGCCAGAGGTCAGGCACTTCTCTGACGCACTACCAAGGTAAGTCCGAAATAATCTACTAGGCACAAGATCTTTAAACCAAAAAGTTGGAAGCTATTATTTATTTAGACCAATTACGAAAATACTATGGTATTTTCTAAAATGTACTAAAATGAAAAAATGAGCACTTTCAAAAGAGTAGGAAATGAAATGAAATGAAATTGTTTATTCTGTAAATAGGATATTGGAATCACTTTAACACGTCATATTATAAAAAAAAAACAACAGGATTGACATAAGCTTTTCGATAGCTTATGTCAGTCCTATACATTTTTGCCTTTTCCATCATCGTTATCGCTGATAGAATGGCACCTAGGCTAGGGCCTCTGGCGTTAAGTAGCTAGATCAGGCCGATTTTTAAAACAATAATTCATGATTACACCTTTATTTTTCATTCATTACATTTCATAATGAGGGTTAGTTACCTTCAAACCAGGTCGTTATGTTATTTTTAATGACTCAATCGGTCACTTCAAAATATCGGAGAGTAGACTTAATAGGTGCTAAAGTACCTGAATGAACATGGTATATACTCACAATTTTTCATTCCCTACAATTCAAAGTTTTCAGTTTCCGTATCGATACTTATTATAAGTAATAGGTATGCAGGCTGGGTAATAATAACTGACAACATCACATCCGATCACAAGATTTTTGCCTCAATTCTAATTAGAATCGAATGAAAGATTAATAACAAATAATGAATAATAATAATGAATGAATAATGTACCCTCGAATGTATCAAACTATTTTGCGTAACGACCCTTGCTTATTCGGCGCCATTTTGTAAGCATAGCAAAACACTTAGTAATATTCAAATGGGAGCTCCGATCTAAAGCAATATATTGTTTGACCTGAACTTAATGGTTGTGTGTGATATATTGAGTTATGATTGTGTTATTATAAAGGCAATACTGGCAACCAAACTAGCGACAACCCCTTTTAGATTTATTTGTCTTGTACGTTATGTATAGGAAGCAAAAATTACCAGAGAGACCAGAGAGTGAGTGACAGTGACCTGGGGGCGTAAACCGGCCACATTAGCAATTCCTCTAAAAGCAGTTAATTTCCTAATTTGTAATTTGTGGACCATATTACAAATCTCCATAGAAAACTGTCAAACAGATGAATTACTAGTTTTCTATGGAGATACGTAAAATGGTCCACATAATATGAATTGCTTTTGTGTCAAATTAGAGTAATTGCTAATCACAACTGGGCTGGGATTCAGGAAATTAACTGGTTTTAGAGGAATTGCTAATGTGTCCGGTTTAGGCCCCCTGATGTCTAAACGTAAACAAAACAAAAAGAGCATGTAAGGATCGCAGCAGGCGTTCTATAGTTTCTGCCTACCCCCATGGGAAGACGGCGTGAGTTTATGTCTATTTATGTAAAAATATCAAACAAAGTCAAATCGAGATAAAAACCAAATAAAGTATGTACACTTCACAAAACCATGTAAAGGTATGAAGCCTACCTGTAATATCGAAACCTCTTCAGATACAGCATGTAATAAAAACCTTGTCCAATCCGAAAGGAGCACATAGGTACTGCAATAACATTACCAGAAAAAAATAAAAAATAAAAATTTTTAAAATAAAAAAGTAATTGCAATTTGAAATTCACATTTTTAGTACCAAAAGCCAAAGCAAATTTTCTGCAGAGGTCATAATGTTATGACTAGTAGACTCTCGCTAGACGACGGCCGCCCGCGCCCCAAGTAAAATAACACGGTAAAATTCCCAATTGAAAAAAAGCGAAGATATTTTTTTTTTCTTAAAAAAAAAAAAAAAACACTTAAATACTCTCAGTATGATTCTTAACAACACCCTCACGGATCTGACAGGGTTTTTACGCGCTGTATTGGACCTATAACTGTTGTCTAAGCTTTGGTTTTGCATAAAGAATCGTTTCCGCCAAAGACGTACATTTTACGTCCATCCCGAATGATTATGGATGTAATTTGCATTGAAGCGTAAAATGGCCATTGTTCAATTATTTAAACTTTATTCTCAAATTACGAAACGTTAGACACAATCATTGCTAACTAGCATGCCACGTGTCGTACACGTGTTGTCCTGCAAATGGATCCCTAATTACAAACTAGTAGACCAATTGTAAAGGGGTTGTAATAAAAAAATAGCTTACGTCAAATTGCAGCAAACACATAAGCTGTCAGAATACATGTTTAATAATTATCTAAATCTATGCTTATTATAAACTAGCTTTTGCCCGCGGCTTCGCCCGCGTGGATGTCGGAAATTATCCCACGGGAATGTGCTACCGGGATAAAAGTATCCTATGTCCCATAATCCACGTGGTCTGTCTAGGCGACCTAGGCGTTACGGCGTAAAAGTAACAGACATGAGACAGCCAGTAACTTTATATATTAGTGGTAGTCCATATCTATATTGTGGTGATAGTGTGGATAGTATGGACAGCAGTATGAAACTGTCGGAAAGATTAATGAAAAAATATTGTATAAAGATTAATGAAAAAACTATGGCATATTGTATGGACGATGGAAACTAAGGCGAAAGCTTTGGGGGAGCCTGCGATATTTAAATTTTCTTATGATTTTGCTTTTTACAGGTCAGTATCAAGTTTTATGTTGATCTAAATAATGAGTCGCAGTTGTTTCAAATATTTATTTATCTAATCTAACTAATATGGCAGGAGTTGTATTCCTGTATCTAATGGTTATTATTCTGTAAAGCTACTATTTGCTACGATCGCGAATCATATTTTAATCATATTGACATTCGAAACTTACCCATTAAACGATTTAAAAGCTGTATTAAAACTAAAATTTGTAAAAAAGGGTACTATACAATTTCAGATTATTTAGAAGACAAAAAGCATGGGATTGAGCTGCTCGCTCTGCTAACATTTTGTCATTTTGGCATTGTGACATTTTGAATAAGTGAAAATCATCAAAATATACCTACCAGTTTTATATACAAATTCACATTATTGAATATTATATGTAGGATATTGACAAAATGACATGATTGCTTTGTAAAGTATTGTATTATTGTGAATGTGAGGACTATGTGGATGTTTATTTTGTTTTTATTCTTATATTTTTTCGTTCTCAGTTAGTTTTAACAATGGTCTGGCAATTTGAGAACTTGATGCGGCCTACACAAATGTCCTTTCTTTGGTATTGTTCGTCGAGTCGTTGAGCTCCTTAAGTTCTGAGCTGAGCTCCACTATTACTGACAAATGCTTGTAGTGACAGGACAGGTTCACTCAAATCTGTGTGGTTCATTCCTCAAAAGACCATTTCAGACTCTAATCTACATGGCCCTCATAGGGCCTGACCAATATGCCAATATATGACCTAGGTATGTCCGGACTTTAAAAGAGACTGTGAGTTGGTTTCGGCCTTTCTTCTCAGAGTAGTCAGATAGGAAACGCCGACCTCATCTAGCTTAATTTTACAATTTTTTGATAATATTACGACGTGTAAAAGTGATTCCAATAACCTATTTACAGAATAAATAATTTCATTTTAACATACAACCTGTCTGACACTGACTTGCAAATTGCAAAAAACTTAAGATTTTAATTTCGCGGGCTACCGGCGCATCCCCCTTAAGAAAATCGCATCATTTGCAAAACGCCATCTATCGAGTAAGTACTCACTGGTAAACTCAAACTCTTCGTTCCAAGCCAAGAGCCAAGTAGTAATAACTTTTGATTGAGTGGACAGATTCTCAAGATACGGATTATGACTATATTCTCAATCCCTTAACGCTCTTGAAGAGAGTCCCGCAAAAATGTCAATAATAAGTACTTACATGTGAATTTTAAAATCAAGAGGGTAAAGAAAGGTTTTTACCCGCATGAGGGATGATTTTAGAAAAACGTAACTCTTTGTTAGTTACAAAAAGCATAAATTTTCACAGCCCTAACTTAAAAAAAAACCGGCCAAGTGCGTGTCGAACCATGCACAATGAAGGGTTCCGTAGTTGGGATGAATTATTTTATCAAACAAACTTTCGCAAAGTTTTATTGTTATTACGTCTATGGGCGTTTACTGTCCCTCAAAGTGTTAAAAAACTTGTTCTCGCATACAGAATGTTTGGGTTTTTGCAACTGCACATGTAAGTTGGTCGAATAAAAGTTTTTGAGCTAAGTCGCGGACAGACAGACAGACAGACAGACGGACATGGCGAAACTATAAAGCTTCCTTGTTGACTACGGAACTCTAAAAATGATAGGTTTCCCATAAAAACTTTCATCCCCTATATCCCCCCCCCCCCCCCCCCCTTAAATTTGTTTTTGAGAAAATAATTGCCTATGTTCTTCGCCGGGATGCCATCTATCTCTCCAAATTTTATTTTTAATTATTTTTTTTAAATTTATTTAAAATCTAAGAGTTACTATCGAATTTATACTTTTAAGCATCGATTAGTATGGATTATGTGTTCAATTCAAAATGAGCCAAATGTTCGATAATTATGAATTCGGCGAAAGTCATTCTTCTACGGAGACTCTTAACACCGCGATTCAGAAAATGACGTTAAATGAACAACGCCATCTATCGAGCACGAAGTGATACTGTCAAAATATATGGGAAAACGTTCGAACACTCTGTAAGCTATGTAGAAAAGACGTAGGGTTCCATGACTGACTTGACTTGACTTGACTTGACTTGACTTGACTTGACTTGACCTGACTTGACCTGACTTGACCTGACTTGACCTGACTTGTCCTGACTTGACCTGAACTTGACCTAACTTGATTTGGGTTGAGTTGAGTTAACCTTGAGCAGGTATATTTTATCGCAGCAGGTACATTGGTAGTTGAAAGAAAAGTAGATTACTCGTGTTTATTTAGTAAGCGCATTCGTGCCTTAATTACTCACTTTTTGCTCGATGTAAGAATCTACAATTTTTAAGAAATTAAAATTTGTCACCATTTTTTCATGATTAATATTTGTATCATGATTTAAAAGATAGATAGCGCCACCTATGGCACTACTACCAAACAATAGATTTGGAAAACTTGAATTAACTAAACTTTAGATTGGGTGAATTCACAATGTATCGCGTTATGTTTCCGCGCGAAGTATGTGAACATATGATGATTATGATCGTGTGTTACACACGTTCTCACAAACCTACCTGATTTTACGCTAGTGTCATTTTACGACAATAGATGTCGTTACGTGTATCTACATTACGTACCTAATGAAAATTTCTTCTTGAATACTTTAAACTCTTATATCTTTTGATATTTTGAAGCGATTGCGATGAAACAAAGACTAAATGAAACATCGAGTTACACACAATATTTGAGTGTATAAGTTAACCATATTGATTTCGTACTTTTTACGTGATACTGGAACAATCAAACAAACGAACAGACAAACAGACAAACAGACACACAGACAAACAGACAAACAGACAAAAATTCCAAAAATGGTAGAAATGGCATCTGTTGGTTATTCTTGGACACTCCACCTACGTTTTTTTTTTTGTTTTCATTGTACAGAAACGCCTCGTCTACAGATTTATTATATGTATAGATTAAAGTCGCTTTTCGTGTTTGCCTGTATGTTCGCGTTGTTCTTTTAAACGACGTAACAGATTTTGATGAGGTTTTTGACAGATATTTTGATTGATTGATTATTGGGACCTCCAACAAATGTTTCACACAATCAATCCTCATCAATTATAGGATACCACAGCAGCAGAATTATTAGTTCAACCATGTTTCAGACTGGCTAAAGTAGACTCATCTTTCATGGGGTACTGTTTAAAATGTTACAATAAAATTCCTCCCCACGTACTTCAACTGAATGAGACAAAATTCAAAACTTGTATAAAACGCACAGTATGTAGGCAGGCATATTATAAGTTGGAGGATGACATCTCTGATAAAGATGCTTGGCTTAATGCTGGTCCTGCTCTACAACCACAACTAATTAATTAACATTCGAAAATACTGTTGGAGCTGCTGAAGATTGTAAGACCATCTTTGCATTGTATAAACTCAATCTCCTTTGTATTATATAATTGCACAGGTGTGAGTACTATGTACTATAGAGCTACCATTTACCGGGTACTTTGTCTTTCATTGACTTGAATGTGCCCTGGCGGCTGGGAATTTCATGCTCACTCAAATGTCTCGCTGATGGTGGCGCGTGTGTTGGATCATTTAGCTCCCTTCAAAATGGTTGAGCTGAATGGTGCTGATCCATGCGTCATGTTCGTGAGCGGGCGCCGTCAGTTGTGACTGGTCATCTCTTAGCAGCCATGGCTTATTTTAATTTTCACCTCAGCACCTCAAACAAGCAGGTTTTGCTGTCTACAGACAGTGTGCAAAATTCAATTTTGGTGCGAGCGTGAGACAAAGTACCTTTTTAATTATTTTTTTTCTAAATTCTGAGAACATGTCATGGGTCTACTCACAAAATTCGAAATATTTGAATTTCACTTTTTTCTGTCACTTTTACTTCGATACGAAAAAAGCGAGAGATAGAAACGTCGATATGAAGTTCGATTTTAATTTCGATATCTAGTAGGCCCAAAAAAGAAACAAACAATAAAACGTTCGGATAAACATACAGGTTTTAAATGTAATAAGTAACGTACTGGCCACTTTGAATTAAAAGTGATTCCAGGGTGAAACTTTTTTCACAAGATTCGATTTTTGTTTTTTGCATTCAGCTTTTAACAGTAAAGATAATTACAGTACGACTCAACTATTTACTTAGATGTAGCATAAATGTGAAAATTTGCATTCATTCATTTAAATTTTACGGATGTATTTGGTTATGTAATTTTACGGATGTATAACTTTACAAGTTTGCGTAAAGATCATTTTCACCTAAAGCAGTAATAAAGATTGGTGATTTTCAAGGCCCATTCAGGTTGGATTGTGATCGGTTTTACGAATTTTGCCGATGCTACATGTGAGCTGTGTCGTACTGTACTTATATTGAAAATTAGAGTAATTTTTGAATATGAGTTCCGACGTGGAACTAACGCAGCACAGCTCGCAATATCAATGTTATGTTTGGACAGGATACGGCTAATGAAAGCACCGTGCGTGCTTCGACTTCGATTTGAAGATTGAACCCCGAGAAAGACCAGCCTCTAAGGTAAATAACGATGAATTAGATGCGATGGTAGAAGCCGCTCCATATCAAACTACCAAGGAACTAACGGCACGGTTTGATGTTAGCTTAAGCATATCCAAAATAATGACCAATTTGCATCAATCGGTGAGACAAAAAGCTTGCAAAATAGGTGGCCCCATGATTTGACTAATCTGCAGAGAGAACCGCGTGTTGAAGCTTGCCTTACCTACCTTGTTGAACCTATACAGAAATGAAGGGGTTTCAATATAAAATGCCTTCACTCAGTTTGTTGAGTCCAGGTCCCCAGATTTCTACCGCAAAGGCATAAATGACCTTCCCAGGAGATGGCAGAAATGTGTAAACAATGAGGAAAATACTTTGATTAAATAAATATATTTTACCTCAGAAAAAAATGGTTTCCGTTCTTAAGTACAAAACGGCAAAATCATATTTAAACCCCTAATATGTTCTAATATCTCATATGTTCTCGCTGCTGAGGTGAAAAGTTGTATGTGTTACACGAGACCAAAGTTATTTGCATCTCGTGCCTTTGAATCCCTCGCTGTGCTCAGGATTCTAACTTAGAATCACTCGCTACGCTCGTGATTCAATTATAGAATTATATAATTCCTTCGCTTACTCGGGATTCAAAATCAACACTCGCACCAAAAAACAACTATGCTCTCTTGTTGCACAAATAACTATTTTGAATTGTTTTTATTTTATGATTGTGGACGCTTTTAACGTGCTTTCTACATTGTTCTCACATGTATAATTTCAAAGTGAATGATGTACCCAATATATTGTAACAATATTTTGATTTAAAAGAGTGTCCATGGAGTTTCTTGCCCGTTCTTCTCCATAGGTACCTACTACGCTTTGGAATGGGCAACTAGCTTCATATTTCTGACTGACTGACTCCTTGACAATTCAAAAGTGCCTGTAAATTTGGTTTAATTGAAATAAATGCTTTGAGTTTGAGTTTGACAGCATTTACGTACAACTAGATGGAAAGCAGGATCAAATAAATAAAAATAGAGAGATTTATAATTAAAACCAGTTGTAGATCGTTTTTCGTTGCCTTTTATCAATGAACTAGAAACCAAAAATATCAGGTTCAGGACCGTAATAAACACCTGAAAACAATGCGTAGCGACCATGATCATAATCCCAAGCGATTTCGAAGTAGAATGGTCTATCCGCAATGAATTCTGGTACATTGTATACGGGCCTCACAGGTATCTTCTCCTGAATCTTGAAGTCATCTGTGGACATCAATTTTGTTATTATTATTATCATAGAGACGGAGCTCGTGGCTAAATAATAACAGCCGCACGATCGACCGATTAGGTTAACGTACGCTTGCCGAGGTTGGTCCCTGGATGGGTGACCATCTTAATATATCGATAATATACCCTCCATGCCTCGGAAAGCACGTCAAGCCGCTGATCCCATCTGTTATTCTTAGATATTTGAGAGTCGTCGCAGGTAGGCATCGGAGAAGCCGGAAAGTCTACCAAGTGATTTTACAAATACCAGGTTTTTTACATGGAGTTTCTTGTAAAATACGGGAATTTAAGTTATAGCTGCATCCGGTAAGACTGGAAGTCGACCCCAATATAGTTGGCAAAAGGCTATGGTAGAGTATATTTTATTATTATCATAGAGCTAAAAGATAATATGCAAGACAGTCGATAATATGTTTAGTTACAGTCAATTGCATGCCCGTTTTCGTTTCATTTTGATTTAGAGTCCTCTGACGGACACACAACCAGAGGGCCTAAAACGGTCACATTAGCAATTCCTCTAAAAAAAATTCATATCCTGAATTCCAAGCTGTCATTAGCAATTCCTCTAATTTGACACAAAAGCAATTCATAATTTGTGGACCAGTTCACGATCTCCATAGAAAAAGTCAAACAGATGAATTATTGCGTAATATGAATCATCACGTCGTTCATGTTATGAATTGTCAGTTTATGACATTTTACGATGATTTTACATTTAAGATGGAGCGTAGAGAACGGGACCCCGTAAAATTATCATCTGCGAGATCGTATCACTTCGTTTCGAAGTTTAGTCATGATATATTTAAAATATTCTTACCTGGTATACTTCTGCTTGCACCCATTTCATCGACTTGGACAAACACTTTTTGTTTAACTTTACTTAAATAAATGGTTTGGTTCTGACTTTCTGTCTTATAAATTCGTGCCAGATCCGAGGAATTGGTATTGAAAACTGAGTACAGCCCCAACTGAAAGTAAGAAAAATCATTATTATCTATCATTACAGTAATAACAGCCGCACGGGTTGATCCACCAGGTTAAGCTACGCTTGCTAGGGTTGGTCCGTGGATGGGTGACCATCTTAACATACCGACACTCGTCCGTGCCTCGTAAAGCACGATATGCCGTTGGTCCCGGCTGTCAAACGTTGATCTTTGACAGTCGTTACAGGTCGTCAGAAGCCCGAAAGTCTGACAGCCAGTCTTACCAACGGGTATCGTATTACCCAGTTACTGGGTTGTGGAGGTCAGATAGGCAGTCGCTCCATGAAAAATACTGGTATTCACCTGCATCCGGTTAGACTGGAAGCCGACGCCAACATAGTTTGGAAAAGGCTAGGTAGATTGTTTGACCTATCATTACAGTAGGTACGCATGTCATAGCTCGTTTTTATGCAAATTCTAATATTTACCGTTTGGCCAACTAGTTCAAGTGGGACACTGGAATAAATTAAACGACGTAATTGCGGCAGAAACAGATGGAGTCGGTGGGACGTCTTGGATGAATCTTAATGGTCAAAACCGATTTTTAAATGCCTTTCCCAACAATAGGAAAACAAAATCTATATAAACAAAATGAAATGCTGTTCGTTGGTAAACGCGCATCACATAAGAACGGCTGGCCCGTTTAGGCAATTTTCATTGATGTTTGTAATAGTCAAAATTCGAGAAAAACTGAAAGTGTTTTTTTCTATGGGATTTATGTTCAAGACCGTATTGAAAATTAGACAATGTCTATCGAGTTAACAATAATAATAATAATAATTTACCCCCTGAAGAAATCCGGTCCAATCTACGAAAGTTTTAATTTTAAATCTTGGGATTGATAATTTCAAGAGTTGTAATTGTGATCCCCTAATAAGGCTGCCAACAAATCCTTTTTGGGTAGAAATGTTCTCAAGCACATTTGTCAAGTCTTTCGGGGTCTTTGGTACAACTAATGTCAATGATGACTTATAATGTATGTACCTAATTGCCACAATCTGAAAAATAAAATCATTATCGATAAATTGTACATACAGGGTGTAAAAATACCCATCACATAGCCGTTAACTAACATTCTGTTCATCAAATTAAGTAACATTGCACAAAAATAATTGCTGGGAAACGACTTATTTTTGGTGTGAAAAACCGCTGTTTACAGTAGTGCGCAACGTAACGCACGCAAAACATTGTGTTTATGGGTGCGTGCAACGGTTCAGGGTTTGTGGGGGTTTTTTAAATTAAATTATAACATTTAAAACGTAGAGAAAGAATAAAAAGAGTTAACACGAACATGTGTTCATTAACGTTTACCTCAAATTTACCATAATTTTTGTACTGGAATTCATCTATTCTGGTCATCATTGGAATTCTTGAGGTTTTACCATTAAAATGAGTGAATTTCATCAACTTCGTCAGTCTATAATCAAATGGATACTCCCATGTACCCTACCCGAAGTAGTTAAAAAAAACTGGCATTAATTAAAAGTGACGTTAATTAAACGATGCTCTATTAATTAAAAATACAGTAAATTACGTGACGACAAAGTGACGTCTTGACAATTCATTATCAACAACAAGACTTCGACTACTAAATAGACATTATCAACTAATCGGCCAGTTGGCCTGGTTTAAATACCCGGTTTAAATCACTAATGTAATATATAATATCCTTATCCTTACATAAATTATAAAACAAAGTCCTCCGTCGCAACTGTTTGTCGTCTTGTACGCGATAAACTCATAAACTACTGCACCGATTTGTTGCTATACATGCTGTTTTCACCAATGGATAGAGTGGTTCTCGAGGAAGGAGGAGGTTTTAGTCACCGACATCTACGCGGGCAAAACCGCGGGTATCAACTAGTTAATAAATAAAATATAAATGAACACTTACTTTAAAGTGTGCGCCGGACACAATGATCATCTTTGTAGCTTTGTTGATGTCATTACTGTCCACTATGTCTGTTATTCTTCTAAATGTCATAGCACTAAGCTGTAAGATTCATTATTATGGATTTTGGGTTATTCCACAAATCCCCATTGACAATTCCTGTCAATGGGGATTTGTGAAGTTTTTGTCCTCGAATCACCATTGATGGGGATTTCTGATAACCATCGTGAGACACATTCAAACATTACACATATCATCACGCCTGTATTCCCTGAAGGATTAGGCAGACGTGCGTAAGTATAGTACACCCACATTTCGCCAGTTATGTTTAAGTCCTATACAATCGGTGGCGAGCCTGTTGCCATTAACCGGGTACAAATCCAGACTTCGAACTGCTACTGAGAAATTCCAGATGGAAAAACCCAATAACACTTTGCTCGTCCTGGAAATCGAACCCAGGACCTCATGGCCAGCAGAAGCGCCTGTGACCACTAGGTCAACGGGGCATGAGTGCATGACCCATGAATATGAACCACAAAAAATTTGGGACCAACTTCTAAACAAAAACAGCCGTTCCATACAAATGTTCAATACTAACACGAACAAATGTATCGGAACAGTTGTTTATATCTGTGTACTGTTAAAGTTTTTGTATGGACCTTATGAACATGTTTTATTTCTTTTCGGTGTAGCAATGAACAAATAAAGGAGATCATTCACCGTCCATACATTTTTGGGCTATATTTGTGAAAGTGCAGCCAAACAAAAAAAAACTTAGTTCGAAAGAGTACGTTTTTCTCTTATTTTTTATTACTACAAACTATTACTTTCATTAGAAAACTGTTAATTATTTTAACTAAAACATACTGAGAACAGTATTTTTCAAAATCGTATAACAGCGCAGGGAATTGCCATACAGATTTGGTCTGATAGTGAAAAAATAAAAAAAAGTGAAGAGAATAACGTGTAAGCCCAAAATGAACGTTGGTGTTTTCACGAAGAACAATTATTTACTCACCAAGTTATTGATATGTGCAATAGCTGCTTTAGGATAATTGAACCCAACTTTTTCCACTTGCACTCCATCGTTTTCAGAGGAATTTTGATAAAACTTTGGGTCTATATCATTTGTGTAATTCACGTATATTCTATTGGTAACTGTCAGGTCTTTCATTTTCATTAACATGATGTCTTGTGCGATATTTGCGTAACACTTACTTAGCTGAAAAATAATGTATGTAGCATTACTATAGCACGCAAGCGCACCTTAGTACATGTCACTACCAGGTGCGCGTGCTCCGTGTGTACGCATTCTATTGTCACTTCTTATTTTACTGTGGAGTGAGAATATTTTGAAAGGTATGAAACAACCATTTTTATACAACAATCTGCGTTCAGAGGAATAAACAGTAGCTAAGTTAATTCCATAACATATCAAATATTCGAAATCTGACATCACATTACTGTCGTTAGCATTCTAAAAATTAAGAAAACATATTGTGTGATAGATCATATGGCTGGAACGGTAGCCACATATTAGTAAAAAGACAGAAATAGCTATAACCTACGCATTATTCGATAACACTAACGCATAGATAATGTAATATTACCTATAATGTCGCACCACAATATAAAAATATATTAAATGGCACGTACGGCATATCGTAAGTGTCGGGAGTAATACAGCAAAGCATATAAATTATTTTTCATTTCTTCCGCGACACTGAGTTCTGAGGCCCTAGACAAAGTGACATTCTATCAGCGATAACGATGATGGAAAAGGCAAAAATGTATAGGACTGACATAAGCTATCGAAAAGCTTATGTCAATCCTGTTGAAAGTCGCTGTAGAAATACTCCTAGCCAAGTTTCTAACGTGCTACTCGCGAAGCAAGTATATCCTATCGACTCCTTTCTGTGACAAATAAAGTTACTTTTCTTTCTTTCTTTTCCTTTCTCTTTTTACTTATAATACAGGGTGTTTGGCAGAACGTTGAACATACGAAAATGGTGGATAGGTCATCTGCTACTTACTCAGCCCTAATTTATTTGGCCCTGGCTCCCTGGATATTAAAAAAAAATGTTTTTGCTTTCTTATAGATTCACCAGTTTCGCAACTTTAAAGGGTAATTTAAAATAAATAAATAAAACTTGCCTGTTTTACCCATTTTTAATCAAAATTACACTTTAAAGTTAAGAAAGTGGTGAAAATAGAAGAAAGCAAAAAAAATATATATATCTAGGGGAGCAGGGCCAAATAATTAGGGCTGAATAAGTAGCAGATGACCCCACCTATCCACCATTTTCATATGTTCAACGTTCTGCCAAACACCCTGTATAATATGAGAGTAATGATAGCCTAGTGGTGTGACCGTCAGACTGCCTAGTCATAGGTCTCGAGTTCGAACCGCAAGACACGCACCTCTCACTTTTCGGATTCATGTGCGTATTATATAATTATCACTTGCTTCAAAAACGGTGAAGGAAAACATCGTGAGGAAACCGGCATACCTGAGTGATATTTCACGACGGCATGTGGCCCCCATGGGCGGCTTTAAAACTCTCGACACCAGGTTAATCACTAACCACACGATAAGAAGAAGACTTATAATATCATTGATAGTCACCTCACTTCTGAAATTACATCTAATAAAGATGTATGGAAAACAAGAAGACATGCTGTGTCGATCATAAAACAATGAGACAGATGACGGAATTAGGAAAACAACTGGTAGTATATACTTGTGGCTAAATAATAAAGCCGTTAGTCCCGGTTGTCATTCGGAGACCTTTGACAGTCGTTACGGGAGGTCTTACCAAGGGGTGTCGTGTTACCCAGTAGGGTTGTAGAGAGCAACCGACCCCAACAAAACCAACATAGTTGGGAAAAGGCTAGGCAGATTGATTGAACTGATAGTTTACTTACAACCCCGTCATCTCTGTATCCTAGAAGTAACATCAGCTCTCGTTTGGCATCTCCCGTAGCTTTATACGCTAGCTTGCAAAGCGAAAGGCGCACCAAATATTCAGAAGCTGCTAAGTTTTTGTTCGGTGTCGCTTTTAGTAGGCTCTAAAACAACATGCTTTTTTATGGTTCCGTACCCAAAAAGGTGCCAACGGGATCCTATTACTAAGGCTCTGTGGCGGCATCTATATCGCCACATGCGAACTACGTATCACGCTGAGCCACCGTTAAGCAAAATCCTGCATCGCGCAAGAAGGGTTTAACGCGAGACTGGCATATACAGGGTTAAATTGAATTCATGGGCATCCTCTTAAGGGGTCATTGTACTCATCATTACGAAAAAAAACAGTTTTGCGAACATAAATGTAGGGAACAGCTGATATTTTTTTTTTCGCGATTTCAGGTTTGTTCCCATAGTGGAAGTTGTTCATAATGATGAGTATAATGACCCCTTAAGAGGATACCCATGAATTAAATTTTACCCTGTATACAACGTCAACAATAGTCGTCGGGCAGTTGCCCACCAGAAACAAAACCCATCTGGTGAGTGATCTTTACACCCTGTTCCTCATGCCTCTATAGCTCGGCTGTCTGTCCGTTTATCACAGGGCTGAATCTTTTGAACAATAATAGGTAATTTTCTAGTTTTTTCTACTATAACCGCTATAACAACAAATAATAAAAATTAAATTAAGTTAAATATTTAAAGTACGAAACGGACCCCATAAAAGAAATGTTTTCGCTGAAGTATTAAAAAAACATAATATACAGTGTTAAATATTGTTCGGTGGTACGGAACCCTCCGTGTGCGAGTCCGACTCGCACTTGGCCATTTTTTTGTAGACATGCATAGCTACATTATAATACCTATAGCTATCATAGGACATCTTGGTTAAAATTTTATGATCGGATTAAAAACAAAATAATACAAGTGAAATTACCAGAACTAGTTTTTCACGTAAACTATTAAATTGTATTTCACTATAAACCCATGATAATAAAAAGGTAAATATTAAAATTCTAAAAAAATTGTACTGACACATGATACATTAGACTGCATTTAAGAAAACACGAAAAAAACTGCACATATTTTTTAGGATATAGCAGCACCTAAAACCTAATTAATTAACGAAAAGTTTATGGAGTCATAAAATAATTAATTTTCTTTTTATGTGGTTTGACTTTTACGACAATCAGCTTGGTATGAGTTAACAATTTTAACTAATAATAAATGAAGAGGGAATAATTAATGGTAAGATTTCTATGAAACTGCCTTTGCCTGTTCCGTTTTCGTACCTGTTTCACCCGTGAAGTCCGAGAGGCACCTCCGGGCGCCGGGCGCGCGACACCCGCAACCGACATGGGGAAATCTTATTTTTGCATAGAATAATCGACTCTAACGACAATGATTTTTTTCCTACACTGGCTGATAATATTTATAAACCATAGAAAATAAAATATGCTAAAATGTGTAAAAAATTATATAAACGCGGCATTTGTGGCATTTTTATTTTGTGTTACAGCAAATAGAATCGTATCGTAATCGTTTGTGCATTCTGCGCTGTGACTGTATAGGTTAAATACATAAACGGTTAAAAAAATTCTTTAAATATCGCCTTTAAATAAAAGACACAAAATCATACCTGCTAAAAGATTTTTCACAAAACAATTTGGATTATCAATCTAGGTTAGTCTATGCAGAATCTGGTTCTCAAAGAGTGAGGCGTAGATAAGCTGGTGAGAATCTAAAGCGGAGAGATAATGTAACCGAGGTTCCCGTAGGACGGCCCGCTTTGACGGGTGAATCGAATAAGTCGTCGGCAGAGAGAATAGTAATAAAATTGAACCGAGCGCCTGCCCAGATGTAGCTATGGATTTATCGCCAGCTAAACTTTGAGGCACACTGGTTGCAACGGTATTATAAAATATTTTTTTCCAAAAAAACTGTAGTACATCATTAATTATGTTCAGTCGCGTTGTAACAATCTCTTATTTAATTAGGTAACTATGTCTTTTTAATAATTAATTTTAGCACCCTGTTCTATCCCGTGTAATCCCAGGGCATTCGATTAGCAGTTTTGGTTCGCTTTTACGAAGAGCTATTTAGTTCTTTTCCAATCTTTTCGACGTCTCTCTTATATTTCGTTGCATGAGTCAATAATGTTGCTATTAAGATGACTTTAATCAGCGTTCATAAGATCATCCCCACCGCAGGCGTCGAGTTTAATCACAGGATTTTAATATAGGAACTATGACTCAGTCTTCTCAGGTCGTCTCCGCTCGCTTGCTTACACATTCGTCGGGCTGCATCCAACATGTTTCCTAGCATCATCATCATCTGCCTAGCCTTTTCCCAATAATGTTGGGTTGGCTTCCAGTCTAACCGGATGCAGCTGAATACCAGTGTTTTACATGGAGCGATAATATGTTTCCTAGCATATTGTCCATGAAAAAAGGACCCATCATAATTTGTAACCAAACGCTACCAGTTTTCAAAGACTTTACAAATAGGTACTCGTGAATGTAGTATTCTTTCTTTGTTCCTTCCACCCAGTGTGGCTCAGTCTTCCCAGGTCGTCTCCGCTCGCTCGCTTACACATTCGTCGGGCTGCATCCAATATGTTTCCTAGCATATTGTCTTTAACAGCTCCATTATACCGACGATAGATTGTGCGGAAACCTTCGCTTCTGCCGCCGCCTTCCTACATATTGCGACGAAAGAAATCTTTTTCCACATCCTCGATGAATATTTTTGTTTGCTTACGTACCGCGTATTGGGGAAATGAATAATGAAGACGTATTTGTCGTTCAAGTATTGGATGGATTTGTTTGGTAAAAGATGGTTCTGTGTACACTACTGTCTGGATTTCAACTTACTGTGAGCAAAGGACAGGAACTGGCGTTCAACAACAAGGATTGTTGTTGAACAATGTTGCTGTTGTGGACTAAATTGATAAAACTTTTACAATTTATTCATTTGATCAAGATTCATTATATTTCTCTCAAACGGTCAGACATCGTGAGGACACATGTTCTAAAACCAAAAATTCGAAGACATGTAACATCTACCAACCCGCACTAGGCCCGCGTGGTAGATTACAGCCCATTCCCTTTCGAAGAGAGGTGGCCTGCAGTCTCAGCAGTGGCAACAGTATAGGCTGATTATGCTTATGCATTGTATTTCCTCAGATGGCCATGGTGCAATAAATTGGTGTTTACATGCGGGAACAAGCCCGTTTAATTACATTGGTTTCTCTCAGTTTGCATTATTTTGCAATCAAGGAGTCAAACAAAACTAACTTTTTATGAACCTACCTTTTATCCAGATGAGCTGCTACCATCGAATCCTTGCAAAACAAACCACTTAGTGAGGACCGACAATGTCAATAGAACAGCTCAAACATTTTCCTTCAGAATAAAGTAGGTAAATACCCTTTAAAACCATAACCCACGAGGTTTCATCTGGGAGCCGCGCTACCATATAATTGAATGAATATTCACGTTTCTTAATCAATAGAGGCATTACTACCGAGGTCCCACGGAAGCAACCAGCCGACTGTGAAATTGGACTAGTATAGACAAGGATAGATGTATGCAATATGGGGAGGAGAGAAAGGGACGTGTATAGCGGAGCGAGCTTTTATAAATCATTTTTCCTGGCACGGAAGAGATTTAGGCTCGTTGTATGGTTTAGATTTATCTTGAGTGTTTTGTCACTTGACGTCATTGTTATAATGAAAGAATGCGGTATATTTTACGGCTTGGTCATACTGTTAAAAAAACTTTCGAAAGCGTTTAAAATTCTTAAAAAAACCTAATAAATTAGACGTAATAATATGTAAAAAGAAAGAAAAATAAGTTTATTTGTCACAGAAACACGTGCATAGTAAAAGAAAACACTGAAGTACTGTTTCTACAAAATGTATTTTTATTACGCTACCAATATTGCAGGCAATGATGCCTAATTTTTTTTTTAAATTGTACATATTGTACAATTGTTTTGCAAAAAAACTATGTAAGCCTTTGCTGACTAGTTGTAATTTTATGTCGCGAGAACCCACCAGCTTAGTCGCTCCCGTCCAACAATCCTTAGTTGATAAAACGCTGAATCGCGATTATTTCTCTTTGCGTTTAGTTAATCAATTATTCTAATGTTGTTGGCGGAGACGTGTGTACGTTTGTGGCTTAACATTTTTACGTAACGAACGTCGCATAAATCTTATTATCATTTACACACATATGTCTTGTACGTATGTCACTCGATAAATAAATCAGGTAAAATTGGAGACGTTTTAAATATTATGAATGCTTAAGATTATGCAATGCCTATTTGAGCGCATATTGTACCTATACTTACGTTTATGATAACAAAATAATCACGTTTGCAAGACTTGAGGAGGAATTATTTTTAATTTTCGTAACATGAAAAAACCGGCCAAGTGCGAGTTGGACTCACGCACAAAGGGTTCCGCACTATTGTCTACCCATAAAACGGCAAAAAAATCAGGTCTGTTGAATGGAAGCCTCCCTTAAATATTTGTTTTATTTTAATTTAATTATTTATTTTTAAAGTGAATATACAGCGTGTAACAGAAACCCTATTGCTATCCTTAAGCACTAAAGATAACAGCTGGTATAGAATCACTATACATAGTTTCAACTCAAAATATAATACTCTAAGAATTGATACCATACTTTTGGTTTCTTATGTTTCTTAAATTCAAATCATAACAAACGTGTCACCGCACTACGTAGGTCAATAACTTTCCACGTTACTTGCTAATATCACGATAAAGCTCTTCCGTAATTCTGCGCGCCTAGTACCGTAGTATCCTACCGCAGGCGGTGTTCTTTGTCGGGGCGAACTGACGAAAAAATGCACCGCGGCGGCGCCGCCAAAGCTGCGCGCGCGCGCAATAAACCATACCTACTTTACAGTGATGTAAAAATGAATGCGTAATTATTGATTTACAGTTTACTCGTTAATTATCAAGCCAGAAATTGCACGTAAAAACTGAGAAAACAAAACTTACGTATTAAATCGAAGCAAAGTTTAGGTAGGTTAACTAGTTTCATCTTCATCTCTTATTATTACATATTACCGAGTAAACAGTAAAATCTTAAAGCATTGCTTAATTTAGTAAATTGACTTACATTTTTAAAGATGGGGTTCGATGTGGTGACCTTGGTATTGTATGCACAAGGCCGCTCGCTTGTTCATGGACACCTGAACATTGCGTAGCATGTCATTGTGTTATGGTCCTGAAAGCGGCCTCAATCCGCACTTTCATTAGGTCCATTGTATCACACTGCACTGCGTACACTACATTTTTAATATACCCCCAGAAAAAAAAGTCTAACGGGGTTAGATCTGGGGACCGCGGAGGCCAAGCCACGCTTCTACTACCACGCCCAACCCACTGGGGAAAGCGCGCATCTAAATGATGGCGCACATCTCGAGCAAAGTGTGCCGGTGCACCGTCGTGTTGAAAACCTAAATTATTCTCCATCACAAGATGAGCATATCTTGTATGTACCATCCGACTAAAACATACCGACGAAGGCAGCTGTCGACGCTCAGCATCTGGTCTACCCTCAATAAAACGTTGTCGGTACAGTTCTCGGGCAGCTCGCAAATTCCCATATTCTGCTCTGACACACATCATCATTTCGTAATATTCGCTATTACTTAACGACATTTTGAAAACACAACAACATAGTCAATTAGGTGTAGCCGTACTGAACTGATGCGCGTATCACAGGGATGGAAACGAGAAGTGCACTACACGGAGACGCGGAACATCGTCGACTGACGAGCAAAGCAATAAATAACAATAATACTTAATAAAGCTCTATTCCCTGCTATTCTGGTACCTAAAATTTCGTTAAATTTAGATACCTATAGGGTAGCTGTCCTATTAGTGTCCACTACTATTAAAAAATATTGTACAAAAATTCAAGGTTATTTAACATCCTAACTAATAATTTTAACTAAACTCCGTTAAACTTTTAAGTAAATCTAACACACCAGAGCAGACTAATTACGTAATTCAAATTCTAAATAGAAAAATCTATTATTTTTTTGGAATGGGAAAATCATCAATGACTCAGCTCCCGCCCTGGGTGGAGCGGAAGGAACTGTTACGACTCTTACTGACTAAAAACCACCCTATTCCTTCAGTTTCCCTTGCATTCCTGGACTGCGTTATCTCGTTAGAGCATTCCCGCAACCCCAGAAATTCCCGCAACTCCAGAAAATCATTACCTAATTTCAATCCATTAAAGATCATAATTATTATGGGGCCGCGTTATCTCGTCAGTTGTATTTACCAGGAGTAATTGAAACCACGCGGACTGCAATTAGTTCACCTACCCTTAGACGCTAACCCATTAGGTTTACACACATTATGATGCTTACTTTGTGTGTAAATAGGGTTCTGTGAGCATACGATTTTCAATTCGGCAATAACAATTCCTGTTACGCATGCGGTCCTAGTACTTTTATTAATTTCTTTCCACAGTTAGATGCAGATATGCAACATTTTTTATTGACTTCATTTGAATTATAATAAAGACTAAACGTGCTCAAACCAATCCAACCCAGATGCGCTTGGGTGGCCCGCGAAATTCAAATTTTCTTACGTTTTTTGCATTATGAAAATTTCATGAAATCGCACTTACATGAACTTAGATAGTTGTATTGCTGATGATGCCGTTGATTGATGCCGCCAATAATATTTAGATCAACATACACCCTGATACTGACCTGCAAATTGCAAAAAACGTAAGAAAATTTGAATTTCGCGGGCCACCCTAGCGCATCCATCTTAATTAAACAGCACCGACAGATCGTGAACTTCCGATAATTCTTTCGGGTAGTCCTACAGAAAAAAATATGCGTGCGTGCTATTATTTGTAATTAACAAAAAACTATTAACTTGTTGTTAATAGTTTTCGTCATAATTATTGTAAAAAAATAACCTTATTTTAACAATTATGAACGGAACCCAGTGTGATTTTATTTGTACTAGGAGTAGAATAAGTTGCGAAGAAATGAATTGAAATGATTTTTTGGGTTCAGTTGGACATAAATTGTTAGTAAATCCTTTTTCTATTCTAAGTTCTAATGGCAAATAATAATGTTCATTTAAGCAATTAATTCCTTGTTGGATGCACGTAAGAATTCGATTTTTATGATCAATTCAATAGTACGAGATGACGATTTTTCAAAACAATTCGTTTTAATGCGATCTTCAAGCAAATCGATGCAATAGTAAGGTGAACCGATCTCCTGGATCGTATGTGTTGTTTAAAATTTTTAGGATTACGATTTTTGAATGAATTTTTAGAAGATCGATTCAAGAGCACGGGATACGATCTGTGAATCGAATAAAAAATCGATTTAAAGCAAAACATCGTTCATTCTTATGGCCAACAAAATAAAAGATTACTTTGTAGATAATAATTATCTACAAAGTAATTTTCTACAAAAGGACAACTAGGTCCGTAAAAAACCAAAAAGTGTGTAATGTATCTAAATATTATTTAAAATTTTGATACCTAGACCAATTAATTGTATTGTAGCTAGTTCACAACATAATCAAAGTTTAGGAAAAGTCGGTAATAATATTCTGTTAACAAAAAATAAACATGCGGAACCATTTATTCAGAAATACCAGGAGTAAGAGGTTTATTTTTACTTACAAATAGTTCGCTGACACCGATCAGCTGACTTAGTACTAGTGATGTGTTTATTCCAATTTGAAAAGTTCGGTTTCTGGTATCAATGTATTAAAAATGCTCATAACTTCCGAACATGTAGAGATAGGATTAAAAAACCCTTGCAATATCGTTTGATAACATCCAAAGAAGCCGTGCCCTTGGTATGTATATACCCTTTCCGTTACACGTTGTATAACTAAATATTCTGTGAATATTTCAAGCGTCTACCTGTTGCCGTTATCAATATCGAGCAAAAACGAGCAAAAAAATCACGTTAGTTGTATGGGAGCCCCCTTAAATATTTATTTCTTCTGTTTTTGTAGTATTTTTTGTTATAGCGGCAACAGAAATACATCATCTGTGAGAATTTCAACTGTCTAACTATCACGGTTCATGAGATACAGCTTGGTGACAGACAGACAGACAGACAGCGGAGCCTTAGTAATAGGTTCCCGATTTACTTTTGGGTACGGAACCCTAAAAACATCTGTAAAATGGTTGAAGTCACCTGTAACGTACCGTTCCTTAAACCTTTTACAATGAGAAATTGCAGAGGGAACACCATTCTTGCACTCCTTCAATCAAGCTGTGAAGGTGCTGGCCTGCCATTGTAACGCAGTGCGTTTCAATCTACACAAAAAAGAATCACTTTAAAGAAAAATTCTGTAAAAAAATCCCACCTTCACATAAGCGATAACAAAATCCTTCATTCATTAAAAACGCAATCGGCAATCGTTAAAAAACATCGTAGAATTCAGTTGGTGACGTCTAAAATGAGTCACGAGGGCAGCGTCCAATCGGGATCGTCCAATCAATCTCGTAGCGTCCGATCACCTGAAAAAAGTAAAGGAAGATCGTCGATAACCCAACGGTCGCTTGCTAATAAGTTTGCGCACTCTTCCATAGCAGAACGAAATTGGAGCAATTCCCTTTTAAAATTCGCAATTGGTCGATCGTGAGGGATTTTTTTTCGTTTTTTTTGTTTTTACTCGCGTTTTTCTGTATCATAGTGTATTTTTTTGGCGTTTATTGTGAGATAGTTGGCAGTTTAGTTTCAGAATGCTCTAACGCTCTTTCATCAGATTGGAACAGAATGTATGATCATACTGACAGTACCTGTACCTATCATGATTTTTAACATCAGCAATTTGTATCGTCCAGGCAGATGTTGACCGGATAGTTGCAATAAGGCAATGCACAATGATGATAATTTTAATAATTTGTCTATTTAAAAAATATAAATGCAATTCATTGAAACTTAGTTGAAAATTAAAATTACTTTAGACACTATTAACTATTTACATAAAAAACTAATACTAAAAGGACTAACTAACTATACCAATAAATATAAAAACAAAGGGACCCTTAGGCGTCGAAGTATTCGTCCGCATCGCTGTCATCCGGAAACGTGCCCAGAAGACTGGCAGCATTGCCACGCTGAATCTGAAGACTGGTCACGTGAAGTGTCGACCAGTCGGTGAGAGATTTCCTTGGAGAAACGCACTCTTCAAAATACACGAGGTGTAATGTTATGTGTTAGCCCTTCCCTTTTCCCCCATTCCTTTACAATATTCCACCAAAATCCACGTCCTCATAAAAAAATGATAACCAACCATAACAACAACCAGAGTTTCCCAAAAAAAGTAAATACGTACCAAACAAGAGACGGTCTTAATTCCACACCATACATTTTCCATCGAAGCCAATACAGTCCCGAAGATAAAGTCGCCATTCGAGCGAAAAGATACGAACAGGGAATTTACAAAGAGAAGCCAAGGGGACCGGCTAAGCCCCTTTCGGACGCCAATAGATTTATTGTTTAAGATCGGCGACCGGACAACTGTGTATTATATACTGAGACGACACGCGTCGGCCCGCGATGTCACGAGCTAAGGTTTTAAAAGAAGATATTTTTATTTGATGTTTATTTTTATGCGGTAAGCTGACGTGAGAGTTCTTAGGAACTCTTATCCGAAAGTTGCGAAGGTGAATTTGGTAATTAGGTAGCAAATTGTGAGAAAACAAATCTTCTGTTTCCTACCGGAACTTTATCATAATTATCATGGATAAGGTTAATAAAATGATCCAAAATCTTCTAAATATGATAAATAAATGTTGTACAAAAACAAACTTTAGAAAAGTTACATTTCACACCATCCCACTCCTCAAAGTTAACTATAACAACTATGATCGAACTACAAGAAACACAATCATCTCACAAATTGCTATGCAAAACCTTAATGCCAATATTATGATGCTTAACTCCCAGTATTATTATGTTGGCTACATGATCCACGCGCCTCGCCGGGACAGTTCGGCGTGTATTGAAATTCAAATCGTCTTGAACATGGCCGGTGATAATGCAAAGTCCACAGAGGCTATTGCTACAGTATATCAATGAGAGAGAAGTATTCTAGTAAGAGGATTTCAGATTTGCACTCGTGTTTGGAATTTTGTGCATTAAATAAACATGTGTTAGATATGTGTGGTTAGATTTGTGAAGGGCCACTTTTACAGGTTTTGTGGGATTAATTTACTCTTTAAAAAATGTTATATTCGAGATTCTTGATGCTCAGGAAAAAAAGTTGATTCGGAACCCTTAGAGGATCACTTCGTTGGAGTAAATCTATCGGAGACTGGTTTTAGAGTCCAAAAATATTTTCCGATGGAACAAGACGATAACAAACATTAATGTCATGATGGCAGCAGCGTCCAGTTGAAAGCAAAAGATGGTTCTATAACCAGCTGCCTGGGGGCTGGTGGTATAAGGCGCCAAGTGGATTAACAAAGGAAATGTCTTAACCATGAGAACATAAAAAAATGGTTATTAATAAACGCAGTCTGTCCATTATTTCCTGTCATTCCCAGATTAGCAGTATCTATTCCTTTTTATAAAAACATCAATACATTATTTCCCGTGTGTACAAACTATTTTGCTGTCGATTCCCCATTACGCGTACACACCTACACGGACAGCACAATGTAATGAACTCAACATAATACGCGTGCATCGGACACTGAATGGCCGAGGGGCTGGCCATCAATGGCGAAGTGAAACGCTAGCTAATAGTAATGGTCGTTTCATATACAAATGCTTCTTTCACTAAAACTGACGGGGAGGAGATACATTTTATTTTCCGCAATCGGGGAGGATGAAAAGATGTCTGTGTCTGTGCATCAGTAAAACAGGAAACATTAGTATTGGATTTTTTTGAGCGTATTCAATGAATTAATTAATCCGCGCTGAGCTGGGGTGAAAGAAAGACCTATAGTAATATAGTTATATGTTCATTTCGTTTACTGTCGGTGCATGCATGTTGTGAGTTGAGGGAAATTCGTCATTGTGTTTCTGACAATATTTATGTGCTGTTGTAAAATCTACAGCCCCAGCTCTTTGTATTTGTGACTACTTCTGCCTAAGCTATGAATAGGCTGGTCATGGCTATTATCTGTACAACGGGCAATGTACGAACTTAGTGCATTTCCCAGTTACCATGTTATAATCTTAGTTGCTGAAATATTAGTGGATTTCTTCAAGGTTCACCTTACATCTACATAGGAATACGAAAAAGCAATATGAAGTAATAAAAATGTATGAGCAAGAAAGAAGAACATAATATTACTAACCCCTTAATACATCTGCTCATTTTTCATGAGCTCAACAAATTAATGCGTAATACCCCGTGGTATGAGATCAAATCTTTTTTTCATTCGAGATTGAAAAGATTATTCAATGCAATTGAAAGATTTTTCATCTTAAGAGGTCACCAATCTTTTTAATAAAATCATTTGGAATGTGAATCGAAATAAGTTCCTGTAATATTATAATGTCGAGGTGCATTGAATGAATTATTGTTATGAGCGCCCATTAGTGTAGTTAATTCGGCGGTTTGGTTAATAAAACAATAATAATGTAGGCATGAGTGCATTCTTTAGAGTTATAGAGGTAATTTTGTTTGTTATAATGATGAATCGATTAATTAGTAACCGATAATGAAACCAGAAATGGTTAATTAAATGTTTTAAAGCAATTTTAAAATACAAACATGCTTATTTAATCTCGGCGTGAAAGAGATTTTTTCAAATTAAAAAAAATCTTAATGGAGCTGAAGACTAATTCTAATAAATACTTTTATTAGGTGTTTTTATATATTTTATGATAATAAAAGTATTTATGACCAGAATTACTTGCTATAGGCACGGTGAGTCCTTGTCCACGATATACTGAATTTATCATTTTAATCTTCCCGTCTTTGTAATTAAACACTTAAAAGAAATTCGCAAATTCACGGCAGTCTTATAAATATTAATACTTATTAAGCAAAAGTATCCTGTTTAATATGTAAAAAAGAAATTGAAAAGATAAATGGAAAAGTAAATTTTCGTAAACCGGAGTGGAAATCTTAATCGCGAAGTTTATGAAGTATAAAACGGAAAATATTCAAGAAATAAGTTTTTTTCTTTTCTTGGGAATTCTCGATTCGGTCTTACATTTCGATTTAACAAGTTATCACAATTTACATGATGAATGTTAATCATTACGCGCAAATAAACCGGGAAATGCTCTTAAAACTTTCTGAGATTTTCTTCAAGAGTTTTCTACGTTTTAATTTTGAGTGTCGCTTTGGGTATTATTTTTAATATCTGTGGCTTTATTTGTTTTGACATCTCAATGCTTTTTATAAGTTTGAGTATCTTATTGTGAGATGGAAGGCTGGTTTTGTAATTAGATGGAAGCGTAGGACCGTTTATGTAGGTTATCTATAGTCTATAGTAATGATTTTTCTTGCCTACACTTTTTTGTTGTAATATTTTTGCTTGTGTTTATTAATTGGAATAAGAAAAGTTGTATGTTAATAACGTCACACTGAATTATCAACGTGTAAAAAACAGTATAATACAAAACACTATTAAAATGTTAATTGTAAGCAAAGCACATTCTGCTCGTCATGTTAATGATGGGTGAGAGCACCAGTTGTTTGCAAACCAATTTGTCTTTTTTGTTTGGTTAATAAAAGGACGCTTTTACTTTTCATGTTGAAAAATACTCGCCAGCAATACATCTTACCTTATAGACATGAAAATAGACATTTTTGACTAAATAAGTCACTTGTCGAGTAATTCTACCAGAGGCTACTCCTCTGGTAGAATTACACAATATCGACAAGTGACTTATTCTGATATCGCCGCTTCAGTTATTTGCCAGATAAACAGCATTTCAGGTTAAAAAAAATATGTAATCCACTTTATTCACAACAGAAATATACGCACTATAAACGCCCATATTTTGGCGTGGCGCCCTAATTCCGTGCAGTATTTATTCTGTTGATACATCGCGTGGGCCGGAAATAGCGGCAATGTCAATATCCGGCGCACCGGCACACGCGTCCAGCTGGCTGTGTTACGTAGTTATTTAAGGAAATATCCAGTTAAAAGTATTCGTTTTGGTTGGAAATAGGTTTTACAAGTAATGGTCTATATTTCGTTACATACTCCGCCGTGCCTCGGAAAGAACGTTAAGCTGTTGGTCCCGGCTGTGCTATTCGTGAATCTTCGACAGTTGTTACGAGTCGTCAGAAGCCCGAAAGTCTGACAACCAGTCTTACCAAGGGGTATCGTATTATCCAGTAACTGGATTGTGGAGGTCAGATAGGCAGCTGTCGCACCATGTGAAATACTGTTAGCCAGCTGCATCCAGTTTGACTGGAAGCCGACCTCAACATAGTTGGGAAAAGGCTAGGCAGATTGATATCAAAAGCAGGTCGATGATCAATCAAGGCTCTATTCCTGTTAATTAACAACTATCAATCTAATAAATGTAATAATAAAGTCACTTCTAGTATACAGATACTAGAAGTGACTTTTTTATTACAAGCAAGAGTGCACACTCCTGTGAGTGTGCACTCTTGCTTCTTCTAAACTACACAATAGATTTTGATAATATATTTGATTTATTGGAAATATTTACATTACTATACACAATATTTATAGAACACTACTAACTATTTACATAAAAAACTAAAACTAAAGGGACTAGATTTTGATTAGATTTTCACTATAATTTAGAGTATTGTTTGCGGAAGGTTTATGAGGTTTATGAGTATTAATTTTAGTTTTACACTCGATGGCGCGGATACTTAGAATACTACGATACCTAGGAGGCTAAACAATTAATATTTCGATATACGAACCTGGCATAAAACGGGTTGCTAAGATGAAAATATTGAAGAAATATTTATTACGTCGGATCTGATGACAAAATAATCTTCAATAGTTTAAGTCGTCTTTAGGGGTATGAGGATCAGGGTGTAAAGTTCCCTCAACCTCTATAGAAAAGGGAGGATCCTCCGAACAGACGGGTGTTGTGTCTGGCGGGCAACTGCCTAACGATTGATGTCGGAATCTTGTATATAATATGTCCAGCGCGCGGTAAACTCTAATTGTGCGATTCAGGATTTTCAAGTGACGTCAGATGCGTAGTTCGCATGTGGCGATGTAGATGCCGCCACATGTCGATACTTTTCATGTGCACACCAGATTTTTTAGGCGCTTTCACGAGGTTGTATCCAGATACTACGTTGACTATTATTATTCGGGTTGAGTTGACGCGGGCCGAGCTGTCACTGACCCCATAAAACAGACAAAATACCTACATAACGGCACATACTCTCAGATGCTACCTAAAGCCGTTTATACCGATCCAGGTCGTTCCTACAATAGCCAGTTAGGCTTTCGGTGGCAGAGCAATTTGCATATTGAGAGGCTCAGTGGCTCCCCCTCCATGCACACAATGGCCGATGATTCGATGACGGAGCCGATGATTTGATGATTGGTAACCTATTAACGTATTCAATGCGTTTGTTTCAAGTGATGCTGATTGATTGATTGATAGGGTCGAGTTTTGATTGATACCTATTTTATTGTTTAAATTTTGTCAGGTTTTTGTTTTTTTTGGTGATTTTTTTGCCTTTGATTGGGGTGCCATTAGGTGCCAAGCATTAGTTGATTTGAACATAATGTTTTGGTAAAATTGAGTTGTGCTTTTATGTATCTATATTAATGTACCTATTTTCATACCGTATATATATATAAAAAAAACCTTATATAAATTAATTTAAAAAAATATTTTGCTCGCCGCCGATGTTTATAATTCCTATATATGGTTTGTGTCGTCACGTCTGGAGAAGTCTTGGTTAACGTATCTGTGAAATATTTTCGTAGATCGATACCTGTGGAGATACTATAAGCATATTCCGGGATAATTGTCATAAGTTTAAAAAATCACAAAGCAATGTGATTTTTTAAACTTGATAACACAGATATTTATAAATAACTTTCCTATAAATTATTATCATGAAATAATCAAAATTAAAACAAATCGGTATCAAAATTATCAACCACAAATATATCAGGTGGAACTATGCGTTATTAGGTAGCTCGGTTGATTCCCAATGCCGGTAGATAAGGCAATTGCTCTCATGGGCTCTGTAATACCATTTCAGTGTTATCAACGCTACGCGCACGCAATACTGTGGTGGGTTATTGATCATATTTGTAGCTAGTTTTGGACGTGAAGTAGGTTAAATTTTTGATAAAATATAGTCTAAAAATTAGGGTAATTATGGATGAGAGCAACCAGAGAACCTACTCGGAAGCCTGCTGTGAATAGCTGGCTGACAATTATATTAAATAGTAACAATATGAGATACTAGCTGCGCCCCGCGGTTTCACCCGCGTTAAGTCTCGATCTCGCGGGAATATCGGGATAAAAAGTATCCTATGTCCTATTCCAGGTCATGGTCTACCCCTGTGCCAAATTTTATCCAAATCCGTTCAGCAGTTTTAGCGTGAAAGCGTAATAAACAAACTCACTTTCGCATTTATAATATTAGTTAGGATAGTAACAATATGAGATATTGATAAAATGTTGTGTTGTGAAATTCAGCAATTTCATAAAACCGAGACACCGTAGATCCTACTGCATTTTTCGTGAATAATTCTGAAACCAACAATGACACCCACGATGACGTGTCTCCATTGACTATACAAAGACTACAAGACACAATTACTTAGACTACACTTTATCTTATTCTCCAACAATAGTTGACCACAAGGAGCAAAGCTTTCCGCCCCGACGCCGTAACCTTGACAACGGCTACAGCAGTTGTCCAGTCGAGAACAGCAATTGTGCAAAATTGCTCGAAATCCCCACGCCCAGCGGTATTCGAACAAATTTATAGAGTGGTGCCCGCTCTGGACGGATGGACGGACAAAAGATGCATTTACATAACAAATTGAAGGGCTACGAATGTGCTACGCCACTACGCCGCTACGCTGCTACGTACTCTCTGTGCTACGACGCTTACAGCTACGTGTATGGGCGCGTGAGCTTTGTGTGTTCATAGATACTGTTGTGTTACAATATTGGGTAGTGTTAGTTAGTTTACGATACTACGTTGACTTTATAGTGTTGCGGTATTTGTTCTTAGAATGATAGTCTTTTAGTTTAACAAGTGGTGTTGAATAGGCCACTTATTTCGTTAACAGTCAAGTTGAATAAAGCATTATTTAGCGTTCTCTTGTCTGTAAATGATTATCGTATATAATTCACTCAACATAATAAATATCACGCCTGTTTGTCCCGAAGTGTTAGGTAGAGGTGATCTATATCCACGTTTATGTTTAAGTCCCATGTAATAGGGGGTAGGGAGCATATTACCATTTTTTTTTTTAAATTAAGCTTTTTTAATTTCCATCTCCATTGGATGATCATAATTATCAGCAGGCAGATACTGTAAATTTTCCATGAAGTATCACCAAAAACACGGATCAGCTTTTTGAAGTGAAAACGTCAGTAGGTAGGCGAGTTGAGCGATTTTTTTATATACTGAAATAATTCCCGTCTATCAAAACTGAACCTCAGTATACGTATCCTCGACCCCGTCATGTTCTGCTTACACTATAACCTGGCGTAACATATGAAATGCGCGCTCCATGCCTCATTAACGGTGCTCGTGGTGTTTCATTAGCCCAATGGCTTCTCTTTCCACTCTATAGATTTTTACGTACATAAATAGAAATGAGAGATTTTATGAAGAGTTCTCCTTAAAAAAATTGTGAGTTATACAGGTTTGTGGATGAGGCCTGGATAGATCTTCAAAAAATGGGATTCTATAAGGAAAATACTATTTTTGTAGTACAGTTTTGTGAAAGCATTTCTCGATTTTCCCTATAGTGGTATAGTAATTTATTCTAGGTGCATCGTCTTCACATATAATTATGTAATTAATGTACGTATACAAAATATTGTTAAAAAAAATTAAAAGAGTAACAGCGACTAGAATCAGTCCTATTTTTTTTTAAGTTTTTGACGTTTTACAAAGTGCCTTTTTTGTGCTTAATTGAAATAAATGATTTGACTTTGACTTTTGACCCTCAAATTTACCTACAGTTTTCAATGCGACTACATGTTGCTTTTACGATATTCTAGCAGACATAGTCGCAGGTTCAAGTACTACTACTGCCAGGGTTGCGGGAAAGTCCGAAAGGGATACCGGGACCTTGGCAACAGGCAACTGAAGGAACATGGGTGGGTTTTAGTCAGTAAAAGTCTGACACGCCCTTTCGCTCCACCCAGAGCGGGAGAAGTCATTTGATGATTTCCGAAGCTCAACAAAAAAAAGGTCATGTACTAAAAAAACTTTCAGCTTCACTCAACTGTGAAATAAATTATCAAATTGCTATGAATAATCCCAAAAGATGACTCAAAATCTGTTTTCCTCGCATCGCCAGTCAATGATACATTACAAAATATCGCTTACACATTATCCCCCCTCTGTTTTATCTGAATTTTAATGGACGCGAACTAACCATTAATAAGAGAACCCTCGTAACAAATGTCTGTATTCCGCGATCATGGCGTGTAGGATACATACGTCTGTATGGCGTATAAATATTAATAAAAAAACACTTCCGCGACTAAAATCACCGTGGTTTGTGAAGCTGTGATTTTGGCGACAGTAAGTTGCTAGGGGAATTTGAAATAAGTTAATATCAAGATTTTTGAATGATAATTCTATGTTAATATATATTCATAATATCTTTTGGATACCCATCGCCCTTGAAAAACGGAGGAGGTAACATAACATCACGCCTGTAATCCCCGATGGGTTAGCCAGAGGTATACCTTATTGAAAACCCACGGAGTAGGTATTATTACACGATTGCCCAAAAAGGAGTGTAATGTTTTCAGAGTTCATGTATGTATTTATATATTTATTTATCCCTATCTGTTTCATATTCAACCTTATTTCGGCAATTTGGGTACCACTTGGGCAGGTTTCCTAGCCTAGGAGCCTTTGCCTAATGGGTTATTGATTCTGATCTATCTAGGCGGAACTTCATTCGATTTTTTGTCTACGGGCGGCTTTGGTATGTAGTTAACGAGTCGTTTACCGAATCAAAAATCGGTTAGTTTACGGGAAATCACTAGCTTTGATATGTATAAGCTCATGGCGATACAGTTGGGAATTAAACCCTTAAAAAGGTGCTATGACGCCACCACACATACAAACAGGTTTTCAAGCCTACCTGGTAATTAAATTGATTTTACGTTTAAAACGGTCCATTAAACTCATTATCATTACGGTAACGCCTCCGGTTATCCGGTTGAAATTGAATCGTTCCGGTAATGAGCGCCGGTATCGGATGCAATGCCGGCACGGATTCGATGCGATAGGCCAAATAAAAAGTAATGGCTCCACACGGTTACTGAACTATTAAAGCATTTAGTTTGGTGATCATTGTTTGAGTCGTTCGAAGTAGTTGGGATTATCTTGTATAGATACAAGGTTTACCTAATATGTATACATTCCGCCCATTATTCTGTCACACAATAAAAAACTTTGTCACAGTTGATATAAAATGTCAATACAACATTTAGTAAAGGAGATCATTCACCGTCCATATATTTTTGGGCTATATTTGTGAAAGTGCCGGCCAAACAAAAAAAAAGCTATATTCCGAAAGAGTACGCTGTTCTCTTCATTTTTTATTACTACAAGCTATTACTTTAATAAGATAACTATTAATTATTTTAACCAAAACGTACTGAAAACAGAACTTTCAAAATCGTATAACAGCGCAGGGAATTGCCCTACTCTGTAGGGCCGATAGTAAAAAGTGAAGAAAATAACATGTTCTAACGGAATATATATTTTTTTTTGTTTGGCCGGCACTTTCATAATTTAGCCCAAAATAAATTATCTCGTTTAGACATCATGCTGTGTTGCCAAATGGACTGACCTGAAGAATGTAGTCAACGCTAGACTGTTTACAAAGAACTACTGTAGCTAGGTTCAGTATTTTGCAAAAATGTCTGTACACGATGAGACAACCAGCGAGCCAGCACTGCAGCCATGACCAGTCAGTGGTGGTTTGATGAGTGTTGGGTTCAATCGAGTCCGAAACGTTTTTATAACGAACCATAAATCCTACTTTTCTATTACTACCTGATATCCAGGTGCTCCAATTCCCCCAAAACACATACGCACAATAGAAAACACATCCCAGTATTATATACTCAAATAAACAGGTCGTGAGGACTTGAAGTAGCAGACCGCGGCACACCTGCGAGCCAACTTTGTCCCACAATTTAATTAGTTATGGAAATCGAGCCGGCCGCGCGGCCGTTAGGAGGAGGGGAACGGGGCGGCGCGGGCGCCATGTAAATTGTTTTTGGACTTGTTAGTTTGTAGACAAGTAGATGTTTCTTGATGTTCAGGTATTTGTGGATGTGGGGGTTTAGGATGGGAATTAGATGGGTTTTGTTTTTGGTAAAAAGAAAATTGCATCATAGAATATATTTCTGTAAATCAGTCTATTTATACTGTAATCTCCTATCTAATAAACTGAATTGTGTTTATGCATGAAAAAGCAAATAAAATGTATCATTTAACATGATTTTAAAGACAATGGCGAGTGTATTGAAGTTCAATAGACGTTGATATATTTAGTAACCTATTCCGCTTGACTATTCTTCAAGAGTCCGAAAAACACCGAGCGAGCCACACCGAGCGCTGGATGCAAAGACGCTCTTTGCGTCCAGCGCTCGGTGTGGTAACACGTCGCGTTCTGGTTTGCAATTGGTCAATCGTCATCCTGAGGATGCCTCGTTGAGAGGTGAAACACGTGTCGATTTCTTACAGGGTTTTTGATGACTCTTGAAGAATAGTCAAGCGGAATAGGTCACGCCTGAATCAATTAACTATCTGTATTGAAGTTCATCAATAAGGAATTGGTATACCTAATCATCAGCAAAAAACAAAATAGAGAAAATTCATGCCTATAGTATTTTCTCAAAATGTATTCCACATCATCATAGCAGGCAACACACAGTTGAGTAGCAGCAGTTACTTAACTGTATGTAGCTTTATTCCAAGTTCCAGTTAATAACTACAACAGTAACGTAAAAACAGTACTACAGCTACCGACTAGCACCTAATTCTTACAACCCAAACTACGCATCGCATTTCCTACCATATAAACAGTAAAATTATGCGACTCCACGCGATCATAAGACCAACATGAATCTAGTGTACGCAGAAAACACAGGGCGAGTCACTTTACAGCATCTCCCTAGACATCTTGAGTAACAAGCGGCAAACCCCGCGCCGCCGGTACATTACACTACATAGCCTAACAACTGTATCTTACTGTGGGTATACAGTGGGGACTGCGTTAGTAACATTTTTTTACCCGACTACGGCGAAGAAAAAAGGAGGGTTATGATTTTTGACCGGTATGTATTTATGTAAGTATGTATGTATGTTCATCTGTTCCCTCCTATCTTCTAAACCACTCATCACAGTTTGACAAATGAGGTATCGTTGGACCCGTCTTGATCGTCCGCTGGTTATAGGCTATGTGACGTCACATTGAATTAAAAATGGCGCCCTCTAGAGGACATAAAGTCAGGAAATAAAATGAAAAACATGTTTAATCGTATCATGTTGGGTATTAAATGAAAGGGCTTAAGGAGCACATTCCAAAAAGATATATATTATAAAGCCAAAATAATTTTAAAAAAAATTACGTAATAAAAAATCCGGAGTCACACGTGTTAGGGCATAAATCGAACCGATTACGTGTGACTCCGGAATTTTAATTTGTCTGTCTGGGGTGTCTTGTTTATACCTTTTTAGTCGTAGTTGGGTTTTAGTTTTTATAACTTTTTTTTTAAAAATAAATCTTATAATACGGGATGGCGATTTAGTCACATATTATTATATTCGTCCAGTGGGTAATTCTAAAAGTCCTAATGAACAACTTTTCCTACGTAATCCATATCCATAAAAAAATCGCACATACATACAGTCTGTCTACTGTTGTATAGGAATCTGTTTTTTTTTCATGATTTCCCCTTGATGACTAAATCGCCACCCTTTGTTCATTCAAGATATAAAAAAGTGATTGAGTTGATTGATTAGTTTAAATGAAAACACGATAGGCAAAAGGCCGTCTATTGTAGCCAAAGATATAATCATAAACATAGCAAATTGTGTCCAAGAGGGTAAGAGGCTAATGGAACCCAGCATACACCCTACGGTCTACCGGAGAGGTTTACCTTTGCAGGTGGGCCTGCCCAGGTAGACGGGAACGTGTATTGTAGCAGACCTGTGGGCCTAAAACGGTCACATTAGCAATTCCTCTAAAAGCATTTCATTTCCTGAATTTCCAGCTGTCATTAGCAATTCCTATAATTTGACACAAAAGCAATTCTTATTATGTGGACCATTTTACGAATCTCCATAGAAAACTGTCAAACAGATGAATTATTTCGTAGTATGAATCGCACGCAGATCATCTTATGAATTGTCAGTTTGTGATATTTTACGATGATTCACAATCTAAGCCTATTTGGCGCAGCCGCGAGGGACACTTCCTTATTTCTTTTTCTTAGGCTACCCTAAGATACCTACACTTTTGAATTGTTTCTTTTTATATATATATATATATATATATATTTAATTGTGTCTGTTTTACTCGTAGTTACGTTGTGTTGTGTGCTTTGTCTGTGCTAAATAAATGTATTTTCTTTCTTTCTTTCAAGCACACCAGTTCAGGTAGCCCCGTAGCGCGTGTATGGCCTACTTTAGTTGATATCTTGTTGAATGAAATACGTATTAAACTAAGTTAAACCGTGTACTGTGTCATGTGTCATGTACTGTAACAACTTGTAATAAATGTAACGTTATGTGGTAAAGTATTTTGTTTCCAAAATGGAAAGGAAATGTTCGTAGTCGCCAATCAAGTTAAAACCATTGCAAGCCCCCTTTCTGTACCGATTCTCGGACAGTTCCGATGCATTTAGTTTGCCTGGGTAACTTCAGCGCCATCTATCGGATGTTAAACACCAACAGACAGTGACATGGTTTCATGGTAATATTGGTAGAAACGTTTGACAATATTGACCTATACATGCATTAGAAAAGCATGAACACACTTTATGTAAATAATATTACCCATATGGTCAGTACATCTCATAAGGAAATTACCCCACTGCTTTCTCGTCTAAATGTTTTAAGTAAATATGTCGTGGACATAGTCAACTGTTTGTGTTATAAAATCGCTGGGGACTGCCCCTCGGACTCATACAATTTGTAATGTAAATGTTTGGAGCACAATCGTCATGTAGTTGCGAGTCGGCTTTATGGTCAGCCTGAGAATATTTCGTGGATGCTTTGGCAATTATAATTGAGGTGTTGATTAGAATTGATTGAATAAAGTAGGTGCTTAAGTATTAAGTAATGCTCATCTGTAAATTTCCGATATCAGGATTTTTTTCGAATGGAATTTGTTTGTCAACCTGCGCATAGAACCGGTTACCCGTAAGTTCTCCACTGTGCTTAGTTTTCTGAGGAGACGTCATCTCATGGTTGCCAACGCTTGTATTGCAACAATGTGACAATATTCAGCAAACCGCTTCAGTCTTATCAAAAGAAGTACCTAGGAACAAAATATCAACCAAAAATAAAACGAGACATCACGTAAAACGAGTGTAGTACAAAAATAATCAAACACTAAAACTGCAATTCGGCTGCAGCTGGAATACGATGCTTCAATCAAGGCGCGACTAAGCGGTTCCTATTTCCGCTCATAGATGGCGCTGCGTTATATTCGATGGTTCCTATCTGAGCGCAATCACGCCTTTGACCAGCCATTGTGCTGAAAATACGAAAATGCTCCCAGGGCCGTTCTTCCGGCCTTTATTTCGGGTTGAAATCACAACGTTCGCTTTGTGCCTTGGTCTCTTGCACGTGATTTCGTAAATTTCTTTGGGCGTCGACGCAGAAGGCAATAATGGTCGAAGTTTGATTCCAACTAGTTCGGAATGCGGAGGCCTATATTCGGCGCGTTCGAATGAGAGCCGATTACGTGGAACGTGGTCGTCGATCACCTCTGCGATTCAATTGGTTTAGGTTTCCAGCGTTTGAAGTTGTATTGGAATCGGTTATTGAGTTTGGTTACGTTTGGCGGCGAAAAAAGTATTTTTTACAGGACGAATTTACGGTTTGTTTTGTTTTTTATTTAGGTACTTGTACAGTACGACACAACTTAGATGTAGCATCGGCAAAATTCATAAAACTGATCACCATCCGAACTGAGTGCGCCTTCAATATCTCCAATCTTTATTACTGCTTTAGTTGAAAATGATCTTTACGCAAACGCAATAACTTGTAAAGTCAGTTAGCCAAATACATTCATAAAATTGAAATGAATGAATGAAAATTTTCAAATCTATGCTACATCTAAGTTGTGTCGTACTGTACATAGTATTAAAACACAAGTAGGTAGTCTTCTTTTAGTAGGTAACAAAATATTTACGTAAAACCCTTAGAGAGAAGCTGGACCTTTGCTAGGGGTTGTAAATTCAATCAACCTGACATTATTTTTCTACAATTACACGTCATTTATCTATACTAGAATTTTATAAAGAGGGGAAATTTGTGAGATTTTATGTAGGGTGTAATCTTCGGAACTACTGAACCGATTCCGATAATTGTTTCACTAATAGGAAACTAAAATACAATAGACGTAGATATATTTAGTAACCAATTCCGCTTGACTATTCTTCAAGAGTCCTAAAAAACCCTGTAAGAAAACGACACGTGTTTTTGCGTCCAGCGCTCGGTGTGGTAACACGTCGCGTTCTGGTTTGCAATTGGTCAATCGTCATCCTGAGGATGCCTCGTTGAGAGGTGAAACACGTGTCGATTTCTTACAGGGTTTTTTAGGACTCTTGAAGAATAGTCAAGCGGAATTGGTTACTAAATATATCTACGTCTATTGTATTTTATAATGGATTTCCGCAAAGTCACGCCTGAATCAATTAACTATCTTAATAGGAAACTACTTTATTGCCAAGTGTCATAGGATATATTTAATGTTATAACAAGAACGATGACGTTTTGACGTGCTTAATTAAAATAAATTATTTGACTTTGACTTTAGAAATTTAACGCTTACAAAGTCGCGGGCAGAAGCTATAATTCTTGAAAATGTATACCAATCCACGTATTCGCGAAAATACACCAGCAATCTAACAATTGATGTCAATAAACCGACTAATAAATTAGTAAATGAAAAACAATTTGCATTCAAAATATTTGACAACACAATCAGAAACACTATGCCATCAAAACAGTGGAACTAAATGCAAACAGTACTACAACTAAAACGTTGAATCAGTCTGTGTACCGTCGCTACCACGTCCCAACACTACCAACTCGTGCCCAACTCGCGCCGCATGCACTAGGCATCAGTAGTTAGGGCTGCTGTGCCTACACCTATCCTAGACCTACGATATCAGTCGTTACTCTGTCTGATAGCCGCCGAGCTCAGTGCTACACCGTCGGCGCTCGCCGTAGCACGCGCTTCACATCCCTATTAAAAAAACAAAAGTTGCAACAACTAACAAAAAGTTTTTAAACAATATAAAACTCGCCAGTAATATCCGGCTGAGTACACTCGTCGACGTACGTTCGAATGTAAACTCAATTTTCGTATAGAACTTCTCGATTTTTCTAATAGTTTTTATTCTATAGGTGTTTTTAAAAGTAATCAATAGTATTTTTTAAAGTAATTAGGAAGTGTTTAGGCTAGTTCTAATAGTTAAGAAGCTACTCACTGGTTGTGAAGTTGTCGTAGTTGCATGTTAGGTCGTGGTAGTAAGTGTTAGAGTAGGCTCTTTGTATACGATTTTACTGTAGTTTGTAAAGTTATATGAACTTTGTATGAACTGACTGTATCGAGTTATCGCCATCTGTGGTATCTTCATTGCGGTAAGTTTAGATCAGATTATTTGGTACTTCATAAACTGTTTACAAAATACTGGAATATTATTTCTCCTACTGTGGAAACGCATTACCTGGTGTGATTATTTATTATTAATGAATTAACAATAATTATGCGAGTATTGTATTAAATGCATATCAAACGTATATTTTTAACAAAACTTAACAATAACATTACAATTAATTAATATATGCCTTCCTTTCAATTAATAATTTACAATTAATATGTATTCGGGACCTTGACAAACTACTTTTCGTAAACTTATCCTTCCTACTAACTGACGCGCGTGTAGCGCTTTCGTAGCTACGCCGGCTACACGTGGCTACGGCGTAGAAGTATCACTTTGCTACGCCGGAGCTATTATTCTTTCGTGCATATTCTATTAATTCAAGGATCCGGAAACAAAGAAAATATTTTTACAATAAATTATCAACAATATTATTTCCCTTGTGTTTTTTGTATAGTAAATATATTTAGAAAATATAAATTGCTAAAATATTCTTAAATTAGGTATATAATTTAATGAGTAAATAATTATTCTTCTAATATGGTGAATCCTCGTCATCATAAAGTCGTGAATAATTGTTTGAAATTGCGAAAATTATGAGGTTTTGTGTTGAAATCTTGAAAATTACGTAATTTCGGAATTCGTAAAACTTGGCAAACGCATAAACGTCCATAGAATATAATTATACCTATTTTAATAACTAAGTACTCATCCGAAATAATTTCATTAACACTTTCACTGTCACACAGACAGACAGACAAAGACACAGAACAGACAAAGCAACACAGACAGGCAGACAGACATAGAAAGGATAGGCCAGGACAGATTAGACAGTGAAAGTATATGTCAGGGTAATTATTTTATATCATGGATGCTGACAGTGAGTGTTTTTACAACTTTTTAAGATAATTAAAGCACACTAAAACAAAGGCTCAATAACATAAAACCTTAATAACCAAAAGTAATAACCTCATAACCCTACAATTACATAAATTGCCGACTCCATACAAACCTTCACCGGGGGGAGGAGTCTGTTTACTTTCTCTTAACGAATATTGACATTGATTGGAATGTAAATCCGGCTGCATCCATTTCTTAATGAGTCCTTTAAATTAATTATATGACGGATTGAAAGCTGGACTGTATTCCCAATCGGTTTGGGATTTTGTTTTATGTTTTTTTTTGAGCAGATAACAATTTTATTCATCGAATTTGCCTTTTATTTAGTCACAGTAATTACATAGTATATACCTACGCTAACAGACTTAAAATAATAATTATGTACATGTATATAAAAAAGGAGGGGAATGAATCATAGCATAAGCATAATCAGCCTATGTTGTTCCCACTGCTGGGACACAGGCCTCCTCTCTGTGAGAGGGAGTGGGCCGTAATCAACCACGCGGGCCCGGTGCGTGTTGCTAGATGTCACATGTCTTCGAATTTTTGGTTCTAGGACATGCCGGTTTCCTCACGGTGTTTTCCTTCACCGTTTTGAGAGCAGTGGCGATGAATAATTTACACAAAGTAAAGCGCCTGTCAGGGTTCGAACCTACGACCTTCGACTCGTAAGTCGTGGCCGTTACCACTGGGCCACTGCTCTCAATGAATCATAGGGCATCAAAAAATTCGTCCGCATCGCTGTCAATAGGACAAGTGCCCAAAAGGCTGGCATCATTGCCACGTTGTATGACGATGCTGATTCTTTGGCCAAAAATAAGTCAGCTCTCTGGTCACATGAAGTATCACGTTGTCAGTCAGTATCTTGTTTACTACTGAAAACGGGGCCTCGGAATAACTGCTATGCTTAAAGACACTGATATTTATTGAAATAATCTCTGATAGCCTTTCAACAAAGTTAACCCATTAGAAAGAATGTTTAATCAACTGTAGCGTTAATTCAAAATTATTCTTATAAATGACTAAACGGAACACACAATTCCGAAACAGAAGGCAGTTGCCGACATTTCTATAGAAAAAAAAACTACAAAAACGACTCGAATTACGTGCAAATACCAAACTATCGAGCAAATCATTTTACATTGTCAGTACATTTTTAAAGTAATTTTTAATTCCCCTCTCTTAATTCCACACAAGCTCACAACCACAACACGTACCTATGCGATAAAGCTAGCACGACGCTACAAACTCTACTAGAAGTACAACAAATCCACAAACAAGGTTCATATTATTACGGTCTAGTACACGCTCATTCCGTATAAAAATATTTGCTAAGCTTTTAAAGTAATTACATCATTCGCGATCCCGTTACAGGCTGACTTGCGGTGTCGGTGCGTTGAATTTGGGAGTGCGGCTTACTGTGGCGTATTGTTGGGTTTACATCGTCTGATGTGAATAGATAATAGTCGTGGAATATGCATGTAGGTTTAAATGATGCAGGAAGGTAGTAGAAAAAAAGCAATGGCCTGTTTTACCACTTAAAGATAATTTTCCGTTACTTTATCTGGCAGATAATATATCATTTATTTCTTTAGTTTACTGAAATGGCTTATCGGGACACTGTTTCAAGCTGGAGATGAATTCTGAAAAGTTATTCTACACAAATAAAATAGGACACTACTGAAATCGAAATTACTAATAGGACACCAAAAAGCGATCTCCAATACGTCAACCAAGCGTGGTGATTGTGTCAATTTCACCTTGGACCGTTGATTAGAAGGCTCATGATTAGAAACGGACCTTTACCGGCAGATAAATTATGTTAAAAGCAACTTAAAGGCACGATCACACACCAATATTTTATCAATATTTCAAAAGTACACTATTGCCAATAGAGTTATAATTTACAAACCACATAACATTGATGCGCACTGCTCTTACTTCTACGACCACTTGCAATAGAAAGTATTGACCCTAATACTGCCGCTGTGGCGGTCAAACAGTCTTCTGTAGTCGGCATCGCAACTTGGCCCGCAATACTCTATTAATCCGGCAACGAGCCACCTCACTTGAAATACATTACAGCAACTTACGGCGATCGTGCGCTGACTCGAAATCTCTCTGCTCACTTATGAATCAATTTGCTACACTTTCAAATTGTTTTATTTTATTTTTTTAAGGCTATTTTTCGATTATGGCCTTGGGTGTGTTTGGATTTAGCAAAGTGGGGTGGAAAGAGCAAGGGATGGTAGTATGGAGCATCATGGGTTAAAGATTTTTTCAGTTAATAATCCTTGCCATTATCTGACATTTTATGTCATTTTATTATGACTAACGACGACTCTCCGTTTCCAATGAGGTGTGAACTTAACTGCACTACCCTTTCAAAGTGTTCACTAAACCAGGCTGAAATAAAATAATAACCTAGATTACTAATGCACAGGAAAATTTATACCATCCATATTACTATTTCATATTTAAAACACCATTAAAAACGAACAGAACTAAAAACTTCGTGCTTATAAATAATCACGTTCCGATTTTATCCGCCATTTTGCGACCGTCATTCGGTCCATTTCGCTGCAGGATGACGTCAGGAGTACCGACTGACAATACGGCTCGGCTGATGACGCAATTAGACCGACACTTTAAAGTACCCTGACGTAAAAATGGCGTAAATTTTTATTTCTGTATGCATTTCGCTCACTTCGGTGTGAAAGAAAGTGACTTATCATCGTCTGGCGCGATATCTAATGAGGGAAACGTTTAGTTAGAAGTACTTACTTGTGGGGTCAGTTATCTTGTTTTCTTTGAAATGTATTTACGCAACTACGATAGTCAGGGAACTAAATTTTCCTACAAAGTAAGCGTTTTGTTATGGAAATTTATGGGGAGGCCTATGTGTAACACTGCGCCTTCCGGTTGATATGGTGATGAACCTTGTTAATGACTTTTATGGGCTAGATAACAGTCTTTCTTTGACTCCTTTTCTTTTGTTATTCGTATAAGCTAAGCTACAAAAGAGTAGATAAAGTAGATTGACATTGACAACAACAAGTACGAATATTTATTTCAATAATTTTGCTACTACTTGATGTTGTAATAAAATGCATCAGATACACACATGAAAGGAATAGGTTGTGTTGTTTTTCACAAATAAAATTTTACTCTTTTTGGTATTTTGTTTCCTATGTACGATAGAAAAATACCAAGAGAATTCAAAGAGCGAGTAAATACTCCAGACATATAACCATCCTACTCCATATCCTCCGATATCCCCCCAAATACATCATAAACAACAAAACGTACAGCAAAACCGAAGGCCATCTGCGAATGTTAATTAAAACAATAAATTAAATACGCCAAGTGGGTAGCAATGAATATGTCACGACACAGGTCGGTATTAGCAATGCAGAGGTCGGCAACTATGGCTCGCCACCTTTATAAACTAACGCTGTATGTCGCTAATGTGCGGCAATGAAATTAGAGGTGAATAGTTAGATGGAATTTATTTGTGTAATTAGGGACAACAAGTGGGCTTAGCATTGAAATTTATGTTTTAGGTTTCAGTTCTTAGGTGGCAGTTTTATTGGTTTTAAAATTAAGTTTTATGCAGACTGGGTTGGCGACTTTATTTATGACGGTAGATATCCAATAGTACATAGGCCTATTTTTTTTTTTTTTTTTGGTTTGGAAATCATCTAATGACTTCTCCTCTCTCCCGCTCTGGGCGAAGCGGAAGGGCGTGTCAGACTTTTGCTGAATAAAACCCACCCGTGTTCATTCAGTTGCCTGTTGCCAAAGTCCCGGTATCCCATTTGCACTTTACCGCAACCTTGGCTTTCCCGCAACCCTGGATAGTACATAGGTCTGGAGAGACGTTCGTGTATGAAAACTGGCAAGATGATCGTCTGACTTCAGAGCCTTGTCATCTAACTGCAGGGTGCATCATGCATAAACTGGTCCGTAGGTTTCAAAAACAACTGGAGTGTGTTTCGAACCTTGCGATGTTACTAATTGCTCATTTCAACTATATATTATCTTGCCTATTTCCGCGTTTTCCATGGCCCAATACATTTGTCCATGTGCGCCAACCCGCGGTCGGCGGAAGACACCGCGCACCGCGGACGACAGTTAGCAGTGTGTCGCAAAAACTAATTCAAACCGAAGGGTTCGCCCGCCCGCCATAAATTGTGTCCAGGAACGCGAGCCGCGTGTTAGTTAACTATAGTTTATTATTTAGTGTCATAAGGCCTGTGTGTATATAGGTAGGGTTAGTTTAAAAGGGCTGCCACTTGAAGGCAGTATAGAGTTTGACTAGGCTCTAGCAGCAATACCTAAAATACCTTTCAAGCAACACAACCCAAAAAATGACAAAAATCAATTTGCCTACCCTTTTCCCAACTATGTTGGGGTTGGCTTCCAGTCTAACCGGATGCTGCTGAATACTAGTATTTTACATGGAGCGACTGCCTATCTGACCTCCACAACCCAGTAACCGAGTAATAAGATACTCCTTGGTAAGTCTGGTTGTCAGAATTTCGGGCTTCTGACGACCCGTAACGACTTTCTAAGATCCACAAATGACAGCCAGGACCAACGGCTTAACGTGCTTTCCGAAGCACGGAGGAGTTTCAGTATGTACAGATACACCAACCACGGAACACCACCGGCGATCGTAGCTTAACCATATGGATCGACTCGTGCATACAAAAGAAAAATTTAATAACAGCAAATAAGCAGGACATGTCATTGTAATAGACAAGTGTTCATTCGCAAATTCAACTACTTCCTTGTCTAAAGACAGACCATCCCAAGCAGTTCTAGATTGTCAGTGTCAATGACAAACCCAAAAACCGTAAAACACAAATCATAAAACACTTACCTTTACCAATAAGAACTCCTATTTTCCATTTACATAATCTACATGCGATCGCAATATTCTCCAAGCAATAGATAACATATCGCACACTACCACAATAACTATCCAGTATACAAATCCTCCAACTATTCAGAATTACGATTTTTTCTCTCCTCTACATATATCACTGGGGCCGTTCGATTTAACTGTTTTCTTACGTTCAAATTTATAGAGGTTGGAGCCGAATTATAGCCGCCAGGTGTTGGCTATAGTCTGCGAGGCCACTAGTTTTGTTTTGTTAAGAGAAACGCTTTTAAATAAGAATATTTGCGCGTTGTTACGAGTCTGTGGTAACGAGTTATGTGGTTGTGTGACGTTGAAGGGTATATATAGTGTTTGAAGATCTACTGATTATTTTATTTTTCATATATGTATATCCAGCCTGAAAGCCTGATTTTCCGAGGAATGGGTATTTTAATGGAAGTGGATTACTGTGTAGCTTTTTCTACTACGATGATGGTCAGCTCCATATATATATGTGTCAATAAGGTAACCTGTAGGTAGTAGTTATTTTTAACCGACTTCAAAAAGGAGCAGGTTCTCAATTCATCCAATTCACCTGTATGTTTTTTTTTGTTGTCACCAAAAATTCTTACCGAAATACACCATTGCGGATTTTTTATCCTTGGAATAAAATTGACTTCTGACAGTTTTTGTACGGTAAAACTGTCGGAAATTCAAAATTATTCCTCGGGTAAGGATATCGGGCGTTGGATAAATCAGCCCTTAGTGGAAAAAATGCATTAACATGAAGAAGTGACTCCGTGATATTTAACCCTCCCAAGTAGCTCCACGACAGACTCATTATAAAGTTATGTTTCAAAGTGTTTGATGAATCAATTAATGTTCAAACCACAACTGCACGCAAGTAAATGCAACCCACATTGACATTTACGTGCACTAAAAACATCCCAGTCTTGCACGCACCCCGCAACAAGATGATGACGTCATAGTAGTGCGTGCTAAGCAAAAAAAAAAACATAACTCAAGCATTTCTGCTTACAAAATATTTCCTTGCCGTCTAATTTATCACAAGGTGCAAAAACTCCCTCGAGTAACGTAATGAAAATTTGTATCAAAATTCCTAGGCCGGTGTCGCAAAGCATGTTATCAACGGGAATTAATCATTCGCTATGCTAATGTATGTGTAGTGAAGTGATTATATTCAAATTGATGCTTTAATTTTATTCATGCTTATGGGGAAAATGCGCACCTATTTTCGGTTCATATATGTAGGTGTTTGTTGCGCACACGAATGCGTGGCGTTACGGCTAGTAATTAACTAATGATGGTCAGAGGTAATAGAACTGTTTGATATATTATGTGTTTGGTACAGTCGAGTTCATTAATATATTGGCACTGTCAAGGATTCAAAATATTGCGAGCGTTGGAAAGCTCAATAAATTCTATAGAACCTATAGATCAAAAATATGTCCTTATGTGAACGGTTCAATAATATATGCTGTGCATTAGGCAATAATATGTGATCACCCTTTTCAAAAATATATCTAAACTGTATTGGCTTTAAAAATATCTGAGCAGGGTAAGCTTCTTTATCTCTACATGCATGGTAAAGTCAATTATTTGCTCGAACAAATAAGATCTGGTTTATATTGTATCGTAAATCGTAGGATTTTACTAAATCGTTGAATGACATGTGCGTCAGTTATCATTTTATTAGAAAAAAATAACGTCATTTGAAGTTAATCTAGCCAGTGATAAATAATGTTGCAAACTCCTTGACCATACAATTTTAAGATTGCTAGTAAAATCATCTTTATGACCATGAGTCTTTTTACAGGTATAAAGAGGTAACAAAATAATTCACATTTTTGTTGTAAAGCAGACACAGCAAATACATCTTAGCGCTGTATAACCCTCCAGTGCATAAATAACGACATAATTGCCGCGTTGTTTGACAAACGACTAACATTTTGCAGAGTTTGGGGGTTAACTACCGGCACATTAATATTGCGAGCCTGTCGAGACATACCCTTGGCTTGCTGGTATTTGATGCCTATGAATGTTAATGGGGAGTTTTACAGGTTAAAAAGCATAATTCCTTATTTCATCACCCTTTCCTCACTTGAGTCTTACTTCGTATATTAGGGATCCCCTTTGGCATTATAGTAAGATGATGCTGAGTTAAAGTATGTTTTCGCTGTACCTGGAACAGTAGGTCAGATATAATCTAATTGTTTTTTGAGAAAGGATATTAGGTTTAGGCGTTTAGGTAGGTTGCGGTATACTCCATGCAATTAAAAAAATTGTCATGAGCTTAAAAATGCTGAGCATAGCTTGTTCATAACATCCAACAATGAATACTCAATGAATCAAGAATAGAGAAGAGGTATTTTCTCTCCTGAAAAGGTTTTTCATCCCAGCACAATTTTATCAGTGATTTAAAAATAATCCGTGGTCCTGTATCAAAAAATTCACTGCAAAAACACATCAACCGTTCACATCGTGCTATCAGCACCGTGGGTTCGATTCCGTGCGTGTTACCGGTGCTCAGTGGGCCAACAAACTGCCGTATCCAAGATGGCGGCTCAGTGATAGAATAAATCTCTTAGAACGTATGCGCGCTGATAAAGTATAGGGTTTATTGAATGTGCTTTGTTTCAGTGATAGTATTGACAAATGTAGTAGAAAGATGGACATGTCGATTGTATGGGGATATTGATTTGTTCTACGTAAGTATTGTAAATAGTTTTATATTTTGGGCATAAACGTTGACATAGCTCATTGCTGTTCGCTAGGTCTGCGAGAAAGTCCGAAAGGGATACCGGGCAACTGAAGGAACACGGGTGGGTTTTAGTCGGTAAAAGTCCGACACGCCCTCCCGCTCATCAAGTTATTTGATGATTTACCAAAAAAAAAGCCCATTGCCGTTAAAAACTATACAGGGTGTAAGGATACACACCATTTCACTCAAACCATGGGTAGTTGACTTAAATATAAAAATAAATGACCGAGTAAAACAAAACAAAAAAAGTTTCTATCCGACACCGTGCTGGCTAGCTAAACAGCTGACTTACTGAGGGAGGGGTCGCGCTCGCGGCCGGTCAGGTCACGTCCCGCGCCATTACCATTAATGAAACCAAACCACTGGTTTCAAGGATAACGGTGTTTAACCTAACACCCTGTATAACCCAACGTGTTTCTCTTACTGAAACTAGACTCATCGTAACGTGGTCTTGAGCTCATTTGAAACAGATTACATTATTGAAAAGCTATACATGGATTGAAGCCAACTACTTCCTAATATTTGTCCGATATTCTGTAATATATTTCAATAACCAACGTAAGTAATAGAAAAGTTAAAGTTTTAAAAGTCAATATACATCAGAACTTTAGAATCAGAAATATTTCCGTCGACTTATAAAATGAAAAGTTTAACTTCGACACAATGTTTAACTGAATTATAATATATGAATATGGCTTTACTTGGCTCATTTTTCAGATTTTAATGTATAGTCACTTGTAATATATATTATCGTATTATGGTGGGACTTGTAAAACGGCGACTTATCAAATGTTTTGTGGAATTTGTCAAAGTAGTCCGTAGTCAGGAGGAGCTCGGGGCTAAGTAATAACAGCCGCTCGGGTCGATCCATCAGGTTAAGCTACGCTTGCCGGGGTTGGTCCGTGAATGGGTGACCATTTTCACATATCGAGACTCCTCCGTGCCTCGGATAGCACGTTAAGCCGTTGGTCCTGGCTGTCATTTGTGGATCTTTGACGGTCGTTACGAGTCGTCAAAAGCCCGAAAGTCTGACAACCAGTCTAACCAAGGGGTATTACCCAGTTACTGGGTTGTGGAGGTCAGATAGCTGCATCCGGTTAGACTGGAAGTCGACCCAATATAGTTGGGAAAAGGCTAGGTAGATTGATATAGTCAGTTGTCAGGAGAAAAGCCTTGGTTTCTTGTACTCAGACGCATGTTTGTATATTCGATTGAATATCGCCCATACTCCCGAGGTTGTATATTTTCAGTTTTTTTTTCATCTTGCGGTCCGGCCCCGGTGCGTCTCCGGCGTCATGTACAGGATTACAGGAAGCCTTACTGCTATTCTTGATGGCAGGCTAGTCTTTTTCTAGCACTGATATAATTATAAAACCGGCCAAGTGAGTGTTGAACCACGCACAATGAAGGGTTCTTTAGTTGGGATGAATTTATCCTAGACCAAGCTTAACTTTGTATTTGATGAAAATGTTCTCCAATATATCGATATACTTCACGGTCATTTTCTTCAAGTCACTGCAAATGTAAATTTATAATCGCAAAAAAAAAAAAACATTACATATTGACGATTTTAGACTTATCGTATTACCCAGTCACTGGGTTGTGGAGGTCAGATAGGCAGTCGCTCCATGTAAAATACTGGTATTCAGCTGCATCCGGTTAGACTGGAAGCCGACCCCAACATAGTTGGGAAAAGGCTAGGCAGATTGATTGATTGACGATTTTGGACTATTTCCTTTACTTGTGCGGAGACCTAGCTTCTTATCCTATAGGTTTTGATTTATTTATGAGTATCAAAATATTTCGCATAAATGGCCGTATTTTTAGTGCGTTGACTTAGAAGCTTGGTTTTTCTGTTTTGGATCTACATATTTGATGTCAATTTCAAGTTGATACCTCCACGCGTTCCTGAGAAAAAGGGTCTTGACAGACACGACGGACGGACGACATAGAATTGAGGATCACTTCTATGCCGTCCGCCGTTCCGTTTACGAAAAAGGGTATTTAGATGAAGTGTTTTTAGGGTTCCGATTTTTTCCTTTTGAGGTACGGAACCCTAAAAACACTTCATCTAAATACCCTTTTTCGTTTCAGTAAAATAATCTCACATATGTTAACCTCGAATACATCTCAGAGCTAATCACACGAACTAACAGGTAATATTCATCCATCTACGGAACAACTTTTTTTAAAGTTTAAAATTGCGCGCGGGAACGTTGCTCGCGGCCACTCTGCCGTTAAATTGCACAGACTCGAACCCACGGCCTGCCGGTTACCAACTTTACCAGTGAACTTCGCACTGTTTTTTTGTTTTTGTTAAATGAGACTGTTTTTTTAGCCTTCAATTATTGTTAAGGGGATTGAATAATATTGAAGTGATTTTTGTAGATGAAGCAACTTATGATCCTCTGAAGCTACTGGTAAGGTAAAGACCAAAAATTATGTTTTGACGTCTAAAACTGTACCAATGATCCTCTCATGGCTGTCCCACTTCACCCACTTACGACAATTTTCAAGGTATTGATCAAAGCGTAATATGCCAATTTTATCGGTCAGCCCATTATATCCAATCCAGAAATTATTTAAAGAAAAAAAGCCAGTGAAACCATCTCATCACTCAACAAAACTCTTTGCAGCAATAAACAGAGTTCCAAGCAAATAAACGTGCAGCCGCTTTCACAGAAATACCAGCATCCGAGGTGAGACCAAATGTATGCACGTCAAGCTGTTTGCACTGACGAACGAGAACTAAAATTTATCTATCGCCAAACATATTCGCCAAGTAGCATCATTTCGTTAACAACCTCCCATACAAATTCCAACTTTAGAGCTCAGAAATTAAGGTGTATTTTGGCTTGTCTGCTAATTTCTGTCGTAGTTGTTTATTGGCGATATATTTTTGGGAAGTGCATGCACTTTATAGTCTGGAATTCGAGCCGACACAAATCTTTGCGGTTCATATTTTTACGTAGATACTTTTTAAATGTCGCCGTTTATGTGATACTGTTGTGCTGGTTTGTTGAATGTTGAGGTATCCTGGGATCGTTTGTGTTCTGTTTTGCCGTGTGTTCGTTACTTTTAAACTGGAGAATAAGTTGCGCTGTATAAAGATGTTGAAGTTGGTAAAAAAAAAACATTTTTTTATTGCTTAGCACATGTCGTGTTTACAAGGTCTTTATAATAATGATAAAGTTCACATGACCCTGTCGGGCACAACAATTTCATAAAATCAATTCAATTTAATTTCATTTTCTTTAAGACATATTTGTGCTTTTCAAGCTTTTTTTCGTTGCGTTCATTTACCAATTTTTCTTCTCATCAGGATAGTAATGGATCAGTAGGTCCCGTAATTAAAAACGTGTAGTCACAATCTCATCTCAGTGATAATCAATGTCAAAACCTAGCAAAATTCCATAAAATGTTTGACAGATTAAGGCAGATTAGAATGCGGACGTTCTTAGAAATACATTTTTGGGGCCTGAGCAGATAGCATACAGTTACATATAGTGTCACACATAAGAGACTATTGTAATGATAATCTTGATTGTATAATGAATTTGATTATTATGTATGTATTTTGATTATTTTGTATGTATTTTGATTATTTTATATTATTATTATTATTTCGATGATTTCTGATATGGGTTAAAGTACCTGAAATAAATGTTTTTTTTTTTTTATGTGATCCCCTCCTATCCACCACTATCATTTGGCATACGATGCAGCAAACACCCTGTATAGAGGTGATGAAAAATGTGCATAAAGGTAAAGTCATTAATGAAGATCCATCGAAGCAACATTAATTAAGACTAAATAAATCCCAATCAAGGTAAACTAAAAGGTAAAGTAAAATCAATTATAATTATTTGAATTAAACGTTACTAAGGCTGTAATTCGCTAAATTCGTATTTATTACGTTCATTATCGAAAATTGGTAATCACTCGAGTTATCTCGTTAAACAAACAAAGACCGAATGAATTCATAAATGAGTGATTGATTGAATGAATTTAGCTGTAACATCAACATTTACGTATTCCCTACGTGTAAGCATTGTTCTACATTGCCCTTTCATTGTATGCAATCATTTTCATTTAATTATACAATCAATTACATGTTATTCATACTTGGAGCACCAATATGTTCTGGTTAAAAATAACATGAATTATTAATAATACTTGTAGGTGTGCAGAATTTGCTGTTTCATCAATCTTGGTAGCATTTTTTAAGTAAATGAGAGCCAGCTGGCCTATCGTCGCTATCTACTAGGGGTGTTCAATAAAAAGTCCTATAGAGTAAGTATGACACAATTATCCGTTATTTATTCTGTTATTTTATTTTTCGAAGTAGTCACCTTTCAGGTTTATATACTTTGTATATCTTTTTTCTAAACCTAAAATTTCCTTTCTAAAAAAATCTTTTTCCTGATCTCTTAAAAAATGGGGTATGGCGGCGACTACTGCATCATCGTCAGCAAGGTCCGGTGAATACGGAGGATGTTCCATCAATTCGAAGCCAGCTTCTGCATGAATGACAGCCATCGCAACTCTGGACTTCTGCGTGGGGACAGAACACGTTCCGAAACGACGCAAACAAATGACTTCTATTTTTTTTAAACAAAAGAGAATTGTTTTTTTTTTTATTATCATCATATTTAATTTCTGGGCTATACCTGCCAGTATTTATTTTTTTCTTTCCAAGGAGAATGTATCGCATTATCATTATTTATTGAACACCCTATTCTTTCTTTGATAGATACTCTTCTTGAAAACAGTCGCTGGTTTGGTCACAAAAACATCAAGAGGGCCTGGACAAAGTGACATTCCATCAGCGATAACGATGTTGAAAATGTCAACCTACCGAAAAGCCTATGTCCATGCTGTTGAAGATAGTTATTTGATTCAGGCGTGACTTTGCAAAAATCCATTATAAAATCCAATAGATGTAGATATAAAAATTTTGTAACCTATTCCATATAATTAGCGAGCTTAGATGAGTTAAGCGGAATCCTAACTAATATTATAAATGCGAAAGTGAGTTTGTTTGTTACGCTTTCACGCTAAAACGGCTGAACTGATTTGGATGAAATTTGGCTTAGGGGTACCTAGACTATGACCTGGAATAGGACGCAGGATACTTTTAATCCCGATTTTCCCACGGGATCGAGACTTACGCGGGTGAAACCGCGCGGCGCAGTTAGCAGGTTTATTAGTCGTAGATAATAAACCTACTAACTGCGCCCAGCGGAATTGAATTTTTTTTTTCATGCTGTTGAATGTCGTTGTAGAAATACGAAACGCTTTGAAAGCAATTGCCACTTGTTTAGACTATATGAATATGATGTGCTTCACCGTTATACAGACCGTATTATAACCTGTTACCAACAAAACGGAAATATATTATCAAAAAAAAAAGTTAAACTGCAATTCACTACTGACCTTGTTATCTTAAAAAGCTGACTGACCCAATTTTCATTCAGTGATATACTATTAAATACTCCTTTTAAAAGAGTTAATTTTCCTGTTTCAGCCGTTGCCATTCACTGTCTGCCTATCCTCATTACGTAGAGGGTTGAATGTGGGCTCGTTTGCCCGACCCAGATACTCAATGAAAGTGTAACGTCAGCATTTTCAGTAGTCTTGTTCATTATGAAGTATTATCTACCATTAAGTGAGTGCCGTTTGTGCATACTGAGCGCTTCATTTGAGTTTTATTATCAGGGTAGGTACTGCTGTTCCTGGGTTCACGGAATGGTCTGTTACAGATGTGAAAAGCAACTGAACGAAATGTATTTTTTACTGGCTGTGCCCCGTGGTTTCACCAGCATAAGCCTCGATCCCGTGGACATATCGGGATAAAAACTATCCTTATTCAGATCATGGTCTATAAAAACTATCCTAATTCAGATCATGGTCTATAAAAACTATCCTAATTCAGATCGTGGTCTATAAAAACTATCCTAATCCAGATCATGGTCTATAAAAACTATCCTAATCCAGATCATGGTCTATTAAAACTATCCTAATCCAGATCATGGTCTACCTATGTGCCAAACATCCAAATCTGTTGCCGTTTTAGCGAGAAAGCGTAAAAAACACAGTTTCGCATGAATAATATTAGTTTGGATGTAGTTAGAATATATTTACTCATGCTATTCAGTTGCTCCATGAAAAATACTGGTATTAAGCTGCATTTAGACTGGAAGCTGACCCCAACATAGTTGGGAAAAGGCTAGGCAGATTGATTATACTCATGGTATTGATCACATTGTGACTTCATTTGAAGCAAAATGAATTAAAAAGGATGAATTTACTTTTTCATAAATATTTTATGTTGTACTAAGAACTGAGACTGTCCATGCGTTACGACTTCACTTTTAAACAATCATCATCTTTCAGAGAGAAATATCTGAAGCTAGATAACGTCTGTTAAGATAATAATGAATGAATGGTCAAATACAATATTGGATTTTCTACTTCGCGTAACTTTAAGTATTGTAAAAGAAGCGGATCTTTGAACTTTTCAACGTCAGCGATAGTTAACGATCGAACTAATTAATTGTTAGAGCTGCGTTAGACTGTTTGTAAAGCTAGGAAATTACACTAGGATTCATTGATTAAGTAACCTATATTGCTTTTGAATTGTAAAGAAAGATAAGGAAAAGGCATTGGCGAATATAGCAATTTTTTTTTCTATCTGAACAGACAGCCGTTCTGCTGGAGAGTTTGTTGCGCCACTTCTTCTTCCCAGCTAAAGCACTAGGAAGTGGTGAAGGGCGGGCGTTTTGGGGGACTGTCTTATGTAATTTTGACCTTCGAAAAGTGCTGATTCTGCCTAATTTTAATGAATGACATTTGATTTAAAGCTAACCCTTCAATCGCACGGTTCGCTTTTGCCTTTCAATATCGTGGAAGTAACTGAATTGAATCGATATACATAACATATCTACCGGATTTAAAGCAAATTACTGACTTTGACTTACCTTATTTATACGGGGTCAAAATAAATTAGCTAGCGAAACTCCGAAGACGGTGTGAAAAAAAACATTAAACATATTTAATTTTAATATTATTTATCCTTAAATAAATAAAATAAAATAAGAATAGTTTTTTTTTTGTTTCATCATGTTTAGATATTGATACCCAAAATGTCTGCGGAGTTTCGCTAGTTAATTGAATTTGACCCTGTATATACCCTTTATTTTGCAGCACCTTTTACATCAAATCGAATTAAAATGGTTGAACCGTGTTATACCACGAGTCATGTGCCCCATGCAATGTCCTATGTCATGCAATGTCGGTGAAAAAGATGAACTTCCATACAAACTTTCATCACCCATTTCATCCCTTTAGGGGGTGAATTTCCTAAAAGCTATATAAAGGAACTATTGTGCAAAATTTCATGCGTCTAGACTTATTGGTTAAAATCAAATAACGATTAACAGATAGCGGATTCCAAAATAGTACATTTTGGAAATGAACACATAAAACTTTTTTTCTTTCTTTTTAATTACATTTTTTGTATGAAATAGAGTTATTTCTATTCTCATATGTAACACTATATTATATCCTCACAGTAAATTAAGTACATATCGCTAAAGGAGACCATTAGATACGAGAGCGCATTACGCCTAAGTCTTCACCATAAAGCAAGGAGGGTTCCAGCCATAATCATAGGCTTAGCAAGGAAACATCACGGTATGATGTTACGGGAACAGCTAGAAGTAACCGCACATCCTTTGGTGTAATCTCTTTACTGTCTTTTACGATACATAGGGCCGCTGCCAAAACCTAGTAACAAGCAACGAATAGGTTGAAATGTATTAAGTATGCGTTTTATCATTCACGTGTTAAGATACAGTTAAGTAAAAATAATTAACATGATAATTAAAGGATGCTGACATTCAACTGCGAAGGATTTTCTTATAATCAAAACTATGATTTTATTTTTTATTTTTTATGTCGTTTATTTATTTTCATTCTTTCAGATCTACTTAATTATATTTTTTTTAATAAAAAAAGGATAAAAAATAAACAAAAAAATAATAATAAAAAAATAAAAATAAACATTTTGAAGCATTTACAAATGAATGGTGTTGGGTAATGAAATAAAATGTAAATCATGACTGTAGTCCTCGAAGAGATCACTGTCAGAGATGTATTCTATCTTACATTGCCCCATTTATGATGTTAGTCTCATATAATGGGATGGGGGCAACTTTATTTCTTCATTAAAACTTGAAATGAAATGAAACGTTTTATTTCTGGTTGTTTTTCAAACGAATATATATCTGCCTAGTTTTTCCCAACTATGTTGAGGTCAGCTACCAATCTAACCAGATTCGGCTGAATACCATTATTATACATGAAGCGACTACCTATCTGACCTCCACAACCCAAATACTGGGTAACACGATACGTCTTTGTAACACTGGTTGTCAGGCTTTTGGGCTTCTGACTACCCGTAACGACTGCCAAAGACTTGTTTTTCAGACGAAGTACTTAGTAGTTAAAAAGGTGTACCTACAGTACAATAACTTTCCACAATCATCCAGCCTGGAGTAGTGGCAAGGATAAAATTACCCTTACAAAACCTTCGGGGTTATTAACCTTTATTACAAGTCAGGCTCTTACTAAACATTACTCCCGGTCCCTCGGAAAAGCCTACCTGGTACATGTACTTTACGTTATGCCTACGAAGCCTATTTAGTTAAAACTGTCTGCGTTCCTGGCTACCATAATTTGTACCTTCCAAGGTTTTATATCTATAACGGGTGTAAAAAGACACTTAGCCTTATTCCCGTCATTGTGATATTTTTTTGTGCTGGATCATACCTGGAAACCTTTTGATTACATTATGAAGTCAAATTTCCAACATTTTCAGACTTTTTTAAAGAAAACAAGTTTTAAATGTTATAACTTAATTTAAAATAATTCCATGAACCCTGAACTGTTGCATGCACCAATAAACACAATGTTTTGCGTGCGTTACGTTGCGCACTACCGTATACAGCGATTTTTCACACCGAAAATAAGTCGTTGTGAAAAAGCCGAAAATAAGTCGTTTCCCAGGAATAATTTTTTTGCAATGCGTAGTAGACGGGTATGTCTCTAACGGCTATCTTTTTACACACTGTATAATTACCAATGAGTTAAAACTGAGAATACCGTATCGTATCTGTGCGTCAATGCTATGTCCATTAAAGAAAGTTGGAAACATATTCTGCAAATTGCGTAGTATAGTCAAAAGATCTCTTCTTATATAGAGAAAAATGTAGCGCTTACATCAGAAAAAAACACTGTAACTATTGTACCTATTAGTAATCCAATGTATTGCATGCATTGTACTTTTTCTTTATTTCGATACTTTTTGTTTTTTTTTTCTGTGGTAAATTTTATTTAATAATCCTCATTGATATTTGTATGTCATCAATGACAAAACATAGCGTAACATTTTATTATTAAGACATTGACCTTTAACCTATGTTTCACAAATAAATAATTCTTATTCTTATTCTCAAAAATATTGTCTACATCTGAGTAACAATTCCAGATTTCCTAACAATAAGTTCCTTCACCGTAACTCAGTCGTATATTAAAGTAGTCAAAAAATATTATGCCTCTCGCTCCTAATAAAACAAGTTACGGGTTTTTTTACACCGGTCACACTTTCTAAGATCAGAGCCGAGATATATATATACATTAAAAGTTGGTCGGAACAATCGCACAGGGATATATAAACCGCCGCGAAGAGATCGTTTATTAGCACGAGTAATAAGAAAACTTCCGCGGAATCTTTGTGAATTTGCATTTTATCAGCCGAAGACTACAACTTAACTTCGTGGATGGCGGTATGTTAGATGCAACGGTATGGTCTCGATGTAATAATATTTTTTTATCTATTAAAAAAAGCTGCCAGATATATAAGAATAAATCGGCACTTTTCCTGTTGACAGCAATGCGAACTTTTTTGGATGCCTTAGAATGTTTTAATGAATTAAACTCATACAAATTGTTAAGGTAAAAAACTAGTAGCAGAGAGGAATGATTTTAATACAAGGTAGGTTTCTAAAATTGCAGTGAATTAATAATCTGCTTTGTTACTTTGCTAAACATAGAAATGTTGCCTTAGGACTTTGGCATTTGATGATATTATTCCACTTACGTAGCTTATTATTTGATCACTTACGAAACTTTTATTTTTTTAATTAAACGTGCGTTCATAAGTGACTGAGCAAACCACGCACTACAACCATTATGTAATCTTTGATAGTAATGTAGTATCGCAAGAAAACACACGAACAAGAAAAAAAGGTGTCTTTTAGCGATAAGACCGCCCATTGTGTCACTTTATGTAAAATTTCTACATTGATATCATATACTTATTTATTTATTTAAACATTTATGTACACACATAATAAACAGACAAGAAGAAAAGAACAGAAAAAAACATACAAAGGTGATGCTTATTTCTAAAGAAATCTCTTCCAGCACATCTGCGATAGGAAAGTAGATAAGAGATGTAGACACCGTGTGTAAAATTCGTGAGAAAGTAAAATACATATAATCAACACAATTTACTTAATAAACTAAAACACCACTATACCTGTTATTCGTATGGTGTACATAATAATTAAGAGTAATCATCATCATTTCTGCCGAAAGATGTCCACTATTGGACATAGGCCTCCCCCAGAAAGATAATAAAGAGATTCTCTTCTATTCTGTATCTGCTAGAAACAAATAAAAAAAAACACTAAAAATAAATATGCCTTACATTCAGCATAACACCATCCACAGTCACCTTACACCGCGGAACGTTATGATAACAATTTTCCTTATTTTTATCTCTTGCTTTTTATATTATTGCGGTGACAACTATGGGGGTTGGCGACCCGCCTTATAATTTAACCGCACAATAGAACCGCGTAAATTGTATCGCTTTGTCACTGGTTCAAAATGGTAGACTGAATTGTCATGTTCAAAATGACGTTTTGGGGTGAGGAAGGTTGTAATTATAATGACAATGGATGGAAACATAATCCTTAGTAACCTGCGCTACGGTAAAACCTACAATGAATTTAGTTTTCAGTTCCTTAATAGAGTTTTTCGTTTCTCATTGAATTTAACGACTTTCGGTTGATGATGAGCAGTAAAAATCCTTTAACTTCCATCCATCCATCGGCGTCAAAGCTCATAAATTAGATCTGAAAACATAAATGCTCAGTGACCGAATAGCGATAGTTAAACTAACTAAAAACTAAACTGCTTACAAACACACGCCGTGTGAGCAAACATCAAAAAAGTATTTAAATTTTAATGACGTTGAAACCTCCTTACGCAGTTTTAAGCCGCGGGGAGGCGGGCGGGGTACAATTCCGCTCCAGTTATCGTGCGAAAACTTTCACCCAATCCGATTTACCTGAGTTAATTACATTTCATAGTATTGGAGCTTACAGTCGCCCCACAGTGAATTGGCCACTGAGATTTATCCGACATTTTACGGCGAAGTCAAACGGCGAGACACAATTTGCGTATAGAGATTCTGCGAACTGAAATATTCTAGATAAACGAGAACGTATTTACTGTCGTATCTTACTAATGTTCTACGCTAAGCCTCACTGCGTGACGGCGGTAGCAACGCGATAGTAAAGGGTTTAATACCACAATAGGAAAAGAAAAACATCTCTCGGGTAGAATCCGTTTTTCTGATACGAACGTTAATGGTATCAGACTACGACTATGGGGATAAAAGCAACCGTTGAAATGCTGTTACCTATTCCATTGACTACGTGCTTCCGTTACGCGTTGTTAAAAAGATTTTACTATCATTGCGGACATTAATTCAGGGTTTTTAGATGTAGTAATACCTACATTAATTACTTTCAACTCTTTCGGCAGCAATCATGAGCCTTTTTCAAGGATATACGAAGCTAAAGAAAACTCTTTAGCTTCTTTCAAAGCTTTTTACCCGACTACGGCGAAGCAAAAAGGAGGGTTATGATTTTGACCGGTATGTATGTATGGATGTATGTTCATCTGTTCCCTCATATCTTCTAAACCACTCATCACAATTTGACAAGTGAGGTATCGTTGGAAGCCTCTTGATCGTCCGCTGGTTATAGGCCGGGTTATGTGACGTCACATTAAATAAAAAATGGCGCCCTCTAGAGAACATAAATGTGGAATTTGCAAAAAAAAAATTGTTAAATCGAACCATGATAGGTATCAAATGAAAGGGTTTAATGAGCACATTTCAAAAAAATATATATTATAACACCAAAAGAATAAAAAAAAAAAAGTAATTAAAACTAAAACCCAACTACGACTAAAAAGGTATAAGCAAGACACCACAGACAGATAAATTAAAAATCCGGAGTCACACGTAATCTGTTCGATTTATGCCCTAACACGTGTGACTCCGGATTTTTAATTTGTCTGTCTGTGTTGTCTTGTTTATACCTTTTTAGTCGTAGTTGGGTTTTAGTTTTTATTATGAAATATATATAAAATCAGTATTTATGTACTTAAATTCTAAAACTAACATCGTCGTCGAGGTTGACCGCGGCGAAGGTGGTGTGACGATCGCGCAGAATAGAGAGGTTTGGAAGGAAAAAGGGGAGGCCTTTGCCCAGAGGTGGGATAAGAAGTAGGCAAAAAAAAATGTGAAGAACAAACTCTGTGATGAATTAATATTATTATGTTGAATCTTCTGACACTTTTCCTCCAATTAAGTAAATCAACTTTTCATTACCAATGTGAAACATTGACCTTCATTCAAACCGTCAAAATTATTCAATTTACGCCACTCCACAGCGACCTCATCCAACTAACTCGGAGAAATTCGTGTGTGAAATATCAGAAGTTGTCGAGATCTTAGCGGCGGGTCTTGGGGCCAGATTAAACCTTCGTAGACGTGTCAATTATCGACTGTTGCGAATTCATTATAAAGGATTTCCAGTTTAAGTTGGTTGAGAATGTATTAATTGGGAGTTTTGGGAGGAGCTTAGATTTTTATGGGCGGTTAGTTGAATGTTTTGTTATTGTTATCTTTTTTGAACAAATGTAAATTATTAATTCAAAATTATTTACATTTTATAAGTCTATTATAGAAATTATTAAGAAGACTAAGGAAAAAAATAGTAAATTTAAAATTTAAAAAACCCCCGACAAAAACAAAGCATTTAAAAAGTAAACAAATAATATGTATTGGCCCTTTAGTTTTTTTCTCATGAAAATAGGAAATTAACAACAACTATCCTTTCTAAAATAGCATATATTCATTATTCCTAGTGTATGTTGGCGTTTTCATTAGCCGTCCCCCGACGCGACGACGCTTGGATCAAAATATTACCTACAACTTTTATATTAAACTTAAAGGGCCAATACATATTATTTGTTTACTTTTTAAATGCTTTGTTTTTGTCGGGGGTTTTTTAAATTTTAAATTTAACTTTTATTTCCAGCTTTTTAAATTTCATATTATATTACTAGTAGAAACGCTATGATCAACCCGCGGCTCGCCGATATCTGCGTAGCTGTACGTACTTTTGCCACAGTGAAGCTAGTTTCTAATTTAGTCTCATTTCTCTTTCCTACTCCATCATCAGACCCTGATCACCATCCATCTGTAACCTATTTTTTGAGACCTTTCCAATGAGCCCAAACACGATACTTCTGCTGTATGTTGGTGAGGGAGTTGGGTATCCTGCATCCAGGTGATGCTGCAGCATCAGTTCAAGGTTACTATTTTCTTCTAATATCATTGAAGTAACAGAATTCTAAATTTTCAATCGATTAGACCTGTGAAAGATGGTCACATCCATTCATCAACTAGAAAAGAGCTGATAATCTTCAAATGGCTGAACCGATTTTCTTGAATAATAGCTAAGAACACTCTCGATCAAGTCACCTTTCAAACAAAACAAAAAAAAACAAAATCGGTTCAGCGGTTTGGCAGCTACGATGGAACAGACAGACACACAGATACACAGATACACACGTTAAACTTATAACACCCCTCTTTTTCAGTCGGGGGTTAAAAATAAGGGAAGAGCTCATTGGGCATCAAAATTTCGTCCGCATCGCTGACAGAGGGAAAAGTGCCCAAAAGGCTGGCTTCGTGCGTTGCCACGTATTGAAATTAATAATTTAGAAGTCCATTTATATCACAAAAATCTTCTCTTTTCTTGATTGCTGTTTGTGGTGCGGTAGTAACTCGGATCTCCAAGAAATTCGGCTTTGTTTTTCCTAGTTACTGTCATCAAACATCCACTAACTATCAGTGGCGAAGGCTGATTTTTTGGGAGAGGTAACCCGGAGCAAAAAATGCTTACCTAGGACAGCCGTGGCGAAAAGCTACTTCTTGTTTACCTAACATAATAACGGTGTCAATAAACCGTTTCATTAAATTCCTATTTCGATCTACTTTTCTATTATAAGCTTCATGCGAATTAGCGAAAAATGATTGTATCCTACTAGTCCCGAACTCATGTAACTCCAAACAGCTACGAATATGTTTTTCAGTCTGAACATGCTTTTTAGATGAATTCGTCAGATTATTAATATCTGTAAAACCCCCTTTATTCCATAAACTACTAGAATCGGAGAAAAGTAAACACGGGAAACAATACATTTTATTTAATTTACAACTGCCAGTCATCCATGGATATTTATCGTAAAGGGAAACATTAAAATGTTTGAAAAAGCCATCCCGTTGTTTGTATAATTTATAGTCATAACTGGGCTTGCACGGCCTAACGTAATTATGTGTTTCTTATTTTCGAAACTTAACCTTGAAAACCATGTTTCCTCACAAAGCAAATAATCTGTTAAACAACAATCTAAAGCTATTAATGCCGCCATCCTAATCCTACTGATCGTACTAATTAATTCTACTTACCCCAAATACTTCATTACAACGTACACTTTCACTAAACTCAAAAACTGTATTCACTGTTTTATACCAACAAACAAATACTACTACTACGATACTCGTACTGATAAACTAATGATTTCAATGAATAATACGAACAAAATGCAAATTAACTGCTAGTGTAAACAAAATAAAATGTTATAATGTGATTAAGTCAAACATCAACCACACAATGTCTAGCGCATTACGAAATTCAACGAACCGATATCGCCCCATCTCGTTCACGCGCACGCAATTTTCGATCGCTGTATGTACCATAACTCGATTCGCGCCGGCTTGCTGACGCCCATACGAAACTGGGGTGTCACGTGACCAAAGAGACGTCGTGACGCCTTGATTTATGAATGATCGAAAAGCCGATCGAGGCGCCGAGTTATTTTAGAGAATTAACAACTAAGTCAAAACATTGAATTATTTACATTGCGTTTTGTATAGTTTTAATTTGATGGTGTATCTGTATTAAATACCTATAGAGTGTGATTATTGAACAGGCATTTTAACACTACTGACTGTGTCATTTTCAATGACGATAGAGTGGTATTGTTCCGAATTTCAGAAGTGAAGCCGATAGGAATGGGCTTATATGGAGCCTTCGTCCCTGCTAACTATAAACAGTAAGTTTTCCCCCATTTTTATTTTTTATCGTGGGATATCATCAAATGACTTCTCCCGCTCTGGGTGGAGCGGAAGGGCGTGTCAGACTTTTACTGACTAAAACCCACACGTATTCCTTCAGTTGTCTGTTGCCAAGGTCCCGCTATCCCTTTCGGACATTCCCGCAACCCTGGCAGGAGTAAGTTTTCCCTGCTCTGCCCTTTCCTATTACTCTATGAGGCTGCCATCTTGCACCAACACGCTTAAAACCATCGTGAAGACAGCACCTACCTACTAATAACCCCATAATTTAGGTATAAGCAGTGACAGGTTACAATCCCATCGTTTACGAGCTCCATAATCACCTCTCCCCTCGAAAGGTGAGCCGTTATTTACACGAGTAATTAAACCCAATTTGAAGGCATTTATATATTTTGATCAAGCGTTTCTTACAAAATAATTTTCGACCTTAAAGTTCCCTCCCAAATTAATACCTTCTAGCAGATTCCCTCATAATGAGTGCAATAAAACAATCTAGTCGTTTAACCGCCACAATATATGCCTCCCTTCCACGTAAAATGTAGTTGCAAGGCACGTTTTAAAATATATGGTCCGACGAAATTAAATGCGCGCACCGTCTTATTGCAAACGCAGTTTACGCCTAATGTGAATTATGAAGAATAATAGTGGTGGAAATATCAGGTGGGGTTTGAGAGCCTGGGAGATGGGGAAATGTTAATGCGATATCAAACATGATTATTGGGGTGAGAAAATTATAGACGGAAATGGAAATAGGGTCTATTTTACAAAACAAGGTGTTTTTTTTGCTAATTAAAATGATTTACTCGTACTTATCAATCTTCAGATACACACATCGAGAATCTTAAGTTACGATATATTGAAAAAAAAAAAAAAAAAATGCCAGTTGATTCTTTGACATGGTCTCATTAATACCCTAGAGTTATGGGATATAAAAAAAACATGTATTTTGATGTAAAAACGGTCGCAAAAAAAACATTCTCAGAGTGTCATTTATCATAATATTATAGGCGTAAACTTTCAAATAAAAACGAAAAGCACCTACTTCTACATTATTTCTATCAACTCCTCTAACGTATACTTCCAGAACACATCATGAAATAAAGTTTACCAGGTACACCTAGCATTGGAAATATCTAAACTTTATTCGGCGTTGAACTGAACGATACACTCCTCTCGTTCACATTCAAAGACTTTCTCGCAAATATAAATCGCAATTGTCTGAAGAAATAGTAAAGTAGAACGATAAATTGGATAAAGAGGCAATACTGCCGTGCTCAGGGGCTGGTAATAGGCAATTTTCGACATCCAATCCCAGCACAATGGGACGACTTGCCTGTTTAAATATTTCTAAGAATCATTCGTTTTCAATGTGACCTATGTCACAGTCTTTTAGATTAACAGGTAGATTGATTGTTATACTGGTATTATTGTTAGCTGGAAGTGTGGAAATGTTTTTCTTGGGTGTACAATAAGTGGGTAAATATACTTGTTTATATTATGTGATGTGTTGTATTTTTACCATTCGGACCCACAGGTTTTAACTATTCGGACCCACAGGTGTAGTGAACGTATTACTGGCTATTACTGTCAATGTGTGTTTGTTATAGAAGGGTCGATCCATCAGGTTAAGCTAAACTTACCGGGGTTGGTTCGTGGATGAGTGACCATCTAATACATACCGAGACTACCCCGTGCCTCGGAAAGCACGTTAAGCCGTTGGTCCCGGCAGTCATTTGTGGATCTTTGACAGTCGTTACACGTCGTCTGAAGCTCGAAAGTCTGACAACCAGTCTTACCAAGGGGTATTGTATTATCCAGTTATTGGGTTGTGGAGGTCAGATAGGCAGTCGCTCCATGTAAAATACTGGTATTCAGCTGCATCCGGTTAGACTGGAAGCCGACCCCAACATAGTTGGGAAAAAGGCTAGGCAGATGATGATGTGTGTTTGTTATAGACCACAACTACATGGGCTCTTTAAATTTTTTTTCAGCTTCAGTTCTCTTATCATAAAACTCCCAAAATTGTTCAAAACCTACACCATTTTCTAGTAAAAAATATCCTACAACTCTTTACTACAAGATCGAGTCAAATATCAAAGCAGCTCCGTAAATACCTACGTAGAGCCCACAGAGACTTGTTTCGTACGTCGCATTGTCTGAAATTAATTTTCCTGTTCCGCTCAATGCATCTTTTATAAGATAGAGGAACAAAAGTGGAATGAAAGTGCCAGAGGAAAAAACTGAACCGACGGTTATTAAATTGAAGGATTTAATTTGTGTGCTCTAGATGTTTGTAAGTATTGTCAGATTCGGGTAATTGATGTAGACTGTGTCTGCATTTTCGCTTCCAGGATGTTGGTTTGTCTCGAGCGAATTGTGTTTTTGTGAATTAGTATTTCGGAACTTAAAAATAAATTATACATATGAAATATTTTTATTTTATTTTATAATTTATGTAAAAGTATTCTTATTGGAATCTTTATTAAATTGTAACCTACAGCAATGTGGACAAGTACTTCGTCGCTTAAGTGTTCTTTTGGTTTTGTTTGCATAGTTAGTTTAGTACCTATTGTAAATAGTTGTGTTATAATTATATTGTACATGTATGAGCATTTTAATGTTTATGAAATAAATAAACTAGATATAACAACGGGTGACATAACAGTAGTTTGAATTTTATTTGTTCTATGGAGTTGGAATTGCATTATTTTGTGACTTATTCAGGTGACTTTAAGGTGGACCGATGACCTGGTGCTGGTCGCAGGTGTCCCCTGGATGCGAGAAGCAGAGAACCGGTCGAAGTGGCGGTGCTTGAGGGTGGCCTATGTCCAGTAGGGTGGAGCGTCAATTTTTCTTGTTTTTCAATATTGAATAGTACTAGAACGTTGCATTGCACTCTCAATAAATCAACAAAAAATTTTGGAACCTATTTTAGGCCCTCTACTGACGCTTGAAGATTAGAAAAAATCAATAAATTGAGCAATTTATAAATAATCACATAATAAAACCCAAACATTTTTTTTATTGTTATTGTAACTCATAATACTCTAAATATCACTAATTTTATATTTATAAGGTCAATTTACTGATAAATGGAACACAAAGTTACGTTAATTCGCACGTCAAACTGAAGAAAATGAATACAAATCGCGGGTATCTTTGTAAGTTGAGTTGTTTACTTTCGATGTATTATCTATTTTAATTTCTACCTTCGCATTTCGTTTATATATTAATTTAGCTGATTACTGTTACTTGTAAATTGATCCTACAAGTTACAGTAATCACCTAAGTTCATTTTCCGTGAGTTTAAAATTTTATCGACATAATGTCGCAATAAGTTACGCGAAACAAAGCAGATTGTCCCGTTTTAGGATCACCTTGTTTGATTAATAAATCAGTGCTTCAATTTTATTAAAGTCCTCTGATTTAATGTTAATGTATAAGCTCCTGTGTGGTTTTGCATAAAGAAAGAGAGTTCATTTAAACAAGGCCCAATCCGCGTTTATAAATTCGATGTTTGAGCTCCAGTTACACAAATAAATTATTGTTTTGCACATCCTGAAAACCTATTATTAGCAATGCTATAAAATTGGGATTCAGGCGAATCAACAATTAGAAAAAAACATCAACAACAACTAGAAAAAAATCAAAACCTGGCCTAAGAATATTTAAAGTTCTGAAGTTAAACTTTGGGGCCGATGACTTGAATGCTACTTTATTATACTATTTCATTGTATGTAGTGGAGTGACAAGTTACGTTTCCTCCAAGGCTAAAGGATATCTTTGATTTATTGGAGGTCCTGGTTGCATGTTATGATGGAGTTCCCGGATTACCTAGTCACACACAATCAGTGGAGCGATGTGTAAAGATGGTCACTGAAGCTTCGATTACTAAGGCTGGTTAAAATGCCCGAGATGGATTTATTCGTTCTAAAATTAAATCACGCGAAATTATGCCATATTTTGAAACAAAAAATAATTTTAAAGTACAAGAAGAAAACTGAATAATTTCTCAAGATTTTGCCATTTTTTGGCTTTCAATTGCATAACTCAATTTTCTTGTTTTTCTTAAATAAAGATTTTAGTTCATAAAATGAGTCTTTTAGTGTTAATTGTACGCTGACATATAATAGGATTTTTATTGTTATAACATTCTGTATGTGTTTAAAGATATGCCTAATTTAATAAAATTATGGCAACTTTGAGCTTAAGTAGAGGGCTAAAATATATGTCCAAAAAAATAATCAAAAATATATTTACATATAATTTTGTCAAATGCAAATTTGTGCAGGTACTCAAAATCGATTCGATGTCTTTTTTTTTCTCCATACATTGACGCTCCACCCTAATGTCCAGCAGTGGACGTCTCTTTTTCGGCTGAAATACATCATTTCAGCCGAAAGACGTCCACTTATTCTTGTCTGCAGTTTAGGCACAGAGAGTTCTTACACACAAATAATTAATAAACGTGTCGATAAGCCAGCGTCCTCTATTAATATAACCAAGTAACTTTGGTTAAAGCCACATCGCAACAACAATTCCACTGTAATTATGCGCCATAATTATGCATTTGTTAAAAGTTTTAGTGGTGATAAAGTAAATGCCGTCTAATTGTGGCCGCATTAACTATTTTGTGGCACTGCATTACAGCCGAGTTTATTTCGTATTTAAGTAAAAATGTGCGCTAAAATTCTTTTACAATCTCTTACAGTGGGAATTAACTTTTGCTTTATTCTATTAGCAGTGGTGGCCCAGTGGTAACGACCACGACTTGCGAGTTGTAGGTCCGAACCCTGACAGGCGCTTTACTTTGTGTAAATTGTGACATCGCCACTGTTCTGAGATGTTGTGAGGAAACCGGCATGTCCTAAAACCAAAAATTCGAAGACATGTGACATCTACCAACCCGCACTGGGCCCGTGTGGTGGATTACGGCCCACTCCCTCTCACAGAGAGGAGGCCTGTGTCCCAGCAGTGGGAACATTATAGGCTGATTATGTTATTCTATTAAATAGTACGTAATAATCTAGAAGCGGTTATAAGAGTTAAATTTTGATAACGTGCCTTTTTACAACTTCATTTCTAAGTTATTTTAGAGGAAGATTTAAAAAAGTTTCAATTAATAATTTGAATTTAAAAACTAAAAGATTTTTTTTTTTTACTGAGGGATACCTTCATAATAAATACCTTCAATTCCCGGACATACCTCGTTTCCGATAAAAATGAGGAGCTATCTAGCTCACCGTTCCTTCCAATAGTTTTAGTTCAAACGATCAAAACGGATATATGACGGACCTTTTGTCAGATATTTTAAGAGTTAAAGAAATATATGGATCTCCGTTACTCTGTTGAAAATTATTTTTATAATTTTAAACATTTTAAAACACCTGTTTTCCACAATAATACTTTAGGAAAATTTTCAGTATTGTGTTAGCTTGCATAGTTGGCAACAGCTTGGAGGAAAAGCACATATATCATAAATACCTACATTATATTTAATATTTCACAAAAGTTTTAACAAATGGATTTTCTTTATCTAAGGTTTGCTGAACGAAGCAATCTCATTACCACATTAAAAATTTAATTACACCCTCTCACGTGAGAACGGGCAATTCAAATTAAAACATCTAGTATTTACCAGACATTCATATATAAACCCTGCATAATCTAATCCTAAACCTTTGTGAGGTGTTGCATTAAGTGTTTTATCATGTCTTGTCTCCGCAAGACGTAGACTACCGCAGAAAGAACGAACACTCCTTGAGGTTCCTTCATTCATTCATTCATTATGAACGACGAACTCCCTGCCATGGGTGGTGAAAACGCTGAGTTGCATGTAAAAGCATTTGAGAGATTTTTAGGATGTCTTTTGTAGAAATTCTTGGTGAAAGTACTGTGGGTTGTTTTATTTATTTTTTAAGGTTTTTAGTTTACTGACTTTTTAAGCGTTGTGTGGCTTTATGCTTGAAGCATAATTTTCATCATAACTTGCGTTAATTTAATCATTAAATTGTGCTGGTTTTCTCAACCACGTGATGTTTTCTGAATGAATAGATTATTATACAGGTCTTTATAAAAATGAACCTTTTGCATATGGCAAATGACTCACACTTGTATTCTAACTTCACGCTATTCGACAAAAGAGGTGCTGCTTAAAAAGAAAAAAACTTATCAAACTGCGGAATGACGGGGATGTACTTGTACCGTGTATTTTGGTTTACGGGTATGCCACTCCGTGTCTAGGTGGGCTCGAAAATATCTCCTGATACAAAAAATCGTATAATCAATTAGTCCCGAAATACAATAAAAAGAGACTATCACTACATGACATATCCCAACAAAAAACTAAATTAAATTAATCAAATAGAGTATGATCAGCTATCTTGATAGAAAGTAGTACCTCATTCTCCGACTCCTTAGTCCGAGCATATCTCGATAATACTCTTTGTCAGAAAATCTTTAGGACCATTAGTTTTATTGGACCGGTTCAATCCGTGGACCATGCCCGCCCGAGGCAGAATACTGGCAGTAAGCAAACTTCTCGCTAAAATGTAATTGGTTTTTGAAAATCCTGTCTATAACTCCATAGTCTCTGCGTAGAGCCGATCTAGGATATCTAGGTTTTGCTATCCTAGTTTTGTTTGCATGTGCCAGTTTTCGAGGCGTACAAAGCCATTCGATGGAACTCGAATTTGGTTATCGTTTGTTGGTATTGCTGTTGGTATGTACGTTGTTACTTGTTAGCTGGTAGCTATACGAAGTGGGACACTGTAAAGATGTTAGTTTTTAAACGATTTCTTCCATTTTTTATTTGGTAGATCATGCTTCCGAGGTTGGTTCCATATAAATTTTATTAGTTTTTGAGTTGGCTTCAATATTACGTATTTTTCCCACTTAGTCTATATAGACGATATATTATTTGACTCCGTCACTGTTATTTACATAGCACGTACCTACTGTTATTCGAATTTGTGTGGGGTAGGTACCAAAACTAAAAGGTGAAAAATAAAAACGTTTTACAAAAAAAACCGACTTCCAAAAAAAAAACGCAAAATAGTGAAATATAATTTTAATTTTGGAAGTCGGTGGCTAAAAACGAAAATTGAAAAGCATAGACACTTCCGATATTAAAGTTATTTTTCACTTTTTAGTGTTTTTTTTTGGAGGTCGGTTTTTTTTTGTAAAATTGAATAACATTTTGAATGGCACGTACTTTTACGGATGACATCTGGAATTTCTCAGTAGCAGCCCGGAATCTGGATTTGTGCCCGGTTGGTGGCAATAGGCTCTCCCCCTATTACATGGGACATAACTAAGTCTGCCTAACCCTTCGGGGAATACACGCGTGATGTTATGTGTTATTAACTGCTATAATAATGAATTATTATTATTATTTTGAAACACATGACCATGCAAATTACGCTAATTAGCCACCGTAACCTCGGTTTATAAGCAAAATATATATAACATACTAACTAACAAAGAAAATGCCTTCCGGATAAAAACTTGATGCAGATAATAAACATAGAGAAAAACTCCGCAAGGAAAATGCATGCCGGTAGTACACCTCCGCCGCGAAATCATAGCAGCGAAACCACAGTAGTTCAATTGTACTGACTAGCATCATGTTCCACTACGCGAATCCGATTCGAGTTATACCTCGTAATAATTACTGTATTTATTTGAGTGTTTACTTTAAATTTTAAAGAACTGGCATTAGCTTAACGTTATCAGAATTTTGTCCAAATACATAAAGGTAAATGAAACTATCGTGAAATCTGGATTCAAATTTTTATCAGAAATCGCCAAAACGTAATAAGCAATTGTGTAGTAATCAAAACTCGTGCCTCCTCGCTCTCTCGTGACATGAATATTTACTTTGTAAAGTATTTATTATATTATTTTAATTATGTGCATGTGGAGACTATGTGGGTCATTGTCTTTTTTCTCTCAGTTAGTATTAATCATGGCCTGGCAGTTTGAGTAATTTATATGGCCTACCCACAATTATCCTTTCTTTGGTATTGTTCGTCTAATCGTGGAGCTCCTTAAGTTCGGAGTTGAGCTGCACGATTACCTACTGACAAATCCGTGCACTGCCTGGACAGGTCCACTCTTCGTGTTCTTTCCTCAAAAGACAATTCCAGACACCAATCTATATGGTCTTCAATGATCTGACCAAGATTATGTCTGGACTTTAAAAGAGACTGTGACCGCTGAGTTTGTCTCGGCCTTTCTTCCCAGAGTAGTCATATAGTAAACGCCGACCTGATCTAGTTTTTAAAATTAGATTGTTTAAAAGTGTTTACATAAACCTACTTACAGAAATAAAACCATTTACCATTAAAGCTATGATAAAAATTGTAAAGATTTTTCTTATATGAAGACACGACCATAAGATCACTTTACACTACGCTGTAATAAACTCATTTGCGTACGCACGGCGCTATAAATTGAGTTAGCCTGAATAATAAATATTTTGCGGTAGTCAGCATTAGCACACTGAGACGCCACAATTTGAGGAAAATTTACTGTCTCCGTGTACTCCTTAACATATTGTATGTTGTTCATTTCCAAGTATTTGAATAAGAACTTATTAAGTTCATAATAAATGTATAGACTTACTTTTCTAAGTGGTCCAATATCAATTTTAGACCACTTATACTCCATTTGAAATAAGATTAGAAATTTAAATAAGCCTTTTTTACAGTCCGTTCACCCGATTTTGAATTCTATTGCGTTGGTGGCACGAGAAATGGCAGCTGCAGCAGTTGGTATTGTGTAACTTTTTTTGCTTTTAATGCTATCCTTATGCCTACGGTATAGAAGTCAAAATCGGTTGAACGGACTGTAAAAAGGTTTGTTTAAATGTCTAATCTTATTTCAAATGGAGTACAGATCCAACTCTAGTTAGTTTGACAGCTGCTAATCCAGTAGGTACTTGTTTTGATTCTGGTTGTCTTGTTTGGTTTCAGTATTCTCGGTTGTAGTACGACAACTATCAGTGGAAGGAGTAAAACAATTGAAGATGTTCAACAAATCTACAGTCCACTAAGCCTACAACGATCGCACATTCACAAAATAGAAAAGAATCTGTATACAAGACAAGTAATAAAAAAATATTGCGCAATATGATTGCATCGGTCCTTGCACTCAAACGATCCATTATTTTCTCGCAATAAAATCAACAAGACGGCCTTCAATGTTTTTGCGCAAGACCTGCGCAATAATTATCCTACACGATGAAATTAAAATATGGCGGAATAAAAATTAAACTCGCTCAAACTTTTGTTCAATCATTGCGCAATCTATTGCGCAGTTCGTGATATTGTGCAATATATTTGATCGTTTAGGACCCGCCTAGGATAACGGTTAGGTACACAATAACGGCTGTCTAATTGAAGAGCGTTTTTTGACCATTATGTCAATTATTGGTGAAAATTTATAGTAGGACAGAACCATTTTCCTAGAAAACCAAAGTTGTAGTAAGAGGTTTATTAACTCATCTAGAGTTAATAACATTTCAAAGTACCTACGTATGTTAATAAATTAAAAATACCTAAGAAGTCTGACCCCCAATAATATAGGATCAAATTGGCATTTTTTTTTAGAAATAAATTGTAGACATCATTGGAAGTTTTTGATCGGTGAAAATATGCGGTGGTCATGGTTTCTAGGATTGGTTGCAGGACAACAAATTGATATTTTAATAGCAAAAAATACTAGTTTTGCTGAGCACAACTTCAGCTAGAAACTGTTAGTTTCGATCGGAAAGTGCAGGATCTCATACGCATTCCCAGTTATTTAATATGTCCCATAAAATCTTAATATATGTGATAAACTTCTTATGCATAGTATTAGGGAATCATGCGGTATTATTCTAGTTTTATTTTTTTATTTAAATTAAAACATTGTTCAGATTCCGTCGACTCGCAAAAGGAGGACAACTTTTTATTTTTATTAAAATCGACTTTTTCCCCACATTCTTGGTCACCCTGGCACAGAATTAACGTGCATTTTCAAGAGCTCAAGCATGGGGTGGGATAAAAAATCGCCATTTTAAATAGGTTCTGTGGCGTCAAGTGATTTAATGGTTTCTCCCGATTCTCATGCAGTGCATGATACGACGATCATTTTTTTTTATTCGTAATCAATTCGAGGTTCCCTCACTTTGGTTTAATTGAAATTCTTTTGAACGGTGTGACTTGAATTTTGCGATTAGGTGTTATAATGGATTTAGAGATGTACCCCTAATCTTTATTGTCTGTACCTATGCGTCTCGGTTTTGCAGGGCCGTACCTACCCTGTTGGTAAAAAAACCTTATAGTAATCCTAACTAATATTATAAATACGAAAGTGAGTTTGTTTGTTTGTTACCCTTTCACACTAAAATGGCTGAACGGATTTAGATGAAATCTGGCACATGGGTAGACCATGACATGGAATAGAACATAGGATACTTTTTATCCCGATATTCCGACGGGATCGAGACTTACACGGGTGAAACCGAGGGGCGCAGCTAGTAAAAAATAATGATACATTGCATTTAGAAACGTACTCTAGATTATATACCTTTTAGTGGGTACATATAAAACAGACCCATGTGACTTAAAAAAACGGACAAAAACCATATTTCATATATACATATACTTAAAGGATTATAATAGTTATCTGTTGATAGGCAGAAACGAATATTTACCAGCAGGCTTTGTTTCGTAGGAAACAAAGTTTCCCCCTATTCCTGTCCGTATGTTTGGCGACACTTAGAACGTTTTTCGAAGAAAGTTTCGGTGTCAGTATTAATTGAACGCGTACGAAGGAGCTGTCGGATCTGAAAAGCCTTCTGGAAGCCTTTAATGTCGTATATTGTTGCCATGGTCAGTTTGAACTTATACTTTTTTAAGCCCTGTATTAGCTATCTATGATTGTTTGCAGTCAAATGCTTGATCAATCTGCCTAGCCTTTTCCCAACTATGTAGGGGTCGATTGCCTATCCGACCTCCACAACCCAGTAACTGGGTAATACAATACCCCTTGATAAGACTGGTTGTCAGACTTTCGGGCTTCTGACAACCCGTAACGACTGTCAAATATCTACGAATGACAGCCGAGACCAACGGCTTAACGTGCTTTCCGAGGCACGGAGGAGTCTCGATATGTAAAGGAGGTCACCCATCCACGGATCAACCCCGGCAAAGCGTAGCTTAACCCGATGGATCGACCTGTGCGGCTGTTATTACTTAGCCACGATCTCCGCAAGTCAAATGCTTGATATATTGACACTGACCTGCAGATTGTAAAAAACGTAAGAAAATTTTAATTTCGCGGGCTACCTTTGCGCATCCATCTAAAGGAACTATGTAATGTATTTTTTAGGCAACAAGCCTTTCTGTTGTATTTTTCTATAAGTAAATATCAACCTACAGTAGAATGTACATTCAGTTTTGAAATAAGTGTGACGGAATATAGACTGTGAGCCAAAAGCACACGTGTGTCATCAATTAAAAAAAACAGTAAGTACACTCCCTTCGTTTAATACGCATGAAACTCACCTTACTCAGGGATTGTGCAGCGCATACCTAACACTGACTTCGCTTGAAGTCGGTACTATGGCGAATTTCCACGAAAGCAACAGCAGAGCGTTAATTAATATAGTCTAGTGAACTCAGAAGAGGATCGCTCCAACATCTACCTGTACCAGCGAATTTCATTATGTGTAGGCTTTCAGGGGCATTGGCTTGCCTGGCTTACTTGCGATGTTCGAGGGCTGCGTGATAAAACCTGTATAGGGAGCCAATTAGGTAATGTTGGTACTGCCGAACTCTTTTGTGTGGTGTGGTTGGTGTCAATCCTGGTTTGTTGCCGATAATTATGAGATCTAGATTCTGGCATAGATCAAATAAAGCAGATATGAAAGAACTGTGCTGTCAAGAGTAAGCGTATTTTTTTAAAGTATATTATATTAATATAGTATATTAATAGTTAGGTTGACTAGTAAATTATTCAGTCCAAACCCAAGCCTTTGTCATTCTCGACTTTTTAAACATAAATCGGTAAACAGGTGATGAATTGTCCTATGTGTTACCCACAAGGGAGAGTATCGTATCAGGTCCTCCATTTTGATTGTTTTTAACAATATAAATGACTGACCAATAGCCTACGTCATCCTGTGATCCTTTTCGCGGACAATAAAGCTACATACGAATAAGACACTTGAAAATAATTTATCTATACAAGACAAAATGAATGAGAAGTGAATGAGAAATGGGATGATTCGGATACGGCACGAGGGACCAACATTTTTTTTTTGGACGTCATTGTTCCGGCCACCCTGTTTAATAAATTACTCGACTCCTTGAAACAATTATTAATATAAATATAAATTACCTTACTGAACTTGTAAATACTTAATTTATAATGTTTCTGAATTTAATTTTAATTTGTAATGTTACTTTAAAATTTGTACGCCGCTGGCAAAACAGAGAGTCAACTGAATTTTTAGTGAAGACCAAATGTAATGTAACCTGTGTTTACCGAATAAATATTCATTCAAAAATAAATATTCATTCATTCGTTGGAGTCACGCAAAATACATATTTTAAAACTTTATCTTTAAGTTTCAACATTCCCATGTTGAGATCTTAGCTCGAAGAATAATGGGATAAATAACTCGAAGAATAAAATCGTCTGTCAATCAAAAATAAGACGATGATCTCTCCACATAATAATATACTATTCGAAATAGGAAACATATCAAAACTTCCGACATACAGAGGTCAGATCAAACATAAATTCCTTTTCAATTCACTATTTGATATCTGTTTTATATCTCCCGACTTTATCTGCCTTTCTAATGCGCGCTGACGAAGCGAACTCCATTTTATTCAATAAGCCATCGCATCAAAGAAGTCCCATGGATGTATGGTTTTATTGACTCCACTGGCCACCGCAAAACCCCCTAATTTTACGCTTCATTTAACAGTCTTATGGTGTACGATGGCGCCTCTATAGATTTAACATTAGATTGCTCAATGGGGAGGTCCACCCCAGTCATAAATTTTTCTCCATATCAAAAGCGAGTTTTGTCTCTTTTTGTAGTTTCCGTAGTTTTAATGTGGTTTTTGTATGACTCTTGTGTTGTGTTGGTCTTATTTTATGTGAAATATTGCAGGCATTCGTCTTTTCCATCTATTCTATGAACACCAAAATGTCCACGTTGGTATATGCCTTGGTAAATCCACTTTTTAACCGACTTATTCAAAAAGGAGGAGGTTCTCAATTCGTCTGTATGTATGTTACGCGGTTACTCCGCCAATTATGAATCGATTTTGATGATTCTTTTTTTGTTTGGTAGGTCATGCTTCCGAGGTGGTCCCATATAAATTTTATTAACTTTGCTTGCGTAGTTTTTGAGTTTGCTTCAATATTACTTATTTTTCCCACTTGGTATATCTAGACGATGTTGTCATTTACTCCTTCACTGCTATTTACATCAGCTAGTGGTATTCGAATTTGTGTGGGGTAGGTTAGGTAGGTTAGGTTAGTTGTGGTAACTAAAAAGTGAAAAATAAGAACTTAAAAAAAACGACTTCCAAAAAAACACTCAAACCTGAAATTTATTGAAAAATTCGACTTCCAAAAAAAAATTTGAATGCTTTTTTGGAAGTCGGTTCTTTTTTTTAAAGTTTTATTCTATGCATTCAGTATTTATAAATTATTTAATATTAATGCAGATAAATCAATTACAACACAACAGCTCATACAATCATATATTATGTACACCTTCGAAAGTAGCATCAAATTTTGCAAATGCACGCATGAAATAAAAACGAAGGAATAAAACAGGAATAAAACACAAATACAAAAGCCATGTAAATGAAATTCTCCCGCCCCTGCCAATGATGCGTGGAGAAACTTCAATAAGTCCAATGCGTCTGGATTATAAACTTATGTCTCTCTATATGTCTGGGAAAGACAACTGTGAAATATTCTTTAGACGATATAAAAGGATCACTGTCATATGTGTACCTTTGTGCAATATTGTTAAGGGGCGTATTAGTTTTTGGAGAATAGTATATTGTTTATGATGTAAGTCAATTGATAAATAGTAACAGCTAGCCCTGTGAGGCTATGTTAACCACTTGCGACTCTATTTTTACAAAAACGAATTCTGAGATGCCAATGTTTAAAATAATTCAGGGGCCCACGTTTGTTTTGCTTGTGAGTTTAAAATTCGAGCCGCACAATCAGCAATAGGTAGATATGGCTGAACACTAAAAAGTATACACATTTGATGTCTTCCAGACCATTTAACTTAATAATATTCTAGTCACGAGATCACCTAGTTGGAAGCTTTAATGCTCAAGTGTTTTAGAAAATTAGATTTGCTGAGTGACTTCAGTAGCCGATGATACCTACGTGTACTTCCACTTTCATCAATTGATAGTTTCCCTCCATTCAATAATCATGGACATACACCATGGCCCTATAAAGCGGCCCGTGTAAAGATATCTACCGTCGCATCGGTATCAGGAGATCTCACGTGGAATGGGGCAATTCGGTCCCCGTTCGATTCTCGGCAAGTCTTATCGGTGTTAGGATCTTTTATGTCTGGATGCTGGAGGTAGGCTGCTGGATACTTTGGGGTATTTCTTTTTATGTCACTTGCAGTCGCTTTAGATTAGTGTAGCTGAATTAAGAGTGGGTTGCGTACACAAATGTGAGATTGTAGAACGAAAGTAGAAAAGAGTAATTGGAATTGAAGCTGTAGAAATGCAAAGAGTGCCTTTTTTTTAACAGCAAACAGACATATATTTTGCTATATGAGTGCTTGACCTTTTCAATCAAGTTCAGTTATCGGAAGTGGGATATCGGTTAGTAGAACTATGACAGTTACATACGTCACGGCAACTATCTTTTGTGCGTGTCGCGGGTGCGTGCGTATTCACGACTTTTGTGTGTTACTGCGTTGAATTCCAACCGGTAGAGGACAACACTGCTTGTGCTGTGTAGAGTAGGCTTTTTCTATTATATATTTATTATGTGGATATTTTGCTAGGATTCGCTTCGGTAAAGTGCTGACTAAATGCTCTATTTTTCTGATACATGCAATTATTATGAAGGCTGTGTTGTTGAATACTCTATCTCCATTTTTTCCAGTTACCGACTGTTAGAGGAGGATGGGCCAGAAGTATTTCTCCCTATTAGATTAATATTTATCCAATTCCGGGGTTGGTATGGATTGGTGACTATCTTCACATGCCAAGACTCCTCCATGCCTCCGCCGAAGCCGTGGGTTCCAGCTGTCATTCGGGCATCTGTCGTGTCTTACAGCCAGTCTAACCAAGGGGTACTGTGTTGCCCAGTTATTGGGTTGTGGAGGTCAGATAGGTAGTCGCTCCATGTAAAACACTGGTATTCAGCTGCATCCGGTTAGACTGGAAGCTGACCCCAACATATTTTGGGAAAAGGCATTACCATCCATGTACTGAGCCTGGTGATCAAGATCTGGTGGTGGTGATGGTGGTATATGCAATTTTTTTTTCAACCAGTTCGCGTTAGTTAAAACATTGAAAATAAAGAGATCCTGCTCTACACTTCCCAATATCTCAAACAGTAGATACATCCTCCTAGTAATTATCTGAATTTGCCGCGTCCAATAGGACAGCGCAGATAAGGCACTAGTATAAATCTGACAATGGGCCGTGTCCTAATTAATTGTGTTGTTACTTCCACCGTATTATGGGGAAGCGATGGTGATCGCTGATAATTGAGGTGCCACCTTATTTATGGGAGTGTGGATTAAGAGAAACTTCGTGTTTGTAGCGTTATCTGGTGTAATTTTGGAGATTATAGTGTCTGTTGAAGTTATAGATACATACTTGGAATTTTTGGTCGGCTGATAAGGTTGTTTTTTAGCCTTTACAAATAGTATGAATTACGTTCTTTTTGGTGAAAATACCACACTCACCTTACAAATTAGAGCTTTTGAAAAGTAAATTCCCAACCATGAAAACAAATTGGCCAATTTTTGCTTAAGGCCACATGGCTGCAACATCAACAAAAAACCATATTCTAGCATGTAGTACAAATTTTTAAATTTTTTCACAAACTTAAAGGGAAATTGAGCGTTGAAAATGTTGAAGTTTTTTATAGTCGGTAAACATTTTCGCCGGGTGTTTGTAGTGGAATTTTCACGCGTAACCCGTGTTAACTCCAATGATTACGGCTCGATGGACTAACAACGTTAGTTTGCTGATATCTTGCTTCCCTGATTATGTGGTTACACACTGGATTATCGGTAATATTTAGACTTTAGTAATATATTATTATATTACTAGCTGTGTCCCGCGGTTTCACCAGCGTAAATCTCGATCCCGGGTCGAAAAATAGATTACGACCGATTCTCAGACCTACAGAATAAAAACAAACATGAAAATTGGTCAAGCCGTTTCGGAGGAGTATGGCAACTAACACTGTGACATGAGAATTTTATACAATGTGGAGACGACAATACAACAATAAATGAAAACACTGGCAATACTAACGCATAAGAGTATTTTGGAACTATCAAATAAATCCTAACATGGAAATTAAAAAAGTCATTAGTCAGTACAAAAAAGTCATATAGTGCAAATAAATAAATGATTACTGATTACATTTTTCAAACAAACTAAATAGTAGTGATGGGCCGACTATGGGGTTTGCCGAACTTTGACTAGCTATAGTAACTAAACTATTGGATATATTTGATTAATTTTTTGTATGTAGACCGAGGACGTCATTAGATATACGGAGTTTTATTTTTTGTCGTTTTTTTGTTTGTATGTCGTCTCCAACCTGTATATTAGAAGAAAAAGATAAAAACAATACAGGAAAGACACGAATGGAACCAAAGAGCTATCTGCGTCTATGGATATTTGATAGCCATTCAATCTGCCTAGCCTTTTCCCAACTATGTTGGGGTCGGCTTCCAGTCTAACCGGATGCAGCTGAATACCAGTATTTCGTAAGATATTGATAGCCATTATAAGTCATAATCTTTCATCGATAATTACAAAGAAAGATTATTGCGAAAATGACAAGAACCTATTAAACTTTAGGGTTATGAAACGCCTACAGGGTTTTGGGGTTATGAGACGTCTACTGGGTTTTAAGGTAATACCCTGTAGGCGTTTCATAACCCTAATGTTTAATAGGTTCTTGTCATTTTCGGGTTTTAAGGTATTACCTTAAAACCCAGTAGACGTCTGTTAGACGAAGTTATTACTTCTGTTAAGGAAATCGATCATAAATGGAGATATCGCCATGAGAAAAAAAATAACGTTTTATTTATTAGCCAAAATGAGTACACAGTCATCCAAACTTTTTAGTAACTACTAAAATTATAGAGCGTTGGTCTGACTTTCCACTAATTACCTACTGTGTCTCGAAATAATACGAGAGCTCCACTAGGCTTGCACTCAAGAGCAAAATTAATATTGATGTACGGCTCAGAATATTATCGTTGGCCTAGTGGGGGGAAACTAAAATCAACATCTATAATATAATAATATGTGTTATCATTGTGCTTCCTGTTAATAAGAGCGTATCTATAAATGGGTGTTAATTATAATAAATGGAATTTCGTAAGTATCTATTTGAAATTGTGGATGATAAACTATTGCGTTTCGGTATTGTGAGCTATAGAATTATTGGAATATTAATTGGACCTTACGAAAGGCTTCAAAACTTTAAGCATTAGACAATTTGCAGGTACTTAGGTACGGGCAATTAGGCAATTAACAGGGTCATTGATTTGACTGGAAAGGTCTGATTCAGGCTAATTTTCCATCTAAAGTACTTGTTTTATATTCTAATGGAGAAACTGAATATTGGACGTCCTTGAACTTTTTCTCTTATTTTTTGTGTGAAATGTTGAAGTGTGTTATTAGCGTAGAAAATGCTTTGATATTCTGTTAAAAACTGCAACTAAACCCACCAAATACATGAAATCTTATTTTTATCAAGGACAACGTGTGTTAAACTTATAATACTTTCGAACAAAGACAATCATGCGTCAAATAAAGGCACAAAAAAGGAGATCGCCAAAACTTCCCACGTCGTACTTACCCACACGCACCATAAAGCACGCAAAACTATCCAAGGGAAAGAAAAAAATAATAATTTAGAAAAAACACACTTTCCAACAGATAAAAGGAAACGCTAAAGTAAGAAAGTTTGTACAATTCGAACGGTGCTGGGCCGAAGGTAACTTTGCCAAACTACTTTTGATAGGATCCCTCTTTTGTCTAACTTAGTGTTTGAGCGCGAACTTAAGACTTCTATTGTGCTGTATACTTAAGTGGTTCAGGATGTGGTTTTGGATACAACTATCGATGTTAGAATGGATTAAATTCTAATTGTGAAAGGTAAGTAGGAACTTGCTTTGTGTGAGGTGTTCAAAGTTTTGTTATTGCGTTTTGTAGTGTGGCGGTTGGTTTTTCCAATATCAGAAACTTCATAAAGGTTCCAACTTGAAAGAAAAGAAAGAAAGAAAGAAAAATGCATTTATTGGCATTGTAACAGAAAAATACACCTTAAAACTATAAAAACAGAAACAATAAAAAAAATGCCAAAAGGGCCTCAGCTCAGCATACTGTCAGATGGCAACACAAAGTGTACCACCTGACGCTGATTTTCAGCTGCAACCCACGAGTGTCATACGCTAGAATAATAATATAGGTTATAAATAAACAATTAAAATCTGATATATAAGATAGAAGAAAAACAATATATAAAAATACCTAATAAATGTGAATGTTTATAAATAAAATATAATATTTAAAATGGCAACTTCAAAAACATTCCAATGTACGATGTAACTCAATAAACTTAAAACTGCTTGTCACAAACGCTCAACAGCAGACAGCTCCAAAACACACACACACACACACACACGAATCAATACAGGCCTTCGACAAGATTGCTAAGTCGGGCTACACGCGGCCCAACTACCAAACAAGTTCTTTGAATTTGAATTTTCCGAAGTAAGTAAGAAGTTGAAAAACAAATGGCGATACGGAATGCACCCAAGCTATGCGACAAAGCTTTGACAATCCGGGATTCCTAGCAGATCCAACTCCGGGCAGGTTGCATACCAAACATTTCAAGTAAATAAGATATTGGATAGTTTTGTGCCATCCTTGTGGATGTAGGTTTTTAAATTGTTAAAGTTTTTTTTCTTATGTGAGAGCTTTTATGTAGATTGGAATTGGATACTGTCGTGCTCGGAGGAAATATTCTTAGACATAAACTTTTTGTATAGTCTTGAGCCAAATGTATGTAGGGCTGCGCTCGCGCCGATAGCATTTTAGGTAAAGTGCATATTCGGGTAAGGGTTGGCAAAGTTATGAAGTTGGTTATTGAAACATATACGAATACAATGTACGAAGCTGAAAACTGAACTTAAATAATTTGAAGATTTTTACTTTTCTGTAAAGTTATTGTCTTAGTTTATTGAAACAATAATCCCATTTTTGTTTGTTTCAGGTTTCTTTCTGTCTTCAAACACTGAAAGGTGAGTTTTTTAAATATTTTTCATTATGAAGTTAAAGTTATATTCCCTTTTTTGTGTTTTTTTTTGGAAGACGGTTGTTTTTTTTGTTAGAAGTTTTTATTTTTCACTTTTTAGTTGTGGTACCTACCCCACACAAATTGGAATACCACTACCTGGTTTGTACATAACAGTGACGGAGTCACTTAGAACGTCGTCGACATAAATATGAAGTAGAAATAATACGTAATATTGAAGCTAACTCAAAAACTACGCAGGCAAAGTTAATAAAATTTATATGGGACCACCTCTGAAGCATAACCAAACTAAAAAACCTACCAAAAAGAATAATCAAAATCGATTCATAATTGGCGGAGTAAACGCGAAACATATAAAAACAAAAAAAAAACATACTGACGAATTGAGAACCTCCTCCTTTTTGAAGAAGTCGGTTAAAAAGAGAATACCTTTTTCAATCCACACCACATCAGATTTCAATAAAATTTGAATTTTAAACTTAAGTAGGTATGGCTGGCGTTGTGTAAATATTTAGCTGTACTACCGTCGGATGGCAATTAGCCCCTCAACTACAGAATTTACATTTATATCCCTCCACGAGAGCTACGTTAATATTAGCTCGAGAATCGACACTTGAAATTCATTAGATTGTCGTATTTAGTTTGATACTCACTTTAAACGCGGCGGTGGTTGAGGATATTAAAATTTTCCTGATCGCCTTTTCACGAATATTTAGTGAAATGTTTTATGGAATCCTGAGTTTAATGCTTTTTTTGCTTCTAGTAACTGGTTTAAAAGGATATTTGAGAAGGCTCAATCATATCTGAGAGAATTTAGAGAATCTGAATTTTGAAAACCTAAATTTGGATCTTCAAATTTTTTACAAGAGGTTATAGGCTGAATTCTTATGACTGGCGTAAAAAGCCTGCAGTAGTAGTAAGTGCGAAAACTAAACGCGATCAGCTCATCTAAACCAAGTTCAAGAGCTCAGTGTCAAGTTCAAAAGAAAATGACAGCTCTTAATCGTGGTTTATGTGCTATGTAACGTTCAATTTCATTGGTGAAATTTACCCTTAGTTGCTCACAAAGTGTTTGACAAATCCTTATAAAAATCTTCTAGTAGATATTATAATGTATGGTTGCTATACAAGGTCGACATTTTCCATGTCATTTCCCCTCTATAAGCGGGTAGAATGGGAAATATTTTGAATGGTAATAATAACGTATTGGGGCCTACGTGCGGTAACATCAAATTAGGGTGGATTTGTGTTACCGTTGACGTTTGCCTTCGCGGTTTTAGGGGCCTGTCGATGTGTAGGAAACCTTTTTTGGAGCCGTTTTTTAATTTTACTTGCCTTGTTAATCCGTTTTTATTATTTTTAACATGTGTACAAATCAATCAGGGTTTTTTTTTTAAAATGGTTATAGGTGCCGATTCTGTTGTTCACAAACTAAACTAAATTTAAGTTCAGTGCATGTTTTTCTTTCTATTTCACCATTGTCTGTCTTCTGTGGCATCAGTTTATCCATTTGTTGTATTCACGTGAAAAGATTTTTCTTACGTTTCATGCTATATGTGTGGGTATACTATTAATATATTTGTGTAAGTACTTTCCTAATAATAAGTAGATCCCCTGGTGGAAATGAAGACTCCCGCAGCCAGGCGTGACGCGGCTCTGGTGGAATAATCTGGTGTCGCATCACGCCATCGCGCATCGCCTGCCTGCCTTTAAATAACGTAATTTTAATAAAACTAAAGGCAAGGCGGTTTCCCTTGAACATACAGTACTGAACCCAACAATTGTAAAACGGTATTTTTTCGCTGTTGTTAAGTCGCGAGCAAGACAATTGATTCGTATACGTTGTGCTTGTTTGTATTGCCAATAAGGGGAGATTCCACTGTTTGACAAAAGGGTGATTTAAGTTATGTTTGAAGTTGTTTAAGATTGACTTAGGGTTTTTCATTCTTAAGTTGATTGTGCTTTGTTTGTGAAAAAATGTTTACATTTTAAATCTTTTCCGTAGTCTTTTAAATCTTTGTTATTTATAACTAACATTTGGTTGTTTGTCTCTAGTTACTGCAGTTGTTATGCAGTGACAGGCATTTTTTTTTAAGCTGTAAGATAATCTAATGCTTTATTGATCCTGATTCTTTTGAAAGACCAAACCAAACGGTCTCATAAAAAAAAATGGCGTATTAATTGAGGGCCATAACCGTGAATCCAAAAAGCAACTGGTGCAATTTTGTCGTGTCTGGGGGCAACTGCCCCACGATTTATATCGGGAAGTTATATATATGTCGATCGCGTGGTAAATTCTGTTTGCGCGATGCAGGATTTGTGTGACGTTAGGTCTTCAATGCGTCGGTAGTTCGCCGCATGTGGCGATGTAGATGCCGCCACAAATAAAAATAAAATCAACATAATTGCACCAAATTCGCACATAATTATGACAGTAGGAAACAACGTTTAGAAATGCGATTTTGTCCGCACAGATTTCCGTAATAAGATTTTTTGTTTAACTGCGTTCATTCTTGCCAGCACAAAAAATGTGTGTCACTATCAAGTAAATTGAATAGAAATTGACGTCAGGTATATTGTATCGTTCTGGTAGCCGTAACAGGTCGTTCAAATAGTAGGCTAACATGGATAACATTGTTTGTGAAGATTTAAATAATAATTGTATTTCCCTTCGCCTGTACCTATGCATGTATTTACCCACTGATTTTTGTGGGATTCAATCTAAAGTCTCCGTCACGAGAAGTCATACATTTTGTAAACACACATTCAGGGGCTCGCAACCTTTGGATCAAAAAAAAAAAAAACCGGGCACAAAGAGACTAGACTACAGGCTGCTACTGGGTTGCGGGAAGATCCGAAAGGGATACCGGGGTCCTTGGCAACGGGCAACTGAAGGAACACGGGTGGCTTTTAGTCTGTAAAAGTCTGACACGCCCTCGCGCTCCGCCCAGAGCGGGAGAAGTCATTAGATGTTTTCACACACTCAAAAAAAAAGGCTGCTACTGAGAAATTCCGGATAGAAAAACCCAATAAAAACTTTCAAATATAATAAAATATGTAAAAATAAACGGAAGAGCTCATTGGGCATCAAAAAAATCGTCCGCATCGTTTTCAGTGGGCAAAGTGCCCGTGTGTGTTAAATTAGATTGATTTATTTAATTAAATTGTATATTATTATTTTAAGATTTCTTATAATTAATTAAATAAAAATACTCTAAATCTCTCTAATAAAAATACTTTAAAATATCCCTAAATGAAATAATTCAATCAAAGCAACCTACGTTTTTTCAACAACCATCATTCGTCTAACTATCGTCCCTATTTCATTAGGAATTAAAACTATTCTATCAAAGATTGATATTATGTAAAAATATGTACGCTAAGATTAGTCTGTTCGCTCTGGGTCTGCTAATGGTGTTTCAATGTAATCTGCACTATTTAGCCCTTCTCACGGCCCCGCGTGTCACACGGGATTTAAATAAGGCTATTTACATACTAGTCATACTTTAAAATAGACTAAAAGTTTGCTAGTGAAACGCACTCATTTATATTTATAGTATTTTTTTCAAAGACAGTCTTGGGGAATTGGTCCTGTTTACCAAAAAAAAGTTTGAAAACAGGAATTTTCCCCAGGATGCCCGTTAAAGAACATTAAGTAGTGATTAGACAAAACGAATTTATTTACACACCTATCGTACAGTCAATCAATCTATCAACTCAGCCTATTGTAGTCCACTGTTGGACATAAGGCCCTCCCAGGCTGCGCCACAACACCCTGTCTTCCTCCTTCCGCGTCCAGTCTGTCCCACCCAGTCAACGTCGGTCCATCTAGCTGGGTGTCCCCATACTACGCTTGCCGATACGCGGTCTCCACTCCAGGACTCGTCTGTTTCACCGGCCATCGGCTTTTACCGTACCGTACATATTTTTATTTTCAGATAAATACTCGTTAATCGTTTTCAATGTTGCTATTAACATAGATTTTTCTGCAAAACGCATGAAATTCTGGTAAATTCACTACCGTTTGTAATAGCCGTAGCGTTTGTAAACGCAAGTGTGTAAACGTCCTACGTTCGTCTCAGAGCGAGGATTTGAATAAGCTATACAGTTGTGTGAAGAAATAGTACTAAGTTGAGTTGTGTGAACTGAAACACTATGTGGGAAATTTACTGATTTATTACAGTGATAAATAATAATAAATAATATACAGAGTGTTGTGAAAATGCGTAGTTTATTAGGGCCAATGGCGTTGATTTTGATTTTACTTTTGTGTGACGTAATTTATGAAAATCAAAATAGCATCAGTTGTTGTTTAACTTGTTTTTTGTAATGTATGTCATCCGTTACAAAAAAAACACAAAAATCGCCATGATCTTTTTAATTTTTACAGAAATAGGAAATAAACTTTAGTAATTATTGTGTAACTTGTTTTGTTTACTAACTAATTACTAATACCTTTTTATTTTTGTGTTTATTAAAAACAACCCAGTGCCCTTTTATGTTTGCCTTTTTTTAAATGTATGGTGGTCATTGAATTTTTCGTCAATATTTTTTAGCGATTTTGAAAAATCTTCTTTAAAAAAAAATAGATATTATTGTCGTGTGTACAAACAGAAAATAAAATCATTTCATTTTTATTTTCCAGCCTAACTTATTTTTTTTATTTTTTTTTTTATAAACGTTGCCCCACACTAGGAATTTCTTCCTGTATCGTGGGTGCGTTTACAAACATAGAAATTCACATACACTAAACACCCAGACCCGGAACAACTACTTGCAGGTCATACAAATATTTGTTCCGTGCGGGAATCGAACCCACGACACGTTGCGCAGCAGTCCATCGCTCAGCCACTGCGCCAACCGTGTTGTGGGTTCGATTCAGTTTCTGTAAACGAAAAATATACTGCGATCCGCTATGTCAGCAGCATAAAATAATTTATTTCCTCGCTATACGTTCATTGAGAATCCCATATGTCTGTGGAGACAATGATGAACGTATAATCGCCAGCAAAAATATAATCTTCTTTTTCTATTACACAATACATCTTTCCACTTCCATTTTCAATTCATAAACATCTTCGAAATCGAAATCAAATCGTGTTGAATAACGTCGATATAAAATACACTGTCGAAATATGAAATTTCACGCGTAACACATTGTGACATGTTGGAAAAATGACGTGTCAAAAATGTAAGATAAATCTTTAGGTCACAGTTATGTGCACTCAAAAAGTGTTACTATTTATCAACCCTTCTGATTGAACCGTGACGAAAATGTTGAGGTGTACGCTCGCGTGGAACGGTGGTGGCTTGGTATATACAACTGGCAATATAAATAGGGCAATGTACGTTTGGTTGTCGTGAATGCCGTGCCTTAATACATGTCTTAAAGTACATGGAAAACTTATGTTTTAAACGGCAGGTTTTCCAGGCTGAAAACAATGACGGTGAATTCATCATATGCTTTTTTATACGTTTGTATTTGATGCATCCGATTTGCAGATAGGCAGTTGCTCCATGTAAAATACTGGTATTCAGTTGCATCCGGTTACCCTGGAAGCCGATCCCAACATAGTAGAGAAAGAACGAAAGTTCATTCAACTACATAAATTGTTTTCAAGTGGCAGGGAAGCCCTATTATTCGGTTATAAACGTAACAATTTCGCCCACGACTGTACATTGCAGCAACGGCTTCTGCCGGATAGCTGCAAAAAATGTTATGAACGATGGTAGATCAGAAATACTATCAATAACGGTGTCGCCGCATCCACTTATAATGTTTTGTGGGGGACATGACACTATCAAGTTTGTTTAAGACTTTCTATATACAGAGTGTTGTGAAAATGCGTAGTTTATTAGGGCCAATAGCGTTGTTTTTTATTTTACTTTTGTGTGCGTGAATTGGATAACGTTTAATAAATTATCCGTTATAACGTAGAAGTCAACCGAAGATCTGAAAAAATTGCTGAAAATGCTAAGATGAAAAATATATTTAAGTATTTAAGTTTGCAACAAATAAAATAAAAATGAAGAAACCTTTTAATTCGAGTAGGTTATACATTGTTTTTTATTAATAGTGTGACATGCAAAATTAAGGTTGATCATTAGTTACAACCCGTGCGTGCGCATTAACTTACAACCCGTGCGTGCGCATTAACATGGCATCTGGCTTGGAACTCAATACTCCCCCCGCTACCCGCGCGGCGCCCCGTCGTCGCCGTGCGGGGAAGCGAGGGGAGCTCCAAATGTCATTAAACCAGGTGCAATGTTAATGCACACGGGTTGTATTTAAATTAATTTAAGAGTTATCTATTCTTAAAGTCATATTTAAGAGTCACATTTATAAAATGAAATGAATGATGAAGTGACTTAGGTCTCTTAAAAAAACTATTCCTAAATAAATCTATAGGCACGAACGAATTGCAATAGAAAATTCGTTAAAACTGTAACACCCCAATAGCAGAATGAGACACGTTCGTTTTTCAAAAAATCATTTCTTTTCCATTGTGCGGGAAAAGGCCATTGTTAAAATGATCGATAGTATTGTCCACTGTCTATTAGTTTGGATTGCATCCAGATTTGAGCGTATCGTCTATTCGTACGCGCCCGTGCGGGACGAATCGAGCGTTGAGTGAGTCATTTAGATTTATCGATTATTTGATGGTGCAACACTAGTTTTGTTTGTTTTTTTTGTAGGTTGATAGTATAGTGGAATCAAGTTTTAGGCGAAAATATTGTGGAGTTTTAGTTACATAGTAATCTTACGCACATGGCATGCACAGTAAACATAGACTACAAAATACAAAAATCTGTGAATTTCTTAAATTGAAGAATTGTTTTGAACATTAGAAACTCCCAGAAGAATGTCATGTCAAGTAATTTTTTGAGTACTCGTTCCACGTTCAATTTGTGTTAAAAAGGAAATGTGCATACTGACTTCACATAATTTAAGTATTTAACATAAATGGTCGCTGAAAATCTAGCTCATCTTGCCTATCCACACAATTCCCACATCAATGTACCAAACATTTGAAATCTGTGTATAATCGAGTATACCAAACACTTGCAAAGAGATCCATTAACGATTACAATTAATCTGCCTGATGAATGTTTGCCAGGATGTGACCACTCAATTTGGACAAACATTTGGTCAAACCCCTCATGTTTGCTCTGCACTCCAGGTCTAATGAGGTCCTATTGTGGATATTGGTTACCTCTGACATCGAGCTCTATTGTTCTTGGAATGTGTGGATTAAACGCTGAGAGCTGAAAAAATAGAGCTCTTGAATAAAGGGTACTTCTAATAGTTTTTTCGGCAAATTGACTTGGAAAATGAGGGAGATGAGAGTAGTCTTTTGGTATATGTGCCTAAGTGTGTAAGTATCTATGTAAGAAAATACATGTAGGTATACGAACCAAAATGATTTCATAAAGTATTATCCATGAAAGAAACGCACACGCCTCTTAACAGTACCATCCCATGTAAACCATCTTTTAATTCTTCCAAACCAAAAATCTAACTTAAAACATTAACTCTTGTGTAAATCGGGCTAGCTAAAATGTCTCAATGTCGGATTTACTATTTGTCAGCAAGTTTTTAAAACTAAGAAATATCAAATCCGGCTGGTTTAAAGATGTCATGATTTTGGGCTGTTGGAGCTTGAATATTGGTTGCCAAGTTTGTAAAACCACGAATCATTCATCCCGTATTTATGTTTTTCAAGCAGAGTTCAAGTAATTTTCTGACTCCTAATAAAAACGATATAGTTATATTTATTATAATTTATTTTATTTAATTATTAATATATAAATTATATTTTTTTATATTAGAATATAAAAGTATAAAAACCGGTATCGGGAACAGGGTCCAAGCTACCGGCGGTCAGGGCTCCAGAGAGAGGAACCTCCTATATTATAATAATTATTAGAAAAACCTAAGAACACTTTGACCGACCTGGGAATCGAACCCAAGGCCTTATGTTAGCAGTAGTGCGTCCAGGTGCAAATCTTACCTACATCTCGGCCAACTACCTAATAACACAACCCATTACCCACCAACAAATCAAGCTAATCACAGTCTAATAACCGCCACTAATATCAGTTTATGTCCGTCAATAAATCACGGCAGCGATTATATCGGCAACTTGTCAATAACTTGGCTAGGTAATCACTCAGGCGACTATCTGGCAGCCAGGTCACTGGCGCTTTGTTTACCATGCTCTTATCACGGCTCGTATTGCAAACATGGGAACGCTATGGACTAGGTGGAGTGTATGAATTAGGTTGGATATGGTACGTGTTGCATTGAAGTGTGTGTCTAAACTGTTTGTGTGTGTGTAAGGACCCTTGATGATGGATCATTAAGTTTGTATCTAATTATTTCGGTCTTCAAGTGCATCTTCATAGTTCTAATAAGACTATGATGTTTGTTTTTTAAACCCCGACGGAAAAAGAGCAGTGTTATAACTTTAAGTTTAAGTTAACGTGTGTATCTGTGTGTCTGTCTGCGCCATCATAGCTGCCAAACGGCTGAACCGTTTTGTTTGAAAGGTGAATTGATCGAGAGTGTTCTTAGCTATAAAAAAAAATCGTTTATTAGATGCTTTGTTTTTGTCGGGGGTTTTTAAATTTCTAAAGTTAGTTTAACTTGTTTAACATACACATACTTATAAACTCGCCTTCTTCCGATGGGGGTAGGCAGATACTACACAACGCCGCTTCGATCCTTACATACTCCTTTTGGCTCGTTTACGTTCATACATCTTACATGCACGTCGGTTGCGAGTACTACGCACCTGACTTACATTTTACATTGATGGAAACTTTGTTACTAACGGCCAGTTTCTTCATCAAAAGTAACAGTCAACTGTTTATTTGTTTTGTTCTATTTTCAACCCTCGCCTCAGCGCCGAGGATTGAAAATAGAACAGTGCAAAAGAATGACTGTCACTTTGGCTGTTACTTTTGATGAAGAAACTGGCCATTAGTCTGATTTCTTTAATTTCAATTCTCAACATAATTCTTGTAATGTTTGTCGCTATTTTTAGTATGTCGGTTTACTTCTGACGAAAAACGGATGAAGGTACGATGTAATTTACATTTTTGTGAACCAGCTACTATCATAGAAACCCAAAACTCAATCTATGAAACAACTATTTTTTTCTTAAAATAAAAAAGTTTTGATTTCGACCCTCACTAATTATCAAATAGCTCACTCATGAATCTCATAGTTGCCTTCTTTACAAGTACCCAAAGAACTACATTATTATTATACCGCATCCAGAACAATCGCTTAAAATCATGTCCCTAGGTGCACAGTACACACACACCAGAAGCCCAACTCCGCCCTGATTAATAGCATCCCGACACAGCACGTCCAAATGAATACTGTTTAGATCTAGATATTTAGACCGGCAGACATATTGATGAATGTAGTCGAGTGCCGAACTGTGCCAGCAGTTTCTGCCTCAATAACTTAGGGTAGGTACAGCTGGATTTAAGGTTAGGTAATGCTGGATTTAGGGGTCTTAGCACATTTGCAAGTAAATAGTCCCATTCTTAACTTGGAGAGAAGTTTGATTGCAAAGATCAAGAAATAAAAAACCGGCCAAGTGCATGTCGAACCATGCACAATTAATGGTTCCGTAGTTCGAATTTATAAAACAAACTCCACAAGTTACCGAGTAATAATCGACCTACTTAACATTGTAGTTGAAAAACTTGTTCTCCGATACAGAATGTATGGGAGAACATGTTTTTACAACTGCAAATTTAAGTTGGTCGATTATTATTCGGTAACTTGTGGAGCCTACGTAGCGGTAATAGTTTTCCTTTTAATTTCGTTATATATACTACTGCAGTGATTTTTTTCACATATCAAAACCCAACCATTTAGCTGGCAGGGGGGGGGGGGGGACATTTGACTCTAACAAAAATTAGCACTTTTAAGATTAATATTCCGCAAACGGATCCCTGGTCCCAAAAATGGTTTTCATAATCTCACAATATTTTTAAACGACCTTTCCAACGATACCCCATACCATGGGATTGACGAGAAAAAAAAAACCATCCCCACGTTACGAGCAGGGGAGGTAACCAAAAAAAAAAATGTTATTTTTACAATTTTGTTTTACCACTACACACATATACATATAAATGAGGCCGACAGGATACATACCAAATTACAGCTTTCTAGTACCAACGGTCTCTGAGCTAAGCCGCGGACAGACGGACAGACGGACATGGCGAAACTATAAGGGTTCGTTGATGACTACGGAACCCTAAAAATGAATCTTTGAATAGTTTAAATAAAAAAGTTACTATGCAGATAGTGATGAACTGTTCTGATGCCATCAATAAAATTCTGTGGTTCAGTTCAGTCAAAGTCAAATCATTTATTTCAAATTAGCACATAAAACGCGGAGGTGTTCTTGAGTGGAGACCGTGAATCGGCAAACTTAAGGTAGGACGCCCTCAGGCTAGGCGACGATCTTCGCAGGGTGGCTGGTAGCAGCTGGATGAGAGCTGCCGAGAATCGAGCTGAATGGCGTGCAATTGGAGAGGCCTATGTCCAGCAATGGACTGCTATAGACTGATGATGATGATGATGACATAAAAGGCACTCTTGAACGTCAAAAAGTGGAATGTGTGTTTTTTTATTGCTGTTTTCACTAGCCATTTTTTACTTTATGTTGCCAGATAAAGACCCATTCGTTTCAAATTATAACAGATCTGCTCGAAAAACAACCAATTATTCTTTCACCTCATTCGCTGGACCACTCATATCTCTCGATCAGTTGAAATGAAGACACACAACGTGATATAATGAGCCCATTGGCCAGATGCTGTATCATTATTACATGATATCCTGAACGAACATTAAGTAGACAAACGGCGCTCATTACAAGCGGTAAGTAGGTCATAGTATGGTCCCGGGAAGCTGGCCGATCCTCTCCGAGATTGATTCGGGTCTTTAATAATAAATCTGGCTTTGTTTTGTTTCTTTCTAATTAGTGTTAGTTATATTAAAAGTTCTTTTATTGGGACGGTAAAGTTTAGGGTCGATTCGTGCTAAATGGCGATTGTGTCTTGTCTGTTCTTGAATTGTTCTGTCTATAAATAATTTATATATTTTTCAACTATCGGTTGGTTGTGTTGGAGGAACAGGATGAATACAATAGAATAGAATACTCTTTATTATGTACACCACTAGCTTCCGCCCGCGGCTTCGCCCGCGTGGAATGTCGATAAAAAGTAGCTTATGTCCTGCCCCGGGATGAATTTTCGAAAATCCCTGTTATACATTATTACCTGATACTAACATTGATTTTCGAGTTAATTAAACCATTAATTAAACCAATCAAAACATTTTTTCCATACAAACTTTGACACACCCCTATTCCCGTTTAGGGGGTAGTATAGAAAAACTAAAAATGACAAACTTTATCATGTATTTAGATAAGTATTCGTGCCAAGTTTCAAGTCTATTAACTCATTGAATAAGATTTTTCATACAAACGAAATCCCCTTATTTCACCCTCTTAGGGGCGGAATTTCGAAAAATCGTTTCTTAGTGGAAACTTACTCTTCATAATGAACACACCCTCCAAATTTAATGTTTCTAGGACCAGTGGTTTAGGCTGTGCGTTGATATCTCAGTCACCCTAGCCTTTTATATACTTATATAGATAAAAATTACAGATATAAGTAAATTTAGAAATTTTACTTATGGATGATTCCAAAAGTAATGTTTCACTGAAGTTTTTGTACGAAAACTCCAATTATTGAACAGGAACTCACTATAGAGCGAAGTTTTAAATAATTATATTTCAAAGGATCATTCACCGTCCATACATTTTTGTTCTTTCTGTGAAAGTGCGGCGCCAAGCAAAAAAGAAGCTATATTCCGAAAGAGTACGCTTTTCTCTTCATTTTTTATATATTACATTAATTAGATTACTATTCATTATTTTAACTAAAACATACTGAAAACACTATATTTCAAAATAGTATATCTAACAGCGCAGGGAGTTGCCCTACAGGTTTGTGATAGTGTCTGATAGTGAAAAGTGAAGAGAATAACATGTTCTAACGGAATATATCATTTTTTTTGTTTGACTTTCATAATTTTGCCCAAAATGAATTTTTAATTTTTTTTTATTGCCTCATTTATAAGTTTTATGAAAATGTATTTGTTTCAAACTAACTAGGCCTGATGAAAAAAATAACAAGGCTGATTAGTATTACCTAGAGAACCTAAAACATGTTTCCTCTCTAACAAACGTCGTAGGTAATTTCAGCTTTGGGCCCAAAATACTAACGTTACGGTTCACTTAAAATAATTGGCTGGTCTTAATGGAAGCTTTACCGTAACGTTTAATAAGACTGCTGCAAAGGTTTCCTTGTTCAGATCCTGGCTAAGAAAATACGAGTAACCTAGGAATACATGAATCTTAATACCTACTGAAACATGTCAATAATAAATTAAAGCTGTGAGTGATATTTTACAACTTTAGTTCGTAAATTAATACAGCACTAAAACCCAATGAAACTGTATTTAAACTACATATGTTTGTAAAAGCGAAAGAAAATGTACGAATTCCAAAGTCGACGAAACTTTACCTACCCTGTAAATCAACAAACATTAATCAATTGATTATAATTGAGTCTGTGAGCAGTGGTGGTCCAGTGGTAATGGCCACGACTTACGAGTTGTAGGTCGTACGTTCGAACCCTGACAGGCGTTTTACTTTGTTTAAATTATTTCATCACCACTGCTCTCAAAACGGTGAAGGAAAACATCGTGAAGAAACCGGCATGTCCTAGAACCAACAATTCGAAGACATGTGACATCTACCAACCCACACTGGGCCCGCATGGTGGATTACGGCCCGCTCCCTCTCACAGAGTGGAGGCCTGTGTCCCAGCAGTGGGAACATTATAGGCTGATTATGTATGTGTGTAATGTTACATACTGTGAAATTTCACATCAAGCAGCAGGCTCCAGTGTCAGTCAGACAAAGTCAGACTCCAGTGAGCCTACTGTACCTATTTCTTATATTTTTACCATATTTTCTTTATTCCTTTAAATATATTTTACCATATTTTCTTTATTCCTTTAAATATATTTTACCATATTTTCTTTATTGCTTTAAATATATTTTACCATATTTTATTTATTCAGCTATATTTTATTACCTTATCGATAAACCTCTTCCGAGCAGGGTTCCGCCTGCACACGTGATAGCTCGCTATGCACATAGCCCTCCATTGCACCACACTCGCCACAAATTGAGTTACAAAACGATTCTTTGCTGGACCGGACGAGTGCCTCTCAAACTTGCACAAAGGAACCATTTTATTGTTGGACGCAACAAACCAGGGTTTACATTTTTATACAAGAACCTCGTTTTTCTTCGGTATAGAAGGAGCGCTTGACTTCGTAGCATTGATCATTGATCATCATATTATTTTGTTGAGCTGGAGGTGGAACTTGGTACTGTTTATAATGTATTAAACTAACAAACTATACTATATATAACTATATAATAATGTATTTGAATATCTTGTCGTGGGTGCCGAAGATCCAATTAATTAATTGTATCCTACAATAGTCAAATTCGCCATAAAACTACGTTTCTGTTTCACTCTCAACGGCAGACATTGTTTTTTGTAGACATTAAGCGTTCATCATAGTTGTGATAATTATATTATAGTTGTGATAATTTTGTAAAGTATTTTATTATTGTGAATGTGAGGACTATGTGATTTTTTATTTTTAATATTTTTTAATATGACGTGTAAAAGTGATTCCAATATCCTATTTACAGAATAAACAATTTCATTTAATTTCATATTAAAGGCTAGCTGTTGGCCAAGACCTCGTCTGCGTGTATTTTGTGCTTCATCATTTTTTAATGCAAATATTTAAGATGACAATGTCCTTCTCCAGGTCCTAGACTACCTATCTGTCAAATTTTATAATGATCGGTTCAGTGGTTCAGGCGTGAAAAGGTAATACTACGACGGTAAGACTTGCTTTCGTATTTATAATATGGATTGTTTATTTGACCGGTTTCTGAAAGCTTACTTTAAATAAAAACTTTTTACAAAAAAAAAAACAACCGACTTCCAAAAAAAACTGAAATTGAAAAGCAAAGACACCGACTTCCGAAATTAAGTTATTTTTCACTTTTTTAGTGTTTTTTTTGGAAGTCGGTTGTTTTTTTTTTTGTAAAAATTTTTTATTTTTCACTTTTTAGTTGTGGTACCTACCCCACATAAATCCTAAGCAAAGTTAATAAAATTTATATGGGTCCACCTCAGAAGCATGACCTACCAAACAAAAAAGAATCATCAAAATCGATTCATAATTGGCGGAGTAATCGCGTAACAAACATACAAAAAAAAAAAACATGCAGACGAATTGAGAACCTCCTCCTTTTTGAAGAAGTCGGTTAAAAATAATTCGTAAGCGTTCTTTTACTTCAACTGCAGTATTATGACCAAAGAAGTTTAAAATTCGCACAATGCTTGTAAATGTCATAGCTTTAATTTAATATGCAATTCTTTTCCTTAATAATTCCGTATCTAAGGAAACTTTGAGCATCGTAGTTGAGCAGTGAAAGGTGGTGACGTCAGCTCATGTTCGTTACGGCGGTTCATTACGACTCACCCTCAAGGGCACCGGCAGGACTCTTCAAATGTCTTGTTGCAATACTAATGATGTAAAAATCAACTAAACGCTTTTGTATTGGGGGCGAAGTTGATAGGCAGCGGTGTTTGGCTTTGAACTAAGGAGCGAAGATATATATATTTTCTTTCTTTTTAGTTTTATTTATGACTTTTACTATAGTTAATTAAGTGCTTTTGTTTTTTTTGGTTTCGTACTTAGAACTGCACTGAAGATTTAAAACTGGCGTATAATCATAATCAGCCTATAGTGTTCCCACTGCTGGGACACAGACCGCCTTTCGGTGAGAGGGAGTGGGCCATTATCAACCAAATCCAGTGCGGGTTGGTAGATGGCACATGTCTTCGAATTTTTGGTTACATGCCGGTTTCTTCGCGATGTTTTCCTTCACCGTTTTGCGAGCAGTGGTGATGAAACTCGTAAGTCGCGGCTGATACCACTGGGCCACCACTGCTTTTTCTGAATCTGGCGCATTCAATTAAAATCGTTCTTTATTTGGTCATACTTCAGTATATACTATACGTACTTATACTATCGGCTTCAAGGAAAAATTAAATCCAATGCGTTTTACAAGAAAGTGAAATCACCACCTCTAAAACTGTCCACACACTCCTTATATAACCCATCTTCTGAATTGAACAACTTTTTTACACACTAGAGTTACTTCATAGCCGCTCCATTTTTGACTTCTTAGCAAAGTGAGTTTGGAGACAATTTTCACGGAGTTTTCTTTCAAAGTTTCATTATACCACGGGCGAAAATGAAGGTACGAATCGAACGGAGTTGGGAACAAAACCGATATATCTTCGAAGTTGAGTGGAACGCTTTCGGGGACTCCAGGGTTCGATTGTAGACTTTGGTAGTTTCAACTTTAAACTGCTTCAGAACCTGTTTATTTTGTAGCAGATCTGATAGTTTGATTTGTGAACTGGTGGGCTTCATACGTTCTACTTGGACTTTTATATGTTTTTGAAAACTAGATCTCTTTAGAAAAGAAGATTTGTGATTTGTTCGAGTGTTGTGTAATGGAGTTTCTTGTGGTGTTCCAACTTATTTGTGAGCTCAAGTTGCGGTAAAACATCACTGTGACCTGGGTATTTTATGTATAGTAAAGTCTTACTAGATATGCAGATATTTCAGTTACACAACATAGACCCTCTGTAGGTAACTTTCTAATGCATTACAAACTGTAAAAACACTCTAAAAAGACACTTTAAAAAACAAAAGATAAAAGGCCCGAACAAGCGAGAAAGCGCAGAAAAAACACTCGATATTCTGACAATCCTTACTGGGCCGTAATCTTTTAAACCTTGGGGCCCAAAATGTACCAAATGTACCAAAGTGGACCTTCCGAGCTCTCTCCATAAAAATTCTACTACTTTGAATAATTTTGTTAGGTTTGCAGTCCATCACGCTACGCCTATGTAAATGGGGGTAGATTGAGTTTGAAAGTGTATGTAGCGGATGCCCCTCGAAACAAAATGCTCCTTTTTTCGGCAGGAAACTGTTGATTTATGGAAACCGACGGTGTTATTAAACTTTATACGTGTATCAGGTTTTGTATACATTTTGCATGTTGATACGTGTGAAGATCTTTTTTTCTGACGGATTTTTTAACGACAACAACCATAATTATGTGCTGTATGCAAAAAAAATTATTGGCCATCGTCGTACCAGTTACAAATTAAATTATTTTTTAAGGAAAATACTCATTATTTCCAATTCTTTCACGTGCGTATTGGTGTGTCAACAGAATATTCTCTCACGGAGAATGTTTTCCGATTGAGAATATTCTGCAATGTTCATTTAGACTGAGGCTCTACTCGGAATATGGAGAATTTAAAATTAAAATAAAAAGTTGTTGCTAATTATATGCAATAAATAATAAAAACTCGTGATAAACTCCCAAGAGAATTCAGAGTAGATCATTTTGACGTCAACTTCGTAAAACGTTCAACTAGGCGTGTCCCAATTTATTGAATCTTTGATATGACGAAACGCTACCATCAAACGCCTCCTCACCTCCGTAAACATTGGAAGCACAGTGGTTCTTGAATACATAAAACAACGTCTCCATCCAATTATCCACTATCTTTACAAGACCCGTCTAAATCAGGCGTCGACTTGCCTTGTTAATAAAATGCCGATTCGGGAAAATTATCGAAAAACTGTCAGTTTCACGGGCCCCTCCCAGCTCAGCGGGGGTTTCCCTTCTATGTGCCTAGCGCCCAACTCATTAAAGATACTTAGACAATTGCGAAAGACATTAATTTGTCCGTGTTTGCTAAAATTCGTAAGGTATTTTTTTGTTTTATTACTTTTTTCTTTTGCTTTTGTAGGTACACAATTGTTGGGAGACTTATTTGTTTTATTTAGGCAGACTTATTCATTAGGGTGCTTTTCTTAGACATTGTAGGTAGGTACAGTTAAATTTTTTTTAAATATTTTTTTATTTAAAACAATTAGCACACCGAATTATTAGAGGCAAACTATGAACAGTAGGAGAAGTACATACGTGTAAAAAAATAAAAGATATTATTTTCTTCATAATCTACACCTAAATCACAAAAATAATCCTATCTTATAATATTAAAGCTTATAATATTCAACTTATTATTAATTAATAAATGTGAAAGTGAGTTTTTTTGTTTGTTTATTTGTTTGTTACGCTTTCAAGCTAAAACGGCTGAACAGATTTAGATGAAATTTGGCACCTTTGATCAATTCTTCCTTTCCTTTCTTTCTTTCATTTTATTATTTTATCTGCTGTATAATATGTATATTGTGTGCCTTTCAGTCTGTGCTGAATAAATGTATTTTCTATCTTTCTTTTCTTTCATCCCGATTTTCCCACGGGATCGAGACTTACGTGGGTGAAACCGCGGGGCGCAGCTAGTCATCAATAAACAAGGAAACCCAGGTCAATTTAACATTTCTGCAGTCAAATAACATTATTTTCTTTTAACTCAAGGTTTCTTTACGAACGCGGGTCAAAGTAAGCACGTTCGGCCTCCGAAAATCTCAAGCACCACTCTAGTGGCTTAGACACGTCGATAGACCTACAGTTAATTAGACTGTCGGTCCATGACTTGTGGAGACCTTGTCGAGGACCTTACGAGACTAGATGTATGTACTTAACGTTTCTTGGAGCTAATTACATAACTACATTCCTTTTTTTTATCTTGCGAGAGGTTGACGTATTTAATATTGGTACTATACAGGCTGAAATTGAAATTGAAGTTTTTTTTTTTTTTGCACCTTTCACTATGGGACCAAAACTGAAATCGCGAAATAAAAATCAGCTGTTACCTACATTTTGACGAGCTATGCGAACATAAATGTAGGGAACAGCAGATAGTTTCACTCCTCAAAACATTTAAATAAAAAGCGACGCTTGCTGCGACACAAGAAATTGCAATATGGGAATACCTATGCATGTGATTCAAATAAGGCTCAAGTAATTTTTTTTTATGAACTAATATTACTTCAGAATTATGCTTACATTAATATTTTTGAAAAATATTTGTTTTTGAGCGAGAAATTAATTTTTTTAAAGTGTCAAAAAACTGTGGGTCATTCAAATACTTTAAAAGCGACGGTGTTGGTCAGAGCGGACGTAACAATCTGTGACAACAATCAAAATGTGTTTTAAAGGAGTGTTTGACATTGACTTGACAGTTGTTGTTTGTTTTTATAGAATGTGACGTCACCACACCAAGCGAGCCAAATGGAGGGCTTTTAATATATATTAAATAAAAATATATAAAAAAAAATAATTAAAGTATCTTTTTAACGTTGCTTTTTTGGCGTCGAATTTTTTTTTAACTATATTTGGCGATGTAAAGTATCGAATAAAAATATAAAAAAATACATGCATATTCCCTATTCAGGTCACAGCGCTAATTATCTACAGTTATATTCAGCTAGAAGTTTCCTCTCTTTCTATTGCGTAGGTAACTCTTATATCTTCTTACTCCGTTAAGGCTCTTACATACTGGCGCGACGCGAGGCCACCGCATTGTTCGCCGTGAAGTTTTCTCAGAAATTGTTTTTTTATAGTCACGTCGGGATGTCGTGTCGCGCCTGTTTGTGGGAGCCTTTACGTTAACTGAATTGGCCCGACAAGACGAGAAAGCCGCTTTTTTTTTGTTGGTTGGGAAATTATCAAATAACTTCTCCCGCTCTGGGCGGAGCGGTCGGGCGTGTCAGACTCTTACTGGATACAACCCACCCGTGTTCCTACAGTTGCCTGTAAGTAGTCAGAGGCCACCGTATCCCTTTCGGACCTGCGACCCCGAGAAGCATCACTCCGCGTACTTTGTAGCTTCAAACCTAAAATTGTGGACTGAACCATCTGTTTTCATCTGCGCCTAAAGTCCAAAACTTTCACATTTCAATGCGCCTAAAGGAAATATCATTTGAAACATTAAAAACTTTTCGTTTGCTAACTTGACTGAATTTACTCGTTAAGAGTTCTAACGAGATCACTAATTATCGATTTAAGTGAAGCCAGTACCTTTAAAAGATTACTGTTAAATAACTTTGCGTTAAGTAATTAAGACCTGTTCAGGATATTTCACGAATTCGTTTTCAGTGTAATAGACTAATGCTTTAATTAAATTGCGTTGTTCTATAGAATTATCTTGGATCAAAAGTAATTGGAATTCTTCGAGGTTATGTATAAAGGTATAATTAATAGGGTCAAATGCAGCCTTGTGGAGGTACACCTTTGGTTGATTTTATGCTCATAGGTTATCTGCGAGAAAATTCAGAAAAGGAGGAAACAATACACTCCTTCTGGGGCGGGCCGGTTTGAATTCTTACAATTTTGTTTTTTTTTTGTTTTGCGTTACTAATTGAACGTACGTAAAGGTATTTCTTTTCTTATATCTGAAATGGACAAAATGTGTAAATGTTATCTAGAGTAGGATTTTCTATCCTCAATTCCACCGACGTAATTCAAGATAACAAACATTTTATCCTATATTTTTCTTGTACTCACGCATGAAAAAACATGAAACTAAAGTCAGTAGATCAAACCGGCGGGAATGCAGCAAAATGGAGGCAAACGAACGCCAAACGTAACGCACGTATCCCACTAACAAGTAGAAGCTCAAACATGCGCACCAACCGGGCTAATTTTGGATCATAGAGTATCAAAATGAATGGAGACTGGTCGTTTTCCATTGTGATACTTAACTTACTTGTATTTGAGTTTATTATTGCTTTGGTCAATACAAAAACCGCTCAAATGTTGATTGGCCTTTAGAAGAACGATAACAATTAAAATTCTATTGTGTCTCGTTAGTGACAGTTGGAGGTTTAAACATAAAAAATGGCTACTAACTGCGTCAAAGCAAACAAACAGTATTTGTATTGCTGAATTTTGGGTCAAACTTTGAAATAATTTTGCCATCGACACGTTATGAAGGAAAACAAAAAACATTGTTCGCCGTTCCCAAGTATAATGAGAACAAAACACGTAAGAAAAAAATGATTTTTTTTATCTGTGAATTGGTGAAATAGTTCAGGCTGTTATAGTAAATATTAGCCGGTTAGCAATTTAGTTTATAAATCTGCAAACATTCATAATTGAAATAAAATATTGAGATACATTTAAATAACTACAATCTGGGCCTCACACGGTAAACAGAATCAATGTAAGATTATAAATCAAATCTGTTAAACCCATTTGATCTTATTCCTAGAATATTTTAAACCGTCTGGAAAATTTAGCTATTAATTGTATTCTGGATTTGGATTGGAAATAATAATTCCTGGTAACAAGTATTGATAAAGTTGATTATATTCATGTTAAATCCATAACTAATTGATATTTCAATCATGAGATATTTTCTAGGTATTTGGTCTAGTTACTCTGATAAAATAAATGCATATTATTATTCTGATATTTAATAAAATGAAAGTTCATCATCTGTGATTTTACCAGAAAATATTAATCTGTGCTTTACTAGGATATTAAATCCAAACACGCCGACGGTTTCTGTATAACTTCAATCTTGTCCGTCAAAAATCCCCCAAGAGCTACTCCAGCAATAGGCACAAATCTCTCTGCTCTCTCACTGTCCAGCACATCTGCATTTATTCCACTAATCTATGCCCAATATACCTCGTAATTTCTTACCTGCGTCTCATTAATTGTGGGCACGTAGGTACCACGTGACCGCTTGTGTGGTGAACTGGGGGTCGCGATGTGTTATGTCCAAAGTCGGGTAATGGCTGACAGCCTGATGGGTTTCCCTGTTTTAGTGGTTTGGGGCTCTTGCTTAAAACGTGGGTTGAGATGGAAGTGCTAAGGCGAATTTGTAGGTTAGAAAATCATTTCTTATCTACTCCAAAAAGAGGTTATGAATTTGGCGAGAACTTACATTAGTCCTGCACATCATAAATATGACACATACAGATGAGATTTTTGTTCATTCAGATCTGCATTTATTCATTTCAAAAGCTACTACAGCTTTCCACAATTGAACTTAACGAAAATACTACCTACTTGAGTAACCACTGAACTTCTACGAGACGAGATTACGATATCATTCAAAAACAGACTCATTCACGCAATATACAGAGGTCATAACTTGTACAATAGCCTGCAAAAATTTACGTGACAATTTGGTGAGCTGAATTTAAAACCCAAACACCTAGAAGCTGTAGAGAACCCTATATACAATACATATCAAACGCTGGTTTTAACTGGGTGCGCGGCCGAGCGAATTTTGTTTGAGACCTCATAAATCTGTCAGATGTCAAAGTAAGCCGCGTATCGAACGGGCCAGCCCTCCGGTAAATTATGAACTAACCGCCTTTTGCTTTGGTCGTCGCAGGACGTTGCACGTACTTTTAAAGCATGGTGTAGATTGTACTTCAAAATGTTGGGGTACTTCGCGCCATTGTTGTGGACCACCACAGCTGATTACGAGGCCATATATAGCCGATTCATATTATTAACGGACCGTTATCGGTTAAAATTAAGACTCTTGTATCTTTACCAATAATAAAGCAAAAATGTCATAGCTTTGGATAGACCCTCCCATATAGAAGTAGATACTACAGGTAAAATTATTTTTATGCCGGGCAGTTTGGCAATAAAAAATGCTACCATTGCAATTGGTAAGAAAAACGAAACGTTTTTGTTTACAGGAAAGGGCATTAATGGTCATACTGAATTTTTATTGTCTTTTGTTTATTAGGACATTGACCAAACGTGTCGATTAACGCCATATTTAAGTCAATTCGAGAGTTTGACCTTTTCAAATGAGTTTTCTTTGAAGAAAAACGGGCAAACGTCTTAAAAAAAAAGTTTTTATTAAGTAAATATGCTATACCTACTTACCGATATCTCATTGCTCGTTTCATTGAAAGGTATGTGCTTCTTCGCCAATCATAATTTTGGTGAGCTTTTTTATACTACACATCCTTTATTATATAATACGAACGAACCTGCAAAAACACATAAGACGGTGAAACGATAAAACGTTTTATGGCTTACTTAAAATTCGCCAAAAATCAACAATTCAATTCTATGCGAGTCATAAAGTGGAAAGATGGATTTCGAATTGAATGTCGTACCACGGGCCCTCGATTCTTACTTACCATGGTTCTTTTCTTGCTCTTTATTGATCGATTTCATTTTTTGCTCGCTAGGACTCCATTTCTTCCTTGTAACTGCCATTTATTTACTTTGTGTAACATGCACGGAAATAAGGCGGACGTTATGCCATAAACAATCTTTACCGGTCAACCAAGGGTGGTGGAGAGAATACATGCCAGGTGCATTGTTTGTTATGACGAACAGTGTCCAGCTGAATTATAAAATAAGGTTTCACATAGTCTACTGCAGAAAATTATCACTAGAGCTAATCCTGCCTTTCACGACGAAAACATTTAGCAGCATGAGTTATAGGTACCTATGGTCTGTGTCAAAAGCATTTGATAAAAGTGTAAACAAGCCCGAGTCAGGTTAAATTCTTGCGCAATCACTCACTACAGTGAATTAGTACAATGTCATTCGTCTGTCTGTACCCCTTTTTCCAACAATTGTTGTTTGATTAACATTAATTTGTAATGGAGAAATCTTCGACGAAGTTGAGGTTATAAAATAAACCTCAATTATCAAATCAAAAAAAGTTTTACCCCGTTTAAATAAGGTGATTTAAATTAGAATTTTGGATTTAGGTATTTAATATAATAAAATCAAAAAATTCAAAGAACAAGTGGCCCTACCAAAAACAAAAAACGAGCTGTAGTGGCCTTGGGGTAACGGCCCTGCTGATTTACAAGTTGTAGGTCGTAGGTTCGAACCCAGTCAGGCACTTTACTTTGTGTAAATAATTTCATCACCACTGCCCTCAAAACGGTGTAAGAAAACATCTTGAGGAAACCGGCAAGTCCTAGAAACAAAAATTCGAAGACATGTGCTTCTACCAACCCGCACTGGGTCCGCGTGGTAGATTACAGCCCACTCCCTCTCGAAGAGAGGAGGCTTGTGTCCCAGCAGTGGGCACATTATAGGCTGATTATGTTTAGGATGACACTCCAAAATGCATTTTTGAAACAGATTATAATATGCTTGTTCCATAAAATAGATACTTATCTACCACTCTTTTACTAAACATAACTTCTAGCGACAACTCCATTCGAGTCATCTCCAGCCAAAGGTAGGATCCTTATACAAACACTCGTAAAATTCTCCCGATATTATCCGCGCAATAGGTTTAATGTCTTATGACGTAGACGGAGAGAGAGCGAGACGGCAAGTGTGTACTGTTCAAATAGCCACGATTACTTCGCGCAATGGAAGATCGGCTCCTCAGGGAATGAGACGCCTTGAAGAATGCTCGCCTTTATTCTACAGTGGAGAGGTTCTTCTTCTATTTTAATTTAGTAAGATTGGCTTGTGACGGTAGTTATTAGAATGGCTTTGTCTTTTCTTTCTTTCTGTGGACTTGAAGTTGTATGAAGGAACTTACTTTTCTACGAGGAGTACCTTATCTTGGTAAATATATTAAATTGTGTAAGAATGAGACAAGTTTTGGGCAAGCCATTCAAAAGCGACATGCACTGGGCACACCACGCAAGCCTTATTAAGTAGGTAATTACAAAACAACAACACGTCTGTAACTCACGAGAGGTTAAAGAAAGAAAAAAAAAAAATTTATTCTGCACAAACAAAAAAAAAACATTACAAAAAAAATAGACAAAATACACACACGATTAGGCAGTGGTGTACCTCACCTGTTTTTTAAATCTCATAGACTAAGATACTTAGTAGTGTTGTTTTATTTTCAATTTGGAGTTTGACATTTGCACCTGTCAAATTAGTCTACGAGATTAAAAAACAAACTTTAGGTACACAGATTAAAAAACAAACTTTAGGTACCCGTGGGCAAGGCTATTGCCATCAACCGGGCACAAATTAAAATAATTTGTAATTAATTTTGCAGTAGAGTCACTTGTCGATAATCTCAAGAGGCGGGTGAGGTTCAGGGTTCTTCATATGTAACGGTTTTCCGTCTCAGTTTCAATCGAATACTTCTACTATGTGTTTGATCTGATCTCGCTATTTTTCTCTGAATGTAAGAAAAAATATTGGGCAGCGTAGAATATTTGTGTACCAAACATTTCTGGCAGCCTTTTTTCATTGTTAACGTCAATAATATTACTTTGTTCTTTATGTAAAGTCTAGCAAAGTTCTTATAACTATGTAATATTAAAATAAATACACAATAAGTAGGCTGCGATAGTAATTTATTTTTTCAAAATTCTAACATAGAATTTGGAGAAGGCGTACTAGTGTAAAGTTTGTAGCAACAAAAGGGGTGGGTTTCCTTTTGTAAAAATATCTAAAACAACACATCGCAAAAAATAAAGGACCAAATCACATCTCAACAAACCAATTGCCACCCACCTCTACAGAAATCAACATAAATCCATATATAAAAATATTGGTAGCTAGAGAAAGTCTTAGTAATAATTGGAGCACATCTACAGCAGGTGGTCCAATCACCCTCATTGGTCCCGGAATCAATTAGAGTCGGTACTCGTCGTGGCCGAGACAATGCCGCGCCTGCGACGTGCTGACACCGATAGCAGAGAAATCGCACAAGGATTTTGTAAAGAAGGATTTTTTTATTTGAAGGATATTCTTGAAAAAAACACTGCTGAGACTGCGATCGGGGTGCTTTATTTTGTATTGTTTTTAAAAAAGCTATATCTTCTGGTTCTCTTCTAAATCATTTCTTTTGTATTCGAAAGTTTTAGTTTAAGGAGTCACGAACAGTAGTCTATCGATACTTAAATAGGAACGAACTGAGTTTCGATAGTGAGTTTGAAAAATTCATCACTTATACCTACAGCAGAATGGCTGTGAAATTGTGAAACTAGTAAACATTGTGGTGATGCAGGTGCTGCTAAGCTTTATTAACTTTAATTAAGTGATCTTTACGTAACATTTGTTCATTTATAGTCCTAACTAACTGCGCCCCGTGGTTTCACCCGCGTAAGTCTCGATCCCGTGGGAATATCGGGATAACATGGTATCTTAGCTTCATCTTTCTGACTGACCGACCCCTTGACAGTTCAAAAGTACCCGTAATTGGTTTATTTGAAATAAATGCTTTGAGTTTGAGTCCTATGTCCTTTTCCAGGTCATGGTTTACCCCTGTGCCAAATTTCATCCAAATCCACTCAGCCTAGCGTGAAAGCGTAACAAACAAACAAACTCACTTTCGCATTTATAATATTAGTTAGGATTAGGATAATATTGTAATTGCTTATCTTCAGTAAGCCCAGAAATTCATATTCACTACTTTTCATGGTTAATATTTGTTCTGCAACCAGTACCTAAAGGTGTACATAGACTGAAACGTCCCAACTTGCCGAGTCAGGTCGTGACGACATCGACGCAATGAGTCGCAGGTGCACACCAGCCGTAATATGTGCTACTGTATGTTGAATGAAGCGTCATTGTGCACCGCGCTTTACTTGTAAATGAAAACTGCCGTTTGACATATTGCAAATTTTCGCCCGTGTTTCGGGAGCATATTGAAATCATGAATTTTGTAAAATAAAATAAAATTAATATTCTTGTATCGGAAATATTGGTCCACAATGCCTCAGCTGCATATTTTTATCTCGAGTAAAACTCCCTTGGATATGTTGGTGTAATTGTACAGCTTCATAGTTGGTAAAACAATATTAATTGGCCAGTCACATTCTAATGCTTGACTTAGTAAAATATACTTCTTTATTTAAATTTTATGCCAACATAGGCTACAAAATACCATGAGCTTTCTCTACCAGTTAATTATACCAGCCAAAACCACCGTCACGATTCCAATGACTCATCGTTATTGATTATCCTAATTATCACGCTTTAACGTAAACCAACGCCTCTAACTAAACAGCTAATCAAATCATATCGCTACTCGATTACAAGTCACTGCTCACACCAGGTTCCCGATAAGTAGTAGCATTTAAATCAAGCATATATCAACGCTAAACTGCAGATAATTTCATCACTAAGCCCGCATTTCACACTCGAGTCGGCAATTAGCCGTGATCTGTCTGATTAACATGCGTTGTTGGAGCGAGCGGGCGGTACGTGGAGCCTCTGTGATAGCGTATAGCGGTTATATTTATAAAAAAACGCATAATAAAATACACTGTTATATTATCCGTTAAGATATCGCTGCTTGCGTCTCACTTTCATTGTGACATTACAAGCTACAACAGCGGGCTCTATCGACGTGATCTTTCATTATTATTTATATAGACCCTTTTGAATATGGAACGTCATATTATATTGCTATTCACTATCATAATATGTCGCTAATTGCTCTTAAACAACTAAAGCGTTCTCTGTGCTGCCAGGGATCACGTCTGGAAATGGTGATGTATTTAACCACAAATTTAACCTTGCCATTGACACGCAGAAGAGAATCGCTCTCCGCTCTCACTGCGACCTTACGAGATTAACAGTGACCAACCTGTCGGTCCGGCTGCCAAAGTATAGCACCTGAAAGATCAAGTTCTTAGAAAGAAAGAAAGAAAGAAAAATAGGTTTATTTGTCACAGAAACACGTGCTTAAAAAGAGATAACAGTAATCAACAATATTAAACAAAAAAAAACAAAAACAAAATTGGTCTTAGTACAAATATGAGAACACAAGTATAAATATAAATAATTGGCACGTCATGACTGTGACAAGAAGGCTTCCACTCAGCATCAACAGATCAACAGATGCTCTACTTTGTTTATAACAATAGTCACCATCTTCCATCTCACATATCGCTATTCGCTTTCCGCTCTCACTGTGACATCACGAGCTACTTACCAGCGAATAACTGTCGGTTCGGCTGCTACCGTCGCGTGATCTTTCAGGTGCTATATTGTGCTTAAAATACTGTACCGTGAAGGTTAGAGAGGAAGTGGGTTCATATCGCTATTCGCTTCTCGCTCTCACTGCGACCTCACGAGCTACTTACCAGCGACTAACTGTCGGTCCGGCCGCTACCGACACGTGATCTTTCAGGTGGTACACTGTTGATTAATACGCTGCGTCGTCAGTTAGAGTGACGTCGTCGTTTCGAGCCATTACGCCCCTAATGATGTCCGGTACAGAGTTATGGAGGTGATTAAAATTGTGGAAGAGGTCAGCTAAATAATGTTTTGATTTATTCTTGTTGATTCTCCATAAATATGAATTCCTCAGGAACGTATAAGGTGTTAAAAAGTGTAGGATCCAGACTGAATTATGAATAACGTTCAAATAAGTCATGGATGACTTTTTCGTTAGGGCACTAGGCCGTCACTCTAAAAAGCCAGTAGCAAACCTATATTTGAGGACAAAAAACCACAACAAACGCATGACGTCATAAAAACGAAAACATCCGCCGGCTTCAGCTAAAACTTTCAGTATTTTTTCACCGAAACAAATATTTTCTTTACTTTTTTCGACACTCCTACCGGACTTTTAACCAAAAATAAATATCAAAGTGGCCACAAAAAAATAAATATGGTTTCGTTTGTGTATTGAGTCAATTAATGCAGTACGTTAGGCCGTCATAAATCAAAAAACTGAAAATGCACGAGCTACTTTTTTTTCGGCGAAAAAATAAACTCGAAATGTGCAATTTTATTCGTAAATGTTTTCCGTTTAACTCACAAATAGCGGAAATTTATGGTCCGAGAAATTGGTGGGAAGTTTTTGTTACATGGTTTTGAGTGTGTTGCGTAGTTGTTAATTATAGGAAAACGATGATTTATACGCAGGTTTGAGAAACGAAATATGATTCTGACATTGTGTAATCTAATCTGTTGTGTGCGTAGTGACTAGGTGCGTCGTATGGAGCAATGGTTTCTTATGTAAGTTTGAGGAGGATGAGGTCTGCACACTTTCAAAAATATTATCAATTTGTGATCTTATTTAAATATAGGTACATACTTTATTGTACCTACACCAGATTATAAATCTGCATGTTAACAACCTCAGCCTATACTAAATTCATGTCATAAATGTGTCACTGGAAGCCGACCCTTACATCCTAGTTGAGAAAAGGCTAGGCAGATGATGATGTATGCGTGGGAGTCATTTTCAAGACTTTCCTGTGAAAACCTTTCTGTGCCTAATAACTGTTAAACTGGCAGTTAAAAATAAACTGATGTGGGTACCATCTTTGGTACCCACAATGACTCTCAAATAACATTGATATTCTCGAACGAACAAAAAATCTCTTATAAAGGGTCTCGATGTAACTAAGTTTAAATTTTTTACATAAAACGTACTCGTATTGCTTTAGCGATTCCATCGTCAATTGCACCCGGGTGAGTATTCAAAGAGATCTCAGTATTCAGAGATCACGTTCGCAGCCGACTTGCGTGGTACAATTGATAAGAGGAAGCGAGATGAAGCTAATTTTGATTTTTTTAGGTAATTTTGTTTTTTTTTAACACATTGAATTTAAAAATGATTTAGGTAGTTACAGATTTAATAAATAAATAAAGATAAAAAGAATTATAAAGTACCTAGCCAGTCACCAAAAAGCCCCAAAAAATCAATATGCTTCAAACCTTTGTTTACCTGTCTTGTAAGTACTTAGAATTTAATTCAGGGGTAAAAAACCGACTCTTTTTAATGGTTAACTTACTGTTTGTTTTAATGCACAGGCAGTAATAGAATGTTCTGTATCTTCTTGTCTACATATCTTTCGCAGAATAGAATAGAATACTCTTTATTATGTACACCATAAAAAATACAGATATAAATGTAGAAATTTAACATACGGTGACACAATGGGCGGTCTTGTCGCTAAAAGCGATCTTTTACAGACAACCTGGCAGGTTTAGCAGGTCTGCTGGAAGAAAATTCATACGAATGTATCTATTTTAACGTGTGTACATTATATAATAAAATAAATAAGTAAAAGGTAAATAATTATAAATCAATGTTAATTCCACCCTTATTATCTACCATTTGCATAACTTTTATTTAAATAATCTTTGAGTTTAAAAAACTTGAATAGTAAAACGATCACGTGTCTATTAAATCTAGGACTCCTTTCAATTTCGGCAGATTCCAGTAATTTGTCTAAAAATTTAAAATGGTATTGTTGATATATTTTCATCTTGTTTTTCCTTGAGACTCACTTTGAAGGTTCAAATTCGATAACAAATAACAATTATTGAGGTACGAAATTTTAAACAACCCGAACTTAATGTATGTATTCTAATTTTATTATAGAAATAAAATTAAAGATGAATTATATTTCTGAAGCCAGGCTAGTTCTAACTTTTTAATATTTCAAATATCCCTAGATTTCTAGAACATGACTGTTGCGCTTGTTTCATTATTTTTTTCAGAATTTATTGTCATCTTTTTATCGTTAGAATATAATCAGAAATCTCACAAAGTCAAACACAAAGCAGTTATTTTATATAAACCAATAACAGCTGACCCATAGTGACCCATTCCAAAGGGAAGCAGATTCCTATGGAGAAGTACGAGCAAGAAACTCCACGGACTCTCACGTTTTAGACCACAGTGTAAGTGGATCGAAGGCAGGCGGCGACGGAAAAAAAGTTGTGTCTAGCAAAGGTAACAATGGTTAGAGGTGGTTCGTGAGCTAGACGCCGCGGAAGCGCTTTCAAAGTCCTTTCTTATTTAGTTTTCTTAACTGATATCCGCTTTTAGATTTACGTATGCACGTTTTCTAAAAGCAGCTGTGGGAATTAAGGTTGTTGGTTTATATCGGTGGTGGGAAATCGCCAATCGAACCATTGGCTTTTTTCATGTACTGTGCCACAATATGTCTATCTTTCCCATGTAGTGAATAGCGTTTGTTTTCTTTACATAGTATGTAAAGAAAACACGTTTTCGTTCACAGTAAGCAACGTAATAATTAAGTTGCTTACTGTGAACGAAAACGTGTTTCATTCACTGGCTGTTTGATTACTAAAACCAGTAGCTTTTGTTTTGTAAGCTGTGCAGTGAGCTTTAAAAAAAAAACTTAGATCATAGATGTAACTGGCACAGGCCAGAGATAAGTAGGCTGCCCTGTATGACTGACTCTAATATTGATGTTGATGATAGCGAAGATACTGTTAAGGTCAGGTTTTGTAGTTTTATATATCTATCTCATCATAACATCATCATAATCAGCCTCGAAAGTTACCACTGCTGGGACACAGTCCTCTCTCTGTGAGAGGGTGTGGGCAAAATCAACCACGCGGATACCGGGCAACCGACGTGTATATCTACCTACATATGAACTCACTCGTCACCGTCTTACCTTCAGAATTCATGAAATCTTTTAAATAGGTACTATAATAAATAGAATACAGAAAACTTACCTATGAAATTGCAGTTTTTTTAAATATTTCAGCTGAAAGTAACTGAAAACCTAATGCACTTCGCTTGTTAAAAATGATCGGACTTTTTTAATAAAATAAATTTCTTGAACACGTATAATTGAATCCACATTCAAGTTTCAATACCGAATACGAACTCAATATGACTCGCAAATGAAAAATTCCTTTGCTGCAGCACTATTCCCGTTAATGAACACCTGTATTCAAAGAAAACCATAATGAGCTCACACTCAAAGCATACGTCTCGACATTTTCTAGAAATTTCTTTTTAAATAACGTAGGTCTGAGACGGAATGAATCGGCGTACAGTCGGAATGAGTGAGACTCGCATAAGTGAATGGACCGAGTTGAACGATGAATGGAGCGGCGCGGAATGAGACCGACTTCGGATTCTTTCGTGTATACCTGACGTTTGACGTAGACTCAATTTTTTTTTTTTTTATTAAATATGTACCTACCTCTTTTGTTGAAGTCGGATTAAGGGTAAAGTTATTAATTATTTATTTTTATTAATTATGTACAGACATACATTATTATTAATTATGTACACACGTACAATACATAAAGATACGACATAATTGTAATATGAGTACAACGGTACTAGTTTATTAATTCAGTGTGTTAGTTAATTAATTCAGGCGTGACTGCGGAAATCCATTATAAAATACAATAGACGTAGATATATTTAGTAACCTATTCCGCTTGACTATTCTTCAAGAGTCATAAAACACCCTGTAAGAACCCTGAACCCTGTGATTCAATCTGCTTCCAGCGCTCGTTGTGGCAACACATCGTGTTCTGGTTGCAACTGGTCAATCGTCATCCTGAGGATCCCGCGTTGAGAGTTGAAATACGTGTCGATTTCTTACAGGGTTTTTTATGACTCTTGAAGAATAGTTAAGCGGAATAGGTTACTAAATTTATGTCTACGTCTATTGTATTTTACTGTGTGTTAGTTATTTTTACGCTCGTTTCTTCTAATGAAGTTAGAAGTAGAGCAGAACTTCTAAAGTTTCGATAGTACTGACTTTGGAAATCCGCATACTGTTTCCTTGAATTTAATTCTGTTCAAGTTTAAAAATACTGCTGCACAATACGTGCAAATCACTGCAGTGTTTTAAATTAACCGAAACAAACAATTTTATTGATATTGTCTAACCACAGGTATTTCTTTTTTGCAGGTCACTGCTGTTGATCCTGTCTCCATAAAATAAGGTCAGTGTTCATTATTGTTTGCAATATTGTTAGAGAACTGTTATTATTATAGGAGCTCGTGGCTAAGTAATAACAGACGCTCGGGTCGATCCATCAGGTTAAGCTACGCTTGCCGGGGTTGGTCCGTGGATGGGTGACCATTTTCACATATCGTTGGTCCCGGCTGTCATTTGTGGATCTTTGACAGTCGTTACGAGTCGTCAGAAGCACGAAAGTCTGACAACCAGTCTAACCAAGGGGTATCGTATTACCCAGTTACTGGGTTGTGGAGGTCAGATATGCAGTCGCTCCATGTAAACTACTGGTATTCAGCTGCATTCGGTTAGACTGGAAGCCGACCACAACATAGTTGGGAAAAGGCTAAGCAGATTGAACTGTTATTATAATAAACAGACAAATATTATTTTCATGGAAGCAGTCCGTGAATATAATCTTTGTCTGTTTCGTGTTTCGTGTCGTGTTCGTTGGTCTAGTGGTCGCAAGCGCTACTGCTGAACATGAGGTCCTAGGTTCGTTTCCCAGATCAGGCAAAATGTTGTGTTATTATTTTGATGTTGTTTTGTCGTTTGTCTAACTCCCATGTTTATTAGGTACGAAATGAAATGAAATTGTTTCATTTCATTTAATTTCCGATGTTATGTTATGTTATTATTTTCATGTTGTTTTTTCGTTTGTCTAACTCCCATGTGTAATAGGTAGGTATATCTGCTATACCTTACTATAACAGTAAAGACACCTCACATCGATGCCCTTCGTTGCGGCTCCCTTCAGACAAGGGAAATTTAATAGGGAAATTTTATATGGCGTATTTAGTGTTTTACCTTTTTAGCTCAATAATTTTTTTATTTTTTAAGTGAGGGAAATCTTGAACTTCGTACTAGGCACTCTTTAATCAGCCAGCAATTCTCTCACAAATATAATTTTGCATTCAATGATCTCGCTAAAGAAATTCTCGCAGTACACTGGAGTGAGAATTTATCGGCGTTCCGCCCACTTAAATAATTTTCTAAGGGCCCAATTTCTCACTGGTTTATTGTTCGACGACTCGTTCTACGGCCCTTAACGACGTTAATTTCGAATTAATTCGTTGATACTCCCGCGCCTTGATTAAACTCTGATTAGGGAATAAATCTTGTTCTATTTTGTGTGCGAAGTCGTTGCGTTCAAATTGGGAAATCTTGGTGTCTAGATAAGAGCTTGGGTCGGTACCTTGATGTTGTTTTGAGAATTAATTAAAAATTGATCAGGCGGTTATTACGCTTTTGAACTGTTTGGGGAAGCGAGTTTACAAAGGAGATGTGTTACTTGTGGGTGAAGAACCTGATGGTGAGTTATTTTATTTTTATGAGAAAACTAGCTGCGCCCCGCGGTTTCACCCGCGTAAGTCTCGATTCCGTGGGAATATCGGGATAAAAGTATCCTATGTCCTATCCCAGGTCATGGTCTACCCATGTGCCAAATTTCATCTAAATACGATCAGCCGTTTTAGCGTGAAAGCGTAACACAAAAAAACAAACCAACAAACACTTACTTTCGCATTTATATTATTAGTAAGGATAGTTAGGACTTAAATTAATGAAACAATTTCCGAGCTCATTTACACAGATTACGTAACTAGCTCAAGTAAAACACCTTTGAATGTGTTTTTTTTTTTAAACACATACAACAATGTAAAAAATAAATGAAGCAATATTTTCGTGCCAATCCGACCCGTTTAATTTTCACTTTCCCTAACTTTAGAGGTGAATGCTCAACGCTCATTAAACATGAAGCCGAGTGATGGCACATGCATAGCTACATTCAGCAATGTTGCGCTTTTGATTCCAAATTTAATAAACGCTTAACACTTCAAAGCTCGCGTGTAAAGCAATTTGGCGCGCGCCGAAAAACACCACAGTTTTGGTCTAGCTTCGTAATTGGTTTATACTGCAGTCCGTAGAGAAAATATTAATTAGGGCTGCCGACGGTGCAGCGCTTGCGAGCGCTTTCACTCCTGTATCTAAAGTGCATCTGCAATAATCGTTGTAGTTGAGGAGACGCGACGACTGAATTTTTTTCAATTTATTTAAAAACTTTTTGCTTTTTTTCTATTAATTTAGTCACTAGGTTACCAGATACTGGAATTGCGCGTAGCCTACTCGCTAACGGGTAATTACCTAAACAGGGTTATTGGTAATATGTCGGCAATCCATTAAGGGGATGTAGGAGAGGTCATTTGCAACCAAACGACCGCTTATGACCCTATGCAAATGTCAACCATTTTCGAGTAGTTTGACATTTTATATTCTTATTTCATTCATTTTTAAATCTAAAATAAAATGTAAATGTTTCAAATATAAAATGTAATTGACTAAATTAACCAGTTAGTTTGTGACTTCAGATCCAGGATTCCGGAATCGGTACCACGCTGCCTCAGACCAAATAAAAAACCAAGACAGAGCGTTGCGAACAATACAGTGAAGCATGCCAAAACTACACCACCGCTCTGTGCGAACACGCTCAAACGCACACATTCACAATCAAACTACACCAAAATATATGCACACATGTTTAGGAAACCGGCCTCATGTCACTGTTGACAGCGCTCGGTCTTGGTTTTTTTATTTGGTCTGAACACGCTGCTAACATAATTATTCAGAAGCAAAGGTAATTTCTCAGACACAATATATATAATATTTATCTATAAATTTTCCAAAAACTTAATGTGTTAAAATACCTAAACAGGCACAAATCGAATGGAATAGACAAGGAAAAAAGAGAATTTTTCCACAGTATATGGCTAAAAATATTTCCGTGAAAGGATATGAAGCTGAAAAATACAAGCAGATCTTTTATTTACCAGAACAACGGTGAATTTCGGACCTACTCACATGCTCACGTTTCATCGGAACAGGTTTTTAAAGCGCTGGCCAATTTCGGCTTATTGCTATCAAATAACAGTTCACTGGATTAATAGTGCTGGAAGCGCTACTTTCGCAAGTTTTATATTTTCTGATAGTGATGAGAAAGTCTCGTTGGTTTTATGACATGTTTGGAAAGAGGTCGCTAATGGGGTTGAAATTGGAAATGTCGAATCGCAAATTTGTAATTGACGTGCAGAAGACGTAAATTCATGAAAGGAATGCAATTAACATCATCATCATCATAATACACACGTCACTGCTACGCATATGCCTCTATTTTCTTGTGCCAATCCCCACATTCCTGTGCCAGCCTCAATTAAGATTATTTTTGATATAATAAAAATACTTACTTGAAAAAGGATATTTTTATATTCACACCGTCGCTTTACCATGTAAAATTAGCTTTGTAAAACTTCCACTATGTCGTAATAATCTTTTCTAGATTATATAAATTATATCTGAAAAAGGAGTACCTATTATAATATCTGAAAAAAAATTAGGTTTATTGTTGGTTACGAATATTTAATGATTTCGGAGAAATCCCAGGATACCCAACCGGAATTAAATGTAATCCCTTTATGAGCTGTAGAGAAAAATTCTTAATATAATTATCGTTCTCATCTTAATAAAATTCTTAATATTATAATAGTTACTAATAGTTACTAGCGACACGGTTTTTACGACTTGACAGAACATCGAGATTTATTTTATATGTCTTAAGTAACTTTATTTTAAAACGCATAAACCTTCCGGAATAAATTCTCTAAACGATGGTGAAAACCTCATCCAAATCTGCTGCGTGGTTTAGAATAACAACGTGGACAACGCGACTTTAATTTATAATATGCCATTGTATAGCAAAAATATAGTCATATTTGGAACCTTTTATACAAAACTACACCTTTATCCGTACCAGATACTTCAAATATAATCATTTCGTTCTCTTTCTCCATTCCGTCGCCTTCCTTGCTTCCGTTGAAGTATTTTAAAAAACTAGTAAAATGTTAGAACTAATTTCCGTTACACAGAAACTTTTCCGAAGGCGCTCTCCGCTTATTTTATGCTCATCTGAATCTTGAAAGTTTGATGAACTATCTCGAAGAATGGCTGCCGTGAAATTAATTTTACACTTGATAAGCTCCTGCTATTTTAAAATATTGCACTTTAAAAAGTTCCGTACCTACGAAAAAGGTTTAAATTGACAATGAAATTAAGGACCGCGGAGTGAAGGTAAAAAGAGGCGCGGTGACGAGGATAATGCTGTTCATTCAATAATGTAGGACAGCTATAACTTTTTATCCGTCGTCTTTTTTACAGAAAAAAATATTTTATTCTATTTTTATAACTAAGAGGTTTCTATCTTGGAACTGGATTCCCACTGTTATAACAGAGTTTCTTTGAAATGCTTTTAGTTACGTACAGATTTGCAATATGAAAATGTTATTATACCTACCAATCCTACTATTGTTTGCTATTTCTAGACTAGATCTGCTAAGGAATCCTAAACTCTCCAAACATAAAACACTATAGTCACAAACTACAAAGCTACTACAAAGCTACAAGAACCGTCAAAAATATTTCACAAAAATAAATATCGGCTCGCGATAATCCAACACGTTCGAACATTACCCACAAAACACTACCGACGCATTTGTATGTATTGCAAAATTCAATAGGATAGCTTATAACACTGCGGACTCATCCCGACCGTTCTTCGGGTTATGAAATTGGATCCAGTGACAATAAAATACATAATTTAGGCCCCCGCCCCACGGTGGGGTGCCAACTTATTGTATTAGACATAGTAAATTCTGCTAAGACGCACGTGCGCACAATTGTGGCCAGAATTGGGTACGAATGTTTCAGACAATGTGGCCTTTCAAGGTTTCGGTTTGCTAAGAGTTAGGCTGCAGGTGCGCGGTGTGAACGGGCGGTGTAGAGAATAAAATATGTAGCATAGAAACTATTTATATGAAAGTAGGTACTAATGTTATATGTAGGTTACTTAAAGCTACACAACTTACCTTTATTGTCTTGACAGTTTGGCCATAACGTCTTATTGCAAGTACGTATGTTTTAAACCGTGCTAGTCATAAATTTCTTCTGAAACTGAACGCTCAGCACATCTAAACCGAGTTCAAGAGCTGTCAGTGTCAATATTTCAAAGACAATAATGACACTGACAGCTCTTAAACCTGGTTTATGTGCATTGGTAAAATTCGCCCTTAAACCAAGATATCTCCTTCCAAGACACTTATGGGGGATGGGAATATAAGCGATACACATGTAAACAATAGCATCACATATCCATCGCCTCTCTCCCAGGGACACAGCTTGTACATACCGATTTAATTAAGCAATGTAAAGCGCACAAACATTAACGTACTTAATATCTGTATTGACATAGTCGCTTCAAAACGTCGGTGTTCCGGCACAGCTGTTTAATTATCAGCCGCAGTTATAGACGAGTTTCGTAGACAACTTGTTCCGCCAATCCAGTGCTTTGCCAATCTGGGGGGGCGCCTGTTTGAGCGGGGAGCGGATGACAGATTTTCGGGGTGCTATAATTCTTCGGTAGCAATATGATGTCCCAAGATAAGTATAAGCTTCGAGAATCATCGTCTATCTTCGGCAATACAAACGACCATAGAAGTACATAGGTACCTACTTATTTTCTGGTTTATCTGTAACACAGCATCACACATCCAGTCCGTGTATTCTATAAAAATCTGACCGTTAAAACTTAGATGGAGTGAGCTGTCATTCCACGTGATTAGCCGCCTTTACACGACACGCGCTTTCACTCGTGATCGGAGTGTGCACGATTGAACGCAGGAAAGCTTGCACGCGCAATCGTGTGTGATTGTTTTTATCCATTTTTATGTGCCTTGAATTATGTTCGAAGCGCACAGACTTGAATGCATGAAAGCGTGAGCGGGCGGCGCGCGCATGCTTTCTCGTTCTCGTTTTCTATCTTTACACGCGCATTGTTTCCTGCGTGAAAGGTGTTTCACACGTGAAAGCGCGTGTCGTGTAAAGGCGGCTATGTCACTATTGGCAAGCTCATTTCATTTCATCATTCATAGTTCGATTTTTACAGGACAGATTCAGCTCGGAACACGGAAGCTCGGAATAGGTAGACTTGCATTGCACCCACATTTCGCCAATTATGTCTGCAGAAGTTGTGTATTACCTACTTAGGAATCGAACCAAGACCCCACTCACAGATATCAAGTTTGCTGTCACTAGACTAACGAGTCGGTCTTGTATTTATTATCAGTTACAGTTTTAGTCATAATAATAAAATCCGTGAGTGAAATGAAACGCCGCGCCGCCGCCACGGGTTAAGTGTGAAAGTTGTACAAAGACACGAACCTAATATCAATAACCTTATGTTAATATACATTACGTACACAAATGTATTATGTATTTATTTCACTATTCCAGTTGTTTACAACTCGTTCCAATAATCTTATGTTATGTCAAACTGTGCAGGATGGGTGTCAGTGTGAGCGATACGCGGATAATACTGCATTTCCTCACTACTATATTTACGCGTATTGTTTTGCTTTACCAATATTGCAGTAGGTACCTTCAACCGTTCAGGGTTTAGAGTCATTTCATAATATCTAAATTACTAATATTTGATTATTGTGATAGGCAGGTAGGTATTTTTTTTATATATTTCTTCACTTTTTGGAAAAGAAAATGAGAAATATTTTTGAAAAAAAAACTCACTTTAATTTATGTCGCCTATAAGACCACAAATAAACATTTATTTATCTTTATCTGTGTTATAACAATGACAAATTAAATGGAAGATGATTAAACCATTTATTTTTTTTGTTTTTTCATGTTTCGATATTATGATACTCATTACAACTGTACAGTTTCGCTAAATAATTTAATTTGACCCTGTATTTCCGTCTAATACTTTCCTATCGCTTCAACGCTAACCCCGCCCCGCCGTCTCCTGGGCTGACCGCACAGCTATAAATCCCGACACAATATTTCGATGTCGCTCCCCATCGAACTTTCAACATGGACACGTTGCGTACGTCACATAAAACCCTTGTTTATTACGATGTTTTATTAAATTTATATCGACACTATACGGTTTAGTCGTTGTTGTTATATTGGAGGAAATTTTAGATTGTTTTATCAATAAAATGGATTTTTGGACTGATTTGGAATAAGTAGGTTCCTACTATAGATAGGTAGGTACCTACTCCGTACTGTCGTGTTCATTTTATTCATAAAGATTTTTGAAAGCGAATCACTATAGGTTACAGGAGTTTGCTCTTGATCGCATGACAAGTTTTTTATTTTATTTTATTTTATTTTATTAGTATAGTATTTGTTTTTTTTTTTTACAAGACAGTGTCCGTTTTAATTTTCTCTTTCAAAGAATTCGGGAAAATATTCTCAAAACTGATAGGCATCTGTTAATTGTACCTATTTAACAAAATCAAGTTTCTTTTGTTAGTTCTACCTACCCTACTCTACAAAGCTACAGTATCTCACAGATAGCCAGCCAGTTGATAATACAGGGTGTAAAATTACAACAACCAAGATAACCGAGGGTAATTTATCATAATGACGTCTGTATTTTTTTAGCTCAACAGCGCCCCCTAACGGCGACCCCGTACTAAATCACGGCCAAGAGACAAGAATTATCATATAACTCAAGATAATAAGAAATATAACCGTAGCATTTTTTAAATATTTATTTATGCCTCTGATAGCGACTGATAGCGCATTTTTTTAGATTAGTGGGAAGTGTTGGTCGTGTCCTGAAATTCATTGTCTCACCTTGTACCTAATAATTGTATAAAATATATTTTTTTTATTTCATTTATTAATTTAAACTTCTCGCACACAATTTGTGTATAAAAATAATGTTTTCTACATCAAAATATATTTTTTTCAATCTCTTAATGACATAGGGGTTTATTCATAAACGATGATTAAAGTTAAGTGACGTTCAAACGTCAAAAATGTATGGTTAAACAGTCGCTAATCATTACTTAACTTTAAGCAACGTTTATAAATAAACCCCCAAGATGCTAATGAATTTTAACTGACTTTTTTCTATTACTAGGGACTGATGGTATAATATAATCTCTCATTCTAATTCCTTCTCCTTATGAGAAGAAGTCTTTGTCCTATATTGGGACAATTTTATTACAGCCTGATTTTATTATTTGTGTCAAAAGGTAATATAAGGATATTAAATATATTAATATCATCCTATTATTAACTAACTGTTCGATGTACATCAGATATAAACATCAGATCCTCTTCCCAGTTATTATCACGAAATTAACGTCATTAGTAAATGTAATTATCATTGAATTGATTGTCATACAATATTGATGTTCGAATTAATTGTATTACTGAATTATAGTACATTTATCTCGTGTCGAAGTGTGGACTTGCTGGTCATGTGTGTGTTAGTTCCGTGTATTGGTATGTAATTATATGGATAGGTAAATACTTTTTGGGATGTGTAGGATACCTAAGTATGTTTGGTTAGTTTGGTCTTCAATTTGCACTACGGTATACAATTTATTTTCAACTAGCTGCTGCCCACGATTTCGTCTGCGATGTAGGAAGAAAAGTAGCCTATGTCCTTCCACAGGTCATGGTCTACTCATGTGCTAATTTTCATCCAAATCCGTTGAGCCGTTTTAGCGTGAACGCGTAACAAACAAAAAATCAAACACTCACTTACGCATTTTAATCCTAACTAATATTATAAATGCGAAAGTGAGTTTGTTTGTTTGTTACGCTTTCACGCTCAAATGCCTGAAACGGATTTGGATGAAATTTGGCACATGGATAGACCATACATAGGATATTTTTTATCCTGATATTCCCACGGGATCGAGACTTACGCGGGTGAAAGCTAGTATTATAATCATTTAGATTTAAATAGCATACAGAAGTTTTATTATCATCGCACGAAATTAAAAACTTAAATCTCGGGCGGACCGGACCTTCGGGCACAGTAAGTCATTTATATTTTTTGACAGATTTATAAGCGAAGATTCACAATTTCAATCTTGAAAGTAAACCGTTATTCACAGCTTACGTAAAGAACAGCGGCAACCCGACAAAATGAAGAAGGTGGTTAGTTATAAAAATGTTACGAGAACATGAGCGGTTCATCGAAGCCGGTCGTGTAATAGGGCGACAAGCCAACTATTATGAGAAACTTTGTTGCGTGGAGTCGAGAGAAAATGTGTTTTATTTATTATGGATATGATATAAAGTTACCTTCGTCGTGTGATTTGAATGAACTTATTACAAGAGTGTAATATCTGGAGGCTACAACGAAGTACTAAGATATACATAAGCATCAACTACCCATAATCTGTTCGACGGTTTGTAGGTTTATACCTCATTATACGTTTATGTTACCATACGAAGAGCTGTGACTGCTATTACGTTCTGTCACAGGCCCAAAAGCATGAGAACGAACCTTTTAACCCATCTGCCCCAGAAGGAGGGTAATGTTTTTCGAGAGTATGTATGTATGTTTGTATGTATTTTTGTCTATTTCTTTGGCACGCTCTGTAGCCTAAACGGCTTGATAGATTTTAACATACGAGGGGTCGTTAGGTTCTTCTTAATTGTGGAAGTGATATAGGCAATTTTTTTTTTATATATTTCATCTGCAAATACAAACAAAAAAAACTGAGGGGAAGGTTATATAAAAAAAAAAAAAAAAAATTTGGTATCAAATAAAAGCTAGTAATGATTTAATTCGAAATATATAAAACTAAAAAGTTGAAATAAAACAAATTATTTATAAAACAAAAAACCTGACTGCAAAAACCTATAACCGAAAAGAGAAAAATAAGCATTGAACTTTGTTTTTTGTAAGGTATTGCAGGCGGGGACAAACAAAAGTTACACCATATTTCAGGTTATTGTTTTGTCCCCGCCTGCAATACCTTACAAAAAACAAAGTTCAATGCTTATTTTTCTCTTTTCGGTTATAGGTTTTTGCAGTCAGATTTTTTGTTTTATAAATAATTTGTTTTTTCCTCTATTTTTTTTTGTTGTTATTTTTAAGTTGTTGACGTGACGCCACTTAAAGACGACCAACATGACGGAAAGTTACAATAGTTATGTATAAATCTGCATTGTATTTTCCCCTAACAAGTAAAACAATGTCATATCCAAATTACTTTCATAGTACCTACATCCTCTTACCGAGAGGTTCTTCATTACACCTCCGCGCAGACGAGGTAATTGCAGGGCCGACACACGCGAGCATAACCTCTTAATTTATTGAACGAAACTAATGAAATTCCTGAGCAAAGTTTATTGCTAGAGACAGCCCTGTTTCGCGCTAACAATTTTGGCCTCTCCTCTACAAGGGGCTGAAGTGCTCTAATCGTTTCTTTAATTATTTCTGAATTAATGTTTAGTCTCGTCTTGTAGCGTTAATTTTGTAAAATATCTAAATATCTAGATAGTATTTAAGTCTGTTTATTCTTCTTGACAAAGGAGCGAGTTCTTACTTTATATTTTGTGTTTTATAAATACAATGTTGCTAAAACGCTCTATTTAGATCTTTTAAACTGTAATTTATTTAGCTTATTTTATAGAAAGGTTGTAATTATGCAAATTGATAATATTGCATAGATATCCGTGGATAATATTATTATCATTCTGCTTAGTTACAAACTTAATTCTCATAATTCTAGTTAAGTATGGTATAAATAACTTTATACAGGAATAATAATTTCTCAAGTTGACTTATATTTAAGGCACTGAAAACAGGCAAACGGTAAAAGTAGGCTTGACTAGTGTAAACAAAAAATTTGCCAAATCTATAGTCTGTGGTAGCGGAAAAAATATATGTTAATCTTGGACTTATTTCTCAGAACTTGGTTGTTACCAAACACGTTTTGAAAAAAATTACCTCTATACAAATTAACGGTAAACTAACCTTTTTACTTTGAGTTCTAATCCAAAATAACTGTATTAAATATCAACTTACGTTAGTATTTTAATTAGGTAATAACAAGAACGTCTTATATGAATTCAGAATTTGGTTGGTTTTCATTTTCGTTTATTCTACCTATTTTTTTTAAAATAAATCAGTAAAGTCAAACCATTTATTTCAAATAGACACATTAAAGGCACTTTTGAACGTCAAAACAAAGAAAGAAATATAACTGATTCTAGTTGCCCCTTCCAAAAGATAGTTTTTTATGGAGAAGAATGAGCAAGAAACTCCACTATTACTCTTTAAAAAATATGTATTACAATATTTTGTATACATCAATTATATAATTACATGTGAATACGATGCACCTAGAATACGATTACTGTACTACAATAGGTAAAAAGAATTAAAAATGGAGCAATGACAAATAAATAAATTAAGTAAGTATGTGATAGATAGATATAGATAATTGCCTCATGTTTTGCAATAAATTACAAGCGTTATGTCATCGCGCTTCTCTTTCTTTTCTATGCAATCCGACAGTGACCGCGGTTTACCTGTTGTCAGCGTCTTAACACAACACATGCATATTGCACCAGTAAATAATGTCTTCTTTACGACTGAGTTCAGTCGAAACTTATATAACTCAAACATGTTTCGTCTCGACCATACTTTCCCAAGTCTTTTACTGACGGACCCATGAAAAATCAAATCTTATAACAGCCGCATGGGTCGTTTCATTAGGTTAAGCTACGCTTGAAGGGTTGGTCCGTGATGGGTGACCATCTTTGCATACTGTTGTTGGTCCCGGCTGTCATTCGTGAATCTTTGACCGTCGTTACGGGTCATCAGAAGCCCGAAAGTCTGACAACCAGCCTAATCAATATCGTATTACCCAGTTACTGGCAAATACTCTATTCACTATACTCTAGTCACTTGCTCTATGTAAAATACTAATATTCTGCTGCATCCGGTTAGAATGGAAGCTGATAGGTACCAATATAGTTGGGGAAAGGCTAGGCAGATTGATAATCATCATCAATGAAAAATTTAAACAGTAATTTAGAGTCATCGTATGTCATTTGCCTAAAGTTATTTTGAATTCTGTCTGCAAACGATCTTGAATTAATCTTCAGACTCCCAGGGGTTTGTGAACAATATGTTGGGAAACTCAGGAATAGTACCTATATGACCTAAATAAATGAGTGCCTGTGCACCTGTGTCGTGCTCAGTATTCACGATCATTTGAAGTGGCGGTATGTCTAATTGGCTGAACACATCAGGATTCATAGGAGTTGTAACTAGCGTACCTATATAGATGAAGTTAAGGTTACGACTTTGAGTTATCTGGTTGATTTGGTTGTTAACAGTAAATTAATGCTGTTTTCTAAATAAACTTGTAACCCTTTTTTGTAATGTTTCTCAAGCTTTCAAATCGATGACGTCATGGGTAATTAAAAGGACCATCTTTGCTTAATATTGGTGAGTCAGTGATCAATTACTTACGAAACTACGCAATATTAAAAAGAATATAATAATCGTTTAGCTACTTATGTATACAACCCATTCAATAATTTATTATTAAAATCTTTGCAATGAATGGCTTAACATTAAACAACTATTAATGAATCCATTTACAATACAAATCTAAATCAAAAACAGAGGCTGCAATTTAAAAGGTTTTCAAGATTTTAATTTTCAATGAATCAATTAATTTGATGCGAAGTATCTATCTTAGCAACTTTTGCACTTCTCCCCACCCCAAGTGTTGCAGTTATTTCGATTCTTAAAACGACTTATCATCAAAATTTACTGTTTGTTTCGCTGAAACTTCGAAATTTCGGGGTTGTGGTTCAAGATAAAAGAGATCCAGGACTACATTTTTTATTGGTTAGAATTTGAAACTGATCTAGAGATAAGAGACAGTAGAACCAAAAACTTACTCACTCGATTAAAATAATACGATAATCAAGTTGGTCAAATATTGCATCTCCTCTGGTACCTATGCATCATTCTCGCTCCAGTCAACTAAAAAAAACTTGTAACATGAGAAGGTAGTTTGCAATACTTTAACTTTTAGTACAGTATAAAATGACGTGTAACTCATATGACCAGTAGTTGTTTGCCTTTCTAAATGTCACATCAACCGGACATATCCAGGACATATCCAGCAGTGGATGTCATTCGGCTGTATAAATGGTAATAATAATAAAAACGATTACGGCTGAAATGAAGATGATTATGATGAAATGGCACATCTACTCACTCACCAAACTCACTCACTCACTCATCACTTTTTATTACACTCAATCAATCTGCCTAGCCTTTTCCCAACTATGTTGGGGTCAGCTTCCCTTTTTCACTTCACTTTTTTTTACACTCGATATCAAATATTGCATAAATTCTGCACTGGGCATAATATTATGCTGTATAATTATAACGTAGTATTACATAGAATAAAATAATATATTCACTAATGTTAACATTAAGTACTTAACTTTACAGTATCTAACTGAAGTATTTACAACTCGCTCAAATCTCATGACTTGTCACAAATACAGGCATATTCCCCCCTCAGTTACTCGGTATTTCGCTTAGACATGATTGTTAAGAAGAAATTTTAATTAAGCTTACATTTCTAAATTATTTTCAGAGCATTTAATAACGTCTGTGACGATTCAGTTTGTCTCACACAATTATCATATGAAATCTGATTGTTACACGTTTATTTTTATGAGAGTTCTGTCTTATTAGTCTTGTTTAGTTAAATATATATACAGGGTGTTAGGGTAGACACCGTTATCCTTGAAACTAGTGGTTTGGTGTCATCTATAATATGCTTTTTGTATGGGACCGAATTTGAAATCGCAAAAAAAAATCTGCTGTTCCATACATTTTGTCGATTTAAGTGAACACAAATGTATGGAACAGCTGATTTTTTTTTCGCGATTTCAAGGTTAGTCCCATAGAAAAGGTATATTATAGATGACACCAAACCACTAGTTTCAAGGACAACGGTGTCTACCCTAACACCCAGTATATACTTATGTAGGTGCAAGCTCGTGTAGAAAGCTTATATAAGTGTACATGGTGTATAGAGTGATAATTTTGTTTATCGAAACGTGTATCCTAACTAATATTAGAAATGTGAAAGTGAGTTTGTTTGTTTGTTACGCTTTCACGTTAAAACGCGGAAGAAATTGCACAGGCACAGGGGTAGACCATGACCTGGAATAGGACATAAGATACTTTTTATCCCGATATTCCCACGGGATCGAGACTTACGCCGGTGAAACCGCGGTGCGCAGCTAGTTTTCTATATGCCTACGTAAATACGTAATTGGTAAATTGACGTGAAGTGTTTGTAGAAATCTACTTACATAATCAGCTTATAATGTTCCCACTGCACTGCTGGGACACAGGCCTCCTCTCTGTGAGAGGGAATGGCCCATAATCCACCACGCGGGTCCAGTACGGGTTGGCGGATGTCACATAACTTCGAATTTGTGGGTGTAGGACATGCCGGTTTCCTCACGATGTTTTCCCTTCACCGTTTTGAGAGCAGTGGTCAGCACCCATACCATAACAGTGGTAACAGCCTACTTACAGAAATAAAATCATTTATCATTATTAATTATCTTTTACCTAATTCAATTAACTATAAAATAAAGATGTCTCCTTTCTAACATAACACAGTCATAGAGATAGTAGAGAAATTAACTTAATTCACTTATAGAATCAACCTATAATCATGGTCCCACTGCTGGAACTAAGGTCTCCACTCTGGAGGATCAGTGTGCAATCATCCATCCCGTACCCATTGTGGGTTGGTGGATGTCACGTGTGTACGATTTTTCGGTTCTAAGATATTCCGGTTCCTTTAAGACTGACCAGTGCCATTTGGTAAAACATCCACAAAGTTAATAACCTACTCTGAAACTTAACAAAAATCTCTTAAAAGTGTTTCAAGTTAGAGGAACTAAAGTGATAAATGACTGAAAAATGAGACGGTAATTAGTCAGCAATCTATCACAATCAACGTTAATTTGAGAAGCGGGTTCAAACTCTCTTTCAATTAAATGTTCAACATTTTTTTAAGAGAGTTTTTCGCTTTAGTTATCTTTTTTTGAGCACAAAGAAAGGTTTATTACTTGAGAAAATTCGATAATTCTATCGGTATTGTTAATTCGTTGTTGACTTTATTAATTGGTCTGCGGTTTGGTTAAATTAAAACTTTCTTTAAGAATAGATTGATGAGAGAGATAGATGAGAAGAATTATTATAATTGGTAAATCTATAACGTTCCCACTGCTGGGACACAGGCCTCCTCTCTCTGAGAGGGAGTGGGCCGTAATTCACCAAGTGGACCCAGTGCGGGTTGGTAGATGTCACATGTCTTCGAATTTTTGGAAAAACTTGCCGGTTTCTTACGATGTTTTCTTTCACCGTTTTGAGTGGTGATGAAATAATATACAGAAAGTAAAGCGCATGTCTGGGTTCGAACGTACGATTTACAACTCGTAAGTGGCGGCAGTTACCACTGGGCCAAAGTGCACTATTTTTTTTTTTTGTAATGTCTCTTTCTAATTGAATGTTTTGATTATTTTGAATACCTACCCGAAATTCTAATTTTAAATGACCTTAGTTTGACATACAAAATAACTAAAATACAACGATTATAGAGAAGAAGGTATCTTGCAATAAAAAAATACACTTAAAATTCACCAGAAAATTCAAGACTGTGCGTGTTAAAAGATTTCTTCGCTACGTCTAAATTGAATACTTTAACGCTAAAAGAAACACTAGCTGCACCCCCTTCTAAGTATATTTACATTTACTTTGCAAAATCCTAAAAAATACATGCGCCAACGTTTCACAATATTTTCAGTCCTAGACCGAATCTAAACAAAGACCAATCCGATAGATAACAATAGTCGGTGCATTCACCAGACTTGTCTAGACCAATTCCTTCACGTAAATAAGTCTAACATTTTTGTCCTGTTGAGCCTTACTGAAGAAAATGACAAAATGTCTTCGATTGGAAAAGAAGATGATTGGTGGAAGTGTTGACATTCATTTGTTTTTTATTTTTAGTTAAATCCATGGGTCACTGTTATTATGTGGCTAAAATAATGATTTTGTCCAAACACTCATCGCGGGTGACAGTGAATCGTGATCTGTGAACTGATAGAGTGAACTAATGGGACTATTACAGATAGTCCCATTAGTTCACTCTATCAGTTCACGAAGCACGAAGGTTCTTAAAAATTCTCGATTTTTTTTATTTAATCTCAGTTTCAATTTCACAAAAAATGTATAGGGTTTTTAACATTCATTGTCGCTGTCATGAGATTGCGATTAGATTTTAAACGGGAATTGGTCTTCTGTTATCACGGGACAGTGGAAATACTCTCTGAGGGGTATTGCAAGAAATAAGACGTAGGTATCACTTAGGATAAGCCTCAAACCTAGACATTTTCATCAAATAATCCATCTCAAGCATAATTATCTTTACAGAAATTGCTTGTTACGATAAACTAGTCCATTGTGCTGTTAATAGTGTACCTATTATACCTATTGTGTTATATCTATTGACTAGCCTAAAATCCCTTAGTCATCTATTAGGTTTTTCAAAGCGAATAAAAAATATAGATCAATTTTTTTCTCTCAAATTGCTACCGGCGGAGACAATGTTTCGTTTTTACCTTGGTATCACCACTCTATAATCTGCTCTTGAAATTCTTGGCGAAAAACTGCTATCACTGGGCCACCACTGCTATTTTTAGTAGTCGTTTTGTTTATAATAATTATATGGCAATCACCAGCTATCTACTTCTTCAACCATCAAACTGCACTCACTAATTTTCCTTCCACACTTAATAATTTGTTTTCTCTTTCACCGTTCTTATTTTAAACACATTTCATGTTATTAGGAATTCCACGAACTGCCAAAGAAAACCAACTATAAAAAACAAAAGAAGGTGAAGGTTTTCAATAAATAAAAAACTTTTTACAAATAAAAGAAATTAAAGTTATTTTTCACGTTTTTAGTGTTTTTTTGGAAGTCGGTTGTTTTTTTTTTGTAAAAAGTTTTTATTTTTCACTTTTTATTTGTGGTACCTACTCCACACAAATTCGAATACCACTACCTGGTATGTAAATAACAGTGAAGGAGTCAAACAATATATCGTCTACATACACTAAGTGAGAAAAATACATAATTATTGAAGCTAACTCAAAAACTACGCAAGCAAAGTTAATACAATTTATATGGGATCACTTCTGAAGCATGACCTACCAAACAAAAAAAGAATCATCAAAATCGATTCATAATTGGCGGAGCAATGACGTAACAAACAAAAAAAAAAAAAAAAAACACAGTCGAATTGAGAACCTCCTCCTTTTTGAAGAAGTCGGTTAAAAATGGCTCAAACTATCAGCTGCCGAACAATTTAATAACAACGTCAACTGCATCGTCCTCTCGTCCACAGTAGTCCAAACGTTCCGGGCGGTCAAGTGACGTCGTCTAATCTGAGCAATTAATCCCCTGATTGCTCTAAATGGGGCTTTGTCCTGTGCCATCGTAGGTTATTGGGCAATACATGTGGATATGTACTAGAAAGTTGCTCCGTTTGGTATAAGATGAGTCAAGGAATGTCGGAAGTGAAAATGGTGCTATGAAATTGTTCATTTTTTTTTTCGGTTGTATAGGTTACGTCATCCTGCAAGATTTGATTATACCCCAAGTCTGCAGAAAAAAAAACTTATTTTAATTTATCCCTTTGTTGCGCAATATGTAGACGGACTCGGTTAGACTGTAGAAAATAGAAGCTTGTATCTAAAAAGAGAAAAAATATTCAATAGTTTCTATTCTAAATCTGCTAACTAAGGCTCAGAAACGAACAATATTTTCCTAAATAAAACTATAGCGAGACAAATAGTTGTAGACATGAAAGTATAACCATATCCACACCCAGCTATCTATCCCCATTTCCCTAACTAGATAAATGGCTCCACATAGGCTAGCTATACATAAGCATGAGATTAAGTCCACGGGGACACGTCACGTAATGTCCGTCTGCTGTCGTGCTATGCATAAATAACGATGGTGTGTACACCAGCTAATACCCATAAACATTTAATCAATGTACGATTAATTTGATGCTAAATGTGCAGGTTAGTTTAGGGTAGGACATGGTTTAAAATAATGGTTTACTATTAAAATTAAGAAAAAGGCAATATTCGCCTTTTTTGATGCATAATTTTCCGTCTTTTTAGTTCAATAATTAAAAGAAAAGAAAGGGCGGGTACAGTTATAAATTACTAGCTATTGCCCGCTTCGACTTCGTCTGCGATCTAGGTAACGTAACCTCTGTGCCAAATTTCATCCAAATCCATTTAGCTGTTTTAGCGTGATAGCGTAACAAACAAACAATTTCACCTTTGCTTTTATAACATAAGTTAGGATATAATACGCAGTAACTAAAATAAATCTCTTTAGATGGATGATCATTATTCTGCCTGCTACGGTGGGCATATTGCTACGAGCAGAGAGTAACAAAGTGAGATATGTTACTCACAGGTACCTACCCACTAGCTCGCCGTCCGATAAGGACCAGGCCCGGGTCGATGGCGCGTAGTGTTCCACGCGCGCCTCAAAGAGTTGTCAGCACACCTGACGGGGTCCGTTAGGACCGATGCCTGCCAGGGTTGCGGAATAGTCCAAAAGGGATACCGGGACCCTGGCAACAGGCAACTGAAGGAACACGGGTGGGTTTTAGTCAGTAAGAGTCTGCACACGCCCTTCCGCTCCGCCCAGAGCGGGAGAAGTCATTAGATGATTTCCAATCCTAAAAAAAAAAAAAATGGTACCTACCCACTAAAAACCATGCTATTTTAAAACACTTCTGTCCAATGTTCTTTCTTCATAGGTTGTAACATGTTCTTGTAACAAGGTTGGCAACCTCAAATTAATATAAGGCCATATTGATTTAAGGTCGCCATACTTATTATAAAAGCCAACGCCAACAAAATATTATATAATAAAAACTTTTTACAAAAAAAAACAACCGACTTCCAAAAAAAACACTAAAAAAGTGAAAAAAAGTTTTTATTTTTCACTTTTTAGTTGTGGTCTCAAAAATTCTAATTCTAAACTCAAAAATTACGCAAGCAAAGTTAATAAAATTTATATGGGACCACCTCGGAAGTATGACCTACCAAACAAAAAAAGAATCATCAAAATCGATTCATAATTGGCGGAGTAATCGGGTAACAAACATACAAAAACAAAAAAAAAATTGAAGAATTGAGAACCTCCTCCTTTTTTAAGAAGTCGGTTAAAAACTAACATTTCACTTGCAATCACTCGCAATGAACCGATACTTGTAACGTTAGTATTTAAATAAATAACGCTAATAATACTCTGGGCAATATCAAATAATATAATAAACAAATAGACGAGATACAGATATCGTTTTTGGCGAACGTGCCTATTACGTTATTGGCTGTTTTCATAGGGTGCTTCGTAAAATGTAGGATGTAGCGGAAAAAACGAACCTAACTTGAAAAATTTCAAAATGATTCAGCTGGTTGTTGGCGCGTCGTCGCCTTCGCATCTGGCGATCGCTAACGTTTTCCTTCAACTTCCTAATGCGTCTAACGCCTAGATTCTAGCAAAAAAACTACAAGGGTCCTTGTTTGGTTAGGAAACCAAAACAAAAGAAACTCGCTCTTAAAGAAAATTGTATAAATTCTAGGAATAGTCGAAAAAAATACTAGTTTGTAGCAAAAGAGGTCGTAATTGGTAGCTTGAATATTGGTTATCAAAAAAACTCATGGATAAATATCCTCCGGTGTTGTCAAGTGTTGTGTTGTGTATGCGTTATTGCTACGATTCCCTGTCGTATGAAATTATGATTTTGTTGAATGCTTGAATGAAAAAGCTTTAAAAAGTATTTTTTCCAAGAGTTTTGCCATTAGTATGATTGCAAATATAAGTAGATATTGACCTTCTAATACCCGCCTCAGCTCAACACTTGCAGCCCGGCCGGTTTCGGAATAGGCATGTAAAAAGGCAAGGCGCAATGCATGCCAATTCGTCCGGCGGACACCGTCCGACATCGATGTACCATCAGCAGATTAATTTGGTAGAGTAGATTTTATAGGAGTTTTTGAGTTTTTTGTCGCGAATTATTTCTCAAAGCTAGGAAAAATAAGGTAATTGATATTCTTTAACGTTCTGGCTATCTTATTCATAATAACCTGCACTTAAAAACAAAAAGAAGACATTCTCAATCTCATCTCGTCCTGAAATAGATTAGACAGTTTAAAGTATTAAACTGAACGAATATCTTTTTACAATAAAATAGAAAAGCTATTGCTGTGATTGCTTGAATCGTTTGGGTTATAATAATCGGTATCGGCATCGGTATACTCATTCTAAAATCAGTCACCGTGCATTGTCTTCCATTTTTTATTTTCAAACTTTGTCAATAAATACAATGCATGCAAAATCACTTTGGCTTATTTTCAGAAATTCTCCATCTAGCATCACATTTTGTGCAGACCGTACGTCCCGGTGTCCGGCCGTGACCGGTGTGCGAATCATACCGGGGGGCAGTTTCAATTTGCTGTAGGCTCGACTCACGCGACTACTAACACTTTAGTGCCAAAGCGCAACCTGACTTCTAGGTATTGTCACTTTCTGTGTAATATTATTGATTCAAACTTTATGGTAGTCGGAAAACAGCTGGTGTAAGTAAGAAATACTTTGGAAGCAGAAGAAGTTTAAGAAAGAGAAGACTTCTTATTATTCGCCAACGGTTTTGCTTATCAAGCCTGATTTACACAGAGCGATTTAATTGTCGGTGACATGCCATAAGTTGAAGCAAGAATAAAACGTGAACATGGAATAAATTGCACTGGCAAGAAACTTGTATCGGGCAAATGGGGCTTAAAGGTTATTGAATCTAGTCCCAAAAGGAATATTTGATAAAACGGTTTGCTGAATTAGTATCTTTTTTTTTGTTTCTTTATTTAAGTAAGTCCAAATACTTTAAAAACGGGCCAATAAAATGTATGTTTTGTGTCAAAATCTACTCGCTTAACTAACCAGAATCAAAATTTCCATTCGTAATGAAATGTAATAATAAATATAATGCACAGTCTAAACGCGGATACTGACTTGAAACGTTTGTTTGTAATGTATCATCCTTAATGTCTCCTCCATCCTGTAATGTCTCCGCCTTAAGAATTGAGACTGTTTTGATCCCCAAGGTCACATTTTTACAGCCTCCAAGGTCAAGGTCATACGGTCTAAGTTCTCCATTTATTATTGAATTATTTCTTATCATTCCATAGCTAAGCTGTCTTAAAAAGGGGTTTCATTCGAGCACTAAACTTTATGGGTGTACGATAAATTAAACCTAAGAAATATTATTATATTAATATTCTAAAACTGTTTTTGGGTTCAAAGAATGGAAACAAATGTTAGTAATTTATCTTTTTCTGCGAAGGTATTATGATTATTGAATGCGATGGTTGGTTTCATTAAGCTTGTATTTTGCATACTTCGTTCTTAGGTACTCTCAGCACCAAACGGGCCTTTTAGGTCATTTGGAAAGTCGTATAAGAATAGATTACAGTAATTAGTGTCGGTAATGTCTAAAGGCGGATGGCCCTCATTGGTTAAAGTACCCAAACTAAGACGTCTTCGGTCTTTATTATAAATACGTCAATCAAAACTTTTTGCATGTACTTATGTGGAGGAAACAAAAAGGTTACAGACGAAATGCCTAATATTTCTGAGAATCCACAGTTATATTTCAATACAAAACACAAGTCACATTAATTCCCACCCTGGTCATGTACCGATCTCTTATTGAACAAAACACAAAAGGATTTAAGTTTTAAAATTCCGCGCACCAAAAACCGATTGTCACGATTTCTCTTACAGTGGGCAAAAAATACTACATTTTCTGATATTCGAATATAAATTTCTGATTTACCGGTCGACCTGCAAAATTCGAGATTCAAGATTCTCTCTCAAATTGTCGCCGCGCGTGAAATTTTAAAAATATTCCCGTGAACGAAACGTATGTATTGTAAATAGAATATTTTGTATGGCATTGGCGCTGTATGATATGCATCTTACGTTTAAAATTGAGAACGCCGAAAGGGGTAAAGGAAAAACGTTGAGCGTGTAGTTTCGAAGTATCGTTAGTTAGTTTCCGTACTCTGGCTATGACAGGAAATGTGAAGTCAATATGGCTGCTGTCATGAAGGGTTTAATTTTTCAGGGAACTAAAGAAATAAATTTAAAGAGTATTCTACCTACTCATAGAGACTATTTCTTAAAAAAAAACCGGCCAAGTGCGAGTCGGACCCGCGCACGAAGGGTTCCGTACCATTATCTATAAAAACGGCAAAAAAAAAAACACGTTTGTTGTATGGGAACCCCCTTAAATATTTATTTTATTCTGTTTTTTAGTATTTTTTGTTATAGCGGCAACAGAAATACATCATCTGTGAAAATTTCAACTGTCTAAAAATTTAAAAAAGTAGAGCCAAGTTTTTTACACTCTTGAATAGGCTCATAGAATCGTATTATTTGATTTAACTCGTGATTGTAATCAAATAAATCATCCTTCATTAAAAACATTTAACAACCACATTAATAAACTAAAATCTTAGCTTCCACATTAATTAATTCATGTGAGTTCACTGTCGAGAATCGCCAGTAGCATCCAAAATGCGCCTGTTGCAACGCTGGCCTGTCACAATCGATCTTCGTCGAGTCGCGGTGAGATTTACGAGCGACATGATGCGTATTGCCCGTACATTTGACGTTAAAAGCTGACGAGCGCGAAGCGAGCCGGCGATGTATGTCTGAAATATAGTATCTGATTGATATTCGTTGTTTGTTGGGTGATAAAGACTGCGCTCAAAACAAAGGTGAATCAGTCGGACTATGTAAGTCAGAATTAAGTGAAATAATGCAATACACTCTCACAGTTAATAACAGTCGATCAACTGAGTCGGACACCTTTTAAAATAATTTTTGCTCATAACTTTAAAATGGTGAGAGGCCCGTGGTTCAATGATAACAGCCGCACGAGTCGATGGAAGGTTAAGTTATACTTGCCGCGGCATTTCGTGGATGGGTGACCAATTAACCATCCATTATATATCGAGACATCTCCGTGCTTCGAAAAGCACGTTAATTCAACTTCAAATTCGTATGAATTCTTTTAATATCACGTTTCTTAGGTAAGGCTTAAAAAAACAGTTCTTAGCCTAATCGGTTAAACTTTTTTGATAACTTACACCGCCTTCGGTTCAAAAATTAACATAATTTGTACCCTTGAGTCCTGGAACCCGTCATTATTATTGATCTGCTATAATTTTGTATCAAATAACGATTATTTTCATGATCATAACGATTATGTATTTAAATGATATTGAATTTGCCTTTATATTGGAAATGTTGGCCAATTTTATTGATGGAGTTCAATTTTCAGAACATGGTTTTCGTATTTTACGCTTTAAATTAATGTTAGTGTAATCAAAAGGTGTAGGTATCTTAGCTCATTATTTTAAAATTAAATGGGAAGTAGAATGTCTAAATTAAAAGAGTAACTTTCGTGTAAGACTGAGTGAATTATGTCGACATAATAATAAGAGCTAGGATACATAGGTACATTTTTGCCTAATCTATACTAACATTATAAAGCTGAAGAGTTTGTTCGTTTGTTTGTTTGTTTGTTTGTTTGAACGCGCTAATCTCAGGAACTCCTGGTTGGAATTGAAAAATTCTTTTTGTGTTGGATAGCCCATTTATCGAGGAAGGTTATAGGCTATATAACATCACGCTACGACTAATAAGAGCGGAGCATAAATGAAAAATGTTGCAAAAACGGCAAAAAATATTCTTTTTTGGGAAATTCCGTTGCGTGCGCTGCGTAAACGGTTTAAGTTACGTAATTATTATGTATCATGGAATTGTTCGTCTTTAAAAGTTCTAAAAAAAAGTCCTCGACAGCATATGTCTATCTTTTAAGATTGACTCACCATAACCTTTTTTATGGTAATCAAATTTGTTCGAAAATAATGCATTATTTGTGAAGGAGTTTTATCAACATAATATTAATTCTTATTCAAATAAATATATAGTATATATATATATATATATATATATATACAATAGTAACATCAAGGGTATTTATGTAGCATTAAAATACTTTTTAATTCATTCGAATCGGACAGTTAATTTCGAAGTTATGACGAGTATAACAATGCAATACACGAACCGTTCGACGCCTACTGTAGAGAAGAGAGGATGGGCACACGGGTAGACCATGACCTGGAATAGGACATAGGATACGTTTTATCCCTATATTTCCACGGGATCGAGACCTACGCGGGTGAAACCGCGGGGCCTAGCTAGTACCGGAATAAAACGAATAGGTCAAACTCAAACCCAAACTGCAAAACAGTAATTCCAAATAAACCAATTGCAGGCGTTTTTGAATTGTCAAGGGGTCGGTCAGTCAGAAAGATATGTATATAATGTTCATATGGAGAAGAATGGGCAAGAAACTACAAAGACACTCTTTTAAATTAAAATACTGTTTCAAAATATTGGTTAGGTACATCATTCATTTTGAAATTATACATACAATGTGCTATGCAATTATACAAATCGAAGAGATTGCATTTATACAATGCAAATATAGTTTAGATTTGCAGTCCACAGCAATTGTCATATCAATACCTAAGGCTATCGCTTTAACCACCATGATAGCGACCTTACCGTAACTCTGAGCACTTTATGCAGAGTGAGTGGGTAAACACCGTTGTCACTCAAACCATGGGTAGTTGACTTAAATATAAAAATAAATGACCGAGTAACAACAAAAAAAAAACGTTATTTTCATTAAAAGATTTTTGAAAGTTTCTATCCGATATCGTGCTCGCTAGCAAAACAGCTGACTGACTGAGGGAGGGATCGCACTCGCGGCCGGTCAGGGCACGTCCCGCAACCCCCGCCCGTGTTGAGACGCACGTTCGTTGCCCTAACGCATAGGATGAAAGGGTGAAATAATCTAGTTGTAAAATGTAATAATAATAAAAAAATAGTCGTAATTTTCCATTGATTTTACGTCCTATAAATGAAAAAAACCAGTGGATCGGCCACTGGTTTCAAGGATAACGGTGTTTACCCTAACACCCTGTATAAACTGTAAACTTTTTTCACCGGACTTCATATTTTAATGTGTCGCCAAGCGTGAACGGTGCAGCTAAAATTATGTGTTAATTTGTTTACACGCTACAGTTTGACGTGTCACCGTAAATTATGGCCACATTCTGTTTTTGTAGAGTATAATTTCACGCTATTTTCTCTCTCTGTGTGAGCAGAACTTTATTTGACACCTACTTTATGTTAGTTGATAGTGGTTTAATTTTACAACAAAGTAGAGTTCATTTTAATTGAAAGCTTAGGAAATTCCTTAAATACGGTTTTAGAAATGAAATTATCGAGGATCTTCTTTTTCAGCGAAGGTGAACCTAGCTTAGGAAAACACAGAAACAATAAGCATCATAATGATATCCCAGTAATTCATCAAAATCTGCACCTAGACCGCATCCGCATTGCGTAACACACGATCAATCACAATCTGAATCATTTTGAAGGACATTGCTAGTCCATTGTTTCATGAGTTCGAAAAATGTGTCTGCTCAACAACGTAAATAACACAAAATTCATTGAAATGTTGTTGAACTGTCAACATGAAACAGATTGTGATTGATCGTGTGTTAAGCAAATAGGATGCCGTTAGTGTAGAAGCCGACCCCAAAATATTTGGGAAAAGCTTAGGCAGATTGAGTAATTCATCAAAATTATTTCGATCTGGACAATTTTCATTTCGCGTGTAATCTATTACTATTTGCCTTTAGAAGCAAGTACTCTTGTACTTACTGCTGCCAATTTTCATGCTTGCCTAAACGAAATTTTAATTTGGCAAGTTTTCATTTCTTGTACACATTAATACAATGTTTGGCTATTCAAACAATGCAACACTCGTAACACGAACAATATAGTTATTCAATATTGTAAGGCAGGGCACACAATAGTTGCTCGCCCCGGGACAGTTTGTATAGCATTTGTAACTGGGGCGTTGTAGCCACAAGTTTCTTTATAGCTAGTTTGTCTGTTTGATGTTGAAATTTTTTATTTTGTTTGGATTGTTGCGTGTTTTTTTTAAAAAGAATATGTGAACTCTTAATGTTTAAAATTTTAAGGGGTATCTATTTATTGAATGAGCTCCCTAGACCATCTGCCCCGCTACAAACCTTGCTGACTAGCTATTTTTTTAGCACAGTTTGCGGCATGAGCTTTTCTCAAATATCTCTTGCCGAATCAAAAGAAGGAGAGACGTGGATGGTTTTGTAATCTCTTGCTATGCGATGACATGAATGTTGTTCTAATTTTAAATTGTCATTATTGTTCCAAATTCAAGTCCTAATTTTCCATCAAATATTGGTACAAAACTATCATAGTCATAAATAAAACAAACAATTGCCCATCGCCAAAGCAAAGCACGTTAATTTCCTAAACAACTCCCACTAACGCACACTATTAATACATGCATACACTTACATTGAGCCTTGCATCCCACATCCTACAGAACACTGTACCACACAATATAGATCATCACAAGGATGGTACGAGTACAAACAAGTTATTACCCATCACTTATGGGACATAATTCAACGGATCGCCCCGTCCCGACCGTCAGCACCACCCATTAGTTTTTTCATCTATTTTAAAACGCTCTTCACTGTTGATACTTTTTTCTTTTTTGTTCACATAATTGTGTACATGGATAGCTTTTATGAGCTTTTTAGTTTCTATCAACGTGTAAATTATTTTAGGCTGTTGTTGCAACATCCTGTACAGTTTAATTGATAAAATATTTAGTTATCTCTTCCATACTGATTGCTGATAGATAACAGTCAGAGGAAAAAAAAAAATTTTTTGGTCTATTGTTTGTACCACCTCTCTCAGACCCACAGGTCCCGGGTTCGATCCCAGTGCGGGCAAAATTTTCTGCTCGGTTTGGTTGGTGGTAAGGCTTATTCTAAGTCCGCCTCCTATCCTACCACCATCTTATCTAAGTCTGTCGCCATAACAACATTGTTAACAGCATTGTTGTGTTTCGGCAGTTAGAGGTAAGATAGCCAGTTCCTCTGTGGTTGAGGATTCCGGGTGAAGCTCACTTCCACCTTCGGCCTGATCATCATCTACTATTAAGAGATGCAGTCCAAGAGCTAAACCCCGTTCTGGATAAAAAAAACCCATTGATGACAGTTGCTTTGGTTTGTAATAACATGCTCCTGGGCATAAGCTCTAATAGCTACGAGAATTTACTTCTCTGTTTGAATTAATAAGATTTTCAATTGAGATGTATGACAATTTTTTTTACTGTGACAATATGTGACTAACAGAATGTAAAGAATCGTGAATACGCTTTCATTTCATAATTTTTATCTTCTTTCTCTGAAGTTATTATAACCTGCCACACATTTATAATGAGGCGGTCATAACAAATCACGTTATTTCCGTGTTGATTATTTTCGAAATTTAAATTTACTGTCAACGCAGTCGGATGTCTATAGAGTGGAAATTAATACTCCTGCGCTGCGTTAAAAAAGATTAAATTATTAGTTTCGGATGACAGTTATGATGTTTTACGTCAGTTCAGTGATGCTTGGAGTTTTTGTTTGTAAATCAAAATTAGATACAATAATTATTATAATAAATTAGGTGTGATGTTTGTGTAATAAGAAACTGACTGCTCTGTAGGGATTTTGTTTTCATGGATGAAGATAGTGTTAGATAATATGTTTTTAAAATTCTTCATGTAAATAATTATTTATTTAATTCAGCTGGATAGAAAACGAATTAGATTATAAACCCCTCTGTTCACAATAGGATATGACCCAACGTCAAAAACATGCAGCTATGTTTGAAGCAATACAAAATTTACGATTCCGATAAATGCATAAAAAATGTGCGATTTAAAAATTTAATCGCGATCCGAATAAAAATCAAAGAGAATGGGTAAAAAAGCCGTATAAAAAATAGGTAGGCTTAACCCTTCAACTGGCGGGGCGGGACGAAACGACACAGGTAATTAGTGAACTGGTTGCGACAATTTGTCACGACTATACACGTACATTTGGGTTGCTTTTTTGTCGTTTTTCTGCTGTTGTTATTTTGGTTGGTCTATTATTTTTGTTTATATTGAGAGTTACGTGTTATGCGGTTATCAGTTTTGTTTTTGATTGTTTGTTTAAAAAAACGTTCTCATTCAGGATAGTAGTTTGGATAGTCTAACTTTTTCTTTTCACTCTTGGATCTATTAGGGTATTACCTACATTATATACCTAATCATCATGAAGTCCTATGTTTTATAAATACGCATTCCGTTTTGAAAATAACTAGCACAGTTTCTATTTAAAAATATAAATATATCTAGCATCAAATAAAAACACTTTTAAAGCTAAAAAAGCGTTTTACACACCCAAGAAGAAATATTAAAGTAAAACTGCTATTGCACGGTTTTATTCCATTCTTAGCCGAGAAGAGAAAACTCCAATTTTGTCTCTCATTTTGTATTCGCTTTGGACTCAAATCATATTTTAGTTGTCGCCACCAGCACCAGCGGGACGCGGAGATTAATATTTTTATACCAAATATAGCCGTATTGTGAGGTTAAATTGTAATAAATATTGTGTATTTTGTGCTTATAATTGGAAAATATAAGGAAAAGGGCTAATGTGGGTATAACATGGAAATCTGAAAGCAAATGTTATGTTGAAAATGAACATAAGTTTAAGTGAAACGAAAGTACACCGAGTGTCATTAGTATATTGAAACCATCCAATCGCTTACAGAATGAAGTGAAAAAATTTATATTAAAAAAAAAGTATCGTATGTATTTGAAAAAATAAAATCTTTAATCGCCCCTCTAGCAAGATTGCAAACGCCCCAGCCGTGACAGGTTAGTTCAGTCCCCGATAAGCATTTAGTAACACTTCCTTCACCTGACATTTGCACCTTGCGTCGATGGAGGCAACATATTCGACTTTATTTTTCATTTCCGCGTCTATATTGATAAAAGATGTTATTGTAGTTAAGCTACAGTTTACATGTAACTTAGTTTCTTTTGCCGTAAAAGAATAATAATATTATTCGACAGGATTCTTTCCCTTGACCGTAGTCTTAGTCTTAGCATTTAAATAAAAGAGAAATCTTTCTGAAATGCGTAAGAGTACGCGGAGACTTATCTTGCGTGCACCCTTTATTTGCATTTCATACTGTAATATTTTAAATATTAATTCTATATTAATAATTAATCTCAATATTATTAATCTTATATTAATAAATGAATGATTAAATAATTCTATACTTAATTTGACCTTACATATAAACGACAAGACGGCGTCATAATTATTAGTTCACTCTAGTATGCACAAATACTAGTTTAAAATTAAAATGTTCATTATAGATAGTTACAAAATGTCAATATTGGTAACATTAACCAGAAAATTAAATGCAACTTTCCACTAAAGGAGCAAAAAATTATATTTTGTACTCGAGTCGCTAGCATTTCACGGCTTGCATTGTTGCCCAGTTGAAAAATATTAATATTTTGTGCCTCCTTGCTCCTTTTTGTGGGTCGACTTGACCTGCGATGTCTTGAATAGATAATATGAATGTTACATTGTTCTTCACAAGACCATGCGTCTCAGGGCACGGGGGTTTGGGCGCCTATTGTTTGCTTTTTTGTAAAGAGTGTAAAGGTTGATTTTAATAACGATATGTTTGAGAGTTTAGTTAGGATGGGTCGTCCTTAACGAGGTCTGTTTCGATAAACTCGCAAGTATTTGGATTACCTATAAAATTGGCTTATTTTCACACAAATAGAGAACCTCGTCACTTTTATGATTTAAAATATTCATCAATTGCTTGGTATTATATCGAATAATGACCATCATAGACAACTACCAATAGTAAAAAAAACCTTATTATTTATAGTTTTCTAAACATAAAAAATACCTTAAAATGAGTCCTCAGATTGTTAGCAGAAATTACCACATTTTTTTTTTTACTTAGCCTTTACTTATTTTTGTCGCTTAATCTAAGCGGCATACGTTAACTTAGTTTTTTTTAAATTAGTGCATAAAAGTTTTAAAACATTAGTGTTCATGGTTGTTATATAAATTAAGAAAATGTTAGTATGAAAAATGCAACTTCTTTAAAATTCCTCATACAAAACGCTGATTTCATAGGTGGGGACCTAATATTTTCCATTACCTATAAAAGACAGCCTTTATCCATTAAATAGGTGTTCAATGTAATTTTGTAATGTATTGTGCTTGTGTTACACTTGGTTACAAGAGATAAAGATATCGCTTAAACTTCGGTTCTCCCCTGCCAAAACAAATGTAACGATAATATGTAAGTGTGACAAAATATTGAAATACTCAAAAGAGTATCTGAAGCCGCGGGCAGAACGTGCCATATCACGGAAACTGATAGCAAACTCCATATCAGCAAGGAAAGTTATTAAAGCGTCTTCCAATATTTTATACGAGCGAAATCACCGTCTCTAAGGGTCGATGGGAAACTTTCTAAGTAATAAAACTTACGGGGGCAGAGTAGGTGCGGGAACGCAGCCTTATTGTAAAAGCAAATTAATCTGCATTCAAGAAACGGTTGATTCGCTGATCATGAAATGTTTTATAAAGAAAAATCCGGCAAAGTGCATGTCGTGCTACCACCATGTTTCGTAGTTGGGATGAATGTATACCAAGAACAAACTTAACACCGAAAAGTGACCCTTATATTCAAAATTCATATATTAACGTTACACGTCCGTGTTTGGCTCACAGAAATTCATAAATGTGTACCTACAAAATTTCAACTACATTGGTCCAGTAGATTCGGACCAAATTGGCTGTAGCAGACGGACAGACAGCTAGCCAGACACACTAATGATCCTATAAGAGTTCCGTTTTTTCATTGGGACGTACGAATCCCTAAAGACGGATTAAGCTTGTAAATGTCGCCAGATATCTACGATGAAGATTCGAAAAGCTAATTAATTCTTCTTGTGTTATTGACACTGAAAACATTTCATTAATAATGTCAATATTACTTGTGAAATGTGTGGTACCTCCGTGAGATTGTCAGTAACACCAAGGCCTTGCTGGCCTTCTTTGAGGAGCTAGGGTGGATCGAATGATTGATTTTCCCACTACGATTGGACGTGGGGTTGCGGACACCAGCCCATCTTACTACAAACTACTTGTGCTTTCCTTAAAAGTATAAATTAGTTCTAATAACCACAGTCAGAAGGATGACGACCGAACCACTAATAACGTGTGTTTCCAACCTAAGGACGATTCGTCTCAAACTTTACGAGGGTAGAACAATAAATCAATATGTCGAATAATTGCTCCTCATCGCAGCTCCGGAAAGTCGGAATCAAAAGTTACTAATCACCCGGTATTTATTAATAAGGCGTGGAAGAAAATATATTCAGTGAGTCGAAAGTTTTCCACGGAGTTTTAAGAGTTCCGGCCTTTGGGACCGAACGCGAAATTTACGGGTTAGACGATGCGGCGCGTTTTCGATTTGTTAGTTAGAATTTAATGTTTGATAAATATTTTGTTCCGTTTGGAGTGATTGAATGGAATCATTCTTTGAGGGGTTCGTAATGATGCAATGTTTGGTACAATTTGGGAAATTAATTGTTCATAGATGCGTTATTTTAGTGGGTTTTTAATGAATATGCGTAGAGTTTTTGTTTTAAATAAATTTTTACATTGAATTACTAGCTGCGCCCCGTGGTTTCACCCACATACGTCTCGATCCCGTGAGGATATCAGGATAAAAAGTATAATATATCTTAATCCAGGTCATGGTCTACTCATGTGCCAAATTTCATCCAAATCTGTTCAGCCATTTTAGCGAGAAAACGTATTAAACAATCTCACTATCGCATTTATAACATTATACTAGCTTCCTTCCTCGGTTTCACTCAAAAAGTAGCCTATGTCCTTTTCCAGGTCAAAGTCTACCCCTGTGCCGAATTTAATCCAAATCCGTTCAGCCGTTTTAGCGTAAAAGCGTAACAAACAAACAAACTCACTTTTGCATTTATAATATTAGTTAGGAGATAGTTGGCATAATACTTACACAGGTTTGAATGTCCCACAACATTTTTAATGAGTAGAATTTCCGGGATCGGTCTTCTCATTTTCAGTGTACGTCTAGCCAGGTGTTATCAACGACAGCGAAACCCGGAAATTTAATTCACTCAAATGATTCAAGCATTGCATTGAGAGATTTATTCGTGCATTATTATTACAGTGCATTTATCAAGCGCTTCGTACGAAAACAACAACAAATCAAAGGGTTAAATAATAATAGTGCATGCGAAACAATACAACGTAGACTGCGCAAGAGCGTTTAATATTTAATAACGTGGTTCCGTATATTACGAAAGATACTTAATATTCTGATTGCCTCGTTGGTCTAGTGGTCGCAAGCACTACTGCTGAGCATGAGGTCCTGGGTTCGATTCGCAAAGTGGTATTGGGTTTTTGAGTCTGGATTTTTTCAGAAACAGCCCGGAGTTTGGACTTTTGCCCGGTTAATCAAACTCAAACTCAAAGCATTTATTTCAATTAAACCATTTACAGGCACTTTTGAATTGTCAATGAGTCAGTCAGTCAGAAATATGAAGCTAGTTGCCCATTCCAAAGCGTAGTAGGTACCTATGGAGGAGAACGGGCAAGAAACTCCATGGACACTCTTTTAAATCAAAATATTGTTATGATGATGGTACGCTTACCCCATGGAACTTAAACATTACTGGCAAAATGTGGGTGTCCTATAGGTACATCTCTGCCCTACCCTTAGGGGAAACAAGGCGTGATTTTATGTATACATAATATTGTAAGTTGTAATTTCTTATGTACCTAAGCCTCAGTATATGGATGATGGCAAAATAATCAACCGATGTTTTAACTCAATAGATACTACTGGAAGAAAACGCTCGCCCTTTACCGTCCGTAAAGGACGGGCGTTTTAGGGGACGGACTGATGTAATTTCGACGTTCGAAAAGTGCTGATTCTCAGACTTTTTGGACCGCTTTGCCATAGGGCAAGCACAATTAATTGTACAATATAGAACCTATAAGTTGTGTCATTCACTAACTGCTTGTTTACAATCGAATTTTTCGTCCAAATTGATAAAACAAATGGTCCATGGATGGGTGACCATTTTTACCCGACTACGGCGAAGAATAAAGGAGGGTTATGATTTTGACCGGTATGTATGTATATATGTTCATCTGTTACCTCATATCTTCTAAACGAATCATCACAAATGAGGTATCGTTGGAAGCGTCTTGATCGTCCGCTGGTTATAGGCTATATGACGTCACATTAAATTAAAAATTGCGCCCTCTAGACGACATAAAGTCAGGAACTAAAAAAAAAATACTGTTTAATCGTACCATGTTGGGTATCAAATGAAAGGGCTGAGCACATTTCAAAAAAAATAAAAAAAAAGAATTAAAAAAAAAATAAAGTAATAAAAACTAAAACCCAACTACGACTAAAAAGGTATAAACAAGACACCACAGACAGATAAATTAAAAATCCGGAGTCACACGTAATCTGTTTGATTTATGTCCTAACACGTGTGACTCCGGATTTTTAATTTGTCTGTCTGTGGTGTCTTGTTTATACCTTTTTAGTCGTAGTTGGTTACATAACAAGACTCCTCCATACCTCGGGAAGCACGTAAAGCCGTTGGTCCCGGCTGTTATTTCTAGATCTTTGACGTTTGTTACGGGTCGTCAGAAGCCCGAAAGTCTGAAAGCCAGTCTTAACAAGGGGTGGGGTGGTGTGTTAAGCAAAATTTTAAATATGATCTCACTATACTCCATTTGAATTAAGATAAGACGTATACATAAGCCTTTTTTACATTCCGTTCAACCTATTGCGTTGGTGGCATGACAAATGGCAGCCGCAGTAGATAGTTGGTATTGTGTAACTTTTTTTGCTTTTATTGCTATCCTTATGCCTACGGTATAGAAGTCAAAATCGGTTGAACGGACTGTAAAAGGGTTTGTTTTAATGTCTAATCTTATTTCAAATGGGGTATAGTAATAGAATTCAATGTAATTTTATTTATTTATTATTTATGTACACACAGTAAAATACAAAGAGATATGAATTTTAAAGAATTTTTTACCTCAATATCATGATCTCAATAGCAACAATTGTTTTTTGTATATAAGTATTATTTTATTATAAGGTATTTTTTGCATGCTGAAATGTATAAGTAAGCAGTATTATGTGGGACTTCTTATATTTAAGACCTTTTAAGTACCATATTTTTATGCAAAATAAAAATATTCTGTTCTATTGTGTTATCCATTAACTGGGTTGTGGAGGTCAGATAGGCAGTCGCTCCATGTAAAATATTGATATTCAGCTGCATTCGGTTAGACTGGAAGCCGTTCTCAACTTATTTGGGAAAAGGCTAGGCGGATGATAATGATTATAATAAAATTCTTCAACTAAAAAAAACCACTTATCTTAAGAGATAAAAGCATCAACACTTTCATAGATTCAGTACCACGTCAGACTGGACGACTAATAAAATAAACCTGTAAGCTTTCATAGTTACTGTTTAAATCTTATAAAAGTCTAAGTTACGGGCGCCAGACTTCATCCCCTTTATCGAGAATTTATTTGATACGCTTTAGTTAATTTGAACTACTTAAAAACTTTGAGAGGAACAGAATCATAAGTTATAGAATATAACTATGTGAGTAGTAGTTTTATGTGTCTAGGATGGACACCTAGTGTTAATTACAGTGATATCGTTTAGCTAATATTCGATAATTTATTATTATGAAGAAATAATAATAAAAAAGTAACTAAGTCAAAACTCTACATTTAATATATATATATATTAAAAAATGCTACGAGATCTAATGCCAGAAATATGGATTTTTGTCTGTTTGTATGTATGTTCCGGATTCGCGCAAAAACGGCTGAACGGATTTGGATGTAATTTGACACATATTTATTTTACAACCTGGATTAATAGATAGGGTAACTTTTAATCCAGGTAGTTTGTATCGGTGGGTTATTTTTCCACATCAATGCGGGCCGCGGGCAAAAGCTAGTTTTTGATAAGACATCCTTTATCCTTATTTTTATTTTATCTACGAGAGACGTATTTATGTTTGAAGCCTATTTATAATTGATTATATTAAATTATATACTAAAACTTTCCTCGAGAACCACTCTATCCATTGGTAAAAACAGCATGAAAATCGGTGCAATAGTTTTTAAAGTTATCGTGAACAAACAGACAAACGCGGCGGAAGACTTTGTTTTATAATATGTAACCTTCCTCGAGAATCACTCTATCCATTGGTGAAAACAGCATGAAAATCGGTGCAGTATTTTTTGAGTTTATCGCGAACAGACAGACACACAGACGCGGCGGAGGACTTTGTTTTATAATATGTAACCTTCGTCGAGAACCACACTATCCATTGGTGAAAACAGTATGAAAATCGGTGCAGTAGTTTTTGAGTTTATCGCGAACAGACAGACACACAGACGCGGCGGAGGACTTTGTTTTATGATATGTAAGGATAATGGGGGGCAAGATTTTTTTTGTTTGAGCATTATTTTCTCCTTTTTTGAAATAGTCCAGTGAAAGACGGACAATCGCTATAAAAATCCAAACGAATTTGGCAAGCTTTTCAATACTACAGAACCCTAAAAGCGACAATCACGAGCACGGTGGTCCATAAGTCCAACAGCAACAATTCATATCATTGGCTCATTTCGTATGTACTCGCAGACAATCGTGCGAGCAATTTGTTCGTCCATTCTTTCGACGTCGAATTATTATGTACGTGAGTGTGTTGCTAAGCTGTGAACGGGTTATGAAGACATGTGCTGTTGACAGCTAGGCGTGAGGGTCGAAAAGACCGAACCGTGGCGGTTAGAGTGTTAACACGAGTATAGGTCTTATTTTTATTATGGTGTTTATTTTTTTGTTACTGCGACAAACAAGCAGGCGGTCAAATGATTGTCAGTGATAGATATTTGTGTTGCCATCGCAGATGAGCTGCCTTCCCAAATATAAAGCTAAAATGTCTCGTGAAATTATGATTTATGAAAAGGAAAAGACTCAAAGTTTTGTCGCCTTAAAAAAGAGTAAATTATTTTTATTCGGAAATATATTGCATAATTATAAATGTTGGATACCTAAATGTTGTCGATCAAAAACGTCTGTCACTCGTTATTTACGAAAACATCATTTAGATAAGGTGGTGCTAAAGGCCAAAAAAGTCGACTTGTTTTTCATGACTTTGAAAACACATAAATATAGTAAAGTAGTGGTAAACACCAATATATTTTTATTTAAAATTTTTTGATTGTTATTTCTTTTTGGTGATGGTCTTTAAAAGATCCACGAAACACTAACTTACTCTTGACTTGATATTCCTATTTTTAGTATTCTATCTAGCATACGTAACTAAACCAAACCATTCCCATTTTCTCGAATTCTAATCCATACAGACGGTTTAGAGTAAAAATATAAAAAGTCTAGTGTTCGTTACACGGTAGTGGAGCACAAAAAATGCAGCATTTTTTTATGCGTGCTCGGGTCTCAGGCCTTTCAGCCCAGCCTTTAGAGCCGTAAGCACACGAGTATCTATTCAGTGCTGCCAACGTTAGCGCTAGGTTGCAAGTTCGTTTTTTAAATTTTTTGACTATTCAAATGCGGAATTCTGGAACGCGTTCCTTTTTCGCGCGAAGCATGTTGTCATGATTTACTTTTGTTTTTTAACGAAGTCGGTAGTTAGTAGTATGTAGTGCATTTTTCCTTTTTATTTCACAAAAAAATACGGTAGTAAGTCTGCGTAAGTTTTAACGCAAACTTTTAAGAGAGGAGTTGGACAGGGTTTGTTGCCACTTACTTATTTTTAAGCTTAGTGCAATTTTTCACACTGTAAGAACGTTTACGATGTGGGAAATAGGGGTACTAAAATGAAACTAGAACGTATTACTCTGCACTTAAGTGTTTTGTCTTTTATACTTTCTTTCAAACCAGGACCTAACAAATCCTCTCAGAGGAACCTTATTAGAACATCATCAGGCACAAAGACGAATGGATGCGTTTCTCCTTTTCAAATGAATCGACTGTGCAGCTCTTGAAGCGTCTCCGTAGCGATGACGACTTCAAACGTGCCTCAGTGTCGTACTCAAACACGACAGATATGCACCTAATACTTTGTGCTCTAACTCATAGTGGTAAATCATTGTGCTTCCTTGAAAAACTTGACCAATACAATCCCTTTGGCTAAAGCATTTTTTTTCCTCCATTTGTGCCAAGGATCGTGCGTTTTCCTAATAACAATAATTTTATAACGTAAACGTCATTTTTGCCGGGAATTGGTGAGATTGTTGTTAACAGATCACAGTATCACGCCGATCACAGAATTCTGCCTGTATCATTGCCAAACAGCTGGGATAACAATTTTGGAAAATAACTATCATTACCTTTTTCGTGGGCTTTTTTGGTTGTTGTTTCAGATTTTAATTTTCTTTTTACACGGTTCTTTTAAGAATCTTTATTATGTAACACATACTCTTGACTGAAAAAAGGTTGCAAACTGTTGAAAGTTCCAACAAAATGCATACTTTGTCTGGATAACGGATACATTTGTTTGAATCCTCATTCCGCACTCAGACGCGTCTCGGATGTTCTCAGTGGCGGACACATTGCAAACTCGTGACGTCATCTGAAACAATCAGGATTTGAATGAACGAACCATACGTTTACTACTTAAGTAATATGGTGACAGTGACTAGTAGAAGTAGTAGTAGTAGTAGGGACGCGGCGAGCATTTAGCATAGTAGGTATTACATATAGCTTTCGAAAAGGTGTCACCATAAAAAAAAAGTAAATTTTTACTTCCTTATTACTACCAATTTTATTGGTGAAAAAACTAAATAAGTATCGATATCAAAACGTTGCCTGCTTGATAATTATAAACAGGTATAAATTTTTTTCCCGAGCCCCAAGATACAGACTAATACTGGCTAGTTTGGGGCTCACTGGTAAATAATTTGTGTAACCTAGCTATAAGTAGGTGATATTGTAACCTGCAAACTTGCTTAATATTGTAACCTTGTAAAATCTTGCTTATAGTTAATAATATTTTTACCTGTAAACCTTCTTACTGTACCTGGACAATAAACGATTTTATATTTTATTATATTGAGATCGCGTCCATTTTACTTTACGTCATAGCATCGGTGCTTAGTAAGGCCAGCTAAGTAACAATTCTCGGTAACATTACGTAGGCACTTACGTCCGTCCATTATCGTGCTACACGTTGTACCCACACGGTGTAGCTGGGCCAATTGAAGTTGACACAGCAAATAATTAATTAATCAAAATAGAACCTAAATAAATTAAAAAAAGAACTAACAAAACCCGCATAGGTACTCGCGACAATCCTTTCACCAACGTGAACGTTCGAAAATTTAAAATTTAATTAAGGCGCGGCTCCTACAGTCGGTTGCGCGCGTTAATCTCGTAAAGGCGGGGACACACGCGCACACCGCTTACAAAGCAATTTTTAATTGCGCCCCAGGCCGGAAAGCGCCGTGTCTTTGACATTTACGATTGATTAAAAAGAAAATGCCGGGACGTAGACTTTGCATTCTGTCTTCGGGTTTAAAATGTCCTTGGTTTACTTTTTTTGCGTGTAGCCGTGCCAGTTAAATTTCTGTTTCGAAGTCACATGTGTAAAAGTGGAGATACTACAACTGAAAAGTCGTTTCCGATCACAAAAAGACTCAAAATCTCACAAATTATTGCTTGATCAATGTTAATATGACTAAGTTTTTTTATATGGAATGAGTTTGCGATACTTACCTAGCGTTTTTTAAATTCCTTGTTCCCAAACGACCTATTTGTAACTTAATGAAAATACCTACTTCTGTAACTCGATTTGTCCACAAAAATAAAATTGTCCTTGGTACTTGTTACTGTTCTAATTTATCACGTAACCCTTTAGCGCATGTTAATCAATAAACACCACATTAATTTATAGACTGTATTTTTTTAATTCTATCGTTCAGGTATTGACGTTTAGGAGTAAGCTGATTATAATAATCTGTTAGCATTCAGGAGTCTCCATGATTAGCGATTCTTATTATTCTCGACTTTCAAACTGCTTCCACCTTACAAAACTCCTTATAATTTTGCATTATGGCATGAGCGAGCTATCTATTAAAAGAAAAATATCCCGTTACAATACAGTTACCTGTTGGCAAGAAAATAAATAAAAGTTAATTCGTTCTACATTATTCCAACCGAATATATTCAGACGAATAAAGACCAAGAGAGTCACAATAAAATTACGACCAGTTAGTTGAACAAAATAAAAAAAAACAAACCTAATTAGGCAACGGAACTACACTGGATGGCTAGAATGTGGGTCAAGAGCCACCACAAGTCTGCTTTCACAACTAAAAGTGTTGTTTTTTAACGTAATTAGTGTTGCTACCCCAACTACAACCAACCCCGTGTTCTCTCAAAACGCAATACATAGCCAATGTAACCTGACCCTCCATACAACCACTATCGATGCTTCGAAGAGTTCTAAATACACTGGTAGATAGTTCTTTAACTTTACCATTCCGCTTTGAAGTTAATAAGTATGGGTTTATTGAGTGAAAACCTCAGATTGTTCTACTTGGATTAAATATTTCAGCTGGTAAATACGGTATCGATTTAAAATTACGGTGGATTTACTGGTAGATGGACCGTATTATCTCTAGGATCCAAAGTTTTAAGCGAATAACCCGTTATAAATCTTGTAACGTAATTAAGGTCTACACTAGTATTGTTAAAGTTTGTCAAAATCGCAGGACATTAACAATGGTTAATTAACATTATCAAGAATATTAACATTATGTGCCTCCAAAAAACGGAGATTTTCATGAAGGATTAGGATACATTATTTATTAATAATAAGCGCACCGACAGTACACTCTCTAACAACTCAAGTAAAAAAACTAGTTAGAAATGTTATGGTATACCTAACATTGTAAGGAATAGAAAGAAGAAAATTGGTTTATTCTGCAAAAACAAGACGCAAATTATAAAAAAAAAATAGACAAAATACACACTATTATAAAATAACCAAAAGCCTCGTATTCAAAACCTTAAATTGCCTTTTTATTTGTTTATAATCTGAGAAAAACTGAAATTATTTCATTCATTCATTTAATTCAGTTCGTTTAGGAGCGCGTACTCTTCGGAATGTCACAACGGAACCAGACATTCTAAAACTCCTTCCAAAGACTAAACAATGTAAAATTCAAATAGGTCCAAGGCCCGAAAAACGAAACAGCTTCTATCGTGGCGTGTAAAATTATAAAGTCGGCAGGTCTAAGTTAGGGAGTGCAGAGCGACAGATGGTCCGGGTGGCGAATTAAACGGGCCCCAAGGGAACGGCGCGAAGAAAGACAAACACGCGAAGTTGGCTTCAGTGTTGTTGAGATTATTAAATTTCCCCCTATAAACTTTGAATAAACTGAATGTGAAATTTTTGGACCGTAGAACTTATCTCGATGTTCGGAATAGCTAATGTCCAGAACTCCAGATATTTCTGAAACTGTATAACGGATGAGAAGATAAATATTGGCTGGGATTGACAATGTCTATTTTCAGAGGAGATCAAATGAAAGTGGTTCTACGAACTGTGAGAGAAATAGACGCACGAACAATTTCTGAGAGACCAAGTAACAGATTGATAATGATGTAATAAATGTTTTATTTTATCTAGACAATAGCTATGTAGTATCTACCTACACAGAGCACGGAATCGCCGCGCTAGCAGTGACTAAAGATCATCATCTGCCTAGCTTTTTCCCGGGGTCGGCTTCCAGTCTAACCGGATGCAGCTAAACTAGACCGTAGCAGCGACCAAACATACTATAGGTGCTGATAATATTCGCAATTAGCACTGATCGCAACTTCGATTGTCACAATTGTCGCAGGCTCTGCGAGTAAACGGTGCCGTCCACTCACTGACACTCTTGATTTGTATGAAAGTGTTGACTCCTAAAGCTGGCCGCTAAGGTGCCTCCGTGCTCTATTTGTAACTGTCGCAGTAAGATGGTTGAAGCCGTGATATAGTTATATCCCTATCCCTAAGGGATCTAGGTATATGGCTATATACCGTAATATAGTTAAATGAAAGCAGTTCATAACTGTCTTACTAGGACATCAGTCTTACTATAACTATGACACGAGCACGATCTAGAAATATAACTATTACGGCACTCCGACCAAATTGGTTAGGTTAGGTTAGAAAGGTGACTTACGCGCGAGCCGAGCGAACGAAGCGAGCGGTGCCGCGACAGCAGCGCTTCGAGCGCTACGTTGAGTTTGGTCGCAGTAACAATATTAGGGCACTCCTACAGTTATGAACCGCTTTCATATAACTATATTACGGTATATAGCTGTATCCCTAGGAATATAACTATATCACGGCTTCAACTATCTTACGGCGACATATCTACATAATTATGCTTCTCAGTGAGGATTGTTGAATATCATGAGGTTTTAGGCGTCTTGTTTTTAGTTGTTTCTAGTTGTATTTCTATACATTATATTTAAGTACACAATTCGACTGAAGTTTAATTTTGAAGCCCATTGATGGTTTCCAAAGCTTAAATGCATCAATCCATCCCATTGCGATAGTGAATGACATCCGAATCCCAACAATAAGGCTGCATTGAAATATCTCAGCCGATTCACTGTCAAAATTAGTCATGTATGCTTTGTGATATGAACGTCAAACTGGGACTGCAATCTAAACATTCTATCAAGAGAATTCGACTGGAGTTTAATTTTGAAGCTCATCTACAGTTTCCAAAGCTCGTTGGACTAAGAGACAAAAGGGAATACATTTCCATTGAATGAAGTAAGTAATAGATTATGTTCATGTTATGCCAAACTAATGTTATAACCCATAATTTTGACGTATTTCATGACTACTTATTTGAAGCCTTTCCAAAACACACAGCTCTAATTCGAAACGTCAGATTGATGTTATCTAACTAATATTATAAACGCGAAAGTTTGTATGTTTGTTACTCTTTCACGTAAAAACTACTGAATGGATTTGGATGAAATTTGGCAAACAGATAGTTTATAACCTGGATTAACACATAGAATACTTTTTATCCCGATATTCCCACGGAATCGAGACTTACGCGGGTGAAACCGCGGGGCGCAGCTAGTGTTTCATATTATGAAATTAAATGAAATAAGTTCAAGCCTTCATTCCTAAGAGACGCTAAGGTGAATGAACTCTAACATCCTCCACACACTAAAAATAGCATATCTCCCATGGAAAGTCGTTTCCCAAGGGCTGTGCAGGTCAGACGGTAGTAACTACATGTAGAACCTGAAACTACCTTCATGCTAATGAACACACCGGTGTCTGTGCGCAAAACTGATATCTACTGGTAAGGAGAAATAGTACTTGTGTAATAGGGAAAAGGGTGGAAAGTATTAGGAAAAGGCTAATAAAAAAATAACGATGCAATTTTCAGCCCGACCGCTTTAGGCGAAAGCTTCAGGGTAGCCCGCGAAATTCAAATTTTCTTACGTTTTTTTGCAATTTGCGGGTAGGTCATCATCAGATTAAAATATGATTCGCGACCGTAACACACATGGATTTACAGAATTATAAACATTAGAATCAGAAATACAACTCTCTAAATTCATATAAGTGTATTAAATTACTATTTCATGAAATCATGACATTTGGCAGATATTCTAACTGAAATGAGTTGTATTGCTGATTCTAATGATTATAATTCTGTAAAGCCATATTGTTACGGTCGCGAATCATATTTTAATCAACATACAACCTGACACAGACCTGCAATTTGCAAAAAACGTAAGAAAATTCGAATTTATCGGAGTACTTTACCCTTATCTGAGTGCGTTCTTGAGATAGCTGCGCGGTGCGGGAGGGGTGACAGTTGTCACCAGTTGACGAATCACTGAGCTCTTGCTTCAAGACACCACACCCTCCCGCACCGCACAGCTATCTCAGGAACGGACTCAGTTAAGCAGTTGGCCTATAGTAAGTTGGGCACAAGTCTTTCAGTTTTAGAAGTGAGCAATTGGTGACTTACCCTTCTCAATCTAGACAGTACCTTCCCATGCTGTTCTTGGTGATCAACTAATGTAACTACTGGTGTAACTGGTCAATCGTCATCCTGAGGATGCCTCGTTGAGAGGTGAAACACGTGTCGATTTCTTACAGGTGTTTTTAAGACTCTTTAAGAATAGTTCTGCGGAATAGGTTACTAAATATATCTACGTCTATTGTTTGTTTTTTTAAAGCGCTTTAAAAATATTGTTGGAAAGTACCTTTTCAAAACGAATCACAATAAATCAAAATAGTACCTAATCCAAAAGAAGGCCTTAACAAACCTCACTAAAGTCCGTCCGTATAAAAGAAGTCTTGTTTAAGTAAGTTACTTAAACTGTGGCGGCCAAGTGGAGCAATTAAATTAGTAATACTATCCAGCGGTTGAGATAGTAAGATAATAATTAAATTACCGTCGATTTTACTGCGAAGGCGATTCTCCAGTGAGGAAGTTTCGTTTTATTAATGCAATTACTTTCTGTGTCAGCTGATTTTCTGGCATAAGTACTGTGGAGTGAATTGTTGAGATCTGGAATCATAAAAATTGGTTCGGTTGTGGATTCTAACTTAGTAATTTTAAATTGTATTGTAATGCTTGTGATGATCATTCTTGAAGAACATTTTTTTTTTTTATACGAAACAGTCCCATACATTTCCGTATTTTTCATAGATTTATATAGAGTCTGACAACCAGTCTTACCAAGGGGTATCGTATTATCCAGTTACTGGTAAAATACTGGTATTCACCTGCGTCCGGTTAGACTGGAAGCCGACCCCAAGAAAGTTAGGAAAAGGCTAGGCAGATGCAAAAAAATAAACATAGGTAAATTTTTTTTTTTCTGTTCGAGAAGATTTCATGAAGACAAATTGGGAAGCTGTAGTAAGCAGTACCTATACATTAACGGTCATGTTTGTATAAGTACAGTAGACAGATATGTAATTAGGTACCTACTAATAGGTGATCATCAATCAGTGCCATGCTACGGTTCAGTCGATAATTGCGATTATTGAGCGTGTGGTTAACTGTTTATCTTAATTAACCTGTACCAAGCATACGCCACACTGCAAGCGGAGCGGAAACGCTGTCGCCCCGCATCGCTGCAGGCCACGCGGTACCTACCGCGAATTTCGCCATTTTCCCCGTTACATTTTCTACTAGTCTCCTCTCATCCTGTTTTATTACGGGCATAAAAGCTTGCAGTTAAAGCATTCCTGCACCAAAACTCTTGAAAATTTTATTAGTGCCAATCGAAATTCAACTGCGGATCAATGTCGGAATGTAAGTGCACAACATTAATTTATTTGTTTATTTGCTGCATTTCTTTAATTAAATCAAGTATGATCTGTCGAAATCACTGCCACAAAACCTATCTATATAAATAAAAATCAATTGCCGTGCGTTAGTCGCACAAAAACTCGAAAATGGCTCGACCGATTGCGAGGAAACTTTCGTAAGTTGATGAGTGCGCGCCGGAGAAGGTTCGTAACAAAAAGAATAAAAAAGGCATGGCAACGCATTAGGTAGTTCTTTATTAAAAAAAAATTTATAAGTTTATCTTGACATCACAAAAGGACAAAGGACAGACAAACTACCAGGTTTAGGTTAGGATAAACGTTCCTACTCATTCTATCTCAATAGTTAAAAACTGCTTATCTAAATCAAATCTTTCACAGCAAAACTATGATACAGCTAAAAACAAATTAACTCTACCGACTGAATCTAAGTTAATCTGAGTTTAAGCCCAGACCACTTGCTATATATCACTGCGTTTTAGACCTAACGTTTTAGTCGCTTCTAGGATTACCGCAGATAAGATGTTGCCTAAGTGGGGGTCTTAATAAGGATTCCACTGTTTTATTTCACCATTTATTTTAGTTTAATGTAATTGGACTACGTATAATTTCTTAAAACGGGGAAGTTTGCGTTGGTCGTTGAGTTTTTTAAGTGTTTGAAAAGGAGAAAGGTTTGAAAGAGATGGATTTGTTTTTGCAGACAGGAAGTTTGCTAAGGTAACCGGGACTGGAGTAAAAGGCTGCTAGTATAATGGGACCACTACCTGTATAATGGACATTTCGCAAAATTAGTTGATGGCTTTACTTACAGACGACTTTATATTTTATGGTTTCTTTGCAATAGTGACGTAGAGCTTTTGTTCATCAAAAATCACCTTAAATTTTAGATGTAATTCGATGATGAATAAAAGCTGTTTTCGGAACTTTACCCGCCACACCTTTTCCAACCACTGGCGTTTCAATAAGCCAAAACCTCAGTGACAACAAAACCGAAAAACCAGAGAGATATTTCTCGACGACATGTGTAGTCAAGTCAGAGGCCCATGGGCGAGTTTAAAACTCAGACAACAGGTTCTCACTAACCACACGAAAAGAAGAAGAACTAAAAAGCTCCAAGACGTTAAAACTTGGTAAAACAATAATTATGAATATGATTAGAAAATAGAGCCCTTTAAATACTTTAAAACACGTACACATAATCCCAAAAACACCGACCCACCAAAAGAAAACAAACGAATCACGCATCTAATCCACAACATAGTACACTTTAATATCTTAAACTACTAAGTATGAAAGTTCCATCCCCTTGGTCTCAGATTATCCAATGATAATGAGACGACCGGCCACTCTGTTTTCATTACTATAACGACTGGTTTTCCGACGTAATGGCCCATAAACATTGCCGCAAATAGAGTGGGAAGAAACCAAGTTCTGCAATAATCTTGCTTTACTTGTATGTATGGGATTATAATTGGATGAGACTGGATGAGGTTGTAGGCGTAGTCTGATGTTGCAACTTCTGATCAAAAGATCAGTTACATGTCAGAACAAAATATAGTGCGATTTTGCAGAATATTTAGTTGAAACCAAATCTGTAAGGTTGCGGGCACGAAACCAGTGGCGAGGACTGGTGGCCGGCAGGGTGACGGAACCATTTTGTATCTTTTGTACCATAGCCGTCGCCAAAATCAACATATTTATTTCACATAAACCTACATGGGCATTTATGAAACGTGGCTTTTACAATATTTCCAAATTATAGTGTTAATTTAGGTATGTGTGGGCAGTGTAGGCCTGTCAACTAGATCCTAAACAAAATAGGAAATGCGCATGCATTCGCGCTCGACTATCGCCCTTAGCCGCTGGTTTCGTGCCCGCAGCCTAAGTGCAACATATGTAGGTACTTAAAGATTTTTAGCTTGCATTTGTATTCAATCTGAAATGACTTTTTAAGGTGATGAAATGATCGTCTCAATGTATTCAAACTTATTACTTATAAGAAAAGAAGAAACAAAATTATTATAAGAAATAACGATCGTTCTACTTTATATCTATACTCCATTTGAAATAAGATTAGACGTATAGATAAGCCTTTTTTACATTCCGTTCAACCGATTTTGAATTCTATTGCGTTGGTGGCATGACAAATGGCAGCCGCAGTAGATAGTTGGTATTGTGTGACATTTTTTGCTTTAAATGCTATCGTTATGCCTACGGTATAGAAGTCGAAATCGGTTGAACGGACTGTAAAAGGGTTTGTTTTAATGTCTAATCTTATTTCAAATGGGGTATAAGTATTCTCGTATTTAAAAACGTTCAAAATAATACAGGAATTGATCGACCCTTTGATCGAACGTTACTTGCTTTTTTGACCAAAATATTTCTTACATAACACATCTAGTTTCTCTAAATCGTCGTCTAACCCCATAAAGTTAGTTTTGGTCGGATATCTAACAAATTTTACGCCTCTTTGATTACTTGTCGGCTTCCAAGCAGAGCCTGTGTAGAAAACAGTGGGTTTATATCCATTTTAATAGTGCCCAACTATGAAACATAGTTTGCGAAGTTTCATAACTGCTATGAGAGCTTTCATTCGAGGTCTGATTAATGTAAAGTTATAATTCTAGACTGGTTTAATATTTCTTGTAATTTTCCTTAGTTGTTTGAATTATTACAAGATTAATTTGTTGAAAGTTTAAGTATTTGTTATTTACTTAAAACTAACTGGAGAACGCCTTGCCTTTCTGGAAATACAGGCGTTATTTTATGTTATGTTGTCTACTATACATATTTATGCATTTAAAAACATGTTAAGGTATGATGAACAGGGTGTAAAGTTCACTCATCCTCTATAGAAAAGGGACGATCCTCCGACCAGGCTGGTGTTGTGTCTGGCGGGCAACTGCCCAACGATTGAAGTTGGAATCTTGTGTTTATGTCCATCGCGCGCTAGACTCTAATAGCGCGATGCAGGATTTATGTGACGTCAGGATTTTTGTGTGACGTCAGGTCTTTGATGCGTAGTTCGCATGTGGCGATGTAGATGCCGCCACAAATAAACTTTTACTAGATTTCTGACCCAAAATCATAAATCAAAATATTTTTTCATTTGTCACCGCGTAGGTAATAATTTGGCGTAACAATACCAACAATATTGTTAGGACTTATTTTATTTAACTTTTATTTAAATGAAAGCGACGGGCAATTATGTTCATCATTATTTAATTTTTTATTAATTTTTACTATTCTATTAAATTTTAGTCACTTTCAATTATTACTAACTATTATAAATTAATATTCATTTAAATAAATTTATTGTAATCCATTATATTCTTAATTTTCAGAGTTTTTATGCTGTCAAAACAACATCAATATCTATGGCCAGCCTTCCTCTCCTAATAACCGGTGAAGCTAATCCACCACCAGCGATTATCACTAAGTCACCATAATTTGAAAATAGTCCCATTATTATGTCACTACCATATAGCAAAGTGTAAGCAGAAAACACCATAGCGGACCTTACTAATGGTCAATAAACGGGATCCTATGGCTGGCGCGAGCGAGTCCCGGGAATTGCACTCGTTGATCCCGGCTCTAATCCCGGGACCGGCGGCGCGGCAGTTAAGATGGGTAATGTGTTCGGACGCCAAATTATGACTGTTTTGATGTAGGTATATTAGTATTGCGGTTTGTTAGTGTATACCTGAGTATTTTTTTTGTTAAGTCAGCATAATTTGTGATTTGCAGAGAAAAATAAAGGTAGCTATTTTATTTCTATGGGAATGGGGTGCAGTGATAGCCCGGTAATAACAGCTCCGACTTCCGTGTCATAGGTCGTGGGTTCGAACCCATCCAGGCAATTTACTTGTATTATTAATGTCTTTTAATAAAAAATTCAAAGACATGTGATGTGACATCCGCCAACCTGCACCGGGCCCACGTGGTGGGTCATGGCCCATTCCTTCTCATAAAAGAGGCCGGGGTCCCAGCAGTGGGAACGTTTTTGGGCTGATTATGCTATGGGCATACGAAAGTATAAGCAGCAGCAATGTGTCGCCTCATTCTGAATAAGTAGGTACCCTAAGGAGTACGCTTCCGTTATTCGTTCATAGGTAATTCCTATTTGACTAAAGGGATCCCCTAAGCATGGTTTTTTCTGTTTCAGAAGGTGGTTTCTGTATCACCATTAACAGCCCCCTACCCATGCATAAGGGATCCCTAAACTTATGAGATGTCGGTGAAAAATTGGCAAGCACTGAAACATGGTCAAGGTCATGTTTATTTCATTGCCCTAATCGTATTCATCCCTTTGTCACATTTTAAGACACGTGAGGAAAGAGTTGCCTTCTAACTGGCCTGCTTTCTCTGACCTGAAGTGTAATTATCATTTCAAAATACGAACGGTGCCGAAGTGTGGCGCTTTCAAAATTGTGTACGGTCACTTGAGTTTCGAAGTGAACTTCCTTTCGCACCGGTCTACGATATCTTTTTAATTATTTTTTAGAAATGTTAGCATTGCTTTTCCCACGTTTTTTAATTAAAACCGACTCAAAATACCACAAAATATTATCAAATTTTTCGTCCGACCGCCACCGCGGTTGCACAATATTAGTTGAAAATATGAGCGGTTCGTTCATAATGTCGGCTTCATTTGTCACCCGGCATGTGCCAAGTGTTCACGTAGTGTTAATAACCTGCCTTCGTGGCACACGGCCAGAATCAGGTTTTTGGGGCCCAGGATTAAGTTACGAGCGACACCGGTGGGTGTCGCTCCTAAGTGATTTTGAAGATCATGACAAATCGCGACAAAAAAATCAGCTTTGCCATACATTTGTGTTCACTTAAATCGACAAAATGTATGGAACAGCTTATTTTTTTACGCGATTTCAAGGTTGGTGCCATAGAAAAAGCTGTTCAAAATGATGAGTACAATTTCGGGTTTAGCATAAACAAAAACTAATGTTGTATAAATGGAAATTGGAAAGAATATGTATTCTTTGCACCGTTGCATACATAAGCGTGTGTGGTCCGACACACTTGGCTGGTTTTTTACTGACACTGGCAGTAAATTTATTATAACAGTTTCTCGTTTTTCACCAAAAACCGGCTCCGCTCATGACTTGTGGCCAGCCCTAAGTGCAACGTAAGCGATGAGTGCCCTATTTCGCTACCCTAACAAATATTTCGACGTTGAAATAACATTTAATTGCCATTCAAGATTTTGATTAATTGGGCCTATAATAGTCTTTTGAACTGAACCTAGCCTAGGAACTAATCTTAATAATTTTAAAATACATTTTTAAACATGTCAGGTGAGACTGCGAAAGATAAATATTTGGACAGCGATTCATTGCTGACCATGGGCGATGGTTAAATAGTAGGATGTAGAAAATTGGAGGAAAATTGTGGGTGTACTTATAGGTACACCTCTGCCCAACCCTTCGGGGAATACAGCATAAGCATAAGCATAATCAGCCTATAATGTTCCCACTGCTGGGACACAGGCCTCCTCTCTGTGAGAGGGAGCGGACCGTAATCTACCACGCAGCCCAGTGCGGGTTGATAGATGTCACATGTCTTCGAATTTTTGGTTCTAGAACATGCCGGTTTCCTCACGATGTTTTCCTTCACCGTTTTGAGAGCAGTGGTGATGAAATAATTTACACAAAGTAAAGCGCCTGTCAGGGTTCGAACCTACGACATACGCACAATTCGTAAGTCGTGGCCGTTACCACTGGACCACCACTGCTCTTAGGAAAAGGCGTTTTACATCAATTGACTGTAGGTAATTACAATTGAATATTCATTAGTTCGTTTAAACTTCAGTTAAAACTTGTAAAAAAACTATCAGATAACTCTGGAAAAACTTGAGGTTTTAAAAGTTACCAAATCTTTAGTTCATTACTCTTATCTTAAAGTTTTAAGCTGTTCAAGTGCAGTTAATGTATCTACTAACGACTCATTTTAACTTCAGTTTTGAGTGTCACCGTAACTAGCAGTTTGGGTAGCGTTTCTAGATAACACCTGTGTTTTAGGCCTTTTCTGGTTGCAGCTTCTAATCTGATAACTGATTAAACGAAAGTGGCACACTCGTACCTACCAACAGTATTAATACTGTATGTTGACAATCTTTCAAGATAAGGAAAAGACTAAATAAAAGTATTAAAAATTATTACAGCTCTGTTAACATAGACATTTTGTTTCATCTGTTTTCCCGGTCAAGAGCTATCGTAGGAACCGTTGTAGTGACATCTATCGGCGAGTGGCGTAAAACAAACTTTTGTTTCTGCACTACGCCGTTTTTACGTGGCGCTAGTATGCACTATGTGTTTACTTTAGTGCTCGTAACTGTATCATGACTTTTTTTTAACAATGGTACATAGTCCGTTTTTGTAAACATTTAGAGGTGCTGCGTTAATTTTCTCAAAAACATCCTTTCCTTCTTTTTAGCTAGTATGTAAAGGTTGCCAAGACACACTTATCACTATCACTATTAAAAAGTTATAAGATTTAATGTAGAGCCAAGCCCCTAGAAAGTGCCGTAGAGGTTTTGATGTGTGAGTGAATCAGTGACGAAATTGACGTATTTTAGGTACCTACCTATTAATAAAATCCAAAGTATAAAAGTTGGATAAATGAAATTTAGTGTGTTTTATAAGTTTGCTAACTAAAGATTGTACAGAGAATTTGAGGCTTCTAGCATTATCGAGGAAGAAGTTATGAGGGTTTGAAAATACGACGAAACGCTTCGAAAAAAGGTAGGTACCTAGTGTCGTGCTTTTTGATTTTCGTCTTGGGGGAGCACTACCGTGCCCCCAGATATTTATACATTGTTTTTATTAATGCCAGTGAGAACTTTTAACGTGCGTTTGCACTGGCGAAACATTCACAACAAAATATGTTGAAATCTCTATTTTCTGTCAATGTTTCGTACAATTATTGATAGGAATAGAGACCTTAACATGTTTTTTCGTGAATGTTTCACCAGTGCAAACGCACGGTTTGAAAAACTAAGTCATCCTATAAAAAATAATAGCACTAAGCCTACCAAAATAACACAATATTTACGCAATACCGTAAATAAAACAAAAACAAGATAATTCGAAGGATTCCCGCGAACAGCGAAGATTTATGTAACGCACACATATCAGGGGATCTCAATTTGTTTCGTACTACCCACCGCGTGATAAAACGTTCCGCATTGAACTATCGCACTTGGAGCCGATTTGGTTATTTGTTTGGCCGACCGAGGATTTTGGAAGAAATACCGCCGCGTTGGACAACTTTCTGAGTTGCCTTTTGAGGGACTTTTTTGGATAACATTAAAGAGTTCATTTTGACTTTAGAATGAAGCTGTACCTACCTAGACTCGCGACAATTTAAGAAATCCGTTTTGACAGCTATAAAAGTGCTTTGTGTAGCGATGAAATTGGTTTCTTATAAAATGATTCTCGAGACAATATCGATTGATCATACTTAGAGAGTTTGTAATCGGCGACTTATCTACATTGCTTAAAAGTGATTCTCAAGTAATACCTAACGTTTTAATACCTAACGTTTTATTACATGTACGAGAATGAAACGTCAAAACGGACTTCTTTCGCGAGTGTATAGATGTTATTGGATAGTGTACATTGCAATAATTATAAAAAAAGATCGAAAACGAAAGAAATAATTATGTTTACGTGGTACGTCATGTCACAAACACACGCAATGTAAAAAACAAAGAAAGAAAGAAATAACAACCATTATAGCTTTTAACCGACTTCTTCAAAAAGGAGGAGGTTCTCAATTCGTCTGCATGTTTTTTTTTTTTTTGTATATTTTTACGCGATTACTCCGCCAATTATGAATCGATTTTGGTGATTCTTTTTTTGTTTGGTAGGTCATGCTTCAGAGGTGGTCCCATATAAATTTTATTAACTTTGCTTGCGTAATTTTTGAGTTAGCTTCAATATTACGTATTTTTCCCACTTAGTTTATCTAGACGATATCCTGTTTGACTCCTTCACTGTTATTTACATAGCAGGTAGTGGTATTCGGATTTGTGTGGGGTAGGTACCACAACTAAAAAGTGAAAAATAAAAACGGGTCGGTTGTTTTTTTTTTGTAAAAAGTTTTTATTCTTTATCATATTTTTTCTTTTTATTTATCGGTTATCATATTAACGCAATATGTATTCAGCTGTGCTTTCTCCGTCATGAGTTGCCTTTACATGTGTTTTAGTGCAATTTGATTCTTAATGATTCCTTTTTGTGCTTACGTAGAGTGGTATCCGACAGCTTTGGAAACTGTATACATCTATCACTTGAAAACTAATATAGGTTTAGCTTGTGCTTATCAGACTAACAGCATGTTAGTTTATTTTCTACTACAAACACACTAACAAATATCTTCGCCATCATCCATATAATCAGCTTAAAAATACGAAGTTACTTACAGACAATATGAACAACTTACAGAATATAACCTATCCATCCTTATAATCTTCAATCCACAAACTCAGACCAAATAAAAACCAAGACATAGCGCTGCGAACAATAGGTACAATGAAGCATGCCAAAACTACACCTCCTCTCTGTGCATACACGCTCACACGCACACATTTACAATCAAACTACACCTCACTAAGTTCACACATGTTTACTATGCCAGCCTCACTTCACTGTTGACAGCGCTTTGTCTTGTTTTTTTATTTGGTCTGAGTCCTCAACTACCAAACAATATAGAAAGTTTGTTTGACAAACGCTATCTGTAATATGGCCACACTTATTTATTAGCACACTAAATCCAGTCATAAAGGCGAGTAAGGTCTCCAGACTATCCTAGGCTGAAGCTTAAACTTTTAATGGCACTTGACGGCCAAGAAAATGAGGTTAGCAACATTAAAGGCTTTATCACGATTCTTACTTGGCGTGCTACACGTTACTGAGTCCTGAAACTAAAGTGATAATTTTGTTATAGAGCCCTGTTAAGATGTGTGTGGTAGGCGAAGAGTTTGCGGCTCACTGCACACACAGCTTTCAGTTTATCTGTGAATAGCATAATTAGCCTATAATGTTCCCACTGCTGGGACACAGGCCTCCTCTCTGTGAGAGGGAGCGGGCCGTAATATACCACGCGGGCCCAGTGCGGGTTGGTAGATGTCACATGTGTTCGAATTTTTGGTTCTAGGACATGCCGGTTTCTTCTCGATGTTTTCCTTCACCGTTTTGGGAGCAGTGGCGATGAAATAATTTACACAAAGTAAAGCGCCTGTCAGGGTTCGAACTTACGACCTACAACTCGTAAGTCGTGGCCGTTACCACTGGACCACCACTGCTCTATCTGTGAATGCCTTTGAGTATTTAACATAAAATAACGTAAAAACCACTCCTGTTTTCCCCGAAGCATTTGATAATCTAATTGCTACTTTTCTAATTGGCTTGTATTTGCATGGGCCGTCTAAATCAAATATGCTAACGAAATCCAAAAAAAAATAACAAAATCAAATGTAATTTTTCTTCACCAAACATGACTCCAAACAAGTTTTTAAGTGAGCGTCGCGCGCGCACGTCACATAACTCCATCGTCATCTAAATTTATAAAAAGAACATTCAAATTGAAACGTTTATTGATCTCGACAGATGACGCTACTGTTTATATCAAAATCGAAACAACGTATCTCTCAAATTTTTTATCCACAATTTTGAATTGTAAGCCTTGTATTTTAAGGCCTTAAGTTGTGTGGTTGTTTAGAAATATATTCGTTTTGTAATAAGGAGTCAAAGAAAGTTGAATGTTGCATGTAATGAGTCGAGGCGTTAAGTGTCGTGTGGATTAAATTATACGCCATGTTGAATCATTAGAGGTTTGTTTTTATTCTGTCATCTGTGAGTAAGCAAGCTTTGGTGTAATTATAAACTGGAGTTGTTTACGCAACACGCAGCAACTGAACTAAGTTTTGAACGAAAGCTTACTCGTTGCTTCCTATGAAGACAACTTACTTAAGGCAAATGAGATACTCCATCATCTTTCTACGCATGCTCTATATTTTAGTACCTATAAGGAAATATCGAATACAAACTGGAAAATGTGCGTTATGTGTAAGTACAAAAATCCTAATATATTTGCAAAAAGATATAAGCAGTCATCGTTCAGACAAAAATCGGTTAAAGAATCGACAGTACACGGCCATTTACTATCAATTCCTATTCAAAATAATTATGTTCCCAATCGAGATAAGAATGAAGCTTGTGAGATAATTATAATGCCATCGTACTTCACTGATAAAAATAATATAATTAATAGACACTTCAACATGGGTAGGATACAGGCATTCTGTATTATATTAAAACTAGCGACACTACCCTGTTTCTCACGTGCGCAATGTACGAACTGATGTAGCGACATGTAAAACATCCAAATTTCTCTGTTATTTCTAAGTTAAATATTAATGTAATGGACACACATATAAATCATCCCGAATAAATTCTCTAAATGATGGGGATACATCAAAATCTATTGTGCAGTTTAGAAGAATAAGCGGTCACACAATCGGACTCCACAAGCGACTTTGTTTTATACTATTTATGTATATGTCGCTGATGGATTGTCGAATCCACTATTTTACATAACCGCTAGCTGTTTAACAAAACAGCTCCGTTATTTAAAACAGCTGAATGACGTTTAGCGATTTTCAATGATAAATGAGCTTTAACACGCAGAATTGACAGATAGATAGAATATAGATAGATAAGATACTCTTCATAAACAAACACATAATTGCATAAATGTTTTGTATTTATCTATGCCGCTGCATCGCTGCATGTCACCGATTAGAAGTAATCTTAAATAGCGCGAAATGAAACGTCAGATTGTACATTTCAGTTCTAAATTTTGTCGCTCGTGGCTCTGTATGTTATAAAAACAATAATGACCGTCGAATCAGAAATAAATAAAACGAGTAATATGAGTGGAAATCACTCATATTACACGTTTTATTCAAACTCAAGTGATAACAGTGGTTTTAAGAACTGTCAGTCAAAAATAGCCAAGTAATTGCGACCAACTTGGAAGTATAGTGATTGGTCACAGTTCTAACTTAACCTAAATCAATTGGTTTAGTTACTGCGACCGAGTCGGCATAAGAAGTCCAACCGAACGTTTATTGTGACTGCATATAAGCCATTCTGCATTACGTCTTAACGTGGGTAGCAGTTTTGTTAAACGTAACGCAATGGTAATCCATGTGGGCGTCGTTTTACATAACGGCTAGCTGTTTTGTAAAACAGCTAGCGGTTATGTAAAATAGCTAACTAAGCAAACCATCTGCAACATATAGATAATGATCTCGACTGCCTTGTTAGTCTGGTGGTCGCAAGTGTGACTCGTGTAGATGGAATACTGGGTAAGATCCCTAGGTGCGGGCAAACGTTATTGAAAATATTTACACATTCTGGATTTTTCAGTATCAGCCCAAAGTTTGCCCGGTTAATGGTAATAGGGTCGCTCCCTTTTACATTGAACTTAAACATTTTTAGCAAAATGAGATTCTACGTAGCGGTAGACTGAGAAGTCATTGATTACTCCTCTCTCTCTCCCTCTCCTTGGGAATACTAACAGGCGTGATGTCACGTTACATAAGTACCTGTTAATAGAACTTATGTTTATTCTACACGTGTACTCTTGTACAGCTTGGGTTGGTGACAGATGTCTAAAATAATAACCCATTTCTGCAAATAGATTTCTAGAAACGGCACAACTTTGTGTTTCTTTAGATTTGCTTCAAAAGCGTTAAGTATCTAATATTAATTAGATAGCTGATAAGTGTCAACATGTAATTTTGATTGCTGTCAGTGTTACTTTTCAAACTCAAAAATAATCATTCATTATGAAAATGAACCTTTTTCTAAATCGGCCCAATCCTTTAAAATGTATTCCTAAAATTTAACTATGTCAATTCCCTCCATCATTTTTAGACCAGTGTTTTTCAACCTTTTTTATGACACGGCCCCTTTAGTATGAAGAAATATTTACTGACCCCACCCGTTGCTTTTTGTTTAAGTATGTATTTTATTTTGTGACAAATATTCAATCCAACATATTTATTCATTTTCATAATTTGGGTTCGGATAAATACATAAGTAATTAAGTACGTAAAACACATTTCTTTTACATCGAACGCGTCGCCAATAGATAACGCAATTTACGCGCATACGTACGACCACGGCCAATGACACGATTTTTTGTTTATTTGATACAAATGATTATGTCCTTTAGTTAACAATTTTCTTAATAAATCTTTTTAAACTTTATTGTTTTTTTTACTGAAGTAGCTTTCCCAACCTTTTGCAACTCCCTTATAGAGCTTTGCGACCCCTAAAGAGGCTTCGCGACCCCCAGGGTGAAAAACTGATCATTTTATTATACGGAACTACTATAAATTAGTAAAAAGATCCCACACGCGCCATACAACGGGTTAACTATAATGTGACTATAATCTTATCTTGAAAGTGACAATTCACTTTAATAAAATGTGTTGTTCCTGTCGCCTGCTTATCGAGAGACTTGGATAACGTGAGGCTGTGTGACCCGCGCCCTTTGGAGATGAGCTCCACGTTTTAGATAATAAAACATTCGTATTAAGATATCATGACATAGATTGTGATAGTGGCAGGTTTTGTGGTCATCAGTGATGCTCAGCTGTTTTGATAAAGTTACTACGGAAATCAGTTTTTTAATGCCTATTTTTTGTTTACTTCCTTGAAAGTTGATATCTTTTTGATTATGTGCAAAATCAGCAAAAAGTTTGTGATACCTTGCATGTTCTTTTTCTTTTTTTTTTATTCAAAAATCTGATTAACATGACAAACCGACATAGTTTTTTGTTTTAGCCTATAGTGTGTCCCACTGCTGGGGAATAGCCTCCCCTTTTTCCTTCCAAATCTCTCTATTTTGAGCGAGTTCTGGCCATATTGGCCCATAGTTTTAATTACTAGAAATAAAAAAAATTAAAACATAATCAAAAATAGCCAACATATCGATGCAAATCTTCAACCACCTACTTCATAGGCACAAACATCTCTATTGATCTCCACGACGGACGGTGTGATGCGTCTAATTCGGACACATACAAATGGTACGTAGAAAATTGCCGGCCAGATCGTTATCTTGCTTATATATCATCCGTGTAGCCATCAGTGATTATCTCGTATCATTCATCAATGTGATTGGTAACTGTGAGATGTACCGTGATTGGTTAGTTTGGTAAATGAAGTAACTATATGTACATAAGTGCATCTATTTATCTAAGGTACCATTCTTTTTTAAAGACTCAGTTAAAACTATTTTTCCAAAACGGAGCAGGTGACTTACGAGTTGTAGATCATACGTTCGAACCCTGACAGGCGCTTTACTTATTGTAAATTATTTCAAAGTCAAAGTCAAAAGTCAAATAATTTATTTCAAATAGGCACATAAAAGGCACTTTTGAACGTCGAAAACAAAGTAATAAAACTGATTTTAGTTGCCTCCAAAAGGTAGTTTTCGTATGGAGAAGAATGGGCAAGAAACTCCACCGTTACCATAATATCAACGTTTCATCAGGAGCAGTGGCTCTCAAAACGGTGAAGGAAAACATCGTGAAAAAACCGGCATGTCCTAGAACCAAAAATTTGAAGACATGTGACATCCACCAACCCGCACTGGGTCCGCGTGGTAGATGATCCACTACCCTCACAGACAGGAAGCCTTTGTCACAGCAGTGGGAACATCATGGGCTGATCTCAATGATTAACTACGGAACCCTAAAAACAGATTAGGTACTTAAAAATGTAACTAAATCATAATCATTTACCTACCCTTTTCCCAGCTACATTGAGGTCGGCTTTGAGAAGGAAGCAGCTGATTAAATTAAAATATAGCAAATTCAAGAGCATTCCTCACATGAATAAAATGAATCCCTGTAAACTTATTATTTCTGTGAAACGAAATGGAATTCTTTTCATTTTCATATGGAAATATGTAACTGAATTGTGATAAAGAGTAGCATCCTTATGTCCAAGAAATACTCTTGTTTCAATATTACTACATAATTTTATACGATACATAGCTTCGGTGTAATCTGACTGTTCATAACTGTTGGTATAATAATTCCTAGTAGTCATTCTTATTTCGTAGAATTTTAGACTCGGAATTTTTGTGCTGACTTTTACTCGATATTATGAATGCATGCCATATCCACATTCTGCTTTTTTCCCTGAACTGAACAATGGGATTCGCTATGAGTCTCAGTACCTACTGTCGATACTATTTTCCTGCATCATTATAAAAATCCTTCATAAATATACTTTATTTTTTATAGTTTTGTAAGCCTTCGTCTGCTATATTCCCATCGCTCATGTAATGATGATGATGATGATAACCATTCTTCAATAACCAATGAATTGTTGCTGAACTGGGGGCCACAAAAACCGGCCACATTAGCAATTCCTCTAAAATTACATAAAAGCAATTCGTAATTTGTGGACCATTTTACGAATCTCCATAGAAAACTGTCAAACAGACGAATTACTTTGTAATATGCGTTACACGCAGATCATATTATGAATTGTCAGTTGGTGACATTATAGGATGATTCATAATATTTTCATATTGTGATTCTGCTAAAGTGACCGTTTTAAGCTCGCTGGTCTACACGGAACCTGCACTTTCTGATAACATCCGTAAATCCAGAAATCTCTGGAATTGCCAAAAATAAAAGTTACAGCTCTCTACTTAGTATTCCGACGTACCGACTTAATAAAATCTTGAATTCATTCACTCACTGAGAGACACCGCAAAGCCTAAACCGCGGGATTTAGAAGCATGAAATTTTGCGCAAGAGTTCTTTATATAACGCAGACAAGCACTAGAAGAAAGGATTGTAGAAAATTTATCTCCTAGGGGGTTAAATAGAGGACGAAGGTTTTATGGAAGTTGGTCATTTTTGGCTTGAATTTTATCGAATTTTCCATCCCTCAAAAAGTACTCAACAACTATCCCGCCTTAATTCCAAGATTACATTTTTCCAAATCACGTTCCGTACTCATAAAGGGCGCTTACGCTCCGGCTGCATTCCTACCTGCATACAAGTGCAGACACCACGTCTCGCCTGGCCCGCACAATAGACTGGTAGACAATGGACGAACGCGTGACACCATGCTGACGATAACGTCTATGTATGTTACTCTTATTTTGTTTACGAGGTTGGTGCGGAGGTTGAAAGATGTGTTGGTAGCGTTTTAGTGAACTGAATTATGTTAGTGCTGTGTGTTAAATCATTTATCAAACATGGAAACACGGATTTTAACCGATTTTTCTTTTTATGTGTGTTCATCGATATTTTCGCCATTTTTTTGTGAACCGATAAAAAAAAAAAGTTTTAGTTCAAAAAATTTATATGGGACCTCGGGAGTATACCCTATACTCCCGAGTTCCCATATAAATTTTATTAACTTTGCTTGTGTAGTTTTTGAGTTAGCTTCAATAATACGTATTTTTTCCCACTTAGTATATGTAGACGATGGTCTACGTGACTCCGTCACTGTTATTCACATAGCAGTTACCACAACTGTCGGTGGCAAAAAACGAGAACTGAAAAGCAAAGACACCGACTTCCGAAATTAAAGTTATATTTCACATTTTTGTTTTTTTGGAAGTCGGTTTTTTTTTTAATTTTTCATCAAATTAGTTGCGGCACTATTTATTCACACCTGTCTAGAAAACTTCTAAGGTAGGTATTTAATTAATGGTTTCTGTTAATGGAGTAGCTATGTGATAACCTAATCGTATGACCGTTCGGACCGCCAAGTCATAATGAAGGTCTCGAGTTCGAACCCAAGACGCACCTCTGACTTTTCAGATTCGTGTGTGAATTGTGTTATTATCACTTGTTTTAAAAACGGTGAAGGAAAACATCGTGAGGAAACCGGCAAGCCTGAGAGATATTTCTCGACGGCATGTGAGGCCAAGTCAGAGGCTCTTGGGCGGCTTTAAAACTCTGAAACCAGGTTGTATTGCAACTGAAAACACGAAAAGAAGAAGAATGGAGTCATTTTCAAATAGATTATGCGGTTATCTAAGTAGATATTGACTACAGATAAAGTTGTAAGAAGATACCTGTTTAAAATGAGTCCAAAATCAAACGTATTTCACAATTTTTCGAGCATGATTCTATCTCTATCCATGACTCCATCCAGGACATAATCATAAAAACACTGCTATAAACCTATCCCAAGAAAAGGCCCAAAGTTCCTGAAGGGCCACATGCACCACCGACTAACGAGGCGTCAGAAATAAGCGTGAATAATACGCCATGAAACTTCCTCCCCAAGGAATATCACGAGGGCATCACATTTAACAGCCAAATAAACTTAGCCAGTGAAATAATACTGTTCATTCACATACCAAGTAATATCGTAAATAAAGGGTCATCCACAAACAGTGGCGCCCCACCCGGCAGTTACCGAAACTAACGGTAATTGTTTAACGACACTGTCTTAGGGACTGCGAGGTATGTGGCGCGCCCATTCTAGCTGGGAATACGCTGTTTATATTGTTAATAGGAGGGAAAGTCAGTTTTCAGGAAGCATGCTAGGTGTAGTGCACTATAGAGTTGGCTTTTGTTACTTTTCAGTACAGTTTTCACGAGCAGGCTGGCACTAATAATGTAAAACAGAAAATCTTTATAAGGAAGTTTCAACCGTGATTGCAATTGACGAGACGTCATTACTATATCGCTCCAACAAAAGATGTACACAGTACATGACAGATAAATAAAGGGCAACATCAGGTATTAAGCAGGTGTACTCCTTCACTTATAGGAGGCCATAGCTTGCACAATAAAGTTAAAAACTAAGCTAACAAAGTTAAAACATTAATTCATAATACTTAGGTAAAATTTGGAAAAAAAAAAATTAAAAGAAAAAATATGCCTGTAAATTGTTTGTAAAACAAAGGTTGCACGGAAGAGATCGCGGATAGCGATAAGGTCGCTTATTGTATATTTTGTAGTGTTTGTCATTTTGTTTTTGTTATATATTTTTGTGGTGTAATAAAGTAAATAAATAAATATTAAATTAAATATATAAAATAAGAAAATATAACATTTATAGATACTTAAATTAAATTAAATCAAATCTTTTATATTTAGACGGAGACTCGCAGATGTCTAAGCTTGTGGTTTTTGCTAACATGTTATATTGCCTACAAAGTTTTGTCATATTAATCTTTAAGCAATAGATATACGACAGAGAACATCGATTACATACATTTTAAACAAATTATTACAAATAAGTTCTGAACGAGAAATCTTAGGGTCTAATTTTGCAATTATCTTTATGTAATTTAAACTATTGGTACAAAAACGTCTACTTATAAAAATCGAAAATTAAAAATATCCCCAAGACATGACATAACGGTGCATCCATACTATGTGAAACGTAACAATACAAGTGGACTTGTTTATTGTAATCACGATTATATAATGTAACAGCTGTCTGGAGAGTCGTGAGACGTTTGTGATGGTGTCTGGGTCGACTGGAGACGTTTTTCACTATTCCGTAAGAATAAAAGTTGAGAGAACTGAGCAATATAACTGGGAATATTTGAGATGATGAAAAGCACCTTGAATCCTTTAAGTACAAAATTATCGCATCGCGCAATAATCGGTTTGAATATGTAGTCATGGGAACGTAGTTACTAGATAAACCGAGAGGATTTAGTATACCTAAGGAAAGTGATATGTAGAACTCTGATAATAGACAACCAAAATTAGGTATTGAAGAGAACACGAACAATTTACAGAATATAATACATTCCATTGTCCCATGTAATAGAGAGTGTACCTATCCGAATTTATAAACGGGTCACGGACTTTTTCTGGTTATATTTCATTGAATAATACAATACAATAATATTTAACACAACATAAACCAAACAGAGGTATACTAAAAAACAAAATTCAATTACAAAAATGGGGATCGTTTAGCGAATTCGAATGCGATTAAAAACCCGTCGCTGCGTCCGTAAATTTAACTCGGTACAATAATCGGCGCGGTAGATATTCTTTTTATTTTCGTTTTAAGTGTTTTTTTTGTTACTTATTTTCATGTGCTTTTGTTTTGGATTGGTTTATATTGAATTGTGGGGACACCGATAAAATGTTGGTAGTCTCTGATTTTTGCCAGTTGCGGAATGTCAGGCTGTGACGTTCGGTTTCAGGGGTCGTTACAGCATGGGTTGTGAATCAACCGATTTCCCACCAGTTCCTGGACTCTGAGCGTGGTATGGATAATGGTTTATGATGCAATGTTTTTGTTCTCAAAAATGTAAATGACCATCAACAAAATGCAAGGCAAATGCAACCAATTTAGCGCCAAACTTCGCGCTCCACATACCAAACAAAAAAAAAAACTCACGCACATATTCTGATCAAGAACAGGCCTAGATATTTATACCTTTCTTAATGCGGGCAATACATATTTGGTAAGCCAAGTCCTTAGCTCCAGTGTCCTTACAATTGTGCCGTAAGTTAGCAAAAGGCAACGAAGCGCGGTGCGTGGATCGGCCACCATAAACATGGCGACAGCTGGTGCAGATGTGGCAAAAAGTCGAGCAGTTATGGTGTGGTAGGAGCTGGAAAAGTAGGATGTGGTATGCGCAGCAGTTGGGTTTGTGGTGACAATTGTATTGCTTCTGAATTGCTCTTTGCTTCTGGATTGCCTTATGGTATAAAGACTACATCCTGAATAGATAGTGCAGATTCTTGAAATGACAAATTCCGTTATAAGTTCATTATAAGAGGCTTGACTCTGAAAATAGGTCCTCATAAGACCTATTTTCAGCAGTCAAGCCATCTCTCATCAGATCTATTTATAGTTCCATTGATATTAGTCCTAGACGAGGCTATATGAATGATCATAGGTAATAATAGGCAATAGGTAATACGGGCTGGTATCCGCAACGCCACGACAAAGCGCGTATTTGGCTTACGGGTGGGAAATCTTATTCGATCCACCCCAGCTCCTCCAAGAAGGCCAGCAACGCCTTGGTGTTACTGACAATCTCACGTAGGGTACCTGGGTTACCGAAGTACTTTACCCTGTATGTGGCAACCACCGGGCAGTGTAGTGTATTAATGATCATTACCATAATCAGTTCAGCCCGGAATCACCCACTGCTGGGTATACCTGCTCTTCCTTCAGCCATATTTTCCGGTTCCATGCGTCCTACATGCAGTTATTTCACGAGACTTTGATGGTATTATCAACCCAACGTGGTTTTATCGGCTCTGGATTTTTAGCCAACCTTGGCCATCATTCGGTCAAACCTTCACTCGATCGACCGTATGTGTGGTGCAAACTCGAAAAACCGGCCTTCCTTCGAAGGGTGCCGTATTAAGATTGAGCAAAAAACGCTGAAAAAAACACGTTTCCTGTATGGGACCCATTCAATTATTAACTTATTTTTTAAATTTGTTTTTGTTGCGGCAATAGAAATATAAATCTGTGACAACTGTCTATCTCATGAGATACAGCCCGCTGACAGACAGATTGACAGACAGACAGCGGAGGCTTATAATAGGGTTCCGTATTTACTAGCTATTTTGTCACAAATCATCACAAGTACCGTATCTAACAACCACACTCCTTCATACAGCATTGCCTTTCAAGTCGTTTCTCGTTTATGCCGATGGTGTTACCATACACGAGCTACTTCCAATGCTGTTTATGTATAATGGTAATACAGGTTTTTTCTCTGATTTTATATCGTTTGTTTTAGCGTAACTTTAAATATCATTGCTTATAGGGCATCGTTGCTATTGAGTTATGATGTAATAAGTTAGTGCAATCTATTAATAGGTAATGGTAGCATTTACTTACTATCTTGAGAGGAGTGGAGGCCCAGTGGTAACAGCCGCGACTTACGAGGTCGTAGGTACGAACCCCGTCAGGCGCTTTACTTTGTGTAAATTATTTCATCACCACTTCTCTCAAAAACGGTGAAGGAAAACATCTTGAGGAAACCGGCATGTCCTAGAAGCAAAAAATTTGAAGACATGTGACTTCTACCAACCCGCACTGGGCCCGCGTGGTGGATTACGGCCCACTCCCTCTCACCGAGAGGAGGCCTGTGTCCCAGCAGTGGGAACAGTATAGGCTGATTATGTATGTACTTACTATTTTTACAGTTCGGCCGTCGACAGAATGCGTTTCTGACACCTGTCAGTTGGAAAACTTCTAGTAGTAATAAGGATATTCACATAAAACCTCGTAGTATGAAACTGGCAGGTGTCAAGAACGCATCCTCTCGACGGACTGTAGTGAGAGAGTCTTTTTTATGATAAAGATTGACAGTCATTGTGTGGGTTTTCGAAGATTTTTTCCCGATTCATGATGATGTCAAATAAAAATTGTTGCAGTATCAGTCATAATGATATGGCCGTCTTTAAACATACTCCGGACCAATCTGTCAAGGAAAATCTGTTCAGGGGGCTTAAAACTGTCACTTTAGCACAATCATATTAAGAAAATATTATGAATCATCGTAAAATATCACAAACTGACAATTCATAATACGATCTGCGTGTAATTCATAATACGAAATAATTCATCTGTTTGACAGTTTTCTATGGACATTCGTAAAATGGACCAAAAATTATGAATTGCTTTTATGTCAAATTAGAGGAATTGCTAATGACAGCTGGGTTTCAGGAAATGAACTGCTTTTAGAGAAATTGCTAATGTGGCCGGTTTAGGTCCCCTGGTGGAGATACATAGATGACTCCGCCTTGGAGTGAAAATGTGGTGCTGTTCCACAAACGATGGGACACTTAATGTCGTGTCCTGCGTGTCCTGTCAGCTGCACGTTACTGGAACTGATGGACGCTAGTGATGGCGCCAAACACGTGGCCGTATTCTGGGCCGAGTTCATTTAGATTGCCATCGATACGCTAAGAAGAGAAATAATCATTTGAAAACCGATTAGTTATAGACAACATCCTTACATATTATAAAACCAAGGTATACAGGACGACAGACAGACGCGTCTGTCGTCCTGTACCTACGTGATAAACTCAAAAATTACTGCCCCGATTTTCATGCTATTTTCACCAATGGATAGAGTGGTTCTCGAGTAAGTTTTTAGTATATAATAACCGACATCCACGCGGGCGATGTCGCGGGCATCAGCTAGTTTTATATAAAACAATCTTTTGATTACTTAATTCAAGAACAATTTCAATTTTAACGCGAAATAAGCGACTTTTCATCTGGGCATGAACAATTTAGGCCTGACAAAAATAACAGACAGAGTGAAAGGAGTACATATTACGTACATCTTAACAATCAATCTGCCTGGCCTTTTCTCAACTATGTTGGGGTCAGCTCCCAGTCTATCCAGATGCACCTAATTACCAGTATTTCGGTCACAGGTCTGGTTGTCAGACGTTTGGGCTTCTGAATACCCGTAATGCTGTCGGAGACCTATAAATGACACATTAGGTCATCTTAACATTCAATTTAATTTCTTTTGCCAACACGTTATTCTAGCTGGCCTTGAAACTATCCAGAGATAATAATCCACATAGCAACTAACACATAACCGGGCAATTGTTAAACATGGTTTAACTGAAGGTTATCGGCGGTCTCGTTTTACCGACTTTATTAAGACAAACGACTCTTTGTTAACTACCAGTTTAATTGGCTATAAAATGTGAGATGACGCTCTCCACGACGATCTACATATACGTGTGTTATATGTTATATTATGTAGTACGAGAACTAAGGTTACAGCCTCGTTGGCTATAGGTTTATGGCTTGTGTAACAAGGGCCGCTGATTAAAGATTATTTAAGTTAAGAGGCAGATCTTAAAAGCCCCTTAATACAATACAAACATACTTGTAATCTACTGCGCTACTGCAGAGCATGAGGACTTCTATTCCCAGGTCGAGCAGTGTTGTTGAGTTTTTCTATCTGGAATTGCTCAGTAGCAGCCCGGAGTCTGGATGTGTCCCCGGTTGATGGCAATAGGCTCGCCCTCTATTACATGGGACTTGAACATAACTGGCGAAATGTCGGTGTACTTAGGGACAACTATGCCTAAACCTTCGAGGAGACAACGCCTAATGTTTATGTTGTATTCTACTAGAAGAAATCTGTTGTGGAGTTTTCACATAAATATTTCTATGGACGTCTAAGAATCAAGTTTATACAAGCCATTTACCACATGTTTAAGTTCTTAAAATGAGCTACAACAAAAAACTTTTTACAAAAAAAAAAGGAAGTCGGTTGTTTTTTTTTTGTAAAACGTTTCTATTTTTCACTTTTTAGTTGTGGTACCTACCCCACACAAATCCGAATACCACTACCTGCTATGTAAATAACAGTGAAGGAGTCAAACAGGATATCGTCTAGATAAACTAAGTGGGAAAAATACGTAATATTGAAGCTATCTCAAAAATTACGCAAGCAAAGTTAATGAAATGTATGGGACCACCTCGGAAGCATGACCTACCAAACAAAAAAAGAGTCATCAAAATCGATTCATAGTTGGCGGAGTAATCGCTTAAAAAAGATACAAAAAAAAAAAAAAAACATTCGGACGAATTGAGAACCTCCTCCTTTTTGAAGAAGTCGGTTAAAAAACAGAAGAACATTGAAATTCAGTAGGTTTTAAGAAACATATAATTTCGATGAGAAATGCAGCTTGCCAATAGCAATCAGTGCCATCTCAGACCTACTAAATACTATCTACAACCACATCGCAAACTAACTGTAGAAAACTTTGGAAAATACTACCTACTGTAGAGCACCGTAGTATTTTTTTCTACAGTTAGTTTAGCGGTCCAGTTAGAAAACCATATTTCAGAAATAGTGTGACTCGACTTCTCTACAAAATATTTTCTCGCGCAGAACCGTACGTTATGGAAATCTAGGTGGTTGGACCATGTCAGCACTCGCCGCGTTCTGGTTGATGTGTACACGTCACATAGTGAAAAAACAGCGGGTATTCGACGGCTAAAGAAAAAAGTACGGACAGCTAACGTTACGTGAATAGCTTAGTTTGATATAGACTCTAGTTTTGATGACTAGAAATAAATATTTAGCTTCTCCTGTCGCAGGTTTGCTGGAAGACAATGAAATAAACAGTACCTTGTGCTCTACTAACTTGATGTATTTTTTTTCTACATACATAAATAACTATTAAATCGTTTAGAGCTTTAAATATACGCGTTTTCATTTTGAACTATAGACATAATTTTTAGAGGCTGTTGAAATATTTACAATGGATGGATTCACAGGTACGAAGTGTTTCTATTTATGATAGCGAATCGAATTGGCTGGTCTTCCACAAGCGGATCGCCCTAGTCAGGTTGAGAAGGCACACAATATCGTACGTAGAGATTCCTTCGGAACCTTTTTTTTTTTTTTTTTTTGGCTGGGAAGTCATCATATGACTTCTCCCGCTCTGGGTGGAGCGGAAGGGCGTAACAGACTCTTACTGACTAAAACCCACCCGTGTTCCTTCGGTTGCCTGTTGCCAGGGTCCCGGTATCCCTTCCGGACTATTCCGCAACCCTGGCAGGTGAGATCCCTACAGGCAACATCAAATGATTTATTTATTATTATTATCAACAAACGACATACTACATCTCAGTCTGCCCGACAAACTGCCCGTACATTTTCGGTATTTACAAGCAGAATGATTCTGAGGAGGCTAAGTAATAACAGCCGTACGGGTCGATCCATCAGGTTAAGCTACGCTTGCCGGTGTTGGTCCGGTTAGACCATCTTTATATACCGAGACTCCTTCGTGCCTCGGAAAGCACGTTAAGCCGTTGCTCCCGGCTGTCATTCGTGGATCTTTGGCAGTCGTTACGGGTCGTCAGAAGTCTTAAAGTCTGACAAACAGTCTTACCAAGGGGTATCATATTACTCAGCTGCATCCGGTTAGACTGGAAGCCGACCCCAACATAGTTGGGAAAAGGCTAGGCAGATTGATTTTGACGAGCAGAATGATTCTGATTACGATTCTGATGTGGTAGATGTAACATGAGTGTAAGATGTAGAGAATGACTCTGAGTAAAAGTTAAAAATGCCTTCAAATAGGATAGTAAAAGCCGATAACATTGTGTTCTAAAGCCTTTCATACTCTGTCAACCAATGTAACATCTGTTTTCCTTACTGAACACAATAACCCCACATCACATAGAACTTTACATGAAGTTCATCACATAGGTAAGTTTTGATTGCGCACGCAACATTTCACGATATCGCACAATTTGCATACGTTTGTTCGTTGCTGAAGAGTTTACAAGTTTATACTGTAGCCACATTAATTGCATCGTTAAAGTGCACGTTGACGGTCGTTCAAGAGTTAATAAAGGTGGGGTTTTTTAATGTTAATTTTGGTTTGTAAGATCGATAATTGTATTGCTGGGACTACTTGACTAAAGTTTTATTACAATCAAACTACACCTTACTAAGTGCACACATGTGTAGAAAGCGGGCCTCACGTCACTGTTGACAGTGATCTCTTGGTTTTTTATTAGGTCTAAGTCTTTATGATATCTGGATATTGTTTTTGGGTGCTCTACCAAGGAAGAAGATATATTGTACATAAATAGGTTGTACATAGATAGCCGTTTCAAATTACTGGCCGCTAAGTGTTCCATCTAAAGTACCTGCAGTATTTTCTTTTGTTTTTTTTAGTATTGCTAATATTCATAGAATTCAATAGGTAAATTATCGGAAAAGTAAATAGTGAATACTTAAGAATATTGTAAAAAATAAAAGTACCGAATTACGATCGCGAATAAAACGGTAAATGAACGTCGAAAACTTTCAGCATCGCATCTCATTCATCGCATTTCAGATCTCAGCAGTAGAGTATTTAAATAAGTGGGATAATATTATGCTGCTACATACTTCCGTTGCTGGGCAACCAATGTACCAGAGAGATCGGTTCAGAAACCAATGGAAAAAAACGTAAAAATTGTAGGTAAGTAGAGTTTAATAATTCCTTCTGTATTGGGTATTATATTAACGGGAGTTATTAATGTTTTATACTGATTCCTACTCATTTCTATGGGCAGGTAACATTTATAATTTTTGCTCAAGTAATTATGTAAGTATTCAGTTTCATTATATAGACTATTACTTGCTCACAATTTTCAATGAATCAATTTAATCTCCCCCCCCACATAGATCTAATAATTTGATTGTAAGGATTCACTCGCACAAACATTTTATTAGACATCATTATCCTGATATTACTAATTGGACCTCGTGGATAAGTAAAAACAGCCGCACGGGTCGATCCATCAGGTTAAGCTACGCTTGCCAGGGTTGGTCCGTGGATGGGTGACCATCTTTACATACTGAGACTCTTCCGTGCCTCGGAAAGCACGTAAAGCCTTTTGTCCCGGCTGTCATTCGTGGAACTATGACAGTCGTTACGGGTCGTCAGAAGCCCGAAAGTCTGACAACCAGTCTTACGAAGGGGTATCGTATTACCCAGTTACTGGGTTGTGGAGGTCAGATAGGCAGTCGCTCCATGTAAAATACTGGTATTCAGCTCCATCCGGTTAGACTGGAAGCCGACCCCAACATAGTTGGGAAAAGGTTAGGCAGATTGATTGATACTGATATAACTAATTCATAATACAAAATAACTATAGATGAGTTACAACTACTGTTTAGCACTTAATAATACTGTTTAGAATTCTATTAGTGGAATTTTCTTCCAAGATTCCTATTAGTTCTGCCCAGCCTACCATGAAATAGGCGTAACAATTCGCGCTAATGCAATTAAGAATTCCAAATATTCGTGATTAATCAGTGTCTAAAAGATAACACAGTTATAGTCTCTAAATGGCAGGGGACTGAAGTACCTAAAACGAACAAACTTACTTTGAAAATATCTTATTATTATTCTAGACTGAAGTTGCTAACAATTTCTAGGGTTTATGCTAATTTCACCAAGTATTTGTTCATGTTATCTGAGTGATGGATAGGGGAAGCCACTGGCACGCGAACTTAAAGCGTTAAAACAGAGGCTTTTTTCATAGATAAGGCATTGTTTTGACGCGATCGCGCCAATAAATTAATTACCATTTATTTTTCTTTACTTTATTACTACGGTAGGTTGCGTTACTTTGATCGCTGGGTGTAGATAAGGAATCTGCTTTATCAGTGACTGTTGAGGTGTGGTAGCTATTCTTTAAACGATAAACTGGCCCTCATAGTCTAATTTATCGCTACGACAGTGCGCCCACCAGACTGAAATTAGCTTTAAAAAGAATAATTTTATCTTTCCAATACCAAACAGTTTTATTAACGAGTACCTATGCGCGCTATTATTATTTTCATATAAGGATAGGTACACTGTAAAGGCAGCTCTGAGTCAGGTCTGCGCATAGCCTAAAAAAAATCCGGATTCAGACAAGTAGCTTACATAGAAGTTACCTACGTTTGCAAAAGCTATTGAAAAGATCAACAGTTATCTCTGAAAACATAGTCTGCTATCGTAGCCAACGATTCAAATTGCATTTATGCGATTGCAAACCGAATCGTCGGATTTTTTCCTGCAATTCATATCCAAATATCCCTGAACGAAGCAATACTGACGAATGTTGAAAGACAGCAGAAGATGAGTATCTTTATATCTTCCTTACCTACGAGTTTGCATTCACAGTACTTACGAACTCTTCGAAAACTTGAAGATAATGTTCGCTCGCTGAATAAAATTTTCAGTTGTTGCGAAAACATTCAGGGCGGCTTGGGCGGGCGGCAGTTTGCCGGCTGTCGTGGCGTCGGGCGGCTGTGCGAAGCCTCCGTACAACCTGCCGCACTAACTTATACCGCGAAGTGAGTGAATAACTTTAAATTTCGTGAAGGATAATCTTATATGTTGGATGTTAGACAATAGTAGTTAAAGAACATTGATGTTTGGGTGATTTAGATCAGCTTTCAGTAGTTTTGGATAACAGTTTAAGGTTGTGAATATAGTTTATGGTGATAGGTAAGTTTTACATATCTGTATATGGGATAGTAATCGTATAATCTTATCAATATTTTTGCTTTATTATCGTAAAATCTATCGAAATCTACAAATAACCATTTTATTTTACTTAATTTAATTTTGCAACAACATTTTCAACAAATAATTCTCTTTAGTCGTACCATATTAAGTTCTTCAATGACGATGACGCATGTATATAACAGTTTCATGTCTATCGTAAATTCGGTTGTCATGTTCAGAAGAAAAGAGCAAAAAGTGTCAGCTGGTGACATTCCCGCGGTACTTTGAAGTCAACTGAGGGGAGACGTCATTTGATGGTAGCAAGAAAGCCTTATTATCAAGTGTAAATATTTTGTTTCTTTCCATTTGTGTTAAGTGAACAATCGAAGAAGATACTTGCAAATATAAATCTAGAATTGAAATATCTATTTTTAGGCTCTTTCGTTAATTTCCCTAATGTAACTACAGATGAAGCTACGGCTAAACTATACTTCGATAATTTAGCCTCCTAATTAATCCTATAAGATGAATGAAAGATGTGCATATGAGCTGGAATAGATTATGACTGATAACAAACTATCACACATTAATTTATACCCATGTATTTACACCCTTCGCGTGAATAAATCATAGGAGAGCAAAATCTTCCAAGATCATGTTCAAAATTAATTCCTTCGTGTACTTTAAGCTCAATAATTTCACCTTCATGTCCATTCAAACCATTCCTGACATGCTCATAACTTTGAAAAGTAACAAATAAACTATATAGTATACATCCTAACTCAAAGTATCATCTTAAATAAAATAAAAGAAATCAGAAACACATGTATCCCGCACTCAATTGGCATGATGCATGCAAAGTGATCTTAATAAGTCCTTACACGCCCACAGTTAACACAATCCATTCGTTAATTTAAACTCTATTCCGTTGTTATAAGGCTGTTGGATTTGTAGTGCCATGAATCATGGGAACAGACATGTGCAGTGCGTTTGATTTACACCCTGTTACGATTTTAACCTCGGTTCATTTACACATGGTTTTGGTTTAAATGTTTATGGCCGATTCGCGTTCGGTATGCGAATTTGTAAGTGCAATAACATGCTCTTTGTCTTTGGGTAGTGGAGTTTAGTTGGTGTTAAATTAATTTGAGATGTGATACGGAATGTAAATAAATTGTGTGCCTTCAAGAAATGTTTTGTATGTTCTTTATTGCGGTTAATTCAGATGACTAGTTCATTCAGATGACTAGTGCTAATAATTATTATTGATTGTAACAAGACTATTTGAAGTATTAATTGCATATTTTGTTGCTAATTGGTATAATAACACATGTCGATTAACACTTTAGTTTTATCAATCTTAAATATTGAGCAAAATCGTCTGCCTTTTGACCCCAACATAGATGGTATGTTGGGGTCGGCTTCCAGACTAAACGGAAGCAGCTGAATTCCAGTATTGAGACAACAGAGCGACTACCTATAAGATCTCCACAGCCCGATTACTGGGTAATACGATACCACTTGGTAAGACTGGTTGTCAGACTTTCGGGCTTCTGACGACCCGTAACATCTGTCAAAGATCTACAAATGACAGCCAGGACGTTGCAACGGTTTATCGTGCTTTCCAAAACATGGAGGGGTCTTGGTATGTAAAAATATTGAAAAATATTGATGATTGAAACAGTAGTAAAATTTAAAGAATAATTTTATAATAAAATATTTAAAAAAGTAGATTATACGTTTTGTTTCAATTTTGATGCCGTATGTAAAAGTAGCAGTTAATCGACTTTTGTTGCTGACCGTACCGAAGAAGTATGAACTAAGAGAGAAGTTGTAACTAAGTAGTTATCAGCTATACCATACCTAGTAAGATTCTTATAAATTATTTAGGTTAGTGTAAATTATTTCAGGAGCAATTTTATTAAGTTGCAAGTGTTGCATTCGGAATAATACAAAAAACAATTTCTATTCGTTTTACAGAACGAAGGAGTATAGTCAAAATGCTAGCTTTCATATCGGCTTTCGATGCTTCGTGATAACATTCCCATGGCTTCTGAAATACATAGTGTTTTGCAAGTAGGTACCCACTGCTATGCCTACGTTTCAAACGAAAGTAACTAATACAATTAAACAACACTTACCTACTTTGTTTCAAGTATCTATTAGATACCTATTACTGCAGCTGTTAATTCCATGATCAAAAAGAGGTTGTATTTTTCAGAAAATAGAAACATTTTGTGGTATTCTTAGAGCTTTTGAAACAAAAAATAAAAAGAAAACCTCATTACGCCTCCAACATATTTCCGCCTTTCATTTTCCGGTTTCAAGATAATTTCTACCTATCGCATACATACAATATTCGTAAGTCGGTTTCACATGGTGACTCTTGGCAGCGAATCAATCGCGATACAGACGCTTATTGTCTACCACCTTGCTAGCTTTAAGGCTCTCGGAGACAGGCACGATGTAATTCTAAAAGAACAATTTCTATAGAAACTACATAGAAATTATTTTATTAGGATCGCGTCGCACTGTCTCGCGTCTTGCCTGTCTGCGGGAATCCTGGTGTCGTGATGGAGTCGCGTTGAACTTTGTATCGTTACAAAAAGTCGTCTTGTGAAACGATTCTCATGACCAGAGGGGCATTTCCCGTAAGTTCGCATTCTAATCTCATTCGCAATCTGTCAAAAATACAATCAATTTACCAACATTTTTGACAAGTATGACAGATTGCGACTTGAATGGGTACGTTTTTTAAGTACGGGAATTTATTGGTCTTTTGGTTAACAACCAGAGTCCCACTCATTTCTCTAAGCAGCCATCTAATACAGTACACATTACACTGTATTTGTATTCCCTTTTTTCCCGGACTGTCGTAAATTATAGCAATAAATTTGTACGGGACACATTCCCGTTGTCCGGGATTAATTAAACCCTATAACGGTGCTGCTTGTGAGTTAATTATTTATTATAAATACATGTGTGGTTGCCCCAAAATGTCTGGTTTCTTTGGTAAGAAGTATTGGGGCGTGAAACAAGGTTCTGTGTGACGTTGAAAAAGGCTTTGGTGGTAATGAAATGGAGCACTGTCTTCCTTGTGATAGCATTTACGCTTCCTATGTGTTGCGACTGCAAAGACTGGATCAAAATCGCCTTAGTATTGAATGTTTATCAGGACAGAAGCACCTTTAATCATACTTTTCGAAAGCATACCAGTTACTAAAAAGCTTGAAAAGTGAAATTTTGCCTTTCTAATAATTGTTTTCTGTTTTTATAGTTTTAAGGTGTATTTTTATGTTAGAATGCAAATAAACCCATTATTCTTTCTTTCTTTCAATTGACATGATACCTGTAACGTGCTTCTATTCAAATCCTACGTAGTATCACCTGTCACCATTTTTAGGACACCCTTTATCTATTGGACTCTCCATTTATAGTCAACAAAAAATAAGAGAATTTGCCAAAAATACGAGCATTTACAAATTGTAATGAATCTGCAGTTCTAACTAAACATGACAGATGGCGCTAAGTGAGGCAAAGTTTTAAATTAAAGAGTCATTCATTATGTTACGTCGCTTGGGAGTTAATTGGAGAAGACGATAAATGTTAAAGTAAAAATATAGAAGTTAAAAGTCGAACATACATTAATTAATTACGTATTAGTCATACAAAGATAGAAAAGAAAAGCTTCTTTTAGATTGATAACCAATAACTCTACGCCGTAGTCAGGTAAAAAAATAACAACTGTTTAATTTAGTTAACTGGGCTTTGTACCTACCCGTAAAGTCAAAGTCAAAGTCAAATCATTTATTTCAAATAGGCACAATAACGGCACTTTTGAACGTCAAAAACTAAGAAATAGAACTGATTCTAGTTGCCCCTTTTCAAAAGGTAGTTTTCGTATGGAGAAGAATGGGCACGAAACTCCACCGTTACTCTTTAAAAAAATGTTTTATTATATTTTGTATACATCAATTATAATTATATGTGAATACGATGCACCTAGAATACGATTACTGTACCACAATTTGTAAAAAGAATTAAAAATGGAGCAATGACAAATAAATTGATTAATAAAATTATGTGATAGATACATGGTGCTCAAGTATTTACAAACATTGTAAAAGTATACAATATCACAATATTCCTAACATTTTTACAAATAATACTAATAAGACAGTGTGTGAGTTTAAGTAATCACAAAACGTAGATATCAAGTACACGACATAGCTGTTTACCAATCATGGTAGTCCAAAGAACCATAAACAATACGAAGGTTGTCTACCTAACTTCCATTGGCAAACATCCACATAACATAGAGATAGAAGAAAGTTGAATTAGGAACTGTCATGTGCGTCAAAAAGAAAATTGTTGTACTATAGACCATTCACTATAACTTGTCCCTTGCCGAGATGTTGGCACCATTGCTTGTCAAGCTTAGTTTCAATACTAATAGAGTTCAAAATGGCGACTGACAGAACAACATGCTACCACTCCCGCCACGGGACAAATTATAATGAACGCTCTGTACACTCTGTATCTAAACAATCTATCTTTTTGTGGGCAAACAATTGTTCCGTATGATATCAATGTTGTGAATGAGACAGATTTAGTTTTTCTTAGATGAGAAACAATATTTGCCTGTGAAGAAGAAGAAGAATGGAGAAAATTGCTGCTTATTACAAGTGTTATAACATATTGGGATAAAATTAATATCATGTAATATAGTTTTCTATTTTTTTTGTTAGAAGATCTTAGATAATCTACGCTTAAAACAGCAAAGTGCCTGAAAATTGGATTCAAATTCTGTATAGTTTCAACGATCTTTCTCTCAATTTTTATTTCGATTTTCCCGCTCTATTTTTCTATTTTAAAGTAGCAACACGTATTATTTTTATAATACTTATTATAACAACATAAATTCAGAAATAAAACGTACCTACTTCAAACGCACGACCGACTCTGTATCCTGTCTAGAAATAATTTAGATACCTACTTACTCAGATCAAACCGAATACATTTTAAAGATTCGCCATCTCTCTCTTTGCCACATTGGTAGAAAAAGACAGGCATAACCGAATATCCAATACTTGCCTGTGTTGCATGAAAGTACAATCTCTCACAATGTTTATTAGTTACCTAGCCACCTTTTATTTATTCCTATTATATTTGGAGACGCAATCAATCTATACATAATAACCATACAAATAAATAAAATTGAAGTGTCTGTTCTGTAATGTCAAAATAACAGCTTTTTACTAAATGCATAGGAAAGAATATACGGTACTTATAAAAAAAACAGATATAATTTTTTTTGTCTATATTTCACCGTCTGTCAAAATCGAGCCGTTTCGGAGATCAACCGGAACATATTTGTTCTCTCCGAAACGGCTCGATTTTGACGAGACTTTCATTTGCAGATAGCTGATTTTATGTGGAGTAACTTGGGCTACTTTTATTTTAGAAAAAGAATTAGGGTCCACGCGGTCGAAGTTGCGGACAGCAGTTAGCAGATCATAAAATTGTGTTTCGAAAAGGTTAAACAAAATAACCTAGGTCTATAGCTGTACTGAATTCGAAAGTAAGCGTCATAGAAAATACATAATTTTGTATACCAATAAAAACAGTGAAATAGTGGACCATGAAAATAGTCAAAAAAATAATGACCATTGCCAATATTTCAAGGTTCGAGAATTGCCTTGAACTTTCAAAACATTAATTTTTATAAACACCGTTGTGTGGGAGTGTACTTGACTTGCTGCCAATAAACTGAGCGTATAGAACTGAGGATGAGGACGGGCTGTCACACGTCACCTTAAGAAATGGCCAGTATGATTTATATGTATACGAAATGCAATATCGGGGTTATTAAATTAGTGCCGTTTTTGGTTGAGAATTGACGTGAGTCATGATTCTTTACGAAGAGAAATAACTTGTTTAAAAAAAATCGGCCAAGTGCATGTCGAACCACGCACAATGAAGGGTTCCGTAGTTGGGATGAATTTATCCAACAAACTTAAAATTGTAGTTGAAAAAGTTGTTCTCCCATACAGAATTTATGGGAGAACAACTTTTCAACATGTTTTTGCAACTGCAAATTTAAGTTGGTCAGTTATTACTCGGTAGCTTGTAGAGCCTACGTAGCGGTGATATTTTTCCTTTTAATTTTGTTAAATATACTACTGCCGTGAATTTTTTCACATACCCAAAACTAACCATTTACCTGGCAGGGGGGGGGGGACACTTGAGTCTAACAAAAATTAGCACTTTAAAGCTTAATATTTCGCAAACGGATCCCTGAATCCAAAAATGGTTTTAAAAATTGGTTGCCTGTAAAGTCGGTATACGGGCGAAAGTTTTACGTGACAACGACTTTGAGTGGTAAAATAATTTTAATGTGAATATTCATTCGCTCTGTCTCTCTCGCTCTTAGGCGGGCTAACTGTGCTCGAGTGGAAGGGACGCGTGCCTTTCACTTTTTATGTCTGTCTCTCTCGCTCTTAGGCGGGCTAACCATGCCCGAGTGGAAGGGACGCGTGCCTCTCACTCGCTCTCATTGTGAGCGCATAACGTGAGCGGAGCGTAACGCAGTTTCTTGAAGTGTCACCCGGCAAACCAATTTATAAGACGTTGTCACGTCAAAAACTCACATTATTTTTAAACGGCCTTTCCAATGATACCCCAGACTATGGGATGAGAAAAAAAAAACCATCCCCACTTTACGTGTAGGGGATACATTAAAAAAAAAAAAATTCAGACGAACAGCGGAGGCTTAGTAATAGGGTTTCGTTTGGCACCCTTCGGGTACGGAACCCTGAAAACAAAAAGGAAACGCATCAAAATATTTGGTACCTACTCGTGGATTGTCACTATAGAATTATACAGCTGCAGAGATACAAGAAACTCTCAAAATAAAACATAATTATCTTATTTCCTAGAAAATAAGAACCTCTTTGAGAATTTTTCGCTCTTGCTTCCGGTTTGACGTCATACCCGCCACGTAGGACCACAAAAATGCTCAACCGTCTTAATAAATAGGAAGATATATACGAGAAACGATTCATTTGACCTTTGACCTCAAAGTTTTCGCAAACTTGACATCCATGCTTTGAATAAGCCACAAGTTATTCCTCATATTGATCTGGGTTCGCAAGAAAATAGACTTCGTATTATAGGATCAGATGCTGGAGCTTCAGAATGCGAGACTTTTCATTCACATCATAAGAGCGTTTATTCTGAAAGTGGGCAACATCGCAAATAGATGTCAAATATTTCGCTGTTTTGATTAATTTGGCAATATTACTGTATTGAAATATGAAATATGGCTAGACAACTGTCTAAAGTATTGATTATGAATTGCTATTATTACACTGAATTTAAGTTGTAACCGGTTTTAGGTGTAAAAAGGCATTTGGAAAGTTTCAAATCCTTTTATAACTAAAACGAAATATTCGGTGTTACGATATTATTTATTGCATTTCATAATCAATATTTTAGACAGTTTTCTAGCCATATTTCATATTTCCATACAGTAGTATTGCCAAATTAATAAAAACAGCGAAATATTTGACATCTATTTGCGACGTTACCCACTTTCAGAATAAACGCTCTTATGATGTGAATGAGTTTTAATATTTTGTTTTCCGACATCTTTATTTATTTATTTATTTCTCTATCTCTATCTTCAACAATCATCGTCACATTTCAGCCAATTTACACAAAACCTAATGTATTATACACCTAAACCTTCAATGATGAATCACTCAGTCCATTGGCCAAAATCGTATGAAAATCCGTTCGGTAATTTTTGAGTCTATCGCGTTCAGACAGACAGACAGACGCGGTGGGGCGAATGTTTTATAATAATATAATATGTAGTGATGCACGAGTGCAATCTAATGTCATTTTTGAGGTGACAAACAAACAAGCTATTTGGTACAGGCAGCTAACTTGCAAAGACTTTTATTAAACCATGTCCATAGAGTTTCTTGCCCGTTCTTCTCCATAGGAACATAATACGCTTTGGATTGAGCAACTAGCTTCATCTTTCTTAATGACCGGCTCCTTCGACAATTCAAAAGTGCCTGTAAATGATGGGTTAATTGAAATAAATGCTTTGAATTTAGAAAACAATGTTGTGTGTGTGCTGAGTCTTCAATTGTTTTACATAAGTATGTCAAAAGGTGGTACGATGATTATTTTTGCCTGTTTATCAAATAAATTATTGTTCATCGTTCATCATCATTGTGGTGCGTGCGCACGATGAAAGAGATAAAAGAAACGAAATGACTAATTTACAGAAACCATCATCGGAAGATTAAATCATATGGTTTGTAAGATTAATTTTGAAAATATATTAAAAATAAACTTTGACAGCTGCGTTTTAAATTTTCATAACCTGAAAAATAACTAGGTAGTATAACGGTATAGTAATACCTTAATATTAATAAAATAAACGTACATATTTACCTGTAATATCTAACGCTCACAGAAACAGATTAGGAAGGCATTTGTCACAACGCACATGCAAACGATCGTGATGGATGACAAGCTCAGGAGCGCTTAGTTGCCTATACAACCTATGTTAATACTAATACTATGTAGATTTCAAGTTTTCTTATCTTTAGCCCCTTTTTCATACAAGGTTTGGCAAAGAATCAAGCTTTACCATTGACCGTACAGTAATGGCCGATTCCTATAATTTACGGACCGTTACTGGTTAAATTTATCTCTTGTATCTATACCAATAATGAAGTAAAGACCTCATAACTTTGCATAGTAGCTCCCATATGGAAGTAGCTATCACAGGTAAAATTAGCTTACGAATATATTTATATGACCAGTTTGGAAATAAAAAAAGTAACCATTGGTAGGACAAAACGATTCGTTTTGTTTATAGGAACGGAGCATACGGCCCAGGGAAAAATTGGCAATATAATCACGCTTGTTAAATGGATTGGTGAGGAGGAGAACACTCCTGCTTACAACCATTTTTTTTGTATGATTTTTTATATTGCGATTAATGTTACGACCAGTTTTTAAAACGGCTTTTGCAAGGCCACTGTCACACACTTTTTTGTTTGATATCTGACATTATTATGAAGAAAGCTACACGTGTAATATTGGACCTTTCTGGCTGTCTTATTCAAGTCCTAAAACATCATGAACATCTAATTTATATCCAAAAACCATACGACGAACCTAATTTAGTGTTCCCGTTCCGTTCATTAAAACTTTTTCCTTTTTTAATTTGACCGGAAAATAAAAGGAAAAGTTTTATGAATGTCATCTATTTCTAGATTACAAAGAGGTTACGCTTTTACATGAGATTATGTAACGTGCGGTGACAAAAGACAGCCGCGTTTTTAGGTCGCACCTCGGTTATTTCGGTCCATATTATATTTTACTAGCTGCGCCCCGCGGTTTCACCCACGTAAGTCTCGATCCCGTGGGAATATCGGGATAAAAAGTATCCTATGTGTTAATCCAGGTTATAAACTATCTGTTTGCCAAATTTCATCCAAATCCATTCAGCCGTTTTTGCGTGATTGAGTAACAAACATCCAAACACACAAACTTTCACATTTATAATATTAGTAGCATTATTAAATAAATTCGGCGGATAGGTTGGCTGTTTTTAAACAAAGGGTTTGATGTCGTTTTATACATACACATAAGTAAGCTTCCATGGCTTACAGAAGTCCATAGAGAAGATAAAATATATCTTTATTATGTACACCTTATTAATTACAGATATTAAATATTAAAAATATGCAGGAAAACGTCTGTTGACAGGGATAACTTAAAATCGTTTTATTGTCCGTTAGTAGGTATTATTAAAAAATTCCTTCGTATTATTAAAAAAATATTGGAAACGTTTTTTTTCTTTTTTTACGTACCTAATCAAAAGATTACGGCGATACACATGAGTTAGTACATAAGTTAGAATGTGGCATGACTTCACTTATACTATGTAGATTTTATACTTACTTGTGACGTCGACTCCTCAACTTTAATGCGTTTTATCTAAGTAATTTTGTATTAGCAAAAAATACGTGTATAATATTTTTTTATTATCTGATTCACGGACTAAATTAGTTATTTTTTCCTCATATGGGATATAATCTTGAAGAATAATAGATATTAAATTCCAAAAATATACCTCCCAACCAGTATAACTAACCAACTTTTTCCTTTACGTGGGTTTTAGTAGAAGAGATAAAATTATAAGTAGTTAGGTATCGATGGAATTCTTCGATTCTCTCTTGATCGTATTTAGAAGCTTTCAGTATTATTAAGATCATCTAGCAACAAGGCCTTTCAAGGGTTCCGTACCTCAAAACGAAAAAAAACTGAACCCTGAATCACTTTGTTGTCCAGACAGATGTCAATGTTTAGTCACAGGAATATCCTATTTGCTGAAACTTCACGAACAATGGGGAAGCCTAGAAAGTGCGTAGACATTGTAGCCGTTAGCTATCGGTATTATAGGGTTATTCGGAAAGTCTCTTCGTAAAAGAAGTACCGAACTCAACAATAATTTTATAAGGAAAAGTGGATCATTTTAAATATTTGGTGACCTTATAGCAGGTGGAAACCTGCTATAAGGTCACATCTTTGTTTTATAATAATTTGGAGATATATAGTGTTAAACACACACACACACACACGGTCGCGCGCGCACACTCACATACACACCTCCACTGCTCCACACGACAGCGCGTTCTATAATTCCTTTGTATTTGTTTTTCTTTATATTTTTATTTATATCACTGTTTTCCTAACACATACTAAAATGGAATGTCTAAATTGTCTGAAAACTGTAATTGTCTGATTTTTTTTTTAATAAGAAAACTTTAATAAGATCGAAGTTATTTAAAAGTACTGTAAGCAAAACTGAATTAGTGGTCCTATGTTAAATTTATTTTCATTCAACTCTACTAATCCTACAGTATTACTCCTATTCAAGTTAAAACATCAACTGTAAAGTATAAAAGTCAGAGTAAATATCAGCTGCATTGATACAAAAATGTTTTATATAAGTTTTTAGCTCTCGCTATGAATGTTTCATTGATTGAATCCACAGTGGGCGTTCCGTTCGTTCCATTACATGATTGAACTGACGTGGCAGACATATTGCGGATTTGTTGAGCTAGGCCGCTGCGATATCGGAAAGAGGGGGAAGCTTCGAAGTTCAAATCTATTTGCCGTAGTGAAAAGTAAATTCCAAAGCCGGTTCCATACGTGGGTAATGTGTAATATTATGTATCGTGTAGTGTAACGCGAATTCTGCGTATGGACGGCACTAGGAGTACATGTAACACACGGGCTAGCGCTCGCGCTGTTCCATCGGCTTTTAGCGCGAACACAAAGGCTCTCTTAGTCGAACACCATACAGGATTCACGTTGACTTTGTATGCCGTCCACATCATTCGCTTTACATTACACGATACATTACATTACACATTACAACGTCTGGCCTCGGCTTGAATCAAATAAGACACTTAATCTTTGAAATGTCATGGGAATTGTCTGTTCCTTGGAGTCTTCCTTTAACTGGCTTATGACGTTTGCAGGTTTTTATGAATTTCCGTAAAATTGACTCGTAAATGTGAGGAAACAGAAGGCGAACTCCATTGTTGTACCGCAACAATGACCTACCAGCTGACTTGGTAATCTGTTTATGTGGTAAAAGTGAACTACTATTCCTGCGTAATTAGTAGATCAGACACAATCTAGATGACCACTCCATCTAGATTGTGTCTGATCTTGTAGTGAATTTGTTGATTTAAAGAATAAGTACCTAATATCCCATGGATGTGACAGCACAATATATGCTGTAGCATATATTGTGCTGTCAGATGTGCCTGTCTCAGGCTGCCAGGGTTGCGGGAAAGTCCGAAAGGGATACCGGGACCTTGGCAATAGGCAACTGAAGAAACACGGGGGGTTTTAGTCTGTAAAAGTCTGACACGCTCCGGGAGAAATCATAGGATGTTTTTAACAGCCTCAAAAAAGATGTGCCTGTCTAGTGTCAGTCGAGACCAAATATTTATTGATAATGTTATCTGAAATAAACCCTGGAATACGTTTTCCGTACGAGATATTTTTCATTGCTGACATATTATTATTATGTGTACTTACATTGACGAGTATCAGTCCCACTGTTTGGTGTATTGATTTAATATTATTTATGAGTAAGTAGGTACTTACTATGGACGCTTTTATTTAACGATGTATTTAAGCGAAGTTTTTTTATGCTGATGGGTATATTCAAGTTTGTAGAGATTGAGACGTAAAATACGTTTTTACAACTTCAAGAAGCCTTAAAATAAGCAGCCAAGTAGATCAAGAGTGTGAAGGCTGGAGGCGAATCGAGTTGTTTACCAATAAATCATAACACTTGGTAAGGTTACGCAAAGATTGTCTGTCTGCTGAGTTACCAACACTACGCTTCGATATTTGTAAAGAATAATGTGTATAAGATGTGTAAGTCATAACTCGAGTTCTAGCGGTTTATTTACCCGACTACGGCGAAGAAAAAAGGAGGGTTATGATTTTGACCGGTATGTATGTATGTATGTTCATCTGTTCCCTCATATCTTCTAAGCCACTCATCACAATTTGACAAGTGAGGTATCGTTGGAAGCGTCTTGATCGTCCGCTGGTTATACGCTATGTGACGCCACAGTCAGGAACTAAAAAAAAATTTGTTTAATTGTTCAATGTTGGGAATCAAATGAAAGGGCTTAATGAGTACATTTAAAAAATATATATATATATATACAACCCCAAAAGAATAGAAAAAAAAAGTAATAAAAACTAAAACCCAACTACGACTAAAAAGGTATAAACAAGACACCACAGACAGACAAATTAAAAATCCGGAGTCACAAGTAATCTGTTCGATTTATGCCCTAACACGTGTGACTCCGGATTTTTAATTTGTCTGTCTGTGGTGTCTTGTTTATACCTTTTTAGTCGTAGTTGGGTTTTAGTTTTTATTACTTTATTTTTTTTATTGCAAAGAATTTAATTTTACGATTTAATTTTGGATTTTCTGTGCACCACAAGACGTTATTTGAAACCAAGCTCTAATAACGTTGTTTGAATGAATTTGAGAATCTTAAAAAAACTGTGGTAGGTACCATGCGTATAAATACATACAGGGTGTAAAAGGACCCATCTCATAGCCGTCAACTACGCATTCTGTATATCAAATTAAGTAACATTGCACAAAAATAAGTGCTAGGAACGACTTTTATTTTTGGTGTGAAAAATCGCTGTTTACGGTAGTGTGCAACGTGTTTAGGGTGCATGCAACGGTTCAGGGTTTGTGGGGTTATTTAAAATAAGTTATAAAATTTAAAACTTGCTTTAAAAACGTCTGAGAAAGTCGGAACTTTGACCTTCAATATCTCCGTAACCAGAACGTTCTCAGGTATGGTCCAAAACAAAAAAAATATTACAATGACGGGAATAACAAGTGGCTTTCGGCTTCGTTAAGTATCTTTTTACACCAGTTATATCACTCTATCAATTCCCAACATTACCAATAAATCTCTCTACTCAAAAATAATTGAATAAACAAACGACAGTGTCCATTTGATCGCCTCTCCACTGAATTACGTTGTCAGTCAGTATATTGTTCAAAGATGCCGCGTGATCCGTGAGTTACCGCTTATTTATTGGGATATTGTACCGAGTTGTTCCTTCTTTTTAACTGACTATTTTTTTAAAGTTAAGTTAGCCTTTATGTTTTAAGTTTAAGTGGATGATTGAGCGTTGTGTGGTCTTTGTTTCTGGATATATTTTTTCTGTCATGAATCAATTAAACAGCCAGTCAACATTGTAGAAACGATTACATTTTTCATTCTAACATTTTGAACGATGTAAACTTGGCTACGAATTTTCTATTCGTTTGTTCTGACCACGTGACTTAACGTTGGGATGATGTCATTCCTATACATTTGATTAGTTTTCTACTAGCGTTATCGTTGTAGTTTGTCAACTTGGCTAAGCCTGCAGGCTGGGCTGTTTAATTCATTGAGTCGAGTTACTGGATATAGACCTCTCCTATGCTAGCTGACGGATTGAGGTCGTGTGTCCTGCAATGGCCATCGGACTTTCACAAGATGTGGTTGATCCAATACCAGCGGGGCAATTCCCTTATTTTTAAGAACGTTTAAATTCGCATCTCATTCCCAATCTGACAAAAAAAACCATCAATTTACCAACATTTTTGACAAATTGCGACTTGAATGTGAACGTTTTTTAAGTAAAAGAATTGGCCTCAGTTTGCTAATTCAACGTGATTGATAAGATGGAACGGATACATAAACTTTAAAAATCTTGTTATGTCAAACGATTTTGTTTAAAAGCTGTTGCTTTATATTTGTTTGCGTTCACCACATAAGAAGCTACATATGGCGAATTTCACCATTGACACTAGACACTATCAGCACATCTAAAACGCGTTCAAGAGCTATCAATGTCATAACTGTAGTGGAATAATGACACTGACAGCCTGAACGCGGTTGAGTTATCGAATTCAGTGTCATTGGTGAAATTCGCTCTCACTTAATTAATAAAATAACCAAATATAGAAGGAGACTGCTCAAAAACGTGCACAGTTAAACTCTCAAAATTAACGCAGTTTTGACTTGAATTGACTTGGAAACAAGTTAAATTAAATTTAAAATTTTAAAAACCCCCGACAAAAACAAAGCATCTAATAAACGATTTTTTTTAATAGCTAAAAACACTCACGTCACCTTTCAAACAAAACCAAAAAAATCAAAATCGGTTCAGCCGTTTGGCAGCTACGATGGCGCAGACAGACACACAGGTATACACACGTTAAACTTGTAACACCCCTCTTTTTCCGTCGGGGGTTAAAAATAATTTTACAGATACATCAATGCCATTTCCGTCTCGGTAAACATTGTTATACTTAATACCTGCTTGTGTGCGACATGGAACAGGCCATCCGAATCAGTGTAATGCATGATCACGACCCCGTGGGAGCGTGCTACTGTCACTCATACTACGAACGCATTGCGCACAATTACGAGTTGCACTGAGCTTTAATACCTATACCACTGTTTTTGTATCAACAATAGGTTGAAACATGGGTGTATTGTAATTTTTGAAGAAGTAAATCTTTTTTATATTCCATTGAGATGACCTATGTCATTTTGTATGCACAATATTCCTCAAAAAATAAGCAAATATTTATGCAGTGTTTAAATTTTAACCAGTTCTAATTTACGTCTTCTAATTACTTAAATCGACTTTGATGTAGCGGCTCCATTGCCGAAATAAATGCAAAGTGACTTTCGTTGTCAAAAATCTCGATAGATGGCGTGACTGGTTTCGTTGTAGCGAGCTTAAAGCTCTTTGTAAATAAAACTCGTAGGTAGTCTCTGAATCAAACTACAGTGAATTAAAACATTTTATCAAGATTAGTGTGAATTCAACATAGTTTTGTAACCCTTTGAGAAGTGAGAGTTTTACGCTATTGCCGCATCGTGGATTTTTACTATACCGCCATAGTACTAACTCATTATTGCCAACCTACTGCTTCGACACAAAAGTAACTCCACTTACTTCAGAGATCGTAAGCGTACGGGGCATATTTATTACCATAATGACATATTTTGCAATTCTGCATTCAAATTCAAAAGTTTTATTTTTATTTTTTCCAATTGCACGCTACGACAACAAAGCCAGTGCATGCAAACCTCCATTGAATGGAGTCACTCAACGATGTATAGAGTGGCACACTGACCTGAAATAGTTAAGTTTCGAATAGTTAAGTGCATATTACGTAGTGCTGTTTGTATGGCAATGTTTGCATTGAAATTGCATCAGAATTCAGTTCTGGAGCTTATGGAATCAATTGAGGAGTTTTGCGGTGTGTTGTGTTAATTGCAACATTGTTTGGAATTCGCTTTCTAATTTGTATGTTTTTAAAACTGTTTTTATCCTTATTCAAATCATAAACAATTTCTAAGTATGAAAATACCTACAAGCACAAACACTCCAGCTATAACTGGAACAATTTGAAAAAAAATAAACCTCCCACTTTTATAAAGACCTAGCTCCACAAGCACCACCACCCTTATTCAAAGGCTTAAACCGTACGCATTCTAAATTAAGAACCAAAACAAACGATAAACTATTTCCTTGCATGCAGAATATAGAACACAATAATATGTCTGGTTTCTGAACGTAGCTAAGCGGAAAATGTAACTGCTTGCGAATGAAAGCAGGAGCAAAAGGCTGTCGTGTGCAATGCATGCGGTGATAATATTGTATGAGGCATGTTTTAGTTAATTTTGGAAGAGGTGAGGTATTAAGGGATTGTGGGTCGTATTAGGATTGCGAAGACTGCGTTCTGTGAATTCAAAGTGAGCACGGCATGTGATAAATCCGGGGTCATGGTTCAGAGAGGGCGTTCGTTTTTATCGTAGGCTGTTGTAGATTCCAATGTTAGGATTGATATTGTGTTATGATCGTCAATCAGGGGCCTGTATCAGTCACTTTGGCAGAATCATAATAGGAAAATATTATGAATCAAAGTAAAAAGTCACAAACTGACAATTCATAACGATCTGCGTGCGATGCATATTACGAAACAATTCATCTGTTTGACAGTTTTCTATGGATATTCGTAAAATCGTCTACACATTATGAATTGCTTTTGTGTGAAATTAGAGGAATTGCTAATGACAGCTGGAAATTCAGGAAATGAATTGCTTTTAGAGGAATTGCTAATGTGGCCGTTTCAGGCCCCCAGGAGTTCTGTAAGTTTTTTATTTGATAAGTAAACATGTCTAGACTTTCTAGTAAAAAGGCTTGGTTTACTGGTGAGTAAATCCAGGCAGGACAGACCGTCAGGGTTGCAGGAATGTCCGAAAGGGATACCGGGACCTTGGCAACAGGCAACTGAAGGAACACGGGTGGGTGTTAGTCAGTAAAAGTCTGTCACGCCGTTCCGCTCCGCCCAGAGCGGGAGAAGTCATTTGATGACTTCCAACATTAAAAAAAAACAAAAAATACTGCCCTGACAGACCGCAACGGATTTAATTTTTCACTTACTGTTGCCCGCGACTTCGTCTGCGATTCAGAATGAAAAGTAGCCTATGTCCTTTTCCGGGTCATGGTCTACCCATGCGCCAAATTTCATCCAAATCCGTTCTGTCGTTTTAGCGTGAAAGCGTAACAAAGAAACAAACCCACTTTTATAATACGCATTTATAATATTAAGTTAGGATTTTTACTTCCATCAGTTTAATCGAGTAATTCTAAATTGACTTTGGCGATCAGGGAAAACTGGCTTGAAGACTCCTTGTTATTTTATTCACAAAGGGACTAACTCTGAGTAAGGGAGTAACTCAGTATCTTCCTATAATAAAATAAAAAAACTGATAACCCCTTATTGCTATCGTCTATGAACGGTAAGTCAAGACAAACAGCTGACGTCATCCATCACGATATTACATAGAGCTTCGACTTAGCCCGCGGATGATTCTACTACGCAAATATTTGACGACGGCTCAAGGGATGGCCTCGTTCCCGTTGTTGCGTACGACACGGTATTGGTAACTTGAGTCGAAGCTGTCAATTGTTTTTTGGAAATTCATTGATATAAACATAAAGACCTAGGCCAACTATTTTTTGATATTCGGATAGCTTATGAGCTAAAGAGGTGCCATAAAAATTATGAATTAAAAATCTAAAAAAATATATACATAAATCTCTGTTGTTCTGTTATTATACATGTTAATTTGATGTGATAATTGTATAAAAAAACCCTCCTTTAAATATGATTTACACGGTGCGATTTCATTGCTTGTGGCCTATCATAAGTAGAAGCAACAATGAAGATCGCACCGTCTAAATAATGTGTAGGCGATGCAATTCATTTGTTGCTTGCGAGAAAGTTACTTACAGTAGGTAATATGTTAGTAATGGTATTCTTCCACTGTTGAAAAAGTTTATTTTTTTTCGACCCATTGTGCAAGTAATTATGTGAAATTTAATGTTTAATTTGTGTTAAATCGTACCAAATGCGGATCGGTACTTTTGTTATTCTAATTTTAATGTAATGATCTATCTGAAATATTGGAGCTCTTCCATTAGACCTAAATAAATCGTGTTACAATGGTAACAGCCAGACTATACCTCCGTTAGCCTGTCTACAAATTTCGTGGATCCCCCTTACTTAAGTAATGTTCCATTACTATAGTTTGAGCATATTTTACAGGCAAAATAAGCTGGTGCTGACTAAAATAAACGTCAAGTAATTTGTAGACAAAACTAATTTTCTTTTACATCGAACTTATTACTAACAAAATTAGGCTTTCGACAAGCCTGTTAGGGAACTCATTATTTTGATAATGTTTCTTGAAGGAATTTGTATCCAAACTAATGCCGAAAAGTTTAAGTATCTAGTCTTGTTTTTGTAGGCCCTAATAATTGTATACTTTTGTATCCTTCAGGCATTGTATGATTATGCCTACACAAAACTGATTCCCATAAGTTTTTTGTTTATGCTTTTGGATGGTACCTTGGTAGTGTTATATACCTATTATTATAGTATGATTACCTCGTTGGTCTAGTGGTCGCAAGCGCAAAATATGAATTGCAGAAAAACTGCATAATCTATATTATGCAGTTAAATTTCTGCAATTCACTAACTTAACTGCATAGTATAGATTATGCAGTTAAATTTCTGCAATTAATATTTTACGACAATTTGGTCATATTTAAAAAACAAAATTACTTATTTTACTGTTTCGTTGGTCTTGTGGTCGCAAGCGCTACTGTTGAGTATGAAGTCCTGAGTTCGATTCCCAGGTCGGGCAAAGTGTTATTGGGTTTTTCCATCTGGAATTTCTCAATAGCGGTCTGGAATCTGGATTTTTGCCCGGTTCAAGGCAATAGGCTCGCCCCCTATTACATGGGACTTCAAACATTACTGGCGAAATGTGGGTGTAGGCTATAGGTACACCCTCTGCTTAACCCTTCGGGGAAGCAAGGCGTGATGTTATGTATGTATGTTTTTGTGTAATTTGTTTTTCATGAGTTTAGGAAACAGTAGATATACTACGTTTATGTGAAAACTTGTACCAACCGTGATAACTGTCTACATTTATGTCCATTTAGTTATGTTATATATCTCGTTACACATAATAAAATGATATTGAAGTTAATATTTTAGCATAATATTTAGATCAGTTCCAATTATGCTCCAAATGCTTACTGCACTTACCATTGAATTAAGCCAAAGCCATACAAAATAACATTTTAAACTATTTGAATTTATCGTTGAATTAATTCAAGGCACTTATAACAAAGAAATTATTTATGTAACCCCTCGAAGCCGGCGCGTGAATAAACAGAAACCCATTTCTCGAATGCTAAAATAAACCGATTTGGAAAAAATGCTGTAATGGAGTTGACAAATGTAGCTGTCATTCTTCCCTGTTATTGTTTCACGGTTTACTGGATGTCTAGCGACTGTTTAAAAGGTTTCTATTGAGTGTTTAAATATGGCTGGTTTTTTTAGTTAATGAACTCAATCGGAATATGTTGATAATGATTATGAAAGTAAAGATTTTCATTTCGTTTTAAAGTCACCTTTAGACAACAATACCGTGTTTCGAGGTGTCCAGGCAAAAGCTCATGATTCTCAGCCTGTTGTGTGTTTATAAGTGGTGGTGGTCGGGTACATAAAATAAAATATAAAAAACTACCAAACTCGAATAAAATTGATTCTTTTTTAATTAAACAATAGTGGTAATAATACATTTACGTTATAAACATATGAGCTCAATAAAATAAGTAACTGTATGGAAAAAAAAACCTATTTAATTGTATTAAATATAGTAAAATATATACCGTAAATTAACAAACTGCACACAAAAACACAACTGCCAGATTGACGCAAAATTACCCGTTACAACCCTCGCTGGTATCAAAATCAAAACGAATGCTTATTAAATAGTAACCGAACACCCCTTTAGTAAAAAAACATAGAAAAAAATATATAAAAAAGTCGGTCTCGTCTCGAATTAACAACATTTTGGGGCGACTTTTGTTACCGGCCGCATTGTCTTGGCCATGGACAATCTGTGGGGTGGAATGCCCTAAAAACTATTTTTGCGTGCCGGACGCATGTACGGATAGCCAGTGATGGGACAATACCTGTCGATAGTTTCATCCGTTTTACGAGAAAATTTAAACCTATAAAAAATATTACCATTTCATCTTTTAACACGACAAATATAATTAATATCCTTTTAAATATATTTTCTTACCACACTCATAAATAAAGATTTTAAGATACTTGAAATTCCCGAAATACAAAACTGAAATATTTTAATTTGGGTAGGTTCTAGGAAAACTAAATAACAGTAAGTGAGTAATAAGTAGCTAAGGTTTTCTGAAGATTTGCTTTACATTTGCTTGAAAACAAAGACTGAATATTATATTCTCTTCCGCTAAATGTTAATACATTTCGAGTTCTGCTTATTAAGAAACCTAATTAATGATATCACGTTACCTTTTGAATTATAGATGTATAGATACTACACGCTTTTATGGTAACGAAAATTACCTATTTAGCAACGAAATCGATCATTTTGTCAACGACATCTTCAATTTAATTCTCAAAACATCGATATCGATAAATCTTTTAACAACACTAACAGCTCGACGGGGATGGGCGCAAATTGATTTTAACACAATAACGAGCGCCTCTGAATGGCGACCCTATTTGTAGGCGACGACGAGCGATCCATCATCCTTGCTGGGTGTTACAGCTGGTGTGATGTCATAGCTTTATGGTACTGCATGTGTATGCTAGGCTGATCTGCATTTTGTTTGGGAGAAAAACTATACGAGTCTATTAGTCGAAGAGCTTCTATTTCCCTTTTCTCGTGGTTGTCAAATCTATAAGGGGCTCGTGGATAAATTATAACAGGCGCACGGGTCGATCAAAGGTTAAGCTACGGTTGCCGCGGTCGGTTCCTGGATGGGTGACCATCTATTACATATCGAAGCCCCTTCGTCTCTCGGAAAGCACGTTAAGCCGTTGGTCCTAGCTATCATTCATAGATCTTTGACAGTCGCTACGGGTAGTAGGCCCAAAAGTCTGACAACCAGTCTTACCAGTGGGTATTATGTTATCTAGTGTTGTGGAGGTCAGATAGGCAGTCGCTACATGTAAAATACTGATATTCAGCTGCATACGGTTAGACTGGAAGCCGACCACAACATGTTGGGAAAAGACCACTAGACTGATTGATTGGTTGTCAAGTTTACATGGAGTGATTCTTCTTCTCTTGTATCGGCTCAAATTATATAAGTACGACCTGCGGTTTCACCCGCGTAAGTTACGACCCGTGGGAATATCGCGATAAACATCCTATGTCCTAATCTGGTGATCTACCCATATGCCAAATTTCATTTAAATCCGTTCACACGTCTTGGGTGAAAGTGTAACAAACAAACTCACTTTCGCTATTATAATAATTAAGTATATAACCTAACCCTTCGGGGAATACAGGCGTGATGTTATATCGTGTAATACTTTAGTATACTCCATTCAAAATAAGATTAGAAATTTAAACAAACCTTTCTACAGTTCGTTCAACCGATTTTGACTTCTATACCGTAGGCATGATGGCATTAACAGCAAAAAAAGTTACACAATACCAACTGTCTACTGCAGCTGCCATTTGTCGTGCCACCAACGCAATAGAAGTCAAAATCGGTTGAACGGACTGTAAAAAAGGCTAATTTGAATTTCTAATCTTATTTCAAATGAAGTATAAATATTTATGGTAATTTTCTGTGATTTATTTTGATAGAGTGATGGTAAATTACAGTAAATAGGTACTCAAGTTTAGCCCCTAACCGTAGAAGTTTCAATAAACAAAAGTTAATAATAATAATATTATTAATAATATTTATTTATTTATTTATTCATAGGAGAACCAACAGCTATAAATGGATAACAATTAAATAGGAATCATAGAGCCAGTTACAGGTTCTCACGGGTAAAAACTGAAAAGCAATAGAAATCTTAGGATCACTAACAAGCACGATATAAAATAATATTATATATATATATTAATAATATATTAATAATTATATATATGTATATAAATGTAAGGTACAATAAGCACTAAGCAGTTTTAAAAAAGTCAGCGTTCAGCTGATTGCGTGCTGAATGGGATTTATATCGTAATATTTTCAATATCAGACAAAATTCAAAGTATAGACTTATAAATTCACCGTTTTTTCCTTTGAAACTATCATTGGTTATTAAATTCCTTACTTCTAATATAAAGTAGATAAAATTTCATATATAATATTAATAATTTTCTATGATGGATGGAACCCCTTTGTCATAATGTTCCTAATATTATATTTTTCATGCAATTATTGTACTGTAAATATTTGCAAAATGTTTATTTATCTGCTTTCTACCCGACTGCGGCGAAGTCAAAAAAGGAAAGTTATGTGTTTGACCTGTATGTATGCATGTCCGTATCTATGTCCCTCGTAACTACTAAGCGGCGGAACCGATTTTGATGAATGAATGTCGTTAGATTCGTCTTAAATTCGTCAAACCAATAACTTGAAATATGGTATAACTTTTGTTGGGGACAAACAAAAGTGATGTATGAACAAAAGTGCGATACCAAAATGCTATAGATTATTATTATGATTGTTTTTCTCTTTTCAGATAAATGTCAGATTTTTTTGTTTTATAGTTTTTACTAGCTGATGCCTGATGGATTTCGGTTATTATATACTAAATCCTTACTCGAGAACCACTCTATATATTGGTGAAAACAACATGAAAATCGGTGCAGCAGTTTTTGAGTTTATCGCGTACAGGACGACAGAAAGACGCGGCGGAGGACTTTGTTTTATAATATGTAAGGATTTACGGTAGTATTGATATCAAGACTGGTTGAATTGCCATCTCATATAAAATATTTTAAGCTGTTTGAAACATATTTTTAAATCTTACAAGCATTTACTCCCACATTTACAAATGCTTGAAGATACGTAATGATTAGCATCTGTGATTTAATAACCATACATTATTTAATTGATTCAGGCGTGACTTTGCGGAAATCCATTATAAAATACAATAGACGTTGATATATTTAGTAACCTATTCCTCTTGACTATTCTTCAAGAGTCCTAAAAAACCCTGTAAGAAATCGACACGAGTTTCACCTCTCAACGAGGCATCCTCAGGATGACGATTGACCAATTGCAAACCAGAACGCGACGTGTTACCACACCGAGCGCTGGACGCAAAGTGAATCAAATCGCCCGTCACCCCCACTTATATAGGATTGCTGCTCGACGCTGATTGGCTAGAATCGTTAAGAAAACCATAGAAAAGATCGTTTAGAAAACCATAAAAAATCAGGTGTTTACAAATTAAATTGCGATGATTGTAATGGTATTTACATAGGTCAGACTGGTCGTAATTTCCAAACAAGATATAAGGGACATATTGCAGCTTATAGGAATAGTTGTCCAGAAAAATCTCATTTTGCTCAACACTTAATAGATTCAGGTCATTCATTAAATAATAATAACACTTTCAAAATTTTACATACTTGTGATAAAGGATTTAAAATGGCAGTATTAGAGAGTTTAGAAATTATAAAAAAAATTAACAGCGAACGGTACACTGTTGAACGAATTAAATACCAGTATGCCAAGGTCGCCTTTGTTGCGATTGTTCGCCCCTTATCGCGCTTATCGCACTGATAACGATTCTAGCCAATCAGCGCCGAGCAGCAATCCTATATAAGTGGGGGTGACGGGCGATTTGATTCACTTTGCGTCCAGCGCTCGGTGTGGTAGGTGACACGTCGCGTTCTGGTTTGCAATTGGTCAATCGTCATCCTGAGGATGCCTCGTTGAGAGGTGAAACACGTGTCGATTTCTTACAGGGTTTTTTAGGACTCTTGAAGAATAGTCAAGCGGAATAGGTTACTAAATATATCAACGTCTATTGTATTTTTTAACCATACATTTTTAACGTTTAACTATAAGCAACGTTTATGGGTAATTTGGTTTTGTTAGATAGGTACAGTATGTTGCTTGGATTGACTTAATTACTTCATTGCACGCATCAGATTCTGAATAGAATTCCTACAACTGTGTTTATCGTGGATCAAGATCATTTACTCCTAAGAGGATTATCCTGAGCTGGTGTTTATACTTCAACTGATGCAATTAGTATTTACATACGTAGTATCTTGTTGATCACAGCTGGCTTTCGGCCGATATGACGGTGTAGTATGGATTTCGATATTGAGTGTGAGATGAGTTTCTATGTGTGATAGGGATTCGATAGTAGTTACCCTACAATGAAATGGTTTTTGGTATAATTTTATTAGTTTTCCTGTAGTTTCATTTGTTTTTATTAATACCAATACCTAAGTATTTATTTATTTAATATTTCAAGCACACAAATGTACAGAGGCGGCATTAATATGTAAACATAATTGAAGAAGGAAGTAACAATATCTATGCTTACCGTGCTTGCGTCAAGAATGTTTACAATTGGGTTTATCATAATTTTTAATTCATTTTCAGTACTATGTGTCGGTCAACGGTCTTCTCAGTCTTCAGTCTCAGAATCCTAAAAAAATAAATAGTTATAAAACTAAAACCCAACTACGACTAAAAAGGTATAAACAAGAGACCACAGACAGACAAATTAAAAAACTGGAGTCACACGTGTTAGGGCATAAATCAAACAGATTACGTGTGACTCCGGATTTTAATTTGTCTGTCTGTGGTCTATTGTTTATACCTTTTTAGTCGTAGTTGGGTTTTAATTTGTATTACTTTTTTTTTTTTTAATTCTTTTGGGGTATATAATATAATATATATATTTTTGAAATGTGCTCATTAAGCCCTTTCATTTGATACCCAACATGATACGAAAATTTTTTTTTTTAGTTCCTCACTTTATGTCCTCTAGAGGGCGCAATTTTTAATTTAATGTGACGTCACATAGCCTATAACCAGCGGACGATCAAGACGCTTCCAACGATACCTCATTTTTCAAATTGTGATGAGTCGTTTACAAGATATGAGGGAACAGATGAACATACATACATACATACATACCGGTCAAAATCATAACCCTCCTTTTTTCTTCGCCGTAGTCGGGTAACAACTAAATCTAACTAGCCAGGGGTCATAAACATGACATGAACTGAAGCAATCAAACACTGCCACTACCAAAATTTTTGCTAGTCGAGAAGGGTTAAGCAAATTTTAATGATCCGCACATTTAACCCGACATTTGCAGCTAATTTTACATTTAACATCGGTCCTATTGTATGATACTCTAAATCACTATTATTTGTCATCGAAATGTTACTATTTATGTCCGATACACACATGCTACAAGGTTATACATTTTGTAAATTGCCCGTACCACGCTGGCACACAATGGGACCCCAATACAAGGTCTATTATAAAAACGACCCCCTTTATTATTATGTTACAATTTTAATGACTGCTATGTGCATGTAACGAATATTTTCTAAGCAAAAAATAATTTCATCGAATTTGGACTTTAAGTTTGATGATCGAAAGTTGAGTTTCAAACTTTCAGTCTGTGTTTACGGAGTGATGGTCGATGCTGATGTGAAAAAATTTATTGTATAAAATAATATAACTCATTACTGGCACAAAAGCCTCCTTTCTTCGTTCGTAGGTTTATTAAAGTAAATAATTGTAAGGTTCTGTTATGTAAGTTTAGATGAGATCAAGTTTAATATTCAGAAAGTTTTTTTTGTATTAAGTAGTAATAATTGAATAGTTTTGTCCTATTCATATGAAAATTGTGCAGCTATTGTATCCAAGTATGAAATACTATGTAGGTACCTACTATGAATTAACTTACCAGTCGATTCAAATTACTCTTGCAATATTATTCTCTTGCTATTAACATCTGTCAGTTACTCTGAACTTAATATGAGCAGCTTCGTTATACGAGCAGATAGATAATTGCAGTATTATATTAAACAATGTAGGTATCACACAGGATACCGAACGAGCTCGCGGCTACGTAATAACATTCGCACGGGTCGATCCATCAAGTTAAGCTACGCTTGCCTGGGTTGGTCCGTGGATGGGGTGACCATCTTTACATACCGAGACTCCTCCGTGCCTCGGAAAGTACGTTAAGCCGTTGGTCCCGGCTGTCATTTGTGGATCTTTGACAGTCGTTACGGGTCGAGAGAAGCTCGAAAGTCTGAGAGCCAGTCTTACAAAGGGGACCTTAGACTGGAAGCGGACCCCAACATAGTTGGGAAAAAGGCTAAGCAGATGATGATGATGAGGTAGGTATGACACAGGTGGACCGGTTGTACCAAAATAATAATAATTAATCAGTAAATCACCCATTACGATACCCAGGGGGTACTGACGGGATGGTCTATACAATTATTGTATTCATTTTGGGTTCGTGTTACGTAAGCTGCTGACGTATCACTATAGCAACAAACAGAAGATAAAACGTCGAAGTATGAATAGGGCTAGCGCACCGAGAGTTCCGTACTTTCGAGGGAAGCATATTCCATTTTCAAATTTATTTTTTTATATTTTGGGAACTTGAGACTGCCTAACTATCAATCTGCCTAGGCTTTTCCCAACTAGGTTAGGTCGGCTTCCAGTCAAACCGCATGCAGCTGAATACCAGTATTACATGGAGCGACTGCCTATCTGACCTCCACAACCCAGTAACTAGGCAATAAATACCCCTTTGTAAGACTGGTTGTCAGACTTTCGGGCTTCTGACGATCCGTTACGACTGTCAAAGATCCACGAATGACAGCCGGGACCAACGGGTTAACGTGCTTTCCGAGGCACGGAGGAGTCTCGGTATATAAAGATGGTCAACCATCCACAGACCAACCCCGGCAAGGGTGGCTTAACTTGATGGATCAGCCCGTGTGGCCGTTATTACTTACCTAGCCACGAGCTCCTCTAACTATACAGCTGATCTATATTTTACGTTTTTGATTTCTTAAAAAGTATTTCACACTTCTCGCTTTTTCATTTCAAGTCGATAGCAGCTGCTTATTTCAGGAACTATTAATAGTTGCTGCACTATGCAGCTGTGACAGACAGACAGACAAAGTTGCGCCATAAGGGTTCCGTTTATCCTTTTTTTACGGATCCCTAAAAAAGAAAAATTTTGTAACCGAATTGTGAACCTCTTTAATTTCCCCGTAACCCTCGTTGCATCAATCTGAATATAACGATTCGACGTCATAAGGGTTGCGGTATCTACCACTGATTAAATTCGGGATAATCCCTTACCCCAAACGTGACGTAAGATTATTGTCACTCCATTAATCCTTCGCCTGTTTAATTAGATTACTAATGTTTTGTTCGGACCTCTGGATCTATAGTTCGGCAGTTGGATTGGGCCTGAGAGTTTTGGAGTTAAGGTCCCGATTGCTTTCTAATTATGTTGTTTAAGCTAGTGGCTTTAATTAACGTTTATGCAGAAGTTTGTATTGTAATAGAAGTCTAGCTATTTTTAGGGTTCCGTACCCAAAGGATAAAACGGGACCCTATTACTAAGGCTCCGCTGTCTGTCTGTCTGTCTGCCTGCCTGTCCGTCTGTAACCAGGCTGTAATGAACCGTAATTGATAGACAGTTAAAATTTTCACAGATGATGTAGGTATTTCTGTTGACGCTATAACAACAAATACTAAAAAACAGAATAAAATAAATATTTAAGGAATAAAATAAAATAAATATTTAACATACAACAAACGTGATTGAATTACCGTTGTTATAGATAATGGTACGGAACCCTTCGTGCGCGAGTCTAACTCGCATAGGCCGGTTTCTTTTTAGTTTGCAAGGGCATCAGAATGAAATGAGTCTTGATTATACTCTAAATGATGACATAAATAACACAGTAAACGATGTTTTCCTGTCTTCCAAAAACAAGTTTGGCAACAATGTAAAGACGAAACCTCCTCAATAGCACAAAAATGTTAATAAAAGCGAACGATTCCAGTGTACGTTGGCTCCGATTCCTATATCAAATAACCATTTTCGTAGATTGATGTAATAAGACATATCCTATAGATACAATAGTAAGAGGGGACGACTCAAAGAAATTAGCAATACACCCTTGTGTATTAGTAATATTAATACACGAATCTATTTGGGGGATGCAATCAATAGGGATCTATTGATCGTGGCCCCAACTTTTTTTGGTTTAGAATAGAATTAGTTCACCCCACGGCTTAGGTATGGTGAAAGGTAATGTTTTCGAATTTTGCAGCGATTTTGTCCATTTTAAACTAGACTTAATAGATCGAGTACTGGTGCGTGAAATTGCAGAAGCCTGTATTATAAAACTAAAACTAAACTACGAGAAAAAGTCAACAAAAAAAGATGTAAAGATGTATCTTTTTTTAGTTAACTTTTTGTCGTAGTTGGGTTTTAATGTTATTATATTTATTTTTTTGGGTTATAATATACTGGGTGTTAGGGTAGACACAACAACAACAAACCTTCTAATCGCGAAAAAAAAATCAGCTGTTCCATATATTTGTGTTCACTTAAATCGACAAAATGTATGGAACAGCTGATTTTTTTTTTGCGATTTCGAAGTTGGTCCCATAGAAAAAGTATATTATAGATGACACCAAACCACTAGTTTCAAGGATAACGGTGTCTACACTAACACCCTGTATATATATATTTTTTTAAAATGTACTACTTAAGCCCTTTTATTGACATGGCATCATTAAAAAAAATCAAAAATGTTGTTCATGACTTTTTGTCCTATAAGGCTATACTAGAGGGCGCTATATTCAATTTAATGTGACATCGCATAGCATAAACAACCAACGGACGATGACACTTCCAAACATACCTTGTTTTTCAAGTTATGACGAGTAGTATAGAAGATATGAGGGAAAACATGTACATACATACATAAATTCCGGTCAAAATCATAACCCTCCTTTTTGCTTCGCCGTAGTCGGGTAAAAAGGGCTAAGCACATCGCACTAAAAATTAAACTTCTTTTAACCCTTTCCACCTTAACTAGATCATATCTTCCAAATATCTTGTGGAACAACACTTAACATAGTTTCAAGTGTAATAGCGTAGTACATTGTGGTGGAACATAGCCACCGAACAATAAAAACGGAAAGGCTCTTCGGTTTATTTGTGATAATGAACTCTTGCCAGCGACGGGGGTAGGGACAAAAGTACTAACTGTAGATGTAGAAACTTGGTGGAAGTGCTTCCTGGTATGGTATCTTTTGAAGATGATTTTAAACGATTTTGTTTTAAGATTTCCGTTATGCCAGATGCTCGATCCTCAGAATTCCGGTCAGAAGACAAGTATGGCAATAAGATACCGAACGCATATACTCCAATATTATCGGGACGTATATGTTCGAGCCGATTGGGTTTGAAACCCTAGGGCCATAGGGTCCAAGTGACCACTTGGTTGTTCAAGACACGACAAGCGGTTGGTCGACTCTTCACGTGACCAGAGGGCCTATTTTTTGGCCAGCCTTTTGGGCACTTCTCCTGTTGACAGCTATGAGGACGAATTTTTTGATGCCCTTTGATCAGATCCTCCCCTTTCTTGATAATAATATTTTTATATAATAATATACAAGATAACTCTATACAAAATAATTGTTAGCGTCGCACGTCGTAGGCGTATAATATTAAAAAAAAACGCATCCGTTATTGAATTGCCAACCGACAGCCAAATGTATCCATCTATCGTGTCTTGAACAGACCACAGATAAACAGAATTTTACTAAAATTTTGCACGTAATAATGTTACTGGTTCTAGTATCTTGTGGCGGTATCTACCGCCACATGCGAACTACGCATCAAAGACCTGACGTAAGACAGACGTCGCATAAATCCTGCATCGCGCAATTAAAGTTTACCGTGCAGTGGACATAAATACGAGAACCCAACATCAATCGTTGGGCAGTTGCCCGCCAGACACAACACCCGTCTGGTTGGAGGATCCTCCCTTTTCTATGGAGTATGAGTGAACTTTACACCCTGTTCCTCATGCCCCTAAAATCTTCTTAGTTTTCGTAGATGATCTTTTTAAAGTTTTCTTATATGACCTTTTTAAAGTTTTCGTAGATCATAAAGTTCTTTATAGTTTCTGATGCAACGTCTGTTATTCTTAATTTAAACCTTTGAATGTAGCAGCCCTTACCTCCATTCCATCATCCAGTTCACTTGTACATCCAGGACTGGCACAGCTAGGAACCGAGCTGTTTGATACAATTTATGTGGCGCGATGTCGACGCTAATTGGTCGTGAGGACGCCTCATGCGCAAACATTGCCTTTTGATTGCACACTTACACTACTGCTGCACCGTTAGATCCTGGGCTCTGATGGATTCTAATAAGTACTTTTATTTTTGAAATTATTTTTGATAATATTTTTCTGTTTATTGGTACCTAATTTTTTGTTATTATGTATTGAACAAGTGTCAAATTATCCTTCAGTTAAAGGATAATTTGATTTTGAAAGATTAATTTAATCAACGGCATTTTTGGGTTGGCAGTTTTGGTTAACGAAATCTACCGTAGCTTTCCGTGACAGGAACTGCCATTACCCCTTATCCCGATATATTTTACGCTGAGCACTTTTTTAGGTACTTTTACCAAACAACTCTTATCAAACATTGGGCAAAATAATTTTATTTATTATCATTATACGGCTGTGTTATCCTACTGCAGGGGAAAGGCCTCCCTTCCCGCTTCCCACTTTTCCCGGTCTACTGCGATTGCGGGCGAATCCTTTAAGAAGGAGTCCAGCTCATCTCGCCATCTATTTCTTGCATTTGCCCATGCCTTTTTTTTTTTGAGGGTGGGAAATCATCAAATGACTTCTCCCGCTCTAGGCGTTAGGCCTGAATTCCTCTTACGCTGATCAAACATTGGGCAAAATAATTTTATTTATTATCATTATACGGCTGTGTTATCCTACTGCAGGGGAAAGGCCTCCCTTCCCGCTTCCCACTTTTCCCGGTCTACTGCGATAACGGGCGAATCCTTTAAGAAGAAGTCCAGTTCATCTCGCCATCTCTTTCTTGCATTTGCCCATGCCTTTTTTTTTTGAGGGTGGGAAATCATCAAATGACTTCTCCCGCTCTAAGCGGAGCGGAAGGGCGTGTCAGACTTTTAGGCCTGAATTCCTCTTACGCTGATGTATGTCGCGTACGCCAGTCGCGCGTGCTTATATACATTGTGTTCTATATAACACCATACTGCGACGCTGACGTCCGCGGCGCGTACTACTTTGCTATGCGTACGCGACCGACATCAACGTAAGAGGAATTCAGGCCTTACTGACTAAAACCCACCCGTGTTCCTTCAGTTGCCTGTTGCCAAGGTCCCAGTTTCCCTTTCGGACTTTTCCGCAACCCTGACAGGCATTTCTAGACCTCCCGCGTAATCGTTTCCTGCTATTTGGGATCCCAAAATAATGTACTACATACAAAAATAATTAAGCAAGTAGTATCGTTAATCAAAAAGAAAAACAAAAAAGGGAGCAGTTCCAAACGAAGTACACGTACCTAAATGAACGACAATTTAATGAGTGCAGGAACACTGTTCACTAGGCGATTGTAAGTAGCGTTTTATTTGTTCTCTAACGCGACAGAACAAAATATCTAGCACAAATAAAATTTAGAACGTATGTGATTGTAGGAAATGAGAGACAATTAAAATGGTAGCAACTTTATGATATTAATGTTGACAAAGTTAATGCTTTTCTCAATGAGGATAATTTGAATGCTACTGTAGTCAATATAAATAATAAATCTTATGATGAAGTTAAAATAAGTCTTAGATTGGAGAAGGAAAGTAAGGCTCAAGAAGAAAATACCTATACTGGATGTAAGGGTAAACACCGTTGTCACTCAAATATAAAAATAAATGACCGGGTAACAATTAAAAAACACGTTATTTTCATTAAAAGATTTGAAAAAGTTTCTATCCGACACCGTGCTGGCTAGCGAAACACCTGACTGACTGAGGGGGGGGTCGCGCTCGCGGCCGGTCAGGTCACGTCCCGCGCCACCCACCCGTGTTGAGACGCAAGTTCGTTGCCCTAGCGCCCTAGGGTGAAAGGGTGAAATACTCTTGTGGTAAAATGTAGATTTTCTTTAAAACAAAAAAAGTTGTCATTTTCCATTTAATTTTTCGTTCTATAAATGAAACCAAACTACTGGTTTCATTTATAGAACGAAAAATTAAATGGAAAATGACAACTTTTTTTGTTTTAAAGAAAATCTACATTCTCCTCAAGGATAATGGTGTTTACCCTAACACCCTGTATAAGAAGTAGAAATACCAAAAATAAAACTACCGTAAACGCCAATACAACACTCGCACAATAAACGCACATTGAACACTCACCTTTAAGCAACACTCCTTGGGTTTTTGCCGACGTTTTAACGTAATTTATGGTTTTTCTTTCAGTGTAGGTAACGTTTTTGTTTATTCGTATCTCCCACACGTAGGTCAGTGCATTTGTTATGTTGCTAATTCCGAGTCTTTCTACTTTCAGGTACGTACAAGCTTCGTGATTTTCTTGCTTGATGGATGTTGCGGTATGTTTTTAATGTCTACTTTGTGATAGCGTGTGATTTGTTATGTTGCTTACTTCATTTTCTTGTAAAGAAGTTTGTGAACTGGAATACGGCCGATTTGAAATAGATTAAAAAAGTGATTAGTATAGGCAGAGTATTAGTAGCAATTTCCCATCACCAATCCTGTACCAACGGCTGATTACGGGAATATTCTTTATCTAATAGTTTTTCTATGCAATTTTGTTAACAGAAGTAAATAAAAAATAAATAAAAAAAGTTATTTAATAATTAGCTCTGAAATTCGAAATTGTTACACATAATCATTTATTATAATCCACTAATCTCCTCGCATTACCTATAAGTATCATTGAATGAACATATTTTAACAATAGATAATTATTAACACTAATTAATCGTAACATATTATACTAATACTCTTGCTATTGACGCGAACATATGATTCAATAGCTCTCATTACACTTTCAATTGACTCATTACAGTCTACCGCATTGACATGATGAACTGGTAAACTGTGTCTAAATAGATAATTATTAATCGGCTTATTGTATGCATGAACATTGAAGATATCATTTCCCGAGAAGAGGTTGATGAAAATGTAAAGTCAGGGAAATTAATTGGTATACAAATTGACTACCAACTTGAATTGTCTAATGTTGATCATTGAAATGTCCAATTTTAATGTCTTCATGGTACCGCATGGTAATCGCTAATACCATTAGCGATTGCACTGACATAATATTATGAGCTTGTTATAATTAGTTCAGAGGAAGATGCTGACCTTATCGCAAATCCTCTTGACGTAATCCCAAAAGTCGTATTTTACGACCCTAGGGAAATGTAGGGTGACCGATCGTTGTCGAAAACCACAAATTAGGAAGCAGAATTCTCAAAGAAAACGACATGGCAGTCGAAATTAAAAACTCAACTATTTCGCTAAGGCATCAAATTAAAAGCTCAAATTATGTTAAAAAGTTGAAGCTCTAGGATTTTAAAACTGCAACTCAAATAAAAAAAAAAATATGAATACGTAGACGTGTTCAACATCCACGTTGAATCACATTAGCTCGGCATAATTACGTCATACCATAACTAAGTTAGCGCCCAGGCGGTCGCTAATTCAAAACCAGACTTAATTTACTAACTGTACGGAACCCGGTGATTGATCGCGCGCCCGCTGCAATTTATAGTTTTAGGGTTCCACCGGTGAGAACGCGCGACAAATTATGAATAATGCGATCGTGTGTGTTTGTAGGTTGATCGATGACGTCATGTTTTTGTGTTTTTTTGGCAAGTTATTGTGTTTGTCTTGTATTTGGGGACAATGTGCCTTGTAGATAGATGTAGGATTGTTCGTATGTATTGTACTTACGTAGTTGCGCTAGGGGTAGAACTCTACAGATAAGAACTTTTGTAATTTATACCTTTAACTTTATCCTTTATTAAAATAATTATCTAACATTAAATAAAACGGCCTATTTAAATCAGCAGATACATCAGCAACATTCAAAATAATTCGTTACAAAAGTTTTGCAATTTGAAATAGTATTCAAAACAAATACAATCTATACAAGAACTGTCATACCATACCACAAAAAGCTGTCAAAACTAAACGCAACAAAACAAAAAAAGGATCGCTTTGTCGATACGCGCTAATCCAAATTTGATTCATGCAAAAAAGTGCTGCAGCGCTGTTTCGCCTGGGGGCGCGACGTCGCGCGACAAGGCGTCGCTGTATCGTATCGCATGTCACAACGACAGCGCGACATCGCCGCGGGCAATCGTACGACCGTACGACTTTTTCACCATTATTTTTCCACTCACCTGTTCAATATTTTTTGTCGGAGTTTGTGACGCTTTTTTATTTTTTTGAACGTTTATCTTGATTATTGTTTTTCTTAAACGTTTAAATGGGTATCAACAATATATAGATTTACTCTAGGTATAACAGCGTAGTTAAGTAGGTAAGCTAACTTTTAATGTTCTAAGTTGAAATGAAAGTTAGGTAGGTACTTGGTTGTTCTTGATAAGTATACAAAGTGGAGACGACAATACGATAAAAAATGAAACTCCGTATATCTAATGACATACTCGGTTTACATACAAAAAATGAATCAAATATATCCAATAGTTTAGTTACGATAGCTAGTCAAAGATCGGCAAATCCCATACTCGGCCCAGCACTATTATTTAGTTTATTTGAAAAAAATACTTTTTTAATTTCGATGTTAGGATTTATTTGATAGTTCCAAAATACTCTTATGCATTAGTATTGCCAATGTTTTCATTTATTGTTGTATTGTCGTCTCCACATTGTATACTCCAAATTTTACTCAAATTTTTCATCTACGACATCCAGTGCTAGTAAAAATCCAGGAACCATTCAATAATCTTAATAAAATGTCTGTCACATGCCATTAGGTTACCTAGTAACATTAGAAATATCATTCGTAGTACATAATTTCATACCGGTAATAACGTCAATTTCTGAGAACATCTGCCAAAGAGAACTTGCCTCATAATATCCTAACTAATATTATAAATGCGAAAGTGCTTTTTTTGTTGTTTGTTAAGCTATAACGGATGAACAGATTTGGATGAAATTTGGTACGTAGGTAGACCATGACCTGAAAAAGGACATAGGCTACTTTTCATCCTGGATTGCGGGAAACAGCTTCATAATATTATAATTACGCAATGTTGCCACACTTATAAATTACGCAAGTTTCAAGTAACCGCATATTAGATACCAAAGTACGTTTTCGTTAAGGGAAAAACCAGAAGAGCTGCCAAAACAAGGGTTTGAAAAGCTTTAACACCCGCGAAGGGTTGCCAGCCATCATTTATAACCAGCACTGACGGGATAAGAAATTCTTGTTTGTTTTATCCTTACAGAATGTTGCTTACTTTACGTGAAGTTTACATACTTTTAAAATTCCCGTTACTTGTTTATGGTGACTGTCGATACTGTGTTATAAATGGTTTTTTAATTTGCAACATTAAAATTGCATTTAAGTAAACATTTTTTCCAAAAGTGGCAAAACGCAATCTTTAATTTAAAGATAACGGGGGTTATCTGTGGGATTCAAACAATGCACAGGGCCCTTTAGTCTTCTGTAATATTTGAATTATAATTATACCTACTTTAATAAAATTCACCATAAATAATTCCTTTGCATAATAGTCCTACGCCAGAACTACGCTGAGCTTAGTTAATAACAACTCGGTGTGCAAAAACCAAAGTAATAAATAGCACCAAAATCCATGCGAAAAGATTTAAAAATCCTCTTTGGAACGTCTGGAAACCGAAACGTTTGCTAGGTGTCTAAGCGCACACTAATAAGGAAGGGGCAATCCATCAAGCTCTGGGCTTTTTCCACTTTTGCGCCAAAAATTGTGGATTCCTTACGTGTTTCTTTTTCCAGTTTCATTTAGACGGTGTTTTCTGTTTTTCTAAATACTCCCAGGATAAGTTGATTGATTTCGGTTTGCGGTGCTTTTGGGTTTTAAGTTTCTCATTTAGCAAACAACAAATATTTATTGGCTACAAACATTCTACCTAGATAAAACTGTATACAGGCACTGCTGGCTATTCACATAAGATTTCCTCATTGATACATTTGTTCCATTTGACCCAATTCAGAGAAGACAAACAACAAACATACACAACGTTTCCCATAATTCGCTTATCACCGTAAGACCCAGCAACATGAGATACGGAGATAGGGGCTGTCGGTTCACCCCACGAGCGAAATGAACACACAAACAGATCAAGCGTAAACCAAAATCATTTTTCACACCTGACGCTCTACATTGGAGTTCAAATACACCAATAACACGGTTAAGAACAGCCCTTGGCATATCGAAAGGAATTTATTTCTAATGTTGTCCCCCAATTGTCGTTCCCATGGCGACGGCAGATGATTTATCTCCGGCTTCGAGTTGCCGAGTTGCCTATTGTTCTCTACACACACGACCGGATTTAATATATGAAAATTTCTTTTGTCCCGTTTTTAGATATTAAGATTCGCTTTACAAGTTTTGATGTAACTCTGTTTTGTAGGAATTCAAGTGACAATAGGAGCAGGAGGGTGTAACAGGAAGGATGTAAGTCTGAAGCTGTCTCAGTAGCACAATTACTTAACTTTGAACTTAGAAGAACATACTAGTATGGTTGTTACTGCATCCATGCTTCAGGGAATCATTAGTTCTGAAATTGAACCAGACTTGATTTCCGTACGTCTTTTTCGGGTGACCACTGAAAATCAGCGCTGTGCTGTGGGTACCTACCCCAGCTGGGACAGCACAGCATCATGCTGAGTGGAAGCCTTCTTGTCACAGTCATGACGTGCAGCTGCCAAATGTTTATTTTGCTCCTGATCTCATATTTCTATGATTTATATGATTAAGTACTGTTATCTTTTTGTACACACGTGTTTCAGTGACAAATCAACTTATTTTTTCTTTCTAAATGAAAGTCGGCTTGCCAATCAGACTCCTAACCAATTGTTTTGCAATAACATTAGAACCTTTTTCCATGAGATTTTTACGATTATTTGAAGAAACAAGTTAAATAAAGAGCTTGAATAAGTAACTTGAAAAATATTTTGCCATCGCTCATGAAAAGTTCTGGAAAGTCACAGGGCTCAACTCAAATACTTAAAGCCAACTAATCTTGTTTATGCATAAAATGATCCGAAACAAAAATAAAATACCAAGTTCTCAACCCAGCGAACGAACGAAAAAGTTGAAATCGAAAATCAAATAAAAACATCTCAACTCACAGAATCCCGAGAAACAAACATGTGAATGATGAAGAAAAATACAAAGACTTGAAATACGAGAGAACAACATGACTTGTTTACTGATTCTCTAAAAGTGACAATGCGTCAGCGAGCGGTGACTTTGTGCATCGGACATGAACTAACGTCATCAAAGGGGACAATGAATGGTACAGTGTACCCCTGTTGACAATCCACCCCTGTCGCGCCGAATTTATTCTGCTAACCCAACAGCCCCTCGTTTCCCGTAAACCTAATAAAGATCAGTGCTAGTCAACAGAATGCCGGTTAAGAACTGCGAATCCTTGAAGCCCCCAGATTTTGCTGTGACAAATCTTAATTCAATTTGAAGAAAGGGAAACAAGGAATTTATAATTCAATGATGAGTGTTAAATTATTCTCCCTTGTGGTGTGACCTTGACTTTGGAGCCGGTTTCGGGAACACTGTTCATTAATATGAATGTTTTTGTACTTGACAAAGTGTTGTCTTAACAAATGAGTAAGAATATAACTCAAATATCGACGAAAATTAAAATGGGATTGAATTACCAGTCTGAATTTTGAACGTGTTGTATACCTAAATTATTATTAAAACTTTGATTGAGGTATGCATACACTGTTGAAGTGCTAGTTTGACATTTTCCTGATTTTCTTAAGTAGGTAAGTATAGAAGATTTTAGCCCCTATTTGTCTGTCTTTACGTTAAAAAAGTAAGACGACATAAAAAAATAATAATCTTGCATTGTTTGCCGTTTTTCCTTTTTTTCTTTTCACATCATTTTCTAAACTTTGGAATTAACTTCGATTACTTCTTTATAAAATTGTATAAAATATAAAATTTTACTATAAACAATATAAAATCAAATATAAAAATAGATGGCGTGATTATGACATTTGGTAATTGGTTGCTTAGTAGACAGGAAAAAAAAGGAAAGCTTTTACGTTTCTTGTCTTTTATTGACTAAACTTGTTTGACCAAGTTCAGCAGGCACAGGAAAACGAGAAACAAGTTTTAACCCTTCCAAAGATCTGTATTATTGAAATAATATATTCATTCTTTAGGGAATATGTGGAGTAAAAATACCATGTTTGTACAGTCACGGACTTTAATTGATGAGCCACTTGGCACTGGTCGCATTTTAGCCGTGTAATGCAAATCGGGCTTAGTCGGTTATACTCGTACATCCAGACACGGAAAGTCATGTCTTCGTATTATAGAAGAAGAAAATTATATTTAATATCTTTACCGGTTGGCTAACCTGAGAGCCAGAACTACAAACTTGACAGCAGAGTGACTACCCAAAGTCAACCAATTGTAGGTCTAGCAACCGTAACCTAGCGACGATTGTTTTAGCGTAGCCATAGTAACGTAAGCGTACGGAGAAATTTTTCGACCAATTCGAAAATAACGTCTCTGACATCGACATTTCAACTTTCACTGTCTTCGGATAGGTTTTTCAGTGAGCTCTGATTCAAAGGAGGTTAGTACAGTATCACATAGATTCGATAAACATTGTATTTATTTTTATTGAGAACTTATTAGTCAACCTCTATAGATAACACTATTTCCGATTACTAGTAATTTGTCATCTTGTTTACAAGCATGCGATTTGAGTTCGTGTTTAAACGTGTAATCTCGTGAATGTATGAAACTCCAAAATTGAAAATTTTTAAAGTGGCTCATCAATTAAAGTCCGTGAAATCCTTTTTCAAATGACACGAAAACCAAAACAGAATGAATAAAAGCGAAACCCGTATCACCGCATAAAGCAGGCTATTTAAAACGAAACCCTAAAATACCGTTATGTCGGCGGTAAAAAGCTCACTAAGTCAACTCGAAGCAAATAATGAACTGAACGAATTTTGTAGGCATCTGAAGTTAAAAAGAGCCAATGGAGCGTGTCTAACTTGCTGATATTTCTCTATCGCGTCATAATAGTGAACGTTTGACACTTGGCAGGAAAGCCTACCGTCCAAAACGACTAAAATTTCATAGCCTTTTCAATCGAAATTCAATTCTATGTATCCGACTTTAACGGGTAGATTAAGTTTGGTAAACTCAGACCGTTACAATATCCTGTTCTAAATTTTCTGTCAGGTTATGGATGACTGTGGCTCGTGTACTTTTCTTGGTCGATTACAAAGAGCTATAATTACTTTGAACGTTTGTTCTACATTCAGATTATTTTTTATTCAGTTTGTTTCATGTAACAGGCACCACTTTCGGCTTGGTAATTTAACTGTTAATGTTAACATTTGTCTCTACCCCAACATTAACACTAGGTACCTAATTTTTTTTAAATTATTAATCATTTTTAATTATTTAAATTATTTTCTCTCATAAACACCAAACATTAAGAAATATATAAGGAATATAGAAAATCAAATATAAATATGAAAATATGAATAAATAAATAACAACATAATTTAATAATAATGAAAATACTTCTACTTAATAATTTCATAATAATTACCTAGATTATTCTTATTTAATACATAATATAAAAATAACTAATATACTATACCTATTTACACTAACCTAATATTATAATATAATTATTACATTTATAATTAAACACATCTAATAATTTATAATAATATTACATTTCTGCTTAGCTCTCTTCCTCTTCTAATTTTGCTGTGCCCGACAGGGTCCATATTGATCTTTTACTTGTTATACCATCTATGTAACATATGGAATGCAATAAATAATTGAGTATTGAGTACATTTCAATGCAATAGAAAATATTGGTATTCGTGTTCGTTATAATTTTACATTTTAAATTCTTTACGGTTTTCTTCATCTTTAAACTCAGTCCAATATTGTCAAGTACCTAACCGTATGTTAGCTCCCTCAACTACTACGATGCAAGGGGACTCGATGTCAATCAATCATTGCTATCAATTCCTTTCAAACATTATTTGTATACGAAAGGGACTTTTATGTGATAGATTTGAATAGCATGTGTTTATGCTATAGTGCGCGATATGGTAAAAAGTTGTTAAGAAAAGCTATGGATTTTCACCTGTAAAAGTTTTGGCTCATTCATGTAGTACGTTCGTTTTTTATCGAAGGCACTTCAACATGTAGGTAATTTGGATTATTTAATGGGTTGACTAAAGTATTTTTCAGTGCACTTTAATTTAGATGTTTCTGGTGAATCTCCTTCTATTTATTGTTTTTAGGGTTCTGTACCTCAAAAGGAAAACTGGAACCCTTATAGACTCACTCACTCGTTTGACTGTCCGTCACAGCCAATTTTCTCCGAATCCAATTGAACGATTAAGTTGAAATTTGGTACAAGTAAGTAAGGTAAGTATTTCTGTGACCCAAACATGGACGTGTAACAAAAGTAAATGAATATTGAATATGGGGGTCACTTAAGGGGGGAAAATTAGAACATTAAAAAAAAAAGGTTTGCAAAATGTACCGTGTGACATCAAATTTCATCCAAATCCGTCCACCCGTTTTAGCGTGAAAGCGTAACAAACAAACAAACTCAATTTCGCATTTATAATATTATTTAGGATTTAGGATGTTGACGTTCAAAAGCGCCTTTGATGTGGCTATTTGAAATAAGTGACTTGACTTTGACCTTACCTGGCACAGTAAGGCTAAGGTTATGTGTTATGTTAAAATATTTTTTCGTCAATAAATTACAGTTTATAGCTTTGATGTAGACCTTAACTTATTTGTAAATATCAAAGGAAGCTTTGGTCGAATATACCAGCAAAATCTTTCCAAGTTTTATAGGTAAATCTGTCAGGAAAAAACCATAAAAGCTTACAAGATCAATGGCAAATATTTGAAACCATCTAAATCAAGGTCACACAATATTTTCTATGAAATAGTGACGTTCGCACTAAAGAGGAAAAATATTACTGTCAATCTGGCTGCGAGGAGCAATATTTAAATTCTCGAATATTCAAGATGGCGGCCGATGGTGGCTTTATCGTTCGTATAATAAATCATCTGCTGTCATGTCGTTGGAAATACGAGATTTTTATTCTTAGAAGTTATGTCTCAATTTGTGTTTAGTTTGCTTTAGTGGCAATAAGAAATTGGTGGTGGAGACGTAAACATAATCAGCCTATAATGTTCCCACTGCTGGGACACAGGCTTGAGGGGCCTAGACAAAGTGACATCAGCGACAACGATGATGGAAAAGTAAAAAATGTATGGGGCTGACATAAGCTATCGAAAAGCTTATGTCAATCCTATTGAAAGTCGTTGTAGAAATACGAAACGCTTTGAAAGCGATTGGTACTTGCCTAGGCCCTCTTTTTTTTTTTTTTTGCGTGTGATATCATCACATGACTTCTCCCGCTCTGAGCGGAGCGGAAGGGCGTGTCAGACTCTTACTGACTAAAACACACCCGTGTTCCTTCAGTTGCCTGTTGCCCAGGGTCCCGGTATCCCTTTCGGACTATTCCGCAACCCTGGCAGGCCCTCTGGGTTGTAATCTAACATTAGAACCCAATGCGGGTTGGTAGATGTCACATGTCTTGGAATTTTTGGTTCTAGGTCATGCCGGTTTCCTCACGATGTTTTCCGTCACCGTTTTTGAGAGCAGTGGTGGTAAATTTATTTACACAATGTAAAGCGCCTTTCTGGGTTCGGACTCATAAGTCAGTACCGGTACCACTGGGCTACCACTGCTCTTACTACTGAAGAAGTAAGTAGGTTCTAAACTCGTCTATAAAAGACGTTTCATTTTTTGTTTTACAGAACCTAAGAGCATAAATCTTCACACATACATTTGGATGGACGGGACGGGACGGGACGGGACGGGACGGTTATGGGACGGGTGATTATGTTTTCAGGATTATGATGTTGGTCCCATGGAAAAAGTTGTTCAGTTTTGATAGTCTGAACCACACCCTTATATTTAACCACACGTTTTTGATACATGCAGTATTATTATGTTATACGTCTAGAAAGTATTAAATTACATGTTTATGAAAAAGTGCAGTAATGCAGTTTTTAAAGCACACGGCAAATTATAATACCAACATGAATTATGCAAAAATCAAGGTCTCAATGTTACCTGCAGTACCTACCTAGATTTTCTTTTAACTAACTGTATAGAAAATAAATCAATATAGCATAGACATACATGCTGGCGAGACGCATAGATACCGCTTGAAGTCTGCTGTACAACGAAAACTTGTATGGGCCAAAGATTAAAACATTTGAAAGAGACATGACATCACACTTGTTTATTGCATATGAGCTTTTATTGGAACCATTTACTTATATACAAAATGGATTGGATTATTGTACTAAAAGCGGGCAAGTGGGAGACGAACTCGCACACGCAAGGTTCCGTACCACAAGGCAAAAACGCCGAAAAAGACACGTTCGTTGTATTTTTAAATTTTTTATTTTTATTTCTATTATTTCTCATTATAGCAACTACTGTAGTACATACTTTGTGAAAAGTGTCTACCTATTATGGTTCAAAAGATACGGCTCGGTCGGAAGGACTGCAAAGCCTTACTAGGGTCCCGTTGGCACCCTTCGACGTTGCAATTGCTTGACCAGTTTTGACATCAATTCCCAGTAAAATGAAACATCACTAAGGTTGAAACTATCTGACTGGCATAGACAAACAGACTTTGTAGTTTTATGAGGTGCATGTGACATTCAACCATAGGTTAATAAAGCAATTTCGAAATCGACTCAACATCATGGTTTTGCTACCATTTTCCTCACAGAACAATCCCCCGTTTTCCTCAACATAAATAACACGACTATTCAACACACCACCAAATAAATGAAAACGTAACTAAAATCCCACCGCACACGTGTCGCGGTACGCACGTCGACACAATCAAAAGGAGAATAAAATCGCGCGACTGCAACGCGACTACACGTTTTATAAGCGGACATTAGGCAGGCCGTGCACGTCCGACACATTAACGTACACCGTGCGACATACGTGACCGCCAGTCGATGCAGAGGGGCGACTCGATTCAATAATCTGTGCTCTTTTTGTTGTTCTCTGTTTACTTGTTTTGACTGAATATTTTTTGGGTTGCGGCTGTGTCAATTGTGATGGTGTTTTAATTTTGTTATTTTATTTGGGAGTTCTACCAAAATTATCAACATTGCTCACAGAATAAGCAAGCTAAAGTGGCAATGGGCCGGCCATATTAGCCGTAGAACCAATAACTGTTGGGGTAGACGTGTTCTTGAGTGGAGACAAATCGGCAAACGTAAGATAGGACGCCCTCGGCCCTCAGGTTAGGTGGAGCGACGATCTTCGCAGGGTTACAGGTAGTAGCTGGATGAGAGTTGCCGAGAATCGAGCTTAAAGGCGTGCAATTGGAGAGGCTTATGTCGCTGATGATGATTTAGGGTTCTATAGAGTCTCATGTAACTGTATTTAAAACTTATAGGTATACCCTTGTCCAGGCGGATTCCCGGCCACCCACCATAGGCCCGGGCTTGCGGACGGCGAGCAATAGGTAGCTCGCCGTCCGATAAGGACCAGCCCCGGGTCGATGGCGCGTTGTGTTCCACGTGCCTCAGAGAGATGTCAGCACAATCGACGAGGTCCGCTAGGACCGATGCCTACCAGGGTTGCGGGAAAGTCCGAAAGGGATACCGGGACCTTGGCAATAGGCAACTGACGGAACACGGGCGGAGTTGGGAGGGCGTATCAGACTTTTACTGACTAAAGTGCTGACCCGTGTTCTTTCAGTTGCCTGTTGCCAAGGGCCCTGGTATACCTTTCGGACTTTCCCGCAAACCTGGCATAGGTATGGCCGACCTGAATTTGCTTTTCAATAAAGTTTTGTTTTTTAAAATTTCGTATATTTTTATCAATGGATTTCTTGGACACACTCCACACCAAGTTAATTCAGCCATGACACGATTAAATCTAAAATTCCTTACAGCCTTATTGGCCTCTCTTGGGAGTTTTCACACCTTGTAACATAAGTTAGGCAAGTAACTCAACAGATTAACTCAAATCATGCCCATACTGAAAAGCCAGTCTACCGCCTTTAGAAGCCTTACATACATTTACATACACACAGGCATTTTCGATAAACGCAAGCGTTATTAATGAATTCATTAGCATTGACGCGTCAGGCTGACATTCGATTAATATGTATTAATTACAATGCTAGATCACCTGCCGGATTATACGTATAATTAGACTTAAATGGTTCGGGTAATGTGCTATAGGTGAATGTAGCGTACGATACGGAAGGTGAAAATAAAATTGGTATACGGTGTTGTTTCTTTACAAGAATAAACCTCCAACTGTGTCCACCAACGAGACACAATAGAATTTTAATTGTTATCGGCCTTCTAAAGGCCAATATTTGAGCGGATTTCAACGGTTTTAAAAGCAGCTGACCGTTGAATTGTTTTACGAGTGCTGGTCTGATTACCCGTAAAATCTTAACTTTAATATCCTATCCCAATCCTAATCCTGTATTCAGCTGCATCCGGTTAGACTGGAAGCCGACCCCAAGATAGTTGCAAAAAGATAGGCAGATTGATTGAATCCTAATCCTAACTAATATTATAAATGCGAAAGTGAGTTTATTTGTTTGTTACGCTTTTACGCAAAAACGGCTGAACGGATTTGGATGAAATTTGGCACAAGAGCAGACCTTGACCTGGAAAAGGACTTTTCATCCTGGATCGCAGACGAAATCGCGGGCAACAGCTAGTAATCAATAAAAAGGTTAAGATTATTTTTCAATCTAGCTATTTTGTTGCTATGTATACAAAACTAGCTGCTCGCCCCGGTTTGGCACTAAGTACTTATCTACGGCTATTTTAGGTATTTTTTTTACACCTTGGGTTATATTATCGGAGTTTTATTAAGGAGCTCTAATTTTTTTGAAAATATAGTAGGTATAGCCTATGTTACCCGGGGATAGTGTAGCTTCCGAACAGTGAAAGCGTTTTTCAAATCGGTTCGGTAGTTCCGGAGCCTATTCAATGCAAACACTTTCCTCTTTCTAATATTAGTATAGACAATCTACATTCATAGATTCGAATAAAAGAAAAACAATTTAAAATTGGTTCAAAAGTCAAGGTCTCTCTCCTTTTAATCTTTGGCCCGATTCGTCTTGTGTGGTTGCCGGAAGCGGATGTCGGTGTGCTTCTATCAGCCATGTTGTTGTTTTAGTTGCTCACTGACAACTGACGTGCGACGAATTGACATTGACGACGTGTCACGTCAAATGCTGGTGACAAATTTATTTTTTTCCTTTCAGATGAGGTTGGTTGCCGGTGCTATACTTTTTGGTGTTTAATTGGTTTTATTAGTTTGCGGTTTCAAGACATTCCACGTAGGTGATGACGCTGATGATTATTAATTTAAGACCTGAAACAAAGCAATATTTAGATCTATTTATCGAAAAATATTTGCTCAGCTCGTGGCTAAGTAATAACAGCCGCCCGGGTCGATCCATCAGGTTAAGCTATGCTTGCCGCGGTTGGTCCGTGGGTGGGTGACCACTTTTACATACCAAGACCCCTCCGTGCCTTGGATGAGCGAAAAACACGTTAAGCCATTGGTCCCGGCTGTGATTTGTGGATCTTTGACAGTCGTTACAGGTCGTCAGAAGCCCGAAAGGCTGACAACCAGTCTTATCAAGGGGTATCGTATTACCCAATTATTGGGTTGTGGAGGTCAGATAGACAGTCGCTCCATGTAAAATACTGGCATTCAACTGCATCCGCTTGACTGGAAGCCGACCCCAGTATAGATGGGAAAAGGCTAGGCATGATTTTATCGAAAAACATTTTCCGAATTTTCAAGGCAACTTTTCCCTAATAAGTCATAAAAAAGAAAGCTTTGAACTGAAAATAAAATGGACTATGTTGCTACGTTAGTTAGGTACCTAATTAAATTATTTAAGTAGTACAATAATGATTGTAATTTTATTATGTACTAGCTGCGCCCCGCGGTTTCACCCGCGTAAGTCTCTATCCCGTGGGAATATCGAGATAAAAAGTATCTTATATGTTATTTCAGGTTATAAACTATCTGTTTGCCAAATTTCATCCAAATCCATTCAGCCGTTTTTGCGTGATTGAGTAACAAACATCCAAACACACAAACATTCACATTTATAATATTACTAGGATTCTAACTGTGAGATAAAGGAGTGGACTGTATGTAGTGGCGTGCCGCCTTGGCGAGCGTCCATAGATAATCAATATTGGATTTGGCCAATCATGGGATAAAAACAGAACACTACCCTTATTAAACATTTATTCCAAATTCACTCACAATTCAGATGTAAAGCAATAAATTAAGCTTGTTTAAATGTAAACATCCAACGCCAACATAAACTATGTAACGTTCCACTAAAACTCAAGTTTGTTCAGACTTTTCAAGTATGGTGTACGTCGAGGAGTTTTTACCTTAAGTTGGTGGACAAACATGTTTACACCAGCTATTACATGGTTAGTTTTATCTTAGGTATGGGATTAATACAGACTCCTACACGCTGGGTTCACTAGGAAAGTTGTTTATCTTCCACATTGTAGAGTATATCCCAGCTTTACACTACATTTAGTTAAACTTGAAACTGACCACAAAATTACCTACACAACCCTGGTTTTCAGAGTAACTGGATGCTCAATAGACATAATTATGAATAAACACTACCTAAGTAATACTGAAATTGGATGCAAGTCATTTAGGTATTACTTTATAAAATTGCATCGTGTAAATTGGGTTTTAAGTAACAAACCTATTTAATTTTTTATTAGCTTCCGCCTGCGGCTTCGCCTGCGTGGTACCATGTCGATCAAAAGTACCCTATATACTTCCCCAGGATACTATTTATCTCCTTGCCAAATTTTGTCGAAATCCGTTCAGTGGTTTAGGCGTGAAAAGATAACATAAAGACAGACAGACAGAGTTACTTTAGAATTTATAATAATAGTATGGATTATCCTAACGCCCTCGGATGAGCACTTGTAGGTCAAGATGTACACAACAGCTATCCATGCATTGCTATCCCCAAGCAAGCATTCTGAAATAGTCTACCCGAGTCTTTCATGAATACGCTAAAATACCTTCAACATTCAATTTTTACATAACACGGTCGCGTAGTTCCAACGAAACGGGCGCACGCTTCCCAAAACTTCAACTTACAAACGTTCTCAACTTTCTAATTAAGTTCAACAAGTCCTGAGTTAACATTTAGACGCACTGATTAACTGCTGAGCTGGTTGCACTTAGTCAAATATAGCCAGTCTATAAATAAGGATAACATTTGGAGAATAAGTGAGCGAAGTTTTGATTTAGTCAACGACTTGGGTACTAAATCGTGGCAAGGCTGTGCGCAGACCTGATGCAAACATCTTTAGATAGACTATCGTTCAGCGAATACGCGATAATGGTGTGCACACTCCGAATAAGATATTTTCATAGTCAAAGTTGATAAGCTTGTGGCTAAGTAATAACAGCTGGACGGGTTGATCTACCAGGTTAAGCTACGCTTGCCGCGGATAGTCCGTGGGTGAGTGACCACTTTTACATACCAAGACTCCGTGCCTCGGAAAGCACGTTAAGCTGTTGGTCCCGGCTGCCATTCATAGATCTTTGACAGATTAGAATGATGATTTTTCTATAGTTCACTGATGACTGTAGTAGTCTTCCGTTGTAATTTGAAATCCAAGCCATCATTTCTAAAGTTACGAAGATCAACTACAAAAAAAACTGCCTCGCTCTCAGTGCAGAAGCAAGAAAAGCATGGAAAAGTAGACTGGTAGCGATAGTTTATTTAAAAGTGTCTTTGACAAAAGGTGCAGTGAGAGCGGTTTAAAGGCCGCAGCAAAGCACGATGCTTTTTCATTCGATTTTCTATATGTAACGAACGGGATGCATGGTAAAAACCCGGAGTTTAGTCTAGTAGAAAAAGCGGACGCCACAGGCATTCTCTACAAGTTATTCTAATTTCAAACAGTTTTATAGATCCACTTGACACATAGAAAAAGGAAGGATGCCTCTATGATCCAGCAAAAACGTGACTATAACGGGTTAACTCTCTCTAATCTACGTAAATACTACCTACAAAACCACTAAAAAACAAGGAAACGTAAAACTTGACCTCGATATCAAAAAGGTCAAGGTCAGATAAAAATAAAATAATCCAATTTAAAAAAAAAACTTGTGTCTCAGGCCACTTGGGAAATCAAAGTCTTGAGGCGGCCTGAAGCCTACGACGAGAATTTATGGTAGTCCGTCAGGGGAGCGGATCGAATCGTACTGGGATGCCTAGCACACACGTTGAATACAGTATCGAGAGGGTTTTTCAGCTAAAGCGAAGTTAAATGAAGGGTTAAAGGCGAAATGGTATGTGTCGAAATACTCGTGTTCTTCAAACCATTACCCTAAATGAGTTTACAGCAGATTCGTAGAAGTGCCGTCAGAAAAGTGAGAATTTGTGTGGGTTGCGGGTTTTAATGATTTCTCGGGATTAGGGTTTTCGGATAGGCTCTATTAGTTTGGTTTAGGAAACGTAAGCTTTGTTATCTTAGCGGAAAATTCACTAAAACAACCTCTGAGTACACAATCATCACTGAATTTAAAACGAAATAAAAGACAACAGCAGGCCTAAAACGGCTACATTAGCAATTCCTCTAAAAGCGATTCATTTCCTGAATTTCGAGCTGTCATAAGCAATTCCTCTATTTTGACACAAAAGCAATTCATAATGTGTGGACCATTTTACGAATCTCCATAGAAAACTGTCAAACAGATGAATTATTTCGTAATAGGAATCGCACGCAGATCTTATTATGAATTGTCAGTTAGTGACATTTTAGGATGATTCATAATATTTTGGGTTTAAAGAACTTTATTTCTCATAAGAACTTAACAGTTCGCTTACAATGAGATACTTAGTGATCTAATTACATTAGTTAGTTACCTCTAGGGTGTTGGAGACATTATATCAGTGATTATAACTAGTAGGTACCATTAATATTAGTTACTTCTAGGGTGTTGGAGACATATTATTATTAATTGACTTCTAAAAAAAGGAATCGGATGTCTGCATTCCAAGACACAAACCATGGCAACACACCGCAACACCCAGAATAAACTAAAACTTTCAGTTCATCTCGGATGCCGCGATATATTGCCCCAATCTGCGTTTGAATGCGTTTATATTGTCACATTTTTTCAAATCCTCCGGTAAACTATTGAACAGCCGTGCGCCCTCAACCAATATCGTTTTTTTACCATAATTAGTGCGAGCGTGCTCTGGTTTTATCTGGATTTTGTTTTTATTCCTTACGTTATAAGTTATGTTTTTCATATGTAGTTGTATGTTTGATTGAACAGATTTGGTGATGATTTTTTTAATAAGAATGCATGTGTAGTATTTATAAAGATGAGTTATATTTAGGAGTTTGGTTTTTTTGTATAGTATTCTTGTCGGAGTTAAATAGTGATAGTGAAATAATGTTTTTATAATTTTGTTTTGTGTTCTTTGTAGTGGGTCTAGGTAAGTTTTCGCAGCTGACCCCCATAGCTCAACTAAATATTCAAGATGAGATTTAACCAGAGAGTTATATATTATTTTACGTACTTTTTTTGGAATGCAGTTTGAAACTTTACGCAATGCTGCCAGTAATGACATCAATTTTGTTTTGATATGGTTGATGTGATGTTTCCAAGTTAGTTTGTCGTCTACATGTAATCCTAGGTATTTTTCATAGGTTGACCGTTTGAGAACTTCTTTATCTATTGTAAGTGGTGTGAACTCTGGTAACGGTTTGTTTTTGGCGTAAAATATCATGAAAGATGTTTTTGCTGCGTTGATAGTAAGTAAATTACATTTTAGCCATTCGTTCAGTAGGTTAAGGTCGGTTTGTGCGTCCGTTATAATATCATGAATAGATTTATTGAAATAGAATAGACATGTGTCATCTGCGTATAGAGTTAAGTGGCCTCTAAGTCCTATGTTATTAATATTATTAATATAGATTAGGAAGAGTAGTGAGCTAATAACGGAGCCTTGGGGACAGCCATACGTAATGTTTTGAACAGAGCTAGTGAAATTGTCTAATTTAACTACTTGGCGCCTATTCTGTAGGTATGATGTGAACATATCGAGTGCGCTGCCTGTGATACCTATATTATTTAGTTTTTGGATTAGCTTTTGATGGCTTACTGTGTCGAATGCTTTTTTTAAATCAATAAATATCCCTAAAACCATATTTTTTTCATCAATATTTGTTTTTATTTTTGTTATTAAGTCTACTGCAGCTGTTAGGGTACTTGACTTAGCTCGAAAGCCATACTGTTGATCTATCAAGAAATTCTTGTCATTTAGGTATTTACTTAGCCGATTATATAGAACTCGTTCGAATATCTTTGATAGCACTGGCAAGACCGACACCGGCCTATAGTTACCCGGGTCAGTCCTACTTCCGGATTTATAAATAGGGCTGACCCTAGCAATCTTAAGCGTATCGGGAAAAATACCTCGAGATAAGCACCCGTTTATACAGTCAGTTAATCTCCCAATTATTATAAGTTTTAAACATTTGATCGCCTTAGTGCTGACGCCATCTAGGCCTGTGCTTGTGTTGCTGTCAAGGTCGTCAATAATTCTAGATATTTCATCTGTGCTACATGGGGAAAGCTCGGGTAGTGTTATGCTATGTGTGTAATTATGGCCGTACATAAAAATATTATCGGTGTTTACGTGGTATGTGATGGGGATTTTGTTAGCTAGGTCTGCGCCTATTGATGAAAAAAATGAGTTTAATGAGTCACATATTGCATTACCTTCTGTAATCAGGCCTGAGTTCGACATCAGTTTAGGAGGTGCACGGCTGTTGTCCTTAATTTTATTTAAAGCTAAATTATTAATAAGGTTCCACATTTTCTTCGGTTGATTGAAATTAATTTCAAATAAGTTAAGGTAGTACTTCTTCTTTTGTGTCTTGATTAGATTTATTACTTTGTGTTGTTCCTCGTTGAAGTTTTTCTTTAGGTCATCGTTTTTTGGATGTGATTTTGTCTGTTGCCATAATATGTTTCGTGAGTTTATTGAATCGATAATATCTCGGTTTATCCAGTCTTTTTGTGGTAGGTTTAATATTTTAGTCTTGTCTATTTTGCTCTCATTGACTTGTTCCAAAATAAATCTCTCTAGATAATTATAGTCATTATCTTCATTGCTGTAGGCAGCTGTCAGAGCGCAGTTATATAACTTTGTGTAGTCCGGTGCTTTATAATGTTTTTTCTTGTTTATTTGCGGCTCCAAGCTGCCTATTTCCAGAAATATTTGTTTATGATCTGATAGGCTCGATTCCACTATTGACATACTGAATGAATGGTTGCTTATATTTGTGCATATGTGGTCTAGTATAGTATTTGTTGTATCGGTTTCACGAGTACTATATAGTTTATTTATATTATTTAATACTTCGTAGCCAGTTTCTTTAATTTCATTTAGGTATTTTGTGCTTTGAGTGTCCTTGTTCAGAAGGTCTATATTGAAGTCGCCAAACACTATCGTTCTTCTTCTTTGTTCTAATTGCAGTGTGTACGTTTCTAAAAAGTTATTTATATTTGACTCACTATGATTCATGAATTATATATTTTCGTATTATGATTCCGCCAAAGTGACTGTTTTAAGCCCACAGTTGTCCAATTATTGAGTTTATTAAAGCTCCCAGAACATTTCAAATACGTAGTTATAACAAAACAAAACACATGTTTTCCTAAAATAAGGACAACCACTATCCAATATTACACACACATATCCTGTAAGCCAAAAAAAGGAGAAAAACTCCCAGAAATATACGAAATGTCAACGCGTCTTCAAATATTTATGACAAAGGTGCTTAGGAAATCTTTCGCAGTACAAAAGCTATATTGATTTTGCTTGTTATGTCCCAATGCATAATGCGACCTCCTGAATATTGTATGGTCCGTGGAGTGTGAACGGTATGGCGGTACCAAGGCACTTTAGCTTAGTGTTTTTTTTTTTGTTTTTTTTTACCGCTAATAAACATGCTGAACTAAGCTTGGTAGCTTTTAATACAAATGAAGTGTGACTCAATTAGCTTATGTTCGAAACTTGAATTAAGCAGGTGAGCTTAATTCACTACTTACTTACTAACCGGAATCGGTTAGTGAATTAAGCTCGACAAAGGGACTGTCTGTTTTTGCTTAAGTAGTTTTCTCAGCATATCTTTGAGAACTTGAGTGATGAGTTTGTTTTGACAATTAATTAAGTCTCCTTTTCGTTTATCTAGTAGATTTATTTGGTAGGTTGTTTGGTTAAAAATCAGCTTCCTAAAACCAGTATAAAGAACGGTTATAAATAAATGCCAAACTCACCACACTCTTAACGTCTACATCAGATTGGTGATTTCGTTCAATTACGTTTTTATCATATAAGACTTTTTTCGGCAAATCGTTATCAAGAGTCATCATCATCATCATTTCAGCCGAAAGACGTCAACTGCTGGTCATAGGCCCCCCAAGCACCGCCTCTTCGACCGGTCCTGTGCTTGTCGCATCCAGCGGGTTCCCGCGGCCTTCACCAGGTCATCGGTCCACCTTGTGGGGGGCCTTCCATCGCTAGGTCTTGCAGTACGTGGTCGTCACTCCAGAACCTTTCGGCCCCATCGGCCATCTGTCCTGCGAGCAATGTGCCCTGCCCACTGCCACTAAAGTTTGGCAAGACTTCGGGCTATGTCGGTTACCTTGGTTCTCCTACGGATCTCTTCATTTCTGATTCGATCACGTTACCAAGAGTATTACTTTAGAAAAATTACAAAACAACTCGTAATGACTACTGCAGTTTCCTAGCCAAGTACCACAAAACCTTATCACGAACATTTCCTTAGGAGTTCACTATGAAAGTTTGTGAGCTAAAACACTCAAGAACTTTATAACGTGTTTATGTTTGTTTCCACATTTCCTTAATCGTCAGAAAAGAAAATTTCCTACTTAAATTTGTCGTGGCAAGCGCTAAGACGTTCTTGTTAGCGCGGCATTCCCACAGGAGGGTCGTTGAGTAAGAAAACGATCCCCTTGCTTTCTACAAAATTCTACTCGGGCTAAATAATTATTTTTTCAGTTAGCCAACATATTTTTTCTACTTGTTAAAATTGCAGGAGGAATATTTAGGTATTTTTTTGGATTTATACCTAAATGAAGAGTTTTAATTTTTTCTCTTCTCGAGTTTTTTGAAGCTTTTGCTAGCGTTCATTATATACGATTCTATTGTAGTTTTATAAAATGCATCTATTAAGGTGTCTGGATACCTACCCCTTGGTAACACAGGTTGTCACTTTTTCGGGCTTCTGACGACCCGTAACAGCTGTCAAAGATTCACGAATGACAGCCGGGACCAACGGCTTTACATGCTTTCCGAGGCACTGAGGGGTTTCGATATGTAATGGATGGTCACCCATCCACGGAACGACCGCAGCAAGCGTAGCTTAGCCTTCGATCGACTCGTGCGGCTGTTATTACTGAGCCATGAGACGTTTAGCTTATTATACCAAGTCTTTTACGACATAAATCTACCTAAGTGCCCAGTATTCCTATCTTTCACATCCACACGTTTATCATACCCAGGAAACTCATCTAAGCCTGCAAAATTCAGTAAACCAGACACCGTATCCCAACCAAACTCCTTCATAAATAATCTTTAAAATCACTCATTTATTTACATTACACAGTTATATATCACGGCAAAGTTTAAAATTCCCCGCAATAACAAAACCCGCTGGCGAATGTAACATGGCTAGTATGAAAGTGGTAGAACTTGCACGAAGTAGGGGTATATTAAACTTTCCTTCTGATTTATGACAGTTTATTGTTTTTGCGGCTACAACCCTCGTGAACGCCCTTGGCGACGGTTTTTTGTGGAGGATTTTAAAATTCGCACTATTTTATTTGATTTTCTTGCTGATGCGGGAAGGCGAGGCGGATTGTGGAAATGGATAGCGATATTTTGAAGATACATTTTTTGTAGTTAATATGGCTTATCCCCTTTGTTTTTATGTGGTTTACAGTATAAACGTGGCATAAATTCTGTGCCTTCTAAAGATGTTTAATATTTCGTTACAGCTTGCTTTTGGCACTAAAGTATAAATGTTGTTGTAGCCTAAGTGTAGTTTTAGTAAATTATTGTGAAATAGTGTATTGCTAGATTGACGAAGACGACTCATAAACACCCTAACAGTGATAGGTATATCCATGTTAAACATAAGTAGAGTACCTCAAAGCATACGGAACTAGTTCAAATAAGTTACAGCACCAAGTAAAAGCACTCTAACATAAACTTCCAATATAGTACAATAGATGAAGTAGATATAAAGTTTAACCAACGACATGTGCTTCCTACAAAGAGTTTAAATGTGTGGTATTAAAAAGAAATCTAAGCTATGTTACGAAGTGCCGAGTCTTGAGCTCTTGTAGTTTCGTGAAGTTATCGATGAAGATGGCTATCGATAAAAATGACTGTGACGACTTAGAAATAAGCTGAAAAGGCCGCCCATTGTACGTTTTGTAGTGTATTCATTTTTGTTATATATTTTTCTGGTGCACAATAAAGGTCTGGTGCAAATATAAATATAATATATCAATTGTATTATGACATTGATATTATCTATTTATAAAAAATCGTAAAAAGTTTAAAACAAAAATATTAAAATAAACTTTTAATGAATACATTTTAGTAAAATAACATGTAAAATAATAACATAGATAATTAAAATGAGATACATAACTCAAAGTTTCTAATCAGCTTCCGCTTTTCCGAAATGATCTCATTAATAACAGAAAATTAATTATTTTAATGTAGACACCTTTGAAGTGTAGGCAAAGGCCAGTAAATATTAATTAAACATTTTCGGCTTTGTAACTTTCATAGCGACGTATATTTTTTATCTTTTTTCATCCAATTAACAGTTCTTTTTGAGTTTTTGTGAATTTTGTGAATCAATATGGAGTTATTTTGTCAAGCCTATAATGTTTTCAGTAATGATGTAATTAATATGTATGTGACAGTACAGGTACATAAATTTATTATCTACATTTTACATTTTTTTGTGTAGGCTACCAACCTTTTAATACTGTTATATTAAAATTCATTATTTTGTCTCGAAAGAAGAATAGTCTAGGAAGTACATCATTTTATGGCCTTCCTAAGAAGATTTACGAAACTATCGATATGCAAATCATTTCCCTCAGCCCATCACTATTTCACTAGACGAAGACGATAAAGAAGGACGGATATAATGTAGTGCTTTCAAACATTGAAGCGAAGTTTGCCTACAGAGCAGCAGACAAATGACAACCGGCCTGAGGCGGGGAGCTGCGATATTAGAAGCCTTTAAGATGGGAAAAATAGCAACTTTTACTTGAGGTAGTTTTTGTATGGTGTTTGAGGGAAGACGAAGCGAATTGACAATTTGATGGCTGGTTGGTTGGCTGGTGTAATGGATATTTTTGATGCGGTTGTGAATAGCTAAAGTATTAAAGAGGGTTAAGCAATAGCAGATCGCTGACTATGTTGGCCGGGTTAGCATTTTCGTTCACTCACAATTTAATCTTGGTGAGACTTATCTTTCTTGAAAGAGACGTTATCCAATAGAAAAATTGGCTGAGCCAGGTAACTTTTGCACCGATGTGAATCATAGTAAAATACCATACAGCAATTGACTGGAAGGTTAGTCCAGATGCGACCCTGCATTTTGTTGAATGATATTTTTAATATTTAATGTCCGTATCGTCCGTTCCTGAGTTTGTTTTTAGAAGTGGTTTCGGTATCCTATTTACAGAATAAATAATTTAATTTCATTTCACTTGCTGACCAACTGTACTTGCTTTTACCAACTAAAACAGTTGTTGTATGTTTCCACATGATTTCCATAGCGGAAATTTCTGGTGGACTTCGGGCCTAAGACTCTCTTTGAACTCTGATCAAGGCAGAGCACTTCCGCTCCTTCTAACATGGCCCACATAAGACCCGCTCCAATCCACGTCTTACCCCATACGCCATGCATAAGATGGCAGAGATGTTACACTTCGGGTACGCCCGTGAGAAAGAATTGCCGACGACATTTGTTTCGGGAGCGTCTCTGATGCGCTTGTTTTGTAAACTTCAGTTACGAGTGAATATCTCTGTATCTTCTCAACTGCTATGTGGAGGGAAAGATTTTGTAAAAAGTTTGGACTATGTGCGTTTTTGCCACAAGAGTTAAATCTTGTTTCCTGTCATGATGCAAAACTGTTAACATTCACTCAACTCGGGCACCGAATAATATTAATTTCCTATCTATTATTATTATTATATAATATTTTTATATTATTATTATAACATCAACTTCTATTTTAGTCCACAATCCATGTTCATGACCCCCGCCATTCAAGTTAAACCTTTCAAATCCTGCCTTCTTGTCCAGTCAGTCCAGTTTTTACCCGACTACGGCGAAGCAAAAAGGAGGGTTATGTTTTGACCGATATGTATGTATGTAAGTTCATGTGTTTCCTCATATTATCTCCTAAACTACTCATCAAAATTTGACAAATAAGGTATCGCTGGAAGACAGACAAATTAAAAATCCGGAGTCCTGTTTGATTTATGCCCCTAACACGTGTGACTCCGGATTTTTACCGTTGTATTCACCGCCGGGGTGCCAGCTGTTTTAGAACCCAATGGCTTGGCACGCGACGATGGGAAGAGACCAGACGAAATTACCATAATGCCTTGGAAGATGGGTAGGCCAGGCCTATGGTATGGGATGCAACCTGTGTCGACACCTTCGTACCATCCCATCTTCCTAGCACGGCGGGCTGTGCTGGGGCGGCTGCTCCAGGTGCAGAAAACCTCAAACGGCGCAAACCTTATTGGTAGCTATATTTTTGAGCCGTTTGGGGTTGAAACACTAGGGCCGTGGGGTCCCAGTGCTCATCGAGTATTTCGGAACATCGCCCAGCGGTTGGTTGACTCTTCACGTGACCAGAGGGCTGGCCAATTTCTAGGTCAAAGAATCAGTATTGCCATCCAACATGGCAAATCTGCCACCCTTTTGGGCACTTTTCCCACTGACAGCGATGCGGAAGAATTTTTTTCCTTTATATATAATTTTATCCCTTTGTACATATTGCTAGACTTAGATTGTATATTTAATTTAAAATTGTAAATTAAATACCTATTACTTTTTTATTCTGTTTCGTTTAAAGCACATTAAAGAAAAATTCCTACAGCTATTTAAGGAAAAAATACCCAAGTAAAACAAAAGTTGGAAACTTTTAATTTTATTTGAAAAACGAATTATAACTTTATACTAAACCAATTGGCAATATTTTACTTCGATGAGAATTGAAATAAAATAATTTAAAAACAATATATTTAAAACACAAATGAGTCGTGGAGATAAAGAACAATGCGTTTAGAGGAAGCCCCGCAACTCATGACACGGGTAATGGCAAGAATTCACCAACCTACGCCTGTTTCTGAAGATTCTATATTAACTAGAAACGTTATCAACTTTATAACAAAAAATCTCTCGTTATTTGTTTGTTTATCTTTAGCTTTTTTCGCTCGCGGCTAAGTAATAACAGCCGCACGGGTCGATTGCCGGGGTTGGTCCATGGATGGATGACCATCTTAACATACCGAACATCCTTCGTGCCTCGGAAAGCACGTCAAGGCTGTTGGTCTCGGCTGTCATTCGTGAATCTTTCAAACTCAAACTCAAAGCATTTATTTCAATTAAACCATTTACAGGCACTTTTGAATTGTCAAGGAGTCGGTCAGTCAGTAATATGAAGCTAGTTGCCCATTCCAAAGCGTAGTAGGTACCTTTGACAGTCGTTACGGGTCGTCAGAAGCCCGGATGTCTGACAACCAGTCTTACCAAGGGGTTGTGGAGGTCAGATAGATTGTTGAGGTCAGTCGCTCCATGTAAAATACTGCTATTCAGCTGCATCCGGTTAGACTGGAAGCCGACCCCAAAAAATTAATCATCTCTTGCGGCCGACGGTCTTACACGTACACAACTTCAAATAATTATCCAAAATACGTCATCGTCTTGCCTCATCATTATCACACTGATCCATCTAAAACTAAATCATAACATTCCCATATTAAAATCTTCGACACAACATGTGACAAAATCATCACCACCCCATTGTCCTAAACTTCACACGCCGAGACACTTCCAGTACCCTTCAGCTGTGTACCTATAGATATAGTCGAAATAAAAGTGGCGACAACGGCGTCTGGCGGCAGCTTAGAGTTGAAAGGCTTCGGCTAGACGGCACGACTAATTGTTGACACTACTATTGTCGTATTTGGATGAGTATTTACATGTCTCACTGACGAGGCTGAAAATTATGCGATCGAGGCTTTTTTTGTAGTCGGTGCAAGGCTCTGAAAAATTGAATTCAGCCTGAATTGTGCACGAGAATAACAAAACTACGTATGTTGTCTTGCTTAACCATTTAATGCATTTATTCATACCCGTCAACGTTTGGGATTATGAGAAACAAATCGAAAATAATAGGTAAGTAGGTACTACTAACTATTTTTTTCTTGAAAAGCAGACATTATTAGTAAAAGATTGCTATGTGATCACCGGATATACACCAATTTCACAAGCACTGACTTTTAAATTCATACATTTTGTAATCCTAATCTTTATTATTAGTGAGTTTGTTGGTTTTTTGTTAAGTATTCACGCTAAAATGGCTGAACGGATTTGGATGAAATTTGGCACAAGAGTATTGAATAGGACAGGTGTTAGGATAAAGGATACTTTTTATCCCGATGTTCTCATGGGATCGAGACTTATGTAGGTGAAACCGCGGGGCTCAGCTAGTGGTGGTATAACTCAGTTTTCAGGTATAATTGTTTTCTCATTTGATTATTAGTCTGAATTAAATTCAGATTTTCTTACACCGTACCTTACACCTAATTCCTGTTTACGTGGCCATAATGGTCTCGTCTTATTCAACCAAGGTCACAAACCTACCATTTAATTTTAAGGTAGGACCTACGTCGTTACAGACCTTTAAGGGCGTGTAGCAAGTTATTACAGCTCATTGTCTACGAACTTCAATATTTCCCTGAGGGTCTGAAAGGTCAGATAGGACTTATTACTCTAAAATCAAGGGCGGTCTTTAGACTAATAAAGCAAGTTCTCAAACTCGGAGTGTGATTAAAATGTTTATATATCTGTTGTTAACCGCTAATATTTTGAATGTATTATAATTTTAATGTTAAGTTTTCATAATTATTAAGTATTGGGTGGCAAACAAACCAATTTCCTGGTACAGCGCGTCCAACATTCTGAGTAGACGGCAAAACACAGAACTAAAACTTATGTACTGAATTTGTCATGTTGTAGGTACGTGGTCACTGTCGAGAATGCCGCAGATGTTTGATAAATAGGTATAATTATGGTTATTGTATGTATTTTTATTGTATATTTCTCCGGACGAGTTCGTTCACAATTTGTACCTAAAATTACCTACTGCTCTGTGATAGCCTAGTGGCGTGACCGTGTGATCGTCGGTCTGCCAAATCATCAGGTCTCGAGTTCGAACCCAAGACACGCACCTCTGACTTTTCGGATTAATGTGTGTATTTTTTATTTATCACTTGCTTCAAAAATGGTGAGGGAAAACATCCACGCGAGAGACACCAGTGCCCTGTTTATCAAAACTTCCAAGCCTTGTATTACCAAGTGTCATTATTTAGTTCACAAGCCCATTTTTACACTTTATTCGTGATTTTGTTTATAAAAAAATAATTTGAAAGTTACAACTTGTAAAAATCATAACAAATCCTGAGAGTGTCCGGCGACTCTCTATTCCGTCTTATAAGTTTACAAGTGTCGTGCTTAGTACCGCAATAAAATAAATGTTTAAATTCGATTTTCTCTTTTTAAATGTGGTGAAAAGAGAGAGGTTACCTGATGTCCCAGCAGTGGGAACATTAAGGCTGATTATCTATGGAGATGAGCTATGAATTTAACGAAAATTAACATTCTAGGTAACTTGTGAACGTGTAGACTAGTAACTTTTGATTAACAGGGTTCATTCTCTAACCACACGAAAAAAAAAGACGCCTTCTGCTTTTAAAAAGAACCAAGTCTTATTACAGGAACCTTAAAGTATTAAATAAACAAAATTTAAACCAACTCAAGTAATTCAAATCCGAAATACTAGCGGAACCGCCCCAAAATCTTGTACGTACTAATATAATTTAATTACTACGTGCCATGAATAGACAAAGAGACAAATTAAATGTTGGATTAAGGTATTCCGCGCGGGGTGATTAGAATGATTGATCACTCGAATAGCATATGTTCTGGTGGAACGGGTATCGGGACCGGATACCCGGTTTTTAGTTTAATGTGGATTTACTTTGTTGAAATTAAATAGTTTTAGGTTATAAATATTGGGTAAGAACTTTTAAGCTAGGAGCTCGTGGCTAAGTTATAACAGCCGTTCGGGTCGATCCATCAGGTTAAGCTACGCTTGCCGGGTTTGGTCCGTGGATGGGTGACCATTATCACATATCGAGACTCCTCCGTGCCTCGGAAAGCACGTTAAGCCGTTGGGCCCGGCTGTTATTTGTGGATCTTTGACAGTCGTTACGGGTCGTCAGAAGCCCGAAAGTCTGACAATCAGTCTAACCAAGGGGTATCGTATTACCCAGTTACTGGGTTGTGGAGTTTAGATAGGCAGTCGCTCCATGTTAAATACTGGTATTCAGCTGCATCCGGTTAGACTGGAAGCCGACCCCAACATAGTTGGGAAAAGGCTAGGCAGATTGATTGAACTTTTAAGCTAGGAAGGACGTTTCTATAGTCTGTATTCGTTTTCACTGTGAATCCTTACGATGAGAATAGTGTGTAGACCTCTTTGATATTGGCTGACAGCGTGTGACACCACACCACGACTGTTCAGATCTTAATATATCGAGGAATTTACCATCTGGTTGAAAAGATAAAAGATAGAGGAACAGCCCCTGAATTACCTAAAATGGTTAAAGCAGCTTTTTGATGGTGCCAGGTTTCGTAGGTTTAAAGGTACACAAAGTTTCCACCATTCGGAGACAGAGATATACAAGCTTTATTAAAATTATAATAAATTTGGCTTATTGGTGATTCGCCCGACTTTACTCGCCCGAAATCGCAGATCGACACTTTTAAGTAATGTTTTCTTGAGGCGATTCGCACGAAGAGAATTTATTTGCAGGCGAATCGACAACTCCAGAAATCTATTCGCCTACAATTAAATTAACTGTAATTCCTTCCATCAATTATCTTACTCAAGTCACTTCATAATTATGCACCGTTTTTAATTCTGCTATCTTCTTCGAAATGGTGAACGTAGCTAGACTCGTATACTGTTCCTTCAAATTGCCAGAGGTTGCCGTCATTATGAAGAGTAGAGCAAACTTAGATTGGCGTCGGGGGCGCCGAGATTGTTATCTTAATGAATGTATTTTGGTAATATCTTGTAGACATTTATGAAGTTCATTTTCTGTGGAAAGTTTAGTTTTGTAGTTGTGGTAAGATGACCTAAATTGTAACACAAATAAGTTTTTGATTGGAGTAGCTACAGTTGATCTACGATTCGTAATCATAAAATAACAACAGCTTTCTTAAGTCTATCTGCGGGCCTAAACCGGCCACATTAGCAATTCCTCTAAAAGCAGTTCATTTCCTGAATCCCAGCTGTCCTATTAGCAATTCCTCTAATTTGACATAAAAGCAATTCATAATTTGTTGACCATTTTACGAATCTCCATAGAAAACTTTCAAACAGATGAATTATTTCGTAATATGAATTACACGCAGATCATAGTATGAATTGTCCGTTTGTGACATTTTAGGATGATTCATAATATTTTTGTATTATGATTCTGCTAAAGTGACCGTTTTAAGCCCCCTGGAATAAAATAAAATAAATTATGCAGTAGGTAGTTGTAATGAGGGTTTGCTGAAATGACGTTCACCAGATAGCAGCACTGAGACGTCAGGTCCGGGTATTTGTCAAAAGTGTCAAAGCGCCTATATTTTCTTTAGTTATGACTGAACGAATGAAACAAATGATAAAAGTCATCATAATTATTTTATATTCTTTGTCGAAATGGAAGACTCCTTTGTCAAAGTGGCACCAACTTGTGGCGGTATCTACATCGCCACATGCGAACTACGCATCAAAGACCTGACGTCAGACAGACGTCACATAAATCCTGCATCGCGCAATTAAAGTTTACCGTGCAGTGGACATATATACGAGAACCCAACATCAATCGTTGGGCAGTTGCCCGCCAGACACAACACCCGTCTGGTTGGAGGATCCTCCCTTTTCTATGGTGGATGAGTGAACTTTACACCCTGTTCCTCATACCCCTAAAAACTCATCATCTGCCTAGCCTTGTCCCAAGTATGTTGGGGTCGACTTCCAGTGTAACCGGATGCAGCTGAATACCAGTATATTACATGGAGCGACTGCCTATCTGACCTCCACAACCCAGTAACTGGGTAATACGATACCCCTTGGCAAGACTGGTTTTTCAGACTTTCTGGCTTTTGACGACCCGTAACGACTGTCGAAGATCTACGAATGATAGCCGGGACCTACTGCTTGACGTGCTTTCCGAGGCACGGAGGAGTGTCGGTATGTAAAGATGGTCACCCATCCACGGACCAACCCCCTGTACCGTCAAAGCGTCAAAGTGGCCAACAGGTGGCGTGAATTTTCATGAAAAACCGTATTAACATAGCTAAATACACTAAAAGTTAATGATGATGAGATCAATGACCCTTTCAGGTTTACGATTACTCCTTGAAACCTTTCAAAAATAAAATATTGCAACAACATTCATTGATATTATCGTGCTTGACTAAATTCTCACTTGATGTCAAGTGATAAATGATGGACCCTTGCCTAGAACTATCTACTTAATTACTAGTCAAAAAGTTTACCTTCATAAACAGTTACTATCTCATGTCTATAGAACAAACCAATCAATAAAATAACAATCAAACTTAAACCAAACCAACAAAAGGAACTGAACTGAGTCAATAACAACCAACGAGTTGAAAACAAAAGATCAAGCTGCTATTTTGTAATAAAAGAAGCAATTACTTACTACGGTGGGACTCAGAGACAGCAGTCTATATTTATAATCGGATTATTTCGATCGTGTCCGATGCTAGAGACTGCAGCACAAAAGGCATTCGAGTTTTCATGAATTCAATTTGAAAATTACGAACGAAAATGTTCAAACTTATATTTGGCAAATTACATTTTAGAGAAACTTGTTTTCATTTTAAGACTTAAAAACTTTATTTTTAACTGAGATGTGAACTTTGTCCAAACCAAGAAAAACGGAAGAATGATGTCTATTTTTCATGACGTAAATAAATTGAATATAAAAGAGACTAAGGGAGTGTAATCGTAATAGAATGGGAGTTACTTCGCCCGAGACTGCGATCGAGAGTAGACGTGTGCCAGAAATAAAATAATTATTTAAAGTAGTTTTGCATTCTATAATACCGAATTGTCACCTGTATGTGAATACTGGAAGTGGCCAAATTCGCGTAGGGGCAAGATTATATTCGCCGGGCACAAAGTACGTTGTGTGTGCTAACCGCGCTGCCGCCTTCACCTCCGCGAGAACGGTACGCCACCCATAATTGCTATCCCGCTTGCACAACGACTGCGCGCACTGCTGTGACTCACCTACAACTCAGAATTGCCGCTTCTTGGGACCTACGCGCACAGCTCATACGCCGCACACTATAAGGTACATACTACGCAAGCAATAACAATATGAGACGTACGCCACCTCCATCCATGTCGCCGGCAGCGTCTAACGCTAGCGACGCCGACGCCGGAACTATTATGACAATTAATCCAACTATTAATTTATCCGGTTCTGCTCCAAATTTAAGTAGCATGGATGTGTCAAACGTTACATCACGTAATCCAAAACGTAAATGCGATCATGAGCTTGTCGATTTCATGCAGGAGATCCGTGATTTACTAAAAGCGTCTACTGCTCAAACCGAAAACAAATTTACGTCGCTTCAAAAATCCATGACTGAAATTATAGCGCAAAATGCAGAGTTGCAAAAATCCATAGAATTTGTAAGTAAGCAATACGACGATATGAAAATAAGGTTGGATGATACTGAAAGAGACCGGAAAGCTGACCGTGCCTATATAAATCAGCTGGAAGACAAAGTGGAGAATTTAGAAAGAATATTATGTGTCACAAAGATAGAAATTAGAAATGTACCAAAGAAGGAAGGAGAAAATAAAGAGGATCTGCGTAAGGTATTATCGGAAACAGCAAAAGTTCTAGAAATACCGCTAGAAAGTTATGAAGTTAAGGATATCTTTCGTTTCAGTAAAAAAAGTGGTGGATCATCTATTGTAGTCGACTTCACCTCCGTGACTACAAAGGAAAATATTCTGCAGAAAGTGCGCAATTACAATCGCAAAAATGCCCAGGGAAAATTAAACACCTCCCATATAAATATACCAGGTGACATAAAACCTATTTATATATCAGAGAGCCTGACGATGAAGTCACAGCGATTGTTCTTTTTAGCAAGGAAATTTGCTAGTGAAAATAATTTCAAGTTTTGCTGGACATCTTTTGGAAAAGTGTTCCTTCGACAAAGGGAAGGGACTCCACACATGCTCATTAAAGGCGAAGATGACCTTAAACCGAACTTAGAACAATGACTGGGCCTCGGAATTGCTTGTTCCACTTACTTATTTGTAAATGTTTTAGTTTTTTATCTGCACCTGCTCTATTATAGTATAACACACAAACATAATTCAACCAAATACTATAATGACAACTCAATACACAAAACACAACCATACCACAAAAATACTTACATCAGCACACATATATCTTCCTCTCTGAACGGATCCATTCTCATTGTTTTACCACAAGACTATACCACGCCTAAAACGAGACCCCGCACATTAATGTGTAACACTGAAATTATAACGGTACTCAATGGCTAATACAAACACCAACATCACATCACAAATAGATAACTTCACGGTGGCATCTTCACATCACTGTGATACTAATATATGTAACGACATCATAAAAACCTCGAAGAATTCGCTAAAAATAATAACTCAGAACATCCGAAGCATATACAAAAACTTAGACGGGTTTCAGGCTCAATTAGCTAGGTTATGCTGTGAAATGGACATTATAATACTGACGGAGTGTTGGCTTAATGAAGACAAACCAATTCCTCCAATTGAAAACTATGTGACATACGCCAGTAAAAAATGCTTAAATCAAAACGACGGAATTACAATATATGTTAAAAGCAGTATTCAGTGTACAGTGGAAGAACCAGAACCGATAGGTGGCAACTTTCTCCTACTAAAAATTGATTCCGATACGTGTATTTTAGCATCCTATAGATCCCCATCGACATATTGTATAGACCGTTTCCTAAATTCCGTGGAAATCATTTTAAGTAAACAAAAAGCGAGCAACATAATTTTAATAGGAGATATTAATATTGACATAAAACCTAGCAATACTGACAGAAATAGTTCACTTTATCTTAATTTGACTGCTGAAATGGGTCTTTTACCGGGACACACACATCCGACAAGATTACAGAACTGCCTCGATCATGTGATGATTAATAAATCTACTTGTGCAACTGTCATAGTAATAAATTCCACAGTCAGCGACCATGCCTCAGTAATGGTATGTTTAAGTAAGGGCGTTAACAATAATAAACACACAATTAGATACGTCACAAAAGTAAATTATGAGGCCGCTGTAGAGCAGCTTAAAAATACAGACTTCTCATTTCTATCTGACAAATGCGATGCGAATGAAGCTGCAACTAGGTTTGTCGAATGTTTGATGTCCACAATATCTCAACACTCCCAATTCCAGAAAGTCTCAAACCGTAAAACACTACTTAAGCCCTGGATTACACCTGGCCTATTACGGTGTATTCGACACAGGGATAATCTCCATAAAACATTTCTAGCAGATCCAAAAAACGGAATTATAGAGCGGTCATATAAACGGTATCGCAATTTCTGCAATCTGTTACTTAGGAACATAAAACTAAATCACGACAGATCCGCTTTAGAATCTTCAAAAAACAATAAAGAAACATGGAATATTATTAAAACTATTACTAACCAAACTGGGCAAAAAATATCAGCGGACAAACTCCTAACTGCAACAGATGCGCCCAACGCAATTGAGGAAGTAAATCATTACTTTGCTAATATTGGTAAGCAATTAGCTGATACTAAAAGGCAAAACCAAAATTCTCCAAGTGCACCATATAAATTTGAAACACCCTCGGCATGTGAATCTATGGTTTTATTATCCCCAGGCGAGATCGAAGTTGAGGCGGTGATTAATAACCTGAGGATTCATTGTGCTACAGGATGGGACTCTATTCCGGCCAAACTCATCAAACTGGGCAAAGATGTACTAATCTCACCTCTTACGAAACTCATTGAGATATGTTTCGAGCAGGGAGTCTTCCCCCGAATCTTCAAAAAGTCTCTAGTAACACCAGTTCACAAGGGAGGGAGTGAAGACGACGTCAAAAACTACAGACCTATCTCAGTACTTTCAGCACTGTCAAAAATCTTGGAAAAGCTACTGAACCAAAGACTCATAAGATACTTAGAGCACTCTAAAATATTATCAGACTCACAATTTGGCTTCAGGTCCGGGAAAAGCACCGTAGATGCAGTTAACCAACTTGTTGACCACATTACTGGAAAAATGGATGCAAAACAGAAATGTCTGGGTGTTTTTCTTGACCTGGCCAAGGCGTTCGACACTGTCTGTATCCCAACCCTTGTAAAGAAGTTAGAGCATGCCGGTATCAGGGGGAAAGCTCTCAGCATATTTACTGACTTTCTTGCAGACCGAACACAAAAAGTAAAGATTGGTGAAAAGGTTAGCAGTGAAGCCAAAATTGACTATGGTGTACCACAAGGAAGCTGCCTATCCCCAAGTCTTTTCCTGGTCTATGTGAATGACCTGTGCCAGCAGTCTCTTAATAAAGGCAGAATATTTAGTTATGCAGATGATACCGTATTAATATTTCACGGTGAGAGTTGGGAGGAAGCGCAACAAGCGGCGGAGCTAGGCTTACGTAAAATAATCCATTGGCTAGGAAGTAACTTACTAACCCTGAATATTTCAAAGACCTCTTATCTGCAATTTACTTTCGCCAATACTAAACCCATGGAAATAAGCATCAAAGCACACTCTTGCAATGATTTATATGGTCACCAATGCGAATGTATTCCAATCTCACAAAAAAAGTCTGTGAAATATCTAGGTGTACTTCTAGATGAACGACTTAGCTGGCGTCCACACATTGAATTGACCACTTCCCGTGTTAGGAAACTTGTATGGGCATTTAAGAAGCTTCGACACGTGGCTAGGTTTAAGCTACTCCGCACGGTGTACATTGCGCTGGCACAGTCAATCATAGCCTACTGTATCACGGCCTGGGGAGGCGCTTGTAAAACCTTTATGATTCACCTCGAAAGAGCCCAAAGATCTTTGTTAAAGGTCATGACCTTCAGACCGTACCGGTTTCCTACGAAGGATCTTTATGAAAATTGTAAAGTCCTTACCGTGAGACAGGTATACCTTCTTCATCTCACAATTAATCAACACCAACTAACGCCGGTAATTCACGCCACCAAAGTAAAGAGAACTATTACTCATACTAATGTATGTAGACCAGAAAAATGTAAAACCGCTTCCGCTAGGAGACAACACTTTTACATGGCTAAATACATTTACAATAAATTAAACAATACCCATAACATAAATCCGTTCACAACGAAAGAAACTAAATTAAAAATCTCCACATGGCTTCAAACACTTGACTACCACCAGACGGAAGATCTGTTACAAAATCAGTACTCATAAAATAATCTACTCTCACCCACACACACACGCACACACACACACACGCGCACACACACACACACACGCACACACGCACACACACATGCACACACACACAAAGAGCATGTGTGCATCTTATAATTGTTGTATTTTTGTCTTTTATTGTTTTTCTCTTTTTCTTTTGCTTGTTGCACATTGTTATGAATTTAACCATAAATGGGCGAAGACACTGGCTCCTGTAACACAGGTTGCTACCTAGCTCAGGAGCCAGGGCTTCAAACAAAGTTTGTAAAAGCTGTATTTGTGTCAATAAAAAAATATTTATTATTATTATTATTATTAGTTACCGACATAGCTTGCAGGGTAAGCAAACTGAAGTGGAAGGGGGCTGGCCATGTTTGTCGAAGGACCGATGGCTTGTGTACCCGACGAGTCCTAGAGTGGAGAAGCGTAGATGGACCGACGACCTTAAGAAAATGGCTGAGACAGACTGGTTGCGGAAGGCGGAGGACAGGGTGTTGTGGCGCAGTATGGGAGAGGCCTTTGTCCAGCAGTGGACTGCGATAGCTAAGTTTTTTTTTAAAGTAAGGGAGCTAGTGACTGCCGAGATGACGACTAATACTTCTCGTATGGAAGAAAAAACATGTTGCACCGACCCCAAATAGATTGAGATAAGGGCAGGAGAATGATAATGATGATATTTTGATGATAAAGGAGACTGGTAAATTATTCCAAAATTATCAAAAGATTTCAGTGTGAATAAAAAAACCGGTTTTCCACGATGTAAAAATAGGTCACAAAGCTGCTGGTTTTCGATCAATTTACCCATTAAAAGCTTATTCGGTTTTCGAATTTGACCGTCCGCGTCGGTTAGAATTTAGGATCAGGATTTTCCGCACCACAAATCAGTGATCCGTACTTAACACTAGTTTGTATTCGACGTCGAAGCCCCCGTATCGATTTACTATATGAAACGCACTTTATACACACCGTTGCTGTCATGCTATCATTATTGCAAAACCGAAGTTTGTCTAACACTAACGGAACATCCTTGATCACGCTCACAACACAAACTAAGCTCTATTCTCGAGTTCTGAAGTCTAAAATGGCGTGACAAGTGTAGTTGTTCAGTCGTTTCGCTAGTGAAGGGAAACGTAGTCAATAAAGGCGGCTTAGTGGCATCGATAACTTTGTGTTTTGCGATATTTATGCGTTCCACTTGGCTCGGGAACACCTGTTTGTTTGTGTGCACGCCAGTGTGGGCAGACACGGGAATTTGTCTTGTCGATTGTTGTTTGCCACCGAAAGACAGTTGTATTGACGCCGTTGACATTTCCAGCCACTCGATCATTGTTTGATTTCATTTGGTATATTTTTGCTCTGTTTTGAAAGTTGGCGAACTTTATACTGGGCCATGTGGTGTTGCTAAAGAGTAGTAAAATTCTTGTGAAAAAGCACACAAACATTTTAATTATTAGTAAACATATGTGAGAAAATTTAATCTTCGTCTGCATAACATCAAAGAAAGAAAATACATTTATTTAGCACAGACAGAGCACACAACACAACGTAACTACAAGTTAAAAAAAGATACAATAAAAAATAAAAACAATTTAAAAATGGCATCACGATATCTTCAAAGGTCATCTAATCTACAAATTCAAGATTTGTGGAAAAAATTGGTTGGTAATTATTATTATGCCCTTAGCAGTGGCAAAATATTATCGATAGTAATTACAAAATTGTTCACATCCCTACAGCAGCCTCCGAGCATTTAACAGCAACATTCATTGTAATATTTGCTTTATACAATCCGTGTTGAATTTTGACTAGTCTGTTAAATAATTTAGTGAGGTTCGTTTCGCGCAAACTGTGTAACAATCCAGTCTAATTTACTGGTTCTGTTGTATCTACTAACGTACTGAAGTTAATTCTTGGTACAACTAGAATGATTAGGAAAATTAAGATGGTCTCTTTCTGAGATTCAGATTTGATTTCAACATAGCTTGTGAACATAATATTATAAGGTCTTACTATAAAAACATAGACTCTTATTCAATGTGTGTCTAATGCCAGTCTTACGTCAAATTTCATAGATAAATGTCGTGTTTAAAAGGTGTTTAGGTTAAACAACTGATGTAATATAAGACCGCCGCCAGTAGGGACTGGTCATCTCTAAGCTGCCACGGCTTATTTTTAATTTATTTTAATTTTTGAATTGTTTTTTATCTTAACGGACGCTTTTAACGTGCACGTCTCTTTTTTTTCTTTTTTACATTGTTCTCACATGTTTAATTTCAAATGAATGATGTAACCAATATATTGTAACAAAATTTTGATTTAAAAGAGTGTCCGTGGAGTTTCTTGCCCGTTCTTCTCCATAGGAACCTACTACGTTTTGGAATGGGCAACTAGCTTCATTTTTTTGACTGACCGACCCCTTGACAATTCAAAAGTACCTGTAATTGGTTTATTTGAAATAAATGCTTTGAGTTTGAGTTTGAGACACGGCTGCTGCGTCGCCAGTTCTTTTCTTGAACTTGGCTTGATACGCTGCCACGTGTCTAGATAAGGATAGGTTTTAAAACAACGTAACATCACGCCTGTATCCCCGAAGGGTAAGGCAGAGGTGTAGTGCCTATAGTAACACCCAAATTTCACCGGTTATGTTGAAGTCCCACGGAATAGGGGGTGACCCTATTGCCACCAACCGGGCACAGTTCCAGAGTCCGGCTTGCTACTGAGAAAGTCCTGATGGAAAAACCCAATAACACTTTCCCCGACCTGGGAATCGAACCCAGGACTCTATGGTCAGAAGTAATGCTTGCGACCACTAAATCAACTAGTTTAAAAACAAACTTCCTGTAAAGAATTTAACAAAGAAATTAGAGAACAATAAACGCAACTACATATTGTATCAAAATAATTAGCAGTTTATTTTTTCTTATTTTCCCACATATGTGCCCCCTAGTTAGATTTTTATGCCCCGTAAAACCCTATATTGCAACTTTCATCGAAATAGTTAGAGCCGTTTTCGAGAACGGGATTATTAATAATATGAATATTGGTAATTTAATAGTGTAGGATATATAGTACCTGGGCAACGGAGCTCTGCTCGGGTGATACGAAGAAAACGAATTCTCCCAGAATATGAGACCTAGCTAGATCGATTTTTCGCCCCCTTATAGCGCCTTTAGAGCCGTTATCGAAAACGTGATAAGGTACAAATATGTATACAAATATTGCTCATCCTTTCATTATAAAACAAAGTCCGTCGCCGCGTCTGTCTGTCATCCTGTTCGCGATAAACTCAAAAACTACTGCACCGATTTTCGTGCTGTTTCACCAATGGATAGCACTCTATCCATTGGTGGCACTCTATCCATCCACACTAAAACCTTCCTCGAGAACAGTGGTTCTTAACCACTGAACACTGGTTCGGATGTTTAATAACCGACATCCAAGCGGCGTCAGCTAGGTTATTAATATAGGATTGTATTAAGTTCTAAACAAGTGAGAATCTAACTAGATTTTTCTTTCCTTACAGGTGAGTGGTGTATGAATGGTTAAAACGGGAAAAGGGGAATGGAAACTTCCTGGTGCGAATAGTATGCTGTATACCCAAGGTAAGTTTTTGACGGATTTTTTCATAACGACAAAAAGTCAAGGTGTGCTTGTTGAAGTAAATGTTACTTCAAGTATGGATTATGATGCTCCATCTTCCTTTATCAGTCACTCCATGTGAATAGGGACTGGTATTCAGCTGAAACCGGTTAGACTGGACTGGAAGTACAGCGATCTGCCTTTTCCCTACGTAAAACAACAAAGCTTTTACAGAAATATACATGTACACCTATCTTTATGAAAAAGCAAATATTGCGAAAATATATGTAACTCTATCATATGAGCCATTTCCTACAAAGAAAAACGCGGTTCAAAAACTACTAACATATATTATTTGTTTTAATTTTCAATAATCTTTCAATATTTTAATTTCAAAACCACCTCTTAAAAACCACCCCTTCTTCCCTCCTAATGGAAGTAATACACGCTTTCACAAGTACCTGATATTCCCCGTTACCTATAGCATTACGCTTCGCCGGTTAGGTACCGCCTAGACGAGCGGTTTGGTCGATTTCACACAATTCACGGCAATATGTTGTCACAATTAAAGGGGTAGACAGCCTTGGGGGTAGCTAAAGATGCGCTATACAGAGATAGGTAGATTTTACTGAGTGGAGATTGGTTTTCCCGTCACTAAATTAATTCGCATTATCATGGTCCACGGGAAAATGATAAAGGTCATACGTCAGGCGTAAGAGCAGGCTCAAAACGGCGAAGGAAAACATGAGGACCGTGAGGAAACCGCCATTTCCTAGAACCAACAATTTCGAAGACATGTGACATCCACCGACCCGCGCTGGGTCCACGTGGAGGATTACGGCCCTCTCTCTCTGACGGAGAGAAGGCCTGTCTCCCAACAGTGGGAACATTATAGGCTGATTATGACGTATAAAGGTATGGTATTATGTATATGATTACTTTGAGTCCAATATTTTATAGATTGTATAATATGCAAGGGGTATGAGGAACAGGGTGTAAAGTTCACTCATCCTCCATAGAAAAGGGAGGGTCCTCCTGTGTCTGGTGGGCAACTGCCCGACGATTGATGTTGGGACGTTAAATGTTGGTCGCGCGGTAAACTCTGCTTGTGCGAGGCATGATTTTGCGTGACGTCAGTGTGATACGTAGTTCGCATGTGGTGCACAGATGCCGTCACTTGCTGATAGAGTCAGTCAGCAGGTTGGTAGTGCAAGTCAGTGCTCAACAAACGAACGCTAGTGGAGGCTCTATCCTATACCGTCAGCTGGCTTTTCCCAACTATGTTGGGGTCGGCTTCCAGTCTAACCGGATGCAGCGGAATACTAGTATTTTACATGGAGCGACTGCCTATCTGACCTCCACAACCCAGTAACTGGGTAATACGATACTCCTTGGTAAGACTGGGTGTCAGACTGTCGGGTTTCTGACGACCCGTAGCGACTGTCAAAGATTCACAAATGACAGCCGGGACCAACGGCTGAACGTGCTTTCCGAGGCACGGAGGAATCTCGATATGTGAAAATGGTCACCCATACACGGACCAACCGCGTCAAGCGTAGCTTAACCTAATGGATCGACCCGAGCGGCTGTTATAACTTAGCCACGAGCTTCACCGTGAGGGTGCGTCCGTCAGCTGGCATAATAATATATAAAATTAATTTATTTACAATACATTTTGTAATTCTTTGTTTCTTTTTCGCATGTCGTCTATAGTTTCAAAAAATCTTTCCGCGCGGAATCCCTTTGCGGCTTTCACCTTTATCGCCGCCAATTCAAAATATTTCACCAAACTACGTGTATCACGAACCTAAAATCATGAATAGAATCTGCAAACTGAATAAGGGGTGTCTGCCAGGTGAGGGTGGGGGTGCAAATGGTAGGCAGTCACGTCCTAAACAGCCCCTAAACGAAGGGTAAACGGACGGAAATAAGTCCTTTTATTTAGGGTACCTAGGGATATAATTTTAAGCTTTATTGTACTAGATTACGCTGTGTAAATAGGTTTGGATTTCACGAATTTATTGGGTAACAGTTTTCGTGAAATAATCTAAGCTTCATTTTTAAGTTAAAAGATTTTTGTATTAAATTTATTTGTACAGTTAGTTAGTTAGTTAGTCATTTAATTAAATAACTAGTGTACATAGTTACTTGTGATAAATATTGTAAAAATTGTGTTTAATTAATATAAAGACTGTGAATAAAAAAGTTAAACAAAATCATGTTTTCGTTGATTTATAAATACCACTTGTATACAGTCATTATCACCCCATTGATAACTTTGATCTGAACAGGGGTTTTCCCTTACGTCGCGCATTGTCGCTTAAATCTATACATAACATAAACTAAAGTCGCTTTACATGTGTCTGTATGTCCGCATTGTTCTTCTAAACCACGCAACAGATTTTGATGAGATTCTCAAAATCGTTTAGAGAATTTATTCCGGAAGGTTTATGTGTATAGTACGTTAGTATTAAAGTTAGTTATAACTAAGAAATCTCAATGTTTTGCCAAGTCGTAAAAACCGTGCGAAGCAGGAGCGGGGTCGCTATACCCATTTGAAATAAGATTAGACATTAAAACAAACCCTTTTACAGTCCGTTCAACCGATTTAGAATTCTATACCGTAGGCATAAGGATAGCATTAAAAGAAAAAAAAGTTACACAATACCAACTATCTACTGCGGCTACCATTTGTCATGCCACCAACGCAATAGAATTTATAAATAAAAAAGGCTTATCTATACGTCTAATCTTATTTCAAATGGAGTATAGTTGTAGATAAATATCTATTAATAATGATTGGAATATAAATTATTAGTTGTTTGAATATAATTTCTAATCTTAATAATGAAGACAAATTGTTACACGTATAGAATTTATAACACTAATTAATTACTAATTGCTGAACTCAGCTTTACATTAGACAACAATCTAAAGAATAGGCTACTTAATTAAATGTTATATTCACACACTAGCTGCTGCCCGCGGATTTGTCCGCGTGGACCCTAATTCTTTTTCTAAAATTAAATAACCTTACTTACTCTTAATAGCATCAGCATCAACATCAGTCTGTATAGGCTGTGCCACGCCCTTACATATGACTACACCTTTCTGATACATCTTCATCTGCCTAGCATTTTCCCAACTATGTTGGGGTCGGCTTCCAGTCTAACCGGATGCAGCTGAATACCAGTATTTAACATAGAGCGACTGCCTATCTGACCTCCACAACCCAGTTCCTTGGAAACACGATACCCCTCGTTAAGACTGGTTGTCCGACCTTCGGGCTTCTGACGACCCGTAACAACTGTCAAAGATATACAAATGACAGCCGGGACCAACGGCTTAACGTGCCTTCCGAGACACGGAGGGGTCTTGGTATGTTAAGATGGTCACCCATCTATGGACCAAACGAATACACCTTTCTGATAAACGCTGTATATTATACTAGCTGCCCCGCGGTTTCACCCGCGTAAGTCTCGATCCCGTAGGAATATCGGAATAAAAGTATCCTATGTGTTAATCCAGGTTATAAACTATCTGTTTGCCAAATTTCATCCAAATCCATTCAGCCGTTTTTGCGTGATTGAGTAAAAAACACACAAACTTTCACATTTATAATACTATTAGGACGATCCCGTGGAAATATCGGGATAAAAAGTATCCTATGTGTTAATCCAGGTTATAAACTATCTGTTTGCCAAATTTCATTCAAATCCATTCAGCCGTTTTTGCGTGATTGAGTAACAAATACACAAACACACAAACTTTCACATTTATAATATTAGTAGTATAGTAGGATTAGTAGGATAGGATAGTAGGAAGTAGGAAGGATACATAAATCTTTTACAAACTAAAACCTTTTACACCATTGCGTGTCCTATCTTTCCGACCTCCTGGTACAAGTCCCAGGGCCCCTTGGTGTCTCGCGCCAGACTACTTCAGACAGCTCTAGAGCCACCGAGTGGGTGCGAAAAGTACCTTATTCAGGTTCAAGGTTATATTTTAGTGCGTGTGATTATTAAAGTGCTGTGACTCATTAGAATATGTGGGAAACGATAAAGTACAAAATAAGTTGACAATATCATTTACGTTTTTCGAAATATGAAGGTATTCTTAGATTGGTGTTTGTTTCTAATGTCCTATCTGTGAACCTAATTTTGAATCCAAGATTCAAAATTAGAGGTTAGGTTTATCTACGATTATTTGTTTATTTTGTATGGTTATTTAGAGGAGCTCGTGGCTAAGTAATAACAGCCGCTCGGGTCGATCCATCAGGTTAAGCTACGCTTGCCGGGGTTGGTCCGTGGATGGATGACCATTTACACATATCGAGACTCCTCCGTGCCTCGGAAAGCACGTTAAGCCGTTGGTCCCGGCTGTCATTTGTGGATCTTTGATAGTCGTTACGAGTCGTCAGAAGCCCGAAAGTCTGACAACCAGTCTAACCAAGGGGTATCGTATTACCCAGTTACTGGGTTGTGGAGGTCAGATAGGCAGTCACTCCATGTAAAATACTGGTATTCAGCTGCATCCGGTTAGACTGAAAGCCGACCCCAACATAGTTGGGAAAAGGCTAGGCAGATTGATTTTGTTATTTTTTGTATGGTTATTTACAGTCATCAAAAGTTTCACCACCCTCTAGCTTTTATAAGCTAGGGTGGTGAAACTTTAACTTTTTTTTGTAAAACCCATCAAGTAAAGAAATAACTTAATAATCGCCAGGTTAATGATATGTGCACTAAATGTTGCACGTGAGTCGAAGCTTCTACGATACGCAAGCCAATCAACATCATTCTCTTTAGTAACTAATTTTCACAAAAGGAACAACATTTTAAACATGAATGACACTGCAGACTCTGTTCTATCCTAAATCAAACCGTCAGGTACCTCATCAATCCATTTCATTAGGCTTTTGTTTACATGGACAGTGTGTCAAAGTGGCATTTTTGTGTGATGGAAGCGGATCGTAGGCCGCGCGGTTCAGTCTGCATATACATTATTGAGTACCACTGAGTGACGAGACACGCGTCCCGTCGTACCATTGGAACTGACAAGTTGGCTTGAGCAAGTTATTTACCTTTGGTTTTTTTCCGAGCAAGGAGTCTTTAAATATTTTGTCAAAAATTATCATAAAGCATAGGTAGTGTAGGTTGGTATTTTCAAATATGAAGTAGTAATATTTCAATTTCATTTTAAAATAAAATTAAAAATATATTTCAAGGAGTAGGTATTACTAGGTGGTAATACTCCTTGAAATATATTTTTAATTTTAGTACATATTAGTTAACAGGACCTGTGAAAGGACTGCAGTGACTAATGTATGCAAGAGTTACATAAAATGTACCGGAATCGGAAACTTATTTAGTATTTCTTTTCTCGTTTGAGAACGAACAATTTGAGAATAGCTCGTAACCAACTAAACAAAGTCAGCAGGGTGGTAGTGGGGTTTACTGTCTCGAATCCTTAGGGTACGACTAGCTTACTTACATTTAAGTAAGTTTCACCATGAATTGCCATTCTTTTTAAAATACCTATCTATGCTGTGTAAAAAGGAGAGAGGTAAACACTACAGCGTCAGGTGGGTAAGGTAAGTGAAGCAAGTAAAAAGGCGAGTGGTCTGAAGACAGCACAGTAGCAAGCACTCGGCACCCCATAACGCCAGACACTCCGCCGTAGTTGCGAGCGACGTATAAATAAGTTTGTACACACTCGCTATCAACAGTCCTGAAGGCTTGCGTTTTGAACTAGATTAAAAAACGTACATTTCCGATTAAAATTTTTGAGTAGGTGGAAAATAAGTTACTCTTCAATATTAGGTAGGTTCTGTACTTAATTGATTCAAGAGTGACTTTGCGGAAATCCATAATAAAATACTATAGACGTCACTATATTTTAGTAACCTATTCCGCTTAACTATTCCTCAAGAGTTATAAAAAGCCTTGTAAGAAATCGACACGTGAAACCCTGTAAGAAATCGTCACATGTTTCACCTCTCAACGAAGCATCTTCAGGATGACGATTGACCAGTCGCGAACCCGAACACGACGTGTTGCCACGCTGACCGCTGGACGTTGAGCTTTGCGACCAGCATGGCATTCTGGCGTGGCAACACGTGGTGGGGTGCGGTGACGTCGAGAGTTTGGAGTATTATAGGATTAAAAAATCCTTTAACTTTCATACTGGTGCCGATTCTGTTGTTCACAAACTAAACTAAATTTAAGTTCAGTGCATCTTTTTCTTTCTATTTCACTATGAAAAGGACAGAAGATAAATTTTAGTTTAGTCCTGTCAAACTGTCACTACTCCATAAAAGTTTAGACGCGATTAAAAACTTGCGTACTAAAATTACGTCAATTTACGTCAGGCGCTGATTAATTTGATAGGACTAAACTAAAATTTATCTTCTGTCCTTTTCACAGTGAAATAGAAAGAAAAAGATGCACTGAACTTCAATTTAGTTATCTTCTGTCCTTTTCACAGTGAAATAGAAGAAAAAGATGCACTGAACTTAAATTTAGTTTAGTTTGTGAACAACAGAATCGGCACCACTGTCAACCCTTTCTAAGATAATTGTTATTTGACAAAAAAAAATACTACCTACTTATTATTTAAGTAGTTATAGTTTAGATATCCTATAATATTTTATGCTTTTTGTCCTGTGATTTATAGCATACTTTAAGTGTCCTTAAAAATAGCATAATAATATCTATTGATAAAAAAAAAAACATTTCCTTCCTCTTGTTATTAACATTTAGTTACATTAGTAGGTTTTGACAGCGTGCAAACCATTTTCGTGAATATTATAACATCTACCAATATTGCAATATTTACCTTTGCAAATAAGCAGTATGGTTTCCAATATGTTTGTAGTTTCATGGTATTAAGTTCGGCATACGTCAACTCTGCCAATACTGCTTGTACACACGGCAGTACGATGTCCATACTCATGTCTAAAACTTTAGCCAAATGAAACCGAAACGTTTCATATACAAAGTTTTGCAGTGTACTGATTTTGATGTTTTATTCTGTAATACATAATTATTGTCTTGTTTATATTGAATTTTCTCATCTGTTTGTTTATCATTTATTTTATCTATGACTCATGAATGAGTGGATTATTGGTCGATTCGCACGAATTAAGTTAAGAAAAAAGTACACTAGGAACTATATTTGCCACAATTTTTTTCTTAATTTAATTGCATAAAATAAAAAATACCAATTGCCTAATACGTACTTCTGGAGTTGTTGATTCACCCACAAATAAATTAACTTCGTGCGAATCGCCTATATAAAATATAATAATATTTAAACTGGAGATTCGCCCGTTTCAGGCGAGGAAAAACCCCCTGCCTGCCTGCCAGAGTGGAAACCTGCGGTAAATCAAGTAGTACAGTAAGACTATCAGTGAACTGTTGAGATAACTATGTTTATAAATGTTTTAACATTTTTAATAAACTGAAAAATAACAACCAAATTGTCCGCAAAAATAACACTTGGAAAAGAAATAGTAAAAACAATGGGATAAGTGCTACAAAAGTAGCTCAAAAAATTATATAAATGTTATAATTAAATTATACAGTAAGTGGTTATTACTCTAATACAAGGAAAAGCTCTTCAATAGAATCCCACAGCATCAATAAAAATAAAATCTAAGAGTGGTACAAATCTTTTAGATTGCAAATGGCAGCTGTAACTAGTAGAAACCAATTTGGCAACCCTTCTTACTGCGTATTTAATAGTTGAGCGAAAACCGGACCTATTAAAAGAGTGTGCTGGTATAACGCCCTCTTCCTACTTCAGTAGGGCTACCATGAAGAAGCTTTCAAGATATTATGTAAGTTATCTTTAATTTCAAAAGCATTTCTCACGCCTTGTCGTGAACCAAATGGCTGAATTTTCATGTGCTGTTAAAGGTCTCCGGAATGAAACTTGAGTAAAATTTTAACGGATAAAAAAGTAGTTTATATAAAATCGTCCTATGATATTATAAATTTATAAAAAAAGCGAGTGTGCAAAGTGCTAGTCAGACTCGCACATGAAGCGCTCCGTACGTTTTTTTTTAAATTATTCGAAATGTGTGTTGTATGAAATAAAAATTAAAGGGAACCCCGTTTATTTTTAACTTCATTTTATTTGTTGTTATAGCGGCCGAAGTATTACACACTCTGTGAAAATTTCAAGTATCTATCTATTACGGTTCAAAAGATACAGCTCTGTGACAGACGGACGGAGAGCAGAGCTTCATTAATAGGGTCCCGCTGGCAACCTTTGGGTACGGAACTATAAAAAATTGTAATGAAAAAAAGGGCTAGTAAAAAATAAGATAGAGTTAATAATATTGTCCAAGGACGATATCCAATCAGTAGCATTTCCATAATATTCTAGCTTTAATGATAATTGGAATCGGTAGTATCAGACATTGAGACAGAACGCCTAATGAAAGCTATTTAAATTACTAGTCAATACCTATAATGAATATGCGTCTTTGAATTGCAGATGTGGTCACAATTATTGGCAAATAAATTGGTTTCTCGTACTTATGTATTACTTACAAAACGTTTTAGATTAATGTATAGTTAATACGTACTAACAATGTAATGCTGTCGAGTTAATTAAATTATGGACAGATAGATAATTACATAATTAAGTTGTTATTGGTTTAACTTTAAATGCTTGGTTGATAGCATCCAGTTTAAAGCACACCGCATTTTTTGAATACTATTGTGATCACATAAATTATGAACTTTAGGTCCATAGATAATAATAATTATTTATAAACATTCGAATCATGTACATAACTACTGTAACTTTGGACACGGTTTTTCGATTAGTTTACTTATGTCGTTTGAATAATATCGTTAATATTTTTCAGCCAATGTACCTTGGAAATGACTCCAAAGCAATTTAGTTCATAAACGTACCGAGAAGTGCTTTTGCGTAGTAGGAAATTGGAAATTAATGTGCCATTAATTATGGCTCAGGGCATCGCAGCTTTGATAGCTAATAACATCCGACCGGACGGGCGAGGTCGTAGCTACCTATTTACTGCCACAGAATAATACAGAAGGTCAGCTCCAAACGACGAGACAGGCGCACGCACACATAGATGACTACATACGATGATCTAAAATAAATGACGGTCGATTACTCGTAGTGCTCTTGCACTCGCTTTACGTGAAGCATGTCTATGTATGCGTGCATTTTCACTCATTAAATGGAGATGAACTTCTGTAACTATTTACTTCGTGTCACTACCTTTAAACAGCGAATTTAAAATAACAAACATTACTCGGATTTGTCATTACCGAAAGATTCAAATGAAAATTCTCTTTTCATTTTTGTTTGCTTGTATGATTAAAATATTGTTTGTGAAGAAGCAACTAAGTTTAAATTAATTAAGCAATCACTTGCAAACATGACATGTGCGGAGTTAAGATTTAGTTAAGAGTTGAAGTTGTATTTACATATTTACTTACTTTATTTTTGTTCTGCTTGCTGCATCTGGTTTAGTTACATAAACTAACTTCTCGTACGAATTTCAAGCCACTTGCAATCATGTACCGTGAAAACCTGATTAGGTCTTCAAAATTATTAGACATCCACAGAATAAGAACAAAAATGAGAGAACAGTAAATGAGAGCTCAAACAGTAAGAAAAAAATTCTGTTTTGCAATTTTTTTCTTACTGTGTGAGATTTTTTAGTTTCTGTGACAAAAAACCTTTAAAAGATTTTTAAAGCAAATATGCGACAAAATCCTAGTTCACAGGTTGTTCCCCAAAACATTTTGTTTATAATAAATTGTAATCTGCCACTAATTTACCCAGTCGTCAATTCATCAAACTGAAAAGATTGCTTAAATTAAATGAGATTAACTTAAAAGACGCCCACGTGGTTTATTTAATACCATTCAATAATTCGTTTTTAGTTTTTATTCGTTACGTTTCGCAGTAATATACCACATTTAGTGCTCTAGGTACTCTAGATCTCGAACAAGTTATCCTAACTAATATTAAAAATGCGAAAGTGAGTTTGTTTGTTACGCTTTTTTACGCGGAAACGGCTGAACCTGGAAAAAGACATAGGATACTTTTTATCCCGGTATACCGTTCCCGTTGACCACCAGGCGAAGCCTCGTACAAAACATAGTTATAAATAAAGAGATTCTGTTCTGTTGTGGCCTTTGTTTCGTATTTATAACAGCCTCATCATCCAAATAAGCAACTGTGCTCTATTTTATTTGTTAAGTTACTTACTATAAATGTGCCCCTTTTTATAAATAAACGATTTATTATTATATTATTATTATTATCCACAGCGCGACTTCCCCCACTACTGCATAACACTATCTTCTCTTGTACCAATCCCCACGCCTCCTATGATCGTGATGTGTTTTATTTTACAACAATGTATAAAGTATGGTTTTGTTTGTAAAGTTAGAAAGTTGAGGTAATCAGTTTTCCAGAATTAAATTAAATGTTTCTTATTTTTGTGTGTGCCTATAGCTATTCATCATAAAATATTCAAGCTACTCCTGATAAAGTTTTCCTTTACCTACTTCAGCATATTATCTTCTTTGGTAATCCTAACAAAGAATAAGTATGACATCGGAAAATGCTTGTCAACTACAACAATACTGGGGTCAGCTGCAACATGAGCCAAAGTCCAACAGTACAAAACTTCCTTCAACAATTGTTCCCAGCAAGTATTAGGCCTGCTTGAACCAACAATCACTCAGAAATCTCTCTCTCTCTCTCTCCACAATATTAAAAACACTTTTGTCTCTGTCAAACGATTCACAGAAATAGAACAATGATTTAAATTGTTTTAGCGCTAAATGTATTTAGTAGTGTAGGAGAACCTTAGTCATAGTCACCCTACCGAGTATTCCCAGTCATATTTGTTAGTGAGCCAAGTCTGAGGCAACTGGCAAGAGGCCTATCAGATGGAGTCGCGGCTAGCGGACCCATTGTGAACTGTGATAACCCAATTTTAGCCGGAAAATGTTTTGTGTGTATGACACTTGGGAGATAACGTGTTATGTGTGGCTCGGATCGGCTTGCCTATGGACACGGATTAAGACGATCGAATTGTGATCGAGTTCAGGCCAAATTTTTTGTTTTGATTGAAAATCTCGATTGAATTCTCAAAATAGTCTTGCAAGTCCCGCACAAAATTAGACGAATTCTTTACAGTTTAAGATTTATAAAATAAACATCAATCAATCTGCCTAGCCTATTCCCAGCTATGTTGGGGTCGGGTTCCAGTCTAACCAGATGCAGCTGAATACCAGTATTTTACATGAAGCGACTGCCTATCTGACCTCCACAACCCAGTAACTGGGTAATACGATACCCCTTGGTTAGACTGGTTGTCAGATTTTCGGGCTTCTGACGACTCGTAACGACTGTCAAAGATCCACAAATGACAGCCGGGACCAACGGCTTAACGTGCTTTTCGAGGCACGGAGGAGTCTCGATATGTGAAAATGGTCACCCATCCACGGACCAACCCCGGCAAGCGCAGTTTAACCTGACGGATCGAACCGAGCGGCAAAAATAAAAATATGATATAAAACAAACATACAGGTAAAAATGAAGGAGAGGTATAAATGTCCTGTTCCACCATGAAACTAGGTAATTGAAGTTGAGTGTTGTAAATTCCTGATAAATTACACTATACTTGTAAGTGAATTGATTCAGGCGCGACTTTGCGGAAATTCATTATAAAATATAATAGATTCTGGTTTGCGACTGGTCAATCGTCATCCTGAGAATGCCACGTTGAGAGGTGAAACACGTGTCGATTTCTTACAGGGTTTTTTAAAGACTCTTATAGAATAGTTAAGCGGAATACTAGGTTACTAAATATATCTACGTCTATTCTATACTATATTTTTGTTATTTTGCAAAAAAACGGCCGGCCTGAATATTAATAGTGGATATTAATATGTAGTATAATCAATGGCACATACAATCAAAACAACAACCGCTACCAACTAAACCAATAATACAAATTCCTAGCAATATCAGACTTACACCGCTTCGTGTGCAATCACACCATTAGATAGCAGTAGCCACTTATTGATTATGAGGTCCAAAGCCGGGGGCAAGCCGATAAAAAGTTACGCCACCACTGTAATTTGAAAGAGTATTTCAGAGATAAGCTACCATTCGGTTTACTTGTCTCTGCCACTGATAAAAGTTGTCCTATTATTTCTGCCGAGCGCCGTATCTGCGTGGCTTCAGGCGTTCACAAAGAAAATGCTGCCCGGTAGCAAGCCAGCCGATTATCGATACAGTCTTTGTATGAATTATGTATTTAGTTGGAAAAATGTGTTTTATACGATATCTGGTTGCGATTTATCAGGGAAGTTTGTTTGTGAGTTATACAAGGATAGTTTTGTGACCGTATTATTAGTTATTCAGACGTGACCTCTTTGGTTAATGTTCTGGGAGCTGGCTTTAGTTTTCTGGTTTTATTCTGTTCCTGAAGTGATAGAACTGTCGGTGATAAGTACGAACTGTGGTTAGAATTTGTTTGTGTATGTTTCTAGCACTTTCACTCACCTATATTGAGAGTTTTAGTACCGTTTTTAGATACCAGATTCCTATCCTAGTTCCTGGTACTAGAATTCTCGGGATTCAAATTAGAATTTTCTACTTCCATTCCAAGTTTGTTTGAAAGTTGTTTACGCAAGTCTATCAGGAAGTCATAGTGCATAACAGTCCATCATAGACAAGGTGAGTGTGCGTGTGTGTGTGAAAAACTTACCTACTTTGAAAATAAACAGCTATCTAATTGCGTCACCGATTAAGACTAATCTCTTTCATTTTGACAGTTCAACAACATTCATTGCGTTATTTACGTTGTTGAGCAGATTTTTTTTTCGAACTTATGAAGCACCGGATGTGATTGATCGTGTGTTACGCAATTAGGGTGCTGTTAGGGATCTCGAGCACCGACTGCCACGACTCCAGCCAGCCGTGGTCCCCCGGTCTGCGGCTAGTTGACCGCTGTGACCTACTGCGCGATTCGCATCAGTTTCTATAGTTTACCTGGTCGCTGCAAGCACTGGTCGTGGTCGTGGCCGTCCAGCGCGCGAGATCCATTAATAATTTACATAGGATGATTGGATTTAATAAACAAGGTTCCAATTAGCGTTAACATAGAATACCGCAATAAAATTGTGTTAACTATTAAATGACAATTATGACATTAAAATATTATTAGTAACTAAAAAGGTTAAATGTCGGTTCGCGTGTTTGACACTAGTACTAGGTAATTGAGTGATGTGGGGACAAACTGACCATTGAATTATACATGAACACATCAGTAACCGTTTAAGCTCACCGCTATTTTAAATGTTCACTTTATTTTACAAAGTCTAAAATAGTTATATTTTTGGGCCTTTGCAAAATAATAGTTTCTGAAATAGTGCCTTGAACTAGTAAATGAGCTGTCGGTATTTGTTTATTACTATTATAATAATAACAGCGACCTATAACGTCACCTTTTCCATCATATTTTCCTATCTGCTGTGCCCGGCAGTGTCCACAATGATCATGTCTTTGTAAAATCTACCACCTAAGTTCAGTGTAGAACCAATAAAATATTGAGTTTATTAATAGCATATTATAATAATTATGATTAGGTCCTAAATATGATAAACGTTTCATAGGCCGACTGTCCTAGTATTTTATGATGAACTAGTTGGTACTACTTTTGGCCTCAACTTTGTGGAGACTTGTCGCAGACCGGAGTCAGTCCGCAGCCCGCGGGATGATGCCATTGGCTCTTTTGTCACTGTGCTGTAAGGATAGCAACGAAAATAAACAATTCCGTTTTTTTAACCGTGGGCAAAAATGGGCAGACACAAGTTGATTAGAAAAAGATACAAGATAAATAGAAGTTCAGAGATACGCTAACTAAATCAATTACTTATCGCTATGAGTTGAGTAACTCGCAGACTTACGTAAAAAAAGAGGAGAGATATGTAAAAAAAGAGGAATTGGTTTAAAATATTTTATTGGTACTACTTATAAGAAGTCTTGTTGTCTATTGAGTTAGCTCACTCGTGGTTGATGTCCAGTACTGCCTTTTTTGACACATTTAACGTCAGAAGCACAGCTACCAAAACTTACGGTCGTTTACAAGTTCGGCTGGTGCTTTTTAGGCGTTTGAAAAATTAAAAAGAATAAAGCACTATTTTGACTTTCGAACTATATTTTTCATTACTGACAATTAGTCAAAGCAAAATGTTTTTTTTAGTACCTATCTGATACAAAACTCTTGCTTGAAATGGAAAAATAATTGTATAGACCTTAAAAGAAACTAGTAATATAGGTAGGTTTATAGTTTAGTAGGTAGATAAACTCGACAGTCTCAATATAAATCCTAACTTTCAAATGCCTTCAGGCATGAACGCAAGAAACATTATCAACTAAGACCTAGTATCAAATTAAATAATTGTATCTACAGCTAACACTAGTTTCTAGATACAATATGTATAACCTGATTAAAACAGGAACACAGATTTAGTACGGTTTTTTTTTTTTTTTAATCTCAACCTGGAACCTCTTCGCCTTCATCTCACCTTGCGGTAAGTGATGCTCAGGCCGAAGTTGAAGCAAGCTTCACCGCCCATCCTAAACCACAAAAGAACTGGCAATATTAGACCGAAAGAAGTTTTTTAGTTTATGTTTGCATTATCTAAGTTAAAATGTATGCGTACTTCAGAACAAATAGATAAAATAAAATAAATAAATAACTATCACGACAATTCCTCCTAATTAGTGCCTCATCTAAATACACATTCTACACTAAGCCCGTAAACTGCTAGTCATACAATATTTCCATTATAATCTATTCTGCCGTCCGTACGGTAGTACACAACAATGTGACAGCCGCGTGCCGGACGTCCGGTGCCGGCCGTCTCGACGCCGGTCTAAACTTATTAATTGCCCGGAGCCGCGCCGCGCCGCGCTCGCTTGCGCCCACTCCACTCTTGAAACTGTTATGCTGGCTGTACGGATTTCAGTATGTAAGGATTAACGGACTAGTGTGTGAGACGTAGAATGTTATTTTTATTTTTTTTATATCTAGCTTCGAGTGTTGGGTTTTGATAATGTTATTTTCTTGGGAAATTAATTAAAAGTCGACGTTAAAAGTTCAGCAATAAATAGAAATAGCTCTATCTCTAAAATCAACAGGAAATACTTTATTGGTCGCGAAAATATTTTATTCATATTAACGCTCATATTTCACAAGCATTTGTGATTTTCTGAAAACCTTTCATATCAGGACCTTATTGTGGATTTATTCCATTCTAATACCAAAAACTAATACCAGTGGTATTTGTTTCAACTCATATTTATTTTCTATTCCGAACGGATACCATTGTAAAACTGATACCAAAACAAGTTCAAAGGTATAAGGTACAGTCAGTATAAATATGAGTTTTAACAAATACCTACCAGTGGTATTCGTTTTTGGTATTAGAATGGAATAAATCTTATTATGAAGTATCAATGCCATAATTTTGTTTTTCCCGTGCGAGCGAGATGAAGCTATGCCTACATGACCTGTATACCTTTTTCGCTACGGAAATATGACGGCATTAGTACCCACTCCATAATACGACCCCTGAACATAAGTAATCCCATCCTTATTGGATCAATTTATCTCAAAGCTAAACACACAAACTCATAATGTACGTAAGTACTTCATATCCTGACACCAATCACAGCACCATCCACCATTCATAATTCAAAAATAATAAGAACAACACGAACTGCAATCGTAATTAGTCGGGCTATTTCGGCGGCGTCGGCTTCGTTGCGCGGGAGCATACGTCAAAACATCGTTTTGTTTTAGAAGGAAGATATATTTTACGACAGTCGCCCGCGCAGTCACGATTTTTAACCATGCCCTCTTAATTAATGGTAATGTCGGGTCGCAATCGGCAGTTGAAGCCGAGATCGTTTGTTTTTTTTTAATCACATGCAGGTGTCGGTTTTGTATTCTTGGAGATAAAGTATTTTGATATTCACATTATTCACCTACTCTAATTTAATTGTGTTTGGATATTGCAGTGAACTTGGCACTATTTTGTGCAAATACCGCAGATACCGTACCTACTCAATTAGGATAGAGAAAATATGACTAAAGCAGAATTTCTTCAGCACCAAAGTAAATATTGCTGTAATTGGTGTTTTTCATACTTACATATTGAAATTCGAAAATACTGAAATCGGTGTGATGGTAAATGGGTTTTCCCCTAATAGTGCTTTTGACATGGATGCTATAAAGTTTCACAAGCCCCACAGGTCACAGTATTTTCAATATACTTACAAAAGGCTTTTCGTTCAGAATAGCCTTTTTCCGTCATTTTCATGCTTTTAAATAAAAGATTAATCCGGCTCTCACATTTTTCATTTTCCCGTGATCTGTAGAGCATACTTGGGTCGGCCATAAATAAATGAAGTTACACAAATAACTACAGATATTTCAGTCTGACCCAATCCGCCACACGCGTGTCGCCGGAGGCAGTTAAGGTGAACGCACCGATATTCGGTAGAAAGAGAATATTCGGTTTAAACTTTTTGAAGTTCAGTTTTTTTTGGCGCTGAAGGATTTTTGCGAATTTGTAAATTATTTCATCGCCACTGCTCTAAAAACGGTGAAGAAAAACATTGTGAGGAAACCGGCATGTCCTAGAACCAAAAATTCGAAGACATGTGACATCTACCAACCCGCACTGGGCCCGCGTGGTGGATTATGGCCCACTCCCTTTCACAGAGAGGAGGCCTGTGTCCCAGCAGTGGGAACATTATAGGCTGATTATGTTATGTTATGGATGTTTATATTTTATTGACCTTTAACAATAAATAAAACGTATACAAAGAAAGTTTCAAGTTTAAAAAAAAAAAAAAACTATTTTTGATTACATTCTATGTTGTTTTTCAAAGTAACAACCTAAGATCGAACTTTAAATTCAAATTCAATAAATATTGTAGTTTACTAAATTTATCTTTTATTATTGTATTTTGTATTACAAATAATGGTAGGTACTCATTCAGTTTGAACAATCTCGAGCGTGGGTTGCCGGCGGCATGAAAGTTGAACGTACAGATTTGTTGGATAGCATAAAGAACATCCCCTAAATAAGAAAGGATTAAAAGATAGATCAACATACTTTATTACCAAACACTGACTTACATAATTAATTATTTATAGGTAGGTACTGCCACCTACCTATAAAAAATTAATAATCCTTTCTTATTTAGGGGATGTTCTTTATGCTATCGGTAAGCATCTAGGTTACCTTCTATCTGCTATTTTGCGTAGTCAACGTATCATGCATCACATGCACGGTTCTTCGAATTACCTCCTGCAACGGAGTGCCGCAAAAGCGTACATAATAAACTATAACATCCATACTAATATTATATTTTCGAAAGTAATTCTGACTGTCTGTCTTTCGGTCTGTATGTTACCTTTTCACGCCTAAACCACTGAACGGATTTCGATAATTTTTGGCAAGGAGATAGATGGCATCCCGGGGAAGGACATAGGCTACTTTTAATCGACATACCACGCGAGCGAAGCCGCGGGCGGAAGCTAGTTTATTATAAAGCGTACGAATAAACAGGACTTGGTGTAACGATTTAAATTTCTTATTTGTAGCACATGAAAAGGTAAATTCTTATTCGTTACCAACCAGGACATGACAAAAATACACATATTAACCAAATCATGCATCCAGTAACAAGTCCTCCCACCGTATTAACGCATTAATATTACAAACACTGCCAGTAACAAGATCATAACTTATTTATCGTGACACGGCTACCGTGCCGGCCCCGCACCGGTGCCGTGCCGGTCCCGTGCCGTGGATGGATCGGACGGATCGGAACACCTGAAGGATTGTGTCGCGGTCACCTCTCGTTACTTATTTACGGGTATTCAGGGATAGGTGATAGTGAAATTGGGTTATGTATCGAAAATAAGAGTCGAGTCAGGATATGTTTAAGTTAAATTCTGAGATAGGTGTTTTTCCAATATTCAATAAACTTGTGCTTATTTGGCTAGGAAGAAATGAAAGCAAAAAGTTGGACCTAGCTTTAGTAATATTAGTTCTTAATAACAAATCAGCAAGCAGCAGAGCCGTAGTTGCCCAGTGGTAACGGTCACGACTTACGAGTTGTAGGTCGTAGGTTCGAATCCTGACAGGCGCTTTACTTTGTGTAAATTATTTCATCGCTACTGCTCTTAAAACGGTGAAGGAAAACATCGTGAGGAAACCGGTATGTCCTAGAACCAAAAAATTCGAAGACATGTGACATCTAACAACCCGCGCTGGGCCCGCTTGGTAGATTACGGCCCGCTCCCTCTCACAGAGAGGAGGCCTGTGTTCCAGCAGTGAGAACATTATAGGCTGATTATGTATGTTATGTAATAATAAATATCAAAATATTCTTATAACAATACCGAAACAGAGACTAGTAAAATGATGTGACATGGCGGGTGTTGCAACGCAAATAAAATGATGTGGCATGCCATCAGTCATCAAAGCAAGACAAGTAAACGCTTTTAATATATTTATCTATACATATTATTATAAATTAAGTTATTTGTCTGTATGTCCGCGTTGTTTTTGTAAACCACACAGGTTTGAGAGGTTTTCAACATCGTTTAGTTAGAGAATTTATTCCGGAACGATAATTTGTTTAATACGTTACTATTAAAGTTATATCCTTACATAATTATTATAAAACAAAGTCCTTTGCCGCGCCTGTCTGTCTGTCGTTCTGTACGCGATAAACTCAAAAACGACTGCACCGATTTTCACCAATGGATAGATTGTTTCTCGAGTAAGTTTTTAGTATAGGTACAACGTGCCGCTACAATGGCGACATTAATTTAACACACATACACAATTTCGCGTACCTATGTATTTCGTTTAATTAAAAGTTTAATTTCATAAAACTTTATTATTTATTGATTTATTTACAATTTTCTAAATTACCATCCTGGAGCAACCTGTACTTAAAGAGCTGTAGCGAAGAGGTCATTTGCCGGAGTCACGGATCATAATGTAGGCGAATAGAAGAAAAACCGCGCAATTTCTTAGAAATTATGCCGACAAAGGATCTTACCGATATAACGTAAACCAGCTGGTAGGTAGCTTCATGAATGAATCTTTTACACAGTGATCTCAATTTTGGTTATATTTTTATTATTTAGTTTGTTTTCAATTTACGAATTATTTTATTTTATTATAATTTTTATGTTTACTGGCCACTAGGCCTACCCGTCTGTTAAATTAATGTCGCCATTGTAGCAGCACGTTATATAATAAACGACATCCACGCGGGCGAAGTCGCGGGCATCAGCTAGTTTATGATATAACTAAGAAATCTCGATGTTTTGTCAAGTCCTAAAAACTGTGCGAAGCAGGAGCACCCCGCTAGTCTATAAAATTGGAAGACCCCCACAAGGTGGACCGGTGACATGGTGAAGTCCGCAGGAATCCGCTCGATGCGAGAAGCACAGAACCGGTCGAAGTTCCAGTGCTTGGGGGAGGCCTATATCCAGCAGTGGACGTCTTTCGGCTGAAATGATGATGATGATGACGCTGAAGCATTAGGATGTAATGTAAACATTAAACCACAAGGTACATACATTCCAAAGGTGTTCAATAATAGGAATAAGATACTGATGTAAAGTTGACTCAGTACTTCGCATTGAGTACAGAGCTCTCACTTGATGACTAAGAACCTACTACCAGAAATATCCACCGCGTGAATTTTGATTGGCAGTATAAGGAAAACCGTGATTCCTTGTATTCAGTCTCCGTACACAACTCTTCACCACACGATTGTCTATTTGAACAACTAATGTGTTGGTGCGTCATTACAGCATGACAGTATCCACCTGATTTCGACATGCACACAGATTTGTAGCAGCATTTGTAAATTATCGATTATTTATCGTTACCTACGTCTACACTATCATCATCATATCCGCTAAAAGGAGCTCTTTGGGGTCATAGAGCATCCCACTAAAAATCGCTAGAACGACCATGCATGCGTTGCCAGCAGAAGATGCGGTGTATTTTATGAATCGTTTTATAGTGGATTAGTGAATTTAAAAATATTAATTTAATAATATTATATAAGTGAGGTTGTGTGAACAAACTCACTTTCGCATTTGTAATGTTAATTTCATCCAAATCTGTTCAGCCGTTTTAGCGTGAAAGCGTAACAAACAAACAAACAAACTCACTTTAGCATTTATAATGTTAAGTTACGATTAGGACTAGGATGGCCCTTCATACCTACATGTAGTAAAAGAGGGATGAAAAAATAAACTGTACGTAAACGTGTGGGGTACCTATCGTTGCATAGCATAATTTATCAATGTTCCTTATGCATATCAAACATAACGCCAATATCCAAATGAATCACCTCACCTACAGCTTGTAAGTACGATGTATCCCTCTGTTTGATAAACAATGCGGAGGGCGTACGCACGAGGTCGGCGGCGTACGCGACGAATGCTGAAACCGATCGCAATCCAACGCCGCGGCCACCGGCGAAGCTCGTACGGTTACAAAGTCTGACTTCTCGCCCTCTGATTTGGAGAAATGGTGCTATATTTTTGGTACAGTATCGTACCTACGCAGATGTGTTGTAGAGCGATCTTGCTTCAAAACGGTGAAGGAACACATAGTGAGGAAACCAGCAACCCCTTTTTTTTTTTGAGCGTAGAAAATCATTATATGACTTCTCCCGCTCTGAGCGGAGTGGAAGTGCGTGTCAGATTTTTATTGACTAAAACCCACCCGTGTTCCTTCAGTTGCCTGTTGCCAAGGGCCCCGGTATCCCTTTCGGACTTTCCCGCAAAACATGCCTGCCTGAGAGATGTTTCTCGACGGCATGTCAAGCCAATTCAGAGGCCCATGGGCGGCATAAAAACTCTGATACCGGGTTAGTCACTAACCACACGCGATAGAAGATCTGCGTTTAGAAAGGCAGGGAAACATTTGATTGAAGGCGAAATATAACTTGTTTATAAGTTTAATGTGCACTGAATTAACTCGGCTGGCTGAAGGCTCAAGTCAATGTGTGAGGTAGAACTGACTCAGAGGGTAATTCCTGAGTTCAATTAACTACCTTAGCCTTAAGACTAGAGAATATAATGTTCTTTTCAGATGCATTTCAACCTAAAACAAAACCTAAACATAAATTAGAAAAGATTAAGATAAAGTAGAGAGAGAAAAGCACTGTAACAATGAAAACATGAAAAATAATTATGTGTGTATGTACCTAGCTGTATCTGTTGTTCGTAAATTGGACAAATTGTTATTATGGAAACAAGCCTAAATGTCTTCTTTTTGCGTTCAAGGTCGGGAGTTTAAATTGTCACCGACATTCCTGCATGTCGTTTGTGATGCCCGAGGATATACATAATATTTATATTATTTAATCTGCTCGGAATTTTGTATAAGCAGATTGTTTTTTGTGGACTCGAGACAAAATAAAAAAATCATGATTTTTTTAGCTTAGAATTCATAACAGCTTACCTATTCAATGAGTTAAATATTTCTATTAGGTACTAACTATAATCCGAATACGGAAGTAAATAACTGGAAATTATGAAATTGCGCATAACCTCAGGCCGGTTTCACTAAAAACTCAATACAGAAGTGAGTTAAAGCACAACATGACAAATCTAGTTTGAACTGTAGGACGGAACAAACTACATCACATCCATACATAGCCTGTGAGATTCATAGCCTTCCTTTTAACTTTACCCGGATAAAAACTTTAATTTATGTCTTAAATCTTACCATAAATCTTGAAGAATGTCAAAACTTTCGTGTCTTCCTGTCACGTCACTGAGTTCCATAATTTAGTCACACACAATAATTATTTGGTAGATGCGTAAGCAAAATTTGTGTAAGGAAGGTTTAATTTAGAATTTGAATATAATTAATTCGCGGAAATACTTAGAAAGACATGAAAAATTCAAATGTTTTTTTTGTGTGCTTGTGGGTGCAAATGTGTTTTTTGTGTGCAAATGTGTTTTTTGCCTGCTTTAGTTTGTATTTCGTTAAAAACATAACTTGCATGTATGTCTTACATAAATGGGTAAACCTATGCAGGCCTTATAACTTAGGCTTTATTACTACATAATATAAAATCATTGGACAAGTAATTGTATTCATGAAGGTTATTGATTTATTAATCAAGAATTTTTCCTGCATCTTACTCATAATTGGTGAAATGTGGGTGTACTATAGTAGGCATAGGTCTCCCTTCAGGGAATGCCACGCGTGATGTTATGTTATTTCCCGCATTGTACTTACATCAAAGATATTCAATAAAAGAAAATTATTCAATAGTCAATAAGTTACACGAAATTTTTCTTAATTTACTCATTATGGAACTATCAAAATGCTACAGGAGCCAAATAAATTGCACCTACAATTTAAATTACGGCCAGAGCCATCGTCCAACATTACCGTACTCAATGTGTTCTGCCCACTAATGCTTAAACTGTGTTCCGTATATGCATCGTATTTCAATCATTATTAATTACTGAGGCCTGGGCCTTTAACGCATCTCGATAAGTTACGGTCTAAGCATACACGATACTTGCTCGTCGGGTTAGTAGCGTCAACAGAGATATTTTAGCATTAAATTGAGAGAGTAATTTAAATTAAACTGATCCTTGACGAGGTGTGGGCATTACTTCAAATGAACTCAAACTCAAAGCATTTATTTCAATTAAACCATTTACAGGCACTTTTGAATTGTCAAGGAGGCAGTCAGTCAGAAATATGAAGCTTGTTGCCCATTCCAAAGCACACAAGAATACGTCACAAAAATTACATCTTTACTAAGATTTAAATAGCAGTTTTGTTGTAAATGTTTCCGACCATGAATCATCTTTAACAGATCTGTCATGTCTAAGTACCTACATATGTAGGTATGTCTGCCACAAGCTATGTCAATTCGCGGTCTCGATAATTCTACTCAAGTTTGCTCTTCTTCAAGTTCCACGTCAAATCCATTGTTAACATAATTGACATTCCGAAATTAATAGCAACCTAATATTCTATCGGTACTAACCCTTTCTCATTGAGGCAGTCTCTATCAAACCGGTATCGGGGTCTAAAGCGCCGATGTTACTACACCCTTGCCATACATTATTACTTATGTCTAACCGCCGGATAACTCAATATGGGGCCCCTTCTAAACGATTTAAGATCTCGATGGCTCTGTTAAGTTTTCGAAGCGTTCGAAGGGTTATTTTGATTAATTCTGAGAGCACTTTCAACATTTATTGGAGTTAAAATTTATATTGCTTGAACGTTCAAGTGTGGTTCAAGAAAGGATCAAAAGAGTATTAATTGTTTATCTCCTTGCGTAAGTTGCGGAGGTATAGACGGATAATAATGTTTCCCCAATGCGGTGAAATGTTACAAATAAAAATCGCTATTGAAGTTCAAGTACTTAGATCCACGAGTAGTTTGGATTTTGCTTTGCAAAGAATATTCCACTATTCAGTCAAGAGTTAGATTTCATATTTTCATAATAATAAATTGAAAAGGATCTTTCAGCGGTTTTCCCAGCACTCCGCAAATCTTTGAGTCGGAGTGAAGCTTCATTTCTTAAACCATATTTCTAGGAAAACACTTCTTGTCGTAAATTTTCGTTTTAATTTGGTAAATGGAAACGTTGACATGAATATTGCAGAATAGGGAATACGTAATCCTAAAAACACATTTAAAGGTGCCACCACATTAAGCATGATAAACGCACCGCACTTTAAATTTTGCGTCATACGGATATGTATATGAAATGCCATTACGTTCCCCATTTTATGACCGGTATAAAAGGTCAGTTGCTCCCCCAAATAAGGGTTGGTTGCATTTGAAACCCCTAAAAATCCTAGGAGTGTCCAAGAAAGGATTTCTAAAATTGCTCTATGAATAAAAATGCGGCTATAACTCTTAATACCGGTCGAAATATGACCGGATGCGTTTCTCCATAGCGACGCATGCTATGAGTAAGGGAGCGTTTCCACTAGTATTGTCCGGTTGCGGTTAGTTTGCCTGGTTATTATTGCGGCCATTTATCGGTCGTACGAGGTGGTTGGTCCATGTTATATTGCTTATTAATTAAGGCAGTAGTATAAAATGAGCCTTAATATACCTATTCTCATCTATAATCCAGTCTACAGATTTTGTATTCTGACTCAACAAATATTCATTTTCGTCGTAATAACAAAAATATAAGATTTGTGCAACTTTGTCCCTTATGACATAACTCTGTGTAAGCTTAAAGCGAAGTAGGTTTAAGTTGCATTGACAACCCAAGTATCAAGCAAATGAAATCAACGACTCCTCCGGCCTTCGTCCGGTTACCCTCCGGTGCTCGGGCCGTCTGAAGCCTCCTTTAATCTAAACGTTTACCGCGATGATCTCCGATGCATAATGCATGAGCCTGCATATTATGTACTAACACAAATATATTCATGTGTAATGCGTCATACTTTACGTCTTTGTCACTACTTATACCTAATATCGGTTTTGAATAACTTTTAATATTGATCTAAAAGCTTATTTACTTGATACAGTAAAATATTCCACTGTTAGTGTAAACCGAAAACGAATTGAAGGCGATTTTTTATTATCTACCTTTTCATTAATGAGTCACTGTACAAACAGAGCCTTCATCACATAGAGGTGCAAGCAAATCCTCAATATTTACGATAAACATATTTCACACGTTCCCAAAATCAGCAAAAACCGCAAGCAACCGACACATATACATGTCAATCAAATCCTGAGTCATGTAACATACCGTCGACCGTCCGTAGATCGTCAAACCATTGACCGCATGTCGGTAACGGGCGGTCGACTCATTCCTAGCTTACTCATTGTTCTTGCTCGCATTAGTCGCCACTCACTAATAGACAGTGGTTTACACTTACTTGCGGTTTTATGGAAAGTACTGCGTAATTTATTGGTTTCCAAGTATTTGCGTGTATGGATCTTATTGCTTGTAAGCAATTTAGGTGATAGTAGGAACGCGATGACTATGATTTGATAGATATTGTAATAAGATGTAAAGATAATAAACACCCTTCTATTGGTCTTCACCACAGTTGGTTAAATCATTCACAATGGGTCTTCCCATGATAATGGATGGATGCTCGCGATGCTCTCCTTACGACACACCACACAGTGTGTCGATAGACAATTTTTGAATATTCCAAAAGAACTAAAAACTAACTATTAACCACAAAAATATCACTAGACAACTGTAGCAAATATGTAAATAGAACAACAATGTCCAAACCCACGGTGGGCAACTGAGAAATTAATTATGTGTCGAATGTGGCGCCATCTGGTGCATCAATATTCAATCCTATTGGGACTGATAGCCAGCCAATTCATTTAGACCCCATCCACGTCATTATATTACCTCCAGGCTAGTTATAAATGTTTGGGGAAGCAAGGGTTCGACGGATCTATGTTTTCTGGACATCAAATTGCGGTGTATTCAATAAGCGTTTGTGTGGCAATACTGCGAATCATAATAGGATGGATCAATTACATGTCTTCATTCTAACTTTTGTTTATCAGGCTATCCTAGTTATGAATTAGCTACCGACATAAAATTTTGCTCTACATCAGCAACACCACAAATAAATGTAAGGAACTCGTGTAATCTCAAAGAATGAGCTTACAGTATCTTTCTGACATTAAATAATGGTCGACAATTTATTGAAGGTTGTTTTGCAATGTCAATTGCTCTGGGGGCCTACAACCACCGCATATAGCAGTATTATTTTAATCTTACTTCGTGGGGGAAAGAGATGGACCTATACGTCCTGTAGAGCTTCATCTCTTTCCTACACTGAAGTGCCTAATATTAAAATAATACTGCTGTAAACGGTGGCGGTAGGTGGGTGAAGTTATTTCATTATAGATAGAAAAGTGGTCTTTCTTTAATAATAGGAAAATTGACATATTACTAATTTGTTCACAAAAGAGAATTCGTTATATTCATGTCTAAAAGTATCAGTTTAATGTCTACAGGGTTTCTTAAAAACCGCTACACCCTTCATTTTCTTCTAATTAAATATCAATGTGACAGTTTTCCAATAGCCATCAGTAGCAAATAACGTTTCGTAATTATGGGGGTTGGTTTCCAAATTGCAATCAATTTGTCCGATTAACGCAGCCACCCCATGAAACCTCAGACCACATAGCAAATATATATATGTATACCTTGACATTAAATAGTGGTAGTGTTATAATGTACGTAGGTATTACGAAATTTACAATGGAATATGATAATCAGTACAGAAAATAAGATGTTTTTTGCCAACTGCTCATCTAGAGGCCCTTTGTAAACCGTGTTTCTTGTTGTGAAAATCTACGGTTTATTCGCCGCGTGTAGGCACGGTTGTCAGTGTTGTATGGATCACTATAGAAACTTGTTGACAAACACCTTTTTCCACGGCGTGGTTTATACGTCGTACCGTAAAGAACCCGTGCCGTGTACAAAGGGTGTACAAAGGAACAGCAGTCATTGATTTGATAATTAAAGATTCTATGTAGGTAACTATTTCTATAAACTTGACTCTTCAAAACACGACCTAAAAAATTTATCTACTTTGATAATAATATTTTTACTGACAGACAACGCAGAGCCTGAACCGCTGGGTTTAGAAGCATACAATTTTGCACAAGTGAGGGATCCCTTGTGCAAAATTTTGTTGTTGTATAACGGAGTTGAGCCTAAGGGTCAGCGCAGACAGAGAGTAATAATCCCCGCGCGGTCTCGGGCATTTTCTTTACGGATCGCGTATGCCGCGCGGGGATTCCCGCGTATCTTCGAGGACGTCCGAGCATTTTTTGTCAGGTTCAAAAATGTATGTAGTTTATTTAAATAATTTTAAAGTTTATTTTCAAGTGCGTTAATAAAATCCTCTCCGCTGCGCTCCGTTCTATCTGCGCTGACCCTTAAGGAAGGAATTTTGGAAAAAAATACCCCAAACGGTTGAAAAGGGAGATGAAATTATTATTTTTTTTTTTTTTTTTTAAAAACGTTGCCCCACACTAGGAATTTCTTCCTGTATCGTGGGTGCGTTTACAAACATAGAAACTCACATACACTAAACACCCAGACCCGGAACAACTACTTGCAGATCATACAAATATTTGTTCCGTGCGGGAATCGAACCCGCGACACGTTGCGCAGCAGTCCATCGCTCAGCCACTGCGCCAACCATGTCGTCTCATTAGTTTAGTAATTAGTCAATTTTGCCGATGAGAAGTTCCATAGGGCCCACAGTCAGTCAATCAAATTAGACTCTCGCAGTCCACTGCTGGACATAGGATGCGGGCTTCTAAAAAATAAATGTCCTAATTCAAATGAATGATTTGGCTTTGAATTTAATCGTTAACTGTGTTACCCAAAAACTTTTGTCTAGCGAATTCACCAATTTTTCCAGGCGTTACTAACTTAGCTTGCTTAGGGTCTAGACGTCTCAATTGCAAATCCAATCGTCATGGTTCAATTATTGCAAATTAGCACGAAGTCTCGGTTATATATCGAGAAATTAGGCTCTATTCGTTAGCCTTTAATTTTACTTTGAAAATTAGCAGTGAAATTGAAATGTTTGCAAGTTTGAGGAATTTGTCAGTTTCATACTCTGACCAAATAAAAAACCAAGACAGAGCGCTGTCAACAGTGACATGAGGCCGGTTTCGTAAACACGTGTGCACATATTTTGGTGTAGTTTGATTGTAAATGTGTGCGTTTGAGCGTGTATGCACAGAGCGGTGGTGTAGTTTTGGCATGTTTCACTATATTGTTCGCAGCGCACTGTCTTGGTTTTTTATTTGGTCTGAGGTTTCATGATTGTACGATACGTTTATACTTCCTTGCTTCTATACTAAATCCTACTTAATATTATAAATGTGAAAGTTTGTGTGTTTGTTACTCAGTCACGCAAAACCGGCTGAATGGATTTGGATCAAGTTTGGCAAATAGATAGTTTATAACCTGGATTAACACATAGGATACTTTTTATCCCTATATTCCCACGGGCACCCGCGTAAGTCTCGATGACTTACGCGGGTGAAACCGCGGGGCGCAGCTAGTAAATAAATAAAAATTAAATTAAATAAAAACATTTTACTTCAGATTAAAAATCCATAGAGTGTTAGTACATTGAAACATAGGATCCTAGTGTTAGTAGTTAAAATAACACATTATAATTCAGTACTTATTTCCTAATGTAAGTATTAACCCAGTGCTGGACGTAACGCGTGTCTAGCCTATCCGCAATACCAGATAGGATGCTGTTGGATGCTAAATGTATCATACCCGTGCTTTATGGCTCATTTTCAATGGTCGGTAGGGCTCGTATGCGGGGTGCGGGAGATTTCTGTAAAGCATGCCATAGAGCCCGCATGCAGAGAACCGTTTTCATTAGTCGATAGAGAATGATTGCGGTAAACGGAGAACTTGCATCGCACGTTTGGTACTTGATTTGAAGGCTCATTTTCATTGGTTGAATTTCATTCATGAATTTAATTGCTCGCTACGCCCGCTACTGGGATTCCCCGAAGACGGTGTACCAATCGCGTTATCAATTAATGACTTTCATTAGTCATTACCCCGACTGTGGGGAGTCCCCGCATGATGTATACCGAGCGAATTATCAACTAATGAGCTATTGGCTCATTTCGGTACCTAATCCTAATCCTAACTATTATTATATATTATATAATATATATATATATACAAACAAACAAACAAACTCACTTTCGCATTTATTTATATATTATAAATGCGAAAGTGAGTTTGTTTGTTTTTTTATTTGTTTGTTGGTTACGCTTTCACCTAAAACGGCTGAACGGATTTGAATGAAATTTGGAACAGGGGTAGACCATGACCTGGAATAGGACATAGGATACTTTTTATCCCTATATTCCCACGGGATCGAGACTTACGCGGGTGAAACCGCGGGGCGCAGCTAGTAACATAATATAATCGTAATAAGTGATTAAGGACTGAATTTTCCAACGCCAGATAATTATCTTTATCACAGGAATTATTGTGAATACAAAATCTGTCAAAAGTCAATTTTGCTCTATGGATTAAAAATATCTGACGTTGGATAAATCATCACTAATACTAAAAATTACCTACCTTTAGAGGAAAAAAACGATCGGCAGACTTGATACACGTTCACTCCACACCTGAGTGTCCAAAACCATGATGCCTTGTCTCCGCCAATCACAACACTTCGACTTAATAGCTTCTGCCAATGATGGAAGAGTGTACGGCACACCATGACCGATCGAGCCAATTACAGGGGACTAGCACTAATAATTACTGAACCAAGATCGATGCCGCTTCTCAAGAAGGATGGAACGTATGTCAGTGGGATCAAAGATAGGGGGATGTTAACATTGGAGAAGTGATAAAAGATATCAAATGAATGGACCACGTTATTGGTTGTGGATTTCTGTGCCATAAAGGTGCAAAATTTCTAATATTTATAAATGCCTCACGACAAGATGTTTTACGATGTTTAAATCCACTTATTTTCTATTGTTGTGTACGATGATTTATTTCAAAGTGTTACCAATTTAAATACACATTTTTTTTTAAAGTATACAATGTTGAGTTAGCAGCAGCGACCAACTGATATCAACTCTATCATTACTAAATACCCAACTGAACAAAATCCCAATAGGCTGCTAGCATCGAAATATAAATAAATTCCCGTTGCCCAATGAACCGAAAAAACCATGCAATCAAAGTTTATCATTAAATTGGTGTTCGCAAACATTATTAACGTGATTATAATTACGAAATATAAAATGGTTAGTATCATTTAAGTTTGGGCGGCAATCATTTCGGTGTTCCGTCAGGCGGTCATTCGCGTACGCTCAATTGGTGACGCCGATTAATTTCATTACGAAAACGAACGGGCCATGTACTCGTTCAATTTCATTCAATTGGTGATTGTGATCGTTTGGTTTTTTGCGTGAATACTGTTTTTTTTATTGGGCATTTTTATTATTTGGTTACAGTTTTTGATGTTTTGTTTTAAAGATTTATATGATGCAAATGTTTCACGTTGCACCGGTCGTCTCATGAAACTTGGCAGTAGCATTCATGCATTCATTCTCATACACAACTGTCATAAAATATCTATTAATTTCCCAAGAGTAGTGATTTAGTAAAATAGGTATTGTAAACAGCAATCAGCAGCAATCTATTACAGCGCTCAAGGCGTTGACGAGCTCATAAATTCTGTTTTTTGATAATAATTTACTGGCAGAATAATTAATGCACTTCCTAAGCTTTTTCATGTATTTAGGACTCAATCCAATCACTATTCGCTCAAACCCTATCAATATTTAAGGCATACCGAAAGACCGAAAGTGCACCTTACTGAAACCACCTGAAAATCAACAAGTATTCATTCTGAAACCAAATTCCCATAACACAACTGAGATAGCTCGCTGAATGTTTTAAAAATAGCATTCTATGGCCGTCGTAGGGGAGAAGAAAAATGGACAAAACGAACGCCTAACTTTTGAACGCATCCCACAACTTTACACAATACACTTGTATTGGAACAAAGTTACTCAAATTTAAACCTTATATCATGACCAAAAAGGTGTTATGAAATTTTTTATAGGTTTGTGTTATGTTGCAGAATAGAAATCCCGAATCAATTCGGTAAAAACTTATTCGGTTCGGGCTTCTAAAAGACATGTTACGTTTTGACGTTGCGTAGGTAGAATTAGGGGTATAAAACGACTGAAAAGGGTTCGAGTAAGATCTATCTGTTGCGTAAATCTTTAGTAAACGAGGTTCGGTACGTGGCCAGTCTTGATAGCAATGTATACGATCGCTTTTACTTACGAAAACAGGTTTATTTAGACCATTTTCGTAACATAATTTATAAAATTTAATACTAGCAGGAGATTACCCACCGTAGATTTAACGTAACGACAAGCTTGGGTTCGACGAAAGTGGTCTTGAAATTAAAAAATATGTCTTTGATATTATCAGGTTTAGAGTTTCTGCCGCCTTTACAGAAATCGTTTACGTTTTCATTAAAATATTTCGTAATCCTAAGAAGGGAAAATAAATTGAAAACTTTTCGATATCAAAATTAAGATTTGGCACAGATTAGTATAGTAAATTAGACTGCGGCAGACCAGACCAGAGTCAGAAATCAAAACAGTTTCATGTTGCGACAAAATAGTTTCAGTAGATTTTTGACAAGTTCGATATAGATGACTATTTATTGACAAGTTCGATATAGATGACTATTTATTGACAAGTTCGATATAGATGACTATTTATTGACAAGTTCGATATAGATGACTATTTATTGACAAGTTCGATATAGATGACTATTTATTGACAAGTTCGATATAGATGACTATTTATTGACAAGTTCGATATAGATGACTATTTATTGACAAGTTCGATATAGATGACTATTTATTTGCGAGAATGCGCGTCGTCATTGTTTTCATAAAGTGGTATGTGCGCAGATTTATATTTTTTTAACATGTAGGTATATACATTTCATTATTGTGCCCAGAACAGTTGCCAAGCACTATCTCATAGCATAGCTGCTGAAATAATACTATACCTTTTCATCTAAAAATCTTACAACATTATCCAAACCGTTTTGCCATTTATCCGTATTAAAACCACTTAGCCGAATACCTGCAATAAAAACACGAAATATTTCGGTACTCCTAAAACCGAGAGCAATGGCATGCTGAGTTTATAGATTGCAATAAAACATAAATAGTACGAGTTATAGCTATCGGCAACATAAACAATAATAACTTTCCCTCAATTGACTTTCACAGCTCACGCGTTTTATGTTTAACATTGGGTACACTCGCTATGTTATGTTTAAGGCTTCATTTGACACAAATATTAAATTCTTCAGAAAAGTTTTTAGTTAAAGAGGTACCTATAGAATCTCTAGTGGGTGAGGTGCAAAATTAGATTTTTCTTGCCAAGTGTGAGTTAGACTCGCACGCGAAGGGTTGTACTACCTTACAATATATAACAATACATAATGTAAAACTAGATAAAGAAAAAAAAAATACGTTACTTGTATGGTATAATTTTTTACTTTATTTTATGTTTATTATTTTTTGTGATAGCGTGACACTCTATGTAAAAATTGCAAGTTTCTACCTATGACAGTTCTAAAGATACAGCCCTGTGACAAATGAACGGATAGCGGATCCTTAGTAATGGAGTCATGTTGGCAACTATTGGGTACGGCAGCATAAAAAAAATTATGCTTTGTGCGAAAATCTTGAAATAATAGTACCTAGTACTAAGTTTTGCTTAGGTCCCGTTAGTACTAACTATGTTTTACAACGTAGGCACAAGAATTGGCTACTCAAATGTAAATACCATTACCATCTTTTAAAAAAACAAACTTAAGTATTGTGTCAGTATAAGTATTTGAATATTAAGTTTTAAGAAAGTTTGTTTTGTATTCTTAAAAAGAAAAAAGTTTGGCAACATCTGCGCCCCTTAAAAGGTCATGATGACATTTTAAATTTTCATCACTGGCAACTTACTAAGAAAAAAGTTAATACGTAGATAAAATTGAGCTTATAATATACTGTGTCTGGCAAAATTGTTAGTCAACAACTTTCTTTAATAAAGTTTAGACTGAAATGTAATATGTTGCAACTAAATTAGTTTAAAGTTCAAAGATGTATTCAGTATTGTTGATCTTTTACATAAAGTGAAATAAAAAACCTAGGTCATCTTTATCATCATCATTTCACCTGAAAGACGTCCACTGCTGGACACTGCTAGACGTCACACAAAATTATGTTTAAAATAAAGTGGGTACATTAACCTAATAGTCTGTTTTTAGAAATATAAATTCTTTTATTTTTGTGTTACCATCGTTTACTTATAGTAAACTCGTAACTCACAGATGTCTCCAACAGACAAAATGTCAAGACAAATACATCTAACGTCTTTGTAAACTTTATCTAAATCAGTTTTTAATGAAAATAAAACTTGGATCTCGTTTTAAACTACGCGATGAGATTTATATAAAAAAGAAAACCTTTTATTATTATTTATTTCATTTTTCAGTCGTCAACTTGAGTTATGCAGTATAATGACGATTCACCCGAATTTACTCGACCGAAACGGGCGAATCGACACTTTTAAATAATATTATTTTTTCTTGAGGCGATTCGCACGAAGTTAAATTATTTGTAGTGAGTTATTATCCAGACTTCGGGCTGCTACTGAGAAATTCCTGATGGAAAACTCCAATACCACTTTTCCAACCTGGAAATCGAACCCAGATCCTCAGGCTTAGCAGTAACGTTTGCGTCCTCTAGACGAAAGAGGCGGTCATGTCATATCATTTCTTACTAAAACCATGACATTTGAGATGAAAGTGTTATCGAGTCAAAGTACACGGTGTAGCCAGTACTTATTGTCTAAGAAAGTTTCAAAAGTCAACTGAGCGGATAAGTATAGGTCGTTATAGGTCATGCAGGCTTCTTACCTTCGATATTCTACTGTCTAGACCTTGTATGTCGTGGTCATTTTAAGTAGGTTGTATGTGTTCATTAAAATCAAGCTTAAAAAACTTCTGTGTACTATTAACTACTAGCTGTTGCCCGCGAATTCGTCTGCGATCCTGGATGAAAAGTAGTCTTTGTCCTTCTCCAGGTCATAGTCTACTCATGCGGAAACATCCAAATATTTTTTTAAATATAATATACTAGCTGCGTCCCGCGGTTTCACCCGCGTAAGTCTCGATCCCGTGGGAATATCGGGATAAAAAGTATCCTATGTGTTAATCCAGGTTATAAACTATCTGTTTGCCAAATTTCATCCAAACCGCGCGGCGCAGCTAGTTATAAAATAAGTGCAATCTGACCCAACTTATAAATATTTATTATCCTTACTATAAATGGTACCTATACTACTTGGTGAATCAATGTTTACTGTTTTAGTCCTTCATAAATAAAATGTGTTGAACAACTGCGCAATTGTTCAGCCTCAAACAAATCAATATCGCTATTTGTACGACTTTGAGAGCATACTCGACTCCATTATAGAATACAACAAAAACATAGTCAATAGCTTATGTAGCCTCCTGTTACCGGCAGTGTTTCTAGTACCCCAATTAAGGGAAAAAAGAGACCACGTGCCAACTTTGAGGGTACCAATCAGCAGTAATACAGACTTGTGAATATTGAATAAATAAAGCGATTCCATTATGTATTTTCCGAGCACCTAAAGAAAAAAAAAAAGTTGTTTATTCTGCACAAACGAAACGCACATTACAAAAAAAAAAAAACTTAAAAACGCACAAACAGAGCAGCCAAAAGCCTCTTGTTCAAGCAAAGTAAGCTTGTCAATTTTGTCTATTGCTTGATGTTCAGGCCAATCATTGCGTAATACTATTGAAGATTATCTGTATTACGACTTATGCCAATCGTATTAAATATCCACACAGCGAAACCACCACACCTGGCGATAAATCGATAAAAAAAGGAAAACAAAAGCAATATAGTCTATAAATCGGACCGCAGCGTAATTTACGTCTATTAGGGCCTTCACTTGAAACGCTGTAAATCTCTAGCGATCCCCCAACTCTCCTGCTTTACAACTTTCACTCGCATCTATACATATAAAAATACTAGATATTTCCTTTGCGGTGCATTTGATAAATTTTTAAGGGGTCCGAATAGGGCTCGTGGGTTTTGGAAATAGGGGTCTCGCGTCCACCTGATTCATATTAACTCGCAGGGGTTTCCTTCCCCTATTTTGTTAAGAATATAAAACTAAATTCTGCTTGTTTAAACGGCTGTATAAAGTTACATCACGTTTATAGCTACGTGTTGGGTTAACAAGGTTACATAATTAATTATTGGCAAAAGCTTTACCCTGAAGGTATTTCGTTTACGAAGAAGGAATATGATACTTATGTGTTTTATTTCTGACTTCCTAACTAATTTATTATAAATGCGAAAGTGAGTTTGTTTGTTTGTTACGCTTTCACGCTAAAACGGCTGAACCGATTTGGATGAAATTTGGCACAGGGGTGGACCATGACCTGGAATAGGACATTTTGTTACTTTATTTACGTTGACGATTGATTGTCAAGTGTGTGGTATGAAAATCGTCAACAATTTTCTTTCAGAGATGACTGAAAAATGCAATTTCTTTAAAAGAGGAGCATCCTGACACTGTCAAATTAGAGGACAATTTACTGCCTTAAATGTTTCACCTGTTATTATTCTATGAAAGAATACTTGTAGAGCTTTGAAAGAAGAATGATTAACATCTCGATAAACTCAGCTTATAGAACCCGATGACAATGTACCAGTATAACATTTTCCTCTCACCAACATCAGGAAATAATAGTTAAAGAGTAATACGTTGGATTTAATTCAAAGGTGTCTCGGTTCGATGGCCGGGCCGCGACTTGCCCGGGGCACCGCGCCTAGCTACAGATTTATGCGTTCGACTTGGAGCAACATAGTTCAGCTTTGTTTCTCAGCAAGTTCCGAATTATTAAATAGGAAAGTAGAGAGGGTATTAGTTGCCTTAGTATTGGTGTAGTAAGGCTTTACTTTTGCTTGGTAAATGTTCGTATTGAAATGTTTTACAAGAATTCGTTCCGGTATCTTTTCACATATACTTTCATTCCTGATAGGATCTAACGGGTGTAAAATGACGCTTTGGAGCCGAAAATCACTTGTTATTCCCGTCATTGTGATAATTTTTTTTGTTCTGGACCATACCTTTTTTTTTTTTTTGGGCGGGAAATCATCATCATACCTGGGAACCTTCCGGTTACCTACTGAGATATTGAAGGTCAAAGTTCCAACTTTTTCAGACTTTATTTAAAGAAAGCTTATTCATGATAACATTTAATTTTAAATACCCCCCAACTAACTCTGAACCATTGCACAAACCCATAAACGCAATGCGCGTGCGTTACGTTGCGCACTACCGTAAACAGCGATTTTTCACACAAAAAATCAGTCGTTTCCCAGCATTTGATGTACAGAATGCGTAGTTGACGGCTATATGATGGGTACACCTTATATGTATATGAACTGTAGCTTTGATAGGTTTAATTCCCAGTAGTTTTCGTTATGTTCTTTTGTAGTTCGCAGAATCAGCAAGAAATTCTCCTGAAACTCTATGGAAAACCTTTTCGAGTAGACCTTCCAAAATATATCTTTTGAAGCGGTATTTTGCTGTTCCGCCATTAGTATCAGGAAGCCAAGTCAAGTCCCTGATCATTGAAATAATTGTCAAATCTCAATATTAGCAGTCATGGTTAGTTAAACAAATTAGGTTTCGATTTATTTTGAGGATCAGATGAAAATCGCTATGAATGAAGCGCTAAGGACTGTGTGTCATTTTAATAATCATAAAAAGCATATTTTGTTATTAATTTTAATATATAAACACTCTAAACACTTGATTCGTACCTCCATCATTTCTCAGCTCATTCGTACTTCGTCAGATAGTGAGTTCATAGCACAGGATTATAATTTACAACAACGCATGCGCGACCCTTCGCCTCGGTTGATCCATCGCGGCTATTGTTGTTATTGTCTAGCCTGCACAGATTACCTGGCCGATTCTGTTATTCACGATGTTATGCGACTTTGCGGTGATATTTTTTTTGTATGAATTATTTTGCAAAATACGAATTGCAGAAAAACTGCATAATCTATATTATGCAGTTAAATTTCTGCAATTCACTAACTTAACTGCATAATATAGATTATGCAGTTAAATTTCTGCTATTCATATTTTAAGACACTTTTAATTAAATTAAAAAAAAAAAAAAAAAAAAAAATTAAAATTACTTATTTTACTGTTTCGTTGGTCTTGTGGTCGCAAGCGCTACTGTTGAGCATGAGGTCCTGGGTTCGATTCCCGGGTCGGGCAAAGTGTTATTAGGTTTTTCCATCTGGAATGTTCAATAGCGACACGGAGTCTGGAGTTGTGCCCGGTTGTTGGCAATAGGCTCGCCCCCTATTACATGGGATTTGAGCATAACTGGCGAAATGTGAGTCTAGTATGCACACCTGCCGTTTTTTTGTTTTTGAGGTTCGGGTAATCATCAAAATTGACTTCTCCTACTCTGGGGGGAGCGGGGGGCGTAACAGACTTTTACTGACTAAAACCCACCCGTGTCCCTTCAGTTGCCTGTTGCCAGGGTCCCGGTATCCTTTTCGGACTTTTCCGCAACCCTGGCAGTATGCACCGCCACCTATTTTTATTTTTCAGGTTTTTTGAAATCGTCTAATGACTTCTCCTGCTCTGGGCGGAGCGGAGAGGGCGTGTCAGACTTTCACCGACTAAAACCCACCCGTGTTCCTTCAGTTGCCTGTTGCCAAGGTCCCGGTATCCCTTTCGGAATTTCCCGCAACCCTGGCAGTATGCACCCCTGCCTAACGCTTCGGAGAAATCTTGGAAATTGAATTGAACCTTTTCATTTCTGCTTCAACCAAGGGTTTAACTATGCTAGCTAAGATTCTTGAACTTTAAAAAAAAAAACGTGCTTGTATTGTATAATCTTCTACAAAACCCAACTTTCCCGCACCGACTGTTTATCCCTTCATACGACAGCGCTCATAAATTTGTTTATTATTATTATGTCACCTTTCTTTCCTCATATAGAAATTATTACTCCCATAATTTCAACGTAACTCCGCACATACGTTTTATTACGAGGGAAATATCTTTATTAAGTCCAAAGCATTTGTCTCTTGTGATACCTTATCGCTTGCCCTCGGTTCCTTCGTATAAGACATAATCTCATAAAACTCTCCTTTTACGACCCTACCTATAACGCATGCGTTTCATTACCGCTTTCCTTCTATACCCGTTTATGCCCGTGTGTTAAAATACAGCAATGTATGGCGTGTAAGTAATTTCGAATGGGTTAATATAGTGTAGGAGTAGGAGAACTTTATTAACCCTAGTCACACTGTTTTAAGTTAACGCGTTGTTATGGCTACACTTTTAATGTGACTTTTCTTGTTATAAAAGGATTATTTTGTGATCTTATCAAATAACATTAATCGTAGTCGGTATCTTTTAGTTCAAAGACTTAGTTGTTAATTTTATTACTGCGGCATAATATGGTATGTTTAAGGATAGATAGTTAACGTTGATAGGGGTATTACTGTTGTTATAACTTTTTTTTCTTCCTCAAGACTGTTTTGTTAAAATAATTTCATTTCCAAACTTTCCTGTTCGTCACTACTCAATAACAAGATTTTTTATAAACAGTACAATTCAACTAGATAGGTTTAGAAAAGGGTTGTGTCACTTTTGGTGCAAAAGCACCAAGGATACCAATATCTAATAAATATGGTGGCTATGGTATTTTCTTTTTAACCGACTTCTTCAAAAAGGAGGAGGTTCTCAATTCGTCTGTATGTTTTTTTTTTTTTTTGTTTGTTTGTTACTCGATTACTCCGCCAATTGTGAATCGATTTTGATAATTCTTTTTTTGTTTGGTAGGTAATGCTTCCGAGGTGGTCCCATATAAATTTTATTAACTTTGCTTTGCGTAGTTTTTGAATTAGCTTCAATATTACGTATTTTTCCCGCTTAGTTTATTGAACATTGCTTTGAAAGTGCATTTTATGCCATGTCTAATAATTTACTAGTGGCAGGGACTAACGTATCAAAGCTATTCTTTCATAGGGAAAAACATTTCCACAAGCTTCAAAGTAATATAATATTTTTAATAAAATTAATATTTTTTATTGTACATAGTTTTCTTTTTGATGTGTGAATTATTACTCAACATCCTCCATGATTACCTAATTTGTTGTCCATTGATTTCGGATTAGTTCTAATTATATTAGCCTCGAATTCTAATTATATTATACGAATGAAGCCAATTCCTCAAACCAAAAACATTTCTGACTTTTATTGAATTAACTCATATCAGCAATATCCACTAATTAAAACTCTAAATCCTCTCAAACTAATTACCTGAATTTAGCAAAAGCTAGCCCATATACTAAATCTCGAAATACGTATCTCTCTGTTATTTTCAATGTTCAGAATGTAGGAAACTCCGACACTGCAAAAATACATGTCCGAAAAAATAAAATAAAGTCTTCTATCGTGTTCTATTTTCAACTTTATTAAAATTAAGCTAAGATATACATTTAAATGGGTGCACTACTTTTATTCAGATCCTAGTTTGTAGTGGATGGAGCATAACGATTCGATTTTCAAAATCCGAGTGACTCTTCAAACTTACCGATTATTCCATTCGAATCGATAATCGATTTGAATGCGTAGTTTTAATAATTCTGATCTGTTGTTTGTTGAGTTGTCTAGGTTTTTGATTATTGGACAGTATTGTAATGTATTGTATTGTTGTATGTTGATAACTAATTTAAAATGTTTTCTCTGCTGCATTCATTTGAATAGGTCAGAAACTACACAATACAATAGGTCCTAGATGTAACAGTACAAGTAGAGTAGAAGTGAACTCAGAAAGTGCATCATTTCCCACTTCAAGAGGCATTGGAAGCTTTCTTCCACTTCTTACATTTCATTCCTATAAATTGCGTTCAATTTGTTATAGAAATAGAATAGAAGGGCCACTTTCCATCAAAACGATTTCAATATAGCACACAATTCCAAAACATATTTAAATAAATCAAGACTTATTTGATCTTCGGCGCAGACTCATAAAGCTGTAAATAGCCGAGCGACCGTATGAACGAGTTGAATGGAATGCGAACGAGTGAATGAAAGAGCTCTGAACACACGGCCATTAGTCAACTACAGCCGACCATTATCCTAATGGGATCTCTAACCGCTCGGCCGTTTGATGAGATAATACAGTCACTGATACATTTGAACATTTAAAATCGTGTGTTTGAACAAATCTGATCGCTGTTAATTTGACTTTCATGATAATCTGTATGAAATTGCTCTGCCGATATTATTGATGGCCGATTTGATTATATCATTCGTCGTTCCACCTGATATTTATCTTCGCGTCCTTTTGTTCGACGCGACGTTCAGCTCACTTATGAGAATTGCAGGCATCAGCTTGCTCTCCTCTTGATAATGCATTGAAGATCGCACGTGTGCATATTTTCATGCTAATTTATGGCATGATTGGAATACATAAAGAAACGCTTGCACTTTTATAAGATAATTTTTAGCATGTTTCGTTATGATGTGAAGTTTGCAAGAAATGCTATCTTCTGTACATTTTTACGAAGATGCGACTTAAAATGAGGGACCTACACGTTGGAACATAAATCGTTCCGGAGATTAAAAATACTCCAAAAATAACAAAAGGGGCCAAAAAGTGCGAAAATACATTACAAAAACGAAAGGTATTCCCAAAACATTCGCAACAAAACATCATTCATTCGTTCAACATATGTTCAGAATGAGACGGTCCCGTTCCCGACTACAATCAGATAGACAGCTCATTCGAATAATCGATTCAAGCGCCCGATTCCCGTCACTATACAAACGGACAGTGTTGTCGTTGCCTGTTGTCCGTTGCGAATTCGAAATTTGAATTTGAAAAGAATTTGAATGGAACGGTTTCAATTGGACGGAGTATGTTCGATCATATGTTGTGACGTAGTTAGAGTGACGTGCTCTAGTTTTAAAGTATACTTGTCTGTACGGCTCTGTTGGAGCTAGTGGAGTAATGCCAATGTAAAGTGCAGTGGTAGGGTTGAGGCATAGACAAATATAACTATTGTACCTACTTTAGCGTGAGTCTCATACAATTTTAAGCCATTTAGGTGCTTAAGTATAAGCTGTGTAGAAACTCAGACGTTTTAATAAAATTAAATAACGATTTATTTTAATGGATTGTAAGACGGATATTGGAAAGAGCAACAAATGATTATTATGATTATAAAAATTGTGCTATCTACACATTTAACCATGCGTACAACATTGTTTCTACATGAACATTAATTAACAAAAAACAAATGGCTTTCAAACACAATATACATGTAAGTACGACATTACTATAAACCCTGCGTTAGCTAAGCGCTTACTACTCATTCTCTATATAGGTTAAGAAGGAGTACTAGAGCTTACAGTATGAAAACGCATAAAAGCAACGTTGGTAGGCCGTCACGCGAGCGCGGCACGCGAATCAAGTGCCGGTTTATTATGACGAATATTAGTTTATAGCTGGAAAAATATTAGTATGATATGACGAATATTAGTTTATAGCTGGAAAATATAAGTATATTATGACGAATATTAGTTTATAGCTGGACAAATATAAGTATGTTATGACGAATATTAGTTTTTAGCTGGAAAAATATAAGTATGTTTAATGTTGACGTAGAATTATTAAGATGAAAGTTCATGTTTTAGTTAAATTATAGAACATTTATGTTAAGCCTTACCAAATTCAATATCTATTTGTCTTCAAGATAAACTGATGAAAGGCCAGGCAAAAAACTAATTTAGCATCTTTAAAGGCTAATTTATTCAATAACTGGCACTTATTGCCATTTAATTTATATCTAGATGTTATTAAAAGGTCTTGGCTTGAAACACATCGTAGATGCTAATTACTTAGGTATCGCTTGCGGAGAATGTTGTTTTAAATGTTACTACTGACAAGATACTACTGCCATTATATCTGCTAATGCTTGTATCCAAAACTGGTGACAATTTATGGTTCAGGCAGTAAAAGTCTGTAAAGAAGTCAACTTTATCTAAAAAAACGTAGCACAAATCCGATCACAAAAACGTTGCCGCAAATCGTTAAATTGTTTCTCCGAGCAAAAGTAAATTATACGCAATTCTAAAACGAATATTTTAACGAACCGATAAATAAAATGAAAAAGGAATTACCGGTTTTTTTATTCGGCCTAACGAGGCAGGGACTGCGGAGCTAGCTCGCAGACATAATGAAAGCCTGGCACATTATTTTCTATGCAATTATAAACTACACACGAGATAGCACGTTTTAACGCTTATAATACATTTTTAATTAATTCACAGCCGTTGATATGAAACTATTTCTTCGGGAATGTGATTTTGATTTAAGTAATTAAATAAAGTAAGAAAGTAAAATGTTAAGGACGAATAATGTGTTAGCATGACATTCATAATTATTTGAAAAGTCTCGAAGATAGTATGTTAAAGACATTTAATCAAATTGAAACACATGTTATAAACAGTCATACACAGACATAATTAAATATTTTATTTCTTTATCTTTTAAATAATAAAACATAACTGGCAGACAATGGTTATTTACAGTATTTGCATAATCAGCCTATAATGTTGCCACTGCTGGGACACAGGCCTCCTCACTGTGAGAAGGAGTTGGCCGTAATCCACCACGCGGGCCCAGTGCGGGTTGGAGACCTGTACAAAACCGTATACCGGGTAAAACAGTACGGCATGTCTATTCTTGTCAAAAATTCAAAGTTCCCGCGCGCAAACTGCTCAGCGGCGTCGCCAATGGGAGCTATTTGTCAACAAACATTTGTCGCTGCAGGCATGCGCGTTATCAAAATATTCGATTTTATTGTTTTTCGGTGTACTTGATCTTATTTTTGTGAAAATTCAATCAATAACAGTGAAATTTACATTTATTTATTTACAATTATACATTGAGCCTTGGGTCAAAACCGTACGGGGCAAAACTGGCCACTATACGATTTTGACCTGCATGAATTTAAACTTACTTCTTTTTTTTATATTTAAGGTGCAATTAAAATGCCGCGTAATTATAAAAGGACTACTTCTAGACAAGAATGGGATCCGGATAACATGAAAAAAGCCGTTCAAGCCGTGTTTGATAGCAGCATGGGTTATTTGAAAGCAGCTAAAACTTTTGAGGTACCAAAATCAACATTACAAGATCGAGTAAACCGATTTAGACAGAACAATGATCTGGACTGTTCCACACGCAAAGGCTTGGGACGATTTAAACCGACTTTTTCTACTTCTCAAGAACAAAGTCTACTATACTATATACTATACGGTTTTGCCCATGTGTCGGGGCAAAATCGTCATTAGAAGAAGTTTAATAATTTTTGGTTTTTATTGTTTAATATTTTAATTATTCCAAATATTATATGTGCAAGTGATTATGGTCCTAATGAGACTGACTAATTATAATTGTTGATTAGATAAATTAGTGTTTTGAGATGAAAGACCTACAACCCTAAACCCTTAGCTATATGATTTTGACCCGGTCTCCCCTAGATGTCAGATGTCTTCGAATTTGGTTCTAGGACATGCCGGTTTCCTCACAATGTTTTCCTTCACTGTTTTGAGAGTGGGTAATGAAATAATTTACTGTATTTACACGAACATATTAATGTTCATGTGGTACAAAGTCGGAACTTATCTACGTACAACTAATTGCTAATGCTTCATACCCGCCGCTACTGCATTGAGAAAGAAGCATTCAAAGGTATTACGAAGATTTGATGTGATGTATTCCCGGAAGATTGTGTAAGGCCCTACCCTACCTCAAATTTTAGCTCGCTCGCACCATACTACTCGAGGCCTTTTTTTTTTTGTGTGGGAAATCATCAAATGACTTCTCCCGCTCTTGGCGGAGCGGAAGGGCGTGTCAGACTCTTACTGACTAAAACCCACCCGTGTTCCTTCAGTTGCCTGTTTCCAGAGTCCCGGTATCCCTTTCGGACTATTCCGCAACCCTGGCAGGCATCGGTCCTAACGGACCCCGTCAGGTGTGCTGACATCTCTTTGAGGCGCGCGTGGAACACGACGCGCCCTCGACCCGGGCCTGGTCCTTATCGGACGGCGAGCTACCCATTGCTCGCCCTCCGCAAGCCCGCGCCTATGGTGGCCGGGAATCCACCTGGGATTCCCGACGCCCAGGGTGTCTCCAGCGGCGGCGGTTAAGGGCGTGAGGGCGCAAGCTTTGCCTCTCCGTCACGTGTTCCGCCTCTTCCTTCGCGAGCATCACTGCTTCGCAGAAGGAGGTGACCGCCTCCCATGCCCTCTCGCTCCGTACCATGGCCTGGACCAGGGCCGGACGCGAGAGGTCAGTGCCGTCAATCACCTCCACGAGGGCACGGCGGTGCTCCGCCCAAGCAGTGCACACCTCCGCCGTATGCTCCACCGTGTCCTCCGGACGATCCGCACAGTGGTGACACCCGGGCGTTTCCTCCTACCTAATTCTACACAGGTACCTCCCGAAGCTGCCATGTCCGGTGAGGACCTGCGTCAGGCGGAAGGTGAGGACGCCGTGGCGCCTCTCCAGCCACTCCTCAAAGAGGGGACTTATCGCCGCAATTGTGGCGTGCCCAACTACTCGAGGCCTGACTGAGAGTTGGTGCTGGCGTTTCTTAAGTCTCGAATAGTTTAGGTAATTGCTTTTTACGGTGACAATAATGGTAATTTAAAAAAACATAAGCCAAAGCAATAGTATTATAGTTATATGCAAAGTTTCATAATCTAATTTGAAGTATTTTTTGAGTACCAGCGGTTTATAGTTCGGTTTAGAGGTAACTTTTTTTTTCTATAGAGAATATTTTATAATGTAATCGTTTTTTCGCCAATCATAGGACCTAGCATCAATCCTCAACTTTAAAATATATTTATTTAAAAATTCATGCTGCAATAGTTTCGACATAACTGAGGATCATGCTAAGCAATTGGAGGTAGGGTAGAGCCTTAATAGCCTTTGAAACAGTGGTGGTGGTGCCAAAATTATCGCCAATGGCGAATACCTTTTTTAAAATCTTTGATGTCCCATAATTTTCCGCTCAGTATCAGATGCAAATTCGTAACATCAAATCGAATGAAGACGAGTTTAAAAAGCTTAAAAAACCCCTTTCTTTTACCCCCGGGCCACGGGTAACAGGTGAACACCGTAACGGCGCAAACGCATCAGCTGGCCCTCCAATATGGCGGGAGAGGTAGGTAATGATAGGATGTTATTACGAAATACGTTAACGAGTAGGGATGTTAGTTTTATTTCTAGTGTACTTTCTATTAATAGTTCCTTTATTGCGTATTACAGGAACCTTTTTGAAAAGTAAAATCCATTGGGTTGTGTTTATAACACATACCTCGTAGCATAGTAATAACAGCCGCACGGGTCGATCGATCGAGTTAAGCTACTCTTGCCACGGTCAGTCGATGGATGGGTGATCATCTTAAAATACCAAGATCGCTCCGTGCCTCGGAAAGCACGTAAGTGGTTGGTTGCGGCTATCATTCTTGGATCTTTGACAGTCGATACGGGTCGTCGGAAGCCCAAAAGTTTATTGCCATCAACCGGGCATAAATCCAGACGGAAAAAACCGGGAAAAACCGGGAAAAACCCCAATAACACTTTGCCCGACCTATGTCCAGCATTGGACTTCGATAGGCTGAGTTGATTGATCGATTGATCTAAGTTCTAAGCTTAATTTAAATTTGGAAACGTTTCTGAACAATGTTACATAATCATGTTGCAAGTTATTTGTCTGTACCTATAAATGTGCGCTACATCTAATGAATGTGTCAATTCGTGGTTTAACTACAGTATATTAGGTATCACGTTCCGACATAATTATGTCGTCCAATTATACACATAGGTACCCATATTTATTTTATGCTTTAATGAACAGCTGACAAACATTACCAATGAAAATAATTTATTTAATGACAAAATATTTATCAAATTACGTTTCAGTTACAAATGAGGACACCCATAAGTATACAGTGAAAGCGGTGTCCAGTACAAATTACAGTGGCGGCCACACATATCGACATGCTGTCTCAATCTTACAGAAGTCTGTTGCCCCGACAAATTATGTGGTTTGATTTGACCCTGTGTTTTTTTGGGTCAGGAAACTAGGATTCGATGTTTTTGTATTTGATACCTTATCAGAGTAATCAGGCAATTCTTAGAATTAGCAGGGTATTTAAAGTGATATATTAATACTAGTTTTCTTTGCGATTAATTCGCATTCACGTTAAAACGGCAGAACGAATTTGGATGAATTTTAGCACATGGGTAGACCATGACCTGGGTTCGACATAGGCTACTTTTCATCCTTGATTGCCGACAAAGTCGCGGGCAAGACCTAGTATCAAATAAAAATGGTATAAATTACTCCCATAGATTTAACTATTAATTACATTACAACACCTCCTAAAAGAATATCACTTCTACTCTCACAATACATTTATACCCATCATTACGCTCCTAACACGAATGATTGACCGAATATTTCCGCTCAGCTACCTTCATTCACCGCGGAGGAGCTTAGGGAAACGTTCATCAATCATACTGGCCACACTCTGGCGTGATTAGGTAATGAATAACTTTAGGTTATCATTAAAATTTATTACTAAACACCCTAACTGCAATTAAGGATTCATTATGATGGGAAAGATGGGGAAAGTGTTTATGTACTGGATGGAAGTAAAGTTTATGTAATTTATTCATTTGATTAGGTTTTTTTTTAAGTAAAATTGATAAAAAACGAAATAGAAATTGTAAAAATTGTAATCGTGGGATTTTATTTAAAAACTAGCTTCCTCCGGCGGTTTCGCCCGCGAGTTATCGGGTCAGTGACAACAGGGCCCGTGTCAACTCAACCCGAATAATAATACCAGATATTTTACTCCTGATTACGTTAATTTGTACAGACAGCCAGAAAATCGATATATTAAAATCAGTCATTACGAATTTAATTTTGTTTTCCAAAGATTTTGGTTTTATAAACATAATTTTATCTACAACGCTTTTTTCAATTATGATACCTCTATAAGTACCTAGCCTAAGTTTATTAGGTTTTTTTAATTGTCTGGACTAAAACCTGAGTTATCTTTGTAAATAATAGCCTGTTACTGAGTGATAATAAAGCATTCTACTGGTGAAATAATTTTTAAATCGGCCCAACAGATTTTGAATTTATTCATTAAAAACATAACCCATCCTTGGCAGTCGGCTAAAAACAAAAATCATTTCTCTTTATAATTTTTGTGTAGAAATGAAGAGGATATGAGTTACTTTTTTTGGCAATATGGAATATAGAATCTAAAAGTATGCTACAACTGATAAATTGGAATGTATAAGAAAGCTCCTAAAAAAAGAGAAAAATGTTTTTCGCAGAATTGGTTTGAGCATGTTCTATCAGAAATACGACACTTAATAAAAAAAGTAATAAAGAAATTCGTATGAAAATTTGTAGTTCATTTAAATTATTCTAGGAACAGTGGAAATCAAAATATCCTTAGCAACAGACGAAGTACAAAAAATACCTTTACACCAAACGAACAAAGCAATTGATAATTTTATCGAACGTGTTACGTACCTACTTTTAGGCCCCATTATGAGCTTTCTACTTATCACACTTGAACAATTAACTCCACGCAGATGCATGTCATGTTAAAATATCGCAATTAGTAATGGCAAGTTACAAGTCATCGGTTGTGCTAATAACCTCTTCAATCAATTGACTGCATGCACTTAAATGTTCACGCTAGCTTATGTCATCTCGGTTATATAGGCTTTACACGGCTCAATTTTCTAGTAGATTTCAACAACTTCGCAAACGCCTTATTCAACTACTAGTCTGCGTGCGGAGGCGAGCCGCATGCGACAGATAATCGTTTCGCTCTATGCATGAAGGAGTAAGAACGTCTAATCTGTACAAAATTGACAACAATATTGAACTATGGTCATGTTTGTCGAAGAAACAATGGGCGGTGAAGCAGACTAGTCCTGGAATGGAGACCGCGTCGAAAAGCGTAGTGTGGTTCGCCCCCCTACGGCTGGGATAGAGTGGATGCGGAAGGCAGGGGATAGACTAGATCTGCCAGGCTTGCGGGAAAGTCCGAAAGGATGGAAACCGGGAGGAGGGATACCGGGGCCCTTGGCAACAGGCAACTGAAGGAACACGGGTGGGTTTTAGTCAGAAAAAGTCTGGCACGCCTTCTCGCTCCGCCCAGAGCGGGAGAAATCATTTGATGATTTCCCACCATCAAAAAGAATTAATTTTGGAAGTCGGTGGCAAAAAACGAAAATTGAAAAGCAAAGACACCGACTTCCGAAATTAAAGTTACTTTTCACGTTTTTAGTGTTTTTTTGGAAGTCGGTTGTTTTTTTTTTTGTAAAAAGTTTTTATTTTTCACTGTTTAGTAGTGGTACCTACCCCACACAAATTCGAATACCACTACCTGGTATGTAAATAACAGTGAAGGAGCCAAACAATATATCGTCTACATATACTAAGTGGGAAAAATACATAATTATTTAAGCTAACTCAAAACTACGCAAGCAAAGTTAATAAAATTTATATGGGACCACCTCTGAAGCATGACCTACCAAATAAAAAAACAATCATCAAAATCGATTCATTATTGGCGGAGTAATCGCGTAACATACGCAAACAGAGAAAAAAAAAAAAACATACAGACGAATTGAGAACCTCCTCCTTTTTGAAGAAGTCGGTTAAAAAGGGGACAGGCTGGATACGGAAGGCGGAGGACAGGGTGTTGTGGCGCAGCCTGGGAGAGGCGTATGTCCAGCAGTAGATTGCGATAGGCTGTGTGATTAATTAATTCATTAAACTAAATATAGCAATAATCTACTTTGTAATTATGTACAGTGCTGCCTTGTTATATGGTTTGATTTGCAACTAGTCATACGGTGAAGATTGACTCATATAAACCTCATTAAATGTACGCCTCGTAAGCATAGAACAAGTATTGTAATGGCGAGGACACAATTAGCAGCATCAATCTGCATCTAGCGGGAATAATGTGCGTCGTGATTCAGAGATTAGGATCTATAAGAGATGGGCCGAATGTGGTTTGAACCGAATCAGAACGTCGGCCGACAATTCGGGGAACCTTGGTTCAATTTCGCGCGCTTTCTCGAGCCACACTCTAGATGTTTGTTAGAATACTAAGTTTATTAAATTTTTTGTAATAGTATGTCTAATTAATTAAGCAGAGATTTTCAAGACTATTATGAAAAACTGATTTAATTTAAGGTTTAAATTTACAATGTTCCTAACTAAAATAAATGACCATGAGTTAGTCAAAGACATAATTTTATTTTACAGTAATGCTATTCTGGTTCTATTAAATTTAATTTCAGTCAAAATAGTGCAAGTAGGTATTATTTTTCTTGTGCCGAATCTTCGGCATCTGAACAGAATTTCGGCCGAATGCCGAAGTTCGGTTCAAGCTGCCGAAATTCGGCTGAACCGAATTTTAACCGAATTTTGGCCCATCCCTAGGATCTATACGAGGGTATGTGCCTCTTGACTTGACTTGTATAGTCAAGTAGTATTAAGAGTTAAGGCAAATAGATGCTCGGTTATTTTAACAAGCACGGTGTTTATCACGTCATTTACTATTACTAAGTTGTCATGGTAGTAGTACCAAATGATAGACCCCATTGATGGGGATTGTCAATGGGGATTTGGGGAATAACCTTTATAATTTTTGAAAGAAAGGTTTTCGCTATTTCCTTGTTGAGCCTATAAATGATAAATGATTTATTTCTGTAAATCTATACATTTTATAAAATAAAGCAGCTTTCGTGTCTCCCTGTGTGGCCGCGTTCTTCTTCTAAACTGCGCAACAGATTTTGATGCGGTTTTCACCATTATTTAGAGAATTTATCCCGAAAGGTAGGTAGGTACATTATTAAACTATCATACCTACGATAAAAAAGAAATCTCAATATTTTTCATCATCTCATGTTGTAAATACCGTGCGCAACAGGAGCGTGCCGCTCACTAGCGTAACCAACTGGTTATAAAAACACGTAAAAAAAACTTCATATTCACGAGCACTACCACCCTCTAAAAGCCAATGATTTTAAGGTCAGTCTTGACTTGACCAAAATGCACATATGTAATGTAGAAGTTTGAGCAATTCAAAAGTCTATTTACACGCATTTTAGTTCAATTAAGTTACTTGATTTGCAATATTTTTAAATCATTTTTATCACAGCTCCACATCATTGCACTCGTAACTTACACACACGCAAATGAATCTGATATTAGATTGGATCTCATCCAGTCATTAAGTGATTCGCGGTACATGACGCAAGCTTTTAAATGAATCAGTATTAATTATCTTGCATAGTTTTATAAGGCCGCAAACTGTCGGCCCGTCGTCATTTTGATGAATGATTTTACTTGACATCTTATTGGTAATGGCTGATCTAAGTAACGTGAATCGTAGCAGAGAAATTCATTAATCATTTAAATTTTTTGCAAAGTTTTGTTGAAGTTAATTTTAATTAATCATACGTTTTCCTTATGCACATACCATGGCATAAGGAAAACGTATGATTATATCACATAACATGGTGATATAATGAGCCATCAATGCCTTGTTCTCCCCTGCGGCTAATGACATCACGTGATCCCTACAGGTTCATAGTATCAGCGTAAAGATTTTTTATGCCGATACGTATTTTTTTTTGTGCAAACAGTTGTATAGATAATTTACTATTTATTTCGTTTAATAATTTTTTATGTCGTCTCATTACATTTTTAAATATATATATTATTTTTATTTTATCTTAGCCTATTTTGTGTCCCACTGCTGGGCAAAGGCCTCCCCTTTTTCCTTTTATAATATTTCTTAAAATAAAAATAAATAAAAAATATTATGTTTATTAAAACATGAGAATAAATGCTTAAGGCTCGGTAACATAAGATTACGCAATGTTTTAGGGTTTTGTACCCTAAGGGTGCTATACGGAACCCTACTACCTAGCCTCCGCTGTCCGTCTGTTTGTCAGCGGGCTGTATCGCATGAACCGTAAGGTAGAGTTTTTATTATTATCGCTCTAGCAAAAATCAAGATAAAGTTGCTTATGACATTATGTCTGCCTTTGTACATTTCTGTGCTTGAAGTTTTAAATAAATAAAGTAACAAATTCAAGAAACATACAAGAAACGTGTTTTTGTCGGCCTTTTTTTGCTAAATACTGTATGGTGTTACGGAACCCTTCGTGTGGGAGTCCAACTAGCACTTGACTGGTTTTTTACTTTTCCATCGTTGTTATTTGCCCTCAGGTTGTGTCACTTGTGTAGGTCCTTAAGTTTCGCTATTCTGTAATGTTTATAGAATATAAATAGTTTTTTTTATAATTTATGAGTAAAAAATACCTTTAAAAAAGTTCTAGTTCAAATGTTTCGCTAGTTTTATTCTCTTATCTTTTTATCCAATGACTTTACGAAAGCACCAATTAAAGTCCCAATTACCACAAATACTTTCATCTCACCCTTACCCACCCATCATTTTTATTGACTGGTAACAAACTAAAATGACAAGCACCTAAAAATAGAAGGCACTGTCTTTCATACAAAAATAACCGTGGTAAATCTATTAGTAAAATAATGATAAATATTTTATAACAAATAATTATGATTGATTCGAACCCGGGACCCTCAACATGCCAAGCTCGGGATATTAATTAAGAAACTAATGGGCGAAAAAGTAAAAAAAAATGTATAGATGCACGGACAAGTGACGACCTCAGGTACGGTCAGCAGAAAGGGTTATTACAGATTTAATTAATATTTTGAAGTTACTAAAAGAATAATACTGGTTTCTTAGAAATAATAATAGTTCTTAGAAAGGATTATAGTTTGGATTCGTTCATATCTGTCTGTGGAACCGCGTTGTTCTACTAAACAACACATAATACGTACGAATTTTAAAATAAGGTTGAAAAAGATACAAAACCTTTTTTCAACCTTATAGTCAATGATTTGCACAAATTGATCATAATCATAACATGTGATATTCGAGTTACAAACATACCTAAAATATAACTAAAAATAAAACTTAGGTATGTATTTGCTACATGTCCTTTATAGTATAAACTAAGCACGTTGAAGGGCCATGAAATAATTTAATTTTAGCCTTTTATTCCATGCATGCTAAGTTTTAATTATTTCAATCATAATCATTTCATCCTTCATTTTTGCGTCGGTTGAATATCAATTAACTTCATAGAAGAAAAAACGTGTTTAAAATGTGTAAATAAAAAACGAGTGTTATGAAAAACTTAAAATTTATTCATGCATATCATTGCAAAAATAAAATAAAAATTAATATCGTATTTTTAATATGCAGTAAAACAAAAAAAAAAAATACTGCTTAATAGTCAGGCACAACGCAGGCGTCTAATAGGAGACCCCATTTTATTCATGGAGATTGGTCTAAAACGGGGTAATTGCGTAACACACAACGGCAATGCCGATCCTTTTGAAAATTCAATAACATTCTTCAAGTCATTTACGTTGTTCAAACGACTTTTCCAATTTAAGAAGCAATGGATTAGCTATTTCCTTCAAAATCCTTCGGATGTTGATTGAAAGTGTGTTAGCCAATTGGGATGCAGGTCAAATTTTCATAATGCGAAGACAATAATTTATTTAATCAATAAACAAATAAAGCGTTTAGGGCTTCAGACTGTTTTTGCTAACGGTTCCTCTGACTCTAAGGCATCGCTCACATGTGTTCGTTATGACATGGGCGTTATCTCATAAAGCGTCTGAACACTTAGAATATAGCACCATTGTATAGATTCCGTGCATTAGTATAAAGAAAATTATTTATTTTGTATTTTCATGTGTAGTGACCTCACAAATGACTCAGGCCATTGTAGCAGCCACGCAAAACACTTGCCTTAGTCATCATTTTGGCAAGGCAAGGGCCACATAAGAATTACTCCAAGCTTGTACTCCACCCTGCACCCTTATTGCGTAATACACGATCATTCATAATCTGAATCGGTTTGAAACCAATTGCAAGACCATTGCTTCATAAGTTGGAAAAAAAAATCTGCTCAACAACGTAAATAACGCAATGAATGTTGTTGAACTGTCAAAATGAAACAGATTAGTCATAATTGGTTAGAAAATTAGGTTACGCAATTAGATAGCTGGTTATACTTCAATATCTGTGACTACAATAGTGCTACAGGTAAGATTTGAATGGTTCACCCTTGTTTGATAGAACAACGTTTGATATAATATTACTAAATCGAACAACGTTTAAGAAAATCATCACTTTGTATAATATCGTTTGACAGAATTTTCAGTTCATCGAATATTTATTTGCTATAACAACATTTGCGCTAATGATCAAAAGGTATAATGTTCATTTGATGTAATGTTCAGATGGTATAACTATGTATTTTATCGAATATTCAATTGGTGTAATGTAATGCAGAAAAGAAAACATTGTAAATATTTGCATATTCCAGTAATAAAGTCATAAAGTACTACTACCCGAAACAGAACTATTAATATTAGGTTTAATATTTTTATTCGCAGAAATAGGTTAGGTTAGGTTAGAACTGTGATCCTCTACGCACGAGCCGAGCGAGCGTAGCGAGCGGTGCCGCGGCAGCGGCCGGCGAGTGCTAAAAACGACTAGAATATGCAGAAAAACATATTTTAGTTAGGGTTAGTTAGTTTGGGTTCTGAATTTTTAAATAATTATTAATGAATTCAGTAGGTGAAGGAACAATGTTAGTTTATAGACAACGAAAGGAAACGAATTATTAATAAACTGAATATTCGATACGATCTTTCGACTAAATCATTCTTAGTCTAGTGAAACATTAGTTTAAATAAAATTAGTGCATTTTAAAATTCGGTCAAATGACATTATTTCAAAGAAATAAATATGCTAAATAAAAATCTACCAATAAATTATTCGGTCAAATGAATAATTACACGAAATGACTTTATTGTAACTAAAATTAGCCGGAGCGATTTTCGACAAAACGTTGTTATACCAAACAAGGGTGAACCGATTTGAATGGACAATTCTACAACTGTTGCCACTGTCATTCTTTTTGAGCATCGACCATATTTGCTTACCCCTACATTCAATACTCACGAGCGAAATGTTTTATTATAAAATAAAAAACATTATACATTAATTTAACAACGTACAGCAACCAGAAAATATTTTAATAATGCGGTTAAAGCCTTTAATGTAACTAATGATATGAAAGTGTCGGTTGTGTGGCCAATTTGCCATTTTAACGACTGTTTTTATGAAATAATTTGTAAAAGAGACCGTGCTTTTGCTAGGAAATAATTCGTGAAAGAGTGGGATTTTAAAATGGTTCGCTATTAAAAATGGGCAAAGGAATCATATCGCCTTGATCACCACACTTCATAGATGAATTGGTGATTGTAGTAGACTGTACTTGAGGAGCTCGTGGCTCAGTCATAACAGCCGCACGGGTCGATCACGCTTGCCGGGGTTGGTCCGTGGATGGGTGACACATATTTACCTAAAGAGACTCCTCCGTGCCTCGGAAAGCACGTTAAGCCGTTGGTCCCGGCTGTCATTCGTTCATCTTCGACAGCCGTTACGGGTCGTCAGACGCCCGAAAGTCCGACAACCAGTCTTATCAAGGGGTATCGTACTACCCAGTTATTGGATTGTGGAGGTCAGATAGGCAGTCGCTCCATGTAAAATACTGGTATTCAGCTGCAGCCGGTTAGACTGAAAGGCGTCCCCAACATAGTTGGGAAAATGCTAGTCAGATTGAGTAGGCAGTACCTGTTATTTGAAGACGGAGCCGCAAGGCTGTCTTGTTTGGGCGTCGGGAATCCCAGGCGGATTCCCGGCCACCGTGGTCGCGGGCTTGCGGACGGCAAGCAATGGGTAGCTTGCCGTCCGATAATTACCAGGCCTGGGTTGACGGCGCGTTGTGTTCCACGCGCGCCTCAAAGAGATGTCAGAAATTGACGGTGTCCGCTAGGACCGATGAGAAAGTCCGAAAGGGATACCGGGGCCCTTGGAAACAGGCAACTGAAGGAACACGGGTGGGTTTTAGCCAGTAAAAGTCTGACACGCCCTCCTGCTCCGCTCAGAGCGGGAGAAGCCATTTGATGACTTCAAATCCTAAACAAAAAAAAAGGCTGTCTTGTTCACCTATAGGTATTTCGCCCTCTGGTAAAGAGGCTAATTGTGAATGGGGCAACGATCGTCACATATCTATGTATATTCTGCATTAGAAATTGTTAAACTCGCCCATTATATCGTCAGTCCTCATTCATTACAATGAAAAAGCAGTAATAAAGTTGGAAAACACAGCTTTCTACTGCCAGCAAAAACTACAGTTTTGTCTAGTTCCTTGATGAGGGACTAGACATTCTCACCGGTATCACTCGTCACTGTCAACTTTCACTTGACATTTCAATGGAGCTAGTAAAAACGGACAAGTTATTATTATTTCCTGGCTTTTGCTTCAACAATTGATATATCATTTGGGTTTAGTAGTGTTTTTACCCGACTACGGCGAAGAAAAAAGGAGGGTTAAGATTTTGACCGGTATGTATGTATGTATGTATGTGTGTTCATCCGTTCCCTCCTATCTTCTAAAGCACTGATCACAATTTGACAAATGAGGTATCGTTGGAAGCGTCTTGATTGTCCGCTGGTTATAGGCTATGTGACGTCACATTAAATTAGAATTGGAGCCACACGTAATCTGTTTGATTTATGCCCTAACACGTGTGACTCCGGATATTTAATTTGTCTGTCTGTGGGGTCTTGTTTATACCTTTTTAGTCGTAGTTGGGTTTTAGTTTTTATTACTTAATTTTTTTGTTTATTTGTATACTACCCATGATGATTATTTTGATGTACTGACCTTTTTGATTAATAATTCGTTTTAAGTCTTTAAATAACAGCATTAAATGTATGGGGGTCTAAAAAAAATTGGCCGACGGTCCATTGATTTAGTTTAGATAAGTACCAGGGTACTTACTTATTTTAAAATCAATGGATGTTTGGAAAAAACTGTACAGTATTTTTTTTGACTTGTGCATAAAGTTTTAATAAATAAATAAATAATGGTTTTGAAACTAGAGCCATTTTGTTGTTACCTATGATTAGCGAAATAATCAACATTTCAGTGTCATTGGATCGGAATAGTGCAAATTGAACTTTGGTGTTCTAGATTTTAGTCTCATTAAAAAAGGGATACCCCTAGTCTTCAGAAAATACCATATCACAAGCTTCATACCTCGTCCTCTAGTGTCCCATTTACTTCTGACCTCACGGGCACCTCGTAAAATCGAGGTTCATCTACACAATAACTGTATAGCAGTAACCTTACGGTAATTTACCGTACTTTACCGGCATTACCGGTAACAATCAGGCTTGGTGGAAACGTTTTATCGGCTTATAAGGCGAACGATCGTGCCCGATTGGCCTATAAGCGATCTATGAGTGATGTTGTGATCTAGGGTTCATAAGTATAATATAGACATATTACGACTTAATTTTGCTTTCATCTGGACTGATAGTAAATCGACGACGTGTTAATTTCGCGCATGTCATAATCCACCAATAAAAAAGGTCGGATACCTATCGTCCGTGAACATCTGATACCTCCTAACTACTAAAAACTCCTAATTACGATTAAAATAAAAAACAATTTTATTTTACGTTCCTACTGTAAAATTTGTTTGAAAGTAGATAGAAGATCTCTGAAGTTCACGGACGATATATTATTAGTTAGACGAGAAACTAGTTTATCCATGATATGGCGTGTTTAAACAGTTTTCTAAAGTTAGTGTTCAATATGGTTATCCCGCGAAGCACAGAACCGGTCGATGAGGCGGTGGTTGGGAGAGGCTCATGGCCAGCAGTGGACAGCATTCGGCTGAAATGATGAAGGTTGACCCTCAAGTATACGGTACGTAGACGATAGGTAGCTACGTTATGGTGAAAAGATTAATGAGCAAAGTTAGAAGCTGAACCTGCGATCAACTACGCTGCGCAGGATTATCTAAGAATGATCTTCTTAAGGCTCTTTTAATACACTGTGAAAAATAAAAATCTCTTGTTCAACTCCGAAAACATTTGCAAAAAGCTGTCGGAAAGCTCATTCCAAACCGAATTCATCAATTTATTCCGAGTATTCCCACATACAGTAATAAAATCCGACAATATTTTGCAACAAGTACTCCGAGCGCCCGAAGCAAATACCGGCTCATATTAATGCAGCAGTGATATTTTTTTATAAATTTTTACCGTAATTTACGAGCGTTCCGTAAGGTGACTGGGATCGTGACTCGACGTTTCCCGACCGACATTTTTTCCATACAATTTTCGCCAAAAGCCGACGGCTACATGTTCAGTGACAGTAATTACATGATTTTTGCAGGAGCTTCAAATATGAACGATATTCTGTGTTAAAAGGTGATTGCTTTACTTTAGGTCTCAGATATATTTCCTAGAATTAATGGCCTGACCTGGCTGTGTGAAGGAAATTTTAATACTCTTAGATATAAAAATGTTTTGTTATTATAAGCCGCGTTAGAAACACCACACTGGGCTTCATAACTGAAGTAGCGGATGTTGGAGAAAACAGCCAGAGAGAGGTGAGAGTGGGCCGGCCACGTTACATGAATGCCCCGGAGAGATGGGCAAAGATCGTCACTCACTGGACGCCTGAAGGAGGACATCGCCGTCGAGGTAAACCGCGGCGAAGGTGGTATGATAATCTAATCATGTTTGCGGAGCCAAAATGACAACAGAAATCGCACAAAATAGATTTGGAAGGAAAAAGGGGAAGCCTTTGCCCAGCAATGGGGCACAATATAGGCTAATAAAAAATAAAAATAAGCAATACAAATAAAACAAAAGAGACCAAATAAAATGTCAAGCCCAATTAAATACAGTATTTTCTTTCTCAACAAACCGAAACGGATTAATGTCGTTACAAAACTTTATCAAGAGAATCATTTCTTCTTGCCCGCTCAATAAAAAATATTCACCCTCATTCCCTTTTAGACATAGCATTGAATTCATTAAACTAACGACAAAAACTTTGTCAAGAAATTCACAAAATTCACTCGAGCATTAAAGTTTATAGTCATTTATTGCAAACTTGATTTTTTCTAGAAGCCCCTGCGACTTTGATTGAAAGTTGCCAGTGCGTAAAATGTATACAATCTGTAAATAATTTTATAAGATCAGCGTCTTTAGCTTGGCGGGTACAGCGAATTTAAATGTAGGGTTGTTGAAGTTTAAAATTTGGTAAGTTAATAAAAATAACTAGCAAAATATTAAATAGTAGCTGCACCCCGTGGTTTCCCCCGCGTAAGTCTCGATCCCGTGGGAATCAGCATCATCTGCCTAGCCTTTTCCCAACTATGTTGGGGTTGGCTTCCAGTCTAACCGGATGCAGCTGAATATCAGTATTTTTCATGGAGCGACTGCTTATCTGACCTCCACAACCCAGTAACTGGGTAATACGATATTCCCCTGTTAGGGAATATCGGGATAAAATGTATATTAAGTCCACAAAAGTATACAGCAATAAACCAGGAAAAGATTACGGGATAGACACTCCTGAAAAAATCTTATGGTGCAATGTAAAGGGGTTGACAACAGTGACAAAAGTCAGTTAATTGATTCAGGCGTGACTTTGTGGAAATCCATTATAAAATACTGTTGATACGTGTTACCACACTTTGCGTCCAGCGCTCGGTGTGGTAACACGTCGCGTTCTGGTTTGCAATTGGCCAATCGTCATCCTGAGGATGCCTCGTTGAGAGGTGAAACACGTGTCGATTTCTTACAGGGTTTTTTAGGACTCTTGAAGAATAGTCAAGCGAAATAGGTTACTAAACATAATATATCAACGTCTATTGTATTTTTTTGTGACAAAAGTCATAAGTTTCTTACGTTTAGAAAACTCAAAATCATTCGTACTACATTTAATTTCTCGTCCGCACCGGTAGCAGCCCTATGTCAACATGTCAAAACGTTTTGTCAACCATTTTTTTCATAGTTCCCCACTGTGTCCTTTATCCTTTACTATAATGAACCATAACAACGGTCCGTGTTTGTCGACCGGAATAAAAATATCAGTAAGTAGGTTGCGAATTTCATTCAGGGATACTCAGACCAAATAAATATCCAAGACAGAGCGCTGTCAACAGTGACGTGAGGCCGGTTTCGTAAACATGTGTGCATATTTTGGTGTAGTTTGATTGTGAATGGGTATAAATGTGTGCGTGTGAGCATGTATGCGCAGAGCGGTGGTTAGTTTTGGCATGCTTCACTGTATTGTTCGCAACGCTCTGACTTGGTTTTTTATTTGGTCTAAGCAGGGATATAATATTAATTTCTTCTTTAGTTTAGTTAGCTGCCTCGTTGGTCTAGTGGCCGCAAGCGCTACTGCTGAGCATGAGGTCCTGGGTTGGATTCCCAGCACGGGCAAAGTGTTATTAGGTTTTTCCATCTGGAATTTCTCAATGGCAACTCGGAGGCTGGATTTGTGCCCTGATGGCAATAGGCTCGCTCCCTATTACTTAGGACTTAAAGTTTAAAATGTTATAATCAAATTTCTCCCCACATACTTCAACTGAATGAGACGAAATTCAAAACTTGTATAAAACGCACACTATGCAGGCAGGCATATTATAAGTTGGAGGATTACATCGCTGATAAAAATGCTTGGCTTAATGCTGGTCCTGCTCCACAAACACAACTAACTTATTAACATTTGGAAATACTGTTGGGGCTGCTGAAGATTGTAAGCCCATATTTGCATTGTATGAACTCAATCTCTTTTGTATTGTATAATTGCATAGCACAGGTGTGAGTACTATATACTATAGATCTATCATTTACCGGGTAATATGTCTTTCATTGACTTGAATGTGCCTTATTGGCGGCTGGGAATATGTCATACTCACTCAAATATCTCACTGATGGTGGCGCGTGTGTTGGATCATTTAGCTCCCTTCAAAATGGTTGAGCTGAATGGTGCTGATCCATGCGTCATGTTCGTCAACGGGCGCCGTCAGTTGTGACTGGTCATCTCTTAGCTGCCATGGCTTATTTTAATTTTTGAATTGTTCTTATTTTATAATTGCGGACGCTTTTAACGTGCTTTCTACATTGTTCTCACATGTATAATTTTATTTCAACATGAATGATGTAACCATTATATTGTAACAATATTTTGATTTAAAAGAATGTCTATGGAGTTTCTTGCCCGTTCTTCTCCACAGGTACCTACTACGCTTTGGAATGGGCAACTAGCTTCATATTTCTGACTGACTGACTCCTTGACAATTCAAAAGTGCCTGTAAATGGTTTAATTGAAATAAATGCTTTGAGTTTGAGTTTGAAAGATAACTGGTGAAACAGACAGCTGTGCTACTGGGTAGTTTGTTGCGCCACTTCTTCTTCCCAGCTAAAGCACTAGGAAGTGGTGAAGGGTGGGCGTTTTGGGGGACTGTTTTGTGATTTTGACGTTCGAAAAGTGCTGAATCTCAGCCTAGTTTGAATGAATGAATTTTAATTTTGGTTTTGGTATGTGGGTGTATTGTAGGTACACCTGTGCTCCCCCTTCGGGGAATACAGGCGTTATGTTAAGTGTTCTTTAGTTACTGTTAGCCTATATCAACCCACACCTGGACAAAGGCCTCTCCCCATGAATTCCAGCTCTTGCCATCCACCTACTGATCGTGTTTTATCCAGCTCGTTCCGCCGGACTCCTGGCTGTGTCAGGGCTATTTTGCCCCACAGCTCATTTGGCATGCGGCAAACGAAAATATATCGCTTCATCGCACGTTGGCTTAGTTTAGAGTTAATTAATTGAGGATGACATCCATAAATTAATAATCATTCATTTGCAAACATAATCCTGACTATACCTACCAGCTAATATTATAAATGTGAAAGTGAGTTTGTTTGTTTGTTACACTTTCACGCTAAAACGGCTAAACGGATTTGGATTAAATTTAGCGCAGGGGTAGACCATGACCTGGAATAGGACATAGGATACTTTTTATCCCGATATTCCCACGGGATTGAGACTTACGCGGGTGAAACCGTGGGGCGCAGCTAGTAGGTTATATTTTAGACAACTCTTCATTGGTCAAACAAAACAAACAAGCGTAATTTTTAGGGTTCCGTACCCAAAGGGTAAAACGTATTACTAAAACTCCGCTGTCTGTCTGTCTGTCTGTCCGTCTGTCACCAGGCTGTATCTCATGAACCGTGATAGCTAGACAGTTGAAATTTTCACAGATGATGTATTTCTGTTGCCGCTATAACAAAAAATACAAAAAAAAACAGAATAAAATTAATATTTAAGGGGGCTCCCATACAACTTACAAACGTGATTTTTGTGCCGTTTTTATAGGTAATGGTACGGAACCCTTCGTGCGCGAGTCCGACTCGCACTTGGCCGGTTTTTTTAAAATAATTTTATATTATTTGACTTTTCCAAGACAATTCGTAATACAAGTCCAAGTTAAAGTATTTTCAGAATGGTAAAAACAGTAGAAACGTCGATGTGTCTCATCTGAAAGGAATAAGAATATTTTCGAAATTCAGTACCTACCATAATCATTTAAAGATTATGTCCTTTGCATAAGAAGTTTAAGAGAACCCTCAACATTTTAAAAGATTCGATGACACTCGAAAACTCATTGTAACGAGGATCAAGGGTTTTGATCGGATTATATTCGAACTGATCAAAGAATTTTTTTCTTAAATCTCTCTGTTAGTTAATTTATATTCTGAATAGAATTAATGTCATAATAAATGTTGAGTATTTAAAAGCATTGCTGAATGATTTGTCGAATTTCGTTTATCTCTTAATTGAGACCCACAGTAGCAGTACCCGGATTGCGTAACACACTCTCAATCATAATGCGAGAGTTTGGAAGGATATTGCTTATAGGTATCCATTGCATCATAGGTTAGATAAGTTCGTCTGCTTAAACACGTAAATAACGCAATGAACGTGGGTACTGTCAAAATGAAACCCATTGCGAACAATATCAATCAACATTCAGAAAAAGTGGCAGACATTATGCGCTTTTATAATTTCTTACGTGACTATAATTATTATCAGACCGAAAATGTACTTATAGAAATAAAATATATTATGAATACGGTGTTATTTCGTCCAAGACAACGTTATAAAATTATAATATAGCTAGAAAGACAGTGGCAACCGAGATGACAACTTAAAGAGAAGCATGAAAAAAAAAGATCGACCACCAAATAAATTGAGATAAGAGAGAATGAATGAATGGAGCAGTGGTGGCCCAGTGGTAACGGCCACGACTTACGAGTTGTAGGTCGTAGGTTCGAACCCTGACAGGCGCTTTACTTTGTGTAAATTATTTCATCGCCACTGCTTTCAAAACGGTGAAGGAAAACATCGTGAGGAAATCGGCATGTCGTAGAACCAAAAATTCGAAGACATGTGACATCTACCAACCCGCACTGGGCCCGCGTGGTGGATTACGGCCCGCTCCCTCTCACAGAGAGGAGGCCTGTGTACCAGCAGTGGGAACATTATAGGCTGATTATGTATGTTATGTATGTAAGAGAGAATGATGATGATGATGATAAAGATAAAACGTGCGCGTATTTCCAATAATTTTAAGGCAACGTCCACGTTGACGTTTACTGTAATAAATAATAAAGAAAAAAAAATACGTGTCGACTTGAGAACCTCCTCCTCTTTTTTTCGTCTGTTAATAAAATTACATAGTATTATTATTTAGGTATTTTCGTATGTCGGTCGGTTTCCATAATGTGTCCCTTTTATAGAATTGGAATGTAAATACAGGAATTAGATACGCATGTCAGTTAGGTAGGTAATGAAAAAAACAACGCTTTAGGTATGAAATCTAAGAAGTTTATAAAAGACACGTGTACGATTATCCGCACGAGGCGACTTCAATTTGCAATATTATGTTTTCCCTTTTAAATTCTAACAGAAAATTCCAAATGGAATATGTAGGTACTTAGCTATCTTTATAAATAGACTTGTGCAATCCTAGAAGAAGCAAGGAAGAATATACTTCTCTCTATTAATCTGATCTCCTGACTTTGTCAATCAACTGAATTAAAAAGTGAAGTGTTCAAATCATTCATGCTTCTTTTTGCTCAAAAATAAAGTACAGATATTTTCGCAGTCACCTAAATACCTAAACAAACTCCACGACAATCTTCATCTTTCATAGCATTTTAAATTAGGTATATAATATTAAATGAGCAATATTTGTATTCAGGGTGTTAGGGTAGACACCGTTATCCTTGAAACTAGTTGTTTTGGTGTCATCTATAATATACTTTTTCTATAGGACCAACTTTGAAATCGCAAAAAAAAAACAGCTGTTCCATACATTTTGTCGATTTAAGTGAACACAAATGTATGGAACAGCTGATTTTTTTTTCGCAAAAAAAAATCGAAAAGTCTGATATCTGGGAAAATTCGTTTTCTCTATTTTCACTCGAGCCGGTCGCCAAAAGTTTAGAACAAGATGGCTACCTTATAAATTTAGAATAACGACTTGCAGCATGGAATTAGTATGTACTATACATGGAATTAGTATGAACTATCCTATACATGGAATTAGTATGAACTATCCTATACTAAATGAGTATTCTCTATTTTAACCAGAGCAGAGCTCGGTTGCCCAGGTACTGGCATTTTAAATTAATACAGTACCTACAAGAGATATAGAGATATTTTGTTTTTCAACCCATGAAAAGTGGTATAAAGAGGCGGGTGTAGCAAAGAGCCCATAAATTCGGGACAGCGAGCGAATCTTGTACACGTCAGTGCAAAATAAAGTTGTTTCTCACAATAAGGCCTACGATCCAAGGAGACGGTTCAGCCGTTGACTGATGTATTTATAAGATGAAATGGGTTGCTAGTCTGAGGATTTATTTATTTTGTGATCGAAATAAATATTATTATATTTAGGGGGATTTTGTAACGCTTGGAGATCAAATTGAATACAGATTTGGGATTACGAATCTTATAAATTGCATTTTATAAAAACTTTATTTGATAGAATTAAATAAATATAATATTTATATTTTGAAATATTACTTTTATTTTAAAAGACCATGCTCATTTACTTTAGGATAGAACATAGTAATTTTAATTAATGTTTCCTTTATTTCACTTTCAATACATATTATTAACATTTTTAAATATTTTTATAAAACATTTTTTTATTTATTATTATTATTATTTATTTGACATAGTACCTAAGTATCTCAACCATACAAAAATTTAAAAATACTAAAAATATAAAAGTTTCCTAAGATTTGTATAAAGATTTATAACCCAACCTTGTCGCGTTCAGCAAAGATGAGAGATATAATTCCTTTTCTAAAGCGAAGTTTAATATTTCTACTAGTGCAAGTGCACTAATACCCAGGATAAATTCTAGCGAAACGATTCTGGTATTCAAGCAATAAATTGTAGAATTCTATGAAGAATTTAGTAAGCTACTCGAATCATGAAGGAAACTGCTATTTATTTTAATATTTTAGTAGACTTAGTAACGTTAGATGTAGGTACCTAGGTGTATAGGAAGGCTGTAGCTGTAGGTATATTTGCTGTTCGAATTCGTATAGTAGACCGAAAAGAATATCGAATCTATCCAAAAAGTTAAAAATGATTCACTAAATATAATTGACTAGTAAGAATAATAAATTAATATAATGTGCCAAAGTTTTAAACAGTTGTTTTAAAAAGAATTCTTTTTATAGAACGTGTAAAAGTTGAAGTATTAAAACAGTTATTTTAAAAAAGATCTTTTTACTAATCCAAACCAAAACAATCTCACACTCCATAAAATTAAAATTCAAAATCAAATAAACATTTCCCACCCCCGTAAAACTTATGCATACACTAAGTTACCACACCCTATAAGTTCTTCGAATTAAAAACCCAATCTAAGTTATCCTACACAATTACTAGGCACTTACCACTCCCCCGGCGTTAGGGGTGGCCAGTAATAATAAAATGCAAGGTGCAGACGTCACGTATTCCTGCAAGTATCCTGCAAGTGCGGGTATCCTGCAAATGGGTGAAATGGGGAATTCCTCCAGGGATTAGAATAACTGCTAAGGTGGGGAAAAGACACCCGATTTCCTTTAGTTTTCTTTCGCAATGAAGTCCTTGTTAAGTTTTGAAATATAGCTCTTCGTGTAATGTTTTACGTCAGGCTTGAAATTTTTATGGCTTGAATATATAGCTGTCATAATAACTTTTGTGTAATTTAGTTTTTGTTTGTGTTTACTTTGCGCTTTGTACTTGGAGCTGCGATAAAGGAAAGCTGTGTCTTCATTTTCTTGATGGGGAAGGCCAATAACTGTTATTTGTGATGTCACAAGGACCATTTTAGAGTAACAGTTATACACCATGGATGTAATAATAATCGTGTAATAATAATGATGGTGTAGACTCGCGACAATCTAAGAAGTCCGTTTTGACAGCTATAAAAATGCTTTGTGAAGCAATGAAAAAAAAATTGGTTTCTTATAAACTGATACTCGAGACATATCGATTGATCATACTTAGAGAGTTTGTATAATCGACGACTTATCTACATTGATTAAAACTGATTCTCAAGGCATAACGTTTTATTACATGTACGAGAAAGAAACGTCAAAAAAGCCTTCTTAGATTGTCGCAAGTCTACATCATCATTATTATTACACGATGTATGTTTTTTCTCCATGAATTTAGATTCAGTCACCAGAAACTCTAAGTACTGATTAATTAACAATATCTAAAAACCTCCTATGTATCCAGTATTCACTGATTAAAACTACTGTCCAGTCATTTTTATTATTAATATTTTTCTTCACAAAAAATCTATACACAATAACCCAGCGCGTTTTTTAATTACTGAACACTACACGGTATCTAAATTGGCTGTACATAATAACTTTTAACCAATGACCAAAATATAGTGATTCGTGCAAATATCCATCGTGTGAATGGGCCTTATATTCTAGTATTAACAACGGAGCATCGCACTGTGTGTGCCGATTTATCGTAGCGTCCGCAAAAATATTTTAGTGCCACAGTTTTAATAATTTAATGTTCTATTGTAGAAAGTTTATGTGAAATGGGTTTTGAGCTATTAGCTTAGTGTTGAATTTAAATTTTAAGTAATGTAGTTTTTTATTAGATTCAAATTGCAATGGGAAAATAAAGTATTTTATAATTTAAATAATCAATATCTCATAACTTATTAAAAATTAAAAGTTATTGGAGGCAAAATTAAGGAGTTTTAAACTTCTAAGTACCTACATATCTACTAATCGCATACCTACTTTTTTAAATATTTAATAAAATTGCCAAATATTTCAGTTAAATAAAAAATGTAGATAATATAGATTATTTAATTGCTATCCGTACACGAAGTGCATTGGCGCTATCAATGCGAGTCCATCGAACCCGTTCATACCTTGACCTGTCACACGTCTGGGTTACCGTCACACCAGCTTGCCGTTTACTCCGTATCAGTAACGTTTACGCGCGCGTTACATATTTATTACTTCGATGACTCGGATGGGTAGGGTGAAGGAATAATATTCATGACAGGCGATTGTGATAGGTCAGTGAATTTATTTGTGAGCGAAGCTGTTTGTAACGCCCACATACATAACTTTACACTTCGATATAAACGTGGAGTGATTTCGAAATCTGATCCGAGCAGTCTTAAACATTAGGTACTGGTTGCATCATCAACTCGAAATACACCAAAGGGTTTTCTTTGCTTAGGATATAAGTATATCGTAAGAAAAAATATTATAAATAAAACCGGCCAAATGCGAGTCGGACTCGCGCACGAAGGGTTCCGTACCATTATCTATAAAAACGGCAAAACAATCACGTTTGTTGTATGGGAGCCCCCTTAAATATTTGTTTTATTCTGTTTTTTAGTATTTGTTGTTATAGCGGCAGCAGAAATACATCATCTGTGAAAATTTCAACTGTCTATCACGGTTCATGAGATACAGCCTGGTGACAGACGGACAGACAGACAGCGGAGCCTTAGTAATAGGGTCCCGTTTTACCCTTTGCGTAAGGGACCCTAAAAAGTAGTAGTAAAGAATGGTCTTTGTGTAATAAAAGTACCTAGTAGAACCCACGCATGATTTAAGACGTTAGCAAATTTTCATCTTTCACAAATATATTTTATTTAAAACTTTATTATTACGCCCTTATTCCCTTAATCCCGCTGTAAAATACGTCTCTAATCAAAAAATATTCTCTTTGTTCCAGGTAAGATCCTGCAATTGAACATTAAGGTAATAATATTAAATATGACAACAAAAAACCGTAAAGTGGCAAGATTCAGCAATAAATTCGCAAAGGGGAGAGGCTCTCAAACAAATTAAGCCCTGTAAATATTAGTGGGGCCATCTTTCAAAATGTCAGCGGATTCGAACCTGGGACGAGGCGGCGACGAGACGACAAATAGGTCGAAAGCCTAATACTTTAAAGCTCCAATTCATTATTGTTAATTGGGGGACCCTTAATTTTTTCCCCTCAACGAGTATTTTGGTTCCGCTGCGGTTTTTGGGTCACAAAATTTTGGTGATTACCGCTGTGCGGTGTAATAATCCTATCGTTGTTTATTGTGGATGTGTAAAGGTTTTTTCGCTTTCGTATCAGTTTGAAATTATTTTTATAAAATTCGGTTTTGTATGGTAATTTGACACACAAAAAAAAACACGGATTCTATTTAATTCCAATCGATAGTCACTTTTTTATAAGGCTTTGTGTTGGCTGTAGGTATATCCGTCCACTACCAATCCGTATGGATGAATTATTTATTTATTTATTTATTATTTATGTACACACAGTGAAATCCAAAGAGATATGACATAATTATGATATGAGTACAAAGGTACTGCTTATTTCTTAAGAAATTTCTTCCAGCAGACCTGCGAAAAGAGAAATGAGAAAGAAATGTAGACAATAGTGTGTGAGAACAAGAAGAGAAAAACATGATTATGCGAAGTCTTAACTAAAATATTAAATATACACCTACACATATACGCAAGAAAATTAACATATACTTAAATAAATACATAAAGCTTAAATATATAAACATGAATACACTATAGGTACCTATATAATTATATACTCATAATTATCTATCTTTTCTAAACTATTACTTATCGTAATTAATATTAAAATGCGGCAATGAATTTCTTTGTTTGTTACGCTTTCATGCTAAAACGGAACGGATTTGGATGAAATTTAGTGGCACATGGTTACTATGGTTAGACCATGACCTGGAATAGGACATAGGATACTTTTTATCCCAGTGGTACGTTCTCGTGGGATAATTTCCAATCTCCACCCGGCCGAAACCGCGGGCTAAAGCTAAAGGCTAAAGCTAGATATTAATGTAAAAGTGAGTTTGTTCGTTACGCTTTCACGCTAAAACGGCAAAACGGATTCGGATGAAATGTAGCACATGGGTAGACCAAGATCTGGGTTAGAACATAAGATACTTTTAATCCCGCAAGCCGGGGCACAGCTATTCATAATAATTATAAAGGTTTATTCCAACTATCGAAACTATCAATGACAACATTTGAATGACTGACATAATTCAGAATAAAATTGAGTATTGTAGATGTCTACAATAGCCAATTTTATTCGTCAAAAATAGAGCTCAGAATATGTAGAAACCAGACTACATTATGGTCTAAAACTTTTGATTAACTTTCGACCTTTCAGCTAATCTGGCAAGCCTTCCTACCTACAGCTACACAACTCGTGTATTAACCGTAGTACCTACTACATATTATATACAGACGATATATACATTATATACCTCTCAATGCCTTGGCTTGGCAAGCCTAGGCCCTTTTCTCATCAGGAACTTGGATTTATGTATACTCCATTTGAAATAAGATTAGAAATTTAAACAAACCTTTTTACAGTCCATTCAACCGATTTTGACTTCTATACCGTAGGGCATAAAGATGGCATTAAAAGCAAACAAAGTTACACAATACCAACTGTCTACTGCAGCTGCCATTTGTCGTGCCACCAACGCAATAGAAATCAATATCGGTTGAACAGACTGTAAATGTCAAATCTTATTTCAAATGGGGTATAGTACAAAGTATAATAGATTTTGTTACAATTCTGTTCTAATTTATGAACTTAACAAGCTAGGTAGGTACATGAATTAGGAAAGAAATGAATGTATTTTATAGGTACCTACTTGAATCTAATAAAAGCCTCGAGTACCTAATGAAAGTAAATGTCCGTAAATAGCGTTAGAAGTAATTTAGTGCCTACAAGTAATAATGTTATAGTAATGTCAATTATTAGAAAAAATGAGGCAAGTGGCTCGTAATTTATTATAGTTATAACAGTACGTTGCCTTGGCTTACCTGGAAACACTTGCCGTGGTCAGCCCGTGGATGGGTGACCACTTAACATACCGAGACTCCTCCGTGCCTCGGAAACCACGTTAAGCCGTTGGTCCCGGCTGTCTTGGAACTTTAACAGTCGTCGCAGTTTCTCAGAAGCCCGAAAGTCTGGTGACCAGTCTACCCATAGCCTAGTAACCAGGTTGTGATGGTCAGATAGGCAGTCGCTCCATGTAAAATACTGGTATTCAGCTGCATCCGGTTAGACTGGATGCCGACACCAATATAGTTGGGAAATGGCAGATTGATTGAGTTTCTTTAGTAACAACAGTTTCTGATTTTATAATTTTACCTATGTCAATTTGTGGATTGAAAGCATGATAAAGAGAATAATGTTAGGTTTTAAAAAAAGGTCCTAAATGATAACTGTGACCTCTGAGTTTGTTTCTTCTCAGAGTAGTCAGATAGGAAACGCCGACTTCATCTAGCTTATTTTTAATATTTTTTAATATGACGTGTAAAAGTGATTCCTATATACTATTTACAGAATAAACAATTTCATTTCATAAAAAAAAACATGACATTAATTTTGCCAGGAGCAGAAAAACTAGGTAACTAATTTTAAAAAAAATTGTGACAGAATACATCATTATGAAGGATACTCTTTGACGTGGCAGAAGCCGGTTCCATTACAACAGTCAAAGACACCCGGTTATTGTCCTATTGGCCCTACAGGCTACTTATTATTAAAACAATGTAATTATATTCATCATCGGATCAATCGTTTGCACATCATCAATCATATTCTGACATGAGCTGTCTTCGGTCATAAAGCCGACCGCGTGTCCAGAAATCAGGAGTAACGTACGATTTATAGTATAGTATGAGGAGTTACTAGTATTATATAATAGTCTTGCTTCCTACTAAATAATTATTATAAATTAGCATAATTGATTGCCGATTGCCCGTGGCTAATAGCTAAAC